>CANTUV010000002.1:11075000-13575000 GCA_947685225.1 Garcia nutans | reverse complement strand
CTTAAGTTTGTTGATGACCGGCAGATCGCAGGACTCTTCTGCTCGCTACTGGTTCCTTGCTAATAACCTACGAGTTTAGAAGAAACTAAACTCGCTAAGCATTACTTAGTGGGTACTTTAACTAATTACGGAAAATAAATAGTAAAAGTGTAAACAACATGTAATATAACTTCATTATAATTACGAGTTAATCTGCTCCACTAGGTAATTATGAATACACCAATCTCGGAATGAGGCCTCGTATAGAGTTACACGTGGTCTTGACCTCACACGACTAATTGCCATGGTCTTGGTCTCACACGATATGGAATATACAAGATAACTGCGTGGTCTTGGTCTCATACGACTAGTTGCCATGGTCTTGACTTCACACGATATAACCCCCATTTCAGACCGGTTTTACCCGTTTACCGAGTAGAACATATATAACATTTCATAAATACCCATTCCAAATTCAACTCAACATATTTTTCAGTCATTCTAGACTCATTGAGACACAACATATCAAAATTTTAACTCAAGATAATATTGCTATATTAAAAATCATACAAGTCACAGCATTTACTAATTGTAAAAAAGAAAAATTTCAAAAGGAGTTCAATGGTTAAAGTACCAAACCTTGCTTTTCCTTGCTCTTCTTATCTATTTCACTTCCTTTCCTTTCTAATCTCCTTGATTTCCTATGAATTTAACATCACATATACAAAGGTAAGAACCCTAGGTATAGACATAGTCTTATCTTATGATTTTTCTAATGGTTGCTAGCTTATTTTCACCATTAAACACCATTATTTCCTTCATCAAATCCTTCAATTAATTATTTCTTGAATTTTCTCCAAATCTAACTACATGAACCCTAATTTCAATCTCTTAAATTAACCATTAATCCATGAAATTAAAACTAGAGATAGGTTTCTCTTACCTTATAATCTTGTTTGTCACCAAACTTTTAAACCAAAAGCCTTAAACTTTGGAAAAATCACCTCCTTCTTCCTTCTCTTATGGTTTGGACGAATTCACCATGCAAGAGAGGGCTTTTATACTTTCTTTCCTTAGCTTATTTTGATCCAAATGGCAGTCATAAGTGGTGAATAGATGTTGACTTCCAATTGATACACCTTACAGCAAAAATGGCCACTTTTAATTGGTCCATTTGCCTTCTTCAAATTGATACACCTTATAGCAAAAATGACCACTTTTATTGGTCCATTTGCCTTCTTCCAATTGGTACACCTTATAGCAAAATGACCACTTTTAATTAGTCCACTTGCCTTCTTCTTTTATCTATTTATTTAGCAAGCCATTAAGCTTTCTTTTTATTCATATTTTGACCCCCTCAACTTTCTTATGTTGTAATTTTATAGTCTAGGGTGTGAAAATATCAAAATACCCTCCAGCGATTAATCGATTGTAACTTTTAAACCGTGCGTTTTTGGAAAAATTTGAAATCCACAGTTATCTCGAGAATATTCTTCCGGGGTCGGATATGGGCACTATTAATAACTTCTGACTCTTAATTTTTAAGTTTACATAGTTGCCCCTAACTTTTGAGAAATTCTCACTTAGGTCCTTTTGATATCCCTTCCTGACCTTGCTGTCTTTCTTTATTAATATCTTTTTACTCACAACTCCAAATTAAGTAATTCTTATTCCCACTGAAACTAGACATCCGGGGCTATATATTATCAAACTTTTAGGTCGATCCGAGCTATATCGGATTTTTGAAGGTCCTTTGAAGTCAAGCATACTATGCTGTCCTGAGGCAGCTTGCACATTGTCTACTAAATCCATCATATCTTATTATGTACAACTCCAAATTGAGTAATTTCAAGTTATACATCTAGATAAGACACAAATAAACAATTAAGTCTTCTTTGAGACTCTCTAATTCTGTCATTAACTTGGATAAAATTCGAGTTCAAGTTATAGGTCATGTTCTAAACTCCTTTGTTCTATGCCTAAATCATATCCTCTATGTCTGTTTCTTACCAATCTGTAATTCGGGATGTTACATTGTATGTATATATATATGTAATATTCATGGTTTTAGTTAAATTAAATAAATATTTGATGATTAATTTAAGTGTGGATAGAAGTAAGTATACGTGAGTGTGTGCTTAATGTCTACATAAAAAATATATTATATATATAAAGTATATATCTAACATATACCTATTGTATATGTTGAATACATATTATGCACCTAATATATATGAGATATACATATGTTAGATACATAATATATACATAAAATATACTTTGTCTATGTATTAGTTATATAAAGTCTACGTAGAATATAAATAACATATGCATATGCATTAGATATACCATACATATATATATCTAGTATATAATTGTGGTAGAAAAAATGATGATGATGATGATAATAATAATAATAATAATAATAAAGAAAGAAAGAAAGAAAGTCAAAGAAAGAAGAAAGTTGATTGGTGGAAATCATATAATTAATTATTATATATGTATAATTATGAATGGGAATTTGTTAAATAAGTAAATAAATAATTAAAATTAAAATGATTTTTGGATAGTGAAAAATGATGAGACATTTTGAAAATTAATTAAATAATTTAAAAATAAATTAATTTTGAGTGGAAGAAGAAAATTAGAATTTTTAAATAAATAATATATTTATATATATGTGGTTAGCAAAATAAGAGAAAAAAAATATATATTTCATCTTCTTCTTTCTCATTTCTTCTTCTCTAAAAACATTACTCTACATGGATGTCCAAAAAAATTTTAGACTTCTTCAAAACACTTAGAATTTTATAAGAATTTCAAAGTAACCATGCGAATTTTGAATGGGAATCAAGAAAATCAAGTAAGTACATCTCTCTAAGCTTTTATTTTTGAGCTTTTAAGTTTATGTATGAAATTTCTAGAGAGAGAAAGTGTAATTTAATTGTTTAAGTTGATAATAATTAAATTAAATTGATGGATGAGTGATGATTTGATGAGTAATTAGTGAAGATGAGCTTAAATGATTAAAATAGGATTATGTAGTGAAGATGTATAAATTAGGGCTTTGGATGGGATGACTATAACTGTTACCATGGAGTAATTAAATGTTATTTTAATGAATATGGTATGATTCTTTGGTTAGAATTTTGATATGGATGACTTTGGGTAAGTTTAGGATTATGGAAAGAATATGTATAATTAAAGTTTCCAACATAGGTGATTTTAATTATTGAAATGAAATGAATTAGGGTTGTTATAATATAAACGTTATAAATTTATGAGTGGAAAAGTGATATGAGTGGATTTTGGTAAAGTTGATATTTATGGTTATAATATGTTGAATTAGGGTTTTGGAAGGAGAATGTTATAATTGTTGCAACAAGATAAATTAGTGTTATTTTAATGTAAAAAATATGATTTTAAGGATTGAAATGTGATTTGGATAAGTTTTGACAAAGTATATATTAATGGTTGTATTATGTGAAAATTGAATTTTTGAAAGAGATTTCCATAATTGTGAAGGTGAATTATTTTGATGTTATATTAATGTATAAATAATGTTTTTTAAGGATAAATGTTGAAAATGAGATTTTTAGGTTAAAGTTTAAACAAAGCGGTAAATGGTGGAATTGGAGTATTAATGAGATTTTGATGAGAATTGAATAAATAATGATAAGTTAATAATTGGAGAGCATGTAAGTGACTCTAAATAAGTAATGTTATTTATGAATGTGTAGTTTAAAGAGATAAAGGAAGTGGAATTGAGAGTTTGGCTTGGGGAAGGAGATGGGAAGTTAGTATACATTTATTTAAATGATTAAGATTATATAAAATGTGATTTTGTCATAATGTCTATGATTGTTTTGCAATATGGATATTCACATAATCTAGGGAAGGTGGCATAGTTATGTGATGTGTATCACATTAGTCATTTGCCCAATATGGGATTAATACTTATACATAATATATGTGAAATATGTTAATGTTTCGTAGTAAGGTTTACTCAATGGATAAGTTTATAGAAAGTGATAATATGTGGAATGAGTCACATTGTGATGTGACTCATGGTTATACATTGTAAATATGCTTTAATGTGTAATGTTTGTGAAATGTGGAAAATAAGCCACAATATGATGTGACTTATGGCTATGTATACTGTATGTGCATGTGAGGTATGTTTGAATGTGTAAGATAAAAATAGTCATAAAAGATTTATGTTGGCACTGTAGAGTCAGTTTGCTAATGGTATGTCATGATGTTTATTATGCTTATGGGCGAGACACATTTTGTGTTGAATATTTTGTGCTGAGGAGGAGTCTTTTGGGCAATGATAGACACTTTGTCTCTAGTGTCGAGAGAGGGCAGCCTACGGGCGATTTAAGTGACACTTGCCCTTGTTGTTTATAGAGGCAGCCTACGGGCGATGGTATGACACTGGCCTTGTTGTCCATCGGGGTGGCTTTCAGGTGATTATTGTGACACTTGTCCCAGTGTCGAAATAAATTAAATAAGTTTTGTGCAGAAACTGATTGGGCCCAACATATGTATGTGTATGAGAATGTGTGCATGTAATAGCTGCTGAGGTGTTTTGTGTTAGGGTTTACGAAATCCTAAGTATCTTTTGGAAATATGTTATGCATTGTGTAATGGTCTTTATATATTGATAAGTATTTATTTTTATATTTTTAATTGTTTATTATTATTAAAATATGTACTATTAAGTAAAATTGCTTAGTGTGGTTGAATATATCGTGCAGGTGATGAAACTGCAGAGTAGAGTGACCAGAGTTAGTTTGTGATTGAAACATTAATTTTTTCATGAGACCAACAGTGCCAGGGTTAGCATACATGTATTAATTACAATATTGTGCATTTTAGTAAATATATTGTATTTATTTTAAACATATATTGAAAATTATTGATGCGGAACCCATGGATCAAATATTACATCTAGAACCCCACATACACATCTAGCTTAGAATCTTAGAACTAAAAAACAAATCCTCCCTACCAAACCCACAGCTAACCTGTAATTGAGAACTTGGGTGATTGGGATGAAGAAATGAATTGATTTAAACGCCACAAGTCAGACTTGATAAGTTAGAACCAATTCTTCATGCAACAAGAATAAGAGGAAAACCTCTCAAACTCATCAATTACATTCAACCATCTGAAAATTCGTAGTCCCCTCTTAAGTTCTTTTTCCCATCCCTATATAGTTGGAAAAGAAGAACTAATGGCTTAAAATCTAGGTTTACATGTATCTATTCACAATAGCATTAATTGTTCATCCACATCAATAATATACTCTAAATTACTGCCCATAATTCTGACAACATTGATGGGCAGATTCTACATGCATTTTGGTGTTGGGTCACATGTGTCTAGTCACACTGGCACTAAACCACATCAATATTATATTCCAAATTCATGCTAATGCCCATCACTATACTTATGGGCAGATTCTTCATGCTTCTTGGTGAGTTTCTGACTTCCTTTTCATGATCCATCATATTTAGTACAAGTTAGTCTCCCTCTTTATTAATCCACCTTTGAATGAAGTGTTGGAACACATGCTGGGGTTTCTTTGATTGTGATCTTGTGATTGGTCCACTTGGCATAATGATATTATCAACATATTTGTTGCCATGTGTAGATTCATCAAGCTTGCTTATAGTTTCCTCATCATTCCCTCGTTGCTAAAAAATATTTGTCCTCAAATCTGAACCTACATCAAAATGAGAAAGATCACTAACATTGAAAGTTGCAAAAACATTATACTCACCTGGGAGATCGATTTTATAGGCATTGTCATTGATTTGTTCTAAAACTTGGAATGGACCATCTCCCCTTGCATCCAACTTGGATTTCCTTTGTTTAGGAAATCTTTCCTTCCTCATATGAACCCATACCTAATCACCAGGTTGGAAAATCACATGTTTCCTTCTTCTATTTGCATTATGGGCAAATGATTCATATTTCTTCTCAAGATGAGCTTGTGCCTTCTCATGTATCTTCTTAACCAATTCTGCTTTCTTTTCACCATCTAAGTTAGTTATTTCATTTAATGGCAAAGGAAACAGATCAAGTGGTGTAAGTGGATTAAAACCATAAATAATCTCAAATGGTGAATAACTTGTAGAAGAATGTATGCTTCTATTATATGTAAACTCCACTAATGGCAAACAATCTTCCCAAGTTTTCAAATTTTACCCACAACAGCACGTAACAAAGATCCTAAAGTCCTATTTACCACTTCTGTTTGTCCATCAGTTTGTGGATGACAAGTTGTAGAGAACAACAATTTAGTACCTAACTTATTCCACAAGATAAGCCAAAAATGACTTAAGAACTTCACATCTCTATCACTTACAATTGTTTTAGGAATGCCATGCAACTGAACTACTTCCCCAGAGAACAAATTAGCAATATTTGTTGCATCATCAGTTTTGTGACATGCAATGAAATGAGCCATTTTGCTGAATCTATCAACAATAACAAATATGCTATCTTTCCCTTTTCTAGTCTTAGGCAGCCCCAAAACAAAGTCCATAGATATGTCAATCCAAGGTGCATTAGGAATAGGTAAAGGAGTATACAGCCCATGAGGTAAAGATTTAGATTTTGCTTGTTTACATGCAATACACTTGGCACAAATTCTTTCAACATCCTTTCTCATGTTTGGCCAATAAAAATGTTCATGCAGAATGTCTAAAGTCCTAAATACACCAAAATGTCCCATGAGTCCTCCACTATGTGCCTCACGCACAAGCAATTCCCTTAATGAGCAACTAGGCATGCATAATCTTCCATCCTTAAACAAGTACCCATCATGCCTATAAAACTTCTGAAATGCAGAATGCTCACATGCCTTATAAACATTTGCAAAGTCAACATCATTGGCATACATATCCTTAATTTGTTCAAAGCCTAATAACTTAGAACTAAGAGTTGAGATTAAGGAATACCTTCTTGAAAGTGCATCTACTACTACATTGTCTTTGCCACGCTTATACTTTATCACATATGGAAATGGCTCAATGAACTCTATCCACTTTCCATGTCTTTGGTTCAGCTTGGTTTGCCCCTTTAGATGCTTTAATGATTTATGATCTGTATGAATAACAAACTCTTTAGGCAATAAGTAATGTTGCCACACTTGTAAAGCTCTTACCAAAGCATACAGCTCCTTGTCATAAGTGGAATAATTTAATTGTGCACCATGAAGCTTCTCACTAAATATGCAATTGGTTTCCCTTCTTGCATCTAAACAGCACCTATACCCACACCTGAAGCATCATACTTTAATTCGAACGTCTTATCAAAATCTGGTAAAACAAGAATTGGAGCAGTAGTTAACCTTTCTTTCAACAAATTGAATGACTTTTCATGAATTTTAGTCCAATTAAACTTTATATCTTTTTTTACCAATTCATTTAATGGAGCAGTAATGGAACTAAAATTTTTAACAAACCTTCTATAGAAACTAGCCAAACCATGAAAACTTCTTACCTCACTCACGGTTTTAGGTGGTGGCCAATCTCTCATTGCCTTTACCTTTTCATCATCAACCTCAATTCCTTGTGCACTAACCATAAAACCTAAGAATATGATTTTATCACTACAAAACATGCACCTTTTCAAGTTGGCATACAATTCTTCCTTTCTCAAAATATCAAGAACAACCCTAATATGTTCTACATATTCATCTACTGATTTGCTATAAATGAGTATGTCATCAAAATATACAACAACAAATTTACCAAGATATGCACGCAGAACATGGTTCATTAATCTCATGAATGTACTAGGTGCATTAGATAAACCAAATGGCATAACTAACCACTCTTATAGACCATATTTTGTTTTGAATGCAGTTTTCCACTCATCTTCTTCTTTCATCCTAATTTGATGGTAACCACTTTTCAAATCAATCTTACTAAAAATGCAAGAACCACTCAACTCATCAAGCATATCATCAAGTCTAAGAATTGGATGTCTATACTTCACCATGATTTTATTTATTGCTCGACAGTCCACACACATTCTCCATGATCCATCTTTCTTTGGGACTAATAACACCGGAACAGCACATGGACTAAGACTTTCACGCATATGTCCCTTTGCTAGCAACTCCTCCACTTGCCTTCGAAGTTCCTTGGTTTCCTCCGGATTACTTCTATAACCTGGTCGATTAGGAATTGTTGAGCCCGGAATGAAGTCAATTTGATGCTCAATCCCTCTTAAAGGTGGTAAACCTTTAGGTACATCTTCTGAAAAAACATCTCTAAATTCCTATAAAAGAGAACTAACACAACTAGGCAAAGGGTTATCAAGGTCAGATGTAGAAATCAAGGTCTCTTTGTAATTAAGTACAATCAGACTTCTTTTCTCATAAAAAGCACTTCTTAACTCTTTTTTTTTTGCATAGAAACACTCTCTTTTATTTTCTCTCCCTTTCTCTTTTTCTCTCACCAATGGGCCATTTTTATCATTCTTTTTCTCACACTTGGCCTCTTGTACTCCATTTTTATTTGTTTTACCCTCACCACCAGAATTCCTTTCAAATGATCTCAAAATCTTTACTTGATCTTCATACACTTGTTTAGGTGACAATGGAGCAAGAGTGAAATTTAAACCATTTAGGCTAAAAGAATAATGATTCTTAAAGCCATCATGAAAAGCTTTTCTATGAAACTACCATGGAAGACCAAGAAGGATATGGCTAGCATGCATAGGCACAACATCACAGCAAACTTCATCTTTGTATCTCTCAATTGCAAAAGAGAACAGAACCTGCTTTGTTATCCTCACCTCTCCACAATCATTCAACCATTGCAGCTTGTAAGGGCTAGGATGTTTTGTGCATGCTAACCCTAATTTATCTACAAAATCAGTACTAGCAACATTTGCACAACTACCCCCATCAATGATCATGCTGCACACTTTTCCATTTACAATGCAACGAGCATAGAAAATGTTCTTCATCTTTAATTTGCATGTTTAAAGCTCTTCTAATAACCAAAGATTCACCATGGGCAGGATATTCAATAATATGTTCAATTTCCTCTAATGGTGGCATGCTATCATTATCATCATCACTTTCATTTTCACTAGCACTATCAATTTCACCATTATCTCATATTAACATGATTTTCTTATTTGGACATTGAGATGCTATATGCCCTACTCCTAAACACCTAAAGCATTTAATGGTACTATGCTTTTGATTAGAGTTAGATGTTTTAGAGTTACCTTTAGGGTCAGCTAGAACTTGTTTTTCCTTTCCTTTCTTGGCAGCCTCCTTCCCTTTAGGATTATCATCTTTCTTTGGCCATTTTGAAGTGAAACTATAGTTGGAATTAGAAAATCCCTTTGCTGCTCCCTTGAGTTTCAGTTGCTTCTCTACTTTCATGGCCATGTGTACCATATCTTCAAGCTCCACATAATGGTGTAATTCAATTATGTTAGCAATCTCTCTATTCAGCCCACTCAAAAATTGAGCCATAGTGATTTCTGGATCCTCCTCAATATTAGTTCTACTCATGATCATCTCCATCTCTTTATGGTAATCCTCCACTGACATGGATCCTTAAGTTAACTGCTGCAATTTTTGGTGATGCTCCCTATAGTAGTAAGATGGTACAAATCTCTTTCTCATCACAGTTTTCATTTCAGCCTAAGTAGTGATGGTTCTTTCTCCATTTCTCCTCTTGGAAATCATCAATTGATCCCACCAAATTAGTGCATAATCTATGAATTCAACTGCTGCAATTTTAACTTTCTTCATTTCACTATAATTATGACAATCAAACACCAAATCAACTTTTCTTTCCCATTCAAGGTAAGCTTTAGCATCATTTATCCCCTTGAATGATGGTATCTTCATTTTTATGGAAGATATGTTACTGTCCCTTTGTTGAGGTCTTCTTTGAGCAATTGATTCCTCACTTTCTTCATCATCTTCCCTTTCTACCTCATCATCATTCATCATGTTTCCTCTCCCTCCATTCTTCCCCCTTCAATTAGTATCATTCTGTTGCCTTTGTATTATGCAGTCTACATCACCTCTCGTGTTGTTTATGGCCAAATTAAACCTTTCAAATCTCCTTTGCATTTCCTCTAACATAAAGGCTATATCATTTATGGTCATATCACGTTTTTCACTTCCAGAATTTGACATATTGTAAGAAGTACCTACAAGAAAATGTTAGTAAAGAAATTTTCCTCACCACACTCCCTTACGTGTTTCACTCAAGATCAGATTGTCACTCCTCTTGTATTTCACTCAAAACTTGGTCGTTTTTACCTCTCAATTCTTCTTTTATCAAGTTGAATTTCAGAACTGAATCCACTTAAATCAAGTAAAATAAGTTTTTATTTTAAAGACTCTACAAGGAACCTAATGAATAAAATGAATTCAACAATTATAGAGGCAATTTAATTTTAAACAACAAGAACTAAAAGTTAACACAAGAAGCAAAAAGTATTTGTGTTAATCAAACCAAAGTAACTATGATTGAGAATTAGCTACTTAATGCATACAAGAAACAAGAGGTATATGAAAGAATGAAACTAAGAATACAAAGAAAAACTATTCTGGATATTGAAAAATAGAATTCAAATCACTCCAATGAGTAATCTGAATATGCAACCTAAATCTATTACCAATGTAAACTATGCTCTAAATATCATATTTTAAATGCTAAATGGATGCATAATGAGGAGTTGATGTAATTTGATAAAATATAATAAGGTAGCAAGCTGTTAATGGAATAAATATGCAAAAAATCTCAAACACTTGTGTAGAAAAATATTGGACAAAAACAGGTACGAATTTTTTTCTTTTATGTTGAGGAAGTTGAATCTGATTCTTTTTTTTTGTTTTGTTTTTCTTTTGATCTTTTCCTTCTTATTTTTTTTTGAACTTTCAGTAAACAAGGATAGAAATTGAAAAGTTAAACAAAAGTCCACAGATTTGAAGAACAAGAACAAGGTGCAACAAGAATATAAAATGATGAAACAAGAAACTGAATCTGGATCTCTTTTTTTTTCTTTTGGATAATTAAAACATAAAAGATACCTAGAGATTTATCTTCAAGCCAAAGCTCTGATACCAAATGATGCGGAACCCATGGATCAAATATTACATCTAAAACCCCATATTCACATCTAGCTTAGAATCTTAGAACTAAAAAACAAATCCTCCCTAGCAAACTCACAACTAACCTGTAATTGAGAACTTGGGTGATTGGGATGAAGAAATGAATTGATTTAAATGCCACAAGTCAGACTTGATAAGTTAGAACCAATTCTTCATGCAACAAGAATAAGAAGAAAACCTCTCAAACTCATCAATTACATTCAACCATCTGAAAATTCGTAGTCCCCTCTTAAGTTCTTTTTCCCATCCCTATATAGTAGGAAAAGAAGAACTAATGGCTTAAAATCTAGGTTTACATGTATCTAGTCACAATAGCATTAATTGTTCATCCACATCAATAATATATTCTAATTACTGTCCATAATTTTGACAACATTGATGGGGAAGATTCTACATGCATTTTGGTGTTGGTTCACATGTTTCTAGTCACACTAGTACTAAATCACATCAATATTATATTCCAAATTTGTGCTAATTCCCATCACCATACTTATGGGTAGATTCTTCATGCTTCTTGGTGAGTTTCTGACTTCCTCTTCATGATCCATCATATTCAGTACAAGTTGGTCTCCCTCTTCATTAATCCACCTTTGAATGAAGTGTTGGAACACATGCTGGAGTTTCTTTGATTATGATCTTGTGATTGGTCCACTTGGCATAATGATATCATCAACATATTTGCTACCATGTGTAGATTTATCAAGCTTGCTTATAGTTTCCTCATCAATTATATATATATATGTGTTTATATATATTAAATATGATGTTTTGGTTAAATTGTTGAGACTATTGGAATATTGTTGCTAGATAGAGGTTTTGTGAAATTATTATTATATTTCAGGAATGAAATTTCATGCAAGTTGTGTTATTGAATTTTTGGAGTTTTTAAATTATAGAAAAAAATATAGCAAATTGTTTTTCAGAAATTTTTCTTTAAACTATGCATTTTTGATATTTAATCTACTAATGAATATTTTATTTAATTATTAAAGTACATTATAGATTTAAAATTTTTTCTTATAAACATGGTAAATTTTAAATGACGGGTAATGATGACACTTTCGTATTCTATATATGTATTTTATGTAATATCCCAAAGTATACCCTAAAAGTTTTGGAATATTTATTGTTGTATTTGGATTAAATGTATATGTTTAATTGGAAAGAGAAAGGAGGAAAGGGAAGAGTGTATATGTTGTATATATAGTGATATATACAACATATACAAGTCAAAGAAATGGAAGTCAAAAGAAGATAAATTAATTATTTTTAAATTAATTAAATTAATTAAAAGGAAATTGAATTAGTGGAAGAGGATATTTTATAATATTTTAATATTAAATTGCTTGGTGGAAGTTTAAAGAGGTGAAGTGTTTGACTTTGTCTCTTGTTCATCTTCTTTTTCTTCTTTTCTTTTCCTTCTTGGCTGGCTCCTTCCAAAGCAAGACAGAAAGAGAGTTTTTGATTTTTCCAAGCTCAAGATTGAAGGATGTTCCAAGTGATCAAGTTGGAAATCTAAGAAGTTTCATAATTTTGGTAAGTTTCCACTTGATTCCTTAGTTTTCTTTTAAGTTGTATTTGAGTTTGATGATTGATTATTGATGGTATGAGTATGTTTGATTGTGGGGTGTTTGAGAGTATTTGGTTTATTTGATTTTGATTTTTGGGGTTGGATTGAAGAGAAAGTGTTAGGTTTGGTGGAAGAACAAGTGTTGTGTTTGATGTATGTTTTGAATTGTTTTGGTGTTTTTGCAAGTTACTATGGTTTATAAGTGTGTTTAGTTAAGTTTGTTTGAAGTGGAAATGGTGGAAGTAAGTGGTTTGTTAGATGTAGTGCTGATGTTGCCGGAATATGCATTTTTGGCCTGACACGCCCATGAGCACGGCCAGGTCTTTAGGCGTGTCAATGGTTCTGTGTTCTTGGATGGGTGACACGAGCAGTGACACGCCCATGTCACTGAGCGTGTCATAGCTACTGTGATGTTGGTGGATTGACATGGCCATGAGCACGCCCGTGTTGTTGGACGTGTCAATGTTTCTGTGAGACAGAATGTATTACACGTTCAGTGACATGCCAGTGGTTCTAAGCATGTCAAAGCTTCTGTGTTGTGAGTTTAGGGCACGGTCAGGGACACACCCTTGTTGTTAAGCGTGTCATGTGTAGAGTTGCCCTAGTTGATTTTTATCTATTTTATCTCATGTGTATCTCTAAGTGAGTGTGTATGATCACCTTTGGTTTAGATTTCGAAGAGAGTTGAGTTGCCTTAATCCAAGTGTTGAGGATTCTTGGAAGAGGAGTTTGGTGTGGAGTGAGTAGCTCTTGAGGTAAGTACAAACCCTACATTATTGCATACATTTACATGACAATGGGATTTAACACATTTGGTTGTAAATGTGTTAAGTAATCTATTACATTGTTGATACATTTGATTAATGCTATGAATTGTATAATGTGAAAGATATGATGATCATTCAAATTATATGTACAATGCAATTGGTTGTGTATACCTTAATGATGAGATGTGAAGCCATTGTTGTTGGCTATAATGATGCAAATGAAATAATTGGGGCATGTTTGCCTAAATGATTATGAGGAAATGAGAATGGAATTGATAATGAAATAATGAAAGAATTGTGTGCCTAATGTGTTATTCGCTTTTCAGAGTTTTGTTGTTGGTGGCATGCCTAATAGTAACAATCTCTTGAAGCTGGGTTGGGCTTGATCCTTGAAGCCAAGTTGGGTTAAAGTTTAGCATGCTTAACTCCCCTTGAAGCTTGGTTGGGTCTAGTCCTTGAAGCCTAGTTGAGATGTTACAACCCTTGAAGCTAGGTTGGGTTTGGTTCTTGAAGCCAAGTTGGGTTGATACTTAGCATGCTTTGTTCCCCTTGAAGCTTGGTTGAGCCTAATCCTTGAAGCCTAGTTGGGATAATGATAAATGTGAAAATTAAACCAAAACATTAACTCTGAAAGTTGAATGACATATTAGTTTCTTTTGGGCCCATGTTTGTCTTTGTTTAAATGTGATTCATGAATGGTGGAACAAATGAATAATGAGATTTAATGTAAGACCTTGAAATATGATATTCTTATGTATTGTTTATTATATATGAATGTGTGACATTAACATTACATTAAAGCATATTGTTATTGTGGTTTGTACCACTAAGCTTATGACTTAGCGCGATTGTGGTTCATCGCGCAGGTGACAGGGTAGAACCGGAGAGTTCATCTAGACCGAGTCGAGTCTAGACTCTGAAGAGTTGATTGTGGGCTTAAAGATGAGAGACGAACTGCCAAACATGTATAAATTTATGTTTTGTAAACATTAACTTTGATATATATATATATATATATATATGTAAATACCGCTATATTTTCCGCTGCTTAATAAATAAATGTTTTATCTATTGTGTTTTATAATATAACTTAAATGTTTTAAGTTTACTCATATTATTGTTTAAAGGAATGATTTGTTTGTTTAATAAACTGTGGCATTCCTATATTCAGTATACGTATATTACGAGTATGGTAGAATGTAGTGTGCGTATACGGGGTATAAGGGTGTTACATTTTACATATATGAAGTGTATGTATTGTACATATAAGGGATATAAGAGTATTATAATATATATGTGTGCCAAGAAATCCAATATATAGATACACAGTACATTATTGAATTATTATAAAAAAATTATATTAGTAATTCAAATAAAATAATAATAAAATATTTTATTTTATGACAAAGACTTAATATTTGGAGAATTTTTAAATTTCTAATATTAAAAAAAATATTGTAACTTTTTCCATGCCTCCTGAACGACATGTTAAAAAATAAAGTTAAATAACAAAAAAAATTCTAAATTCAATTAAAATTAAGAACACATTCATTTTAAATTATTTTTAGAATTATTAAATTTGTATTGCTAATTCAAAAGTTCAAATAAAATAGTAAAAAAAAATTAACAATTATGACTTACAAAATTCAATAAAATTAAAATAAAAAGTAAAAACTTAAGAAGTCACCCTTATTAAAATAGTAATTTCAAAGTTATTTTAGTGATTAACAATAATAACTTATGAGTTCAAAGAGAAAATAAAATCAGTTAAAGATAAGATATAATGACTTATAAATTAAAGGGAAAACAAAATCAATTAAAAATAAAAATATAAATACATTGTCTAGAAGTTATTAACTACCTAAAAAAATTTATCTTAATAAATTTGTATCTAGTATTTTAAATTAATATTATATTTGAATTATTAGTTTAATATCTGTGGTTTTGGATAAATTAAATAAGTATTTGGAAGGTAGTTAATATGTTGAATGAGAGAAATGGAGAATATATATATAATATATAAAATATATACATAATATATACTTGATGGATATATAAAATATACATTACATATATGTAGACATAAAGGTATAAATAGCATATATATGAATATATATAACATATACATATACATACAATATACAATACATATATATCAAGTATGCAATTGTGTTTAAAAATGTAATAATAATAATAATAATAATAATAATAATAATAATAATAATAATAATAATAATAATAATAATAAAAGGAAAAGAAGTCAAAGAAGGAAAAAAGTGATTAGCGGGAATTATTTAATTATTAAATAAAAAGGATAATGATGAAAAATTAAGGAAAAAGAGAGCCCATTTTCTTTGAATATGTTAACCAGAGATAGTCAAAAGAGCAGTGTCCTATTTAAGCCTTGCGAATGATTGTGTTTATGGATGATGCTTGAGACTATATGGTAAAGCAATATTCTATTTATTCCTCTGAGTATAGAGTATGCTCTGTATAGAACTTGCAGCTTAGGTTGATTCTATTCCAATACATCGAAAATATCTATGGTTCTTTGAGGTATATAAGTTGGAAACTAGACAATAGCTGCTACTGGTGGTGAATAGACCTAAGAAAGTCTATGTTTTCTAGTATAACAATGCACTGTACCTCTGTTGGAGAACTGTGCATTCCCAATATGGTGAGCTTTTGACTCTTAATATCCATACACACCCCAAGTGAACATACTCAATATTAATTCTTTTGGATCATTACAGACTATTCATAAATAAATAGAATAATAAATCAGGATGAAGAAGAGAGTTTTTAGAAATGCATAAAGAGAGGATATTAGTCTGAAGTAACTATATCCCAACTAATACAAAGCTTCTCTATATATAGAGAAGAGAGCACACAAACAAACAAAAGAAGTCATAAGCAATGACTTCAAAAAGCATAAAAGAAAATAGATAGTGGGTGTATAGGCACATCCCACTGATACAAATAGTACAAGCACTTTGAAAGGAGTGAATTATTACAGACAAAATACTATTACATAAAGTGACTGGGAAATAAATTCATATTCCTATAGTCTTTATCATTTGAGTCATAAGAGGAACACACTAAAGGATTATCTGTCATATATGTCATGTAGTCAAAGTTGTCTGTCTGAGTAGGCTGAATGGACTAAGCACTGACTAAAGCTTCATCAATATATGTTTGAGTGGTTGGTATTCCATCAACATTTCATTGAATTGAAGGGCCAATAACTGTAGTGATAGTTGGTATGATTGGTGAAGTATGTGGGTCTAGTTGAGCTAGATGAGATGAGGAAAAATCTCCTTGTGGTGAAGGCTGAGAAGTGCTGGGACCTACTTCATGATTAAAGGGTCCATAGTCAATTAAGTATTCTCCCATGAGCTGTAAAAGGAGTTTTGTAGTTTTCTAAGCATGTTGTTGATCATGTCTGGTCCAATTCTTATTTTTTACCATTGAAGTGCAAATCAAAGGTCTTCTGATTGTTTGAGAAAAAGCTCTTGAATTGTTGAGACTACATAGATGAATTTGTAATTCAATTTGCTTCTGATAATTATGAAAAATTTGACCAGAATAAGTCTTCCAATGACTAGCTTGATTTCTTAACCAAAAAACTGCAGTTTGAGGATATTGAAAAATTAGTTTGTGCAGAATGAAAATAGCAAGATAACTCCTTGCTTCTTCATCTGGTTTCTGCCATAATTATTTTTCATGAATAATCTGCATGAACTGTCTTTGCCACAAGAACTGTCTTTGCCACTATGAAATATCATTAAATCATTTAAGGAATTTCCAAGGTATAGAGTTTTCATAAGTATCAATAGAAATATAGTTAAGCATGTCTAGAACAGGAATTTTCACTGTATGGTTAAACTGTAACATCCTCTGACAATTCTTACATAAAAACTATCAGAGAATGTTATTCGATATATTGTCCTTGCTCCAATCAATTCATAGAAAATTTTCTTCCAACTAATAAAAATTTTCAAATAATAATACAATCTGTATAATATAACACTTATAGGTCCAACATTTAGACTAATATCCAATAATCCAAATACTAATTACAAACTAGATATCTATCATAAGTTTTATCAAATCAAATGATTATATAATACATTCCTTTCTTTAATAATCATTCACTAGAATTCTCAAACTTCATCCTTTAAATACATATATTCCTTTCATGTTTACAAATTTGTACAATCTATCAAATAGTTAAACTAAATTATATATATACATTTTATAACTTATGAGTACAATATACAAAAGATCTTTATATGTACTATAAGTAATTTCTTGAGATTCTTAATTCCACTTCTTAACTTGCTCTAATGTTCTGATACCTGCGTATCAGAAAATAATTCTAACACGCTAAGCAATGCTTAGTAGTGCATGTATAAACATATTTTGTCACTTAATATTAAAGAAAAATACTTATGAAAATATAGTAATAACACTTAGTTTTAAGAAATATTTCAATATATTAACTAATTTCAGTAACAAACCAACATAATATTCTGATTACACAAAATAATAGCTTTAACTTTATAAAAGTCATTATGATATACTATACTTTCGGTACTATAACTTTTCTCTTTATGAATCATTTTATTTAAGACTTGCTTTCTCATTTGATAACATTGGTCACAATACGCTTATTTTGTTTTTCAATAAGTCTTACTTTTCAATTTCACATATAGGATAATTCATTCAATCTATAATTTTCAGCACTTAAATTTAGTACTATACTTTGGAGCACTTTGTATCTTATATCATTTTATACACTTTCAATCATTACAACACTTATAAAGTTATTGATTAATTCAATACCTTGAGCATAACATTTCCATTCCGTGCATTAGAACTTTCACTTGTAAACATTAATATCTATATTAACAATCACTTTTACATTGTAATACAGTGAGTCAATTTCAAGTAATTGACTTATAATATTATTTTGCATTTCTTCCATTATTCACAACTATCATATTCACATATATTTTCAATTTAGATATCTTCATTAAATATGCCCATACATACAGAACTTAGATCATAGGTTTGGATAACATGTTAGTGTAACAATTTAATGCCAAATCTCAAGAATGTATAATGGCAATTATGCCCACTATCATTGATAACACAATGTGTCCATTAATGGCATGAAGTGCCCACTATCACTATAGCTATCCTTTCTATGGTTAGCCATTCAATCCAAAGCTAGATCTAAAATCAGTACGATTTGGACAATTCATTAGTTTTGATTAACACTGAATTGTTTGTATCACTTCATTGGTACAATACTTTTATCAACATTTAGTATGATATATATATATATTTGTCACATATCTAAAGTTTATCACTCTTTTTCATACTTTTAACACATATACATGAATTCTAAACACAAAAGTAAGAAATATAAACATATTAGTCTCATACTAGGCCTGTATATCATAAAATAGAAGGCAAAAACATTATTTAGGTACCCCACGGCCGTGGCATCACAACCCCACACTCGTGGGATACCAAATGAAGCTGTCAAATGACTTTGGAGACCCCCCACAGTCGTGGCCTTCCAGGGCCACGGCCGTGGCATTTAGAACTGCTCTGTTTTATCAAAATTCTTAAAGAAACAATCACGCTTTCAATCTCACGGTCGTGGCACTCATTTGCCACGACCATGGCATTGATTTTGGGTCTGTTTTCAGAGTAATTCTTCCTCCAACAGTTCCAACTTTGATGCCACGCCCATGGCACCTTTAAGCCACGCCCGTGGCATCTCAAAATCATGTATTCTGCACTTTTAACTTCATTAAACACAAACATATTGAAAATCCAAGATAATAATGTATCAAACTCAAAATTTTGACTAAAAAAGAATTCATATCAAATATTTTACTACAACTTCACGTAATCAAACTTTCAACCATTTCATATGGATAAAAACAACATCAAACCATTCAATTCTCATAAAGGTTGAGTTAAGAATCAAACATATCATATAAAGGTTATTTTTCACTCAACAATCCATTTAGTCAATATTTTTAAGGAAATATATCAGTAAATAAATAATAAATCATTAAAACTCATAAAAATTCATATATTTGCAAATTATAAATCAAAAGCACATACCTCTTCAAAATTCCTCTTTTTCTTTCTTTTTCTCTCTTTCCCTTTGATTACTTATTGATAATCTTGCCTTTTCTAGGTTATTCTTCTAAAAATCTATACCTTTATGTGATTTTCTCTTAATCCTTGATTAATTTGATGAAAGGAAGAAGAAATAGAGAGAAGATGGCGATGATGTTAGAAGATGGCGTGGAAGATGGAGAGGAAATCAGAAATTTCTACACACACACATACACACACACACACACACACATATATATATATATTATTTTTAATCAAGTGAGGGAATGCTCATAATAACTATGGTACACCCTCATTCTTAACCATTGATTCTAAATCTAGTTTTAATCTCGTAAAATCATAAAAATAATCTTTTTAGTAAATTTTTGAGATACACAATTTACTATTCTCTACTTATAGCATTTATCCATAATACTTTTGTCACTATACACTATCAATTTTTTAATATTAGTTAAAAAGTTTCTGTTTAAAATCTTGATCATTACATAAACAGCGTAGTAAGACACCATAAAAACCATAATTGAGTTGAATACTTTGGATGAGTAGGACAAAGATGATAAACCACATCCATGGATATTCCAGATAGAATGCATTAACTTCTGGATCCATATCAAAATGATTATGGATATGTTCAAGATAAACATCAATTTGAGTTATGGCAAATTTCTCAATCCACTGCAGGAGTAGTAGGAGGACAAATTGGAGGGAACACTATATTAGGGTTTCTCTAGAAAGGTAGTCCCGGTGGAAAATTTCTAGGGTTGTATCTTCTATACATCATGATACATGGAAAACTGTTGGCTAGGGTTATGACAAGAATGGGTTTAGAGGGTTTGGACAGAAGATCTAGGATTAAATTCTTTTGGCCTTTAATGTGCTAAACAAAATAGTCATATTTTGAGAACCATTCTTGGAGCCTGAGGAGTTGTTGAGGAGGTAGGGTTTTCTATTTAATGTCTAGGGCTCTGGGTAATGAAGTTTTATCAAGGATGATAAGAAAATGATGACCAAGAAGATAAAATTCAAACTTCTTGATACCACATTTTACTGCCAAAATTTCCTTGTAAATAGAAAGATAGTGTTTCTCACTATCTTTAAATTGTCTGCTAGCATGACCATAGTAATGGGTTTTCCATTAATTCTTTCAAGAAAAATAACACCCCAAAATTCATCACAAGCTTCTATCTATAATATTCTGAGACCATTAGAAGGGATATGTAGAGGAATTGGATGAGCAGCAATCCTCTTAATTGTCTGTACAATATCTGTTTGTTCAATTGACCAGGGTGGTGGATTTTTCTTTAGTAACTTGGATATCTGACTAATGGGTTGGGCTATAGCAGGATAAAAATCTTTGATATAATTAATTATACTAAGAAATTATTGAATCTGCTTAAAAGTTAAATTTTCATCTGGGAACTTAAGCAGTTTTTCTACTATGTGTGGTCCTAGAGTGTAAACTCCATTCTCAAAATGTAATCCCATAGTACTATGTTTTTTAAAAATCATAATACCATACTATTGAATAGTAGAAGAAAACTACTGAAATAGTTTATGATGGGCTTCTACCATTGAAGAAAACAGTAAGATATCATCAATGTAGATCAAGGTTGAATACAAGATGGGTTGAAAAATTCTAATCATGGCCTTTTAAAATAGTGATGGAGCAACTTTCAATCCAAAAGGCATAACTGTCCACTGATACTGGGCATTTGGAATGCAGAATGTTATTTTGGCTCTATCTTTAGGCTTAATACCCAGTTTCCAAAAATAAGTTTTCAGATCAAATTTTGAAAATATATTTACCACCTTAAGGTGAACCATAAGTGTAGAGATCTTTGGTAAAGGAAATTTATCATATGCAAGAAACATATTTAGAGGCTTGTAATTAATAACAAGTCTTTTTTTTTCCTATAAGAACTTCTGAACGTTTATCTATATAAAATGCTTGACAAGCCCAGTTAGACTTAGTAGGTTCAATCAATCCTTATTATAATAAGGATTCACGTTCTTTTATGGCAAGAGCAAGATCTGGAGGTGACATTCCAAGATGAGAAGCCTTTGTAGGGTTTATATCTTCATTCTTATGAAAGGGAAGACAAATGAAGAAATTTGTATTTTTCCATAAAGGCTTAAGATGATAAAAATCAACATGAGAATCAGCACAAGCAGGGAGTAATGAGAACTTCATATCTTCAAAATCTGCTAGAACTTCTGACAGAGAAAAGATTCTCTGGATATCAGTATAAGCTTTAAAGAACTTTTTAAGATAAATTTAAATAGGAAGAATTTAAAGACTCTAAGCTTGCTGATAAAAATAAAACTTATCAGTAGATCTTTATTTGGTAACGAAGAGCCAAGAACATGAGTCCAAATAATACAGTCTGGGAAAAAATGTATTCAAATTTTCTTCTTGGTGATTAAATGTGTAGAGAGCACATTTCCATCAGCTGCTCTGAAATGTTCATCGTGGGACTTCTAATAAGTATTTGGTAACACTGCAGGGTTCATCATGGATTTTTGAGCTCAAATATCCATGATGACTATTAAAGGAATAACTCTATCATACTTAGAAGGAAGTACTGTGATTTGAACTAGCGGAGTCAATAATGAATGATTAACAGAATAAGCAGAGGGAAATTGTTGTTGCTGGAGATGATAAATAGCAAAATTATCATCTTAATCAGAATCAATAGAACTAGACTCTGAATAAGAATCATCATCATCCACATGAAGTGCCATAATGGTCTCCTGATATGCTTCACTTTATTCTAAGAGAACAAATTCAATCTCTATATTATCTAGAAGAGAGATTAAAGCGTGATTGATCTATTGAATCAATTTTACAGTTTTCATAGGTTTCTTAGGATATTTGTTTTTGCAAAATATCCTTTTCCTCCTCATGCATAGCATCTATCTACTGAGCTTATTCTTCTTTTGGAATAAGGAGATCTCTTCTTAAAGAATATGAACTTCCTTCTTTTCTTTTTGAATTGTTAAAGACGTTTATCCTTAAAAAAAATCTATGAGATATCTTTTGAGTAGGACAAACACAATTCTTCTCCTTGTATTTGATGTTGAAAAAGGCTGGTATTTTACAAGAAGATTGTAAAATTTTATCATGCTTCATAAATTTCTTCATAGTTCTATGGTGTTCACACAATTTATTAAGTGCTGCAAAACTAAATTGATGAATTTCACCCAAAGAAATTTGTTGAAGAGATCTGCTTGTTTGTTGAATAGAACTATTAATTTCTGGTTGAAGTTCTTCAAGAAGAGAAGTAACATAAACCTGCTACATGCTAGAATCACTATAACCACCTAGCACATAGAACTTCTCAAACATTCTTTGATAATGAAAATCAAGATCTTTAGCTTTCAAAGAACAACATTTCATTTCAAAGAATTCTTCTTTATATCTCTTAGAAATGATTGTATGATCGCCCAAGAATGTTGTATAAATGTCCAAAAGAGCATTAGATATTCCTTTGCCCTAAAAAGCTAATCTAGTGTACTCATCCATGGGAGTAAACCATTCTCTGAGACTTCTAATGAATTTGGAAATAAATTCTTTGAGCACTTAAGGGAGAGAAGCACCTTCTTTTTCCATTTACAAATCAAGCCAGGAATTAAATCCAAGAAATCTATGACTCCATTTCTTTGGAGTTAAATCATCAAAAGTAAACAAAGGACCATTAGTATGTTTACTGGTTCTTTGATGTTCAAATTTGAGATCTTGTCTTAAAAATTCTTCTTCTTGAGGATCTTGGATAATTATTTCAGTATCAGAAGGAGGATTTGCACTAGAAAGAAGGGTTAGCCATCAGAAGCTGAGAAATATCTGCTTGTTGAGATTCTAAATCTGAATCTAAGGGATTAGAAGTCATTAAATCTGTTTTAGAAGAATCTGAATCAGATGCATAAAGTGCCATATGCTGTTGTGGAAATGGTTCAGATACTCTTGGAGGAGGAGGTTTTGACTGTATCATTTCAGCATAAGTCTTTTGAGTAGATAAAGGCTTCTGTGTAACTGGAGGCATAAAAGATGAAGAGATTGAAAGTTTTTGAGGCTTTGTTGGAGGAAATAATTCATGGACTGTCCCAAAATTTTGTTTAGTGAATGGAACATGTAGGTATGTGGATGAGAAAATATCAAAATAGGGATTAGAAACAATAGATTGAAATTGTTTTGGCAACAAATCTCTTTTCATTATCTCAAGTCTGGATTTCAGGGTTTGAATTTCTTCCATCTTCTAAGAAAAGATCAAGATTTTATTGCTTAATCATCATTCTAAGTTTAGTGTCTAACTGATGAATTCTCCTAAGAATAGAATTATAATACTGCTGAATTTCAGTAGACATAGATCTCAATGCTAATGAAATTTTATCTGTCTTAGCAGATAACTGATCAATCTTGAAATCATTGGACATGAGATAATTATTTTGTATTTGAGCATTATGAGTCTTCCAATTAAAAAATTCTTCTTCTTGTGAAAGTTCTTTTAATTATTCAGTGGATAGAATAGTGTTTAGTTGAATGAATAGTCAGGTACTGATTTTAGTTAGTGGTTCAATTATTTTTTAAGTGGTGGAAAATTTGATTATGTTGAAGAGAACATCATATAGGCTTGAGGTTGTAGCGTTTGGGTTAAAGACTAATGCACCAGTAGGGCACATCGTTTAATCTTTTATGGTTTAGGTAATTCTGAAGGTTTTGGAACATCAATAAGTCCTTCAGCTTGTAGGACTTTAAGAGCCACATCATAAATAGAGAGGAAGTGGATACTCCTTTTTCTAAATTTCTAGAGAAATTCCTATCCAGGGAGAATTTCTTGAATTAGGAGGAGGACGCTTAAAACATGTATCTTTAGATTTACATGAAGAGAAAAATCTTTTAGGTCTGGTGACTCTGGTTGAATTAATAGAAGGATATTAAAAATCTCCTATTTCTTCACAACAAGTACAACTAGGGTCACATTCTCCTGAACCTGGGGTATCCTAAATAAAATGGCCTCTAACCTTTATGGCATAGATCAGACTACCATCTTATGCAAAACTGTGGACTAGGATCTTCTCTGTGTCTTTAGGGGAGACTGGAACTATCATACAAGTATGAAAAAGTTTTGGGAGAGAATTAGAACTTGTACCATCTGAATTCATTGAAGGTTCTTGGAAGACAGTAGTAATTGTACCATCTTTTTTCTCAATGAACACATGATTCATTATTTGAATAGGTTTGGAGTTCTGTTGCTACTTTTCATAAGTTGTAAGCCATTCAAGAGGAATAAGTTTCATGAGATCTTCTCTAGGCAGCTGTCTAGGTGTCTGAATAATTGTAGGAGTGGTATCTGTATCTGAACAGATATATAGAGCATCTATAGATGCTCCTGATCAGATAGGTTAATTGCATGATGTTGCAATCTGTATACTATCTGATGATGAATGGTTGTAGATAGAGATCCTTCAATCTGTTCAGCTCTAGTAATCGTACTTGTATCTTTAAGGCAGTAGACAAGTGAACATCATTCAAGGAAAAATTATAATTAGGAAAAAAGGTCAAGACAACACTTCCAGCATTAAGTGTTGTAAGAATAGTACCAATTAGTACATTTTCAAAGTAAACATATTTGGTATCTAAAAGTGAAAGTCTGGCAGTAACTGGAAGACCTTTCCGTCCATAATAGGAGAGAACAATTCTCACACCTCCAAGATGAAGATGAGAGTATCCCTGTTTCTTCCATTGAGAGATACATTCCTATGGAATTTTCATAGTAACATAATATTCAGCAAATGTAGAAGATAAAAAGCACTAATTCAGATGAGAAGTCTGAATATATTCTTGCACATGGGATCTTTTTGTATAAAAAAAGTTTGGAGATTTTCTTTATATAGTTGGAATTTGGAAAATAAGATAAGGGTTAAGGACAGAAAGCTGAGAGCTATCAACTTTAGAGTCTTCTGGGATATGAGCTATTTCTACAAGGTGATCTATCTTATTAGTAATAGATTGAGAACAAGAAAGAGGAATAAGCAGAGCGGACATATGATTAACTATTTATTTCTGAGGTGTAGTCATGGTGTTTAAGGTTCTTCTTCCATCATCATTATTCATGTTTATTATATGAATAGTGCTATGGCTCTGATACCACTTGGGGTGCGTATGGATATTATGAGTCAAAAGCTCACTATATCAGGAACACACATTTCTCCAATAAAGATACAATGTGTTGTTATACTAGACAACACAGACTTCTTTAGGTTTGTTCACTACCAGTAGCAACTACTGTCTAATTTCCAGCTTATATTCCTCAAAAAACCACTGATATTTCTGATATATCAGAGAAGGATTAGCCTAAGCTGTAAGTTTCATACGAAGCATACTCTATCCTCATAGCCCATCTTCACCATTACCATGTAACATCCGAAATTTTTAAAAATTAAATAAAATAAATTAAAATTTTATTGGATAAATTAAATAAATGATTTAAATGAAAAATAGAAGAATTTTAAGTGAAAAAAATAGAATGTATATGTGAAATATACATAAAATATAAAAGTCAACAAAAAAAATCAACTCTTTTAAAAGAAAAGTCAAAGTCAAGAGGTATTTTGGTAATTAAACTTTAGAAATTAAAAATTATTTAAATAATTTTAAAATAAATTATTTTGGATGGAAAAAGTAATTTTGGGATTTTTATTAAATAAATAATTAAATAATTAATTCAAAATATAATTAAATAATATATATGGTTATAAAGAAAGTGGAAAGAAAGAGAAAATTCATTTTGTTCATCATCTTCTTCTTCTTTCCTTCTTAGCTGAATTTCCATGGTAGAAGAACCCAAGCTTTTGCTTCTTCCAATCTTCCAAAATTGAAAGATTTTCAAGGTTTCAAGTGATATTTTGGAGTTCTCCACTTGAATTAGTAAGTTTTCTCTCACTTTTCCCTGAATTTCATGAAATTGAGATTATGTTGATTTTGAGTTTTTAAAGTGGTATGAATTAATTGTCTATTTGGGTATGAATGAAGTTGTTTTGAATAGTTAACAATGATTTTAAGATTGGATTGAAAAATGGTTAAGTTTGAGTGAGGTTTGGTGAAAAGAGAGAATTTAGGGTTATGGGAGAATTGGACTTTTGAATTCATATGATTTAATTGTGAAATTTGATTCTAAATGTGTTATTTTGATGCATAAACTAGGATTTTAAAGTCAAATGATGGATTTGGTTATGTTTGGATAGAGTTTGGATGAAGTAGTATTGATTTAGGGTTTTGGAAAAGTGAATATTCAAAGATGATGAATTGTTTGATTTTAATGTTTAAAGACTATTGTTTAATGATATAAGTGATGATTATAAGCTTAGATTGATAATGGAAAACCTTCAATGGTGAAGGTTATGCCATTTTTAAGGTTTTGTATTAAAGCATGTGTTTAATTAATGTGAATGGTTTAAATAAGTTAAAATATATTTGTAATAATATTAATAAACTTAAAACACCAATTAATATGATTTAACATGGTTTTCCTAAGTTAAAGAAAGGTTATGCGGTATTTTGGGGTTTTGATTAAAGTGGTGTATAATTAAGGTTTGATGCTTGAAATGTGATACTAAATGATTGTTTATGATCACATTTGGTATAAACATTAAGAAGTAATAGTTTGCCCAACCCTAGTGCTAAAGGACAACTTGAAAGAGGAGGTTGGAGTTTGATTTTGAGCTTGCTTTTGAGAGCTTATAGATGTATGTACAAACTCTTAATAAATGTGGTATAATTGAATTGCATTTGGGCTTAACACATTTTGGTTGAAAAATGTATTAATCTACTTGATGCATTGATTATTTATGAATAATGTGCTATGACATGTGTAATGTTATATATGCATTAAATGCATTGTGAAAAGCCATTGTTAATGGCTAAATTGCATAAAATTTGAATTATGTGAAAATAGCCCAAAGTGTTTGGGCAATGTGGTTTTGATGTGGAATGTGATACATTGTGATGATATATTGAGATATGATGAAATGTGATAAATTGAAATGATATGACAGTGAGAAAAATGAGAAAATGAGGTAGTGTGTCTAGTTAATAATGAGAAAAGAGACAATATGCCTAGTTGATTATCGAAAAATGAGATATAAATTGATAATGAAAAATATAAAATAATTGTTTGCCTAGTATGTTATTCAAATTCTAAAGTTTTGTGTTTGGCGGCATGCCTATGAAGTTATCCTCATTATTTGCCTTCACGGCTAACCTTTGAGCAATTACTTTGATTTGATTTTGGGACTAGACACTTGGCATTATTGTGATATGATTTGCCTTCAGGGCTAGCTTTTGAGCATTACTATGATTTGCCTGTTAGGAAATCAAGGAGATCACAACAAACCAAAAACACACAGCGGAAAAATTTGATCTTTGATTTCCCATCAGGATCCATGCTATTCGTTTAATTCGACAAAAGTGTTCAAAGAACTAACCTGTTGATGATTAGAAATCACAGTTTGGAAGAGATGCCTCGATCGCGAAATGCCCTCTATCACGTATCCACACGAATGCTACCGTCTGGAGTGCTAGCTCTTTACAACGGCAAAGGCTGAAAAACGTTTTCTCTAAAACGTATTAGGGTTCCTTCTTTTTTTATTCGTTCTCCTTTTATTTTCTAAAGTTACCTATAAGAAGACTTAACGTCTGGAGTGAATATAATCACTCCAGAATCCAATTCAAAATTGGATAAGGTAAGTCAAATTCAGAATCCAAATCTAATTAGGATTCTGAATATATTATCTAATAATATATATAATTGGATAAGGTAAATCAAATTGAGAATCCAAATCTAATTAGGATTCTGAATATATTATCTAATAATATATATATATAATGAAAATAATAATAATAAATATTAATAT
Source organism: Garcia nutans (assembly GCA_947685225.1). Classification (NCBI taxonomy): domain Eukaryota; kingdom Viridiplantae; phylum Streptophyta; class Magnoliopsida; order Malpighiales; family Euphorbiaceae; genus Garcia; species Garcia nutans. The sequence continues at coordinate 13,546,445 of CANTUV010000002.1, read as the reverse complement.
CTAATATTAATATTATTAATATTATATCCAGCCCAAAGCGCATTCTTGTGTGTGACCCGATAGGCCCATATTAATTGGCAGTCAATTCAATCTCTATTAAACCAACAAGTCATAATTGGCCTCTAGCAAGGCATTACAACTACCCAATTAATATAAGGAATGTCCAATTTGCCTAATAATAGTACATGCATTAATCCCTTTGTCACACGATATCTAGCTTGAACATAAGTCATGGTCAATGTCATACTTATATTGTCCAAACTTATGATTACTCGATCTCCAAGTAGACTGATAAAAACAAATGAAATTGATCACACTATCAATTCATTTGAGCACGGCCATGCATTTCACAGTCTCACTTATCGAGGGGCCCAAAAGATATTTCTCTCAAAGAGAGGGACAAATTTTATCTTGATTGTTCATTATCCTCTACATAATTTCTATCATATATGATCATAACCTTTATTACTATCCAGTTACGGATAATGTTTGATCATGTCAAAATATAATAGTCCTTATATTGGAAACTATGACAATCTCAAGTCAAAGAATTAATACATAACTATCATGAGATTTACTTATTACACTAACCCATGTAGTAATCTCATGATGGGTCTATCCAATACATTGTTCTCTAACAAGTATCTATGAAATTGATTTGTATCACTATATACATAACCATCTGATGATTATCAAATCAATGTTCATACTGGTTAAGAATTATTTTTTTTTATCTCTATAACAATAATAAACCAGGGACAAATATCAAAATTGTGTAACATGCAAACAAACAATAATGATAATAAAACCTCATTTATTAATAATGAATGTATAACATAAAGATCCAAGTAAATGGCCTAGGGCACATACACTAACATTGCCTTCGGGGCTAGACACATGGTGTCAATTTGGACCAAAACAATAACTCTGGGATTTGAATGGCATATTAGATTTTGTGGGCCCATGCTTGTGTTTGTTCTTGTGTGAATTATTGAATGATGAAGAAATATGTTTAAAAGTGAGCTTGGATGCCACCTTGTGACATAGCATAAATGCATTATGTATTGGCATTGTATATAAGTTTTATTGTTGTCAAAGTTTGTACTACTAGGCTTTTAGCTTAGCGCGATTTTAATTTATCGTGTAGGTGACAGGGGCGATCCAGTTCATCTTGAGAGTTCTTCTAGACCAGGTTGGGTCTAGATTTGAGATTTTGCTAGTAGTGTTAATTTTGGGTATCAAGATCAGAGACACTACCAGCATGTATATTTTATATTATATTTTGATATTATGTATATTATATTATGTTTTGATGTATATATTGTAAATTATAAAGAATGTGTTGAAACATTTTACAATGTGGGTTTTATATATGTGTTTTTGATAAATATATATGTATATGCATGAATGTTTTGAGAAACTTGGAGAAATTGAGGAGTATGGGTAAAATATATGATTGGTTTTTATTGGGAGTGTTTTTCTTATGCAGATTGTGGTTTGTTGAAATTTGAGGATGTCCAAATTACAGACAAAACTTTGGCGAATTTTTTCTAGAGATTTTCATATAAAATATTTATTTTTAGAACCTCTGAGTAATAAAGAATATTTTATTACTATTTAAATATACATTTTTAAGTATTTGAATTTTAAATTTGAATTGTGAAAATTTTTATTTTTACCGGGTCGTGACATTTTTCTACCATATATGCGTATTTTATATATACGGGGTGTATGCACTATAAGTTAATAGGGTATAAAGGTGTTACATTTATTTTGGTATCAGGACCTAGGTTTGAGATTCTCAATCTAGGTGGGTTGTTAGAGAGAGAAAATGCAACACTCCTATACTCCGTATACGCACACTACATACTACTACACTTGTAATATACTTATACCGAATACAGGAGTGCCACGGTTTATATTAGATAACCCAATTTTTCTCTTCTGCAATAATATAAGAAAACTTAAAACACTTCATATTATATTATAAACTATACTAAATAAAATATTTATTCATTATGCAGCGGAAAATGTAGTGGTATTTACATATATAAATACATCAAAATCCATGTTTACAAAACATAAAGTTTATACATATTTGGTAGTTTGTCTCTGATCTTTAAGCCCATAATCAACACTTCAAAGTCTAGACTCGACTCGGTCTAGCTGAACTCTCCGGTTCTACCCTGTCACCTGCGCGATGAACCACAATCGCGCTAAGCCATAGGCTTAGTGGTACAAATTACAATAACAATATGCTTTAATGCAATGTCAATGTCATACTTTCAAGCAATAGAGATCATATTCAAAAATGCTATATCTCATAACATAACATTTCATTATCTTATTCAATTGTTCTACCATTTATGATTCACATTAAAACAAAGACAAGCATGGGCCCAAAAAGGATCTAATATGTTATTCAAAGTTCAAAGTTACTGTTTTGGTCCATAATCACATTCATCAAGCCCGTAGGCGATATATATATATCTATCCATGGATAATGTAACAGACCCAGTCTCTTGGACCTCAACCCGGCTAGACCCTAGGGCCCCAGTATCTTGGTCCTCAACAAGGCTAGATTGTTACTATTTTTGAGGCTTACGACCCGATCTTTTCACCTCAAAAATATCATTTTTCATATTTATCAGCTGGGCTCGGCTTACGACCTGGTTTTTTCACCTGCCCAGCAGTTCATAGGCATGCCACCAAACCCAGAACTTTGAAAATTGAATAACATAATAGGCACACAATTAATTCATTTATCTCATTATCAATCTCTTTCACAATTCATTTCTCATTTCATTTCTCATAATCAAACTAGGCAACCATGCCCAATTATTTCATTTGCATCATTATAACCAACAACAATGGCTGGACATCTCATCATTAAAGTATACATAGCCAATTGCATTGGACATACATTTTGAATGATCATCATATCTTTCACATTATGCAAATCATAACATTAATCAAATGTATTAACAATGTAATAAATTACTTAACACATTTACAACCAAATATGTTAAGTCTCAAAGTCATGTAAATGTATGCAACCATGTAAGTTTGTACTTACCTCAAGAGCAACTCACACTAATCTAAACACTTCCCCTTCCAAGAATCCTCCAATGCTTGGATTAGGGCAACTCCATCTCTTTAAAAACCTAATCCAAAAGGAATAATACACACTCACTTAAAGATACACATGAGATAATAAGGCTAAGAATCAACTAGGGCAAACTCTACACATGACAAGCTCAACAACACGGGCGTGTCCCTGACCGTGCCCTAAACTCACAACACAGAAGCTTTAACACACTCAGTGACATGGGCGTGTCACTGGTCGTGTCAATCCTCCATCAACACAGTAGCTATGACACGCTCAGTGACATGGGCGTGTCACTGGATGTGTCAATGCTACTACAACACAGAAGCTGTGACATGCTCAGTGACATGGGCGTGTCACTGGTTGTGTCACCCATCCAGAAAACAGAATAATTGACACGCCTAAAGACTTGGCCGTGCTCATGGGCGTGTCAGGCCAAAAATCCTGATTCTGGCAACAACAACATCACATCCAACAAACCTCTTACTTCCACCATCTTCCACTCCAAACAAACTTAACTAAACACACCCATAAACCATACTAACTTGCAAAAACATCAAAACAACTCAATACATACATCAAACACCAATTCACAACCATCACATACACACAACTCAAACACAACACTTGTTTTCTTCCAACACCAAACTTAACTCTATCCCCAAAATCAACACCAATAAGATCAAACACCCTCAAATACACCATACTCAGATATACACATACCATCAACAATCAAACACCAAACTCATAACACAAACTTAGAAGAAAACCAAAGAATCAAGTGGAGAACTTACCAAAAATGACGAAAACCCTTAGAATTCCAATTTGATCACTTGAAACATCCTTCAATCTTGAGTTTGGATGAGCAAAATCTATCTTTCCTCTCTTACTATGGTGATGGTCGGCCAACCAAAGAAAGAAGAAGAAGATGAATAGAAAAGAGCAAAGTCAACTCTCCCTCTTCACTTAACCACTCGATCTCTCTTTTGTTCTCAACCAAGCAATTATATTAATATAATATTACAAATATCATCATCCACTTTCCACTTAATTTCCATTTCAATTAATTATTTCTTCTTTTGACCAGCCATTTTTTTGACTTGTATATGTTGTATATATCTCATATATACAACATATACACTCTTCTCTTTACCTCTTTTCTCTTTCCACTTAAACATATACATTTAATCCAAATATAACAATAAATATTCCAAAACTTTTAGGGTATACTTTGGGATATTACAGAAAATGGGGATTTAAATATGATTTTAAATTGTGATACATGCATTAGCACTGACAGTTTCTGATTTTGATGTGATAATTTCTGTTGTGTTTGAAGATATAGATAATTATGGCATCTCGAAAGCATCAATATGTAGAGGGTAGTGCAGAGAGTGTAGCTCCTGATGAGGATAGAGTTAGAGCTAGTGTTGTATCTGCTGGAGTTATTGAGACAGTCTCCAGTTCAGTAGTACAACCGCTACCACAGTCGCAATCGTAGTTGCTGACATAGAAGTATGACAAGTTTAGAAAGTTTGGAGCCGAAGACTTTGTTGGTACTACAAACCCTACTGTGGTAGAGCAGTGGCTAGATAGGGTCCAGAGGGTGTTCATCCAGCTCTAGGCTAGTACAAAGGATAACATATATAAAAGTCAACATTGTTATCTTTGTTTAGTAGGATCAATATTGCAATAATTAATAAGTTAAATTTGGAAACAAGGATTTTAAAGTGATTACATCAATTATTTTCCATTTCTATTGAAAAATATCACTTAAATTAATCAAATTTTTGCCTTTTGAATTTTTGATGTGAAAAGTAATGTTGTCCTCATTTTTTCCCTTTCATTTTTTTTATCTTTTACTTTTTATAGGATTCAATGTCTAATAATAAGGTGATGTCTTCGACAAAGACTTTTGTTAAGAGAAATAATTTGAAGAATATAGTGTCAACAGTAGAAGTTGATGATGATCCCAATACACAGCTTTCAAGCAATAAGAGGTTAAGAGAGTGATGGTTAAGAGAGAGAAGAATGTATGAATTGTTGTAGCAGTTAAACATTGAATGAAATATTTCTATCAAATTCATAATTATATTTTTAGCAAGCAATTTTTGGTATGGGTCAAGTGTTTTGGTATAGTAAAACCTAAATTTATAAGTATATGTTGTCAATAGTACTTGCTGATTTCGAACAGTATCCATTTCAAAACTACAATATTGCTTATAATTTTAAGGACCTCCTATGTTTAATTCTCAACTTCATAATGTAAAGCTAATGCTTCATCAAGATTTAGGCCTTCACCCATTACAATTAGTTTAACAAATTCAATATCTTATAACTCTAATGCTCTTTTCATTCTCCTTATTTTTTGTTCCTTCATATAAGTTATTGCTATAAGATCATAGTGATCGTTGATTTTATGAGAATGATCAATCTCTACAGCAAAATAGTAAAAGAAAACAGAGGAATTTTCCTAAGAGAGAAAAAGAAAAACTCAAAGTTAATTCTTTTGTTTCAAAGTTTTTTTTTATTACACAGATTATATGATAGATTTTGAATGTCAAGAAATAAAAGTTAATTCTTTTTTTTTTCAAAATGAAATCAAATTCCATTCCTTGACATGTGACTAAGAAAAGAGAGGGAATCAAATATTTAATTTAATACATTGATTTTTAGATAGAATATTTGTTGTAACTAATTATTGACATGGCAATCTTATAGTTATATATTTTGATATGTTTTGTTAGATATATGTAAAGAGTGCTCTTTTTTTTTTAGTACAAGGAGTGTTATTTTATTTGATAAAATTATTGTTAGGTTTTTTGGAATTTGCTTCTTTATGCTCATAATACCCAACTTTAATTGTGATTATTATTATTATTATCATTATCATTATTAATCAGTCTTTTCCTTAAATTTATAAAGTAGCAAAGATGTCTACATTATAACATATATAATTAGATAATTATGATAAAGATTTGGAGTTCAACTAATATCATCTTACTTGAATAAAGAAACTTACAATTAGTTGAAGTAATATGCAAATAAAACAAACAATTAAACAATTAAATAAATCATAAAAGATACTACAATTAAACACAATGGTAAGGCTCACAAGAAAGACTTGAAGAGAAGTGCAGAACTAACATCCGTAATTTTTTAAAAAAATTAAATTAAATAAATAATTTAAATGGAAAATTGAAGGATTATAAGTGAGAAAGTAAAGTTTATATGTGTTATATATATTAAATATATATAACATATATAAAAGTCAACATTTAAAGAAGAAAGTCAAAAAAATCAAATGGCAAAGTTGTAAATATACTTTGTAAAATTAAAATTAATTAAATAATTTAATAAGAAATTATTTTTGAATGAAAGAAGAAAATTAGAATTTTTAAATAAATAAATAATTATTTATTTAAAATAATTAAATAATATATATATATATATGGTTAAAAATGAGAAGAGAAAAATCAAAGTCAAAATTCTTATTCATCTTCTGCTTCCTGTCTTCAAGTGGCTGAATTATCCATGGGTGAGCAAGGTGATTTTTTATTCTTCCAAACATCAATTTTTGGAAGGATTTTCAAGAATTAAAGGGAGTTTTGGTAGATTTTTGTACTAACTAGTAAGTTTCTTCCTTGAATTTATGGAATTTCCATAAAAGTATGAATATGTTGGATTTGGAGTTTTGATGTAGCATGATTTAATTGCTTGAATGGGTATGTATGATGCTATTTTGAGTAGTAAATAATGATTTTCAAGTTAGATAGAAGAAATGATTAAGTTTGGGTTGAGTTTGGATGAATAAGGTAGTTTAGGGTTATGTGTAATTTGAGCTTTTCCAATTATGTGTTTTAATTGTTAGAATTGGTGTATGATATTTCTTTAATGCTTAAATAAGAATTTTAAAGTCAAATGATGAATTTGATCAAGTTTGGTTAGGGTTTGTGTTGAATTTAGGGTTTTAAAAGAGCATTTTCAAAATATTGACTTTATTTTATTTGATTTTAATGAATAAATCATGCTATTAAATAATTTTAATGATGGAAATGGACTTAGATTAATATTTGGAATGGGTTGGAATGAAGAACTGTAATATCCCAATGCATGCCCTAAAAGTTTTGATTATGTTGTTGTTGTATAATGGATTGAATGTATATGTGTGTGATAAGAAAAGAATTTGGAAGAGAATGTTTATGCATATGTGTTTTGGGAAAGAAAAGAGGGTTTAGAGAGAAGTGTATATGTTGTTTATATGATATATATATATAGCATATAAGTTGGTCAAATATGTGGTCAAGGGAAGAAGATATTTTTAGTTGAGAATTGTGAAATGACTTAAAAGGACAAGTGATTGTAAGGAAATCAAAACATGTGGTTAAAGGGTGTTTTGGTAATTGCTTGAATTGAAATACTTGGTGGAGATTTAAAGATGAGTTGACTTTGGGCTTCTTGATTGTTCTTTGTGTTTTCTTCTTCTTTTTCCTTCATCTTGGCCGGCTCTCCCATAGACAAAGGAAAGCAAAAGACAAAGTGAAGATCTTGAGGTGTTTAACTCAAATTGAAGGAAGATTGAAGTGATCTAGTGGATGATACAAGAAGTCTTATAACTTTGGTAAGTTCTCTTGTGATCTTTGTGCTTATTTGAAATGATATTTGAGTTTGATAGATTTTTAAGAGTGTGTTGGTTGATTTTGAGATGTGAGAAGTGTTTGAGTGATTTGATGATGGATTTTGAGTATGGATTGAAGAAAAGAGTAAGTGGTTGGAAGAGATGATGTTGTATATGTGGTGAGGGTTTTGAGATGATTTTGTATTTTGTGTTTGATGTGTGTTTTGGCTTGTTTTGGTGTGTTGCAAGTTTGAGATGAGTTTTGATTATGTTTTGTTAAGATGGTTTGAAGAGGATGTTAATGAATAGAAGTGTGTTGTTGAGTGTTTGGTTGTTTTGATCGGAGTCTTGATTTGTGGCCGGACACGCCCATGAGCACGTCCAGGGTCTTTATGCGTGTCAATTGTGTTGGAGGCAGTAGATTTGACATGACCAGTAACACGCCCGTGTTATTGAGCGTGTCATAGCTACTGTGAGTTTGGAGAATTTACACGGCCAGGAGCACGTTCATGATGTTGGACGTGTTGTTATGGTTGAGAGGCAGTAGGTATTACACGCCCATGAACACGCCCGTGTGGGTGATCGTGTCAGGGTTAGGGTTTGCCCTAATTAATTCCTAATTGGATTATCTCTTGTGTATCCCTAAGCAAGTATATGCTATTACTTTTGATTTAGGTCTTGAAGATAGTGATTGATCATTGATCCAAGAGGTAGAAGGATCTTGAACAAGGTAGTGTTAAGAGTGGTGTGATTTGCTTTTGAGGTAAGTACAAAACCTATATGATTGTATGTAAGTACAAATGTGGCATTACTACATTGTTAATTTATATGAGTAATGTGTGTTGTTATGTTTATATCAATGATGATATATATATATATATATATATATGAATAATGTGAATGACATGATGATGCAAATGATCGTGTATATAAAAGATTGAAATGCTATGATGTGAATTGAGATGAAATGGAATATAAAGCCATTGTGATTGGCTATATTGATTCATTTGAGAATGAAATTGATAACAAATTAATAAATGAGTTGTGTGGCTAATGTGTTATTCCATTTTCAGAGTTTGTTGTTGGTGGCATGCCTAAAGATAGTAACAATCTCTTGAAGTTAGGTTGGGCTTGATCCTTGAAGCCAAGTTGGGTTGAAGTTTAACATGTTTTACTCCTCTTGAAGCTTGGTTGGGTCTTGTCCTTGAAGCCTAATTGAGATGTTACAACCCTTGAAGCTAGGTTGGGTTTGGTTCTTGAAGCCAAGTTGGGTTGAGACTTAGCATGCTTTGTTCCCCTTGAAGCTTGGTTGAACCTAATCCTTGAAGCCTAGTTGGGTATATGTGATAATGATAAATGTGATAAAACCAAAGCATTAACTCTGAAAATTGAATGGCATATTAGTGTGTTTTGGGCCCATGCTTGTCTTTGTTTATATGTGATTCATTGATGGTAAAATAATTGAATAGTGAAATTCATGAAAGGACTTTGAGATGTGATATGCTTATATGATTATGATTTGTGAAAGGCAAAGGTTTGATGTTAGCTCTTCACTTATGATGTTGATATTAATGGAATGTGTGACATTGCATAGCATACAAGCATAATGTTAGCATGTTTTGTACTACTAAGCCCTTGGCTTAGCGCGATAGTGTTGATCGCGCAGGTGATAGAGTTGATACAGTTGAACCTGAGAGCTCTTCGAGGCCGAGTGAGAGTAGACATTGAAGAGTTGATTTTGAGACTTAAAGATCAGAGAAGATTTGCCAATCATGTATTACTTCTTTATATTTTGTAAATATTGTTTATAATGTGAATATATAAATATTTAAATGTTTTCCTATATGTAAATAGTTCTAAATTCCGCTGCGTATTAAGTATATGTATATATGTATATATATATCTATTTTGTTTTATATTACAGGTTAATCACTTATATTTTTTTCTATTATGTATAATAAGAAAGATTATAGTATCATTGGAAATGTTTTGAATGTTAAGAAAATTCGTAGCATTCTTATATTCGATGCATGTATACTACATTGTGGTGTATGTAGTGTGCATGTATTGGATGTGGGGGTGTTACAATTGTTTTGGTATCAGAGCCTAGGTTTGAGATTCTCAACCTAGGTAAAGTGTAAGAAAAAGAGTGTTTTGATTTTAAAACGTGGATTTTTGAATAACATACATGTTTGGCATTGGCAGTCTCTGATCTTTAATAAGAGGTATTCTACTGTGTTTGCAGATATAGGTTGTGATGGATTCTCACTCACGTCAGTCAGTGGAGGGTAGTGCTGAGAGTATAGCTCCTGTTGAGATTAGAGAGGGAGCTAGAGTGGATAGTGCTGGAGAGATACCTGCTTCAGTATCGGGGAGACCAGCTGGTGAGGAGGTTCCACCAGCTTGGCTTAGGCATGTGATAGAGGCTTTGAGACAAGCACCAGTGCAACCACCGCCACTACCCCCATAGCCTTTGGTATCAGTGAGAAAGTATGATAAGCTAAGTAAGTATGGAGCTGAAGATTTTATAGGTACCATTGATCCAGCTGTAGCAGAGCAGTGGCTTGACAAAGTACAGAGAATATTTGGTCAGTTGCAAGCCACTCCAGAGGAAAAGTTTGATTATGCAAGATCATTGTTGCAGAAGGATGCATATAATTGGTGGAAGACAGTGCCCCATTCTATGGATGATCCACCAACATTGTCCTATGCTGATTTTCTGAGAGAGTTTGAATTGAAGTATACTCCGAGGGAGTATAAGGACATGAAGAAGATGGAGTTTTTGAGTTTAAAGCAAGACAACCGGTCAGTAACTGAATATGAGGTTGAATTTATTCGGTTGAGTCAGTATACTGGGGGTATCATATCTGATGAGATAGATAGATGCAGGAGATTTGAGGAGGGATTGAGGCCCTCTGTCATGTGTCATGTGGCTGGATCTAGATATCATGATTTTTCCCAGCTTGTGGCAGCGGCTAGGAGTGTGGAGAGAGCCCAGGCTATTGCAGCTGCTTCAGAGGAAGAGATCAGGGTTAGAAGGCCCCAGTTTGAGGCAGGGTCTTCGTCTGTGAAAAGAGGTAAAGGAAGTTTTGTTCCTCGGGTTAGTAGGAGTCAGAGGCCAGCTGGTAGGTCAGTACAGTTTCAGAGGCGGAGATCTGGACCTGCAGCTTCAGTGGCGAGTGCTCCGACCCCGGTGATTCAGAGATCCTCTCCACCCGTATGCATTTATTGTGGTAGGCCACATGGTGGTACTTGTTGGAAGACTGGTGTAGCAGGGGTATGTTTCAGATGTGGATCTCCTGATCATTTTGTAAGAGATTGTCCCGAGAGACAGGAGCGGATGTCAGTGAATACTGCAGCTTCTCGACCTAGTGTGAGGGGAGGTCGAGGAGGCAGAGGGTTCGGCAGAGGAGGCAGATCTGGGTTCAGTTCTAGAGGAGGTTCTACATCTAGGGAGAGTAGACCAGAGGAGGCTGGATCTTCTCAGAGGATTTATGTGATGCAGAAGCAACCAGATGCTTCGGCAGTCATAGCTGGTACTTTTTCTTTATTTGGTACTTCAGTACTTGCTTTGATTGATCCGGGTTCCACGCATTCATATATTAGTGCATCTGTTTTGCCTGTGTCTGATGTGCATGCTGAATCCCTAGGATTTGATGTATTGGTGACAAATCCGTTAGGGCATAGTGTGATTGTTAGTAAGGTGCACCGAGATAGTGCAGTAGTGGTTCAAGGTGAGGAGTTTCTTGGAGATTTGATTGAGATGCCTTTTAAGGAATATGATGTGATCCTAGGTATGGACTGGCTATATAGACATGGAGCTGTGGTTGATTGCAAAAAGAAAGTTATTACCTTGAGAACCAGTGATGGTAGAGAGGTGTTAATATTTAATGAGCAGGAACAGCTAGCATCCTTGTTTGTTTCAGCGGTTACAGCTAGGAGATTGATTAGAAAGGGGTGTGATGCTTATCTTGCTCATGTGGTGGATACTAGAGTAAGGAGTCCTCAATTGATAGCATTGCCACAGTTGCAGAATTCCCAGACGTGTTTCCAGAAGAGTTGCCAGGGTTACCTCCTGTGAGGGAGGTGGAGTTTGGTATTGAATTATTGCCTGGTACCACTCCTATTTCTATTACTCCTTATCGAAGGCACCAGCAGAATTGAGGGAGTTGAAAGTGCAATTACAAGAGTTGTTGGATAAAGGATTTATTCGCCCCAGTGTTTCTCCTTGGGGAGCTCCTGTGTTATTTGTGAAGAAGAAAGATGGTACAATGAGATTATGTATCGATTATAGGCAATTGAACAAGGTGACAATCAAAAATAAATATCCCTTACCTAGAATCGATGACTCTTTGATCAGTTGAAAGGTGCAGCAGTGTTTTCCCAAATTGATTTGAGATCAGGGTATCATCAGTTGAGGGTCAGACCTGAAGATGTTCCTAAGATAGCCTTTCGGACCAGGTATGGACATTATGAGTTTCTAGTTATGCCTTTTGGTCTGACGAATGCACCTGCAGTTTTTATGGACTTGATGAATAGGGTGTTTAGGCCCTATCTGGATCAGTTTGTGGTAGTGTTTATCGATGATATTCTGGTGTATTCGCGTAATGAAGAGGAACATGATAAGCATTTGCGAATTGTGTTGCAAATCTTAAGAGAGAAGCAATTGTTTGCTAAACTGTCAAAGTGTGAGTTTTGGCTTGATCAAGTTACTTTTCTCGGTCACATAGTTTCAGCGGAAGGTATTAGAGTTGATCCAAGTAAAGTTGAAGCTATTTAGAATTGGAGTCCACCAAAATCTGTAACTGAAGTTAGAAGTTTTCTTGGTTTGGCAGGATATTACCGACGGTTTGTGAAAGGATTTTCTTTGATAGCTACTCCACTTACCAGATTGCTTAGAAAGGGAGTTAGATTTGTGTGGACAGATCAGTGTCAGGCTAGCTTCGAACAGTTGAGAGAAATGTTGACTCAAGCGCCTGTTCTTACTTTACCTGTGGAAGATAAACCATATGTGATTTATAGTGATGCTTCACATAGGGGTTTGGGTTGTGTTCTGATGCAAGAAGGTAAAGTTATAGCTTATGCTTCTCGACAGTTGAAACCTCATGAGCTCAATTATCCGACCCATGATTTAGAGTTGGCAGCCATTGTGTTTGCATTGAAGATTTGGAGACACTATTTGTTTGGGGAGAAATGTTTTATCTACACTGATCATAAAAGTTTAAAGTATTTGGGTGTCCAAAAAGAGCTTAATCTTTGACAAAGGAGATGGTTAGAATTGATTAAAGACTACGACTGTTTGATTGATTATCATCTGGGTAAAGCAAATGTCGTTGCTGATGCCTTGAGTCGGAAGTCTTTGGCAGGTTTGACTGTTTATTCACTCTCGTTGCTTGTTGAGTTGAGAGCGTTGCATGCCAGTTTTGTATCTTGTGATGATGGTGCATTATTGGCACAATTGCAATTGAAACCAATTTTGTTGGATCAGATTAAAGAAGCTCAATTGGTGGATGAGAAGATTCAAAAGATTGTTTCAAATTGTCGGAATGGGAAGAGTCGAGATTTTATTGTGAGAGGTGATGGGAGTCTGTGGTTCAAGAACAGATTGTGTGTACCCGATGATGTTAATTTGAGAAGGATCATTTTAGAGGAAGCTCATCAATCAGTATTTGCTATGAATCCGGGCAATACAAAGATGTATCATGATTTGAGACAGCATTACTGGTGGTTTGGTTTGAAGAGAGACATTGCTGAGTTTGTATCGAAATGTCTCACATGTCAGAAGGTAAAAGCTGAGCATCAAGTTCCAACCGGGTTACTTCAACCTTTGTTTGTGCCAGAATGGAAATGGGATAGAGTAACCATGGATTTCGTATCTGGTCTGCCATTGACACAAAGAAAGCATGATGCTATTTGGGTGATTGTTGATAGGTTGACTAAGACAGCTCATTTTCTTCCGGTTCGGATGGATTACTCTTTGGAGAGATTAGCTGAGCTGTATATCCATGAGATTGTGAAGTTGCATGGTATCCCAATTTCTATAGTGTCTGATCAAGATCCCCGGTTTACTTCAAGGTTTTGGAAGAGTTTACATAGTGCTTTGGGTTCTCGATTACACTTCAGTACTGCTTTTCATCCACAGACAGATGGACAGTCAGAGAGAGTGATACAGATTATTGAGGACATGTTGAGAAGTTGTGTCATTGATTTCTCTGGAGGTTGGGATAGATTCTTACCACTTGTGGAATTTGCATACAATAACAGTCATCAATCCAGCATTGGTATGGCACCATTTGAGGCATTGTATGGTAGACGGTGTAGGACACCTCTATGTTGGAATGAGCTTGGTGAAGGTAAGTTATTTGGTCCTGATTTGATTAAGGAGACTGAAGAGAAAGTGAAGCTGATTCGGAATAGATTGAAAGCAGCTTCGGACAGACAGAAGTCTTATTCAGATTTGAAAAGGAGGGACATAGAGTTTAATGTGGGAGATAAAGTATTTTTGAAAGTGTCTCCTTGGAAAAAGATTTTGAGGTTTGGTCGAAAAGGAAAGTTGAGTCCTTGTTTCATTGGACCGTATGAAGTTTTGGAAAGAGTTGGGCCAGTTGCTTATCGACTTGCTTTGCCACCTGAGTTGGACCGTATCCATAATGTATTTCATGTTTCTATGTTGAGGAGGTACAGATCAGATCCATCACATGTGTTGCCAATTGAATCTATCGAAGTAAGTCCTGATTTGACAATTGAAGAGGAACCAATTGTTGTCTTGGCACATGAAGTGAAGGAATTGAGAAATAAGAAAGTGCCACTCGTGAAGATTTTGTGGAAGAATCATGCAAAGGAAGAGGCAACTTGGGAAAGTGAGCAAACAATGCGAGAGCAATATCCTCAATTGTTTCGGACTTGATATCAGGTAATTTCGAGGGCAAAATTTCTTTTTAGAGGGGGAGAATTGTAATATCCCAATGCATGCCCTAAAAGTTTTGATTATGTTGTTGTTGTATAATGGATTGAATGTATATGTGTGTGATAAGAAAAGAATTTGGAAGAGAATGTTTATGCATATGTGTTTTGGGAAAGAAAAGAGGGTTTAGAGAGAAGTGTATATGTTGTTTATATGATATATATATATAACATATAAGTTGGTCAAATATGTGGTCAAGGGAAGAAGATATTTTTAGTTGAGAATTGTGAAATGACTTAAAAGGACAAGTGATTGTAAGGAAATCAAAACATGTGGTTAAAGGGTGTTTTGGTAATTGCTTGAATTGAAATACTTGGTGGAGATTTAAAGATGAGTTGACTTTGGGCTTCTTGATTGTTCTTTGTGTTTTCTTCTTCTTTTTCCTTCATCTTGGTCGGCTCTCCCATAGACAAAGGAAAGCAAAAGACAAAGTGAAGATCTTGAGGTGTTTAACTCAAATTGAAGGAAGATTGAAGTGATCTAGTGGATGATACAAGAAGTCTTATAACTTTGGTAAGTTCTCTTGTGATCTTTGTGCTTATTTGAAATGATATTTGAGTTTGATAGATTTTTAAGAGTGTGTTGGTTGATTTTGAGATGTGAGAAGTGTTTGAGTGATTTGATGATGGATTTTGAGTATAGATTGAAGAAAAGAGTAAGTGGTTGGAAGAGATGATGTTGTATATGTGGTGAGGGTTTTGAGATGATTTTGTATTTTATGTTTGATGTGTGTTTTGGCTTGTTTTGGTGTGTTGCAAGTTTGAGATGAGTTTTGATTATGTTTTGTTAAGATGGTTTGAAGAGGATGTTAATGAATAGAAGTGTGTTGTTGAGTGTTTGGTTGTTTTGATCGGAGTCTTGATTTGTGGCCGGACACGCCCATGAGCACGTCTAGGGTCTTTAGGCGTGTCAATTGTGTTGGAGGCAGTAGATTTGACACGACCAGTAACACGCCCGTGTTATTGAGCGTGTCATAGCTACTGTGAGTTTGGAGAATTTACACGGCCAGGAGCACGTTCATGATGTTGGACATGTTGTTATGGTTGAGAGGCAGTAGGTATTACACGCCCATGAACACGCCCGTGTGGGTGATCGTGTCAGGGTTAGGGTTTGCCCTAATTAATTCCTAATTGGATTATCTCTTGTGTATCCCTAAGCAAGTATATGCTATTACTTTTGATTTAGGTCTTGAAGATAGTGATTGATCATTGATCTAAGAGGTAGAAGGATCTTGAACAAGGTAGTGTTAAGAGTGGTGTGATTTGCTTTTGAGGTAAGTACAAAACCTATATGATTGTATGTAAGTACAAATGTGGCATTAATACATGTTAATTTATATGAGTAATGTGTGTTGTTATGTTTATATCAATGATGATATATATATATATATATATATATGAATAATGTGAATGACATGATGATGCAAATGATTGTGTATATAAAAGATTGAAATGCTATGATGTGAATTGAGATGAAATGGAATATAAAGCCATTGTGATTGGCTATATTGATTCATTTGAGAATGAAATTGATAACAAATTAATAAATGAGTTGTGTGGCTAATGTGTTATTCCATTTTCAGAGTTTGTTGTTGGTGGCATGCCTAAAGATAGTAACAATCTCTTAAAGTTAGGTTGGGCTTGATCCTTGAAGCCAAGTTGGGTTGAAGTTTAACATGTTTTACTCCCCTTGAAGCTTGGTTGGGTCTAGTCCTTGAAGCCTAATTGAGATGTTACAACCCTTGAAGCTAGGTTGGGTTTGGTTCTTGAAGCCAAGTTGGGTTGAGACTTAGCATGCTTTGTTCCCCTTGAAGCTTGGTTGAACCTAATCCTTGAAGCCTAGTTGGGTATATGTGATAATGATAAATGTGATAAAACCAAAGCATTAACTCTGAAAATTGAATGGCATATTAGTGTGTTTTGGGCCCATGCTTGTCTTTGTTTATATGTGATTCATTGATGGTAAAATAATTGAATAGTGAAATTCATGAAAGGACTTTGAGATGTGATATGCTTATATGATTATGATTTGTGAAAGGCAAAGGTTTGGTGTTAGCTCTTCACATATGATGTTGATATTAATGGAATGTGTGACATTGCATAGCATACAAGCATAATGTTAGCATGTTTTGTACTACTAAGCCCTTGGCTTAGCGCGATAGTGTTGATCGCGCAGGTGATAGAGTTGATAGAGTTGAACCCGAGATCTCTTCGAGGCCGAGTGAGAGTAGACATTGAAGAGTTGATTTTGAGACTTAAAGATCAGAGAAGATTTGCCAATCATGTATAACTTCTTTATATTTTGTAAATATTATTTATAATGTGAATATATAAATATTTAAATGTTTTCCTATATGTAAATAGTTCTAAATTCCGCTGCGTATTAAGTATATGTATATATGTATATATATATATCTATTTTGTTTTATATTACAGATTAATCACTTATATTTTTTTCTATTATGTATAATGAGAAAGATTATAGTATCATTGGAAATGTTTTGAATGTTAAGAAAATTCGTAGCATTCTTATATTCGATGCATGTATACTACATTGTGGTGTATGTAGTGTGCATGTATTGGATGTGGGGGTGTTACAAGAACCATTTGATGAAGGTTATGGCACATTTTAGGATTTTGTACAAGAATATGTGTTCAATTGATATAATTGCTTAAAACATCTTCTAATGTGATTGTATTAATAAAAATAAACTTAAAACACCATTTATAATGGATTAAAATGGAACTCTAAAATTAAAGTAATGTAAGGAAAATTTTGGGAAATTAATAGGAATGTGATTAATTGGAGTTTAATATTTGAAATACCTTGAAATGTGATATTAAATGATTATATTTACTCAAATTTTGGATAGGCATTAAGTGGAAGTATTTTTCCCAACCCTAGTATTGAAGGGCATTTGGAAGTGATGAATAAAGAGTGACTTTGGCTTGGGTTTGAGTGTTAAATTAAGGTAAGTACATACTTTTGATAATTTAAATATAATTGCATTTAATTTGGCTTAACACATTTTAGATAGAAAATGTGTTAAGCTACTTGGTTATTTGAATATGCATATACATTGTGATTTGATATGTGGATTGATGAGTATGCATTATGTACATTGAGAAAAGCCATTGTTAATGGTGCAAATGAGTGAAATGTGATTTATGTGCATTATGTGAAGATAACCCAAAAATGTTTGGGTAAATGATTGTAATACTAAATATCATACATAGTGATAAAGTGATGAGATATAATGAATTAAAGTGATTTGGCATTATGATGAATGGGAACAATGAGAAAAGAGGCAATGAGATAAGGAAAATTGTTTATGAAAAATATAAACTATTTGTGTGTTGCTTAGTATATTATTCAATTTTCAGAGTTCTGTATGGTGGCATGCTTATGAGATTATTGTCATCATTTGCCTATGGGGCTAGACGCTAGGCATCACTGATATATGATTTGCCTTCAGGCTAGACGTTGGACGTTACTATAATTTGCCTTCAGGCTAGACGCTAAGCGTTACTTGCCTTCGGGCTAGACACTGGGTGTCAAAATAAACCAAAACAGTAACTCTGGGATTTGAATAATCTACTAGATTAGTTGGACCCAATGCTTGTGTATGTGTTGATATGATGTTTAGAAAGAATGATAAATATGGAGTAAAGTGGAATTGCATATTACATTGTAAAATATCATGATACAACATAATGTATTGTCTTTTCTTTTAAAGTTTAATTATTACCAAAGTATGTACTGTTAGGATTTTAGCTTAATACGATTGAAATTCATCGCACAGGTGACAGAGTCATCGGTAGATCCGGAGAGTTCATCTAGACCTGGTTAGGTCTAGGCTTGAGATTGATAGTGTTTGAAGTGAGTTTCGCTGCCACAAGATTAGAGACACCTGCTGTCATGTATGCACTTTATTTTATAAAACATGACATAGTTATGTATATTATGTTATATTTTTTAGAGTGTTATAAATTATAAAGGATTTTTTTATAAATTGTATAATGTGGGAATGTGTATATGTGTTTTTATATATTTATGTACATATATGAATATTTTGAAGGATATGTGGAGAGATTGAGAAGTTAGGGTGAAATATTTAATTTATTATTATTGGAAGTGTAATTTTTCTACAGGTTGAGTGTTATTGAAATTTTTAGGATGTCAAATTTTCAAACAAAACTCTAACAAATTTTTTTCAGAGATTTTTATATAAAATACTTAGTTTGGGTACCTATAATTAATAAAACATATTTTATTTTTGTACATTTTAAAGTTTTTGAGATTTTAAATTGGGAATATGAAAATTTGTATTAAATCAGATTATGACATTCTTATACTTTATACGTATATTTTACATATACTGTGTGTATGTATTATACATATATAAGGTATACGGGTATTACACAGAAAGAGACAACATAAAGGAAAAGTAATTTCAAAATTTCTTTTCTTGTAGACATTAAAGTATCTACGAAGGAATGATGAAAATTTTAACTCTTTGATTTTTGGTGATAACTAATATAAAGTGTAGTAATGTTATATTGTCCATGCGAACAAAAAGTCAAATGAAGCTATAAGCCAAGCAGCATAAATAATATACTTGAACTTATAAAATGAGAATCTTAATTCCAAAAAACAAAAATATAAATATTTGCCACTAAATAAGCATAAAATATGCTGCATGGAATTTTTAACTATTTAACTCTTATTTATTTTCACTCTTATTTAAAGTGCAAAGGTCTAAGTCTAAAAGTCTTTCCAACTGCTCATATGAAATCCTATATTTAGAGCTCTTAAAATGGAAAACCTAGAGAATAAACTCGCTAAAATGAATATAATTCGCAACCAGAATCAAAACATGCTAGATACTACTCAAATAGCAACACTTTAAACTTCTTATGCCGCATTATTGTTTACTAAAGTAAAATGAGCTTACTATATGATTCTTTTTAGAAAGAGTATTGAACTTGGAAATGGAAGAGGGAATGGCATTAAAAATGAAAGAATATATGGTTAGTTCCAAGATAAATATATATTAGTTGGTAGTTATTTATTTATTGCGATTGTGCAAAGATTATATGCTTACCTAATTTGACCATGTTCATATTATGTTTCTAAAAACAAGAAACCAAATGTGTTTCCAAATGTTGAAATGTCAATTTCATCATATCAGAATTGCTCACCTCCACTCAGTATCCCCATAATGAGTTGTAGATAGGTTTTTTCATCATGACCTTTTACATATAATCCGAATTCCCTTTCCACTAAGAGATTTAAGAAATTGTCAGTCTCCTTCATACCCTATTTCTTAGTTTGCATTAATGATTCTCTATGTAACATCCCCATACTCTATATAAGTACTATACATATATCTTGTATACATACAGTACGTATATAAAGTATAAGAATGTCACTTTTCATTTCAAATTAAAAATCTTTACTTTAATTCCAAACAATAATACATTTTATTTAAAATATAACTTAAATTGTACATGTATGCACCACCTTCTAGTTGGTCTCGAAATACTCTTACCCTTCTCATGGCATAACGATTTGACTTCTAGATCAACCACCTACTCACTTGCGCGATTTACACAACTGCGGTAAGCTAGAAAGCTTAGTGGTACAAATAAATAATATAACATTCATTACAGAAAAATCATACTTCCTACATTAACATCATGTATAATAATTTTCTTATCATGTTTTCCCCTTTTCAAAGCATTCTTTACATTTTTCCACTAATCTCATAATTTATATACATAAACACATATATCATTACAACAACCCACAATACAATGACTTATCCAAACATTCATGAAATAATACTCACAATTTCTATATCCTTATACATATTACACATCATATTGTATTTTCATAATCTCATTATTCAGTAGTTTATCAAGCCACATTCATTTTCAGTAAATTGCTTATGTATTGTAATCATCACATTAAAGCAAAGACATACATGGGCCTAAAAAGAAACTAATATGCTATTCAAAGTTCAGAGTCACTGCTTTGGTCCATAATCACATTCATCAAGCCCGTAGGCGATATATATCTATCCATGGATAGTGTAACAGACCCAGTCTCTTGGACCTCAACCCGGCTAGACCCTTGGGCCCCAGTCTCTTAGTCCTCAACCCGGCTAGACTGTTATAGTTTTTGAGGCTTACGACCCGGTCTTTTCACCTCAAAAACATCATATTTCATAATTTTTAGCTGGGCTCGGCTTATGACCCGGTCTTTTCACCTGCCCAGCGATTCATAGGCATGCCGCCAAACCCAGAACTCTGAAAATTGAATATCATACTAGGCACACAATTAATTCATTTATCTCATTATCAATCTCTTTCACAACTCATTTCTCATTTCATTTCTCATAATCAAACTAGGCAACCATGCCCAATTATTTCATTTGCATCATTATAGCGAACAACACTAGCTTCACATCTCATTCACATCTCATCATTAGGGTATACATAACCATTTGCATTGTACATACATTTTGTATGCTTATTATATCTTTCATATTTCATATTTCACCTTTATATCCATTAACATTAGTTTCATATTTTATTATTGAGATATACATAGCAAATTACATTATTCATATTTTTAGAATCTTCAACATACATTCCACATAGTACACATAATACAAATCATAGCACATTTTTCACACATAAACAATATAATAGATAACTTAACACATTTTCCAATCAAATGTGTTAAGTCCCACAGTCATGCAAATATATATATCATATAGGATTTGTACTTACCTCTAAGAGCAACTCACACCAATTCCAAATTCCTCTTCCATGAATCCTTCAACACTTGGATTAGGGCAACTCAAATCTTCAAAACCTAATCAAAAGGTGATTATACACACTCACTTAGTAATACACATAAGAAAATAAGAATAATAACTAACTAGGGAAAACTCTATACATGACACACTCACCAACACGGGCGTGTCCCTGATTGTGCCCTAAACCAACAATACAGAAACTTTGACACGCTCAGTAACACGGGCGTGTCCTTAGACATGTCACTCATTCTGCCTCACAGAAACATTGACACGCCCAACAACATGAGCGTGTTCATGGCCGTGTCAATTACTTTATCTCACAGTAGCTATGACACGCTCAGTAACATGGTCGTGTTAATGGTCTTGTCACAAACGTCAAACTCAATACCGTTGACACGCCCAACGACATTGCTGTGTCACTGGCCGTGTCAGGCAAAAATTATACATTTCAAACTATCATCCATGAAAATACAATCACTCCAAAATCCATACTACAACACCCTTAATCAACATCTTGGTTTATATACACATAAATCACCTATTAATTTAACACTTATATAACTTCAACATATCATAATAATAATCATTATATACATCATCCATATATCAATTATTCAATTCCCCAACTCATTTATATTAAACCCTTACTAAACAATTTCAACAGTCCATCATCATCCTCACAAATAACCATATTATCATCATCTAAATACCAATTCAACATATATATATACTTCAATCTTTCATTATCATCATCTTCACACACTAACCATATCAAATATAAAATCAATCAATAGGAATCAATACAAAGAAATGAACACTTGAATTATTTGCCAAATTTTCAATATCCACCTTCAATTCTCTTAAAGCCCTTAAGAATTTGATGTGTATGGCAACAAAATCACATCTCTCTCTCTCTCTCTCTCGATCTAGAAGAAGAAGAAGAAGAAAGAAAGAAAGAAAGAAGATCTTTTCTTCCTTTTTCACTCTTATCTTATATACATATATATTAATATAATTAAATCCCTTAAAAATTCTCCACCACACACTTGTCATTCCCTTTGACTTCCTTTTCTTCTTTTTCTCTTCTAATTATTATTATTATTATTATTATTATTATTATTATTATTATTATTATTATTATTACAAATTACTTTTCCTACACCAATATATACATCATGTATATGTGATGTATATGTTGCTATATGTATATCTCTTATATATTGTATTTATATTTCCCATATTTTTCAAATACCATATATACATATCATCCTTCATATACATCTATCTCTTATAATATTTTCTTTACATATTTTACCAACATATCTTCTCACAACTACTATTCTAATGTACACCAAAATCAGGGTATTACAATTCTCTCCCCCTTAAATAATTTCATCCTCGAAATTATCCAGTACAGTAACAATCCATTCTTAACAAAATACCATCTTAACTTTCATATGAAGTTAATTATATTATTAAGTTATTATGTCATCAAATCACATAACTTCTATTCTCCCCCTTAGAGTCAATCATCTTCTCTAAATTTCATAACTCATCATTATATATATTTATATATCTTATTACTTTCTTAACCAAGCATTCAAAATAACTCATTACATTCCCAATTAATTTATCTTTATACAAGAATCAGATCATCTTATAATATACATATACTTCATCCATCTATTACATTCAGGATATTTTATCACTTCATCTCTTTATAAATACTCTCTTAACTTTAACCTTATAAATCATTGATTTATATTTTAATATTGATTATCCCGTCACTACAATCACTTTCAGAATAGACATTTATCAAATCTTAATTTATAACAATATTCTTATTTTTCATACATTTAATTCCTTCTTTAACATGCTTCTCACTTAACATAAATATTAATACAATGCCTTTAAACTTACTTTACAGGTAATCAACCTTTTCCCTTTTATCATCATTTACAACTAATATAGCTCAATTCATTCATGTCCATTCATATATCAGAATATTACATCATATACATTATCACTTATATCTTATACTCTTAATACAACTATACATATTAAATCTCAACAATAATTCACATTCTTAGCGAAATCTGAATCAATTGATCTATCTGTCACAATATACCCACATTTCAATCTTGTTCAATTCAAATCAACAATTAACTTATTTAAACTTATCATTAGATTTCACAATATATATGACCTAATTCCATTAGGTCAAATTTATATTCAAATTCTAATCTCTTTGGATCCATTTTTCAGCTTTTTGAAATTATGATTATTAATAACAAATCACTTCAAAAAGGAATACAATAGGACCATTTAGCACTAGAACTAAGGCTCCAAGAGCAAATTATGCATACATGTACACAAACCGTGAACATAGGCACAAGAATACACAAAAGCAATTTCATTCAACACACATTTGTAATTGTTCATATAGTACATTGAATTTCAATAGAAGAATGCAAAAACATAAACCTTTATATCAATGCTATAATTGCATGAAATTTCATCATAAAAGTATTTTTGTTGTATTAGAAAGGCTCATCTTAAATTAGAGGACTTTTCTACAACTAACCTCTAAGGACCCAAGTTCATTTGGGTACCTAAAAGAAGATAAACCTTATTGTCTTATATGTATGCCTAAAGTCTACTATCAATGAAATTGTTTGGCCAATGGATAGTGGATGCTCAAAGCATATGATCGGTAATGCAAAATTCTTCACAACTTTCACTTATAAGTAAGGAGGTAATGTGACATTTGGAAATAATGCTAAAGAAAAAATTATAGGCATTGGATATATTAGTATGCATGGTAAAACTATAATTGATGATGTATGGCTAGTTGATGGATTGAAACATAATTTGCTTAGTATTATTCAATTCTATGACAAAGGATATAAAGTCAATTTTAACTCTAAGGGATGCAAAATTAACTCCTCTAGTGGCGAGCTTGCATTCAAGGAAAATAGAATTGGTTACACCTACACAATTGATCTACACTACAATAAAGCTTTTGAATGTTTAGTCACTATTAGTAATGATACTTGGCTTTGGCATAGAAGACTTAGACATGCTAGTATGAATCAATTGTAATGCATTAGCAAAGAAGAACTTATAGATGGACTCCCTAAAATAAAATTAATACAGATAAAATATGTGAACCTTGTCAATTTGAAAAATAATATAAGAGTTCCTTTGAAACAAAGAATGTTGTAACCACATCTAGACCTCTAGAATTAATTCATTTGGATTTATTTAGTCCAAATAGAATTTCTAGTCTAGGAGGCAAGTTATATGCATTTGAACTTATTAATGATTACTCAAGGTTTACATGGGTTAATTTTCTAGCCCAAAAGAATGAAGCTTTTAACTATTTTAAAATTTTTACAAAAAGAATTCAAAATGAAAAGTTATATGTTATCACATCTATTAGAAGTGATCATGGCAAAGAATTTGAAAAAGAGAATTTTGAAAAATTTTACAATGAGCTGGGCATTTCACATAATTTTTTCAGCTCCTAGAACACCACAACAAAATGGTGTGGTTGAAAGAAAAAAATAGAACATTGGTAGAAATGGCTAGAATAATGCTAAACGAGTCTAATTTACCTTCTTACTTTTGGGCGGAGGTCATCACTACTGCATGTTATATTTCAAATTGAGTTTTTAAAAGAACTACAATAAATAAAACTTCTTATGAACTTTGGAATGGAAGAAGCCCTCATACCTTAGAGTATTTTGATGCAAATGCTTCATATTGAATACCAAGGACAACCTTGGAAAATTCTCGTCCAAATTGGATGAAGGTGTATTCTTAGGGTATTTGTCTTCTAGTAAGGAATATAGAGTATTTAATAGGAGAACTCTTGTAGTTGAAGAATTAATGCATGTTATCTTTAATGAATCTTCTAAGCTTGCTCAAAGGAAATATAGTGTTCGTGATGATTTTGTAGAACAATATTCCAAAGGATAATGATAATGAGCTAGAATCAAGAATGGAATAAGAAGAATCCAAGATGTAAGAGACTCAAGAACTACCAAAGATTGATAATATAAGAAGGATCATCCAAAGAACTTATTATTGGTGACACTTTAGAGGGAGTAACTACTAGGTCAAAACTTAAACATTTAGATGTTAATATTGCCTTCGTCTCTCACATTGAGACAAGGACTATTGAGGAGGCTCTTAGTGATGAATGTTAGGTGATTGCAATGCAAGATGAATTCAAACAATTTAAAAGAAAAAAGTATGGAAATTTGTTCCTAGAGCCAACGATCATCCAATGAAGATGGTCTCATTACTAGAAACAAAGTTAGATTGGTAACTATAACCAAGAGGAAGGCATTGATTAATATGAGACATTTTATCTCGTTGCTAAGCTAGAAGCAATTATGATCTTGCTTGCATTTGCTTACCATATGAATTTTAAACTTTTTTTAAATGGATGTCAAAAGTGAATTTTTACATGGATTTATAAATGAATAAGTTTATGTTGAACAACCTCCTAGTTTTAAAGACTATATATTTTCAAATCAAGTTTTTAAATTAATTAAGGCACGATATGGATTAAAATAAGCTCTAAGAGCTTGGTATGATAGACTTTATGCTTATTTGCTAGAAAATAATTTTTCAAAAGGTAAAGTTGATATAACTCTGTTTGCTAAAAAGAAAATGCATAACATTTTAATAGTATAAATATATGTTTATGATATTATATTTGGTGCTACTAATAAATCTTTATGCAAAGAATTTGCTTCTCATATGACTAGGGAATTTGAAATGAGCATGATGGGTGAACTTAAATTCTTCCTTGGTTTACAAATTAAGCAATGCAAGGATGAGATCTTCATCAACTAAACCAAATATACAACTTCTCAAGAATTTTGGCATGGATAGCTGTAAAGTAAGCAAGACTCCAATGAGCTCATTCTTGAAGCTTGACAAAGGTGAACGTGGTAAGATAATAGATGAGAAGAAATATCGAGGAACAGTAAACCATTGTTTAAAATTTTCATACATTACAAGTTTTATTTTTTTATATAATTCTATATTATCTTTAAATGCTTTCCAAGGATATAAATGATCTAGATATGATTTGTACCTTTCACATCATGAGAGAGATATCTCTAGGTTTCTTGACATGTAAGACTAAAAAATATTTTATGGCCATGCTCAAATAAATTAATAAGAGTTATTAATGTTATTTGTTAAGTCAATCTACTTGAAAATCAAGAAATTTTGATCAATCAATATAAGGATAATATATTTTATGCCTTATGACTGATCTAAAATATCATTTGACAAAATGTGTAAATATCTAATTGTGGATCAATGTTAATCGAATATTCGATTTTCACTAAATTTGGTTAGTTATAATGTCTTGGTAAAGGCCGCTTATGATTTATAGGCTTAAAATAATTATTTAAGCATGTTAATGGTTTGTATATCTAAACATTGTTTGCCAAATTTAGCTATTATAACTTATTTGATTCTTCTTTTTTCTCTCTCACAAACTAATTGGTATTAACATTTTTATAATATAAATAAATAAATAAATTCTATTTTAATTAATTCTAGATAAATATATCATTTGATCCTTAATTATCAATTATGCTACAAATTTTTCATTTTGTTCCATAGTTCTTCCCTTCCATAACTTTTGAATTCAACACTATATTAACTCCAAGTTACACACATTGATCAATGAATGGTTTCTTACTAACCTAACTCTTCCATAACCCTAGCTCGACATAATTCTTCCATAACCCTACAATTTGATAGTTGGATATTTCAATTGTTCTTTTAAACATAGTTTAAAGTTAAAAACTACACAAGCATACTTAATTTTATTCCTGATAAGATCTATGATCAATTTCTTTCTTAAAGAGTTCCATAATTTTACTCTTCACAATTTATTCCATATTCAATTACTTTCATAATTTAACCCATAAACAATTATTTCCACTAATCATTCTATAATCAATTATTAACACAAACTAGTCCATAATCAATTATTTTTACAAATTGATCCATAATCTATAACTATCACAAGTTATCCATAATAAAATATTATTACAATTTAATCCATAATTACTTATTATTACAAGTTAATCCATTTAATCAACTTATAATCTTTCATAAGTAATTTTAAATAAAAAATATCCAATTAATAATAAACTATATGTATATATATATATACATACAAGCACATACCTATTTAAAAAGCTTCTATCCACCCTCTTTTCTTCACCTCCTTTAGTTCTTTTTTAATTTCCTTGAAAAATCACTCACACACTAGCCAAATCCTCTCAAAATTCTAAATTATTTTTGAAGAATCTATGGTTTTCAGGTAAAGTTTGGAAAAAGAAAAAAGAAAGAAGAAGATGGTGACGATGAAGATGATGGTCTTGCATATGATGGAAGGAAAAAGAAGAATGCAGAAGCCAACTTGACTTTTTATAGTGTTTAGAGTTTCTATTCCATGTGATACTCATATCTTTACTTCAATACACGTACTTTCTTTAATTATCTTTTAATTCAATTTTTGATTCTGTTATAAAAATAATTATTTTAGTTATTTTAAAGTCCCATTACCCATAGTTCATATCCCAATCATGGTAAAACTTTATTTTAGGGTTACATGGATATTTTCATAATTTTCTTTCCATTTTAAAATTCTTTTAGGAAATATTGATTAAATTGGTATTCTGATTTATTTTTCCACTTCTTTGAGCTTATCCAACCTTATTTCTATCAATTTCAAATCCTTGAGTCACTCCTAATCTCATACATAGTCTAGTATATACTTATGTGCATACATAATACAGTAAATTATTGCTTAAAATTTTCAGCATTATAAGTTTTATGTTTTGACATAATTCCATATTATCTTTAAACGAATTTAATAAAGATTATTATTAGACATTTAATAAGTCATGGATGGGGATATAAATGATCTAGATAGTACCTCTCATATCATGAGAGAGATATCTCTAGGCCTCTTGACCAATAAGACTAAGAAATATGTATGGCGATGCTTAAATAAATTAATAAGTTAATGTTATTTGTTAAGTCAGTCTATTTAAAAATCAACAATTCTGATCAATCATTATAAGAATGACAAATTTCACGTCTTATGATTGATCTAAGATATCGTGACATAAAAAGACTAAATATCTTGTTATGAATCAATGTTAATCAGATCTCCAAATTTCACTTAATCTGGTTAGTTATAATGTCTTGCTAAAGGCCGCTTATGATTTATAGGCTTAAAATGATTATTTAAGTCTATTGCCAATATTAAGTGAACCTACAGAGTCGCACATATATAATAAGTTCAAATAGGCATAATTAGTCTGAGTCCTTTTTATGCATTCTTGAAAATGTAATGGAAAATAAAAATGTTTTTATTTTTGTGATGTAAATAAAAAACTTTCAAGGATGTATAATTATTTTCATTAATGTTAAGGAAACCTAATGGGTTATATATGTATATATATTCTATTTTCAAAAGGGTTTTGGAGAATTTTGATTTATATATATATCAGATATATATATATATATATGAATATTTTATTTTGTTAATTATTTAGGATAATTTTAAAATAAAATTTGAAATTAAATTAAGATAAAACCCTAATAGATTCTCCCAAAGAAGCATATATATACACATTATATTTCCATCAGCCATTAGATGTTTTTAAGTAAAAACACTAGAAAGGACTTGAGAGATTTTTTAAGGAGAGTCTTTAGATAAAGGTTCTAGCACACAAAGCTGTATATTTTGGAATATAAATCATTCATGTGGATACCGTAAAGGGTGTTCAAGTTCAACAACACTTGGTGATCCTTTCGTTTGCTGAAAGAAGAATGATTTCAATTTTTTTCTGCAAGAGGTAAGACAATTAATCCTTCATTTGATTTAATTAAAAAACATAGATCCTATGTAGTTTTCATGGTTCTCTTTTGACTGTGTTTTTCATTATTTTTATCCATGGAAACCTAACAAAAGTAAATATTAGCTTCAAAATTCAAAATTTAGTATAAATTTAAGCAAAGTAAATGCAATACCTTGACCCAAGTTATACATGAATTAGCAATCGCCAATCAACAAAAATAGTAAAACTGAAAAAATTAAAGTCCTAGGAGGGAAAACCTTAAACTTGGTGTAGAAACTAATTTTATTAATGATTAAAGAAATTAAGGGGATGCAAATATTAAGAATATGCATAATAATGAAATATATGAGTAAAAGGTTAAGTAAATGATAAAGTGGCATAGCATACAAAATGTTATATGTATGATGATATATATAAAAATGTAAAGAACTAAGCAAATAGTGAATTGGAAAATAATAAATATATATATGTATATTTATATACATGTAGTAATAAGAGATAACAATAAATAATCAAGGAAAAATTTTGATGCTATCCGAAGATATGGACCCAATTATGCAAAAATAAGAATGAAATTGTGCATGTATGCACTTAGCCATCCAAAACGAGGGAGGTGAAATGTATAATAGCACAACTATGTTTCTCCATGAAATTGTCTCACAGAATCAAATATAACTAAATAGAATGGTGGTATTAGTATTCAAAATGGAAATTATATGTTTGAATTTGAAAATAGTATATACATACAAGTAAAAAAAATAATAGCAAATGGTGTGTAGAAATAATTGGCCAAAAAAATATGCAAGTAAATTACCATACAAATATGTTATCAATTTATAAGAATGTGTATGGATTTATAAAATCATCCAAACCTACTAAGTATTGGGCTGTAAAAGTTATTAGAAAATTTAGGGATAACTACTATTTAATTAAATGAATGATGTGGGAAGTGGTTAACTTAAAAATAGGGAGTGTATGTAATTAAATATGAATATTCATGCATAAAATATGTATAAACCAAGACTATACTTTTGAGCTGGCAAACAACTTAATTAGAAGAAGTAAAAATATAATATGCAAGCTAAAGCCAAAGTCTGTCGAATCCCTCTTTACAAAATTACTTTAGCAATGTTTAGTTAGTGAGTGTGAGGTGTTAGCCCAAGCGCCTTAGCCTGGCCTACAAAGGATGCAAGCTGGAATGCTAAAAATTGAGCTAAGTCTCATGAAAAGTGTCGAGATCACTCAGTCTTCATTGGCTATGCTTGGTTCAAGTAAATATGATTTTGGAAATGAGTCGCTACTCAAATTTATTTTAAAAAGAGGGAAAATTTAAGAAAAATCATGAATTGACTCCAACATTATCCTAAGGATAAAAATCACTAACCTCGAACCAAAAGATGAATTTGAGGGCTAGGTTTAGGCTTAGTTTAACTAAAATTAGTTTGGCCTTAGATTAGATAAGAACTTACAAAATGAGTTTTATGATATGACAATTATAATATGACAATTTAAACATATACATATTCATATATAGTAAGAGGATAAAGTAAAGGGCAGAAATTAAATTAAAGTTCATATTTCAAAACCAAAAATAATGGGATCCCAAATCTCGCCTTATGGATTCTAGGATGGGCACACATTCCGAATTGTTGTTGCCGATTTACTTTAATTAGCTCTTTAGTTGCATCCCAATCATTTGAAACTTTATATGACTTGTATTTTCCCTAAAGGACAATTTTAATTAATAACTAAGGCTATAGATTTAAGAGGAAGGTTTACTTTACAAGGTGGACTTGGCACTTAAAGTAATATTCCAAGTAGGCCTTCATATCCATTTGAAATGGAATCAAAGCCCATGCAATTCTAACCATTTTGCAATAGATGGTTTTGAACTCAAAATGGGAGTTTTAACCTAAGTTATATGAACCTAAGTCTAAGTTGTTTTAGGTTTCAACTGGATGAAAACCTAAGTCTAAAACATGAAAATTGGGTTCAACTGGATGAGCCTAAGTCTAAAATTGATTTTGGGTTTCAACTAGATGAAAACCTAATTTAAAATTGATTTTAGGCTTCAACTGGATGAAAACCCTAGATTAAAATTTATTTAGGCTTTAACTTAATGAAATTTCAAATTTAAAATTGATTTTAGGCTTTAACTAGATGAAAACCTTAGATTAAAATTGATTTTAGGCTTCAACTAGATGAAAACCCTAGATAAAAAATTGATTTTAGGCTTCAACTTGATGAAAATCCTAATTTCAAAATGAATTTTAGGATCCAACTTGATGAAAATCCTAATTTTAAAATTTATTTTAGGCTTCAACTAGATGAAAATCCTAGATTAAAATTGATTTAAGGCTTCAACTTGATGAAAATCATAAAATTATTGTAGGCTTCAGCTTGATGAAAACCTATGGTCTAGATTAAATAATTAATTAACTTTAGGTAAAAAATTTCAATTTTGGGTTTTGATTTTAAGGACCAAGGCACAAGGTTTGATTTAATTTTAATTTTTGAAAACCAAAAGATAGTCTTCAAAATTAGGGTAAAAGGACTAACTAAAATTTTGAAAACCAAAGGATGGTCTTCAAAATTAGGGCAACAGATTTAGAATAGAAGAAATTTGGAAAATAAGGAATAACATAAAATAAGAGAAAATTAGGATTTTCTTACCTCTCTTCATGATGTTGATTAGTGGTGGTTTAAAAGTATGATTGAACCTTAACTCCCCCTTTGATTGGGGTTAGAGCTTTGTTAAAAATGCAAATTAATTTGATTTGTCTTAAGAAAAGCTAAAACAAAGAAGGTCAAGACCTAAATTTGCTAAGGAAGCAAATTTTAGGTTGTTCAAACAACAGAAGAATGAACTTTTTCTTAAAGAAAGAAAGGAGGAGGAGAAGAGAAATTAGACAAATTGCAAAAAGTTCTTGCCAATTTGAATGGAATGTAGAGAGGTGGAAGAGGCTTATTTATAGAAGTTTTGAAGGTCAAAATGTTAAAATTCTAAATTAGGGCATCACAACACCACTTTTTGGCTGGTTCGCGGTAGTGTATAGACAACGCAACGACCCTTGGATTGCATAGTAATTTTCCTGGGGCTCGTTCTCCTCCGTCCAATGTATGTTTTGGGTAATTCAAGTTGTGTTGAGACCATAACGGGCTGAATTTAATTTTATGGTGAAAAATTTTAGGTTCACAATGAGGAGGCTATTAGAAATGATAGAAGTATTGACAAAAAAAAAAATTAAATAGAAGATAAGTGGGTGCTTAAGATAAACTCTTCCTTTAATTTCTTTATAATGAAGGCCATTGAACTATAGAAAAAAAAGAATGAAAAAAAATTAATACAAAAATGAAGGAAACCAAAGAAAAGAGAAGAAGTGAGTAGAGAGAGAGAGAGAGAGAGAGAGAGAGAGAGAGAGGATATCCTTCAAAGAGGAAGATGGGGAAAGTAAAAGGATAAGATATTCATCTAGTATTTATCTTATTATTATTGGTGTAATTATCTCATGTTGTTGTATTTATCATATAGCTACTATAATTTCTTGAATACATAAATGACAGTGGCTGATCATAGAACACAACGCACTGTATTATTTCTTTATGGTATTAAAGACTTAAATTCAATGGTTGCCATAAACTCTTCATCTTCGAATTCATCATCATCATTATCTTCTTCTTCTTCTTCTTCTTCCACTACTTCCTTGGCCCCTACTGAAACTCCATCCTTTTCCCATTATTCAATATTAAGTAGTAGCAATATTAAAAACATCATCCCCAAAAATCTAGATTTCTCTAACTTTATTTTTGAAAACACTTTTCTTAAATCTTCTCAATTGTTATCAAATTAACAACCATGTGGATGGAATTGCAGAATCAGTAGCAACAATGATTCCAAACGCTTATGGTACAACAATATCAAACTGTTTGTGCAAATTGGCAGCAAGTTGAACATATTGTCCTATCATTAATATATGATATGATTTCAATAGAGATATTACAACATATTATACAACCAAGGAATTAATTATCCTCTCGTAACACCTAGTTTCAAATTGAAAAGCTGTATTTTGATCATGCCAGTGCAAAGTACATGCAGCTCAAGTTGAATTTTAATCAGGCAGTAAAGGGAAGAAATTTATAACAAAATATTTGAGCTAGGTAAATTTGATAACGAATCAAATCCATGCTATTAGATACCCTATTCAAGCAGATGATATTATTCTTCAAATTCTTGCTGGACTTCCAAAGGAAGATTGTGATGTGGTGACTATAATGACATTAAAGAAACCACTTCCTTCCTTCCTTAAACTAAGATCTTATTTGTTGGCACATAAACCACTAGTCGTGCAATTTAAGGAGGCTATACCAACATCAACAGAGAATTCGAACTCTCAAGCTTTACTTACAATAAGAGGTCAAGGTAACCCCTCTTATCCCTTTAAAGGATAGTTAAATCATAGAGGCAAAAATTATTTTTTAAGTGAAAGTCATCTTGGTCAAGGAAAGATAATTCAAATTAGTTTACCTATAACCAATATTCTTAGAACCAAAATTGATCTAGACAACCCTTTTATCCAAACCAATCTCGACCACCTTATGAATCAAATTGTGGGAGAGGATTTCGATCATCTAGATCTAACAATCCAAATATGCACCCCTTTCCTCAATTTTATCAACCACCACTCTTAGGAAACTCACCAATTCATTATCAATTATGTAATGAGTATAATTATAGTGCTAAAAACTGTCCAAACCAAAACATCCATAATCCCTGTAATGCCTTTGTAGGTCTTCATCTTCAAGATAATACCGATATAAATTCCTCTTGACATATCGACACGAGTGCTACTCTTCATATGGCCAATGACTCGGGTATTCTTGATTTTTTTTATTTTTCTTATAATGGCAGTTGTAAAGTTTTAGTTGGTGATGGTACTCAATTACCAATCACACATATTGGACATAAAACTATTTGAGCTAAAAATAACAATTTTATTCTATGGCATATTTTGGTAGTTCCTGCCTTATGCAATAATTTAATTTCTTTTAGATGGTTTGTTTTTGATAACTTTTGTATAACTAATTTTGATGCTTTTGATTTTTTTTTTTGTGAAGGATCCTTAAACTCAGAAAGCTTATATATGTTGCAATCGCCAAGGGCCTCTACATCTATTCAACTTGGATGAAATTGAATTTTCTAAACTAATGGCTATGCATTCTTTCATTATCTCTTTTGAATTTTGGCATCAATCATTGGCTCATCTAGGAAATAAAGTTTCATCTCAATTTTTAAATCAAAATTCTAATTTCATTAGGGTAGGGAAATTGCCTTTGTTTCGTAATTATTGCCAATTAGGCAAACATGTTAAAATTTCATTTTGAGATTCCATTAATCAATCAAAATTTCCATTAAAACTCATTCACTCAGATGTTTGGACTTGTCCAATCTCTTCTTTCTCTGACTTTAAATACTATGTTTTATTTCTTAATGATTTTATCAAATATTGTTGAGTTCATCTTTTAAAATTCAAATTAGATATGTTTACTAAGTTTTTTGTATTCAAAATATTGGTTGAACATCAGTTTTCTTTCAAAATTAAAATGTTCCAATATGATAGTGGTGGAGAATTTCATAATGTTAAGTTTCAAAATTATTTTTGAGAAATTGGAACTTTTTCACAGAACTTTATTAAATGTTGTTTCATGAAAACTAACTCGTGTTTTAGTTTGAAGCATTATTAATAGCTACTTATACTTAAATAAAATTCCTTACTCATCAATTTCTTTTTGGGTGCCACATGAAAGATTATTCAGTTCAAAACCTAATTTGAGTATGTTACGTGTCTTTAGTTGCTTGTGTTACCCACATGTCACTAGTCCTGCTCCATAAAAACTACAACCTAGATCATGTGTTTATATCTTCCTAGGTTATGCAATTAGTCATAAAGGTTTTAGATGTCGAACTCTCTACACAAAAAATTTATGTTTCTAGACATGTAACCTTCTTTGAAAATATTTTTTGCTATTTCTTTTCTCAACCTAAAACCAAGACTTCTATTATAACCCCTTGTAAGGCCTCGTCCAATCACTATGCCAGACCTACCAAAGGATGACAACCAAAATACTGAAAAAATTAGGCTAACATCTCACATAAAAGTTCTAAGGTCACTTTGCCATTATAGGCTATGCTTGGTTTAAGTAAAAATGATTTTAATAGTTGCCACTTAAATTTGCTTTTTTAGAAAGAGGAAAAATTTAAGAAAAACCCTAAAGTTGAATCCAATACCATCCCATGGATAAAAATCACTAGCCTCTCCTTATTTTAAGTAAAAGAAGTTTGACCTTAAATTGAATTTGAGCTTACAAAATAATTTTTTTTTTCATGTAAATGACAAAATATGATATGAACAATATTTATGCGTACATCATCCATCCACAAATTAAAGCAACATAAGTAAAGTACAAAATTTACATTTCAAAATTCTAATTTAAGGGGAACCCAACTCTAGTCTTATGAATTTTGAGATTGGCACACATTCCCTAAAAGACACTAAGTAAAAGAGAAAAAAAAAGTGCATATGTTAGGAAGAATTAAAAGGTTAGATTATTTTACAAAGTGGACTTGATACTTGGACTAAAATTCCAAGTAGGCCTATATATCTCATTTCAATGAGAACCAAAACCCATGTAGTTCTAACCATTTTACAATGAATGGTTTTTGTCTTAAAATTATGGTTTTTAACCTAAGATATGTGAGCCTAAGGCTATAGGTTTTAACTTGATAAAGCCTAAGTCTGAAGTTTGAATTTTAGTTTTTCTAAAGCTTGAATTTTAGGTTTAACTCGATAAACCTAAGTCTAATGCCAATTTAGATTTTAACTCAATAAAACCTAAGTCTAATATTTGATTTTAGGTTTAACTTGATAAACCTAATTCAAAAGCTAATTTTAGGTTTTAACTCAATAAAACCTAAGTCTAAAGTTTGATTTTTGGTTTATCTTGATAAACCTAAGTCTAAAGTCTAATTTAAGTTTTAAATCGATAAAATCTAAGTATCAAAGTTTGATTTTAGGTTTAACTTGATAAACCTAAGTCTAAAACAAATATTAGGTTTTAACTCGATAAAACCTAGATTTAAAGTTTGATTTTAGGTTTAATTCGATAAAACTAAGTCTAAATCCAATTTCAAATTTTAACACAATAAAACCTAAGTCTAGGTTTAACTTTATAAACCAAAGTCTAAAGCCAAGTTTAGGTTCTAACTCGATAAAACCTAAGTCTAAAGTTTGATTTTAGGTTTAACTCAATAAATCAAAGTCTAAAGCCTATTTTTATGTTTAACTCGATAAAACCTAAGTCTAAAGTTTGATCTTAGGTTTAAATTGATAAACCTAAGTCTAAAGCCAATTTTAGGTTTTAACTTGATAAAACTTAAGTCTAAAGTTTGATTTTAGGTTTTAACTCAATAAACCTAAGTCTAATTTTTGGAAGAAGTGATTTTTTTATTTTGAAAGATGAAATTTTAGGTTTAAACCCTAATTTTAAAAATAATTCTCGATTTTGATCCAAATTTTTGGTCTAATTTTAGCCATTTCAAGGTCCAAATGATGAGCCTGGAAGTTTAAATAGTCCATTTAATCATCCAAAATAATTAAAGAACAAAGGAAGATTTTAGGGTTTTACCTTTTGGGCCCCCTTGGTAGTGGTGGTGTGAATGTGTGGTAGGACTAAAGTTCCATATTGGTTGGGGTTTTAGGTTGCT
This sequence comes from Garcia nutans, assembly GCA_947685225.1. Lineage (NCBI taxonomy): Eukaryota > Viridiplantae > Streptophyta > Magnoliopsida > Malpighiales > Euphorbiaceae > Garcia > Garcia nutans. The sequence continues at coordinate 13,509,259 of CANTUV010000002.1, read as the reverse complement.
AAGTGTTGACCCTTAATTTTTGTCCCGAGCTAGTCTAATCCCAATTAATAGAGGCCAAGTCAAATTTGGTATGTTCTTAATGGCTTAAACCTAATTTAAAGCTTTAAATTAGATTAATTCAATTTCTATAAGTCCTAAATTAAGCCGGTTCAATTTTTAAAGCCACAAAGAGGTCCGATTCAAAGTTAAGATGGGTTTGGTTTGGTTTATTTCAATATGGGTCATGTTCATATCGAATTGGACACTCCAATTCAATATGATTTCATCTCATATCAAATTGGAGTTGTCCAATTCAATATGGGTATCATTCTTATCAAATTGGCCCATTGTCCAATTCGATATGAGTTGATTCATATCGAACTTTAAGAATTTTAATATGATATGACTTCTATTTTAGGACTTAATCCGGGGCCAAATATAAATTATGTTTAGTTTAAATTCTAATTAAGCTCGGCTAAGCTAAGGTTAAGGACCGAGGGTTTACCCTAATGATGCTTATAAATACAGGGTTATTAAAAAGTAAAAGGGGCAACAACAATAATTAACAAAAGAGCATAACCTTGAGCCAAAATTAGAAAAACACACAGAGAGCAAAAAATAAAAGCAAAGTAACGAAAGGTAGTAGCTGATCCTCGGATCATTAAAACTCCACCTAAAACCTAAATTGAACTAGGCCAATCAACAAGCAGTAAGCATGGTTCAACAAATAAAATTTGGTGGAGCCGACAACATTGGTATAATTCTTTTGGACATTTCAAGTCAGTGTTATTGTTTTCCTTTATTGCTTAACTCATTTTATTGTGAAATTAAAATCAATTAGCCAAGTTCTTTTACAGTCGACCAATAAAAATATTGATTGTGTGTTTTAGATGTGCTTTTGTAAATCCAAAACCGTAATCTTATAACATGGTACTTTAGCTTTAGGATTAAATATTACAATTCCATATCCAACACTAATTATAATGTTTTATAAAATCAAACCTTAGTTGCATGTTTTATAATATTAAACCCTAAAATCTTAATCTCATGGCCAACCTTAATTTAATAATGGAACACTAATTTTATTAGTTAAATCCTAATCTATTGTTTGCTTGATGACTGATTATATGTCTTGATTAATTGTTCATTATTGTTTATGGTGAATGGTTAAAAATTGTTATTTGGATTTTAAGGGTAAAAGGCACATTTCTACTTGTGGGTGCCTTATTTATTTAATTTGTTTCTTTTATCTTATTTGTATTCATGGATTATTGTAAGGGACATATTTCCATCAACTGATGGGTGTCCCATTTTATTTATTTGTATGGACATTGACAAATTATAAGGGCATGTTTCCATCTTTAGGTGGGTGCCCATTTTATTTATTTGTTGGATTTATAATATAATGATTATTTATTTCAACAATTGCATGTAGTATGCATAATATTATAATGTTTAAGAATTCAATAATGTATAGACCTAAAAAGGAGGTCAGCTCCAATGAACGAGGCACTATGAGGGTGCTGGGTCATTCTCACCTTCCCCATATGTATCTAACTTTTTGAACCTAATAGGGGGTTGGGGATTCCTTAGGAATTGAGTCATCCACCCTTTTCTAACTTCATTTTCTCTTAATTTAGACATGTGTTTGTTAAGGTCCTGAGCCTAACAATGTCGAAGTCGCAAGAATCATTCCACAGGTAGCGGAGGCAAAAATCTCCACTCACACTAAGGAAGCAACTTACAATGCCCTAGAAATTTTAAGTACAAATTTTCTGTATTAAATGTATATGCAAGATATTTGGAGTGTTATATTTATTTGAAGTGTGTATGTAGGGGCCATTTAATTCGCACGGGCATGACTTTAGAGTGCCACCACTGTGGCATGGGTGTTAGGACTATTTTAAGGAAATTCTCTAACTTAATAGTGGCTATTTGATTCATAAAGGCGTGGCCATGAGTGACACAGGCATGCCCATAGAAAGATACAGGCATGATTTGATGAATGATTCTATCCGAGAGAAATTTTCTATATGGCAGAGATGGTTCAAAACCCACGAGCATGGCCCTTGGATTGCCACGATCGTGGCATTTGATCCAAATCTGGAATTTTGAGTTGTAAATGTTATATATGGTATAAATGGTATATGTGAGTAATAAGGCATTAAAATAGATAAAATAATGATTTATACAATGTATAGAGTTAAAAAGTTGGATTAAGAGAAAAATAAAGAAAGTAGGTGTACCAAAATAATGGTACGAGTGAGTACATGGTATAAAAATCCTAAAGGCTATATAAAAGGCTTTTGAGTGTCTTTTTCCCTCTTCCAAGCCTCTATACTCATCATCCATCACCATCTTCATCAATTTTTCTTTCTTCTTCCATTCTTTACCCTAGAAATCATGGAAATTTTATAGAAAAAACAAGTTTTGGTAGATTTTAGCTACTTTAAGCTTGATTTATCAAGTAAAACATCATCAAATCAAAGGATTAAAGAGATGGATGATGGAGGTGCAATTTAAGTGAGGTTAGTGTTCGTATATTACTTATTTTGCTATAGCTTGATTTTATCTTGATTTTGATTATATGTGGTTATTTGTGAAAGAGGAGTATTTAAAGTAATTTTAAAGAAGTGATTATTGAAATTGATTTCCTTGAAAATAAAATTACTTTCATAATGAATAAAGAATATATTTGATGATATTTAAATGAATTTGTATCCAAATCAATTATTGAAATATATATAAGTAATTACTTAGGGTTTGGAAATTTTAAGATTTTAGAGGATTTTTGGGGTTATGGAAGTTGTTATTTAGGATGAACTAATAAGTTTATGATATATGAATATTAGTCAAATAATTGGTCTCTATTTTGATCTTAGGTAATCAAATTTAATAGGACTAATATTTGTATCGAATTACATTTTATAGGACTTTAATTTTTGGAGAAACCTTAAAGAGCTTGACTGGACTAGAAGCTAGGCTGACCAGACTCAAAAGAATAAGGCCATACTGAGCTCTAGCATGACAGAACCTTTATCGAGCTAACAGACTAGAAGCTAGTTAAATTGCACTTGGTGCGTCAAGCTATGCTGTTGCAATTACCGCAAGTGCATGGGTCGCCCAAGTAATAAAGTAGTGAGTGAAGTATCATTCCACTGAGGACAAGGCCAAGCACTAGTGCAAATCTTAACTGTTGTTTAGAAAATTAATGTTTTTGTGATGTTTTATAATTAAAGACAACTAATTTAAATAAATGAAAGCAAAGATAAATTGTGTGTTGTGTAAAAAGGTTTGATGATAAAGATACTATCTAGATATTGAATCCCCCTAGCCACAATTACATTACATGATAGAGTTGAATTGGCATTCCTCTAACTTAGACTAAAACCTCTCTCGAGTGAATTAATCCCTAATCACTAAGTAGAGTGCCAGAATCTATTCTCAAAACATAATTAAATAGATCTTGCATTAAGAACAAGGAACTATAAACCAAAGTATCATGTAGGTCTATCTCTAGCACCCCAATCAATCCTCAACCCTTATGAGTAATCAATTCATATCAGGCTTTCTCAAGTCAATAATATGAAAATGGCAACCAATCAATAAGCATGATATCATCAATTGGCAATAATCATTAAACGTCATAACAATAAAACAACTCAATCAATTAAAAGTATCCAATCATATAAATAAGCTAGGGTTCATCAACATCTAGATAGAGAATAATTTAGTTCATGTTCAATACACTTAATACAACAACAACAACAATAACATTAAAATGAATTAAAAGGAGAAAATAGAAAAACCCCTTTCAATGTGGCTTCTTGAATCTTCAGGAGCTACCAATGGAAGATGGAGATGCTGGAGAGGATGGAAATGGAGGATGAAGATGAAGAGTCAAGGAAAGTGTCACTCCCTCCTTGCCCAAAACGTGTATGCCCATCCTCCTCCTCTCAAACCTCTCTTCTCTGCCTCTGTTCTCTGTTTTCTGGAAAAACCTACAGCCCTCTGCCGAAGTCCTCTTCTTCCTCTTCTTCTCTTTTTATTTCCCTCCAAAGCTCCAAGCCATGCTTTCCAACTCACACCAGCTCACACCACTCTCCCTTGTTCCCCACATTCTATTTGTTTTGTATTTCTTTTGGCAAAAGTAATTGGTTGTCCCCCACTTGTTCCTCAAACTCGAGCAGAAGAATCATCTTTTTATAGGGTGACACGACCAAGCCAGTGTCTCTTGTTTTGCTTTGGGACATGGCCAAGCTTGCTGGTCGTGTCATCTTCTACCCCATTCTTTCCTTCTTTTCCTCTAGGTGACACGGCCAAGGTCCTGGCCATGTCATGTGACACGGCCAGTGGCTTGGCCGTGTAATGTGGGTGTGTCCCTTTCTGTTTCTTCATTTTGCCACCTCTTCTCTTTGCTTCCAATGGGTGACACAGCCAAGCTTGTGGCCATGTCGGTGTGTCAGCTACTGCTTCTCTTTTCTTTCCTTTCTTGCTTGGTTCTTTGGCTAGGGATGGGACACGACCAAGCTTGTGGTCGTGTCATGTGACACGGCCACTGGCTTGCGCGTGTCACCTGCGTGTGTCAGCTACTGCTTCTCTTTTCTTTCCTTTCGTTCTTGGTTCTTTGGCTAGGGATGGGATAAGGCCAAGCTTGTGGCCGCGTCATGTGACACGGCCACTGGCTTGGGCGTTTCACCTACCAGTATCAGCTTCTACCTTCATTTTTCCTTTCTTTCTTGGTCTTCTTTGGTTTTGCCCCTTGGGTGAGACACGGCCAGTGACTTGGGCGTGTCACCTGGCCATGTCAGCTACTGCCTTAAAGTTCCTTTGAGGGACACGGCCAAGCTTGCTTTGGCTTGGCCATGTCTTGCTTGATTCATGCTCTTTCTTGATTATTTTGATCATCCAATGGAATTTTTCCACTTTAACCTAAAACAAACTTTAAACCAAAATCAAATGAAACATTAACTAAAAACACATCAAAATCATACTAAAAACAAGTATAAAAATACTCTTATCAAATACCCCACACTTAAATCCTTGCTTGTCCCCAAGTAATGCTACAATCAAAACAAACTAAACACAAAAATTTTGTCAAGTTCAAGAGTTAAAAAATATATCAAGACTTCCCTATCCTTAAATCTGCAATCGATATCAAATCAAACAAAATCGATACCAATGCAATTAAGTTGCTTTCCATGCATAACCTACATTGTCACTCCCTCACAAACTCTTAGAAAGTGTTTGATCAAGTTGGTGTTTACACTCATAACAATCAATGAAAGATTATTGCCATAGGCTTGCTTATCTATCAAATCTCCACTACTTAATTACAATCAAGCATCAATCAAAAGGTCTTTTATTGGGTTGTAATGGGGCTAAGGTAGAGGCATGGCATTTAGGAAATGTGAGCTTAATCATTAAGTTCAAGAGCACTTCAAGAATGAAGTAACCGATCATATGTATCAACCAACGGTTCCAAAACACCTTCCTCTTATCTACCCCTTGACATTTACAGAACTTTTCAAGGGAACTCACTTATTACATCTTGTAACATATTCCAACCCTTTTAACAATTATTCTTATTTTTCTTCTTTTTATTTGATTTTGATTATATATATATATATATTTTTAAGCAATCTTAAACCTAATAAATTTAACCCTACACTTAATTCAACACAACACTTGGTCATAAATGCTCTTAAAATGCTCTCGACCTAATGAAAGGGTAAGAGTTAAAACAACAAGGTTCAAGGTTGGTAGTGTTGCGAAAAATAAAGAAAAGGAGAAATGAAATAGGCTAAAAATTGGCTAATTAAGGTTAAAATAGGGTTAGTCTTTTTAAGCCAAAGTGGGTTCACCTAATTGCCTTAATCATCTTGATGCCAAATTGAAATTTTTATGTAATCTTAAAATGCATGTCAAAGCAAGTTCTAGCAAGTCATCAGTCAAAGATGTTTTCCCACAAAAAGAATAATAAGTTGATGGCTCAATTTCTCACTAGGTTAATGGTAATGCAAGGAAAAACCAACAAAATTGACAATAAGCACCAATTCTACTCAATTCTCAAATTCATGCTTCAAAAATTCAAAGGTCATCAATCAACAATATTTATAATAATTGAACTTTCCAAAATTCATTTATTCAAAGAAAACATGAAAAACATTAACTAAACTAACACAAAAAAAATAATAATAATAAATTAAAATTAAAAACGCAAAACACAAAATTAAAAACACAAAACACAATATGCACCCCACACTTAAAATTTCACATTGTCCTCAATGTGAGCATGCATAAACTAAATGAGAGTTTAGAGGAAACCTGATTTTCATCGCTCCTATATGCAATATGTAGGGCTCCTTCCACCCATAATGCAATTGGAGTTCATGATTGAGAGGATGGACAACATGCAACTTCGAAATGTGCCCAATGTGTTGCAAAGCTTAGGTAGCATCCTTGGATGAGCAATTGGCCAATAAGAATATGTGAAAGCTGTCATGGGGTGATCCTCCAATGCTTGTTTCTCTTCCTCCAGCATACATGGGAATGAAATTGGTGGCATAAAAGGATTTGGAAGTTCATGCAATTTTATCCAAGTTGATGCTTCTAAATTCTCCTCCTCCTTTGTTTGATTCAACTCCTCTATGTTGGGTTGGATCTCCTCGCCATTTTCTTCTTGATTGGTCCCTACATCAAAGAAATCACAAAAATTGTTATATTTTATCTATTCATTCCTCAAATTTTTTATTACCTCAATTTGCTCCAATTGGCTAGGAGACTCCTCCTTTTGGTGTGCTTGGGGTTGATGTGCCAACTGCTCCTCCAGAGCATCCAATATCCTCTGTGTTTCTTGCAAAGATTCAGACCTCAACTCATCCTCCAAAGTGGGTTCCTCAAGGTGATCATGATTCATTGTGAGTTTTTGAATATAGGCGTTTAACTTATCCTCCAATGTGGATTCCTCAAGGTGGTCTTGGTCTGAGAATTGTTCTTGAAAGTAAGAACTTATTTGGAAAGGTTGAAAATTTTGTTGAGGTGAGATGTACTGCTGATTTTCCCAATAAAAATTTGGGTGGCTTTCCCAGCTTGGATTGTAAGAATTGGAATATGGGTTATTACCACCCATTTGCTGGAAACTTTAGTAACCATATTCTTCTTCGTGCCAATCTTGGTATCGTTGGAAACCAAATGAATATGTATTGGTACTATGCCCTGCATTTCCACAGGTTGTACAATTTGGTGGGCTTTCCTGGCTTGCAATTAGCCTATCAACTTTATTCGTTAAATTTGCGAGTTGCCGTGCAAGCTCAGAATAACAGTCCCCATCATAAACTTCCCCGTGCCTTAAAAACTACATCTTTACAAAAGGCACTCAACAATTTAAAGAAAAACAAACAAATAAACACATTCAAACACAACAAACAAACAAATTTACAGACAACAAACAAACAATTCAAAGAAAAACACACAAACAATTTACAGAAAATAAACAAACATTCTTGATAAAAATAAAACTAAATCAACAGTCTTAATTATATTACTAGTATTGAAACCATTGTCCCCGGCAACGGCGCCAAAAACTTGGTGCATCAAGCTATGTTGTTGCAATTACTGCAAGTGCAAGGGTCGCCCAAGTAATCAAGTAGTGAGTGAAGTATCGTTCCACTGGGGACAAGGCCAAGCACTAGTGCAAATCTTAACTGTTGTTTAGAAAATTAATGTTTTTGTGATGTTTTATAATTAAAGACAACTAATTTAAATAAATGAAAGCAAAGATAAATTGTGTGTTGTGTAAAAAGGTTTGATGATAAAGATACTATCTAGATATTGAATTCCACTAGCCACAATTACATTACATGATAGAGTTGAATTGGCATTCCTCTAACTTAGACTAAAACCTCTCTCAAGTAAATTAATCCCTAATCACTAAGTAGAGTGCCAAAATCTCCTCTCAAAACACAATTAAATAGATCTTGCAGTAAGAACAAGGAACTATAAACCAAAGGATCTTGTAGGTCTATCTCTAGCACCCCAATCAATCCTCAACCCTTATGAGTAATCAATTCATATCAGGCTTTCTCAAGTCAATAATATGAAAATGGCAACCAATCAATAAGCATGCTATCATCAATTGGCAATAATCATTAAGCATCATAAGAATAAAATAACTCAATCAATTAAAAGTATCCAATCATATAAATAAGCTAGGGTTCATCAACATCTAGATAGAGAATAATTTAGTTCATGTTCAATACACTTAATACAACAACAACAACAACAATAACATTAAAATGAATTAAAAGGAGAAAATAGAAAAACCCCTTTCAATGTAGCTTCTTGAATCTTCAGGAGCTACCAATGGAAGATGGAGATGCTGGAGAAGATGGAAATGGAGGATGAAGATGAAGAGTCAAGGAAAGTGTCACTCCCTCCTTGCCCAAAACGTGTATGCCCAGCCTCCTCCTCTCAAACCTCTCTTCTCTGCCTCTGTTCTTCTGTTTTCTGCAAAAACCTGCAGCCCTCTGCCGAAGCCCTCTTCTTCCTCTTCTTCTCTTTTTATTTCCCTCCAAAGCTCCAAGCCATGCTTTTCAATTCACACCAGCTCACACCACTCTCCCTTGTTCCTCACATTCTATTTGTTTTGTATTTCTTTTGGAAAAAGTAATTGGTTGTCCCCCACTTGTTCCTCAAACTCGAGCAGAAGAATCATCTTTTTATAGGGTGAAACGACCAAGCTAGTGTCTCTTGTTTTGCTTTGGGACACGACGAAGCTTGCTGGCCGTGTCACCTTCTGCCCCATTCTTTCCTTCTTTTCCTCTAGGTGACACGGCCAAGCTCCTGGCTGTGTCATGTGACACGGCCAGTGGCTTGGCCGTGTCATGTGGTTGTGTCCCTTTCTATTTCTTCATTTTGCCACCTCTTCTCTTTGATTCCAATGGGTGACATGGCCAAGCTTGTGGCCGTGTCATGTGACACGGCCACTGGCTTGGGTGTGTCACATGGGTGTGTCAGCTACTGCTTCTCTTTTCTTTCCTTTCTTTCTTGGTTCTTTGGCTAGGGATGGGATAAGGCCAAGCTTGTGGCCGCGTCATGTGACACGGCCACTGGCTTGGGCGTTTCACCTACCAGTATCAGCTTCTACCTTCATTTTTCCTTTCTTTCTTTGTCTTCTTTGGTTTTGCTCCTTGGGTGAGACACGGCCAGTGACTTGGGCGTGTCATCTGGCCGTGTCAACTACTGCCTTGAAGTTCCTTTGAGGGACATGGCCAAGCTTGCTTTTTCTTGGCCATGTCTTGCTTGATTCATGCTCTTTCTTGATTGTTTTGATCATACAAGGGAATTTTTCCACTTTAACCTAAAACAAACACTTAAAACAAACTTTAAACAAAAATCAAATGAAACATTAACTATAAACACATCAAAATCATACTAAAAACAAGTATAAAAATACTCTTATCAGCATTCATACCGAGCTCACGAGCGTTCCATGAACATTCCAAAACTGAGCTAAGTATGTTATGACCGAACAAAGCATGAACTGAGCAGACAAAGTACGAGTTGACCTAACAAGGTGACAAGAGCACTTACCATTGAAGCCCAAACAAACTTGGATATTGGATAGAGTACTTGACAACCAAGCTGAGTAAAAATAGACTGAGCTCCCATATTCTTGATCGAGCTTCAATCATAAGAAATGAGCTCAAAAAGGACATAAAATCGAACACATATAGCTTGGACCAAACCCTATATATCAAGGAGCAGCCCAAACAATTCAGGGTGAGGTCAACAGGAACATGCTTAAAATAGTACACGATCGAACACTTACAGCTTGGACTAAGGCCTAGTCATCAGGGACGAGCTCAAGCATATCAATCCATACTTAAGCTCAAGATCATAAGGATATACATAGAAGCTTATGAGCAGTGGTACTTCAAAAATTTTAGCTTACTACACATAGATTGATTGGACTATGATATAGCTCGCTCATACTAAGGTCGAACTAAATCCTTAATGTTTCTAGTAGTAATCATGGTTTATGGTACTCTAAAAGTTTCTATATACTATGCTTGGATCGATCGAACCTAATGCAATCCGATCATACTGAGTTAGGGCAAAAAATCCAACAAAGTTTCAGAAGTGAACATGGTCACTGGTACTCTTCAAATCTCAGCATACCACGAGCAGGCCGATCGAACTAAAGAGCATCCAATTGTACAAGTGAAACATGATTCAAAAAATATAGATGTTGCTTATCCAATCAATTATTGGATGCCACATGTACTAGCCATTGAAGAACTTTTTCCAAAAAAAGGATGAACCCGATCGGACTACTGAGTAGCCAGACCGTGTCGAGCTCGATTCGACTGGACTAGGTGTAGTTCGACCATGAAGTTGCTCCAGACATTAATTAAAGTGGGAGACAAGATTCAAACATGTTGGCTCCCATCTCTAACAGCTAGTTGAAAACTTAAAGGCTATAAATACCATGAGAAATTTCATGTTTACAATAGATTGTGATTGTAATTACTAAGAAAAACATCTTTCATTTTCTTGCATCAAAATTTATACTTGTATTAATTGAATGTTGGGTATGAGCATTAAACACCATTGTAAGTTTGAGTATGAGCTTTGAAACACTTAGGTTTTAGAGAGATCCTTGGGAAAACTCTTGTAAGAGTTGTGAGAAAGATACTCAAACCTTGTAGAAGTTTGGTATGATCTTGTGAAAATACTAAGAGTTGAGCTTGTAAAAACTCAAGATTAGTGGAACCTTAACAAGTTGTTAAGGAAGTGGATGTAGAATTGAGATAAATCTGAACCACTATAAAATCTTTATGTTGATTCTTCTCTGCTATACTCCATCTTCATCCTGGTCTTCTTATTGCTTAAAATTTTTAATTTATCATCACTACTCAAATCAACCAATTTACCCCCCTTCTTGGTTGCTAGTTTGGGAAAACAATTGGTATCAGAGCCACTAAATTTCAAGAAGCTTAAGTGTGAAATTTGATCCACAATGGCAACCACCTCTACATCAACTTCTACTTCCAATTCCATGGCCTCTTCACATGGAAATTTAAATTCCTATCTTAGACCTTACTTCGATGGAACCGATTAGTCTTATTGGAAATATAAGATGTATTTGTTCCTTGATAGTGATGGCAATAAGCTTTGGAAGTATGTGCAAAATGAGTGAAAACCTCCTACTCATGACGTTGATGGTGCTTAAGTTCCTATTTCAAGAGCTCAATGGTCAAATGACAAACTAAAAGCTCATTACAAGAATAATAGGGCAACTTCAATCTTGATGAATTCCATATCAAGAGAATAAAGGTGGAAGAGTTCAACACCTTACTTGTGTATATAGTATTTGGAAAACTCTTGAGAACTATCATGAGAGTACTACTCAAGTGAGATTTACTAAGACCCAAATTCTTGTGCATGAGTATGAGCCATTCAAGATGAAGCTGTAGACATTTACTTTTGGCCCTAAGCTAGTACGGTCCTAATTAAAAAAGGCCAAAATAAATTTGATCTAATTTTAAAAGATTTAAACCTAGTTTATAAATTTTAAATAGGTTGGTCTGATTTCGAAAGGCCTAAATTCAATTGGTTCAAATTATAAAGGCCCAAATTAAATTTTTTCGGCCCAAATTTAATTATTTGACCCAAATATTAAATATTTTTAGACCAATTCTAAGTCAGGATTGTAATATCCCAATGTGTGCCCTAGAAGTTTGGATATAATTGTTGTTTGTTTGAATTATGTGTATATGTTATGTTGATAAGAAAAGAAATTGATAAGAGAATGTTTAGGTATTGTTTAAAAAGGAGAGTAATGTGTAGAGAGAAAGTGTATATGTTGGGTATATGGTAATATATATAACATATATGTTGGTCAAAATGAGGAGTCAAGGGAAGAAGATATTTTATTTGTGATATGTGAAATTACTTAAGTGGGCATATAAGTGAAAGAAGCTAAGTTAAATGGATGAGGGCATTTAGGTAATTGCTTGGTTAGAATTGCTTGGTGGAGATTTAAAGAAGAAAAGAAGTTTGACTTGTTTTCATTTTCTTTTCTTCTCATGTGTGTGGCCGGCTACCAAAGGAAAGAGAGAGCAAGAGAGGTGTTCTCAATTCTATAATCAAATTGAAGGAAGAATTAAAGGATTAAGTTGGAGATTTGTGGAATTTCCTCAATTTTGGTAAGTACTCTCTTGTTTTCCTTTGTTATTTTGAAGTTGTGTTTGAGGTGAGTTATGATTTGTTGATATTATGATTTGGTGTGTTTGAGATGTGTTTATAAGTGTTGAAATTGAGTGTAAGTTAAAAAGATTGAATTGGTGTTGGTTTTGGTTTGAAGATGGTAAGTTAAGTGGATGTTGATATTGAAAGAATAAGAGTGAGGTTGGTTTAAGGGTTTTTGAAGTGGTAAGTGATTAAATGTGCTGTTGATGTATTGTTAATGTGAATATTGTGATGAACATATAAAATAAGTGTTGATGACATAGATTGTATCCATTTGAATGAGGTTATGTTGTGCACAATGTGTTTAAATTCAATCAAAAGAGATTTGGCCATGTTTAGGGTTTTTATTCATGAGAGACACAACCAAACTAAGGAAGAGACACGGCCAAACTAAAGAATTTTTGGGAGACACCGCCAAGTCTAAGGAAATTTGGCCGTGTTGGATGATTTTTGGAGAGACGCGGCTGTGTCCCTTGCCCGTGTCTGCCTCGACTTGATTTTGTGTTGAGAGACACGGCCACAAGCTTGGCCGTGTCCCTTGAATGTGTTAGCTACTGTGATTGTTCTTTGCTCTTCTTGCATTGTTTTGATTCTTCAAAGGTCTTCTTGCACCTAAAAATAAAAATAAACACTCTAAACACATTTAATACAAAGAATGATCTAAACAAATATATGTGGAAGATTCTAAATCCATGAATAATGTTATATTGTGTATAATGTGGGACACAATGTGAGTATTGATGATGTATATGAATGCTTTTATGATGAATTGCTTTGATAAGAATGGAAATATTATAATATGAATTGAAACATGATATGATATGAGGCCATTGTGATTGGCTATGATAACTCAAATGTGATGTGAAGCCATTGTGATTGGCTATGATGATTCAATTAAAAGAAATAAGGCATGTTTGCCTAGATGATGATGAGAATTGAGAATGGAAATGATAATTAAATAATGAATGAATTGTGTGGCTAATGTGTTATTCCATTTTCAGAGTTTGTTGTTGGTGGCATGCCTAATATTAGTAACAATCTCTTGAAGTTAGGTTGGATTTGATCCTTGAAGCCTAATTGAGATGTTACAACCCTTGAAGCTAGGTTGGGTTGGTTCTTGAAGCCAAGTTGGGTTGATACTTAGCATGCTTTGTTCCCCTTGAAGCTTGGTTGAACCTAATCCTTGAAGCCTAGTTGGGTTTATGATAATGATAAATGTGATGATTGAACCAAAACATTAACTCTGAAAATTGAATGGCATATTAGTGTCTTTTGGGCCCATGCTTGTCTTTGTTTCAATGTGATTCATTGATGTTGAAATAATTGAATAATGAGATCCTTGAAAGGACTTTGAAATGTAATATGTTTATATGAGTATGAGTTATGAAATATAAAGGTGTGGTATTATCTTTACAACTATACTGTTGTTTATTTATTAATGTGTATGATATTGCATTGCATTAAAGCATAATGTTTGCATACTTTGTACTACTAAGCCGTTGGCTTAGCACGATAGTGTTGATCGCACAGGTGACAGAGTTGAACCCGAGTGTTCCTCGAGACCAAGTGAGAGTAGACATTAAAGAATCTATTTTGGGACTTAAAGATCAGAGAAAAGCTGCCAATCATGTATAACTTCTTTATATTTTATAAAGTATTGTTTGTAATGTGAATATATGTATATTTGTAAATATGGATTTAAATTTTTTCATATATGTAACTATTTTATAAATTCCGCTGCGTATTAAGTAAATGTATTTATATCTATTTTGTTTTATATTACAAGTTAATTACTTATTTTCTATAATGTATAATGATAAAGATTATGGTATCTTTTAAAATGATTTGATGGTTAAAGAAAACCGTAGCATCCCTATGTTCAGTGCACGTATATTACATTGTGGTGTTTGTAGTGTGCTTGTACCGGATGTGGGGGTGTTACAGGGATGGTCCGAGGTGACATGAGCCAATGCTCGTGTCGACTTGAAGTGTCCAAGTCAAAATGAGCCTAGCTCATGTCTATTTGGGCACACCAAATCAACATGGGTTGGCTCCATGTCGATTTGGGCATGCCAAATCGACATGACCCTAATTTTAAAAGAGTTTTGGCCAGCAATTTCATTTACTAATTAGGCCAGAATTCATTTAAAACACAGATTAAGCAAAATTAGGTTTATGGTTAAGGATGGATTTGCCTATAAATATATCATTAAAAACAAGTAATTGGGGAAGTAACAATTATCAAGTAATTAGCACGGAGAGTGCATGGATTAGTAATTAAGAATAATATAGCAACACAGATATACAACAAATGAGGAGGCATTGACCATTGCCTCAAACTTGCTTTGTTCCAACAAAAATAAGATTGATCTAAGCTGTAATGAGAGATAGGTAGTTTGTTTCAACACTTTTAATTGGGAGAAACCAACAACAGAGGTTTGAATTCATTATTTATCTTGTTTTAAATTCACAGTAGCTATTTATTTTATCAACATTGTTTTTAAATCACAATAATAATTGAATTTTCCAATATTAATGGGCAAAAAGTCAGTTTAGTTTACAATAATTATATATACCCTTTGAATTATCTTTGCATAGAAATCTATTAAGACATTCAGTAGTAATTTGCAAAAACATATTCAATACAATCATACAGTAGCATTGTTTATACAATTACAGTAACCCTAGTCTTTAAAATACCAAAACCATAATCTATTTTCTAAAACACCAAAACCATAATCTATTTCCCAAAATACCAAAAGCAAAATATGTTTTCCAAAACCTTAATACCCTAATACTGTTTTTCTAAAACTAAGCCATAATACTGTTTTTCTAAAAGTAAAACCCTAAAACTCTAATTTACATGTAAAATCATAGTTTAGGAAAAATCCTAATTTATATAAATATAAAACCTTAGTTTAGAAAAAAAAAGAAGCCTTAATTTCCCAACAAAACTATTTCATGTAAATCGTCTACCTTTTGGGGGCGCCGACCCCTTGACCTCCGTCTGCTAACTGGCTAACGGGACTACCGTAGGCGTGACCCTCGTCGTAGCGCACTATATTTTCTTAATGGGATAATATTAAGATGTGTTTGTTTATTTTATTTTAATTATTCAATTATTTTCATATGAGTTGTATTATTTTTTCCTTGTTTTATTCTTTTTCTTAGATTTATATGTATTTTTAAAGGGAATTGTAAAAGACATGTTTCCATCTAACATGGGTGCCTTGTTTATTTAGTTTATGTAATATAGTTTAGTTCAAATACTTTTGACAATTATAAGAGACACATTTTCATGTTTTGGTGGGTGTCCTATTCTATTTATTTTCTCTGTGAACATTTAATGATTGTAAGGGTATGTTTCTATTTAAGAATGGGTATCCATATTGTTTTTGATTTGTTATTTTATCTTATTTTAATGAATAAATCTATTTTATTGCATGTAGTATGGATAATATCTTATATTTAAGAATTTTATAATATTTAGACCTAAAAAAGAGGTCGGTTCCAATAAACCGGGCCTTATGGGGGTGTTGGGTCATTCTCACATTCCCCAAATGATGCAAGAAAGCACTCCTTGAAGCTAGCAAGTGGACCAATCACTAGAAGCAAGGCAAAGAGATATCAAGCTAGCATGGCCTTGCATATTCAAGAAGAGATTTCCAAAGAGCTTCAAGAATTATCATTCAAGAAGATGGAGATGGAGCTGCAAGGAAGGCCTAAATATATCATGGTTCTAGAAGCATGCAATGGAAGCCAAGAAGGAGCCTTTGAAGGCTATTTTTAAGCCTAGGCCGAAACTACCAAGGAAGAGTCAAAGCTTGGTCAATCTTATTCCCATGCACATGCATGCACATTCATGGATGCAAGTTGGCCGAATTCCAAGGGAGTTTATTGCACCCCTTGGCCGAATCTTCATAGTTAGTTAGAGGGGATATTTTTGTTATTTTGTGGTCCCCATCCTTTTATTTTAATTAGTTAAGTTGTTTTGACTTTGTCAAATCCTATTCTTGTTGGGTTTTTTGGAAGTGTTTTCCCATACAAACCTAGGATCCTTCTAGAATGTTTTAGTCTTAATTTTCCATATGCAATTAGGAATTTTGAAACCCTTATTTAAGGGCACTATTAGGCTGAATTGGGGACACCATTATTATTAAAGAAATTTTCAAATTCTTCTACAAATTCTTCTTGTGAATTTTTGTGTGAGAGAGATTAGAGTGGATTCTTCTATTCTTTCTTTGCATCAAGAATTATGTTTACTTATCAACGAGAGTTGTGGCATTTTCCTTCTTCTTACCAACTAAATCCTTCAATCATAGTGAGTTCGCGTCTCTTTATAGGTGTTGGGTTCCTTAGGAGGTGATTATCAAGTTTCAAGGAGTTTTCTACCATTGTTATACGTTGGGTTTACTGCCATCGTTGCTAAGGGTCCGCGTCATTTGGTATCAGAGCCTTGCTACAAGGTAATTTTATCTACTTTGTCTTTCTAGGGTTTGTTAATTTAGGTCTTTTAAATTTCTGCGTTTTAGGGTTCTTAGAGAGTATAGTCTTTAATTTTCGAAAAAGAGTCACATATCAAATTTCGAAAAGCCTGAAGATTATTCAAAGAGTAATTTGAAACCTAGGAAAAGGAGTCTGATCGAATTTTGAAATCTAGGCCTTGCATCTGAATTGGATTCGAAACCTAGGGAGTTAATTTGATTGAAATTTGAAAATTGTTTTGTGTTGTTGGGTATTCCCTCGATTTGTTTTGTGGGTGAATTCTGTGTTGCGAATTAAGTCCAGATTTCGAAAAGTTCTTGTGAGTAAATTAAGTTCCAAATCAAGGGGATAGTGATAGGAAGCAAAAAAAAAAAAAAGAGTACAAAACCACTTCAACAAAAATTGTTTGATATTCTTGCTATTTGGGTGCTAAAGATTAGATCTAGGTGGGTTAGAAGTAATAAAATTTTTGGGGCGAAAAATTTCACCTTTTGAGGGGCTTTTGGAATTCAAAAATTAGACCTTAATATTCATATTATTTGAGTGTTATAGGTGGGAATTAGAGTCTAGAAGCTAGCGTTTTGGGTAGAATTGATTAGGTCCATAAAGCAGCTTGCCAAGTGTAGGTTGTTTTTGATTCATTATATCCAAATTGGTCTTGTTTATTGGCTTCATTGTTTCTGATTTCTTTATCTAGCTTTTAATTCCATTACATTGCTAAGTATCATTTGCTTGTGTCGATACTTGGTTTTATATCGTGTAGTGCAAATTACCTTGCATTGTCTTCGGATACTTGTCTTGTTTTCTATCTAGTTCTAGGATTTAGGTTCTAGTTTCTTGAACGACTTGACAATTGTTGGCTGGTGAGCTTGGTTCTGAAGTGCAATCAAGGAAGACAAGAAAAGTGAGGTAATTCTAAACACTTGAGTGAATTTTGATTATTACTAATCTTGTTTCTTTGAGTTTGTTTGTTTGTTAACATGGATGGAAAAGGAGAAGAGACTAGCAAAGAAGGATCTATGGCCGAAAGCTTGGCTAGGCTTAATGAGACTTTGGTAGCAATGCTTGGTCGAATGGAGATGATGGATACTAGATTGCAAGAGAATGCAGCACGGCAAGCACAACAAATGCAACAAGTGCAACAAGGACAGCCAGCCGCACATCTATATCCCATAATGCGAGCTAGAAGAGTGCTTAGGAGAGAAGGGCAAGAAAATCTTAAAGCCCTAGAAGCAGCCAAAAGGGTAAGATGAAGATGAAGGTGGAAATCAACCTACCACTGATGGTGACCTTACTTCCATCAAGATGAAGATTCCTTCCTTTGAAGGGAAGAACAATGCAGAAGAGTTCATAGAATGGGAGAGGAAAGTTGAGCAGATTTTCGAATGCCATAACTACACCGAAGAGAAGAAATCAGTTTTGGCAGCCGTAGAATTCAAAGGGTATGCTACCTTTTGGTGGGATCAATTGAAAGCTAATAGAAGAGGGAAAGGTATGAGGCCTATTCCTGAATGGTCAACCTTGAAAGAACTAATCAGAAGTCGATTTGTACCATCTCACTACATTCAGAATTTGTACAATCGACTAGCAAGACTAGTTCAAGGTGGAAGAAGTGTGGAAGAGTACCACAAAGAGATGGAGATGATCATGGCTAGGGAAAATATTGATGAAGATGAAGACAAGAAGATGTCACAATTTCTTGCGGGATTGAATTTAAACATAGCCAATGAATTGGAGATGTATGAATTCAACACAATGGAAGAGTTAGTTCAAAAGGCCATGAAGATAGAGAGAAGATTAAAGAATAAAGCTATTTTGAAAACTGGCTACTCTAAAGCTAGTGGAAAATTTTCAAACTTCAAGGGTTCAAGTTCGAGTGGAGGTTCCTACAAAGGGGATTACAAGGGTTCTTTCCAAAAGAATTCTTCCTACAATCCTAATTTCAAGAAGCCGAATGATGGGGATGCAAAAACAACCAAGGAAACACCTTCTAGACCAACTCCAAATAGGGAAATTAAATGCTACAAGTGTTTGGGAAGTGGACACATTGCTTCTCAATGTCCGAATAAGAGGGTGATGATTGCTACCCATGAAGGGGAAATTGAATCAGAATATGAACATGAAGAAGAAGAGGAGGCCGAATGTGGTGATAGGGCTGAATATGATGAAGAGGCTTGGGAGTATCAAGTCTTCAATGCTGAACATGGAGAGATGCTTGTTACTAGAAGAGCCTTGAATATTCAAGTCAAGGAAGAAGGCTTGGATCAAAGGGAGAATCTTTTCCACTCTAGGTGTTTGGTGAATGGTAAGGTTTGTACACTTATCATTGATGGTGGAAGTTGTACCAATGCTACTAGTACTACAATGGTGGATAAATTGGGTTTAGCTTGTTTTAAACATCCCAATCCTTACAAGTTGCAATGGTTCAATGACGCCGGGGAAGTAAAAGTGTTGAAGCAAGTCAAGGTACCATTCTCCATTGGGTGGTATAAAGATGAGGTTTTGTGTGATGTAGTGCCAATGCAAGCTAGACATTTGCTATTAGGAAGACCATGGCAGCATGATAGAAGGGCACAACATGATGGCTTTTCTAATAGGTATACCTTTACTTATGAAGGAAAGAAGGTTGTTCTAGCACCATTATCACCTCAAGAGGTGTATGAAGATCAAAAGAGGATGCTAGAGAGGGAGAAAGAAGTTTCGGCCAACATGAACCAAGGGGGTTCTAATTCAGCCAATGATTTTCTTCAACACCCAAGGGTAATTCTAAGGGTAGGGAGAGAGAAAATAATAAAGTGAGAGAGTGCAGAAAGGGAAAAGAGGCCGAGAGTCAAAAGAAAGTAAGCAAATAAATAAATGGCCCATTGGTGAGAGAAAATAAGCAAGGTGAAAAAGCAAAACATACTTTTTATGCAAGAGCAAGAGAGATAGATGTAGGGCAGCCTATACTCATTATTATGTATAAAGAATCGTTACTTGCCGACAGTGAAGAATCTCTTGATTCTTTACCTTCTGGTTTTTTGTCTTTGTTGCAAGATTTTAAGGATGTGTTTCCTGAAGACCTTCCTAGTGGTTTGCCGCCATTAAGAGAGATTGAACATCAAATTGACTTCATACCCAGTTCTGCCATTCCAAACTGGCCAGCATATAGGAGCAATCCTATGGAGACAAAAGAGATGCAAAGACAAGTTGAAGAGCTTTTGGAGAAAGGCTTGGTTCGCGAGAGCCTTAGTCCTTGTGCCGTTCTAGTCTTATTAGTACCCAAGAAAGATGGTTCTTGGAGGATGTGTGTTGATTATAGGGCTGTGAACAATATTACTGTGAAGTATAGACATCCCATTCCTAGACTTGATGACATGTTGGACGAATTGCATGGGGCAAGATATTTCACAAAGATTGATCTTATGAGGGTTATCATCAAATTCGCAAGAAGCCGGGAGATGAATGGAAGACTGCCTTCAAAACAAAATATGGTTTGTATGAATGGTTAGTTATGCCTTTTGGTTTATCTAATGCACCTAGTACTTTCATGAGAATAATGAACCATGTTTTGAGAGCTTATTTAGGTAAGTTTGTGGTAGTTTACTTTGATGATATTCTGATTTATAGCAAAACTGAGGAAGAACATGTTGAACATGTTAGGAAAGTGCTTGAAATCCTTAGGGAGCAAAACCTTTATGCTAAGCTTAAGAAGTGTTCTTTTTGTCTAGATAGGGTTGTTTTTCTTGGTTTTGTTGTAAGTATGTAGGGAATTGAAGTTGATCAAGAGAAGGTGAAAGCTATCCAAGAGTGGCCGAATCCTTCAAGTGTGACAGAAGTGAGGAGTTTTCACAAATTGGCAAGCTTCTATAGGAGATTTGTCCCTAATTTCTCTACATTGGCAGCCCCCTTGACTAGCATAATTAAGAAATAAGTGGGATTCATTTGGGGCAAGGAGCAACAAGAAGCATTTGATGCTTTGAAAGAGAAGCTTTCTACTACACCCGTTTTAGCTTTACCTAACTTTGATTCTAGTTTTGAAATTGAATGTGATGCTTCTGGTGTAGGTATTGGAGCTATTTTGATGCAAGAGAAGAAGCCCATTGCATACTTTAGTGAAAAGCTTAATGGAGCAAAGCTGAATTATTCAACTTATGACAAGGAGCTATATGCTTTGGTGAGAGCATTGGAAGTATGGGAGCATTATTTACTGCCCAAGGAATTCGTGATCCATTCAGACCATGAATCATTGAAGCATTTGAGAGGGCAAGGCAAGTTGAATAAAAGACATGCAAAATGGGTTGTGAAGATTGAGAAGTTTCCTTATGTGATCAAATACAAGCAAGGTAAAGACAATGTAGTGACAGATGCACTTTCAAGGAGGTACGCTTCACATAATGTTTTGAGTACTAAATTGCTTGGATTTGAATGTATAAAGGACTTATATGTTGGTGATTCTGATTTTGGCAATGTTTATGATGCTTGTGAGCATGGTGCTTTTAATTCTTTCTATAGACATGATGGGTTTTTGTTTAAGGGTTCAAAATTATGCATGCCTAGATGTTCTATGAGAGATTTGCTAGTATTAGAATCACATTGTGGGGGTTTGATGGGGCATTTTGGAGTTGATAAGACTTTAGACATGCTGAATAAACACTTTTATTGGCCGAATATGAAAAGGGATGTAATTCGGATTTGTAAGGCTTGTTTGGCTTGTAGGCAAGCTAAGTCTAAGTCTATGCCTCATGGTTTGTATATGCCATTACCCGTTCCTAGTTCTCCTTGGATGGACATTAGTATGGACTTTGTTTTAGGATTACCAAGGACTAAGAGGGGGAGAGATAGCATATTTGTGGTTGTTGATAGGTTTAGTAAGATGGCACACTTTATCCCATGTCATAAGAGTGATGATGCTAGTTTAGTGGCCAAACTATTCTTTAGGGAGGTGGTTCGAATTCATGGGATACCAAAATCCATAGTTTCTAATAGAGACACCAAGTTTTTGTTTCACTTTTGGCGTGTGCTTTGGGGAAAGTTAGGTACCAAGTTGTTATTTTCTACCACTTGTCATCCTCAAACGGATGGACAAACAGAAGTAGTAAACAGAACTTTAGGTACCATGTTGAGAGCTTTAGTGGGTAAGAATTTGAGTTCTTGGGAAGATTGTTTGCCATTTATTGAGTTTGCTTATAATCGTGCTATTCATTCTTCTACAGGATATTCACCTTTTGAGCTTGTTTATGGTTTTAACCCACTAATAGTTTTGGATCTTGTTTCTTTACCTTCTCATGAGCTTGTTAGTTTAGATGGTGAGAAGAAAGCTACATTGGTGAAAGAGATGCATGAGAAAGCAAGGGCGAATATTGAGAAAAGGAACAAGAGATATGCTAATTCTGCAAATAGAGGGAGACGTGAGATGAAGTTTCAAGTTGGAGATTGGGTTTGGGTGCATTTCGAAAAGAGAGGTTTCCTAACCAAAGGAAGAACAAGTTGCAAGCTAGAGGAGATGGCCCATTCCAAGTGCTGGAGAAGATTAATGACAATGCCTAAAAGATTGACTTGCCAGGTACGTATAATGTTGTGCTACTTTCAATGTAAGTGATCTTTCTCCTTTTGATGATGCAGATTTGAGGACAAATCTTTTTGAAGAGGGGGAGAATGATGCAAGAAAGGACCCCTTGAAGCTTGCAAGTGGACCAATCAATAGGAGCAAGGAAAAGAGATATCAAGCTAGCATGGCCTTGCATATTCAAGAAGAGATTTCCAAAGAGCTTCAAGAATTATCATTCAAGAAGATGGAGATGGAGCTGCAAGGAAGGCCTAAATATATCATGGTTCTAGAAGCATGCAATGGAAGCCAAGAAGGAGCCTTTGAAGGCTATTTTTAAGCCTAGGCCGAAACTACCAAGGAAGAGTCAAAGCTTGGTCAATCTTATTTCCATGCACATGCATGCACATTCATGGATGCAAGTTGGCCGAATTCCAAGGGAGTTTGTTGCACCCCTTGGCCGAATCTTCATAGTTAATTAGAGGGGATATTTTTGTTATTTTGTGGTCCCCATCCTTTTATTTTAATTAGTTAAGTTGTTTTGACTTTGTCAAATCCTATTCTTGTTGGGTTTTTTGGAAGTATTTTCCCATACAAGCCTAGGATCCTTCTAGAATGTTTTAGTCTTAATTTTCCATATGCAATTAGGAATTTTGTAACCCTTATTTAAGGTACTATTAGGATGAATTGGGGACACCATTATTATTAAAGAAAATTTTGAATTCTTCTACAAGTTCTTCTTGTGAATTTTTTGTGTGAGAGAGATTAGAGTGGATTTTTTAATTCTTTCTTTGCATCAAGAATTAGGTTTACTTATCAACGAGAGTTGTGGCGTTTTCCTTCTTCTTACCAACTAAATCCTTCAATCATAGTGAGTTTGCGTCTCTTTATAGGCGTTTTGTTCCTTAGGAGGTGATTATCAAGTTTCAAGGAGTTCTCTACCATTGTTATACGTTGGGTTTGCTACCATCGTTGCTAAGGGTCCACGTCACCAAACCTCCCAACTTTTTGAACCTCATTAGGGGGTTGAAAATTCCTTAGGAATCGAGTCATCCATCCCTTTCTTTTTCCTAGCCCATTTGGGTTGCGACTCCTTTTTCTCTGGATTTAGGCCTGTGTTCTCTAAAACCCTGAGCCTAATAGTACTGAAGTTACAAGAACCATTCCACCGGGAGTGGGGCAAAAATTGTCGCTCACAGAAGACCAATGAAAATGTCACCGACATGACAAATTGATTGCTTGCTATTGTCAATGACCTAAAAAAATATGGTAAGGTCTATGACCAAGATGATGTTAATAGCAAGATATTGGGGGCACTTAGAGCAAAAAAGAGTTTGAGTCAAAGGTTTCTTCAATTGAAGAAGCTTATGACCTTAGCTGCTTGAGAACTGATGAGCTTGTGGGAAAACTACTCACCTTCAAATTGCACACCAAAAAGGAAGATGACTAAGGTAAGAAAGACAAGGGGAAAGCAATTTCTCTCAAAGCCATTGAAGAAGTTGAGAGCTTAAGCGATGAAGATAGTGATGATGATGAAGAAATGGCTATGCTATCTAAAAAAATAAGTGATTGAAAGAGAAAGAGAAGACTTCAAGCCAATAAAGGTACATTTCCTAAATCCTCCTTCAAAGACAAAGAGAAAAAGAATAAAGTAAAATGCTATGAATGTGGCAAAATGGGTCACATCAAATCGGATTGCTTCAAATTAAAAAATAAGAATAAGTGGGATAAGGAAAAGAAGAAATCACTCAAAGCCATATAGGATGTTGATTCTTCAAGTGAAGAAGAAGGGGAAGAAGCGCAAGGAATTGTAAATCTTTATCTCATGGCTATTGGGTAAGATGATCACACCAATGAAGTAAGTACTCAATCTTTAAAATTAAATGCATATAATGATAATATTGATAATACCTTAGATGATAGTGATCTAATTGAGCACATGGACCTTAGAGTAGAAAAATATTTCTCTAAAATGAAATTATATAAAGATGAATACTCTAAGCTAGAAAGGGATTTTGTTTCTTTTAAAAATTCTACTCTAGAATTAAAGACATCAAATGAATAATTGTTGAAATCTATTGATAAAATGTCTAAAAACTCACATAGCTTGGAAAATATAATCAAGGAAAATAAAATTTTGAAGGATGAAATAAATGAAATAAAAGATTCTATTTTAAAATTTCGCAAGAGAAAAGAGGCCTTAGACACATTAATTAATAATCGAAGGTTACCCTCTTTGAAACATGGTTTAAGGTTCAATGGCTCATCTATCACTACATCTAATGCACCAAAATTTTTTAAAGCTTCTACAACTCAAACCTCTAGTGTTGAAGTTGTAAAGAATGCAAATGCACACACCAAGCCTAAAAATCCTAAAAGAATTATATTGGATTCACAAGGATTTAGAACTAAAGTTCTAAGAGAAACCATGCATACATGTATATAAGGAATGTACATAGACATAAGAATGCACAAAAACATTTTCACTCAACACATACTTGCAATTGTGCACATGGTTCATTCAATTTCAATAAAAGAGTGCAAAAACACAAAACATTATATCAATGCCATTATTACATGAAGTTTGGTCATAAAAGTACCTTTTGCTACATTAGGAATGCTCATCTCAAATTAGAGGATCCTTATACTACTAACCCCCTAGGACCTAAGTACATTTGGGTACCTAAAAGAATAGAAATATGATTGTGTTGTAGGTATGCCTAAAGTCTATTATAAATAAAAGTGTTTGGCTTGTGGATAGTCAATGCTCAAGGCATATGACAGGTAATGCAAAGCTTTTTACAACTCTCACCTACAATCAAGGAGGTAATGTGATTTTTTCAAATAATGCTAAAGGTAAAATTGTAGCCATTGGATCTATTGGCATGCTTGGAAAAAATATGATTGATAATGTATGGCTTGTTGATGGTTTAAAACATAATTTGTTTAGTGTGAGCCAATTGTGTGATAAAGGATCTAATGTAAATTTTTACTCTAAAAGATGAAAAGTTACTTCTTCCAATGGTGAACTTACATTCAAAGGATTTAGAATTGGAAATACTTACAAAATTGAATTCAATTCTAATAATGCATTTGAATGTTTGATTACCATTAGTAATGATGCTTGGATTTGGCATAGAAGACCAGAACATGCTAGTATGGATCAATTGCAATGCATTAGTAAAGAAGAACTTATAGATGGACTACCTAAGATAAAATTTAATAAAATAAAATTTGTGAACTATGTCAATTTGAAAAATAACATAAGAGTTCATTTAAAACCAAGAATGTTGTAAGCACATCTACACCCCTAAAACTAATTCATTTGGATTTATTTGGACCCAATAGAATTGCTAGTCTAGGTGGCAAGTTGTATGTATTTGTACTTATTGATGATTACTCAAGGTTTACATAGGTTAATTTCTTAGCTTAAAGGAATGAAGCTTTCAACCATTTCAAAATATTTGCAAAAAGAGTTCAAAATAAAAAAGGCTATGTTATCGCATCAATAAGAAGTGATTATGGCAAAGAATTTGAAAGTGAAAATTTAAAAAAAAATCAATGAGCTTGGTATTTCATATAATTTTTCAGCTCCTAGAACACTACTACAAAATGGTGTGGTTGAAAGGAAAAATAGAGCATTGGTAGAAATGGCTAGGACAATGCTCAGTGAGTATGATTTACCATCTTACTTTTGGGCGGAGACTGTTAATACCGCATGTTATATTTCAAATCGTGTTTACAAAGGGCCTTTGATAAAAAAAACTTCTTATGATATTTGGAATGAAAGAAAACCCAAAATTTCATACCTTAGAGTATTTGGATGCAAATGCTTCATATTGAATACTGAGGATAATCTTGAAAAATTCTTATCTAAATCGGATGAAGGCATATTTTTAGGGTATTCATCTTCTAGCAAAGCATATAGAGTATTTAATAGGAGAATGCTAGTAGTTGAAGAATCAATGCATGTTATCTTTGATGAATCCTCTAAACTTGATCAAAAGAAAGGTAGTGCTCTTGATAATTTTGTAGGTACATTTAAAGAACAAGAAACAAATAATGTTTCAAAGAACAATCACAATGAAACTGAGACAAGTATGGAACAAGAAGAAGAGTCTCAAGAACTATCCAAAGATTGGTAATACAAGAAGGATCTTCCAAAAGAACTTGTCATCAGTGATACATCAAAGGAAGTAACTGCTAGATCCAAACTTAAATACTTAGAAGCTAATATTGTCTTGGTTTCTTAAATTGAGCTAAGGAACATTGAGGAGGCTCTTAGTAATGAATGTTAGGTGATTGTTGTACAAGATAAACTCAACCAATTTGAAAGAAACAAAGTATGGGAACTTGTTCCTAAACCTAAAGATCATCCAATTATAGGATGCAAATGGGTATATAGGAATAATCTTGATAAAGATGGTCTCATTACTAGAAATAAAGCTAGATTGATAGCCAAAGGCTATAACCAATAGGAAGGCATTGACTATGATGAGATATTTTCCCCCATTGCTGGACTAAAGGAAATTAGAATTTTACTTGCATTTGTTTGTCATATAAATTTTAAACTTTTTCAAATGGATGTCAAAAGTGCATTTCTAAATGGATTTATAAATGAAGAAGGGTATGTTAAACAACCCCCTAGTTTTAAAGACCATAAATTTCCAATTAATGTTTTCAAGCTTACCAAAGCACTATATGGATTGAAACAAACTCCAAGAGATTGGTATGATAGACTTAATGTTTATTTGCTAGAAAGTAGTTTTTCAAAAGGCAAAGTGGACACAACTCTTTTTTGTTAAAAAGAAAATGCATAACATCTTGATTGTATAAATTTATGTTGATGATATTATATTTGGTGCTATTAATAAATCTTTTTGCCAAGAGTTTGCTTCTTGTATAACTAGGGAATTTAAAATGAGCATGATGGGTGAACTCAAGTTCTTTCTTGGCCTATAAATTAAGCAATGCAAGGATGGTATCTTCATCAACCAATCCAAATATACAAAGGAACTTCTCAAAAAGTTTGGTATGGATGGTTGCAAAGCAAGAAAGACTCCAATTAGCACATTCTTAAAATTGGCAAAGACGAAGTTGGTAAGAAAGTAGATGAAAAGAAATATTGAGGTATTATTGGATCTCTGCTTTATCTTATCATCTCTAGACCCAATATAATATATAGTGTTTGTTTATGTACTAGATTTCAATCATGCCATAGAAAATCACATTTGGATGCTACCAAGAGAATTTTAAAATATTTGAATGGACTTTAGTATCCTAGAAACACATCATTTAACATATTAGGTTTTTCAAATGCGGATTTTGCCAGTAGCATACTAGATAGAAAAAGCACCACCAGAGCATGCCATTTTCTTGCCTAGTTTCTTGATTTAGCAAGAAACAAGTGTCGGTTGCTCTATCTATTGCATAAGTCAAATATGTTGCTACATGTTTTTATTGTACATAAGTTTTATGGATGAAACAACAATTGATGGACTATGGTAAAATATTTGATCACATTCCCATTAAATGTGATAATACAAGTGCCATCAATATATCTAAAAACCAAATCCAACATTCTAGGTCAAAACATATAGACATTAAGCATCATTTTCTAAGAGATAATGCTCAAAACCAAAATTTTATTTTGGAATTTATAGATACTCAAAATTGACTTGCTGATATTTTTACAAATCCCTTAAATGAATAAAGAATGAATTTTATAAAACAACATATAAGGATGATGGATGGAAGTACTTTGAATTTACATACTTACTTTGGTACATATCAATGTTGAAATTAGAATTGCTTGAAAATATATATGTTTTACATTACCTAATTTCTTCTTCATATTTATTTTGATTATATATTAAGACCACAAATTGATATATATCTATAATTGGTATCAAGATTTTTTCCTAAAACCTACTCGGTCCACTTGGACTAAGCTCGGGTCCGACAGTACCACACAGTTTTCTAGCTCAACTGAGCATACATAGACTTGTTCTGATCGAGCTCTTTCAAAATTTTTTGATTGTTTTGCTGTAAGACATTTGGCCTACTCAAACTTCATTGTTCGAGCTCAGGATAAGATAGTCCGACTGAACTTATCGAGATCCGATCGGGAAGGCTCAAATTTTTTTTTTCAATATTTTAGCCATTGGAAACTCTTTTAAAAGTGTATAAAATTTCTTCAACAGTTATAAATGGCTAGTTTAACCCCTAAACTCTACATAAACCCTCTTCCACTTAAAATTTATGATTTTTAACATTTAAATTCACTTCCAAAACATTCAAACTCCACCAAATCATTCATCATCTTCTATACTTCAAGTTCTCCTCTCTTAATGGCTCCTAAAGACTCTCACAAGAAGAAAGACTCAAGACAAGAGAAAGGGAAAGGAGTAGCTACTTCCTCCACTCCTATGGAAGAAGCTCCTAGATCAAGAACCCATAAACTAAGACATTTAAATGAAGAAGAGAAGAAAAGGTACAATTTAATTCATGATAAGAAAATTGAAGCAAATAGAATTCCCTCTTTGTTTTCTTTATCTTTCTATGGAAGGTGAAATAAGGGCATATCTTTCAAATCTTGGGTGTGTAATTTGTCTTCCTTGAACAAGATTGCTTGGGTTTGGAATCTTTAACTAAAGAATTTCTTATTACTTTGGTGGTTGAAAAGAAAGATATTGAACTATTAGGACATTATGGTATAACCTTTAGACTATTTAACCAACTATACCAAATGACCTTTGATGATTTTGCTTCCATTTGGGGATTCAACAAGGAAGGAATATACCATTCTTCCGATCCCAAAATTTCAAATGAAATTTTAATCAACTTTTGGAAAGAAATTTCTATTGAAACCAACTTTCATAAACTTTCCAATGCTAAGCACCTTAGAACACTTTCTTCTTGGTTATTGCATAGATTTATTACCTATACCATCAATGCTAGAGGAGAAAGCAATAAAAAAGTTACTCATAGAGACCTCATTTTTCTCTATTGCCTTATAAAAGGGAAAAATATTCAAACCGTAAAATTCTTGATTGATTCATTTTTTGCCATTAGAAACAAATCAATCGAAACTATCATGATTACCTCTTTCATTACTCAAATTGCTAAGCATGTAGGTGCACTCACTTGTTCAAATAGAGCCACTCTTTCTAATCCACTTGATCCATCCAAAAACCTATCAACATTCAATACCTAAAGCATTTCAAATGCATATTTAAGGAAGATGGAACATATCATTAAGGTTTTGGTGCTCAAGGTATTAGGTCTTAACAAGGAAGAAGGCTAAGAATTATTAATAAGAGCCGAGAATCCTTCCAAGTGGAAATACCTAGACCTCACACTCCAAAAAGGTCAAAGTTCAATTCTCTCCATTCTTTAAGAAATTCAAGAATAAATTTCCTCACAAACCTCTCACATTGACAATCTCACCAAGAGGGTCTCTCATCTTCATATGGATTTTAAGGATATGCAAAAAATTATGGGCATTCCTAAATGTCACCCATCGGATGAAGAAGTTGAAGGAAAACTGGCACCTTTGACGAAGGCTTAGAAGAGGAAGAAGGAAATGAAACTGAAAAAGATGGAGATGGAGATGAAGATGGAAATGATGATAATGACTTTGTCTATCCTCCTTATTCTCCACTATCTTAATTTTTTTTTCTATGATCTCTATGTCTTTTGTTGGCCCATAATGGAAATGATCATACATTAATATTTCCTTTTCAAATTGCTTCATCTTAATAAAAGTTTAGTTTATTATTAGATATTTGCATTCTTTTTATCTTTGTCAAAGGGGGAGAGATAATTTGAATTGATTAAATTGTAAGTCATAGCATATATTAAGGGGGAGCAATTGAAAAATACAAAAAGAAGAAAAACATATGTTATAGGGGAGATTTTAAATTTCATTTTAAATCAATTCAATTTAATTGCCAAAGTCAAAAAGGGAGAGATTTTTAGCTAAAAAATTAGTCTTTATTTTTATCTTAGGCAATCAAATTAAATAGGACTAATATTTGTATCAAGATACATTTTGCAGGACTAATTTTTAGATAAACCTTAAAGAGCCCGACCGAACTAGAAGCTAGGCTAATCGGACTCAAGAGAAGAAGGCCATACCGAGCTTTAGCATGACAGAACCTTTACCGAGCTGACGGACTAGAAGCTAGTCAAACCACACTCATACTGAGCTGACGAGCATTTTACAAACATTCCAAAACCAAGCTAAGTATGGCATGATTGGACAAAGCATGAGATGAGCAGACAAAGTATAAGCTGACTAAACAAGATGACAAGAGCACCAACCATTGAAGCCCGAACAAACTTGGATATTGGACAGATTACTTAAACATCTAACAACCAGGCTGAGGAAAAATAGACCGAACTCCCATATTTTTGGCCGAGCTTTGGTTGTAAGAAACGAGCTTAAGAAAGACATAAAATCGAACACATGTAGATTGGACCACACCCTAGCTATAAAGGAGGAGCCCAAATAATTCAGGCTGACGTCAACAGGAATGTTCTCAAAATAAGATATGACCGAACACTTGTAGCTTGGACCGATCCCTAGTTATCAGGAATGAGCTCAAGCATATCAGCCCAAACTTAAGCTCAATATCATAAGGATGCTCATGACTAGTGGTACTCCAAAAATCTCAGCATACTGCACATAGATTGATCAGACTATGATATAGCCCACTCATACCATGGTTGAACTAAATCCTCAATGTTTCTAGTAGTAATCACGGTTTATGGTAATCCAAAAGTTTCAACATACTACACTTAGACCGACCTGACCTGATGCAATCCGACCAAACTGAGCTAGTGCTAAAAATCCAACAATGTTTTAGAAGTGAACACGGTCATTGGCACTTTCAAAATCTCAGCATACCACGAGTAAACCGACCAGACTAAAGACCGTCCAACTGTACTAGTGAAACAGGATTCAAAAAATATAGTCATTATATAGACACTTGATTTTGGCCCTAAGCAAGCTCAGTCTTAATTAAAAATGGCCTAAGTATTTATCGGTTCATTCTTAATGGCTTAAACCCATTTTAATCATTTAAATTTGATTGGTCCGATTTTTAAGGCCTAAAATATGATGGTTCAATCTTTAAAACCCTAAACAGGCTTGTTTTAAAAGTTTGGTCGGTTCTAATTAGGTACGGGATAGCCCATATCGAATTGGGAAGCCCCAATTCGATATGGGAAGGTCTATATCAAATTGGACCTTCCCCAGTTCGATATGGATTTGTTTTTGCTTCAATTTTGATTTGACATGGTCACATTTGATCACGAATTCAAATTATTTTAAGTCAATATGCCTCAGACAATCGTGTTTAATGAGGAAACTGATCAGGGTTTACAAAGTTTAACCTAATTGATCCTTATAAATATAGGTTTTAAGAACTAGCAGTGAGACGGCGACAAACAACAACAATTAAAAAGAGAAAACAACAATCAAAACTCTAATAGTATCAAACATTGAGTGAAGAGGAACACCAAACCATTAAAGCAAGAAGGTAGTAACATCTATCTTCATCTTGTTCAACCAACAGTTCACTACAGGTACAAACATAAGGCTTAATCAATGTGAAATACTGGAGGAACCAACAACGGAGGTTTGCAATTCTTTGTTCAGAATTTACAGTAACTCTTTTTGTTCCTGTTTCATTATTTATTTTTGTTTTTAAACTTTTATAAACATCTAGTAATTCATCCATAATTGTTATGTTGAGTTATCATAGTTCCTGCACGTCGATAAATTTTTAGTGGCTTTACTCGAAACAAGACTCAATAACCTACTTAGTTAAAGCATAATTCATGTTGATTTTAGTTTATTTCTGTGATGGTATTTATATGACCATTAAAATTATTTGATTGAATTTCAAAATGATCTATTTAAACCAAAGTTTAAAATCACAGTAGCTTTATTTCCTGAAACCAGACACCTTAATTCTTTTGAACTAATTCTTATACTAAAACCTTAATTTTTACCTTAAAACTCTAGTTTAGGAAAAACCCTAATTTGTATAAATTTAAAACCCTAATTTAGATAGAAACCTTAATTCCCCAATAAACCATATCATGTAAATTGTTTACCTTTTAAGGGCACTGCCCCCTTGACCTTCGCCCGATAACCGGTTAGCGGGACCGTCGTATGCGTGACACCTTATATTTCATTAAGAGGTTAATGTTTGCTCATGGATTGCACCTTTTTTTGTGATTTCATTTTATTTAAAGTCCTAATTTATTATTATTAAATGATTATGTGAATTTTTATTATTTATTTGCTTATGAATTGTAATTTCTTATTATTTGAAATTTTGAGATTGTAAAATGCATGTTTTCACTCTGTGGGTGCCTTGTTTATTTAATTTATTTTTGAAAAAATTGTAATGGATATGTTTCCACCTATGGTGGGTGTCCTAGTTATTTATTTTGCTTTCTTTTTGGACATAGGACATTTGTAAAGGTATGTTTCCATCTTGGATGGGTGCCTATTTCTATTTGTTTGTTATAATAATAAAGTGATGAATGCTTATTTCTTTCAATTGTCACATGTAGTATAGATGATATCATAATCTTTAAAAATTTAATAATATTTAGACCTGAGAAGGAGGCCGATTCCAATGAACCAGACGTTATGGGGGTGCTTCTCATCTTCCCCATGCGTACCTAACTTTTCGAGCCCATTAAGGGGGGTTGGGGATTTCATCCACCCCTTTCTTTTTTTTGGCCCGTCCGGGTGGCGACTCTATTTTTTTTTTGTATTAGGCCCGTGTTCTCTAAGGCCCTAAGCCTAATAGTACTGAGGTTGGAAGAACCATTCCACCTGGAGTGGAGGCGAAAAAACCCGGTCACACGTTACTTATCCAATCAATTATTGGATGCTGCATGTACTATCTGTCAAAGAACTTTTGTCAGAAAAAGGACGAGCCCGACCGGACTACTAAGTAGCTCGACTGTTCCTAGCAAGAGCCGATCGGACTAGGTGCAGTCCAACCATGAAGTTGCTCCAGACATTAATGAAAGTGGAAGACAATATTCAAACATGTTGGCTCCCATCTCTAACGGCTAGTTGAAGACTTGAAGCTATAAATACCACAAGAAACTTCTTTTTTTTTCAGTAGATTGTGATTGTAATTGCTAAGAAAAACATCTTTCATTTCCTTGCATCAAAATTTATACTTGTACTCATTGAGTGTTGGGTGTGAGCAGTAAACACCAGTGTAAATTTAAGTATGAGCTTTAAAACAATTAGGTTTTAGAGTGAGCCTTGGAAAAACTCTTGTAAGGGTTGTGAGAAAGATATTCAAACCTTATAGAAGTTTGGTGTGAGCTTGTGAAAACACTAAGTTAGAGTTGAGCTTATAAAAACTCAAGATTAGTGGAACCTTAAAAAGTTGTTAAGGAAGTGGATATAGGATTGAGTTAAATCCAAACCATTATAAACTTTGTGTTGATTCTTCTCTACTATACTACATCTTCATCTTGATCTTCTTATTGCTCAAAATTTTTAATTTATCATCATTACTCAAATCAACCAATTCACCACCCTCCCCCTTAGTTGTTAGTTTGGGACAACAATGAAGTTTTTCGTAGTTGTTTAATCTAAATATGTTGAAAAGAAATTTTGACGTTAATTAGATAATGAATTATTTGATTATGGAAGATTTAATAAGGAGAGAGAAATCTTATCTTTGATGTGTACATGATTTAAATGATTCTTGGAGTTATTGGAGTATTAATTACTTGATTTTGAAGTGAATTGTGTTTTTGGACCTAAATGGTTATCTGAGGCATATTACCTATGTAACACCCTTGTACCCTATATATGTATAACACATACATGCCATATATATATAATACATGTATAGAATATAAGAGTATCATTGTTTCAGCCTTTAAAAAATATCAAGAAAATTCCAATGAAATAATTTATTTTTTGAAACATAATTTTATTAGATAAACAAATATATTTATATATAATTAAATATTAAAGTAGCATTTTTGTAAGATCTATGGAAAAAAATTGGTCAAAGTTTTATCTATATTTCGAACGTTCCCCAAAAAAACACAACTCAACTTGCAAAAGATTTTAAACTCCCAATAAACATGTAAATATTCATTTCTCCAACATTCTTCCAAAATATATTCACATATATATACATACAAAAGTAATCCAAATTTGTAACATTAGGTCAAAACTTTATAATTTACAACATAAACAATAACTAATATAATTACGTATACATATGTACATTATACAAAATCTTTCCCAAAACTTATTTAATATATAAAATCAATGTTCAAAATGTCATTATATGTGTATGCATCACTCTCCGAGTTGGTCTCGTGGCATGCTTAATCTCCAAACTCCAACTTCAGTTCTGATCATACCGGTCTGCACTTCCAATCACCTGTGCGATACACACTATCGCTCTAAGCCCTAGAGCTTAGTAGTACATTTATATTTCTTTTATATAATAACCATACAAATTACACATGCATTTATTATTCTTTTTTCAAATTATAGCTTTTCAATCTTTTTATAAAACCTTAACTTTGATTCCATAGTTCATACATAAATTATATTATCAATTTCTCAAATAGACACATTCACAAACTCACTAGCTTAATTCCCTTATTCAATTACCAAGTTCAATGCACATAATATCAATTCCATGACCCAACTCTGCTTAAATTATCTTAATTTTTAGATCCCGCTCTGCTCAGATCTAGCAACATGTACATTATTATTCTCATAATTTAGTCATAACCCATTACCATACATTATTCATCAATTTATCTCACATACTTTATCTTATCATAATCAAATAATATATACTATTATTCACAGCACAACACATATATATACACATAAACACATCACAAACACACACATTGGGCCCAAACAACCTTTTGTAGTGTTCTAGTTCCAAAGATTTTATTATGGTCTATTGCAATACCGGGGATCTAAGTGTAGAATCCATCCTCTAATGACACCTCTGTTTCTAGACCTGAAGGTAAATAATAGTGACTCCCAACGTTTGGCCCGAAGGCAAATAATAGTGATGCCCAGCATCTAGCCCGAAGGCAAATAATAGTAACGCCCAGCATCTGGCCCAAAGGCAAATAATATAGCACCAAAAATAATTCTCTGGAATAAGATACTATACAAGGCAAACATACATTTCATACTCTTTTACCAATTTACTAGTCATAATCAACATGATTACCACATATATTATTATCTCATTATTAGGATATACATAACCAATTGCATAATACATACATTTTGAATGATCATTTTATCTTTCACATTATGCAAATCATAGCATTAATCAATTGTATCAACAATGTAATAGATTACTTAACACATTTACAACCAAATGTGTTAAGTCCCAAAGTCATGAAATGTATGCAACCATGTAAGGTTTGTACTTACCTCAAGAGTAACTCACACCAATTCCAAACTCCTCTTCTTCCAAGAATCCTTCAACACTTGGATTAGGGCAACTCAATCTCTTCAAAACCTAATCCAAAGGTGATGATACACACTCACTTAGAGATACACATGAGATAGCAAGGATAAGAACCAACTAGGGCAAACTCTACACATGACACCCTCAACAACACGGGTATGTCCCTGACCGTGCCCTAAACCCACAACACAAAAGCTTTGACATGTTCAGTGACATGGGCGTGTCACTGGCCATGTCAATACTCAACACAGTGGCTATGACATGCTCAGTGACATGGGCGTGTCACTGCTCGTGTCAATCCACCAACAACACAGAAGCTATGACATGCTCAATGACATGGGCATGTCACTGGACGTGTCAATACTACTCCAACACAGAAGCTGTGACATGCTCAGTGACATGGGCGTGTCACTGTTCATGTCACCCATCCAGAAAATAGAACCATTGACACGTCCAAAGACTTGGCCGTGTTCATGGGCGTGTCAGGCCAAAAATCATGATTTCGACACCAACAACACCACTTCCAACAAACAACATACTTTACCCTTTTCCACTCCAAAAAATCTTACACAAAACCATCAATAAAACATACTAAACTTGCACAAACACCAAAACAACTCAAAACAAGCATCAAATACAAATCACAACTCAACCCATACATAATCCACAACTCTTGTTCTTTCACCAAACTTAACCCTTTCTCTCTTGAATCCAACCTCAAAATCAAAGTCAATTAGACAACACAACCTCAAACACATCAAAATTAACCATACACATATCAACAACAATCATTCACCAAGCTCAATTCACAAACTCAAAAGAAAACTAAGGAAACAAGTTGGAAACTTACCAAAAGTGATGAAAACCCTTAGAATTCCAACTTGATCACTTGAAACACCCTTCAATCTTGAGTTAGGAAGAACAAAATCTCTCTTTCCCTCTTGATAATGGTGATGGTCGACTAAGCACAAGGAAGAGGAAGAAGAAAAAGATGATTGAAATAGCAAAGTCAAACTTTCAACCACTCTTAGCCATACAATCTCCCTTTCAATATCCACCAAGCAATTTAAATATTATAATATAATCATAAATATCATCATCCACTTAATAATTCAATTTCAATCAATCCAAATATAATTTAATATCTCTTTTGACCAACTAATTAGTTGACTTGTATATGTTGTACATATCTCTATATATACAACATATACACACTTCTCTTTTCCTATCTTACCACTTAATCATCAATATATACTTTATATCATTAAATACAATTTTAACAATAATCATTCCAAAAATTTTAGGGTATAGTTTGGGATATTACACAACTATTTCTCTCTCAATGTCTGCAATACAATTTCTAGATGTATATCATGCTCTTATTTACTATGAGAGTATATCAAAATATCATTAATAAACACCATCATAAACTGATCCAAGTATGGGCTGAACACCCGATTCATCAAATCTATAAATGCATATGGTGCATTCATCAATCCAAAAGGCATCACTAAGAACTCATTATGCCCATACCTGATTCAGAAGGCAGTATTGAGTACATCTACATCTTTAACTCTTAACTGATGGTACCCAGATCTCAAATCAATCTTGTAAAACATAGTTGCCCCCTTCAACTGATCAAATAAATCATCGATGTGAGGCAATGGGTATTTATTCTTAATGGTCACCTTATTCAACTGCCGATAATCAATGTACAACCGTATTGTGCTATCCTTCTTTTTCACAAACAGTACCAGTGCTCCCCATGGTGATACACTAGGGCGGATGAACTCTTTATCAAGTAACTCCTGTAACTGCACCTTTAACTCCTTTAATTCTACAAGTGTCATTTGATAAGGGGTAATGGAGATAGGAGTGGTACCAGGCATCACATCGATACCAAACTTCACCTCTCTTTCTGGAGGTAACCCTGGTAACTCCTTGGGGAACACATTTGGAAACTCTAATACTATAGGTACACTGTACAACTGGAACCCTATTACTCTGGTATCTACCACATAAGCCAAATAAGCCTCACATCCCTTCCAAATCATCCTCCTAGCTGATATAGCTGAAACAAACATAGATACAAGGTGTTTCTACTCACTATATACCACCACTTCTCTCCCAACACATTTTTAAAGTAACATATTTTTGTGGATAGTTTACTAGATAACCAATCTATACCCAAAATCAAGTTATACTCCCTAAAGGGCATCTCAATTAGGTCACTGAGAAACTCCTCATCATGAATAACGACAGGAATATCTAGGTGTACCTTGCTAACTACCACATTATGCCCTAAAGGGTTGGTAAAAAACACATAGTAAAATTGATGCACTGATGTATGAATGTGTCGATCCTGGATTAATTAATGCATGCACAAGAATGCTAAATAAAAGAAATGTACTAGCCACAACATGCAAAGCATTTGCTTATCTCTGCATCACATACACTCTCTGTGATGATCCTATCTGGTCTGGTCCACTAGTCCTTGCTGTGCATCCCACTCTCTGACTAAATCCAGGTCTTCCACCTCTGCCACCACAACCCCTTCTGTCACTGGGTATGAAAATTGTTGTCTCATTATGTCTATCTATGGGTGGAATTGGACAATCTCTGAGAAAATGATCTATGGAGCCACAACTAAAATAAGCTGGTATACGGGTCCCCCAACAGATGCCCCTATGTGTCCATCTACACTGAGCACAAACAGGTGGAGAAGGTCTCTGTCTCTACTTTTAAATTGATCTACCAGACTACTTATGACTCCCACTAAAACTCTGTGGAAAACTCCCTTTGCCTCTCATTCCAGATGAAGTCCCTACCTCAGCCTGGGGACTCCTGCCTCTACTCTCCTCTGCTTTTGTAGCTGCTACAAGTCTCTATGCCTTCTCTACATTCCTAGCAGTTGAAGCCATCTTGGAAAAATCTTTATAATGAGAGGCTGTGTAATATCCCAATGTATGCCCTAGAAGTTTTAATACAATTGTTGTTTGATTTGAATTAAATGTATATATGTTTTTGCAAAGGAAATGATTGTGTTAATGGAATGTATATGTTGTATATATGTTAATATATATAACATATATGTTGGTCATAAGAAAAGTCAAGAGAAGGAAAAGGTGTGGTGGAGGATTTTTGGAAATTATTATTATTATTATTATTATTATTATTATTATTATTATTATTATATATATATATATATATATGTGGTTAACGTGAGATGAGGAAAAAGGAAAAAGATATTTTCTTTCTTCTTCTTCTTCTCCTTTTGGTTCTTGTACGAGAGAGAGAGAGAGAGAGATAGAGAGATGTGATGATCTTCATCAAAATCTTAGGGTTTTAAGAGAATTGAAGGTAGAGATTGAAGATTTGACAAGATATTCAAGTAAGTAGTCAATTCTTTATGTTGATTCCTATTATTTGAGTTTGGAATTGATGATGATGATGATGATGTTAATGAAAGATTGAAGTATATATATGTGTGGAATTGGTATTTAGATGATGATAATATGGTTAATTGTGAGGATGATGATGAATTGTTGAATTGTTGAGTAAGGGTTTAGTATTTTGAATTAGGGATTTGAGTAATTGATTATAATGATGTTTATAATGACTATTATGATGATATAATGAAGTTATATAAGTGTTAAATTGATAGGAAATTGATGAAGATAAACAATATGTTGATTAAGAGTGTTGTAATATGAATTTTGAAGTGTTTGTGTTTTCATGGATGAGATTTCGGAATTCATGATTTCTGGCCTAACACGGCCAGTGACACGGCCGTGTGGTTGGGCGTGTAATCGATACTGAGTTGGACATTTGTGACACGACCATTAACATGGCCATGTTACTGAGCGTGTTATAGCTACTGTGAGAAATGTAATTGACACGGCCATGAACACGCCCCTGTTGTTGGGCGTGTAAATGTTTCTGTTTGACAGAATGAGTGACACGTCCGGTGACACGCCCATGTTACTAAGCGTGTCAAAGCTTCTGTATTGTTGGTTTAGGGCACGATCAGGGACACGCCCGTGTTAATGAGCGTGTCAAGTGTTGAGTTTGCCCTAGTTAGTTACCATTCTTATTGTCTTATGGGTATAATTATCTTTGGATTAGGTTTTGAGGAGATTGTGTGGCATTAACTTTAATGTTGAGAATACTTGAAAGAAGAAGTGTATAGATGGATGGGAATAGCTCTTGAGGTAAGTACAAACTTACATATAAGCATTCTTTTATGTGATTTTGAGATCTTAAACATATAAGCATTAATTTACTATATGGTTAAAACAATGTGACTAATGTTATTATTTGTATAGTGTGAAAGCTATGGTGATCATTCAAAAAGGTATGTGCAATGCAACTTGTTTTGATAAATATTCTAATGATGAGTTATATTAATGTGTTTTGAGAAGTGATGAAATGTGATGTCATTATGGTTGGTAATAATGATTGAAATAAAATAAATGGACATGTTGTCTATATGTTCAATGAAATGGATGATGTATACTTGAATGATGAAGTGTTGTAATGTGAATTAAAATATGATTCAAATGAGATGT
This sequence comes from Garcia nutans, assembly GCA_947685225.1. Lineage (NCBI taxonomy): Eukaryota > Viridiplantae > Streptophyta > Magnoliopsida > Malpighiales > Euphorbiaceae > Garcia > Garcia nutans. Next base: position 13,468,934 of record CANTUV010000002.1, on the reverse strand, counting down.
GAAGCCATTGTGATTGGCTATGATAATTCAAATGAGATGTGAAGCCATTGTGATTGGCTATGATGATTCAATTGAGATGTGGGGCATGTTTGCCTAGATGATAATGAGAATTGAAAATGAAATTGATAATGAAATCATAAATGAATTGTGTGACTAATATGTTATTCATTTTCAGAGTTTTGTTGATTGGTGGCATGCCTAATAGTAACAATCTCTTGAATTTAGGTTGGATTTGATCCTTGAAGCCAAGTTGGGTTGAAGTTTAACATGTTTTACTCCCCTTGAAGCTTGGTTGGGTCTAGTCCTTGAAGCCTAATTGAGATGTTACAACCCTTGAAGCTAGGTTGGATTGGTTCTTGAAGCCAAGTTGGGTTGATACTTAGCATGCTTTGTTCCCCTTGAAGCTTGGTTGAACCTAATCCTTGAAGCCTAGTTGGGATAATGATAAATGAGAAAATTTAACCAAAACATTGACTCTGAAAGTTGAATGGTATATTAGTGTCTTGTGGGCCCATGTATGTCTTTGTTTTAATGTGAATTATGGAATGAAATATAATATTATATGATATATGATGATAATCATGGAATGAGATGTATACAATACATAAGTAAATGATTGAAAGTGAATATGGCTTGAGAAGCTATGTTGAATGATGAGTTTATGAAAACATAGTATGTTATGTAATGTGTGTATTGAAATATTGATTGTGAGTATTAGTGATGAATCATGATTGGTGAATTGTGAATAAAAAAATGTTATGAAGTATGATATGTAACGTGTGTATTGATATATTGATTACGGATACTATTAATGAATTGGGGTTGGTGATAATGATTGTCTTCATTGGAAATGTGATTCATGATCGGTATGATATATAAGGTGTGTGTATTAATATATTGATTGTGAGTATTAGTGATGGATTGTGATTGGTGATAATGTTATGTATATATGTACATAATATATGAAATTAGCCGAGATATATGGAAGGTGAAATTAAAAAGGAAAAACATGATAAGAACTAATGGTACATTGAATTGATATATCATTATATGTTAGAATTTCTATAATGTATGTTTATATTTTATATTTGTACTACTAAGCTTTCGGGCTTAGCGCGGATGTGTACTCGCGCAGGTAGCTTGGTGGAAGATATGAAGTCTTTCGTTATGCCACGAGAAGAGTAACAATTTGTTGAGACCAACTAGAGGGTAATGCATACATGTATAACTTTTAATTATGATGTATTTCTGACGAGAGAATATTTATATGTATAAATGAAGTTTCGATAATGATTTTGTAAATGTTATTTAAGTTAACGTATTATGGTTTGAACTCTTTTACAGGTTTTTAAAAGGTAACGAAAAGTGACATCCTTATACTTTATATACTTACTGTATGTATACTAGGTAGATGTATAGTACTTATATAGGGTATCGGGGTGTTACAGGCTGCCACAAGACACATGATGGATGGCCTCAGATCCTCCTCAAATCTCCTATATCTATCTATCTCATCTGATAATAAATCCCCTGCATACTTACTCAACCGAATGAAGTCGTTCTCATATTTTGTAACTGTCTTCACTTCTTGCTTTAGACTCATAAATTCATTCTTCTTAGCATCTTTATACTCTCTAGGGGTGTACTTCTTCTCAAATTCCCGTAGGAAATCAACATAGGTCAACACCGGTGGTTCATCCATCTTATGGGTTACAGTCATCCACTAGTCGTAGGCATCCTCCTGTAGAAGAGACAAGGCATAATCAAACTTCTACTTTGCAGTGCCCTGTAGCTGGATAAAAACCCTTTAAAATCTAACCAGCCACTGCTCTGCCTCGTCTGGATCAGTGGTGCCAATGAAATTTGTAGCTCCATACTTTCGCAACTTATCATGCTTTCTAGTTTGTGGCGGCTACAGCTGTGGTTACTGTTGTTGCTGCACTGGGCCATGACAGAGCAACTCCACCATCTACTGCACCCAAATTGGTGGAATACCCAGTCCCACTTATCCAGCTAGCACTGATGCCTCTCTAGCAACCTCTGCAAAAATAAAAATCTCCCTCACCAAGAGCAAAATTCTCGGAGTTCCCCTCACCAGAAACATGCTGCCGAGATGCCATCACAGCCAATGTCTATAATTATAGAATGAATCACCATATCAGGGAACAGATAAAATGCAAGTGCAAACGTAAGTATATTATGGTAAATCACATTTAAAATCACCTTGTTTCTCTACAAAAAACCCACCTAGGTTGAGAACCTCAAACCTAGGCTCTGATACCAAAATAAATTGTAACACCCTTATACTCCATACACATATAATATACACACCCCGTATGTATAAAATACATATACATAATACAACAATGTCACATATTTCTTTTTCTTTTATAAACTTCCATTATTTCAAATTAATTATTTAGAGCACTTTATATGTATATTAACAAATAGAGAAAATTATTCCTTAGTAATATAAATATAAATGACACATTTTAAAGGAAAATCCTTAGGAAACATTTATCAGAGTTTTTTCTGTATTTTAGATATTTCCAAATTTCAACACACACAACCTGTATTTAAAATACACTCCCAAATATTCATTCAACACATTCATTTCTCCAAAATCTCCAATAAAATCACAAAATACACAAGTGTTTATACATAACCATACATATAGCTCATCTCTCAAATTTTCAACATTAAAACTAAAAATCCTTTTATATTTTACATGAAATGTAGATGGCTCTGGTTCATGGCAGCTCAACAAACTCCAAAGGTAACCAACTATAATCTATACTTGGCTTGGTCTAGCAACACTCTCTGAATCAGCTCTATCACTTGCGTGATGCAATTCAATCGTGCTAAGCATAATGCTTAGTGGTACATAGTTTGGTAAAATAAATAAAGGGTATAACACATATAATGCCATAAAATGCATTATGATAGAAATGTCAGGCAATTTACTTCTTTTCACACATTTTAACAACATATCAATCATCCACATTCATTGGGCCCAAAATCCTTATACATTAGTCTAGTTCCAAAAATATTGTGTTGGGCTAACTCAATCATCTGTGACACCAACGTGTCTCACCTGAAGGTGTATAAAATCTGTGACACCAGCATGTCTCACCCGAAGGTGTAATAATGTCTATGACATCAATGTGTCTCACCGCAGGGCCTAACAATATCTATGACACCAGCGTGTCTTACCCAAGGGGCGTAATCATATCCAACAACAACATTCTGAAACTAGACATATAGAAGGTAACATACAATTATATTTTCATAATTTCCACTTTTCACATTCTTTTTCATATTTTCATTGCATCTGTAACATTATCATCATATACAATGCAAATGTTGCTCATTCCCACATGTTAGTGCACAATTTGTACTTTTTATATTTTGCATACACATCCCATTTAGCCATTCTCAATGGCTTATCATGCAATAATCATCACAAATCAAGCATTGTTACTCTAAACAATGCTGCACACATACATTCATGAATACCAAGTAAAATAACACATTCAACATTTATAATATGATATACTAAAAAATAATGTAATTAAACACATTATAACCCAAAGTATGTATTAACCTTTATTAAGCAACAAATTGAGATAAAACTCTACTCCACTTCCAAAATCTCCTAATGCCTCGCTACTAGGATGGTGCAATTACAACTTACTCAACTCTTATTGAAAATGTGAATGCAAATAATCAATTAGTATCACATTTCTAGGTGTTTAAAGCATCAAATTCCTTCAAAAATACTAAAATGTACCTTAACACACTCCAACTTTGAAACTTCACTCTAATAAATCCCATTTTGATTTTAAAGTTTAAATATATCATAAACATCATATTTTAACACGTTTCAAGCATTAAAATATAATGTACCACTTTTCCACAAAAATTCTAAAATTTTTCCATAAGCCTCTTTGATTTTGGTTTTCATTATAACTAATTCCAAATGGTAATTTGAGCTCATTTATATTATTACCAACACAAAATAACACAATTCAAATCATAAACCAAATACACCATCACTTTTTACCAAAGCCCTTACCAAAACCTTTGTAATATCCCAAAGTGTGCCCTAGAAGTTTTAGTATAAATGTTGTTTGATTTGAATCAAATGTATATGTGTTTTGGAAAGGAAAAGATTGTTTAGAGGAAATGTATATGTTGTATATATGGCAATATATATAACATATATGCAAGTCAAAAGAGTGGTCAAGGGAAGAAGATATTTTAATTTGTGATTTGTGAAATTACTAAAAAGGGCAAGTGTTTTAAAGGAAGTTAAAACAAATTTTAAGAGAGGGTGTTTTGATAATTCCTTGTTTTGGAATACTTGGTGGAGATTTAAAGAGAAGTTTGACTTTGTTTCTTTATGTTTTCTTCTTCTTTTCCATGGTGTGGCCGGCTCATCCAAAGACAAGAGAAAGCAAGAGAGCAAGAGAGGATTTTAATGTTCTAAGCTCAAATTGAAGGAAGATCTAAGTGATCAAGTTGGTGATTCAAGAAGTTTCATTACTTTGGTAAGTCCTCTTTTGATTTCTTTGCTTATTTGAAGTTATGTTTGAGTTTGATAGATTATTTAAGGGTGTGTTGTTTGATTGTGATATGTTTAAGAGTGTTTGATTAGATTGATTATGGATTTTAAGGATGGATTGAAGAAAAGAGTAAGTTAGTTGGAAGAGATGGTGTTGTATTTGTGTGTAGGGTTTGTGATGATAATTGTGATTTGTGTTTGATGTAGGTGTGGAGTTGTTTTGGTGTTTTTGTAAGTTTAAGATGGTTTTTGGGTATGTTTTGTTAAGTTTGTTTGAAGTGGATGTTGGTGAAAAGAAGTGTTTTGTTGGGTGTTTTGTTGTTTTGGCCGGAATCTGGGTTTTTGGCCTGACACGCCCATGAGCACATTCAGATTCTTAGGCGTGTCAATGGTGTTGGTGGCAGTAGGATTGACACGACCCGTAACACACCCGTGTTATTGAGCGTGTCATAGCTACTGTGAGATTGGAGAATTGACACGGCCATGAGCACGCTCACGTTGTTGGACGTGTCGATGTTTCTGAGAGGCAGAATATATTACACGCCCAGTGACACGCCCGTGGTTCTGAGCGTGTAAAAGCTTCTGTGTTATGGAGTTAGGGCACGGTCAGGGACACGCCCGTGTGGTTGAGCGTGTCTTGTTTAGAGTTTTCCCTAGTTAACTCTTAACTTGATTATCTCATGTGTATCCCTAAGCAAGTGTATGTTATTATGTTTGGATTAGGTCTTGAAGAAAGTGATTTGTCATTGATCTAAGAAGTAAAAGAATCTTGGAAAAGGAAGTGTTTAGAGTTGTGTGAATTGTTATTGAGGTAAGTACAAATATTGCATTATTACCTTGTTGAATTATATGAATAATGTACTTTGTTATGTTTATATCAATGATGCTTTATGTATAATGTGAAGGATATGATGATGTAATTGATTGTGTATTTGAAAGATGAATTGCTATAATGTGGATTGAGATGTGATGGAATATAAAGCCATTGTGATTGACTATAATGACTTTAATGAGGCATGTTTGCCTAATTGATAATGAAGATTGAGAATGGAATTGATAATGAAATAATGAATGAATTGTGTGTCTAATGTGTTATTCCATTTTTAGAGTTTTGTTGATTGGTGGCATGCCTATTAGTAACAATCTCTTGAAGTTAGGTTGGAATTGATCCTTGAAGCCAAGTTGGGTTGAAGTTTAACATGTTTTACTCCCCTTGAAGCTTGGTTGGGTCTAGTCCTTGAAGCCTAATTGAGATGTTACAACCCTTGAAGCTAGGTTGGGATGGTTCTTGAAGCCAAGTTGGGTTGATACTTAGCATGCTTTGTTCCCCTTGAAGCTTGGTTGAACCTAATCCTTGAAGCCTAGTTGGGATTATGATAATGATGAATGTGATAATTGAACCAAAACATTAAGTCTGAAAATTGAATGGCATATTGGTGTCTTTTGGGCCCATGCTTGTCTTTATTTAAATGTGATTTATTAATGGTAAAATAATTGAATAATGAGATCTATGGAAGAACTTTGAAATGTGATATGTTTATATGTGTATGGTTTATGAAATATAAAGGTGTGATATTAGCTTTCCACCTATGATGTTGTCTTTATTATGAAAATGTGTGACATTGCATTGAATTAAAGCATATTGTTAGTATACTATGTACTACTAAGCCGTTGGCTTAGCGCGATAGTGGTTGATCGCGCAGGTGACAGGGTTGAACCCGAGAGTTCCTCGAGACCGAGTGAGACTAGGCATTGAAGAATTTATTTTTGGGACTTAAAGATCAGAGAAGGGCTGCCAATCATGTATAACTTCTTTATATTTTGTAAAGTTTTGATTCTAATGTAAATATATGTATAATGGTAAATATGGATTTGAATGTATTCATATATGTAAATATTTTGTAAATTCCGCTGCGTATTAAGTAAACATATATATATCTATTTAGTTTTATATTACAAGTTAATTACTTTATTTCTATAATGTATAATGAGAAAGAATATTCTACCATTTAAAATGATTTAAATGTTAAAGAAAACCATAGCATCCCTATATTCAGTGTACGTACATTACATTGTGGTATTTTGTAGTGTGCGTGTACAGGATGTAGGGGTGTTACAACCTTAACTTCCATACTACCTCTTCCAAACTCCTACTAAACCTAATCAAATCTAATATTTAACCATAAAATCTTTACTTACTCATCAAAATAACATCTTACATATCCATTTCAACAATTATAACATACTCATTCAAAAACTCAATTCATACACACTCATATTTAACCATAAATCTTCCAAATAAGGTAAGAAAGCTTACCTTTGAATGGAGAAACCACAAAATTTCACTTCAATCTTTACAAATACTTCAAAATTTTTTATGTTGGAATAACCAAACCCCACCTAGCTCTATGCATGGAAAATTTTGGCCAAGTATGAAAAAGGAAGAAGAAGATGGGTTTTATTAAGTTTACTTTCAAAATATACCCCTCATCTTTCTTTATAATTACAAAATAGTTAATTAATAAAATATTCATATTTAATTAATTATTTAGTTATTTTTAAGTCTTTAATTTCCATCAACTATCCAAAAGTAATTTTATTTTTTAAATTACCATTTTATCCCTCCTTTTACTTTTTAAATTTTATCTTTTTCTAACTTGTTTTTGACTTTATATGTAATGTATATTTCCTTTACACTTCACATATACATTACCTATTTCTCACTTTCAATACTTTGTTGCACTCTACTAACACTACAACAAAGCGACAAGTATGCGAGGTAGTTGTAGCAATGGTGATTGCCCTAAGGTCATCTCACAAGGAAGGAATTATTTTGTAATAGTTTGATTAAAGTAAATAAATTCAAAAGGATGAGTGTGTAGTGTTTACAATGTTGTTGAAACTGTAATAAAAGTAAAATAGCAAGTGAACAATTATCGAAATGCTTAGAATTGTTTTAATTCTTGGAAAGGTACCTAGAGTTATAAATCGACTTAATTAAAGTTTAATTCTCAAATTATCCATTAATATAAACTTGTAAACGAATTTGTTCCTTATGTTTAATTTAGTAATTATCAATTCATTAGTTCTCACATTCATGAATTAATAACAACCAACTATTTGAGTTTGGAAATTAAAAGAACTATAGAACTTATATTTCTAATTCTTTCTTAGGGTAGTCGATTGTATAGTTCCAATATCGAATTTCACCTCTCGATCCTTCATTCAATGTATAGAGATTAATAGGTAGCTAATCTATCAACTTAACATTTAATCCAATACAATCAACTAATAACAAGGTATATTAATGGAAATATCAAATCAAGTCATTCAATAAAATCTACTACAAACCCTAGGCATGAGTAAATTAGCTCATCATCAATTTAAAATAAGCATTCATCTCAATATAAATCAAATCAAAATTATACATTGTAATATTAATATTCATAATAAAACATCAACAATCTAGAAATGAATTAAAAGAGAATATGAATATTAATATTACAATGTATTAATTTTGAAAATGCTAAGAGTTGAACTTCTAGTCTTCCTCCTAGCTCCACTTTAAATATGATGAAGAACTAACAAGCCTTCTTCAATCAATGGCTCTCCTCTTGAAAGATGGAATGTTAACTATCTCAAGCCCCCAACTCCTCAATCAAGCTTTCTTCATACCCTAACCTTCACAAGAGCTTACTCACCCAATTTTATCCCAAAAATGTTAAGAGTCTTGTCTATAGAAGAAATGATAGATCAATGGAAGATGAAGATGAAGGTGATGCTCATGGTCTCTTCTCAAGAAAAAAATCAAGAAGATCAACTACGAACAAGATGATAAAAATGGAGAATGAATGGCCTTTTAATGTTTCCAACGTTTGCCCCCATCACTGTCTCTTCCAATCATATATTTTTTTAATTGCCAATTGCTTTTCCAACTCACCTCACTCCTATTTGTCCCCTCCTTTTTCCTTTTTAAATCTTTCATTCCATAAAATAAGACACCAATTACATCTTTTATTATTTCTTTTCAAAAGAAAATGCATGTTGTCTCCCACTTGTCCCTTAACTCATGCAAACAATTTAAAGAATTCATATGAGACATGGCCAAGTCATGAGTGACTTGGTCGTGTCACTCATTCTTCTTGGGACATGGCCAAGCCTTGAGGCCGTATCCATAGCTACCCAATATTTCTTCGTCTTTTCCAGGTGTGACATGGCCAAGTCACTGGCTATGTCATGTGACACAACCAGTGGCTTGGCCGTGTCTTATGGTTGTGTTCACCTCTGCCATTTGCTTTACTTCCTTTATTCTTTGGTTTTATGGGACACGGCCAATGGCTTGGCTATGTCTCTTGCCGGTGTCACTCTCTGTCCATTTTCTTGCTTCCTTTCTTGAGGGACACGACCAAGGTTGCTTTGTCCTAGCCATGTCTTGCTTGGTTCCTGATCTTCCTTGCCTTTGACGAGAGACAAGGCCAAGCTGTAATATCCCAATGCATGCCCTAAAAGTTTTGATTATGTTGTTGTTGTATATTGGATTGAATGTATATGTATGTGATAAGAAAAGAATTTGGAAAAGAATGTTTATGTATATGTGTTTTGGGAAAGAAAAGAGGGTTTAGAGAGAAGTGTATATGTTGTTTATATGATATATATATATAACATATAAGTTGGTCAAATATGTGGTCAAGGGAAGAAGATATTTTTAGTTGAGATTTGTGAAATAACTTAAAAGGACAAGTGATTGTAAGGAAATCAAAACATGTGGTTAAAGGGTGTTTTGGTAATTGCTTGAATTGAAATACTTGGTGGAGATTTAAAGATGAGTTGACTTTGGGCTTCTTGATTGTTCTTTGTGTTTTCTTCTTCTTTTTCTTTCATCTTGGCTGGCTCTTCCATAGACAAAGGAAAGCAAAAGACAAGTGAAGATCTTGAGGTGTTTAACTCAAATTGAAGGAAGATTGAAGTGATCTAGTGGATGATACAAGAAGTCTTATAACTTTGGTAAGTTCTCTTGTGATCTTTGTGCTTATTTGAAATGATATTTGAGTTTGATAGATTTTTAAGAGTGTGTTGGTTGATTTTGAGATGTGAGAAGTGTTTGAGTGATTTGATGATGGATTTTGAGTATGGATTGAAGAAAAGATTAAGTGGTTGGAAGAGATGATGTTGTATATGTGGTGAGGGTTTTGAGATGATTTTGTGTTTTGTGTTTGATGTGTGTTTTGGCTTGTTTTGGTGTGTTGTAAGTTTGAGATGATTTTGTGTTTTGTGTTTGATGTGTGTTTTGGCTTGTTTTGGTGTGTTGTAAGTTTGAGATGAGTTTTGAGTATGTTTTGTTAAGATTGTTTGAAGAGGATGTTAATGAATAGAAGTGTGTTGTTGAGTGTTTGGTTGTTTTGACCGGAGTTTTGATTTGTGGCCGGACACGTCCATGAGCACGTCCAGGGTTTTTAGGCGTGTCAATTGTGTTGGAGGCAGTAGATTTGACACGACCAGTAACACGCCCGTGTTATTGAGCGTGTCATAGCTACTGTGAGTTTGGGGAATTTACACGGCCAGGAGCATGTTCATGATGTTGGACGTGTTGTTATGGTTGAGAGGCAGTAGGTATTACACGCCCATGAACACGCCCGTGTGGGTGATCGTGTCAGGGTTAGGGTTTGCCCTAATTAATTCCTAATTGGATTATCTCTTGGGTATCCCTAAGCAAGTATATGCTATTACTTTTGATTTAGGTCTTGAAGATAGTGATTGATCATTGATTTAAGAGGTAGAAGGATCTTGAACAAGGAATTGTTAAGAGTGGTGTGATTTGCTTTTGAGGTAAGTACAAAACCTATATGATTGTATGTAAGTACAAATGTGGCATTATTACATTGTTAATTTATATGAGCAATGTGTGTTGTTATGTTTATATCAATGATGATATATATATATATGAATAATGTGAATGACATGATGATGCAAATGATTGTGTATATGAAAGATTGAAATGTTATGATGTGAATTGAGATGAAATGGAATATAAAGCCATTGTGATTGGCTATGTTAATTCATTTGAGAATGAAATTGATAACAAATTAATGAATGAGTTGTGTGGCTAATGTGTTATTCTATTTTCAAAGTTTGTTGTTGTTGGCATGCCTAATGATAGTAACAATCTCTTGAAGTTAGGTTGGGCTTGATCCTTGAAGCCAAGTTGGGTTGAAGTTTAACATGTTTTACTCCCCTTGAAGCTTGGTTGGGTCTAGTCCTTGAAGCCTAATTGAGATGTTACAACCCTTGAAGCTAGGTTGGGTTTGGTTCTTGAAGCCAAGTTGGGTTGAGACTTAGCATGCTTTGTTCCCCTTGAAGCTTGGTTGAACCTAATCCTTGAAGCCTAGTTGGGTATATGTGATAATGATAAATGTGATAAAACCAAAGCATTAACTCTAAAAATTGAATGGCATATTAGTGTGTTTTGGGCCCATGCTTGTCTTTGTTTATATGTGATTCATTGATGGCAAAATAATTCAATAATGAAATTCATGAAAGGACTTTGAGATGTGATATGCTTATATGATTATGATTTGTGAAAGGCAAAGGTTTGATGTTAGCTTTTCACTTATGATGTTGATATTAATGGAATGTGTGACATTGCATAGCATACAAGCATAATGTTAGCATGTTTTGTACTACTAAGCCCTTGGCTTAGCGCGATAGTGTTGATCGCGCAGGTGATAGAGTTGATAGAGTTAAACCCGAGAGTTCTTCGAGACCAAGTGAGAGTAGACATTGAAGAGTTGAATTTGGGACTTAAAGATCAGAGAAGATTTGCCAATCATGTATAACTCTTTTAATATTTTGTAAAGTATTGTTTATAATGTGAATATATGTACATTTGTAAATATAAATATTTAAATGTTTTCCTATATGTATATAGTTCTAAATTCTGCTGCGTATTAAGTATATGTATATATGTATATATATATATCTATTTTGTTTTGTATTACAGGTTAATCACTTATTTTTTTTCTATTATGTATAATGAGAAAGATTATAGTATCATTGGAAATGTTTTTGAATGTTAAGAAAATTCGTAGCATTCCTATATTCGATGCATGTATACTACATTGTGGTGTATGTAGTGTGTATGTATTGGATGTATCCAAATTTTATCCATTAGTTCAATTGAATCTCCATTGTTTTGTACTTCAACCTAAAGAAAACACTTCAAGCAATCTTTAAACACAAATTAACATAAAAATTAACTTAAACCAATAAAATTACCTTAAAATATATACATAATTAATCAAAACAACTACCCCACACTTAATCATTTACTTGTCCCCAAGCAAAGTTAAAATTAAAACAAACTAAACAAGAAAATTTAGTCAAGTTCAAGAGTTATAAGGATGTATCATGACTCCCATTTTCTTAAATCCACAATCATTATCAAATCAAATAAAACAAATACTCATGTAATTTAGTGGTTGTTCATGCATAGCCAGTGTTGTCACTCCCTTACCACTCTTTAAAGTGTTTTAATAAGTTAGTGTTTACACTCATAATATTCAATGAAAGATTATCACCATAAGCTTGCTTATCAATCAAACCTCCACCACTAAATTACAATCAAGCATCAATCATAAAGTCTTTCATTTGATTGTAATGGGGATAAGGTAAGGGTATGACATTTGGGAGTATGAGTTTATTTACTAAGTTCAAAAGCACTTCAAGAATGAAGTAAGCAATGCAATACAACTGAACAATCCCAAAGCACCTTATACTCACCTACCACTTGACATTAAAGAACTTTTTAGGGAACTTCACTTATTAAATTTTGCAATGATCATTCCCAAACTTATTCCAACCCTACGGAAAAGAACAACAACTTCTGTTATTTTGAATTTTCTCTCTCTTTTATTATTATATTTTTAAAAAAATTCAAAATAGGGTTTGCAACTAAAGAACACAATAATTTAAAATTTTAAACCCACTAAATTTAATCCCACACTTTACTTAAAACAACAGTCAATCATAAACACTCTTAAAATGCTCTTGACCTAATAAAAGGGTAATAGTTAAAACAACAAGGTTCAAGCTAATGGTGTTGTGAAAAAGAAAGAAAAGGAAAAATGAAATAAGCTGAAAATTGGAGAACTAAGGTCGGATATAAGGTTGGTCTTTTTTAAGCTAAAATGGGTTCACCTAATTTCCATAATCATATTGATGCCTAACTAAAATTTTTATGTAGTCTTAAAATGCATGTCAAAGCAAGTTCTAGTAGTTCATCAATCAAAGATGTTCATACACAAAAACAATAATAAGTTGGTATCCAACTTAATAGGGTCAATTCCTCACAAGTTTAAAGGTAATGCAAAGAATAACCATCAAAATTGACAATAAGCACCAATTCTAATCAATTCTCAAATTCATGCTTCAAAAATTCAAAGGTCATCTATCAACAATCTTATAACAATTGAACTTTTCAAATTCATTTATTCAAAGAAAAACATTAACTAAAATTAGGCAAAGATATGTTAAAAGTAAAAACTGCACCCAACACTTAAATAATCACATTGTCCCCAATGTGAGCATGCATAAATTTGAAGAGAAGGAGTTCAGATAAAATCTAATTTCCATTGTTCCCATATGTGATATGAAGTGCTATGTCCATCCTTAATGAATTTGTCACCCATGTTTGAAAAGATGAATAGCATGCAACTCCGAAAAGTACCCAGTGTATTGCAAAGCCTAAATAGCATCCTATGAAAAGAAAATGTCCAAAGGAGACATGTGAAGGTCATCTTGGAGTGATCATCTAATGATATAGGAACTTGATAAAAACATTTTTCAGTCTGCAGCATGGTTATATCAGTTTTTTGCTCTTCCTCACCACCGAGAGTATAAGAGATGATCATTAGTTGCGTACTGTTCTCCCCAAGAAAAAGATATTTCAAATGCTTTGGGATCTTTTTAAGTTCAACCAAGTTTTGTTGAATCTTTTCTTCATCCACTTTAATAATATCAAGTCCCCTCTTATCAACTTCAGTATCTAAAATAAGCTAGCACTCCTTAATTTCTAAATTGGACATTTCAAGCTCTTCTTCCAAGGTCTTGGCCATCTCAAGCTTATCTTTACTATCTTCTTTGGAGGGCATGTCATAGATTTCAGGAAGTTGCTTATCTTGCTTCTCATCTTTCAATCTACATGGAAATGGAATTGGTGGCCCATAAGGATTTGGAAGCTTATGCAATTTTGGTGAGGTTGATATAATATCCCAAAATTTTGAAATTTTAATTTTTGAAAATTAAATAAATGATTTAAAAAAATTAAGTGAAAAAGTAAAATGTGTATATGATATATATATGTAGATATGCATAACATATATGAGTCAATATTTTAAATTAGTCAAAGGTTATTTTAAATTATTAAAAAGCAAATTGTATAGTTAGTGGAAGATGATTTTTTATGCTAAATAAGTAATAATATATTTTACTTGGTGGATAGTTAAAGTAGAAAATTATATGGTTAAAAGTGTAATGGTTGGATAGAGATGAGTATAGATCATCTTCTTCTTCTTCTTTCTCCATTTAAGGCCGATTTTTCCATTAGAGGGAAGGAAGGATTTGTTTATGCCAAGCTCAAGTAATTGAAGTATTTCAATTGTACAAGTTGGAGTTTTGGAGATTTCCTCCATATTTGGTAAGTTTTCAACTTGTTTTCTTGATTTTCCATGAAAGTTTGTATATGTGTGAATTGGATGTTTGGTGTAGTATGTTTTAATGGTTGGTATTGGTATGTATGAAGTTGTTTTGAGTAGTTAACTATGATTTTAGGGTTGTATTGAAGAAATGGTTAGGTTTGGTGAAGAGAGTAAGAGTTTTGGGTTATGTAAATTTTGAGTTGTGAAGTCATGGTTTTAAATTGTGTATTTTGCTTTTAATTGAGTTGTTTTGATGTATATACAAGTATTTTATAGTAAAATGATGGATTTGGTTGAGTTGAATAGAGTTAGAAAAGGAAAAGAAAGATAACTTTGGATGTGACAATTATGTGTTGATATTAGGAATTTAGCTTGACATGCTCGGTGACTCGGCCATGTCTTTGGGCGTGTCGATGTTTATATTTTCAGTATTGGTAACACGTGAAGTGACACGCCCATGTCACTGAGCGTGTTAGCTTCTGTAATGTTATAGTATTGACACATGCAGTGACATGCCCATGTCATTGAGCATGTCACAGCTACTGTGTTATAGGAGTTTTGGCACGAGCAGGGACACACCCATGTCTCTGGACATGTCGTATCTACTATAATGCAAAGCTAAGGACATGGAAATTGACACCCCCATGTCACTGAGTGTGTCAAAGCTTTTGTATTGTAGGTTTAAGGCACGGTCATTGACATACCCATGTTGTTGAGAGTGTCATTTATAGATTTTGCCCTAGATAGTTCTTTTCCTTATTTTCCTTTGTATTTTTTATCCTTGTGTTGAGAGGTTATGTATATGTCTTTAAGAGTGTGACTAAGTGATTATTTATAATCATATTTGGTTTAGGCTATGATGAGACTTGAGTTGCCTAATCCAAGTGTTGAAGGATATCTTGGAAGAAAGAGGTTGGAAGTGGTGTTTGAGCTTGTTTTGTTGCTTTTAGAGGTAAGTACAAACTTTTAATAATTGATTATATTTGCATGACATTTGGACTTAATACATTTTGGTTGGAAAATGTGTTAAGTTACTTACTACATTGTTTATGCATGAGTAATATGATATGACTTGTGTAATGTCGTAAATGCATTATATGTAATGTGGAAAGCCATTGATAATGGCTAAATTGAGTAAAATTTGAAAATATGCAAGATGTGAAAAAATGTCCCAAAGTGTTTGGGTAATGTGTTTTGTTGGGTATACATTGAAGATATTATGTAAAGCCATTGGTAATGGCTAGTTTGTATAAAATGTGATACATTATGATTATAGGATGATATTGATATAAATGAGATAAATGAGGCAATGTGCCTAGCTTGATCATGAGAAAATGAGAAAGAGATTGATAATAGAAATATGAAATAATTGTATGCCTAGTATGTTATTCAATTTTTAGAGTTTTGTATTTGGCGGCATGCCTATAATGTTGCAGTCCCTTGAAGCTGGGTTAGGCTTAACTCTTGAAGCCTGGTTGGGATGTTACATAGGAGATTATCCTCATTGTGATATGATCTGCTTTTGGGGCTAGCTTTTAAGCAACTTGATTTGCCTTTGGGGCTAGACACATGATGTCAACTTGGACCAAAATAGTAACGCTAGAATTCGAATAGCATATTAGATCCTTTGGGCCCATGCTTGTGTTTGTATTTATGTGAATTATGAATTTTGGAACAATTAAGAAATATGTTAAGATAAAGTGATGTGAGATATAATATCCATATGCATTGTCATTGGCATTGCATTTGAACTTTATTGTTATGAAAGTTTGTATTGCTAGGCTTTTGGCTTAGCACGATTGTGATTCATCACACAGGTGATAGGATAGATCTGGTTGAGCTGAAGAGTTCGTCTAGACCGAGCCAGGTCTAGGCTTGAGATCTTGAGTGTAGAGTTGATTGTTAGACATCAAGATCAGAGACAAACTGCCATCATGTACATAATTTATATTTTTGTACATTTTGACTTCATGTATGTTATATTATATTTTGATGTATATATATCACAAACTATCAAGAATGTTTTGGATACAAATTTTATAATGAAGGTATGTATGTGTTTTAACAAGTAATATTGTATTTATTATTTAAATTATATCAGTTAAATGATTTAAGTTTATACAAATTTGAAAAGTAAGATTTTTATTAAAATGGGTTATGGCATTCTTGTACTGTATATTTGTATATTACATATGTTGGGCGTATGTATTACACGCATTTCGGGTATAAGGGTGTTACAATTGATGCTTTCAAATTCTCCTCCTCCTTTGATTGACTTGGTTTCTCTATGTTGGGTTTAAGGTCCTCGTAATTTTCATCTTGATTAGTACATGCTTCAAAGGAATAAAAAACTTTGTTATATATTACCTTTTCAGTCCTCAAAATTGTGATTACATTGGCTTGCATTAATTGGCTAGGAGATTTCACTTCTTAGTGTGCTTGGAGTTAATTTTCCAATTTCCCAATTTGAGTGTCCACCTTCTTCAATGATACCTCCAAAGAATCAAACCTCTTATTACTCCCTTCTTGATTTTGTGCTAATTTGAATAAATGCATTCAAATTATCTTCCAATGTGGGTTTCTTGAATTGATCTTGATTTTGTGTGCTAATTTGAATAAAGGCATTTGAATTATCTTCCAATGTCGGTTTCTTAAGTTGATCTTAATTTGAAAATTTTCCTTGAAAGTAAGAACTTCTTTGATAAGGTTGAAAAAATTATTAAGATGGAATTTGTTGCTGATATTTTCAAGAAAAATTTGGGTGGTCTCTCCAACTTGGATTATAAGGATTAGAATATGGGTTATTTCTACCCCTTTGCTGGAAACTTTCAAAGGCATATGCTTCCTCTTGCCTCTCCTGGTATAGTTCAAAATCAAATGAACACATGTTTGCATTATGTCCTACAATGCCATATGCTGGACACATTTCTTGACTAGGCATAGGTGCTCTTCCTCTCGTATTTAGCATCTTAAGTTGACTTATTAATTATGCTCACTTCCATGTCATTTCAAAATTAGCATTCACATTATAAACTCCCTCATTCCTTGAGAATTACATCTTTACAACTTAGTAATTCAAAAAGAAACACTTTAAACAATTAAACAATTAAAATAAAAGAATCAAACTACTAATAACAATTACCTTCCCCGGCAACGGCGCTAAAAACTTGTTGCACTCTACTAACACTTCTGCAAAGTGATACTCACAAGTATACGAGGTAGTTGTAACAATGGTAATTGCCCCAAGATCATCTCACAAGGAAGGAATTGTTTTGCAATAGTTTGATTAAAGCAAATAAATTCAAAAGGATGAGTGTGTAGTGTTTGCAATGTTGTTGAAATTGTAATAAAAGTAAAATAGCAAGTGAACAATTATAAGAATCTTAGAATTGGTTTAATTCTTGGAAAGGTACCTAGAGTTATAAATCGACTTAATCAAAGTTTAATTCTCAAATTATCCACTAATATAACCTTGTAATTTAATTTGTTCCTTGTGTTTAATTTAGCAATTATCAATTCATTTGTTCTCAGATTCATTAATTAACAACAACCAACTATTTGAGTTTGCAAATTAAAAGAACCCTAGAACTTATATTTCTAATTCATTCTTATTGTAGTCGATTATATAGTTCCAATATCAAATTTCACCTCTCGATCATTCATTCAATATCTAGAGATTAATAAGTAGCTAATCTATCAACCTAACATTTAATCCAATACAATCAACTAATAACAAGGAATATTAATAGAAATATCAAATCAAGTCATTCAATCAAATCTACTATAAACCCTAGGCATGAGTAAATTAGCTCATCATCAATTTAAAATAAGCATTCATCTCAATATAATCAAATCAAAATTATACATTGTAATATTAATATTCATAATAAAACAACGACAATCTAGAAATGAATTAAAAAAGAGAATATGAAAAGCCCCTTTGAAGATGCTAAGAGTTGAACTTATAGTCTTCCTCCTAGCTCCACTTTGAATATGATAAAGAACTAACAAGCTTTCTTCAATCAATGGCTCTCCTCTTGAAAGATGGAATGGTAACTCTCTCAAGCCCCCAACTCCTCAATCAAGCTTTCTTCAAACCCTAACCATTATAAGAGCTTGCTCACCCAATTTTATCCCAAAAATGCTAAGAGTCTTGTCCATGGAAGAAATGGAAGATCAATGGAAGATAAAGATGAAGGTGATGTTCATGGTCTCTTCTCAAGACCAAGAACAAGAAGATCAACTAAGAACAAGATGATAAAAATGGAGAATGAAAGGTCTTTTAATGTTTCCAATGTGTGCCCCCATCATTCTCTCTTCCAATCATATATTTTTTTTAATTGCCAATTGCTTTTCCAACTCACCTCACTCCCATTTGTCCTCTCCTTTTTTTTCTTTTTTAAATCTTTCATTCCATAAAATAAGTCACCTGTTACATCTTTTATTATTTCTTTTCAAAAGAAAATGCATGTTGTCTCCCACTTTTTCCTTAACTCGTACAAACAATTCAAAGAATTCACATGAGACATAGCCAAGTCATGAGTGACTTGGCTGTGTCACTCATTCTTCTTGGGACACGGCCAAGCCTTGAGGCCATGTCAATGGCTGCCTAATATTTCTTCTTATTTTCCAAGTGTGACACTGCTTAATGGCTTGGCTGTGTCTTCTGGTTGTGTTCACCTCTACCATTTGCTTTGCTTCCTTTATCTTTGGTTTTATCAAGTGGGACATGGCCAAGGCCTTGGCCATGACATGTGACAAGGCCAATGGCTTGGCCTTGTCTCTTGCCAGTGTCATTCTCTGATCATTTTCTTGCTTCCTTTCTTGAGGGACACAGCCAAGGTTGCTTTGTCTTGGCTGTGTCTTGCTTGGTTCCTGATTTTCCTTGCCTTTGATGAGAGACACGACAAAGCCATGAGTGACTTGGTTGTGTCATATGCTTTTCTCCAAATTTCATCCATCAATTGAATTGAATCTCCATTGTTTTGTACTTCAACCTAAATAAAACACTTCAAGCAATCTTTAAACACAAATTAACATAAAAATTGACTTAAAACAAATAAGAATACCCTAAAAATATATACATAATTAATCAAAACACACTTTATTTAGCCCCAACTTATTAACTTAATTTAATTTAAATTTAATTTAAATTATTTTAACAGTTATGCGGGTGTTACAGAAACAACCCATTATAACAATTAAAAACACTTTCTCTAAAAGTCCTAAATTCCCATAATCTAACCCTAAAACTTAACTTCACAAAAGCCTACTCATATCAAATTCAAACCATATAATCATCACATTTGCATTAAAACAACACTAAATCATCTCATTACAATAATTAAAACCACCCACATTAAAACCTTAATTTTCACATAATCATCCCATGACTCTAAATTCACAATTCATTCTCATCTCAACAAATCAATCCACAAATCATCACATATCTATTATTTTAACTTCTTTGCTATCTATTTTAGTAATTTAAAATAACTTTCTCACTCTAGACTATCATACAAAATCATAAAAGTTAAAGAAACAAAACTTAAAGTGATGAAAACTTACCTAACCTTGATTAAAATTCAAAACCACCTTAAATCCCTTGAAAAACTTGGGAAATTTGTTGTATTTAATGAGAAAAACCATCCCCCTTTATTTGTTTTTAGAAAAACAGCCACCTTTAATGGAAAAAGATAATGAATAGCTTTTTATAAACTTTGATTTCCTCTTTTGCCCCTTAAAAATTTATATAATTACAACATATTTAATTATTAGAATTATTTAGATATTTTTGGTCTTCTCTTTTCCCATCCATAATTAACTTTAATTTAATTTAATATTTTATTTTTTAACACCATACATTTCCTTTCTTCTTTTGACATTATTTTCTTTTACTATTTATTATTATTATCAACTTTTCCAACATAAATTTATACTTTGCTTATATATATTGTATATTTTATGTATATCTACATATCATGTATATGTAATTTATATTCTGCATGTATGTTATGCATATCTTAATATACTTGTATATGTCATGAATACTTTTTGTATATAATATATATATCTTATGTATACACAATGTATACAATGTGTATATATATATTATATTTATACCTTGTACTTCCCTCTTCCAACATACTTAATTAATCCTCCTTTTTATTTACTTAGTTGTATTTAAAATTTTGAGTGTTACAAAAATAACTTATTTCAATAATTATATCAACCTCCACACAAAACCCTAATTCTACATGACCTTCCTAGACCTTAACTTCATCTACCCATATTCAATTTCTAGTCATAAAATCACCATACATATATGTATATTAAAACAACATTAAATCATCTCACTACAATAATTAGAACCACCTATATTAAAATCCTAACTTTTACATAAATTTTTCATAACCCTAAATTCACAATTTATGCTCATCTCAACAAATCAATTAAAAAATCATCACATATCCATTATATTAACTCAATTACTATCAATTTAACAATTTAAACCAACTTTCTCTCTCTAACATAATCTTGCATAACCATTAATCAAAGAAAACTAGTTTAAATTAAAGAATACTTACTTATTTCTTGATAAACCTTCAAAAATCACCTTAAACACTTGAAATTTTTTTTAACTTTGATGCAATGAAAGCAAAAAATCATCTCCCTTCAAGCTACTCAAAATCGGCCACTAATGGAGAAAGAAGAAGATGATCATCATTTTTATATCACTTTATTTCCATTTTTGCCTTTTCTCAATTATATAATTACATAATATTTAATTATTAAAAAATAATAGTTATTTTTGCTTCTTCCTATCCAAAAATCATTTTAATTTATTATGACTTTTTTATTATATTTTTTATTATTATATTTTTTATTATTTTTAACTTTTAATTATTTTTTTACTTTTACTTTTTTCTCACTTTTTATCTCATTTTGTCCTTTAGTGCAAAATGTATATATCATGTATATATTATATATAATGTATCTATACAATGTATATATTTTTATATTTATCATGTTTATTGTAACATCCACAATTTTAAATACAAATAAATATTTATATGGAGGACCAATCAGAGTGTTGGGAGAGGTATATATATAGTATATATCTAATGTATATACAAGATAGACATTGGATACACATAATGTATACATGGTATATACCTAACATATACCTAATATATACATTGTTACTAAACAACAAAGTTTAGTAAAAAGTTAAAAGTTAAAATTAAATATAATAAAAGAAGATTAAAAATGCAATTTTAGGTAGGAAAACCTATAAAATATCTATTAATTAATTAATTATTAATTGTATGTATGTATGGTTTGAAAGAAAGAAGAAAAAATTAAAACATAAAAATATCTTCATCTTCTTCTTTACCACCATTTTGGACATATTTGAAGTGGGAGAAAGATTTTTTCTTCATCAACTTCATCAAATTTCATGGAGATTTCAAGGAGATTTTGAAGAAAAATCAAGAATTCAAATAAGTAATTTCCTCTTAAAACTTGTTTTCTTGAATTTTAAGGTTATGAGTAAGTAGAGTAGAGAGAGGAATGGGGGTTAATTATTAATATAGATGGATATAAACCTAAAATGATGAATAAAAGATGATTTGGTAGTGAACTGATTAAGATGAGTTTGTTTGGAAAAGTTAGGGTTTATGGAATTGCTATGTGGAATTTGAGTTTTCGAAGGGGATTTTAATAATTGTTAAAATGGTCTGTAGTGATGTTATTTTGATGTGTAAGTAAAGATTTTATAGTTGGTTGATTGAAATGATTGGGTTTAGTGGTAGTTTGGGAGAAGTCTTAAGGGTAATTAGGGTTTTAATGAATTTTTGAGGTAGAATGGTTGTAAATGTTATTTAATTGATTTAAATGGTTTAGAATATGATGTTAATGCCATTTTTGACCTTATAATTTGGTTTAGGATTGAGTGAATTTTTGAAATCAAATTAAAGAAGGACAATTGGTAAAGTAAAGGTTGGAAAGTGTTTAAGGTTTAGATTTTGGCAAATTTAGAGGTAAGTACATACTTTGATATTATATATTTCATTTGCATTTAATTTGGCCTAGCATATTTTGATGTGATGAATGTGCTAAGCTACCTTTAATGTTGGGTGTTTACATGTAAATGCATGGTTTTGTATTAAAAAGAGTGAAATGGATAAAGTTTGAGTTGTTAAGCCACTATAGAATGGCTAATGACATCATTGTGTATAAGGGATGAAACTTGCTTTATGCATGTTGAATGGTAAAAAATTGGCCACATTATGAATGCGGCTTAGCGATATGTTTTTAAAAGGTTAGAACTTGTCAAAAAGATATAAATAGTGCTATAAGAATGAGAAATAATAATAAGTTTATGAGATGTGATTAAAGTTGTAGAATTGAGTACAATAGAATGTGTGAATGAATTGTGTATTGTGGCTAAGTAATATATTTCTTATGAATGGAAAAAAGTGGAAATAGTTGAGAAATATGGAAAGAACAAAATGAGGTGAGAATATGTAATTGGGATAGGACAATGTACATGTATTTGTGATTATGGTACTGTTTTGTGCTATGTGATGTGACCGTTAATATATAACATGTATATGTTTGGGAAATGGAAAATGAGATGAAATGTGTAAGTAGTCAAGGATTGAGTTTATCACTTGGAAAAGTTCTGACATGAAATAATGATAATGTTGTTATGTAAAGAGGACATGTGTGTTTGTTGCTTTGCACAATTACTTATTCCAGAAAGTTGACATTGGTGTTGATATGTTAATAGACATAAGCAAAACTAGGTCTTGATTATGGATTTGTTAGACCTTAGCAGAGCTAAGTCTTAAAAATGAACTTGACCTGAGTAGAGCTAGGTCATTAGATTGAGCTTGAGGATAGACATGAACATAACTGGGTCTTGAATCTGATATTGTGATAAACCAAATTGATTGTTTTGGAACTTGGTTATTATGTAGAGACTAGTGGGCCCAATGTGCGTGTGCTTATGAATTGCTAATATATATGTTTGTTTGATCAAAAATGAATATTATAAGGAAATGATACTAAATAACTTTATAAGCCAAACAAATGAGTATATGAATACAACATAGTACATTTCTATAGCATGAAGTAATGTAATTGTTTAAAATAATTATTTTATTATCAAAGTATATACCACTAGGCTCTTGTGCTTAGTGCGGTAGTGTGTATTGCACAGGTGATAGAAGTGCAGTGCAAAATGGTTCAAAATGAGGTTGATATTGGAATTGGAGTTTCAATTTGCTAGAAGACCAACTGTGTCGGGTTTGCATATCATGTAGAGTTATATATGTTCTAGTTTTGTTAAATACATTATATGTATGTTTACATAATAAGATTTTATGAACATGTTTATATAATTATAGTATTGTAAATGCAAACAATAAGTAGTTTGTGAACTACTTAGTGATGATGGAAGAAATGTTGGAGTTTGAAAAAATCATATTTTGGGAGTGTATTTATTTATTGCAAGCCGTGTTTTTGATAACTTAGTATTTAATAAAATTACAGATGAAACTCTGGAAAAATTTTCCTAGAGGTTTTTCTCTTATAAATTTATATAATTTATTTTAATTATTAATATGTGTGGAAAAGGTGATTTATGAAATAAAAGGTTATTATAGACCATTAAGGTGACATTCTTATATTTTATATGCATATTTTATGTATATGGGATATATATACTACATGTAAATAGAGTATAAAGGTGTTACATTTATACTTTTTATCCTTCCCTTCTAACATGTTAACTAACCCTCCATATTAAATATTTAATGGTATTTTAAATCCTCGAATATTACAATTCTTTCTCCTTTGAATAATTTCATACTCAGAATTATCTACTAGTAAACTAAATCATCCCAAAACAAGCACAACTCCAAATTCTTGGCAAAATTAATTACCACCTTAAATCACTTAATCTTTACTCTCCCCCATATGGACATGCTTAATCATTTTCATTAATTCTTAAACTAACACAAAGAATTCTCAATTCTATCAAGATCAAAACATAAATAATTGACCGATACATAAATAATAATATCAAGCAAAAAGAATTTGTCTTCATCCCCATTTGGACCATCTTGTCTCCTTTGCATCCTATACACCTTTTGTATGGTTCTAGACTTTTTTTGTCTATCCGATGATGCAGACCCTCCTCTAACTAGATCCTGCCCTACCTCCTTTATCATTTCTACCTCCTCTAACACTCGGCCTGGATATACTAGTCTTCATCTACCTAGCTCCTTGTGACTCTAGGCAATCCCTCACATAAAGATCCCTAGATCCATACCTAAAATAGCCCCCTAAACTAGGTCCCCAACAGATACTCTTGTGTTCCCTACCACACTGGGTACAAGTAGGTAGTGCAGGTCTCTAAAATGAAAAAGTAGGAGCACTAGCCACTGATACTGTAGACCTCTGCCTCTGCTGAACAGACCTACTAAATTGCACCTGATTCTTACCAACACTCTACAAAATAATCTCTCGCCCTCTTAGGAGATGCAGACTTCACCTCAGTCTGAAGTCTCTTTCCATTAGTCTTTTCCAAACACTGCCACAACTGCAACCTGCTAAGCTCTTTCTACTCTCCTAGTAGCTGATACCAACCTAGAAAATACTTTATAATGTAGTGCTACTACCTGACACTAGATAGCAGGCCTTAACCCCTCCTCACATCTCCTAAAATTATCTCCTTCATTTGTCATAATCCCATTAGCATACTTACTCAATCTCAAGAACTCTTTCTCATTCTTTGATATATTGTTCACTCCCTGCTTCAATTTGGAATCTCTCTCTTCTTCCCATCCTTATAATCCTTAGGCATATATTTTCTTTCAAACTCTACTAGAAAATCATCATAACTCATTACTGGTGGTCTATCTAATCCATGTGGATTTGTTGTCCACCAGTCATAAGCATCACCCTATAGAAGAAAAATAATATAATAAAATTTATCTCGCATAGTAGCCTCCTACTTAATGAATACCCTCTCTACCCTATCCAGCTGCTGCTTTGTCTCAACTGGATAAGCAACACCTATAAAATCAGTAGCCTCAAATTTTCTGAGCTTGTCATACTTCCTACTCTACTGAGGTGTTGTAGCTTGATGGAATAATTATGCCATCTGGTGAACCAACACTGGAGGACCCTACACCTCTAGTCTGGCTACCTCTGAAGCCTCTCCAGCATCTACTCCACCTCTAGTTTTACCCTCACTTAGAGCCATACTCTCCACATTTTAGAATGATTAATGGCATTATGGAATATGGTTACATTATGAAATTGCAATGGAATATGAAATTTATGATTTGAAATGTGATTAATAGATAGAAAAGTATAAAAAGGTTGAAAGTTGGTATAAGTACCAAAGTATGAGAAAAATGTAAAATTTTATACATTTTGTGTGAAACCTTAAATGATATCGTTTTCTAGAGTTTTGTATTTGGCGGCATGCCTATAATTATCTTCAGGCTAGAAGTTGGACATCATTGATATTTGATTTGTCTTCGGGCTAGACGTTGGGTGTCACCATTATGTATTTTGCCTTCAGGCTAAACGTTGAGTGTTATTGATATTTACCTTCGAGCTAAACACTGGATGTCAAAAAATAGTCCAAAAGACTATCTTTGGAACTTGAACATTATATATAGCATCATGGGCTCAATGCATGTAATTGTGTTAAATGATAATTTGAAAAGATAATAAACAAAATTTGGAAAAGAAATTTCTTGTTGCATCATTAGATTTAATGAAAATGCAATTTATATTATTTTATTTTAATTTACATTATTATCAAAGTATGTACCACTAAGCGATATACTTAGCACGATTTTGTTTATTGCGCAGGTGACATGGTTAGTACCGAAAGCCCTGCTAGACTTAAGCAGGTCTAGGGAGTTTGTATTTTGCTGAAAGGTTTATTTTGTTATATGAGACCCTAACTAGTTTGCAAGCATGTAAACGTTTGTGTTTAAAACTTATTTTAATTATGTACATTATTTCTGCATATATGAAAATGTTGTAAAATATGAAGTGTTTGAAATAAATGAGAAATTTGCACATACATATATATATATACATTTAAATATGTATTTATATATGTTTGTGTGATTTTGAGAAATACTAGAGGATGGTGAATATATGATTTTTGGGGGTACAAAATTTTTATGCAGGTTGAGTTATTGATTTTGAAAAATATCCAAAATACAGTCGAAACTCTAGCGAATTTTTTCGAAAAATTTTTCTTTAAAATTTATATTTTCGTTAATTAAATTATTTATATTTTTACTTATAAACATGTTAAGGTACATTTACAATATTCAAATATTTTCTTATAAATATGATAAATTTTATAAATATCAAATATGATAACATTCTTGTATTTTATATATATACTATATATATATGAGTTATACGTATTGTATATATATATGGTATAAAAGTATTATATGCATATCTATTCTATTGAAAAAAAATGAGAAGTGCAACAAGTTGATTTTATAATAATCATATTAGTTATTTTTTAGCTGATGTTTATGATTAAAATTTGTTAAATGAAAAGTTTTAGATTTAGGGGTTTTTATAAAACTGCTAATTTTTTTAAAATACGGCATAAAAAAATATTTACATTTCTTGAAAAAAAAGTATAGTCAAATTTATAAAAATATTTTACTTTTTACTAAAATAAGATTTTGTTCAAAAATATCTCTTCTCTCACTAAAAATAATATTTTACTTTAAATTTTAATTTTTTTTCAAATATTACTATTAAATAAATATATTTTAATAAAATAATAAAAATTAATATTTTAAATTATATTTTCAACATATAAAATATATTATTTTTTATAAAATAAAAATTTTTGATTTTGATTATAAATAATAAATAACACTCATGAAAAATAATATAAAAAAGCAATATACATAAATATATTGATAAAAATTATTAAATTTATTTTTAAATAGATTTCACATATTATAAATATAAAAATAAAGTTTAAAAATATTAATTTTTTTTATATATATGTTGTATAGATGTTGTATGTATATTTTGTATATATTATATAGATGTTCTATATATATTGTGTATGTACATATTTATTGTATATTTTATGAGTACGCAATATAGATATTTTGTATATAAAAAATTAAAAATTTAAAAAATATTAAACAAATTTTGTAAATATTTAATAGATATTACATGTATATTTGATGTGCGTTGTGTAAATATTATTATTTATTATGTGTATATTTTATATATATTGTGTATATATTTGTGATTTTTATATGTATATTAAAAATACGAGAATAAAAAATTATTTATGAATAAAAATATAAAAATAAAAAATAAATAAACAAAAAAAAGTTAAATAAATAAAAGAAAATCATTGAGAACCGTAAAATTAAAAGTGAAACCGTAAGATTTAAAAAAATATATCCGTAAACTGAAAAGGGGGCCACCGCATTTCCGTGATACGTGTAATTTCCTCTTAGATTTATGTATGACAGCCTCCAAAACCTTGTCCTGGTGGTCATGTGCAACGATGACATCTTCGAATGCTACGCTTGGCAAATTTTCATAGTAATTTAAGTTTGCCTCCCAACTAATATCTCATGTAATATATATAGTGTACAAACAATTCCGCCGTGAATACCAAAGCAAATTAACGACAAAAACGATGTGTAGAAAGCGACTTTCATGTGCCGTCTTCTTATCCCACAAACCTCCAACGCCTATTCATTGAGTTTAACCATCAAATATTTCGTCTACATCACACACTTTATAATTTCTTCCTCCTTTTAATACCATACAAATCTTCATTTCTTAAAAGGCATCTTTGGCTATTAAGCCAGAAAATAATTAGGCCAATTGTATTGCATTACTTCGCTGATCTTCAGCATGGCTAAGGTAAACAGAACAAACACCAATAGAAACCTTGAGACTCTACTAGACATGGATAAGAACATGGCAGCAAAAAAAAATGCCCTGCCAGTTGATCCTCGGAAGATGATTCCAGGCCATGGACTTGAGTTCAATAATGTGTCCTACAGTGTGAAGAAAAAACAAAAGAAAGATGGTGTTTGGATTACCAAAGAAGCTTTTCTTCTCGATGATATATCTGGTCAAGCTATGAGAGGTGAAATTTTGGCCATCATAGGACCCAGTGGTGCTGGTAAATCCACTTTTCTTGATGCTTTGGCTGGCCGAATTGCACAGGGCAGTCTCGAGGGATCTGTTCTGATAGATGGAAAACCAGTTAGTACCTCTCATGTACTTAAGGCGTGCATTTATAAACATAAGAATTAGTTTAACAAGTACATTTCCTCATAATAAACAAAAAAAAACTTACGGTTGTTGCAGGTCACTACCAGTTACATGAAGATGATATCATCTTATGTGATGCAAGATGATCAGCTCTTCCCTATGTTGACTGTTTTCGAGACATTCATGTTTGCAGCTGAAGTTAGGCTTCCTCCTTCCATTTCAAGGAGTGAGAAAAAACAAAGAGTCTATGAGCTCCTTGACCAGCTGGGGTTAACGGTACTAAAGCTCTTCTTTTTCTTGGTTCTTCAGGCTAAAAGCAATTAACTGAGCTAGTTCTAATCATTATTACAATTGTCTCTCTCTCACACACACATAATTATTATGTGCATATCCATATGAACACATTTAAGAATGCAAAGTATGTAACTAATGCTATTAGGCATATTAACATATTTGATAACGTAAACTATGCAATTAATGCTAATAGTCCATAAACTCCGGTGGTTGAGTGCTTATTTGGTAAAAGAAGAGGTTAAGATTTGAGAGAAAGTCTTACTTACACCAAGTATATATACCAATCTAGTACGATAAGAACATATATAGAGCAGAAAAAAAAGTATAGATATTTTTCCAAATGCTAAAAAATAGACGTAAAAAATTATATTAATTAAGATATCCACTCGTTGGTTTGGATGTATAAGATAAGTTATACCGCTTAGAAGAGGCAAGAATTTTTCCTTTGAGAGAAAGTCTTACTTACACCTAGTATATATACCAATCTCGTAGGATAAGAACATATATAGAGAAGAAAAAAAAAGTATAGATGTTTTTCCAAATGCTAAGAAATAGACGTAAAAAATTATATTAATTAAGATATTCACTCGTTGGTTTGGATCTATAAGATAAGTTATACCGCTTAGAAGAGACAAGAATTTTTCCTTTCAAATATTATTGTCGTACTTTACGAAATTTCTAAGTGTATCAAAACTAGAAGTACATAAACAATAATGTGATTAAATATCAATGATAGAGTGCAGCGCATACATACATTGGTGATGAAGGAAGAAGAGGAGTGTCAGGTGGAGAACGGCGAAGGGTAACTATTGGAATAGATATTATTCACAAGCCATCATTATTGTTCCTTGATGAACCAACCTCAGGTCTTGATTCTACAAGTGCTTACAGTGTGGTGGAAAAAGTGAAGGACATAGCTCGGAGTGGTAGTATAGTCTTGATGACCATTCACCAACCTTCTTTCAGGATTCAAATGCTCTTAGACCGTATCATAGTTCTGGCAAGGTACGTTATAACTTCAAAAATTTTAAAATTTCCATTAAATAGCTTAAGTTTGAAGATTTCAAAAAATCTGTAAACAGGGGCAGACTAATATATACAGGAAGCCCAGGTGCCCTTCCTGCCCATCTTTCTGGATTTGGAAGGCCAGTTCCTGATGGTGAAAACAGCCTGGAATATCTTCTTGATGTGATAAAAGAGTATGATGAGGCCACTGTAGGACTTGAGCCTCTTGTTCTTTACCAAAGGGATGGAATCAAACCAGATCAAGCAGCCAGGAAGCCTATACCCAAGACACCCAAGACCCCAAGAACTCCATATATGAATACCCCTAGCTCCAAGCATGCCATCAGCCTCAGGAGCCAAGCATTCTCAATTAACGGAAATATGACATCTCAAACCCACTCAGAACAATTTAATTATGATGATGATGAAGAGGATGCTGATGATAACTTTGATAATTCCCTTGAACGTAAACATATGCCCACACCGATGCACATGCAAAGTGGTGTCTATCATCCGCGTTTGGCTTCACAGTTCTACAAAGATTTTTCCGTCTGGCTTTACAATGGTGTTAAAGGAACTCCTCGTCGTGCGCCATCATGGACTCCTGCAAGAACTCCAGGAAGGACACCAGCAAAAACGCCAATGTCTGCTGCAAGAAGTCATGTCTCAAGCCGATATCCAACACCTCAACAAGTCCCTTCTCGTCCAAAAACTCCATTAATCTTTAGCCCCTCGATAGACTCATATACTGCTTCTTATGAAGGTTTTGACATGGAGGACGAAGAAGTGCTTGATGAGCCAGCACATGGTCCTAAATTCGCCAACCCATGGCTCCGTGAAATTACAGTCCTTTCTTGGCGAACAGCAGTTAATGTTGTTCGTACTCCTGAACTTTTTCTCTCAAGAGAGATCGTATTAACTGTGATGGCACTAATTCTTTCCTCACTTTTCAAAAACCTGAGTGAAGATACATTCAAAACCATCAACCGGCTTCTCAATTTCTATATTTTTGCTGTTTGCTTGGTTTTCTTTTCCTCCAATGATGCTGTCCCAACATTTATCCAGGAAAGATTTATCTTCATCAGAGAAACTTCCCACAATGCTTACCGTGCTTCCTCTTATGTTATCTCCTCTCTCATAGTGTATCTCCCATTTTTTGCAATCCAAGGGTTGACATTTGCTGCCATTACAAAATTCATGCTGCATTTGCAAAGCAATCTCATCAACTTTTGGATAATTCTTTTTGTCTCACTAATAACTACAAATGGTTATGTTATGCTAGTTAGTGCACTAGTCCCCAGTTACATCACTGGATATGCAGTTGTGATCGCCACAACTGCTCTTTTCTTCTTGACTTGTGGGTTCTTCTTGAAGCAGACACAGATACCAATCTACTGGAGGTGGCTCCATTACATATCTGCAATCAAATATCCCTTTGAGGCTATGTTGTTAAATGAGTTCAAAGGAACAAGATGCTATAATGGATCTTCTACAGATCTTTCACCTGGTCCTCTAGGAGAGATCAAATTTAGCAAACTGCATACCAATTATACAACAAGAGTAAACTGCCCATTAATTGGACAAGATATTCTATCCTCAATGGATATTAAGATGGACAACCTTTGGTATCATGTTGCTATATTACTAGCTTGGGGAGTACTTTATAGACTCTTCTTCTATGTCGTTCTTAGATTTTATTCCAAGAATGAGAGGAAATGAAGAGAGTTTTTTCTGCAACTATAGCAGCTACTAAAATTATATTAGGATCCATCTTGTTGGTCTCTTAATGGGGTAGCTTTTGCTGAGGTTGTTTGTCGGTTTGAAAGGTTTTTGTGAGATTTGCAATGTTATTGAAGTATTTCATGTTATGTGCTAACTCTTGTCTTAGTATATTGAATTGCAATGCCAATTGGGTTTTAAGAAGAGCAGAATGGGTCTTGGTATTAGCAGTGCAGTTGTACGAAATAACTGAAGTGCATATATGTTGTATTAAGAAGAGCTTCTCTTTGGGAATTAACCATGTCATCTGATGTTGTCGTTCTTTTGCTGAGAGTTTTTTAATTTCCTTTGGGGTAATATCTGTTGTGTTTGTGTCCATCAATACTATGAATAGTATGGATGTTTGATTTGTATTGAGCTGGGGCTAGAGTTTTTTCATATGAGCTGTTGTAATTTAGTCGTGTGTGTATGGGGATAGCCTTTTGCCTTGGTACTCAACAACTCCTGTTTTTTCCTTTTCTGTAGTATTAAAAATAAATAATAAATATACTTTCTATAAAAAAAAATTGAAGAGAGTTTTTTCTATGGTTTTCATTTGATTCTGTTTGTCTTCCAATTAAAGACCATAACTAAAGATAATTTCTATATAGCAGCATGTGCTGAATGTTCAGGATCATCTGCTTGCCAATTCTTTTGTTTTTTCATAAACCGCTCGAAATAATGGAAAATATACGAAGTTATGATGGAATTTACAAAGATCAATGTCCTTTTTGTATTTTGTTTATAGGACAAATTTTTAAACACCCACCCTCTTTGGATTTTACCTTAAATACATGCTACTGCTACAGTACACGGAATGGAAATGATAATGCATAATACGAATTATATACTTCATACAACAGAATGAGGGTAGGCTTCTTTCAGATCTCATAGAGAAAATAAAATAAAAATATTTTCTAAAAAACATTTGAGTTTAGCTGTTACTATATAATAAAGATATAAATCGGGCTGCTAAGATAGTACAATTTGATGGCTACTTATTTTGTTTGAACCCTAAATTTTCAACACTACTGAACAGGTACTCGATTACTTTGATAATCACGCATTTTCCATACACTTCGTTTTCTATACACCTCACGAGGCCATAATAATATCCTATAGAGTCCATGTTTATTCTAGCTTGTTGCACTTGTGCCTTTGCATTGCTTTGTAATCTCAGCCTCAACAATAAAGGCTTAGAAAAGCATCATAATATGCTGGCATAAACATGTGGGGGAAAGCAAGCATAGCCAAGGGCTGTCTTGGAAGTTAATACATACATACATACATATATATATATATATATCTATGTCAAGTAAACTACACGAAACTGATAATTTTATTTATCAATATAAATTTTGTTATACTATCAAATTAATTTGTTATATAGTTATTGAACTTATATTCATTCACAGCCAAATTGTCTCATATACTCTCAACTTTTCACAAGTTTTCAATGCTATCCTTGTTTTTTTTTTTAAATGGAATAGTATACTTCTATATTATTTACAACTATATCCAACAATTCTTAAGTATGTGTAATTGACAATATAACAGTCAAATAAAATAGTAGGAAAATTTTAACATGAATTTAGTCTTTATCTCTGCTCATAAGCCAGATTAATAAAAATATATAATTTAAAAATAAAAACTAATTAAAATTATTTTTTTAAAATATTATAATTTAAATTAGCGTTTTTGATTGATTTGGCGGGACCAGATAATCGAATTTTCCTAGAATAGTAAATATTATAAGATCCTTGAAATTTGCCATAATAAGCACTTTAAATATTTGCTAAATTCAAAATACATATTCTTAGTCCATGTAATATTTTTTATTAAAAAAAATTGTAGGATTTTAAGAGGCTATAAGTGTTTTATATTATACTAATTAAAGGACTAAACAATATTATATTATCAAATTCGATATTAGTGGGTGCTCATGATCTGTTAACAGAAAAATTATTAGATATCATATATTTGAAACCGAATTGATCATATATCGATTTTATATTTTATAAATCAAAACCCAATGTTTTTACTGGTTAACGCTAATTAGTTAACCAGTATTATTGGACATATTAACTATTTTTTTCTGGGATCTTCAATCAACAAATGTGTATATTTGAATTTCACTTATCTCAAAGTCAAAATTACAACCGTAAAATTAGTGGTCAAGCCAATTAACATATTAAGTTGTACGAACTAATAATATTAAAGTGTAGAGCAGAGTACAAGCAGAATTCGGTGGGGTTAACGGAATATATATATATATATATATTATTGACAGTGACCAAACTCAAAAATGTTAAATTGGTGCCAACTGAATCTCTTATAATTTTTCAATTGGTGTGAATCAATTTCAAATTCAGTCACATGATATTGGACTTTTATTGGGTTAACTTTTTGTGTTATAGGGTCAAATTAGGTTGAATTTGGTTGGGTTAAGGGGATAAATAAAACAAAATAACATCGTTTAATATTTATGCCTATTTATTTATATACAATTTTAAAAGAGTTGAACGAGTTTAAATTCAGGAACAAAAATCCAAACCATACGTGATCTTTTTTTATTATTAAAATTGAATTGACCCCGTAGTTTATTTCTAAATATAACAAACCTATCTCAACTGACATGGGTTGCTTGAATTTGATCCGATTCAAAAATTTTGCCTACTAAAGTGCATACAATAAGAATTTAACAATGCAACAAATAATGTAGTAATTAATTAAAAAAAGCACAAAAACAAATTATTTAATTTAAACTTTTTGAAGATCTATATATGTGTGTGTCTATATATATACATATATATATATATACACATATGCAAAAGCAGAAGCTTGAAGATGCTACTTGGAAAGATTTCCAGTCCATCAAAGACAGAGTTGCCAATATTAACCTTGAGGACAAGGTTGCTGTCCGAGGGGAAGGTATTGATAGACCAAGAAGATTACATCGGCTGCCAAAATCAAATCCTAAGTACCTTGACTAATTCTATGTCTTGGTTACTGTTACTGTTGCTTGTTTAAATAAAGCTACATAGTAATTATTTGATTTTTATCCAGTTGCAGTATTGATTTGTTTGTTTTATTTTAGAATCAATTGTCCTTATTTTTAGGAAAGTTGTTATGTAGCAACAGCATATATATATAACTGCTTCTTCATCAATAAAGGCAACCAAAAAATTATCAAACTCTTCTTTGGTTTATTTCTCACAAAAGCAGAAATATTTATTTTTTTTGTTTACACTCTGATTGGGACTTAACATTGGTATCAGAGCTCTATTTTTTTTTCATCTTATTTTTTCTTCCTATTCCTTTCATGGCAACTAACAGGGAATGGATTGAGACCTTAGAAGCAGGGTTGGGGCAGCTCCAAGACACTGTGGGTCGAATGGAAACTGGGGTTGCTGACAAATTGCAACGCCTAGAGGACATGATGTCCAAGCTAACTGAAACAGTGTTGTCCAACCGAGATGGTGCTAGTAGCAGCACTCCTGAACAGCCCCGTAGCTGGAATGATTCAAATGAAGGAGGGAGGCCAATGTTCTCTTCTAAATTGGCTAAACTCGAATTTCCAAAGTACTCCGGAACTGATCCAACAGAGTGGCTTACACGAGCTAAACAATTCTTTGACTTCCAAGCCACGCTAGCAGCAGAAAAGGTGTCGTTAGCTTCTTATCACATGCAAGGAGAAGCCAACGAATGGTGGTATTGGTTACAAAGAACTTACCAGGAAAAAGAAGACAAGGAGGTAACTTGGGAGATTTTCGTGGAAGAATTATGGGCAAGGTTTGGTCTAATAGATTGTGAGGATTTTGATGAATCCCTATCTAAAATTTGCCAACTCGGCTCCTTGAGAGATTATCAGAAAGAATTCGAAAGACTGGGCAATAAGGTACGTGGGTGGACACAGAAAGCTCTGGCAGGTACCTTCATGGGCGGATTAAAACCTGAAATTGCAGATGGAATTCGAATGTTTAAGCCAAAATCCTTAAAGGATACAATCAGTTTGGCCAGAATGTGAGATGACCAACTTAATCGGCAGAAGAGGGTCATTCGACCTAATACTCTATCTCCGACTTCTTCTCCAATTAAAAAGTCGGAAACACCAATACGCCCCAGATGCAGAAGAGGCGTGCTCAACGACTCTATTTTAATTGTTAAGAGAAATTTACTCCTGGGCATCGTTGCAAAGGACCTCAACTTCTGCTGTTAAATGGTGGTGACGATAATGCAGATGAAGATGATGATCAACCAGAGATATCACTTAATGCTCTCTTCGGATGGACAACTCACAGAACAATGCGGGTAATGGCAAAATTTGGTCCTTATACTATGATGGCTTTGATTGACAGCGAGTCTACACACAACTTCATCAATGACAAAGTGGCCAACATATTGCAATTACCAGTTGCTCCAATAGAACCCAGCAACATCAAAGTCGCGAATGGAGGGTCACTAAAGTGCCATGGCCGATTCAATGATGTCAACTTACACCTCCAAGGTATCCTTTTTACTGTCACTTTGTATGCCTTACCTCTAATTGGGTTGGATGTGGTCTTAGGGATTCAATGGCTGGAAAAATTGGGAACTGTGGCCTGTAATTGGCAACACTTAACGATGGAATTCCAATGGAACAATAGAACTCACAGATTATAGGGGTTGGGAACACCAGTTATTCGGTCAGCTTCCCTTCAAGCTATCTCTAAGTAGACACGACATGGAAGCTCAGTCTTTGTTGTTTGTGCTGAATCAACTATGGGTACAGTGAACGTCGATCCTGAACTAAAGTCAATATTGGACAAGTACCAAGATTTGTTCCAGGAGCCTTCTCAACTACCTCCGCCAAGAGAAATAGAGCATCACATCAACTTAAAGGAAGGTACTGAGCCTATCAACATAAGGTTGTACAGGTATGCCTATTTTCAAAAAGATGAAATAAAAAAACAAGTGCATGACATGTTAGAATTGGGGCTAATAAGGTCTAGCACTAGTCCATTTTCTTCTCCTTTTTTATTGGTAAAAAAAAAAGATGGGTCTTGGCGGTTTTGCACTGATTATAGGGCACTTAATTCTGTCATAATTAAAGATAGATTTCCTATTCCTACCATCGATGACATGCTTGATGAGCTTCATGGAGCAAAATATTTTACCAAACTAGACCTTCAGGCGGGATTCCATCAAGTACGAGTTCATTCCACAGATATTCCAAAAACTGCTTTTTGAACTCATAATAGTCATTATGAATATTTAGTCATGCCCGTTGGATTATGTAATGCACCATCTACATTTCAAGCAGTTATGAACTCTATTTTTCATCCCTTCCTCCTTAAATTTGTCTTAGTCTTCTTTGACGATATTCTTATCTATAGCCCCAATTGGACCATGCATCTTGAACATGTTAAAACAGCTTTTGAAATTTTGAGGCAGCACCAATTTTTTATTAAACTCACCAAGTATGCCTTTGGTTCGCAAGAATTGGAGTATTTGGGACATGTTGATACTCCTCAAGGGGTTAAAGTGGATCAAAATAAAATATCAGCTATGTTGAATTGGCCTACACCCACTAATGTTTCTGAGTTGCGTGGATTCTTAGGCCTTACAGGTTACTACAGGAAGTTCGTCTGCAATTATGGGCTTATAGCACAAGCACTCACCAATCTTTTGAAAAAGGGACACTTCCAATGGACTGATGTAGCAGATACAGCCTTCCAGCAGCTCAAATCTGCCATGACAGCCATGCCCACCCTTGCTATGCCAAATTTTAATGACACCTTTGTCATTAAGTCAGATGCTTTAGGAGATGGCATTAGTGCTGTGTTAACACAACAAGGCAGGCCAATTGCATTCATGAGCAGAGCTTTGGGCAGTAAAAAGCGAACTTGGTCAATCTATGCGAAGGAAATGTTAGCCATCATTCATGCAATCTAGACATGGAGGCCATATTTGCTTGGCCGGAAATTTATTATCTATACTGACCAACGAAGCCTCAAGCACCTATTGGAGCACAGAGTGGTTACACCAGAACAACAAAAGTGGGTTTCTAAACTTCTTGGGTACGATTATGAGATCTGGTACAAACCAGGAAAAGAGAATAGTGCAGCTGATGCATTATCAAAGGTCTCCAGCAGTCCGTGTTTAGAAGCTTTGTTTGTATCTAAAACTCAATTGTGGGATACAATCAAAGAGGAAGCTAAATCTCATCCTTATATGATTAAAATCAACAAAGAAGCATCTGCAAATCCAGGCAATCCATATCGGTGGCAAAATGGATTGGTGAGCTATAAAAATCGAATTGTTGTGCCACCCTAATCTGCAGTCATCTAGCAATTGTTACATGAATTCCATGATTCACCTCTTGGCAGCCATTCCGAGGTTTTGAGAACCTATAAAAGATTGGCGCAACAATTTTATTGGCCCTCAATGCACAAAACAATGAAGAATTATGTAGCTGCTTGCGAGATTTGCCAACGAGTTAAGAGTGAGACTCTATCTCCGGCGGGTTTACTATAACCCCTTCCAGTTCCTTGCCAACTTTGGGATGACATCACTATGGACTTTATTGATGGGCTGCCAACTTCAAACGGTAAGAACTCAATTTTGGTTGTGGTTGATAGATTGAGCAAATTAGCTCATTTTATGGCACTATCGCATCCATTTTCGGCAAAAGTGGTGGTTGAAAAATTTGTCGAAGGGATAGTAAAGCTTCATGGTATGCCAAGGTCAATTATTTCTGACCGTAATACCATATTTATCAGTCATTTTTGGCGTGAGTTTTTCAAAATGTCAGGGACAAAGCTGCAAATGAGTTCTGCCTATCATCCCTAAACGGACGGACAGTCGAAAGTGGTCAACCATTGTATTGACCAGTATCTCCGGAGCTTTGTGTACCGGCAACCACGCAAATGGTATTCTTTTCTGCCTTGGGTAGAATTTTGGTACAACACAACTTTTCATGTGTCAATAGGTATGATTCCCTTCCAAGCCTTGTATGGGAGGCTGCCTCCGACAATTCCTCGTTACCATGAGGGAAGCAGTTCCGTTAATGAAATTGATCGCACCCTACTCTCCAGAGATGCTTTACTGCAGCAACTGAAATCTAATCTTCAGGCCGCAAACAATCAAATGAAACAATATGCTGATTCCAAGAGGCATGATATTCAATTTGAGGTAAGTGATTAGGTATTTTTGAAGCTTCATCCCTATCGCCAACAATCTGTGTTTGCTAGAGCTCATCAAAAGCTTGCATATAAATTTTATGGGCCATATCAGATTGAAGAGAAAATTGGACAGGTTGCTTATAAGCTTAAACTTCCTACTGGATCTCGCATTCACCCAGCTTTTCATGTGTCTCTTTTAAAGAAGAAAATTGGGGATTCAATTCTTATTAGCAAGGAGCTGCCTCCTATATCCGATGATGGTGAGTTAATTCTGGAACCTGAAACTATTTTAGATACATGCTGGATAAAAAAAGGGGCCAAGTATGTAGAGCAGGTTTTGGTCAAGTGGAAGAAGCTTATGCAAGAAGATGCTACTTGGGAAGATTTCCAGTCCATCAAAGACAGATTTGCCAATATTAACCTTGAGGACAACGTTGTTGTCCGAGGGGAAGGTATTGATAGACC
Source organism: Garcia nutans (assembly GCA_947685225.1). NCBI lineage: Eukaryota > Viridiplantae > Streptophyta > Magnoliopsida > Malpighiales > Euphorbiaceae > Garcia > Garcia nutans. The sequence goes on along the minus strand of CANTUV010000002.1, from coordinate 13,429,680 downwards.
AAGAAGATCACATCGGTTGCTGAAGTCAAATCCTAAGTACCTTGACTAATTCTGTGTCTTGGTAAGTATTACTGTTGCTTGCTTAAATAAAGCTACACAGTTATTATTTGATTTTTATCCAGTTGCAGTATTGATTTGTTTGTTTTTATTTTAGAATCAATTGTCCTTATTTTTAGGAAAGTTGTTATGTAGCAACAGTATATATATAACTGCTTATTCATCAATAAAGGCAACCAAAAAATTATCAAACTCTTCTCTGGTTTATTTCTCACCAAAAACAGAAATATTTATTTCTTTTATTTACACTCTGATTGGGACCTAACAATATTAAATAGGAAAAGAAGAAAACTACACAGAAACTTGGAAGTTTCTGTTAACAGTTCGACTTCAACCCATATAAGTAGGGCTGTTCAAAAAACCCATGGCCCGAAAAACCCGGCCCGACCCGAGGGGTTCGGGCCGGGTTGGGCAAACCCAAAAATCATTTAGGGTCGGGCTTTGGGTTATATTTTACTGCCCGAACCTGAGTCGGGTCGGGCTTCGGGTTATGCTTTAAAATTTTTGGGCTCACCCGACCCGGCCCGAAAAATATTTAATTTTTTTAAATCTTATATAAATTCTAAAAACCCTAAAAACTTGAAAACATAACACTCTCTCCCTCTGCCCTCTTTTCTTTGCGCCGCAGCTCGTTCAGCAGGTCTAGCAGCAGCAGTCTCGTTCAGCAGGTCCAGCAGCCAAATCGTCCAGCAGCCAGGTCGTCCAGCAGCAGGTCGTCGCGCCCAGAACTTGTGCACAACTGCTGCTTATCGGCCTGTTAGGGAGCTGATAAGGCAAGAAAGGTTAAAGGATATGGTGAGTTGCATCTACTTTTAGTCGAAATAAAAAAAATCTAATTTCTTGTTTCTTGAAGTGATAATGCCTGTTGAGGTTGCATTCATGAAATTTCTCTTTGTAGGAGAAAAGGCAGAAAACTGCAGAAGCGCTTAAATCAGGACAATCTGTGGATAAAAAAGAAGAAAGCAAAGAGGAGCGAGTAATCATCCTCACGCCATTAAGCATGGAAGACTTCAGACTTGCAAAGAATCAGGCAAAATTTCTTTTCTCTTCTCTCTTCCTTCCCCCCACCCTCCCTTGCCATATAAAATTCTGAGTGAAGAATGCTTAGTTGAGAAGAGTAAAGAATCCTAGTTCTATAAACACTTTATGTGCAGCTCGCTGCCAGCTTTGCATCTGAGGGATCTATAATGAGCGAGTTGAAGCAGTGGAATGATTTGTACGGTGAAGGAGGTTCAAGGAAAAAGGAGTTGTTGTCTTATTTCTTATGAAACCCCATTACCGTTTTCTAGGGAAAAATTTAAATTTTATTTTTTTAAAAAAAATTGGCCCGTTGGGTTAGCCCGACCCAGCCCCGAACCCGGTTAGGCCCGAATTGGCCCAGCCCGATCGGGCTTAGGGTCGGGCTTCGGGCTGTGTTTTGCAGCCCAAACAGTTTTCGGCCCGGGCTACGGGCTGAGGTGAAACCCGGCCCAGCCCGGCCCGAGAACACCCCTACATATAAGACTACAAAAATGCCCTCTATAGTGTCCAGTACAAAAGAAAACCCTATAGGAAAATTAAAAAGTCTTATAGATGCCAATTCAATCCTAAGAATGAGACCTATTATAAGAAACTTTCATGCATGTTCCAAACAATAGTCCAAATATAAGAATCCTTTGGTTTTGTCTACTAGTACAAATGCCTATCACCTTGCGCGATTTTGGGTAGAAAGAAAAGTCTGATACCCCTTGTAGTTGCTACACAGAAATTAGTAGAAATTAAAATTTTTAAATCCAAACTAAAAGAACTCAAGCCAAAACAAGAAAAAGATGTAGATTTTTTACAAATGCTCTTGAAAAATCACATTGAAGAAAAATGATCTGATTCTGAAAAATGAAGAAACTTAAGAATTACAAAACTTGGAAAATAATAAAGAACTTTCTAGGGATTTTCTTTATGCTTTGCGAGAAATAACTTCACATGAATATTTAATTCAAATTACTTTAGTGTTTTTAGATGACTTCAAACTAAATAATATTGTCTTATTCAGTACCGGGGCGGGATCTAAATTGCATCAAAGTAGACATAGTTCTAAACCTTTTTCATAAAAAAAAGGTGAAGAACTCTTGGCAGCAAATGATTCCAAATTAAATCTCAAATGTAAACTTTGAGCCTTCTATAGTGAGTAATAGAATTGTGCTAAAAAATGCTTTTGTCTTAGTGGAAGACATTTAACATATTATTGTATTAAGAACTCGTTTTATAAATTTAATTACTTCCTATAAAATCAAGACAAAAAAAAAAAAAAAGCACGAAACTTTACACCCTTGAATTTTCCTCATGTCCAATACGGTCCAAAACAATGCAAACCAAAATAATGCAGGACTTTTAGACCAACCAACTGGCCTAGTTCAAGTAGGTTTGATTAAGGTCATGAGGCTAGGTGAATTTGCCATGGACTGGCAAATTGCCCTAAGCCATAGGCGAATTCACCTATCACATAGGCAAATTTGCCTAAGCCTTGTGCCTAGGCAATTTCGCCTATGTTATAGGCAAATTTGACTGTAGCATAGGCGAAGGTGAACATGCCTATAATAGTGGCTTTGAGCTCTTATGCAACTTTTCGGACATGCAATGAACATGAGGAATGGATGGACATCTTTTCCATTTTGTAGAACATTCTGACTGGAGAACGTGCAGTGGGGGAAAGGAAGAACAGAAAATGAGTAAAGAAAATAGTATCAGTAGTCCATATGATGATTTAGAGGAAAAATTAATAAAGAATGTGCAGATAGAGAAAGAAGAAAATAACCACAGCATACACAACATACATATACTAGACTCCACTGCATACATTTAAGAACGATAATACAGTACTAGACTTTGGGGTCTACATACATTCAGAGTAAGACAGAAACGACAATGCAGATATGTCTTCTATTCTTTGAAATCAAACTCTCTTGGTTTGATTGAAATGAATTAATTTTATTTATTGTTTTTATCCTTATAATATGTTATAGTTTACGTCTATATCTCATGTTTAGAAATCTTGCACTTCAAAAAAAATTAGCAAACTAGTGACGAATTTTAGTGATGGACAAGTCCATCACTAATTTGTAGCTTATTACAAATCGATTAGTGATGGAAAATAAATTTAGAGATGAAAATTTGTGATGAAAAAGTTTTTATCACAAATTATGGAGCAAAAATATTTGTGATGAAACAGTAATAGACTGGTGATGGATTTTTGCGATAGATCATTTTCCATCACAAAATAGTGGCAGCAAATGCCCGCCCGAAAGTTTTTAATGAATTTGTGATGGACAATCTGTTATAAAAAAATTGATCATTTGGAAAAAAATATTTTTTGCATAAAGTGAAATTAGTAACAGAAAAATTCATCACTAATATAGTGACAAATTTATGATGGAAATTACATCCATAACTAAATTAGTGACAAATTCTTAATTCCATTACGAATTTAGAACCTGCCACTAATTTTGACGTAGATTTTAAATCCATTACTAAATTTATGATGAAATTGTGATGGGTGCCAAATCAGTAAAAAATTTATGACGGATTAAGATAATTAGTGACGAATACATTAATTTGTCACAAAACTAGTAACTGATTTGGAATTTGCCACAAATCGGGCACAATTCCTTCCAAAACTAACTTATTTTTGAAATCTAATTTATTTTTGATAAATAAAAAAAATGTAATTTTGATTAAAAAATAATTTTGATATGCAATATTTTTATTCAAATTGGTAATAAATTTGCTATTTTAAAAAAAGATGAAATATAGTTTTACATCTAAAAGAAATATAAAATCATAAAATAGAAAAGCAATTGAGAAATTGTTCCAAACTAAAGTTTTAATTGTTTTATAAATACACATATGATTGAACACATGCATATACAAATATCAAGAAAGAATGAAGTCAAATTCTCTCTTAATGAAAGTCTAATTTTTTATAGGATAAATAAAATTAAAAAATTAAATAATATCAAAATAAGTATTTTTTTTATATTAATTTAGCAAGATAAATTGAAAAAATATTTTTTATATTAATTTAGCAAGATTAATTAAAAAATATAAATTTAATATTTATAATTTAAATTTGCTATTTTTTCAAATATCATATTCCTGATATATATATATATATATATTAGAATTACTAAATTAATTATATTTAATAAATTTATCATTATAACTTATTAGACTATTCTAATTTGGATTACTAAATTGATATTTCATTTGGATTATAGTGTATATATTTATAGTTGCCAACAAATAAAACATGAACATCATATTTGTACATTTATATACATTTATGTATTTAATACATATATGTATATGTTTATAAGATATTTATGTAAATATGCATAATTCGATAAATATATATTAATTTATGTATTTATATAAAAAATAAATAATTATATATTTACATATATTAATATTTTTATATTTTTATAGATTTTTCTCAACTTTAATACAATTATAAGTAATCCATCACTAACTTTAAAATTTATTTTTTCTTCAATTTTGTCTTTTCACACTCGTTTAAGTATTTTATTGACAAAGTAATAATGAAAATTGTAATCAGTTACTAAACAACTAATGACGAATTAGTAATAGAAAAATTCGATATTTATTTTTAAATTTATTTTTGAATTTTAAATACTGTTAAATAATTAATTTGGAGGGTATTTAGTATGTTGAAAGAGAGAAATACAAGATATATACATGATATATATAAGATATAAATATTTTACACTAAAAAGATAAAAAGTCAAAAAGTTAACAAGTCAAAAGTCAAAAGTAAAGTGTAAAAAAAAATTTAAAATGAATTATGGGTGAAAGAAGAAAAAATAAAATATATAATAAATTAATTATTAAATAATTACTGAATATATATACATGTGTGGTTAAGAAGACATAAAACAAAAAGTGAATTTTCTTCTTCTTCTTCTTTACCTTCATGGCCGAATTCCATGGTAGAGAGAGAGAGAGAGAGAGAGAGATTTTCTTTTAAATACTCAAAATTTCACAAGATTTTCAAAGGATCCAATGTGGTTTTGAAATTTAATCGAGGTTTAAGTCAGTTTCATCACTTTAAAACTTTGTTTTCTTTGGATTGTTGAGTTGGGTTATGTTAAGGGTAGGGAGAAAAAGTTGATTTTAATTGGAAAGAGGTAGTTGCGATGTGTTTGAGATATATATATATATATATATATTGAATTAGAGATTTATTCATTGAAGTAAACTTGAATTGTTAAGTTAGAGTTTATGGAGCAAATAGGTGAAATTATGATTTTTGATGGAATATTTCTTAATTGTTAAAATGGATTGTTTTAATGTTATTCTAATGTATAACTGATGATTTTACAGTTAGTTGAAGAAAAAGAGTTGGTTATGGTAAAGTTTAAGGAAGGTAGTGAAGGGAAATAGGGTTTTATTGGGAATTGATTAAAACTTGTACAATTAAAGGTTATTTTGAATAAAATGAGCTTGTAAATTATTTTAATTGAATAATTTTACTTGTCATTTGAATTAGGAAGTGAATAGGCCAAAGTAGACGAGTGGAGGAATTTAGGGTTTTTGAAAATTGAAGCTTGGAAGGTGCTTAAAGTGAGTTTTTAAAGAGATACGAGGTGAGTATATACTTTGTTTGCATTATAAGTGACTTGGCATGATGTATGTTGGCACACTTTGAAGGATGTTAGTATTCCTTAAAGTGATATGATGTATAAATGTGTGAGTACTAGTTAGATTTAATAATATTTTGTACAATATTTAATGTGATGTGAATTATGTATATGTTTGTGAATTGTGATAAGAATGTGAAAATAAGTCACATTGTGAATGTGACTTATGGATATGTAATGTGTTGTTCTAAAAATGTGGAAATTAGCTAAAGTATATATAAATATTATGAAAAATGATAAAATATGATAAAAAAAAATGAAAATGAACTACACTGTTTAATGTAATGGCACAATGTGAATAAAATGATAAAATGATGTTTAAAGCGAATGAGACTATGGGTGGTGATTATGTGGTATGAGATGATCACAAGAAATATATGGAAGCCGTGAATGAGAAATAAAGAAAGAACAAAATGAGATGTTAAATGGGATGAAAATAAGAAAGCAAATATTAATAATAATAAGAAATAGAAAAGGAAAGGAAAATATGATTAAATGTGATTAAATTATGTGATGCATGTTACTTTATAGAATAACAAGTTCCACAAAGTTGTATTTGGCATTGTTTAGCATGCCTTACACCTTCGGGCGAGACACGCTGGTGTTATAGATATGATTACGTTGATGAGACATGCCTGGTGTCTTATATATGATTATGCCTTTAATGAGACAGGTTGGTATCACTCATATTACTGTGCCTTCGGATCTTGACACGATGGTGTCATGATAGGCCAAAGCAATATTTCTAGAACTTGTATGTTATATATGTAACAACCCTTAACAATCATATTAAGAACTATTAAGGAATGTCACATAATGCCTACACACTTAAATGATTATTTTCAGATAAACAATAAAGCTATTATTAATAAAAAAATTTGCATAGTCTCCCCAAGAAATATGACATTTTGAACATCTTCTCCAATCAAACACAACTTGCAGAAGAAAAACACTCCTAAATTTTCATTCATTCTATATCAACTCCAATTGCAATAATCCATCATCTATAGTCCACTATTAAATTCAAATTCTTTTGGTTTTATGAAGATTTAGCTTAGTAAATATTTACCACAATTAATAACCCAAACTATATTTATAAAGTGTACAAAACTCTAGGTTATTCATAATTATACAACTATCATTGTAGGTACAATACTGCTATGTGAATAAAAGTAAATACATAATGCAAAACTTTTTTTTATCCACCTTCTGATTTGCAGTTGATCTTGAAGTGTTATAACTCAGTTAGCCAGATCTACCCTGTTCGTCTGATCTATGTGTCAAAAATAATTCTAACATGCTAAGTAATGCTTAATGTTTCTTGCATATTCATAACTTACCAAAAATTTTAACATAGGAAAAAATAACTGAATTTATGCATGTCAATAAAATTATAGCTTATCAATAATAAAATCAAGGTAAGAAACTAAATGTAAACAAACTAATCCATTTAACATTATTAAATTTCAGATTCATATGATTAAATAAAAGTAATCATTTGTACAATTTTCTTATCTTTGTAAATACCATTTACTTTGCCCACACACATTGAATTTTAAATCCTAGGTTTGGATAGCGAGCCAACAGTGGCAAGTAAATACCCAGTAATATCAGTTAGTATGACCAGTGTTCTAATAATGGAAAAATGCCCAATAACAGTAGTGACATAAAGTGTCCATTAATAGTAATGACACCGCATGTCTAGTAGTAGTAGTGATTGTCCAGTAATAGTAAAGACGTCCACCCTCTGGCTAGCCATTTAATCCAAAAGCTAGATTTAGTATCAGTATATGTTAGGTAATTGTTTTGATTAATTATGTATATATTTTTAGGGTAATTTTATTGGTTTTAAGTTAATTTTTATGTTAATTTGTGTTTAAAAATAGCTTGAAGTGTTTTCTTTAGGTTGAAGTACAAAACAATGGAGATTCAATTCAACTGATGGATGAAATTTGGATAAAAGCATGTGACATAGCCAAAGTCACTCATGGTTTGGTCGTGTCTCTCATCAAAGGCAAGGAAGACTAGGAACCAAGCAAGACACGGCTAGGACAAAGCCACCTTGGCCATGTCCCTCAAGAAAGGAAGCAAGAAAATGGTCAGAGAGTGACACTGGCAAGAGACAAGGCCAAGCCATTGGCCTAGCAGTGTCACATGATACGGCCACGACCAAGGCCTTGGCTGTGTCCCACTTGATAAAACCAAAGAATAAAGGAAGCAAAGCAAATGGCAGCGGTGAACACAAGCAGAAGACATGGCCATGCCACTAGCCGTGTCACACCTGGAAAAGAAGAAGAAATATTAGGCAGCCATGGACATGGCCTCAAGGCTTGGTCATGTAACACCCCTATACCCCATATATGCACACTACACACTACTACATCTGTAATATACATATACCGGATACAAGAGTGCCACAGTTTATATTAAACAACCCAATCTTTCAATTTAACAACAATATAAGTAAACTTAAAACATTCAAATTATATTATAAAATATACTAGATAAACATTTATTTATTAGGCAGCGGAAAATGTAGCGGTATTTATATTTATATAATTACATCAAAATCAATGTTTACAAAACATAAAGTTTATACATGTTTGGCAGTTCGTCTCTGATCTTTAAGCCTACAATCAACACTTTAGAGTCTAGACTTGACTCGGTCTAGATGAACTCTGCAGTCCTACCCTGTCACCTGCGCGATAAACCACAATCGCGTTAAGCCAACGGCTTTGTGGTACAAACTACAATAACAATATGCTTTAATGTAATGTTAATGTTACACATTCATAAATCATAAACAATACATATGAATATCATATTTCAAAACCTTACATTAAATCTTATTATTCATTTTGTTTTACCATTCATGAATCACATTTACACAAAAACAAGCATGGGCCCAAAAGAAAATAATATGCCATTCGACTTTCAGAGTTAATGTTTTGGTTCAATTATCACATTTATCATCCCAACTAGGCTTCAAGGATTAGGCTCAACCAAGCTTCAAGGGGAGCAAAGCATGCTAAGCATCAACCCAACTTGGCTTCAAGAACCAAACCCAACCTAGCTTCAAGGGTTGTAACATCTCAACTAGGCTTCAAGGACTAGACCCAACCAAGCTTCAAGGGGAGTTAAGCATGCTAAACTTCAACCCAACTTGGCTTTAAGGATCAAGCCCAACCCAGCTTCAAGAGATTGTTACTATTAGGCATGCCACCAACAACAAAACTCTAAAAAGTGAATAACACATTAGGCACACAATTCTTTCATTATTTCATTATCAATTCCATTCTCATTTCCTCATAATCATCTAGGCAAATATGCCCCAATTATTTCATTTGCATCATTATAGCCAACAACAATGGCATCACATCTCATCATTAAGGTATACACAACCAATTGCATTGGATATACATTTTGAATGATCATCATATCTTTCACCTTATGCAATTCATGATATTAATCAAATATATTAACAATGTAATGGATTACTTAACACATTTACAACCAAATGTGTTAAGTCCCAAAGTCATATAAATGTATGCAATAATGTAGGGTTTGTACTTACCTCAACAGCAACTCACACAACACCAAACTCCTCTTCCAAGAATTCTCAACACTAGGATTAGGGCAATTCAACTCTCTTCAAAACCTAAACCAAAGGTGAAGATACACACTCTCTTAGAGATACACATGAGATAATATAGATAAAAAACCAACTAGGGCAAACTCTACACATGACATGCTCAACAACACGGGCGTGTCCTTGACCTTGCCTTAAACTCACAACACAGAAGCTTTGACACACTCAGTGGCATGGGCATGTCACTGGCCGTGTTAATCCACCAACATCACAGTAGCTATGACACGCTCAGTGACATGGGCGTGTCACTGGACGTGTAAATGCTACTACAACATAGAAGCTGTGACACGCTCAGTGACATGGGCGTGTCACTGCTCGTGTCATCCATCCAGAAAATAGAACCATTGACACTCCCAAAGACCTGGCCGTGCTCATGGGCATGTCAGGCCAAAAATCCTGATTCTGGGAACAACAACATCACATCCAACAAACCTCTTACTTCCACCATTTTTCACTTTAAACAAACTTAACTAAACTCCCCCATAAACCATGATAACTTGCAAAACACCAAAATAATTCAAAACATACATCAAACACCAATTCACAACCATCACATACACACAACTCAAACACAACACTTGTTCTTCCACCAAACCTAACACTTTCTCTTCAATCTAACCCCAAAAATCAAAAATCAAATAAACCAAATACTCTCAAACACCCCCACAATCAAACATACTCATACCATCAATAATCAACCATCAAACTCAAATACAACTTAAAAGAAAACAAGGAAATCAAGTGGAAACTTACCAAAAATGATGAAACTTCTTAGATTTCCAACTTGATCACTTGAAACATCCTTCAATCTTAAGTTTGGAAAATCAAAAACTCTCTTCCTCTCTTGCTATTGTGATATCTGGCCAACAACAATGAAAGAAGAAGAAAAAGAAGAATGAATGGCAAAGTCAACCACTTCTTCTCTTTAAACCTCCACCAAGCAATTAAATATTAAAATAATCAAATATCTTCATCCACTCACTAATTCAATTTTCCATTTAATTAATTAAAATTAATTATTTCTTCTTTGACTTCCATTTCTTTGACTTGTATATGTTGTATATATCACTATATATACAACATATACACTCTTCCCTTACCTCATTTCTCTTTCCATTTAAACAAATACATTTAATCCAAATACAACAATAAATATTCCAAAACTTTTAGGGTATACTTTGGGATATTACAGGTCATGTCCCAAGAAGAATGAGTGACACGACCAAGTCACTCATGACTTGGCCGTGTCTTCTATGATTCCTTTGAATTATTTTGCACGAAGTGTGGGACAAATGAGGGACAAAAAGACTCATCTTTTTGAAAAAAATATTAAAAATGAGTAAAAAGGGGGATAGATTTACGAGAAGAAATATTAAACAAAGAAAAAGAGGGAGACAAAAAGTAGTGTGTGAGTTGGCAAGACATGCTTGGTGTCTTCAAAAATTGAAGAGAATTGGAAGTGGGGGGAGATGGAACATACATACACATTGTATATATATATGTATATACCTTTATATTTTCTACTGCATAATAAACAAATGTTTTATCGGTTATGTTCTATAATATAAGTTAACTGTTTTAAGTTTTCTCATAAGGAATGTTTGTTTAAAATAGCCTGTGACATTCTTATATCTGGTATACGTATATTACATATGTGGGTGCATGTGATGTACGTATATTGGGTATACGGGTGTTACAGAGTTACCATTCCATCTTTCAAGAAAAGAGCCATTGATTGAAGAGGGCTTGGAAGTTCTTCATCACATCAAAGTGGAAGCTAGGAGAAAGACAAGTAGATCAACTCTTAGAATCTTCAAAATGGGTTTTTCATATTCTCTCGTTTAATTCATTTCTTGATTGTTGTTGTTTGTTAAGAACATTAATATTTTAATGGATAATTGTGATTTGATGAATATTGAGATGAATATTTATTTTAAATTGACGATGAGATAATTTTCTCATGCCTTGGGTATTAGTAGATTTGATTAAATGACTTAATTTGATAATTCCATTAGTATACCTTATATTTGGTTGATTACATTGGACTTAAAGTTAGATTGATAGATTGACCACATATTGATCACTTAATATTGAACGATTGACCGAGAGGTGAAATTCGATATCAGAACTATGTAATTAATCACCCTAAGAATGAATTAGAAATATAACATCTAGGGTTCTATCAATTTGCAATTTCAAAACAATTGGTTGCTGTTAATTCATGAATATGAAAACTAATGAATCGATAATTACTAATCAAACTCAATGAACAAATTGAAATACAAGGTTATGTTAATGGATAATTTGAGAATCAAGATTTAATTAAATTGATCTACAATCCTAAGCACTATTTTTAAAATGAATTAATCTTACACAACTACTACTCATTTTTACTGTAATATCCCAAATGATACCCTAAAATTTTGGAAATGCTTATTGTTGAAATTGGATTAAATGATTTAAAGTGTAAATATGATTTAGTGGAAAGAAAGGAAAAGGGAAGTGTGTATATGTTGTTTATATATGAAGATATATACAACATATACAAGTCAACAAGTTGATTTGGTCAAATGAGATAATTAATTATTTAAAATAGAAATTAAGTGATGGTGGAAGATGATATTTATATTATTATTATAATATATTAATTGCTTGGTGGAAATTAAAAGAGAGTTTTTGTGTGGTTTAAGAGGTTTGTGAGTGGTTTGACTTTTATCATCTTCTTCTTTCTTCTCCAAGAGCTGGCCATCACCATTGCCAAAGGGAAAGAGAGGTTTTGTTGATTCCTAACTCAAGAAATTGAAGGATTTCAAGAGATCAAGTTGGAGTTTTAAGGATTTTCTTCAGTTTTGGTAAGTTTCCAACTTGTTTCTTTGATTTCTTTTGAGTTTGTGCATTTGAGTTTGGTGGATGGTTGATGTAGTTGTGTGTATGGTTGATTTTGATATGTTTGAGGTTGTTTGGTCTAATTGACTTTGATTTTGGGGTTGGAATAAAGAAAATGTTAAGCTTGGTGAAGAAAACAAGAGTTGTGGATTGTGTATGTGTTGAGTTGTAAAATATGGTTGTCTTTGTGTTTTGGTGCATGTAATTGAGTTGTTTTGATGTTATGCAAGTTTATTATGGTATATTGATGGTTTTGGTTAAGTTTGTTTGGAGTGGAAAAGGGTAAAAGAAAGATGTTTGTTGGATGTGTTGTACTTTGGGATATTACAATTCTCCCCCTCCAAAACTTTTAGGGTATACTTTGGGATATTACAATTCTCCCCCTCTAAAAAAAAATTTCATCCTCAAAATTACCTGATCTCAAGTCTGAAATAGTTGTGGATACTGATTTCGCATCGCTTGCTCATTCTCCCAAGTTGACTCTTCCTTTGTATGATTCTTCCAATGAACCTTTACAAGTGGTACTTTCTTATTTTTCAACTCTTTCACTTCATGTGCCAAAATAGCAACTGGTTCTTCAAAAGTTAGATTCGGACTCACCTCAATAGATTCAACGGACAAAACATGAGATGGATCTGATCTGTACCTCCGCAGCATAGAAACATGGAAGACATTATGAATTCTATCCAACTCAGGTGGCAAAGCGAGTCGATAAGCAACTGGACCTACTCTTTCTAATACCTCATAAGGTCCAATAAAACGAGGACTTAGCTTCCCCTTGCGGCCAAATCTTAAAATCTTTTTCCAAGGAGACACTTTCAGAAATACTTTATCTCCAACATCAAACTCTATGTCTCTTCTCTTCAAATCTGAATAAGATTTTTGCCGATCTGAAGCTACTTTCAACCGATCCCGAATTATCTTCATTTTCTCTTCCGTTTCTTTAATCAAATCAGGACCAACCAATTTGCCTTCTCCAACTTCATTCCAACATAGAGGCGTTTTGCATCTTCTACCATACAATGCCTCATAAGGTGCCATTTTAATACTAGATTGATAACTGTTGTTATAAGCAAATTCCATTAATGGCAAAAATCTGTCCCAACTTCCAGAAAAATCAATGACACAGCTTCTCAACATATCCTCTATAATCTGTATCACTCTTTCTGACTGCCCATCTGTCTGCGGATGAAAAGCAGTGCTAAAGTGCAATCGAGAACCCAAAGTACCATGTAAACTCTTCCAAAACCTTGAAGTAAACTGGGGATCTCGATCGAACACCAAAGAAATTGGAACTCCATGCAACTTCACTATCTCGCTGATATACAACTCAGCTAACTTCTCAAGAGAATAGTCCATTCTAACTGGAATAAAATGAGCTGTCTTCGTCAACCGATCAACAATCACCCAGATGGCATCATGCTTTTTCTGAGTCAATGGCAAACCAGACACAAAATCCATTGTCACTCGCTCCCATTTCCATTCAGGCATTGCTAAAGGTTGAAGCAACCATGTTGGAACTTGATGCTCGGCCCAACTCTGAAAATGGAATAACACATTAGCCACACAATTTATTTATTATTCAATTATCATTTTCATTCTCAATTCTTAACATCATTTAGGCAAACATGCCTTATTTCTTTCAATCACATCATCATAGCCAATAACAATGGCTTCACATTTCATTTTACAATATAACACTTCATTATTCAAGTGTATATTTACCTCATCCATGATCACATTATATCTCACATAGCATCATTCATAAATATCAACATTTCATTCCACATTACTCATGAAACACATTACCATTCACAATGCATAACATAACATTGTTCAATCTCAACAATGCAAGAACAATTTATATTATTCATAGCTTTAGGATCATCCACAAGTGTTTGATTAAGTCATTCCTTGGTTTAAGTATGTTTAAAATGTTTATGTTTAGGTTTAGAGACCAAACTACCTTTGAAGAACCCAAACCATGCAAAAAGAGAACCAAGAAATCAAACAATATCCAACTCATTTGAGGGACACGCCCAACCCACTTGAGGAACACGGCCGTGTCTCTAAAAATAAAAGAGGCAGTAGCCAACACAAATAAATGACACGGCCGTGTCTCTTCATGGCTTCTGGCCGTGTCACCCATGCACATAACCTTAACCAATTCCAACACTTTTTCAATTGAACCCAAACACAATACACTCCATATAATATATTTCAAATGAATACAATCAATGTTCTAAACATATATTCATCACAAGAATCACTTTACAACCCATTAATATTACATTTAAACACAACCCATCTCAAAACACTAAAATCACCATCCTTCTCCACCTTTCAAGATCAACATTTACCACTTCCAACAACAACACCTATTTAAACTATTAACTTAAAACCAATTTAACACTTGAGAACAAATCATAAACACATCTCATCATCAAATCATCAAACCCTAATTAACTTCCCATACCACTTCAAAAGAAAGAAAGAAATCAAAGGGAAGATCTTACCTTAGTTAAAAACTTCTTGAATCAACACTTGAACACTTAATCTTCCTTCAATTTTGAACTCAACTCATCAAGAACCTCTCTTCACCTCTTGCTTCCCTTTGTCTATGGAGGAGCCGGCCACTTCATGAAAGAAAGAAGAAAATGATGAAGAAACAAAGTCAAATTTTGCTTTTAATCTCCACCAAGTGATCTTATCCAAGCAATTACCAAAATGCCCTCAATCATATAACTAACTTTTTGTCTCATATAAGCCCTTATATGTAATTACACACTTAACACAAAAATATCTCTCTTCCTTTGACTCTTCCTTTGACCCATTTATATGTTATATATATCATCATATACACAACATATACCATTCTCTCTAAACCCTAATTCTTTCCCAAAACACATATACATATACTTTTCTTTACTCAATTTAAACCAACAACAACAACAACAACAACATACAAAACTTCTAGGGCATGCATAGGGATATTACAGATAATGTAGGTGGATCATCCATGGCATGAGGAACCGTCTTCCACCAGTCATAAGCATCTTTCTGAAGAAGAGATCTTGCATAATCAAATTTTTCTTCAGAAGTGGCTTGCAACTGAATAAATATCCTCTGCACTTTATCTAACCACTGCTCAGCCGCTGCTGGATCTGTAGTGCCCAAGAAATCCTCAGCCCTAAACTTCCTCAACTTATCATAATGTCTCACTGGCACTTGAGGTTGTGGTGGTGGTGGTGGCTACTGCACTGGAGTTCCCCTCAACAATTCTACCATATGTCGTAACCATCCCGGCGGAACCTCATCAGCAGCTGATCTCCCTGGCACAGAAGCAGGGGCCTCACTAACTCTCTCCACTCTAGCTCCATCCCTACTCTCTTCAGGAGCTACGCTCTCAGCACTACCTTCTACAGACTGACGTGAATGAGATGCCATCACTACCTATATCTGCAAACACAGCAGAATATACCTCATTAAAGATCAAAGACTGCCATTACCAAAACATGTATCTTAATTGAAAACCAACTTTTAAAATCAAAATTTTTATTTTTCTTACATTTTACCTAGGTTGAGAATCTCAAACCTAGGCTCTGATACCAAAACAATTGTAACACCCCTATACCCCGTATACGTACACTGCATGCTACTACGATCGTAATATACGTATAATGAATATAGGAATGCCACGGTTTACAAAACTCACAAATCATCCCTTTACAATAATATGAACAAATTTAAAACATTTAAGTTATATTATAAAACACAATAGATAAAATGTTTACTCAAAACGCAGCGAAAAATATAACAAATATTTACAAATACATATACATCAAAACTCAAGTTTTACAAAACATAAAATATATACATGTTTGGCAGTATGTCTTTGATCTTTAAGCTCCACTATCAATACCTCAAAATCTAGACTCTACTCGACCTAGAGGAACTCTCCAGTTTTTCCCTATCACTTGCTCGACGAATCACGCTCGCGCTAAGCCAACGGCTTAGTGGTACAAACTACAATAATACTATGTTTCAATACAATGCCAATGTCACACAATCAATTTTCATACACCATTCAAAAGAATATTATATTTTAAAACTTTACATTGTTCAATATCATATCAAAACACTCATGTTGTATCTTCATAGTTTCATTACTCAACATAGCTTCCCATGCCACATTCATTTTCAATAAGATACTTATGTATTATAATCATCTCATAACATTATATCTCACAAACATGTATCTCATTATTCATTGGTTTCACCATTCAAGAATCACATTGAAAACAAAGACAAGCATGGGCCCAAAGACACTAATATGCCATTCAACTTTCAGAGTTAATGTTTTGGTTTAGTTATCACATTTATCATTATCATTATCCCAACTAGGCTTCAAGGATTTAGGTTCAACCAAGCTTCAAGGGGAACAAAGCATGCTAAGTATCAACCCAACTTGGCTTCAAGAACCAAACCCAACCTAGCTTCAAGAGTTGTAACATCTCAATTAGGCTTCAAGGACTAGACCCAACCAAGCTTCAAGGGGAGTTAAGCATGATAAACTTCAACCCAACTTGGCTTCAAGGATCAAGCCCAACCTAACTTCAAGAGATTGTTACTATAGGCATGCCACCAATAACAAAACTCTGAAAATGGAATAACACATTAGACACACAATTCATTCATTAATTCATTATAAATTTCATTCTCATTTTCTCATCATCACTTAGGCAACCATGCCTCAATCATCTCATTTACATCATTATAGCCAACAACAATGGCTTCACATCTCATCAAGAGAGTATACAAAATCAATTACATTGAACATCATCATCTAGGCAAACATGCCTCAATTATTTCATTTGAATCATCATAACCAATCACATTGGCTTCACAACTCATTATTCAACATAGTTTTTCAATCCACAATGACATTACATCTCATTAATCTCAACTCACATTAAAGTAATTCATCATAACATCATATATTTGAAATATTAAACTTACATTCCACCAAGTTCACATTATGCAAAACATAACATTATTCATATGCATCAATAATGCAATAGATTACTTAACACATTTACAACCAAATGTGTTAAGTCTCAAAGTCATATGAATGTATGCAATAATGCAAGGTTTGTACTTACCTTAAGAACAACTCACACCAATCTACCACCTTCCTCTTCCAAGAATTCTTCACCACTTAGGTTAGGGCAATACAACTCCTCACAACCTAATCCAAAAAGGAACATATACACACTTAATACCAATTCACATGAATCCCAATGCAATTATTCACTTATTAACCTCAAACTAGACTCATAAATCACAAAATACAAATCAACCCCCATGGGCGTGGGTTAAGAAATGGTTCTGCCTCCCTTGCTCAAAACCCCACCGCCATGGCTTCCATAGGCCACGGTCGTGGCAGCCAAGGGCCACGGGCGTGGCATCCAAGATGCTTCTGTTTCAGACCAAATCCAAGAATTCTATGCTTCTAACTCCATCAAACACAATTATCATGAAGATTAACAAAAATAATTAACCAAACTCAACATCTACAACAAAAATCACCAATACACAACCCTAATACAACACAACTTATACACTTCCAACACCAACACCAACTTAACTTCTTATCTTAAATTCAATTCCAACACATACAAACACACCACAATCAAACCTAATCATACTATCACAAATCAACAATCAACTCAAACATAACTTCAAATAAAACAAGGGAAATCAAGAGAGAACTTACCAAAGTTCATGAAACTTCACAATTTTCCAACTTAAGCACTTGATTCTTCCTTCAATTTGATCATAGAAATCAAAACCTTTATTGCTCTCTTGTGTCTTTGATAGCCGGCCACCCAAATGGAAAAGAAGAAAATGAAGAAGAAAAAAATAAAGCAAAGTCAAATATTATTCTCTTCTTTAAACCTCCTCCAAGCAATATTTAATATTAAAATATTCCATTTAATCTCTTCCATTCATTTTATTTTTTTTCAAAATTTCCATTAATTAATTAAAATCAATAAATATCTTTTTTTGACCATCCCATTTTGACTTGTATATATGTTGTATATATGTCCATATATACAACATATACATTCTCTTCACTTCCTTTCTCTTTCCAATTTACACTTGTACATTAAATCCAATAAAAAAACAATTATATCAAAACTTCTAGGGCACACTTTGGGATATTACATTACATATGTGGGTGGTTGTGATGTACGTATATTGGGTATAGGTGTTACAGAGTTACCATTCCATCTTTCAAGAAAAGAGCCATTGATTGAAGAGGGCTTGGAAGTTCTTCATCACATCAAAGTGGAAGCTAGGAGAAAGACAAGTAGATCAACTCTTAGCATCTTCAAAATGGGTTTTTCATATTCTCTCGTTTAATTCATTTCTTGATTGTTGTTGTTTGTTAAGAACATTAATATTTTAATGGATAATTGTGATTTGATGAATATTGAGATGAATATTTATTTTAAATTGACGATGAGATAATTTTCTCATGCCTTGGGTTATAGTAGATTTGATTAAATGACTTAATTTGATAATTCCATTAGTATACCTTGTATTTGGTTGATTGCATTGGACTTAAAGTTAGATTGATAGATTGACCACATATTGATCACTTAATATTGAACGATGGACCGAGAGGTGAAATTCGATATAAGAACTATGTAATTAATCACCCTAAGAATGAATTAGAAATATAAGTTCTAGGGTTCTATCAATTTGCAATTTCAAAACAATTGGTTGTTGTTAATTCATGAATATGAAAACTAATGAATCAATAATTACTAATCAAACTCAATGAACAAATTGAAATACAAGGTTATGTTAATGGATAATTTGAGAATCAAGATTTAATTAAATTGATCTATAATCCTAAGCACTATTTTGAAACTGAATTAATTTTACACAACTACTACTCATTTTTACTGTAATATCCCAAATGATACCCTAAAATTTTGGAAATGCTTATTGTTGAAATTGGATTAAATGATTTAAAGTGTAAATATGATTTAGTGGAAAGAAAGGAAAAGGGAAGTGTGTATATGTTGTGTATATATGAAGATATATACAACATATACAAGTCAACAAGTTGATTTGGTCAAATGAGATAATTAATTATTTAAAATAGAAATTAAGTGATGGTGGAAGATGATATTTATATTATTATAATATATTAATTGCTTGGTGGAAATTAAAAGAGAGTTTTTGTGTGGTTTAAGAGGTTTGTGAGTGGTTTGACTTTTATCATCTTCTTCTTTCTTCTCCAAGAGCTGGCCATCACCATTGCCAAAGGGAAAGAGAGGTTTTGTTGATTCCTAACTCAAGCAATTGAAGGATTTCAAGAAATCAAGTTGGAGTTTTAAGGATTTTCTTCAGTTTTGGTAAGTTTCCAACTTGTTTCTTTGATTTCTTTTGAGTTTGTGCATTTGAGTTTGGTGGATGGTTGATGTAGTTGTGTGTATGGTTGATTTTGATATGTTTGAGGTTGTTTGGTCTAATTGACATTGATTTTGGGGTTGGATTAAAGAAAATGTTAAGCTTGGTGAAGAAAACAAGAGTTGTGGATTGTGTATGTGTTGAGTTGTAAAATATGGTTGTGTTTGTGTTTTGGTGCATGTAATTGAGTTGTTTTTATGTTATACAAGTTTATTATGGTATATTGATGGTTTTGGTTAAGTTTGTTTGGAGTGGAAAAGGGTAAAAGAAAGATGTTTGTTGGATGTGGTGTTTTTGGTGTCGATTTCAGGTTTTTGGCCTAACACGCCCAGTAATACGGCCATGTCTTTAAGCGTGTCTTTGGTTCTATTTTTAGTGTGGGCGACACGAGCAGTGACATGCCCATGTCACTGAGCTTGTCACAGCTTCTGTGTAGTAGTAGTATTGACACATCCAATGACATGCCCATGTCACTGAGCGTGTCATAGCTATTGTGTTGTTGGATGATTGACTTCTGTGTTGTGGGTTTAGGGCACGATCAGGAACATGCCCGTGTTGTTGAACGTTTTAAGTGTAGAGTTTGCCCTAGATAGTGCTTTTCTTTATTTCTTATATGAATCACTAAGTGAGTATGTATGATCATCTTTGGATTAGGTTTTGAAGAGATTTGAGTTGCCCTAATACAAGGATTGAGGAATCTTGGAAGAGAAGATTGTTAGATTGGTGTTTGTTCCTCTTAGAGGTAAGTTCAAACCTTACATGATTGCATACATTTACACGACTTTGGGACTTAGCACATTTGGTTGGAAAATGTGTTAGGTTACCTATTATATTGTTGATATATGAGAATGGTGCTATGAATTGCATTATGTAAACTATGTGAAATATATGTTGAGGATTCAAAATATATGAATGATGTAATTTGTGAAGTGCACTCTAATGATGATATGTTAAGCCATTGGTGATGGCTATAATGATATAAATGAAATATTTGGGCCATTGTACCTAGATGATGTTGAGAAAATGAGAATGGATTTGATAATGAAATAATGAAAGAATTGTGTTCCTAGTATGTTATTCAATTTTTAGAGTTTTGTTGTTGGTGGCATGCCTAAAAGTAACAATTCCTTGAAGCTGGGTTGGGCTTGGTCCTTGAAGCCAAGTTGGGTTGATGCTGAGCTTCCCTTGAGGCTTGGTTGGGCCTAGTCCTTGAAGCCTAGTTGGGATATTACATATGAGGTAATCCTCATTGTGATAATGATTTTCCTACGGGCTTGATAAATGTGATTATTGGACCAAAATAGTAACTCTGGAATTTGAATGGCATATTAGTTTCTTTTGGGCCCATGCTTGTCTTTACTTTAATATGAATTATGAATGATGGAACAATTGAACAATATAAAGAGAATTAATGTTATGAAATGTGATATCCTTGTATATTGTTTCTAATTCTTGAAAGTTTGACATTGGCATTACATTTGAAGCATATTGTTATCATGGTTTGTACCACTAAGCCTTTGGCTTAGCGCGATTGTGATTTATCGCGCAGGTGGCAAGGTAGATCCGGTTGAACTAGAGAGTTTAGCTAGACCGAGTCGAGTCTAGATTTGTGATCCCTTGTGAAGTGTTGATTTTTGGACTTCAAGATCAGAGACGAACTGCCAAGCATATATAAACTGTATATTTTTTAAATATTAATTTTGATGTATACATATGTATATTATGCTACATTTTTCACTGCTTATTAAACAAATGTTTTGGATAAACTTTTGGGATAATGAAGATATATGTATATGTATTTGAACAAGGGATGTTTCACTTTTTACTTTCTATAATATAAGTTAAATGTTATAAGTTAACTCATATTGTTGAAATGATGATTTGAAGTAAAGTTTTAAAGATTGGTTTTGTTTGCTTAAAATGGACTATGACATTCTTATATCTACTATATGTATATTACATATTGTGAGTATATGTGGTGTACGTATATTGGGTATAGGGATGTTACACTTGTTTTGGTATCAGAGTCTAGGTTTGAGGATTCTCAACCTAGGTGAATTATAAGAAAAAGAAAATTTTAGTTTTTAAAATATGGTTTTTAAATAAGATACATGCATTGGCACTGGCAGTTTCTGATCATTGATGAGGTTATTTTCTACTATGTTTGCAGATATAGGCAGTGATGGCGCCTCAGTCACGTCAGTCCATAGAAGGCAGTGCTGAGAGTGTAGCTCCTGATGAGAGTAGTGATGGAATTAGGTTTGAGAGAGCTGGAGAGGCACATGCTCCTGTGCCAGAGAGACCAGCTGTTGATGAAATTCTGCCAGTTGGGTTATGGCATATGGTAGAGTTATTGAGGCAGGCTCCAGTGTAGCAGCCGCCACTGTAACCACAGCCGCAGGTACAGATGAGGTAATATGATAAATTGAGGAAGTTCAGAGCTGAGGATTTCATTGGTACTACAGATGCTGCAGTAGCTGAGCAATGGTTAGATAGAATTCAGAGGGTATTCATCCAGTTGTAGGCTACTCCTGAAGAAAATTTTGATTATGCTAGATCCCTTCTGCAGAGAGATACATATGATTGGTGGAAGACAATTCCACATGCGATGGATGATCCACCGACCCTAACTTATGGTGATTTTCTGCTGGAGTTTGAGCAGAAGTATACTCCGAGGGAGTATAAAGATGCCAAAAAGATGGAGTTTCTGAATCTGAGATAGGATAACCGGACATTGACAGAGTATGAGACAGAGTTTATCCGGTTGAGTCATTATGCCGATGGGATTATTTCAGATGAGATAGATCATTGCAGGAGATTTGAGGAGGGTTGAGACCCTCTATCATGTGTATTGTTACTGGTTCCCGGTACCAAGATTTTTCTCAGTTGGTTGCAGCTGCCAAAAGTGTTGAGAGAGCATAGGGTATTGCAGCAGCTACAACTAAGGAGGAGACTAGAGTTAGGAGACCCCAGTTTGAGGCAGGGTCTTCATCTATAAAGAGAGGCAGAGGAAGCTATTTCTCAAGGGTCAGTAGGAGCCAAAAGCAGTTTGGTAGGTCAGTTGAGTATCAGAGGCAGAGACCAAGACCTACAGTTTCTGTAGCTAGTACTCCGACTCTAGTGGTTCATTGGTATATTCCACCTACATGTGTTCATTGTGGTAGGGCACATGGGGGTGCTTGCTGGAAGACGGGTGGACCAGGAGTGTGTTTTAGATGTGGGTCACCAGATCATTTCATCAAAGATTGCTCTGAGTACCGGAGGATAGACAGACTGATACTGCAGCTTCTCAACCTAGTGTTAAAGGAGGTCGAGGGGGCAGAGGTTTTAGTAGAGGTGGTCGACCTAGGATTAATCAGAGAGAAGGCTCTACAGCCGAAGGTAGTAGACCAGATGAGGCAGGGCCATCACAGCGAGTGTATATGATGCAGAGGTAGCCGAATGCTTCAGCCATCATTGCGGGTACATTTTCATTATTTGGTATTTTAGTTCTTGCTCTTATTGATCCAGGATCTACTCATTCATACATAAGTGCATCTATCTTGCCTGTGAATGAATTGCATTCAGAGTCCCTAGGTTTTGATGTCTTGGTGACAAATCCTTTAGGGCATAGTGTGGTAGTTAGCAAGGTGCATCATAATAGTTCAGTTGTGGTGCAAGATGAGGAATTCTTGGGTGATTTGATTGAAATGCCTTTTAAGGAGTATGATTTAATCTTAGGCATGGACTGGTTGTCTAAGCACGGGGCTGTGGTAGATTGTCAGAATAAGTGTGTTACTTTGAGAACCGGTGATGGTAGAAGTATTATGGTATCTAGTGAGCAGAGACAACTTGCATCCATATTTGTTTCAACTGTTGCAGCTAGGAAGTTGATTTGGAAGGGATGTGATGTTTATCTTGATCATGTTGTAGATACCAGAATAGTGGGTTCTCTACTTGATATTATATCTACAGTTGCTGAATTTCCAGATATTTTTCCTGAGGAATTGCTAGGGACACCCGCTAAGAGAGAGGTTGAGTTTGGTATCGATTTGTTTCCTAGTACCACTCTCATCTCTATTACTCCTTATCGAATGGCACCTGCTGAGTTGAGAGAGTTAAATGTGCAATTGTAGGAGTTGTTGGATAAAGGGTTTATTCGCCCCGGTGTGTCCCCGTGGGGAGCTCCTGTTTTGTTTGTGAAGAAGAAGGCTGGTTGTCACATCCGTGATTTTGGAGATATAAAATTTTATATATACTCAATATATATATATATATCTAGAGTATATATAACATATACATATGGTATATTAATTATATATGTTGGATTAATACATTACATACTTAATATATTTAATACACATATAAGGTACATTTGATGTGTATATAAGATACACATTACTTGTGCATACGTGTAATATCTCAAATTTTTAAAAAGTTCTAATTTTTGAAAATTTAATAAAATAAATTATAATTTAAATGGATAAATTAAATTAATGGGTTTAAATAAAAAATGAAGGGATTTTAAATGAAAAAGTGGAATATATATGTGATATATATGTAAAATATATACAACATATAAAAGTCAACAATTTTTAAAAGAAAAGTCAAAGTAAAAGGATATTTTGGTAATTAAATCTTAGAAATTTAAAATTAATAAAATAATTCAAAAATAAATAATTTTGGATGGAAGATAATATTTTGGGGTTTTAAATAAATAAATAAATAAATAAATAATTAAAAATATATTAAAATAATAATATATATAAGGTTTAAAATATGAGTGGGAAGAAAGAGAAAATCATTTTTTTTCATCATCATCTTCTTCTTTCCTTCAAGGACGACTTTCATGGCTTCAAAAGAGGGATTTGCTTCTTCCAAACTCATTTAATTGAAATATTTACAAAGTTTCAAGTGGATTTTTAAGGATTTTTCTGGGTTGGTTTGCTATAGTTTTTAAATATGTTTCTCAATTTCTACAGATTCTGAGTTTCTGGAACTCCTCCAACAATTTGTGTTCTTCTACCTTTCTTAATTAGTAATTCATCTTTAAAAATTATGAAATTTTATTCATTATATTAAAATTATGAAATTTTATACATTATATTCTAACATATAGAAAAATTTTTCATTAAATTTTCAAACTCATCCAACATTCCTATATTTATTCAAAAATTCAAACAATATCATTTTGCAGCACACCTATAAAATTTTCTATAACTATCATGTCCGTTTCTCAAACTTTTTATTTCATATCTTAAATCATTTCATAAATTATTTTTTTTAATTTCACTTATTCATCAATTGAATCAGCTGCGAATTTTAATTTCAAATAAAAGTTTCAAAAATTCTTAATCCATATGCTCCATAATGACTGACATTTCTATTGTGCCACTTTGATCTATATAACTCAGACGCCATCTCAACTCATATTTATTATATCAAATGGACTTTGCCACATCAGGGATCAGATAAATTACCAGTGCCAATAAATGCATCACAATTGAAAATTATTTTTTTATATTCCAATTTTCTCTCTCCAACAACTCCCTAGGTCGAGAACCTCAAACCAGGCTCTGATACCAAAATAAATGTAACACCCTTATACTCTATATACGTACAATACATATTTTCAACATATGTAAAATACGCATATACGGTATAAAAATGTCATAGACCGATTTAATAAAAATTTTCACATTTCTGTTTTAAAATTTTAAATACTAATATATATAAAATAAATAGTATATAAATATTCTTTGCTTGTTATAGGAATCAAAAATAAATATTTTATATGAAAATCTCTGAAAAAAATTTGCCATAGTTTTGTTTGTAATTTGAACGTTCCCAAAATTCAGCAAAACACAACCTGCATAAAGCAAACACTCCTAATAAAAATCAATTTACCATTTCACCAATACTTCTCAATTTCTCCATATTTTCTCAAAATACATATATATAGATATATAAATTAGTAATACATATAAAATCTCATCTGAACAAATTATTCAAAATATTCTTTATAATTTACATTTTATACATTCAAAAACATATCATAACATATATAATACCAAAATACATTGTAATATCAAATATCTACATGCTGGCAACTAGCTCTGATCTTGATGTACCCAAAAACAACTCTTCAAGCTCAATAAATATATACCTAGACCCGACCAAGTCTAGCAGAACTCTCTGGCTCTACCAAATCATTAATGACACCTGCGCGACGAATTACAATCGCGCTAAGCCAAAGCCTAATGGTACAAACTTTGATAATAACAATAAAACTCAATGCAATGCCAATGCACAATGCATATAGATGTCACATTATTATACTTTATTATATTTTTAAAATTTTTCATAATCACAACTCATAGCATTATATTGCTCAATTGCATCACAATTCATAATTCACATTAAAGCAAAGACAAGTATGGGCCCAAAAAGGATCTAATATGCTATTCAAATTTCAGAGTTACTGCTTTGGTCCATAATGACACCATGTTTCTAGCCCCATAGGTAATATATCCATGGATAATGTAACAGCCCCAGTCTCTTGAACCTCAACCTGGCTATACCCTTAGGCCCCAGTATCTTGGTCC
Organism: Garcia nutans; assembly: GCA_947685225.1. NCBI lineage: Eukaryota > Viridiplantae > Streptophyta > Magnoliopsida > Malpighiales > Euphorbiaceae > Garcia > Garcia nutans. The sequence continues at coordinate 13,403,329 of CANTUV010000002.1, read as the reverse complement.
TCAGATTGGCTAGACTGCTACAGTTTTTAAGGCTTATGACCCAGTCTTTTAACCCCAAAAACATCATATTTATCAGCTGGCCTGGCTTACAACCAAGTCTTTTCACCATTCCAGTGTATAGCCCGTAGACAATCATAGGCATGCCGCCAAACCTAGAACTCTAAAAATTGAATAAAATACTAGGCGCACAATTTATTCATATTTCTCATTATTAATCTCTTTCTCATTTTTATATATTTAATCTAGGCACATTGCCTTATTCTTACATTTTTTTTCTCACTTTTCTCATTTTTCACATCTTTCTCATTTTTCTCACTTTTCTCATTTTTATCAATATCAATTCATTTCATTATTACACATATCTCATTTTTACATTCACAACACATTACCCAATTACTTTGGGTATTTTCACATAATATACATATTTCACATTCTACACAATTTAGCCATTATCAATAACTTTTCACAATGCATTTAACACATATATGACATTATAAATGTCATAGCACATTATTCATACTCAATCACTGAACCAAGTAACTTAACACATTTTTCCAACCAAAATGTGCTAAGCCCAAATGTAATGCAAATATAAACAATATATTCAAAGTTTGTACATACCTCCACTAGCAACCCAAAGCAAGCTTAACATAACCTCCAATCATATCCTTCAAACTTGCTCTTCACCACTTGGATGAAGCAAATCAACCTCCCCCAATGCCTATACCAAGTGTGATCATACATAATCATTTAATATCACATTCTAAGGTATTCTCAACTTCAAACCATAATTAAACATCACTCTAAACCAAATCCCAAAATTAAACTTCACCTTACTTTAACTTTGAAAAACCATATCAAGCCATTTAAATTAGTATTTTAAGTTTATTAATATCATTAGAAACATGTTTTAGCATGTTTAAACCAATTACATTAATTAACCACATGGTTATGCTCAAAACCCTAAAATGACATAACCTTCACCATTGAAGGATCTCCATTCCAACTCAATCCAATTATCATTTCAATCTTATTTCCACCACTTATATCCTTAAATAACATGATTTAAGCATTAAAATCAAACAATTAATCATTCTTTGAAAATTCACTTTTCCAAAACTCAAAATCAATACTATCCTCTTCAAACTCTAACTAAACACAACCAAATCCAATATTTGACTTTAAAATACTTGTTTATGCATCAAAAAAAAAACATTTGGAACCAATTTGCACAATTAAAACTCATGATTTCAAAAACTCAAATGTTCCATAACCCTAAATTCTCTCTCTTCACCAAACTCAACTTAAATTCAACCATTTCTTAAATCTAACCTTAAAATCATTGTTAACTACCCAAAATAACATCATACACACCCATTCCAATAATTATAACATGCTACATCAAAACCCCAAACTCAACATAATCCAATTTTCTATAGAATTCAAAGAAAAGAGTTAAAAACTTACTAATTTTGGTGGAAATCACCAAATATCCACTTTGAATACTTGAAATCCTTCAATTTTTGGAGTATGGAAGAAGCAAAATCCCTCTCTTGAAGCCATGAAAATTGGCCTTGAAGGAAAGAAGAAGAAGAAGATGAAAAGAAAAAGTGATTTTCTCTTTCCTCCCACTCACATTTTCAACCTTATATATATATTATTATTTTAATATATTTTTAATTAATTAATTAATTAATTAAAACCCTAAAATATTATCTTCCATCCAAAATTATTTATTTTTGAATTATTTAATTAATTTTAAATTTCTAAGATTTAATTACCAAAATACCTTTTACTTTGACTTTACTTTGACTTTTATATGTTGTATATATTTTACATATATATCACATATATATTCTACTTTTTCATTTAAAATCCCTTCATTTTTTTATTTAAAACCATTAATTTAATTTATCCTTTTAAATTATAATTTATTTTATTAAATTTCCAAAAATTAGAACTTTTCAAAAAATTTAGGATATTACACATATGCACAAGTAATGTGTATCTTATATACACATCAAATGTACCTTATATGTGTATTAAATATATTAAGTATGTAATGTATTAATCCAACATATATAATTAATATATCATATGTATCTGTTATATATACTCTAAATATATATATTGAGTATATATAAAATTTTATATCTCTAAAATCACAAATGTGACAGTTATTATCAAAGTTTGTACCACTAGGCTTTGGCTTAGCGCGATTATAATTTGTTGCGCAGGTGTCATGGATGATTTGGTAGAGCCGGAGAGTTCTACTAGACCTGGTCGGGTCTAGGTTTGTATTTATTGATCTTGAAGAGTTGTTTTTGGGTACATCAAGATTAGAGCCAGTTGCCAGCATGTAGATATTTGATATTACAATGTATTTTGATATTATATATGTTATGATATGTTTTTGGAAGTATATAATGTAAATTGTAAAGAATGTTTTGAATAATTAGTTCAGATGAGATTTTATATGTGTTGTTAATTTATATATCTATATATAAGTATTTTGAGAAAATATGGAGAAATTGAGAAGTATTGGTGAAATGGTGAATTGATTTTTATTGAGAGTGTTTGCTTTATGCAGGTTGTGTTTTGCTGAATTTTGAGAACGTCCAAATTACAAACAAAATTCTGGAAAATTTTTCCTAGAGATTTTCATATATTCACATTTCTGTTTAAAGATTTCAAATACTAATATATAAAATATGTATTAAATCGGTCTGTGACATTTTTATACCGTAATGCATATTTTGCATATGCTGAAAATATGTATTGTAGGTATATATGGTATAAGGGTGTTACAATGGTACTTTGAGATTGTGCATTGATTATAGGCAGTTGAATAAAGTGACCATTAAGAACAAGTATCCTTTGCCTATGATAGATGATCTCTTTGATCAGTTGAAGGGAGCAACAATTTTCTCTAAGATTGATCTGAGATCAGGGTACCATCAGTTGAGAGTTAAAGCTGAAGATGTATCTAAGACAGATTTCCGCACAAGGTATGGGCATTATGAGTTTTTGGTGATGCTTTTTGGGTTGACGAATGCACCAACGGCTTTTATGAATTTGATAAACAGGGTGTTTAGACCCTATCTAGATCAGTTTGTGGTGGTCTTTATTGATGATATCTTGGTGTATTCATGCAATGAAGAGGATCATGACAAGCACTTGCGGATTGTATTGCAGACCTTGAGAGAGAAGCAGTTGTATGCTAAGCTGTCTAAATGTGAATTTTGGCTTGATCAAGTGACTTTTCTCGGTCATGTAGTTTCAGTAGAGGGTATTAGAGTTGATCTGAGTAAAGTTGAATCCATTTTGAAATGGAGTCCACAGAAGACTGTGACTGAAGTTAGAAGTTTTTTGGGTTTGGCAGGCTATTATCGACGGTTTGCGAAAGGTTTTTCTTTGATAGCTACTCCACTCACCAGATTACTTCAAAAGGGAGTTAGATTTGTGTGGACAGAGTAGTGTCAAGCAAGCTTTGAGCAGTTGAAGGATATGTTGACTCAAGCTCTTGTTCTTACTTTGCCTGCCATATGTGATTTACAGTGATGTTTCACATAGTGGTTTAGGTTGTGTTTTGATGTAGGAGGGTAGAGTCATAGCTTACGCTTCGCGGCAGTTGAAGCCACATGAACTTAATTATCCAACGCATGATTTGAAATTGGCAGCCATAGTTTTTGCTTTGAAGATTTGGAGACATTATCTTTATGGGGAGAAATGTTTTATTTATACAGATCACAAGAGTTTGAAATACTTGGGTGTTCAGAGAGAGCTAAATCTTCGGCAGAGACGGTAGTTGGAGTTGATTAAAGACTACGACTGTTTAATTGATTACCATCCTAGTAAGGCAAATGTAGTTGCTGATGCCTTGAGTCGGAAGTCTTTAGCAGGTTTGACTATTTATTCGCTCTCGTTACTTGTTGAGTTGAGAGCATTGCATGCTAGATTTGAGTCATGTGATGATGGTGCTTTGTTAGCTCATTTGCAATTGATACCAGTATTATCAGATTAGGGAGGCTCAGTTGGCATATGGAAGAATGCAGAAAGTTGTATCTGATTGCCAAAAGGGGGAGAGCCGAGATTTTCATGTGAGAAATGATGGCTGTCTTTGGTACAAAGATAGATTGAGTGTTCCTAATGATGCAAAATTGAAAAAGTTAATTTTGGAGGAAGCACATCAATCAGCTTTTGCTATGCACCATGAGAGTACTAAGATGTATCATGATTTGAAGTAATATTATTGGTGTTCAGGTATGAAGAGGGACATAGCGCAATTTGTCAATTTCACATGTCAGAGAGTGAAGGTCAAGCACCAAGTTCCAACAGGGTTTCTCCAACCTTTATCAGTGCCTAAATGGAAATGGGAGCGAGTGACAATAGATTTTGTGATTGGTTTGCAGTTGACTCAGAAGAAGCATGATGCCATCTGGGTGATTGTTGATCGATTGACAAAGACAGCTCATTTCCTTCCAGTCTGGATGAACTATTCTCTTGAGAAGTTGGCTGAACTGTATATTAGTGAGATAGTAAGATTGCATGGAGTCCCAATTTTTTTGGTGTCTAATCGAGATTCTTGGTTTACTTTAAGGTTTTGAAAGAGTTTGCATGATGCTTTGGGTTCTCGGTTGTATTTTAGTACTACTTTCCATCCTCAGTCAGATGGGCAGTCAGAGAGGGTGATACAAATTTTGGAGGACATGTTGAGAAGTTGTGTCATTGATTTCTTTGGGAGTTGGGACAGATTCTTTCCATTGATTGAATTTGCCTACAACAACAGTCATCAGTCCAGTATTGGAATGGCACCGTATGAGGCATTGTATGGTAGAAGATGCAGGACGCCTCTATGTTGGGATGAGGTTGGAGAAGGTAAGTTGGTTGGTCCCAATTTGATTAATGAAATGGAAGAGAAAGTGAAGATAATTTGGGATCGGTTGAAAGTAGCCTCAGATCGACAGAAGTCATATTCAGATTTGAAGAGAAGATACATAGAGTTTAATGTTGAAAATAAAGTATTTTTGAAAGTGTCTCCTTGGAAGAGAATATTGAGATTTGGCCGTAAAGGGAAGCTGAGTCCTCGTTTCATTGGACCTTATGAGGTACTAGAAAGAGTTGGACCAGTTGACTATCCTTTAGCTTTGCAGCCTGAATTGGGTAGAATTCACAATGTCTTCCATGTCTCTATGCTTCAGAGATACATATCAGACCCATCTAACATTTTGTCAGTGGAATCTATTGAGGTGAGTCCGGATCTAACTTTTGAAGAAGAACTAGTGACTATTTTGGCACATGAAGTGAAAGAGTTGAGAAAAAAAAAGTGCCACTTGTGAAGGTTCATTGGAAGAATCATGCTAAGGAAGAGGTAACTTGGGAGAGTGAGCAAGTGATGCGAGATCAGTATCCCCAGTTATTTAAGACTTGAGATAAGGTAATTTTGAGGATGAAATTTATTTGTAGAGGGGGAGAATTGTAATATCCAAAATGATAGCCTAAAATTTTGGAAATGCTTATTGTTGAAATTGGATTAAATGATTTAAAGTGTAAATATGATTTAGTGGAAAGAAAGGAAAAGGGAAGTGTGTATATGTTGTGTATATATGAAGATATATACAACATATATAAGTCAACAAGTTGATTTGGTCAAATGAGATAATTAATTATTTAAAATAGAAATTAAGTGATGATGGAAGATGATATTTATATTATTATAATATATTAATTGCTTGGTGGAAATTAAAAGAGGGTTTTTGTGTGGTTTAAGAGGTTTGTGAGTGGTTTGACTTTTATCATCTTCTTCTTTCTTCTCTAAGAGCCAGCCATCACCATTGCCAAAGGGAAAGAGAGGTTTTGTTGATTCCTAACTCAAGCAATTGAAGGATTTCAAGAGATCAAGTTGGAGTTTTAAGGATTTTCTTCACTTTTGGTAAGTTTACTTGTTTCTTTGATTTCTTTTGAGTTTGCGCATTTGAGTTTGGTGGATGGTTGATGTAGTTGTGTGTATGGTTGATTTATATATGTTTGAGGTTGTTTGGTCTAATTGACTTTGATTTTGGGGTTGGATTGAAGAAAATGTTATGCTTGGTGAAGAAAACAAAAGTTGTGGATTGTGTATGTGTTGAGTTGTAAAATATGGTTGTGTTTGTGTTTTGATGCATGTAATTGAGTTGTTTTGATGTTATGCAAGTTTATTATGGTATATTGATGGTTTTGGTTAAGTTTGTTTGGGGTGGAAAAGGGTAAAAGAAAGATGTTTGTTGGATGTGGTGTTTTTGGTGTCGATTTTAGGTTTTTGGCTCGACACGCCCAGTAACACGACCATGTCTTTGGTTCTATTTTCAGTGTGGGTGACACGAGCAGTGATATGCCCATGTCAATGAGCATGTCATAGCTTCTATGTAGTAGTAGTATTTACACGTCCAGTGACACGCCCATGTCATAGAGCGTATTACAGCTGCTGTGTTGTTGGAGAATTGACACGTCCAGTGACACGCCCATGTCACTGAGCATGTCATAGCTACTGTGCTGTTGGAGAATTGACACATGCAGTGACACACCCATGTCACTGAGCATGTCAAAGCTTCTGTGTTATGGGTTTTGGGCATGATCAGGGACACGCCCGTGTTGTTGAGCATGTCAAGTGTAGAGTTTACCCTAGATAGTGCTTTTCTTTATTTCTTATGTGAATCATTAAATGAGTACGTATGATCATCTTTGGATTAGGTTTTGAAGAGATTTGAGTTGCCCTAATCCAAGGATAGAAGAATCTTGGATGAGGAGGTTGTTAGATTGGTGTTTGTTGCTCTTAGAGGTAAGTACAAACCTTACATGATTGCATACATTTACATGACTTTGGGACTTAGCATATTTGGTTGGAAAATGTGTTAGGTTACCTATTATATTATTGATATATGAAAATGGTGCTATGAATTGCATTATGTAAACTATGTTGGTGCTATGAATTGCATTATGTAAACTATGTGAAATATATGTTGAGGATTCAAAATATATGAACGATGTAATTTGTGATGTTCACTCTAATGATGATATGTTAAGCCATTGGTGATGGCTATAATGATATAAATGAAATATTTGGGCCATTGTACCTAGATGATGTTGAGAAAATGAGAATGGATTTGATAATGAAATAGTGAAAGAATTGTGTGCCTAGTATGTTATTCAATTTTCAGAGTTTTGTTGTTGGTGGCATGCTTAAAAGTAACAATCCCTTGAAGCTGGGTTGGGCTTAGTCCTTGAAGCCAAGTTGAGTTGATGCTGAGCTCCCCTTGAAGCTTGGTTGGGCCTAGTCCTTGAAACCTAGTTGAGATGTTACATATGATGTAATCCTCATTGTGATAATGATTTGCCTATGGGCTTGATAAATGTGATTATTGGACCAAAACAGTAACTCTAGAATTTGATTGGCATATTAGTTTCTTTTGGGCCCAAGCTTGTTTTTGCTTTAATGTGAATTATGAATGATGGAACAATTGAACAATATAAAGAGAATTAATGATATGAAATGTGATATCCTTGTATATTGTTTCTAATTCTTGAAAGTTTGACATTGGCATTACATTTGAAGTATATTGTTATCATGGTTTGTACCACTAAGCCTTTGGCTAAGCGAGATTGTGATTTATCACGCAGGTGGCAGGGTAGATCCGGTTGAACCGGAGAGTTCAGCTAGACCGAGTCGAGTCTAGATTTGTGATCCCTTATGAAGTGTTGATTTTTGGACTTCAAGATCAGAGACGAACTACCAAGCATGTATAAACTCTATATTTTTGTAAATATTGATTTTGATGTATACATATGTATATTCCGCTACATTTTTCGCTGCTTATTAAACAAATGTTTTAGATAAACTTTTGGAATAATGAAGATATATGTATATGTATTTGAACAAGGGATGTTTCATTTATTACTTTCTATAATATAAGTTAAATGTTATAAGTTTACTCATATTGTTGAAATGATGATTTGAAGTAAAGTTTTAAAGATTGGTTTTGTTTGCTTAAAATGGACTTTAACATTCTTATACCTTCTATATGTATATTACATATTGTGAGTATATGTGGTGTACGTATATTGGGTATAGGGGTGTTACATTTACTTTCAAATTTTAATTACAATTCACTAATTAAACAACACACTCTCAATTTTATTTATTTTGTTTAAATCAAACTATTGCAAAATAATTTATTCCTTGTGAGATGACCTTAGGGCAATCACCATTACTACAATTACCTCATATACTTGCGGTTATCGCTTGGTAGTAGTGTTAATTAGAGCGCAACAGTAATTTGATTCTTTCACATTCTCAATCAATAATACTCTTATGATGTCACCTTGATAAAATCAATAACAATTCTTAAGAATAAATGCATTTTCTTTCTTTATCATTCAAATGTTTCCACTTTAATCATTCATGTAAAGAAATATTCCTTAAATTGAATTAAAACATATTGCATTCGAAACATATTCATTAAACATAATATAATCAATTATTTTAAATCAACAACGTTAAACTTACTAAAAGTTCTAAGATTACATATCCTTAAATTCAAAACTTTGAAAATGTAAAATTTTCTTTAAACTTAGTTTTTGTTTGAAAACTACATAAATGTATTTATTCCTATTCAATGATGAATTTAAAAATTAATTTTTCAATAAGTAGTTTCATACCTACCTCTAAACTTAAAATTTAACCTAACATTAAATTCAATACTTTATGAATTCAAAAATTATTTTAAACTTGTTTTTGTTTTAAAACCACATATATATATTTTTCATTATCAATCATGGACTTAAAAAATATTGATTTCAAGTTTTAGTTCCATTAATACTCATAAACCCTAAATTTTCCATAATGTTAATTTAATATTTTCAAGGTTCAAAAATTATTTTAACCATAGTTTTAAGTTAGCAACTTCATAAATACACCTAATTATATTCATTTATGGATTTATAAACAATAATTTAGCCGACTAGTCCCATATTCAATTTCTAAACCCTAAACTTTCATAACCCTAAAATTAGTTCTTTTATGAATCAAAAGTAGTTTTAACCATTATTTTAAGTTAAAATCTACACATATACTCTTAAAATTATTTAAAAATGGTTTCAAATGAATCTTCTCTACACTTAGTTATATATTCCAACTTTCTCTCTCTACCAATTCATTTAACAAAATTCATGTCAAAAATTCAATCAAAGGAGTGAAATAACCTCACATAATTCATGAAAATCAAAAGAAATTGAAAGAATAGAAAATTATAAATATACAAGCACAAATCTCCTTTCAAAGTAGCCCTTTCTCTCTCTTCCTCAATTTTCTTGGAATTTTTAATGGTGATTTTGGTGCATCTAACCTAATTTAATGAATTCTACTAACAATTTTGAGTTATATATGAATTTTCCTTAATTTTTCACTTATGTTTGATGGAAGAATTTGAAAAAAATGTAGTTTTTTTTTTTGGCTATGGTGGAGGGGAGGACGATTTTGACTTTGAAGAAGAAGAAGAAAGAGATTTTTCTAATATATATATATATTAATTAAGGTTTTGATTCCATATGATGAGTTCACCATAACTTTAGTCTGCCCACTTTTTTAATTATTTCTAAATTTGACTTTTAATTCTGTAAAATTATAAAAATAATTTCTTTGGTTAATTCAAAGCTATATTATTTATATTTCACATCCCATTTCCAATAAAAAAAAATCCAATTCTAGTGTTATAAGGGAATTCTGTAAGGTTTTATCATTTAAGGAATTTTTTAAAATACTGATATTGTCCATATTCGAATTTAATTTTCAATATTTTTAAGACTTAACTAACTCTAATTTTTCATCCATTTCAAATATTTGGGTCTCTCTCACCATTATACATAGTTCAATATTTATATATTTCAAAAAGTCACTACTTAAAAATTTTAAACATGACAGGATAATGATTTTTGGGCTCAATGTATGTGTGTGGTTGAGATATGCTTATATTTATGTGATAAGCTGATGGATAAATGGTGAGTGTTATATGACTATGATATTAAATAAATTATGAAATAGGGAAAGTGTAAATTAATAATGCATGTGTTGATAGTACAATAATGTTGTAAGCCTTGAAAGTATGTGTAATATCCCTATTTTGGTGTATATTTGAGTATTTAGTCTGGAGGATTAAACAGGTATGATTAAAAAAAGAGAAATATAAGATGAACATGTAATAGATATAAAATATATACATATTGTATAATTGTAATATACAAAAAATATAAGTTACATAGACATGACATATGTATATATATAAAATATACATCACATATATGCAGAATATATAATTATTGCTGGAAGGTAATAATAATAATAATAACAACAACAACAACAACAACAACAACAACAACAACAACAAAAATAATAGAAGAAGAAGAAAGAAAGTCAAAAGAAGAGATAAATATCAAAGTGTTTAATTATATTTTAATTAATTAATATACTATTAATTGTATGTACATGTGGCTAGGAAGAAGGAAAAAATAAAAAAGAGGTCTCTTGTCCCTTATTTCTTCTTCTTCTTCTTTGTCTTCTTCGTCTTAGACGTGTACATTAGAGAGGGTGAGAGTGTGGTTTTGGTTTATGTTGCACATCAAATTCCATAAGGATTCCAAGAAGATTTAAGGTGGTTTTTAAGGAATTATCAAAGAAATCAAGTAAGTACACTACTTTAAGCTTGTTTTTAATTGATTTTAAGAATATGTTTGAAATGGTTGTGAGAGGAAATGGTGGTTAATTGAGAAAGATGATAGTTATGATATGATTGGGATGTATATATGTTGGTTTGATGAATAATTTATGGAAATGAACCTAAATTATTAAATTAAGTTTTTATAGAGAATATATGTAAATCAGGGTTTAGTTTAGGTTATTATAATTATTATAATGGGATAATTTTACTGTTGTTTTAATATAAATGTTATGATTTTGTAGTTGGTTGATGGAAAAGATTGAGTTTGGATGAAATTAGGGTGATGGAATTGGTATGTGGAATTTGAGATCATGAAAGAGATTTCAACAATTGTTAAGATGGTTTGTAATGAAGTTATTTTTTGATTTATATGTAGAGATTTTATTGTTAAATGATTAAAATGGATAGGTTAGATTGAAGTTTGAATGAAGTAGTAAGGGTAATTTGAGTTTTTGGTGGAATTTGGGAAGAATGAGTATAATTGGTGTTTGAATTATTGAAGTGTGATAAAATGAGTTACTAATGCTATATTGGAACTCATAATGTGGTTTAGGATTGAGTATGGTGAGTTGATGCAAGCAAAGTATTAAAGAGAAAATGGTGAAGTTAAGTTGGAGGGTGATTACAGCTTGGAACTTGATATAATTGAGGTTAGTACCTACTTTAATAGCTCATGTTTTAAATGCATTTGACTTGGCATAGCACATTGAGATTTGGTAAATGTGTTATGCTACTTTGTTGTTGGTTTTACATGATAAGTGCATTGTAATAATAAAAGTGAGTAAATTATTGTAATGTGAATTGTCAAGCCATAGTAGAGTGGTTAATGACTATATTATGTTTGAATTATGAGAAATATATAATATATATTATAAATAAGGAGAATGGGCCACATTGAGAATGTGGCATGGAGATAAGTTTTTTCTAAGAAAGGAAATCGTCAAAAAGGTATAAACAATGTCATGAGAATAAGCATGATAATAAATTTATGACATGTGATTAAGAATGTGTGAATGAAATGTGTTATGTTATTTAAACATTGGTGTTTGTGCGTGATAAGCATTGCTTGAAGTAACAATACATGTTTTGAATGTATTTATATTATGGCATGTTAAACCATTAAAGAATGGCTAATAGTGATGATATATGCAAAATATGAAAAGTGCTAATTATGCATTAAAATGTGGAAGTTGGCCAAATTTGCTATGTGAATGAAAATAATATTTAATATGAAGGAAAATTTGGAAAAAGAATGTTTAATGTTGAAAAATATAAAAACAAATGTCATAGGATGAATGTGAATTGCATGTTGCCTTATATAACATCTAATTCCGGGAAATTGTTTTGGATTGGTTTGGTATTGCCATACGCGTGCAGGCGAGATATGCTAGTGTCATAAATATGATTCTGCGCTTGGGTGAGACATGTTGGTATAGCAGTTATAAATATGCTATTGGGTGAGACACACTAGTATCGATGTTATCAAGATAGACTAAAATAATATTTCTGGAACTAGACCAATGTATTAGGATTTTTGGGCCCAAGGTGTGTGTTTGTAATGTGTTTATAAAATTGAAATGTGTTAAAAATCGTTAAATGAATATTGCAAAGAAATGGATATTAATTTGATAATGTGTTATTTGTCATGGACCCATGTAATGGGTTTTAGATTGTTTATATTATTATAGTATGTACCACTAGGCTTTTGAGCTTAGCGTGATAGTGTATATCGCACAGGTATTAAAAGTGTAAACCAAGGTTAACTTATGTGTAATTGAGATTTGAAGTTGTGGGTGCCACGAGACCAACCATGAAGGTGTTGCATTCATGTATTATTTATGTATTGTGTAATGTGGATTTAGTATAGCAAATAAACAACATTTGTATTGTAACACCTCTATACCCCATATACGCACACTACATATAACCATATTTGTAATATACGTATACCGGATACAGGAATGTTACGGTCTATTTTAAACTAAACCAATCTTTCAATTTAACAATATAAGAAACTTAAAACATTTAAGTTGTATTATAAAATATAATAGATAAAACATTTATTTATTATGCAGCAGAAAATGTAGCGGTATATACATATATATACATACATATCAATATGTACAAAATATAAAGTTTATACATGTTTGGCAGTTCGTCTCTGATCTTGAAATCCAAAAATCAACACTTCACAAGCCTAGACTCGACTCGGTCTAGCTGAACTCTCTGATTCAACCGGATCTACCCTGTCACCTGCGTGATAAACCACAATCGCGCTAAGCCAACGGCTTAGTGGTACAAACCATGATAACAATATGCTTTAATGTAATGCAAATGTCATACTTTCAAATATTATAAACAATCCACAAGAATATCATATTTCAAAACCTTACATTAAATTATATTATTCATTTGTTTCATCATTCATGATTCACATTTAAACAAAGACAAGCATGGGCCCAAAAGAAAATAATATGCCATTCAACTTCCAGAGTTAATGTTTTGGTTCAATAATCACATTTATCAAGCCCTTAGGCGATTCATTATCACAATGAGAAACATCTCATATGTAACATCCCAACTAAGTTTCAAGGACTAGGCCCAACTAAGCTTCAAGGGGAGCTAAGCATGCTAAACTTCAACCCAACTTGGCTACAAGGACCAAGCCCAAGCCAGCTTCAAGAGATTGTTACTTTTAGTCATGCCACCAACAACAAAACTCTGAAAATTGAATAACACATTAGGCACACAATTCTTTTATTATTTCATTATCAATTCCATTCTCATTTTCTCATAATCATCTAGGCAACCATGCCCCAATTATTTCATTTGCATCATTAAAGCCAACAACAATGGCTTCACATCTCATCATTAGGGTATACATAACCAATTGCATTGTACATACATTATGAATGATCATTTTATCTTTCACATTATCCAAATCATAGCATTAATCAATTATATCAACAATGTAATAGATTACTTAACACATTTACAACCAAATGTGTTAAGTCCCAAAGTCATGTAAATATATGCAACCATGTAAGGTTTGTACTTACCTCAAGAGAAACTCACACCAATTTAACCACTTCCTCTTCCAAAAATCTTTCAACACTAGGATTAGGGTAACTCAATCTCTTCAAAACCTAATCCAAAAGTGATCATACATAAACACTTAGAGATACACATGAGATAATAATATGGATAAGAACTAACTGGGGCAAACTCTACACATGACACGCTCAACAACACGGGCGTGTCCCTGATCGTGTCCTAAACCCACAACACAGAAGCTTTGACATGCTCAATGACATGGGCATGTCACTGGCCGTGTCAATCCTCTCTCAACACAGTGGCTATGACATGCTCAGTGACATGGGCGTGTCACTGGTCGTGTCAATACTACTCCAACACAGAAGTTGTGACACACTCAGTGACATGGGCGTGTCACTGTTCTTGTCACCCATCTAGAAAATAGAACCATTGACACGCCCAAAGACTTAGCCATGTTCATGGGCGTGTTAGGCCAAAAATCCTGATTCCGACACCAACAACACTACATCCAACAAACCTCTTTCTTTTACCATCTTCCACTCCAAACCAACTTACCCAAAACCATCCATAAACCATACTAAACTTGCATAACATCAAAACAACTCTATTTCATGCATTAAACACCAATCACAATCATCATCACAACTCAACACATACACAATACACAACACTTGCTTTTTATCACCAAACTTAACTCTTTCTCTTCAAACCAACCCCAAAATCAAAGCCAATAAGACCAAACACTCTCAAATACCCCAAAATCAAACATACACATATCAACAACAACCATACACCAAGCTCAAAATACAAACTCAAAAGAAAACCAAAGAATCAAGATGGAAACTTACAAAAAGTGATGAGAACTCCTAAGAATTCCAACTTGATCACTTGAAACACCTTCAAATATTGAGTTAGGAAGAACAAAATCTCTCTTTCCTTCTTGCTATGGAGATGGTCAGCCAAAACAAAGGAAGAAGAAGAAAAAGATGATAGAAAAAACAAAGTCAACTTCTCTTAACCACAAAACCTCTCTTTAGATATCCACCAAGCAATTAAATAATAAAATATTATAAATATCCTCTTCCACTAAATTTAATTTCCCTTTTTTAATTAATCCAAATATAATTAAATATCTCATTTGACCAAATTAAACCATTGACTTGTATATGTTGTATATATCTTTATATATACAACATATACACACTTCTCTTTTCTTTTAATCCTTTACACACACTTTAAAATTATTTAATCCAATTTCAACAATAATCATTCCAAAAATTTTAGGGTATAGTTTGGGATATTACATGTATACTAAACTTGTTTTGGGAAAATTTTACATATGCATAAGATATTTTTGATATAATTGATGAATTGATGACATGATTGGGAAAATGATAGATTTTTATAAAAATATGTATTTTGGAGTGTTATTTGATTTGCATGTTATGGTTTTGATTGATAATTTAAGATTATTAATATTACAGATAAAACTCTAACGAATTTTTCTCAGAGATTTTCTTATAAAGATTTTCTAAAAATACAAAATAGAAATGTATTTATGCAATAAATTATTTTACTAAGAGTGTAATTATTCTATTAATGGAGAATAAAAGACTTCCACAGTCAATTTTATTGGCACTCTTATATTTTGTATATGTACTTTAAGTATACAAAGTATATATATGAGGTATAATGGTGTTATATTAATTTTGATATCAAAGCCTAGGTTTGATATTCTCAACTTGGGTGGGTTTCAAAAAGAGAGGGAAGAAAAATTTTAAAGTGGTGATTAGAGTTTTAATATGTGCATATTGTTGTCCCAAACTAGCAACCAAGAGGGTGGGGGTGAATTGGTTGATTTGAGCAGTGATGATAAATTAAAAATTTTGAGCAATAAGAAGATCAATATGAAGATGGAGTAGAGTAGAGAAGAATGAACACAAAGAGTTTATAGTGGTTCGGATTTATGTCAATCCTACATCCACTTCCTTAACAACTTGTTAAGGTTCCACTGATCTTGAGTTTTTACAAGCTCAACTCTAACTTGATGTTTTCACAAGCTCACACTAAAATTCTACAAGGTTTGAGTATCTTTCTCAGAATCCTTACAAGAATTTTTCCAAGGATCACTCTAAAACCTATGTGTTTTAGAGCCCACACTCAACTTACAATGGTGTTTAATGCTAACACCTAATACTCAACGAATACAAGTTATAAATTTTGATGTGAGTAAGTGAAAGATGTTTTTCTTAGCAATTACAATCACAATCTACAATTATAATCACAATATGTCTTAAAAATGAAGTTTCTTATTATATTATAGCCTTTAAGTCTTCAACTAATCGCTAGAGATGGGAGCCAATATGTTTAATTCTTATCTCCCACTTTAATTATTGTCTGAAGCAACTTTATGGTCGGACTGCAACTAGTCCAGTTGGCTCAGTGTTAGAAAGGTCGAGCTGATCACTATATGAAAAATACTTGTGATTTGGTTCCTGCAAAACTATAACTTAATTCAAATATATTAGTCCTATTCAATTTGATTGCCTAAGATAAAAATAGAGTGAATTAAGCCAAGGATTAGGCTAACCCGTATGCATTAGCATCTGTATTGGTCTCTGATGTGGCAATGTTTATGTATTGTGATGGATATAAGCTGAGATTGTAACACCTCTTCTCAGCCTACATGTGTAAGCTGATTAGAGGTGCCACACTAACCTAATGTTGCTACCAATTTTACTTAGTCAAATTTTAGTTTCAATTTTTACAGAAATTTGGCCAGAGGTTCGCCTAGAAATTGGGTCCCAAGTGTTGACAAAACTGGTTTTTTTGATTTTTGAAAACATTTTTACACAAACTAATGCGAACACAATCAGTCTCAATACACTCCCAATGTATCCCCCTTATAACCTCAACTACCTCCAAAATAAAGTAGAGGTTTATTATTATTACATACTACTAACGTACAGTATAACATAGAAATTCTCAATCTTATATATACATATACATGCCACAACTAGTTAACTCATAATGGAAACTAAGAGATCTACCCTGAGATGTTGTATGTCTGGTCGTCGCTTCCCAAGAGTTAGCTACTATTCCGAACCTACGAGTCAAGGAAAACTTAACTCGCTGAGCAATGTCGCTCAGTGGGTACTTTACCAATGGAAATAAAAGTAAAACATGGAAGCATTTGAAATAAAAGGAAATAATTAAATCAAAAATCAACCAACATTAAACCAATGGAAGTTATTGTACATTTAGTGTAAATATGCTTTCAACAAATAAAAAAAAACATAATTCAAACTCATTTTGCATTACGTAGTTTAAAAAAATAGGACTTTGGCTCTACTGGTATATAGGGAACCACAGTGATAAAGCAGTGGAACTCACCACTGTAACATAGGTGGCCCTCACCACCATTATCATATCACAGGAATGGCCCTCACCATCCTGGTTATAACCAATGGCCCTCACCACTGGCTTCAGTGGCCCTCACCACTGAATAAAATATCATATCAATATCAAATCAATCATAATAATGAGCAGTACTGCATGCATTAGTATAGTGCACCATACCCTTATCTACCACCCCCAACTACCTAGCAGAGCATAAAGGTTAAAATGATTCAATTTAAGTCTCAAACTTCATTTTAGAATGACTCGAGAAATCATTTTAATTCCCGTCGCGCTTTGCCATTTATGCCGCGCACCACATTCTTTAGTCAAACAATTACCCTTTTTCACATATTTAACATCCACAGTAAACATATCAAACATTTCAAAGCATTCCTCAAAAGGTCACAAATTGACCAAATGAATAGTGTCGCAGCGCGTAAAATCGGCAAATCAAAAGGCAAGTGCCAAATGAATAGTAAAATCTGGGTTTTTGTCAAAATTTCAGTCCACTTCAGTCTTACATTTGACCAAGTAAACGAATTTGTTTTTGTCTGAAATTTTTCAAGAAACTTATTTCATATGTTGACTAATTACACGTAAAATTTCGTTGAAAAATTCATTCATTTGCTTCCTCAAACAACTGCCCCAAAAAGGGTCCAGAAAGCTGCCATTTTAGGGACCATTTCGGCCCAAACTAACACATTGTGCAAAAGTACTTATTTTATTTTATTTTAAAACCCATTTCAAGACTTCTTTAATAATGTAAGAAAGGTTTAGACACTTCCCTTGAAATTACTTGCATGTTTAAATCAATTTGAACTAAATGGGGTTCATAAATCATTTTACTAAAATCATTGTAAACATTAGATTTTATTTGAATTCAACCAACTAAAACACCATATAGATTTAATAACACACTTCAAACATTTAATATAAGTGAAAATAATTCAATTGGGCAACAATTCAAAAATGGCGTAAACATGATTTTCACAAAAATAAATAATTCTCATTGGTAAAGTACCAAACCTTGTTCTTTTAATTTTGCCTTTCCTTCTTCTCCTTTCTTAATCTTTGTTTCTCCTTCAAGAAATTCAAGAACACAACCTTAAACATAAACCTTAGAAATTTAGAACAATAAGCTACCCTCCAAATTCATATGAATTTCTACCTAAATTAACCATCTCTCATCATTAATCAACATATTTTCCCATTAAATTCATTTTCTAACCATCCTACAAACTTTCCCCAAATTCAACCTTTATGAACCCTAATTTAGATCTCTTAAAATAGCCAATAATTTATGAAATTAAAGCTACAAATAAAACCCCTTACCTTAAAGTCTTATTCTCCACCAAAGTTTGCAACCAAAAATAGCTAACTTGAAAAATCACTCTCTCTTCTCCCTTCCTCTCCTATTCGGCCAAAGCAAGAACAAAGGAGAGCTCTTGAATTTTATATTTTTGCTGTTCTCTCATCCAAATGGTGGCTAAGAGAGGTTAAGATGTGTTGGTGTAAGTGTTGGTTTCCCATTGGTACACTTAAGTGGAAAAATGGCTAATTTTCATTGGTCCAATTGTCTCTTTCTTTTATTTATTTAAAACCCAAGCCATTGGGCTTTCTTTTAATTATATTTTGGCCCCTCAAACTCCTTGTGCTGTAATTTTATGGTCTAGGATGTGAAAAGACCAAAATACCCTCCGGCGATTACTCGTTTGTAACTTTTAAACCGCGCACTTTCGCCGAATGCTGTGGTACACTTTTTAACTCAGTTTTTCCTCTACTTTTCATTTTTGAGATCCATTATTACTTTCAAGATACTTTTGAAAATGATCATAATGCCTCTGGTCAAAATCCCCTATATCTTCCAAACCGTGCGTTTTCGGGAAAAACCGTGTCGCGCCGTTGCTACCCGATTTTTCTCTACTTTCTATTTCTGGAGTCTGTTATATGCACTATTAAGGACCTCCGGAACAACTTTTGGTAATTACAGCCACCTTCCTAAAACTTTGCATGTCTTTCAATTAAGCCCCGTTGGTCCTGCGACCTTCTCTAGGAACCGCCATCAGAAATGACCTCTCCAGATCCTTTCTCTTGCTGTGCACATGACTGCTAGACATAAATACAGTGGGCGGATGTGACAGTTCCTCCCTCATTAATTTAGGCTTCGTCTCGAAGCCTATCAGGTGAGAACAAATATGGGTACTGCTTCCTCATAGTTTCTTCGCGTTTCCAAGTAGCTTCTTCTACTTTGTGATTCCTCCAAAGCACTTTGACCAATGGGATCTTCTTATTCCGTAACTCTTTGATTTCCCGTGCTAGGATTTCTACCGGCTCTTCCTCGTATGTCAGGTCGGGCTAAATCTCGATGTCTTGGGCTTGTATAACGTGGGTTGGATCTGAACGATACCTCCTTAGCATTGAAATGTGGAAAACATCGTGTATTTTACTTAATTCGGGTGGTAACGCCAACTGGTAAGCTACTGGACCTACCCGTTTGATGATCTCATATGGTCTGATGAATCTAGGGCTTAACTTGCCTTTCTGTTTAAATCGTAACACCTTCTTCCAAGGAGAGACTTTGAGGAATACTCTGTCGCCGACCTCGAATTGTATGTCTTTCCTCTTTAGATCCGCATATGATTTTTGCCTGTCCGCCGCTGCTTTTAATCGGTCTCGAATGATCTCTACCTTTTCCTCAGTTTCCTTAACTATGTTTGGCCCCAACATCTTTTCCTTGCTCAATTCTGTCTAGCAAACTGGAGTTCTGCATTTTCGACCATACAGTGCTTCGTAAGGAGCCATTTGTATGCTGGATTGATAGCTGTTGTTGTACGCGAATTCCATTAAGCTCAGGTGTTTGTCCCAGCTGCCTTTAAATTCTAAAACGCACGCCCTCAGCATATCTTCCAAAACTTGAATCACTCTTTCCGACTGTTCGTCTGTCTAGAGATGGAATGCTGTACTGTGGTACGTTCGAGTCCCAAGGGCTGTTTGGAACTTCTGCCAAAAATTTGACGTAAAGCGTGGATCTCGATATGATATGATTAAAGTTGGAACTCCGTGGAGACGTACGATCTCTTTGATGTACAAGTCAGCCAACTTGTCTAGCGAGTAATCCACACGTACTGGTAAGAAATGAGCGGACTTAGTAAGCCGATCCACGATTACCCAAATCGCGTCATGTTTGTCCTTAGTCATAGGCAATCCTGTGACAAAATCCATAGTAATACGGTCCCATTTCCAGGTTGGAATCGTGATAGGTTGTAGTAGTCCTGAGGGTAGTTGATGTTCCACTTTCACTTGCTGACAGATCAGACACTTCGTCACGTGATCCACGATGTTTCTTTTCATTCCTGGCCACCAGTAATACTCCTTCAAGTCCCGGTACATTTGTGTTGCTCCCGGATGCATTGTGTAAGGACTGTTATGAGCTTCTTGCAAAATCTGTTTCTTCAGTTCCTCGAACTTAGGTACCACCATTCTCTTCTTGTAGTATAGGATACCATCTGGACAAATTTGATAATCTCCTGATGAATTCTCCTGCGCCTGTTGACTCCACTTCTTCATTTGTTCATCTTCCTTCTGAGCCTCACGTATTTGTTGATGTAAGGTAGGTCGCACGTGCATTTCTGCAAAGATAGCTCCATCTTCTGTGGGCTCTAATTCTACCCTCATAGCATGTAGCGCTTGCATTGACTTCCTACTAAGTGCATCTGCTACGACATTCACTTTGCCCGGGTGATAATTAATCGTATAGTCATAGTTGGCTAACAATTGCATCCATTTTTGCTGTCGCATGTTTAAATCTTTCTCCGTGGGCAGGTACTTCAGGCTTTGATGATCCGTATAAATGTAACACTTTTCCCCGTATAAGTAGTGCCTCCACGTCTTGAAAGCCAAAACAATCGCTGCTAGTTCTAAGTCATTCGTGGGATAATTCTTTTCGTGTGGCTTGAGCTGTCGAGAGACATACGCAATGACTTTGCCCCCCTGCATCAATACGCAACCTAACCCGATGTGGGATGCATCGCTATAAATCACAAAATCTTTTCCTGATTCGGGTTGTATAAGAATGGGTGCTTCAGTAAGTTTTTGCTTCAGCCATTCAAAGCTCCGTTGGCAAGCGTCGGTCCACTGGAATTTGGTATTCTTTTGAAGTAGCTTGGTCATAGGTGCGGCGATCATGGAAACTTTGACGAATCTCAGATAATATCCTGCTAACCCCAAGAAACTACAGACTTCCGTTACTGTCTTAGGTGGATTCCATTCCAAAACTGCTTCTATTTTCTTGGGATCGACCCTTATTCCTTCTGCCGATACAATATGTCCCAAGAAGGCTACTTCTTCCAACCAAAATTTGCATTTGCTGAATTTAGCGTATAACTGTTTCTCTTGCAGGGTTTGTAATATGATCCTAAGGTGACGATCATGGTCCTCTCGATTCTTTGAATACACCAATATGTCGTCAATGAATACAACCACGAACTGATCCAAATATGGGTGGAAGATTCTGTTCATCAGATCCATGAATACTGCAGGTGCGTTCATTAATCCGAAAGGCATAATAATGAATTCATAATGTCCATAGCGAATTCTGAATGCGGTTTTTGGTATGTCTTTGTCTTTGATCCCCAATTGATGATAACCCAATCGTAGATCGATTTTTGAAAAGACTCCAGCACCTTTGAGTTGATCAAACAAATTGTCTATGCGAGGTAGTGGATACTTGTTCTTGATGGTCAGCTTATTGAGTTGACCGTAATCCACACACAACCTTAGGGATCCGTCTTTCTTTTTTACGAATAATACTGGTGCTCCCCATGGTGACACGCTTGGCCTAATGAACCCCTTGTCTAAAAGTTCCTGTAGCTGTACCTTTAGTTCTTTTAGCTCTGCTGGCGCCATTCGGTAAGGTGCGATGGATACTGGTGCAGCTCCCGGGTACACATCTATGGTGAATTCCACCTCTCGTTTAGGTGGTATTCCAGGTAAATCGTCAGGAAATACGCCGGGGAAATCGCAAACAGTAGGTATATCTTGTAGCTTCGGTGCCTCTTCTTTCGCTTCTAACTCGCATAACAGGTATGCCTCGCAGCCTTTTTGCACTAACCTCTTAGCTGTCATAACGGAAATGATGTTAGTTAGATAGTCCTTCCTCTTTCCCACTAAGGTCACTTCGTCGCAGTCTGCCGTATGCAGAGTAACTCTTTTTCGTTTACAGTCAACCAGTGCATCGTGTTTGACCAACCAATCCATCCCAAGGATAGCGTCGAATTCTTGAAATGGTAGTTCAAATAAGTCTCCCCAAAAGATACGTCCGTGTATCTCCACAGGGCAATCTTTCACTACCTTCCTTGTAATCACCTCACTCCCTAATGGGCTAGTAACTAATATTCCCTCTTCCTCTAGTTCTACCTTTAGGTTCCCAAGTTTTTCATTTTTCGTGCATATATATGAGTGTGAAGAACCCGGATATATTAAAACGTAAAGCAGAACTTCAAACATAGACAACTGACCTGCAATCACGTCTAGCGCTTCTTCATCTTCTCGCCCCCTCATGGCATACATTCTAGCAGGAGCCCTCGGTTATGGTGGATCCACCGTCTCAGACTGCACACGTGATGGATTTTCGCCCCTACCTCAGCCTCAGCCTCACCCTGCTGCTGCTTGCGATCCCTCAGTCTCCCTAGGTAGATTCTGCATTCGCTGGGGACACTCTCGCATAAGGTGGTCTAAAGATCCACATATATAGCATGCAAATGTCCGACCCCAACATTCTCCCGTGTGGCGGCGTCCGCATTGATCATAGCGTGGATTAGTATTTTCTCCTTCATTACCTTTCGAACCGGTAGAAAAGTTACCTCCCGCTTCGGTTAAATCCTCTTCCTTGCCCTCTTCCAGATCGTCCGGTACTAGCGACTGAGGTGGCTTAACTTGGGCCACTGCGATTTGATCCCTGACTGTAACCTCGGCGTTGACCGCCTCCCGTGGAACCACTGCCTTGGAATCGCTCCCTTGATGATTGGTAGTTTCCCGAATAGTTTTGGGTACCTCTCTTCTGTTTCATCTTCTGTCTTCTATTCTGCTCATCAGACTGACACTGCTCCACTTCAATAGCTCGGGTGACTAACACAGAAAATTCCTTAATATGAGCAGCAATCAGTTGCACCTTAATCTCATTATTCAATCCGTCTAAGAATTGTTTACATCGATCTTCCTCGTCTTCTATTGCTTTCTTAGCATACCTGCTTAATCTGGTGAACTCCCTTTTGTACTCTGTCACTGTCATTCGCCTCTGCTTCAAGTGTAGAAACTCTTTCCTCCTGGCGTCGAGATATGTTTCAGAAATAAACTTTCTCTTAAATTCTCTCACAAAGAAGTCCCATGTCCTCTGCTCTGATGGAACTCATTGTTGAACCGTGTCCCACCAGACATACGCTTCTTCCACTAACAAGGAAGTAGCGCACACAACTCGCTTCTCTAGAGTACACTGTAACTGATCTAAGGCTCGTACCGTTCCTTCCAGCCAATACTCAGCTATAGAAGAATCATCATCCCTTCGGGCCCTAAACTCCTTCTCCCCGCACTTTCGTATCTTTTTGATCGAGGGTTTCCTTTCCCCTCCTACAGCAGGTACTGGTATGGGTGCTGGCGCTGGTGGTGGTGCCGAGGCGGCGCCGGCTATCTGCGGTAATACGGCAGCCAACATTTCGTTGGGAATAGGAGCATCAGCTGGTGGTTGCTCAGATGCTGATGTCTCTGATACATGCGTTTCTACAGTTCGGGAGGCTTGAGACTCGACCTCCTCCTCTATATCAAACTGCGCTGCTTGCGACATCTAAAGAACAGAGCAAAACGTATACAATCCCATCATTAGTAATGACCCAACCCAACAACATTATACTACCCTAGGTGGCAAGTGTATAAAGATAAAACTCTTAAATAACACATATACAACACAACTTTTATTTATTTCCAAGCAAAAGTGTTTACATTACTAGGAAGCCCTTATGTACATTCCAAAATTTAGGACTCCCATCATGTCATACAACCATACAATATTTACATGATACCCCGATGTCACATATGTACATAACCAAAAAAAGCTCCAAAAAGCAACACATCTCGAAGCTCAGTGAGTAGGTGCCCTAGGTGAGGTGGCACTGTCAGACAAATACTCTTCTATCTCAGGATCAAACTCTAGGTCATGCGATGCTTCACCAGGTAAGTGTTGGCCTAACTCCTGGACCCTCTCCTGCAAAGCACAGATCTCTCTATGTGCTACCCCAAGGCTCCTACAGGCACTATCAAACTCCACTCTATGACTAAGCCTATCCTCCTTTAACATCTGCACGTCTCTTATCAAGGAGGTAATCATCTCATGTTTTAATCTTAGGTCTTCACGATCCTGTATACTTCGATCTGCCAAAATTTCTATGGTATCATCTTGCTCCTGCACTATCTGCTTTAGCCTCTCTACTTCCATCCTTAGCTCCCTCATCTCATCATTTCGATCACCCATAATTACTCTTGTTATAATTAGAATAACATAACTAACAATACTACACACATGTATAGTTACATAATTAGAACCCCTAACTTAACCCTATATGTCATACATTTAAGGTTTAGTTCAACTAACTACCCAGAACTGGCTAAACCGGAGCTCTGATACCAAAAATTGTAACACCCCTTCCCGGCCTACATGTGTAAGCCGATTAGAGGCGGCACACTAACCTAATGTTGCTACCAATTTTACTTAGTCAAATTTTAGTTCCGGTTTTTACAAAAATTTGACCAGAGGTTCGCCTAGAAATTGGGTCCCAAGTGTCGACAAAACTGGTTTTTCTGATTTTTGAAAACATTTTTACACAAACTAATGCGAACACAATCAGTCTCAATACACTCCCAATGAATCCCCCTTATAATCTCAACTACCTCAACTACAAACCTGCAAGAAGAAATCACACTTCTAGTACAAAATAAAGTAGAGGTTTATTATTATTACATACTACTAACGTATAGTATAACATAGAAATTCTCAATCTTATATATACATATACATGCCACAACTAGTTAACTCATAATGGAAACTAAGAGATCTACCCTGAGATGCTGTGGGTCTGGTCGTCGCTTCCCAAGAGTTAGCTACTGCTCTGAACCAACGAGTCAAGGAAAACTTAACTCGTTGAGCAATGTCACTCAGTGGGTACTTTACCAATGGAAATAAAAGTAAAACATGGAAGCATTTGAAATAAAAGGAAATAATTAAATCAAAAATCAACCAATATTAAACCAATGGAAGTTATTGTACATTCAGTGTAAATATGCTTTCAACAAATAAAAAAAACATAATTCAAACTCATTTTACATTACATAGTTTAAAAAACAAAACAGGACTTTGGCTCTACTGGTATATAGGGAACCATAGCGATAAGGCAGTGGCCCTCACCACTGCAACATAGGTGGCACTCACCACCATTATCATATCACAGGAATCGCCCTCACCATCCTGGTTATAACCAATGGCCCTCACCACTGAATAAAATATCATATCAGTATCAAATCAATCACAATAATGAGCAGTACTGCATGCATTAGTATAGTGCACCATACCCTTATCTACCACCCCCAACTACCCAGCAGAGCATAAAGGTTAAAATGATTCAATTTAAGTCTCAAACTTCATTTTAGAATGACTAGAGAAATCATTTTAATTCCCGTCGCGCTTTGCCATTTACGCCGTGCACCACATTCTTTAGTCAAACCATTACCCTTTTTCACATATTTAACATCCACAATAAACATATCAAACATTTCAAAGCATTCCTCAAAAGGTCACAAATTGACCAAATGAATAGTGTCACGGCGCGTAAAATCGGCAGCGCAAAAGGCAAGCGCCAAATGAATAGTAAAATCTGGGTTTTCGTCAAAATTTCAGTCCACTTCAGTCTTACATTTGACCAAGTAAACGAATTTGTTTTTGTCTGAAATTTTGCAGGAAACTTAATTCATATGTTGACTAATTACACATAAAATTTCGTTGAAAAATTCATTCATTTGATACCTCAAACAACTGCCCCAAAAAGGGTCCAGAAAGCTGCCATTTTAGGGACCATTTCGGCCCAAACTAACACATTGTGCAAAAGTACTTATTTTATTTTATTTTAAAACCCATTTCAAGACTTCTTTAATAATGTAATAAAGGTTTAGACACTTCCCTTGAAAATACTTGCATGTTTAAATCAATTTGAACTAAATGGGGTTCATAAATCATTTTACTAAAATCATTGTAAACATTATATTTTATTTGAATTCAACCAACTAAAACACCATATAGATTCAATAATACACTTCAAACATTTAATATAAGTGAAAATAATTCAATTGGGCAACAATTCAAAAATGGCATAAACATGATTTTCACAAAAATAAATAATTCTCATTGGTAAAGTACCAAACCTTGTTCTTTTTTCTCCTCCCTTAATCTTCGTTTCTCCTTCAAGAAATTCAAGAACACAACCTTAAACATAAACCTTAGAAATTTAGAACAATAAGCTACCCTCCAAATTCATATGAATTTCTACCTAAATTAACCATCTCTCATCATTAATCAACATATTTTTCCATTAAATTCATTTTCTAACCATCCTACAAACTTTCCCCAAATTCAACGTTTATGAACCCTAATTTAGATCTCTTAAAATAGTCAACAATTTATGAAATTAAAGCTACAAATAAAACCCCTTACCTTAAAGTCTTATTCTCCACCAATGTTTGCAACCAAAAATAGCTAACTTGAAAAATCACTCTCTCTTTTCCCTTCCTCTCCTATTCGGCCAAAGCAAGAACAAAGGAGAGCTCTTGAATTTTATATTTTTTCTGTTCTCTCATCCAAATGGCGGCTAAGAGAGGTTAAGATGTGTTGGTGTAAGTGTTGGTTTCCCATTGGTACACTTAAGTGGGAAAATGGCTAATTTTCGTTGGTCCAATTGTCTCTTTCTTTTATTTATTTAAAACCCAAGCCATTGGGCTTTTTTTTAATTATGTTTTGGCCCCTCAACCTCCTTGTGCTGTAATTTTATGGTCTGGGGTGTGAAAAGGCAAAAATACCCTCCGGCGATTACTCGTTCGTTACTTTTAAATCGCACACTTCCGCCGAATGATGTGGTACACTTTTTGACTCATTTTTTTCTCTAATTTTCATTTTTGAGATCCATTATTACTTTTGAGACACTTTTGAAAATGACCATAATGCCCCTGGTCAAAATCCCCTATATCTTCCATGTAACACCCCCATATTCAATGCACACACACTACAACCACAACAATGTAGCATAAGTGCACCAAACATAGGGATGCTACGGTTTCCTTAACATTCAAAACATTTTAAAACTTGATACCATATCCATATCGTTATATCTTATTAACAAAATAGATCATTTACTTATAAAACAAAACATATTAGTTATCTATATATATATATACAGTTATATATTACACAGCGGAAGTTATAAAATATGTATATATATGAAAACATTTGAATACATATTTACTATTATACATATATTTACATTATCAACAAAACTTTACACAATATAAAAGATTTATACATGATTGGCAAGTCAGCTCTGATCTTTAAGCTCCCAAAATCAACTCTTCAATGTCTACTCTCACTCGGTCTCGAAGAGCTCTCGGGTTCGATTCTATCAGTTCTATCACCTGCGCGATTAAACACTATCGCGCTAAGCCAAGGGCTTAGTAAGATAAAACATGCAATAGACATGCTTAAATGCTATACAATGCCAATTCTAATTTATCATACATGTAACAACATAAATGCAAAGCTAACAACATACTTTTACATTTCATAACCTAACATACATATATGTATTTCAGAATTCAACATCTTTGCATATATTTTATTAGTTAATCATTTAATCATTCATGAACAACACTAAGCAAAGACAAGCATGGGCCCAAGACACACTAATATGCCATTCAATTTTCAGAGTTAATGCTTTGGTTTTGTTATCACATTTATCAATATCAATATCATATACCCAACTAGGCTTCAAGGATTAAGTTCAACCAAGCTTCAAGGGGAGCAAAGCATGCTAAGCATCAACCCAACTTGGCTTCAAGAACTAACCCAACCTAGCTTCAAGGGTTGTAACATCTCAATTAGGCTTCAAGGATTCAATCCAACCTAACTTCAAGAGATTGTTACACTCATTAGGCATGCCACCAACAACAAACTCTGAAAATGGAATAACACATTAGCCACACAATTCATTTAGATTTCATTCTCAATTCTCATTATCATTTAGGCAAACATGCCTCATTTATCTCCATTAAATTACCTTAGCCAATAACAATGGCTCCACATTTCATTTCACAATATAACACTTCATTATTCAAGTGTATATTTATCTCACATAACATCATTCATAAATATTAACATTTCATTCCACATTACTCATAAAACACATTACCATTCAAAGTGCATAACATAACATTGTTAATTCTCAACAATGCAATTAGGGCAAAACACAATTGACATGATTCATAGCTTTAGGACCATCCACATTCATTTGATTAGATCATTCAAATGATTTGAACAATGCAATTGTGTTTGAAACATGTTTATAATGTTCATGTTTAAGTTTAGGAACAATGGAACTTTTGAAGAATTTAAACCATGCAAAGAGAACCAAGAAATCAAACAATGTTCAAATCATTTGAAGGGCACGCCCAACTCACTTGATTGACACGCCCAACCAGCTTGAGTGACACGCCCGTGTCCTTAAAAAGAAAAGAGGCAGTAGCTAATTCAAACAATTGACACGCCCACTCCCCTAAGGGACACGCCCACTCCCCTAAATTGATTTTGGCCGTGTCACCAAATCACAAAACCTTAACTAAAACCAACCCTTTCTCAATTGCACTCAAACACAATATTCATTATATAACATATTTCACATGAACATAATCAATGTTCTAAACACATATTCATCACAAGAACTACTTCACCACACATTAATATCACAATTAAACACATATTAACTCAAAACCCTAAAATCAACATCCTTCTCCATCCATCCAAATCAACAACCATCATTTCCAACAACAACCTTCAATTAAACTCATAACTTAAAATCAATTTAACACTTGAAAACACAACCAAACACATCTCAAATCCACCAAATCACAAAATCATCAAACCCTACTTTACTTCCAACACAACTTCCAAATAAGTAAAGAAAACAAGAAAATACTTACTTGAAAAGAAGAAATTCCACAAATCCTTTGTCAAAACCTTGGATTGCTTCATCAACTTGCTTCTTGCCTCAAGAACACTTCTCTTTTCCTTTTGCTAATGGAGAGCCGGCCACTTCATGAAGAAAGAAGACAATGATCAAGATACAAAGTCAAATTTTGCTTTTAATCTCCACCAAGTGTTCTTATCCAAGCAATTACTAAAACACCCTCAATCATATAACTAACCTTTGTCTCATATAAGTCCTTATATGTAATTTCATTAACAACCAAAAATATCTTCTTCCACTTAACCATCACCTTGACTCTTCATTTGACCACTTTATATGTTATATATATCATCATATACACAACATATACATTTGTCTCTAAACCCTAATTCTTCCTCCAAAACACATATGCACAAGCATTCACTTTCCAATTTCTTTTCTTATCCCATCATATACATTCAATCCAATTTAACAATAACAACAACAACAACAACAACATAATCAAAACTTCTAAGCCACATATGAGGATATTACATTTCTCCCCCTCTAAAAAGAAAATTTCGTCCTCGAAATTACCTGAAATTAACTCTGAAACAACTGAGGATATTGCTCTCGCATCGTTTGCTCATTTTCCCAAGTTGCTTCTTCTTTCCCATGGTTCTTCCAAAGAATCTTCACCAATGGCACTCTCTTGTTTCTCAAATCTTTCACATCACGTGCCAAGATAGCAACTGGTTCCTCTTCAAACGTCAAGTCTGGGCTCACTTCAATTGATTCAAATGGCAACACATGAGATGGATCCGACCTGTACCTCCTCAACATAGAAACATGGAATACATTATGAATACGATCCAACTCAGGTGGTAAAGCAAGTCGATAAGCAACTGGCCCAACTCTTTCTAACACTTCATACGGCCCAATGAAACGAGGACTCAATTTTCCTTTCCGACCGAACCTCAAAATCTTTTTCCAAGGAGACACTTTCAAAAATACCTTATCTCCAACATCAAACTGAATGTCTCTCCTTTTCAGATCTGCATAAGACTTCTGTCGGTCTGAAGCTGCTTTTAACCTGCCTCGAATCAATTTTACTTTCTCTTCAGTTTCTTGAATCAAATCAGGACCAACCAACTTATTATCTCCAAGCTCATTCCAACAAAGAGGTGTCCTACACCGTCTGCCATACAATGCTTCAAATGGTGCCATACCAATGCTGGATTGGTGACTGTTGTTGTAAGCAAATTCCGCAAGAGGTAAAAATCTATCCCAACTTCCAGAGAAATCGATGACACAGCTTCTCAACATATCTTCAAGAATCTGTATCACCCTCTCTGACTGTCCATCCGTCTGTGGATGAAAAGCAGTACTGAAGTGCAGTCGAGAACCCATAGCATAATGCAAACTCTTCCAAAATCTTGAAGTAAACCTGGGATCTCGATCAGACACTAAAGAAGTTGGAACACCATGCAGTTTCACAATCTCCTGGATATACAGCTCAGCCAATCTCTCCAAAGAGTAATCCATCCGCACCGGAAGGAAATGAGCTGTCTTAGTCAATCTATCCACAATCACCCAAATGGCATCATGTTTCCTTTGTGTCAATGGCAAACCAGACACAAAGTCCATTGTCACTCTTTGATCTGATCTAACAAAACTGGCTTCAATTGCAACTGTGCCAACAATGCACCATCATCACAAGGTACAAAACTGGCATGCAATGCTCTCAACTCAACAAGCAACGAGAGTGAGTAAACTGTTAAACCAGCTAAAGACTTCCGACTCAAAGCATCAGCAACAACATTTGCTTTACCTGGATGATAGTCAATTAAGCAGTCGTAGTCTTTAATCAATTCTAACCATCTCCTCTGACGAAGATTGAGTTCTTTCTGGACACCCAAATACTTCAAACTCTTGTGATCAGTGTAGATGAAACATTTTTCCCCAAATAAATAATGGCGCCAAATCTTTAATGCAAACACAATGGCAGCTAATTCCAAATCATGGGTCGGATAGTTAAGCTCATGCGGTTTCAGCTGTCGAGATGCATAAGCTATAACTTTCCCTTCCTGCATCAATACACATCCCAAACCTCTATGTGAAGCATCACTGTAGATCACATATGGTTTGCCTTCAACAGGTAAAGTTAAAACAGGCGCTTGAGTCAACATTTCTCTCAACTGCTCAAAGCTAGCCTGACACTGATCCGTCCACACAAATCTCACTCCCTTACGAAGTAATCTGGTGAGTGGAGTAGCTATTAAAGAAAACCCTTTTACAAACCGCCGGTAATAGCCTGCCAAACCCAGAAAACTTCTAATCTCTGTCACAGACTTGGGTGGACTCCAATTCAGAATAGCTTCAACTTTACTTGGATCAACTCTAATGCCTTCTGCTGAAACAATATGTCCGAGAAAAGCTACTTGATCCAACCAAAACTCACATTTCGACAATTTGGCAAACAACTGCTTCTCTCTCAAAATCTGCAACACAATCCGCAGATGCATATCATGTTCCTCTTCATTCCGTGAATACACCAGAATGTCATCGATGAAGACCACAACAAACTGATCCAGATAGGGCCTAAACACCCTATTCATCAAATCCATAAAAGCTGCAGGTGCATTCGTCGGACCAAAAGGCATAACTAAAAATTCATAGTGCCCATACCTGGTCCTGAAAGCTGTCTTCGGAACATCTTCAGCTCTGACTCTCAGCTGATGGTATCCTGATCTCAGATCAATTTTAGAAAATACAGCTGCACCCTTCAACTGATCAAAGAGATCATCGATTCTAGGCAAAGGATATTTATTTTTAATAGTCACTTTATTCAATTGCCTATAATCGATACATAACCTCATAGTACCATCCTTCTTCTTCACAAATAACACAGGAGCTCCCCAAGGAGAAACACTGGGGCGAATAAATCCTTTGTCCAACAACTCCTGTAATTGCACTTTTAACTCCCTCAATTTTGCCAGTGCCATTCTGTAAGGAGTAATAGAGATAGGAGTGGTACCGGGTAACAATTCAATACCAAACTCCACCTCTCTCTCTGGAGGCAATCCAGGCAACTCCTCTGGAAACACATCAGGGAACTCAGCAACTGTGGCAATGCTATCAATGGGAGAACCCTTCACTCTAGTATCTATCACATGAGCGAGATAGGCTTCACACCCCTTTCTAATCAACCTCCTGGCTGCAACAGCTGAAACAAATAAGGAGGCTAGCTGTTCCTGCTCATTAGATACTATCACTTCTCTACCATCAACGGTTCTCAAAGAAACAATTTTCTTTTTACAATCCACCACAGCTCCATGTCGAGATAGCCAATCCATACCTAAGATCACATCATATTCCTTAAATGGCATCTCAATCAAATCTCCAAAGAACTCCTCACCCTGCACCCTCACTACACTATCCCGGTGCACCTTCTCACAACCACACTATGCCCTAACGGATTTGTCACCAACACATCAAATCCTAGGGACTCAGCATGCACATCAGATACAGGCAAAACAGATACACTAACATAAGAATGTGTGGAACCCGGATCAATCAAAGCAAGTACTGGAGTATTAAATAAAGAAAAAGTACCAGCTATGACTGCCGATGCATCTGGCTGCCTCTGCATAACATACATCCTCTGGGAAGAACCAACCTCCTCTGGTCTACCCTCTCTGGATGCAGCACCTCCTCTAGAACTGAACCCTGGCCTACCTCCTCGGCTGACACCTCTGCCTCCTCTACCTCCTCTCACACTAGCTCGAGAAGCAGCAGAATCAACTGGCATCTGCTCTTGCCTCTCAGGGCAATCTCTCACAAAATGGTCTAGTGATCCACACCTGAAGCATACCCCTGCAACACCAGCCTTCCAACAAGGACCACCATGTGGCCTCCCACAATGGATGCAGATGGGAAGAGTGGATCTCCGAATCATCGGGGTCGGAGCACTTGCCACTGAAGCTGCAGGTCTAAATCTCTGCTTCTGGAACTGCACTGACCTACCTGCTGGTCTCTGGCTCCTACTACTCCGAGGAACAAAACTTCCTCTACCCCTCTTCGCAGAAGAAGACCCTGCCTCGAACTGGGGCCTTCTCACTCTAACCTCCTCTTCAGAAGCAGCTGTAACTATGGCCTGAGCTCTCTCTACACTCCTAGCTGCTGCAACTAGCTGGGAGAAATCCTGATACCTGGAGCCAGCCACATGACAAATAATTGAGGGCCTCAATCCCTCCTCAAATCGCCGACATCGATCAATCTCATCAGCAATGATACCCCCAGCATACTGACTCAGTCGAATAAACTCAACTTCATACTCAGTAACAGTCTTGCTGTCTTGTTTCAAGCTTAAGAACTCCATCTTCTTCATGTCCTTATACTCCCTAGGAGTATACTTCAACTCAAATTCCCTCAGAAAATCAATGTAAGACAGTGTTGGAGGATCATCCATAGAGTGTGGCACTGTCTTCCACCAGTCATATGCGTCCTTCTGCAGTAATGACCTGGCATAATCAAACTTTTCCTCAGGGGTGGCTTGTAACTGAATAAAGATTCTCTGCACTTTGCCTAACCATTGCTCAGCCACTGCTGGATCAGTGGTTCCCATAAAATCTTCCGCCCCAAACTTCCTCAATTTATCATACTGTCTCATCTGAACCTGAGGCTGGGGTGGTGGTGGAGGTGGTTGTACTGGTGCTTGTCTCATTACTTCCATCATATGCCTAAACCAGGCTGGCGGAACCTCCTCTCCAGCTGGTCTACCCGACACCGAAGCAGGTGCTTCCTCAACACTATCAACCCTAGCTCCCTCGGCAGGAGCAATGCTCTCGGCACTACCCTCAACTGACTGTCTTGAGTGAGGATCCATCAACACCTAATACTGCAAACACAGCAGATTACATCTTATTAAAGATCAGGGACTGCCAATCTCAAACGTATATGTTATTCAAAACCACTTTTTTAAGTAAAAAATATTCTTTTTATTATATTTTACCTAGATTGAGAATCTCAAACCTAGGCTCTGATACCAAAACAATTGTAACACCCCCATATTCAATGCACACACACTACAACCACAACAATGTAGCATAAGTGCACCAAACATAGGGATGCTACGGTTTCCTTAACATTCAAAACATTTTAAAACTTGATACCATATCCATATCGTTATATCTTATTAACAAAATAGATCATTTACTTATAAAACAAAACATATTAGTTATCTATATATATATATACAGTTATATATTACACAGCGGAAGTTATAAAATATGTATATATATGAAAACATTTGAATACATATTTACTATTATACATATATTTACATTATCAACAAAACTTTACACAATATAAAAGATTTATACATGATTGGCAAGTCAGCTCTGATCTTTAAGCTCCCAAAATCAACTCTTCAATGTCTACTCTCACTCGGTCTCGAAGAGCTCTCGGGTTCGATTCTATCAGTTCTATCACCTGCGCGATTAAACACTATCGCGCTAAGCCAAGGGCTTAGTAAGATAAAACATGCAATAGACATGCTTAAATGCTATACAATGCCAATTCTAATTTATCATACATGTAACAACATAAATGCAAAGCTAACAACATACTTTTACATTTCATAACCTAACATACATATATGTATTTCAGAATTCAACATCTTTGCATATATTTTATTAGTTAATCATTTAATCATTCATGAACAACACTAAGCAAAGACAAGCATGGGCCCAAGACACACTAATATGCCATTCAATTTTCAGAGTTAATGCTTTGGTTTTGTTATCACATTTATCAATATCAATATCATATACCCAACTAGGCTTCAAGGATTAAGTTCAACCAAGCTTCAAGGGGAGCAAAGCATGCTAAGCATCAACCCAACTTGGCTTCAAGAACTAACCCAACCTAGCTTCAAGGGTTGTAACATCTCAATTAGGCTTCAAGGATTCAATCCAACCTAACTTCAAGAGATTGTTACACTCATTAGGCATGCCACCAACAACAAACTCTGAAAATGGAATAACACATTAGCCACACAATTCATTTAGATTTCATTCTCAATTCTCATTATCATTTAGGCAAACATGCCTCATTTATCTCCATTAAATCACCTTAGCCAATAACAATGGCTCCACATTTCATTTCACAATATAACACTTCATTATTCAAGTGTATATTTATCTCACATAACATCATTCATAAATATTAACATTTCATTCCACATTACTCATAAAACACATTACCATTCAAAGTGCATAACATAACATTGTTAATTCTCAACAATGCAATTAGGGCAAAACACAATTGACATGATTCATAGCTTTAGGACCATCCACATTCATTTGATTAGATCATTCTTGTGTTTGAAACATGTTTATAATGTTCATGTTTAAGTTTAGGAACAATGGAACTTTTGAAGAATTTAAACCATGCAAAGAGAACCAAGAAATCAAACAATGTTCAAATCATTTGAAGGGCACGCCCAACTCACTTGATTGACACGCCCAACCAGCTTGAGTGACACGCCCGTGTCCTTAAAAAGAAAAGAGGCAGTAGCTTTCTCAAATAAATGACACGCCCAACCAACTTGAGTGACACGCCCATGTCCTTAAAAAGAAAAGAGGCAGTAGCTAATTCAAACAATTGACACGCCCACTCCCCTAAGGGACACGCCCACTCCCCTAAATTGCTTTTGGCCGTGTCACCAAATCACAAAACCTTAACTAAAACCAACCCTTGCTCAATTGCACTCAAACACAATATTCATCATATAACATATTTCACATGAACATAATCAATGTTCTAAACACATATTCATCACAAAAACTACTTCACCACACA
This sequence comes from Garcia nutans, assembly GCA_947685225.1. NCBI lineage: Eukaryota > Viridiplantae > Streptophyta > Magnoliopsida > Malpighiales > Euphorbiaceae > Garcia > Garcia nutans. Next base: position 13,367,016 of record CANTUV010000002.1, on the reverse strand, counting down.
TTAATATCACAATAAAACACATATTAACTCAAAACCCTAAAATCAACATCCTTCATTTCCAACAACAACCTTCAATTAAACTCATAACTTAAAATCAATTTAACACTTGAAAACACAACCAAACACATCTCAAATCCACCAAATCACAAAATCATCAAACCCTACTTTACTTCCAACACAACTTCCAAATAAGTAAAGAAAACAAGAAAATACTTACTTGAAAAGAAGAAATTCCACAAATCCTTTGTCAAAACCTTGGATTGCTTCATCAATTTGCTTCTTGCCTCAAGAACTCTTCTCTTTTCCTTTTGCTAATGGAGAGCCGGCCACTTCATGAAGAAAGAAGACAATGATCAAGATACAAAGTCAAATTTTGCTTTTAATCTCCACCAAGTGTTCTTATCCAAGCAATTACTAAAACACCCTCAATCATATAACTAACCTTTGTCTCATATAAGTCCTTATATGTAATTTCATTAACAACCAAAAATATCTTCTTCCACTTAACCATCACCTTGACTCTTCATTTGACCACTTTATATGTTATATATATCATCATATACACAACATATACATTTGTCTCTAAACACTAATTCTTCCTCCAAAACACATATGCACAAGCATTCACTTTCCAATTTCTTTTCTTATCCCATCATTTACATTCAATCCAATTTAACAATAACAACAACAACAACAACAACAACATAATCAAAACTTCTAAGCCACATATGAGGATATTACATTCCAAACCGTGCGTTTTCGGGGAAAACCATGTCGCACCGTTGCTACCCGATTTTTCTCTACTTTCCATTTCTGGAGTCTGTTATATGCACTATTAAGGACCTCCGGAACAACTTTTGGTAATTACAGCCACCTCCCCAAAACTTTGCATGTCTTTCAGTTAAGCCCCGTTGGTCCTACGACCTTCTCTAGGAACCGCCATCAGAAATGACCTCTCCAGATCCTTTCTCTTGCTGTGCACATGACTGCTAGACATAAATATAGTGGGCTGATGTGAAAGAGATGACATCTGAGACTTATAGATTAGAGTGGCACATCAGAAGAGTGGTGAGATTATGAAATTAGTTATTAATATTTTTGAGTATGATGTAGTCATTAGCAAGATGTACTGAGATTGTTATATGGTGAATCATGATGTCAAATTCTCAGATGATTTGATGGAGATATTGTTTTGAGGTTATGATTGTTTGGTCTAATTGGAGGAGCATAAAAGTGAGGTCTGAAATTTTTGAAATAATTAAGAATATTCATAAGGGGGAGAATTGAGATTGATGGTTATGTTAATGGAGTTTATTTACCGAGATAGATAATTTCGAGGATGAAAATTATTTATGGGTGGAATATAAGAGTTTGTACCACGAAGAACATCAGATTATATAAGTCAATATGATCTTCATATAGGAGAAATGACTATAAGAGAAACTCTGGCTTTCTCTGCAATATGCCAGGGAGGTGGGCCTCGTTATGGTAATTAAGAAAATTAAAATACCATTTATTAATTAATTAACATTATTTTTATATGATATATGTATAATATTCCTCTATAATTAGCAAAATAAATTTATAATTACCATATAGAATAATTTTGAAATTATAATATATATATATATATGCTGAGATGTTGGTAAAATTATCGAGAAGGGAGAAGGCAGAAAATATAAAAACCAAATCCTGATATTGATGTCTTTATTATAATACCCATAAATTTTAAATATTTTAAATAATTAATTTGTGGGTAATTAGTAAGTTGGAAGAGAGAAATATAAAATATATACAAGATATATACATATTATATACTTGGTGTATACATGAAATATCTATTACATATACATGACATATACATATAAATAAAACATGCATAACATATATGCAAAGTATAAATTATGGTTGGGAAAGATGATGATGATGATAATAATAATAATAATAATAATAATAATAATAATAATAATAATAATAATAATAATAATAATAATAATAATAATAATAATAATAATGAAATTAAAAGAAAAGTCAATGGAAAAGATAAATACCTAAATATTTAATAAAATTCTAATTAAATAATATATATATATATGTGTGTGTGGTTAGAATTAAGAACAAAAGAAAGTCAAAAATTAATATCTATCTTCTTCTTTCTCTTCTTCTTCAAAAATGTATTTCTCCATGAGCTAAGAGGAGAAAATTTTCTTCTCCAGTTCATCAAGTTTTTCAAAGGAATTAAAAGAATTTTGAAGAGATATTAAGGTTTGAAGTAAGTTTTTTCTTATTTAAGCTTTGTTTTCATAGATTTATAGGTTATGTATTGATAAGGGTAGAGAGAGAAAGTTGATTTTAAATTGTTAAATTGATATAATTGAAGTTAATATGATGGATATGTAGTAATTTAATGAGTAATTGATTGAGGTACACAAGCTTTGCGATACTAGGGGCTGGGAATGAATATGTACAAATAGGATTTCTAGAATGGATGATGATAATTATGGTAATGGATAAACTTAATGTTGTTTTAATATATATATGATGATTCTATGGTTAGAAATTGATTAAGGGTAAGTTTGGAAGAAGGATGATATAATTATTAAAATGAGTTGATTTATTATCATTTTAGTATATAATGAATGATTTTAAGGTTAAATTTTGGAAATGACGTTGGTAGAATAAAGTTTAAATAAAGTAGTAAGTGGTGAATTTAGAATTTTAATGGGATTTTGATGGAAACTGAATAAATAATGGTAATTTGATATACAATGAGTATGAAAGTGGTTTTAAATGAATAATGTTACTTGTTGTTGGTTATGTATATTAGGTCAAGGTAGTTCAAGGGGAGGATAATTGGGGTTTTGGTGATGAAAGGAGGTTTGAAATGGTTTTGGAGCTAAGGAAAGGTTAATACATACCTTAATAAATATTACTTGAATAATATGGTATTTGGCATAACACATCGTGAGTTTAAGAATGTGTTATGTCACTTTTATTTTGGTTTTGGTTTGATATGGGTGTTATATAAATAAAGAATGTGCTTAATCCATGAAAATGTAAAGGTAAGCCATTTTAGAATGGCTAATGCAATGATTATATGCATGATGTAAAAATGTGAAATATGCTAAAATGGAATGGAAAAGATGAGGAACGAATAGTGTGATAAACAATATGAAAAAAAATGAAAAATAATAAATGTGATTAAATTGTGAAAAAGGGACTATATAATGTGTAATGTGGTCATTGGATGTGAATTAATGAGAAATAATATGAAAATGTGATGTGGAAGTGATCATGGTCAAATTCATCACTTGGAAAATTTGATAAGGAAATGTAATATGTAATTGATCAAAGATTGAGTTGATCACTTAAAAAGTGTGAAAACATGTTATTGTGTGCTTGTAATCCTATACAATTACTTGTCCAATACAATGAAATTAAATATGCATGCATTGATAGACCTGCGTAGAGCTAGATCTTTACCTAAAAAAAGCTAGGTCATGAGATTAAGACTGAAAATGGACCCGAGCAGAGCTGTGTCGAGAAACTAATGTTGTGAGAACTGGACTTGGGAATTTTACATGAGTTATTGGGCCAAATGTGTGTGTGTGTGGTTGTTTGTAATGTATGTATGAGTGAATATGTGTCATGTAAATACTACAAATTACAGTATAAGATGTCAATTTGTTTATAGATATATATATATAAGATGAATGAGTTATAAATAACTGGTAATTATGGTAATATTGTTAATTATATCATAAGAAAGGTATTTAAATGTATAGTGTATGTGGATGTTTTATATGTACCAGCAAGCTCTAGGACTTAACGCGGTAGTGTGTATCACGCAGGTATTAGAAGTGCAGACCAGGGTGAACTGGTATATGATTGAGACTTGAAGATTTGGGTGCCACGAGTCCAACTTTGAAGGTGTTGCATTCATTTACAATTTATGTATTGTGTAATGTGGGTTTTGATTAGTAAAAACATCATTTTGTATATTAAATTTGTTTTGTAAATTGAATATGTACATGATACTTTTGTAAATAAATTGATGAAGTGATGATATTTTTAGAGAGGGAGTGGATTTTATAAAATATGTATTTGGGAGTGTTATTTTGTGTTTAAGTTGGGTATTTGTTTGATTTTGAAAAATATTAAAATTATAGATAAAACTCTAACAAAATTTTTCCAAAGAAATTCTTTTACAAATTTATAAATTCTTTTTAATATTAAAGTGAGAGTTTTTATGTGTATTTTTTGTAGTATCTTTGTATCCTGAATTTGTATTTTACGTATATAAGGTATATGTGTTATATGTGTTTAGGATATAAGGATGTTACATTTATGAAGGTTACAAGATAACTAATTAATATTTTTCTATACAGTTACCGTGAATATAATGGAGTCTATTTATTGTGATAGATAATTTCAAGGACGAAGTTATTTAAGGGCGAGAGAATTGTAATATCACTATTTTAGTATATATTGGAGTATTTAGTACAGATGATTAAATAAGTATGATTGGAAAAGAGAAATATACGATGAACATGTAATAGATATAAGATATATACCTATTAAATACTTGAAATATATATGAAATAAAAATTACATATACATGAGATAAACATATAAATAAAATATACATCATATATATATAATATATAATTATTGTCGAAAGTTAGTTGTAGTAGTAGTAGTAGTAGTAGCAACAGTAGTAGTAGTAGTAATAATAATAATAATAATAATAGAAAAAGAAAGTCCGAAGAAGAGAAATATCAAAGTATTTAATTATATTTTAATTAATTAATATATTATTAATTATATATATATGTGTGTGTCTAGGAAGAAGGGAAAAACAAAAAAGAGGTTTCTTTTCCTTTCTTTGTCTTCTTCTTCTTCTTCTTGGGCATGTACATTAGAGAGGGCAAGAGTTTGGTTTTGGTTTATGTTATACATCAAATTCCATAAGGATTCCAAGAAGATTTAAGGTGGTTTTGAAGGAATTATCAAAGAAATCAAATAAATACACTACTTTAAGCTTGTTTTTAATTGATTTTAAGAATATGTATGAAATGGTTAGTGAGAGGAAATGGTGGATAACTTAGAAAGATGATAGTTATGATATGATTGGGATGTATATGTGTTGGTTAGATGAATAATTTATGGAAATGAGCCTAAATTATTAAATTAAGGTTTTGAAGTGAATATGTGTAAATTAGGGTTTAAGTTTTGGTTGCTATACTTATTGTAATGGGATAATTTAATGTTGTTTTAATATAAATGTTATGATTTTGTAGTTGGTTGATGGAAAAGATTGATTTGGGATGAAGTTAGGGTTATGGAATTGGTATGTGGAATTTGAGATTATCGAAGGGATTTCAATAATTGTTAAGATAGTTTTTAATAAAGTTATTTTGATGTGTATAAGCAAAGATTTTATAGTTAAATAATTGAAATGGATAGGTTGGATGGAATTTTGAATGAAGTAGTAAGGGTAATTAGAGTTTTTAGCGGAATTTGGGAAGAATGGGTATAATTGTTGTCTGAATTATTAAAGTGTATTAAAATGAGTTGCCAGTGCTATACTGTAACTTATAATGTGGTTTAGGATTGAGTATGGTGAGTTGATGGAAGAAAAGTATTGAAGGACAAATGGTGAAGTTAAGTTGGAGGGTGATTAAAGCTTGGAACTTGATTTTAATAGTAGAAATGAACTTAAATTAACAATTAGAATTGGTTAGAATGTTGAACCAAAATTAAAGTGGCTCAGAGCAAAATTTTAGAATTTTGAAGAAAAAGTGATACATTGTATTTTAATGCTTAAAATGTTTCAAAATATAATGTATTAGATATATTTAAGCTTAAAACTCAATTTAAAATTTGTTGGAATGATTTTCCAAAGTTAAAGTGTATTATGGAAAAAACTTGAAAAATTGTAGAATTATGCCTTAATTTGTAATACCCCAAAATATACCCTAGATGTTTTGGGTTTTATTGTTATAATTGGATTTTTAAAGTATATGTTTCTTTAGAAAGAAAAAAGGGTTTTTTTAAAGAGAGTGTATATGTTGTGTATATTAGTGTATATACAACATATACACAAGTCAATGGAAAGTCAAAAGGATGATAGTGGAAGAAGATATTTTGTGTTTTTGAATTTAATAATTAATTAATAAGGAAATTAATTGAGTGGAAGAGATTAATTGGATTAGTTTAATATTTTAATTGCTTGGTTGAGAGGGTTTTAAGGAAAAGAAGTTTGACTTTGAGTTTTCTCTTTCTTCTTTCTTTCTTCCTTGCCGTGGCTCTTCTCCTTCTTCCTTTCCTTGCTTTGTTTTGGCTGGTTATCAAAGAGACAAGAGAACAAAAGAGAGATTTGAACCTCTAAACTCAAGATCTAAGGAAGCTTTCAAGAGATCAAGTGGAAAAGTTAAGAGTTTCTTCATCCTTGGTAAGTTCTTCACTTGATTCTTTGATTTCTTTGAGTTTTTGAGTTGAGTTTGTGGATGGTATGTGATTATGTTTGTTTAAGATGGGTTTAAGAGTGTTTGGGTAAACTTATTTCTGGTTTTGGGGATGGTTTGAAGGAAAGAGTAAGTTGTTGAAAGTGAATGTATTGAGGTTGTGTTTTAGGTTTGTGTTGATGATTTTTGATTTGTGTTGGAAGTATGTTATTAGTTGTTTTGATGTTTTTGTAAGTTTGTTATGGTTTTTGGGTATGTTGAGATGAGTTTGGTTGAAGTGGTTTTTGGTGAAAGGAAGTGTTTTATTGGTTGTGTTGTTGTTTTGGCCGGAATCTGGGTTTTTGGCCTGACACGCCCAAGGGCACGTCCAGGATTTTGGGCTTGTCGATGGTTCTGTATTTTGGGATGAGTGGCACGAGCAATGACATGCCCATGTCACTGAGCGTGTTATAGCTACTGTGTTGGTTAGGTATTGACACGACCAGTAACACGCCCGTGTTATTGAGCGTGTCATAGCCACTGTATTTTTGGGGATTTGACACGGCCATGAGCACGCTCATGAGGTTGGACGTGTCAATGTGGTTGAGAGGCAGAATGTATTACATGCCCAGGAACACGCCCGTGTTGTTGAGCGTGTAAAAGCTTCTGTGTTGTGGAGTTAGGGCACGGTCAGGGACACGCCCGTGTTGTGGAGCGTGTCAAGTTTAGAGTTTACCCTAGTTGATTCTTAACCTTATGATCTTAAGTGGGTTTCATCTTTCTTTTGGAATAGGTTGTGAAGAAGGTGAATTACCCTAATTCAAGAAGTGTTTGATATTGTGTGGGTTGCATTTAAAGTAAGTACAAACATTGCATTGTTGCATACATCCTTTTTATGTGGCATTGTTGATATATATATATATATGAATAATTTGATATTTTGCACATTGTGAATCTTGTGGAATGTAATATGCTATATGTATGATGATGAATTGTCTTGATGAGAATGGAGATATAATGAAACCATTGTTGTTGGACATGGTTATGTAAATGAAATTGATGAGGTATGATTGCCTATTTGAGTATGAGATAGGAATTTAGAAAGAGAATGATAAAGAGGCAAATGACATAATTGTATGTTTAATATGTTTATTCAATTTCAGAGTTCTGGATTTGGCGGCATGCCTATAAAATGAATAGTAACAGTCTAGCCGGGTTGAGGATCTCTTCAAATTGAGTTGAATTGAGGTCCAAGAGACTGGGTCTGTTACACTATGAGAATTGTGAATATGAAATATATGAATAGTAACAGTCTAGCCGGGTTGAAGATCTCCTCGATTAGTCGGGTTGATGGTCCAAGAGACTGGGTCTGTTACAGGTAACAATCTAGCCGGGTTGAGGATCTCCTCAAGATTGTTGAGTTGATGGTCCAAGAGACTGGGTCTGTTACCCTATCCATGGATAGAGAGATATGTATATTGCCTACGGGCTTGATTATTGTGTATATGGACCAAAGCAGCAACTCTGAATTTTGAATACTATATTAAATGCTAGTTGGGCCCATAGGTGTCTTTATTGAATGAGTATAATGGATGATGATATGATTATTTAAATAATGAAATGTAACATTCATAAATATGCTTTTTATTGGTTGAATGTATGATATTGATATTGACATTTCATATTTATCATTATGGTTTGTACTACTGAGTTGTTGGCTCAGCGCGATTGTAGTTCATCGCGCAGGTGGTAGAGTTGATAGGGTTGAGACTGAGGATTCCTCTAGACCTAGTTGAGTTTATGCTTGAAGAGTTGGATCAGAGCTTAAAGATCAGAGAGTCAAGCTGCCAATCATGTATATATTCTATGTTTTGTATATTTTGATTTTTATGTATTTGAACTTGTAAAAGTTTGTAATAACTTCCGCTGCGGGTTGATAAACGTTTTATATATTGTGTCTTTTCAATTTCTTTTAAATGTTTGAGATTTGTTTCACTTATTTTCAAAGATATGATTTGTGTATTTTTTAAACTGTGGCATTTTCTATATTCATTATACGTATATTACGATTGTATAAGCATGCTTGGTACGTATACGGGATATAGGGGTGTTACATAATTTAAATTTTAGGCTTTAAATACCTAGAAATGTGATGTTAATTGATTATGTTCATTCACATTTTTAATAGGTATTGAATAGGGTGTTGTTTCTTGAACCTAGCGGTGAAGAATTTTTGGGTGTGTTGGAAGTGGAGTGGAGTTTTAACTCCATTTATTGCTTTAAAGAGGGTAGTACATACTTTTATTCACAATGTCTGTGATTGTATTGAATTTTAACATAACACATTACATATGTTAAATGTGTGATGATATTTGACTTTTATGAACATGTGTGTATAACATTGTTTGAAGTGACAATGTTTGATTTGTGTTGATGTGACATGATAAGCCATTTGAGAATGGCTAAATAAGATGTTTGTGTAGAATTTATAGAGTGCAAGTTGTGCACTAACATGGGGAAATAAACTGCATTTGCATTATATATGATAATGATTTGTGGAAACCATGATATGAGTCAGGATGTAAAAGCACATTAAAAAAGGAATGTGTATTATGTGTACCTTATATACTATCTAGTTGTCAGAAGATTGCACCTAGATGTTGGCATACCATACGCCAAAATGGATGAGACACTAGGTGTCACAGAGATGTGCCTACGCCCGAGTGAGACACCAATGTTAGACCAAGACAATGAGCCTGGGACTAGATAATTGTATAAAGTGTTTAGGCCCAATGTATGTGGATATTTAGTGTGTTGTTTAATGTGTATAAAAATGTTTGAAATATATAACATAATGCAAACATTGCATTATATAGGTATGACATCATTTCTAAATTTTATTAAAGTATGTACTACTAGGCAATATGCTTAGAGTGATTGGATTCTATCACGTAGGTGACAGGTAGATCTGAGAGATCCGAAGAGTGTTACTAGACCACCCCGGTCTAGATTTTTTAGTGTAAAGATCTTTGAGCCACTTGCATATCTTGTAACACTTTAAACTTTTGAAATTCATTTGAGTATGTACATTATATATATCTATGTATGTGATGTAAATTATAAGTTTTTCCTTTTGTGTAATATATTGAAAAAAATGGGACTTATATTTATATATATAAGGATGTGTTTTTGAAAAAAATGTTGATGGATTGAGCTATTGGGCTATTTTGGAGGAATGTATGTATTGAATAAATAATTGTGTAACACCTCTATATCTTATATACGTACACCACATACACCCACATATGCAATATACGTATATCGGATACAAGAATGTCACAATCCATTTAAAACAAACCAAATCTTTAAACTTTAACATAAAAGCATCATAAGTCAATCTGAGTAAACTTAAAACATTTAACTTATATTATAGAAAGTAATAGATAAAACATCCCTTGTTAAAATACGTATATATATATATCTTCATTACCTAAAAGTTTATCTAAAACATTTGTTTAATAAGAAGCGAAAAATGCAGCGGAATATACATATGTGTACATAAAAATCAATATTTACAAAAATATAGAATTTATACATGCTGGCAGTTCATTTCTGATCTTGATGTCCAAATCAACACTGCTCTCACAATCTCAAGCCTAGACTTGACTCGATCTAGCTGAACTCTCCGGCTCAACCGAATCTACCCTGTCACCGGCATGATAAATCATAATCACGCTAAGCTAGAAGCTTAGTGGTACAAACCTTGATAACAATATGATTCAAATGTAATGCCAATGTCAAATTTTCAAGAATTAGAAGTAATATACAAGGATATCATATCTCATAACATCGTTCAATTGTTCCATTATTCATAATTCACATTAAAGCGAAGACAAGCATGGGACCAAAAGAATCTAATATGCTATTCAAATTCCAGAGTTACTGTTTTGGTCTAATAATCACATTTATCTAGCCCGAAGGCAAATCATTATCACAATAAGGATTACCTCATATGTAACATCCCAGCTAGGCTTCAGGGACTAGGCCCATCCCAGCTTCAAGGGGAGCACAGCATCACCCAACTAGGCTTCAAGGACCAAGCCTAACCCAGCTTCAAGGGATTGTTACCTTTAGGCATGCCACCGACAACAGAACTTTGAAAATTGAATAACATACTAGGCACACAATTCTTTCATAATTTCATTATCAAATCCTTTTTTATTTTCTCATGATCATCATAAGCACAATGTCTCAAATATCTCATTTATATCAATATAGCCATCACCAATGGCTTTACATATCATCATCACGGTATACATAACAAATTACATTATTCATATATTTTGAATTCTCGACATATATTTCAAATAGTTCACATAATGTAAATCATAGCACTATTCTCATACACCAACAATATAATAGGTAACTTAACACATTTTCCAACTAAATGTGTTAAGTCCCAAAGTCATGTAAATGTATGCAATCATCTAAGGTTTGTACTTACCTCTAAAAGAAACAACACCACTCTATCAACCTCCTCTTACAAGATATTCTTCAACACTTGGATTGGGGCAACTCAAATCTCTTCAAAACCTAATCCAAAGGTGATTATACATACTCACTTAGTGATACACATAAGAAAATAATAATAAGAACTATCTAGGGAAAACTTTACATATGACACGCTCAACAACACGGGCGTGTCCCTGGCCGTGCCCGAAACCCACAACACATTAGTTTTGACACGTTCAGTGACATGGAAATGTCACTGCACGTATCAATCCTCCTCCAACACAGAAGCTATAACACGCTCAGTGACATGGGCATGTCACTGGATGTGTCAATCCTCCAACAACACAGTAGCTATAACATGCTCAGTGATATGGGCGTGTCACTGGATGTGTCAATCCTCCAACAACACAGTAGCTATGACACACTCAGTGACATGGGCGTGTCACTGGATATGTCAATCCTCCAACAACACAGTAGCTATGACACACTCAGTGACATGGGCGTGTCACTAGATGTGTCAATACTACTACTACACAAGCTGTGACATGCTCAGTGACATAGGCATGTCACTGCTCTTGTCACCCATACTGAAAACAGAACCAACGACATGCTTAAAGACATGACCGTGTTACTGGGCGTGTCAGGCTAAAAACCTAAAATCGACACCAAAAACACCACATCCAACTATCATCTTTCAATAACATTATTATTACCACACAAACTCAACCAAATCCATCAATATACCATAATAAGCTTGCATAACATCAAAACAACTCAATTACATGCATCAAAACACAATCACAACCATGTTTTACAACTCAAACTTACACAATCCACAACTCTTGTTTTCTTCACCAAACTTAACCCTTTTCTCTTCAATCCAAGCCCAAAATCAAAGTTAACTAGACAAAAAATCCTCAAACATACCAAAATCAACCATACACATAACTACGCCAACCATCCACCAAACTCAAATACACAAACTCAAAAGAAAACAAAGAAACAAGTTGGAAACTTACCAAATATGAAGAAAAATCCTTAAAACTCCAACTTGATCTCTTGAAATCCTTCAATTTCTTGAGTTAGAAAGCAAAAAAACCTCTCTTCCCTTTTTCTAATAGTGATGGCCAGCCTCTCAGAGAAGAAAGAAAAAGAAGATAAAAAGTCAAACCAAACACTACTCTTAACCACTTAAATCTTCACTTAATCTCCACCAAGTAATTAAATTATTATTATAATATAAATATCAAATATCATCTTCCACTCACATTTAATTTCTATTTTAAATAATTAAATATATCATTTGACCAACTAAACTTGTTGACTTGTATATGTTGTATATATCTTCATATATACAACATATACGCATTTCCCTTTTCCTTTCTTTCCACTTAATCATATAAATACTCTAATCATTTAATTCCATTTCAACAATTAACATTTTCAAAATTTTAGGGTATCATTTGGGATATTACAAATTGGGAGTGTATTATAATTGCAGGTTGTGATATTTGAAATTTAGGATTATCAAAAATACGGATAAAACTCTGGCAAATTTTTCTCAGAGATTTTCTATTTAATATATCTTTTTAATCTTCAAAACACTAATGGTTATTTTTATTTATTTATTTAAATACATTTTAAGTGTTTTTAAATGGTTATCGATAATTTATGAAAATTTTTATAAAGACCGTACTGTGATATTTTATATTCTATATATGTATTTTACATATACCGGGTATATATATTATACATATATAAGGTATAAAGGTATTATATTTATTTTGGTATTAGAGCCTAGGTTTGAGATTCTCGACCTAGGTGGGTTTTTGAAGAGAGAAAATAAAATTTTAAATGTGATTTTAACATGTCATACATGCATTGAATTGACATTTTATCTGGTCCATGATGTGGTGGTTTGTTCTATATTTATAGATAGTGGCAGATATGGCATCTAGAACACATGAGTCTGGTGAGGGGAGCGCTGAGAGTGTTGCTCTTGGAGAGGGTGATGTTAGATTTGATGCAGAGATAGTAAGAGGCGTCAGTGCCAGTTAGACTAGCAGTTGAGGAGGTTCCACCCGAGTAGGTGCGACATATGGTGGAATTGTTACGGTAAGCTTCGATGCAGCTGCAGCCGCCACAGCAGCAGCTACAAACCAGAAAGTATGACAAGATAAGGAAATTCAGAGCTATGGATTTCTTTGGCACTATATACGATCCAGCTATAGTAGAGGAGTGACTGGATAGGGTTCAGAGGGTATTTATCCAGCTAAATGCTAGTGCAAAAGAGAATTTTGATTATGCCAAGTCTCTTCTGCAGGTGGACGCTTATGAATGGTGGAAGATAGTTCCTCATGCTACGGAAGATCCTCCAGTATTGACATATGATAATTTTCTGCAGGAGTTTGATAAGAAATATACTCATTGGTATTATAAAGATGTTAAGAAGAAAGAGTTTCTACGTTTAAGGCAAAAATCAAAGACAGTGACAGATTATGAGAAAGATTTCTTCAGATTGAGTAAGTATGCAGGAAGGATTGTGACTGATGAGATTGACAGATGCCGAAGATTTAAGGAAGGTTTGAGGCCATCTATCATGTGTCTAGTAGTAGGCTCACAGTATAAAGATTTTTCAATGTTAGTTGCAGCTGCCAAAAGTGTAGAGAAGGCATAGGGACTTGCAACTGCTGTCAGAGCAGAGGGTAGAGATAGGAGACCACAGATAGAAGCGGGGTCTTCATCATGAATGAGAGGTAGAGGAGGTCCTTCATAGAGGTCTGGTAGAGGCCAGGGGCAGCTTGGTAGGGGTCTCAGTAGCAGAGGTCTGTCAGGGATATGCTACTTCAATGGCTAGTGCTCTGACCTCAGTTACATAAAGGTCTTCTCCATTCACTTGTGCCTAGTGTGGTCGGATTCATAGTGTTGTTTATTGGGGTATCAGTCCATCATCAGCTAGTTATTTTAGATGTGGGTCCCATGACCATTTTATTAGAGATTGTCCAGAGCCACCAATGGATAGACAGACTGAGACATCAATGTTCAGACCTTGTGATAGAGGGGGTTGAGGTGATAGAGGTAGTAGAGGTGGCAGCTTTGGATTAGTCAGAGAGGATGATCCACAGCAGGGACTAATAGACCAGAGTAGGAAGGGTCATCACAGAGAGTATATGTGTTGCAGTGGCAGTCGAGTGCTTCTGATGTTATACCTGGTATATTCTTGTAGACCCTTAATTTTTGACCTAGTCCGGTCCAATATATTTTAATTAGTCCAAAATAATTTTTGTTGTCCAATATATTTTAATTAGTCTAAAATAATTTTTATTATCTTAATTAAATAATATTTGCTTTAGTATCTAATTTTTATTAATAAAAATAAAAAAATTTAAAAAAAATCAGCGATTGAAAAATCGGCGACGAAAAATTTTGTCGCCGAAGAGTTGCTCTGGAAAATTTCGTCGCCAAAGCCATTTCGCCCGCAGGAATTTCATGAGGGCGAAATGGCCTACAAGCCAATTTTCGCCGGCTGCCGCAGATTTTTTGCTAGGGCAATTTTTCTGCAGCAGTTTTTTTTTTGCTAGCGCAATTTTTCCAACGCAAATTTTTTCGAAACCAAATACAATTAGGTTTTGATTTCCTTTTCTTAATTAATGTTAGATTTCGTGAATAACCAAAATTAATCATAAAAATCTTCTATAAATAAAGACTAAAACAACACAAAAAGGGGATCAGATTTTTGGGGGTGAAATTTGAGACTGAAATTGAGGAGGAAAACTTTAAAAGATTTGAAGAATTCCTTCTGGCAGTAATATCGATCCGATTTTTGAGAGAGAAAACAAGCAATTCAATCCATCAAAGGCAGCAAAGCTTGTCTTTGTTCTTGTTCATCCAAGAAGTGATTTTTGGTGGAACCAACAAACGAAGGTATGAATGTCTAAATTTCTTCACAGTAGCCTAAACCATCCAATTGTCTCTTTTGATTCAAAAACTTTAGAACTTTAATTTACCTTTTATAAAGCTTAAAAACCTTAATTCGTTTATTTGTTTTCTAAAAATCTTAAAATTGTTATTTTTGTTTCTTTAAAATCTCAAAATCCTAATTTGCTTTCTAATTTTTCAAAACCTTAAATTGAATCCGTTTCTTTCCAAAAACCCTAGAAATTATCTTTTTTTTGTTTCTATAAACCTTAAATCATTTTGTTTATTTTCATAAAACTTTATAAAACTATAAATTATTTCTCCAAATTCTAAAATAAAATATATGCTCCGAAAACACTAAACCCTAATTCAATTTTAGAATCAAGACAGTAACCTCAAACCAAATTATTCTAAATCCTAGTTTTCTTAAACCCTAATTCCCTTAAAACCTTAAACCCTAATTTTTCTATATCCTAATCTTTAAAACCTTAAAACAATATAAATTTAAATGTTATAATTATACACAGTAAGTAACCGTAAATCATAAATCTAATGTTTTAAAATGTTCAAACCCTAGCTTTATTATTTCACTTCTCAAACACTAATTTGGTTAATCAAAGAGTTTTATCAACCTCTTAAATTATAAAACTTTAATAGATTTCAATTCCATTAAAACTCACAGTAGCTTAAACATATAAATTCCAAAACCCTAAACACATTAAATAAAGAATCTTAAATAGAAACAGTAGCCCTAATTTGAATCTTTACTTGCTTTATTAAATTTTATATTTGATTATGCTTTAATTTGTTTTTAATGCTTTGTTGATTTATTTAAGTTCAATGCTTGATTATTTTAGTTTATCATGGATGGATGTTTACATTCTATTGATGTTTAATATCTTTGATGAATGATTTATTTACGATGAATGGTTATTTGCTTTTATCAATTCATTTTGATTTCCAAATGTTGTAAGAGGTATGTTTCCACTTGGTTGGTACCTCATTAGTTAAATATCATGTAATTTAAATTGATTTTATATTTTAAACAAATGTAAAGGACATGTTTCTACCTTTCGGTGGGTGTCCTATTTAGGCATGGATTATGTAAGGGCATGTTTCCATCTTCGGATGGGTGTGTATTTATTTATTTTGCTTGGACATTATTTTAATTTTCAATATATCGATGCTTTATTTTAATTATTATGAGTAATATGGATAATTTTGTTATATTTAAGAATTTTATAATATTAAGACCTATAAAGGAGGCCGGTTCCAATGAACCGGGCGTTGTGGGGGTGCTGGGCCATTTCTCACCTTTCCCACACGTACCCAACTTTCTGAACCCATTAGGGGGTTGGGGATTCCTTAGGAATCGAGTCATCCACCCCTTTCTTTTTCCCAGTCCATCCGGGTGGCGACTCCATTTTTTTCGGACTTAGGTCCGTGTTCTCTAAGGCCCCGAGCCTAAACAGTGCCGAAGTCGCAAGAACCATTCCACTGGGAGTGGAGGCAAAAATCCCTGCTCACAATTCTCTTTACTCGATATTTCTGTACATTCTCTTGATGGGCATAAATCTATACCTAAGGATTTCAAACAACAATATGTATGAGGAGAGATAGGTTCGGGGGGAACTCATGGGGTGAAATCTTCCAAGGTAACACAGTTGAGAAACCCCGCATTGAGATATTTACATAAGTTCATGGCATGTAGCTTCTCTACAAGGAAAGAGAGTCCCGGGGTGGTTGAAGCTAATGAGTTTTTTTTATTATGGTGTGCTCATAAGGCGATTCTAGTTAGCACTGTCTTTTGGATGGTTAAGATTATAGATAGTGTGGTTAATAGGAGAAAAGAGGATATATGCATTGGTGGGATAATCACTACCTTAACACTTACTTTAGACAAAAGTTTCAATCTTGAAACCTGCGGAATGCAACAAATCCTTGGTAGTGACATGTTAGACGTAGCCACTTTGGAAAAAATGCAAATGATCAAGAAAAATGGAGGGCAACTTGTGATGGCTTTAGGTGAGCCTAGTGCTTGAGATGAAAGGCAGAAGCGTCCGTGAGTAAATGATAACTCCAATTCTAATTCTTTTAGCCTAAATGAGGATGCTTCAGTTTAGGACAATCAGGAGAAAATAAGCAGTATTGAAGCACTTGAAGATAAGGTTGACCATAATCATACGTAAGTGCTTAACCAACTGGAGCTTATCAACAACAACTTGGCTAGGATTCTTAGCGTCCATCCTTATGCAGCATCATCTTTACAGCCTCCACCTTAAAAGTTTTAGCTTGATACTTGAACAATCTTTATTTTCAACTTTAGTTGTCTTTGATTCATGTTTTTAAATAGTACATTATGTTATGGTGTTTATTTTTGTAACTTATATTACTATGTGTTTTTAATCCATGAAGTTTGTTACTTTAAATTTTATCTCTTTAAGAACAATTTACATGTGTTTCAAGTAAGGTTCAAATTATCAATTTGTGCCACATGATGGGATGATAGAAATAGGTACTATCTAAAATTTTATTCACTTTTATCATTGATCATTCACATTGGGGACAATGTGAATCTTTAAGTGTGGGGTGCAAATTTTTACTTTTAACCTTTTTCAATTTCATTTTAAATTTTATGATGATTAAATTTTCAAATCAATGTTAACCTTATTTTCTTGTTTTTCTTTGAATAATAAATTTCAAAATGTTAGTCGTCATAAGTTTGTGGATAGATGGACCTTGAAATTTTTGAAGCATAAAATTGAGAATTGAATAGAATCGATATTTATTGTCAATTTTGATGGATTTTCCTTGCAACTACCTTTAACTTGCAAAGAATTGAGCCTTCACAAGTTGGATACAAACTTAATATTTTCTTTTTGAGTGAGCACCTTTGGTCAAATTATCACCTTAGGTATATCCACTTTGATACGAACCAGCCACGAGGCAAGGATCCATTGGTGCTTCCAAATGGGCCATTGACTAGGAGTAGAGCTAAGAAGTTTGGAGCAGCTATGGGATTGCATATTCAAGATCAAATTTCAAAGGAAGTGACTAAAATGGAAATGGAAAAGTGCACAATAGAGCTTGAAGAAGGCACACCAAAGCTGATTATGATGCTTAGTGTGAATATGGAAGCTAAAGGCTAGCTAAAGAGGTCCAACGTGCAAGAAAGGTCCATGGGGGTTCATATACAGCCTTGGAAAGTAATTTAAGGCCCATGGACAGCCCAAATAGTGCGGGGCGTGTTCTTATTTTGAAGGGATTTAGTTTGGCCGAATTTTGGCATCTTTTTGGCACATGGGATGTGTGGTCCCCTATTTAGTTATTTCAGAATATTAGTTTGTTTCCATACTTTCTATTTTCCTTAGTGGGTTAGGATTTTGACTTTGTAGCTTTCCTTTTCCCATGAGAATTAGGGGTTCAGATTTTATTGGCCTTTTAGTATAAATAGGGCCTTATTTTCTTGTAAGCACACTTTTTTTTGACAAATTATATTCTCAATTTTCTTATTGAACATTTCGGCCATCATAGAACAAGACTGGATTCTCTTTTTCTTCTGATTGCATCAAGAATTAGAATTACTTATCAATTTCGATTGTGGCGTTCTTCTAATTCGAGCTTCCTAAATCCTTCCGTTATAATTGTTCGTGCTTTGCTAAGCAATTGGGTGCTTTAGAAGGTGGTTTTTCCTTCGTTCTTGGTTTTCTTCTATCAATCGTGTGTTGGGGTTTGAGGCCTTCATTGCCATAGGTTTCCGCGTCATTTGGTATTAGAGCCAATTACAGGTAAATCTTTATCTATCTGTCTTTCTAGGGTTGTTTTAATTGTTCCGCTAGGGTTCTAATTTGGGATTTCGAATTGGGTTAGAGTCTTTATTATTCCAAAATTTTGGCCACCAATTTCGGCCAATTGAGGGGCTATTTTATTACGTTTTTCTTGCTGATTTGGAAGTTTTCTTTTCGAAATTGAATTCTTGGGGAGTCTTGATACTAGCTTTCTTGGGTAGAATTATTAGGTCCATAAACTAACTTGCTAAGGTGAGTTGGTTTTGATACATTTTGACCAGATTCGTCATAATTTTTGACCTCTTTGTTTCTATTTCTTGTTTGAGCTACCATTTTGATTCTGTGACATTGCTAGAGTATTATTTGTTTGATTCTATACTCTGGTTGATATAATCGTGTGACATAAAATTTTCTTCTGTTGCCTCCAAAATTGTCAAGTTTCTTTCTAGGTGTCATTCTAGGATTTAGGTTCTAGTTCCCCTTGAACGTGCTTGGTGATTGATTTGTGAGCCTTTGTTCTAAAGTGCAATTGAAGAATTAGCGAAGGTGAGGTAATGAGTAGCAATTCTAGTAGAGATAAAGGCATAGTTGTTGAGAAAGAAGAGATGAGTATCCGGGATATTGCAGATGATCTTGAGATGTACAAGCAAGTAAATGAGGATAATATGGAAAGAATAGCAAATACGTTGGCTAGCTTGCAGCAGTCCATGGAACGCTTAATGCAAGCACACCAACCTGTTCCAATAAGGCTACCACAGAGAATTCTACAACTAGCAAGAGCTGAAGAGAGATAAGAGCCAGTTAGGAGGAGGGCACCGAGAGGTGCATATGAGAGAGGCCATGTGGCTGATTATGGATTTGAAGAAGGAGAGGCTGAAATTTATCAAGCACCGATCAATGCTAATGATTTGACTTCCATCAAAATGAAGGTTCCTGAATTTAAAGGGAACAACAATGCTGAAGAATACATTGAATGGGAGCACAAAGTAGAGCAAAATTTTGAGTGCCATAATTATTCTGAAGAAAAGAAGTCACACATAGCATCTGTGGAGTTCAAGGGTTATGTAACATTTTGGTGGGATCAACTAAAATCCACTAGAAGAGGCAAGGAGTTGAGAGCCATACCTGCATGGGAGGAGTTGAGAGACTTGATGAGGCAGCGATTTATCCCTTCTCATTATTATAGGGATCTTTATAATTGCTTAGCACGACTAGTGCAAGGTGACAAGAGTGTAGAAGAATACCACAAGGAGATGGAGATGATCATGGCTAGAGCTAATATTGAGGAAGATGAACAACAGATGATGTCTAGATTTCTTGGAGGACTTAATCAGAATATTGCAAGTGAGTTGGAAATGTATGATTACAATACCATGGAGGAGATGGTTGATAAAGCTATGAAGATAGAGAGGAGGTTAAGAGCAAGAGTTCCACCAAACTTGGCTATAGGAGACCACAAAATGTGTTTGGGAGTAATTCGGCCTATAGAGGACCCCAATGTAGTGGTGGGGCAAATTCAGCCAATAGGGGTAAAGAGAAAGGGGAGTTCAAGAATTCATTCTAGAAAAGCAATGCTGCAACCTCCAGTGGAAAAGGGCCATCTAGTGGTCCAAATAAGCAAACAGGTACGCCTAACACTACCACACCTAGTAGGGAGATTAAATGTTTTAAGTGTTTAGGGAATGGGTATATTGCATCCCAATGTCCAAATAGAAGAGTTATGATTGCTACCGCTGATGGTGATGTTGTGTCTGATTCTGAACCTAGTGATAATGATAATGATGATGTTGGGAACTTTGATTCTCCTATATATGATGATGTTGGCAGTGATGAGCATGTTGATTGTACTTTGTTATCTGAGCGTGGTGAATTGTTAGTTGCTAGGCATGCATTGAATATGCAGGTGAAAGAGGAAAGTCTAGTACAGCGTGATAATATTTTTCATACTAGATGCTTAGTGAATAGTAAGGTTTGTACACTTATTATTGATAGTGGGAGTTGTACTAATGCTGCAAGTACTACTATGGTTGAAAAATTGGGGTTAGAATGTATGAAGCATCCCAATCCTTATAAGTTGCAGTGGTTTAATGATAGTGGTGAGGTGAAAGTAACTAAGCGAGTGAGGGTACCATTTTCAATAGGCTGGTACAAAGATGAAGTTGATTGTGATGTAGTTCCTATACAAGCTGGACATATGTTGTTGGCAGATTGTGGCAATATGATTGGAGAGCGCAACATTATGGGTTTTCTAATAGGTACACATTTACCTATGAAGGAAAATAGGTCACTCTTGTTCCATTATCACCCCTAGAAGTGTATGAAGATCAAAGAAAGATGATTGAGACAGAGAGGCAAGTTGGGGCTACCAATTCAAAAATTAAGGGGAGTTTGAGAGAACATGATAAGGTGAGTGAGAGTGAAAAGAAAATGGGAAAAGAGGCCAGAAAAGAAACAAAACAAATAAATGGCCCATTGGTGAGAGAAAATAAGAAAGAAGGGAGAGCAAAACAAACTTTTTATGCAAGAGCGAGAGAGGTTAATTTTGTAATGTCTATTAGGCAGCCGTTATTGCTCATTAGATACAAAGAAACTTTATTTGCTGACACTAATGTTTCACTTGATAGTTTGTGTAGACCCTTAATTTTTGACCCAGTCCAGTCCAATATATTTTATTTAGTCTAAAATAATATTTTGCGCTGTCTAATATATTTTAATTAGTCCAAAATAATTTTTGTTATCTTAATTAAATCATATTTGGTTTAGTGTCTAATTTTTATTAATAAAAAATAAAAATAAACAAATAAAAATAAAAAAAGTTGGATTGCGGCGAAATTGCCCACAGGCCTGTCTCGCCCGCCAGCTGCGGTAGCTTTTTTCCCAGTGCATTTTTTCCGCAGCCAATTTTTTTTGCCAGCGCGATTTTTCCGCAGCAGTTTTTTTTTCTCCAGCGAAATTTTCTGACTCAAATTTTTCAAAACCTAATACAATTAGGTTTCAGTTTCCTTTTCTTATTAAATATTGTATGCCGTGAGTAACTAGGAAAAACCATGAAAAAACTTCTATAAATAAGGAGGCAGAGAGAGGGAAAAGGAAATCAGAAATTAGGAGGACGAAATTGGGACTTTGAAACCGAATCTGTGAAGGAAAGCAGAGAAATTAAATCTGACTTTTTGAGAGACGGAGAAGAAAAAGAAACCATCAAAGGCAGCAACTGCCTTTGTTTTAATTCATCCAAGAAGAATTATTTTTGGAGGAACCATCAAAAGGAGGTATGTATTAAATTTTTGTTTTGTTATATTTTTCACAGTAGCATAAACTATCTAATTATGGCTTTCAAAATCAAAATCCCAGAACTTTAATTTAGCTTTTCAAAAGTTAAAAACACTAATTCATTGCTTTATTTTCCAAAGAATTTAAAGTTATTAATTTAGTTTCTTCAAAACCCCAAAATCCTAATTTACTTTCCAAATCATTAAAACCCTTAAATTATATTCAGTTTCTTTCCAAAAGCCTTAAAAACTACTTTTTTTGCTTTTAAAAACTTTAAATCGTTTGTTTATTTTCATAAAACTTCATAAAACCATCAAATTGATTTTCAAATCCTAAAAGCTTCATGCATCCACTGAAACACTAATTTTAAAACAGTAAACCCTAACTCAACTCCAAACCTAAAATAGTAAAACCCTAACCCCTTTTAAGCCTTAAACCCTAATTTTTTATAAACCCTAACCCTTTAAAACCTTAAAAATCATATAAACACAAATATTTTTATTTTTACACAGTAAGCTTGAAATCATCATTTAAAACCACAAACCAAAAGTATCTTAAAGTGTCTAAAACTCTAGTTTCATGATTTCACCATTCAAACCTTAATTTAGTTAATCAAAGAGTCTTACCAACCTTTTAAAACATAAAATCCCTAATCTATTTTAATTCTCTTAAAGTAACAGTATGCTTAAACCCATGAATTTCCAAAACCCTAAACACATGAAATAAACATCCCTAAATGGAAACAGTAGCTATAATTTGGATTTTTATTTGCCTTATTCAATTCTATATTTGATTTGATTTATTTTATATGTTTTAATTTATGTAAGTTCAATACTTGGTTTATTTAATTTATCATGGATGGATGTTTATTTTCCATTGATATTTAATACTTTTAATGAATGATTTATTTATGATGAATGATTATTTACTTTTATCAATTTATTTAGACTTCCAAATGTTTTAAGAGGTATATTTCCACTTGGTGGGTACCTCATTAGTTAAATATCATGTAATTTAAATTGCTTTTCTATTTTAGAACCTATGTAAAGGGCATGTTTCTACCTTTCGGTGGGTGTCCTATTTAGGCATGTGATGTAAGGACATGTTTCCATCTTCAGATGGGTGTCCATTTATTTATTTTGCTTGGACCTTGCTTTGATTTTAATATATTGATGCTTTCTTTTAATTATTGTGTGTAATATGGATAATGTTGTTATATTTAAGAATTTTATAATATTAAGACCTGTAAAGGAGGCCGATTCCAATGAACCGGGCGTTGTGGGGGTGCTAGGCCATTTCTCACCTTCCCCACACGTACCCAACTTTCCGAACCCATTAGGGGGTTGGGAATTCCTTGGGAATCAAGTCATCCACCCCTTTATTTTTCTCGGACCGTCCGGGTGGCGATTCCATTTTCTCCAGACTTAGGTCTGTGTTCTCTAAGGCCCCAAGCCTAAACAGTGCCGAAGTCACAAGAACCATTCCACCGGGAGTGGGGGCAAAAATCCTCGCTCATAGTGGCGACTCTACTAGGGATAAGAGAAGTTGATTCCGTTGGTCTTTATATTATTCTATTCTTTCTTATAATGATATTATCCATTGCATCATATTAGATTGCATTGTGTGCGTGAGTTAGGACGCCCGTGTTACCCGTGTTGTGTTATGTAAGGGATACCATACTTTCACTCAATGTATGGAGATCGAGCATGGTATAACCACTCATAGCCTCGCACCATTTGGTATATACTTGCTATGGGAACCTAAGCCTTTTTACCCAAAGACTAAAGCTCATGTAATTGGCCTAGTTACTTTCCTTAGGTTTTACCCCAAATGCATGTTGTTTGATTATGGTTAGTTTATCTTAGTCTAAATCATGGCTTATTTGGTTTATTCTTTTTCTAATATGACCTAAATATATTGTAAGCTCAACCTTTCTTTAAAGTTCAAAAGACCAAAGCTATTTTCAAAATTTTTCAAGATGGTCTTTGGACATAAGACTTTTCTAAAACCAAATAAAAAATTCTTTGGCCCATGGCCCAAATACTAAGCCCAAAATCCATTTTTCTAAAATCTTGTACAATGGGCTTAGAAACAAAACTATTTTCACCCAACCTTTTCTTACAAAGAGCTTGGAAAAATATTTAGGTCAATTAAGAAATACCAAAAATAAATTGTGGGCCTAGTTTACACTAAGAATAAATTAACCATGGGCTTGTTTTTGTCATAAATCATTAGTTACCTTTTTCAAGTGAGAAATCTATCTATAATAAACCTCTTAATTTAGTTTTAATCCAATATAGCATAAAAGCTACTTTAGTTGAATGGATTAAAACCTAATTAATGAGAATTATCATGCATGGATTTCCATTTTCGAAAATATAACTATTTGTTGAAACATCCGAGGGAATTATTCGAAAGCAAGATACCCCATGTTGGTATTTTGTTAACCATATACCTAGGAAAAGAGACTCGCCATTCATGTGTGGATGTTATAAGATTGGAAGGAACGTCCTAATTATCCTTGTTTGTCGATTATTTGTGCATACATGCATACATGCATACATTTGCATCTCATATCATTGACCCTCTATGGCTCACAGCCCTGGATTACAAAAGTTCAAAAGCTTAACAATCTGACCTATGCCGAAGATGAAGTATCTAGCAATGACTCAATCACTTGCTCACCAAAAGCAATGGAGCCTGAACAAATTCAAAGAATGGTGGATGATGCCCTCAATGCCAAGATGAAAGAAATAAAAGAGGCCATGGCCGAGACCATAAAAAATCAACTAGCTGCAATTTTAGGAAACAATGCAGAAGCATCTTCTAGCACCAAGAAAGTTAAAGGGAAGGCTAAAGTTGATGAAGTAGCTTTTGATGATGATAAGGTGATCATTATTACCAAGATCTTCAAGTCGAAATGGAGTC
This sequence comes from Garcia nutans, assembly GCA_947685225.1. Taxonomy (NCBI): domain Eukaryota; kingdom Viridiplantae; phylum Streptophyta; class Magnoliopsida; order Malpighiales; family Euphorbiaceae; genus Garcia; species Garcia nutans. Next base: position 13,342,154 of record CANTUV010000002.1, on the reverse strand, counting down.
GAAGGTTGTTGAGAAGGCAACTATTGAAAAGAATGAGACTTCTGATGCTGAGAAGATGATTGTTGATTTGGAAAAGAAATTTGAGAAGAAGCTAAAAACCGAAGAGATGGAGAAATAAGGCTATTTTTTTCAAGAAAAGGCCAGATGAATATGATCAAATAAAGATGATCATGAGAGGTGTCCTGCCCAGTCTTCGTGAAAGGATGTCTCATACACTCATCCGTGACTTCAAAGATCTTCTCCAAGCTGGTCTACAAATTAAAGAGTGGGAAAGAGAGAAGACCCATTTTTCAATAAAAAGGAATGAGAAAGGGAATTATCAGCCTAGCAATCAAAGCACGGAAAAAAAAATTTGATGTTAATGTGACTGTTCAAGGAAATAAAAGACAATTCTTAGAATTGGGGAAACCTCTATCTTGGGTTTTTAGCAAGCTGCAAAAGAAAGGGTTGTTGCAACCGTTAGCTCCTCGACCACTACATAAACCATTGCCACCAAACTTCAATGCCGAGGCCTTCTGTCAATTTCATCAAATGCAAGTGCATGAAACAGATAAATGTGCTCGTCTAAGGCATGAGATCCAAGATTTAATTGATAATGTGGTGTGTGCGAGTGTACGGGTCGACCAAGTAATAAAGTAGTGAGTGAGTTATCATTCCACTGAGGACAAGGTCAAGTACTAGTGCAAATCTTAATTGTTGTTTAGCAAATCAATAGGTTTGTGATGTGGTGTAATTAAAAACAATTAATCTAATGCCTGAAAGTAAAGGGAAATTAAATGTTGAGCAAAAAGGATTGATGGTAATAAAACTATCCAGATATTGAATCCCCCTAGCCTCAATGATATTTATGAACATCAATTAAGTTAAATCATTTAATATAGTTGAGTTGGCATTCCTCTAACTTAGACTAAAACGTCTCTCGAGTGAATTAATCCCTAATCACTAAGTATAGTGCCAGAATCTCTTCTCAAACACAATTAATTAGATCTTGCATTAAGAACAAGGAACTATAAAACAAAGGATCTTGTAAGTCTATCTCTAGTACTCCAATCAATCCTCAACCCTTATGAGTATTCAATTCATATCAAGCTTTCTCAAGTCAATAATATGAAAATTGCAACCAATCAATAAGCATGCTATTATCAATTGGAAATAGATAATTAAGTATCATAAGAATAAAATAACTCAATTAAATGATTCAACTAAATATAATTATTCAATCCATACAAATAAGCTAGGGTTCATCAATATCTAGATAGAGAATGAATTAGTTCATATTCAAAACCAGAAAAATAGAATAAGAAAAATGAATAAAAGAAACCAAACAATCCATGGCGAATAATTTGTATTTCTTCACTTCAATCCTTGATTCTTGATTTAGATCTTGTTTAGAGTATGTTTTCACCCTCAATCTCATCTCCAAAACTCTCCTCTTTGCTTTAGAAGTCGGCTCTAGGTTATAAAATATGAAATTCGGATAATTAATTCATGCTTCAGTGTAGCTTTTATAGTGTGGATAATTTCGCCTAACACGCCCATTGACACGCCCATGTCACTGGGCGTGTTATTGCCACTGAGATTTTGAACATAAGGCACGTCCAGTGACACGCCCATGTCACTGGGCATGTCCCAGCTACTGTGAAACATTGCAAAAGGCACGCTTGGTGACACGCCCATGTCATTGGGCGTGTCAATGCTTCTGTATGCAGCATCAAGGGCACGTCCATTGACACGCCCATGTCCATTGATGAATTTTGCTCTTTTCTTCTACTTTCATCAGTAATTCCTCCGAAATGACCATAAGCCTCAAAATATAGAGAATTCCTGAAATTAACCCTAAAATACACTTTGAACAAACAAATTAAACTCAATTGGATAATAATCATATTAAGCAATAGGAATAAAATATCATCAAGTGTGTACTTATCATAATGGCAAGTTGCCTGATCCAGATAAGCCTAATACCAAAGGTAATCCATTTCCAAGGTTCAACAGGGTGCCACCACCAGCATCCTTCATGGTAAGAAAAGAATTGGAAGAAGATTTTGTTTTATCATCCTTTCAAGATGGGGATATTGAAGATATGAAAGGAAAAGAAGCCTAACTCAATGAACTTTCCTTAGCTTGAATGTTGCTTTTCAATCTTACTTTCTTTAATATTTTGGAACTATTGTGTTTTTCAAATTTAAAGTTGTTTGAATAAATTACTTTCATCAAAAATTTTTTTGTTGGTCTTTATTCATTTTGGTGCTCAACCAATGAGGAATCTAGCTTGATGTTCATAAATTAATGTGTCTAGGCATCATGACTTGAATGACTTTACTAGGTGAGGGAATTACTCTATAGCATTGAGTTGTGTATACTTACTTAGAGAGGGCTCCTGCATAATTACCTTTGTCTAGGTCCTTCAGTCTTAGAACATGCTTTGACAAACTTTCGAGGCGAAATTGAACCCTACTTATTTAAGAGAGAAAGGATCTAGGCATTGTTTGGTTAGCCAACAACTAGTATCTACCCAATTATATATCAATCCCTAGTTGTCCCTTTGAGCCTTCATAAAATTTTAGCTTTCTTTTCATTGGCATATAACCTCAACAACCTACCCTGAGCTGTTATGATACTTTTGACAAGTCTTATAATCACTAAGGTGAAGGGGCAAGAAGATCAAGGAATGGAATGCATAGCCAAGACCATATGGATAGTTGATATTTTCAAGACCATAAGGGTAGTTGAAGTTCTCAAAACCATAAGGTTAGTTGAAGTTCCCTTAATATTTCCAATATGTGAAGACAACATTAGAGTAACAAATGATTCATCCCTATTAAAGAAGATTTATGTTACTCCACTTATCCATTATTGGAAGCCCAAGTTGGTACAAACAAGACAACTCTGTTTGAGCTAGAACCAAAAAAAAAGAAGAAAAAGAAGAAAAGAAAAGAAAAAAAGACAAAAGAGAAGAAAAAGAGAAGGAAAAAAGAAGAGAAAAAAAAGAAAAGAAAACCCAAAAATGGTTCAAACAGCCAACTGAGTTCTCTTTTACCTAAGACAACAAAAGGCTTCCATTTGGTTTATAAGGATGGTTTGACTTGAATTGATCCAACCCAATTAAAGATTCGATCAAAATCAAAGGAAAAGAGGAAGACCATCCAGTTCTTGAAAGTTCTGTATTTGACAATCCTACAAGAAAGAGGGACAAAATGATAAAAGAAAGGGAAGAGTAAGGAAAGAGAAAGAAGAGGGAAGAGTAAGAAAAATAAAGAGGAAAAAAAAGGAAAAAAATAAGCGAATTTGGGTCTTAAAATTTTTTTGCAATGGCAAAGACTGTCCTAATCAAGATCCAAATTAATGCCAACAAGACAGAAAGAATTTGGAGTCTAGCAAGATTGCTCCCAACTGCCTAAAGTTCAAACAAGAAATTTGTAGTGTGAAGGTTTGTCCATTGTGTCACATCAGCTCCTATCTCAAAATGGCCTTCATTTAAACCCGTGTCCCTCATAGACCCCATTTCAAGCCTATCAAAGACCTATTGATCTCTCTTGGTAGGCAGAGTCTATTAGTAGAGATAGTTTGGATAAGCATGCATATGAGATAGACAATATTTAAACTCAAATGAGACCTTTGGCCGAGTAATATGTATGTGCCTATCTCAAGTGCAACAATTCTTGCTTAAATAGAAATGATTCCAGAGTTTAGTACGGTAACTAGGGTTGTCATGTTATAGATATGTTTGTTAGACAAATGATCTCAATTTTGATCCTTGACAACTCAAATTGAATGACTTATTTAACTTGTGTTTGAAGAACCTTGTTGCAGGATTAGGTTGTTTCAAATAAAGCTGAACAGAGCATGTTTAGCGGTCGCACAAGACATGGAAACGACCGCCCCATTCAATTGAAGGATGAAACTATATCACAGTAGGTTTCGCGGTCAGAAACACTACCTCAGTCGCTATCGCACTGACACAAGAGCGACCATCCTACATTCATGGATGACCGCAACACAAGAAACCCAAATCATCCTAATTATAGTGAGGTTCACTGTGACAAGAACGGTGAAGGATACGATCTTGCTTATCACTTTCACGACCATCCTTTGATATCCACGACCGCTCTGATGATTCAGGAGAAATCTACTTAAACTGAAAGTAGTGTTCACGTCCTAAGGTGCTTCTAGAAGTTTGACGCGAGTGTCTCAACTCGACCACGAGATGTCACCTAGGGCGACCGTGAAATTCATATTTAGTCAGACTTTCATTTTGCCCAGTCAAAGAATGCTACGTGTGATGACCGTTATAAACCCACTTCAGCATTTAAAAAGGGCGACCGCACCTATCATATGCACGACCATCCTGACAACCACAGCATGGGCAAGATTCCTGCTGCAGAGCACTCAAATTCAACCGTTGAAGCAAATTTAAATGCAACGACCGTACCTTGTCCAAGGACGACCGGGTGAGACATGAGCGCGATCATCCTTATATGAAGGACGACCGCGAAATGCTTCGAACAGTTTACTGAAAAAGGTCTAAACTGCCAAGACATTATTATCACTATCTATAACGGCTAGTTAGACCATATTGGCTATAAATACATTGCTACTCTAAGAAAAATAAAGTGATGTAAAGAGAGAATCAAAGACTTTATAGCCAAGCAACATATTTTCTTTTACTAAAACTTACATTTGAATTGTAATGAATGTTAGGTGTAAGCATTGAAAACACCATTGTATAAGTTTGAGTGTGAGCTTGGAAAACACTTAGGTTGTGAGAGTTAGCCTTGTAAAACTCTTGTAAAGGTTGTGAGAGTAAGCCTAGTAAAACTCTTGTAAAGGTTGTGAGAGTAACCCTAATAAAATTCTTGTAAAGGTTGTGAGAGTAAGCCTAGAAAAACTCTTGTAAAGGTTTTAAGTGTAAGCCTTAGTAAAACACTTATCAAGTTAGGTGTGAACTTGTGAAAACACCAAAGTTGGAAGTGAGCTTGTAAAACTTCAAAGATTAGTGAAACCTTAACAAGTTGTTAAGGAAGTGGATGTAGGATTGAAGAAAATCCGAACCACTATAAATCTTGTGTGTTCTTTCTTTTATTCACTACTCAACCATTTCTCTATTCCACGTTTATTGTTTGTTGATCTTCTAATTTGCCATTATTCCTTGAGGAAACCAATTCACCCCCCCTCTTGGTTGCCATCTTGGGACAATAATGTTAATTTGGAAAATCAAGTCCTAAGGTACATTGACATTAATTTGGCAAAGCCAACATTTGATTTCAAAACTAAAATTCAAAAATTAAAAAAAAGGAAAAGAAAAAAAAAGTGTTTTGTCATACAATGCCTTCAAGTTAAGGGAAGTATGTTGAACCTCCAAAGGACACATTGGGCAAAGGAAATTATTATTGGTAAAGTTATGAAGTAACTACCAACCGACATGCTGAAATATAGTTTGAAATGGATGCATCCCTGACTCTGCTGCTTAAGGTCTCCACCACTCATGTTTTCAACATCTTGAAGATAAAAGCCACAAATGCAAAAGCTTTCGATCATTCCAATGCAAGACTTGAACAAGCGTCAAAATGGAACCAATGAGAACACTTTTACTGATCACCTTGGTCTGTGAGTCGATGGAACAACTATAAGTATTATTCATGCATATCATGCATACATGAGCATATCACTTCGCACTTTCTTGTCTTGTGTTGTCTATTCCTTGGCAAAATGAACAGCAAACACCCTGTGAAGTAAAGAATCAAAAGAAGATATCAAATCAGGGGGGGCATAGAAAGCCCATTGCTTGAGAAAGCTCCAGTAATTTTGCAAACAAAAGAAATGCGTGCTTGTACGAAGAACTAGACAACAACAACATCAATCAGAGTCCACATAGAAAAATCATGGGTTTAAGCCTACACAGGGGGCAAAGTTTCTCCTTTTCAATTTTTTGAGTTATATATAAAACATTTTCAAACTCACTTGCAAATATCTCACCACGCAGGGGGAAAAGGAGAGGATATGAAGGCTAGCTAAAAGGGCTGAATTTTTTGCAAAAGTGCAAAGGAAGAACAAAAAAGAAAATTAGAATTCTCAAAAGAATGAAGATACAAAAGACAAAAGATCAATCCAGCTAAAAGAGCTGAAGCCAGGGAAAAGACCCAATTTAAAGGATGAAGATCCAATTTCAAGGGTGAAGACACGATCTCAAAGAAGGAAGATCCATTTTCAAAGGTGAAGATCCGTTTTGAGGGTGAAGAACCAAAATGCATAGAACGGCCGGAGCAGTCAGACTTCTCAACTAATAAAAGGTTAGTTAAACTCATTCTCGGGTACAAGTATCCACATCAAATCAATCCCGGGTCCAAGTACCCAAAATCAATTCAATCTCGGGTCCAAGTACCCAATCCTGTGTCCAAGTACCCAAATCCAATCCAATTTAGGATCGAGTATCCAAATCAAATTTAGGGTTGAGTATCCCAATCCAGTTTAGGATCGAGTATCCATGTAACACCCCCATACTCTATATAAGTACTATACATATACCTGGTATACATACAATACGTATATAAAGTATAAGGATGTCACTTTTAGTTTCAATTTAAAACATTTATCTGAGTTCAAATAATATTTACATTATTAAAAAGAACATTTACAAAATCATTATACTATCAATAATCTTACATAAATAAATAATAATCTTATTCTTATTTACCAAAACTACATTATTACATATGAGTATATTCTTATCAATAATACGATATACTTAAATTACACATGTATGCATCACCTCCTAGTTGGTCTCGAAACACTCTTACCCGTCTTGTGGTATAACCGTTTGACTTCCAGATCAACCGCATAATCACCTGCACGATCACACAACTGCGCTAAGCCCGAGAGCTTAGTAAGGCAAATAATTCATATAAACATAAATTACAGAAAGTCATATTTTCATGTTAACTTTATATGTCATTATTTACTTACCGTGCTTTCCCATTTTGAAATACACCTTTCATAGATACTTCTACTAATGTCTTGATTATATACATATACACATATATTATTGATACAAATCACAATTCCATAACTTATTAGAATATTCATAAAAATATTCTCAATGTTTACATTCACATCCATATTTTACTTTCATGTTGTATTTTCATCCTTCATCAATCAACATAGTTCTTTTAATCCACATACACTATCAATAATGTACTTATGTATTATAACCATCACATAACATTATATTTCATTTTATAGGTCATATTAAAGCAACTACAAATATATGCATCTCATTACTTATTTGTTTCATTATTCAAGAATCACATACCAACAAGCACAAGCATGGGCCCAAAAGAAACTAATATGCCATTCTACTTTCAGAGTTAATGTTTTGGTTTAATTATCACATTTATCAATATCATAATCCCAACTAGGCTTCAAGGATTTAGGTTCAACCAAGCTTCAAGGGGAGTAAAACATGTTAAACTTCAACCCAACTTGGCTTCAAGAACCAATCCAACCTAGCTTCAAGGGTTGTAACATCTCAATTAGGCTTCAAGGTCTAGACCCAACCAAGCTTCAAGGGGAGTAAAACATGTTAAACTTCAACCCAACTTGGCTTCAAGGATCAAGCCAACCTAACTTCAAGAGATTGTTACTAATAGGCATGCCACCAATAACAAAACTCTGAAAATGAATAACATATTAGACACACAATTCATTTATCATTTCATTATCAATTTCATTTGCAATTCTCATCATCATGTAGGCAAACATGCCCCATTTATTTCAAATGAATAATCATAGCCAATCACAATGGCTTTGTCTCATATCATATCTTATTTGAATCATCATAGCATCATTGATATAACATTTCAATATACATTACTCATGAAACACATTACCATTCACAATGCATAACATAACATTGTTTAATCTCAACAATGCAATTAGGGCATTCTCTGTCTCATTATGTCTCAATTCACATTATAATACCTCATTATTGAAATATACATAATCAAACACATTAAACATCCATTAAGAATGATCATCATTGATATACACATATATAATTTACCTTATTCATAGATTTAGAATCCTTAACATACATTTGTTTAGATCATCCTTATTTTAAGTATATTTAAATTATAGATACAACAAAACCCTTGGAGGATGTCTCAATGCAAGAATAATCAAGAATAATTAACAATAACCAACACATTCAAGGGACACGGCCAAGCTTGTGGCCGTGTCTCCCAACAAAAGCTCCAACACGGCCAAGAATCACCTAGCTTGGCCGTGTCTCCCTTCAATCCAAAGAAACCAAAAAGAATGAAGAAATCAGGCAGTAGCGAACACAGGCAAGGGACACGGCCAAGACAGTGGCCGTGTCTCTCCAAAAATATCCAACACGGCCAGGTTGCTTCTAACTTGGCCGTGTCTCCCATATCATGGCCGTGTCTCACCTTAAATCTTGGCCGTGTCTCTCAATAATTAAAAACCAAACACGGCCAAGTCTCCTTATTTGCATAAAACCACATTAAACACAATATAGCATGCTTCAAATGAATGAAATCAATGTCCTAAACACATATCCAATGCTTACAACTCCAACAAACAATCAACAACATGCAAATCTATGGAAATAATCAAGCAAACTCAAATTAAACATCATTTACCACTTCAAAACCCTAAAACAATCTCAACTTTATCACTTCCCAAAATCAACACCAATTTAACTTCTTAACTTACCATCAATTTCAATAATCCATCATCTAAATACAAATTCCACATATATACATACTTCAATCTCCATTATTATCACCATCACACACCAACCATATCAAATCCAAACTCAGACAATAGAAATCCATACAAGGAAATGAATACTTACTTGGATATTATGCCAACTCTTCACTAATCATCTTCAATTCTCTCAAAATCCCTTGAATTTGATGTGTGTATAGATGAAATCACCTCTCTCTCTCTCTCTCTCTCGTGCAAGAAGAAGAAAAAGAAGAAGAAGATATTTTCTTCCCTTTCTTATGTTAATCACATATACATATATAATAATAATAATAATAATAATATAATTAACATTTCTCAAATAATCTCCACCACACCTTCTTCCTTTGACTTTCCTTTCTTCTTTTCATTTATTATTATTATTATTATTTACTTTTCCTACACCATTTTATACATCATGTATATGTGATGTATATGTGGGTATATGTATATTTTATATATATTGCATGTATATTTCCCATCTCTTTCAAATACCATATATACATTTTATCCTTCATATTTTACCCACATCTCTTCTCACTTCTTTTCTCTTTCCCTTCAATGTACACTTTAAATTCAACTACAACAACAATTAGTTCAAAACTTTTAGGGTGCATTTTGGGATATTACAATCCAAATCCAGTTAGGATCGAGTATCCCAATCCAGTTTAGGATCGAGTATCCAAGTTAGGATCAAGTATCCCAATCCAGTTTAGGATCGAGTATCCAAATCCAGTTAGGATCGAGTATCCCAATCAAGTTTAGGATCGAGTATCCAAGTTATGATCGAGTATCTCAATCCAATTTAGGGTCAAGTATCCCAATCAAATTTAGGATCGAGTATCCAAATCCAATTTAGGATTGAGTACCAAATCCAATTAGGATCGAGTATCCGAATCTAGTTTAGGATCGAGTATCCAAATCCATATAGGATAGAGTATTCGAGTCTAGTTTAGGATCGAGTATCCAAATCTCTCGGGTTCAGAACCCAAATTACCCTTAGGTGTATAACCTAGAATCTCTTCTAAGTCCAAAACTTAGCTTGAGTCCAAAACCCAAATTTTCCTTAGGTCCAGAACCTAGAATTATCCTTGAGTCCAGAACTTGAACTGGGTCCAGAACCCAAAACCTCCACCATCTCAAAAATTAAGTATTGTTGCTTTTCACTCTTTTTTCACTAAAGTTTCAGATCATTCAAGCAGGGGACAAACTGTAGACCCTTAATTTTTGACCCAGTCCGGTCCAATATATTTTATTTAGTCCAAAATAATTTTTTGTCTTGTCTAATATATTTTAATTAGTCCAAAATAATTTTTGTTATATTAATTAAATCATATTTGGTTTAGTGTCCAATTTTTATTAATAAAAAAAAAAGTTGGATTAGTTCAAAAAAAGTTGTAATTTTTATAATTTACAATATATATACTAAAAACATAATATATTATATGTAATATCAAAATGTAATGAAACATATGCATGCTGGTAGTCGGCACTAATCTCGAACAAGAAGACAAAATAACTCAAGGAAACTCAAAGCTAGACCCGACACGGTCTAGACGAACTCTCAGGCTCTACCATATCTACCCTATCACCTGAGCGATGAATCTCAATCGCGCTAAGCCAAAAGCCTAGTGGTATAAACTTTGATAGAACGTTTTGGATAAATGTTATATTATGGATTTTATGTGTATTTTTTTATTAAACATATATACATGTATAAATATTTTGTTAAATGTGGAAAAATTAAGGAGTACGGGTGATTTGAAATTATTTAGGAGTGCTTTTGTACAGGTTGTATTATTTGTTGAATTTGGGAATGTCCAAATTACAGACAAAACTCTGACGAATTTTTTTCAAAGATTTTTAAGAAAAATTCTTATTTTAACACCTATGATTTATAATAATATTTTATTTATTATTAAATATACATTTTAAAGTATGTATGATTTTAAATTTGAAAAGTTAAAAATTTTTATTAAATCGGTCTATAATATTTTTATACTGTATATGCATATTTTATATATTCTGGGTATATGTATTGTACGTATATATGGTATAAGGGTGTTACATTGTAAACATCACACACTTATTCTTTTATTTATTTTGTTTCAATAAAATTACTATGAACAATACTTTCTTTGTGAGATGACCTTGGGGCAACCACCATTACTATATCAACCTCGTATACTTATGAGTGTCACTTTTAGTAGTGTTAAGTAGAGTGCAATAGTACACATTATATATAAAGTATGTATAAATTATGTTTTGAAAGGTTTTGTAAATTTTAACCATGTTTATTGAATATGTATATTTATTAAATATTGAATTTTGAGTGGATTACTTGAGATAAATGGATAATTGTTGGAGTTTGCGTAAATTTTTGTTTTTGGAAGTATGTTTTATATAGGGTTTGTATTTTGTGGATTTCGGAAATATTTAATTTACAAACAAAACTCTAGCAAATTTTATCCAGAGATTTTCTTTTAAAATTGTATATTCAACATCTAATTATTAATATATATATATATTTATTTACATAATAAATTTATCTTATAAATGTTAAACTATTTTGTTAAAATTATGAAGAATTTTCTATTGATAAGAATGGTGACATTCTTGTATTCTACATATATATTTATATATACGATGTGTATGTATTATATGTATATAGGGTATAAGGGTGTTACAAATTTTTTTTCCTACTCATTTAAATATTTTGTAACAAAACAATTTGTCACTAATTCCAAAATTTATTTCCCCCAATTTTTCTTTCCTTGCTCATTTAAATATTTTAGTGACTGATTAGTCATAGAAATTGCTATATGTCACTAAATTAGTGACATATTAGTAACGTGAAATTCGTCGCTCATTTTAACATTTATTTTTCCTCATTTTTTATTTTCCCACTAGTTTAAATATTTTTAGTAATGGACTAGTGACAAATTATAATTTGTTTCTAAATTAGTAATAAAAAATATGTCACTAATTTGAAATTTTATTTTCCTAATTTTGTGATGAAAATAGTTCATTGATAATTCTAAGTTTTCTTTATATATACATCTTTTTATTATTTTTCAGTTCTCATCTTTATCTTCATCTTCATTCATTCATCATTATTTTTTTAATGGACATATTCAGTCACTAGATTTGCATAGATTTTAAATATTATTATTTTCCCACAATGTTCACTATTTTCATTATTTTAATAATGAATTTTAATTAATTTATAGCCTTATAAATTATATAATAACATACATGTACACTTATACACATATGCTAAGTGCATATTTATGTTAAGTGAAATATATGTTGGATGGATATATAGATTGTCCTTCTACACAAACAATCACATTTGTTACTTTGTGTGAACAAAGATGAGACAAATTTAAACTTTATTGTTTAAGTGATAATCGATGACTCAAGCTTAAATTTTAATGTCACCTTTAATGGAATAAACAAATGAATATCATAAAATAACACTTTATCCATCTTATTGCTAAATTGGAAATCTAATGAGATTGTGAAGAAAGAAGTGTATAAGTGAACTAAAGTTAGACATTAGGTATTCCTGAACTATCTAGTGAGACATATATTCCATGGGAAAGGAGAAAAAAATAGTAATATGTGATTCATACCACATGTGCAAAATTTCACTAATGAGGGTGATAAAAGTAACAAAAAATCTTAACTTATAATTATCATGTGAGACCTAGATATCATAAATAGTCTCACTTAATACCCTTTTGACTCTTGCATTTTTTTATGATTTATATTTAATGTTAACAATCTTATCTTTAGTGAAAACCTTGGCCTAATAATCTCTATTTTGATCTTAGACAATCAAATTGAATAGCACTAATATTTATATTAAGTTGTATTTTGCATAACTTTAAATTTGAAGAAGTTGGAGATGTCTTGATCAGGCCCTCAGGGAGTTCGATCAGGCCAAGGTTTGAATCTTTAACTAAATTCATATAGTAAGGTTCACGGTCAGTAGTACTCCAAGAATCTCACTATACCAACTCAATCCGCTTGGACTAGAGGTCAGTTTGATTAGACCAGACCTATAAATTGATCCAGTAAAGTTCTTGTCCAGAGGCACTCCCAAATATTTAGTATACCAACTTAGTTTGCTCAAACCTATAATACCTTTATACCCTATATACGTATGATACATTAAATATTTATATAGAACACAAGAATGTCATTGTTCTTGTCATTAGAAAATTTATCAAAATTTCCAATAAAATAATTTTTTTGTTTTAAAGATAATTTATTAGATAATTAAATAAAATATAAGTGATTTAACTATTGAAATAGCATTTACTAATGAAAATCTTTGGAAAATATTTGCTAGAGTTTTTTCTATATTTCGAACATTTCCCAAAAACCAAATAATCACAACGTGTATAAGATTCACACTCCCAATACATTCTTATCCATTTAATCAATTCTCTAATATCATCCACACAATTTACGATCTCAAAGCCACATGATCATATATATATATGAAATATCTCAAATAATTAATTACATAAATAAACATTAAATTTATAGCATTAATATATATTTATATACTATATGCATATAATAAGGTCCAAAAACAAAATAATACATGAAATGATGGCAACTCTGGTCTGGTGGCAATATCAAACTCTTGTCAACATCCCCAACTCCTAGACCTGATTTGGTCTAATAGTTCTCTTAGTATCTATCCTGCCACCTATGGATTGAATTCAGTCGTGCTAAGTTGTTAGCTTAGCAGTACATACTTTGATAACAATAATGATAATACAAATAAGAATCCTTAAAAAAGCATTATGCAACCATGTCATGCAAAATATATATGTAATATATATAATTCATTAATTTATAATAACCACCAACACACATTGGGCCTAGAAATCTTTATACAATAATCTAGTCCCAGAAATATTATTTTAGCCTATCTTAATAATGGTGACACCAGTGTGTCTTGCCTGAAGGCATAACTAATACTGTGACGCTGGCTCAGTAGCATAATCATAGCTATGACACCAACGTGTCTCGCCCTAAAGGCATATGTTTAGATTCTTAATTTTGGTCTCGAATGAATTCAAATCCAATTAAAATGCCTGAATCAAATCTTGTTCCAATTAAAAGGCCTCAATCAAATTCGGATCCAATTAAAAAGGTCTAAATCAACTTTGGTTCAATTCAAAAGCTATAACAATTGGACTGGCCAAAATTCATGATGAATTAGCCATGTCAATTTGTCAAGATCCTTGCTCATAGCAAATTGTCCATGCAAATTCACTATGAGCATGAATTGGCTCATGCTAATTTGCCATGAGCTCTCATGGCCAACCCTAATTCAATTTTTTTTTAATTGTGCTAGGATTCGAATGGCTCAAACTTTTCTAAGTCAATTAGGACTAATTAAAATCAGTTGCCCTAATGTGTTGCCTATAAAAAGGCAATTAATGAGTAGCCAAAAGGACAAAGGTAGTAGCCACAATCATGAATTGAGGAATCAACTTTTAGCAATTGACATAGGGAACATAAACCAAAATGAGATAGAGAGTAATTAGCAATCAAAAGAGGCAAAAAGCTACTCGAGACACAGAAGCAAACTCGGACAACATTGTCCAACCAAGAATTTTGGTTGACCCAATCTCATAAAACCTATACAAGGCAGAGGCAATTACATAGTTTCAAACAACCAAGCTTGGTTCAATAAAATCAACTTGGTGGAGCCAACAACGTATGTATGATCTTTAAACACTACCACTTATTCAGTTTATGAGATTTTCACCTATGTTTGTTTACAAGATTATTTTACATTAATTTTTCTTTAGGATCTTGTTTAATTATACATCAAAACCTATTTTGTAAACCCTAAATGGCTAGTGGGACCATCATATGCATTGTGCTTTATATTTTGTTAACATGTGATTATTTATATGTTTATGGATTACTGTTTTTTATTTAGATTTTAAGGATGTAAAAGGCATGTTTTCACTTGTGGTGGTCTTATTTATTTAATTTACTTAGTTTGTGCAATTTAATTTAGTTAAGGACTTTGGGATAATTATAAGAGACGGGTTTTCACCTTTTGATGAATATCCTATTTTATTTATTTTTGTGGATCTTGGACATTTGTAAAGGCATATTTTCATCTTATATGGGTACCTATTTTGTTTGATTTATAATGTGATAATGTCTATTTCAATAAATGTTTGTAATATGAGTAATATCATAATAATTAATAAATTTAATAATATTTAGACCTGAAAAGGAGGCTAGTTCCAAGGAATTGGGCATTATGGGGGATGCTAAGCCACTTGTCACTATCCACATGTGTACCCAACTTTTCAAAAATAGTAAGGGATGGGGATTCATTAGGAATCAAGTCATTCACCCCTTTATATCTTCCGGGCCCATATGGGTGATGACTCTTATTCTCCCTATTTAGGCTCATATTCTCTAAGGCCCATAGCCTACCTATGTCAAAATCGCAAGAACCATTGCACCGTGAGTGAGGGAAGAAATCCTTGCTCACAGTATGGCATGCTAAAATAATACGAAACACAATTTTCTAGAACTAGATATTATATAAGGTAAAATGGAGTACATATTCATTCTTTCACACTTTATCCATATTTTTCCATATTTCAAATTCATTTTGCAAATTTCTATTCATATCCAGCATCATTCTTAGTCACAAACTCAATATACATAATTCCTACATTTTAACACATAACCCACACTTTTTACATTTTATACATCTCAATAATAGTAGCCATAGGTTTAATCTATCATAATTTATGCAATTTACACATTTTCATTTCAAAAAAATGCATATCACATATAAACATCAATGTATAAGTCACATGACACATTTATCTAAGTGCAATGTGTTATGTTAAAGACAATAAAATTGAAATAATATCTATCAAAGTATGTACTAACATCCAAAAGGTCAAAATCTAAGCCAAATTCTCCTTCCAACTCTACTTTCACTAAATGCCCTTCACCACATTGACCTGGAAAACCCAATCTACTCAACTCCTAACCACATTATGAATTTAAACAATTCATTTGAACAACATTTATATACACTTTAACTAATAAAAACTTATTTTATCACATTAAATTTTGAATTTATGCTCTAATGCACTTTAATTTTAGAAATCTATTCTAATAACTTCTAAATCATGTTTTAAGTTCAATTATGTCATTAAAATCATATTCTAACACAATTTAAGCAATTAAATTGAATTTACATTAATTATTTACAAATTTTCCATCAAAACCCTAAATCACTCTCTATTTCTTTCAAACTTCAACCAAACCTAAACAAATCAATCAACTAACAATAAAATCTTTATTTCCACACAAAAATAACATAATCCAACACCATTTTAACAATTATCCAAATGATAAGACAATATTTTGTATATAATTTTATGATTATTCTAGTTATATTTTTATTATTATTAATTGAATTTGATCAATTTTTATTGTGAATGCTAGAATATTCATCATTTCAAGTATAAAGTTACAAGTATGAAGAAATAGCTTATTTTAGCTAAAAATCATAGAAAATGGAGGAAGAATAAAAAGGATGTCAAAACAAGCTAAAAATTTGAAGAAAATGAATTTACATGGTCTTATAAATCATGATACATGATTTTAAACTTGAAATGGAATTAAAGATGAGAAATCAAGAGTTCCAGATTCATTTTGAATCCTAGGGCCATGGCTATCAAAAGCTATGGCCATGGGATTTGATTTGAAGCTGTCCAAAATTTTCAATGACAGAAATTGCAAGGGCAGAAGCATATTAAAAGCCAAGACTGTGGGGCTCAAAAGCCATGATCGTAGCATTGATTTTGGCTTTGTTTTGAAGAGATTTTGCATATTTCAAAAGCAAATCAAAAGACATGACCGTGGCACTCAAAAGACACGACAGTGGGATTGATTTCTCTATTGTCCGAGCTAAGAAAAAGAAGAAAATTCAAAATTGGCAGCCTCCACTCAATATTTTTATTTCAATAATGAATAACTAATCCTCTTTAGGGTTGGTTCCTTTCATTGAATTTATCATGGATTTATAAATGCCTATTTGAATTAATTTAGTTTATTCTTAAATTATTTTGTTATCTTTACTCTTTATGCTTTAATTATCTGGCTAATAATTAATTGAATTGAGATGTTATGTGATGGAGCAAGAGTGGAAGCATAACATTAGTCCATAGAGATAACAATCTTAAGGAAGTTTTTCACTTAGAGATAAGGTTAAACACTTAAGAGGTTGATTCAAAAATTCTCACAAAACCTAATGAATTGGTTTAATTACTTGTGATCATGAGAGTAGACATAAGGATTAAATTGATATTAGTTCTAGTACTTGAGAAAGACTTGAGCTTAATTTAGGAGAATTTAACCATTAATGAAAGGAAAAATAAATTAAATTAATACTTTAGAAAACCCATGATAAATCAATAAAGGTGACTTAACCCTAAGTTTCATAACATTAGATTTAATTCAAAGTAATTTGTTTTGCTTAATCATCCAAATAATACTTAGTTTTAATTGATCAGTACTTTGAAGAAAACTTCCTCATAGGAATGATACTCTACTTATCATTATATTACTTGTTAACAATCTGTGCACTTGCAGATAGCTAGGCTAAGTCCATAGTAAGTTTTTGGCGATGTTGCCGGGGAAGTGATCATTTTAATATTGATAATATTAAGAATAGTTTTGCTTTGGATATTTTTACTTTTCTGCATCAATTTCTTAATATTTGGTTTATATGCTAGGAAAACCTAACTCAACGCTTGAACCATGTAATCCAAAAATTGAACGGCTTTTTAGGAAGAATAAAAAGGAAAGAAAAGAGAAGCAAAAAGTGGAAGAAATTTTAGCAGAGAATCCTATGGATACATCTGATGAAGAATCAACCATGGGAGATCCACAAAATATGACATTTAAGCAATATGATATGCCATCTGCTCAGCCAAGATCGAGCATCGTTAAAAACCTATGCAAGACAATACGTTCAATCTGAAACCATTGCTTATCAATCTGATTCAACAATCAGTTTTTTATGGTTTTCCACATGAGGATGCATATGCTCACATCTCTGATTTTTTAGAAATATGTGATACTTTTAAAATTAATGGTGTATCTGATGATGCTATTCGTTTGTAACTTTTTCTAGTTTCTTTAAGGGATCAAGCAAAGGATTGGCTCACTTCTAAAGCACCTGGTATATTCACTACATGGGATCAATTAGCCAATGCTTTCCTAGCAAAATATTTTCCATCTGTAAGAACTGCTAAATTGAGAATGATATCACAAGCTTCATTCAACAAGATGGTGAAAGTTTATATGAAGCTTGGGAACGTTTCAAAAATTTACAAAGAAAATTTCCTCACCATGGAGTCCCTGAATGACATTTGATTCAAACTTTTTATAACGGCCTTCATCCAAATATCAAGGGCATAATAGATGCAGCAGCTGGAGGTGCAATTATGAATAAATCTCCTTCTAAAGCAATCAATTTGATTGAAGAAATGGCAGCAAACAACTACCATTGGACTTTAGAACATAATGTTCATAAAAAAGTTGCTGGTTTACACGAAATTGATAATTTTTCTTTAATTATAGCGAAGGTAGATACAATAGCGAAGAAATTGGAGCATACCAACCTTACTTCATGTGAAGGATGTGGAGGAAATCACAACACAACTAACTACAAAATTATGGAGCAAGTCTAGTTTTTGGGCAACCAGAATAGAGGTCCAGCTTTTTCTCAAGGAAACACATACAACCAAACATGGAGAAATCATCCCAACTTGTGATGGGGAACCCAAAACAATCAAAAAGCACCTTATCAGCCACTATACATCAAAAATCAAAATCAAGGGTTCCATCCTCCAGAAAAAGCCATCATATGAAGTTGCATTAGAAAAATTCATTTGAGCAACATCAAAAAGGTTTTATAAGATGGAAAAACAATATGATAAGCTTGAATCATGGATGGAACAACTTGCGGTCCAAAATAGAAACCTTGAAATTCAAGTTGGTCAAATAGCAAGTTCTCTTAATACTCGACCACAAGGAGCTCTTCCAAGCCAACCATAAATTAATCCAAGAGAACATTGTAATGCTATTTTTTTGAATAGCATACAGCTTGAAGATTCTTCACAAGAGCCCCCAATTCGACAAATTTCTTCTTCTAAAATGAAAGAAAGTGAAGCTGAACAAGAGGAGGCACCATTAAAGCAAGAGGTTAAACCTTATATGCCACCTATTCCTTTCCCTTAAAGGCTAAAGAAAAAGATGGAGGAAAATGCAAAGATTGCACTTATTGAGGACTGCAGCAATCATCTTCAGCATAAGATCCCTTCCAAACTTAAAGATCCAGGGAGTTTTTCTATTTCTTATAAAATTGGTGAAATTAATTTTCAAAATGCTTTATGTGATTTAGGTTCTAGCATTAGTCTAATGCCTTTTTCAATTTTTAGAAAATTAAGATTCATACAAATGAAGCCTACAAAGATGTCATTACAACTTGTAGATCGCTTAGTTAAATATCTAATGGGAATTGTGGAAAACATACAAGTTAAAGTGGATAAGGTTTATATTCCCAATGATTTTGTTATATTGGATGTAGAAGGGGATGTAGACATTCCACTAATTTTGAGGAGATCTTTCTTAGCTACTATAAGAGCTATAATTAATGTGGAAAGTGGAAATCTTATTTTAAAAGTAGGGGATGAATACATAGAATTCAACATGACAACATCAAAAGACCTTTCTGTTGTAATTCAAGGCCCTACTAATGAAGCTGATAACAAGAAAGTATATAATTCTCCTATTGCTTTTGAGGCAATTCCGCAACCATCACTTGAAGGATATCAAGAGTTTTGGAAAGATTACATAGCAAGAAACATCTTGGGTGAAAAAGTGATTTGTGATCTTCTACCTTAAGGATTAAAAATTATAATCAAGCTAAAGACTACAAATTAGCGCTTATTGGGAGGCAACCCAATATTTTATTTAAATTTTTGCTTTTATTTTTATTTTTTGTGTTATGGTTTTGTGTGTTTTTTTAGGATAAACTTGGATGGAAATAAGCTTTTGGATGGATTCTTCTTGCAAAGGAAAAACAATCAAGAATGGACATGTACACCCCCCTTCTCCACCTAATATCAAAACCACTGAGGACAATGGCAAGATTCAAGCTTGGGGGAGAGTTCAACTTAAGAAATTTAGTAAAGTATTCTATTCCTTTTTTTAATTAATTTAGTCTTTCATAAATGATTGGGATATAGGGTACTGAATTTTTTTTTTCGAGCATGGTAAAAATTTTTAAAAATTTTTTCTTGAAATCTTGCACTTGAATGATTGAGTTCATTAGAGGCCAATACTTATTTGTTATTCATTGATGTTATTAAAAAAAAGTTGAGACGAAGATTTTGTGAAGTGCTGTACTTTATGGATTTTGACCTGAATGCATTCTTGATTTTAGATGAAAGTAATCGATTGTGTATGCTTACTTAGAGAGGGATCCTACTCTATTGGCATTTATTTTTTATTTTCTTATGCCTAAGCCTAGAACATGTTTAAAAGAACTTTTGAGACAAAATTGAACCTTGCTAAGTAGAGGAAAAGATGATTTAGGCATTGTTTGTGTAATCGAATTCTTATATCCACCATATTTAAACATTACCTTTAGTTGTCCCTTTTGAGCAAAAATTGAATATTTTTAAGCTTTCGGTTCTTTTCATACATGTAGCCCTAATAACTACCCTTTTAAGGTTGATTATCTTTTGATATATTTTCTTACTGTAAAAGTATTTAAGCTTAATTTCATTTAGATAATATTATTGATCCTACAAATAGACCTCCTAATCAAAGCTCAAGTTTGGGGAAAAAATAAAATAAAATAAAAAATAATAATAATAAAGAAATATGTATATCCCCATAAGTAAAGTACGTTAAAATAAGGGAGGATAAATTAAATTAAGAAAAGGAACAAACCAAATGTAACACCCCTGTATCCCATATACGTTTACCACATACTCCCTCATATGTTATATACGTATACCAGATACAAGAATGTCACAGTCTATTTGAGGCAAACCAATCTGTAAAACTTTAACATCAAATCATCATTATAAGTAGTAATAGATAAAACATTCCTTGTTAGAATACATTTACATATATCTTCATTACACCCAAAGTTTATCCAAAATATTTGTTTAATAAGCAGCGGAAAAATGTAGCGGAATATACATATATATATACATCAAAAACAATATTTACAAAAATATAGAGTTTATACATGCTTGGCAGTTTGTCTATGATCTTGAAGTCCAAAAATCAACACTTCACAAGAAATCGCAAGTCTAGACTCGACTCGGTCTAGCTGAACTCTCCGGTTCAACCAGATCTACCCTGTCACCTACGCGATAAATCACATTGTCGCTAAGCCAAAGGCTTAGTGGTACAACCCATGAAAACAATATGATTCAAATGTAATGCCAATGTCACACTTTCAAGCATTAGAAACAATACTCAAGGATGCCACATTTCATAACATTAAATCTCATTATATTATTCATTTGTTCCGTCATTCATAATTCACATACTGAAAACAGAATCAATGACACGCCTAAGGAAATGGCCGTGCTACTGGGCGTGTCAGGCCAAAAACCTAAAATCAACACCAACAACACCACATCCAACAAACATCTTTCTTTTACCCTTTTCCACTCTAAACAAACTTAACCAAACCATCAATATACCATAATAAACTTGTATAACATCAAAACAACTCAATAATATGCATCAACACACAATGACAACCATATTTTACAACTCAACACATACACAATCCACAACTCTTATTTTCTTCACCAAACTTAACATTTTCTTCAATCCAACCCCAAAATCAAAATTAATAAGACGAAACACTTCAAGCATACCAAAATCAACCATACTCACATCTACAACAACCATTCACCAAACTCAAATACACAAACTCCAAAAGAACACAAAGAAACAAGTTGGAAACTTAACAAAAGTGAAGAAAATCCTTAAAACTCCAACTTGATCTCTTGAAATCCTTCAATTGCTTGAGTGAGGAATCAACAAAACCTCTTTTTCCCTTAGCAATGGTGATGGCCGGCTCTTGAAGAAAGAAAGAAGAAGATGATGATAGTTATTCTCAAGTCAAAGCAATCAACCTCTCTTAGCCACAAAATTAACCTCTTTTAATTTCCGCAAAGCAATTAAATATTATAATAATATAAAATCATCTTTCATCATCACTTAAATTCCTATTTTATAAATAATTATCTCATTTGACCACTCTACTTATTGACTTGTATATGTTGTATATATCTTTATATATATACAATATATATATAACACCCCTATACCCCGTATACGTACACAGCATGCTTATACGATCATAATATATGTATACTGAATATAGGAATGCCACGGTTAACAAAACACACAAATCATCTCTCGAATGAATTATGAATAAATTTAAAACGTTTAAGGAAATTTATAAAACATAATAAATAAAAATATTTATTCAAAACGCAACGGAAAATATAACAAATATTTTCAAGTACATATACATTAAGATCAAAATTTACAAAACATGAAATATATACATGATTGGCAGCTTGACTCTCTAATCTTTAAGCTCTAAACCAACTCTTCAAAACCTCAACTCAACTAGGTCTAGCAGAATTCTCCGGCTCACACCTATCACCTACGCGATGAAACACAATCGCGCTAAGCCCACGGCTTAGTGGTATAAACCAAAACAATGATATGCTTCGATGCCTTGTCAATGTTATACATTCAAACAATAGAGATCATATTCATAAATGTTACATTTCATTATTTCAATAATTGTATCATCATCCATCACACACATTCAACATAGACACACATGGGCCCAACAAGTATATAATATGATATTCAAAGTTCAGAGTTACTGCTTTGGTCCATAATTACAATGACCAAGCCCGTATGCAATATATATATACATCTCTATCCATGGATAGTGTAACAGACCCAGTCTCTCGGACCATCAACTCGACTGAAATCGAGGAAATCCTCAACCCGGCAAGACTGTTACCTGTAACAGACCCAATCTCTTGGACCATCAACCCGACTGAAATCGAGGAGATCCTCAACCCGGCAAGACTGTTACTTTCATATATTTCATATTCATAATTCATATAGTGTAACAAACCCAGTCTCTTGGACCTCAATTCAACTCAAATTGAAGAGATCCTCAACCCGGCAAGACTGTTACCTTTTTACATTTTATAGGCATGCCGCCAAATCCAGAACTCTGAAATTGAATAACATATTAAACATACAATCAATTCATTCACTTCTTTACCATTCTCTTTCTCAATTCATATCTCATAATCGCATAGGCAATCATGCCTTAATAATTTCATTTTGCATAACCATAGCCAACAACAATGGCTTCATTATATCTCAACTCACATTTCATATATCATCATCAATATACATATAACACATTACATTTCACAAGGTTAACATTATTCATATATATATATATATCAACAATGCAATAAGATTTCTTAGTACATTCATATCCAAATGTCTAAGTTTCAAAATCACATGAATGTATGCAAAATGCAAGGTTTGTACTTACATCAAAAGCAACCCACACAACTTTAAACACTTCCTCTTTCAAGAATCTTTCACCACTTGAATTAGGGCAATTCACCTTCTTCACAACCTATTCCAAAAGAATGATACAACCCACATTAGATCATAAGGCTAAAAATCAACTAGGGCAACCTCTAAACATGACACGCTCAACAACATGGGCGTGTCCCTGACTGTGCCCTAACTCCACAACACAGAAGCTTTTACACACATAGAACCACGGGCGTGTCACTGGGCGTGTAATACATTCTGCCTCTCTGAAACATTGACACGTCCAACAACATGAGCGTGCTCATGGCCGTGTCAATTCCCCAATAACACAGTGGCTATGACACGTTCAATAACACGGGCGTGTTACTGGCCGTGTCAATCCTACTGCCACACAGACCTGGACGTGTTCGTGGGCGTGTCAAGCCAAAAACCCAGATTCCGGCCAAAACAACATAACACCCAACAAATCACTTCTTCCACAATATCCACTTCAAACAAACATAACTACACACATCCAAAATCCATCTCAAACTTGCAAAAACACCAAAACAAGACAAAATATACATTAACCACAAATCATCAATATCATCACAAACCCTAAACACCACTACAACACTATCTTCACCAACAAACTTACTCTTTCCTTTAATCCAACCTCAAAATCCAAAATCAATTAAACCAAATACTCTTAAACACAACACAATCAAACCAAACACCTATCCATCGCAACTTCAACTCACAAACCCAAAGAGATCAAAGAATCAAGTGGAAAGACTTACCAAGGATGAAGAAACTCTTAAATCTCTAACTTGATCTTTTGAAAACTTCCTTAAATCTTGAACTTGGAAGATCAAATCTCTCTCTTGTTCTCTTGTTTCTTTGATGGCCGGACAACAAAAGGAAAGGAAAAGAGAAGGAAAAGAAATGAAAGAAAGCCACGAAGGAAGAAGAAAAGAAAGAAAACCAAAGAAAGCAAAGTCAACTCTTTTTCCTTAAAACCCTCTCATCCAAGCATTTATTATAAAATAATCAAAATATCATCTTCCACTTCCACTAACTCTAATCCCACTTAATATTAATTAATTCTTTAAACACAATTAATAATAATTAATCTCTTCCTTTGACTTCTCATTGACTTGTGTATATGTTGTATATATTTTCATATACACAACATATACACTCTCTTCACTTCTTTTCTCTATTCTTTACAAATTAACATATACACATAATCCAAAAAAAACAACAATTATATCAAAACGTCTAGGGCACACTTTGGGATATTACAATTCTCCCCCTCTAAAAAGAAATTTCGTCCTCGAAATTACCTGATATCAAGTCCGAAACTACTGAGGATACTGATCTCGCATTGCTTGCTCACTCTCCCAAGTTGATTCTTCTCTACCATGATTCTTCCAAAGAACCTTCACAATTGGCACTTCCTTATGTCTCAACTCTTTCATCCTATATGCTAAAATAGCAACTGGTTCTTCTTCAAAAGTCAGATCCGGACTCACCTCAATAGATTCAACTGAAAGAACATAAGATGGATCTGATCTGTACTTTCTTAACATAGAAACATGGAAGACATTATGGATTCTATCCAACTCAGGCGGCAAAGCAAGACGATAAGCAACTGGTCCAACTCTTTCTAAAACTTCATATGGTCCAATGAAACGAGGACTCAGCTTCCCTTTTTGACCAAATCTCAATATCTTTTTTCAAGGAGACACTTTGAGAAATACTTTATCTCCTACCTCATACTCTATGTCTCTCCTCTTTAGATCCGAATAAGATTTCTGCCGATCTGAAGCTGCTTTTAACCGATCCAGAATTATCTTCACTTTTTCTTCAGTTTCTTTAATCAAATCAGGACCAATTATCTTGTCCTCTCCAATTTTATTCCAACATAAAGGCGTTCTACATCTTCTCCCATACAATGCCTCAAATGGTGCCATTCCAATACTGGATTGATGACTGTTGTTGTAAGCAAATTCCACAAGTGGTAAAAATCTGTCCCAACTTCCAGAAAAATTAATGACACAGCTTCTCAACATATCCTCGATAATCTGTATCACCCTCTCGGACTGCCCATCTGTCAGCGGATGAAAAGCAGTGCTAAAGTGCAGTCAAGAACCCAAAGCACCATGTAAACTCTTCCAGAACCTCGAAGTAAACCGGGGATCTCGATCCGACACTAAAGAAATTGGGACTCCATGCAATTTCACAATTTTGTGGATATACAGCTCACCCAACTTCTCAAGAGAATAATCCATCCAAACCGGAAGAAAATGAGCTGTCTTTGTCAACCTATCAACATTTACCCAAATAGCATCATGTTTCCTCAGCGTCAATGGCAAACCAGATACAAAGTCCATTGTTACTCTTTCCCATTTCCATTCAGGCACTGATAAAGGTTGAAGCAACCCTGTTGGAACTTGATGTTCAATTTTTACCCTCTTACACGTGAGACATTTGGACACAAACTCAGCTATGTCTCTCTTCATACCTGACCACCAATAATGCTGCTTCAAATCATGGTACATCTTCGTATTGCCCGGATGCATAGCAAAAACTGACTGGTGTGCTTCTTCTAAAATAATCTTTCTCAAATTAGCATCATCAGGTACACACAATCTGTTCTTAAACCAAAGACTCCCATCACTTCTCATAATAAAATCTTGACTCTTTCCATTCTGGCAATCTGAAACAATCTTTAGAATTTTCTCATCTGTAAACTGAGCCTCCTTAATCTGGTCCAACAATACTGGTTTCAATTGCAACTGAGCCAACAATGCACCATCATCACATGCTTCAAAACTAGCATGTAACGCTCTCAACTCAACAAGCAACAAGAGCGAGTAAACAGCCAAACCTGCCAAAGACTTCTGACTCAAGGCGTCAGCAACAACATTTGCCTTACTAGGATGATAATCAATCAAACAGTCGTAATCTTTGATCAACTCCAACCATCGTCTCTGCCGAAGGTTAAGCTCTCTCTGAACCCCCAAATATTTTAAACTCTTATGGTCCGTATAGATAAAACACTTCTCCTCATACAAGTAGTGTCGCCAAATCTTCAAAGCAAACACTATGGCTGCTAACTCCAAATCATGGGTCGGATAATTGAGCTCATGCGGCTTCAACTGTTGAGAAGCATAAGCTATAACTTTACCTTCTTGCATCAAAACACAACCCAACCCACTATGTGAAGCATCACTGTAGATCACATATGGTTTATCTTCTACAGGTAAAGTAAGAACAGGCGCTTGAGTCAACATCTCTTTCAACTGCTCAAAGCTAGCCTGACACTGATCTGTCCACACAAATCTAACTCCCTTTCGAAGTAATCTGGTAAGTGGAGTAGCTATTAAAGAAAATCCCTTCACAAACCGTCGATAATAGCCTGCCAAACCTAGAAAACTTCTAACTTCAGTTACTGACTTCGGTGGACTCCAATCCAAAATAGCCTCAACTTTACTTGGATCAACTCTAATACCATCTGCTGAAACTATATGACCGAGAAAAGTCACATGATCAAGCCAAAACTCACACTTCGACAGCTTAGCATAAATTGCTTCTCTCTCAAAATCTATAGTACAATTCGCAGATGTTTGTCATGTTCCTCTTCATTACACGAATACACCAAAATATCATCGATAAAAACTACCACAAACTGATCCAGATAGGGCCTAAACACCCTATTCATTAAATCCATAAAAGTTGCAGGTGCATTTGTCAATCCAAAAGGCATCACTAAAAACTCATAATGCCCATACCTTGTGCGAAAGGCTATCTTAGGAACATCTTCAGCTCTGACCTTCAACTGATGGTACCCTGATCTTAAATCAATCTTGGAAAACACTGCTGCTCCTTTTAATTGATCAAAAAGATCATCAATTCTAGGCAAAGGATATTTATTCTTAATAGTCACCTTATTCAATTGCCTATAATCAATGAACAATCTCATAGTACCATCCTTCTTCTTCACAAACAAAACAGGAGCTCCCCACGGTGAAACACTAGGGCGAACAAACCCTTTATCCAACAACTCCTGCAACTGCACCTTTAACTCTCTTAACTCAGCAGGTCCCATTCTATAAGGGGTAATAGAGATAGGAGTGGTACCAGGCAACAAATCGATACTAAACTCCACCTCTCTATCAGGAGGCAACCCTGGCAACTCCTCTGGAAACACATCTGGAAATTCTGCAACTGTGGATATACTATCAAGTTGAGAACCTACTACTCTAGTATCCAAAACATGAGCAAGATAAGCATTATACCCTTTTCTAATCAACTTCCTAGCTGTAATAGCTGAAACAAATAAGGATGCAAGCTGTCTCTGCTCACTAGATACCAACACAATTCTACCATCATTAGTTCTCAAAGTAACACATTTCTTTTGACAGTCCACCACAGCTCCATGTTTAGACAACCAGTCCATGCCCAAAATCAAATCATACTCTTTAAAAGGCATTTCAATCAAATCTCCACGAAACTCCTCACCTTGCACCACAACTGCACTATCTCAGTGCACCTTGCTAACAATCACACTATACCCTAAAGTATTTGTCACCAACACATCAAATCCTAGGGACTCAGAATGCAATTCAGACACATGCAAAATAGATGCACTAATATATGAATGAGTAGATCCTGGATCAATCAAAGCAAGAACTGAAATGCCAAATAAAGAGAAAGTACCCGTAATAACTGCTGAATCATCTGGTTGCCTCTGCATCACATATACTCTCTGAGAAGGCCCAGCCTCATCTGGTCTCCTATCCCTGGATGAAGATCCTCCTCTCTGACTAATCCCAGGTCTACCCCCTCTGTTGAAAACTCTGCCCCCTCGACCACCTCTCACACTAGGTCGAGAAACTGCAGAATCTGCCGGCCTCTGTTCCTGCATCTCAGGACACTCTCTAATAAAATGATCAGGTGATCCACATCTGAAGCACACAGCTTGTCCACTATTCTTCCAACAGACACCCCTATGTGTTCCACCACACTGAACACATATAGGTGGAGTGGATCTCTGAACTACTGGAGTCGGAGCACTCCCTACTGAAATTGTAGGTCTCGATCTTTGCCTCTGAAATTGAACTGACCTACTAGCCTGCCTCTGACTCCTAATGATCCTAGGAACAAAACTTCCTCTACCTCTTTTCACAGATGAAGACCCTGCCTCAAACTGGGGTCTCCTAACCCTAGTCTCCTCCTCGGTAGCAGCTGCTGCAATACCCTGGGCTCTCTCCACACTCCTAGCTGCTGCAACAAGCTGGGAAAAATCCTAGTATCTAGAACCAGCCACAAGACACATAATAGAGGGCCTCAATCCCTCCTCAAATCTTCTGCACCGGTCTATCTCGTATGAAATAATACCTCCAGCATAGTGACTCAACCGGATGAACTCGATCTCATATTCTGTTACAGTCCGGCTGTCCTGCTTCAAATTCAGAAATTCCATTTTCTTAACATCTTTATACTCCCTCGGAGTATATTCAGCTCAAACTCCCGTAGAAAATCACTGTAAGACAATGTAGGTGGATCATCCATGGCATGAGGATTTGTCTTCCACCAATCATATGCATCCTTCTGCAACAATGATCTAGCATAGTCAAATTTTTCTTCTGGAGTGGCTTGCAACTGAATGAATATCCTCTGTACCTTATCCAGCCACTGCTCAGCTACTGCTGGATCAATAGTACCCAGAAAATCTTCTGCTCCATACTTTCTTAATTTATCGTAATGTCTCACTGGTATCATTGGCTGTGGTGGTGGTGGCGGTTGCACTGGTGCTTGCCTCAATAATTCAACCACATGCCTAAGCCAAACTGGCGGAACCTCCTCACCAGCTGGTCTCCCTGACACAGAAGCAGGTACCTCTCCAGCTCTATCAACTCTAGCTCCATCTCTACTCTCTTCAGGAGCTACACTCTCAGCACTACCCTCTACAAATTAACGTGAATAAGAATCCATTACAACCTATATCTGCAAACACAGCAGAATACACCTCATTAAAGATCAGAGACTGCCAACACCAAACATGTATTTTATTCAAAAACCAACTTTTAAAAACAAAATATCCTTTTTCTTACAATTTACCTAGGTTGAGAATCTCAAACCTAGGCTCTGATACCAAAATAATTATAACACCCCTATACCCCGTATACGTACACAGCATGCTTATATGATTGTAATATACGTATACTAAATATAGGAATGCCACGGTTAACAAAACACACAAATCATCCCTCGGATGAATTATGAATAAATTTAAAACGTTTAAGGGAATTTATAAAACACAATAAATAAAAATATTTATTCAAAACGCAGCGGAAAATATAACAAATATTTTCAAGTACATATACATTAAGATCAAAATTTACAAAACATGAAATATATACATGATTGGCAACTTGACTCTCTGATCTTTAAGCTCTAAACCAACTCTTCAAAACCTCAACTCAACTAGGTCTACCAGAATTCTCCGGCTCACACCTATCACCTGCGCGATGAAACACAATTGCGCAAAGCCCACGGCTTAGTGGTACAAACCATAACAATGATATGCTTCGATGCCTTGTAATGTTTACATTCAAACAATAGAGATCATACTCATAAATATTACATTTCATTATTTCAATAATTGTATCATCATCCATCACACACATTCAACATAGACACACATGGGCACAACAAGTATTTAATATGATATTCAAAGTTCAGAGTTACTGCTTTGGTCCATAATCACAATGATCAAGCCCGTATGCAATATATATATACATCTCTATCCATGGATAGTGTAACAGACCCAGTCTCTCGGACCATCAACCCGACTGAAATCGAGGAGATCCTCAACCCGGCAACACTGTTACCTGTAACAGACCCAGTCTCTTGGACCATCAACCCGACTGAAATCGAGGAGATCCTCAACCCGGCAAGACTGTTACTTATCATATATTTCATATTCATAATTCATATAGTGTAACAGACCCAGTCTCTTGGACCTCAATTCAACTGAAATTGATGAGATCCTCAACCCGGCAAGACTGTTACCTTTTTACATTTTATAGGCATGCCGCCAAATCCAGAACTCTGAAATTGAATAACATATTAAACATACAATCAATTCATTCACTTATTTACCATTCTCTTTCTCAATTCATATCTCATAATCACATAGGCAATCATGCCTTAATAATTTCATTTTGCATAACCATAGCAAACAACAATGGCTTCATTATATCTCAACTCACATTTCATATATCATCATCAATATACATATAACACATTACATTTCACAAGGTTAACATTATTCATATATATATATATATCAACAATGCAATAAGATTTCTTAGTACATTCATATCCAAATGTGTAAGTTTCAAAATCACATGAATGTATGCAAAAATGCAAGGTTTGTACTTACATCAAAAGCAACCCACACAACTCTAAACACTTCCTCTTTTAAGAATCTTTCACCTCTTGAATTAGGGCAATTCACCTTCTTCACAACCTATTCCAAAAGAATGATGCAACCCACATTAGATCATAAGGCTAAAAATCAACTAGGGCAACCTCTAAACATGACATGCTCAACAACACGGGCGTGTCCCTGACCGTGCCCTAACTCCACAACACAGAATCTTTTACACGCTCAGAAACACGGGCGTGTCACTGGACGTGTAATACATTCTGCCTCTCTGAAACATTGACACGTCCAACAACATGAGCGTGCTCATGGCCGTGTCAATTCCCCAATAACACAGTGGCTATGACACGTTCAATAACACGGGCGTGTTACTGGCCGTGTCAATCCTACTGCCACACAGAACTATTGACACACCTAAAGACTTGGATGTGCTCGTGGGCGTGTCAGGCCAAAAACCCAGATTCCGGCCAAAACAACAGAACACCCAACAAATCACTTCTTCCACCAATATCCACTTCAAACAAACTTAACTACACACATCCAAAAACCATCTCAAACTTGCAAAAACACCAAAACAAGACAAAATATACATTAACCACAAATCATCAATATCATCACAAACCCTAAACACCACTACAACACTATCTTCACCAACAAACTTACTCTTTCCTTTAATCCAACCTCAAAATCCAAAATCAATTAAACCAAATACTCTTAAACACAACACAATCAAACCAAACACCTATCCATCACAACTTCAACTCACAAACCCAAAGAGATCAAAGAATCAAGTGGAAGGACTTACCAAGGATGAAGAAACTCTTAAATCTCCAACTTGATCTCTTGAAAACTTCCTTCAATCTTGAACTTGGAAGATCAAATCTCTCTCGCTCTCTTATTTCTTTGATGGCCGGACAATAAAAGAAAAGGAAAAGAGAAGGAAAAGAAATGAAAGAAAGCCACGAAGGAAGAAGAAAAGAAAGAAAACCAAAGAAAGCAAAGTCAACTCTTTTTCCTTAAAACCCTCTCATCCAAGCATTTATTATAAAATAATCAAAATATCATCTTCCGCTTCAACTAACTCTAATCCCACTTAATATTAATTAATTCTTTAAACACAATTAATAATAATTAATCTCTTCCTTTGACTTTCTCATTGACTTGTGTATATGTTGTATATATTTTCACATACACAACATATACACTCTCTTCACTTCTTTTCTCTATTCTTTACAAATTAACATATACACATAATCCAAAAAAACAACAATTATATCAAAACTTCTAGGGCACACTTTGGGATATTATAATATACACACTCCTTCTTTTATCTTCTCACTTAATCATATATATACACTTAACATCATTTAATCCAATTACAACAATAAGCATTCCAAAATTCTAGGGTATCGTTTGGGATATTACAATTCTCCCCCTCTATAAATAAATTTCATCATTGAAATTATCTTATCTCAAGTCTGAAATAACTGGGATACTGATCTCGCATCACTTGCTCACTCTCCCAAGTTGCCTCTTCCTTAGCATGATTCTTCCAAAGAACCTTCACAAGTGGCACTTTCTTATTTCTTTGCTCTTTCACTTCATGTGCCAAAATAGCCACTGGTTCTTCCTCAAAAGTCAGATCTCGACTCATCTAAATAAATTCTACTGACAAAATATGAGATGGGTTTGACCTATACCTCCGTAGCATAGAGACATGGAAGACATTGTGAATTCAATCCAATTCAGGTGGCAAAGCTAAACGATAGGCAACTGGTCCAACTCTCTCAAATACCTCATAAGGTCCAATGAAACGTAGACTCAACTTTCCCTTGCGGCCAAATCTCAGAATTTTCTTCCAAGGAGACACTTTCAAAAATACTTTATCTCCAACATTGAACTCTCTGTCTCTCCTCTTCAAATCTGAATAGGATTTCTATCGATCTGAAGCTGCTTTCAACCGATCCCAAATTATCTTCACTTTCTCTTTCATTTATTTTATCAAATCAGGACCAACCAACTTACCTTCTCCAACTTCATCCCAACATAGAGGCATCTTACATCTTCTAAAATACAATGCCTCCTCATAAGGCGCCATTCCAATACTGGATTGATAACTGTTGCTATAAGCAAATTCTATCAATGGCAAAAATATGTCCCAACTTCCAGAAAAATCAATGACAGCTTCTCAACATATCCTTTAAAATCTGTATCACTCTCTCTGACTGCCCATCTCTCTGCGGATGAAAAGCAGTGCTAAAATGTAATCAAGAACCCAAAGCACCATGCAAACATTTCCAAAACATTGAAGTAAACCGGGGATCTTGATCAGATACCAAAGAAATTGGGACTCCATGCAATCTCACAATCTCACTAATATACAGCTCAACCAACTTCTCAAGGGAATAGTCCATCCGAACTGGAAGGAAATGAGCTGTCTTCATCAACCGATCAACAATCACCCAGATTGTATCATGCTTCTTCTAAGTCAATGGCAAACCAATCACAAAATCCATTGTTACTTGCTCCCATTTCCATTCAGGCACTGATAAAGTTTGGAGCAACCCTGAGGGAACTTGGTGCTCGACCTTCACTCTCTGACATGTGAGACATTTGGATACAAACTCCGCTATGTCCCTCTTCATACCTGACCACCAATAATATTATTTTAAATCATGATACATCTTAGTATTCCCAGGGTGTATAGCAAAAGCCAACTGATGTGCTTCCTCCAAAATAATAATCTTTATCAATCTTGCATCATCAGGAACACACAATCTATCACTGTACCATAGACTGCCATCACTTCTCATATAACAATCTCTACTCTCTCCTTTCTGACAATCCAAAATAATCTTCTGAATTTTCTCATCTGCCATCTGAGCTTCTCTAATATGATCCAACAAGATTGGCCTCAACTGCAACTGAGCTAACAAACCACCATCACTACAAGGCTCGAAGCTAGCATGCAACGCTCTCAACTCAACAAGCAATAAGAGCGAATAAGCAGTCAAACCAGCTAAAGACTTTCAACTTACGACATTAGTAACTACATTTGCCTTACCATGATGATAGTCAATCAAACAGTCATAGTCTTTAATCAACTCCAACCACCGTCTCTACAGAAGATTTAGCTCTCTTTGAACACCCAAGTATTTCAAACTCTTATGATCTGTATAAATGAAACACTGCTCCCTATAAAGGTAATGTTGCCAAATCTTCAAAGCAAACACTATAGCTGCCAATTCCATATCATGCGTCAGATAATTCAACTCATGCGGCTTCAACTGCCGAGAAGCATAAGCTATGACTCTACCCTCTTGCATCAAAACACAACATAAACCACTATGTGAAGCATCACTATAAATCACATATGATTTATCTTCCACAGGCAAGGTAAGAACAGGAGCTTGAGTCAACATCTCCTTCAACTACTCAAAACTCTCCTGACATTGATCTATCCACACAAATCTAACTCCCTTTCGAAGCAATCTGGTGAGTAGAGTAGCTATCAAAGAAAAACATTTCACAAACCATCGATAATAGCCTGCCAAACCCAGAAAACTTTTAACGTCGGTCACTAACTTCGATGGACTCCAATTCAAAATAGCTTCAACTTTACTCGGATCAATTCTTATACCCTCTGCTGAAAACACATGACCTAGAAAAGTCACTTAATCAAGCCAAAACTCACACTTCGACAGCTTAGCATACAACTGCTTCTCTCTTAAGGTCTGCAACACAAACTGTAGATGCTTATCATGATCCTCCTCATTATGCAAATACACCAAAATATTATCGATAAAGACCACCACAAACTGATCTAGATAGGGTGTAAACACCCTATTCATCAAATCCATGAAAGTTTCTGGTGCATTCGTCAATCCAAAAGGCATCACCAAAAACTCATAATGCCCATACCTTGTGTGGAAAGCTGTCTTGGGAACATCTTCCTCTCTGATTCTCAACTGAAACCCTAATCTCAAATCAATCTTGGAGAAAATTGCTGCTCCCTTCAACTGATCAAAGAGATCATCTATCCTAGGCAAATGATACTTGTTCTTGATGGTCATTTTATTCAACTGCCTATAATCAATGCGCATTTGTAAACCCTTAATTTTTGACCCAGTCTGGGCTGATATTTTTTATATAGTCCAAAATAATTTTTGTAATATTTTAATTAAATAATATTTATTTTAGTATTTATATTTTTTATAATAATAAAAAATAAAAAAATAATAAATAATAAATAATAATAAATAATAAATAATAATAATAAAATAAATAAATAAATAAAAATCGGCGACGAATTTTTTCGTCGCCGAAAGTGGAATTGGCCAAGGCCAATTTGCCTGCAGAAATTTCCTACGGGCCATTTCGCTGTAGGAAATTCTTGCGGTGAATTGGCCAGCAGCCCTAGCCAGCGCTCGCAAATCCTCGTAATTCTTGGCCAACTCTCGCAGTTTTTGCCAGCAAAATTTTTCAATGTAGTTTTTTTCGAAACCAAATTCTATTTGGTTTTGGTTTCTTTTCCTAATTAATTTTAGTTTCCTTAAACAATTAGAATTCGGTTTATGATTATTCCTATAAATAACACTTTAAAACTCAGAATTAAGGGACTTTGAATGGGGGATCAAAAATTGGTTTTACTGAGCCAAACTTTGTTACTTTGATCGATAAAAAAAATTGGACTTTTATACTTGGATTGGATCGGGGTAAAAAAAAAAGACAAAAAACCCTAGCAAGAGACATTAGCAACAAGTAAGCAATCAATAATTCATCAAAGGTAGCCACACTGCCTTTGTTATTGTTCATCCAGAAAGCAATTTTCGGTGGAACCAACGAACAGAGGTTTGAATCTCTATTTTCTTTATTTATTTCTTTATAGTTGCTTCATCATTCAAATTGAATTAATTGTTTCTTCATACAAATTAATCAAAAACTTCACAAACGCTAAATTACTCTTCTGTTTCCAAAAACCTTAAAAACCCTAAAACTATTCTTCTACTTCTAAAAGTTTTAAAACCCTAAACTATTTTTCCCGAACTATTTTCATCTAAACCATAACTTTTTGTCCAAAATTTCCAAATGTTTTCTTAAATCTCCAAACTCTAATCTTCTTCATGTTTTCTAAAAATCATAATTATTTTTATAAAACTCTAAACTGTTTTCTGAAATCCTAAAATCAAATATGTTTTCCAAAATACCAAAAACCCTAATTCTCTCAAAACTAATACGATAAACCCTAGTTTTCCTAAACCCTAATCCTTTAAACCTTAAAATCTTATGACAAATAAATCTAAACCCTAAAACTCAATACAGTAAACCTAAAATCACAATCCAGTAACCATGAATTATAAACTCTAATGTCTTAAGATTCCAAAACCCTAATTTCATAATGTTACCCCTAAACCCTAATTTGATTAACCAAAAAACCTTACTACTTTCTTAAATTCATAAAACCCTAATCCATTCCAATTTTCCAAAACCTTTGCAGTAGCCTAAACAAATAACAATAATAATACTAAAATCCCAAAACCCTAAATGTTAATTAAAGAACTTTAAATAGAAACAGTAAACCCTAATTTATATCTTTACTTGCTTTATTTAATTTTAGATTTGATTATGTAGTTTATTATATGTTTTGATGGTTGATTTATTTAATTTCAATGCTTGATTTATTTAATTTATCATGGATGGATGTTTTTCTTTATGATTATTATTTGTTTGTTTTATTATTAAAATTATAAGAGGTACGTTTCCACTTTGTGGGTACCTCATTAGCTAAGTATTATGTAATTTAAATTGCCTTTATATTTTGGACCAATGTAAAGGACATGTTTCCACTTTTCGGTGGGTGTCTCATTTAGTTTAGACATGGATGATGTAAGGACATGTTTCCATCCTCGGATGGGTGTCCATTTATTTGCTTTGTTTGGACATTGCTTTGATTTTAATATAATGATGCTTTATTTTAATTGTTGCATGTAACATGGATAATATTATTATATTTAAGAATTTTATAAAATTAAGACCTACAAAGGAGGCCGGTTCCAATGAACCGGGCGTTGTGGGGATGCTGGGCCATTTCTCACCTTCCCCTCACGTACCCAACTTTTCGAACCCATTAGGGGGTTAGTTATTCCTTAGGAATCGAGTCATCCCCCCTTCCTTTTTCCAGGCCTGTCTGGATGGCGAATTGATTTTCTCCGGACTTAGGTCCGTGTTCTCTAAGGCCTCAAGCCTAAACAGTGCCGAAGTCGTAAGAACCATTCCACCGGGAGTGGGGGCGAAAATCCCCGCTCACAGTGGTGACTCCACTAGGGATAAGAGAAGTTGATTCCGTTGGTCTTTATATTATTCTATTCTTTCTTATAATGATATTATCCATTGCATCATATTAGATTGCATCATGTGCATGAGTTAGGATGCCCGTGTTACCCGTGTTGTGTTATGTAAGGGATACCATACTTTCACTCAAGGTATGGAGATCGAGCATGGCATAACCACTCATAGCCTCATACCATTTGGTATATACTTGCTATGGGAACCTAAGCCTTTTAACCCAAAGACTAAAGCTCAAGTAATTGGCCTAGTGACTTTCCTTAGGTTGTACCCCAAATGCTTGTTGTTTGACTATGGTTAATTTATCTTGGTTTAAATCATGGCTTATTTGGTTTGTTCTTTTTCTAATATGACCTAAGTACATTGTACGCTCAAAATAAAATTTTCTTTAAAGTCCAAAAGGCCAAAACTATTTTCAAAACTTTTCAATATAGTCTTTGGACATAAAACTTTTCTAAAAACAAATAAAAAATACTTTTCTCATGATCCAACCTCAAAGCCCAAAATATGTTTTTTCTAAAACCTTTTTACAATGGGCTTAGAAACAAAATTATTTTCATCCAACCTTTAAAAGAGCTTACAAATATCTAGGTCAATTACGAAATACCAAAAATTAATTGTGAGCCTAGTTTATACTAAGAGTTATTAATCATGGACTTGTTTTTGGCATGAATCATTAGTTACTTTTTCATGTGAGAAATCTTTTTTTTTTTAGTTTTAATCCAATATAGCATAAAAGCTACTTTAGTTGGTTGAATGGATTAAAACCTAGTTAATGGGAATTATCATGAACTGATTTCCATTTTCAAAAATATAACTATTGGTTGAAATGTCCAAGGGAATTATTTGAAAAACAAAATACCCCATTTTGGTATTTTGTTAACCATATACCTAGGAAAAGAGACTGACCATTTGTGTGTGGAAGTTATTAGGTTGGAAGGGACGTTCTACTTATCCTTGTTTGTTTATTATTTGTGCATACATGCATACATGCATCACATCCCATATCATTAATCCTTTCTGGCTCACAGCCCTGGATTACGACAATTCAAAAGCTTAAGACAATCCAACCTACACCAGAGATGAAGAATCTAGTAGCAACTCAATCACTTTCTCACTAAAAGCAATGGAGCCCAAAAAAATTCAAAGAATGGTGGACGACGCCCTCAATGCCAAGATGGAAGAAAAAAGAGAGGACATGGCCGAGACCATAAAGAATCAACTAGCTGCAATTTTAGGAAACAATGCCAAAGCATCTGCTAGCACCAAGAAAGACAAGGGGAAGGCTAAAGTTGGTGAAGTGGCTTTTGATGATGATAAGGTGATCATTGATGATGATGATTGGGCTCAATACTTCCAAGATCCTTAAGACAAAAAGGAGCCGAAGGTTGTTGAGAAGACAACTGTTGAAAAGACCGAGACATCTGATGTTGAGAAGGTGATTGCTGATTTAGAAAAGAAATTTGAGAAGAAGCTGAAAACCGAATAGATGTCTGAGATCGACAAACTATTTGAGCAAGATGAGGAGGTCCCTTATAAATTCAAGATGCCATCTTTTGCAAAGTTTGATGGAACCAGAAATCCTCACCTCCATGTGAAGCAGTATATCACTACTATGTAGTCTGCCCGAGCTACTAAGGCTCAAACTCTAAGGTACTTTATGCTTTCATTGGACCCTATTATTCAAAATTGGTTCAATACCTTAAATGATGGCACACAAAAGAGTTGGGATCTGCTATACACGGCCTTCATCCAACAATATGGATACAATGTCGAGATGAAAATTACCTTAATGGAAGTGAAGTCCATTAGACAAAGGCTAGATAAAAATTTTGTGGACTATGTGAAAAGATTGAGAAATAAGGCTGCTTTACTCAAGAAGAGGCCCGATGAATCTGATCAAATAAGGATGATTGTGAGAGGGGTGTTGCCTAGATTTCGTAAAAGGATGTCTCATACACTCATCCGTGATTTCAAAGATCTACTCCAAGCTGGTCTGCAAATTGAAGAATGGGAAAGGGAGAAGAACCGCTTTTTAGCAAGAAGGAATGAGAAAGGAAACTATCAGTCTAGTAATCAAAGCATGCAAAAGGAAGTTAATGTTAATACAACTTGTCAAGCAAATAGAAGGTAGTTTTCAGATCTAGGGAAGCCTTTGTCTCCAACAAGCTACAAAAGAAGGGACTATTACAGCCATTGTTCCCTCGACCTTTGCCGAATCCTTTACCCAAAAAATTTGATACTAAAGCCTTTTGTAAGTTTCATCAAACACAAGGACATGAGACAGACAAATGCTTTAGACTAAAACATGAGATCCAAAATTTGATTGACAGTGGTATGCTACCTGAGCTGAATAAGCCCAATACCAAAAGCAATCCTTTGCCAAAATTCAATAGAGTGCCACCACCAACAACCTTAATGGTAGGAAAAGGATTGGAAGAAGATTTTATTTTATCATCCTTTCAAGATGGGGATATTGAAGATGTGAAAGGAAAAGGAGCTAGTATCCACCCTATTAAATATTAATCCCTAGTTGTCCCTTTGAGCTTTCATAAAATTTCAGCTTTCTTTTCGTTGGTTTACAAATACCAACAACCTACCCTGAGCTGTTGTGATACTTTTGACAAGTCTTATGAACATTAAGGTGAAGAGGCAAGAAGATCAAAGAAAGGAATGCATAGCCAAGACTGTAAGAATAGTTGATGATATAAAGACCATAAGGGTAGTTGAAGTTCACCTAATATCTCCAATCTATCAAGATAACATCAGAGTAACAAATGATTTATCCCTATTGAAGGAGATTTATGTCACTCCACCCATCCATTATTAGAAACCCAAGTTGGCACAAACAAGACAACTCTTTTAGAGCAAGAACCAAAAAAAAAGAGAGAAAAAGAAAAGAAAAGAAGAAGAAAAAAATAAAAGAAGAAAAAAGAAGAAAAAAAGGAAAAAGAGAAAGGAAAAAGAAAAAAATAAAATAAAAGAAAAATAAAACCTAAAAAGGCTGTTCATAAGGCCAACTGAGTTCTTTTTTACCTAAAGTAGCAAAAGGCTTCCATTTGGTTTATAAGGACAGTTTGACTTGAATTGGTCCAACCCAACCAAAGATTCTATCAAAATTAGAAAGACCATCCAGTTCTTGAAAGTTCTATACTTGACAGTCCTATAAGGAAGAAGGACAAAATGATAAAATGCTCAACGAAAGGGAAGAGTAAGAAAAATAAAAAGAAAGAAAAATGAGAAGAAGAAAAGAGACGAATTTGGGAACTAAAATTTTTGTAAGGGTAAAGACTGTCCTAATCAAGATCCAGATTAATGCTAAGAAGATAGAAAGAATTTAAAGTATAGCAAGATTGCTCCTAACTGCCTGAAGTTCATACAAGAAATTTGTATTTTAAAGGTTTGTCCATTGTGTCACATCGGCTCCAACTTACAAATGGCCTTCATTTAACCCATGTCCCTTATAGACCCCATTTCAAGCCTATCAAAGACCTATTGATCTCTCTTGGTAGGTAGAGTCTATTAGTGGAGATAGTTTGAATAAGAATGCATATGAGATAGACCATATTCAAACTCAATGAGACCTTTGGCCCAGTAATGTGTATATGTCTATCTGAAGTGCAACAATTCTTGCTTAAATAGAAATGATTCCCGAGTTTAGTATCGTAACTAGGGTTATCATGTTATAGATATGTTAATTTGGAAAACCAAGTCTTGAAGTACATTGACATTGATTTGGCAAAGCCAACATTTGATTTCAAAATAAAAATTCAAAAAATAAAAAAATGTGTTTTTATCACACGAAGCCTTCAAGTTAGGGGGAGTATGTTGAACTGTCGAATCTCGGAAGACACATTGGGCAACTGTCGAATCTCGAAAGACACATTGGGCAAAGTAAATGATTATTGGCAAAGTCGTGAAGAAGCTACCAACTGACATGCTGAAACATAGTTCGAAATGGATGAATCCCTGACTCTGCTTCTTGGGGTCTCCACCACTTATGTTCTCAACATCTTGAAGGTAAAAGCCATAAATGTGGAGCATTATGTCATTCCAATGCAAGACCTGAACGAGCATCTGAAAGGAGTCAATAAGAAC
Organism: Garcia nutans; assembly: GCA_947685225.1. NCBI lineage: Eukaryota > Viridiplantae > Streptophyta > Magnoliopsida > Malpighiales > Euphorbiaceae > Garcia > Garcia nutans. The sequence continues at coordinate 13,300,792 of CANTUV010000002.1, read as the reverse complement.
ACTTTTGCTGATCACCTTGGTCTGTGAGTCGATGAAATCACTGTAAGTGTTATTCATGCATACCATGCATATATGAGCATATCACATGGCATTTTCTTGTATTGTATTATCTAATTTTTGTCAAAGCGAACAACAGACACTCTATGTAGCAAAGATGAAGCAGATATCAAATTAGGGGGCATGGAAAGCCCATTGCTTGAGAAAGTTCCAGTAATTTTGTAAAAAGAAGAAATGAGTGCTGGTGCGATGAACTAGACAACAAAAATATCAATCAAAGCTTGCTTGGAAAAAATCTTTAGTTTGAGCCTACATAGGGGGTGAAGTTTCTCCTTTTTAATTTTTTACCAAACATTTTCAAACTCACTTGAAAATATTTTGCCATTCAGGGGGCAAGGAGAAGATATGAAGGCTAGCTAAAAAAATGGCTGAATTTTTTTGCTTTGCAAAAAGTGCAAAAGAAGAACAAAGAGAATGGAAAAAGAAGAAAATTAGAATTCTCAAAAGAATGAAGATGCAAAAGATAAAAGATCAGTCCAGCTAAAAGAGCTGAAGCCAGGGTAAAGACCCGACCTCCAATGGATAAAGATCCATGTTTCAAGGGTAAAGACCTAATTTCTAATGGATAACGATCCATGTTTCGAGGGTAAAGACCCAATTCCAATGGATAAAGATCCATGTTTCAAGGGTAAAGACCCTATTTCCAATGGATAAAGATCCATATTTCAAGGGTAAAGACCCGATCTCTAATGGATAAAGATCCATATTTCAAGGGTAAAGACCAGATTTCCAATGGATAAAGATCCATGTTTCAAGGGTAAAGACCTGACTTCTAGTGAATAAAGATCCATGTTTCAAGGGTAAAGACCCGACCTCCAATGTATAAAGATCCATGTTTTAAGGGTAAAGACCTGGCCTCCAATGGATGAAGATCCATTTTCAAGGGTGAAGACCCCGATCTCCAAGGATGAAGATCCATTTTTCAAGGGTGAAGACTCGAAGTCCAAAGAATGAAGATCCATTTTCAAAGGTGAAGACCTAATTCCAAGGATAAAGATCCAATTTCAAAGGGTGAAGACCCGAAGTCCAAAGGATGAAGATCCATTTTAAGGGTGAAGACCCAATGCCAAGGATGAAGATCCAATTTCAAGGGTAAAGACCTGACGTCCAAAGGACGAAGATCCCTTTTCAAGGGTGAAGACCCGATCTCAAAGGATGAAGATTCATTTTCAAGGGTGAAGACCCGATCTCCAAGGATGAAGATCCATTTTCAAGGGTAAAGACCCGATATCCAAAGGATGAAGATCCATTTTTTCAAGGGTGAAGACCCGATCTTATAGGATGAAGATCCATTTTCAAGGGTGAAGACCTAATCTCCAAGGATGAAGATCCATTTACAAGGGTGAAGACCTGATCTCCAAGGATAAAGATCCATTTACAAGGGTGAAGACCCGATCTCCAAGGATGAAAATCCATTTTCAAAGGTGAAGATCCGATGCTAAGGATGAAGATCCAAGGTCCAACGATGAAGATCCATTTTGAGGGTAAAGAACCACAATGCATAGAACAGCCGGAGCAGTCAGACTTCTCAACTAACAAAAGTACCCAAATCAAATTCAATCTTGGGTCCAAGTACCCAAATCAAATCAAATTCAATCTCGGGTCCAAGTACCCAAATGAAATCAAATTCAATATCAGGTCCAAGTACCCAATCTCAGGTCAAAGTACCCAAATCAAATTCAATCTCAGGGCCAAGTACCCAAATCAAATTCAATCTCAGGGCCAAGTACCCAAATAAAATCAAATTCAACCTCGGTCCAAGTACCCAATCTCGGGTCCAAGCACCCAATCTCGGGTCAAAGTACCCAAATCAAATTCAATCTCAGGGCCAAGTAACCAATCTCGGGTCCAAGTACCCAAATCAAATTCAATCTTAGGTCCATGTACCCAATCTCGGGTCCAAGTACCCAAATTCAATCTAGTCTCGGGTCTAAGTACCCAAATCAAGTTCAATCTCGGGTCCAAGTACCCAAATCAAGTCCAAGTACCCATCCTCATCCAAAATCAAATTAAAATCATATTGCTTTTCACTCTATTTTGCTATAGTCTCTGATCGTTCAAGCAGGGGACAAACTATAGACCTTTAATTTTTGACCCAGTCTGGTCCGATATTTTTTATATAGTCCAAAATAATTTTTGTGGTATTTTAATTAAATAATATTTATTTTAGTATTTATAATTTTTTATAATAATAAATAATAAATAAATAAAAATAATAATAATAAATAAATAAAAATAAATGAATAATAAAAAAATAAATGAATAATAATAAAAAATTAATTAATTAATTAAAATTAAAAAAAAATCGTCGACGAAAAAATTGACGATGAAAAAATTCATCGCCGAAAGTGGAATTGGCCAAGGCCAATTCGCCTTTCTGTGGGAGAAATGGCCTTGGGCCATTTCACCGTAGGAAATTACTATGGCAAATTGGCCAGCCGCCCCAACCAGTGCTCGCAAATCCTTGCAATTCTTGGCCAACGCTCGCAGTTTTCTCCAGCAAAATTTTTCAACGCAGTTTTTTCCGAAACCAAATTCTATTTGGTTTTGGTTTATTTTCCTAATTAATTTAGTTTCCTTAAACAATTAGAATTAGATTTATGATTTTTCCTATAAATAACACTTTAAAACTCAAAATTAAGGGACTTTGATTGGGGGCTCGACAATTGGTTTTACTGAGCCAAACTTTGGTACTTTGATCGATCGAAAAATTGGACTTTTAAACTTGGATTGGATCGGAGTAAAAAAAGATAGAAAACCCTAGCAAGAGACATTAGCAACAAGCAAGCAACCAACAATTCATCAAAGGTAGCCACACTGCCTTTGCTGTTATTCATCCAGAAAAGCAATTTTTGGTGAAACCAACGAATGGAGGTTTGAATCTCTATTTTCTTTATTTATTTCTTTACATTAGCTCCATCATTCAAATTTAATTAATTGTTTCATCATACAAATTAATCAAAAACTTCACAAACCCTAAATTACTCTTCTGTTTTCAGAAACCTTAAAGACCCTAAAACTATTCTTCTGCTTCCAAAAGTTTTAAAACCCTAAACTATTTTTTCCGAACTATTTTCATCTAAACTATAACTTTTTGTCCAAAATTTCCAAATGTTTTCTTAAATCTCCAAACTCTAATCTTCTTCATGTTTTCTAAAAATCATAATTATTTTTATAAAACTCTAAATTGTTTTCTTAAATCCTAAAATCAAATATGTTTTCCAAAATACCAAAAACCCTAATTCTCTCAAAACTAATATGGTAAACCCTAGTTTTCCTAAACCCTAATCCTTTAAAACTTAAAATCTTATGACAAATAAATCTAAACCCTAAAACTCAATACAGTAAACCTAAAATCACAATCCAGTAACCATGAATTATAAACTCTAATGTCTTAAGATTCCAAAACCCTAATTTCATAATGTTACCCCTAAACCCTAATTTGATTAACCAAAAAACCTTACTACTTTCTTAAATTCATAAAACCCTAATCCATTTCAATTTTCCAAAACCTTTGCAGTAGCCTAAACAAATAACAATAATAATACTAAAATCCCAAAACCCTAAATGTTAATTAAAGAACTTTAAATAGAAACAGTAAACCCTAATTTATATCTTTACTTGCTTTATTTAATTTTAGAATTGATTATGTAGTTTATTATATGCTTTGATGGTTGCTTTATTTAATTTCAATGCTTGATTTATTTAATTTATCATGGATGGATGTTTCTTTAAGATTATTACTTGTTTGTTTTAGTATTAAAATTGTAAGAGGTATGTTTCCACTTTGTGGGTACCTCATTAGCTAAGTATTATAAAATTTAAATTGCTTTTATATTTTTGACCAATGCAAGGGACATGTTTCCACTTTTTGGTAGGTGTCTCATTTAGTTTGGACATGGATGATGTAAGGGCATGTTTCCATTCCTCGGATGGGTATCCATTTATTTGCTTTGTTTGGACATTGCTTTGATTTTAATACAATGATGCTTTATTTTAATTGTTGCATGTAATATGGATAATATTATTATATTTAAGAATTTTATAATATTAAGACCTGCAAAAGGAGGTCGGTTCCAATGAACTAGGCGTTGTGGGGGTGTTGGGCCATTTCTCACCTTCCCCACACGTACCTAACTTTCCGAACCCATTAGGGGGTTGGGGATTCCTTAGGAATCGAGTCACCACCCCTTTCTTTTTCCTGGCCCGTCCGGGTGGTGACTCAATTTTCTTTGGATTTAGGTCCGTGTTGTCTAAGGCCCCAAGCCTAAACAGTGCTAAAGTCGCAAGAACCATTCCACCGGGAGTGGGGGCGAAAATCCCTGCTCACAACAATCTTAAGGTACCATCCTTCTTCTTCACAAAACCTTTATCCAATAACTCCTACAACTGCACCTTCAACTCTCTCAACTCAGCTGGTGCCATTCAATAAGGAGTAATAGAGATGGGAGTGGTACCAGGTAATAAATCGATACCAAACTTAACCTCTCTCTCAGGGGGTATCCCTAGCAACTCCTTAGAAAAAACATTTGGGAAATCAGCAACTGTGGGTATACTATCAAGTTGTGAACCCACTACTCTAGTATTTACAACATGAGAAAGATAAGCATCACACCCTTTTCGAATCATCCTCCTAACTGCAACAGTTGAAACAAACATAGATGCAAGTTGTCTCTGCTCACTAGATATCATCACACTTCTACCATCACCGGTTCTTAGGGTAACACATTTATTTTGACAGTATACTAATGCCCCATGCTTAAACAACCAATCCATGCCTAAAATCAGATTATACTCTTTAAAAGGCATTTCAATCAAATCACCCAAGAACTCATCTTGCACTACAACTAAACTATTTTGGTGCACCTTGCTAACTACCACACTATGCCCTAAAGGATTTGTCACCAAGACATCAAATCCTAGGGACTTAGAAAGCAATTCAAACACAGGCACTTATGTATGAATGCGTAGATCCTAGATCAATTAGAGCAAGAACTAAAATGCCAAATAAAGAAATTGTACCCGCAATAACTGCTGAAGCATCCGGCTGCCTCTGCATCACATACACTCATTGAGATGACCCAGCCACATCTGGCCTATTGCCTCTGGATGTAGAGCCTCCTCTCTGACTAATCCTAGGTCGACCACCTCTACTAAAACCTCTGCGCGCTCGACCTCCTCTGCTGACACTGGGTCGAGAAGTTGCAGTATCAGTCTGTCTATCCTCCAATATCTCAGGGCAATCTACGTGGAAATGATCCGGTGACCAACATCTATAACAAACTCCTGGTACACCAGTCTTCCAATAAGCACCCCCATGTGCTCTACCACTGTAATATCCTCATATGTGGCTTAGAAGTTTTGATTATGTTGTTGTTGTTGTTGTTGTTATTGTTAAATTGGATTGAATGTATATGATGGGATAAGAAAAGAAATTGGAAAGTGAATGCTTGTGCATATGTGTTTTGGAGGAAGAATTAGGGTTTAGAGACAAATGTATATGTTGTGTATATGATGATATATATAACATATAAAGTGGTCAAATGAAGAGTCAAGGTGATGGTTAAGTGGAAGAAGATATTTTTGGTTGTTAATGAAATTACATGTAAGGACTTATATGAGACAAAGGTTAGTTATATGATTGAGGGTGTTTTAGTAATTGCTTGGATAAGAACACTTGGTGGAGATTAAAAGCAAAATTTGACTTTGTATCTTGATCATTGTCTTCTTTCTTCATGAAGTGGCCGACTCTCCATTAGCAAAAGGAAAAGAGAAGTGTTCTTGAGGCAAGAAGCAAGTTGATGAAGCAATCCAAGGTTTTGACAAAGGATTTGAAGAATTTCTTCTTTTCAAGTAAGTATTTTCTTGTTTTCTTTACTTATTTGGAAGTTGTGTTGGAAGTAAAGTAGGGTTTGATGATTTTGTGATTTGGTGGATTTGAGATGTGTTTGGTTGTGTTTTCAAGTGTTAAATTGATTTTAAGTTATGAGTTTAATTGAAGGTTGTTGTTGGAAATGATGGTTGTTGATTTGGATGGATGGAGAAGGATGTTGATTTTAGGGTTTTGAGTTAATATGTGTTTAATTGTGATATTAATGTGTGGTGAAGTAGTTCTTGTGATGAATATGTGTTTAGAACATTTATTATGTTCATGTGAAATATGTTATATAATGAATATTGTGTTTGAGTGCAATTGAGAAAGGGTTGGTTTTAGTTAAGGTTTTGTGATTTGGTGACACGGCCAAAATCAATTTAGGGGAGTGGGCGTGTCCCTTAGGGGAGTGGGCATGTCAATTGTTTGAATTAGCTACTGCCTCTTTTCTTTTTAAGGACACGGGCGTGTCACTCAAGCTGGTTGGGCGTGTCAATCAAGTGAGTTGGGCGTGCCCTTCAAATGATTTGAACATTGTTTGATTTCTTGGTTCTCTTTGCATGGTTTAAATTCTTCAAAAGTTCCATTGTTCCTAAACTTAAACATGAACATTATAAACATGTTTCAAACACAAGAATGATCTAATCAAATGAATGTGGATGGTCCTAAAGCTATGAATCATGTCAATTGTGTATTGCCCTAATTGCATTGTTGAGAATTAACAATGTTATGTTATGCACTTTGAATGGTAATGTGTTTTATGAGTAATGTGGAATGAAATGTTAATATTTATGAATGATGTCATGTGAGATAAATATACACTTGAATAATGAAGTGTTATATTGTGAAATGAAATGTGGAGCCATTGTTATTGGCTAAGGTGATTTAATGGAGATAAATGAGGCATGTTTGCCTAAATGATAATGAGAATTGAAAATGAAATCTAAATGAATTGTGTGGCTAATGTGTTATTCCATTTTCAGAGTTTGTTGTTGGTGGCATGCCTAATGAGTGTAACAATCTCTTGAAGTTAGGTTGGATTGAATCCTTGAAGCCTAATTGAGATGTTACAACCCTTGAAGCTAGGTTGGGTTAGTTCTTGAAGCCAAGTTGGGTTGATGCTTAGCATGCTTTGCTCCCCTTGAAGCTTGGTTGAACTTAATCCTTGAAGCCTAGTTGGGTATATGATATTGATATTGATAAATGTGATAACAAAACCAAAGCATTAACTCTGAAAATTGAATGGCATATTAGTGTGTCTTGGGCCCATGCTTGTCTTTGCTTAGTGTTGTTCATGAATGATTAAATGATTAACTAATAAAATATATGCAAAGATGTTGAATTCTGAAATACATATATGTATGTTAGGTTATGAAATGTAAAAGTATGTTGTTAGCTTTGCATTTATGTTGTTACATGTATGATAAATTAGAATTGGCATTGTATAGCATTTAAGCATGTCTATTGCATGTTTTATCTTACTAAGCCTTGGCTTAGCGCGATAGTGTTTAATCGCGCAGGTGATAGAACTGATAGAATCGAACCCGAGAGCTCTTCGAGACCGAGTGAGAGTAGACATTGAAGAGTTGATTTTGGGAGCTTAAAGATCAGAGCTGACTTGCCAATCATGTATAAATCTTTTATATTGTGTAAAGTTTTGTTGATAATGTAAATATATGTATAATAGTAAATATGTATTCAAATGTTTTCATATATATACATATTTTATAACTTCCGCTGTGTAATATATAACTGTATATATATATATATATATATAGATAACTAATATGTTTTGTTTTATAAGTAAATGATCTATTTTGTACATAAGATATAATGATATGGATATGGTATCAAATTTTAAAATGTTTTGAATGTTAAGGAAACCGTAGCATCCCTATGTTTGGTGCACTTATGCTACATTGTTGTGGTTGTAGTGTGTGTGCATTGAATATGGGGGTGTTACAATTGTTTTGGTATCAGAGCCTAGGTTTGAGATTCTCAGCCTAGGTAAAATGTAATAAAAAGAATATTTTTACTTAAAAAGTGAGTTTTGAATGACATATACGTTTGAGATTGGCAGTCCCTGATCTTTAATAAGATGTAATCTGCTGTGTTTGCAGTATTAGGTGTTGATGGATCCTCACTCAAGACAGTCAGCTGAGGGTAGTGCCGAGAGCATTGCTCCTGCCGAGGGAGCTAGGGTTGATAGTGTTGAGGAGGCACCTGCTTCGGTGTCGGGTAGACCAGCTGGAGAGGAGGTTCCGCCAGCCTGGTTTAGACATATGATGGAAGTAATGAGACAAGCACCAGTACAGCCACCTCCACCACCACCCCAGCCTCAGGTTCAGATGAGACAGTATGATAAATTGAGGAAGTTTGGGGCGGAAGATTTTATGGGAACCACTGATCTAGCAGTGGCTGAACAATGGTTAGGCAAAGTGCAGAGAATCTTTATTCAGTTACAAGCCACCCCTGAGGAAAAGTTTGATTATGCCAGGTCATTACTGCAGAAGGACGCATATGACTGGTGGAAGACAGTGCCACACTCTATGGATGATCCTCCAACACTGTCTTACACTGATTTTCTGAGGGAATTTGAGTTGAAGTATACTCCTAGGGAGTATAAGGACATGAAGAAGATGGAGTTCTTAAGCTTGAAACAAGACAGCAAGACTGTTACTGAGTATGAAGTTGAGTTTATTCGACTGAGTCAGTATGCTGGGGGTATTATTGCTGATGAGATTGATCGATGTCGGCGATTTGAGGAGGGATTGAGGCCCTCAATTATTTGTCATGTGGCTGGCTCCAGGTATCAGGATTTCTCCCAGCTAGTTGCAGCAGCTAGGAGTGTAGAGAGAGCTCAGGCCATAGTTACAGCTGCTTCTGAAGAGGAGGTTAGAGTGAGAAGGCCCCAGTTCGAGGCAGGGTCTTCTTCTGCGAAGAGGGGTAGAGGAAGTTTTGTTCCTCGGAGTAGTAGGAGCCAGAGACCAGCAGGTAGGTCAGTGCAGTTCCAGAGGCAGAGATTTAGACCTGCAGCTTCAGTGGCAAGTGCTCCGACCCCGATGATTCGGAGATCCACTCTTCCCATCTGCATCCATTGTGGGAGGCCACATGGTGGTCCTTGTTGGAAGGCTGGTGTTGCAGGGGTATGCTTCAGGTGTGGATCACCAGACCATTTTGTGAGAGATTGCCCTGAGAGGCAAGAGCAGATGCCAGTTGATTCTGCTGCTTCTCGAGCTAGTGTGAGAGGAGGTAGAGGAGGCAGAGGTGTCAGCCGAGGAGGTAGGCCAAGGTTCAGTTCTAGAGGAGGTGCTGCATCCAGAGAGGGTAGACCAGAGGAGGTTGGTTCTTCCCAGAGGATGTATGTTATGCAGAGGCAGCCAGATGCATCGGCAGTCATAGCTGGTACTTTTTCTTTATTTAATACTCCAGTACTTGCTTTGATTGATCCGGGTTCCACGCATTCTTATGTTAGTGTATCTGTCTTGCATGTATCTGATGTGCATGCTGAGTCCCTAGGATTTGATGTGTTGCTGACAAATCCGTTAGGGCATAGTGTGGTTGTGAGTAAGGTGCACCGGGATAGTGTAGTGAGGGTGCAGGGTGAGGAGTTCTTTGGAGATTTGATTGAGATGCCATTTAAGGAATATGATGTGATCTTAGGTATGGATTGGCTATCTCGACATGGAGCTGTGGTGGATTGTAAAAAGAAAATTGTTTCTTTGAGAACCGTTGATGGTAGAGAAGTGATAGTATCTAATGAGCAGGAACAGCTAGCCTCCTTATTTGTTTCAGCTGTTGCAGCCAGGAGGTTGATTAGAAAGGGGTGTGAAGCCTATCTCGCTCATGTGATAGATACTAGAGTGAAGGGTTCTCCCATTGATAGCATTGCCACAGTTGCTGAGTTCCCTGATGTGTTTCCAGAGGAGTTGCCTGGATTGCCTCCAGAGAGAGAGGTGGAGTTTGGTATTGAATTGTTACCTGGTACCACTCCTATCTCTATTACTCCTTATAGAATGGCACCAGCAGAATTGAGGGAGTTAAAAGTGCAGTTACAGGAGTTGTTGGACAAAGGATTTATTCGCCCCAGTGTTTCTCCTTGGGGAGCTCCTGTGCTATTTGTGAAGAAGAAAGATGGTACTATGAGGTTATGTATCGATTATAGGCAATTGAACAAAGTGACCATTAAGAATAAATATCCTTTGCCTAGAATCGATGATCTCTTTGATCAGTTGAAGGGTGCAGCTGTGTTTTCCAAAATTGATCTGAGATCTGGGTACCATCAGCTGAGAGTCAGAGCTGAAGATGTTCCGAAGACAGCTTTCAGGACCAGGTATGGGCACTATGAATTTTTAGTTATGCCTTTTGGTCTGACGAATGCACCTGCAGTTTTCATGGATTTGATGAATAGGGTGTTCAGGCCCTATCTGGATCAGTTTGTTGTGGTCTTCATCGATGACATTCTGGTGTATTCACGGAATGAAGAGGAACATGATATGCATCTGCGGATTGTGTTGCAGATTTTGAGAGAGAAGCAGTTGTTTGCCAAATTGTCGAAATGTGAGTTCTAGTTGGATCAAGTAGCTTTTCTCGGACATATTGTTTCAGCAGAAGGCATTAGAGTTGATCCAAGTAAAGTTGAAGCTATTCTGAATTGGAGTCCACCCAAGTCTGTGACAGAGATTAGAAGTTTTCTGGGTTTGGCAGGCTATTACCGGCGGTTTGTGAAAGGGTTTTCTTTGATAGCTACTCCACTCACCAGATTGCTTCGTAAGGGAGTGAGATTTGTGTGGACGGATCAGTGTCAGGCTAGCTTTGAGCAGTTGAGAGAAATGTTGACTCAAGCGCCTGTTTTAACTTTACCTGTTGAAGGCAAACCATATGTGATCTACAGTGATGCTTCACATAGAGGTTTGGGATGTGTATTGATGCAGGAAGGGAAAGTTATAGCTTATGCATCTCGACAGTTGAAACCGCATGAGCTTAACTATCCGACCCATGATTTGGAATTGGCTGCCATTGTGTTTGCATTAAAGATTTGGCGCCATTATTTATTTGGGGAAAAATGTTTCATCTACACTGATCACAAGAGTTTGAAGTATTTGGGTGTCCAGAAAGAACTCAATCTTCGTCAGAGGAGATGGTTAGAATTGATTAAAGACTACGACTGCTTAATTGACTATCATCCAGGTAAAGCAAATGTTGTTGCTGATGCTTTGAGTCGGAAGTCTTTAGCTGGTTTAACAGTTTACTCGCTCTCGTTGCTTGTTGAGTTGAGAGCATTGCATGCCAGTTTTGTACCTTGTGATGATGGTGCATTGTTGGCACAGTTGCAATTGAAGCCAGTTTTGTTAGATCAGATCAAAGAGGCTCAGTTGGTTGATATGAAGATTCAGAAGATTATTTCAGATTGCAAGATTGGGAAGACTAGAGATTTTGTTGTGAGAGATGATGGGAGTCTCTGGTTCAAGAGCAGATTGTGTGTACCCGATGATGCTGATTTGAAAAGGGTTATTTTGGAAGAAGCTCATCAGTCGATGTTTGCTATGCATCCGGGTAATACGAAGATGTATAATGATTTGAGACAACATTATTGGTGGATTGGGTTGAAGAGAGACATTGCTGAGTTTGTATCGAAATGTCTCACTTGTCAGAAAGTTAAAGCAGAGCATCAAGTTCCAACCGGGTTGCTTCAATCGTTGTCAGTGCCTGAATGGAAGTGGGAAAGAGTGACAATGGACTTTGTGTCTGGTTTGCCATTGACACAAAGGAAACATGATGCCATTTGGGTGATTGTGGATAGATTGACTAAGACAGCTCATTTCCTTCCGGTGCGGATGGATTACTCTTTGGAGAGATTGGTTGAGCTGTATATCCAGGAGATTGTGAAACTGCATGGTGTTCCAACTTCTTTAGTGTCTGATCGAGATCCCAGGTTTACTTCAAGATTTTGGAAGAGTTTGCATTATGCTATGGGTTCTCGACTGCACTTCAGTACTGCTTTTCATCCACAGGCGGATGGACAGTCAGAGAGGGTGATACAGATTCTTGAAGATATGTTGAGAAGCTGTGTCATCGATTTCTCTGGAAGTTGGGATAGATTTTTACCTCTTGTGGAGTTTGCTTACAACAACAGTCACCAATCCAGCATTGGTATGGCACCATTCGAAGCATTGTATGGCAGACGGTGTAGGACACCTCTTTGTTGGAATGAGCTTGGAGATAATAAGTTGGTTGGTCCTGATTTGATTCAAGAAACTGAAGAGAAAGTAAAATTGATTCGAGGCAGGTTAAAAGCAGCTTCAGACCGACAGAAGTCTTATGCATATCTGAAAAGGAGAGACATTCAGTTTGATGTTGGAGATAAGGTATTTTTGAAAGTGTCTCCTTGGAAAAAGATTTTGAGGTTCGGTCGGAAGGGAAAATTGAGTCCTCGTTTCATTGGGCCGTATGAAGTGTTAGAAAGAGTTGGGCCAGTTGCTTATCGACTTGCTTTGCCACCTGAGTTGGATCGTATTCATAATGTATTCCATGTTTCCATGTTGAGGAGGTACAGGTCGGATCCATCTCATGTGTTGCCATTTGAATCAATTGAAGTGAACCCAGACTTGACTTTTGAAGAGGAACCAGTTGCTATCTTGACACGTGATGTGAAAGATTTGAGAAACAAGAGAGTGCCATTGGTGAAGATTCTTTGGAAGAACCATGGAAAAGAAGAAGCAACTTGGGAAAATGAGCAAACGATGCGAGAGCAATATCCTCAGTTGTTTCAGAGTTAATTTCAGGTAATTTCGAGGACGAAATTTTCTTTTTAGAGGGGGAGAATTGTAATATCCTCATATGTGGCTTAGAAGTTTTGATTATGTTGTTGTTGTTGTTGTTGTTATTGTTAAATTGGATTGAATGTATATGATGGGATAAGAAAAGAAATTGGAAAGTGAATGCTTGTGCATATGTGTTTTGGAGGAAGAATTAGGGTTTAGAGACAAATGTATATGTTGTGTATATGATGATATATATAACATATAAAGTGGCCAAATGAAGAGTCAAGGTGATGGTTAAGTGGAAGAAGATATTTTTGGTTGTTAATGAAATTACATGTAAGGACTTATATGAGACAAAGGTTAGTTATATGATTGAGGGTGTTTTAGTAATTGCTTGGATAAGAACACTTGGTGGAGATTAAAAGCAAAATTTGACTTTGTATCTTGATCATTGTCTTCTTTCTTCATGAAGTGGCCGGCTCTCCATTAGCAAAAGGAAAAGAGAAGTGTTCTTGAGGCAAGAAGCAAGTTGATGAAGCAATCCAAGGTTTTGACAAAGGATTTGTGGAATTTCTTCTTTTCAAGTAAGTATTTTCTTGTTTTCTTTACTTATTTGGAAGTTGTGTTGGAAGTAAAGTAGGGTTTGATGATTTTGTGATTTGGTGGATTTGAGATGTGTTTGGTTGTGTTTTCAAGTGTTAAATTGATTTTAAGTTATGAGTTTAATTGAAGGTTGTTGTTGGAAATGATGGTTGTTGATTTGGATGGATGGAGAAGGATGTTGATTTTAGGGTTTTGAGTTAATATGTGTTTAATTGTGATATTAATGTGTGGTGAAGTAGTTCTTGTGATGAATATGTGTTTAGAACATTGATTATATTCATGTGAAATATGTTATATAATGAATATTGTGTTTGAGTGCAATTGAGAAAGGGTTGGTTTTAGTTAAGGTTTTGTGATTTGGTGACACGGCCAAAATCAATTTAGGGGAGTGGGCGTGTCCCTTAGGGGAGTGGGCGTGTCAATTGTTTGAATTAGCTACTGCCTCTTTTCTTTTTAAGGACACGGGCGTGTCACTCAAGCTGGTTGGGCGTGTCAATCAAGTGAGTTGGGCGTGCCCTTCAAATGATTTGAACATTGTTTGATTTCTTGGTTCTCTTTGCATGGTTTAAATTCTTCAAAAGTTCCATTGTTCCTAAACTTAAACATGAACATTATAAACATGTTTCAAACACAAGAATGATCTAATCAAATGAATGTGGATGGTCCTAAAGCTATGAATCATGTCAATTGTGTATTGCCCTAATTGCATTGTTGAGAATTAACAATGTTATGTTATGCACTTTGAATGGTAATGTGTTTTATGAGTAATGTGGAATGAAATGTTAATATTTATGAATGATGTCATGTGAGATAAATATACACTTGAATAATGAAGTGTTATATTGTGAAATGAAATGTGGAGCCATTGTTATTGGCTAAGGTGATTTAATGGAGATAAATGAGGCATGTTTGCCTAAATGATAATGAGAATTGAAAATGAAATCTAAATGAATTGTGTGGCTAATGTGTTATTCCATTTTCAGAGTTTGTTGTTGGTGGCATGCCTAATGAGTGTAACAATCTCTTGAAGTTAGGTTGGATTGAATCCTTGAAGCCTAATTGAGATGTTACAACCCTTGAAGCTAGGTTGGGTTAGTTCTTGAAGCCAAGTTGGGTTGATGCTTAGCATGCTTTGCTCCCCTTGAAGCTTGGTTGAACTTAATCCTTGAAGCCTAGTTGGGTATATGATATTGATATTGATAAATGTGATAACAAAACCAAAGCATTAACTCTGAAAATTGAATGGCATATTAGTGTGTCTTGGGCCCATGCTTGTCTTTGCTTAGTGTTGTTCATGAATGATTAAATGATTAACTAATAAAATATATGCAAAGATGTTGAATTCTGAAATACATATATGTATGTTAGGTTATGAAATGTAAAAGTATGTTGTTAGCTTTGCATTTATGTTGTTACATGTATGATTAATTTATTATTGGCATTGTATAGCATTTAAGCATGTCTATTGCATGTTTTATCTTACTAAGCCTTGGCTTAGCGCGATAGTGTTTAATCGTGCAGGTGATAGAACTGATAGAATCGAACCCGAGAGCTCTTCGAGACCGAGTGAGAGTAGACATTGAAGAGTTGATTTTGGGAGCTTAAAGATCAGAGCTGACTTGCCAATCATGTACAAATCTTTTATATTGTGTAAAGTTTTGTTGATAATGTAAATATATGTATAATAGTAAATATGTATTCAAATGTTTTCATATATATACATATTTTATAACTTCCGCTGTGTAATATATAATTGTATATATATATATATATAGATAACTAATATGTTTTGTTTTATAAGTAAATGATCTATTTTGTACATAAGATATAATGATATGGATATGGTATCAAGTTTTAAAATGTTTTGAATGTTAAGGAAACCGTAGCATCCCTATGTTTGGTGCACTTATGCTACATTGTTGTGGTTGTAGTGTGTGTGCATTGAATATGGGGGTGTTACAACCACAATAGAAATATGTATAAGAAATGGGCCTCTAAACCACTAGGGTCGGAGCACTAACTACAGAAACTGTAGGTCTCGATCTCTACCTTTGATATTGAACTGACCTACCAGACTGCTTCTGGCTCCTATTGACCCTCGAAAAATAGCTTCCTCTGTCTCTCTTCATAGATGAAGACCCTGCCTCAAACTGGGGTCTCCTAACTCTGGTCTCCTCCTCAGTAGTAGCTGCTGCAATACCCTATGCTCTCTCAACACTCCTGGCTACTGTAACTAGCTGGGAAAGATCCTGATACCGGGAACCAGCAACAATACACATAATAGAGGGTCTCAATCCCTCCTCAAATCTCCTGCACCGATCAATCTCATCTGAAATAATCCCACTGGCATAAAGACTCAACTAGATAAACTCAATCTCATACTCTATCACCGTCCGGTTATCTTGTCTCAAACTCAGAAATTCCATCTTCTTGGCATCTTTATACTCCCTCGGAGTATACTTCTGCTCAAACTCCAGTAGAAAATCACCACAAGACAAGGTTGGTGGATCATCCATGGCATGTGGAACCGTCTTCCACCAATCATAAGCATCTCTCTGCAAAAGTGATCTAGCATAATCAAACTTCTTTTCAGGAGTAGCCTGTAGCTGGATGAATACCCTCTAAACTCTATCCAACCACTGTTTAGCTACTGCAGGATCTGTAGTACCAAAGAAATCCTCAGCTTTGAACTTCCTCAATTTATCATACTACCTCATCGGTACTTATGACTGCAGTTGCGATGGCGGCTGCTGTACTGGAGCCTGCCTCAATAAATGTACCATATGCCATAACCAAACTGGAGGAATCTCATCAGCAGCTAGTCTCTTTGGCACAGCAGCAGGTGCCTCTCCAGCTATCTCAACCATAGCTCCATCTCTACCCTCAATAGGAGCTACACTCTCAGCACTACCTTTTATAGACTGACAAGATTAAGATGCCATCACTACCTATATCTGCAAACACAACAGAAATTACCACATCAAAGATCTGAAACTGCCAATACCAATGCATGTATCTTATTTAAAAACCATATTTTAAAATCAAAATTTTCCTTTTTCTTACAATTCACCTAGGTTCAGAAACTCAAACCTAGGCTCTGATACCAAAATAATTGTAACACCCCTGTACCCCATATACATACACCACATACTCCCTCATATGTAATATACATATATCGGATACAAGAATGTCACAGTCTATTTAACGCAAACCAATCTTTAAAACTTTAACATCAAATCATCATTATAAGTAGTAATAGATAAAACATTCCTTGTTAAAATACATTTACATATATCTTCATTACACTTAAAGTTTATCCAAAATATTTGTTTAATAAGCAGCGGAAAAATGTAGCGAAATATACATATATATACATCAAAAATAATATTTACAAAAATATAGAGTTTATACATGCTTGGCAGTTCGTCTCTGATCTTGAAGTCCAAAAATCAAACACTTCATAAGAAATCGCAAGCCTAGACTCGACTCGGTCTAGCTGAACTCTCCGGTTCAACCGGATCTACCCTATCACCTGCTCGATAAATCACAATGGTGCTAAGCTAAAGGCTTAGTGGTACAACCCATGATAACAATATGATTCAAATGTAATGCCAATGTCACACTTTCAAGCATTAGAAACAATACTCAAGGATGCCACATTTCATAACATTAAATCTCATTATATTGTTCATTTGTTCCATCATTGATAATTCACATTAAAGCAAAGACAAGCATGGGCCCAAAAGAAACTAATATGCCATTCAAATTCCAGAGTTACTATTTAGGTCCAATAATCACAATTATCAAGCCCGAAGGCGAATCATTATCACAATGAGGATTACCTCATATGTAACATCCCAACTAGGCTTCAAGGACTAGGCCCAACCAAGCTTCAAGGGGAGCTTAGCATCAACCCAACTTAGCTTCAAGGACCAAGCCCAACCAAGCTTCAAGGGATTGTTACTTTTAGGCATGCCACCAACAACAAAACTCTGAAAATTTAATAACATACTAGGCACACAATTCTTTCATTATTTTATTATCAAATCCATTTTCATTTTCTCATGATCATCTAGGCACAATGCCTCAAATATTTTATTTACATCATTACAGCCATCACCAATGGCTTCACATATCATCATTGAGTGCCCATCACAAATTTCATTGTTCATATATTTTGAATCCTCAACATATAATTCACATAATACAAACCATTGCACCATTTTCATATATCAACAATATAATAGGTAATCTAACGCATTTTTCAACCAAATGTGTTAAGTCCCAAAGTCATGCAAATGTATGCAATCATGTAAGGTTTGTACTTACCTCTAAGAGCAGCTAACACCAATCTAACAACCTTCTCTTCCAAGATTCCATCAATACTTGGATTAGGGCAACTCAATTCTCTTCAAAACCTAATTCGAAGGTGATTATACATTCTCACTTAGTGATACACATAAGAAGATAAGAATAAGAACTATCTAGGGTAAACTCTACACATGACACGCTCAACAACACGGGCGTGTCCCTGGTCATGCCCTAAACCCACAACCCAAAAGCTTGGACACGCTTAGTGACATGAACGTGTCACTGCACATGTCAATTCTCCAACAACACAGTAGCTATGACACGCTGACATGGGCGTGTCACTGGATGTGTCAAAACTGCAACCACACAGAAGCTGTGACACGCTCAGTGACATGGGCGTGTCACTGCTCGTGTCACCCATACTGAAAACAGAATCAATGACACGCCCAAGGACATGGCCATGCTACTGGGTGTGTCAAGCCAAAAACCCAAAATCGACACCAATAACACCACATCCAACAAACATCTTTCTTTTACCCTTTTCCACTCCAAACAAACTTAACCAAACCATCAGTATACCATAATAAGCTTGCATAACGTCAAAACAACTCAATAATATGCATCAACACACAATCACAATCATATTTTACAACTCAACACATACACAATCTACAACTCTTGTTTTTTTCACCAAACTTAACATTTTCTTCAATCCAACCCCAAAATCAAAGTTAATACGACCAAACACTTCAAACATACCAATTGAATTTGATAAGACCATATTTTTCATATAATTTTATGATTATTATAGTTATATTTTTATTATTATCAATTGAATTTGATCAATTTTTGTTGTGAATGCTAGAATATACATCATTTCAAGTATAAAGTTAGAAGTATGAAGAAATAGCTTATTTTGGCTAAAAATCATAGAAAATGAAAGAAGAATAAAAAGGATGTCAAAACAAGCTCAAAAATGGAAGAAAATGAATTTACATGGTCTTATAAATCATGATACATGATTTTGAACTTGAAAATGGAATTAAAGATGAGAAATCAAGAGGTCCAGATTCGTTTTGAATCCCAGGGCCATGGCTGTCAAAAAGCCATGGCCATGGGATTTAATTTGAAGCTGTCCAAATTTTTCAATGACAGAAATTTCAAGGGCAGAAGCATATTAAAAGCCACGACAGTGGCATTGATTTTGGCTTTGTTTTGAAGAGATTTTACATATTTCAAAAGCAAATTAAAAGACACGATCATGGCACTCAAAAGGTACGACCGTAGGATTGATTTCTCTACACCCTGAGCCAAGAAAAAGAAGAAAATTCAAAATTGGCAGCCTCCACTCTTATGCCACGACTGTGGAATTGAAAAGCCATAATCGTGGCCTACCATGCTGATCATTTATAGTTGTAAAGTGCTCAAACCGTCTAATCCAACTCAAGCCATGACCGTGGTACTCAAAAGCCACGACCGTGGGGCCAAAATTCATGACCTTGAGTAGAAAATTGGGTAGGTGGTGAACTAAACAAGATGTGGACTAACCTTTTTCAGCTTTTCCACACTAATGAAGCTTCCAAACATTCTATTTAAACATACTTCCTCTAAGGTTTCAAGATATGAAAGATTTACAAGAATTAGATTAGATTCATTCAAGAAATAAATGTAGTTTAGAGTTTTCTCAAGAAGAAGAGTGAAATTCTGGTTCTAAGAAGAAATTCAAGTTCCAAGTCAAGTTCTTCTTTAAAGAAATAGAGTTTGATATTTCTTGTTCTTTAAATTATATTTTTAATGTCTTTCTTTAATATTTTCAATGTTTTTATTTCAATAATGAATAACTAATCCACTATAGGATTGGTCTCTTTCATTGAATTTATCATGGAGTTATAAATGCCTATTTGAATTAATTTAGTTTATCCTTAAATTATTTTGTTATCTTTACTCTTAATGCTTTAATTATCTGGCCAATAATTAATTGAATTGAGGTGTTGTCTGATGGAGCAAGAGTGGAAGCATAACATTAGTCCATAGAGGTAACAATCTTAAGGAAGTTTTTCACTTAGAGATAAGGTTAAACACTTAAGAGGTTGATTCAAAAATTCTCACAAAACCTAATGAATTGGTTTAATTACTTGTGATCACTTGTGATCACAAGAGTATACATAAGGATTAAATTGATATTAGTTCTAGTACTTGAGAAAGACTTGAGCTTAACTTAGGAGAATTTAACCATTAATGAAAGGAAAACTAAATTAAATCAATACTTTAGAAAACCCATGATAAATCAATAAAGGTGACATAACCATAAGTTTCATAACATTAGATTTAATTCAAAGTAATTTGTTTTGCTTTTTCATAAATTGAATTTTATCATCCAAATAATACTTAGTTTTAATTGATCAGTACTTAGAAGAAAACTTCCTCATGGGAATGATACTCTACTTAAACTTCCTCATGGGAATGATACTTTACTTACCATTATATTACTTGTTAACGATCTGTGCACTTGCAGATAGCTAGGCTGAGTCCACAACACCAAACTTCTTTCAAGAACTAAAATTTCACATATTCAATTATTTGAGAAAATCTTATTTAATTCAAAGAAAGCTTACCTATAAGTTGTGCTTTCCTCAAATTCTCCTTAATTTCTTATAGAATTTTGTAGGAATTGATGGATTTGAAAAGCAAAAACCTTCCTTCACACATCCATGGAATTTGACCTTCAAGGGAGAAGAAGATGATGAATTTTTTTTTTTTTTCTTTTCTTTTTCTTAACCATTCTTATATAATAATAATAATAATAGTAATAATAATAATAAATATTTAAAAATCCAAAATTTTCCTTTTCTACAAAAAAATAATTTAATTTTGAATACTTTTTTTAACTTTTACTTTTACTTTAACTTTTTATCCTTTTTGTTTTTTGGTGGCTTTTATATGTTATGTAAATTTATTTATATTTCACATATACATTAGCTTTTTTCATCCAATACCTCACTTAACCCTTCCAAATTATTTATTTAATTATATTTTAATAAAAATTATTTTAATAAAAATTTGGGCATTAAAACTCTCTTCCCCTTAAAGAATTTTTTTTTCTTGAAATTACTTGATGTTTTTCTCTAGAAAAGTTGAGGATACTCGCTCTGCATAGTTTGCTCACTTTTCATGTTGCCTTGTTCGTAAAATAATTCCTTCATAGCACTTTAACTAATGACACCTTCTTCTTCCTCAATTCCTTCACCGATTGTGCCAAGATAATTACTAATTCCTCTTCAAAGGTCAAATCCAAATTCACCTCTATAGATTCAACTAACAGTATATGAGATGGATTTGATCTAAATCACTGAACCATGGAGACATGGAAGACATTATGTATCATATCCAACTCAGGGGGCAAAGCCAGTCTATAGACCACTCATCCCACTCTCTCCAGTGCCTCATATAGTCCGATGAAGCCAAGACTCAACTTACCCTTCTGACCAAATCTCAATATTTTTTCCAAGGAGACACTTTTAAGAACACCTTATCACCCACACTGAGCTCTATATATTTTATCTTCAAATTTGAGTATTACTTTTATCGGTCTGAAGCTACTTTTAATTGATACTAGATTGCTTTAACCTTCTTTTCTATTTCTTTAATCAAATTAGGACCTACCCGCTTTCCTTCTCTAACTTCATCCCAACACAATGGTGTCTTGCATTTCTTGCCATACAAAGCCTCATATGGTACTATCCCAATGCTAGATTGATAACTGTTGTTGTAGGCAAACTCAATCAATGGCTAATGACTATCCCAGCTTCCTATGAATTTAATGACATTGCTCCTCAACTTATCCGCTAGGATCTATTTCATTCTCTTTGTTTGCCCATCTATTTGTGAAGGGAAAGCAGTGCTGAAGTGAAATATAGTACTTAATGCATCCTAAAACTCCTCTAAAATCTGGATGTAAATATAGGATCTTGGTTTGATACCAATGAAACTAGGATGCCATGTAAGCTTACAATCTCACTGTTATATAACTTAGCCAGTCTGTTAAGAGAATAATCCATCCTAACCGGAAGGAAATAAGCTGACTTCATCATCTTGTCCACTATTACCCATATTGCATCATGCTTCCTTTGGGTCAAAGGTAGTCCAACTAGAAAATATAAGGTTAATCTCTCCCATTTTCACTCAGGCATTGATAACGGCTAGAACCCTAAAGGAATTAGATGCTTAGCCTTCACTCTATAACAAGTGAGACACTTAGCACACCAAATCGACATGGCCTTTGCCCCATGTCAATTTGGCACACCAAATCGACATGACCGTTAATTCCAAAGCAATTTTGGCCGACAATTTAATGTCCTAATCAGGCTAGCAATCTTTTAAGTCTTGGATTAGGCAAATTAGGTTTAGGGTTAAGCTTTACATTGCCTATAAATATTAACATTTAATGCTAATAACTGGTAGCAACAACGATCCATAAACAATAATTAATCAACATGCAGTAAGAATCAAAGAGTCTACAAGCAATGTTCATCAACAATCAACACACAAAAGGCAGTAACCATTGCCTTTAATCTTTTCTCAACCAAAATCAACAATTACAAGCAGTAGCTTGGAATCAAGAAATAATTTGGAGGAGCATTCAATGCAGGTAGGTTTTTTAAACTCAATTTGTTAAAACATACAGTAGCTAAGTTTTTTTTCTTTTCCCTTAAACATTATGATTGACTATTTTAATTGTTACTTTGATCCAGTTTAAATTCATAAACCCTAAGCCCTCATTTATTTTACAACTTACAAAACCCTAAACTGTTTCCAACTTATAAACCCTAACCATACTCCTTAATTCCCAAAACCCTAAACTATTTTCAAAATTTCAAACCCTAATTTATTAAATCTATTTTCCAAAGTCAAAACACTAAAACCTTAATTTAATTCAAAGACACTAAAAAGCCCAATGTCCGGTAGGTCTCAAACCCTAATTCCAAAATACTTAAACACTAATTTAACTCCAAAATACAAAAACCCTAACATCTAGTAAACCTAAAAACCCTAATTTCCTAAACCCTGATCCAAAAACCTTAATTCCAATAGCTTAATTTGCCAAACCATAATTTCTAAACCCTAGCTCCAGAGACCTCAACTTTCCCAAAACCCTAACCTAAACCCTAATTTTGTAAATAACCAAAACCTAAAAATCAATTTAATCTGGAAACGTAAAACTAATTTTATCCAATAGCCTCAAAATCCTAGTTCTTAACCTAAAAACCTAAATTCCCAAAATAAAACCTTAAAACCTAATTTTCATTCTATGAGCCCTAATTCAAGATGTAAACCCTAGTTATATGTGTTAATACTTTAAACCCTTAGTTTTGATTGGTTATTTTTTTAATGCATGTTTGGGATGGATGATTTATTTTTATTTGATTTTTTATGATGAATGGTTTAATTCTATGATAGATGGTTGAATGTTTTGATTTATGTTATTTTCAGGAATTGTGAGAGGCATGTTTATACTTTGTGGGTACCTCATTTTTATTATGTAATTTAATTTTTCTTTTAAGGTTTTTCGGACTATTGTAAGGGGCATGTTTCCACTTATGGTGGGTGTCCCATTTTTATTTATTTTATTTTCATTTGGAGATTAGACATTTGTAAATACATGTTTCCATCCTTGGATGTGTGCCTATTTATTATTTCTATTTGGACTTGTCTTAATTTCAATATAATGATTATTTATTTTACTATTCACATGTAGCATGGATGATATCTTAATCTTTAAGAATTTAATAATATTTATATTTGAAAAGGAGGCCAGTTCTAATGAACTGGGCATTATGAGGTGCTAGTCATTCTCACCTTCCCCATATGTACCCAACTTTCCGAACCCATTAGATGGTTGGGAATTCCTTAGGAATTGAATCATCCATGACCTTATAGAAAACTCCATTTTTTCTAGATTTAGGCTCGTGTTCTCTAAGGTCTTGAGCCTAATAGTGCCGAAGTTGCAAGAACCATTCTGCCGGGAGTGGGGGCAAAAATCCCTGCTCACAGTGGCGACTCCACTGGGATAAGGGAAGTTGATTCCATTGGTCTTTATATTATTTTATTCTTTCTTATTAAGATATTATTAATTGCATCATTTAGATTTCATTTTGTGTATGAGTTAGGATGTACGTGTAACCCGTATTGTGTTATGTAAGGGATGCCATACTTTCACTTATTGTATGGAGATCGAGCATGGCATAACCACTCATAGCCTCATACCATTTGGTATATACTTGCTATGAGAACCTAAAATTTTCAACCCAATGACTAAAGCTCATGTAGTTGGCCTAATTACATTCCTTATGTTTATACCCAAATGCTTCTCTTTGACTATGATTGTTATATCTTAGTTTGAACCATGGCTTATTTGATTTATTTTGTTTCTAATATGACTTAATTACAATGTAAAGCCCAAAATAATTTTTAGCCCAAAAGACCAAAATTATTTTTAAAACTCTTTCAAAATGGTCTTTAAACCTTTTCTAAGATGGGTCAGAAATTCTTTTTTCCTTATGGCCCAAACTCAAAGCCCAAAAATTTATCTTGAAATAAACCTTTTTACAATGGGCTTTGAAATAAAATCATTTTACATTTCATTCAAACCTTTTTCTTAAAATGGGCTTACAACTATTTAGATCAATTATGGAATACTTAAAATCAATTGTGGGCCTAGTTTACACTAAGACTTATTAATCATGGGCTTGTTTGAAGTATGAATCACTAGTTGTTTTTCCAAAATGAGAAATCTATTAATGATAAACCCTTTAATTTGGTTTTAATCCAATATAGCATAAAAACTATCTTTTTGTTGGACTAATGGATTAAGGCTTAATTAGTGAAAATTATCATAGAATGACTTCTAAGTTTGAAAATACAACTATTGGTTAATCGTCCGAGTGAATTTTTTGAAAAGAAGATACTCCATATTGGTATTTTGTGGGACATATACCTAGGAAAAGAGACTCGCCATTCATGTGTGGAAGTTAAAAGGTTGGAAGGTTCATTCCTACTATCTTGATTTTGTTTGTTTGTTTGTTTGTTATTTGTACATCCATGCATACATACATTGCATCTCACATCATTGATCCTTTCTAGCTCACAACCCTATGTTATAGCAGTTCAAGAGCCTATGACAACTCAACCTATGCAAGCAATGTAGAATGCAGCAACGACTTAGTTAGATTCTCACCAAAAGCAATGAAACCTAAATAGATTCAAAAGATGGTGGATGATGCCCTCAATGCCAAAATGGAAGAACTAAAGGGGGTCCTAGCTGAGACCATGAAAAGCCAAATCGCTACAATGTTTGGGAATATTGGTGAAGCATCTACTAGTACCAAAAAGTAGAAAGATAAAGGAAAGGCTAAGGTTTGTGAAGTAGCCTTTGATGATGACAAAGTAGTAGTAGATGACAATGATGATTAGGCTCAGTATTTTCAAAATCCTCAAGACAAGCAGAAGGAGCCAAAGGTTATGGAGAAATCAACTATTGAGAAGACTGAAACTTCTGATGTGGAGAAAATGATTATTGATTTAGAGTAAAAGTTTAAAAAGAAGCTAAAAACTGAGGAGATGTCAGAGATGGACAAACTGTTTGAACAAGATGAAGAAGTCCCATACAAGTTCAAGATGCCTTCATTTTCCAAGTTCAATGGAACTGGAAATCCTCATCTCCATGTGAGGCGGTACATCAATGCTATGCAGTATGACTAAGCTACTAAGGCTCAAACCCTAAGGTACGTCAATGCTATGCAGTATGACTGAGCTACTAAGGCTCAAACTCTGGATCCTATTGTGTAGAATTGGTTCAATGCCTTAGAGGATGATACTCAAAAGAATTGGGATTCGCTGTACAAGGCCTTCATCCAAAACTATGGGTATAATGCTGAGTTAGAGGTCACTTTAATAGAGGTTGAATCTATAAGGCATAAACAAAATGAAAACTTTGTTGACTACATGAAAAGATCGACAAATAAGGCTACCTTGCTTAAGAAGAGGCTCGATGAGTCAGACCATATTAGGATGATTATGAGAGGGGTGTTACCTAATCTTTATGAAAGGATGTCCCATACTCTCATAAGTGATTTCAAAGATATTCTCCAAGCTAGTTTGCAAATTGAAGAGTGGGAAAGGGAGAAGAATCACTTTTTCGCAAGGAGAAATGAAAAAGGGAACTACCGGTCTGGCAATCAAAGCACACAAATGGTGGTAGATGTTAATGGGACTGGCCAAGGTGGTAGAAGACAGTTTTTGAAGTTGCATAAACCACTATCTTGAGTTTTCAATAAGCTGTAGAAAAAGGGGTTGTTACAACCATTAACTCCATGCCAATTGCCAAATCCTCTACCACTTAATTTTGATATAAAGGCATTCTTCCAATTCCACCAAATGTAAGGGCATGAGACAAACAAATGTTTGAGATTAAGGCATGAGATTCAGAACTTAATTGATAGTGGAAAGTTGCTCAAACCTAACAGGCCTAACACCAAGGACAACCCATTGCCAAGATTTAACAGGGTGCCACCATCGGCAACTTTCATGCTTGGAGGTGGTTTAAATGAGAAATGTGTCATGTTCTATTTCCAAGATGTGGGCAATGAAGCAGTAAAGAAGAAGTGGTGTTCAGCAGGATGAAGCAACCAACAGTTGAAAAGGAAGTAGCTATTTATGTTTGTGAGTGAGTTTTCAGATTCAAATGATAGTGATGGGGACTTTATGCCAAAGAAGGAAGAGTGGACTTAGTCCGAGCCTGAGGAAGATGAAGTAATGAACATTCACTCTGGTAAGCCTTATGCAAGAGCACCACCAAAGGAAGTGGAAGCTGATAAGGGAAAGGAAGTGGAAACATGGAAAAAAGAAGAGGAGGATGATGTTATTCTGAAGTAGTTGAAAAGAACTCAAGCTAGTATTAACATATGGGATCTCCTAGCCACATGAAAAAACACTAAGAAACTATGGCCAAAGCTATAGCTAGTATGCCAATTTCTACTTCGACAACACAAGAGGAGATGGTCAATTTTGTGAAAGTTGAAGGAGTGATGAAGTGTGAGGATGATCAGGGGAAGAACAAGATTGATGTGGGAATCATATCATTCTCATATGCTAATTTGCAAAAAGAGGGAAGAGATCACATCTGCCGCTTTTCATCAAGATAGAGGTCAAAGGGAAAAGGAATCCATGTGTGATGGTTGATGATGGATTTTCCATAAAGGCACACCAAATCAACATGGCCTTGGCCCCATGTCAATTCGGCACACCAAATAGACATGAACCTTAATTCTAAAACAATTTCCCCCGACAATTTAATGTCCTAATCATGATAGAATCCTTTTAAGTCTCAGATTAGGCAGATTAGGTTTGAGATTAAGCTTTACTTTGCCTATAAATATCAATGTTTAATGCTAATAACTGGTAGTGACAATGATGCATAAACAACAATCTATCAACAGACAATAAGAATTAAAGAGTCAACAAGCAACGTTCATTAACAATCAACACACAAAAGGAAGTAACCATTGTCTTTAATCTTTGCTCGGCTAAAATCAACAATTGCAGGCAGTAACTTGGAATCAAGAAATAATTTGGTGGACCGTTCAACGCAAATTTTGTTTTCTAAACTCAATTTGTTAAAACATACAAGTGCTAGGTTTTTTATTATTTTCCCTTAAACATTTTGATTAACTATTTTAATTATTACTTTGATCCAGTTTAAATTGATAAACCCTTAACCCTAATTTGTTTTACAACTTACAAAACCCTAAACTATTCCCAACTTATAAAACCTAACCATATTCCTTAATTCCCAAACCCTAAACTATTTTCAAAATTCCAAACCCTAATTTATTAAATCTATTTTCCAAAGTCAAAACACCAAAACCTTAATTTAATTCTAAGACACTAAAAACCCCAATGTCCAGTAAGCCTCAAACCCTAATTCTAAAATACTTAAACCCTAATTTAACTCCAAAATACCAAAACCCTAACATCCAGTAAACCTAAAAACCCTAATTTCCTAAACCGTAATCCAAAAATATCCTAATACCAATAGCTTAATTTCCCAAACCCTAATTTCTAAACCCTAGCTCCAAAAACCTCAAATTTCCAAAAACCCTAAAATAAACCTTAATTTTGTAAACCACTAAAACCTCAAAACCAATTTAATCTAGAAACCCAGAACTAATTTTATCAAGTAGCCTCAAAGCCCTAGTTCTCAACCTAAAACCATAAATTCCCAAAATAAAACTTAAAAACTAATTTTCATTCTATGAGCCTTAATTTAAGATGTAAACCCTAGTTATATGTACTTAATACTTTAAACCTTAGTTTTGATTTGTAAATTTATAAATGCATTTTGTGATGGATGATTTATTTTTATTTGATTTTATGATGAATGTTTTAATTCTATGATAGATGGTTGAATGCTTTGATTTATGTTGTTTTGAAGAATTGTAAGAGGTATTTTCAACTTTGTAGGTACCTCATTTTTATTATGTAATTTAATTTATCTTTTATGGGTTTTGGGACTATTGTAAGGGGCATGTTTCCACTTATGGTGGGTGTCCCATTTTTGTTTATTTATTTTCTTTTGGACATTGGACATTTATAAAGGCATGTTTTCATTCTTGGATAGGTGCCTATTTATTATTTCTATTTGGACTTGTATTGATTTCAATATCATGATTATTTATTTTACTATTTGCATGTAGTATGGATAATATCATAATTTTTAAGAATTTAATAATATTTAGACCTAAAA
The DNA here is from genome assembly GCA_947685225.1 of Garcia nutans. Taxonomy (NCBI): domain Eukaryota; kingdom Viridiplantae; phylum Streptophyta; class Magnoliopsida; order Malpighiales; family Euphorbiaceae; genus Garcia; species Garcia nutans. The sequence goes on along the minus strand of CANTUV010000002.1, from coordinate 13,272,384 downwards.
AGGAGGTCGGTTCCAATGAACCGGGTGTTATGGGGGTGTTGGGTGGTGTTATTGTAGGAATTTGATTTGAAGATTCGAGACAAAAAGGAAGCTGAAAATCTGGTAGCAGATCACCTTTCCTGCTTGGAGAACCCAACATTGGAGAAGTTCGAAAAAGGGGACATTGATGATCATTTCCTCGATGAGTAGCTTTACGCCATGGTAAGTGAGGCAAGTGGTTCAACTTTTGAAATACCTTAGTTTGAAGATTTTGCTAATTATGTGGCTGCTAGGGAACTCCCTAAAGATATGACATATCAAGAAAATAAGAAATTCTTTTTTGACTTAAAATATTACTTTAGGAGGATCCTTTCATATTTAGGCTATGTAAAGACCACATGATCCGGTGTTGTGTGGCATGGCCTGAAACGATGAATATTCTCCGTCATTGTCATGCTAGACCAGCTGGTGGTCATATGGGAGCCAATAGGACTGCTCAAAAGGTGCTAAAATTAGGATTTTATTGGCCCACTCTATTTAGGGATAGCTATGACTTTGTGAAATGTTGTAATCATTGTCAAAGAACTAGAAACATCTCATCTCGTGATGAGATGCCCCAAAATGGAATTCTAGTGTGTGAAGTCTTTGATGTATGGGGGATCAACTTTATGGGACCATTTCCTAGTTCCTTTGGTAACAAATATATTCTCATTGCTATAGACTATGTCTCTAAATGGCATGAACCCCAAGCTTTAGCAACGAATGATGCTAGGGTAGTGGTGAAGTTTTTGAAATGGTTGTTTTCTTGATTTGGTACACCAAAGCAATCATAAGTGATAGGTGTACTCACTTTTGTAGCACTAAGCTTGAGAAAGTTTTCAAAAGGCTAGGTGTTTCACATAGGTTTTCTACTCCTTACCATCCCCAAACTAGTGGCCAAGTTGAGAACACAAATAGGGAAATAAAAAGAATTCTTCAGAAAATTGGAGAGCAATGCAAAAAAGGATTGGTTCGAGAAATCGGACAATGCTTTATGGGCCTTTAGGACTGCATTCAAAACTCCCTTGGGTCCTATGCCATTTAGGCTAGTATATGGAAAGGCTTGCCATGTACCTGTAGAAATTGAACATAATACTTATTAGGCTATAAAACAGATTAACCTTGATATAGCTAGTGCGGGTGAAAGGTGGAAATTGCATATCAATGAGCTGGATGAATGGAGATGACAAGCTTATGATAATGCAAGAATGTATAAGGAGCAGACTAAAAGATGGCATGATACTCACATTAAGGAACAGAAAGAGTTTCAAGTTGGAGATCATGTATTATTGTACAATTTGAGTCTTTGACTTTTTCCAAGTAAGTTAAAATCAAGATGGTCTGGTCCGTTCACATTCAAAGAAGTTTTTCCCTATGGGAAGATCGAAATTACTCATCTAGAAAAAGGGGATTTTAAGGTTAATGGGCAAAGGCTTAAACTGTATTTAGGGGGAGACTTGAATGAGCTAAAGGAGGTTTAATACCTCCAAGACTAGAGATGAACTACTCCTAAACATCCAACTAATATGACGTTAAAGAAGTTATAGGTAGGAGACAACCCACCATTTTATTTGTTTTTAATATTTGTTTCTTGAATTTTCATGTTTTTAGTTTGTTTCATTGAATTTTATTCTTCTATTATTGGTTGGTGGTCTGTTGTTTTGAGTTCACTTGAATATGTAGAGGGAATTTCTCTTTTGAGGGGTAACTTGAGATTGATTTAGGGACACACCCATGTTTCTGGGTGTGTCATTCATTTTCAGAGATAGTAGCTGTAACACGACCAGTGACATGCCCATGTCACTAGACATATCATTTAAATGGCACTATAGTAGCTAAAACATGCTCATGGACATGCCCATGTCACTGGTCATGTCATTTTGGTTAAATTTGAGATTTACAGTAGTAACCACACACCCAGTGACATCCCATGTCACTAGACATGTCGATTTATTTTAGTAACAGTAGCAATAACATGCCCACTGACATGCACATGTTAGTGAGCGTGTCATACTCACTCAGATGAAATAGTTGTGACACGCCCAAGGACACGTGCGTGTCAGTGGGCATGTCAAAGTGTTTTAAAATCAAGCCCTAGTTTATTTTGAATAGTCTTTATCTCTTATCTTGCCCCTTTGTTGATTTTTTCTAAAAATTCTCACATTCTCACACTCAAAATCACACACCTAATCAGTCTAGAGGGGATTATGATTTCCATTTCAAGATTTAGAGAGAATTTCAGTGCATTTTGTTTGACTTTCTCACATTATAGACCCTTAATTTGATTCTTACCTTAGTATCCGACCTTACTCATGATGAGAGAGAGATTTGAAAACATATTTTAAAAATATGAAGAAGTTTTTGCTTGGTCTTATGAGGATATGCTAGGAATAGATAGAGACATAGCCGAACATCTTATTCCTACTTACACTCACATGAAACCTATCAAATAAAAGCTTAGGTGGTTAAGACCAGAGTGGGCTGAATTGGTTAAAGAAGAGGTCACTAAACAAAATACAAGTAAAGTTCCTTGATGTGATAGATTATCCAGATTGGCTAGCCCATATAGTAACCGTGCCAAAGAAAGATGGAAGAATTAGGGTCTGTGTGGACTATAGAGACTTAAACAAGGCTTCCCCTAAAGATGATTTTCCTTTACCCCATATAGATGTCCTCCTTGATAGTGCAACCTCTAGCATGCTACATTTGTTTGTAGATGAATTTTTTGGATAAAACCAAGTGTTAATGGCCCAAGAGGATAAGGCTAAAACTGCCTTCATTACTACATGGGGTATATTTTGTTATAAGGTAATGCCATTTGGATTAAAGAATGCTAGAGCAAACTATCAAAGGATGGTCACCACGTTGTTTCATGATATGATGCATAAAGTAGTCAAAGTGTATGTTGATGATATGATGGTGAAGTAAGATACAAGGGAACAACACTTCCAAAACTTAGAATTATTTTTCGAAAGAGCAGTGAAGTATAAGCTAAGGTTAAATCTGAAGAAGTGTGTGCTTGGGGTTACCTCAAGCAAGTTGTGTGGGACATGTGATTGGTCTAAATAGCATTGAGATTGACCCTGACAAGGTTAAGGTGATCAGGGATATGCCAGCCCCTAAGATGGAGAGAGAAGTTTGGGAGTTTATTGGAAAATTGCAGTACATTAGCAGGTTTGTAGCAAAGCTCACCACAATATGTGAGCCTATCTTCAAATTGCTTAAAAAGAATCAGCCAGTCATGTGGAATGAAGAGTGTCAAAAGGCCTTTGATCGCATAAAGGAATATCTGCTAAATCCACCTTTTTTGAAACAACCTTAACCCGATAAACCCTTATTACTATACTTAGTAGTAGAAGAAGAGTCAATAGGAGCCATGCTATCCCAAGCAGATGAATCAGGGATTGATCATGCAGTCTATTATTTAAGTAAAAAGCTCCTACCTTATGAAATTAACTATAGTATCATTGAAAAGACCTGTATAGCTATGGTTTGGTCATTGAAAAGACCTGTATAGCTATGGTTTGGTCTTTTAAAAAAGTTACGGCATTACTTTCAATCTTATAGTGTGCAAGCAATTTCCAGGTTGGATTTGGTGAAGAACTTAAGGGAGACACCCTCTTTGATAGGGAAGTATGGGCAATGATTGATAATATTGGAAGAATTTGAGATTGAGTATGTAACTAGGAAAACAATCAAAGGTAGAGAGGTGGCAGAATTCCTAGCCCAACAACCATTACCAGATAGCGAAGAGGTAGTCTTAGAGTTTCCTGATGAACATTTAGAGGCCATAGAAATACAAGGATGGAAAATGTATTTTGACAGAGCAGTGATAGGAAAGGAGCAGGTTTGGGAGTCATATTGGAATCACCTTAAGGGGAGCTTATCCCTTTAGCTAAGAAGTTAAAGTTCAGGGTGACCAATAATATGGTGGAGTATGAAGCATGTATTTTTGGTTTCGAAACCCTGATGATTATGAAGGTGGATAAGGTGCAAGTCTTTGGCGATTCATTGCTAGTAGTATCCCAAGTAAATGGAGAGTGAGAGTTAAAAGAAGAAAAGCTAAAACCATACCACCATTACTTGACCATAATGAATAAGAACTTTAAGGAGTGCAGGTTTATACACCTACCAAGAGAAGAAAACTAGATGGTTGATGCCCTAGCCACATTGGCTTCAGTATGGGAAAATTCTCTCAACTTATTCCTTAAGCCTCTGATTTTGACCAATTCATCAACTCCTTACTATGAATATGAGACAATCATGGAAACTGATACGGACCATGATGCGTGGTATGACACTATAAGACAGTTTTTGGAGGATAAGGAATACCCGTTGGGGGCAACAAAGAAAGAATGAAGAGCCATAAGGTGATGTCCCTTACAATACATCACCTTTCATGGAGAGTTGTATCAAAGATGGCCTGATGGGGTGCACTTAAGATGCTTGAGGAAGCCTGAAGTGGAGCATATCATGTCAAAAATACACATGGGAAGTTGCGGTCCACACATGAGTGGTTTAGCCCTAGTTAAAAAGATAATTCGACAAAGTTACTTCTGGTTGACCATGGAGAAAGATTGTAATGAGTTTTTGAAGAAATGCCAGCAATGTCAGATGTATGGTAATTTGAATAACATGCCTCCTGAAGAATTGCATTCTATGCCTTCACCCTGGCCCTTCGCAACTTGAGGGATTGACATTATAGGAGAGATACATCTGACAGCTTCAAGATGGTCACCATTTTATTGTAGTAGCAGTGGATTATTTTTAAAAGTGGGTCAAGGCTAAATCTTTCAAAAAGTTGGGGGCAAACTGTAACCCTTAATTTTTTACCCAGTTCAGTCTGATATTTTTAAACAGTCCAAATAATTTTTGTGTTATTTTAATATTTATTATTTATTTTAATAAAATAATATTTATTTTAATAATATTTATTACTTATAATATTTATTTTTAATAATAAAAATAAAAATATAACAAAAAAAAATCGGCGACGGTAGAATCTACGAATTGGCTTGGGCCAATTCACTGCAGGAGTGCTTGCGATGAATTGACCATAGGCTAATTTGCCGCATGCTAGAACCCTAGGGTCTGGCCTCATAGTTGGGCCTTGCAGATCCTCATAGCATCCAGGTCAATCCTCGCAGCACGCAGGCCCAACGCCCCAGCGTGCCAGCGCATTGTCCGATTTTTTCCAAAACCTTATTTTACTCGATTTTAATTTTATCTCCTAGATAGTTTTATTTCCTTAACCAATTAGTATTAGGTTTTTATTTTTTCTTATAAATACCACATTAAGACACACAAAGGGAGGAATTTGATTCAGCCAAGAGATAATTTTATTTGGCCAGGGAGAGAATTTTTATTTGGTCAGAAGGGAAAATTTGCGTAAGAATTATTTAGAATTTTTCTTAGCAATTGGTTCAGGGACTAGACTTTGGAAAATTGAAAGGAGAAAGCAACAAAACAAAGGAGAAACCCTAGCAGCCAAAGGAGCAAAAATTATTGAATGAAGGAAGCAACTGGCAGTGTCAAGGCAATTGCCAAATTGCCAAACTTGAACCGAAAAAGTAATTGACTCAGGCAGTAGCAAAAATCAAACAAAAACTTGGTTCAAATCTTTTAATTTTGGTGGAGCCAATGAACAAAGGTTTGTTTGTTATGTTTAATTCATTTAGATTATAATAGTTACATTATTGTTATCTCATGCATTAATTTACTAGACATTCAAACAAATCAGTAGCCATATTTATGTTTGTTTTATTCATTATAGTAGCGAATATTAAAATCCAAACCCTAAATTGAAATACATAGTGACCATGTTTTTATCAAAACCCTAATTTCTAAACTAAAAAACCCTAGCCTTGTTTTCCAAAACCCTAATCATATTTTCCTCAAAACCTAAAACTGGGTTATCATGGATGAATATTTTTTTCAATTATTATTTGCTTATTAAAATTATAAGAGGTATGTTTCCATGATTGGCTACCTCATTAATTAATTTTTATATAATTTAAATTATTTTTTATATTTTGGGATTAATGTAAAGGACACGTTTCCACCTTTTGGTGGGTGTCATATTTAGTTTTAGACATTGGACCATGTAAGGACATGTTTCCATCCTTGGATGGGTGTCCATATATCTGTTTTGTTTGAACATTACTTTGATTTTAATACAATGATGTATTATTTTAATGATTGCATGTAGCATGGATAATGTCATTATATTTAAGAATTCTATAATATTACGACATAAAAAGGCGGCCGGTTCTAATAAATCGGGCGATGTGGGGGTGCTAGGCCATTTCTCACCTTCCCTACATGTACCCCACTTTCCAAACCCATTAGGGGGTTGTGGATTTCTTAGAAATTGAGTCATCCACCCCTTTCTTTTTTTTCTGGCACATTTGGGTGGCGACTCCATTTTTTTCTGATTTAGGCCCGTATTCTCCAAGGTCCTAAGCCTAATAGTGCCGAAGTCACAAGAACCATTCCACCTGAAGTGGGGGCAAAAATCCCAACTCACAGTGGCGACTCCATTGGGGATAAGAGAAGTTGATTATGTTTGTTTTTATATTATTCTATTCTTTCATATCATGATATTATCCATTGCATCATAATAGATTGCATCATGTGCGTGAGTTAGGACGTCCGTGTTATCCATGTTGTGTTATGTAAGGGATACCATACTTTCACTCAAGGTATGGAGATTGAGCATGGAATAACCACTCATAGCCTTGTACCTTTTGGTATATACTTGATATGAGAACCTAAGCCTTTCAACCTAAAGACTATTGGCCTAGTTACTTTCCTTATATTTTTACCCCAAATGCTTATTGTTTGACAATGGTTAATTTATCTTGGCTTAAATCATGGCTTATTTGGTTTGTTCTTTTTTTAATATGACCTAAGTACATTGTAAGCTCAAAATAAATTTTTCTTTAAAGTCCAAAAGACTAAAGCTATTTTCAAAACTTTTTAAGGTGGTCTTTGGACATAAAACTTTTCTAAAAATAAATCAAAAATTATTTTCTCATGACTCAAAAACAAAGTCAAAAATCCATTTTTATCTAAAATCTTTTTACAAAACCATGTTTGCATTTCATCTAACCTTTAAAAGAGCTTACAAATTATTTAGGTCAATTATGAAAATACCAAAAATCAATTGTGAGCCTAGTTTATACTAAGAATTATTAACCATGGGCTTGTTTTTGGCATGAATCATTAGTTACTTTTTCAAGTGAGAAATCTATTTATAATAAACCTCTTAATTTAGTTTTAATCCAATATAGCATAAAAGCTACTTTAGTTGGTTGAATGGATTAATACCTAATTAATGGGAATTATCATGAACTGATTTCCATTTTTAAAATATAACTATTGGTTGAAAAGTCCAAGAGAATTTTTTGAAAACAAGATACCCCATGTTGGTATTTTGTTAACCATATACCTAGGAAAAGAGACTCGCCAACCGTGTGTGGAAGTTATAAGGTTGGAAGGGACGTTCTACTTATCTTTGTCTATTGTTTGTGCATACATGCATACATACATTTGTATCTCATATCATTGATCCTCTCTGGCTCACAAACTTGGAGTAAAGTAGCTCAAGAGTGTACGACAACCCCACCTACGCCAGTGACATTGAATCTAGCAGTGACTCAATTACTTTCTCATCAAAAGCAATGGAACCAGAACAAATTCAAAGAATGGTGGATGATGCCATCAATGCCAAGATGGAAAAACTGAAGGAAGTCCTGGCTGAGACCATGAAGAACCAATTGGTATTACTTTTGGAAAATAATGCCAAAGCATCTGCTAGCACCAAGAAGCCAAAGGACAAAGGGAAGGTTAAGGTTGGTGAAGTGGCTTTTGAAGATGACAAGGTAATGATTGATGATGATGACTGGGAACAATACTTCCAAGATCCTCAAGATAAGAAGAAAGAGCCAAAGGTTGTGGAAAGATCAACTGTTGAAAAAACCTGATACTTCAGATGTTAAGAAGCTAATTCCCAATTTGGAAAAGAAGTTTGAAAATAAGCTAAAAACTGAAGAAATATCTGAGGTCGACAAATTGTTTGAGTTAGATGAGAAGGTCTCTTATAAGTTCAAAATGCCTTCCTTCACTAGATACAATGAAATCGGAAATCCTCACCTCTATGTGAAGCAGTATATCACTGCTATGCAGCCTGCCCGATCTAATAAGGCTCAAAATCTAAGATATTTCATGCTCTCATTAGACCCTGTTGTCCAAAATTGGTTCAACACCTTGGAAGAAAGTACCCAAAAAGATTGGGACATGTTGTACAAAGCCTTCGTTCAACAGTATGGGTACAATATTGAGCTAGAAGATTCCTTGATGGAGGTGGAGACCATTAGGCAAAGACCAAATGAGAACTTTGTTGATTATGTAAAGAGATGGAGAAATAAGGCTACTTTGCTCAAGAAGAGGCCTAATGAGTCAGATCAGATTAGGATGATTGTGAGAGCAGTGTTGCCTAGTCTTCGAGAAAAGATGTCTCATACACTCATTCGAGATTTCAAAGATCTTCTCCAAGCTGGTCTACAAATTAAACAATGGGAAAGGAAGAAGAACTACTTTTTGGCAAGAAGAAATGAGAAAGGGAACTACTAGTCGGGTAATCAAAGCATGTAAAAGGAAGTTGATGTTACTGCAACTGGTCAAGCAAATAGAAGACAATTTTCAGATCTAGGGAAGCCGTTGTCTTGGGTTTTCAACAAGCTATAAAAGGAGGAACTACTACAACCATTGACCCCTCAACCTTTGCCAAATCCTTTACCCCCAAAATTTGATACTAAGGCTTTTTGTCAATTTCATCAAACTCAAGGACATGAGACAGATAGATGTACCCGATTGAAGCATGAGATCCAAGATCTAATCGATAGTGGTAAGCTACCTAAGCCGGACAAGCCTAATACTAAGAACAATCCTTTGCCTCAATTTGGAAGAGTACCTCCACTGACAACCTTCATGATAGGAAAAGGATTGGAGGAATATTTTATCTTATCCTCTTTTCAAGTTGGGAGCATTGAAGATGTGGAATAAGGAAAAATTTTATTTAACAAACTTCCCTTAGCTTGGAGTGTTGCTCTATTTATTTTGGGTTCTTTAATATTTAATTGGAAAATTCATGTTTTTCAAATTTAAATTTGCTTGAATAAATTATTTTCATTAAATTTTTGTTGGTCTTTGCTCATTTTGGTGCTCAACCAATGAGGAATCTAGCTTGATGTTCATAAATTAATATGTCTAGGCATCATGATTTGAATGACTTTACTAGATGAGGGAAGTATTCTATAGCATTGAGTTGTGCATGATTACTTAGAGAGGGCTCCTTCATAATGACCTTTATCTAGGTCCTAGTTAATTATAGAATATGCTTTGACAAACTTTCAAGGCAAAATTAAATTCTGCTTATTTAAGGGAGAGATGATCTAGGCATTGTTTGACGAGCCAACAACTAGTATATACCCTATTAAATATCAATCCCTACTTGTCCCTTTGAGCCTTCATAAAATTTTAGCTTTCTTTTCATTGTCTTACAAACCCCAACAGCCTACCCTGAGCTGTTGTTACACTTTTGACAAGTCTTATGATCACTAAGGTGAAGATGCAAGAAGATCAAAGAATGGAATGCAGAGCCAAAAATGTAAGAATAGTTGATGTTCTCAAGACCATAAGGGTAGTTGAAGTTCACCTGAATTAGACCAAATATCACAGATAAAGTCAGAACTAAAGCAGATTAATACCAATCCACTCATCCATTATTAGAAACCCAAGTTGGTACAAACAAGACAACTCTATTAGAGCTAGAACAAAAAAAAAGAACAAAAGAAAAGAAGAAAAAAAAAGAAAAGAAAAAATAAAAAAATAAAATAAAATAAAACCCAAAATGGTTCAGAAAGCCAACCAAGTTCCCTTTTACCTAAAGCAACAAAAGACTTCCATAAGGACAGTTTGACTTGAATTGGTCCAACCCAACTAAAGATTTAATCAAAATCAGAGAAAAAGGAGAAAGGTCATTCAGTTCTTGAAAGTTCTGTACTTGACAGTCCTATAGGAAAGAAAGACAAAATGATAAAATGCTCAAAGAAAGAAGGAGTAAGAAAAAGAAAGAGAAAGAAAAGGGAAAAGAAGAAAGAAAAGGAATGTGGGTATCAACCTTTTTATAAGGGAAAAGACTATCCCAATCAAGATCTAGATTAATGCCAAGAAGATTGGAGAACACTCAAAGCTCTATCTTTTCATGCTCCCAACTATCTAAAGTTCCAACAAGTAGTTTGTAGTGTGAAAGTTTATCCATAATGTCACATCAGCTCCAATCTCAAAATGGCTTTCATTTAACCTGTGTCCCTTATAGACCCCATTTCAAGCCTATCAAAGACTTGTTGATCTCTCTTGGCAGGTAGAGCCTATTAGTGGAGATAGTTTGGATAAGCATGCATATGAGATAGACAATATTCAAACTCAAATGAGATCTTTGACCAAGTAATGTGTATGTGCCTATCTTAAGTGCAACAATTCTTGCTTAAATAGAAATGATTCCTGAGTTTAGTATAGTAACTAGGGTTGTCATTTATAGATATGTTAAATTTGAAAATCAAGTCCTGAAGTAAATTGAATTGATTTGGCAAAGTCAATATTTGATTTCAAAAAAAATTCAAAAAATTTTTTTTGTCATACAAAGGCTTCAAGTTAAGGGAAGTATGTTGAACAATCAAACCTCGAAGGACACATTGGGCAAAGTAAAGAATTATTTACAAGGTTGTAAAGAAGCTACCAATTGACATGTTGAATCATAGTTTGAAATGGATGTATCCTTGACTATGTTGCTTGGTCCTCACCATTCATGTTTTCAATATCTCGAAGATAAAAGCCATAAATGCGAAGCCTTCTATCATTCCAATGCAAGACCTGAGCGAGCATCTGGAAGGAGTCAATAAGAACACTTCAGCTGATCACCTCAGTCTGTGAGTCGATGGAATCACTGTAAGTATTACTTATGCATATCATGCATACATGAGCATATCACATTGTATTTTTCTTTGTTAAAAGTAAACAATAATACTCCATGAAGCAACACATGAAGTGGGAATGGAAGGGGCATGGAAGGCCCCATTGCTTGAGGAAGCTCCAGTCATTGTGCGAAAGAAGAAATACATGCTTGTGTGAAGAGATAGACAAGACAAACATTAATCAGAGCCTACATGAAAAAATCATTGGTTTGAGCCTACACAAGGGGCGAAGTTTCTCCTTTTCAATTTTTGAGTTTATGCACGTACAAAACATTTTCAAACTCACTTCTAAATATTTTTCCATGCAGGGGGCAAGGAGAAGATATGGTAGCCAGCTTAAAAATAGCTGAATTTTTTGTAAAAGGAAGAGCAAAATAATGGAACATTAGAACTATCAAAAGAATGAAGATGCAAAAGATAAAAGATCAGTCCAGTTAGAAGAGCTAAAGGCAATATAGGAAAAAAGTCAAAAGGATGAAGATTCGCTTTCAAGGTTGAAGACCCAAAGTCTAAAGGACTTTGATCCATTTTTAAGAGTGAAGACCCTACCAAGGATGAAGATCCAACTTAAAGGATGAAGATCCACTTTGAAGGGTGAAGACCCGACGTCCAAAGGATGAAGATCCAGTTTAAAGGGTGAAGACCCAATTCCAAAGATAAAGATCCAGCTTAAAGGATGATGATCCAATTTCAAAGGTGAAGACCCAATTTTCAAGGATGAAGATCTATTTTCAAGGGTGAAGACCCGATGCCAAGGATGAAGATCCACTTTCAAGGGTGAAGACCCGATCTCCAAGGATGAAGATCAATTTTCAAGGGTGAAGACCCGATGCCAAGGATGAAGATCCAAGGTCCAAGGATGAATATCCATTTTGAGAGTAAAGACCCACAATCCATTAAAGAATGGAATAGCTGGAGCAACTAGAATTCTCAAATAATAAAAGGTAAATCAAATTTAGCCTCGGCTCCAAGTATCCAATCTCAGGTCCAAGTACCCAAACCCATTTCAGTCTCGGGTCCAAGTACCCAATCTCGAGTCCAACTATCCAAATCAAATTCAGTCTCAAGTCTAGATACCGAATCTCGGGTCCAAGTACACAATTCAATCTCGGGTCTAAGTACCCAAATATTTTTTGGGTCCAAATATCCAATCTCAGGTCTAAGTACCCAATTCAATCTTAGGTCCAAGTATCTAATTCAGTCTCGGGTCCAAGTACCCAATCTCGAGTCTAAGTACCCAAATTGGGTCCAAAGTATCCAAATATTTTTCTGGTCCAAGTACCCAGCCTCGAATCCAAAACTATTTTTGGGTCAAGAACCCATCCTAATCATGTTGCTTTTCACTCTCTTCTACTAAGTCTCAGATCGTTCAAGCAGGGGGCAAACTGTAGACCCTTAATTTTTTACCCAGTCCAGTCTAATATTTTTAAACAGTCCAAAATAAATTTTTTATAGTATTTTAATATTTATTATTTATTTTAATAAAATAATATTTATTTTATTAATATTTATTACTTATAATATTTATTTTCAATAAAGGAAATAAAAAATAAAAAATTGACGACGAAAGTCGCGGCCAATTGTCTTGGGCCAATTAGCTGCAGGTTTTGCATGCGGCGAATTGGCCATAGGCTAATTCACTGCAGACTAGCACCCCAGTGTCTGGCCTCGCAGTTGGCCGTCACAAATCCTCGTAGCGCCCAGGCCAAACCTTTGCAGCATGCAGGCCCAGCGCCCCAGCGTGCCAGCGCATTGTCCGATTTTTGCCAAAACCTTATTTTACTCAATTTTAATTTTATTTCCTAGATATTTTTATTTCCTTAATCAATTAGTATTAGGTTTTTATTTTTTCTCATAAATACCACATTAAAAACACACATAGGGAGGAATTTGATTTGGTCAAGAGAGAATTTTATTCGGCTAGGGAGAGAATTTTTATTCGGCCAGAAGGGAAGAATTATTTGGACTTTTTCTTAGCAATTGGTTAAGGGACTAGACTTTGGAAGTTTGAAAGGAGAAAGCAACAAAAACAAAGGAGAAACCCTAGCAGCCAAAGGAGCAAAAATTATTGAACAAAGGAAGCAACTGGCAGTGTCAAGACAATTGTCAAATTGCCAAACTTCAACCGAAAAAGTAATTGACTCAGGTAATAGCAAAAATCAAACAAAAGCTTGGTTCAAATCTTTTAATTTCAGTGGAGCCAATGAACGAATGTTTGTTTGTTATGTTTAATTCATTTAAATTATAATAGTTACATTATTGTTATTCAATGCATTAATTTACTAGACATTCAAACAAATTAGTAGCCATATTTACATTTGTTTTATTCATCACAGTAGCGGATATTAAAATCCAAACCCTAATTTGAAATACACAGTGACCATGTTTTTATCAAAACCCTAATTTCTAAACTAAAAAAGCCTAGCCTTGTTTTCCAAAACCCTAATCATATTTTCCTAAAAACCTAAAACTGGTTTATCATGGATGAATATTTTTTCAATTATTATTTACTTATTAAAATTGTAAGAGGTATGTTTCCATGATTGGCTACCTCATTAATTAATTTTCATGTACTTTAAATTATTTTTTATATTATGGGATTAATGTAAAGGACATGTTTCCACCTTTGGTGGGTGTCCTATTTAGTTTTAGACGTTGGACTATATAAGGACATGTTTCCATCCTTGGATGGGTGTCCATTTATCTGTTTTTTTTTTGAACATTACTTTAATTTTAATACAATGATGCTTTTATTTTAATGATTGCATGTAGTATGGATAATGTCATTATATTTAAGAATTCTATAATATTAAGTCCTGAAAGGAGGTCGGTTCCAATGAATATGGCATTGTGGGGGTTCTGGGCCATTTCTCACCTTCTCCACATATACCGAACTTTTTGAACCCATTAGGGGGTTGGGGATTCCTTAGGAATCAAGTTATCCACCCCTTTCTTTTTCGGCCCCGCCCGGGTGGTGACTCCATTTTCTCCGAGTTTAGGCCCATGTTCTCTAAGGCCTTGAGCCTAACAGTGTTGAAGTCGCAAGAACCATTCCATCGGGAGTGGGAGTGAAAATCCCCGCTCACACACATCCTTTACTCCTAATTTTAGGTATATCCCCAACATTTGCTTTTTTGTCTTGTTTTCTAAAAATTAATTCCGGATTTCTTGCAAAGCTAAGGAATTTCTAGGGATTTTGAGTTTTGACCCTAGGTTTGAGGATGTGTTGTGATTTAATCATTATGCCTTTGAGGATTCTATGGCTAGAATTGAGTTGAACATGTTTGCGCACTGTTTATTGATTATTTATGCACCCATCTTGAAAATTTTCAGTTTTAATGTGTTGGGCTATGGAGATATAGAATTGGAGTGATGCATGTTATGGAGACACTATTTAATGTGTGAATTTAAACAATTACTCTTATTGAGAATTGTTTCATTGCTCTTGTTGGTTTAGTTTCATTGCTTTTGATGTTTGAATTCATTGCTATTTTTTTAAATGTGTTGGTGTACTTAGTATTACTTTCTTGGATTAGGTGGTGTGTTCTGCTGTTATAATACTAGTGTTTCGGTAGCCCTATCCAATGTCGGTGTTTTGGCATTATTATTATTTTGAGGATGTTCTTGTTTATTTTCCAGGTAATGGGTCCTCGCAAACAAATTCCATCCAAATTACCAACCAAACAGGCTAGAGGTGAAGGAAGCTCAAGCCAAACCGCTACACACCCAACTTCTAAATTCAGGGTAGGTACCTTTGATTCTTGACTTCAGAAGAATGGAAATGGTTTGAACTATTAGGAAACAAGGGTTGGTCGCCCGCCGCCTAGGTTTTTGGATTGGTGCTATGTAACAAGCCAATATCGCGGTCGAGATCCAAAATTTGATAAACCAACCTGGATGGGAACAACTCTTTTCTATCAATGAGCCTTCATACAAAGAGTTAACCCTGGAGTTCTACTGCGCTTTCTAATTTGATAAAAGTACGAACTCCATTATTGAGCCGATGATGAAGTTCTGGTTGGGAGGTCAGTGATTCCACTTAAGAATCAATGAATTTGGCGTGCATTTAGGTTTGTTTACTATGGAGGAGGTACAGATGGTTGAGTACCTTAACTTCAAGGTGGACTTCAAGGAGTATGATGTTATTCCTCCTCATGTTTAGAGGATATTTGCACCCAATACAGATAAATATCAGCCTAAGGTGTCCAAGGCATTCAATTTTGAATTTTTTCCTTACTGGGTGGTGTATAATCTTTTTGTTCACACTCTTACAGCTCGACAAAGTAGCATGGGGGTAGTTAGCTTGCAGGATTTAATCTTCTAGAACTACATGGTTCAGAAGATTTGATGCAATGTAGCTCATGCCATCACGCATTTCTTCTACAAGCAATCCAAGAAAGGAGTACCAGGTAATTTACATGGTGGCATGTATGTCACAAGGTTGGCTCATAGTTTGGATGTGTTGGATGGATGCCTACCGATGATGGTGGATGGGTTCCCCAAGCTTTTGGGTATGGACACCTTAAAGAGATTAGATCGGGAGAAGGTAGTGGGCCTGCAAGCACCACCTACAAATTTTGAGCCAGTTCTTCCTGCTCACTCTGAGCCAGTTCCTCTTGCTCCCACTTCTGACATACCTCCACCTCCACCAATAGACATTCCCTGCCCATCCACCACTGTTGGACCTTCTTCTTCTACTGGTCCATCTTTTACCCCAGCCCCTACCTTTCGAGACTGGCACCATTCGGTTAATGTTGAGTGGGATGATGATAGGAAACCCACTGATTTTGAGAGTCAAATCTGTAGGATTGACGAAAAAATAGGAAACATAGAGCTAAATTAGAACAAATTATTGACTCAGCAGGACCATATCCAGCGTTCCATGGAGCTACACTACTCATCCTTTCAAGCGCAATTGGATCACGAGATACTAAGGAGGCATGGCTCTAGCAGTCCATACTTGACTTTTGAAGGTTCAGGGGTTTAGCCCTTCGCAGCCACCTCCTCCACTGTACCAGCCCCCAGTACCCAGTGTTGATGTTTTGGATGACGGTGCTATGATGATGCTAGTGCCAGCAATGATGATACCGGTGCTAGTGATGATTCCAGTGCTGAGCCCATGACTGACTAGTTCACTTTTTCTTTACTTCATTATTTTCTTTTTATTTTATTTTCCTTTTGTTTTCTTTTGGATGACTATACATTTAATTCTATATTTCTGTCTTTCTTTTTCTTCTTCTTATTATTATTTATATATCTTTGAACCTTCACAATTTTGCATGTCCATTTTTGTCCTGCAGCTAATTTGACTTCGCAATGCTTTTAGAACCATATTCATATATGTCGATTCATGGACATGGCAAGGTAGTTCTCTCTCTTTTTTGTTCTTTTTCTTATTTTACACACATTGGGGACAATGTGCATCTTAAGTGTGGGGGAGAGGTATATTTTTTAGAGCTTTTGTTATTTCATTCTTGCCATTTGATTCGTCTCATTTAGTTTCTTCAACTTTATTTTTGGGTTCAAGTAAACAAGATTGCCATAATAATGTGAAGTGAAATAGTTTCACTTTTTTTATTAAATTAGTGATTGATTTATTGAAAAATAATATCTTGTTGAGGTTGACTCGGTTATCTTAATTGTTTGCTAAAGATTAAATATGATAGTTCAAATTAGGTAGTTGATCGATGAGAGTTGCACATCTGAAGTTTAAAACCTTAGTTATATTTTTTAGCATGTTCCAATTCCTTAGATACATGAGTCAAACTTAGTATGACATCTTTATTATCTTAAGTTCCTGACCACTTTCATTGAAAATAAATTATATAAAAAAATAAATAAATATAATATATTAAAACAATTTTTTAAGAGCTTTGAAAATTTATCCATGTTCCGCTGATTTTAATCTTGAATTGAAATGAATGAGTTGGAATCATGAATAGAGCTAATAGCCATTTGAATGGTGATTCTAACTGAGTAACCGAGGGTTGGCATGACAAATGTTTACCTTCACGTCAAAAAGTTAGTATCAGTTCAAACAAGTCAGGCTCCTTTAAAAAAAAGAAAAAATGTTTCACGTAATGCATTCTACGAAACGGTAAAAGAACTTAAGAGAAAATTTACACTTTCTTACTTTGTTTATGACATTTGAGTTCTTGGAATTTTATGCTCAATCTTTTAACTTTGAATTTTTAAATTTTAGATCTGTGAGATTTTTATTTTGAAACATCTTAATTCAGCTGTCATGTTTGAGATTTAGTTTTTGGTTGAGAATGTTGGGTTTTCTGATTCGAGTATTATAAAACTTTTATTTTCTTTGGATATAGAGGGGTCCTTCAGTTTTACTTATTATAGTGATTAGGTTTGCTTGAGGACAAGCAAAAACTCAAGTGTAGGGAAAATTTGGTAAGTGTATAGTTAATGATATTTTTACCCCAATTTCTTAGTGTTTTTATTGTCAAATTGAGTTTAATTTGTTTGTTCAAGTGTTTATTAGGGTTGATTCTAGTAACCTTTTACACGTTGGGACCTTAAGGTTATTAAGGCTGGAATCATGGATGAAGGACAAGGAAAATATCTATTTTGGGCAAATTCTTCAATTGACACACCCAGTGACATGGGCGTGTCAATGGTCGTGTCATTCAACTACTTTACAGAAGCTTCGACATGCTCAGAAACATGGGCATGTCACTGAACGTGCCATTGATCATGCCATTTAGAAGCTGTGATATACCCTAAGACATGGGCTTGTCACTGAATGTGTCCTCAACTCAGCATTGTAGTAGCAATGACATGCTCAAGGACATGGGCATGTCACTGATCATGACATTAAAGTTGGAAACAACACCGTTGACAAGCCCACAGACACGCACATGTCAATGGGCGTGTCAGGTAAAATTTCTTGGCTATAAAATCTAAGCTTAAGTATGAATTAGGTATCCAATTTTTATTATTAGAGCTGACTTCCTAAGAAAAAGAGAGTTTTGGCAGCTGAGAGTGAAGGTGAAGATCCAATTCATATGAGATCTAAATCAAGAATCAAGGATTAAAGTGAAGAAACACAAATCATTCATTATGGATTGTTTGAATTCTTTTACTCATTTCTTTTATTCTGGTTTTCTATTTATGAACATGAGCTCAATTTTTTCTATCTAGATATTGATGAATCCTAGCCTTATTGTATGGATTGAATAGTTCTTATTAAATTAAATCATTTGATTGCGTTATTTTATCTTTTGATTCTTAATTTCTTATTTCCAATTGATAATAGCATGCTTATGATTGTTTAAAATTTTCATATTATTGACTTGAGAAAACTTGATATGAACAGAATTTTTATTAGGATTGAGGGTTGATTGGAGTTCTAGAGATAGAATTGCAATACAAGACCCTTTGGTTTGAATTTCCTTGTTCTTATTGCAAGATCTATTTAATTATGCTTGAGAAGAGATTCCTAGCATTCTACTTAGTGATTAGGGATTAGTTCACTCGAGAGAGGTTTTGATCTAATTTAGAGGAATGCCAATTTAGCTCTATTATTTGATTTAATTGAATTAATATTCATAAATATTTTTATGGCTAGGGGGATTCAATATTTGGATAGTATTTTCATCATCAACTCTTTTCACACAATATTAAAATTTTCTTTACTTTAATTTATTAAGTAAGTCATCTTTTATTTTAATCATCACAAAAACTATTGATTTGCTAAACAACAGTTGAAATTTGCACTAGTACTTAGCCTTGTCCCTAGTGGAACGATATCTTTCTCACTATTTTATTACTTACGCGACCTGTGCACTTGTGGTAACACTGTGATAGCACATATTCACCATCAGAAGGCTATAGAGAAAGCAACTGTAGAAAAGACTGAAACTTCAAATGTGGATAAGATGATTATTGATTTAGAGAAAAAGTTTGAAAAGAAGTTGAAGGTTAAGGAGATGTTAGAAGTGGATAAGTTGTTTAAACAAGATGAAGAAGTTCCTTACAAATTCAAAATGCCTTCCTTTGCTAAGTTCGATTGTCAAGCAATACATTACTGCCATGCAGTATGCTCAATCTACTATGGCTCAAACTCTAAGGCACTTCATGCTCTGATTGGATCCTGTTGTACAAAATTAGTTAAACACCTTAGAGGAAAATATTCAAAAGAATTGGGAAAATATTCATCCAGTAGTGTGGGTAAAATACAAAAATGGAAGTCACTCTGATGGAAATAGAATCAATTAGACAGAAGTAGAATGAGAACTTTGTTGATTATGTGAAATGATGGAGGAATAAGACTGCACTTCTTAAGAAGATGTTAGATGAATATGATCAGATTAGGATAATAGTGAGAGGCGTCCTACCTAATCTTCAAGAATGGATGTCTCGCACTCTTATTAGAGATTTCAAAGTTCTTCTCCAAGCTGGCTTGCAAATAGAAGAATGGGAAAGAGAGAAGAATCATTTTTCTGGATGAAGGAATGATAGAGAAAGTTATCAGTCTGGCGGTCAGAGTACACAGAAGTTAGTGGATGTCAATGCAATAATTGGTAAACCAAATAGAAGATAGTTTTTAAAGTTGGGAAAACTGTTGTCCTGGGTATTCAACAAGTTGCAAAAAAGGGCTATTATAGCCATTGGCTCCCCGATCTTTGTCGAATCCTCTGCCATCAAGCATTGATGCCAAGGCCTTTTGTCAATTCCATCAAGTGCAAAGGCATGAGATAGATAGATGTGTTTGCTTATGGCATGAGATCCAAGATTTTATCGATAGTGGTTGAGCTTGATAAGCCCAACACTAAAAGCAATCCATTGCCTAAGTTTAGACGAGTGCCACCTCCAACAACCTTCATGATAGAGGGAGGATTAAAGGAAAGTTTTGTCCTATTGTCTTTCCAAGATTTAGATGGAGAAACTGCTAAAGAGGTGCTACTAAGCAAGCTTAAACCAACTGCTGATGAGGAGGGAAAGACCATTGCCTCTGATACATCCAAATAGATGAAACTTTTTTTACTACAATTCAACAAACTTCCTTAGACTTGAGTGCTGCCAATTTTATTTCTTCTTTCTTTAATATTTTGGAATAATTGTTTTTTAATTAACATTTTTGCAAATAAACTATTTTTGTTATATTTATGTTTTTATTGATCTTTGCTCATTTTGGTGCTTAACCAATGACAAATGTAGCTTGATATTCATAAATTAGTATATTTATGTACTATAATTCAAATGACTTAACTAGGTGAGTAAGTTGTTCTATAGCATTGAGCTGTGTAAGCTTATTTAGGAGGGCTCCCACATAACTATTATTATCTAGGTCCTAGTCGATCTTAGAACATGCTTTGACGAATTTTCAAGGTGAAATTGAACTATACTTATTTAAGGGAGAAATGATCTAGGCATTGTTTGGTAAGCCAACAACTGAAATCCACCTTGTTATCATCAATCCCTAGTTTGTCCCTTTGAGCTTTCACAAGATTTTAGCTTACTTTTTATTTACTTATGAACCCCGATATCCTATCCTAAGCTGTTGTGACATTTATGACAAGGAAATAAATGTCATAGACCCGATAGGGATGGATGGATGAGAAGAAATAAATCCCTAGTATTGACTATACTTTTCATTTACTTATTGTGAACACTCGAATTTTGAGGCTCGGAAAGCCAATTTTCTCAGATTGCAAAAGACCAAGCCAGACCGGACGATCACGACAGAGTTCACCGAAAATATATCGATATGGTACTTGAAAAGTCCGGGGCGACGCAAGGATCACGGATATTGTCTCAGAATAATTTTTTGGAGGTCCGCAGCTCCCAGAAAATCAGTTTAAACGCCAGGACCGACGGTCCGACCGCCGTCCGTGTCCTTTCCCATTTTTTCGGCGACCACCCGGTCCGACCGCTGACCACGGCGGTCCGACCGCCGTCCAGCCCGAATTTCGCCTATAAAATGCTGCTAAACTTTCAAAAAAAGGGGTTGGACTTTTTCGGGTGGGCCTCATGCTGTCGAATTCTTTTCACGCTTAAAAACTCTTATTGGACTTTTATTTGCAAGAATCTAACCTTTTGTGGCAGGGATTAAGAATCATATTTCAAGATCTAAGAAAACAAGACCTGGAACTTCGAAGTGGAAGGACCCTAAACAAGGTAGTATGATAATTCATCATTTGTCAATTCAAGCATATCATAAAGCATCCTATCTTCTTCTTAATTTCTTTTCGATCAAAGACCTAATCCTTTTCGGTCTAAGGCCTAATTAACTAATCAATCAACACTTCGGCATGAAGCCGCAAATCAATCAACTTTTTGGCACGGAGCCTAAATTGTATCTTTTTGGTACAAAGTACCTAAATTTCACAATTAAAATCAATCTTTTGGCCAAAGGCCTAAATTGCACTATTTTGGTACAAAGTACCTAAATTTCACAAATTTGCACTAAGTGCTAAAATTAACAACTTTGGCAAAAAGCCCGACAAATGCACGAAGCATACACACACACATGCATGAAGCATAATTTTCATCGCCTTTAAATAGGCTTTTCCGAACTACATGGGCTTTGATCTCTCATAAAAAACGAGAGTATGTAGGCATATTTGAGATTCACCTCAAATAACAAGTCCGCAATTTACTAACAATCTATTCTTCTTCCTTTCTGTGTTCCTTTTGGATTCATTTCTAAATTGGCAAATTAATCAAATACATGACATAGTCCCCGAATCCTCCTTGGGTTCGTAGATTAGAAACCTTTACATTGGATGCATTAATTGGAGTCAAACAAGGGTTTTCTTAGTTTTTCCCTTTGAACAAAATAAACTGAGTGGCGACTCCCGACAACGAGTGAACTTTCATCCGAATCCTTTTCGGGTGGAAAATCGAGGTTCACAATTTGGCGACTCCACTGGGGACCCATAAAAATGATTTATGGAATTCTAGTGGACTACTATTGCTTATTTGATTAATTTGCCACTGGGGACCCATAAAAATGATTTATGGGATCCTCGTAGGCTACTATTGTTTATTTGATTAACTTGCCCTTCTTTAGGGTACTTTTATTCATTTTGCAGGGTACCCTAGCAATATATATCCCCTCCTTGGGGATATTGGATTGAAAATTGACAAAAGGAATCTTTTTCCTTTAATGGACCCCTTGTTTGATTAATTGTGCATTTATTTTGACATTCAGAGAATCTTTTTCTCTTGCATTATATGGGGGAATCCTTTTCCTTCATTTCATAAAAAATTGTTTTCAAATGAATTTCTTCTCTTTCTGTTCAAAATTCTGAGTCTGGATAGCAAGTAGCGCTGACCGGCAGGTCTCCTTGATTATGCCGGCGGACAGCCTGTAATATCCCAAACTATACCCTAAAAGTTTTGGAATTATTGTTATATTTGGAGTTAATGTATATGTTTAATGGAAGTAAAAAGGGGAAATATTATAAGATGATATATATATAAGGAAATATGGGAATATAAATACCATATAAAAGATATATACATATACATCACATATACATGGGATATAAAGTGGTGTAGGGAAAGTGAGTTATGTATATATTTTTATAATTAATTAATTAATAATTATGGTGATAAGGACAAAAAGAAAAAGAGAAAAGAAAGTCAAAGGTTGGAAGAGAGTGTGTGGTGGAGATTTATTGTTTTTATTATTATTGTTATTATTATTATTATTATTATTATATATATATATTTGAAATAAGAATAAGAAGAGAAGAAAAGGAAAAAAAAAAAACGTGTTCTTCTTCTTCTTCTTCTTTTTGGCCGAGAGAGAGAGAGAGAGAGAGAGAGAGAGAGAGAGAGAGAGAGAGAGAAGCTAGAGAGAGAAGGAGGTGATTTTGCTTTTATTTACACCAAATACTAAAAAATTTCAAGTGGATAGTAAAGATTTGGCTAAAAATCCAAGTAAGTTCTCTTTCTTGATTTCTTTGGTTTATTTGAAGTTGTATGAAGGTTTGATTGTTGATAATTGAAATTAGGGTTGTATTATTGTAGTATGTTGGAGTATGTTTGATTTAATTAGGTTGGTGTTGGTGATTGAAGAGCAAGAGTTGTGTTTAGTGGAATTTCTTTTCTGTTTTACAATTAGTAAAGGCTGTGACTTGTACGATTTTTAATTAATTATAGAAAAATGTTCTTGAAGTGAATTTTTGATATGTTGTGACTCTATGAGTCTAGAATGACTGAAAAATATGTTGATTCGATTTTGGAATGGTTATGATTTTGGAAAGATTATTTTTATTAGATCTGTTCCAGCAGGTACCTTAACTGAGACATCTATATTTCGGGATTTTTAATAAAATGTAGAAAAATTATATTCAATTGAATTTTGGATATGTTGTTGCTTAATGAGTCTAGTATTTGAGAAAAATAATTTGGAACCAAGTTGATTGAATTTAATTTATGGAATTCACAAAGTTTAGAACTGCTGCCAGGATGCAGGGCAATTGGGGCAGTCTGTTTGGGTGAACTATTTGACCAAGATTTTGTGTTCAGTTTGATCTGAAATTTTAAAGGAATGATTTTAAGATGTAAAATTAAGTTCTGTAAAAATTTTAGAGTTTTTAGTCAAGTATATTATTTTATACAAATTTTCAAAATAAGGATAAAATTTAGTCTAAAACCAGAATTTACTATTCATATGGTCATTTTGCTAATATTCCTTTTGGATTAGGTTGTGAAGAGGTTGAATTGCCCTAATCTAAGTGTTGAGGATTCTTGGAAGAGTAGGTGTATAGAGTGGTGTAAGTTGGTTTTAAGGTAAGTACAAAGTTTTTATGATTGCACTTATTTACATGAATTAAGACTTAACACATTTGTTTGTAAATGTGTTAAGTGAATTACTGTATTGTCAATATAATTTGATTAAGGTTATGATTGGATGATGTGAAAGATATGAAGATCATTCAAATAGGTAAGTACAATGCAATTTGTTATGATAAATATTGTAATGATGAATTGTGCTAATGTGTTTTGAGAAATGATGAAATGTATTGTAATTGTGGTTGGTAATAATGATTGAAATGAAATAAATAGACATGTTGATTATATGATGATGAATTTAAGATATATGCTCAATATAATTGTTTATGTATACTTGAATGATGAAGTGCTATAACGTGAATTGAAATATGATAAGAGGTGAAGCCATTGAGATTGGCTATGATGAATCAAATGAGATGTGAAGCCATTGTGTTGGCTACGAGAATGTAAATGAATTATAATTGAGGCATGGTTGCCTGTTTTGAAAATGAAATGAATTGAGAAAGAAATGTACAAAGATATAAATGAAAAGAGTTGTGTCTAATATGTTAATTCAACTTTCAGAGTTCTGGATTTGACGGCATGCCTATAACATATGAAATGTAACAGTCTAGCCGGGTTGAGGATCTCCTCAAGTTGTTGAGTTGATGGTCCAAGAGACTGGGTCTGTTACACTATATGAATTATAAATGTGAAATATATGAAAAGTAACAGTCTTGCCGGGTTGAGGATCTTCTTGATTAGTCGGGTGGATGGTCCAAGAGACTGGGTCTGTTACACTATCCATGGATAGAGATATGATATATGTTGCCTACGGGCTTGATTATTGTGATTATGGATCAAAGCAGTAACTCTGAACTTTGAATAACATATTAGTGTTTTGGGCCCGAGTCTGTCTTTATTGTCAATGTGAAATGCAAGTATTGAAATATTGATTGTGAGTATTAATAATGAATTATGCTTGGTGGATTGTGAATAATATAATGTTATTAAGTGTAATAGGAAAATGAATTGTGGTTGATGATAAAGGTTGTCTTTATTGGAAATATGATTTATGATTTATATGATATGTAAATTGTGTATTGCAATAATGAGTGATATGATGTGTAATGTGTGTATTGCAATAATGGTTGGTGTGGTATATATATAATGTAGGGGTATTAATATATTGGTTTTGAGTATTGGTGATGCATTGGGGTTGGTGATAATATTATATATATATACATCTTATATGAAATTAGCTAGGATATATTAAAGATAAAGTTAAAAAGAAAAGAAGATATGATAAGAACTAATTATATATTGAATCGATGTATCATTACATATCAATACTTCTATACTATATGTTTATATTTTATATTTGGACTACTAAGCTCTCGGGCTTAGCGCGGGTGTTTATTCGCGCAGGTATTTAGATGGAAGATATGAAGTCTTTTGTTATGCCACAAGAAGAGTAAAGTTTGTCGAGACCAACTAGAGGGTTATGCATACATGTATAAATTTTAATTATGATGTATTTCTGACGAGAGAGTATTTATATGTATAAATGAAGTTTTAATAAAGATAATGACTTTGTAAATGTTATTTAAATTAATGTATTATGGTTTGAACTCTATTATAAATATTTTAAAAGGTAACGAAAAGTGACATCCTTATACTTTATATATTTACTGTATGTATACTAGGCATACGCATAGTACTTATATAGGGTATCAGGGTGTTACAGATAACTTGATGTAGCATATAAATCTAGTAATGTATAATAACTGTATGGTTTTAAATTGAGTTGGATTGTGAATATAGAAGTGTGAATTCTTCTTGCAGGATTGTAGTTGAGGTTATAAGGGTGGATTATTGGGAGTGTACTTGAGTTGAATTGTGAAACAAAATGTTTTTCAAATATAAGAAAAATCAGTTTTGTCGACACTTGGGACCTAGAATTTTAAGGGAGACTCCGTCAAAATTTTTTTGAAAAATTTTTATAAGGAACATTAAGTAAGCTGACATAACCAGAGCTCGTATCTTGATGTAGCATTCCTCCTCGGCTTATTATAGGTCGGGAAGGGGTGTTACAATTGTTTTGGTATCAGAGCTTAGGTTCGAGATTCTCGGCCTAAGTAAATTTAAAAAGGAAATATTTTAAAAAGAAAAATGATGATGAATGAAAATGAAAAGAATGAAATTTTTGATACATGCATATGCATTAACATCTAGGTTGGTCTCGAATGTGGTATTATATGAATTGAAATGTATTGAATTGTATGAAATGGATAATAATGTGTGGATGAAGTTCTATATGAATGGAAATTTAAAGAAAGCAATGAGATGGAAAAATTTATGTAAGTTTAAGTGATAAATTAAAGAATGGTAGTTTCCTGGAGGAAAGAAAATGTGAAATATGATTATAATATAAAGAAATGATCAGGAAAATAAAGTTAAAAAATGAATTAAAAACAAAATCAAAATCAAAGTATGTAATCTTTCCTCTACTATTTGAATCTCTTTCTAATAAAGCTTATGTTTGGATTGCAAGGGAGAGGAAATATTGTTGATGGATAATATGGATGGATATGTAATTATAATGAAGAGAATATGGTGGAATATTGAATGAGTTGATTGATATAGACAAAGTGTGATAACTTAAGGTTTGAATATGTAAAGTTAAGATTAAAAAAAAAATGATAGGGGTTAAGCAAGGAGATAAAATGGTGTTGTTAGTATTGTTAATTTAATGTAAACATTGTGGTTTGAATGGTAGGAATATAATATGCTTGAGTATTGTTAAAGCTCATGTTAATGGTGATAATGTGTAATATTTGGATTTTTGAAATGAGCTTTAATGATTGTAAAAAGGATATATTTTGATGTTGCTTTGTAGTATGTATATATAAGATGTTTACTTAAGTTTATATTAATAAAACGAGATGAGTAAATTGAAGTTTAAGCAAAGTAGTAAGAGGAGAATTTATAATGTTAACGGAATTTGGATAAAGATTATTTAAATATCAAAAATTTAATGTATAGTACGTATATGAGTTAAGTGGAATGAAAATTTTTGCATATTAAGAATGACTTACAGATATGTAATTTGATGAACTAAAAGTTGGCAAGTGATGAAGTAATCATGATAAGGTTGACTACTTGGAAGGTGATAATGGGATGTAAGATGCTAGTGATCAAGGATTGAGTTGATCACTTGAAAGTGTAATGTACGCATAGTATTGCGTGTCTGTAACCTATACAACTACATATCTATTAGTGTTGAGAATGAGTACTCTTGCATTGATAAACTTGTGCAAAGTTAGGTCATGTGATAATATTAATAGTGAGAATTGGATTGAGCAATGTTAGTTCAAGAAATTGAGATTTGTGATAACGAAATTTGGAAATTTTATAGGGATTAATGGGCGATGTGTATATGATTGGATGTAAGGGACATATGTATAAATATGTGAGATATATATAAATAATTTAAGTCATGTAAAAAAAAAAGAAGATGAAAATGGTGTTGTTCAATGAAAAATAATAAATGTTAAATGTGTATTGATGGTATGAAAAAGAGGAATTAAATATAATTGTAAAGTGTAAGAAATATGAAAGCAAGTCACATTGTGAACGTGACCTATGTATGTGAATGTGGTATAATTATTTGTATAGTGGTATGAAGAATGATATGGCATGTATTAGTGGATCTATGAGAAATTAAGTTTTGATTTATGAAGAGTTAGACTATGGATTGTAATGGAAAGTGAAAAAGGACTCGAGTAACAATGGACGATGAAATTGTTATGATAATAACTGAGCTAGACTATCATATAATGCTTTCTGGTTGAAGGATTATGCTTGTGGAAATATATTATATGTATATGTGTTTAATAAAGATGGAAAGTATAATGTATGAAAAGTTTTATAAGAGATAGGTTAGAAATGGAAGTTGTATAAAGTTTGTATATGATTGAATGTTGTACACATAAGTGTTATAAGTAATATTGTTGATGTGAGTTAGGCTAATGATAATCATATTATCAAGAACAAATTGTTTTGGAGACAAAGTTGAATTATGTCAACTTTTGAGATAGTTGGAAATGTTTGAAGAAGAATAATAGAGGAACAATATTGATTTATAAACTACATATGTGACTATTAATATACTCTGGCTATATAATTTGTTTAGTGTAATTGGCTGGTTAAGTTTGTTATCAACAGATTTGGGCCTAAGGTGATATGATTGTAGTATTATGTGGGTGAGATTGATAATTTTGTTTCAAGAAATATGGTTAGGAGTTGTGATTGGTAAAGTGGTATCTTATCAATTCTATGTTAGAAATTTGTTTATAATTATGAAAAATATGAATAGAGAAGAGAACCGTGTAAATGTATTGAATTGTGAAGAATGAATAAAAAGTGATTATGTAATCATAGTAATGGTATGATAATGTGAGAATATGATAAATGGGAGAAATTTATGAAATGTGATTGAAAATGATACTGAATATATTTTTGTTATAAGATGAATTAATTGATGGAAACAATGTTAAGTGAATGAACTATGGGTAATAATTATAGTATGAGAAAAATTATGAGAATTATGGGAGATTGCATTGCTATTATTGAAAGCAGAAGATATATATGAATATTGAAAGATAATTTGAAGTAATTTGTTAGTAAGGAGTCGAACAGATAGATCCTAAGGGATTAGAAGTTGAGAATGAGTTTGACCTAATAGAATTGTGTTATGTATATTGATATGTGATGATAAACTTAAATAAGTTAATGGTTGGTTTGAATGGAATAAGATTGAAATGTTGTTATTTTATGACAGCTAGATCAATTGATCTAGAATTCATTAAGATTGTGAATTATTATCGAGATTTAATATGTATAGTTATGCTAAGAGTATAAGATATATATGATAATGTATATATGAAGTGATATGCTGATACATGAATGAATTATGATATATCAGTTATTAAAGATAATGAAAGGAAAAAGGTTGATTATCTGTAAAGTAAATTTATAAAGATTGTATCGATATTAATATTAAGTGAAAAACATGGTAAAGAGGGATTTAAGTATAAGAAATGAAAATATTGTTATCAATCAAGGTTTGATAAGTGGTTATTTTCAAAAGTGATTGTAATAACAGGATAATCTATAGTAAGATTTAATTCAATAATTTCCAAGATTAAAGTTAAGAGATTGCCTATAAAAAGATGAAGTGATAAATATCTTGAATGTAATAGATGAATGGTATATTTATAGATTATAAGATGATTTGATTATTGTATAAAAGAAAATTTCTTTGAAATGTAATGAGTTATTTTGGGTGTTTTGTTGAAAAAGTAATAAGATAAATATAGCTATATAATGGTGAGTTGTGAATTGGGAAAAGATGATTGACTAAAGGTGGAAGAGTAAAAGTTATGTAATTTGATGAAATCATAATATAAGAATACGATTACCTTCATATGAATTAAGATGGTGTTTTATTATAAATGAATTGTTATTGTGCTGGATAATTTCGAGGACGAAATTATTTAAGGGGGAGAGAATTGTAATATCCCAAACTATACCCTAAAAGTTTTGGAATTATTGTTATATTTGGAGTTAATGTATATGTTTAATGGAAGTAAAAAGGGGAAATATTATAAGATGATATATATATAAGGAAATATGGGAATATAAATACCATATAAAAGATATATACATATACATCACATATACATGGGATATAAAGTGGTGTAGGGAAAGTGAGTTATGTATATATTTTTATAATTAATTAATTAATAATTATGGTGATAAGGACAAAAAGAAAAAGAGAAAAGAAAGTCAAAGGTTGGAAGAGAGTGTGTGGTGGAGATTTATTGTTTTTATTATTATTGTTATTATTATTATTATTATTATTATATATATATATTTGAAATAAGAATAAGAAGAGAAGAAAAGGAAAAAAAAAAAACGTGTTCTTCTTCTTCTTCTTCTTTTTGGCCGAGAGAGAGAGAGAGAGAGAGAGAGAGAGAGAGAGAGAGAGAGAGAGAAGCTAGAGAGAGAAGGAGGTGATTTTGCTTTTATTTACACCAAATACTAAAAAATTTCAAGTGGATAGTAAAGATTTGGCTAAAAATCCAAGTAAGTTCTCTTTCTTGATTTCTTTGGTTTATTTGAAGTTGTATGAAGGTTTGATTGTTGATAATTGAAATTAGGGTTGTATTATTGTAGTATGTTGGAGTATGTTTGATTTAATTAGGTTGGTGTTGGTGATTGAAGAGCAAGAGTTGTGTTTAGTGGAATTTCTTTTCTGTTTTACAATTAGTAAAGGCTGTGACTTGTACGATTTTTAATTAATTA
Organism: Garcia nutans; assembly: GCA_947685225.1. Lineage (NCBI taxonomy): Eukaryota > Viridiplantae > Streptophyta > Magnoliopsida > Malpighiales > Euphorbiaceae > Garcia > Garcia nutans. The sequence continues at coordinate 13,242,220 of CANTUV010000002.1, read as the reverse complement.
TAGAAAAATGTTCTTGAAGTGAATTTTTGATATGTTGTGACTCTATGAGTCTAGAATGACTGAAAAATATGTTGATTCGATTTTGGAATGGTTATGATTTTGGAAAGATTATTTTTATTAGATCTGTTCCAGCAGGTACCTTAACTGAGACATCTATATTTCGGGATTTTTAATAAAATGTAGAAAAATTATATTCAATTGAATTTTGGATATGTTGTTGCTTAATGAGTCTAGTATTTGAGAAAAATAATTTGGAACCAAGTTGATTGAATTTAATTTATGGAATTCACAAAGTTTAGAACTGCTGCCAGGATGCAGGGCAATTGGGGCAGTCTGTTTGGGTGAACTATTTGACCAAGATTTTGTGTTCAGTTTGATCTGAAATTTTAAAGGAATGATTTTAAGATGTAAAATTAAGTTCTGTAAAAATTTTAGAGTTTTTAGTCAAGTATATTATTTTATACAAATTTTCAAAATAAGGATAAAATTTAGTCTAAAACCAGAATTTACTATTCATATGGTCATTTTGCTAATATTCCTTTTGGATTAGGTTGTGAAGAGGTTGAATTGCCCTAATCTAAGTGTTGAGGATTCTTGGAAGAGTAGGTGTATAGAGTGGTGTAAGTTGGTTTTAAGGTAAGTACAAAGTTTTTATGATTGCACTTATTTACATGAATTAAGACTTAACACATTTGTTTGTAAATGTGTTAAGTGAATTACTGTATTGTCAATATAATTTGATTAAGGTTATGATTGGATGATGTGAAAGATATGAAGATCATTCAAATAGGTAAGTACAATGCAATTTGTTATGATAAATATTGTAATGATGAATTGTGCTAATGTGTTTTGAGAAATGATGAAATGTATTGTAATTGTGGTTGGTAATAATGATTGAAATGAAATAAATAGACATGTTGATTATATGATGATGAATTTAAGATATATGCTCAATATAATTGTTTATGTATACTTGAATGATGAAGTGCTATAACGTGAATTGAAATATGATAAGAGGTGAAGCCATTGAGATTGGCTATGATGAATCAAATGAGATGTGAAGCCATTGTGTTGGCTACGAGAATGTAAATGAATTATAATTGAGGCATGGTTGCCTGTTTTGAAAATGAAATGAATTGAGAAAGAAATGTACAAAGATATAAATGAAAAGAGTTGTGTCTAATATGTTAATTCAACTTTCAGAGTTCTGGATTTGACGGCATGCCTATAACATATGAAATGTAACAGTCTAGCCGGGTTGAGGATCTCCTCAAGTTGTTGAGTTGATGGTCCAAGAGACTGGGTCTGTTACACTATATGAATTATAAATGTGAAATATATGAAAAGTAACAGTCTTGCCGGGTTGAGGATCTTCTTGATTAGTCGGGTGGATGGTCCAAGAGACTGGGTCTGTTACACTATCCATGGATAGAGATATGATATATGTTGCCTACGGGCTTGATTATTGTGATTATGGATCAAAGCAGTAACTCTGAACTTTGAATAACATATTAGTGTTTTGGGCCCGAGTCTGTCTTTATTGTCAATGTGAAATGCAAGTATTGAAATATTGATTGTGAGTATTAATAATGAATTATGCTTGGTGGATTGTGAATAATATAATGTTATTAAGTGTAATAGGAAAATGAATTGTGGTTGATGATAAAGGTTGTCTTTATTGGAAATATGATTTATGATTTATATGATATGTAAATTGTGTATTGCAATAATGAGTGATATGATGTGTAATGTGTGTATTGCAATAATGGTTGGTGTGGTATATATATAATGTAGGGGTATTAATATATTGGTTTTGAGTATTGGTGATGCATTGGGGTTGGTGATAATATTATATATATATACATCTTATATGAAATTAGCTAGGATATATTAAAGATAAAGTTAAAAAGAAAAGAAGATATGATAAGAACTAATTATATATTGAATCGATGTATCATTACATATCAATACTTCTATACTATATGTTTATATTTTATATTTGGACTACTAAGCTCTCGGGCTTAGCGCGGGTGTTTATTCGCGCAGGTATTTAGATGGAAGATATGAAGTCTTTTGTTATGCCACAAGAAGAGTAAAGTTTGTCGAGACCAACTAGAGGGTTATGCATACATGTATAAATTTTAATTATGATGTATTTCTGACGAGAGAGTATTTATATGTATAAATGAAGTTTTAATAAAGATAATGACTTTGTAAATGTTATTTAAATTAATGTATTATGGTTTGAACTCTATTATAAATATTTTAAAAGGTAACGAAAAGTGACATCCTTATACTTTATATATTTACTGTATGTATACTAGGCATACGCATAGTACTTATATAGGGTATCAGGGTGTTACAGATAACTTGATGTAGCATATAAATCTAGTAATGTATAATAACTGTATGGTTTTAAATTGAGTTGGATTGTGAATATAGAAGTGTGAATTCTTCTTGCAGGATTGTAGTTGAGGTTATAAGGGTGGATTATTGGGAGTGTACTTGAGTTGAATTGTGAAACAAAATGTTTTTCAAATATAAGAAAAATCAGTTTTGTCGACACTTGGGACCTAGAATTTTAAGGGAGACTCCGTCAAAATTTTTTTGAAAAATTTTTATAAGGAACATTAAGTAAGCTGACATAACCAGAGCTCGTATCTTGATGTAGCATTCCTCCTCGGCTTATTATAGGTCGGGAAGGGGTGTTACACAGCCAAAGCGTCCTCCCTGTTGTCGCAAACCATTCCAATCCTTTTGGAGTGGCCCATGAGTAATCGTACTGTTGGACCCACGCGAAACTCCTTGTTTCACATGTGGTTAGGTATATCTTACTCAAGACTCAAGGGTCCCTATTATAAGCTTATTCTCTATTTTTCATGAACAATAGAACCTTCCCTTAGGTTGTATGTACCCAATGATAGTGTCACATACCATTAAAATGAATTATGATGTGATGAGGTGCATTCATGCAACATGACAACATTATTTTGGGAAAAATCTTTTGGGAAAAACTTTTGATGTGTATAAGTGGACCAAGAGTTTATCCCATCCTACCCACTGCCCTGATCCCTTGCCTTTAACCTTTGCAGGTATCCACTATCCGTGTGCCTTCACCCACACAAGCTACACCAACTCCAATTGTCCAATCACCCACAAGTTCTACTACCCCACCTTCGCCAATTACTCAAATTATTGAAATGGCCTTGCTAGATGGACAGGTTAAGGAAATTGAAGCTAGAATGCAAGAGAGAATTGATGAAGCTTTAGCTGCCCAAAGGGTAGCCATCCTGGCTGAATTGGGAGGGGCACCAAAGACAGCCACTACTTCTGAAGATTTAGGGAAAGAACCTATTGCGGGATAGACTAGTACCCCCAGGACTGCTCAGAACAATACCCCTGTCATCAATTTGGAGGATCTGTCCTCTAAGAATGAAACTAATGCACTGAAAAAGAAACTTGAATTGCTTGAAAGGTCAATCACTGCCATGAAAACTCATAAAGAGGTGGTAGACATGGATTCCTTATCCTTGTTTCCCCAAGCTAGATTGCCTCCAAAATTCAAGATGCCTGGGATGGACAGATTTGATGGGACCACTTGCCCTAAAACCCATTTGAAGATGTATGTGGGGGCATTGAGCCCTTGGGGTTTAAATGATGAACTCTTTGCTCAACTCTTTCAACAATCCTTGACTGGGGCTGCCCTAAAATGGTTTGTAAGCCTAGACCGAGCCAAGATTAAGACCTGGGAAGACATCTGCAATGCATTTAACACTCAATACCACTACAATATTGAGGTGGATGTCACTAGAAGAGAACTTGAGACTACCAAACAAAACAACAATGAGCCCTTCTCCTCGTTCCTTATGAGGTGGAGGGCAAAAGCCGCCCAAATGATCAATCGCCCTTCAGAACAGGAGCAGATTGATATTATAATCAGGAATTTAAGACCTACATATCAAGCTCAACTGCAAACCCAATACCTACCTACTTTCAAATCGCTCATTGCGACTGCAACTAAGGTAGAAGACTTGATACAATTGGGTAAAATAGTGGATGAGGGAGCTACTTCAAAGTATAAAAAACAGGGCCAAACTGCTTCCTCAAGCAAAATCAATGAAGTGGCCAATATTGCCCCTGCGAATCCTTTATGTGTGGGCAATCTTGGGCAGAGAAATCAGCCAAGAAGGCAATATACTGACCTTGGGGTGCCCTTCATCTAGTGTTTAAAAAGGCCGTGGAAGGGAAGTATTTGAAGCCTTTGGACCCAAGGCCACCTCCAAACCCATTACCCGCCAGTTATAAGGCCAATGAATATTGTGAATACCACCAAGGAAAAGGGCATAGAACAGATGCTTGCTGGACTCTGAAAAACCGCATCCATGATTTGGTGGATAGGGGTGACATCATTCCTCTCAGGAGTCAACCAAACATTATTACTAACCCTTTGCCTAATCATTCCATCCACGCCATCACTGTGGAAGAAGAGCTGTTTGATCCTTTCAAACTCCTCTTAGAAATGAATGAAGTGTGTGTGTTGGATTTGAATGACCTCGCTGAAGAGGTCGACGCTTTGACGAGAAACGGAAGGCAATATTAGCCACTCGACTTGGGAAAAGCCCTTGCAACCTCAAATCACCCCCATAAGAAGACACCTGAACCTAAGGAAGACCCTGTCCTCACTGAGCTTAAACAAACTCAAGCTAAGGTGTCAATTTGGGAGCTCCTTGCTTCCTCATTCCCACACCGTCAGGCTCTCAGCGAAGCTTTGAGTCAGCTTGATACATCAGTAGACACAAGCCCAGAAGCTTTGGTAGCCACTTTGACCCAATCAACCAAGACATTGAGTATCCGATTTTCTGATATAGACCTACCAGAAGATGGCAGTAAACACAATGATGCTCTATACATCACCATACAAACCGGGGGAAAGACTGTTCCCATGGTTCTCATTGATAATGGGTCAGCCTTAAATGTATGTCCCTTAAAAGTAGCAAGCTGTCTGGGGTTGGAGGCTACAGATCTTACACCTTCTGATCAGATTGTTAGAGCATATGATAACACTCGAAGAGAAATTTTGGGTGTTGCCACTCTGGAAATTGTTATTGGGCCGGTGAAAATGAGAGTGCCCTTCCAAGTCATTGATGTACCCGCGAGCTTTAATCTCCTCCTTGGAAGGCCGTGGATTCATCAGAATAATGCTATCCCTTCTTCATTACACCAAAAACCTAAGTTCCCTTTTGAAGGAAAAATCACCACTATCAAAGGTGACACTTGTGAAATCAACAAGAGAACCATGGATCAGTCTCTCTTTATAAGGCCAATGAATATTGTGATAAACTTATCGGTTTGAAGCTACTTTGAAATAACCTCGAATTGCCTTCCCTTTCTCTTTTGTTTCCTTGATCAATTCAGGACCTATAAGTTTATCTTCTCCAACCTCATCCCAACATGATGGTGTCCTGTACTTCCTGCCATACATGGCCTCATATGGTGCTATCCCAATACTAGATCGATGACTATTGTTATAGGCTAACTCTATCAGTGGTAAAAATCTGTCCCAACTCCCAGTAAAGTCAATAACACAGCTCCTCAACATATTCTCTAGAATATGTATCACTCTCTCTAACTGTCCATCTATCTGAGGATGGAAAACAGTACTAAAGTGCTATTGAGAACCCAATGCATCCTGTAAGCTCCTCCAAAATCTTGATGTAAAATGGGGATCTCGATCTGACACTAATGACACTAGGACTCCATATAATTGTGCGCATGGATTTTCGACCCCACTCCTATGTGGAATGGTTCTTGTGACTTCGGTACTATTAGGCTTAGGGCCTTAGAAAACATGGGCTTAAACCTGAAGAAAATGGAGGCATCAACCGAATAGGCTGGGAAAAATAAAAGGAGTGGATGACTCAATTATTCAGAAAGCTAGGTACACATGAGGAAGGTGAGAAGTGACCCAACACCCCCACAACACCTGTTTCATTGGAACCAGACTCAATTTCAAGTCTAAATATTATTAAATTCTTAAGCATTATAATATTATCCATACTACATGTAATTATTGAAAAAATACATCCAGTCATAAAATAAGATAAAATAGTACATCACAAAATAACGTGGGTACCCAACCTTCGATGGAAACATACCCTTACAATCCTTAAATTTTCACAAAGAAAATAAATAAAATAGGACACCCACCAATAAGTGGAAACATGTCCCTTACAATTTTCTCAAAGTCCTTAAATAAATTAAATTACATAAAATAAATAAATTAAACAAATAAGGCACCTTCAAGGTGGAAACATGCCTTTTTAACTCATTAAAATCCAAATTATAAAATTAATCATCATTCAACCATTCATAGCAAAAAAAAAATCCAAATATCTAGTTTTAATCATCATAAAAATAATAATAATAAATTAGAGTTTAGCAAATGAAATTAAGGTCAAGGGGCAGTGCCCCTTGTAAGGGATCAGGGGAAGCACCCCCGAAAGGTAGATGATTTACATGATATAGTTTTATTGAGGAATTAGGGTTTCTATCTAAACTAAGGAATTATATTTATAAAAATTGGGGTTTTAAGGTTGTGGAAAACATCATTAGGTGTAATAAATGAAAATTAGGATTTGCATATGAATTAGGGTTTAAAATACTGAGTAAGGGTTTCTAACATAAGCTTAGGGTTTGAATCTAAAGAGATTGAATTAAATTAAGTAATCACAATCAAATTTTATTTGCTACTGGACTAAACAACTTCAATATATTATTACTGGAATTAAATCAATAACTTCATTCTACTGGATAAACTCATTGCTACTAAATTAAAATAATTGCAAAACATTGTAAACTTAAATGACTAAACACATAATAACACACCTTCGTTTGTTGGCTCCACCGAATTAAATGTTGATCCAAACCTCCTGCCTGCATCAATATTGAGTCTCGATTGAGCAAAGTGAAGGCAGTGCCTACTACCTTCTTGTTGTGTGTTCATTGCTCCGTCACAATTGTTAATTGTTCTTTAGTATTGCTAGTATCCCCTTTTACTGATTGTCTTGTTGTTCTATAATTATGGCTCCTAAGTTTTCTTTAATAATAATTTTTGCTAATTATTACTGCCCCCTTAATTATGGCTCTTAATCATATATTTATAGACAAAGATTGTCTCATTAAAAACCCTAATCATCTGCTAATCTGAAGGTTATTTGAAGTCCAATCTTAATTAGGAAACCTAATCTATCCCGAAACCAATTCAAATCAAAATTAAATGGCACATGGCGAATTGAGGCTCTAATTTTCCATGGACCATATTAAAAAGCCCTAAGGGACAATGGTCCATGGTGAATTCAGGCTGTAATTTGCTATGGTTCCAGGGCCATGGAGTATTAGGAGTAAACCATGCTTGATCGAACTTGTTCGAGCTTTTAAAATTAGACCAAATTTGATTCATGATTTTAAAATTGAGATGGAGTTTATTTGGTCCTTTAAAAATTAAATCAGACTAGGTTAGGGTTTTAAAAATTGTAGCAACTTAATTTAGGCATTTTAAAACTGGACTGACTTGTTTTAAAGCTATAAATTAGGTTTAAGCTTTTAAAATTAGACTGAATTTAGCTTGGCCTTCTTTAATTGAGATCAAATTAGGTTAGGGTAAAAATTAGGGTTCTACAGTAATCTCACTGATATACAACTCAACCAACTTATCAAGTGAGTCCATCCTAACTAGAAGAAAATGAGATGTCTTTATCATCCTATCAACTATCACCCAGATTTCATCATGCTTCTTCTGGGTCAAAGGTAGTCCAGTCACAAAATCCATGATCACTTTTTCCCATTTCCATTCAGGTACTAATAATGGCTGAAGCAACCCTAAAGGAACTTAGTGCTCAACCTTCACTCTCTAGCAAGTGATACATCTGGATACAAATTCTGCTATCTCCCTCTTCAAACCTAACCAATAATAATGCTGCTTCAAGTCTTGATAATTTTTAGTAAGTCTTACTTTTCAGTTTCACATATAGGATAATTTCATTCAATCTATAATTTTTGGCACTTAAATTTATTACCATACTTTGGGGTACTTTGTATCTTATATCATTATATACACTTTCAATCATTATAACACTTAGAAAGTTATTGATCAATTCAATAACTTAAGGATAAAATTTCTATTCCATGCATTAGAACTTTCACTTGTAAACATTAATATATACATTACCAATCACTTTCATATTGTAACACAGCAAGTCGATTTTAAGTAATTGACTTATATTATTATTTTGCATTTCTTATATTATTCATAACATCATATTCACATATATTTTCAATTTAGATAACTTCATTAAATATGCCCATACATAATGAACTCAGATCATAGGTTTGGATAACAGGTTAGTGTAGCAATTTTAATGCCAAATCTCAAGAATATATAATGGCAATTATGCCCACTGTCACTGATGACACAATGTATCTATTAATGGCACGAGGTGCCCATTATCACTATGGCTATCCTTCCTCTGGCTAGCCATTCAATACAAATCTAGATCTAAAATGAGTATGATTTGGCAATTCATTTGTTTTAATTAACATTGAATTATGCATATCACTTCAATGGAATAATTCTTTGATCAACATTTGGTATTACACATATTTATCAATTATTCAAAATTTATTGCACCACTTAGTAGGGTTGATTTCAAAAATCTTTTACACTTTGAGGCCTTATAGTCATTTAGGCTGAAATCATAGATGAAAGATAAGGAAAAGAACTACTTAAAGCAAATTCTTCAACTGACACGCCCAATGATATAGGCATGTCAATGACCGTGTCACTTACCCATTTTATAGAACCTTTGACACACCCAATGACATGGGCATGTCATTGGCTGTGTCATTTAAATTGTATTATAGTGGCTACGACACACCCAATGAAATAGGAGTGTCACTGGTCGTGCCATCAACTTTGAAATACAACATCATTGGCACGCCCAGTGACATGGCCGTGTCACTGGATATGCCAGGCTAAATTCTATGTTTCGTACACTCAACCACTTAAACACAAAATATCCACATCTATGATAAAAATTGAATTAAAACTAGTTTATTTGACATAGACAGAGTCTATATCAAATACTTTAATCACACTTCAATTAATCAAGTCTTCAATCATCACATATGTCTAAAACAACATCAAACTTCCCAATTCTTATAAAAATTGAATTAAGAATCATACTCACCACCCATAAATTCTTTTAATTAATTTTTTACACATCAATCCATTTAATTAATATTTTTAAGAAACAATTCATTATAAATGACTCAATCAATCAATTCAAACATTAAAACTCATAGAAATTCAAATATTTGCAAATTAAAATACATAAGCACATACCTCTTTCAAAATCTCTCTTCTTCTCTGTTTTCCTTCTTTTTCTTTGATCACTTGTTGATAATCTCCCCTTTTCTAGCTTATTCTTTTAAAAATCCATAATTAGATGTGATTTTCTCTTAAATTTTATCTGAATTTTTGAAAAGAAGGTGAAAGGAGGAGTTTTGGTGATGAAGATGATGATAGGCGTGATATTGAAGCAAGAAGAAAAGAGAAGGTTCTACACATTCAAACACATATCCACTTATATATATATAGTTTAATCTAGTATGGCCACTCTCATCTTAATTATGGTGCACCCTCACTCTTAACCTTTGATTCTAATTCAATTTTTAGTCCCATAAAACCATTGAAATAATTTTTTAGTAAATTTTGAGATATACTATTCACTATTCTCTACTTATAGCATTTATCCATATTACTTTTATCACTATACACTATTAATTATCAATATTAGTTAAAAAGTTTCATGTTTGAAATCTTGACCATTATAATTCTCCCCCACTAAAGAATTTTTGTTCTCAAAATTTACATGTTATGGCAATAAGCCATTTAATTCATAACTAATCTTAAATCTCACATAAAATCAATTATTTTATCAATTGACATAACTTTTATTTATTATTTTTTTTCTTTATGTCTAATATCACTCAATGTAACCCTTTCGGAATAATATTATTATAGAACTGCAGAAGATTCAGCTCTACACACATATACTATTCAATTTCAATTCAATAATTGCCTTTAATTCTCTTTAGATTTTTTTTTAAAATATAAGTTGTGTCATTACATTCCACTATTATATATATATTTCTTTCTTTCCCCTATATATTGAACTTTAAATCCTAGTTTCGATTAGCGGGTCACTGATAGCAAGTAAATGCCCACTGTAATGATATGGCCAAAGGCCCACTATGGCATGAATGGCCATTGTAATGATATGGCCAAAGGACCACTATGGCACGATTGCCCACTATAAAAATAATGGGATCAAAGATTCCCTATAACACAAAGCGTCCACTGTTGGCATAAAAGCCAATATCACTGGGACATAAAATGTGTCCTCTATGGCATAGAGTGCCTACTATCACTATGGCATAAAATGGCCACTGTCACTTTGGATATTCACCATTCAGCTAATTCAGAAGATTTAAAATCAGTATAATCGGGCAATACATTTATTTCACTATTTCAAATTATTTTCAATATAGTATCTTCTGGTATAGAAAATGTTCTTTTTAAATTGTTTGCTTATTATTGTGAATTTATAAGATATAAGCAATTATTTCAATCACATTTATCATATGAACATATATACACATTATATTTGTTTCTGATTAGTTCAGCTAATTTTATTTATTCATCAATCTTTATCTTTCAAATCACTACCATGTTTCCACTGTAATAATGAAATCTAAATAGATTTCCACTCTTACTTGTTTAATTCATTTCTTAACATATTAAGAATTTGCAACTATTCTTTCACTTTAAGAGTATATGTACGCATATAATGTATTTGCTATGTTTAATACACATACTTACACACATATATATATTTATAACTTGATCCACAGTACATCATTTCGCTAGAAGGGTTAAACTGCCAACAAATCTCAGTACATTCTTTCCTTTCACATTATCAATTCCTTTCTTTCTATTGTAATCAATTAGTATCAGTTAACTCTTTAACACTTCTATATATAATCTATAACTTATCTTCAATCACCAAATAATGTTACTATCAAGTATTCCATAAGTACACAATATGTAAATCTCACATTCTTACTTTCATTACTCAATCAATTCGTATGTACACTTCTTTGTTTTCTTTATCTTGCTCTTTAAACAATTTAAAATCATCAATGATTCATCAATATATCATTCTTCTTACCTTGCTTCGTAAATTTTCTTATTTCTTCATGAATAATGTGAAATCCACTAATCACTTGCAATTATCTTTTATCTTTTCTCTAACCTTACACTTATTTCAAATATCCAATTATATTTATCCATACTTTCCTCAAGTTTTCTTCACATCTAAGTTTCATCATATAATGGATTGATTTCATTTCAATCTTATAAGCAATCTTTCATCAATTATAACTATTTCCAAGATGTATTCATTAATTCACTACTAATTCCACCCATAAACACTACTTTGTAAAGGTATAAGAAGGTAGAAATATGCATGGGCAAATGCATGACTGTACAAGTGATCATGCACGTCACTGCTAATTTTTTTTTTAAATTTTGAAGAACAGGAGTATGTGTAACACCCCTATACTCTATATAAATACTATACATATACCTTGTATACATACAGTACACATATTAAGTATAAGGATATCACTTTTCATTATAGATTAAAAACCTTTAACTTAGTTCCAAACAATAATACATTTTATTTAAAGAACATTTACAAAATCCTTATACTTTTGACGATATTATATATATATATATTACCTTGTCTTTTCCAAAATTCATTTAAGTATACATACATTTTTATCAAAATACAACATAATCAAATTGTACATGTATGCACCACCTTCTAGTTGGTCTCGAAATACTCTTACCCTTCTTGTGGCATAACCGTTTGACTCCCGAATCAACCATCTACTCACCTGCACGATTCACACAACCGCGCTAAGCTCGAAAGCTTAGTAGTACAAATTAATATTATAAACATACATTACAGAAAATCATACTCATATACTCATATATTAACTTCATATATCATTATTTTCTTATCATGTTTTCCATTTTCAATTACACTTTATACATATATTTCCACTAATCTCATAATTATATACATATACACCTATATCATTAAAACAAACCACAATTCAATGACTTATTAGAATATTCATAAAATAATACTCACAATGTCCACATCCATATACATATTATACATCATATTGTACTTTCATAATCTCATCATTCAGCATAGCTTCTCAGGCCACATTCCTTTTCAATAATTTACTTATGTATTGTAATCATATCATACTTTATAACATTACATTTCATTATCTTATTCAATTGATTAATCATTCATAATTCACCTTTAAGCAAAGACAAGCATGGCCCAAAAGAAACTAATATGCCATTCAACTTTCAGAGTTAATGTTTTGGTTTAATTATCACATTTATCATTATCCCAGCTAGGCTTCAAGGATTAGGCCCAACCAAGCTTCAAGGGGAGTGAAGCATGCTAAGCATCAACCCAACTTGGCTTCAAGGACCAAACCCAACTTAGCTTCAAGGGTTTGTAACATCTAAACTAGGCTTCAAGGACTAGACCCAACCAAGCTTCAAGGGGAGTAAAGCATGCTAAACTTCAACCCAACTTGGCTTCAAGGATCAAGCCCAACCCAGCTTCAAGAGATTGTTACTATTAGGCATGCCACCAACAACAAAACTCTGAAAATTGACTAACATATTAGACACACAATTCTTTTATTATTTCATTATAAATTACATTCTCATTTCCTCATAGTCATCTAGGCAACCATGCCCCAATTATTTCATTTGCATCATTATAGCCAACAACAATGGCTTCACATCTCATCATTAGGGTATACATAACCATTTGCATTGTACATACACTTTGAATGCTCATTATATCTTTCATATTTCATATTTCACCTTTATATCCCTTAACAATAGTTTCATATTTCATCATTGAGATATACATAGCAAATTACATTATTCATACATTTAGAATCTTCAACATACATTCCACATAGTACACATAATACAAATCATAGCACATTTCTCACACATCAACAATATAATAAATAACTTAACATATTTTCCAATTAAATGTGTTAAGTCCCATAGTCATGCAAATATATACAATAATATAGGGTTTGTACTTACCTCAAGAGCAACTCACACAACACAAAACTCCTCTTCCAAGAATCCTTTAACATTTGGATTAGGGCAACTCAATCTCTTCAAAACCTAATCCAAAGGTGATTATACACATAAGATAATAAGAACAAGAACCAACTAGGGCAAACTCTACACATGACACGCTCAACAACACGGGCGTGTCTCTGATCGTGCCCTAAACCAACAACACAGAAGCTCTGACACGCTCAGTAACACGGGCATGTCACTGGACGTGTCATTCATTCTGCCTCACAGAAACATTGACACACCCAACAACACGGCCGTGTTCATGGCCGTGTCAATTACTTTATCTCACAGTAGCTATGACACGCCCAATGACATGGCCGTATTAATGGTCGTGTCACCAATGTTAAGCTCAGCACTGTTGACACACCCAACGACATGGCCGTGTCAGGCAAAGATTATGCATTTCGAACTCTGATCCATGTAAACACAATCACTCCAAAATCCATAGTACAACACCCTTAATCAACATCTTAGTTTATATTCATAAATCACTTATCAATTCAACATTTATATAACTTCAACATTTTATAATCATAATCATTATATACACCATCCATGTACCAATTACTCAATTTCCCCAACTCATTTATACTAAACCCTTACTAAACAATTTCAAAACTCATCATCATCCTCACAAATAACCATATTATCATCATCTAAACACCAATTCAATACATATGTATACTTTAATCTTTCATTATCATCATCTTCACACACTAACCATATCAAATATAAACTCAATCAATAGAAATCAACACAAGGAAATGAACACTTACTTGAATCATTTGACAAATCTTAATTATCCACCTTCAATTCTCTTAAAACCCTTATGAATTTGATATATATGTGAACCAAATCCTCTTCTCTCTCTCTCTCTCTCTCTCTCTCTCTCTCTCTCTCTCCCACGTTCAAGAAGAAGAAGAAGAAGAAGAAAGAAAGAAAGAAAATTAAAGCTCTCTTGTCAAACTCTCATCCTTATCTTATATATATATATATAATAACAATATAATTAAATACCCCAAAAATTCTCCACCACAAATATTGGTCCTTCTTTGACTTTCTTTTCTTCTTTTTCTCTTGTCATTATTATCATTATTATTATTAATTATTTATTTTACAATTTACTTTTCCTACACCAATATATATATCATGTATATGTTGTGTATATGTTGGTATATGTATATGTCTTATATATGGTATTTATATTTCCCATGTTTTACAATTACAATATATACATATCATCCTTCATATATATCTATCTCTTATAATATCTTCTTTACATATTTCACCAACATACTCTTTCTCACAACTACTATTCCAAAGTGCATCAAAAATCGGGGTATTACAGTATGCATAGCCAGATGTATGACCATGTGAATGGTCATACATGTCTCTATTGAAATCTCCTTTCAAAGTTTTAAGGACACAAAGTATATGCATGTCCACATGAATGATCATGCGCCTCACTGTTGGGATTTCTTCTCAAAGTTTGACTAATAGAAATTTGCACAAGCAAACGTATGACTATACAAATGATCATGCGTATCTCTGCTAGAATTTCTTTTCAAGATTTAATTAAGAAGTTATTAATAATTTAACTCAAATAAATTAAGGAAACATGATCCAACCCTTCAAAGCACAATCAAATTCAAATCAAAACCTCCATAACCCTAAAATCTTTCAAAACCTTATTTTCTTCCACAACCTTATATCAACTCATAAATGATTCAATGATGAATTTAATCATTGTTTTAGTTAATAATCAATAAATACGCATTTACATATTGTAAGAATAACTTTACTATCATAGAAATAAAGTTTTATACTCATTTTTTCACAATTATATAATACACAATATCTTTCACAAGTAATAGTGTTTTATCAATTCACAAATCTCTTTTCATAATAAAATCAAGATCAATTCAATAAATAGCAAAATAAGTATTATACAAGCACTAACCTCTTTAAAAATACTCTTCCATCACTTTTCATTTCAATCTTTTATTTTAATGATGTTTTTCTCGATAAATAGCTTTAATTAGCTAAAATCCATC
Source organism: Garcia nutans (assembly GCA_947685225.1). Taxonomy (NCBI): domain Eukaryota; kingdom Viridiplantae; phylum Streptophyta; class Magnoliopsida; order Malpighiales; family Euphorbiaceae; genus Garcia; species Garcia nutans. Next base: position 13,226,851 of record CANTUV010000002.1, on the reverse strand, counting down.
AAAACTTGGGTTTTTTACCAATTCTCCATGATTTCTATGGTGAGAAATCGAAGAAGAAGAAAAAGAGATGAAGATAGAGGTGGAGATAATGAGTATGGAAATTTAGAAGGTAATAGAAGGCAATAGAAGATACTAGAAATCCTTAAATAGGCTTTAGGACTTTTATCCAATACACGCACTTATATAATAGTTTCGATGCATTCACTTTCTTTTATTGACTATTACTCTAATTTTTAACGTCGAGACATTATAAAAACAATTGCTTTAGACACTTTAAAACCCCCATTATCCATATTTCACATCTAAATTACAACTCGAATTCATTTTGAGCTACAAGGGTATTTTTGTAATTTCATACCTCTTCGAAATCTTTTCCAAAAATACGGATATTATCCTTACTCGGATTTAATGTTACTCCTATTAAGGCTTATTTAACCTTATCACTATCAATTCCAAATGCTCATGCTACACATAATATCATAATCAATCCAATTTACACTCATATATTCACTTACTACAAAAAATCAATACTTAAAATTTTAGAGCATTACAAATCTCACCCTCGTAAGAAATTTTATCCTCGAAATTTATCTATCTATTATAATTCATTCCTTAGATTCCAATAAATTATTAGTCTTCCACTATGTTACTTTGATATATCTCTTTAACCACTCATATTTTGTTTTCTTTTCATATCCTTCTTTTTCACAAATAGGTCTAATGCACTCCAAACAATAAACTATTAATTCTCATTCAATTCTTATAAAACATTCTATTACCATAAACATATGAAATATCAATTGTATCAAAACACAGATCCACTTATTCAATTCTCATAACATAGACAATAGCATTTTACTTCTCCCATAACTCCACATGCCAGAAATGCCTAAACCACGCTCTAATACCATTAAATGTAACATCCCCTTACAATTCTCATTAGAACTATCAAAGAATGTTACTCAATATACTGTCAGTACTATAACCATTTCATTAATAAAGTTTCCTTTCAAAGTGTTACTAATAAAAATTTTCAAATAATAATACAATCTGTATAACATAATACTTATAAATCCAACATTTAAACCAATCTCCAATATCTTCAATAATCCAAATACAAATTATAAATCAGATAACCATCATATGTTTGTCAAATCAAATAAATATATAATACATTGCATTATTTAATAATCATTCACTGGAATCTCAAACTTCATTCTCTAAATACATACAGTCCTTTCATGTTTACAAATTTGTACAATCTCTCAAATAGCTAAATTAAATTGTATATATACATTTCATAACTTATGAGTACAATATACAAAAGATCTCTATATGTACTGTAGATAATTTCTGAGATCCTTAATTCCACCGCTTAAGTTGCTCCGATGACATGATACCTGCGTGTCAGAAAATAATTCTAACACGCTAAGCAAAGCTTAGTGGTGCTTGTATAAACATATTTTGTCACTTAATATTAAAGAAAAATACTTACGTAAATATAGTAATAATACCCAGTTTAAATAAACATTTCAATATATTAAATATTTTCAATAACAAACCAACATAATATTTTAATAACACAAAATAATAACTTTAACTTTTATAAAAGTCATTATGCTATACTATACTTTTGATATTGCAACTTTTCTCTTTATGAATCATTTTATTTAAGACTTACTTTCTTATTTGTTAACATTGTTCATAATACGCTTATTTTATTTTTTAGTAAGTCTTACTTTTTTAGTTCACATATAGGATAATTTAATTCAATCTATAATTTTTGGCACTTAAATTTAGTACTATACTCGGGGGCACTTTGTATCTTATATCATTATACATACTTTCAATCATTATAACACATAGAAAGTTATTGATCAACTAAATAACTTGAGCATAACATTTCTATTATGTGCATTAAAACTTTCACTTGCAAACATTAATATATACATTACCAATCACTTTCACATTGTAACACAGTAAGTCGATTTTAAGTAATTGACTTATATTATTATTTTGCATTTCTTCTATTATTCATAACATCATATTCACATATATTTTCAATTTAGATAACTTCATTAAATATGTCCATACATACTGAACTCAAATCATAGGTTTGGATAACAAGTTAGTGTTGTAATTTTAATTCCAAATCTCAAGAATATATAATAGCAATTATGCCCACTGTCGCTGATGACACAATGTGTCCATTAATGGCACGAGGTACCCACTATCACTATGGCTATCCTTCCTCTAGTTAGCCATTCAATCCAAAGCTAGATCTAAAATCAGTATGATTTGGGCAATTCATTAGTTTTGATTAACACTTAATTATGTATATCACTTCATTGGAACAATTCTTTGATCAACACTTGGTATTACACATATTTATCATATATTCAAAATTTATTTCACCACTTGTTAGGGTTAATTTCAAAAATCTTTTACACTTTGAGGCCTTATAGTCATTTAGGTTGAAATCACAAATGAAAGACAATGAAAAAAACTACTTTAGGCAAATTCTTAAAGTGACACGCCCAACGACATGGGCATGTCAATGATCGTGTCACTTGCCCATTTTACAGAAGCTTTGACACACCCAACGAAATGGTCTTGTCATTGGCCATGTTATTTAAATTGCATTATAGTGGCTACGACATGCTCAATGACATGGGAGTGTTACTGGCCATGCCATTTAATTTTCATCACAGTAGCTATGACGTGCCCAATGACACTGGCATGTTACTGGTCGTGTCATCAAAGTTGAAACATAGCATCGTTGACACACCCGGTGACATGACCGTGTCACTAGTTTTGTCAGGCTACATTATATGTTTTGTACACTCAACCACTTAAACACAAAATATCCAAATCTATGATAAAAATTGAATCAAAACTAGTTTCTTTGTCATAGACAGAGTCTATATCAAATACTTTAATCACACTTCAATTAATCAAGTCTTCAATCATTACTTATGGCTAAAACAACATCAAACTTCCCAATTCTTAAAAAAAATTGAATTAAGAATCATACTCACCACCCATAAATTCTTTTTATTAATTTTTCACTCCTCAATCCATTTAATTAATATTTTCAAGAAATAATTTATTATAAATGACTCAATCAATCAATTCAAACATTAAAACTCATAGAAATTTAAATATTTACTAATTAAAATACATAAGCAAATACCTCTTTCAAAATCTCTCTTCTTCTCTGTTTTCCCTCTTTTTCTTTGATCACTTATTGATAATCTCCCCTTTTCTTGCTTATTCTTTTAAAAATCCATAACTAGATGTGATTCCCTCTTAAATTTTACCTAAATGTTTGAAAAGAAGGTGAAAGGAGGAGTTTTCGTGATGAAGATGATGATAGGCATGGATGATGAAGCAAGAAGAAAGGAGAAGGTCCTACACATTCACACACATATCCACTTATATATATATATTTTAATCTAGTGTGGCCACTCTCATCTTAACTATGGTGCACCCTTACTCTTAACCTTTGATTCTAATTTTATTTTTTGTCCCGTATAACCGTAAACATAATTTCTTCTATAAATTTTAAGATATACTATTGACTATTCTCTACTTATAGCATTTATTCACATTACTTTTATCACTATACACTATTAATTATCAATATTAGTTGAAAAGTTCCAAGTTTAAATCTTGACCATTACACTAAAGGCATGTGACATGCCAAACAATACCAAACACAATTTTCTAGAACTAGATGTTATATAAGGTAAAGTGGCCTACATATTCAATCTTTCACACTTTATTCATATTTTTCTACATTTCACATTCATTTTTCAGATTTCTACTCATATCCAACATCATTCTTAGTCACAAACTCAATGTGGCTAAATCCCACATTTTAACACATAACTCACACTTTTTACATTTTATACTTCTTATTAACAATAGCCACACTTTAATGGCTTAACCATCATAATTTAAGCAAATTAGGCTTTTTCATTTCAAACAATGTATCTCACATACAAATATCAATGTACAAGTCATATAACACATTCATCCAAATGCAATGTGTTATGTTAAAAATAATAGAATTGAAATAATAGCTATCAAAGTATGTACTAACCTCAAAAAGATCAAAATCTAAGCCAAGTTCCCCTTCCAACTCTACTTACACCAAATGGCCTTCACCACTTTGACTTAGCAAACCGATTATAACTCCAAAACACATTATGAATTTAAATAATTCATTAGAACCACATTTCTGTACACTTTAACTAATAAAACTTATTTTATCATGTTCCCTTGAAATTTTTGGTTTTTTCTCTAATACACTTTATTTTTAGAAATATATTCTAATCAATTCTAAATCATGTTTTGAGTTCAATTATGTATTTAAAATCATATTCTAATAGAATTTAAGCAAATTAAATTGAATTTACATTAATTCTTTACAAATTTCCCATTAAAATCCTAAATCACTCTATACTTCTTTCAAACTTCAACAAAACCTAAACAAATCAGTCAACTAACCATAAAATCTTTACTTCCATACCAAAATAACATCATCCAACACCATTTAAACAATTATTCAAAATTCTTTCAACAACTCAATTTTCACATATTCAATTATTTAAGAAAATCTTATCAAATTCAAAGCAAGCTTACCTACAAGTTGTGCTTTCCTCAAATTCTCCTTAATTTCTTATAGAAACTTGTAGGATTTGATGGATTGAAGAAGCAAAAATCTTCCTTTACACATCCATGGAATTCGGTCTTCAAGGGAGAATAAGATGGTGAAATTTGTTTTTTTTTTCTTTTCTTTTTCTTAACCATTCATATATAATTAATTAATTAATTAATATTTAAAATCCCAAGTTTTACTCTTCCACCAAAAAATATATTAATTTTGAATTTTTTTAACTTTTTAACTTTTACTTTTACTTTTTACTTTTTTTAGTGGCATTTATATTTTATGTATATTTTGTTTGTATTTCACATATACATTAGCTATTTCTTCATCCAATACTTCACTTAACCATTCAAAATTATTTATTCAAGGTATGACTAGAACAAGCGCATACAATTTATCTAAAAAGTTCAAATGGTACGGCCAAATTTTCAGCATATGGCAATGGTCTAAGCAAACTAAGTCCATATCGACCATGCCAGTGAAACGGAGTTCAAAAATTATAGCCATTATTTAGCCACTATTTTAGTGGATACCATGTGTACTAGTCATTAGAGAAATGCTTATAGAGAATTAAAGATCATGATTGGACCATTGTTAGTTAGGCCATATATGAGTGCCTAGTTCTTCCAAGCTCAATATTTATTAAGTCTCAACACTGTCAGGTTATTGATATCATGGATTTGATAGGTAAGACCTATGAGAAATGGAGTCACCACTTTGTAGGATCGATAAATTGTATGGGTGTGAGCGGGGATTTTTACCCCCACTCTTGGTAGAATAGCTCTTGTGACTTCAGCATTGTTAGGCTTTGGGCCTTAAAGAATACGGGCCTAAACATGGAGAATAAGAGTGGCTACAAGGATAGGTCAAGAAGAAAATAAAAGGTGGATGACTCAATTTATAAGAAATCCCCAACCCATATTGGGCCCAAAAAGTTGGGTACGCATGGGGAAGGTGAGAAATGACCCAGCACCCTATAACGGCTGTTTCATTAGCTTCTTTTTTAGGTCTAAATATTTTTATATTATGATAATATTGCTTATATTACAATTAATTAAAGTAAATAAGACAATATCATATCATAAATCAAATAGTAAAGTGGGCATCCATACAGATAGAAACATGCCTTTACAATGTCCAAAATCTATAAAAATGGGTACCTACTTAAAGTGAAAACATACCCATACAGAGACCTAACATCCATAATTAAATAACCAATAAAACTAATAAGTAAACTAAGGCACTCAAAAAAGGTGGAAACATGTATTTTACAATTTTCTTTTAAAACAAATAAAATGAAATAAATAAATAGATAGACAAGTAAATAGTAATAATAAAAAAAAATAAAACAAACAAAAATAATAAAAATAGTAATGATGATAATATTGTAATAGCAATTAATAATGAACATGCATAGATGAATTAAGTACCAAACAATTTCATGAATAAGTCCTGAATTAGTAAAAGGAAGACATAATTAATTAATATACAAAATGTATCAATGAGCAACATAAGAACTAAGCAAACTAATCTTGTTAATTAAGACCTAAAAAGGGATATTTCATTGTCAATTAAAACTTTATATTTTTTGCACAAAAGAAGAATTCAAGTTTGTCAAAATATTTGGCAGTAATATTAAGACTAACTAAGAGACATAGTAATAAAGGAGAACCCAAACATGAATAAACACAAAAATATATGTAAATTGATAGACCAAGCTAAAAGAAAGCAAAATCACTATGTATTAATTGTCTAATTCCATAACCATAAAACATTAACGTAACAACTCAAATAATATTCACAAAATACTTAAAAATTAACTAAAACAAAATATACTTTAGTAAGTTTAAATATCTATATTAATAAAATTATACTTGCTTGATTAGCTTCACCAAATATTTAACACTGAACCAAGCCTTGCTAAATGAATCACACAACTCTTTTATCTTGGATGGTTCTAATGGGTTTGGATCAATGGAGTTTTGGTTGAAGAAAGTAAGTTTTGGCTAATGTGTTCTTTTCCTCTCATTGTTTGTTTTTTTTCTTTGCTTCACTAAGATTTTCAATTGTCGTCCTTGGTTCCTGCTGGTCCTCCCTCTTTACTACTTAATTAATCTCTTTATATTGGCAATATTAGTGTTAATTAGTTTATAAATTCCTTATTTAGCTAGGAAACCCTATAATTATCCAAATAAACCTAGAGTTTAATGTGGATTCAGAAAACTAGACGATGGGCTTTATGACGACTCATGGCCAATTCACTATGGTAAATTTTTTATTTCTTGGGCTTTTTAAATTGAATATGGATTTATTAAGGGACTAGAATTAAAGGTCTATAGTTTTTCCCTTTGCTTGAATGATCTAGATTTTGTTGAAAGAGAGTGAAAAGCAATTTGATTTGCTACATGCTTTAATAAATTTGAACTGATCTTGGTGCCTTCTAATGGATGCTTCAACAAATTAGAACTAGTTTGAGTGCTTCAAATAAATGTAAGATCTTCTAATGGATGTTTCAATAAATCCAAACTGGTCCAAGTGCTTCAAATAAACCTAAGATCTTCCAATAGATGCTTTAATAAATTCGAGCTGGTATGAGTACTTCAAATGAACTCAAAACCTTTTAATGGATGCTTTAATAAAATCTAAGTTGGTCTGAGTGCTTCAAATATACTTAGAACCCTCTAATGAATGATTCAATAAATCCAAGCTAGTTTGGGTAATTTAGTAGGCCTAGGATCTTCTAATGGATGCTTTAATAAAATCAAGTTGGTCTAGGTGCATTAGTAAACCCAGGATCTTCTTAGGATGCTTTAAAAATCTTATCAATCTTTGCCATCTAGATACTTCAACAAATCTAATTTAGGCCAGAGATTTGGATACTTCAACAATCCAAAGAATAATTTTAAGTAGACTCAGCTATGGATACTTCAAAAAATCCACTAAAATTCCAACTAATAAAAATTGATTCTGGTACTTTGGCAAATCCAGAAAATGTTTGCCTTTGCAGAAATGGATCTTCATCTTGATTATTTATTATTTGGAATGAGCTCTTCTAACTAGACTAATCTTATGTCAATTGCATCTTTATTCATTCGAGAGTTCTGGCTTTCTTTTAGCCACTTGTTCCATTCCTCAATGGATTTTGCTCTCAATAATTTAGCCATTCTTTCCACTGGATACTTAATCTTTGCCTAGGCTTAAATTGGTAATTCTACCTCCTGTGTAGGCTACAGTCAATGTTTTTGTAAGCGTGCATCTCTTTTATTTTCTGCAATGGCCCTTTTCCCCCCTAATTACATGTTTGCTTTTGTTTGTTTACTTTACAGGGTGTCGATTATTCAAAGAATAGATGACATAAGACAACAAAAATGCAGTGTCATATACTCATGTATGCATGATATGCATGAGTGATACTTATAGTGGTTGACTTACAGATAGAGGTGATAAATATAAGCACTCCCCTTAGTACCTTCTATATGCTTGCTTGGGTCTTGCATTGAGAGATTGAAAGATGTCACATCCATGGCTTTATCTCTAAGGTGTTGAGAATAAAAGTAGTGAGGGCTTAGATAGGGTAGTTAGAGTCATAAGAGACATCCATTTCAATCCTTGATTAGTTGTTGACTTCTTTATGACATTACAAATAATCCTTTCATTAGCTCTCCTTTGCCCAATGTGTCCTATAAGGTTCAATAATGCAACATACTTCCCTAAGCTTGAAGGCTCATGTGATAAGAAAATAATTTTTTTTAAAGATTCATTTTCAAAATCACATGTTGGCTTTGTCGAATCAGTGTCAATATACCTCAGAGCTTGATTTTTCCAAATTAACATATCTATAACGTGACAATCTTAGTTACGTATTAAACTTGGGAATCATTTTCATTTGAGCAAGAACTGTTGTACTTCAAACAGGCACATGCACATTGCTTAGCCAAAGGTCTTATTGAGTTTAAATATTGTATATCTCATATGCATGCTGTGAGCGGGGATTTTTGCCCCCACTTCTGGTGGAATGGTTCTTACCACTTCGACACTGTTAGGCTCAAGGCCTTAGAGAACACGGTCCTAAATCCGGAGAAAATGGAGTTGCCACCCAGATGGGTAGGGAAAAATGAAAGGGGTGGATGACTCGATTCCTAAGGAATCCCTAACCCCCTATTGGGTTTGGAAAGTTGTGTACATGTGGGAAAGGTGAGAATGACCTAGCACCCCTACAAAGCCCGGTTCATTAGAATCAGCCTCCTTTTTAGGTCTTAATATTATAAAATTCTTAAATATAATGATGTTATCCATACTACATGTGATCATAAGAATAAATAAATACTTTATTAAAAATCATAGCAATGTCCAAAAAAAAAACAAATAAATGGATACCCATCCAAGGATGAAAACATGTCCTTACATCATCCAATGTCTGAAACTAAATAGGACATCCACCAAAAGGTGGAAACATATCCTTTACATTAATCCCAAAATATGAAAATAATTTAAATTACATGATGCTTAATTAATGAGATATCCACAAAGTGGAAACATACCTCTTACATAATGAAAAATAAAATAAACCAATAAAAGACATTCAACCATTCATCATGAAAGTAAACCATTCATTATAAGTTAAATAAAGATCAAGATATGAAGATGTAAACTAAGATTACAATATGTAAAGCTGGATTCAAATAGCAATTAAAGACTAAATATACATGCTAGGGTTTTATGAATTATGGTCTAGGAAAATACAATTAGGGTTTAGGGTTTCTTTTTTTAAAAATAGGATTAGGGTTCTAAAGTTTTTAGGGTTTAGATTCAAAAACTAGGGTTTTAAGATTTTGAGAAACTAATATTATTATAATTATTTTTTAACTATTGGGCTGCTATAAAGATTTTGGAAAATCAAATTAATTAGGGTTTAGGGCTCATACCATGCAATTCGGGTTTAGGAAGAAATAAACTAGGGTTTTGGAATTTATAAAAATAATGATCAAAGCTTCAAAGGTGGAGAATAAATAAGCTACTGCTAAAAATATTTGAGAAAAAACAAGTGATGCTATTGTGATAATACACCATAAAAACTTTAAACAAAGCTATTAGTATGTTGACTAAATAAACATATATTTGGAAGAGGTTATGCTAACAGGCTACTGGATTCAATTTTAAACAAAGATCATGCATGTTTCATGTTAAAAATTATCTAAACCATGTTATAATGAATTAATTAAGAAAATATCATCATTTTTTGGTTCTGCCACAATTGCACCATTCAAATTCTGGGGGAGCTTAATCAAGACAACACAACCTTATTGCCTTTATGAATTGGAGTGTTATTTTTGTTTTTGATTGCCTAGGGTTGCTTTCTGTTTCTCAAATTCAAAAGTTCAAGAATAATTCTTGAATAACTGTGTCGTCCTTGTTTATGTGATTAAAACTGCTATTTATAGGAATTTAAAACAAAACCTAATATGTTAAAGAAATTAAAAATTATTTAGGAAATTAATTGAGGCTTCCGAGTAAAATAAAGTTTTGGCAAAAATCGGTCAACGTGCTGACACGAGGTGTTGGGTTGCTGCTAGGTGCTGGGCTGCTGGCACACGAGTAACGGACTACTGGGCGAGCAAGGCTGCTGGCACATGAGCAACAGGCGAGCGAGCAATGAGGCTGGGCGAGGCACTGCACAATTTGCCGCAGGCTTGGCCTGAGGCAAATTGGGGCAGGCTAATTCATTGGCATGCCGTGTGCTGCTCACCGATTGGTCCGTCTAATTTTTTATTTATATATATATATATATTATTTTTTAAAAAATAAATATTATATATTATTAATAAAAATAAATAAAATAAAAAATTAAAATAAATATTAAATATTAAAATAAATAATAAATACCATAAAAATTATTTCAGACTTATTTTAAAATATTGGACTGGACTTGGTAAAAAATTAAGGGTCTACAGTTTGCCCCTTGCTTGAACGATCTGAGACTTTCAGTGGAAGAGCGTGAAAAGAGACTGTAAGCATATTTTGGATGAGGATGGGTTCTCGACCCGAGATTGGCAATGGTTTGGGTACTAAACCTGAGACTGAATTTGATTTGGGTACTTAGACCAGAGACTGAATTGATTGGGTTCTCGACCCAAGATTAGATTTGGATGCTCGATCCTAAACTGAATTTGGGTGCTCGACCCAAAATTGGATTTTGATTTGGGTACTTGGATCCCATATGGGAGTTGGGTGCTTGTCCCAAAACTGGATTTGGGTTCTTGACCTGAACCTAGATTCTCGATCCTAAATTGGATTTGGGTGCTTGACCTGAGATAGGAGTTGGGTGCTTGACCCAAAATTGGATTTTGGGTACTCAACCTAAGATGAGTTTGGGACTTAAAAGTGATTTGGGTTCTGGACCTGGTGGTGAGTTCTGGACTAAAAAATAATTTGGGTTCTAGACTTGGTGGTGAGTTCTGGACTGAAAAGTGATTTGGGTTCTGGACCCAGGGTGAGTTCTGGACCAAAAAATGATTTGGGCTCTAGACCCAGTGGTGAGTTCTAGACTCAAAAATATTAGTTCTAGCCCAAAGACTGAGGTAACACTGTAACTTTAGTAGCACAAATATGGGCTGATGAGCACAATCTCGTGAGGGTGCCTAATTTTTCCTGAGAGACAGTCGAATATCCAAGGTTACATTTTTGGTTGTCCGATCGCACAACAGTTCTCGGCTCTCATCATGTGTACACCCAGTGTTATCACTTGAGTTGCCTAACCTAATACCAGGTAAAATAGTATTAGTATGCTTTACAATTTATGTAAAAAGTTTTACTTACCTTTTGTTATCCTACAGGTCAACTTGGCTTGCTGGAAAGTTGAAGAGCGGGCAAATTGGACTACATTTATGAATGTTGCACTACTTTACCAACACTCTCGTTGAATCATTTTGGTCATGTGTCTAGTGGCTAGTTTCTCGGAGAAAAGGTGTATGATTAGTTCCTTGATCCTGAGTAGCGGAGGGTCCCGATGAACTATCCAACGTATACTTTGAATATTACATCAATGCTGGAGAATTTGTGGTGGTTAGCTCAGAATGGCTATGATGTTAAAAATTATCTTTGTGTACCCAGCGCATCATACACACAATTCATTCGAACACAGCTCTTGAACTTTGACGCGTCTCTTGTTGGCGTTCGAGGATTTCTCGAGGAGGAAGAAGGAAATGATGAGGAAACTAGTGATGACGAGGAGATGAGAGAATTTATCTGTCATTCTAGGGCTGGAATCTCTCAGGTAAATACGTGTCATTCTATCATTGCAATTGCTTCTTTTTCAACTTATTTTGACTGTTCTCATGATTATTGCAGGCTGTCGGCTCATTTGATCATGAGGCTGGACCTTCCTTTGTTGTTCCTCCATTTGCTCCTTCTCACCAATTGAAAGTGCCATCTCATCCACAAGGCTCTGATACGAGTTACCTGGTGGGTCATCCTATTCCATGATGATTTATGCTATATGTATGCATCATTATGCATATTCTTACCCTTTCATTTTCTAACTCACAATAGATGCTTGAGGAACAAAATAAGAAACTACAAGAGGAGTTAACTGCTAGCTGCCAACAGATCACCCATCTCAAAAAGATTGTATCATCAGTCGGAGTAAAACTTTTGAGACTTTTGATTCTAGGGAATGAGGGTTCCTGGTGCTTCATCTTATAGGGGGCCCCAAACTGATGACCATGAGATTCCTTCATCTACTCTAGATGATTACTGCTATAGGCCTGAATTCCAGGGTAATAGAGGTTCAGGTGCTCCTTCTTCAGGTGGACTTGGGACAGATGATATGCCTCCTCCTCCAATAGGCGATGGCTTTTTCAGGGCTTTGTTTGATTATGAACTACCTCCTCCTTCTCAGTGATCCATCATCATTTTATTAATTAAAAAATATTGTATTATTATTAATAATAATAACAATAATAATAATTATTATTTTTACTGCAACTTTTGACTTTTTTTTATCATTTTGTATTATTATTATCATCATTATTATTACAGTATACACAGAAGTCCCTCTCATAATTCAAAATCCTAAAGCACCCCTGATTTGCAAATCCAAACTTAATGTGGCAACTCAAAATCTTTTCAACTTAAATTTCCTTTCCTTATGCGTCTCGGCCCTAATTATTGCTCTTTCATTGTCAACCTCAGTGGACAAAGTAATCTCTTATATAAAACTACTTTCAATGCTATAATTCCCGATGAAAACTAAGAAATACTCCATGAACTTTTATTTCAGCATCAAAATCCATTTCAATAATTTTAATAATTTTCTTTTAATTTCAACAATGACATAACTCAATTTAAAGAAAATTAAAGGTTATTTAAAAATATGAAAGCTTTGAAAATATCTTGGTCTCAAATTAATACTTTGAAGTGCTTTCAAAATGTCAAATTAGACCATTCTTTTCTTCATGCCATGGTTTTCTTTTGGGATGTGAATTCTAGGACATTCAAGGTAAATGACTTTGGGATATGTCCCATGATTGAAGAATTTGAGGCTATCCTTGGATATCCAGCAATCACCCAATGGCATTGCCCATATTGACTTCCAAAACTCAACAAAAGATGCAAATGTTGCTTCAAATTTCAAAGCCTGAAGTTGTGCAATTGACTAGAGGTGAGAAAATTTTGCTTGGTCCCTTGATTGACTTTTGCATCTCTCATTTGGCTCTCACTAAAGTATGGTGACGTATGCTTTGTCTATGATCTTGGACGAGACCCTAGTTGGATTGGATCAATTCAAATTAGAATCTTCGAGGAGATTGGCCAGAAGTCCCTTGCTGCTATAGGTAATTACCTAAATCTCCTTTTCGAGTTTTCAATTTAGGCCTTTTTTTCTTTTTATTTTTATTGCTCTAATTTTTGTCTAGTCCGCCTTTGTAGGTTTTCGGAACTAGCGAGTTGTCCTATCTTTTGCCTAAGTCGCCCTTACAGGTTTTCAACTTAGTGGACCCTTTTCTTATTATTCTATTATTGGTTCTAATTTTTTCCTAGACTGCCCTTACGAGTTTTTGGAACTAGCAAACTGCCCTAACTTTTGCTTAGCCCACCCTTGTGGGTTTTCAACCTAACGGGCATCATCATTTTTTTTCTTTTTTTAAAAAAATTTGTTTTATTGGGTTTATAGATTTGGCTTCAAGAGCACCTGTGCTTGCTTGACATTCCATCCATGGATTTTTCCAGATATCTACCACGACATCACTCTGCAAGGAAACTATTCTATCCTACTTCTTCATATGTCGACTGGGCTGACTTGATCCAGTCACGCGCTGCAGTCGACATCCATTGGTTAGTACCTTCGTGAAAGATTTCTCATATCACTATTTGGGCATATTTGATGTATGTTCCTCTTGCTACTCTTTGTTGAGGTACTTGCTATGATCCTCACCAGCTTGATCATCAGTATGGAGCTGAGCCTCAAGGTTCTGAGTTTACTCCTAACTTGGACATGCCTCGTCTGACTGAAGCCTTCTTGGATTGGACCAAGCAAAGCTGGCCTACATGTCACACTTATCATCTGCCATAGATTTTACATTTTGTTAATTCTTTAGAAAGAACAATGTTAGGATGAAAAATAATGAACATAATAAAAGATGTTTCTTTTCCTTTTATAATTTGTCATCACCTTTTACTATTGTGTTATTTATTTTGCCATATTTGGTTAAATACTTGAAACAGTGCACATAGAACAATTTTAATATTATCTTTATTTTATTAAATTGAAAAAAAAATCAAACATAAAGCCAACATACACAAGATCACTCCTGTTGCCAACCAGCCCTTTCGGATTTTCTAATTGATATTTTTCTCTCGTTTAGTCCTAATTGTTGCCTAGTATGCCCTTTTAAGTTTTTGGAACTAGCAGACTGCTCTAACTTTTTTCTAGGCTGCCCTTTTTGGGTTTTCAACCGAGCGAGCTCTTTTTTTATTATTATTTTTCTATTTACACATAAAACTTCTTCAACCTGTCCATGTTCACCGGCTCATTAAATTCATTCATGTTCATGTCTGATATTTTGACTGTACCATTGCTCATGACTTGTTTCACAATATATGGTCCTTCCCAACTAGGCCTAAATTTTTCTCTTGGATCAGAGACATTAGGCTTACACTGATTCAACACTATGTCGTCGATTCTAAACTTTCTGACCTTAACCCTTCTATTGTAGGCTCAGGCTATCTTCCTTTGATAGAGCTGATGATGATATAGTGCTTTCAACCTCCTCTCTTCTAATAAGGCTAACTGTGTGTATCTTCTTACTACCTACTCCGTCTTAGGCAGTTCGGCTTCCAGGGCCACTCTTAATGACTTGATCTCTATCTCAATTGGTAACACCGTTTCCATCCCATAAACCAAGGAAAATGGTGTCATTCCATTCAGTGTTCATACACTTGTTTTGTATCCCCACAAAGGAAAAGGAAGTATTTCCGACCAATCCTTGTATGTCTTGGTCATCTTGGATAGAATCTGCTTAATTGTCTTATTTGTCACTTCTACTGAACCATTAGCCTTTGTTTTATAAGGGGAGGATCGATTATGATGAATTTGGTACTTCGAGAATAAGTCCCTAATTGTTCCTTAAAACTGTACCCCATTGTCTGATATCACACTATGCGGGACCCCATATTTGTAGATAAGATTCTTTTCAATAAATGTAACCATTTGCCTTGGCCCCAGCTTGTTGAAAGATTCAGCTTCAACCCATTTTGAAAAATAATCCACTGCTACCACAATAAAGCGGTGATCGTTTGAAGCCATCGGATGTATGTCTCCTATAATATTATCAATCCCCCAAGTTGCAAAGGGCCAGGGTGAATACATAGAATGCAATTCTTCAGGAGGCATGTGGTTCAAATTACCATACATCTGACATTGCTGGCACTTCTTTACAAACTCAATACAATCTCTCTCCATGGTTAACCAGTAGTAACCTTGTATAATTATCTTCTTAACTAGGGCTAAACCACTCGTGTGGACCACAACTTCCCACATGTATTTCTATCATGATATGCTAAGCTTCAAGCTTTCTCAAGCATCTCAAGTGCACCCCATCAAGCCATCTTCGATACAACTCTCCATGAAAGGTGATGTATTATAAGGACCATCGCCTTATGGCTCTTCTCTCTTCCCTTGTTGCCTCTAACGGTTATTCTTTATTCTCTAAAAACCATCTTATGGTGTCATACCACGCATCATGGTCTATATCTGTTTCCATGATTATCTCATATTCATAGCAAGGAGTTGATGAACTGGTCTAAACCAGAGGCTTAAGAAATAAGTTTACAGGATTCTCCCATACTAAAGCCAATGTGGCTAGGGCATCGGCCATCTAGTTTTCTTCTCTTGGTAGGTGTATAAACCTGCAATCCTTAAAATTCTTCTTCATCATGGTCAAGTAATGGTGGTATGGTTTTAGCTTCTCTTCTTTCAACTCCCACTCTCCATTCACTTGGGATACTACTAGAAATGAATCACCAAAAACTTGCACTTTATCTATCTTCATAATCATCAGGGTTTTCAAACAAAAAATACATGCTTCATACTCCACCATATTATTGGTTGCCCTGAATTTTAACTTCTTAGCTAAAGGGATAAGCTCCCCTTTAGGTGATTCTAATATGACTCCCAAACCTGCTCCTTTCCTATTTACTGCTCCATCAAAATACATCTTTCATCCTTATACTTCTATGGCCTCTAAATGTTCATCAGGAAATTCCAAGAATACCTCTTCACTATCTGGCAATGGTTGTTGAGCCAGGAATTCTACCACTGCTACACCTTTGATTGTTTTCTTAGTTACACACTCAATCTCAAATTCTTCCAAAATTATCAACGATCGACCATATTTCCCAATTAAAGAGGGTGTCTCCCTTAAGTACTTCACCGGATACAACCTAAAAATTGCTTGCACACTATAAGATTGAAATTAATGTCGTAACTTCTTTCAGGATCAAACCACTATTAATGTCTTTTCACTAATACTATACTTGATTTCATAAGGTAGGAGCTTTCTACTCAGATGGTAGACCATGTGGTCAACCCCTGACTCATCTGCTTGGGCTAGCATAGCTCCTATTGAATCTTCCTCTACTGCCAAGTATAGTAATAAGGGTTTACTTGGCTTGGGTGGTTTTAAGATAGATGGATTCAGCAAATAATCTTTTATAAGCTCAAAGGCCCTTTAACACTCTTCATTCCACTTGACTGGCTGGCTCTTTTTAAGCAACTTAAAGATAGGTTCGCAAATTGTGGTGAGCTTTGCTATGAACCTACTAACATACTGTAACCTGCCAATGAAGCCCTGAACTTCTCTCTCCATCTTAGGGGCTGGCATATTCCTTATTGCCTTAACCTTGTCAGGGTAAATCTTAATGCCATTTGGACCAATCAAGTGTCCCAACAACTTGCCTGAAGTAACCCTAAATACACACTTCTTTGAGTTTAGTCTTAACTTATACTTTAATTCTCTCTCAAAGAATAACTCTAAGTTTTGAAAGTGTTGTTCCCTTGTGTGAGCGAGGATTTTCTCCCCCACTCCTGCTGGAATAGTTCTTGCAACTTCTGCACTATTTAGGCTCAGGGCCTTAGAGAAAACGGGCCTAAGCCTAGAGAAAATGGAGGACGGGCCAAAAAATAGAAAGGGGTGGATGACTCGATTCCTAAGGAATCCCCAACCCCTTAATGGGTTCAAAAAGTTGGGTACATGTGGGAAAGGTGAGAAACGGCCCATCACCCCCACAATGCCCTTTTCATTGGAACCGACCTCCTTTTCAGGTCTTAATATTATAAAATTCTTAAATATAATGATATTATCCATACTACATGCAATCATTAAAATAAAGAATCATTATATTAAAATTAAAGCAATGTTCAAACAAAATAAATAAATGAACACCCGTCCGAGGATGGAAACATGTCTTTACATCGTCCAATATCTTAAACTAAATAGGACACCCACCGAAAGGTGGAAACATGTCCTTTACATTAATCCCAAAATATAAAAACAATTTAAATTACATGAAAATTAATTAATGAGGTACCCAATCATGGAAACATACCTCTTACAATTTTAATAAATAAATAATAATCGAAAAAAATATTCATCCATGATAAATTAAATATATCAAGCATTGAAAATAAATAAATCAATCATCAAAACATATAATAAACTACATAATTAAATCTAAAATTAAATGAAGAAATAAATATATAAATTTAGGGTTTATATCTTAAATTAAGGTTTTTAGAATAACTAAATTAGGGTTTAAAATAAAGGAAGTTAAACACAAAGACTTATAATACACAACTAACTATTGAACCCTTAGATGAGCCCATACGGCAGTCCCGCAAGCTGGTTAGTGGGCAGGGGTCAAGGGGGGCACTGTGTAAAATTTTGAAAACTGGTCTTTAGGGTTGTAGGTTTTGGTGTTGAAAATTTTGAAAACTAGTTTTAGGGCTTGAGGAAAATATGATTAGGGTTTTGGAAAACAAGGCTAGGTTTTTTAGTTTAGAAATTAGGGTTAGGGTTTTGATAAAAACTTATAACTTTTATGAAGACAGTGCTAGGGTTTAGGGTTTTGATAAAAGCATGGTCACTGTGTAAACCCTAATAACTTTTAATATTGATATTGGTATGAGACATGACTATTGAATATATTTCAATGAAGACACGGTGGATATAAATTTATAATGTTATAAAAAAGAACTTTATTTGGACGTGTTTAAACTAAACAATAGATATGAACTTCATAAAATTAGTAAACAGAACTCGTTATGATTTTAGAGAGTTTAGAAGGTTGTACCTGCATTTGATGACTCCACCACAATTCAATAACTTCAACTCTAGTTGGACAGAAACTAAGACAGTGTATCACTGCCTTTGTAAAATTGTTCAAACGGTTTGATGCTTACTGCTTTGTTGCTTTCTATTTCAAGTTCATGAAGCTTGCTTAGGGGTTTTTGTTGATGGACACTGAATTTTCCAGAGTTCCAGTAGCCAACCAAAAGCCAAAATTCCTCTCTGTGTCCAAATTGTAAAAGTCCCAAAAAAATTGTTCTCTTCTAGCTGAATAAAAATTCTTCCTTGGTCGAATCAAAAATCCCCCTTGGCCGAATTAAATTTCACCTCTGTGTGTTTTTAATGTGGTATTTATAAGAAAAAATCAAAACCTAATACTAATTGGTTAAGGAAATAAAAATTGTTTAGGAAAATATTAAAAACCAAGTAAAATAAGGTTTTGGCGAAAACTACGCATGGGCCCAGGCGAGACTGGCGTTGGGCACTACTGCACGAGGATCGGACTGGGCATGGGCAAAATTACGCATGGGGCTAGAGAAAAAATTGTGCGTGGGCACAATTTTGTTGTAGGTTTTTCCTATGGTAAATTGGCACATGGCCAATTCGTCGCTAGCGACTTTCGTCGCCAATTTTTTATTTGATATTTTTATTTTTATTAAAAATAACTACTAAATTTTTATAAAAATAAAATAAATATTATAAGTAATAAATATTATTAAAAATAAATTTTATTAAAATAAATAATAAATATTAAAATACCATAAAAAATTATTTTGGACTATTTTAAAATCTTTGGATTGGACTAGGTAAAAAATTAAGGGTATACACCTTGTATCTGACTTCACTATCATATCATCAACATACACTTTGACTTCTTTGTTCATCATATCATGAAACAAAGTGGTAGCCATCCTTTGGTACATTGCTCCAGCATTCTTTAACCCAAACGACATCACCCTATAACAAGTTATACCCTACGTAGTAATGAAGGCAGTTTTAGCTTTATCCTCTTAGGACATTAACACTTGGTTGTATCCAAAAAATCCATCTACAAACAAGTGTAGTATGCTAGATGTTGCACTATCAATAAGGACATCTATATGGGGTAAAGGAAAATCATCTTTAGGGGAAGCTTTGTTCAAGTCTCTATAGTCTACACAGACCCTAATTCTTCCATCTTTTTTTTGGCATAAGTACTGTGTTGGCTAACCAATCCGGATAATCTATCACTTTAAGGAACTTTACTTGTATTTGTTTAGTGACCTCTTCTTTAACAAATTCATCCCATTCTGGTCTTAACCATCTAAGCTTTTGTTTGGCATGTTTCATGTGAGCGTAAGTAGGAATCAAATGCTCGACTATGTCTCGATCTATTCCAGGCATATCTTCGTAAGACCAAGAAAAAACCTCCTCATATTTTTTAAATATTTTTTCAAATCTCTCTCTCATCAGGAGTAAGGTCAGATGCTATGCTAATATTTTTAGGATTATCGGTTGTTCCCAAATTTAATGATTGTGTATCAATAGAGTTAATATTAAAAATGCTCATGTAACCACTATTTGAATGTATGCAACCATCAGGAAAAACATCACATAAGTAAGCAAAATCAGACTTTATTGCATTCATTTTGAAAAAGAAAACATCATCACCCTCATACAAAGTAGACAAATTAAAATCAAAATCAAAATCATTATTCTCAAAATTATAAAGCAGAACATCTTCGAACTTTTCTTTAACCAGAGCAACAATCTCGTTGGGAGTCTTCTCGACTTTTAGGATAACTTTCTTCTTTTCTTCCAAATTGGCTCCTTATCAGTTGGCAGGATGAGCTCTTTCTTCACTTGTTCCACCAGTTTGGCAATATTAGCAAAAATGTCAAAACCCGGGATCAAATTTCCCATGAACATGACTGGCTTGGGCTTCCCTTGGAGTGGTCTCATGTCTGGAGCTTTGACAAAAATCTCTTCAAGTGATGGGAAGCTCATCTTCTCATTCTTCTTTAGCTGAACATCTTTACTAGCTTCTTCATACCCAACCTTTCTTGGAAGCATGAGTTTTGAAGTCTGGAAGCTTTGTCACACTGGCGTTACCCTTTCCAAGACCAGCACCATAAAGGTAGCTCATATTCTTCATCATGCTTAGGACCTTGGAGTCCACTATTCCATCATAAAAAATTATGGCTACATGGAAACCATTAGGAGTCTCTCAATCATTAGAGCATTGACCACTTCATTATCCTCGGCCTCAATGACCACCGTCTCATCTCTGTTTGGGGAACTTGATTTTTGATAGAGTGTTGAAGGAACTCCACCAAAAGGATGAAACCAGGGGCAGTACAAAAGTAACAAGTATGTCCAAAACCATAAATTTTACCATGGACTCAATTGGACCAACCTTCACAACAGCTTTGAAAGTCCCTTCAGTGTGTCTTTTAGTATTGTCATAAGCCTAATGGTCACTTCGGTTGGGCTTAGATCTCTTGTTGACATAGCTAGTATTTGCAAGATTTTAAGCAGGCAAACATTTATGGCAGACCCATCATCAACCATCACACATGGAGTCCTTTTTCCTTTGACTTCTACTTTGATAAAGAGAGGGCGGATGTGATCTCTTGGCAAATCCGCATCCAAGAATGATACTATTCCCACATCAACTTCGCTCTTCTTTTGAATATCTTCATTCTTTTGAAGTTAACCAGTTTCTCCTTTTCAATTTTTGAGTTTATGCGTGTACAAAGCATTTTCAAAATCACTTTCGAATATTTTGCCAAGCAGGGGGCAAGGAGAAGATATGAGGGCCAGCTAAAAAAATAGCTGAATTTTTTGCAAAAGAAAGCACAAAAAAATGGAACATTAGAACTCTTAAAAGAATAAAGATGCAAAAGATAAAAGGTCAAATCGGATAGAAGAGTTGAAGCAAATATAGGACAAATGTCCAAAAGGATGATCCATGTTTTAAGGGTAAATATCCAATCTCCAATAAATAAAGATCCATTTTTGGTAGGTAAAGACCCACAATCCATTAAAGAATAGAACGACCAACTAGGCCAGAATTCTCAACTGATAACAGGTCAGTAAAATTTAGTTTAGAATCGAGTATCCAAATCTAGTCTCGGGATTAGCACCCAAAATCTAGTCTTGGATCAAGCACCCAAAATCCAATTTCAGATTAAGCACCCAACTCCTGTCTCGGGTCGAGCACCCAAATCCAGTTTAGGATTGAGAATCCAGTTTCGGGTTGAGAATCCAAATCCAGTTTTTGGTCGAGCACCCAACTCCTGTCTCGGGTCCAAGTACCCAATCCAATTTCGGGCTGAGCACCGAAAATTTAGTTTAGGATCGAGCATCCAAATCCAGTTTAGGATCAAGTATCCAAATCCAGTTTTGGGTCAAGCACCCAACTCCTGTCTCAGGTCCAAATACCCAACCCAATTTTGGGTCGAGCACCCAAAATCCAGTTTAGGATTGAGCACCCAAATCTAGTTTAGGATCAAGCATCCAAATCCAGTTTAGGATCAAGCATCCAAATCCAGTTTTGGGTCGATCACCCAACTCCTGTCTCAGGTCCAAGTACCCAATCCAGTTTTGGGTTGAGCACCTAAAATCTTGTTTAGGATCGAGCATTCAAATCTAGTTTAGGGTCGAGCACCCAAAATCAAGTTTCAGGTTGAGAACCCAAATCTAGTTTTGGGTTGAGCACCCAACTCCTGTCTCGGGTCCAAGTACCTTATCCAATTTTGGGTCTAAGTACCCAATCTAGTTTCGGGTCAAGCACCCAAATTCAATTTAGGATCGAGCATTCAAATCTAGTCTTGGGTTGAGCACTCAAAATTCAGTTTTAGGTCGAGCACCCAAATTAAGTTTAGGATCGAGCATCCAAATCTAGTCTCGAGTCGAGCACCCAAATCCAGTTTAGGATCGAGTATCCAAATCTAGTTTTGGGTCAAGCACGTAACTCCTGTCTCATGTCCAAGTACCCAAAATTTAGTTTTTGGTCGAGCACCCAAAATCTAGTTTAGGATTGAGCATCAAAATCTAATTTTGGGTCAAGAATCCAAATTCAGTTTCAGGTCGAGCACCCAACTCTTGTCTTGGGTTGAGAACCCAAAATACAGATTTGGGTCAAGCACCCAAAATCTAATCTTGGGTCAAGAACCCAATTAATCCATTCTTGGGCCTAAGTATCATAATCAAATTCACTCTCAGGTCGAGAACCCAATATCGGGTCGAGACCCAAAATCTAATCCTGGGTAGAGAATCCATCCTCGTCCAAAATTTGCTCAAAATCATGTTGCTTTTAACTCTCTTCTACTGAAGTCTTAGATCGTTCAAGCAGAGGGCAAACTGTAGACCCTTATTTTTTTACCAAGTCCAGCCCGATATTTTAAAATAGTCCGAAATAATTTTTTTAGCATTTATTATTTATTTTATTATTTATTACTTATTTTAATAATATAATATTTATTATTTAATATAGAAAAGAAAAAAAGAAGATTATATTTATATAATAAAAATAACATAATACATAAATAAATAAAAATAAAAAAATCAGACTAATCGGCGAGCGCGCTGCCGCGAGGCAAGCAATTCGCCACAGGCCTGGGCCTATGGTAAAGTCGCTGCGCTTAGTTCACCGCACGCCAGCACAGCAGCCTACCTAATTTGCCACATGCCAGCAACCCGTAGCTCGTACGCCCAGTCTCGCAGCAATTGTTTTAGCAACCCGTGCCCGCGGCCAGTTTTTTTACAAATCTTTATTTAGCTTAGTTTTTAATATTTTCCTTAACAGTTGAATTTTCCTTAACCAGCTAAGATTATGTTTTTTTTCCCCTATAAATAAGGCATTAAAACACAAAAATAGGGATGACATGATTATTCAAGGACTTGGAAAAATTATTAAGACGGGACTTTTTCCTTTTTTCGGCTGAGACTCTGGAAAACTCAGTAACCAAACTTCATCAACAAACAAACCCTAGCAAGTTTCATCGACAAAGGAGATAGATAAGATGATAGACAAAGAAGATCAAAGACACACAAACCTTACAAAGGTAGTGCACTCACTGTCTTGGAAAAGCTCACTCAGAATTTTCATGCAATGATTTTGGTGGAGCCAACAAAAGAAGGTACGTCTCTAAATTTAAATTTATTTAAATAAATCCTATTAAGTTTTGGTAATTATTAATATGTTTCATGCAAAACTAATACTATAGCTAATAATATTATTTTTATAAAAATCTCAAAACCCTTTTTCCTAAATCTTAAATCCTAAAATCTTAATTTTCAACACCAAAACCAATAACCCTAAAATCCAGTTTTCAAAATTTTCTCCGGGTTTAGGCCCATGTTCTCTAAGGCCCTGAGCCTAATAGTGTCGAAGTCGCAAGAATCATTCCACCGGGAGTGGGGGCAAAAATCCCTGTTCACAGTGGCAACTCCACTGGGGATAAGAGAAATTGATTCTGTTGGTCTTTATATTATTTTATTCTTTCTTATTATGATATTGTCCATTGTATCATTTAGATCAATTATGGAGATACCAAAAATCAATTGTGAGCCTAGTTTATACTAAGAATTATTAATCATGGGCTTATTTTTGGCATAAATCATTAGTTACTTTTTCAAGTAAGAAATCTATTAATGATAAACCTCTTAATTTAGTTTTAATCCTGATGGCATGGTGGTGTTTAGATGATTGTTTATGAATGAAAGAAATGGGAGAAAATGATACTTTATGGATGGTTTGTAGTGTTGTAAGAAAATTAGGTTGAATGTAAGGTGTAAGGGCTTATTTTGTGAGAAAAGGAAGGTGTTTATGTTTGCTTTAAAATCTGGAATTTCAGAAGTTAAATGGTTGATTGTAACAACAAAAATGGAACTGGTTGAATGTTTTTGGATCACATACAAAACCCTATTAGTTTTTGGAAACTAACAAAACCCAAATGTGTTAAAACACTTCAATTCAGTCAAAAGATAATCTGTCTCTATTCCAAAATTGTTTCCCTTTTTAAATAAGGAAACAAAGAAGAGTTACAAGCTAAATAAAGGCAATTAAAGCCAAAGAAAACTGCCTACAATAAATCAACATCAAACACGTATTAAAAGCAAGATAATAATGGAAAATGAAACTTAAAAATAGAAATTGAAGTCGTCAAACGTCCCCCACATGTATAAGCTAGAAACAAGTGCTAAAATCAATCTTTAAGTGCATTATGTAGGGCTTTAAATTGGTCTTCAAATATAAGGTCTTGGAATATCCCAAAAGGCTTCAAAATGAGTTGAATCTTCATGTTATGTATGGGTTCAAAGTAGAGTTCTCCATTAGGATCAATAACATCATCTTCATCATCTTCCAAAAGAGTATGAAGGCCCATATCAAGAGTGTCTTGAATGGCAAGGACTGATGGACCTCCATCATTCTCCCCTTCTTAGGAAGTCTCCTCTTGCATAGAAGGTTGCATTGAATCTTCAACAAATTTAGAGAGGTCGCTTACATTGAATGTGTTGGAAATCTTGTAAGATGGTGGAAGCTCAATCTCGTAGGCATTCTGATTTATCTTCTTTAGGACTTTATAAGGACTCTCCACTTTGGGCATTAGCTTATTCTTCCTTTTTGAAGGGAATCTCACCTTCCCCAAGTACACCCACATAAGATCACCTTCTTTGTATTCAACAATAGATTTCAGCTTGGATTGACGCTTGTGGGCATCATTCTTCCTCTGAATATGTTCTTTTGCCTTAGTATGAAGTTTGACTATTTCAACAGCCCTTTCTTCAGCCTTTAGTTTGGATGGGACACTAGCATGTGCTTTGCTTAAATCAATTGGAATAAGAGGGTTAGCACCATAAACTAATTCAAAAGGAGTAAAAATTGTAGTCTTACTCTTGGAACTGTTGTAAGCAAACTTTGCATGTGCCAATATAGTATCCCAATTCTTCACCTTTCCCTTCAGCAAACTTCTCAAAATGTTACCAAGGCTTCGGTTGACCACCTTGGTTTGTCCATCAGTTTGAGGATGAAATGTCGTGCTAAATTTCAGAGTCGTGCCAAGTCTTGCCCATAAATGTCTCCAAAAATGACTCAAAAACTTTACATCCCTATCACTTATAATATTTCTTGGAATTTCTTGGAGTTTTACAATGTTTTCAAAATACAAGTTCAAAATATGTGATGCATCATTAGTTTTGTTACAAGAAACAAAATGAGCCATTTTAGAAAATCTATCTACAACAACCTTAAAATCATGATTTCTCCTTGTTCGTGGCAACCCAACTATGAAATCAATACTTACATCCTCCCATGGACCATTCGAAACTGGCAAAGGCATGTATGGACCATGTGCTTGTGATGTCATTTTGGATTGTTTACATGTATTACAACCCTCAACAAGCCTTGAAATGTCTTTCCACATCTTTGGCCAATAGAAATTCCTACTAGCCAATTCATAGGTCTTGTCTCGTCCAAAGTGTCCAGCTAGGCCTCTAACATGGACTTCTTTTAGAATTGCTTCCCTTAAAGAACTTTAAGGAACACAAACAACATCAAGCTTGAAAAGATAACCATCATGAATAGTGAAATCCCTAAATGCACCATCTTTCCTTACTCTTTCCCAAATCTGACCGAAATCCCCGTCATTCTCATACAAAGTTCTCACATCATCAAATCCTATTACATGAGCATGCATTGTATTAAGAACCTCAAATCTTCTAGACAATGCATCAGCCACAACATTACTTGGACCATCTCTATACTTCACAATGAAATCAAAGGATTGCATATATTCAACCCAAGATGCATGTCTTCTACTCAACTTAGCTTGGCTTTGAATATATTTAAGTTTTTGGTGGTCAATATACAGAATGAATGAATTTGCCAACAAATATGCACTCCAATGTCTAAGTGCTCGCACCAAAGCATAAAATTCAAGGTCATAGGTAGAATACTTTCTTCTAACTTCATTCAACTTATCACTAAAAAATGCAATAGGCTTTCCTTCTTGACTCAAAACAGCCCCAATACCTACCCCACTAGCATCACACTCCAATTCAAAAGGCAAGGTAAAATTGGGTAAGGATAAAATAGGAGCTTTTGTCATGGCATTCTTTAGTGTGTTAAAGGCAATGGTGGCTTGGGGGGTCCATTTAAACAATCCCTTCTTCATGCAATCTGTAATTGGGCTTGTTATAGTGCTGAAATTCTTAATGAATCTTCTATAGAAAGAACAAAATCCATGAAAGCTTCTAACTTGAAACAAATTGCTAGGAATTGGCCAGTCAATTATAGCTTTTACCTTTTCTGGATCCATACTAATCCCATCTTTAGACATAACATACCTTAAGAAACTAATGGTGCTATCACAAAAATGACACTTCTCCATATTAGCATATAATGGTTCACGGTCCAAAACCTTAAAGATAAGTCTCAAATGCATACAATGCTTATGTAAACTACGACTAAAAATCAGAGTATCATCAAAGTATACCACCACAAATTTGTTGAGAAAAGGTTTGAGTACCTCATTCATAAGGCGCATGAAGGTGAAAGGTAAATTTGAAAGCCCCATTGCATAACCAACCATTCATACAGCCCTACATTGTTTTTGAAGGCTATTTTCCACTCATCACCTTCTTTAACACGAATTTGATAGAATCCATTTGAGAGATCAATCCTTGAGAACACCGAAGATCCATGCAATCTATTAAGCATGTCATCAAGCCTTGGAATTGAAAATTTGTACTTGATTGTGTTCTTATTAACAGCTCTAGAATCAATCACCATTCTCCATTTTCCATTTTGTTTTTTGTACTAAAAATGCTAGAACAACACATGGAGATACACTCTCCCTTATAAATCCCCTTTTCAACAATTCATCAACCTGCTTTTGTAACTCATCACTCTCTTTAGGGCTCATTCTATAGGACTGTTTGTGAGGAATTTGGGCTCCTGGAACAAAGCTTATCTCGTGTTGTATGGTTCTTAGAGGGGGTAAACCCGAGGGTAATGTGTTTGGGAATACTCTCTTAAACTCACTAATCAGAGATTGTACCTCATTTTGGATAATATGATTCTATTTGGCCTCATCCTCCACATCCATAGGGACAAAGCTAGGAAACTCCTCAATGATTTCACTCTTCTCATCATCGGACAAAAACCCAACAACTCCAACCTCTTTCTTCTTCTTTTTCTTTTCTAGCAGCATAGGCTTGAGTAATATCTTTTTTCCATTATGGAGCAATGTATAAGTATTAGCTCTCCCTTGGTGTTGAACATCTTTATCATACAACCAAGGCCTTCCAAGTAACAAATGACAAGCTGTCATAGGAATAACATGGCAGCTCACCTCATCAACATATTTTCCTATAGAAAATGGAACAAGGCATTTCTTAGTCACTCTTATCTCATGTGTAGAATCCAGCCAAGTCAACTTGTAAGGGGTGTCAATTGGCTCAGTTTTTAGTCCCAACTTGGTGACCATCTCATTGGAAACAACATTCTCACATGCCCCACTATCAATAATAACTTCACAAAGCTTGTTATTTTTCAAACATTTAGTGTGGAATAAAGATTTCCTCCTCCAATCCTCCTTACTCCTTTCTAAGTTTAGAACTCTCATCACAACTAAACATTCTCCACCCTAATCAAGAATGTTCAATCTGCCCCACCAACCAAAAGTGTCTCTAAAAATGTCTTGAAATGTTTTAAATGCCAAAGGTTATGGTCATTTTGCTTCTGAATGCCCCACAAGAATGATAATGACCATAAGGGAAATAGAAGAGGTAAAGGAAGGTTTGATACTTGCTGACTCCAATGTGGTAGCAACTGATGGCATAGAGGTGTTTTGGGTGTTTGATGGGATTTTTGGTGGTGGTGTAGAGGAAGCCTTTATAGAGGCAGATTATGAGGTGTTGGGACTTGATTTGTAAGATAAAGGAAAGTTTGAAGACTTAGAAAAACTTCCAGTTGGGCGAGCATGAGATAAACTAGCCTCACTTCTTAGAGCCAATTTTTTCAATTCAATTAGAGAATCATAAGGATAAAAACTCACCATGTCTTGAATATCAAGACGTAGTCCTTGCAGAAAATACCCCATGAGTAGCTCTTCAATCTCCTCCACTTCACATTTCATTAAAAACTCATCAAACTCCATGGTATATTGTTCTACGGATTTGGTGCCTTGTTTAAGGCTCAACATCTTCTCAATCATCTTTTTTTCTATAATGGGATGGTAAAAACACCACATCCATTTCCTCCTTCATCCGATCCCATTGGGTGATTTGTAGTCTACCTTCTCTAACCCTTTGCTTTTGCAAATTTTCCCACCAAAGGGCAGCATAACCTTTCAACCTCATGGCAGCAAGTTTCATTTTCTTTTCCTCAGAAATCTCCTTCAATTCAAAGGCTCTTTCAATGGAATATACCCATTCTAGATAGGCATCATCATCAATTTTTCCATGAAATTCAGGCACCTCAATCTTGTAATGGAAGAATTCCCCCTGTCTTTCACCACAAATAGGTGGGGGCATGTTTCGTCCTCCTCATCCAAAACCTTCATGAAAAGGGCCTCTCCCTCTTCCTCTAAACCTGCCTCGGCCAAAATCAATTGGTTGTTCATCTTCATTAGGTTCTTCATCAAATGGCTCCTCCTCATTTGGATTTCATGTATTCAAAGGAGAATTTTGAATAATTGTTTCAAGGGCCTCATTTTTTTTCTTAAGTAACTCCATCTCTAACCTCATTTCCTCAAATGCAGTAGCTAATTCTTGTGGGTCAGTCATGATGTGTTTGTCTTTGTTTTGGGGATTAGACATGGGGAATGGAAATGAAGTGGGGTAAACCTGGCTCTGATACCAACTGATGGTGTGGTGGTGTTTAGATGGTTGTTTGTGAATGAAAGAAATGGGAGAAAATGATACTTTATGGATAGTTTGTAGTGTTGTACGAAAATTAGATTGAATGTAAGGTGTAAGGGCTTTTTTTGTGAGAAAAGGAAGGTGTTTATGTTTGCTTTAAAATCTGGAATTTCAAAAGTTAAATGGTTGATTGTAACAAAAATGGAACTGGTTGAATGTTTTTGGATCACATACAAAACCCTATTAGTTTTTGGAAACTAACAAATGTGTTAAAACACTTCAATTCACTCAAAAGATAATCTCCCTATTCCAAATTCGTTTCCCTTTTTAAATACGAAAACAAAGAAGAGTTACAAGCTAAATAAAGGCAATTGAAGCCAAAGAAAACTACCTACATTAAATCAACATCAAACACATATTAAAAGTAAGATAATAATGGAAAATGAAACTGAAAAATAGAAATTGAAGTCTTCAAATGTCCCCCACATGTATGAGCTGGAAACATGAGCTAAAATCAATCTTTAAGTCCATTATGTTGGGCTTTAAATTGGTCTTCAAATATAAGGGCTTGTAACAGCCCAAAAGGCTTCAAAATGAGTTGAATCTTCATGTTATGTATGGGTTCAAAGTAGAGTTCTCCATTAGGATCAACAACATCATCTTCATCATCTTCCAAAAGAGTATGAAGGCCCATATCAAGAGTGTCTTGAATGACAAGGACTGATGGACCTCCATGAAATCCAATATAGCATAAAAGCTATTTTAATTGAGATTCAATGGATTAAAACCTAATTAATGGGAATTATTATGGACTGACTTCTATGTTAGAAAATGCAACTATTGGTTAAACCGTCCAAGGAAACTTTTCAAAAAAATAAAATATCCCATGTTGGTATTTTGTTAACCACGCACATGATGCAATCTAAATGATGCAATGGACAATATCATAATAAAAAAGAATAAAATAATATAAAGACCAATGGAATCAACTTCTCTTATTCCCAGTAGAGTAGCCACTGTGAGCAGGTATTTTCGCCCCCACTCCTGGTGGAATGGTTCTTGCAACTTTCGGCACTGTTAGGCTCAAGGCCTTAGAGAACATGGGCCTAAACCCAGAGAAAATGGAGTCGCCACCAAGATAGGCTGAGAAAAAAAGAAAGGGGTGAATGACTCGATTCCTAAGGAATCCCTAACCCCCTATTGGGTTCAAAAAGTTAGGTACGCATGGGGAAGGTGAGAAATGGCCCAGCACCCCCACAGCATCCGGTTCATTGGAATCGGCCTCCTTTTCAGGTCTTAATATTATAAAATTCTTAATTAATACAATATTATCCATACTGCATGTAATCATAATAAATATCCACTTTATTAAAAATCATAGCAATGTTCAAACAAAACAAATAAATGGACACCCATTCGAGGATGAAAATATGTCCTTACATCGTCCAATATCCAAAAATAAATAGGACACCCACCAAAAGGTGGGAACGTATCTTTTACATAAATCCCAAAAGATGAAAATAATTTAAATTACATGAAGCTTAATTAATGAGATACCCAATCCTGGAAAAATACCTCTTATAATTTTAATAAACAAATAATAATAATAATAATATTCATCCAAGATAAATTAAATAAATCAAACATAGAAATTAAATAAATCAATTACCAAAACATATAATAAACCATATAATCAAATCTAAACCAAACAAAGCAATAAATGTATAAGTTTAGGGTTTACATCTTAAATTAAGGTTTTTAGAATTTTAATAACTAAATAAGGATTTAAAATAAAGGAAGTTAAGCACAAAGACTTATAATACACAAATAAATATGGACCCCTTCGACGAGCCCATATTGGTTTTTAGGGTTATTGGTTTTGGTGTTGAAAATTAAGATTTCAAGGTTTAGGATTTAAGAGATAGGGTTTTGAGAAAACAGTTTAGGGTTTTTGTAAGTTATTACACTAATTGGGGTTTGAAAACTAAATTAATATTCGAATGATCATATTATTTATTAAAAATTTTAGCTACTGTCTGAATTAAAAAGAAAAAGAAATTTGATGATATAAATAATGTGATGGAAGTCTGAAATGCGAGGATAATTATTTATTCAATAAACTGAATTTGGAGAACATACTTACGTTTGACGGCTACACCAAAATTGTTGGACGAAATTCTGGATGAGCAAACACTAAGAGAGAAGACCTAGCTTGCTTCCTTGAGTAAGGATTTTCTCTCATCTCTGTTGCTTTTTCCTTGCTCCCACTCACTACCATTCTAAGTCTCTAAATAAATCTCCAAGTCCGAATAATTGCTCCTAAATAATTGCTACTATCCTAATCATCTCAGCAAAAAAAGCCAAAAGTCTCCTCTGTTTAATTCTCTCAAAAAATCAAAAGTCTCAGTAGAAAAGCAAAAGTCCTCCTCTCTGTCTTTAATTGTGTTATTTATAGAAAAATTAAAAATCAAATACTGTACGGTTAAGGAAATAAAAACTATCCCGAAAATAAAATATAAAATTCATACAAAATAAGGTTTTGTCAAAAATTGGCTGCAGGCGTGGGCTGCTGGCCAATTGCGAGACTGGGCGTGCACTGTGTGAGGATCAGGCTAGCTGGCAAGCTAGCTGGACTGGGGAGCACGGGCCAGCTGCTGCGGGCGAGGAGAGGTGACAAATACTGCAGGGTGAGGAAGCACTGTGTATACGAGGGGGACGAGGCGAGATTCACCATAGGCTTGGCCTGCGACAAATTGGTTTGCCACATAGGCAGCCGCTGCCGCCGCCGCTGCCGCGCGTCGTCAGCTGATTCGTTCAATTTTTATTTTTATTTATTTTTATTTTTATTATTAAAAATAAATATTTAAAATAATAAATATTATATTATTATTGAAATAAAATAATAAATTTTATAAAAATTATTTTGGAGTATTTTAAAATATCAGGCTGGACTTGGTAACAAAATAAAGGTCTACACATGCTTTTTCAAACAATCTTCATTAACAGACTATACCTACCAAGAGAGATCAACAGGTTGTTAATATGCTTGCAATGGGGTCTAGGAGGGATATGGGTTAGACGAAGGCCATTTTTAAATTAGAGTTGATTTGACACGAGTGACAAACCATAGCACTATAAATTTTTTGTTTGAAGCATTCTTAAATTCTAAATGATGAAATAGATTTGAGATATTAGGTATAGCCTACGTAAACCTCAGCTATCCTTATGGCCTTAACTATACATCTTTTTTTCATCTTCTTACCCGTTACTGCCTTGGTGATCATCAGACTTGCCATAAGTATCACAACAGCAAAGGGTAGGTTATCAGGATCACAAGTCAATAAAAAGAAAGCTAAAATCTCAATGAAAGTTCAAAGGGAAAAACTAAGGATTATATTAATAGGGGGGATACTAGTTTTTGACTCACCAAACAATTCCTAGATCATCTCTCTCTTAAATATGCAAAGTTTAATTTCTCCTTGAAAGTTCATTGAAGCATGTTCTAAGATTGACTAGGACTTAGACATAGGTAATTGTGCAGAAGCCCTCCCTTAGTAAGCATACACAACTCAATGCTATAGAATAATTCTCTCACCTAGTAAAGTCATTTGAATCATGATGCATTTTATATGCTAATTTATGAAATGAGAACCACACAAGCCAAGAGAAGTTTATTAAGTTAGAGCTGAAAATGCTTTATCTACTTGGACATGTCAGTGGCGCGGATATTCCCATCATTGATGAGGTTCTATATTTCATGCCTTAATTGTGTATATCGATCTATTTTATGACTAGACAACTGATGGAACTAACAGAAAATCTTTGTATCAAAATTTGATGGTAGAGGAACTAACAAAGGTAAAAGGGTCAAAGGTTGTAATAACCCCTTCTTTTGTAATTTGTTGAAGACCTAAGACAGTGGCTTTCCTAATTAAGAGAATTGGTGCTTGTTTGTTGTTTGAATTATTGCATGTAGCTCATCATCTTTTTGTCCCTCTTGTCTTTGTCCACAAGACTGATAGCCACTCTTAAAGCACTTTTTTCCATAGCATATGTTATTTTCTCTCTCCCATTATACCAATTAAATATCTATTTGTACAAGATCCTTGAAATCCCTTATAAGGGTCTGAGCCATTCTTTCTTAGAGGTGAGGCAAAGCACCCTTGATTATCATTCTTATCATTCTTATTTGGTCTAAGTCATCCAGTATTTTCTTGAGAAGAGCTGCCTTATTCCTCCATCTATTAATATAGCAAATAAAGCCTTCATTTTGCCTTTTCCTGATAGACTATACTTCTATTAAGGTTATATCCAGCTCAATGCTATACCCATATTATTGGATAAAATACAAATCCTAGCCTTTTTGAGTGCCCTCCTCTAAAGTATTAAATAAGTTTTGCACCATAGGATCCAAAGAGAGCATAAAGCACCTTAGTGTTTAATCCTTATAAGCTATAGCAGACTATATGATAGTAATATATTGCTTAACATGCAAATGAGGATTTTCTGTACCGTTGTACTTAGCGAAAACAGGCACTTTGAAAGGTGTGTGAGATTCTCATCCTCTTCAAAATGCTTATCAATTTTTGAGACCTCTTTAGCTTTCAGTCTCTTTTCAAGCTTCTTTTCTAAGTCAACAATGAGTTTTTCCACATTAGCAGGCTCTATTTTTACTTTTACCTTCTTCTCTTTCTTATTTTCTTGTTGATCTTGGAAATATGTGTCTCAGTCATCATCATCAATCACCGCCTTTCTTTATCAAATGCTACGTCAGCTACCTTAGCCTTTTTCTTGTCCCTCTGCTTCTTAAAACTGGTAGATGCCTTAGCAACATTATTTTTCAACAGTGTAGCTAGTTGACTTTTCAGAATCTTAGCTAAGGCCCCCTTTAACTCTTCCATCTTAGAGGTGAGGGAATCATTCACTAGCTTCTAAACTTCCTTGAATCCATTGCTTTTGGTGTGAAGTTGATTGAACCAAGACTAAACTCTGAGTCACTGATATAGGTCGGGTTGTCATAAGCTCTTGAATTACTATACTCCAGGTTTGTGAGCCATAAAGGATTAATATGGTGCAATGCAATGTATGTATGTATGTATACATGTGTAGCAATTATACAAAAAGAGTCAAGATGTTCCTTCCAACATTATATGTTTCACACACGAATGGCAAGTCTCTTTTCTAGGTATTATGGTCAATAAAAACTTTAATAGGGGATATTTTTTTTTTTTGAAAGAATCACTCATATGGATTAACCAATAGTTGAATTTTAAAATATAGAAGTTAGTCTATGATAATTCCCACTAATTAAGCATAATCCTTTAGATCCACTAAAAATTTGCAATAACATTTCTGCTATATTTTGGATTAAAAATAATTAAAGAGCTTATCATAAATAGACTTGTTATTTTGAAAAGCAAATAATGATCCATGCCACAAACAAGCACACAGATAATAAGTCTTGGTATAAATAAGGCCCATAATTTATTTTAATATTTCATAACTAACCCAACTATTTATAAGCCCATTTCAAAAGTTTTGACCCATCATAAAAAGGTTTTAAATTCAAAACCAAGTGGAAGCTTAACATTGGGCCATAAAGTGAGAAATAGTTTGAGCCCATCTTTGAAAATATTTCAAAGCCCATTGTAAAAATTTTATTTAAAAAATTAATTTTGGGCTTCATGCTTGGGTGATGAGGTAGAAAATGATTTTTTACCCATTTTAAAAAGTCTGAAAATACTTTGGTCTTTAGGCTTAAAAAAATAGTTTTTCAATCATAAAATAATTTTGGGCTTACACCATAATTATGTCATATTAGGAAAAGACAAACCATATAGGACATAACTTAAGCCAAGATATGTTAATTATAGTCAAATAGTAAACATTTAGGGTAAACATAATGAAAGTCACTAGGCCAACTACATGGACTTTAGTCTTTAGGGTGAAAGTCTTGGGTTCCCATAGCAAGTACATACCATAAGTCTTTAGGGTGAAAGATTTAGGTTCCCATAGCAAGTACATACAAAAGGTATAAGGTTGTAAGTGGTTATACAATGCTCGATTTTCATACCTTGAGTGAAAGTATGGTATCACTTACACATACATAACATGGGTTCCACAAAACATCCTAACTCACACACGCAACATAATTCTAAGTGATGCAATTAATAATATCATAATAAGAAAAAAAATAATAAAAAGACCAACATAATTAACTTTTATTTTCTCCAGTGGAGTCACCACTCTGATTAAGGATTTTTAGTCCAGTCCTGGTGAAATAGTTCTTACTACTTCCGTATTGTTAGGCTCTAAGACTTATAGAGTACGGACCTAAACTTGAAAAATAGAAGTTGCCCCCCAAATGAGCTGTGAAGAAAATAAAATGGGTGGATGACTCTATTCCTAAGAAATCCCCAACCTCTATTGGGTTCAAAAAGTTGGGTACACGTAGGGATGGTGAGAATGCCCAGCAACCCCAAAACACCCTGTTCAATAGAACCATCCTTCTTTTAGGATATAAATATTTTTAAATTCAACATTACTATAATGTCTAAAATCCAAAGAAATGGTCACTCATATTAGAAGCGATTAAAGTAAATAAAGCAATCATAGTATCATAACTCAAATAATAAAATAGTCACCCATACAGGATGAAAACATGCCTTTATAATGTCTAAAATCCAAAGAAATGGGTACCCATATAAAGAAAAAATGTGACATTATAAAGTTCAACATACATAATTAAACAACCAATAAAACGAACAAATAAACTGACAAATAAGTAAATAGTAATAGTAAACAAAATAAGACAAACAAGAACAATAAAAATAATAATGATGATAATATAGTAATAGGAATTAATAATGAACATGCATAGAGGAATTAAGTACTAAACAATTTCATGAAAAAGTCCTGAATTAGCCAAGGGAAGACGTATAATAAATCAATACACAGGATGTATCAAAGAGCAACATAAGAACTAAAGAAACTAATCTTTTTAATTAAGACCTAAGAAAGGGATCTCTTCATTGTTAATTAAAACTTTATATTTTGAGCACAGAAGAAGAATTCAAGTTTGTCAAAATATTTGGTAGAAATAT
Organism: Garcia nutans; assembly: GCA_947685225.1. NCBI lineage: Eukaryota > Viridiplantae > Streptophyta > Magnoliopsida > Malpighiales > Euphorbiaceae > Garcia > Garcia nutans. Next base: position 13,190,387 of record CANTUV010000002.1, on the reverse strand, counting down.
CAAGACTAACTATAAGACATAGTAACAAAGGACATCCCAAACATGAATAAACAAAACATAACTTATATAATATTCATAAAACACCTAAAAATTTACTAAAAGAAATATACTGTAGTAAATTAAAATAAGAAAATTATACATGTGTCATTGCCTCCACCAAATATTAAACACTAAACTAAGCTTTGTTAGATGAACCACGCAACTCTTTTGTTTTGGGTGGATCTAATGGGTCTAAATCAAAGGAGTTTTGGTTGGAAAAATTAAGTTTTGGCTACTGTGTTCATTTTCTCTCTTTGTTTGTTTCTATTTCTTTGCTCTCTATGATTATCAATTACCATCCATGGTTGTTGTTGGTCCTCTCTCATTGTTTTTAATTAATCTCTTTATATAGGAGATATTAGGGTTAATTAAGCTATAAAGTCCTAATTTAGCTACAAAACCCTGTAATTGTCAGAAGAAACCCAGAGTTTAATGTGAATTATGAATAAAAATTGGATGGTGGACTTTATTGCAAATTGGGCATAAGTTGGCCATAAGTCATGGCTAATTGGCCATGGGCTAAGTAATTTTCTTATTTCTTAGGCTTCTAAATTATTTCTGGATTTATTGAGGGAACATAATTAAGGGCCTATAAAGGGGTAGCATACTCTAGATTCATTTTTGAGAAATTTCTAACCCCTTTTTTGAACTTGGGTTTAGGAATTTAGGTACATATGAGAATAACCTATGTGAGAATCCTTATTATTCACATGTCTGATTCAAAGAACCAACCTCTTTTATGATTCATGTATTAGTAAGAATTATTTAGAAAATTAGGCAGAGATCAACATATATAAAATATGAAATAAAGGGCAAATAGAATATATATGCATATCGTGGTGCACATGATGTATGGTTGTACAAAAACTCTTATGAGCACCCATTAATGGCGACAACATTCTCTTTACAAGGAAAAATCTAAAATGAAAAATAATTATATTACATAGCTTTACAAATCCTATGCATTGTTCTAAAAGGAAAATTATATCATTTCCTATATACAATGGATCTATAAAGGTAAAGGATAGAAGGTATGTTAGACGAATGCTTAATGTTATAGATTTAGTAACAATAATGATAATAACAAAATAATAATAAAAGGAAAAATAAAAATGAGTTTTGGCAATGCTGTCAAACTTGATAATTGGTGGATTATCAAATTCTAGAATAACCGATAAGATTAGTTAGCTAAATACAATGTATATACCCAAAGTTAGATGAGAATGTTGAATTTGACTTTCATGTGAATTTCAAATTCGAGAATCTTTGTGCAATAGAAGCATAATGGAATTAGAAATAATAGAAGTATTTTAAAGTGATATAATCAAATTCGATAGTTGTTGAATGTCAAATTCAATAATATTTGTATGAAAAAAATCATAAGGAAATTAAAAATAACATATGTATTTTGGAGTGCTATAAATTGAATTCAATAATTGTTCAATTATTAAATTCAAGAATATCCTGTAAGAAAGGCTAGTTGATGATAATGCAATACATATGCTGAGAGTTAATTTCAAACATCAAATTTGACACCCTTAGGAATATAAAATTTGACAATTATATGTCATCTTTAGCAGAAGTGACCTGTATTTGCAGATTATCATATAAAACACTTTAAAAATTCTTTTACAGTGAAAGAGTTCCAATCTTTATTTAAGGGAATTTAGATATAGTCCCACTTAATCTGTTCCATTGATCATAAGTCATTGATTTATTGATTTCACATAAAGTTGATAGATTTTATTTCTTAAATAGGGGTGTCATGAAGTTAAATGATTTTGTTTCTCAATAATGTAATGTAGACAATAATCATGAAGTTAGATGACATATAGTTAGGAATAAGTAGTGTAAAAAGGCTTGACAAACTTATTTCTAGAGAATAAGGAGCTTTCTTATGCTGGTTTTGAATGAATCGGCTTACTAAAATGGTGCTTTCTCATAAATAGAATAAGAGATAAGAGATAAGAGATATAATAGTGACAAAGAATGTTTTCTCAACCCTCTTTCTTTTGTCTCCCTTAAAAAAGAAATCTTTCCAAAAAACAGTCCCCTAAAAGAGAGTTGGAAGCTCCTTTTATATAGACAAGTGGTGGTGTAAATACAACAGGATTATCTAGTTTGGAGGTGTAAAATTGTTGAGCTTGATAAGTTGAAGAATCATTGAACCTAATCTTTAGCTGTCTAATCGACACTTTTAGAGAATTATCACATTTAACACTAATACTATCAAATTCGATAATAATTGTAAGGGTGGAAAATTTTAGTGTCTACAGTTTTCCCCCTGCTTGAGCAATGTAAAATCCTTGAAAATAATGCATATGTGAAAAGCATCAAGTATTATAAGCTTGATTAGTATTCTAGTATGATTTCCTTTGAACATGCTCATCATCCTCCTGAATGATGTTGATAGGGCATGCTCACCCCTCCTTTAGATATTCTTGCCCTTAAGCTACTTAATGTTGATATGGCATGCTCACCTTCCTTTGGACATGCTCATCCTCTGTTTGATTGATGTTGACAGTGCATGCTCATCCCTTCTTTAGAAATGTTCATCCTTTGACTAATTGATGTTGATAGGGCATGCTTACCCCTCTTTCAAACATACTCATCCTCTAGATTATTGATGTTGATATCACATAATCGCCCCTCCTTTAGACATGCTCATCCTCTAGCTGATTGATAGTGCATGCTCGTCCCTCTTTCAAACATGCTCATCCTTGAGCTTATTGATGTTGATAGGGGATCCTCGCCCTTTCATTCGAACATGTTCAACCTTCGGTTTATTGATGTTGATAGGGCATGTCTGCCCCTTCCTTCAGATATGCTCTTCATCTGGCTAATTGACATTGATAGGGCATGCTTACCCCTCCTTTGAACATGCTTATCCTCTGGCTGATTGATGTTGATAGGGCATGCTTGCCCCTCCTTCGAATGTACTCATCCTCCGGCTGATTTATGTTGATAAGGCATGCTCGTCCTTCCTTTAGACACGCTTTTTCTTTTACTAATTGATGTTGATAGGGCATGCTTGCCCCTCTTCTGGGCATACTCATCCTCTGACTTATTGATTTTGATTGGGCATGCCCGTTGTGAGCAAAAATTTTTGGCCCCACTCCTAGTGGAATGGTTCTTGAGACTTTGGCACTATTAGGCTCAGGGCCTTAGAGAACACGGGCCTAAATTTGGAGAATTTGGATTTGCCACTCTAACGGTCTGGGAAAAGAGAAAGTGGTGGATGACTCGATTCCTAAGGAATCTCCAACCCCTACTAGGTTTGAAAAGTTAGGTATGCATGGGGAACGTGAGAATGGCCCAACACCCCCTATTGCACTTGATTCATTAGAGCTGGCCTCCTTTTTAGGTCTATACATTATTAAATTCTCAAATTATTATAATGTAATCCATACTACATTCAATTAAAATAAATAAATATTCATTATATCAAAAGCAAAGCAAAAAAATAAAATGGACACCCATTCAAAGATGGAAATATGCCCTTACAATGTCTAATGTCTAAAGTACAATTAAAAAAGATAAAAGAATAAATTAAATAAAGCAAGGAACCCATAAAGTTAAAAACAAGCCATTTACATCCTTTAAATCCAAATAATCAACTAAATATAATTAAATCATTCAATAATCCATCATAAGCATATAAGAATAAATCAAATGACCAAATCTAGGTTTTAATCTTAAACTAGGCATTAAACATACAATATTAGGTTTTTACTTATGAATTTAGAGTTTATTGATGTAAATTAGGGTTTTTAGGGTTTTTTACATGCAATTAGGGTTTAAAGGTATGAATTAGGGTTTTTATATAATAAACTAGAATTTTTTTTATCAAAGTATGCAAGTTTAGGGTTGGAGAATGTAATTTATGACAAAACCTAATGGATTAGGATTTTGGATCAAAATAGGTTGGATTCAATATATTTTTAGGGTTCATACCAAGTCATGACTAAAATTATTTTACTACTGGATTAAATAATTTTCAAAATGTTTAATGTTTGGCTATTGATGTAACACCCCATCTTAGCCTACGTTTATAGACCAAGATGGACTGTTATCTCATGGTGGTTGTGTAACACCCCTATATCCCGTATACGTACCAAGCATGCTTATACGATCGTAATATACGTATACTGAATATAGAAATTGCCACAGTTTAAAAATTACACAACATATATCTTTATAAATAAGTGAAACCAATCTTAAACATTTAAAAGAAATCCAAAAGACACCATATATAAAAACGTTTATTAACTAGCAGCGGAAGTTATTACAAATATTTGCAAATACAAATATGTTATAAATCAAAGTTTACAAAACATAGAATATATACATGATTGGCAGCTCTTCTCTGATCTTTAAATTCCAAAAATAAATCCTTCAATGCCTAGTCTCACTTGGTCTCGAGGAGCTCTCAGGTTCAACTCTGTCACCTGCGCGATCAAACACTATCGCGCTAAGCCAACGGCTTAGTAGTACAAAGTATACTAACATTATGCTTTAATATGATATAATGTCACAATTAATCTCATACATCATTTAAAAGAATATTACAATTCCACATCATACTTTGATTAATGTCATAACAACATTCATATTATATCTTCATAATTCCATTAATTTCACCATTCAAGACTCACTTTAAATACAAAGACAAGCATGGGCCCAAGAACACTAATATGCCATTCAACTTTCAGAGTTAATGTTTTGGTTAAATTATCACATTTATCATTATCCCAACTAGGCTTCAAGGATTTAGGTTCAACCAAGCTTCAAGGGGAATAAAGCATGCTAAGTATCAACACAACTTGGCTTCAAGAACCAATCCAACCTAGCTTCAAGGGTTGTAACATCTCAATTAGGCTTCAAGGACTAGACCCAACCAAGCTTCAAGGGGAGTAAAACATGTTAAACTTCAACCCAACTTGGCTTCAAGGATCAAGCCCAACCTAACTTCAAGAGAATGCTACTACAGGCATGCCACCAACAACAAACTCTGAAAATAGAATAACACATTAGCCACACAATTCATTGATTATTTCATCATCAATATCATTTTCAATTCTCTTCATCATTTAGGCAAACATGTCTCACATATCTCAATTGAATTATCATAGCCAATCACAATGGCTTCATATCACATTTGAATCATCATGGCCAATTACAATGGCTTCACATCTCAATATTCAAATTTACCATAATCAATTTCATTACAAATCATCATATAGGCATACATGCCTCAATTATCTCAATTCACATTTCATATTTCATCATTGATATATACCTAACAATTTACATTATTCATAGATTTAGAATCTTCCACATACATTTGTTTGGATCATTTTTGTTTTAAGTGTGTTTAAAATGTTTATTTTTATGTTTAGGTGCAAAAAGACCTTTGAAGAATCAAAACAATGCAAGAAGAACAAAGAACAATCACAATAGCTAACACACTCAAGGGACACAGCCAAGCTTGTGGCCGTGTCTCTCAACACAAAATCATACAGTAGCAGACACGAGCAAGGGACACAGCCAAGTCAGTGGCCGTGTCTCTCCAAAATTGATCCAACACGACCAAATTTCCTTAAACTTGGCCATGTCTCCCAAAAATCTTTAGTTTGGCCGTGTCTCTTCTATAGTTTGGCCGTGTCTCTCATGAATAAAAACCCTAAACATGGCCAAGTCTCTTTTGATTGAATTAAAACACATTGTGCACAACATAACCTTATTCAAATGGATATAATCAATGTCATTAACACTTATTTTACATGTTCATCATCACAATATTCACATTAACAATACATCAACAATACATTTAATCACTTACCACTTCAAAACCCTTAAACCAACATCACTCTTATTCTTTCAATATCAACATCCACTTAACTTACCATCTTCAAACCAAAACCAACACCAATTTAACTTTTTAACTTACAATCAATTTCAACACTTATAAACACATCTCAAACACACCTAATCATAATATCAACAAATCATAACTCACCTCAAACACAACTTCAAAAATAACAAAGGAAAACAAGAGAGTACTTACCAAAATTGAAGAAATTTCACAAATCTCCAACTTAATCCTTTGATTCTTCCTTCAATTTGAGCTTATAACTTCAAGATCCTCTCTTGCTCTCTTGCTTTCTCTTGTCTTTGGAGGAGCCGGCCACACACATGGAAAAGAAGAAAAGATGATGAAGAAACAAAGTCAACTTCTCTTTAAATCTCCACCAAGTGTTCCAAAGAGACATTTACCAACATACCCTCTTCTCACTTGTTTTAGCTTTCTTCTTAATCAAGTGCCCTTTATAGTAATTTCACACATAACAAATAAATATCCTATTCCCTTGACCACTCATTTTGACTTATGTATATGTTATTTATACTTCCATATATAAAACATATACACTTTCTTTTAATTTCTTTTCTCTTGCAAATTAACATATACATTCAATCCAATTTAAAACAACAACGATATTCAAAACTTCTAAGGCATACATTGGGATATTACAGGTTGTGTCTTAATATTTTACTTAGCCAATTTTAAGTGCAGATTTAAAAAAAAATTTGCTATAACCTCCCCTAAAAATGGAGGTCCCAAGTGTCGCCAAAATTGATTTTTTTGATTTTTGAAAACAATTTTGATCTCAATCAAACAATCGCAACACTCCTCAAACACTTCTATATACATCACCCTTATATCCTCCACCAAATCCTGCACTAAAACTTTACACTTCTATACTTTCATACATAAGTGCTAAATCCAAATAAGATATATTAGATTACTAGCAGTGTACGTGTTCTAGCTTTTCAGTATAATACATTTATTTGCTAGATCATACAAGCTTATGTACATGCCATATTGCTACAATCAATCATATCCAAACTCCTACCCAAAGTAGTAGTCAAGGCCAGCTGCGCAGGACATGCTGCAATCTTGTCTCCTCGTTTAATCTACAAGTTTAGAGGGAAACTAAACTCGCTAAGCAATTGCTTAGTAGGTACTTAAATCATTGCAATAAATAAATAAAATGAAAGAATGATTTGAACATACATTTATATACTTTAAATAATTGAAAGGAATAAATACAAAACACAGAAGGTAAAAAGGCTTGACTGAATAATTTGAATTTAAATCATTTTTCTTGCTTTTATCATTTTGGTTGCTCTACTGGTTTAACAGAACATCAACGGATAAGGCACGGATCATGATAAATATAACTCGTCATGGTGAGATATTACAGGATGATATGCGTCATGGTGCATATTTCATCATCCTTCATCATAATTCTTGCACATGTGCTAATAGCCATTGTTCATTGAATCATTGATCATGTCATTGTAATCATCGGCCTTCAGCCGGAATATCATGTCATGTCATGAGCAGTACTGCAATAATAGTATGATGCATCATACCCTTATCTCAAGGGTTCTGTCATAACCAAGTAGAGCGTAAACAATTTATTAATTAATTTGATCATGATATTCAATAAGCCATGATTTTTTCATAATGCATGTATTGTCGGAATAGCTTGTCATGATGCCTTTCTGATCATTTCCAATTCTCCTTCATGTCATTTTATATTATTTAACATCAATCCATATCATAATATTCAAGTTTTAACACATTTAGAAAAATGACCAAATGAATAGTGGCGCGGCGCGTAAAATCGGCAACACAATAGCGCGCATCAACTAAATGGTAAAATCTCTTTTTACTGCTGAAAATCATTCAAATTTGGAAATAGTTTTGACCAAGTAAACAAACTTATTTTTGGCTGAATTTTTTTAGGAAAACACTTTCATAAGTTAACTAAATGCATGTAAAATTTCATGGGAAAATTCCTTCGTTTGCCCCTTCAACGGACTGCCCAAAATGAAAGCTGCAGAATGGTGCCCAAAAGGGACCATTCGGCCCAATTTTCAAAACTTGAGGGAAATTCATTTTTTCCTTGCAAAATTGGTTTTTATACTCCTTTTGTGATACCATTGAAGGACTAAGGGTCCCTCTTTCAAAAATCAAACCAAAGGGGTGATTAAAAGTGTAACACCCCGATACCTTATATAAGTACTATACATATACCTGGTATACATACGGTAAGTATATAAAGTATAAGGATGTCACTTTTCGTTACCAAAAAAAAAAAACCTGTAAAAGAATTCCAAACCATAATACATTAATTTAAATAACATTTATCAAATCATTATCTTGATCAAAAACTTCATTTATACATATAATTACTTTCTCGTCATAAATACATCAATATAAAAGTTATACATGTATGCATTACCCTCTAGTTGGTCTCGACAACTTTTACTCTTCTTGTGGCATAACGAAAGACTTCATATCTTCCACCTATTTACCTGAGCGAATACACACCCGCGCTAAGCCCGAGAGCTTAGTAGTCCAAATATAAAATATAAACATATAGTATAGAAGTATTAACATATAATGATATATCAATTCAATGTATAATTAGTTCTTATCATATCTTCTTTTCTTTTTAATTGCATCTTTCGTATATCCTAGCTAATTTCCTATATGAGGTACATATATACATAATATTATCACCAACCCCAATCCATCACCAATACTCAAAATCAATATATTAATACACCCACATTATATATATATATATTATACCAATCATTATTGCAATACACACATTACATATCATACCAATCATTATTGCAATACACACATTACATATCATACCAATCATTATTGCAATACACACATTACATATCATACCAAACATTATTGCAATACACACATTACATATCATACCATTCATTATTGCAATACACACATTACATATCATACCAATCATTATTGCAATACACACATTACATATCATACCAATCATGAATCACATTTCCAATGAAGACAACCATTATCATCAACCACAGTTCATTTAAATATCACACTTCATAACATTATCTTATTCACAATTCATCAATCATGATTCATTATTAATACTCACAATCAATATTTCAATACACACATTTCACATTAGCAACAAAGACAGACTCGGGCCCAAAACACTAATATGCCATTCGACTTTCAGAGTTAATGCTTTGGTTTAATCATCACATTTATCATTATCATAATCCCAACTAGGCTTCAAGGATTAGGTTCAACCAAGCTTCAAGGGGAGCAAAACATGCTAAGCTTCAACCCAACTTGGCTTCAAGAACCAATCCAACCTAGCTTCAAGGGTTGTAACATCTCAATTAGGCTTCAAGGATTAAGTCCAACCTAACTTCAAGAGATTGTTACTATTAGGCATGCCACCAACAACAAAACTCTGAAAATGAATAACATATTAGATACATAATTCATTGAACATTTCATCATCAATATCATTCACAATTCACATCATCATTTAGGCAAACATGCCTCACATATCTCAATTGAATTGTCATAGCCAATCACAATGGCTTCATATCACATTTGAATCATCATGGCCAATTACAATGGCTTCACAACATATCATATCTCAATCAATATGATACATATAACATCATTGATATAACATTTCAAAATATATTATTCATATAATACATTGCCATTCACAATGCATATAACATAACCTTTCATCATTTCTCAAAACACATTAACACCATTCATTATTAGAGCATTTATCATAACAAATTGCTCATACCTTAAGAATAATCCTCATTTCTTCCTACCTTTCCCATTTCATATTTCATCCTTTATATATATATATATATAGCAATTTACATTATTCATTTACACCCACAATATAATAAAGTATTTAACACATTCATCCAAATGTGTTAAGGTTCAAAGACATATAAGGATATATAATCAAATAGGGTTCATGCTTACCTTTTTAATGATCTTCACATCCTTCACATCATTCAATCATCACCTTAATCCAATTATATTAACAATATTGTAAACCACTTAACACATTTGCAAACAAATGTGTTAAGCCTCAAATCATGTAAATAAATACAATCATATGTATTGGTACTTACCTCAAGAACTATTCTCATCCATCTATACATTTCCTCTTCCAAGAATTCTCAACATTTAGGTTAATGCAACACAATCTCTTCAAAACCTAATTCAAAGATCATTATTCATAGGTTTAGAATCATCCACATACATTTGTTTAGGTCATTCTTTGATTACAAAGTATTTAGAGTGTATATAAAATGTTTAGGAACAAAAGACTTTTGAAGAATCAAACAATGCATGAAGAACCAAAAACCATCACAGTAGCAAACACACCCAAGGGACACGACCAAGCTTGTGGCCGTGTCTCTCAAGACCAAAACTTCCCGAGGCAGACACGGGCAAGGACACGGACGTGTCTCTTAACACAACTCAGGCAGTAGCAAACACATTCAAGGGACACGGCCAAGCCAGTGGCCGTGTCACCCCAAAACCTATCCAACACGGCCAAAATTCTCTAGACTTGGCCGTGTTTCTCAAAAATAATAAGTCTTGGCCGTGTCTCATCTTGTTTTTGTCCGTGTCACTCAAGAACACAAACCCTAATTTGGCCAAAGCTCTTTCACTTGTATTTTCACACTTTTTGCACAACAATAATCTCATTCAATTGGTTCTAGTCAATGTTGTTAACACATATCATATATATTCATCACATTAATCACTTAAACAACACATTAACATTACATTTTAAACACAAACCATCTCAAAACCCTAAAACCAAATTCCACTCTTGATCTTCCACTTAACTTACCATATTCAAAACCAAACCCACACCAATTCAACCTTATAACTTACAATCCATTTTAAAACTTATAAACACATCACAAACACATTTAATCATCAAATCAACAAACCCTAATTCACTTAAAACACCACTTCAAAAGAATAGAAGAAATCAAGGAAAAGAACTTACCAAAGTTGTTGAATTCCACAAATCTTCAACTTAATTCCTTGATTCTCCCTTCAATCTTGATGTTAGAAATCAAAACACTTCAATTTCTCTCTCTTCTCTTTGGATAGCCGGCCACCACTTTAAGGAAAGAAAAGAAAATAACAAGTCAACCTTTCTTTCTTTCTTTTAATCTCCACCAAGAGATTTCCAAAAGAGAATTACCTCCATGCCCTTAACCATTTACTTTAGCTCTCTTTTAACTCACATGTCCTTTATAGTAATTTCACATATCATAAAAGAAAATATCTTCTTGCATTGACTTTCCCCTTTTGACCAACTTATATGTTATATATATTACCATATAATCAACATATACACCTCTCTCTAAACCCTCTTTTCTTTCCCAAAACACATATACATTCAATCCAACTTACAACAACAACATAATCAAAACTTCTAAGGCATACATGAGGATATTACAAAAAGTTCATCAAAGTTTATGGATAATTGAGCAAATTTAGCTAGTTTGTTTTGTTTTCATTCTTTTCACAATCAATTGATTACAAATGGTTCAAGAGCACTTTCCCACATATTTACTGCACATAATAACATCATTTCAAAACCATTTCAAAAGCCCCATAATGCAAAATATGTGAATTAATTGAAAAGGACAATGATTTAAGTACCAAACCTTAATTCCTTTCACTTGTTTCTAGTTCTTTTATGCCTTCTTTGCTTCCTCCTCTCCCACTCCTTGATTTCCTATCATTTTCATATTTATTCTTTCATTTATATCTTGCAAATAATATAACCAATGAAAGAAATAAGACCATAGATGAATTTTCTTACCTTAAAGTCTTATTCTCCACCCAAGTTTGCAACCAAAATTAGCTACTTAAAAAAAATCTCTCTCTTTTCCCTTTCTCTTCTATTCGGCCAAAGCAAGAACAAAGGAGAGCTCTTGGCTTTTATTTTTTTTGTTGTTCTCTCCTTCAAATGTTAGCTAAGAGAGGTTATAATGTGTTGGTGTAAGTGTTGGTTTCCCATTGGTACACTTAAGTGGGAAAATGGCTAATTTCCATTGGTCCAAATTTCTCTTTTTTTTATTTATTTAAAACCCAAGCCCTTGGACTTTCTTTTAATTATATTTTGGCCCCTCAACCTCCTTGGAAAATTACCAAAATGGTCCTTAAATTATCATAAATGTCCCACTTGATGCTTGGGTGAAAGTGAAAAGACCAAAATACCCTTCAATTGAAGGTTTTGCCTTTTCTTCCTAACCGGGTGGTTTTACGACGCGTAAAATGTACCGTTCTCCTCCTTTCAATCTCTAGTTTCCATTTCCAACATTCATTCTTGATTTATAAAAATTACGTTCATGCTCTTGACTTTTGTAAAAATTCCCTTTAGGTCCTTACGTGATTCGGGTCTCCACTTAGGTTCGTTCTTCAACATCGATCACTGCGGAGTCCTTCCATTTACTTCGGATACCTATACATGTCTTGTTTTCCAGTGTATAATTTATTATCACAAGAATGACGAAAATACCCTTGGTCGAGAATCCACTGTATCTCTCAAATTGTGCGTTTTTGGGAAAAACGTGGCATTCCGTTTCGACCCAATTTTTCTCTACTTTTCATCCTTAAAGTCTGTTATGGGCACTATTAAGGACCTTCAGAACAACTTTTGTTAATTATGGCCACATCCACAAAACTTTACAATATTTTCAGTTAGGTCCTTTTTGTCCTATAAAGCTTCCTTTCACTTTGTGTTCTTTGGTGGTTACTCGAGATAGCTCCTCTTACTGTACGCGGATGTACTGTACATGGATGTACTGTACATATGTACAAATTGGGTCGTGATATTTCTTCTCCTCTAAAATTTAGACTTCGTCCCGAAGCCAATCGGGTATAAAATTTAGGCTTCCATCCTCATTATTCCTTCCTTTTCCCAAATTATCTCTTCCATTCTATGGTTCCTTTACCGCACTTTAACTGGAGGAATTCTCTTATTTCTTAATCCTTTGACTTTTCGTGCTAAAATTTCTATTGGTTCTTCTTCATAATTTAGGTCAGATTGGACTCTGATGTTTTGTGTCTTTATATCGTGTGTGAAGTTCAAACGATATTGCCTTATCATTGAAACGTGAAAAACATTATGTATTTTGTTCAGTTCTGGAAATAGAGTTAACCGATAGGCTATTAATCTATGCGTTCGATGATCTCGTATAGTCCAATAAGCCAAAGGCTTAACTTACTTTTCTGCTTAAATCTTAATACCTTCTTTCATGGGAAAGTCTTAAGAAAATCCTTGTCTTCCACTTAGAGTTCTATGTCCCTTCGTTTCGAGTCCGCATATGATTTTGCTCCTACCTACCCGCATATGATTTTATCTTGTCTTTACTTAATTCCGTCCAACACTCTGGTGTTCCATGTTTTCTTTCATATAATTCTTTATAGGGCGTCATCGTATGCTGAATTAATAGTCATTGTTATATGCATATTCAATTAAACTCAAATACCTATTCCAGCCACCCTTAAATTCTATAACACATACTCTTAATATGTCCTCCCAAAATTTGGATTACTCTTTCAAATCGTCCATCTGTTTATGGGTGAAAGGCAGTGCTATAATTTGTTTGGGTTTCAAAAGCTGTTTGCGACTTCTTCCATAAATTCATGGTGAACTGTGGACCTCTGCCTAAAATGATAGACGTTGGAATCCTGTGTAATCATACAATTTCCTTGGCGTACATTTCCACCAATTTATCTATTGAATAATCCATTTGTAAAAGTAGAAAATGAGCTAACTTAGTTAGGCAGTCAACGATTATCAGAACAACGTCATGCCGGCCTCGTGTCATTGGTAGTTCTATGACAAAATCCATAGTGATATGTTCCCATTTCCATACCAGAGTGGGAATTAGTTGTAACAGTCCCGATAGTATTTGATATTTCGCTTTTGCTTGTTGACATATTAAACATTTGGTCATAAACTCAACAATATCTCTCTTCATTCCAGGCTACCATTAAAACTTCTTTAGATATTGATACATTTGTAACTCCTGGATGCATTGCATAGAGACTACTATATGCTTTTTGAAAAAAATATCTTTCTTATGTCTCCCATTGTTAGTATCATTACTCTATTGTCATAATACAAACTACTGTTCTTAGAAATTTAGAATTTTATATCCTTTCCTCCTTGCACTTGCTTGATCCATTTTTGTATTTGTTTGTTTTCCTTTTGAACTTGATGAATTTCTTGAAAAGAAACATAGTTTATGCTTGTATTTCTACTACTAGTACTTCCTCTTCCATTGGTCTTAAACTGATCTTTATAGCACCTAAGGTTGGTATCAATTTTCCACCAAGTGCGTCGGCCACCACGTTAGCTTTTCCTAGATGATAATTTATAACTTAGCTATTATTTCCAAAACTTGGGTTTACTTTCCTTACCATAAATTGAGATCCTCTTGGGTTGGCGGATATTTTAAACTTTTGCGTTTGTATAAATATAACACTTTTCTCCATATAAATCATATCTCCAAATCTTGAAAGCCAATACGATAACTGTTAATTCCAAACAGTGTGCCGGGTTATTATTATTATTATTATTATTATTATTATTATTATTTTTAGTATTATTATTATTATTATTTTTGTATGGTTTAAATCATCAAAAGACTTATGCGACTATTTTATTCTTTTGCATAAGCATATAACCTTAACCGATGTGTGAAGCATTACTTTATATCACAAATTCTTTGTTGGACACGGCCGTATGGGTATTGAAGCATTCGTTAACTTTTCCTTTAGTTTCTCAAAGTTCCTTTAACATTTATCAGTCCATTGGAGTTTGGCATTCCTTTGAAACAACCTTGTCATTAGGATGATAATAATGGAAATCCCTTTTATAAAACATTAATAGTACCCAGCCAGTCCTAAGAAGATTCTTACTTCTATTACTATCTTTGGTGTTTTCCATTCCAAAATGGCTTTTGTTTTCTTAAGACCTACTTTAATGCCTTATGCTAATATGGTGTGTTCTGAGAATGTCACTTTTTCCAATCAAAGCTCGCATTTGTCATGTTTGACGTACAACTGCTTCTCTAGCAACATTTGCAATATTATGCAAAAGTATCGATCGTATTCTTCTTTGTTCCTTAAATAAATGAAGGTGTCATCTATGAGCACCATTTACAAATTGGTCAAAGTATGGATTAAAGATATGATTCATTAAATCCATGAATACTACTGACACATTTGTGGGCTCAAAAGGCATTACAAGGAACTTATAACGTCCGTATCGAGTTCTAGATGTAGTCTTTGGAATGTCTTTTCATTTGATCCGCAGCTGCTAATATCCCAGTCGGTGATCTATTATTTTATATATATATATATATTTTGAAAAGACCTTGGTTCCTTTAAGTTGGTCGAATCCATCGTTGATGGACGGTAATGGATATTTATCCTTAATCGTAAGCTCATTCAACTACTTATAGTTCACATATGACCTTAAGGATTTATCTTTCTTCTTGACGAAGAGTACTGGTGTGCCCCATGAAGAAATACTTGGCCGTATAAGACTCTTGTCGAGTAGCTCCTATAATTGCGTTTTCACTTCTTTGGG
This sequence comes from Garcia nutans, assembly GCA_947685225.1. NCBI lineage: Eukaryota > Viridiplantae > Streptophyta > Magnoliopsida > Malpighiales > Euphorbiaceae > Garcia > Garcia nutans. The sequence goes on along the minus strand of CANTUV010000002.1, from coordinate 13,174,818 downwards.
TTTCGCTGGTACCATTCCGTATGAGGCAACCGACACCGGTGCAGTTCCCGGATATACATTTATAGTGAATCCTACTTTTCTCTTAGGTGATAATCCGGGTAGCTCGTCTAAAGAAACATCGAGAAAATTATGCATTGTTGATACCTCTTGAATCTTTATCACATTCTTCTTTGCTTCCATAGTGCTTACCAAGTATACCTCACATCCGTTTGTATGGAACGCCTTGTTGTAACTGCTGCTATTACGCTGTTTAGGTAATCGGCTCTCTTTCTTACTGCCGTCACTTCCTCCTTGTGGGGAGTATGAAGTGTTACTCTCTTTCTTCTTATAATTGACCACTGTTTTATGCCTTGTTAGCCAATCCAATACCAACATTACGTCAAATTCTCGGAATGGTAACTCTATTAAATTTTCTGGAAATGCATTTTCATGTAACTCTATAGAACATTCTTTAATCACTTGTGTGTAACTACCTCGTCTCTTATCGGATTTATAACTAATGTTTCAAACTTAACATATCTTACTGATAATTCTTCTAAGTTTTCATTGCGTAGGCTATGGCTGGTGTACTTAAATTGAGCTAGTCAACGGTCTCTAATTGTGCTCTTTGAAAATTTGAATCACTTTCCTTTCCCCTGCTTCGGCCTTGGCCAAAAGCGGGCCGTGATTTTTCTGTCGGTGCGGGTGCATTCACTTGTCTTTCTGGCAGTTTACCCTAACACGATCTGGTGCCCCGCATTCCCAGCATCCATCTGTTAAATACCAGCATTCACTCTTATGTCTTCATCCACAGTGTTTGCATAGAGGAGTAATATATCCTTCAAATCTATATTTCTTTCCAATCCTCCAGTAATTTTTGACTTGTTACTTTTTCCTTTTTCCTTTACCTAGTCCTTGAGTTGTTATTACTTTCATTCTTTCCTTTTTGATCTAATTTTAATTTTGCACTTTCTACCTCTTTGGTTCTTAATTTCTCTCTTTCTCTTCTATCTCTTTTTTTTTTCCATCATTTCCTGAATTCATAAATCTCATATATCTTCTTCTTATAATTTCTTAATTTTGATGATTACATTGGGGCTTTTTCAGGAGGAGTCACAATATAGTGTTTTGATTAGATTTTGTCTAGTTTCTACTCATATGGTCCGTCACCTACCTTATTAAGACTCACGGGATGGTCACCCATCATCATTTGTCGAGCACAGTTAACTCCGATTTCCTGCTAAATTTCAACACGATGGTGTCGGGTCAGCAATATCTTCTTAGTGCGCTTACTTCATCTGCTTATGTGAATATTGTACATGGGGTTACTGTACATATTCTCTAGTGGCCGAACATGAGAATTTCTCATATACTTATTTCTGTTCACTCATCTTTGTTATCTAAGTTCTATCTATTTTATCTCTTACCGTCTGGTCTTAACATTTTACGTACTTTTCTTTTATCCTCTTATTCTGTTTCTCTTTTTATTCCATTCTTCAAATTTCATTTTCTTATATACATTTTCATTTTTACATTCATATATGCCTATCTAACCTTCTCCTGGAACCCCCTTATAAGGACCCCGGTATACTGGCTACGAATGTCTGGCGCCTTGAACCTCGGCCGGATCCTTGGCTTTGCGATCGCCGGCTTTACTGTGCAAAACTATCTTCACTTCTAAACTTCTTCTCAACTTGTCGAAATCTTCCCAAGCTTTAAGTTTGTACTCTCTTTTGTTGCATACGTTGGTGTCTACTTCTCTAATCTATGTATACCCTCTCAATACCTAAAACTTTCACAACTAATCTTGAAAATTCAAAAACGTCCATGACTACTAATTATACTTTAATTCCATTATTTAATCCTTCCAAAACCTTTGACGTCTTTCTTGCTTTGTTTCTATCATTCTCTTTGCATACTTACTGAGGCGGGTGAACTCTCTATCATACTCAGATACTGTCATTCTTCCTTGCTGTAGATATATAAACTCATTTCTCCTTGCGTTTAAGTATGTTTTACCAAGTGTATGTTTCTTCTACCCAAAGGGACATGGCATAAATAAATCTTTTATCTGGCATGCATCTCAGTTGTTCCAATGCCCTACTGGTACTGTCCAAACAGTACTCAACTTCTTCAAATCCTTCTTCCCTACTAACCTTAAATTCTTTAGCCCCATATTTCCTTAACTTTTCAATTGGGGACTTCCTTTCTCTTTTGGTAGCAACAGGTACCATTCTTGCCATTTATTGCAATGGTATGGTCATCTATCTTAAATAAACTTCGGGGCCTTCCACAGCCACCGTTGCGGGTCGTGGCATAAGTCCAAGACCCATTTCTACATTTATGGGTACGAAAGCGTGTGATTCCTTCTCTTGATCTATAACTCTTTGTGATTCTGCCTCTTGCAACCTTATACTGTATACATATATCATGATAAGGATTAGCAGCTGGCTTGACTCAACACATTAACTTTCCTATATGGCATGTACATAATCACTATTAGATTTTCCTTTATCACATGTACCCCATATACTTATGTATTTATAATATTGTTTCTACTATACCGACATTTCGTACCTAAATGATATATGCTCTCATTTATTATCTGCTATAGGATATCCCATTTTACATTGGTAATGGCCACTCCCAACATAAAATGTGTATCCTCCTATGCTGAATTTTCCAGGACCGGCTAAACCGGTGCTCTGATACCACTAAATGTAACACCCCATCTTAGCCTATGTTTATAGACCAAGATGGACTGTTATCTCATGGTGGTTGTGTCTTAATATTTTACTTAGCCAATTTTAAGTGCAGATTTTAAAAAAAATTTTGCTATAACCTCCCCTAAAAATGGAGGTCCCAAGTGTCGCCAAAACTGATTTTTTTGATTTTTGAAAACAATTTTGATCTCAATCAAACAATCGCAACACTCCTCAAACACTTCTATATTCATCACCCTTATATCCTCCACCAAATCCTGCACTAAAACTTTACACTTCTATACTTGCATACATAAGTGCTAAATCCAAATAAGATTTATTAGATTACTAGCAGTGTATGTGTTCTAGCTTTTCAGTATAATACATTTATTTGCTAGATCATACAAGCTTATGTACATGCCATATTGCTACAATCAATCATATCCAAACTCCTACCCAAAGTACTAGTCAAGGCCAGTTGCGCAGGACATGCTGCAATCTCTTCTCCTCGTTTAACCTGCAAGTTTAGAGGGAAACTAAACTCGCTAAGCAATTGCTTAGTGGGTACTTAAATCATTGCAATAAATAAATAAAATGAAAGAATGATTTGAACATACATTTATATAATTTAAATAATTGAAAGGAATAAATACAAAACACAGAAGGTAAAAAGGCTTGACTGAATAATTTGAATTTAAATCATTTTTCTTGCTTTTATCATTTTGGTTGATCTACTTGTTTAACAAAACAACAACGGATAAGGCACGGGTCATGATAAATATATCTTGTCCTGGTGAGATATTATAGGATGATATGCGTCATGGTGCAAATTTCATCATCCTTCATCATAATTCTTGCACATGTGCTAATAGCCATTGTTCATTGAATCATTGATCATCTCATTGTAATCATCGGCCTTCAGCCGAAATATCATGCCATGTCATGAGCAGTACTACAATAATATTATGATGCATCATACCCTTATCTCAAGGGTTCTCTCATAACCAAGTAGAGTGTAAACAATTTATTAATTAATTTGATCATGATATTCAATAAGCCATGATTTTTCCATAATGCATGTATTGTTGGAATAGCTTGTCATGATGCCTTTCTGATCATTTCCAATTCTCCTTCATGTCATTTTATATGATTTAACATCAATCCATATCATAATATTTAAGTTTTAACACATTTAGAAAAAATGACCAAATGAATAGTGGCGCGGCGAGTAAAATCGGCAACACAATGGCGTGCGTCAACTAAATGGTAAAATCTGTTTTTACTGCTGAAAATCAGTCAACTTTGGCAACCTTTTTTGACCAAGTAAACAAACTTATTTTTGGCTGAATTTTTTCAGGAAAACACTTTCATTAGTTAACTAAATGCATGTAAAATTTCATGGGAAACTTCCTTCGTTTGCCCCTTCAACGGACTGCCCAAAATGAAAGCTGCAGAATGGTACCCAAAAGGGACCATTCGGCCAAATTTTCAAAACTTGAGGGAAATTCATTTTTTTCTTGCAAAATTGATTTTTAGACTCCTTTTGTGATACCATTGAAGGACTAAGGGTCCCTCTTTCAAAAATCAAACCAAAGGGGTGATTAAAAGTTCATCAAAGTTTATGGATAATTGAGCAAATTTAGCTAGTTTGTTTTGTTTTCATTCTTTTCACAATCAATTGATTACAAATGGTTCAAGAGCACTTTCCCACATATTTACTACACATAATAACATCATTTCAAAACCATTTCAAAAGTCCCATAATGGAAAATATGTGAATTAATTGAAAAGGGCAATGATTTAAGTACAAAACCTTAATTCCTTTCACTTGTTTCTAGTTCTTTTATACCTTCTTTGCTTCCTCCTCTCCCACTCCTTGATTTCCTATAATTTTCATATTTATTATTTCATTTGTATCTTGCAAATAATATAACCAATGAAAGAAATAAGACCATAGATGAATTTCCTTACCTTAAAGTCTTATTCTCCACCCAAGTTTGCAACCAAAATTAGCTACTTAAAAAAAAATCTCTCTCTCTTTTCCCTTTCTCTTCTATTCGGCCAAAGCAAGAATAAAGGAGAGCTCTTGGCTTTTATTTTTTTGTTGTTCTCTCCTTCAAATGGTAGCTAAGAGAGGTTATAATGTGTTGGTGTAAGTGTTGGTTTCCCATTGGTACACTTAAGTGGGAAAATGGCTAATTTCCATTGGTCCAAATGTCTCTTTCTTTTATTTATTTAAAACCCAAGCCCTTGGACTTTCTTTTAATTATATTTTGGTCCCTCAACCTCCTTAGAAAATTACCAAAATGGTCCTTAAATTATCATACATGTCCCACTTGATGCTTGGGTGAAAGTGAAAAGACCAAAATACCCTTCAATTGAAGGTTTTGCCTTTTCTTCCTAACCGTGTGGTTTTACAATGCGTAAAACATACTGTTATCCTCCTTTCAACCTCTAGTTTCCATTTCCGACATTCATTCTTGATTTTGGACTAATTTATAAAAATTACGCTCATGCCCTTTACTTTTGTAAAATTTCCCTTTAGGTCCTTACGTGATTCGGGTCTCCACTTAGGTTCGTTCTTCAACATCGATCACTGCGGAGTCCTTCTGTTTACTTCGGATACCTTTACGTGTCTTGTTTTCCAGTGTATAATTTATTATCACAAGAATGACAAAAATACCCTTGGTCGAGAATCCACTGTATCTCTCAAACTGTGAGTTTTAGGAAAAAACCGTGGCGTTCCGTTTCGACCCGATTTTTCTCTACTTTTCATCCTTAGAGTCTGTTATGGTCACTATTAAGGACCTTCAGAACAACTTTTGTTATTTACGGCCACCTCCACAAAACTTTACAATCTTTTCAATTAGGTCCTTTTTGTCCTATAGAGCTTCCTTTCACTTCGTGTTCTTTGGTGGTTACTCGGGATAGCTCCTCTTACTGTACGCGGATGTACTGTATATGGATGTACTGTACATATGTACAAATTGGGTCGTGACAATTGAGATTCAATTTCATTGCCATAAGATTAAAATAAATTTATAACCTTCAAACCATTTAATGATATTATAAAGGGCGAACACAGCTACTGGTTGGTTTAAGTAAATTAAGTTTAGAAAACTAAACCTGGGTCGTAGGGTTCACCAAGGTTGATATGTTGAACTAAGCCTGCTTATACCACTACTTGAGTCCACTCTGATTTTTTGTTGAGCAAAGAAATCTGAAGGAATTTCTACTGCCATCCTTGGTTACTGTATTTATCTTGTGTTTTTTATTCTGTGTGAATTGCTAGGTTAAATCAAATGACCAAATCTAGGTTTTAATCTTAAACTAGGCATTAAACATACAAGATTAGGGTTTTACATATGAAATTAGGGTTTATTGATGTAAATTAGGGTTTTTAGGGTTTTTTTACATGCAATTATGGTTTAAAGGTATGAATTAGGGTTTTTATAAAATAAACTAGAATTTTTTTATCAAAGTATGCAAGTTTAGGGTTGGAGCATGTAATTTATGACTAAACCTAATGGATTAGGATTTTGGATCGAAATAGGTTGGATTCAATATATTTTTAGGGTTTATACTAAGTCATGACTAAAATTATTTTACTACTGGATTAAATAATTTTCAAAATGTTTAATGTTTGGCTACTGAGATTCAATTTCATTGCCATGAGATTAAAATAAATTTATAACCTTCAAACCATTTAATGATATTATAAAGGACAAACACAACTAATGGTTGTTTTAAGTAAATTAAGTTTAGAAAACTAAACCTGGGTCATAGGGTTCACCAAGGTTGATATGTTGAAGTAAGCATGCTTATACCACTACTTGAGTCCACTCTGATTTTTGGTTGAGCAAAGAAATCTGAAGGAATTTCTACTGCCTTCCTTGGTTACTATATTTATCTTGCGTTTTTTATTCTGTGTGAATTGCTAGGTTAATTGTGGTTGTTGTTCTGCTGCTCATTGCCCCTTTAATTGTTACTTTAAACTTGTATTTATAGGCAAAAGATGGCTTAATCAAAACCCTAAATTTCAAATCCTTTCTGCTTATCTGAAAGCCATCCAAAGTTAAACCCAATTAGGAATCTTAATATGCCTCGAAATTAAGATTAAAAGTCAAAGTTTAAATTCCATGGCCACGGCTAGCTTCATGACGAAATGGCTTTGGCCAATTCACCATGAAGCCAAATCATGAAAAAATTTCCAAGGCTAATTTGCCATGGATCGACTCTGTGTCAAATTGGCTAAGGAAATTCCTCATGAATTTAGGTTTTGATCCCTGTCCAGCTTGGTTTTATCTTTTAATATCTTATCAAACCTGATTTAGGCTTTTTGTTTTTATAAAAATCTGGATCGAACTATGTTTAGGGATTTAAAAATTAAACTATCTTGCTTTGGGCCTTTTAAAATTGTACCGATCTATTTTAAGGCTTTAAACTAGTTTTAAGTTTTTAAAGCATAACCGAATTTGGCTTGGGCTAAATGGGATTGGACTTACTTAGGGCCAAAATTAAGGGTCTACAGTTTGCCCCCTGCTTAAACGATCTTGCATTCATTTAGAGAGTGAAAAACAATATGATTTTAAGTTGATCTTAGATGAGGGTGGGTTGTCAACCTGAGACTGGATTTGGGTTCTGGACCCAAGACTAGATTTGAGTTCTTTACCTGAGACTAGATTTGGGCTCTGGACCAGAGATAAGTTTTGGGTTATGAACCCGAGACTGGATTTAGGTTGAATTTAGGTTATGGACTTGAGGTTGGATTTGGGTTTTGGACCCAATACCAGATTTGGGTTTTGGACCCAAAACTAGATTTTGATTCTAGGCCCAAGACTGGATTTGTGTTCTAGACTCGAGTTTGGATTTGTGTTCTAAACTTGAGACTGGATTCCCGAGAAAAGATTTGGGTTCTGGACCTGAGGTTGGATTCCTGAGTCTAGGTTTGGGTTCTGGACTGGAAATTAGATTTAGATTTTGGACCCAAGATTGGATTTAGGTTCTTAACCTAAGACTAGATTTGGGTTCTAGACCCGAGACTGATTTGGGTTCTGGACTAGCAATTGGATTTGGGCTTTTAGACCCGAGACTGATTTGGGTTCTTGACCTAATATTGGATTTGGGTTCTGGACCCAAGAATAATTTCAAATCTGGACCTGAGATTGGATTTGGGTTATGGACTCATTGAACCACTCTAATATCCCAATGGAATATTGGGCAACTCTAATATCCAAATAGATTCATCAGGTGATTCTAATATCTTGATGAAATGACCAAGCAAAAAACTATTCATGAACTCTAATATTTCAACGGGTCATTGGGAAACTCTAATATCCCAATGGGTCTATCAAGCGAATTTAATATCTCAATAAAATCACCAAGCGACTCTAATGTCTTTATGAGTGAAAACATCCATCGAGCGACTCTAATATTGTGATGAAATCCATCAAGCAACTCTACTATCTTAGTAAATCAAAATAGTCATTAAGCGACTCTAATATCTCGATGAAAGCCACCAAGTGATTCTATTATCTTAGTAGGATAGTGAGCAATTCTACTATCTCACTAGAACTTAACCTAAATGCCTCAACATATCAAGAAAAACTATGTTGTCAAGATACTTCAATAAATCCAATATAGGATAGAGATTATGTCATCAGGATACTTCAACAAATCCATTATAGACTAGACAATGGATGCTTCAACAAATCCATTTGAAAATGTCTACCTCTATAGAAATGTATCTTTATCTTGATTCTCTATTATTGGGGATAGACCTTTGTCTTGCCTCAACTTCAGCCCTTCTAGCTGGACCGATATGATCTTCTTGGACCTTTGTCCTGATCTTTTATCTTTTATATCTTCATTCATTTGAGAGTTCTGATTTTCTTCTAGTTCCATTCTTTTAGTTCTTTAACTATGCAAAAAATTTAGCTATTTTTTAGCCAACCCTCATATCCTCTCTTTGCTCCCTACTTAAAAAAATATTGAAAGTTTGAAAATGTTTTGTACACTCATAAACTCAAAAAATTGAAAATAGGAAGTTTTGCCCCTTGTGTAGGCTCAAACTAATGATTTTATTCCCATGCAAGCTCAGATTGATGTTTGTGTTTTGTCTAGTTCCTTGCACAAGCATTCATCTCTTCTTTCTTTTGCAATGGCCCCTTCATACCCCATGATTCCATATCTGTTTTTGATTGTTTACTTCACAGGGTGTCTGCTGTTCACTTTGACAAAGAATGGGTAATACAAGATAAAAATGCAATGTGATATGCTTATGTATGCATGATATGCATGGATGATACTTATAGTGGTTCCATTGACTCATAGACTGAGGTGATAAGTCAAAGAACTCCCTTTGGTTCTTTGCAGATGTGCGTTCAAGTCTTGCATTAGAATAACAGAAGCCTTCACATCTATGGCTTTTATCTTTAAGATGAAATCATGAGTAGTGGGGGCCCAAGCAAGGTTGTTAGAGACATGAGAGACATTAATTTCAACACATTTCATTGGCAACTTCCTCATGACATGACCTTGCAAGTGATCCATTCATTAGTCCACTTTTGCATAATATGTCATTTGAGGTTTACAGTACAACATACTTCCCCAAACTTAAAGGCGCGTATGACAAAAAAAGCTCTTTTTTAAAATTATTTTTTTTATTTTTTTCAAATCACATTTTGGCTTTTGTCAAATCAGTGTTATTATACCTCAAAACTCAATTTTTCAAATTAATATATCTATAACATGACAATCCTATTTACCATACTAAACTTGGGAATCATTTCCATTTGAGCAAGAACTATTGCACTTCAGATAGGCACATACACATTACTTGGCCAAAGGTCTTATTGAGTTTAAATATTGTCTATATTATATGTATGCTTATTCAAATAATCTCCACTAATAGATTCCACCTACAAAGAGAGATCAATAGGTCTTATAGGTTTAAAATGGGGTTCATAAGGGATATGGGTTAAACGAAGGCCATTTTTTAACTAGAGCTTATATAACACTATGGATAAATCTTCACACTACAAACTTTTACTAGAACCATAGGCAGTTGCAAAATTTTAAACTCTAGACTTCTTTTCCACCTTTTAGGCTGTTATCTTGCTTCATTAAAATACAGAACTTGAAATCTCACTTCATGAAAAGATAGAGCATATCTTCTTAGTAGAAATCTAGATTTAATTAGTATAATCTTTGCTTTTATAAAAACTTTGAAACCCTATTGTTCTTCCCTTTTCTCCTTTTTTCTTTTTTTTTGTTTTCTATTTTCCTCTTTTTTTTCTTTTTCTTTATTCTTTCTTCTTTCCCTTTTTGTTTTTGTTTTTGTCATTTTTTGTTGGGTCCTATCTCCAAGGGAGTTGTCTTATTTGTACCATCTTATGCTTCTAGCTATGAATGGGGTAGGAAAAGCCTGCTTTAGTAAGGATGAATCCTTTATTTCCCTGAATTTATCTCAACAATGAAATAGATATGACGTATTAGGTCTAGTTAAGGTAAACTTTAACTATCCTTATGGTCTTGACTATGCATCCTTTTCCTTGATCTTCTTACCCCTTTACCTCAGCGATCATCAAACTTATCATAAGTGTCACAATAGCTCAGGGTAGGTTATTAGGGTTCACAAGTGAAAAAAGAGCAAGCTAAAATCTCATGAAGGCTTAAAGGGACAAACTTGGAATTGATGCTAACAAGGTGGATTCAAGTTGTTGGATCATCAAACCATGCCCAGATCATTTCTCCCTTAAATAATTAGAGTTCAATTTCACCTTGAAAGTTCATCAAAGCATGTTCTAAAATTGTGTATACCCTTAATTTTGGCCCTAAGCTGGTTTGATCCCAATTAACATGGGCCAAGTAAAGTTCAGCCCTACTTTAGAATCTTAAACCTAATTTGAAGCTTTTGATTAGGTTGGTCAACTTTTAAAAGGACCAAAAATAAGCCGGTTCACCTTTTAAAGCCCTAAAATGGTCCAATCCAAAATTAAAATGGGTTTGATTTAGTTTAACTCGATATGGTTCATGCCATATCAAATTGGGCCTACCCAATTTGATATGGACATTGTCCATGTCAAATTAGACTTATCCAATTCGATATGGACAGCATCCATGTTGAATTGGATTAGAACCAATTCGACATGGACACATCCATGTCAAATTAAATTTTATCAGAAGGGTCCTGGTCGAATTCAATAAAATTTAATTTGATATGGTCAGTTCATGTCAAACTTTGATGATTTTAATTTGAGATGGGTTTTATTTTATGACTTAATCCGAGCGATGTTTAGTCTAAGAATCCTGATTAAGCTCAGATAAGTAGGTTTACCTACCAAACTTTTAACCTAATTTTCCTTACAAATACAAGCTTAAGCAATAAAGAGGGCAGTTACTATTAATCCCAAGGAAGAATTAACGAAAAGAGAGGTAGTAACAATTATCGAAAAGACACAATCAACACTGAAGATTCAAAACACACGACAATTGTCCCAACAATTATTTCTCTCAACTAATATCAATGTTGGCTCAGGCATTGGATTAATAAGCTTGGATTGATAGATTATTATTGGTGGAGCCATCAATGTAGGTTTTCTTTTCTATATCTCACTCGTTTTAAGTTAAAGTAATTAGATTCATTATTAATACATTCAATGACATGCAAGTATTTAAATCTCCTATAGCAATTTCTATTATCATACAATACATTTGTTTCATCCAGTAGCACTTTATTCAACACATCTCATTCCATATTCATCTAAATCAATATCCAGCAGCCCTAACTTTGTGAACATAATTACAGTAACCAAACATTAAGCATAGAAATCCTAGTTTTTTTATCCAAAACCTATTTTTGTCCTCAAAATCCTAAAAACCCTAGTTTTCTATCCAAAACCCTAATTTTGTTTTAGAATTCATAAAACCCTAGTTTTCCATCAAAAACCCTAATTTTCACAAAAAAAAAAAACCTTATCCTATTTCTAAGACCCTAAAACCATGATTAAAACTCTATAAACCCTAATTTTGTATATCTAATGCTTTATTTAAGATTCAAACCTAAATTTTGTTATTCAATTTTGTTGATGTACATTTATGATGGATGATTTGTTTTTATTTTGATTATGGTGAATGATTGAATGATTTAATTATATTTGATTAATTATTTAAATTTTAAAGGATGTAAAAGGCATGTCTCCACTTTATGGGTGCCTTATTTGTTAAGATCAATGTAATTTAATTTACTTTAAGTTTTGGGATTAATGTAAAGGACATGTTTCTACTAAATGGTATGTGTCCTATTTTATTTAATTTTGAACATTGGACATTATTGTAAGGGCATGTTTCTATCTTGTATAGGTGCCCACTTTATTTGTTTATTTAGATCTTCTTTGATTTTAATATAATGAATGTTTATTTGCTTTAAATTGTATGTAGTGTGGATGATATTTTAATAAGTTAAGAATTTAACAATATTTAGACTTGAAATGGAGGCCGATTCTAATGAATTGGGCGCTACTGGTGTGCTGGGTCATTATCACCTTCCCCATACGTACCCAATTTTCTGAACCCATTAGGGGGTTGGGGATTCCTTATGAATTAAGTCATCCACCCCTTTCTTTTTTCCCAGCCCGTCTGGGTGGTGACTCCATTTTCTCTAGGTTTAGGCCAGTGTTCTCTAAGGCCCTTGACCTAACAATACCGAAGTTACAAGAACCATTCCACTAGGAGTGGGGAAGAAAATCTCCGCTCACATTGACGACTCCAATGGGGATAAAAGAAGTTGATTTAGTTGGTCTTTATATTATTTTATTCATTCTTATTATGATATTATCCATTGCATCATTTAGATTGCATTGTGTTCATGAGTTAGGATGCCCCATGTACTGAGTTATGTTATGTAAGGGATACCATACCTTTGCTCAAGGTATAGAGATCGACTATGGCATAACCACTCATAGCCTCATACCTTTTAGTATATATTTGCTATGGGAACCTAAGCTTTTTGCCTAAAGATTAAAGCCCATGTAATTGCCCTTGTAACTTTCCTTAGGTTTTACCCAAATTCTTGTTGTTTGACTATGATTGATATATCTTGGTTTAAACCATAGCTTATTTGGTTTTTTTTTTTCTAATATGACCTAATTATGATGTAAGCCCAAAATAATTCTATTCTTTTAAGTTCATTTTTAAAACTTTTGAAGATTGTCTTTAGACATAAAACCTTTTTAATGATGGTTCAAAAATCCTTTTCACCTCATAGCCCAAGCTCAAAGTCCAAAATCTATTTTTAAACAAATCTTTTTAGAATGGGCTTTGATATAAAACTATTTTTGAAACAAACCTTTTTTATGGGCTTTGAGACACTTTTTTAAATGGGATCAAAACTGCTTTTCACTTCATGACCCAAATTCAGATTTTGTTACTAAAACCTTTTTTTCTTAAATTGGCTTATAACTAGTTGGGTCAATTATGGAATATTAAAATTAATTGTGGGCATTTATACCAAGACTTGTTAATCGTGGGCTTGTTTGTGGAATGAATCTTTAGTTACTTTTCCAAATGGGAAATCTATTTATGATAAGTTCTTTAATTTGGTTTTAATCCATAATATAGCCTAAAAGCTATTTTCAGTTGATCAAATGTATTAAGACTTAATTAATGGGAATTATCATGGAATGACTTCTAAATTTTAAAATATAACTACTGGTTAATCTATCTGAGTAGATATTTGGAAAACAAAATATCTCATATAAATGTTTTGTTGACCATATACCTAAGAAAAGAGACTTTCCATTTGTGTATGGGTGATATAAGGTGAGAAAGAACATCCCTACTCTCTTTTTTGTTACTTATGCATACATGCATACATACATTGCATTACATGGCATTTATCCTTTCTGGCTCACAGACTTGGAGTATAGTAGTTCAAGAGCTTAGAATAATTGATCTATGCCAGTGATGCATAAGCTACTGACAACTCAGTCAACTTTAAGCCAAAAGCAATGGATCCTGAGAAAGTTTAGAAGCTGGTGAATGACACCATTAAATCCAAGATGGAAGAATTGAAAGAGGACCCTAGCTAAGACCATGAAAAGCCAGCTAGCTGCACTATTGGCAAATGCTATTAAATCATCTGCTAGTACTAAGAAGTAGAAGGACAATGAAAAGGCTAAGATTGGTGAAATAGCCTTTGATGAAGGCAAAGTTATAATTGATGATAATGATGATTGGGCTCAATACTTCGAAGATCCTCAAGATAAGAAGAATGAAACAAAGGCTATGGAAAAAGCAACTGTGAAAAAAGATTGAAACTTCAGATATGGAGAAGATGGTTACTAATTTAGAGAAAAAATTTTAAAAGAAGCTGAAGGTTATGGAGATGTCAGAAGTAGACAAGTTGTTTGAACAAGATGAAGAAGCCCCTTATAAGTTCAAGATGCCTTCCTTTACTAAGTTTGATGGAACTAGGAATCCTCATCTACATGTCAAGTAATACATCACTGCTGTGCAGTCTGTTCGAGTTACTAAGGCTCAAACTCTAAGGTACTTCATGCTCTCATTAAATCCTATTGTACAAAATTGGTTCAACACCATAGAGGACAGTACTCAAAAGAATTGAGATTCACTGTACAAATCCTTCATCCAGTAGTATGAGTATAATGTTGAATTGGATGTAACTTTGATGGAGGTAGAATCAATCAGACAAAAGCATAATGAGAACTGTATTAATTATGTGAAGAGATGGAGGAACAAGGCCGATCTTCTAAAAAAGAGGCCTAATGAGTCTGACCATATTAGAATGATAGTGAGAGGTGTCCTACCCAATCTACGTGAGTGGATGTCTAACACTCTTGTCAAGGATTTCAAAGATCTTTTTAAAGCCAGTTTACATATAGAAGAATGAGAAAGAAAGAAGAACCATTTTTCTAGAAGAAGTGAGAGGGAAAATTATTAGCCTAGTGGTCAGAGTACACATAAATCAGAGGATGTCAATGCAATAACTGGTCAAGAAAACAGAAAAAAGTTTTTAGATTTGGAGAAATCTTTGTCTTGTGTGTTCAACAAGATGCAGAAAAATTGGTTATTATAGCCATTAGCTCCTCGACCGCTACACAATCCTATGCCATCAAACTTTGATGCTAAGGCCTTTTATCAATTCCATCAAATGAAAGAGCATGAGATAGATAAATGCACTCGATTAAGGTATGAGATCTAAGATTTGATCGATAGTGGCAAGCTACCTGAGCCTGATAAGCCCAATGCTAAGATTAATCTTTTGCCTAAATTTGGAAGGATGTCACCGCCTGCGACCTCATGATAGAGGGAGGATTGGAGGAGAGTTTTGTCTTATCATCTTTTCAAGACATGGATTGACAAGATGCTAAAGAGGAGGTGCTACCGAGAAAGCTTGGACCAATTGCGAATGGGGAGGTTATGACCATTTTAAAATAGATCATACAGAATCTCACTGATGATGGAAAAATCCTTACCCGTGATGTGTCTAAGTAGATGAAACGTTATCAACTACAAATCAACAAACTTCCTTAGGCTTGAGTGCTACTATTATAATTTCTTTGATATTTTTTTGGAACAATAATTTTTCAATTAACATTTTACAAATAAATCATTTTTTTTTTTACATTTTGTTGGTCTTTGTTCACTTTGGTGCTCAACCAATGATGAATCTAGCTTGATATTCATAAATTAGTGTATCTATGTATCATGATCTTAATCACTTTACTAGGTGAGGGAATTGCCCTATTGCATTGAACTATGTATGCTTACATAGAGAGGGCTCCTGCATAATTACCTTTTTCTAGGTTCTAGTTTATCTTAGAATATGCTTTGACAAACTTTCAAGGTGAATTGAACTTTGCTTATTTAAGAGAGAAATGATCTTGATATTATTTGGTTTGTCAACAACTAGTATCCACCTTATTAACATAAGCCCCTAGTTCATCCCCTTAAGCTTTCATAAGATTTTATCTTGCTTTTTATTGGCTTATAAATCTCGATAATCTACTCTGAGTTGTTGTGACACTTATAACAAGTCTGATGATGACTCAGTTGCTAAAGAATAAGAAGATAAAGGAAAAAGATGCATAGTCAAGACCATAATGATAGTTGAACTTTACTTAAACTAGAACTTAATATCTCAGTCCTATTTCATCATTAAGATAAAGTCAAGGCAATAAAGGATTCATCCTTATTGAAGGAAACTCACTCTTCTCCAATTATCCATAGTCAGAAGTATAAGATGGTACAAGCAAGACAACTCTCTTGGAGTTAGGACCTAAATAAAGAAAATGACAAAAAAAAAGGGGGAAAGAAGAAAAAAAAAACAAAGAACAAAAAAGAAAAGAAAAAATAAAAAGCAAAAGAAAAGGAAAAAAAAGAAACAAAAAGAAACAAAAGAGAAACAAAACGGAAGAACAATGGGGCTTCAAACTTTTTGCAAAAGAAAAGATCATCCTGATCGAACAAGATTTTTGTCAAGAAGATAATCTTTATCTTTCCATGAAGCAATATTTCAAGTTCTTTTTGAATCAAGATAATAAGATACCTAAAAGGTGGAAATGAAGTCTAGAGTTTAAAGTTTCTAATTGTCTACGGTTCTAGTAGAAAGTTTGTAGTATGAAGGTTTGTCTATAGTGTTATATCTGCTCCAATCTAAAAATGGCCTTCACTTCACCCATATCCCTTATAGACCCCATTTCAAGCCTATTAAAGACCTATTAATCTTTTTTGGTAGGTAGAGTCTATCAGATGAGATTGTTTGAATATGTATGCATACGAGATAGACAATATTTAAACTTGATGAGACCTTTGGCTAAGTAATCTGTATGTGTCTATCTGAAGTACAAATGTTCTTGCTCAAATACAAATGATTTTCAAGTTTGGTATGGTAACTATGGTTGTCATGTTATAGATATGTTAATTGGAAAAATTGAGCTCTGAGGTATAATGACATTAATATGAAAAAGCCAAAATGTGATTTTAAATTTAACAAAAGAGTGTTTTTGTTACATCAGCCTTCAAGCTTAGGGAAGTGTGTTGCACTGTTGAACCTCAAAGGACATATTGGGAAAATGTAAATCATTTTCAAGGTCCTAAAGAAGTTACTAACCAATATGTTGAATCACGGGTTGAAATGATATATCCTATGTTCCTAACTACTGTGTTGGGGCCCCCATTACTCATGCTTTGTACATATAGAAGATAAATCCATAGGTTTGAAGACTTATATTGTTCTGAACAAGCATTTGGAAGGAACTAATGGGAGTGCTTCAGTTGATCACCTTGGTCTGTTAGTCAATAGAACCACTGTAAGTATCACCTATGCATATCATACATATATGAGCACATCACACTGAATTTTTATCTTATGTTACATATTCTTTGTCAAAGTAAACAACAATACTCTATGAAGCAAACATGAAGCAGATATGGGATCAGGGGGCATGGAAGGCCCATTACTTGAGAAAGATCCAGTCACTTTACATAAAATGGGGATGCATGCTTGTAAAAGCAACCAGACAAAACACAAGTATCAATAAGAGCCTACATGGGAACAAAATCATTGGTTTGATCCTACACAGGGGGCAAAACTTCTCATTCTCATTTTGTTGACTTTATACATATACAAAATATTTTTAGATTAACCTTTAATGTTTTGCCATGCAGGGGGAACAGAGAAGATATGATAGTTAAAAAATAGCTAAATAACTAAATTTTTGCAAAGGTGCAAAGTGAAAAATCCATTGAAAAATGGAACAAATGGCTAGAAGAAAGCCATAATTCTCAAATGACAAAAGATCAATCAGGCTAGAAGAGCTAAAGTTGATATGGTTTTTCTTGACACTTTGAAGTATCAAGAATATCATGGGTGGAGAACTCAAATCCAGTCTCGAGTAGAGAACCCAAATCCAGTCTCAGGTTAAGAATCCAAATCTAGTCTTGGGTCGAGAACCCAAATCTAGTCATAGATTGAGAACCCAAATTTAGTCTTGGGTCAAGAACCCAAATCCATTCTTGGGATTGGGTTCTCGACTCGAGACTATATTTATGCCTTAGATTTGCAATAGATTTGATGAAATGAATTAATTCAATAATTTCCATTTCTAAGCCATATTATGAGTTGATTGTATTGGATTGTATGATAGGTTAATAGATTGGCCAACTATTAATTTCCAGATATTGAGGAAAAATTGGAAGGTAAAACCTGATGTTGGAACTATGCACTCAGCTACCTGAAAAATGAATTAGAAATATAAGTTTTAAGGTTCACTTAATTTGCAAGTTAAAAATAATTAGTTTTTATTGATTCATGAATGTGAGAACTAATGAACTAATAATTGCTAAATGATCTTAAAGAAGAAATTAAGTTACAAGGTTATATTAATTGATATTTGAGAACTAAAATTTGAGTAAATCGATTTGAAAATCCTATGTACCCTTCTTAATGTTTAAATTAATTATGTGGAAACTGTTATTTATTTTACTTTTAATTTTAACTTTTGTAACCAATTCAACATTACACAGTTAATCTTTAATCTTTTTATTTTAATCAAATTATTACAAACTAACAACTTCCTTGTAAGATGACCTTAGGATGTTTCACCATTACTATAACTATCTCGTATACTTGCGAGAGTCACTTTGAGTAGTATTAAGTAGAGTACAATAGTCTATAGGTTCCTGCATCTATTTCTAACATGATATGCCCAACTTTAAACCTCCTTAAACATCTTAAATGCACTCCATCTAGCCATCTTCAATACAACTCCCCTTGGAAGGTGATATATTGTAAAGACCATCTCATTTCCTCTCTTGTTCCCCCAATGGATATTCTCTATTTTCCAGAAATTGCTTTATAGTATCATACCATACTCGACCCTGGATTCATTTGCCTAAGCCAACATTGCCCCTATTTATTTTTGACACTTAGAATGGGACAAAGACAGGAAACACATCACCACAAAACCATGGTGATTTTTATTGAGACATGTTAACCTATATATCCCAACACACATACACTTAACTTACCAATGTGGGACGAGGAGGGCCAAAGCCCTAGTCCCCCCACTGGCCAACATTATCCCTATTGATCCTTCTTCTACTACTAAGTATAGTATCAATGGTCTATCAGGTATAGGTGGTTTCAAAATAGGTGCATTCAAT
Source organism: Garcia nutans (assembly GCA_947685225.1). Classification (NCBI taxonomy): domain Eukaryota; kingdom Viridiplantae; phylum Streptophyta; class Magnoliopsida; order Malpighiales; family Euphorbiaceae; genus Garcia; species Garcia nutans. The sequence goes on along the minus strand of CANTUV010000002.1, from coordinate 13,155,949 downwards.
ACTCAAAAGCCCTGACACCCCTCATTCTGCCCAATCGGTTGGTTCTTTTTAAGTAATTTTAAAGATAGGTTTACAAATTGTTATGTGTTTTGCGATAAACCTACTAATATACTATAATCTTTTGATAAACCCTTAAACATCCTTCTCCATCTTGGGGGATGGCATATCCCTATTGGCCTTAGCCTTGTCAGGGTCAATCTCAATTCCATTTGGGTTAATAACATGCCCCAGAATCTTACTTGAAGTAATCTCAAACACACACTGTGAGCGGAGATTTTTGCCCCCACTCCCAGTGGAATGGTTCTTGCGACTTCGGCACTATTTAGGCTCGGAGCCTTAGAGAACACGGGCCTAAGCCTAGAGAAAATGGAGTCGCCACCCAAACAGACCAGGAAAAAAAAGGGGTGGATGACTCGATTCCTAAGGAATCCATAACCTCCTAGTGGGTTCGGAAAGATGGGTACGTGTGGGGAAGGTGAGAAATGGCCCAGCACCCCCCACAACACCCGGTTCATTGGAACTGGCCTCCTTTTCAGGTCTTAATATTATAAAATTCTTAAATATAATGATATTATCCATACTATATGCAACAATTAAAATAAAGCATCATTATATTAAAATCAAAGCAATGTCCAAACAAAGCAAATAAATGGACACCCATCCGAGGATGGAAACATGTCCTTACATTGTCCATGTCTAAAACTAAATATGACATCCACCAAAAGGTGAAAACATGCCCTTTACATTATTCCCAAAAGTATGAAATAAATTAAATTACATAAGATTCAACTAATGAGGTACCCATAAAAGGAAACATACCTCTTACATGGCTAATTCCAAAATAAATAAATAATAATCATAATAATAAAGAAAATATCCATCCATGATAAATTAAATAAATCAAGTATTGAAATTAAATAAATCAAAACATAAAATAATAAATCTAAAATTTAATAAAGTAAATAAATACACAAATTTAGGTTTATGTCTCAATTTAGGGTTCTTTAATTAATATTTAGGGTTTTGGGATTTTGAAAATATTATATTTATTATTTAGGCTACTGTGAGGATTTTTGGAAAAATGGAATGGATTAGAGTTTTATAAATTTAAGAAAGTAGTAAGGTTTTTTATTAATCAAATTAGAGTTTAGAGGTAACATCATGAAATTAGGATTTTGGAACCATAAGACATTGGGGTTTAGGACTCACAGTTAAGATATTAGGGTTTTTAAATTTTAAGGAATTTAAGGTTTAAAAGAGAAAGATTTATGAGATTAGGGTTTTGATATTCTTGGATTATCGAAAAAAAGGGTTTAGGATTTTAACTTACTGCCTTTGAAAAACAATTTTGGATTTGGAGAAATAAATTAAAGTTTTGGAAGAATAATCAAGATTTTGGAGTTTAATAATGAAATAGTTTAAGCTTTTGGGATAAGCATAGTTTAGGGTTTTGAGTTTTAATAAAATAACTTATGGTTCTTGAGGTTTTAGTAAACAAACTAGATTCTGACAATTGATTCAAACCCTCAACAGCTACTAGATGGTTTTAAGTTTTTATAAAGCATGCAAGTGGAGTTACGAATACCAACTGATTAATATATTAACTAAAGCAAACAATTAATGTTATTAAAACAAAGATCAAGTTACTGCATGTTTTTATTAATAAAAGAAAATAAAGCTACTATAAACATGAATAATTTATGATTAAAGATCAAACCTCCATCGTCGGTTCCACCAAAAAATTGATTTTTAGGTGAACAATGTGAAGACAGTACCTTTTTCTTTGGTTGTCTTGATATTTTTGTTTTTTGTTTTTCATTGTTCTCCAAAAAAATTGTTGCTGTTTTTCTAGGGTTTTTCCTTTCGTCCTCCCTCTCTTTCTTTAGGGTTTTTTCTGTGTTCTCCTTAGGGTTTTTTTCGTGTTCTGTCCCTAGGGTTTTTTTCCTTTCATCCGCCCTCCTTTCTTTTGTGTTTTAATGGGTATTATAAGAAAAAATAAAGAGCTAATCCTATTTTAATAAGAAAATACTAACTATTTAGGAAAAAACTGCAAAATCGGGTAAAATAAGGTTTGGTCAAAAAATTCGCAGTGCGCGGGCTGTCGGGCCCGCGGGCTGCGTTGGCCAAAATTGCTGCGAGGATCGATGGCTGCTAGGCGAGCTGGGCAAGCCAGTTCATTGCAGAACTGGGCAAGCCTAGCTGCAGTGAATTGGGCACTACCCAATTCGCCACAGAAATTTTTTGCTACGAATTCCCTTGCCCCCGCGGCAGCGATGCCGCGCGTCGCTCGCCAATCTGTCCGATTTTTTATTTTTATATTTTTATATTTTTTAAGTTTCATTTTTATTAAAAATAACTATTAAATATTATTAGTAATTAAAATATTATTTAAATAATTAAAATACCATAAAAATTATCTTGAACTATCGGATTGGATTGGGTTAAAAATTAAGGGCCTACAATTTGCCCCCTGCTTGACCAATCTGAGACTACGGCAAAAGAGAGCAAAAAACAATGTGATTTTTGACTGGGTGTAGAGCCATACTGGACTCCCAAGGTTGGTTTGAGCTCTGAACTCAAAAATAATTTGGGTTCTAAACCCGAGCTAGATTTAGGATTTGGGTTTTGGACCCGGGGTAAGTTTTGGACTTAAGGGTAATTTGGATTCTGGACCCACGCTAAGTTATAGATTTAAGAGAGATTTTAGGCTCTGTACCTATGTTAAGTTCTGGACTTAAGGATAATTTGGGTTCTGGACCCGAGCTAAGTTCTGGACTTAAGGGTAATTTGGGTTCTGGACCTGAGCTAAGTTCTAGATTTAAGAGTAATTTGGGTTCTGGACTCGAGCTAGATTTTTGGTGCTCGACATGAAACTAGATTTGGATGCTTGAACCTAAACTGAATTTGGATACTTGATCCTAAACTGGATTTGGATATTCGATCCTAAACTGGATTTGGATACTCGATCCTAAACTGAATTGGAATACTCGATCCTAAACTAAATTTGGATACTCGATCCTAAATTGAACTTGGATTCTCTATCCTAAACTGGATTTGGATGCTCGATACTAAATTGGATTTGGATACTCGATCCTAAACTGGATTTAGATACTCGATCCTAAACTGGATTTTAATTGTCACATCCGTGATTTTGGAAATATAAAAGTTGTATATACCCAATATATCTAGTGTATATATAACATATACTTATGGTATATTAATTGTATATGTTGGATTAATATATTACATACTTAATATATTTAATACACATATAAGGTACATTTGATGTGTACATAAGATACACATTACTTGTGCATATGTGTAATATCTCAAATTTTTGAAAAGTTTTATTTTTTTAAAATTTAATAAAATAAATTATAATTTAAATGGATAAATTAAATTAATGGTTTTAAATGAAAAATGAAGGGATTTTAAATGAAAAAGTGGAATATATATGTGATATATATGTAAAATATATGCAACATATAAAAGTCAACACTTTTAAAAAGAAAGTCAAAGTAAAAGGGTATTTTGGTAATTAAATCTTAGAAATTTAAAATTAATAAAATAATTCAAAAATAAATTATTTTTGAATGGAGAGGGATTTTGGACTTTTAATTTATTAAATAAATAAATAATTAATTAATTATTAAATTATTTTAATATATATATGGTTATAAATAAAGATGAAAGAAAAAGAAAATTAAAAAGTTTTTCATCTTCTTCTTCAACATCATCAAGGGCCGCCCACCATGGTTGTCTAGCTCAAGAATTTTGATCTTCCATACTCCGCAAACTGAAGGATTTAACAAGTTTAAAGTGGATTTTTGGTGATTTCCACCAAAATTAGTAAGTTCCCAACTTCTTTTTTTGGATTTCATGGAAATTGTGATTATGTTTGTTTTGGGTTTTTAAAGTTCTAAGATTTAATTGTATATTTGGGTATAGATGAAGTTATTTTAAGTGATTAACAATGATTTTGTGGTTGGATCAAAGAAATGGTTGAGTTTGGGTAAGATTGGTGAAGAGAGAGAATTTAGGGTTATGTAATTTTTGGGGTTTTGAAATCATGGTTTTTAATTGTGTAAATTGATTCCAAATGAGTTTTTTTGATGCATAAACAAGTATTTTAAAGTCAAATATTAGATTTTATTGTGTTTGGTTGGAGTTTGAGAATGGAAGTGGAGATTTAGGGTTTTGGAAAAGTGATTTTTCAAAGTGGTTGAATTGTGTGATGTTATTTGTTTAAGCATGTAGTTTAGTGTTAAAAGTGATGAATATAAGCTTGAAATGAGTAATGGGTTGTGTTGGAATGGAAAACCTTCAATGGGGGGAAGGTTATGCCATTTTTGAGATTTTGTGTATAAGAGTATATTTTTATAATGTAAATGATTTAAATGTATTAAAATATATTTTTAATAATATAAATGAACTTAAAACACTAATTTAATTGTAGTAGAATGGAATTCTAATGTTAAAGTAAGGAAAGATTAAATTTTTGGAAATTTGTAGGCGTGGTGTTTAATTATGATTAAATATTGAAAATGCCATTAAATGTGATACTAAATGATTATTTGCTATCACATTTGGTTTAGGCATTGAGGGAGATTGATTTGCTTCATCTAAGTGGTGAAGGGCAAGTTGGAAAGATAGGATTGAAGGTTGTTTTAAGCTTGCTTTGGGTTGCTAGTGGAGGTATGTACAAACTTTGAATATAATATTTATATTTGCATGACATTTGGACTAAACACATTTTGGTTGAAAAATGTGTTAAGCTACTTGGCTCATTGATTGTGTATGAATAATGTACTATGACATTTGTAATGTCATATATGTGTTAAATGTATTGTGAAAAGCCATTGATAATGGCTAAATTGTGTAAAATGTGAAATATGCATATTATGTGGAAATACCCAAAATAATTGGGTAATGTGTTGTGAATGCAAAAATGAGATATGTGGTATAATGAAATGAATTGATATTGATAAAAATGAGAAAAGTGAGAAAAAAAAATGAGAAAGATGTGAAAAATGAGAAAAGTGAGAAAAAAAAATGAAAATAAGGCAATGTGCCTAGATTGAATATGTGAAAAATGAGAAAGAGATTAATAATGAGAAATATGAATAAATTGTGTGTCTAGTATGTTATTCAATTTTCATAGTTCTGTGTTTGGCGGCATGCCTATGATTGCCTACGGGCTAAACGCTGGGCTGGTGAAAAGATCGGGTCGTAAGCCAGGTCCAGCTAATAAATCTGATAGTTTTGGGGTGAAAAGACCGGGTCGTAAGCCTCAAAAATAAATCCTTGAAGCTAGACTGAGTGAAAAGACTAGGTCGTAAGCTCAGATCTAGTTGGATTATCCATGGATATATTGCCTACGGGGCTAGACACATGGTGTCATTATAGACCAAAACAGTAACTCTTAAATTTGAATAGCATATTAGATCCTTTGGGGCCCATGCTTGTCTTTACTTTAATGTGAATTATGAATTGCGATAAATTGAGCAATATAATGAGATATAAGTTTATGAGTTGTGATATATGTATGTGTTGTGCATTGACATTACATTTGGATTATTGTTATTACCAAAGTTTGTACCACTAGGCTTCGGCTTAGCGCGATTGTTTCATCGCGCAGGTGACATGGACTATTGGGTAGAGCCGGAGAGTTCTTCTAGACTTTGTCTGGTCTAGGTTTGTATTTTTGAGCTTGAAGAGTTGTTTTTGGGTACATCAAGATTAGTGCCAGTTGTCAGCATGTACATATTTTGATATTATGTATGCTATGATATGTTTTTGATATTATAGTATATTTTGATGTTATGTATGTTATGATATGTTTTTGAAGTATATATTGTAAATCGTAAAGAATGATTTGAATAATTTTGTGCTGCAAGAGAAATTATTAAAGAGACAGATTCTCTAATTTTGGAAGATTTAATTTTTAAATATATTAAATCAACTTGGAAAAATCTAAAACTTTAAATATAAGTCCATATATGTGTCAAGTGTACATGGATAAAAAGTTTACAAGCTTTTATAAAGAATTGGTAAGGAATATAAAATTGAAAGTGAGAGTGACATGAAACTAAGGAAGTCATTCAATTTTGTGAACATGAGTAATAAATTAATTTCATGAGACAAATGAATAAGAACAATTATGAAAATTTATATGCATACGGGTAGAAGTATGAAGAAGGAATATGGAGTTTTAATAATTTAGAACAAAGAATTCAAAAAAAAGAGGAAAATAGTATATGATAGTGAATTGGTTAAAAAAAATGATACATGATTTAGGGTTTGAGTATGTAAAATTAGGATATCTAATTGATGATGTTAATTAGTGTAAGGAAATGAATTAGTGTTGTTTAAAAGTAAATGTTATGATCTTAAGATTGAGAATGTGATATGGATGAGATTTGGTGAGGTTCATGTTGTTGGTTGCATTATATGAAATTTGAATATTTGAAATGGGTTTCCATAATTGTGAAAGTAATGTGTTTTGATGTTATATTAATATAAAATGTAATATCCCGAAGTACACCCTAAAAGTTTGGAATAATTATTGTTGTATATGGATTTAATGTGTATGTTTAATGAAAATCAAAAGAAGAGCAATGAATTAATTTAATATCTTGATTTTGGTGTACATTGGAATAGTAGTAGTAAGATGATATGTTGGTAAAGTATGCAAGGAAAAATATTTAAGAGATAAATGTATATGAAGAATAAAATGTATATTTGGTATTTGGAAAATATATGGGAAATATAAAGGTGATATATAAGAAATATACATATACCAACATATACATCACATATACATAAGGTATATTGTGGTGTAGGTAAAGTAAGAGTATAAATATATAATTAATGAATTAAATAATAAAAGAAAAAGAATAAAAGAAAGTCAAAGGGAAGAAGAGAGTGACAAGTGTATGGTGGAGGTTTAAAGGGTTTTAATTATTTATATATATATAATTAGCTAAGGAAGAGAAGAAAATATCTTCTTCTTCTTCTTCTTCTTGCACGAGAGAGAAAGAGAGAAAGAGAGTGAAGGAGATATGATTTTAATCCTTTTACATATCAAATTCATTGAGATTTTGAGAGTATTGAAGATGATCATTGAAGATTTGGCATATTATCCAAGTATTCATTTCTTTGTGTGGATTCCTATTGTTTGAGTTTGGGATTTGATATGGTGGATTTGTGATAATGATGATAATGAAAGATTAAAGTGTATAAATATGTTGAATTGATATTTAGATGATGATTTGGGTTATTTGTGATGATGATGATGAATTGTTGATATTGTTGAGTAAGGGTTTAGTATAAGTGAATTGGGGATTTGAGTAGTTGATTCATGGGGATGTATATATGATTATTGTTATGTTATTGAAGTTATAAAAGTGTTAATAAGTGTTAATTTGATAAGTAATTGATGAATATAGTCAAGATGTTGATTAAGGGTGATGAAGTATGAGTTTTGAAGTGTTTATGTTTCTTGGTTGAGATGTCGAAATGTATGATTTGTGCATGGCACGGCCAGTGACACGGCCATGTTGTTGGGCGTGTCAATGGTACTGAGTTGGATGTTTATGACACGACCATTAACACGACCGTGTTACTGAGCGTGTCATAGCTACTGTAAGGAAAAGTAATTGACACGGCCATGAGCACGCCCGTGTTGTTGGGCGTGTAAATGTTTCTGTGAGGCAGAATGAGTGACACGTCCATTAACACGACCGTGTTACTGAGCGTGTCAAAGCTTCTGTATTGTTGGTTTAGGGCACGATCAGGGACATGCCCGTGTTGGTGAGCGTGTTATGTATAGAATTTGCCCTAGTTAATTATTCTTCTCATATTCTTATTATGTATAATTATCTTTGGATTAGGCTTTGAGGAGATTGTGTTGCATTAATCCAAATGTTGGAGGATTCTTGGAAAAAGAGGTTAGATTGGTATAAGTTGCTCTTGAGGTAAGTGCAAATGTACATGGTTGCATTCTTTTAATATGATTTTGAGACTTAATACATTTAGTATAAATGTGTTAAGTAATCTATTATACTATTAATATAATGTGACTAACGTTATGATTTGTATAGTGTGAAAGCTATGATGATGATTCAAAAAGGTATGTGCAATGTAACTTGTTATGATAAATATAATAATGTTTGAAATGAAATATATGGACATGTTGTCTATATGATGATGAAGTTATGATGTGTGTTCAATGTAATTGATTATGTATACCTGAATGATGAATTGCTATAATGTGAATTGAGATATGATAAGATGTGAAGCCATTGTGATTGGCTATGATGATTTGTGATTAGCTATGATGATTTAAATGAAATGTGAAGCCATTGTGATTGGCTATGATGATTTAAATGAGATAAATGAGGCATGTTTGCCTAGTTAATGATGAGAATTGAGGATGCAATTGATAATGAAATAATAAATGAATTGTGTGTGTCTAATATGTTGATTCAATCTTCAGAGTTCTGGATTTGGCGGCATGCCTAGAAAATGTGAAAATGTAACAGTCTTGCCGGGTTGAGGATCTCTTCAATTTGAGTGAATTGAGGTCCAAGAGACTGGGTCTGTTACACTATGTGAATTATTGATACGAAACATATGAAAAGTAACAGTCTTGCCGGGTTGAGGATCTCTTTGAATTGAGATCCAAGAGACTGGGTCTGTTACTTGATAAAATGTGAAATGTGAATTGTAGTAACAGTCTAGCCGGGTTGAGGATCTCCTCGAGTTTAGCCGAGTTGATGATCCAAGAGACTGGGTCTGTTACGCTATCCATGGATAGAGATATGAGACATATTGCCTACGGGCTTAATTATTGTGATATGGACCAAAGCAGTAACTCTGAACTTTGAATAACATATTAGTATAGTTTGGGCCCAGGTCTGTCTTGGTTGTCAATGTGATTTATAAATGATGAATAATAAGTAAATAATGAGATCTATATTTGCTTTTATTGGAAATGTGATTCATGATTGGTGAATTATGAATAACATAATGTTATGAAGCATGATATGTAATGTGTGTATTGATATATTGATTGTGAGTATTATTGATGAGTTGTGGTTGGTGTAAATGATATGTAGGTATGTATGTGATATATGTGATTAGTTGAGATATGTGAAAGGTGTTATTAAAAAGGGAAATCACAATAAGAAACTAGTAGTACCTGAAGTTAATGTATATATATATTGTGTTAGAATTTCTGTGTTATATGTTTATATTCTATATTTGCACTACTAAGCTCCCGGGCTTAGCGCGAATGTGTTATCGCGCAGGTTCTAGGTGGAAGATATGAAGTCTTTCGTGATGCCACGTGAAGAGTAAGAGTTGTCGAGACCAACTAGATGGTATTGCATACATGTATAACTTTTAATTATGATGTATTTCTGACAAGAATATATTTTTATGTACAATGAGGTTTTGATAAAGATACGATTATTAAATATATGTAAGAGCATTAAAAGTATAATGATTTTATAAATGTTCTTTAAATTAATGTATGGTGATTTGAACTCTGCTAAAGGTTTTTTTTTTAAATTGTAACGAAAAGTGACATCCTTATGCTCTATATACTTACTGTATGTATACTAGGTATATGTATAGTACTTATATGGAGTATCGGGGTGTTACATAAAAATAATGTTTATAAAGTTAGATCTTGAAAATGAGATTAATAAAATGAAGTTTAAGTGAAGTAGTAAGTTGGAAATTTAGAGTTGTAAGGGAATTTCGATGAAGATTATTTAGATATTGATAGTTTAATGTTTAATAAGCATGGGGGAAATATTATTTATGAAAGTACTAACTAAGGTGTAATGTGGTTGATAATATAGAAATTTGTTATGAAATAAAGAAAAATGATTAAGCAAGTGAAAATGAGTTACATTAGTTAATTCAATTGGAAATGATGAAAATTGATATGAAAGGTATGATAAATGCATAAAAAAAATTTGAGAGAGATCACATTGGAAATGTGACTAAGATTTATGTGAAGTGTTAAAAAAAATATAATAAGAAACTTATTAAAAAAAAATGGGCGATTAAATAAGGAAGATGTTAATTATGTTGTGTTCAAAGTGTATATATATGTTGAATTGATGAATAATTTAAGTAATGTCAAAAGAATGAGAAATGATAATGTTCTCTGAAAGGTAATAAATGTTAACTTTGAATAGGTTGTATGTAAAAGAGGAATTGAGTATAATTGTATGATATGTGTGAGGAGATTTTTCAATATGAATGCAATTGTGATATGTAAGAAAATGTGGAAAGTAAGTCACATTGTGAATATGACTTACGAAGGTGTATGTGGATGATTAAAAAAAAATGTTATTGAGTGTTTGTTACCTTATACAATTACTTGTCTAGTGTTATTGAGAATGATATAGCATGTATTAATAGACCTAAGAAAGATTAGGTCTTGACCTGCGTAGAGTTAGGTCATGTGATGAAATTGAGATTGAGAATGGACCCGAGTAGCGCTGGACGGTGAAAATGTTATTGTAACAACTGAACTTGATGATTGTATAGTGTTGGGCCCAAAGTATATGCATATAAATAAGAGATTGTAAGGAAAAGGAAAGTATAATGAAGAAAGTATGGGAGTGAAAAAAAATGAAAAAAATGAAAATTTTCATAAGAGATAGATTAGAAATGGAGTAATAAATGGAAATTATGTAAAATTAGCATATGAACGAATGTGTATATATAAGAGATGATAATGATAATATTGTTGAAACATGAGTTAGGCTAATGATGATCAACAGATCAAAAGTAAATTGCTTTGAATTAGAGTTGAAATGTGCTAACTTTTCATGTAGTAAGAGTTTAAAGAACTTATATGTGATTTTAAAATGCCACAGATGTGTGACCATTAAGACATGGGTGTAGTTTCGAGATAAGAGCTATTTGAGAAAGAATTATAGTGAAGGCGATGTTTATTTATAACCTACAGACGTGGACTTAAGATGATACAATTGTGAAATATATTGAGTGAAATTGATAGTTTTTGTTTCATGAGATACAAGCAAGATTTATGGCTGGTATAGTTGGACTCATAACCTTGTGTATAAATTTATCTATGACCATGGATAGTGTGGAAACAGAAGAGAATTGTGAAAATATGATAAGCTATAAATAATGTAAAAGAAAAGTGATTTTCGTAAATATGGTAACTATAAGAAATGTGAGAAAATGATAAATGAAATGAATTATGAAATGTGAGTAAGAGTTGTATTGAATGTGTTTGAAATGGTATAAATTGAATAAGTTGATGAAAATGATGTTTAAAGTGAATGAGACTAGGGGAAATGAATATTATCTGTAATGATGAATTCGAAGGGAATTAAGATTTGAGAATAAATTTGACCTAATAGAATTAGGTCATGAATTGAAAACAGATTGATGAATTTCAAATAGACTAAAGGTTGGTTAGAATGGAATAAGGCTGTGATGGTCATATTGTGATAGTTAGATCAATTGATCTGAAATGTAATAAGTTTACAAGTATTTATTGAAATTCAATGTGTGTAGTTGTATTAAGAATATGCAAGCTAATGATAATGTGCATAGTACAGCATTCTGATATGTATATGCACATGAAAGAAGCTAAGTTATGTTAGATTCAAATAATTATAAGAGAAAAATATTAGTTAAAGTATAATTGGAATGAATCTTACTTAGGAAATAAGATTTTGTTGTTGTATAATGGTGATATTAAATTAATATGTCGTATTTGTAGAAAGAGTAAGATCAAAGTGAAGGTGTGTAAAATTATTGTGTTAAGATAGAAGTTATTAACATTTGAATTTAAGGTGATAAGAGTATATTTTAAGATAATGAAGTGATCAAATATCTTGAGTGCAACAGGTGTGTGGTGTATATATATTAAAGAGATTAACTAATTTTGTCTGATGACAATTCGATTGATGATATGATAATCCATTTTGATTGTTTGAGTAAATAGACAGTATAATGATGAGTTATGAAATGTTAAAAAGGTAATTGGGAATGAACCTAAGGGGGAGAATAGAAATTATGTAATTTCATGAAATAATAATTTTGATGAGATTTTAAGATTATGCTTTATTTGGATGATTTATTACCATACTGGATAATTTCGAGGACGAAATTATTTAAGGGGGAGAAAATTATCATATCTGTAATTTTGGAAATATAAAAGTTGTAAATACCCAATATATATATCTAGTGTATATATAACATATGCATATGGTATATTAATTGTATATATTGGATTAATACATTACCTACTTAATATATTAAATACACATATAAGGTATATTTGATGTGTATATAAGATACACATTACTTGTGCATATGTGTAATATCTCAAATTTTTGAAAAGTTTTAATTTTTTGAAAATTTAATAAATTAAATTATAATTTAAATGGATAAATTAAATTAATGGTTTTAAATAAAAAATGAAGGGATTTTAAATGAAAAAGTAGAATAAATATGTGATATATAAGTAAAATATATACAACATATAAAAGTCAACACTTTTTAAAAGAAAAGTCAAAGTAAAAGGGTATTTTGGTAATTAAATCTTAGAAATTCAAAATTAATAAAATAATTCAAAATAAATTATTTTTGAATGGAAGAGGGATTTTGGACTTTTAATTTATTAAATAAATAAATAAATAAATAATTATTAAATTATTTTAATATATATATATATGGTTATAAATAAAGATGAAAGAAAAAGAAAATTAAAAAGTTTTTTTCTTCTTTTTCTTCTCCATCAAGGGCTGGCCACCATGGTTGTCTAGCTCAAGAATTTTATCTTCCATACTCCACAAATTGAAGGATTTAACAAGTTTAAAGTGAATTTTAGGTTATTTCTACGAAAATTAGTAAGTTCTCAACTTCTTTCTTTGGATTTCATGAAAATTGTGATTATGTTTGTTTTGGATTTTTAAAGTTATAAGATTTAATTGTCTATTTGGGTATAGATAAAGTTATTTTAAGTGATTAACAATGATTTTAAGGTTGGATTAAAGAAATGGTTGAGTTTGGGTAAGATTGGTGAAGAGAGAATTTAGGGTTATGTAATTTTTGGGGTTTTGAAATCATGGTTTTTAATTGTGTAAATTGATTCCAAATGAGTTGTTTTGATGCATAAACAAGTATTTTAAAGTCAAATATTGTATTTGGTTGTGTTTGGTAGGAGTTTGAGAATGGAAGTGGAGATTTAGGGTTTTGGAAAAGTGATTTTTCAAAGTGGTTAAATTGTGTGATTTTGTTTGTTTGAGCATGTTGTTTAGTGTTAAAAGTGATGAATATAAGTTTGAAATGAGTAATGGGTTATGCTGGAATGGAAAACCTTCAATGGGGGAAGGTTATGCCATTTTTGAGATTTTGTGTATAAAAGTGTATTTTTATAATTTAAATAATTTAAATGTATTAAAATATGCTTTTAATATTGTAAATAAACTTAAAACACTAATTTAATTGTACTAAAATGAAATTCTAATGTTAAAGTAAGGAAAGGCAAAATTTTTGAAAATTTGTAGGAGTGATGTTTAATTGTTGTTAAATATTGGAAATGCCATTAAATGTGATACTAAATGATTATTTGCTATCACATTTGGTTTAGGCATTGAATGAGGTTGATTTGCTTCATCCAAGTGGCGAAGGGCAAGTTGGAAAGATAGGATTGGATGTTGTTTTAAGCTTGCTTTGGGTTGCTAGTGGAGGTATGTACATACTTTGAATATAATGTTTATATTTGCATGATATTTGGACTTAACACATTTTGGTTGAAAAATATGTTAAGCTACTTGGTTCATTGATTTTGTATGAATAATTTGCTATGACATTTTTCATGTCATATATGTGTTAAATGCATAATCGCTAAATTGTGTAAAATGTGAAATATGAATATTATGTGAAAATACCCAAAGTAATTAGGTAATGTGTTGTGAATGCAAAAATGAGATATGTGGTATAATGAAATGAATTGATATTGATAAAAATGAGAAAAATGAGAAAAAAATGAGAAAGATGTGAAAATGAGAAAAGTGAGAAAAAGATGTGAAAATAAGGCAATGTGCCTAGATTGAATATGTGAAAAATGAGAAAGAGATTAATAATGAGAAATATGAATAAATTGTGTGTTTAATATGTTATTCAATTTTTAGAGTTTTGTGTTTGGCGGCATGCCTATGATTGCCTATGGGCTAAACGCTGGGCTGGTAAAAAGATCGGATCGTAAGCCTCAAAAACAAATCCTTGAAGATAAACTGAGTGAAAAGACTAGGTCGTAAGCTCAGATCTAGTTGGATTATCCATAAATATATTGCCTATGGGGCTAGACACATGGTGTCATTATAGACCAAAATAGTAATTCTGAATATGGTTGTCTTTGCTTTAATATAAATTATGAATTGTGATACAATTGAGCAATATAATGAGATATAATTTTATGAGTTGGGATATATATATGCATTGTGCATTGACATTACATTAGGATTATTGTTATTACCAAAGTTTTTATTACTAGGCTTCGGCTTAGCGCAATTGTAATTCATCACGTAGGTGACATGGATGATTGGGCAGAGCTAGAGAGTTCTTCTAGACTTGGTCGGGTCTAGGTTTGTATTTTTGTGCTTGAAAAGTTATTTTTGGGTACATCAAGATCAGGGCCAGTTGCCAGCATATACATATTTGATATTATAGTATATTTTGATATTATGTATGTTATGATATGTTTGAAGTATATAATGTAAATCGTAAAGAATTATTTGAATAATTTTGTTTAAGATGGGATTTTATATGTTATGTTGATATATATACCTATATATAAGTATTTTGAGAAAATATGAAGAAATTGAGAAGTATTGGTGAAATGGTGAATTGATTTTATTTGGAGTGTTTGTTTTATGCAGGTTGTGTTTTGTTGAATTTTGGAAATGTCCAAACTACAAACAAAACTTTAGCAAATTTTTCCTAGAGATTTTCTTATAAAATGTTATTTCGGGTTACTATAGCAAGTAAAGAATATTTACATACTATTTCATTTTATATATTTAGTATTTGAAATTTTAAAATAGAAATGTGAAAAATTTTATTTAATTGATTTGTGATATTTTTATACCGTATATGCATATTTTACATATGCCGAAAATATTTATTATACGTATATAGGGTATAAGGGTGTTACATGGATACTTGATCCTAAATTGGATTTGGATACTCGATCCTAAACGGGATTTGGATACATTTGGATACTCGATCCTAAACTGGATTTGGGATACTCGATCCTAAATTGGATTTGGATACTCAATCCTAAACTGAACTTGGATTCTCGATCCTAAACTAAATTCGGATGCTCGATCCTAAACTAGATTTGGATACTCAATCCTAAACTGGATTTGGATGCTCGATCCTAAACTAGATTTTGATTCTGGACCAAAATATTTGAAAGTGATTTTGAAAATATTTTGTATACTCATAAACTCAAAAATTAAAATGGAGAAACTTTGCCCCTGTGTAGGCTCAAGCCAATAATTTTTCTCATGCAAGCTCTAATTGATGTTTTTATTTTTTCTAATTGATGGTTCCTTTCATAAACATGCATCTCTTCTTTCTTTTACAAAATGACTAGAGCTTCCTTAAGCAATGGGTCTTCCATGCCCTCTGATTCTATACCCACTTCATCTTTGCTTCATAAAGTATCTATTGTTCACTTTGACAAAGAATAGATAGTATAATAAAAGAAAATGCAATGTGATATGCTCATGTATGCATGATATACATGAATAACACTTACAATGGTTCTATCGACTCACAGGCCGAGATAATCAACTGAAGTGTTTTCATTGTCTCCTTCCAGATGCCCGTTCAGGTCTTGCTTTGGAATGACAAAATGTTTCACATTTATGGCTTTTATCTTCAAGATGTTGAAAATATGAGTGGTGGAGACCCTAAGCTGTAGAGTCAGGGATACATCCACTTCAAACTATGTTTCAGCATGTCAGTTGGTAGCTTCTTTATGACCTTTCCAATAATCATTTCCTTTGCCAAATGTGTCCTTTGAGGTTTAATGATTCGACATACTTTCCTTAACTTGAAGGCTTTGTAAATTGTTTTTTTTTTTGAATTTTGATTTTGAAATCAAATGTTGGCTTTGCCAAATCAATGTCAATGTACATGTAGACCCTTAATTTTTGACCCCAATTTGATACAGTCCTAATTAAAGGATGCCAAAATAAATTTGATCCGACTTTAAATTTTTAAACCTAGTTTATAATTTTTAAAGGAGTTGGTTCAGATTAACGAGGCATAAATTCAATTGTAAAACCCTAAAATCAAGTGGAATTGGCCCAAATTAAAACTTTTTGGTCCATAAGTTAAAAAAAGGCCAGAATAATTTGAGTGAGGCCAGCTAGGGAGACTCGAGGCAGCCCAAACCGACATAAGGTTGGACTCATGTTGACTTGGGCAAGCTAGGTCGACATGAGCATGCTTCATGTCGACCTTGGTAGCCCAAGGTCGACATGAGGTTCAATAACTTTCCTAATTCATTTTAGGGACTGATTAATATTAGGTTAAGGATTCTGAGTGAGGTTCAGCTATAAATATTAACGTTTCAGAATTCAAAAGGGGAAATAAAACATTAACAAGGGAGGAAGATTAACAGGGGACGGCAAGGAACATTAACAAGATAGCAAGGAACATTAAAGAGAGATGGCAACAAACAGAAAAGATTAGCAGCAAACATTCATCAGTAAAAAATCCATCAAGAAATCAATTTGAATGAACCAACGAATGGAGGTTGGATCTTTAATTATAACTTACTCATGATCACAGTAGCTTCATTTCTTTGATTAATAAAAACATGCATGCAGTAATTTTATCTTTGAACACACGGTACCTTGATCTTTAAATACACAGTAAATTGATTTTTGTTCCAATAACTTTAATCGTTTGCTTTAATTAACACATGGATCAGTTGATATTCGTAACCCCACTTGCATGTTTCATAAAAAACATATAACTATCCAGTAGCCGTCGAGGATTTAAATTAATTTTTAGAATCTATTTTGTTTACTTTACTTCAAGAATCATGAATTATTTTATTAAAACTCAAAACCTCAAACTATTTTTATCCAAAAGCCTAAACTATTTCATTATTAAACACCAAAATATTGATTATTTCTCCAAAACCTTAATTTATCTCTCCAAATCCAAAATTATGTTTTTAAGGCAATAAGTTAAACCCGTAACCCTTTCCCCAAATTATTCTACCTAAAGCCACTAAAAAAACCCTAACTATCCAAAACCCTAATTCCAAAAACCCTAACTATCCAAAACCCTAATTCCAAAACCCTAGTTTCAAAAATCCTAAAAATCCTAATTTCAAAACCCTAATTATAAAACTTTAGTTTCTAAAACCCTAAGTTCTGAAACCCTAAATTCAATTGATAATTCTTTAAAACCCTAAATTTATATATTTATTGCTTTATTTAATTTTAGATTTGATTATATAGTTTATTATATTTTTTGATGGTTGATTTATTTAATTTCAATACTTGATTTATTTAATTTATCATGGATGGATGTTTTCTTTATTATTTTGATTATTATTTATTTTTTTTTGGTATTAAAATTATAAGAGGTATGTTTCCACCTTGTGGGTACCTCATTAGTTAAATTTTATGTAATTTAAATTGCTTTTTATATTTTGGACCAATGTAAAGGACATGTTTCCACCTTTAGGTGGGTGTCCTATTTAGTTTAGACATGAACGGTGTAAGAACATGTTTCCATCCTCGGATGGGTGTCCATTTATTTACTTTGTTTAGACATTGCTTTGATTTTAATATAATGATGCTTTATTTTAATTGTTGCATGTAATATGGTTAATATTATTATATTTAAGAATTTTATAATATTAAGATCTACAAAGGAGGTCAATTCCAATGAACCGGGCGTTGTGGGGGTGCTGGGCCATTTCTCACCTTCTCCACACATACCCAACTTTTCGAACTCATTAGGGGGTTGGGGATTCCTTAGGAATTGAGTCATCCCCCCCTTTCTTTTTCCTAGCCCGTCCAGGTGGCGACTCCATTTTCTCCGGGCTTAGGCCCGTGTTCTCTAAGGTCCCAAGCCTAAACAGTGCCGAAGTCGCAAGAACCATTCCATCGGGAGTAGGGGCAAAAATTCTCGCTCACAGTGGCGACTCCACTAGGGATAAGAGAAGTTGATTTCGTTGGTCTTTTTATTATTCTATTCTTTCTTATAATGATATTATCCATTGCATCATATTAGATTGCATCGTGTGGCGTAAGTTAGGACACCATACTTTCACTCAAAGTATGGAGATCGAGCATGACATAACTACTCATAGCCTTGTACCATTTGGTATATACTTGCTATGGGAGCCTAAGCCTTTTAACCCAAAGGCTAAAGCTCATGTAATTGGCCTAGTTACTTTCCTTAGGTTTTTACCCTAAATGCTTGTTGTTTGACTATGGTTAATTTATCTTGGCTTAAATCATGGCTTATTTGGTTTGTTCTTTTTCTAATATGACCTAATTACATTGTGAGCTCAAATAAATTTTTCTTTAAAGTCCAAAAGATCAAAGCTATTTTCAAAACTTTTCAAGATGATCTTTGGACATAAAACTTTTCTAAAAATAAATCAAAAAATTCTTTTCTCAAGACTCAAATACAAAGCCCAAAATCCATTTTTTTTTCCAAAATCTTTTTACAATGGGCTTAGAAACAAAATTTTTATCCAACCTTTTTTACAAAGAGCTTATAAATTATTTAGGTCAATTATGAAAATACCAAAAATCAATTATGAGCCTAGTTTATACTAAGAATTATTAATCATGGGCTTGTTTTTAGCATGAATTATTAGTTACTTTTTCAAGTGAGAAATCTATTTATAATAAACCTCTTAATTTAGTTTTAATCTAATATAGTATAAAAGCTACTTTAGTTGGTTGAATGGATTAAAACCTAATTAATGGGAATTATCATGAACTGATTTCCATTTACGAAAATATAACTATTGGTTGAAACATCTGAAGGAATTATTCAAAAATAAGATACCCCATGTTGGTATTTTGTTAATCATATACCTAGGAAAAGAGACTCGCCATTCGTGTGTAGATGTTATAAGTTTGGAAGGAACGTCCTATTTATCCTTGTTTGTTTATTGTGCATACATGCATACATGCATTACATGACATATCATTAATCCTTTCTAGCTCATAGACTTGGAGTACGGCAATCCAAGAGCATACAACGATATCACCTACAACATTGATTTTTGATTCAAGTGCTTCATTGGGAGGATAAATGCAAACTAGATAAGGGATATAATCAATGAAGTTGTCAAAGCTAGGATGGCCGAGCTACAAGATCAATTGGTTGAAATTATGAAGACCCAGTTGATTGAAATTCTGGAGCTCATCAACAATGCTAAGGTAGCATCCATGGAGAACATGTTCACTAATAAAGACCGAATGAAAAATAAGGGACCAATCCCTATTCTACGAGACCAGCCGAATCATGTGCTATCTAAGTGGGGCAATAAGGACGGCTATCACCCTAGTGGAAAAAATCAAAGGGAAAGAGAGAAGAACCATTTTTCTACAAAATGGAATTATCAGCCTAGCAATCAAAATACACAAAAGGAAGCTGATGTTAATGCCACCGGTCAAGGAAGAATGAGGCAGTTTTCAAAATTGGGGAAGCCGCTATCTTAGGTTCTCAATAAGCTATAAAAGAAGGGATTGTTACAACCCTTGACTCCTTGACCTTTGCCAAATCCTTTACCCCCAAAATTTAATACTAAGGCTTTTTGTCAATTTCATCAGACTCAAGGACATGAAACCGATAGATGTACCTGATTGAAGCATGAAATCCAAAATCTAATCGATAGTGGTAAGCTGCCTAAACCTAATAAACCCAACACTAAGAATAATCCTCTACCTAAATTTGTAAGGGCACCACCACTTACAACCTTCATGAAGAGTTTTATCTTGGCATCCTGTGATGATATGGATAGAGAAGCTGCTAAAGATGATGTGCTACTATGCAAGCTTGGGCTAACTGTGGATGATGAAGCAATGATCCTTGATGATGAAAAAAATCCTTGCCTCCAACTCAACAAACTTTCCTTAGCTTGAATATTTCTCTACTTATTTTGCTTTCTTTAATATTTAATTGGGATAATTGTGTTTTTTTTAAATTTAAAGTTATTTGAATAAATTACTTTCATAAAATTATTGTTGGTCTTTGTTCATTTTGGTGCTCAACCATTGAGGAATCTAGCTTGATAATTCATGAATTAATATATTTATGCATCATGACTTGAATGACTTTACTAGGTGAGGGAATTACTCTATAGTATTGAGTTGTGTATGCTTACTTAGAGAGGGCTCCTGCATAATTATCTTTGTCTAGGTCCTAGTTAGTCTTAGAACATGCTTTGACAAATTTTTTAGGTGAAATTGAACTCTACTTATTTAAGAGAGAAATGATCTAGGCATTGTTTGGTTAGCCAACAGCTAGTATCTACCCAATTAAATATCAATCCCTAGTTGTCTGGTGCGTCGCGCCTAGTGCTATAGCAATACCACAAGTGCACGGGTTGCCCAAGTAATAGACTAGTGAGTGAGTTATCGTTCCACTGAGGATAAGGTCAAGTACTAGTGCAAACCTTAACCGTTGTTTAGCAAATTAATAGTTGTGTGATGCTTTGTAATTAAAAACAACTAATTTAATAACTGAAAGTAAAGGGAAATTAAATGTTGTGCAAAAAGGATTGATGATAATAATACTATCCAGATATTGAATCCCCCTAGCCTCAATGATATTTATGAATATCAATTCAGTTAAATCACATAATTAAGTTGAGTTGGCATTCCTCTAACTTAGACTAAAACCTCTCTCGAGTGAATTAATCCCTAATCACTAAGTAGAGTGCCGGAATCTCTTCTCAAACACAATTAAATAGATCATGCATTAAGAAAAAGGAACTATAAACCAAAGGATCTTGTAAGTCTATCTCTAGTACTCCAATCAATCCTCAACCCTTATGAATATTCAACTCATATCAAGCTTTCTCAAGTCAATAATATGAAAATGGCAACCAATCAATAAGCATGCTATTATCAATTGGAAATAAATCATTAAGCATCGTAAGAATAAAACAACTCAATCAAATGATTCAACTAAATATAATTATTCAATCCATACAAATTAGCTAGGGTTCATCAATATCTAGATAGAGAAGGAATTAGTTAATGTTCAAAACCAGAAAAAACAGAACAAGAGAAATGAGTAAAAGAAACCAAACAATCCATGGCGAATAATTCGTATTTCTTCACTTCAATCCTTGATTCTTGGTTTTGGTCTTGTATAGGATGTATCTCCTTCTTCAAACTCAGCTCAAGACTCTCCTCTTTGCTGCAGCAATTGGCTCCTTCTCCCTTGTTCCAGCCTCCACATCCAAGTCTCCCTTGTTCTTCATTTTTCTTCTCCTTTTAACTCTCTTCAAAGCTCACAACGCATACCTTCTAGCTCACCCCATTTTGCCTTGTCTCTCACATTCTCTTTGTTTAGCCTTTCTTTTCCTCCAATTAGGCAAGCTTTTCTTTTGTTTAATATTACTTTTGGCAAAAGCTAGTCTTTGTTCCCCACTTGTCTGCAAAAGAAATTCAATTATTCAAAGTTTCCCTAGGTGACACGGCCAAGCTTGCTGGCCGTGTCTCTCACTTTGCTTGGGACACAGCCAAGCTTGCTGGCCGTGTCTTCATCTGCCCTTTCTTTCCTTCTTTTCTTCTAGGTGACACGGCCAAGCTCCTGGCCATGTCATGTGACACGGCTAGTGGCTTGGCCGTGTCATGTGGGTGTGTCACTTTCTGCTTTTAGCTTTGCTCTTCACTTGTTCTTTGGCTTAGGTTGGGACACGGCCAAGCTTGTGGCCGTGTCATATGACACGCCCACTGGCTTGGGCGTGTCACCTGCCAGTGTCAGCTTCTACTTTCGTTTCTTTCCTTTCTTGGTTTTATCCTTGGGTGAGACACGGCCACTGGCTTGGCCGTGTCTCTTGGGTGTGTCAGCTACTATCTTGGAACTCATTTGAGGGACACGGCCAAGCTTGCTTTGGTTTGGCCATGTCTTGCTTGATTCATGCTCTTTCTTCATTGTTTTGATCATCCAAGGGAGTTTTTGCACTTTAACCTAAAACAAACACTTAAAACAAACTTTAAACAAAAATCAAATGAAACATTAACTAAAAACACATAGAAATCATACTAAAAACAAGTATAAAAATGCTCTTATCAAATACCCCACACTTAATTCCTTGCTTGTCCCCAAGGAAGGCTAAAATCAAAACAATCCAAACACAAAAATTTTGTCGAGTTCAAGAGTTATAAAAAAAAAAATGCATCAAGACTTCCCTATCCCTAAATCTGCAATCAATATCAAATCAAACAAAATCGATACCAATGCAATTAAGTGGCTTTCCATGCATAACCTATGTTGTCACTCCCTCACCAACTCTTAGAAAGTGTTTGATTATTGTGGTGTTTGCACTCATAACAATCCATGAAAGATTATTGCCATAGGCTTGCTTATCTTTCAAATCTCCACCACTTAATTACAATCAAGCATCAATCAAAAGGTCTTTTATTGGGTTATAATGGGGCTAAGGTAGAGGCATGACATTTAGGAAATGTGAGCTTAATCATTAAGTTCAAGAGCACTTCAAGAATGAAGTAACCGATCATATGTATAACCCAATGATCCCAAAACTCCTTCCTCTTATCTACCCCTTGACATTGAAAGAACTTTTCAAGGGAACTCACATATTACATCTTGCAATGATTATTTCTTAATCATATTCCAACCCTTTCAACAAGAACAACAATTATTTGATTTTTTTTATTTGATATTTTTTTTTATTTTGCTTTGCAATCTTAAACCTACTAATTTTAACCCCACAATTAATTCGACACAACACTCGGTCGTAAACGCTCTTAAGAGACAAAATAGCATGATTCAAAGTTGGTAGTGTTGCGAAAAATAAAGAAAAGGAGAAATGAAATAGGCTCAAAATTGGCTAACTAAGGTTAAAAATAGGGTTGGTCTTTTTAAGCCTAAGTGGGTTCACCTAATTGCCTTAATCATCTTGATGCCTAATTGAAATTTTTATGTAATCTTAAAATGCATATCAAAGCAAGTTCTAGCAAGTCATCAATCAAAGATGTCCACACACAAAAAAAAAAAATAAGTTGATGGCTCAATTTCTCACTAGGTTAAAGGTAGTGCAAGGAAAAACCAACAAAATTGACAATAAGCACCAATTCTACTCAATTCTCAAATTCATGCTTCAAAAATTCAAAGGTCATCAATCAACAATTTATAACAATTGAACTTTCCAAAATTCATTTATTCAAAGAAAAACATTAACTAAACCTAAACAAAAATAACTTAAAAGTAAAAATACAAAACACAAAATGCAATTAAAAGTAAAAACACAAAATGCACCCCACAC
The DNA here is from genome assembly GCA_947685225.1 of Garcia nutans. NCBI lineage: Eukaryota > Viridiplantae > Streptophyta > Magnoliopsida > Malpighiales > Euphorbiaceae > Garcia > Garcia nutans. The sequence goes on along the minus strand of CANTUV010000002.1, from coordinate 13,132,374 downwards.
TTAAAATTTCACATTGTCCTCAATGTGAGCATGCATAAGCTAAAAGAGAGTTTAGAGGAAACTTGATTTCCATCATTCCCATATACGATGTGTAGGGCACCTTCCTCCCATAATGCAATTGCAGCCCATGATTGAGAGGATGGACAGCATGCAACTTCGAAATGTGCCCAATGTATTACAAAGCCTAGGTAGTATCCTTGGATGAGAAAATGGCCAATGAGGATTCATGAAGGCTGTTTTTGGGGCGATCTTCCAATGCTATAGGAACTTGGTAAAAATATTCTTCAGTATGCAACATGGTTATATTCATTTTTTTATTCTTTCTCGCTCCCGAAAGTGGGAGGAATGATCAGTGGTTGCATATTGTTCTCCCCAACCAAAACATTTTTCAAAATTTTTGGGGCCTTTTGAAGTTCAACCAATTTTGGTAGAATCTCTTTCTCATCCTCTTCAACAATTTGCAGTTTCCTCTCAACAACCTCATCATTTAATATTAATTTGCTCTCCTCAATTTCTAAATTAGAAATATTAGGCTCTACTTCTAAGGTCATGGCTACCTCAAGCTTATCTACACTATCTTCACAATAGGGCATGTCATAAAGTTCAGGAATATGCATACCTTGTTTCTCTTCCTCCAGCCTAAATGGAAATGAAATTGTAGGCATAAAAGGATTTGGAGGTTCATGCAATTTTATCCAAGTTGATGCTTCCAAATTCTCCTCCTCTATGTTGGGTTGGATCTCCTTGCCATTTTCTTCTTGATTGGTCCCTGCATCAAAGAAATCACAAAAATTGTTATATATTACCTGTTCACTCCTCAAATTTGTTATTACCTGGGTTTGCTCCAATTGGCTAGGAGACTCATCCTTTTGGTGTACTTGGGGTTGATGTGCCAGCTGCCCAACTAGAGCATCCAACCTCTTATGTGTTTCCTGCAAAGATTCAGACCTCAACTTATCTTCCACTATGCATTGAGTTTGAAATTTCTCGGTATCTTGAATGAAAGCATTCACTCTCTCCTCCAAAGTGGGTTCCTTAAGGTAATCTTGATTTAGTGTGTGTTTTTGGATATAGGCATTTAACTTATCCTCCAATGTGGGCTCCTTAAGGTGGTCTTGGTTTGAAAATTGTTCTTGGAAGTAAGAACTTCTTTGGCAAGGCTGAAAAAATTGTTGAGGTAGAATGTATTGATGATTTTCCCAAGAAAAAATTGGGTGGCTTTCCCAACTTGGATTGTAAGAATTGGAATATGGGTCATTACCACCCATTTGCTGGAAACTTTTGTAGTCATATTCTTCCTCTCGCCAATCTTGGTATCATTTAAAACCAAATGAACATGTATTGGCACTATGTCCTGCATTGCCACATGCTACACGCATCTCTGGCGTGGCATAGATTGATTCGTTAATTCCACAAATTGCCATGCCATGTCAAAATTATAGTCCCTGTCATAAACACCCCCATGCGTTGAAAACTGTATCTTTACAAAAGGCACTCAGCAATTTAAAGAAAAACAAACAAACAAACAAATTCAAACACAACAAACAAACAAATATACAGAAAACAAACAAACAATTCAAAGAAAAACACACAAACAATTCACAGAAAATAAACAAACATTCTTGATAAAAAAAAAACTAAATCAACAGTCTTAATTATATTACTAGTATTGAAACCATTGTCCCCGGCAGTGGCACCAAAAACTTGGTGTGTCGCGCCTAGTGCTATAGCAATACCGCAAGTGCACGGGTCGCCCAAGTAATAGAGCAGTGAGTGAGTTATCATTCCACTGAGGACAAGGTCAAGTACTAATGCAAACCTTAACCGTTGTTTAGCAAATTAATAGTTGTGTGATGCTTTGTAATTAAAAACAACTAATTTAATAACTAAAAGTAAAGGGAAATTAAATGTTGTGCAAAAAGGATTGATGATAATAATACTATCCAGATATTGAATCCCCCTAGCCTCAATGATATTTATGAACATCAATTCAGTTAAATCACATAATTAAGTTGAGTTGGCATTCCTCTAACTTAGACTAAAACCTCTCTCGAGTGAATTAATCCCTAATCACTAAGTAGAGTGCCGGAATCTCTTCTCAAACACAATTAAATAGATCATGCATTAAGAAAAAGGAACTATAAACCAAAGGATCTTGTAAGTCTATCTCTAGTACTCCAATCAATCCTCAACCCTTATGAATATTCAATTCATATCAAGCTTTCTCAAGTCAATAATATGAAAATGGCAACCAATCAATAAGCATGCTATTATCAATTGGAAATAAATCATTAAGCATCATAAAAATAAAATAACTCAATCAAATGATTCAACTAAATATAATTATTCAATCCATACAAATCAGCTAGGGTTCATCAATATCTAGATAGAGAAGGAATTAGTTCATGTTCAAAACCAGAAAAACAGAACAAGAGAAATGAGTAAAAGAAACCAAACAATCAATGGCGAATAATTCGTATTTCTTCACTTCAATCCTTGATTCTTGGTTTTGGTCTTGTATAGGATGTATCTCCTTCTTCAAACTCAGCTCAAGACTCTCCTCTTTGCTTCAGCAATTGGCTCCTTCTCCCTTGTTCTAACCTCCACGTCCAAGTCTCCCTTGTTCTTCATTTTTCTTCTCCTTTTAACTCTCTTCAAAGCTCACAGCCCATACCTTCCAGCTCACCCCATTCCCCCTTGTCTCCCACATTCTCTTTGTTTAACCTTTCTTTTCCTCCAATTAGGCAAGTTTTTCTTTTATTTAATATTACTTTTGGCAAAAGCTTGTGTTTGTTCCCCACTTGTCTCAAAAGAAATTCAATTATTCAAAGTTGCCCTAGGTGACACGGCCAAACTTGCTGGCCGTGTCTCTCACTTTGCTTGGGACACGGCCAAGCTTGCTGGTCGTGTCTCCTTCTACCCTTTCTTTCCTTCTTTTCTTCTAGGTGACATGGCCAAGCTCCTAGCCATGTCATGTGACATGGCCAGTGGCTTGGCCATGTCATGTGGGTGTGTCACTTTCTGCTTTTAGCTTTGCTCTTCACTTGTTCTTTGGCTTAGGTTGGGACACAACCACTAGCTTGGGCATGTCACCTGCTAGTGTCAGCTTTTGCCTTCATTTATTTCCTTTCTTGGTTTTGTTCCTTGGGTGAGACACGGCCACTGGCTTGCCCGTGTCTCTTGGGTGTGTTAGCTACTGTCTTGGAACTCATTTGAGGGACACGGCCAAGCTTGCTTTGGCTTGGCCATGTCTTGCTTGATTCATGCTCTTTCTTCATTGTTTTGATCATCCAAGGGAGTTTTTGCACTTTAACCTAAAACAAACACTTTAAACAAACTTTAAACAAAAATCAAATGAAACATTAACTAAAAACATATAGAAATCATACTAAAAACAAGTATAAAAATGCTCTTATCATTGTCCCTTTGAGCCTTCATAAAATTTTAGCTTTCTTTTCATTGGCATATAACCCCAACAACCTACCCTGAGCTATTGTGATACTTTTGACAAGTCTTATGATCACTAAGGTGAAGAGGCAAGAAGATCAAAGAAAGAAATGAATAATAAAGACCATGAAGATAGTTGAAGTTCTCAAGACCATAAGGGTAGTTGAAGTTTTCATAATATCTCCAATATATCAAGACAATATCAGAGTAACAAATGATTTATCCCTATTAAAGAAGATTTATGTCACTCCACTCATCCATTATTGGAAACCCAAGTTGGTATAAATAAGACAACTCTTTTAGAGCTAGAACCAAAAAAAAAAAGAAGAAGAAAGAAGAAAAGAAAAGAAGAAGAAAAAAGAAGAAGAGAAAAAAGAAAAGAAAAAAAAGAATAAAAGAAAAAAAAGGAGGAAAAAGGAAAAGAAAAAAAAAGAAAGATAAAACCTAAAAGGGCGGTTCAGAAAGCCAACTGAGTTCTCTTTTACCTAAAGCAGCAAAAGGCTTCCATTTAGTTTATAAGGACATGTTGACTTGAATTGGTCCAACCCAACTAAAGATTCAATCAAAATTGGAGGAAAAAAGGAGAAAGATCATTCAGTTCTTGAAAGTTCTATACTTAACAGTCCTATAAGGAAGAAGGACAAAATGATAAAATGCTCAAAGAAAGGGAAGAGCAAGAAAAATAAAAAGAAAGAAAAGGGAGAAGAAGAAAAGAAACAAATTTAGGCACCAAACGTTTTGCAAAGGCAAAGACTATCCCAATCAAGATTCAGGTTAACGCCAAGAAGATGGGAGAACTCTCAAAGCTCTATCTTTTTATGTTTCCAACTGCCTAAGGTTTCAACAAGTAGTTTGTAGTGTGAAGGTTTGTCCATTGTGCTACATCACCTCCTATCTCAAAATGGCCTTCATTTAAACCCGTGTCCATTATACACCCCATTTCAAGCCTATTAAAGACCTATTGATCTCTTGGTAGGTAGAGTCTATTAGTGGAGACAGTTTGAATAAACATGCATATGAGATAGACAATATTTAAACTCAATGAGATCTTTGGCCAAGTAATGTGTATGTGCCTATCTGAAGTGCAATAGTTCTTGCTTAAATAGAAATAATTCCCGAGTTTAGTACGGTAACTAGGGTTGTCATGTTATAGATATGTTAATTTGGAAAAATCAAGTCCTGAGGTACATTGACATTAATTTGGCAAAGCCAACATTTGATTTCAAAATAAAATTTCAAAATAAAAATTCAAAAAATAAAAAATGTGTTTTTATCACACAAAGCCTTCACGTTAAGAGAAGTTTGTTGGACCATCAAAACTTGAAGAACACATTGGGCAATGATTATTAGCAAGGTCATGAAGAAGCTCCCAACTGACATGCTAAAACATAGTTTGAAATGGATGTATCCCTGACTCTGCAACTTGGGGTCTCAACCACTCATATTTTTAACATCTCAAAGATAAAAGCCATAAATGTGAAGAATCCTGTAATTCTAGTGCAAGAACTGAACGGGCATCTGAAAAAAATTTGTGAGAACATTTCAGCTGATAATCTCAATCTGTGAGTCAATGAAACCATTGTAATTATTATTCATGCATACATGAGCATATCACATCGCACTTTCTTGTCTTGTATTGTCTATTCTTTGTCAAAGCGAACAACAAATACCCTGCAAAGTAAAGAATCAAAAGAATATATTGAATCAAGGGGGCATGGAAAGCCTATTGCTTGAGGAAGCTCCAATCATTTTGCAAAAGAAGAAATACATGTTTATGAAAGGAACAAGACAAAATACAAATGTCAATCAAAGCTTGCATGGAAAAAATCTTTGGTTTGAGCCTACATAGGGGGCAAGGTTTCTCCTTTTCAGTTTATTTTTAGTTTATATACTAAACATTTTCAAACTCACTTTCAAATATTTCGCCACGCAGGGGGCAAGGAGAAGATATGAGGGCCAACTAAAAATAGCTGAATTTTTTCAAAAGAAAGAACAAAAGAATGGAACAACTAGTTAAGACAGAATCCTCAACTAATAAGAGGTTAGTCAAATCAAATTCAGTCTCGGGTCCAAGTACCCAAATCAAACCCAATCTCGGGTCCAAATACCCAAATCAAATTCAATCTCGGGTCCAAGTACCCAATCTCGGGTCCAAGTACCCAAATCAAATTCAATCTCGGGTCCAAGTACCCAAATTAAATTCAATCTCGGGTCCAAGTACCCAAATCAAATTCCATCTCGGGTCCAAGTACCCAAATTAAATTCAATCTCGGGTCCAAGTACCCAAATCAAATTCCATCTCGCGTCCAATTACCCAAATCAAATTCAATCTCGGGTCTAAGTACCCAAATCAAATTTAATCTCGGGTCTAAGTACCCAATCTTTGGTCTAAGTACCCAAATCAAATTCAATCTAGGGTCCAAGTACCCAATCTTGAGTCCAAGTACCCAAATCAAATTCAATCTCGGGTCCAAGTGCCCAAATCAAATTCAATCTCATGTCCAAGTACCCAAATCAAATTCAATCTTGTGTCCAAGTACCCAATCTCAGGTCCAAGTACCCAAATCAAATTCAATCTCGGGTCTAAGTACCCAATCTCGGGTCTAATACCCAAATCAAATTAAATATTGGGTTCAAGTATCCAATCTCAGGTCCAAGTACCCAAATCAAATTCAATCTTGGGTCCAAGTACCTAATCTCTGGTCCATGTACCCAAATTTAATCCAGTCTCGGGTCCAAGTACCCAAATCAAGTTTAGTCTCGAGTCCAAGTACCCAAATCAAATCCAAGTACCCATCCTCATTCAAAATCAGTCAACAATCATATTGCTTTTCACTCTATTGTACCATAGTCTCAGATCGTTCAAGCAAGAGGCAAACTGTAGACCCTTAATTTTTGACCCTAATTTGATACAGTCCTAATTAAAGGATGGCAAAATTAATTTGATCCGAATTTAAATATTTAAACCTAGTTTATAATTTTTAAAGGAGTTGGTTCGGATTAACGAGGCATAAATTCAATTGTAAAACCCTAAAATCAAGTGGAATTGGCCCAAATTAAAACTTTTCGGTCCATAAGTTAAAAAAGGCCAGAATAATTTGAGTTTCAATAAAATAACTTATGGTTCTTGAGGTTTTAGTAAACAAACTAGATTCTAACAATTGATTCAAACCCTCAACAGCTACTGGATGGTTTTAAGTTTTTATAAAGGATGCAAGTGGAGTTACGAATACCAACTGATTAATGTATTAACTAAAGCAAACAATTAAAGTTATTAAAAAAAAGATCAAGTTACTACATGCTCTTATTAATTGAAGAAATAAAGCTACTGTAAACATGAATAATTATGACTAAAGATCAAACCTCCGTCATCGGTTCCACCAAAAAATTGATTTCTAGGTGAACAAATGTGAAACAATATGGACTCTGCCTTCTTCTTTAGTTGTCTTGATATTTCTGTTTGTTGTTTTTATTTGTTCTCCAAACAAACTGTTGCTGTTCTTCTAGAGTTTTTCTCCTCGTCGCTCCTCTCTTTCTTTAGGGTTTTTCCCGTGTTCTCCTTAGGGTTTTTTTCATGTTCTATCCCTAGGGTTTTTTTCCTTTCGTCCTCCCTCTCTTTCTTTAGGGTTTTTCCCGTGTTCTCCTTAGGGTTTTTTTCGTGTTTTGTCCCTAGGGTTTTGTTCCCTTCGTCCTCCCTCCTTTCTTTTGTGTTTTAATATGGTATTTATACGAAAAAAATAAAGACCTAATCCTATTTTAATAAGGAAATACTAACTATTTAGGAAAAACTACAAAACTTGGTAAAATAAGGTTTGGTAAAAAAATCAGCAGCGCGCGCGGGCTGCGCTGGTAAAAATTGCTGAGAGGATCGGTGGTGGCTAGGTGAGCTGGGCAAGCCAGTTTGTCATAGAACTAGGCAAGCCTAGCTGCGGCACTGCCCAATTCGCCGCAGAAAATTTCTGCGGAGAATTCCCTTGTCGCGCTGCAGCGCGTCGCTCGCCGATCCGTCCGATTTTTTATTTTTTATATTTTATATTTTTATTATAAATAACTATTAAATATTATTAGTAATTAAAATATTATTTAAATAATTAAAATACCATAAAAATTATCTTGAACTATCGGATTGGATTGGGTCAAAAATTAAGGGTCTACACACACTTCTTTGGGTTTAATCTCTGATTATAATTTACCATTCTCTCAATGATGTTCTCCAAGTTCTAGAAATATTGTTCTCTTGTCAATGACTTCACCATCATATCATCAACATAAACCTTAACCTACTTATGCATCATATCATTAAACAAGGTAGTGCCAATCCTTTAATAGGTTGCTCCAGCATTATTTCATTTGCATCATTATAGCGAACAACAATGGCTTCACATCTCATCATTAGGGTATAAACAACCAATTACATTGTACATACATTTTGAATGATCATTATATCTTTCACATTATACAAATCATAGCATCATTCTCAAGCATCAATAATATAATAAATAATTTAACACATTTTCCAACCAAATGTGTTAAGTCCCAAAATCATGGAAATATATACAATCATATAAGGTTTGTACTTACCTCTAAGAGCAACTCACACCAATTCCAAACTCCTCTTCCAAGAATCCTTTAACATTTGGATTAAGGCAACTCAAATCTCTTCAAAACCTAACCAAAGGTGATTATACACACTCACTTAGTAATACACATAAGAAAATAAGAATAATAACTAACTAGGGCAAACTCTACACATGACATGCTCAACAACACGGGTGTGTCCCTGATTGTGCCCTAAACCAACAACACAGAAGCTTTGACATGCTCAGTAACATGGGAGTGTCACTAGACATGTCATTCATTCTACCTCACAAAAACATTGACACGCCCACTAACACGGGAGTGTTCATGGCCGTGTTAATTACTTTATCTCTTAGTAGCTATGACACGTCCAATGACATGGCAGTGTTAATGGTCGTGTCACAAACATTAAACTTAGTACCATTTACACGCCCAATGACATGGCCGTGTCAGGCAAAAATTATGCATTTTGAACTCCCATCCATGTAAACACAATCACTCCAAAATCCATACTACAACATCCTTAATCAACATCTTGGTTTATATTCATAAATCACCTAACAATTCAACACTTATATAACTTCAACATATCATAATAATAATCATTATATACATCATCCATATATCAATTACTCAATTCCCCAACTCATTTATACTAAACCCTTACTAAACAATTTCAACAATTCATCATCATCCTCACAAATAACCATATTATCATCATCTAAACACCAATTCAACATATATATATACTTCAATCTTTCATTATCATCACCTTCACACACTAACCATATCAAATATAAACTCAATCTATAGAAATCAACACAAGGAAATGAAAACTTACTTGAATTCTTTGCCAAATCTTCAATATCCACCTTCAATTCGCTTAAAGCCCTTATGAATTTCATGTGTATGTGAACAAAATCATACTCTTCTCTCTCTCTCTCTCTCTCTCTCTCTCTCTCTCTCCCATGTTCAAGAAGAAGAAGAAGAAAGAAAGAAAGAAAGAAAGTCTTCTCTTGTCAACATCTCATCCTTATCTTATATATATATAATAATATAATTAAATACCCCTAAAAATTCTCCACCACAAATATTGATCCATCCTTTGACTTTCTTTTCTTCCTTTTCTCTTGTCATTATTATCATCATTATTATTTATTAATTATTTTACAATTTACTTTTCCTACACCAATATATACATCATGTATATGTTGTGTATATGTTGGTATATGTATATGTCTTATATATTGTATTTATATTCCCCATGTTTTTCAATTACAATATACACATATCATCCTTCATATATATCTATCTCTTATAATATCTTTACATATTTCACCAACATATTCTCTCACAACTACTATTCCAAAGTACATAAAAAATCAGGGTATTACATTCTTCTTTCTCTTTCTTTTCTCTCTTTCCCTTTGATTACTTATTGATAATCTTGCCTTTTCTACCTTATTCTTCTAAAAATCTATACCTATATGTGATTTTCTCTTAATCCTTGATTGACTTCATGAAAGGAAGAAGAAAATAAAGAACATGGTGATGGTGGTGGAAGATGCCGTCGGAGATGGAAAAAGAAATGAGAAGTTTCCACACACACACATGTACACATTTATACATATAGTTTAATCAAGTGAGGAAATGCTCATAATAACTATGGTGCACCCTTAACCGTTGATTCTAAATCGAGTTTTAGTCCCGTAAAATTATAAAAATAATTTTTTCAGTAAATTTTGAGATATACTATTTACTATTATCTGCTTATAGCATTTATCCACATTACTTTTATCACTATATATTATCAATTATCAATATTAGTTAAAAAGTTCTTTGTTTAAAATCTTGACCATTATAATTCTCCCCAACTAAAAAAATTTCATCCTCGAAATTTTCCTATTATGGCAATAAGCCATTTAATTCATAACTAGTCTTAAAGGTCATATAAAATCAATTATTTTATTAATTTACATAATTTTATTTATGTTTGATATTACTCAATGTAACACTTTCAGAATCATCTTATTATAGAACTGCAGAAAATTCAACTCTACACACTTACACTATTCAAGTTCAATTCAGTAATTGCCTTTAATTCTCTTTAGATTTTTTTTAAAAAAATATATAATTTGTGTCATTACATTTCACTGTTATATATATATATATCTCTTTCTTTCCCTTATATACTGAACTTTAAATCCTAGTTTTGAACAGCGGGTCACTGATGGCAACTAAATGCCCACTGTAATGATATGGCCAAAGGCTCACTCTAGCACGAATGCCCACTATAATCATATGGCCAAAGGCCCATTATGGCACGAATCCCCACTGTAATGATATGGCCAAAGGCCCACTATGGCATGAATGCCCACTGTAATGATAATGGGATCAAAGATTCTCTATGATGCAAAGCGTCCACTGTTGGCATAAAAGCCAATATCACTGGGACATAAAATGTGTCCTCTATGGCACAGAGTGCCCACTGTCACTATGGCATAAAATGCCTATTGTCACTTTGGATATTCACCCTTTAGCAAATTCAAAATCTAGATTTAACATCAGTATAATCGAGCAATACATTTATTTCACTTTTTCAAATTATTTTCAATCATAATATCTTCTGGTATAGAAAATTTTCTTTTTAAATTGTTTGCTTATTACTGTGAATTTATAAGATATAAGTAATTATTTCAATCACATTTATCATATGAACATATATATACATTATATTTGTTTCTGATTAGTTCAACTAATTTTATTTATTCATCAATCTTTATCTTTCAAATCACTTCCATGTTTCCACTGTAATAATGAAATCTAAATAGATTTCCACTCTTATTTGTTTAATTCTTTTCTTAACATATTAAGAATTCACAACTATTCTTTCACTTTAAGAGTATATGTACATATATAATGTATTCACTATGTTTAATACACACACTAACACACACACACACATATATATATATATATTTCTAACTTGATCCACAGTACATCATTTCACTAGAAGGTTTATACTACCTACAATTTTCACTACATTCTTTCCTTTTCACACTATCAATTCCTTTCTTTCTATTGTAATCAATTAGTATCAGTTAACTCTTTAACACTTTTATATATAATCTATAACTTGTCTTCAATTACCAAATAATATTACTATCATGTATTCCATAAGTACACAATGTGTAAATCTCACATTCTTACTTTCATTACTCAATCAATTGGTATATACACTTCTTTGTTTTCTTTATTTTGCTCTTCAAACTATTTAAAATCATCAATGATTAATCAATATATCATTCTTCTCACCTTGCTTCATAAATTATCTGATTTCTTCATGAATAATGTGAAATCCACTAATCACTTGTAATCATCTTTTATCTTTTCTCTAACCTTACACTTATTACAAATATCCAAGTACATTTATCCATACTTTCCTCAAGTTTTCTTCACATCTAAGTTTTATCATTTAATGGATTGATTTCATTTCAATCTTATAAGAAATATTTCGTTAATTATAACTGTTTCAAAGATGTTTTCAATAATTCACTACTAATTCCACCCATAAATTCTACTGTGTGAAGGTATAAGAAGGTAGAAATATGCATGAGCAAATGCATGATCGTACAAGTGATCATGCACATCACTGCGTGAATTATTTTTTAAAAAATTTGAAGAACGGAAGTATATATAGTCAGATGCATGACCATACGAATGGTCATACATGTCTCTATTGAAATCTCCTTTCAAAGTTTTAAGGGAACAAATATATGTATGTCCATATGAATGATCATGCGACTCACTATTGGGATTTCTTCTCAAAGTTTGAAGAATAGAAATTTGCACAAGCATATGCATGACTGCACAAATGATCATGTGCATCTTTGTTAGAATTTCTTTTCATGATTTAATCTATAAGTTATCAATAATTCAACTCAAACAAATTAAGAAAACAGGATCCATGCCTTCAAAGCGCAATCAAATTCAAATCTAAACTTCCATAACCTTAAAACCTTTCAAAATCTTATTTTCTTCCACAGCCTTATATCAACTCATAAATGATTCAATGATAAATTTAATCATTGTTTTAGTTAATAATCAATAAATACACATTTACATATTGTAAGAATAACTTTACTATCATAGAAGTAAAGCTTTATACTCATATTTTTTACAATGATTTAATACACAATATCTTTCACAAGTAATGGTGTTTTTCGAGATAGATCAAGCTTAGATTAGCTAAAATCCATCAAAACTTGGTTTTTCTACCAATTCTCCATGATTTCTATGGTGAGAAATGGAAGAAGAAGAAGAAAAAGAGATAAAGATGGAGGTGGAGGTGGAGATGATAAGTATGATGTTTTAGAAGACAATAGAAGACACTAGAAATCTTTAAATAGTTTTTAGGACTTTTATCTAATATACTCACTTATACAATAGTTTCAATGCATTCACTTTGTGTAATTAACTATCACTTCAATTTTTAATGCCGAAACATTATAAAACAATTACTTTTGACACTTTAAAACCCCATTATCCATATTTCACATCTAAATTACAGCTCGAGTTCATTTTGGGGCTATAAAGGTATTTTTGTAATTTCTTACCTCTTCTAAATCTTTTCCAAAAAAACGCATATTATCCATACTCAGATTTAATGTTATTCTTATTAAGGTTTATTTAACCTTATTACTATCAGTTCCAAATGCTCAAGCTACACATTATATCATAATCAATCCAATTTACACTAATATATTAACTTAATGTAGAAAATCATTACTTAAAATTTTAGAGCATGACAATTCTCATTCTCATAAGAAATTTCATTCTCGAAATTTATCTTTTTGTTATAATTCATTCCTTAGATTCCAATAAATTATTACACTTCCATTTTATTACTTTGATATATCTCTTTAACTACTCATATCTTGTTTTCTTTTAACATCCTTCTTTTTCACAAATAAGTCTAGTGCACTTTAAACAATACACTATGAATTCTCAATCAATTCTTAGAAAACATTCTACTACCATAAACATATGAAATATCAATTGTATCAAACACATACCCACTTATTCGATTCATATAACTTAGATAATTGCATTTCACTTCTCCTATAACTCCACATGCCAGAAATGCCTAAACCACGCTTTGATACAACTAAATGTAACATCCCTTGATAATTCTCATTAGAACTATCAAAGAATGTTACTAAATATATTGTCAGTACTCTAATCAATTCATCAACAAAGTTTCCTTTCAAAATGTTACTAACAAAAATCATCAAATAATAATACAATCTGTATAATACAATACTTATAAATCCAACATTTAATCCAATCTCTAATATCTCCAATAATCCAAATACTAATTATAAATTAGATAACCATCATAAGTTTGTCAAATCAAATAAATATATAATACATTGCTTTATTTGATAATCATTCACTAGAATATCAAACTTTGACCTCTAAGTACATATATATTCCTTTCATGTTTACAATTTTGTTCAATCTCTCAAATAGCCAAATAAAATTGTATATATACATTTCATAACTTATGAGTACAATATACAAAAGATCTCTATATGTACTATAGATAATTTTCTGAGATCCTTAATTCCACTTCTTAACTTGCTATGATGACCTGATACCTGTGTGTCAGAAAATAATTCTAACACGCTAAGCAAAGCTTAGTGGTGCTTGTATAAACATAAGCTTGTATAAACATATTTTGTCACTTAATATTAAAGAAAAATACTTATGGAAATATAGTAATAACACTCAGTTTTAATAAACATTTCAATATATTAATTATTTTCAATAATAAACCAACATAATATTTTGTTTATACAAAATAATAACTTTAACTTTATAAAAGACATCATGCTATATTATACTTTTAGTTTTGCAACTTTTTTCTTTATGAATCATTTTATTTAAGACATACTTTCTCATTTATTAACATTGCTCATAATACGCTTATTTTATTTTTCAGTAAGTCTTACTTTTTAGTTTCACATGTAGGATAATTTCATTCAATCTATAATTTTTGGCACTTAAATTTAGTACTATACTTTTGAGCACTTTGTATCTTATATCATTATATATACTTTCAATCATTATAACACATAGAAAGTTATTGATTAATTCAATAAATTGAGCATAACATTTCTATTCCGTGCATTAGAATTTTTCACTTGTAAACATTAATATATACATTACCAATCACTTTCACATTGTAACACAGTAAGTCAATTTTAAGTAATTGACTTATATTATTATTTTGCATTTCTTCCATTATTCATAACATCATATTTACATATATTTTCAATTTAGATAACTTCATTAAATATGCCCAAACATACTGAACTCAGACCATAGGTTTGGATAATAGGTTAGTGTAGCAATTTTAATGCCAAATCTTAAGAATATATAATGACAATTATGCCCATTGACACTGATGACACAATGTGTCCATTAATGGCACGAGGTGCTTACTATCACTATGGCTATCCTTTAACTTGTTAGCCATTCAATCCAAAGCTAGATCTAAAATCATTATGATTTGGGCAATTCATTAGTTTTGATTAACACTGAATTGTGTATATCATTTCAATGGAACAATACTTTTATCAACATTTAGCATTATATATATTTGTCACATATCCAAAGTTTACCACTCTTTTCCATACTTTTAACACATACACATGAATTCTTAACACAAAAGTAAGAAACATGAACATATTAGCCTCATACGAGGCTCGTATATCACAAAATACAAGCCAAAAACATCATCCAGGTACCCTACGATAGTGTCATTTCAACTCCACACTCATGGGATACAAAATGAACCTTTCAAATGCCATTGTAGACCCCCATGGTCGTGGCCTTCAAGGCCCACAGCAGTGGTATTCAGAATGGCTCTGTTATATTAAAATTTTTAAAGAAAAAATGTCACTTTCAACCCCACGGTCATGGCACTTAGTTGCCACACCCTTAGCATTTGTTTTGGGTTTGTTTTAAGAGTAATTCTTCCTCCAGTAGTCCTGACTCTGATATCACGCCCATGGCACCTTTAATCCACACCTGTGGCATCCCAAAATCATGTATTTTACACTTTTAACTTCATTAAACACAAATATATTGAAAATCTAAGTTAAAAATGTATCAAAAAAAACTTTTTGACATAAAAAGAGTTCATATCAAATAATTTACTAAAACTTGACTTAATCAAACTTTTAACTTTCTCACATGGCTAAAAACAACATCAAACCACCCAATTCTCTTAAGGGTTGAATTAAGAATCAAACTCATCACATAAAAGTTATTTTTCACTCATCAATCTATTTAATCAATACTTTTAAGAAATATTTCATTATAAATAACTCAATCAATCAATTCAAACATTAAAACTCATGAAAATTCATATATTTGCAAATTATAATACAAAAGCACATACCTCTTTAAAATTCTTCTTTCTCTTTCTTTTCTCTCTTTCCCTTTGATTACTTTTGATAATCTTGCCTTTTCTAGCTTATTCTTCTAAAAATCTATACCTATATGTGATTCTCTCTTAATCCTTGATTAATTTGATGAAAGGAAGAAGAAAATAGAGAAGATGATGATGGTGGTGGAAGATGGCATTGAAGATGGAAGAAGAAATGAGAAGTTTCCACACACACACACACACATGTACACTCATATATATATAGTTTAATCAAGTGAGGGAATGCTCATAATAACTATGGTGCACCCTCATTCTTAACCGTTGATTCTAAATCAAGTTTAGTCTCGTAAAACCATAAAAATAATTTCTTCAGTGAATTTTGAGATATACTATTCACTATTCTCTGCTTATGGCATTTATTCACATTACTTTTATCACTATACATTATCAATTATAAATATTAGCTAAAATATTCTCTGTTTAAAATCTTGACCATTAAAAATTTACCTTGTCATATGTTTGATTGAATTGGAATGAATGTTATGTTGATAGATTGGCCACCTATTAATTTTTAGATATTGAATGAAGAACCAAGAGGTGAAATTAAATATTGGAACTATGCATTCAACAACTCTAAGAACGAATTAGAGATATAATTTTCGGGGTTTACTTAATTTGCAAGATAAAAATAGTTGGATTTTATTGATTAATGAATGTGAGAACTAATGAATTAATGATATATAATTGATCTAAAGGAAGAAATTAAGTGACTAAGGTAATATTGATGGAAAATTGAGAATTGGACTTTGATCTTATTGATCTACAACACTAGGTGCCATTCCAAGGATTAAACCAATTCTAAGCATAATGATAATTGTTCACTTGCTATTTTAATTTTACTACAATTTCAACAACATTACAAACAACACACACTCATTCTTTTAAATTTATTTGCTTTAATCAAATTATTACTAATAACACCTTTCTTGTGAGATGACCTTGGGGTGATCACCGTTGCTATAATAACCTCGTATACTTGCGAGTGTCGCTTTGTAGTATAATTAAATTGAGTGTAATAAGTTTTTGATGCCGTTACTAGGGAAGGTGATTATTTTTAGTGATAATTTGATTCTTTTATTTTTATTGTTTAATTCTTTAAAGTGTTTCTTTTTAAATTGCCTAGGTGATTTATGCAAGGACTAAAGTCCCAAGGAAATAAACTTTTTCCATATATAGACAATATTCATAGACTTCCTAGAACCGAGGGAGTTGATCTTTTGAGGCAAGAAAGAGAAGAAACCGAAGAGCAATTTGAAGATAACAGAGAGATAGAAGTGAGTCATGTAGAGGAACCCCCTATGAAGGAGTTTGCCCAACCAATCATCCGGTTGAGCAACATCATTTGAGATTTTTACTCATTATAGTATGCTGCCATCCTTCCATGGAATACTGAATGAAGATCTTCTCAACTTCATTTGAGATTTTTACATAACATTGCAGACATTCCCTTTACAAACATTGATGGAGGATGAAATTAAAATGAGATATTTTCCATACAGTTTGAAGGATAGGATGAAGGCATGATTGATGACTATACTGGAGAATTCCCTAACCACATGGATCGAAGTGTATAACAAATTCATGGGAAAATTTTATTCATACTAGAAAACTAAGGAGCTTAGGGGGAGTATTGCAACTTTCACCCAATTTGATGGAAAACCATTTCATGAGGCATGGGATCACTTCAAATCTTTATTGTTTCAATTCCCTCATCAATACTATCCATAATAATTGCTCAATCAATTCTTTTATGATGGGCTAACTCAACAATGTCAAAAAACAGTGGATAATGTTGCAAGAGATGCAATGGGTGAAAAGACAGCTGCAAAAATAGTTGCATTTTTTGAAATGTTGGGAGCAAATTCCTAGCAAAAGAGTATTGGGGAAAGGAGAAGAGGAAAATATGAGTTGAATGAAAACTCAAAAATGGTAAGGCAAATTGCAGAATTGACAAGACAAGTGAAATTGTTAAATGCTAGAGGAAACTTGCCGATGCTAAGCCAAGAATCATGTGCATCATGTGGTGTTGTAGGCCACAATGCAAATGTGTGCCCTTCAAGCTTTGATCCATTCCAAGAAGGGCAAGAGCAAGTTTAAGCTTTTGAAAGGTTCCAACAAAGGGGCAGGAATGACCCAAATTCAAAACTCTTATAACCACGGCTGGAGAAATCACCCAAATTTTTTATGGAAGAACCAACAACAAGCTCTACCTCAACATTCATTCCAACCTTATCAAAGAGGACACAACTTCCAAGGGCAAACTTTGAATCAAGAGCAAATAATGAAACCTTCACTTGAAGATAATTTGAATGCTTTCATTTAAATAAGCTGTAATATCCCAAATAATACCCCAAAATTTTGGAAATGCTAATTGTTGAAATGGAATTAAATGATTTTAAAGTGTATATATGATTTAGTCGAAAGAAAGGAAAAGGGAAGTGTATATGTTGTATATATGAAGATATATACAACATATATAATTCAACATTTTAATAATAAGGTCAAAAGATATTTGAATTAAATATATATTAAATATTGATAGTGGAAGATGATTTTTGTTTATTGTATTATAATATTAATTAATTGCTTGGTGGAGTGTAATTTAGGGAGATGTGTTTGGTTAAAAGAGAAGTACGTGGTTGACTTTCTTCTTCATCTTCTTCTTTCTTCTTTGGGCCAGCCACCACCATCTTCATCAAGGGAGAGATTTTGTTCTTCCTAACTCAAGGAATTGAAGGATTTCAAGAGATCAAGTTGGAGTTTTAAGGTTTTTTCTTCATATTTGGTAAGTTTCCAATTTGTTTCTTTAATTTCTTTTGAGTTTGTGTATATGATTTTGGTGGATGGTTGGTGTAGTTGTGTTTATGGTTGATTTGGTATGTTTGAAGTGTTTTGCCTTATTAACTTTGATTTTTGGGGTTGGATTGAAGAAAGGGTTAAGTTTGGTGAAGAAAGCAAGAGTTGTGGGTGTTGTGACTTTGAGTTGTGAAAATGGTTGTGTTTGTGTTTGATGCTTGTAATTGAGTTGTTTTGATGTTTATGCAAGTTTATTATGGTTTATGGATGGTTTTGGTTAAGTTTGTTTTGATTTAAATGGATTGTGACATTCTTGTATCCGATATACGTATATTACATATGTGGGTGTATGTGGTGTATGTATATTGGGTATAGGGTGTTACATTTGTTTTGGTATCAGAGTCTAGGTTTGAGGTTCTCATCCTAGGTGAATTGTAAGAAAAAGAAAATTTAGATTTTAAAATATGGTTTTTAAATAAGATACATGCATTGGCACTGGCGGTTTCTGATCTTTAATGGGGTAATTTCTGCTGTGTTTGCAGATATAGGTAGTGATGGCATCTCAGACACGTCAGTATGCAGAAGGTAGTGCTGAGAGTGTAGCTCCTACAGAGGGTAGAGATGGAGCTAGGGTTGAGATAGCTGGTGAGGCACCTGCTCCTGTGCCAGAGAGACCGGTAGCTGATGAGATTCCGCTGGTTTGATTACGGCATATGGTAGAGTTGTTAAGGCAGACTCCAGTGTAGCAGCCGCCGCCGCAACCGCATCCACAAGTACATATGAGGCAATATGATAAATTGAGAAAGTTTGGAGCTAAGGATTTCATTAAACTACAGATCCTGCAGTAGCTGAGCAGTGGTTAGATAGAGTTCAGAGGGTATTCATCCAGCTGCAAGCTACTTCCGAAGAAAAGTTTGATTATGCCAGATCACTTCTATAGAGAGATGCATATGATTGGTGGAAGATGGTTCCACATCCGATGGATGATCCATCAACCCTGACTTATGGTGATTTTCTACGGGAGTTTGAGCAGAAGTATATTCCGAGGGAGTATAAAGATGCAAAGAAGATGGAGTTTCTGAGTCTGAGACAGGATAATCGAACAGTGACAGAGTATGAGATAGAATTCATCCGGTTGAGTCATTATGCCGGTGGGATTATTTCAGATGAGATAGACCGGTGCAGGAGATTTGAGGAGGGGTTGAGACCCTCTATTATATGTATTATTGCAGCCTCCTGGTATCAGGATTTTTCTCAATTGGTTACAGCTGCTAAGAGTGTTGAGAGAGCACAGCGTATTGCAGCAGCTGCTACTGAGGGCGAAACTAGAGCTAGGAGACCCCTGAGTGAGGCAGGGTCTTCATCTGTGAAGAGAGGAAGAGGAGGCTATTTTCTGAGGTTCATTAGGAGCTAGAGGCAGCCTGGTAGGTCAGTACAACATCAGAGGTAGAGATCGAGACCTACAGCTTCTATAGCTAGTGCACCTACCCAGTGGCTCAGAGGTCAGCTCCACCTACATGTGTTCATTGTGGTAGAGCACACAAAGGTGATTGCTGGTGGAGAGGTACTTCGGGAGTGTGTTTTAGATGTGGTTCACCAGATCATTTTGTCAGAGATTGTCTAGAGCCACCAGAGGATAGACAGGCAGATTCTACAACTTCTTGACCCAGTGTTAGAGGAGGTCGAGGCGGCAGAGGTTTTAGTAGAGGTGGTCGACCTGGGTATAGTCAGAGAGGAGGTTCTACATTTGGAGGTAGTAGACCATATGAGGTTGGGCCATCTCAGCGGGTTTATGTGATACAGAGGCAGCCGGATGCTAGAGCCACCAGAGGTACTTCGGGAGTGTGTTTTAGATGTGGTTCACCAGATCATTTTGTCAGAGATTGTCTAGAGCCACCAGAGGATAGACAGGCAGATTCTACAACTTCTTGACCCAGTGTTAGAGGAGGTCGAGGCGGCAGAGGTTTTAGTAGAGGTGGTCGACCTGGGTATAGTCAGAGAGGAGGTTCTACATTTGGAGGTAGTAGACCATATGAGGTTGGGCCATCTCAGCGGGTTTATGTGATACAGAGGCAGCCGGATGCTTCAGCCGTCATTGTGGGTACATTTTTTTTATTTGGCATTTCAGTTCTTGCTCTAATAGATCCTGGATCTACTCATTCATATACAAGTGCATCTATCTTGCTTGTGACTAAATTGCATTAAGAGTCTCTAGGATTTGATGTCCTAGTGACAAATTCTTTAGGGCATAGTGTTATGGTGAGTAAGGTGCACCGAGATAGTCCAGTTGTTGTTTAGGATGAGGAGTTTCTCAGTTACTTGATTGAAATATCATTCAAGGAGTATGATATGATTTTGGGTATGGATTGGTTATCCAAACATGGGGCTGTGGTAGACTGTCAGAATAAGTGTGTTGCCCTAAGAACCGGTGATGGTAGAATTGTGATGATATCGAGTGAGCAGAGACATCTTGCATCCATGTTTGTTTCAGCTGTTGCAGCTAGGAGGATGATTCAGAAAGGGTGTAAAGCTTATCTTGCTCATGTTGTAGATACCGAATTAGTGGGTTCTCAGTTATATAGTATACCCACAGTTGCTGAATTCCTAGATGTTTTTCCTGAGGAGTTGCTAGGGATACCCCCTGAAAGAGAGGTTGAGTTTGGTATCGATTTGTTACCTGGTACCACTCCTATCTCTATTACTCCTTATCGAATGGCACATGCTGAGTTGAGAGATTTCAAGGTGTAGTTGCAGGAGTTGTTGGATAAAGGGTTCATTCGCCCTAGTGTGTCTTCATGGGGAGCGCCTGTTTTGTTTGTGAAGAAGAAGGATGGTACTTTGAGATTATGCATTGATTATCGATAGTTGAATAAGGTGACCATCAAGAACAAGTATCCTTTGCCTAGGATAGATGATATCTTTGATTAGTTAAAAGGAGCAGCAGTTTTCTCTAAGATTGATTTGAGATCAGGGTACCATCAGTTGAGAGTCAGAGAGAAAGATGTTTCTAAGACAGCTTTCCGCACTAAATATGGGCATTATGAGTTTTTGGTAATGCCTTTTGGATTGATGAATGCACTAGCAACTTTTATGGATTTGATGAATAGGGCATTTAGACCTATCTAGATTAGTTTTTGGTGGTCTTTATTGATGATATTTTGGTGTATTCACATAATGAGGAGGATCATGATAAGCATCTGTGGATTGTATTGTAGACTTTGAGGGAGAAGCAATTGTATGCTAAGCTGTCTAAATGTGAGTTTTGGCTTGATCAAGTGACTTTTCTCTGTCATGTGGTTTCAGCAGAGGGTATAAGAGTTGATCCAAGTAAAGTTGAAGCTATTTTGAATTGGAGTCCATCCAAGACAGTGACTGAAGTTATAAGTTTTTTGGGTTTGGCAGGCTATTATCGACGGTTTGTGAAGGGTTTGTCTTTGATAGCTACTACACTCACCAGATTACTTCATAAGGGAGTTAGATTTGTGGACAGATCGGTGTCAAGCAAGCTTCGAGCAGTTGAAGGAGATGTTGGCTTAAGCTCCTGTTCTTATATTGGAGTTAGCAGATGGTAGAGTCATTGTTTATGCTTCTTGAAAATTGAAGCCGTACGAGATGAATTACCTGACGCATGACTTGGAGTTAGTAGCTATAGTTTTTGCTTTGAAGATTTGGCGACATTACCTTTATGGGGAGAAGTGTTTCAACTATACGGATCACAAGAGTTTGAAATACTTGGGTGTTCGGAGGGAGTTAAATCTTTAGCAGAGACGGTGGTTGGTGTTGATTAAAGACTATGACTGTTTAATTGATTATCATCCTGGCAAGGCAAATGTTGTTGCTAATGCTTTGAGTCGGAAGCCTTTGGCAAGTTTGACTGCATATTCGCTCTCATTATTTGTTGAGTTGAAAGCGTTGCATGCTAGTTTTGAATCATGTAATGATGGTGCTTTGTTGGCTCAGTTGCAATTGAGACCGGTACTGTTGGAGCTTATTAGAGAGGCTCAGTTGGCAGAGGACAAAATCCAGAAAGTTGTATCGGATTTCCAAAAAGGGGAGAGCCGAGATTTCCATGTGAGGAGTGATGGTAGTCTTTGGTACAAAGATAGATTGTGTGTTCCTGATGATGCAAGATTGAAAAAGATTATTTTGGAGGAAGCACATCGGTCAGCTTTTGCTATGCACCCTGGGAGTACCAAGATGTATCATGATTTGAACAATATTATTGGTGGTCAGGTATGAAGAGGGACATAGCGGAGTTTGTATCCAAATGTCTCACTTGTTAGAGAGTGAAGGCAGAGCATCAAGTTTCTTCGGGGTTACTCCAACCTTTATCAGTGCCTGAGTAGAAATGGGAGCATGTAATGATGGATTTTGTGACTGGGTTACCTTTGACTCAGAAGAAGTATGATGCAATCTGGGTGATTGTTGATCAGTTGACAAAGACAACTCATTTTCTTCCAGTTCGAATGGATTATTCTCTTGAGAAGTTGGCTGAGCTGTATAGTAGTGATAGTGAGATTGCATGGAGTCCCAATTTCTTTAGTATCTGATCGAGATCCCCGATTTACTTTGAGATTTTTTTAAAAGTTTGCATGATGCTTTGGGTTCTCGGTTATATTTTAGCACTACTTTTCATCCTCAGACAGATGGGCAGTCAGAGAGAGTGATACGGATTTTAGAGGATATGTTGAGAAGTTGTGTCATTGATTTCTCTAGAAGTTGGGATAGGTTCTTACAATTGATAGAATTTTCCTATACCAATAGTCATTAATCCAGTATTAAAATGGCACCTTACGAGGCATTGTATGGTAGGAAGTGCAGGATGCCTTTATGTTGGGATGAGGTTGGAGAAGGTAAGTTAATTGGTCCTGATTTGATTAAAGAAACAGAAGAGAAAGTGAAGATAATTCGGGATCATTTGAAAGCAGCCTCAGATTGGCAGAAATCATATTCAGATTTAAAGAGAAGAGACATAGAGTTCAATGTAGGAGATAAAGTATTTTTGAAAGTGTCTCCTTGGAAGAAAATTTTGAGATTTGCCGCAAAGGGAAGTTGAGTCCTCATTTCATTGGACCTTATGAGGTACTGGAGCGAGTTGACCAGTGGCCCATAGACTCACTTTGCCACCTGTATTGGATTGAATTCACAATGTTTTCCATGTTTCTATGCTACGGAGGTACAGATCAAACCCATTGCAAGTTCTATCAGTAGAATCTATTGAGGTGAGTCCGGATCAGACTTTTAAAGAAGAACCAGTGTCTATTTTGGCACGTAAAGTGAAAGAGTTGAGAAATAAGAAAGTTCCACTTATGAAGATTCTTTGGAAGAATCATGCTAAGGAAGAGGCAACTTGTGAGAGTGAGCAAGTGATGAGAGATCAGTATCCCCAGTTCTTTCAGACTAGAGAGCAGGTAATTTCGATGATGAAATTTATTTATAAAGGGGGGAGAATTGTAATATCCCAAATAATACCCTAAAATTTTGGAAATGCTAATTGTTGAAATGGAATTAAATGATTTTAAAGAGTATATATGATTAAGTGGAAAGAAAGAAAAAGGGAAGTGTGTATGTGTTGTATATATGAAGATATATACAACATATACAAGTCAACATTTTAATAATAAGGTCAAAAGATATTTGAATTAAATATTTATTAAATATTGATGGTGGAAGATGATTTTTGTTTATTATATTATAATATTAATTAATTGCTCGGTGGAGAGTAATTTAGGGAGATGTGTTTGGTTAAAAGAGAAGTGTGTGGTTGACTTTCTTCTTCATC
The DNA here is from genome assembly GCA_947685225.1 of Garcia nutans. Classification (NCBI taxonomy): domain Eukaryota; kingdom Viridiplantae; phylum Streptophyta; class Magnoliopsida; order Malpighiales; family Euphorbiaceae; genus Garcia; species Garcia nutans. The sequence continues at coordinate 13,108,255 of CANTUV010000002.1, read as the reverse complement.
TTCTTCTTTCTTCTTTGGGCCGGCCACCACCATCTTCATCAAGGGAGAGATTTTGTTCTTCCTCACTCAAGGAATTGAAGGATTTCAAGAGATCAAGTTGGAGTTTTAAGTATTTTTCTTCATATTTGGTAAGTTTCCAACTTGTTTCTTTGATTTCTTTTGAGTTTGTGCATATGAGTTTGGTGGATGGTTGGTGTAGTTGTGTTTATGGTTGATTTGGTATGTTTGAAATGTTTTGTCTTATTAACTTTGATTTTTGGGGTTGGATTGAAGAAAGGGTTAAGTTTGGTGAAGAAAGCAAGAGTTATGGGTGTTGTGACTTTGAGTTATAAAAATGGTTGTGGTTGTGTTTGATGCTTGTAACTGAGTTGTTTTGATGCTTATGCAAGTTTATTATGGTTTATGGATGGTTTTGGTTAAGTTTGTTTGGAGTCGAAAAAGGTTAAAGAAAGATGTTTGTTGGATGTGGTGTTTTGGTGTCGATTTCAGGTTTTTGGCCTGACACGCCCAGTAGCACGGCCATGTCTTTGGGCATGTCGATGGTTCTATTCTCAGTGTGGGTGGCATGATCAATGACACACCCATGTCACTGAGCATGTCACAACTTTTGTTTTGTTGTAGTATTGACATGTCTAGTGACACACCCATGTCACTAAGCATGTCATAGCTTCTGTGTTGGAGGATTGACACTTGTAGTGACACACCCATGTCACTGAGCGTGTCAAAGCTTTTGTGTTGTGCATTTAGGGAATGGCCAGGGACACGCCCGTGTTGTTGAGCGTGTCAAGTGTAGAGTTTGCCCTAGATAGTTCTTATCTTTATTTCCTTATGTGAACCACTAAGTGAGTATTTATAATGACCTTTGGATTAGGTTTTGAAGAGATTTGAGTTACCCCAAATCCAAGGATTGAGGATTCTTTGAAGAGGAGGTTGAATTGGTTTTTGTTGCTTTTAAAGGTAAGTACAAACTTTGAATGATTGCATACATTTACTTGACATTGGGGCTTAACACATTTGGTTGGAAAAATGTGTTAAGTTATTATATTGTTGATGAATGAGAAATATGTTATGATATGTAAATATGAATTATATTGATGTATCAAAGCAATTGAGTAATGTGTTGTAAATGAATGGAAATGTGGAATAACGTGATGAAATATGTGAAAACATAATGTAACCAATTGATATTGATATAGAAGAGAAAAATGAGAAAAAGATGGTATAATAAGGCAATGTGCCTAGTTTGATAATGAGAAAATGAGAAAGGATTTGAGAATGGAATTATAAAAGAAATTGATAATGAGAAATTGAATAAATTGTGTGCCTAGTATGTTATTCAATTTTCAGAGTTCTGGGTTTGGCGGCTTGCGTATGAATTGCTGGGCAAGTAAAAAGATCGAGTCATAAGCCGGGCCCAGCTGATAAATGTGATATTTTTGGGGTGAAAAGATTGGGTCATAAGCCTCAAAAATAAATCCTTGAAGCTAGACTGAATGAAAAGACTGGGTCGTAAGCTCAGATCTAGTTGGATTATCCATGGATATATATTGTGTAACACCCCTTCCCGACCTACATGTGTAAGCTGAGTAGAGGCGCCACACTAACCTAAAGTTGTTACCAATTTTACTTAGTCAAATTTTAGTTCCAATTTTAATAGAAATTTTGCCATAGTTTCGCCTAAAAATTGAGTCCCAAGTGTCGACAAAACTAGTTTTTTTTTTAAAACATTTTACACAAACCAATGCAAACAAAATCATTCTCAGTACACTTCCAATAAATCCCCCCTTATACCCTCAACTACAACCTGCAAAAAGGATTTGTAACACTCCCATATCCAATGCCCACACACTACAACCACAACAATGTAGCATAAGTGCATCAAACATAGGGATGCTACGGTTTTCTTAACATTCAAAACACTTTAAACTTGATACAATACCCTTATCATTATACATTATAGAAAAGTAGGTCATTTACTTATAAAACAAAACATATTAGTTATATATATATATACATTTAAATATTACACAGCGGAAGTTATAAAATATGTACATATTTACAAACACTTGAGTACATATTTAAAAATATCCATATTTTTACATTATAATCATTACTTTACAAAATATAAAGAAGTATACATGATTGGCAATTCTCTTCTGATCTTTAAGTTCCCAAAATCAACTCTTCAAGGTCTACTCTCACTTGGTCTTGATGAACTCTCGGGTTCGACTCTATCAGCTCTATTACCTGCGCGATTAAACACTATCGCGCTAAGCCAAGGGCTTAGTAAGATAATTCATGCTAAAATGCAATGTCACAAATTAATTACATAAATCAATCAAAAGCATATTATTTATTCAATATGTTGCTTTGTTCAATGTCACATCAATATTCATATAATAGCACCATTCATTATACTCATTTAAATTTATCATTATAGCCAACAACTATGACTTTATATACGTACCCTTTCCCAACCAGGTCGGTTGCCCTCCAATCCCAAGGGTCCGCAGGAGGCAAATAGGCACGTATAACATTATCAGTAACATACCTTTCCCCATCCAGGTCGGTTGTCCAAGTTCGGTTGCCCATTCCAATGGGTCCGCATGGTTCCGCAGGAGGCAAATAGGTACGTATAATACTGATTATATCGAACCTTCCTCCTACCAGATCGGTAGTCCAAGATCGGTTGCCCAACCCACTGGGTCCGCATGGTTCCGCAGGAGACGGATAGGTCCGTTCATTAAACTTATCAATACTTTTTCAATTCATTTCTTTTTCACAAGCAAGTTAAGCAATCATGCCTCAACATCTCACATTACAACAAAACCATTTTCTCATAACATCATATCATTCCCACTTCATTTCATCATTATATACAATATTCATTACATTATCTAAACACTCACATTATTATTCAATCCTATCATCAATGCATGCTTCAATCATATTTCATTTGAATCACTATAACATCTTTGGTATAACATTTCAATGTGCATTACTCATGAAACACATTACCATTCACAATGCATAACATAACATTATTCAATCTCAACAATGCAATTAGGACAATTCAACCTCTTCACAACCTAATCCAAAAGGAATATTAGCAAAATGACCATATAAATAGTACATTCTGGTTTTAGACTCCATTTTATCCTTATTTTGAAAAATTGTATAAAATAATCTACTTGACGAAAAATTCTAAAATTTTTACAGAATTTAGTTTTGTATCTTGAAATCATTCCTTTAAAATTTCAGATCAAACTGAACACAAAATCTTGGTCAAATAGTTCACCTAACCAGACTGCCCCAATTGCCCTGCATCCTGGCAGCAGTTCTGAACTTTGTGAATTTCATAAATCAAATTCAATCAACGTGGTTCCAAATTATTTTTCTCAAATACTAGACTCACTAAGAAACAACATAACCAAAATTCAATTGAATATGATTTTTCTACATTTTATTAAAAATCCCGAAATAGAGCTGTCTCAGTTAAGGTACCTGCTGGAACAGGTCTAATAAAAATAATCTTTCTAAACTCATAACCTATCCAAAATCGAATCAACATATTTTTCAGTCATTCTAGACTCATAGAGGCACAACATATCAAAAATTCACTTCAAGAACATTTTTCTATAATTAATTAAAAATCATACAAATCACAGCCTTTACTAATTGTAAAACAGAAACAATTTCACTAAACACAACTCTTACTCTTCCATCACCAACACCAACCCAACTTCTCATCTATCAAGCAAAATCAATACTTAAAATCACACCATAAGCAACTTAATCATACCATCATCAAATCACAACTCAACTCAAGCATAACTTCAAAAATAACAAGAGTAAACAAGAGCAAACTTACCAAATAATGAAATTCCTTGAAACTCCAACTTGTAACTTTGAAAACTTCCTTCACTTTGAACTTGAAATCATCAAAACCATCACTTGTTCTCTTGCTCTCTTCTCTCTTTGATGAGCCGGCCACACAACAACAACAAGAAGAAGAAATGATGAAGAAACACAAAGTCAATAGGCATTAAATACCTATCCAAAAGAAATTTACTATAATACCCTCATCCATTTAACTAAGCTTTTGTCATATCTATACCCATTTAAGTAATTCACAACCAACACAAAAATATCCTCTTTCCTTGACTTTCCATTTTGACCACTTTATATGTTATATATATCACCATATAAGCAACATATACAATTATCTCTAAACCCTCTTTTCTTTCCCAACCACCATACAAAAACATTCTCTTCCCATTTCTCAATTCAAACCAACAACAACAACAACAAAACTTCTAGGGCATGCATAGGGATATTACATATTGCCTACGGGTCTAGACACAAGGTGTCATTATGGACCAAAGCAGTAACTCTAAAATTTGAATAGCATATTAGATCCTTTTTGGGCCCATGCTTGTCTTTGCTTTAATGTGATTTATGAAATGTGTTGCAAATGATTAATATAATGTTATGCGCTGTGATATATAATGTAATGAGTTGTTATATTCATATGTGTTGTGCATTAGCATCACATTGATCTACATTGAATCAAAGTTTATACCACTAAGCTTTTGGTTTAGCGCGATTGTGGTTCATTGCATAGGTGACAGGGTAGATCCGGTTGTGTCGGAGAGCTCATCTAGACCGAGTAGAGTCTAGGCTTGAGACTTTGAGATTGGACTTATTAGTAGACATCAAGATCAGAGACGAACTGCTAGCATGTCTAAATTCTATATTTTTGTAAACATTGATTTTTATGTATATATATATATGTATTTTTCACTACATATTTCGCTGCTTATTAAACAAATGTTTTGGATAAACTTTTGGATAACGCAAAATATATATATATATATGCAGTTTAACAAGGAATGTTTTATCTATTATCTTTTATCATTTAAGTTAAGTGTTTTAAGTTTACTAAGATTGATTCATGATGATTTGATGTTAAAGATTAAAGTTTGTTTTGATTAAAATGGATTGTGACATTCTTGTATCCGGTATACGTATATTACATATGTGGGTATATGTGGTATAAGTATATTGGGTATAGGGGTGTTACATAAGCACTCAAAATCAAAAGGCGAATAACAAGCTGTTTGACTCCTTGGAAGCACCACTTAAAAAGGTGGAAAATCAAGTGGGTCAATTGGCTAATCAACTTTAAGCTTATCAAAAAGGAAAATTTTTTAGTCAACTAGAGCAAGCCAAAGCAATCACGGTCTTAAGAAGTGGTAAGGTACTTGATAATAAAATCAGCGATAATAACATTGATGATTCTTTGGATTCAAGAACAGTTGAAGAAGATGGCAAGGAAATGCAAGAAGGCAAAGCTCAAACAAGTGAGCCAAAGGAGGACAGTGAGAAGGCATTTGTTGCACCAAAGCTGTACAAATCCTTACAAACCACCAATCTGTTCCCGAGTAGGATAAAAAGTGAGAAGCAAGATAAGCAATTTTTTGAAATTTATAACATGCTCTCCAAGGTATATATAAATCTCCTTTTACTAAAAGTGATCAAGAATATCCTAGCTTATGCCAAAATTTTCAAAGAACTGATTACCAAAAAGAGAAGATATGAGCCAAATAAAAAGGTGATGGAAGAAAGGATCCCTTGAAGCTAGAAAGTGGACCAATCACTAGGAGCAAGACAAAGAGATATCAAGCTAGTATGGCTTTGCATATTCAAGAAGAGATTTCCAAAGAGCTTCAAGAATTATCATTCAAGAAGATGGAGATAGAGCTTGAAGAAGGCACACCAAAGCTGATTATGATGCTTAGTGTGGAAGCTAACGGCTAGCTAAAGAAAGGTCCAACGTGTAAGAAAGGTCCATGGGGGTTCATATAAAGCCTTGGGAAGTAATTTAAGGCCTATGGACAGCCCAATTAGTGTGGGACATTTCTTATGTTGAAGGGATTAGTTTAGTTGTTTCCACACTTTATATTTTCCTTATTGGATTAGGATTTTGTTTCCATACTTTATATTTTCCTCAGTGAATTAGGATTTTGTTTCCATACTTTATGTTTTCCTTATGCAATTAGGAATGTTTTCCTTATGCAATTAGGAATGTTTTCCTTATGCAATTAGGATTGTATTCCTTATGCAATTAGGAATGTTTTAGTTTTCCATATGCAATTAGGAATTTTGTAACCCTTATTTAAGGGCACTATTAGGCCAAATTTCAGACAACAACAATTAATAAAAAATTTTAAATTCTTCTACAAGTTCTTCTTGTGAATTTTCATGTGAGAGAGATTAGAGTGGATTCTTTAATTCTTTCTTTGCATCAAGAATTAGGTTTACTTATCAATAAGAGTTGTGGTATTTTCCTTCTTCTTACCAACTAAATCCTTCAATCATAGTGAGTTCGCGTCTCTTTATAGGCGCTGGGTTCCTTAGGAGGTGATTATCAAGTTTCAAGGAGTTCTCTACCATTGTTATACATTGGGTTTGCTGCCATCATTGCTAAGGGTCCGCGTCATTTGGTATCAGAGCCTTGCTACAAGGTAATTTTTATCTACTTTGTCTTTCTAGGGTTTGTTAATTTAGGTCTTTTAAATTTCTGCATTTTAGGGTTCTTAGAGAGTCTAGTCTTTAATTTTTGAAAAAGAGTCATATATCAATTTTGATCAAGGCTGAATTGAAGGAGGGTATTCTTAGGGTGAAAACAAAACCTAGGAAAGGATTCTTGGAGAATTTCGAAACCAATAATTAGGGTTCTTGAAAGAAAGCAAAAGCTAGAGTTTGTGTTCAAGTTTGATTTTGATTTGGTCTTGAGTGAATCTGGGGTTGCGAATTAAGCCAGATTTTGAAAAGTCCTTAGGAGTAAATTAAGTCCCGAATCAAGGGGATAGTGAGAGGAAGCAAAAAAAAAAAAGTGTACAAAACCACCTCAACAAAAATTGTTTGATATTCTTGCTATTTGGGTGCTAAGGATCATATCTAGGTGGGTGAGAAGTAATAAAATTTGTGGGCAAAAAATTTCACCTTTTGAGGGGCTTTTGGAATTCGAAAATCAGACCTTAATATTCATGTTATTTGAGTGTTATAGGTGGGAATTAGAGTCTAGAAGCTAGTGTTTTGGGTAGAATTGATTAGGTCCATAAAGCAGCTTGCCAAGTGTGGGTTGTTTTTGATTCATTATATCCAAATTTGTCTTGTTTATTGTCTTCATTGTTTCTGATTTCTTTAACTAGTTTTTAATTCCATTACATTGTTAAGTATCATTTGCTTTTGTCGATACTTGGTTTTATATCGTGTAGTGCAAATTACCTTGCATTGCCTCCGGATACTTGTCTTGTTTTCTATCTAGTTCTAGGATTTAGGTTCTAGTTTCTTGAACGACTTGACAATTGTTGGTTGGTGAGCTTGGTTCTGAAGTGCAATCAAGGAAGACAAGAAAAGTGAGGTAATTCTAAACACTTGAGTGAATTTCGATTATTACTAATCTTGTTTCTTTGAGTTTTTTTGTTTGTTTGTTAACATGGCTGGAAAAGGAGAAGAGACTAGCAAAGTAGGAGCTATGGCCGAAAGCTTGGCTAGGCTTAATGAGACTTTGGCAGCAATGCTTGGTCGAATGGAGATGATGGATACTAGATTGCAAGAGAATGCAGCACGATAAGCACAACAAATTCAGCAAGTGCAACAAGGGCAGCCAGCCGCACATCCAAATCCCATAATGCGAGCCGAAAGGGCAAGGAAATCTTGAAGCCATAGAAGCAGCCGAAAGGGTAGAAGATGAAGATGAAGGTGGAAATCAACCTACCACTGATGGTGACCTTACTTCCATCAAGATGAAGATTCCTTCCTTTGAAGGGAAGAACAATGCAGAAGAGTTCATAGAATGGGAGAGGAAAGTTGAGCAGATTTTTGAATGCCATAACTACACCGAAGAAAAGAAATCAGTTTTGGTAGCGTAGAGTTCAAGGGGTATGCTACCTTTTGGTGGGATCAATTGAAAGCTAATAGAAGAGGGAAAGGTATGAGGCCTATTCCTGAATGATCAACCTTGAAAGAACTAATGAGGAGCCGATTTGTACCATCTCACTACATTCGAGATTTGCACAATCGACTAGCAAGAATAGTTCAAGGTGGAAGAAGTGTGGAAGAGTACCACAAAGAGATGGAGATGATCATGGCTAGGGCAAATATTGATGAAGATGAAGACAAGAAGATGTCATGATTTCTTGGGGGATTGAATTTGAACATAGCCAATGAATTGGAGATGTATGAATTCAACACAATGGAAGAGTTAGTTCAAAAGGCCATGAAGATAGAGAGAAGATTGAAGAATAAAGCTCTTTTGAAAACTGGCTACTCTAAAGCTAGTGGAAAATTTTCAAACTTCAAGGGTTCAAGTTCGAATGGAGGTTCCTACAAAGGGGATTACTAGGGTTCTTTCCAAAAGAATTCTTCCTACAATCCTAATTTCAAGAAGCCGAATGATGGGGATGCAAAAACAGCCAAGGAAACACCTTCTAGACCTACTCCAAGTAGGGAAATTAAATGCTACAAGTGTTTGGGAAGTGGACACATTGCTTCTCAATGTCCGAATAAGAGGGTGATGATTGCTACCCATGAAGGGGAAATTGAATCAGAATTTGAACATGAAGGAGAAGAGGAGGCCAAATGTGGTGATAAGGCCGAATATGATGAAGAGGCTTGGGAGAATCAAGTCTTGAATGTTGAACATGGAGAGATGCTTGTTACTAGAAGAGCCTCGAATATTCAAGTCAAGGAAGAAGGCTTGGATCAAAGGGAGAATCTTTTCCACTCTAGGTGTTTGGTGAATGGTAAGGTTTGTACACTTATCATTGATGGTGGAAGTTGTACCAGTGCTGCTAGTACTACAATGGTGGATAAATTGGGGTTAACTTGTTTTAAACATCCCAATCCTTACAAGTTGCAATGGTTCAATGATGATGGGGAAGTAAAAGTGTTGAAGCAAGTCAAGGTACCATTCTCCATTGGGTGGTATAAAGATGAGGTTTTGTGTGATGTAGTGCCAATGCAAGCTGGACATTTTCTATTAGGAAGACCATGGCAGCATGATAGAAGGGCACAACATGATGGCTTTTCTAATAAGTATACCTTTACTTATGAAGGAAAGAAGGTTGTTCTAGCACCATTATCACCTCAAGAGGTGTATGAAGATCAGAAGAGGATGCTAGAGAGAGAGAAAGAAGTTTCGGCCAACATGAACTAAGGGGGTTCAAATTCGGCCAATGATGTTTCTTCAACACCCAAGGGTAATTTTAAGGGTAGGGAGAGAGAAAATAATAAAGTGAGTGAGTGCAGAAAGGGAAAAGAGGCCGAGAGTCAAAAGAAAGTAAGCAAACAAATAAATGGCCCATTGGTGAGAGAAAATAAGCAAGGAGAAAAAGCAAAACATACTTTGTATGCAAGAGCAAGAGAGATAGATGTAGGGTAGCCTGTACTCATTATTATGTATAAAGAATTGTTACTTGCTGACAGTGAAGAATCTCTTGATTCTTTACCTTCTAGTTTTGTGTCTTTGTTGCAGGATTTTAAGGATGTGTTTCCTGAAGACCTTCCTAGTGGTTTGCTGCCATTAAGAGGGATTGAACATCAAATTGATTTCATACCCGGTTCCACAATTCCAAACCGGCCAGCATATAGGAGCAATCCTATGGAGACAAAAGAGATGCAAAGACAAGTTGAAGAGCTTTTGGAGAAAGGCTTGGTTCGCGAGAGCCTTAGTCCTTGTGCCCTTCCAGTCTTATTAGTACCCAAGAAAGATGGTTCTTGGAGGATGTGTGTTGATTGTAGGGCTGTGAACAAGATTACTGTGAAGTATAGACATCCCATTCCTAGACTTGATGACATGTTGGACAAATTGCATGGGACGAAATATTTCACAAAGATTGATCTTATGAGTGGTTATCATCAAATTCGCATGAAGCAGGGAGATGAATGGAAGACTGCCTTCAAAACGAAATATGGTTTGTATGAATGGTTAGTTATGCCTTTTGGTTTATCTAATGCACCTAGTACTTTCATGAGATTAATGAACCATGTTTTGAGAGCTTATTTAGGTAAGTTTGTGGTAGTTTACTTTGATGATATTCTGATTTATAGCAAAACTGAGGAAGAACATGTTGAACATGTTAGGAAAGTGCTTAAAATCCTTAGGGAGCAAAACCTTTATGCTAAGCTTAAGAAGTGTTCTTTTTGTCTAGATAGGGTTGTTTTTCTTGGTTTTGTTGTAAGTATATAGGGAATTGAAGTTGATTAAGAGAAGGTGAAAGCTATCCAAGAGTGGCCGAATCCTTCAAGTGTGATAGAAGTGAGGAGTTTTCACGGATTGACAATCTTCTATAGGAGATTTGTCCCTAATTTCTCTACATTGACAGCCCCCTTGACTAGCATAATCAAGAAAGAAGTGGGATTCGTTTGGGGCAAGGAGCAACAAGAAGCATTTGATGCTTTGAAAGAGAAGCTTTCTACTACACCCGTTTTAGCTTTACCTAACTTTGATTCTACTTTTGAAATTGAATGTGATGCTTCTGGTATAGGTATTGGAGCTATTTTGATGCAAGAGAAGAAGCCCATTGCATACTTTAGTGAAAAGCTTAATGGAGCAAAGCTGAATTATTCAACTTATGATAAGGAGCTATATGCTTTGGTGAGAGCATTGGAAGTATGGGAGCATTATTTGCTGCCCAAGGAATTCGTGATCCATTCAGACCATGAATCATTGAAGCATTTGAGAGGGCAAGGCAAGTTGAATAAAAGACATGCAAAATGGGTTATGAAGATTGAGAAGTTTCCTTATGTGATCAAATAAAAGCAAGGTAAAGACAATGTAGTGGCAGATGCACTTTCAAGGAGGTACGCTTTACTTAATGTTTTGAGTACTAAATTGCTTGGATTTGAATGTATAAATGACTTATATGTTGGGGATTCTGATTTCGTCAATGTTTATAATGCTTGTGAGCATGGTGATTTTAATTCTTTCTATAGACATGATGGGTTTTTGTTTAAGGGTTCGAAATTATGCATGCCTAGATGTTCTATGAGAGATTTGCTAATATTAGAATCACATTGTGGGGGTTTGATGGGACATTTTGGAGTTGATAAGACTTTAGACATGCTGAATGAACACTTTTATTGGCCAAATATGAAAAGGGATGTAATTCAGATTTGTAAGGCTTGTTTGGCTTGTAGGCAAGCTAAGTCTAAATCTATGCCTCATGGTTTGTATATGCCATTACCCGTTCCTAGTTCTCCTTGGATGGACATTAGTATGGACTTTGTTTTAGGATTACCAAGGACTAAGAGGGGGAGAGATAGCATATTTGTTGTTGTTGATAGGTTTAGTAAGATGGCACACTTTATCCCATGTCATAAGAGTGATGATGCTAGTTTAGTGGCCGAACTCTTCTTTAGAGAAGTGGTTTGAATTCATGGGATACCAAAATCCATAATTTCTGATAGAGACACCAAGTTTTTGTCTCACTTTTGGCGTGTGCTTTGGGGAAAGTTAGGTACCAAGTTGTTATTTTCCACCACTTGTCATCCTCAAACGGATGGACAAACAGAAGTAGTAAACAGAACTTTAGGTACCATGTTGAGAGCTTTAGTGGGTAAGATTTTGAGTTCTTAGGAAGATTGTTTACCATTTATTGAGTTTGCTTATAATCGTGCTATTCATTCTTCTACAGGATATTCACCTTTTGATCTTGTTTATGGTTTTAACCCACTAACAGTTTTGGATCTTGTTTCTTTACTTTCTCATGAGCTTGTTAGTTTAGATGGTGAGAAGAAAGCTAAATTGGTGAAAGAGATGCATTAGAAAGCAAGGGTGAATATTGAGAAAAGGAACAAGAGATATGCTGATTCTGCAAATAGAGGGAGATGTGAGATTAAGCTTCAAGTAGGAGATTGGGTTTGGGTGCATTTTTGAAAAGAGAGGTTTCCTAACCAAAGGAAGAACAAGTTGCAAGCAAGGGGAGATGGCCCATTCCAAGTGCTGGAGAAGATTAATGATAATGCCTACAAGATCGACTTACCAGGTACGTATAATGTTAGTGCTACTTTCAATGTAAGTGATCTTTTTCCTTTTGATGATGCAGATTTGAGGACAAATCTTTTTGAAGATGGGGAGAATGATGCAAGAAAGGATCCCTTGAAGCTAGCAAGTGGACCAATCACTAGGTGCAAGGCAAAGAGATATCAAGCTAGTATGGCTTTGCATATTCAAGAAGAAATTTCCAAAGAGCTTCAAGAATTATCATTCAAGAAGATGGAGATAGAGCTTGAAGAAGGCACACCAAAGTTGATTATGATGCTTAGTGTGGAAGCTAAAGGCTAGCTAAAGAAAGGTCCAACGTGCAAGAAAGGTCCATAGGGGTTCATATAAAGCCTTGGGTAGTAATTTAAGGCCCATGGACAGCCCAAATAGTGTGGGGCGTTTCTTATGTTGAAGGGATTAGTTTGGTTGTTTCCATACTTTATATTTTCCTTATTGGATTAGGATTTTGTTTCCATACTTTATATTTTCCTTAGTGGATTAGGATTTTGTTTCCATACTTTATATTTTCCTTAGTGCATTAGGATTTTGTTTCCATACTTTATGTTTTCCTTATGCAATTAGGAATGTTTTCCTTATGCAATTAGGAATGTTTTAGTTTTCCATATGCAATTAGGAATTTTGTAACCCTTATTTAAGGGCACTATTAGGCCGAATTTCAGACAACAACAATTAAAAAAAAAATTCGAATTCTTCTACAATTTCTTCTTGTGAATTTTCATGTGAGAGAGATTAGAATGGATTCTTTAATTCTTTCTTTGCATCAAGAATTAGGTTTACTTATCAACAAGAGTTGTGGCGTTTTCCTTCTTCTTACCAACTAAATCCTTCAATCATAGTGAGTTCGTGTCTCTTTATAGGCACTGGGTTCCTTAGGAGGTGATTATCAAGTTTCAAGGAGTTCTCTACCATTGTTATACGTTGGGTTTGCTGTCATCATTGCTAAGGGTCCGCGTTAAAAGGTGTTGGTTTCAGAGGTGGCACGTGCTATTTTACAACACAAGTTACCTCTTAAGCTTAAAGACCCTGGAAGTTTTGTAATTAAACTTTCCATAGGAAATGGGAAAGAGGCATCCGGCATATGTGATTCGGGAGCTAGTAGAAATTTAATACCTTACTCAATTTACTTGAAATTAGATCTTGGGGAACTTAAACCAACCAAGATGGTCTTACAATTGGGTGATAAAACTCTTAGATTTCCTTAAGGAATCATAGAGGATGCTCTAGTGCAAGTTGGAGGTTTAATAATTCCTGTGGACTTCATAGTCCTGGATATGGGGGAAGATATCCCTAAGGATGTTGAACATATAGCTTTGTTAGGAAGGCCTTTCATGGTTACAACTAATACCTTGATAGATGTTTAAAATAAGAAATTATTCATGACAATTTTGGAATAAACTATGGAATTTTCAATTTTTAACACTTCCCCTACTCCCAATGCTGCTATCCATGAAAATTGTTCTTTTATTGATTATTTTGATTCTATGGTTAAATCTTGCAGAAAATTAGTAAAAGGTAAGTTGGATAAGGTCTTGCCCTAGAGAGAAGTACTTGAAATATCTAAAGTGAAAATTGAGGACTGCAAGATGGAAGAGAAGAATCAACCTAAGGTGACCTTCACCTACCCCTTTGGGGCATGTGCTCTTCTTAGGGTGTTGAAAAATTCTAAGCAAGATGAACTCAGGAATGAAGCCTTTATGAGCTTAAGGATCTACAAAGAGAAAGTGAGGGTGATGCATGATAAAATAATGCCTAGTAGAACCCTTGAACTGGGAATGAAGGTCCTTTTGTTTAACCCAAAGATGCGATTGTTCCCTAAAAAATTAAAGTTTCGTTGGAGTGGACCATTTCAAGTCATTCAAACACTTCCGTTTTGATTTGTTGAATTGTTGAATTTAAAAATAACAAGACATTTAAGGTGAATGGAGAAAGGGTGAAGCCCTATTTTGAAGAAATTGAAGTTGCAAAATACCATAGAAAGTATGGTATTCTTTGACGAGTGATGCAACGATGTCCAGCTACACAATGATAAAGAAGCGCTCAATGGGAGGCAGCCCATCTGTTTGTTTTTCTTTTCATAATTAAATTTTTGTATTTTGCAATTTAAATTTTATTTTTGATTTAAAGAGAATGGAATTGTATTATGATCGGTATTTATTTTGATGGAGTTTCAGGGAAAATAAATGAAGAAAGATTGCATTAACTTGGGTGACACGACTAAAACCCCATCAAAAAAATTCCAAAGGTTAACACGTCCAATCATCTTGGTTGTGTTTATCACCATGTCCATCCTCACTTCAGAGTATGTTTTTCACAGACCTGGACACAGCCAGTCATCTTGGCTTTGTCCCCAAAACATGACAGCCATTACAAATTCCTAAAATTTCTATAGACCCGGACATGACCAATCATCTTTGTCACTTTCCCAAGCTATGTTAAAACCCTAATTTTTCATGTCCAATCACAGTAGCAGCCGTGCCCACTAATCTTGGTAGTGTCTTCGAACATGGCTAACTATAATTTGATTATGGCCGTGTCCCCCACACTGCCTTATAAACCGCTTCAAATTCTTAAGCAACATGGCCAAGACATTTACATCTTGGCCATGTCACTCACTCTATATATTTAAAACACACTTTTTCTTTTTCATCTTCCCTATTTTTAAACCCTAGCAGAACCTCCCTTTCTTTATCTTTCTCTCTCTATTCATCACCAAGCCATGACCAAGATACCTCCCAAAACTCCAAACCCATAAATTTTTTTTTCCATCAAAATCCATTGTTTTCTTCACCAAATCAAAAGAAAAACTCTTCTTCCCCATTAAAATCAACATAATCATGCCAAGAATAAAGATTTGCTCTTGGCACCGGAGAAGAGCTCCACCATCATGAAGCTCTTCATCTTCCTCAAGGAGAATGGTAATTCGAGCAAGAGGTTACTTCCCTTCAAGGTATGTAAGTGACGATTCCTTAAATGCCTTGCAAATTAAGGATAGTTTTGAGGTTTATGTGAGAAATTTGCATTGGGAAAAGTTTGTTAGTCTTAGACCCTTGCAATTTCAAGAGCTTACTCTTGAGTTTGTTTCCTCCTTAAAGATACAAAGAGATTATTCTAAGCTTTGTCTCTAGGTTGAGTTTTAAATTGAACGGGAAACAAAATTATATTTCAATTGAACAATTGAATGATATCTTTAGGTTTTCTCTTAATGGGCATAAATCTATACCTAAGGATTTCAACCAACAACTTGCATGGCGAGAGAAAGGTATAGGAACTTATGAAGCAAAATCTTCTAAGTCAACTCAATTGAGAAACCTCACATTGAGATTTTTACACCGGTTCATAGCATGTTCTTTTTCTACAAGAAAATAGAGTTCCTGGGTGGTTGAAGTCACTGAACTATTTTTACTATGGTGTGCTCATAAGGCAATTCCAGTTAGCACTGTATTTTGGTTGGCTGACATTCTTGATAGTGTAGTGAATAGGAGAAAAGGGGCTATATGTATTGGAGGGGTAGTCACTGCATTAACACTTGCATTAGAAAATAATTTTAACATTGAAACTTATGGAATGCAATGAATCTTTGGTAGTGACATGTTAGACATAGCCACTTTAGAAAAGATGAAAATGATCAAGACACGACCAAGACAAGCTAACCTTGGTCATGTCTCTCAAATGAAAGAACAAAAATTAATGAGCTGGAAAGTAGAGAAAAGGAGAAGTGCTCAGTCGAATAAGATGGGTGGATAATTGTGAGTGGGGATTTTTGCCCCCACTCCCATATGAAATGGTTCTTACCACTTCGACACTGTTAGGCTCTGGGCCTTGGAGAACAAGAGCCTAAGCCCGGAGAAAATGGAGTCACCACCAAGACAGGCCGGGAAAAAGAAAGGGGTGGATGACTCGATTCCTAAGGAATCCCCAACCCCTATTGGATTCAGAAAGTTGGGTATGCGTGGGAAAGGTGAGAAATGGCCCAGCACCACACAACGCCCGGTTCATTAGAACTGGCCTCCTTTTCAGGTCTTAATATTATAAAATTCTTAAATATAATGATATTATCCATATTGCATGCAATCATAAGAATAAACAAGTACTTTATTAATAATCATAACAATGTTCAAACAAAATAAATAAATGGACACCCATCTGAGAATGGAAACATGTCCTTACATCGTCTATGTTTAAAACTAAATAGGATACCCACCAAAAGGTGGAAACATGTCCTTTACATTAATTCCAAAATATGAAAATAATTTAAATTACATAAAGATACCTCCATCCTCAGATATGAAATATGAAATATACCTCTTACAATTTTAATACCAAGATAAATAAATAATAATAATAATAAAGAAAACATCCATCCATGATAAACAAATCAAACATTGAAATTAAATAAATCAATCATCAAAACATATAATAAACTATGTAATCAAATCTAAAACTAAATAAAGCAATAAATGCATAAGTTTAGGGTTTATATCTTAAATTAAGATTTTTAGAATTTTAATAACTAAATTAGGATTTAAAATAAAGGAAGTTAAACACAAAGATTTATAATACATAAATAAATATTTACCCCTTCGATGAGCCCATACGGCGGTCCCACTAGCAGGGTTAAAGGGCACCGCCCCATAAAATTTTGAAAACTGGTCTTTAGAGTTGAAGGTTTTGGTGTTAAAAATTAAGATTTTAGAGTTTAAGAATTAGAAAATAGGGTTTTGGGTTTTTTGAAAGCTAATCAAAGTTTTAAAATTTATATGAATTAAAGTTACTGTGAATATTTTTTAAACAGCTTAAATGAAGCTACTGTGAGTTTTTATGAAAAAACCTTAAGTGAGTTTGTGTAGCATATTGATTAAATAACCATGCACAATAGAAAATAAATAAATATCCCGAGCCATCAAATTTATTGGTTGTAGTTTATATGATGTCGAAAAATAATAACAGAAAACTGCACTCCATGTAAACTAATATATGAACTGATTTTAAAAGAACTAGCCTACTGTAACTTTAATTAGATGAAGAACAAACTTATTCAATATTTAAAATAATCAAAGATGATTGTATTTATTTAATTTAGAGTATACCGTCATTTGTTGGCTCCAGCAAAATTATTTAATAAGAATTCTAGGTGAGCTTTTCCAAGACAGTGAGTGCACTACCTTTATAAAATTTATGTGTCATTGATCTTCTTTTCCTATCCTTTTCTTCGCTTCCTTTGTTGATGAAAATTTGCTAGGGTTTATTCATTGATCAAAAGTCCTCCCTGAATAAAATTGCTAAAGTCCTTCATTAATTCTTGAATAATTGTGTCGTCCCCTTATTTTTGTGTTTTAATGCCTTATTTATTATAGGAAAAAACAAAAACCTAATCTTAGTTGGTTAAGGAAAATTCAGCTGTTAAGAAAAATATTAAAAACCAAGCTAAATAAGGATTCGTCAAAAATTGTGCACGGGCCTGGGCTAGGAACGTTGGGCGCTGCTGGCATGTGGCTAACTAGGTGAGCTATTGTGATGGCCTGCGATGAATTGTTGCTTACCAATTCGCCATAGGTCTTTCGGCCTACTGTGAATTGTTGCTTGAAAGGCCTACGGCAAATTTGCTTCCACGTGGCAGCGCAACAGCGCTACCACGCGTTGCTCGCCGATTCGTTCGATTTTTTATTTTTGATATTTTTTGATATTTTTATTTTTATTTTTATTTTTATTTTTATTTTTATTTTTATTTTTATTTTTAAAAATAAATATTATAAATATTATATAATTTAAAATTAAATAATACATATTATATTATAATATTAAAATAAATAATAAATATTATAAAAATTATTTTTGGATTGTTTTAAAATATCGTATTGGACTTGGTAAAAAATAAGGGTCTACAACAATTTTTAAATATAAAAAGATGAGCTTGCTTGGAATTGTTGGGGAACAAAATGAAATGGCACTTAAAGAAATATTACTTTTATTCCAAAAAGATAATGGGTTTTGAATTAAAAAGGGGCATCAAGAAAGAAGAGGAAAAGGACAGGGGGTAGATCACAAAAATTCTCTATGAGAGGTTTTAACCATTATTGTCCATGTCTCTTAGGGAGTCTTGAGTATAGATACTAAAGGAAGAGAGAGACAAGGTTAAATTGGGTTCTTGGAAGCAAGGTTCTTTTACAAAGCTCTTGGGAGGAGATTTAAGGATTCATCATCAATCTCAAGCAAGGAAGATCAAGAGGAGATCAACCCTAGTCTTCCAAAAACCAGATTTTTCTAGTTCCTAAATTAGTTCAATTAATTCATTTCCCAATTTTTGTTGATTTTTTATGAACATTAATATTGCAATGGATATTTGTGATTTAATTTATATTGAAATGAATATGTATTTTGATTTGATGATGATGAGCTAAATTACCTTTGCCTAGGGTTTGTATTAAATTTGATTAAATGATTTAATTCAAGAAATTTCATTAATTTACCTTGTCATATGTTGATTGCATTGGAATGGATGTTAGGTTGATAGATTGGCCAGCTATTAATCTTTAGATATTCAATGAAGAACCAAGAGGTGAAATTAAATATTGGAACTATGCATTCAACAATCCTAAGAACGAATTAGAGATATAAGTTCTGGGGTTTACTTAATTTACAAGATAAAAATAGTTGGATTTTATTGATTCATGAATGTGAGAACTAATGAATTAATGATATGCAATTGATCTTAAGGAAGAAATTAAGTGACTAAGGTAATATTAATGGAAAATTAAGAATTGGACTTGATCTTATTGATCTACAACACTAGGTGCCATTCCAAGAATTAAACAAATTCTAAACACATCGATAATTGTTCTTCTTGTTCAAATAGCTTGTCCACCTCCGACATCTATTCAATTTTCAACTTCTATTCAAACTTCTTCTCCAAATTAGCAATCATCTTCTCCACATCTGAAATTTTAGTCTTTTCCACAGTTTATTTTTTCACAGGCTTCGACCCTTTCTTCTTATCTTAAGGATCTTGGAAGTATTGAGCCCAGTCTTCATCATCATCAACAACTACTTTGTCATCACCAAAGGCTAACTCACCAATCTTAGCCTTTTCTTTATCCTTCTCCTTCTTAGTACTACAGATGCTTCAATAGTGTTCCCCAATAATAAGGCCAGTTGGCCTTTTATGGTCTCAACTAGGACCCCCTTTAGTTCTTCCATCTTGGCATTGAGAGCTTCATCCACCATCCTTTGAATCTCTTTAGGTTCTATTACTTTTCATGAGAAGTTGACTGAGTCGTGCCTGGATTCTATGTCATTAGCACAAGTCAGATTGTTGTAGTCTTTTGAACTGATTTAGTCTAGGTCTATGAGCTATAAAGGATCAATGTTAAGTGATGCAATGTATGTATGCAACATGTATAAATAACAAACAAACAAAGATATTTAGGATGTTCCTTCCAACCTTATATCACCCAGACACAAATGGCAAGTCTCTTTTCCAATGTATATGGTCAACAAAATACCAACACGAGATGTCTTATTTTTGAAAGATCCACTCAGACAATTTTAACCAATAGTTGTATTTTTAAACATAGAATTCAATCCATGATAATTTCCATTAATTAAGTCTTAATCCATTGGTCCAATAAAAAGATAATTTTAATGCTATATTGGATTAAAACTGAATTAAAAGGTTTATCATAAATAGATTTTCCATTTGGAAAAGCAGCTAATGGTTCATACCACAGACAAGCCCATGATTAATAAGTCTTGGTATAAATTAGGCCCAAATTGATTTTAATATTTTCTAATTGACCAAGCTTGTTGTAAGCCCATTTAAGAAAAAGGTTTTAGTAACAAAAAACTAAATTTTTGGTCATGAAGTGAAAAGCGATTTTGAGTCTCTTTAAAAAGAATCTTAAAGCCTTTAAAAAAGGTTTGTTTCAAAAATAGTTTTGTATCAAAGCCCATTGTAAAAAGATTTGTTTAAAAAAATGAATTTTGGGCTTTGAGCTTGAGTTATGAGGTGAAAAAGAATTTTGACTCATTTTAGAAAAGGTTTTATGCATAAAAGACAATCTTAGAAAAAGATTTGAAAATAATTTGTTCTTTTTCGGACTTTAATTTTGGGCTTTGAAAAATGAAATTATTTTGGGTTTAAAGAAGAAAAATTATTTTGGGCTTACACCATGATTAGGTCATATTAGGAAAAGAATTAACCAAATAGGCCATGGTTCAAACTAAGGTATATCAATTATAGTTAAACAAGTATTTGGGTAAAACCTAAGGAAAGTAACTAGGCAAATTACATGAGCTTTAGTCTTCAGGTTGAAAAGTTTAGGCTCCCATAGCAAGTATATACCAAAAGGTATGAGGTTATGAGTGGTTATACCATGCTCGATCTCCATACCTTGAGTGAAAGTATGATATCCCCTATATAACATAACATGGGTTACACAGGCATCCTAACTCATGCACGACATGCAATTTAAATGATGCAATGGATAATATCACAATAAGAAATAATAAAATAATGTAAAGACCATTGGAATCAACTTCTCTTATCCCCAGTAGAGTCGCCACTGTGAGCGGGGATTTTTGCCCCCACTTCCATGTGGAATTGTTCTTGCGACTTTGGTACTGTTAGGCTCAGGGTCTTAGAGAACACGGACCCAACCAGGAGAAAATGGAGTTGCCACTTGGATGGGCCAAGAAAAAGAAAATAGTTGATGACTCGATTCCTAAGGAATCCCATAACCCCCTGTTGCGCTAGACTAATTACTACTACAAGCGACACTCGCTAGTATACAAGATAGTTATAGCAATGGTGATCGCCCCAAGGTCATCTCAAAAGGAAGGAATTGTTTTGCAATAGTTTGATTGACAAGTAAATTTAAAAGAAAGAGTGTGATATGTTGGAATGGTGAAAAGTAGTTTTAATTTAAAAGTAAATGAGTAGTAGTTGTGTAAGATCAATTCAATTCTAGGAATGGTGCCTAGGGTTATAGATCAATTTAATCAAAGCTTAATTCTCAAATTATCCATTAATATAACCTTGTATTTTAATTTTTCCTTGAGTTTAATTAGTAATTACCAATTCATTAGTTTTCACATTCATGAATTAACAACAACCAATTGTTTTGAAATTGCAAATTAATAAAACCCTAGAACTTATATTTCAATTCATTCTTAGGGTAGTTGAATGCATAATTCCAATATCAAATTTCACATCTCGATCCTTCATTCAATATCTAGAGATCAATAGGTAGCTAATCTATCAACCTAACATTCAATCCAATGCAATCAACCAACAACAAGGTATATTAATGGAAATATCAAATTAAGGCATTCAATCAAATCTACTACAAACCCTAGGCATGAGTAATTTAGCTCATCATCATCAATTTAAAATAAATATTCATCTCAATATAAATCAAATCACAATTGTACATTTAAATATTAGAGTTCTTAACAAACAATAACAATCTAAAAATGAATTAAAAGAGAGAATATAAAAACTCATTTGAAGATGCTAAGAGTTGAATTTCTAATCTTCCTCCTAGCTCCACCTTGAATATGATGAAGAACTAACAAGCCTTCTTCAATCAACGGCTCTCCTCTTGAAAGATGGAATGTTCACTCTCTCAAGCCCCCACTCCTCAATCAAGCTTTCTTCAAACCCTAACCTTCACACCAGCTTGCTCACCTAATTTTACCCCAAAAATGTCAAAGATCTTGTCTATGAAAGAAATGGAAGATGAAGATGAAGGTGATGTTCATGGTCTCTCTCAAGACCAAGAATAAGATGATGAACCAAGAGAGAACTCTCTTCTAAAGATACTCCAACATGTATATGTATATCCCTCTTCCATTCTTTTTAATTTCTTAAGACACAAAGCATGCTTTCCAACTCACACACTCCACTTTGTCTCTCACTTTCTCATTATTTAAGTCTTCATACCATGAATTAGGCAGCCTTTTTCTTCTTTTAATATTTCTTTTTAAAAGATGGCACTTTGTCCCCCATTTCATGTAAAATAATTGAAAGAATTTTCACAAGACATGGCCAAGTCATGAGTACTTGGCCATGTCATTCATTTTCTTATGGACATGGCCAAGCCATGTGGCCGTGTCCATGGCTGCCCAAATATTTTCTTTCTTTTCCAAGTGGAACACGGCCAAGGCCTGACACGACCAATGGCTTGGCCGTGTCTCTTGAGTGTGTTCACCAGTGCATTTCCTCCTTGCTTCTTCTTTCCTTTGTTTAATTGGTGAGACACAGCCAAGGCCTTGGCTGTGTCATGTGACACGGCCAGTGGCTTGGCCGTGTCTCTTGGGTGTGTCTACTTCTGCCTTTGCTTCTTCCTATTTTGTTCTTTGGCTTCATTTGGTGAGACATGGCCCAGGCCTTAGCCATGTCTTGTGACATGGCCAGTGGCATTGCCGTGTCTCTTGCTTATGTCAAGCTTCACCAAAATTTCCTGCCTCTTTCCTTGGATGAGGGACACGGCCAAGCCATGAAGTGTCTTCATTTTGTGTTATTTCTTACCTCTTTCTCATGTTTTTCCACCTTAATAATCCATCAAATTGAATTAAAGCTCCATCATTTTGTTCTTCATCTTGAATCAAATACTTTAAACAAACTTTAAACACAAATTAAAAGAAAAATCAATCAAAAGCCAATAAAATCACTCAAAAAATAAATACATAAATGTTCAAAACAACTACCCCACACTTAATTCTTTGCTTGTCCTCAAGCAAAGTCAAAATTAAAACAAACTAAACAAGATAAATTTAGTCAAGTTCAAGAGTTATAAGGATGTTTCAAGACTCCCATTTTATTAAATCCATAATCATTATCAAATCAAGAATAATTAGTACTCAAGCAATTTAATGGCCAATTCATGCATACCCAAAATTTTCACTCCCTCACAAAACCTCTTAAGTGTTTAATCAGGTAGTGTTTAAGTTCTCAACAATCAATGAAAGATTATCGCTATAGGCTTGCTTATCAATCAAATCTCCACCACCTAATTACAATTAAGCATCAATCATAAGGTCTTTCATCAGGTTGTAGTGGGGCTAATGTAAAGGCAAGCCATTTAGGAAATGTGAGCTTATTAATTAAGTTAAAGAGCACTTCAAGAATGATGTAACCGATCATATGTATAACCCAACGATCCCAAAACACCTTCCTCTCACCTACCCCTTGATATTAAAGAGCTTTTCAAGGGAACTCACTTATTAAATATTGCAATGATTATTTCCAAACTTATTCCAACCCTACGAAAAAAACAACTTCTATTATTTTGATTTTTCTCTCTTTTTTAATTTTTATTATTATTACATTTTTTTTTAAAAAAAATAGGGTTTGCAACTAAAGAAGATAATAATTTGTAATTTTGAACCCACTAAATTTACCCACACTTTATTTAACACAACACTCAATCATAAACGCTCTTAAAATACTCTTGGCCTAATGCAAGGGTAATAGTTAAAACAACAAGGTTCAAGCTAATGGTGTTGTAAAAAAGAAAGAAAAGGAAAAATGAAATAAGCTCAAAATTGGCTAACTAAGGTCGAATATAAAGTTGGTCTTTTTAAGCCAAAATGGGTTCACCTAATTGCCTTAATCATATTGATGCTTAATTGAAAATTTTTATGTAGTCTCAAAATGCATGTCAAAGCAAGTTCTAGAAATTCATCAATCAAAGATGTTTACACAAAATAAAGAATAATAAGTTGATGGTCTAATCAATTCTCAAATTCATGCTTCAAAAATTCAAAGGTCATCTATCAATAATCTTATAACAATTGAAATTTTCAAAATTCATTTATTCTAAGTAAAACATTAACTAAACTGAACTTTTTAAAATTCATTTATTCAAAGAAAAACATTAACTAAACTTAAACAAAGATAAGTTAAAAGTAAAAACACAAACTGCACCCCACCCTTAAAGATTCACATTGTCCCCAATATGAGCATGCATAAATTAAAAGAGCAGAGTTCAGATGAAACCTAATTTCCATCGTTCCCATATGCGATATGAAGTGCTCCTTCCATCCTTAATGAATTTGTCACCTATGTTTGAAAAGATGAATAGCATGCAACTCTGAAAAGTACCTAGTGTATTGCAAAGCCTAAATAGCATCCTTTGAAGAGCAAGTGTCCAAAGGAAACATGTGAAGGTTTTCTTAGGGTGATCCTCCAATGCTATAGGAACTTGGTAAAAAACTTTTTCAATTTGCAACATGGTTATATACATTTTTTGCTCTTACTCACCACCGAGAGTGGAAGAGATGATTATTGGTTGCATACTGTTCTCCCCAATCAGAGCATATTTCAAAAGTTTTGGGGTCTTTGCAAGTTCAACCAAGTTTAGTTGAATCTCGTTCTCATCCACTTTAGCAATCTGAAGTCCCCTTTCAATAACCTCATCATTTAAGATTAACTTGCACTCCTCAATTTCTAAATTGGAAATTTCAGGCTCTACTTCTAAGGTCATGGTCATCTCAAGATTATCTACACTATCTTCACTATCTTCTTTGGAGGGCATGTCGTAATTTTAGAAAGTGGCATACCTTGCTTCTCATCCTTCAATCTACTTGGGAATGGAATTGGTGGCATATATGGATTTGGAGGTTCATGCAATTTTGATGAAGTTGATGCTTCCAAATTCTCCTCCTCCTTTGATTGACTTGGCTCCTCTATGTTGGGTTATATCTCCTTGCCATTTTCTTCTTGATTAGTACCTACATCAAAGGAATCACAAATTTTGTTATATATCACCTGTTCACTCCTCAAAATTGCGATTGCATTGACTTGCTCTAATTGGCTAGGAAATTCCACTTTTTGGTTTGCTTAGAGTTGATTTGCTAGTTGCCCAACTTGAGTTTCCAGCTTCTTCAATGATATCTCTAAAGAATCAAACTTCTTATTACTCCCTTCCTAATTTTGTGTGCTAATTTGAATGAAAGCATTCAAATTATCTTCCAATGTGGATTCCTTAAGTTGATCTTGATTTTATGTGCTAATTTGAATAAGTGCATTCAAATTACTTCCAATGTGGGTTTCTTAAGGTGATCTTGATTTGAACATTGTTCTTGAAAGTAAGAACTTCTTTGGTAAGGTTGAAAAATTATTGAGGTGGAATTTGTTGTTGGTTTTCCCAAGAAAAATTTGGGTAGTTTCTCCAACTTGGATTATAAGAATTGGAATATGGGTCATTTCTACCCCTTGGCTGGAAACTTTCAAAGGCATATTCTTTCTCTTGCCTCTCTTGGTATTGTTCAAAACCAAATAAACACATGGTTGCACTATGTCCTACAATGCCACATGCCAAACATACTTCACGAGTAGGCATAGGTGCTCTTCCTCTTGCATTTAGCATTTTAAGTTGACTTGTTAATTCTGTCAATTGCCATGCCATTTTAGAATTAGCATTCACATCATAAACTCCCTCGTGCATTGAAAATTGCATTCTTACAATAAACACATAGTAATTCAAAATGAAACACTTTAAATAATTAAACAATTTAAATAAATAAAAAAATCAAACTACTAACAACAATGGCCTTCCCCGGCAACGGTGCCAAAAACTTGTTGCGCTAGACTAATTACTACTATGACACTCACAAGTATATGAGGTAATCGTAGCAACGGTGATCGCCCCAAGGTCGTCTCACAAGGAAGGAATTGTTTTACAATAGTTTGATTGACAAGTAAATTTAAAAGCAAGAGTGTGATATGTTGGAATGGTGAAAAGCAATTTTAATTTAAAAGTAAATGAGTAGTAGTTGTGTAAGGTCAATTCAATTCTAGGAATGGTGCCTAGGGTTGTAGATCAATTTAATCAAAGCTTAATTCTCAAATTATCCATTAATATAACCTTGTATTTTAATTTGTTCCTTGAGTTTAATTAGTAATTACCAATTCATTAGTTTTCATATTCATGAATTAACAACAACCAATTATTTTGAAAATGCAAATTAATAAAATTGATAAGTGTATAATTGATGATATTTTTGTCCCTATTTCTTCATATATTTATTGTCAAATTGAGTTTAATTTGTTTGTTCAAATGTTTATTAGGGTTGATTCCAGGAACTTTTGGCACGTTGAGACCTTATGGTTATTTAGGCCGGAATCATGGATGAAAGACAAGGGAAGAAGCTATTTTGGGCAGATTCTTCAAGTGACATGCCCAGTGACATGGGTGTATCCGTGGTCGTGTCATTCAACTACTTTGCAGAAGCTTCGACATGCCTAGAGTTATGGGCGTGTCACTGAACGTGCCATTCCTCCTGATTTACAGAAGCTATGACACACCTAGTGACACGGGTGTGTCCCTGACCATGTCCCTAACTCAATATTACAGTAGCAACAACACACCCAAGGACATAGGCATGTCACTGTCCATGTCATTAAAGTTCAAAACAACACCATTGACACCCCCCATAGACATGGACGTGTCCATGGATGTGTCAGGCAAAAATATCTGGGCTATAAAATCTGAGTTAAAGAGCGAATTTGGGGATAGAGAATATAGAGTTTATTTTACAGAGCCGACCTCCCAAGAAAAAGAGAGTTTTTGGCAGCCAAGAGTGAAGGTGAAGACTCGATTCCTGCGAGATTTAATCCAAGATCCGAGGATTAAAGTGAAGAAACACAAATCGTTCATTATGGATTGTTTGAATTCTTTTATTTATTTCCTGTGTTTTGTTTTTCGGGTTACGAACATGAGCTAAACATTTTATCTATCTAGATATTGATGAACCCTAGCTTTATTAAATGGATTGATTAGATCTTATTAAATTAAATCATTTGATTGAGTTGTTTTATCCTTTTAATTCTTAATTTCTTATTTCCACTTGATCATAACATGCTTATTGATTGGTTGCAATTTTCATATTATTGACTTGAGAAAGCTTGATATGAACAGAATGCTCATTAGGATTGAGGGTTGATTGGAGTGCTAGAGATAGACTTACAAGACCTTTTGGTTTAAAGTTCCTTGTTCTTATTGCAAGATCTATTTAATTATGCTTGAGAAGAGATTCCTAGCATTCTACTTAGTGATTAGGGATTAGTTCACTTGAGAGAGGTTTTAATCTAATTTAAGGGAATGCCAATTCAGCTCTATTATTTGATTTAATTTAATTTATATTCATAAATACTTTTCATGGCTAGGGGGATTCAATATCTAAATAGTACTTTCATCACCTACTTTTGTTGCACAATATTCAATTTTTCTTCACTTTAGTTTATTGAGTAATTTGTTTTTTATTTTAATCATCACACAAACTATTGAGTCACTAAATAACAATTAAAATTTGCACTAATATTTGACCTTGTCTCCAGTGGAACGATATCTTACTCACTATTTTAATACTTGAGCAACCCGTGCACTTGCGGTAACACTATAATAGTATAGATCCGTCGTCAAGTTTTTGGCACCGTTGCCAGGGACAACAGTTTTCAATATTAGTAATATAATCAAGACTATTGATTTAGTTTTTATTTTATTTGTTTTAACATTAGTTCTTGCTTGTTGATTATCATTCTAGGTACTTCTTTCCGTTTATAACCTGAGCTAGCTCTTCCTAGCTACTTGAATTAGATCAAGAGCTAGAGAGAATGTTGAGGAGAAAGCGAAAGGAAGAAGAGAAAGCAGTTCTGGTAGAAATGGAACCAAACTTTAAAGATCTCAGCTAAGAAGAAGAACTTGAAATGATGGTAGGAGATGAGCCAAGGATAATGTAGGAATTTACTAGGCCTACTCTTAATGGGATGAATTCAAGCATATAGAAACCGGTAGTTGCTGCAAACAAATTTGAGATAAAAATAAATATAATTCAAATGGTGCAGCAGACTTGTCAATTTGATGGGTTCCCAGATTAAGATCCTAATGCACATATTGAGACTTTTCTGGAAATATGTGACACATTCAAGATACAAAATGTCTCCAAAGATGCAATTAGGCTGAGGTTGTTCCCATTCACGCTTAGAGATCGACTGAAGAAATGGCTGAAATCTTTCCCTCAAACACTTTCACCACATGGGGTCAATTGGCAAAAAAAATTCTTAGAGAAATATTCCACTGTCCAAGACTGCCAAGTTGAGGAATGATATTTCATCTTTTCTCCAGCTAGATGGTGAAACTCTTTATGATGCTTGGGAAAGATTCAAAAATTTATTGAGAAGGTGTCCTCATCATGGGTTGAATTATACAATTAAGCAATCCATCAATACAGCTGGCAAAGGTACCATAAATAATAAAACACCTGAACAAGTAAGGGATTTGATTGAAGATATGGCCCTTACCAATTATCGGTGGCAAACTCCAAGGGAACAAGGAAAATTAAGGGTTACTAGTGCACATCAATTGGATCCCATAGTTGCTTTGATAGCACAGTTGGAAGCAATGATTAAAAAGATTGATTCTTTAGCTTCATCTTCAGGGAGATCAATGCAAGTGATGTCTTATGAATGGTGTGGGAGTGGACATCAAAGTTATATTGCCAAAGTGGCAATATGTTTGCTAGACAAGAGCAGGTCAATTATGTTGGAAACATGCCTAGGCAATAGCAAAACAACCACTATAGCAACACATATAATCCAAGGTTGAGAAATCATCCCAATTTCTCCTGGAATAATCAGAATAATCCAAGGCCTCCTCCTAGATTTCAGCAACCTCAACATCAACAAGCTGCCTCTCCAAGAAAGAACAATTTGGAGGAAATGGAGAAGTTTATAGCAGCTTCGAAAACCAAATTTCAATCAACAGAAACTATCCTTAGAAATCAACAAGTCTCCATTCACAATTTGGAAAATCATGTGGGGGAAATTGCCATGTTACTGAGTGAACGACCACAAGGGAGTTTACCTAGCAATACTAAGACAAAACTGAAGGAGCAGCTAAAGGCAATTACTCTAAGGAGTGGAAAGGAAATTAAGGGTGGTGTAGTTGAAAAAGAAGCAGAGTCACAAGCAAAAGAGGTTGAGACATAGAAAGCAGAAGAAGATAACTCTACTGTCGCTTCAAGAGGGAAGGCTGCAGTGGAAAATGAAAAAGAAAATCAACCTCAAGAACCCAGTCCAGTAGTGAAGGAATACCGACCTCGAGTACCATATCTAGCAAGGTTAAACAAGGACAAGATGGATGCTCAGTTCGGTAAGTTCCTTGAACTCTTTAAACAACTGCACATTAATATTCCATTTGCTGAAGCTTTATCGCAGATGCCCAAATATGCTAAATTTTTGAAAGATATTCTTTCTAGCAAAAGGAAACTTGAGGAAGTATCTTTGGTACAATTGTTGAAAAAGAGTTCAACAATTTTGCAGAAGAGATTACCTAAGAAATTAAAGGATCCTGGTAGTTTTACTATTCCATGTTTGATAGGTAATCTTGAAGTTCAAAGTGCATTGGCTGACGTGTGGGGCCTATCATAAGTGTTATGCCCTACAAGATGTTTAAAGAGTTAGGAGGCGAAGAACCTAAACCAACACTCATGACCATTCAACTTGCTGATAAGTCAGTAATTCACCCTCGTGGCATTATAGAGGATGTGTTGGTAAAAGTCAGGGAATTCATTTTCCCCAATGATTTTATTGTCATTGATGTAGATGAGGTGCAGATATTTCACTTATCCTTGGTAGGCCATTTTTGAATATAGCCCATGCCCTTATCGATGTCCATGATGGCACATTGACCTTAAGAGTGGGAAATGAGAAAGTTGTTTTTAATATACATTATGCTATGAAGCACCCACTTACACTCAATGAGGTGGATTCATGCAATGATATCATTGAGCATGAAAAATTAAATTGTGTTACTAACATTGTTTCCAAGGATCCCCTTGAATTGTGTTTTTTGCAGGATAATGTTGAGGATCAGGAAGCACTAGAGAAGCTTGCTTATCTTGAAGCAAGTAAGTTATTTCAGAGTCGGGCATATGAAACCATTGAAATGCCAAAAGAATAGAAGTTGCAACCATCTGTGATTGATCCACCTAATTTAGAACTCAAGATCCTTCCAGATCATCTTGAGTATGGATTTCTAGGAGAGGAGAATAAATTGCCAATTATTTTAAGTTCCCACCTATCTTCTAAGTAGAAGGAAAAACTCATTGAGCTACTACAAAACATAAGCAGGTTATAGCTTGGAAGATAGCAGACATCAAGGGTATTAGTCCATTCTATTGCACTCACAAAATACTGATGGAGGATGAGTTCAAGCCAGTGGTGTAACCACAATGAAGACTAAACCCTAAGATGAAAGAAGTAGTTAAAGCTGAATTGATCAAGCTACTTGATGCTGAAATTA
Source organism: Garcia nutans (assembly GCA_947685225.1). NCBI lineage: Eukaryota > Viridiplantae > Streptophyta > Magnoliopsida > Malpighiales > Euphorbiaceae > Garcia > Garcia nutans. Next base: position 13,077,877 of record CANTUV010000002.1, on the reverse strand, counting down.
TATATCCAATTTCGGATAGCTCTTGGGTGAGTCCTGTTCAAGTAGTACCAAAGAAAGGAGGGACAACAGTGGTTCCTAAAGAGAATAATGAGCTAATTCCAACAAGAGCAGTTACATGTTCAAGGGTTTGCATTGACTACTAGAAGTTGAATGATGCAACTAGGAAGGACCATTTTCCTTTTCCCTTCATTGATCAAATGTTAGAGAGATTGTTCGAGCATGAGTATTACAGCTTTTTGGATGGCCTTTCAGGCCATTTCCAAATTCCTATTGCCCCAGAAGACCAAGAGAAAACTACATTCACCTGCCCATATGAGACATTCGCATATCGAAGGATGCCATTTAGATAATGCAATGCACCTGCAACTTTTCAATGGTACATGGTGGCAATCTTCGATGAGCTCATTGAGGATATTATGGAGGTGTTCATGGATGATTTCTCGATTTATGGAAGCTCATTCGAAAGTTGTTTGGAAAACCTTGAGAGGGTCTTGATAAGATGTGAGGAAACAAACCTGGTACTTAATTGGGAAAAATGTCATTTCATGGTTCAAGAAGGAATCATGTTGGGACACAAGATTTCAAGCAAAGGTATTGAGGTGGACCAGGCTAAGGTGGAAACCTTTGAAAAACTGCCACGCCTCACATTAGTCAAGGCTATTAGAATTGGGACATGTAGGATTCTATCGGAGGTTTATATGCAACTTTTCTAAGATAGCTCATCCTCTAACAAGACTCCTTGAGAAGAATGTTGATTTTTTGTTTAACGAAGAATGTTTAAGAGCTTTCACAACTCTTAAGGAGAAATTGACCCATGCCCCAATCATGGTAGCTCCTAATTGGAATTTACCATTCGACCTAATGTGTGATGCAAGTGATATTCCAGTGGGGAAGTTTTGGGTCAACGCAAAGAGAAGTATTTTCAGCCCATTTATTATGCAAGCAAGACGCTTAACACAGCCTAGGCCAATTACACAACTGCAGAGAAAGAACTTCTAGCTGTGGTTTTTGCTTTCGACAAGTTTAGATCATATCTGATCTTGTCCAAAGTGATTATGTATATGGATCACTCGGCTTTGAGGTATTTATTTGCTAAAATAGATGCAAAGCCTAGGCTAATTCATTGGGCTTTATTATTGCATGAGTTTGATTTGAAGATTCAAGATAAAAAGGGAGCTGAAAATCTGGCAGCAGATCACCTTTCATGCTTAGAGAACCCAACGTTGGAGAAGTTCAAAGAAGGAAACATTGATGATTATTTTCCTGATGAGCAGCTTTACGCCATGGTAAGTGTTTCCACTTTTGATGTACCTTGGTTTGCAGATTTTGCTAATTACTTGGCTGCTAGGGAACTCCCTAAAGATATGATGTATTAAAAGAAGAAGAAATTCTTTTCTGACTTCAAATATTACTTCTGGGAGGATCCTTTCTTGTTTAGGTTATGTAAGGACCACATGATTCGGCATTATGTGGCATGGGCCAAAATGTTGAATATTCTTCATCATTGTCATGTTGGACTAGCTAGTGGTCATATGGGAGCCAATAGGACTGCTTAAAAAGTGCTAGAATCAGGATTTTATTAGCCCACACTGTTAGGGATAGCTATGATTTTGTGAAATGTTGTGATCATTGTCAGAGAACTGGAAACATCTCCTCTCGTGATGAGATGCCCCAAAATGGAATTCTAGTGTGTGAAGTCTTTGATGTTTGGGGCACAGATTTTATGGAATCATTTCCTAGTTCTTCTGGTAACAAATATATTCTTATAGCTATAGACTATGTTTCCAAATGGCCTGAAGCCCAAGCTTTAGAAACAAATGATGCCAGGGTAGTGATGAGGAATTTGAAAAAGTTGTTTTCAATATTTGGTACACCAAAAGCGATCATAAGTGATAGGGGTACTAACTTTTGTAACACTCAGCTTGAAAAAGTTTTCAAAAGGCTAGGTGTTACACATAGGTTCTCTACTCCTTACCATCCCCAAACTAGTGGCCAAGTTGAGAACACGAATAGAGAAATAAAAAGGATCCTTGAAAAAATTGTAGAGCGATCCCGAAAGGATTGGTCTAAGAAATTAGACAATGCTCTATGGCCTTTAGGACTGCATACAAAACTCCATTGGGTACTTCATCATTTAGTCTAGTATATGGAAAGGCTTGTCACTTACCTATAGAGATTGAACATAATGCTTATTGGGCTATAAAATAGATTAACCTTGATCTAGCTAGTGCAGGTGACAGGAGGAAATTACAGATCAATGAGTTGGATGAATGGAGATTACAAGCTTATGACAATGAAAGGATGTATAAGGAGCGGACTAAGAGATGGCATGAAGCTCACATTAAGGATCAAAAAGAGTTTTAAGTTGGCGATCAGGTATTATTGTACAATTCCAGGCTTCGACTTTTTCCAGGTAAGTTAAAATCAAGATGGTCTGGTCCATTTACAGTCAAAGAGGTTTTTCCCTATGGGACAATTGAAATTACTCAACCAGAGAAAGGGACTTATAAGGTTAATGGGCAAAGGCTTAAACTGTATTTAGGGGGGGACTTGAGTGAGTTGAAGGAGGTTTTATATCTACAAGATTAAAGACAAACAAATCCCAAACGTCCAACTAATACGACATTAAAGAAGTGTTGTGTGGGAGGCAACCCACTATTTTATTTATTTTGATATTTATTTCTTTAATTTTTAAGTTTTTAGTTTGTTTTGTTATTTTTATTTATTTTTATTCTTCTATCATTGGTTGGTGGTGTGTTTGCCTTGAATTCATTTGAATTTGTAGAGGAAATTTTCTTTTGAGGGGTAACTTGAGCTTGTTTGGGGACACGCCCATATGAGTGGGTGTGTCATTAATTTTAAAAGAAAGTAGCTAGGACAAGACCAGTGACATGCCCATGTCACTAGACGTGTCATTTAGATGGCACCACAGTAGCTACAACATGCCCAATGACAAGCCCGTGTCATTGGATGTGTCAATTTGGTTAAATTTGAGATTCACAGTAGCTACAACACGCCCAGTACGCCCGTGTCACTGGCCGTGTTGATTTAAATGAGTCACAGTAGCTACAACATGTCCATTGACACACTCATGTTAGTGAGCATGTCATTTTGTTTAGAAACAGTAGTTACAACACGCCCACAAACACGACCGTGTTAATGGGCGTGTCCATGAGTTTTTAAGTCGTGCCGATTTTGAATAAAACATAATTTCCTCTCTCCTTTTCCCCTTTTTTCGATTTTCTCTTAATTTTTCCACACTCTCACACTCAAAATCACATACCCATTCATCATAGAGGAGATTTTGACTCCCATTTCATGATTTGGATGGGATTTACTCATTTTCCTTCGATTTTCTCGCATTCTTCACGCTATTCAGGTACACACTCTTAACTTTTGAAATTTTATTTTATTTTTTGTGATTTCTTGTGATTTGTTTGGAGATTCTTTGAGATCTGTAGATTGCTGGATTTATTTTGTTTAGTTGGATTCTAGAGACTCTATTCTATTTTATTATGGGTTTGTTTATTTGCCATAGCTAGTTTCTAAGGATTTCAAAAAAATTTACTATGGGATTTCACATTTTATTTGCATTTTGTGGATATTTTGTAATTTGATCATTGTGTTTTTGAAGATTCTGTGGTTAGAATCGAGTTATGTTAATTGACACTCTATTTTTGTTTGTTTATTCTTAATGAGTTGACATCCTATGTTTTGTTACATTGGGCTATGGCGATATTGAATTGGGGCGATGATATTAAATTGGGGTAATGCTTGTTATGGTGATTGACTATTGCATGGATTAAAAAAAAAGGGTGTTGCCCTTATTGAGAATTGGTTCATTGCTCTCTCGTTGCTTTAGTGTCATTGCTTTTATTATTTGATAATGCATTACTATTGTTAGTTTCGTTGGGTTGGGCCATTGTGTTACTCTTTTCGGCTTGTTTAGTGTACTCTGTTTTGAGGCTATTCTTATTTGTTTTGTAGATCATGGGTCCTCAAAAACAAATACCATCTAAATTACCAACTAAACGGGCTAAAGGTGAAGGTAGCTCAAGCTGACCTGCTACCAATCTCATCTCGAAATTCATAGCCGGCCATAAATGCCTTCGATTCTCAACTACAGAGGAGCGAAGACAGTTTGAACTGTTAGGGAACAAGGACTGGTTGCCACCTAGAGTTTTGGATTGGGGGGCCATGGAGCGAGCCAACATAATGACTGAGGTCCGGGAATTGATCAACCAGTCGGGGATGGGAACAACTCTTCTCCATCAGTGAGCCTTCCTACAGAGATTTAACCCTGGAGTTCTTCTGCACTTTTCAATTTGATAAAAATAAGATCTCCATCATCAGGCCGATGATGAAATTTCTGTTGGGCGGTCAACAATTTCACATGAGCATCAACGAACTTGGCGTACATTTAGGTTTATTTACTATAGAGGAGGTGCAAACCGTAGAGTATCTTAACTATGAGGTGGACTTTGCAGAGTATGATGTCATTCCTCCCAGGGTTTGGAGGACGTTTGCACCAAATGCCACCAAGTATCAGCCGAAGATATCCAAGGCATCAAATTTTGAATCCTTCCCTTGTCGAGTAGTGCATAATCTATTGGTTCACACCATTTTGGCTTGGCTTAGCAGTACGGGAGTTGTTGGCCTGAGGGATCTGTTCTTCTTGAACTGCAGGGTCCGTAAGATCCGGTACAACATAGCTCATGCTATCATGCATTTTTTCTATGAGCAGCCCAAAAAGAGGGCACCGGGTAACTTGCAGTGGATGTATATTATGAGACTCGCTCGCAGCTTGGGGGTGTTGGATGGATGCCTCCCGATGACTTTGGATGGGCTTCCCAAACTATTGGGAATGTGTACTTTGAAACCGTTGAACCAAGAGAAGGTGGTGGAACTACAGGTGCCATCCACGGATTATGAGTCAGTTCCACCTATGGATTTCGAGTCAGTTCCTCCTGCTACCACTTCTGACATACCTCCACCTCCATCGACAGACATCCCTGGCCCGTCCAACATTGCCAGACCTTCTTCCTCAGCTGGCCCATCTTTTACTCTAACCCCTACTTTCAGAGACTGGTGTCATTATGTGAATACTGAGTAGGATGATGATCGGAAACCAAAGGAGTTTGAGCGCCAGATATGCAAGATAGAAGGAAAGATCAAAAACATCGAGCTGAACTAGAATAAGTTATTGACTAGCAGGATCAGATCCAACATTCCATAGAGCAGCACTACTCATCCTTCCAAGTGCAACTGGATCATGAGATACTGAGGAGGCAATGGCTCGAGCAATCTATGCTCGAGTTATGGAGGCATCAGGGATTTAGCCCTTCGCAGCCATAGCCACCACCGTACCAGCCTTCAATGCCCCATGTTCATATTTCGGATGATGATGATAGCAATAATGCTAATGCCAGCGGTGATGATACCGGTGCTAGTAATGATTCCAGTGCAGAGCCCATGACCGACTAGCTCATTTTGTTAATTAATTTTATTTTCTTTTATATTCCTTTTTATTTTCTTATGAATGACTGTATGTTTTATTTTTAATATTTTAATATTTGTTTATTATTATTATTATTTTTATGTCTTTCAACCTTCACCATTCTATATGTCCAATTTTTTTGTCCTGTAGCTCCTTCGACATCGAAACATTTTTGGAACCCTATTCATATATGTGTTTTATTAGTTTTTGTTATAGTTTTGTGTCTTGTTTGTTATGTTAATTATTGTTTTATTAGGTATTTTGTTAGTTTTAATAGGTTTGTTTAGTGTTTTCTTTAATTGTGTAGTTTTAGTTTATTTATGTGTTTATGTCATTTTTTATTTAATTTTTAGTATATGTTTATGTTTTGTTGGATATTGTTTATTTAATTCTTGTTTAAGTTTTGTTTGCCAGTTTTGTGTTAGGTTAAAACAGCAAGGAAACAAATTGAAGATGAAATGGGCAGAAGCTAACACAGGCAGAGGACACGGCCAAGTCACTGGCCGTGTCCCATACTAAGTTAAAAGGAAGAGAAAGTCCCAGTAGAAGACACAAGCAAGGGACACGGCCAAGTCATGTGGCCGTGTCCCTCCAAAGAAGCCCAACACGGCCAAGTCATCTTGACTTGGCCGTGTCTCACTTGGTTCCAAAGGCAAAGACGAAGCAAATTTCACAGAGGCAGACACAGGCAAGGGACACGGCCAAGTCATGTGACCGTGTCCCTCAATCATGGTGCAACACGGCCAAGTCACTCATGACTTGGCCGTGTCACTCAACCAAAAGAAGAAGAAAGACAAGAATGCAACAAAGGTGGACACCTGCAGGGGACACGGCCATGTCTTATGGCCGTGTCCCTCCAACAAGCTCTCACACGGCCGTGTCCCTCATCACCTGGCAGTGTCCCTCATGAACCAAACGTGCACCGAATTTTAAAGCCGACGTTTCGTATAAAAGCAAAAAAAGAAAGTTAGGGTTGGGTGACTGTTGACGATTTTGAGATTAGTTTGAGCCGTCAGAGAGTAGAGATTAGGGTTTTTACTTTGTTTTCTTGATTTTGATTAAAATTTGGATCAAAACTAGCTAGATTAGATTGTTCATGCCAGTTATTCATTCTTCTTGCAAGATTTGAACAAGAGATTATTCAGAAGCTTCAAGGAGTTGTAACTTGGTTTTGTTCTTAAACTTATTCTCTTTATTTTTATTGAATGGATATTATCATGTCTATTTCGATTTCTTTGAACATTAATGAGATGAATATGTTTGTTTGCATCATGAATTAATTTGATCTAGTCTAGGGTTTGTATGGATCTGCTATGATTGTATGAATTGGTTATTCTCTTACCTAATAATTTCTTTTGCCTTTATTGAATGAAATATTGTTACATATGATTGATTGGCCACCAATTATGTGTTTTAGGTATTAGATGATGAATTGAGAGATGAAGTCTAATGCTGGAATAATTCAATTAAGGACTTAGGTGAATTAGAAATATAACCTATTAAAAAGATTATTTCAATTATAACAAGATTAGTTGTAAAAGGTTTGAATGCGAGAGCTTATTTCCTTGACTCAATTAATTAAGTTGTTTAGATTTAATCTTAGAAATTAAATTAGTTAAGAGGAATAACCATTCATACATATAAGTAGTAGAGAAGTACAAACCCTAGACCCTTTTATCAAGTGAATCAAAACATCAGCTTTTAGTTACTTTTATTGTTTTAAACTTGAATTAAACCTTTTCATTACTTAGCAATTTAAATTTCTTTAATTACTTGTTACTTTTAATTTGATAATCAATTACCCACTTTGGCTTCCTTGTGAGACGACCTTGGGGTGATCACCTTTGCTACAGCTACCTCATATACTTGTGAGTGACGCTTTGTGGTAGAGTTAATTTAAGCGCAACAAGTTTTTGGCACCGCTGCCGTGGAAGCTAATTGGCGTAATTGTTTATTTAAAAAGAAAAAAATAAATATTTTAGATTATTTTTCATTGTTTTCATTTTATTTTATTTGTCTTTTGCTTTTAATTGTTTCTTTTTCTAGAAAATTTCTGTTTATGCAAGGCAGGAGATCACTCGAAGGAGAGTTGCATCCATTCATTCCAGAAATTCAGAGAGTAAAAAGGAGCAGAGAGGAGTTTGAGCTTTTCACCGGATTTGATACTTCAGAGGAAGATATTTCAGATTTTGAGTCAGAATCTGAAAAATCTGTAAAGATGACTGAAGAGAGGCAAAGAACCATGAGAGATTTTGCTAGACCTGTCATTGGGACTTCCACTTCTTGCATAAGACTGACAGACGTAGCAAGGAACTATGAGTTGAAGAACATTCACTACAACATGCTGCCATCATTCTATGGAGTTCCAAATGAAGATCCTTTGAATTTTATTCGGGATTTCTACTCCACCCTCAACACTTTTCCTTTGGGAGGACTTACAGAAGATCAGTTGAGGATGAGATGTTTCCCTTATACTTTGAAGGATAGGGCAAAGAGCTGGCTCATGATGTTGCCTGAAAATTCACTGACAACTTGGGAGCAAGTTTACAATAAATTCATGGGCAAGTTCTATTCACACCAAAAGACAGCTGAGTTGAGAGGGAAGATTGCTACATTCTCTCAATTTGAAGGAGAGAGCCATTTCATGAGGCTTGGGACAGATTCAAGATGCTATTGATCCAGTGTCCACACCATCACTACCCACTTCAACTCCTTAATCAGTTTTTCTATGATGGTCTTACCCAGCAATTTTAGAACACAGTTGATAATGCAGCTGGGGGAGCCATGGGAGAAAAGACAGCTGATGAGACTTACGAGATCTTTGAGATGTTGGGAGCTAATTCTCAACAAAAGAGTGTAAGGGGAAGAAGCAAGGGGGTGAATCAACTAGAAGCCAATACTGAAATTGTTAGTCAAATAGCTGAGTTGACAAGGCAGGTTCAGATGCTAAACATGAAGAACAATATTTCTTCATCTACTCAAGAAGTGTGTGGAATCTGTGGGACATTTGGGCATGGAGCAAATATATGTCCCTCTGCATATGAGTCTTTTGGGAATGAAGCTAAGCAAGTTAATGCTATGGGGGGATTTCAACCAAGAGCCAGAAATGATCCTTACTCCAACACTTACAATCCCGGTTGGAGGAGTCACCCCAATTTTTCCTGGACAACGAATAATGCTCAACAGCCCTTCCATTTGCTCTAGAGATAGAACCAACAACAGGGCCAATCCTCAAATCAAGGTCAGCCTAAGAGAGAGAGTTTGGAGGAAAGCTTACAGGCTTTTATCCAAGTCAGTGCTAAAAATCAGGAGATGAACAACAAGAGGCTGGATTCCTTGGAAGCATCTTTTAAGAAGGTGGAGACCCAAGTGGGAAACTTGCACAACAGATGCAGATTCAACGAAAGGGGAAGTTCCCAAGTCAACCTGAGCAGGCACAGGCAGTGACTGTTCTTAGGAGTGGCAAGGTAATTAATAACAATGTTGAAAATAATTCTGTGAATGCAGGTGAGTAAGAAAATAAAAAGGAAGGAGAATTGGAGAACAAAGGTGCTGAAGAAGGATCAATGGAGAAGTCCCCTACACCAGATTTGCACAAGGCAAGCAATCCATACCGACCACCTATACCATTCCCTAGCAGGTTGAAGGATGATAAAAAAGATAAGCAGTTTTCAGATATCTTCAACATGCTATCTAAGGTAAGTATTAATTTACCCTTACTTGAAGCAATTAAGAACATGCCGGCTTATGCTAAATTCTTTAAAGAACTGAATACCAAGAAAAAAAGGTATGAGCCGAATGAAAAGGTGATAGTTTCTGAGGTAGCGAGTGCTGTTTTGCAGCATAAACTACCTCCTAAGCTAAAGGAACCTGGAAGCTTTATTATTCAAATTGCTATGGGGAATGGAAAATGTACTGATGGCATGTGTGATTTGGGAGCTAGTGTGAATTTAATGCCTTACTCTGTGTACCTTGACTTAGAATTAGGAGAACTTAAGCCAACAAAAATGGTGTTGCAATTAGCTGATGATCTCTTAGATTCTCGAAAGGGGTTATAGAAGATGTGTTAGTTAAAGTTGGTGGTTTGATAGTACCTGTGGATTTCATTGTTCTTGACATGGAGGTAAGTAATTCTTCACCATCTGCACACACCATTTTGCTGGGTAGGCCTTTTATGGCGACTACCAATACTTTGATAGATGTTAAGAATGGAAAATTATCAATGACTATTTTGGGACAAACTGTGGAATTTTCTATTTTTAACACTTCTCCTATTCCTACAACTGCTTTATATGAGGATTGTTCTTTCATTGATTGTGTTGATGCAGTTGTTTCAGATGTTTTCTTGCAGACAGGTTCCTCTGATAAATTGGAGCTGGCATTGACTTTAGAGAGTGATGTGGATATTTTTGATGTAGAAATAGCCAGTTGTCTTGAGACTTTAGAGGGTGCTGAAATAGAGGAGCTTAAGGAGAACCCAATTTTTGAACCTTCCACCATTGAAAAAGAAGAGAAGAACCCCTCACTAGAGTTAGAACTGAAAGAGTTACCTAAGAACCTGAAATATTTGTTTTTGGGAGATCACAATACTTTACCTGTGATAATATCTAGTGAACTTAGTGAAGGGGTGGAGATGAGGTTAGTGAGTGAGCTTAAAAGATTGAAGAGAGCAATAGGATGGGGATTGAGTGACATCAAGGGTATTAGCCCTTCAATGTGCATGCATAGAATCACTTTAGAAGAAGGAGCTAAACCTGTGAGGGAGACCCAAAGGCGACTTAACCCAAATATGAGTGAAGTGGTTAAGAAGGAAGTGCTCAAACTACTGGATGAAGGAGTAATTTATCCAATTGCTAATAGTGAGTGGGTGAGCCCAGTACATGTAGTTCCTAAGAAATCTGGAATCACTGTGGTGAAAAATGAGAATAATGAGTTGGTTCCTACTAGGACTACTACTGGGTGGAGAATGTGCATTGATTATAGGAAGTTGAACAATGCTACAAAGAAAGATCATTTTCCTCTTCCTTTTAATGATCAGATGTTAGATAAACTTTCTGGGCACTCACATTATTGTTTTTTGGATGGCCTTTCAGGTTACTATCAGGTGCCAATAGCTCCAGAGGATCAGTCCAAGACAACCTTTACTTGCCCTTTTGGGACTTATGCATTTTGACGTATGCCCTTTGGCTTGTGCAATGCACCTGCAACTTTTCAGAGATGCATGATGTCTGTCTTCTCAAATATGATCGACGATTTTATTGAGGTATTTATGGATGATTTTTCTATTTTTGGTAATTCTTTTGATAATTGCCTCAATAAACTTATTCGTGTGCTTGAGAGATGCATTGAATGTAACCTTACTTTAAGTTGGGAAAAGAGTCATTTTATGGTTACCCAGGGCATTGTTTTAGGTCATGTGGTGTCAAGTAAAGGAATTGAGGTAGACAAGGCTAAAATTGAATTGATTGCTAAGTTACCCCCACCTACCTCAGTTAAGGGAATAAGAAGTTTTCTAGGGCATGCAGGATTTTACAGGAGGTTTATTAAGGATTTTTCCAAAATAAGCCAACCATTGTGCCATTTATTGGGGAAAGATGTTCCATTTGAATTTGCAGCACAATGCATGCAAGCTTTTAATTCCCTTAAGGAAAAATTAACTAGTGCACCTGTGATTGTAGCTCCTGTCTGGTCTTTACCTTTTGAAATCATGTGTGATGCCTCTAATCATGTAGTAGGAGCTGTTCTTGGGCAAAGGGTTGACAAATACTTGAGGGTAATTTATTATGCTAGTTTAACCCTGAATAGTGCACAAATGAACTACACCACAACTGAGAAGGAAATGTTAGCTATTGTTTTTGCTTTAGACAAATTTAGAGCTTATTTAATTGGGTCAAAAATTATTGTGCATTCTGACCATGCAGCTCTTAAATATCTTTTAACAAAACAGCATGCTAAACCGCGCTTAATTAGATGGGTGTTGTTATTGCAAGAGTTTGATTTCTAAATCAAGGATACTAAAGGTAGTGAGAATGTTGTTGCTGATCATTTATCCAGATTACCCTTCTTTAGTGAAAACCTTGCATCTGATAACATTTATAAAAATTTAGAAGAATTTCCTGATGAGCATCTGTTTGTGGTGATTAATGCCCTTTGGTTTGCAGATATTGCTAACTATCTTGCCTGTGGTATTTTGCGATCTAACATGTCCTTTCAGGAAAAGAAAAGGTTTCTACACTTGAGTAAGTTTTATTTTTGGAATGAACCTTATCTATTCCGGATATGCAAAGATGAGATAGTTCGCAGGTGTGTAGCTGAGGAAGAACAATTGAGTGTTCTTCAATTTTGTCATGACCTTCACTGAGGGGGTCATTTTGGAGGAAGAAAGACTGCAGAAAAGGTGCTTCAAAGTGGTTTTTACTGGCCTACTTTATTTAAAGATGCTCAAGACTATTGTAAGCACTGTGATCATTGCCAAAGAGTAGGTAACATTGGGAGGAGGAATGAAATGCCCCTTCAGTCATATATTGTTGTTGAACTGTTTGATGTGTGGGGAATAGACTTCATGGGTCCTTTCCCCAAGTCCTTTGGTTATGAATACATTTTAGTTGATGTTGATTATGTTTCCAAATGGGTGGAGGCAATCCCCACCCGTACTAATGATGCTAATATTGTTGTTAAATTTGTGAAGGAAAACATTCTTAGCAGGTTTGGCACACCAAGGGTGATAGTCAGTGATGGGGGGAGTCATTTTTGCAACAGGCTTTTTGAGAAGTTAATGCACAAATCTGGTGTGAAGCATAAGGTGGCAACCCCATACCATCCACAGACTTCTGGGCAAGTGGAAACATCCAACAAGCAGCTAAAAGGAATTCTGGAGAAAACAGTCAACACATCCAGGAAGGATTGGGCAAGCAGATTGCATGATGCACTATGGGCATATCGGACTGCTTTCAAAACTCCTCTAGGTATGATTCCATATCGATTGGTGTTTGGAAAAGCTTGTCACTTACCAGTGGAGTTGGAGCACAGAGCATATTGGGCAATCAAGACTCTGAATTTGGACTTGGACAAAGCAAAGAGAGAAAGATTTCTGCAAATTTCAGAGTTAGATGAGCTGAGGAATGAGGCTTATGAGAGCTCGAGAATTTACAAGGATCGCACTAAAGCACTTCATGATAAAATTATAGTGCGAAAGACATTGAGTCCAGGTATGAAGGTTTTACTTTTTAACTCACGACTCCGTCTTTTTCCAGGTAAACTCAAGTCTCGATGGAGTGGTCCTTTCGAGATAACTCAGGTATATCCTTCTAGTGCAATTGAATTACTTAACTCTAGAACAGGTGAGACTTTCAAAGTGAATGGACAGAGAGTTAAGCCATACAATGAAGGATTTTAGGAAGTGAGGGTCATTGACAGTACTTTGATTCATGATCCCTAAGCCTTGCATGATGTCCAGCTATATGACATTAAAGAAGAGCTAAATGGGAGGCAACCCATCGGTTTGCATTTATTTTTCGTAGTTATAATTTTAAGTTTAGCAAGTTTTGATTTATGTTCGGTTTCAATAAATGGACTGTGCTTTGATCGGTTTTTCTTTACTTTGTGTTTCAGGGTGTTTAACGAAGAAGGGTTGCAAAATCATTGAAAAATAAAAGTTTAAAGTTAATAAAAAGGCATTAGGTGACACGGCCAAAGGACTTGGCCGTGTCCCTTAGCCGTGTCACACACTGGACACGGCCAAAACTCCTTCAAAAGAAAAAAAAATTGATCGATTTTGCAAATTGTTTACAGAATTGGACACACCCAGGGGACACGGCCAAGTCACCTAGCCGTGTCCCCCAAAAAACATGAGACACGACCGTGTGCTCTCCACTTGACCGTGTCCCTCCACTTTCACACACCAACACGGCCAAGTCCACACACACACGGCCGTGTCACTCCAATTTTACACTTTTAAAAACCCGATCTAGCCCAGTTTCTTTTCATAAATCCCTAATTTCTTTTCCTCGTCTCTCTCTCGCTCTCTGTAATGCCAAAACCCTTGATTTTTATTTCACAACTTCAGATCTTCCATTAAAACTTCAAATTTCTTCAACAAAACTTGAGCTAATCACTTGAAACTTCCTCTTTACTCATATAATCTTGATTTAATTCAGTTTTGGGTGTTAATTTTTCAGATCTCAAGATGCCAAGAACTAAAACTATCTCACACTGCAAGAAGAAGAAATCTAATACCGAAGGAGCTTCGTCGTCTTCTTCAACTTTATCTTTCAAGAGAGCAAGTCTTTTGGCTCGGGGTTTTTTCCCGACAAGGTATGTGAATGATGAATCTCTAGATGCTTTGCAAATAAGAACTGCTTTTTATAGATATGTGCAATATCTTGGGTGGGAGACTTTTGTCTCATTGAGACCTTTGCAGTTTGAGGAGCTCACCTTAGAATTTTTGACAACTCTTAAGGTGGAAAGAGATGATAAGAAAATTTGCAGGAGGCTGATGTTTAAATTAATGGGTAAATCATTTGTGCTTACTATTGATCAGTTGAATGATATCTATGGTTTTCATCAACATGGGGAAAGATCGATACCCAAAGATTTTAGACAACAATTTGCTTGGGGTGCCTTAGGCTCAGGTACTTATGTGGCCAAATCGGCCAAAGCATCTAAATTACGGAACCCTACTTTGAGATATTTGCACAGGTTTATGTCATGTGGGTTCTTTGCTCGGAAGGAGAGCCCGGGTGTGGTTGAGTCGAGTGAGTTATTTTTCTTGGATTGTGTTTTGAATGAAATGAATATTAGTGCCTGCTATTGGTTAGCCGATATTTTTGACACTGTAGCTAATAAAAGGAGGGGGGCTATTTGTGTTGGAGGATTGATCACTACATTAGCAGTAGTCCTGGTTGAGGATTTTGACCTGAGTACTACTCGGATGACCCGTATTTTGGGTAATGATTCCTTGGATTTAGCTACCCTTGAGAAGATGCACATGGTGGTGCATAGGAGAGGGACTTTTGTGATGCCTTCAGCTGAGCCTGAAGCACCGGGGGACAGGCAGAAGAGAGCCCGGGTTGAAGAGGAGTCAGACTCGGATTCTTTAGGTCTAGATGAGGATGCTCCGGTCTCAGAACATCAAGAGGTGCTTCTGAGGATTGAAGCCCTGGAGGGCAAAGTGGATCGACTGGATAGCAAGGTGGACCGTAACCATGCTGAGATCTTACAGCAGATGGAACAGATTAACAGTAACCTTGCGACGATCTTGAGTCTCCATCCCTCAGCTGCATCATCTTCCCGCCCACATTTTCCATAGATTTTCAGTCCTTGCTTTATTTTATTTAATGTACTTTTGTTTTATTTTTCGTTTTTGTTTTCATGTTAACGTTTTGAATTTGGATATTTTATTTTTATATTGTACTTTTATTTTTGAACTTTTGTGTTTGTGATGGAAAGCTAGGATTTTGCCTCACCGGGTACGATGGAAGACAGGTTGTCCTTTGACTCTTTTTATTTATTATTCTTGTTTTACATTGAGGACAATGTAAATTTTAAGTGTGGGGTACTCTTTAAGCTTTCCTTTAATTCTTGTTTTGCTTATTGTGGTTGTTTTGTTTATTGTGTTTGTTGTGCATGGTATAATTGTTGAAAATTTATTGATCTTTTCTTTAATTCTAGCATTATAGTTGAGACTTTGGTATCAGCATAGAAATGAGCATTTGAATTCATTCGGGATTAATTTTCGCATTCTGCAATTCATGACATATAAATCTTTGAGAACCAACCTGTGTGAGTTTTGAGCCTCATAAAATTTGATATTTTTGTCAATTGATTTTCTTTTCTTAAGTGTGCACCTTCATGATGTTGCATCTCTAGAGTTTGCTTTTGCATACTTATTGAACTCACATTATGATTTAATCTCAAGTTTTAAAATGATGAAGGCAAATTAGGTTAGCCCCTTTAGCTTAAAGAGACTTCCCTTAATATTGATTTCCTTAGTGAGCCAAGTTGAGCCATTGACCGTTTCTTGTTTGATTAACACAATTCTCAACTTAACATGTTCTTATTATCATCATACCTATGCATTAAGGAATGGAGTTGTATGATTTGACAATAGGGTAGTTTATTTCAAGTGTGGGGTAAGTAAAAAAAAAATATGGAATTCCTAATTGAGGGTTGAAATGCATACTTTGCATATTGTATTTGATTAAGAGTCATTATTCTTTTCCTCTACATTTTAAGCTAGATGTTCCATGTAAGTTTATACTTTGTTTATATATATATTAAAAAAATAAACTAAATAAAAAAATAAAACAAAAAGTTAAAATAAAACAAAAAGAGATATATATATTAAAAGTTCATATATTTTCTAGACTTAGAGGAATTTTGACTCATGTACTTTTCTTTTAGTGTGCAAGTATGTAAGATTGTTAAGGGTTGGTGAGTATGCTATGTAAGGAGTTATGAAATTCTTAGCAAGAGTAGTGTCTAATTTAGATACTCCATTTCTTGATGCTCCAGCTTAAATGTCTTTTCTCACACCTTACCTTAGCCCCATTACATCCAAATAAAAGACCTTCAGATTATTTCTTGAGAAAGTCAGTGAGAGAGATTGGATAATTAAGCAAGTTTATGGCAGTATGCACTCATGAGTGGTATGAGTGATTAACCTTTGAAATCGAGTGAAACACTTAGTTGAGAGATAAGATTTGTTTGTTTGGATTAATGAATGAGTTAAGAAAATCCTTGATCGAAGGAAATTGCAATTATTTATGTCTGACTCTTTAAGTATTTCATCTATATGCTGGAATTTTAGTTAAGGTTGTTTGAGTTTTTAATTTATGCCATGTGAATTTGCTTGAGGACAAGCAAAGTTTTAAGTGTGGGGTAGTTGTTTTATTAGTTTTTGTTATAGTTTTGTGTCTTGTTTGTTATGTTAATTATTGTTTTATTTAGGTATTTTGTTAGTTTTAATAGGTTTGTTTAGTGTTTTCTTTAATTGTGTAGTTTTAGTTTATTTCTGTGTTTCTGTCATTTTTTATTTAATTTTTAGTATATGTTTATGTTTTGTTGGATATTGTTTATTTAATTCTTGTTTAAGTTTTGTTTGCCAGTTTTGTGTTAGGTTAAAATAGCAAGGAAACAAATTGAAGATGAAATGGGCAGAAGCTAACACAGGCAGAGGACACAGCCAAGTCACTGGCCGTGTCCCATACTAAGTTAAAAGGAAGAGAAAGTCCCAGTAGCAGACACAAGCAAGGGACACGGCCAAGTCATGTGGCCGTGTCCCTCCAAAGAAGCCCAACACGGCCAAGTCATCTTGACTTGGCCGTGTCTCACTTGGTTCCAAAGGCAAAGACGAAGCAAATTTCACAGAGGCAGACACAGGCAAGAGACATGGCCAAGTCATGTGGCCGTGTCCCTCAATCATGGTGCAACACGGCCAAGTCACTCATGACTTGGCCGTGTCACTCAACCAAAAGAAGAAGAAAGACAAGAATGCAACAAAGGTGGACACCTGCAGGGGACACGGCCATGTCTTGTGGCCATGTCCCTCCAATAAGTTCTCACATGGCCGTGTCCCTCATCACCTGGCCGTGTCCCTCATGAACCAAACACGCACCAAATTTTAAAGCCGACGTTTCGTATAAAAGCAAAAAAAGAAAGTTAGGGTTGGGTGACTGTTGACGATTTTGAGATTAGTTTGAGCCGTCAGAGAGTAGAGATTAGGGTTTTTACTTTGTTTTCTTGATTTTGATTAAACTTTGGATCAAAACTAGCTAGATTAGATTATTCATGCCAGTTATTCATTCTTCTTGCAAGATTTGAATAAGAGATTATTCAGAAGCTTCAAGGAGTTGTAACTTGGTTTTGTTCTTAAACTTATTCTCTTTATTTTTATTGAATGGATATTATCATGTCTATTTCGATTTCTTTGAACATTAATGAGATGAATATGTTTGTTTGCATCATGAATTAATTTGATCTAGTCTAGGGTTTGTATGGATCTGCTATGATTGTATGAATTGGTTAGTCTCTTAGCTAATAATTTCTTTTGCCTTTATTGAATGAAATATTGTTACATATGATTGATTGGCCACCAATTGTGTGTTTTAGGTATTAGATGATGAATTGAGAGATGAAGTCTAATGCTGGAATAATTCAATTAAGGACTTAGGTGAATTAGAAATATAACCTATTAAAAAGATTATTTCAATTATAACAAGATTAGTTGTAAATGCGAGAGCTTATTTCCTTGACTCAATTAATTAAGTTGTTTAGATTTAATCTTAGAAATTAAATTAGTTAAGAGGAATAACCATTCATACATATAAGTAGTAGAGAAGTGCAAACCCTAGACCCTTTTATCAAGTGAATCAAAACATCAGCTTTTAGTTACTTTTATTGTTTTAAACTTCAATTAAACCTTTTCATTACTTAGCAATTTAAATTTCTTTAATTACTTGTTACTTTTAATTTGATAATCAATTACCCAGTTTGGCTTCCTTGTGAGACAACCTTGGGGCGATCACCTTTGCTACAGCTACCTCGTATACTTGCGAGTGACGCTTTGTGGTAGAGTTAATTTAAGCGCAACAATATGTCGATTCAGGACATGTTAGGGTAGTTTTCTCTCTTTTGTTCTTTTTATTATTTTACACACATTGGGGACAATGTGTGTCTTAAGTGTGGGGGAGGGGCATATTTTATAAATTGAGCTTTTCTTTTCATTTTTTATCGTTGGTTGCATTTTTCTCAATTAGTTTCTTTGATTTTATTTTTTTGGATTCAAGTAAACTTGATTGCTATTATAATATGAAGTGAAATGGTTCCTCTTTTCATTAAAATAATGATTGATTTAACGAACGATAATCTCTTATTGAGGTTGACTCGATTTTCTTAATTAATTGCTAAAGACTAAATCTGATAGTTTGAATTAGATAGTTGATTGATGAGAATTGCACATCTGAAGTTTAAAACCTTAGTTACTTTTTTTAGCATAGCCCAATTCTTTAGATACTTGAGTCGAAATTAGTATGATATCTTTATTATCTTAAATTCTTGACCACTTTGCTATAAATAAAATTTAAATAAATAAATTAATTAAACCAATTTTTTAGGAGCTTTGAAAATTTATCCCTGTTTCTCTAATTTTAACTCTTGAATTAAAACAAATGAGTTGGAATCATGAATAGTGTAAGTAGCCATTTGAATGATGATTCTAACTGAGTAATCGGGGGTCAGCATCACAAATGTTTACTTTTGCGTCAAAAAGTTAGTATCAGTTCAAACAAGTCGGGCTCCTTTTGAAAAAAAAAATTAATTAATATTTCACGTAATGCATTTTATGAAGGGGGTCAAAGAACTTAAGTGAAAACTTACTTCCTTACTTTGTTCATGACTTTTGAGTTCTTGGAATTTTATGCTCAATCTTTTAACTTTGATCTTTTAAATTTTAGATCTGTTACATTTTTGTTTTGAAACTTCTTAATTCAGCCACCATGTTTGAGATTTAGTTTTTGGTTGAGAATGTTGGATTTTCTAATTCAAATATTGTAAAAAAAAACTTTTGTTTTTCTTTGGATATAGAGGGGTCTTTCATTTCTACTTATTATAGTGATTTGGTTTGCTTGAGGACAAGCAAAAATAAAGTATGTGGGAATTCGATAAGTGTATAATTGATGATATTTTTGTCCCTATTTCTTAATATATTTATTGTCAAATTGAGTTTAATTTGTTTGTTCAAATGTTTAGTAGGGTTGATTCCAGGAACTTTTGACACGTTGAGACCTTATGGTTATTTAGGCTGGAATCATGGATGAAAGACAAGGAAAGAAGCTATTTTGGGAAGATTCTTTAAGTGACACACCCAGTGACATGTGCATGTCCATGGCCATGTCATTCAACTACTTTACAGAATGTTTGACATGCCTAGAGACATGGGCATGTCAATGAATGTGCCATTACTCCTGATTTATAGAAGCTGTGACACGCCCAATGACACGGGTGTGTCTATAACCGTATCCCTAACTCAATATTGTAGTAGCAACAACACGTCCAAGGACATGGGCATCACTGCCCATGTCATTAAAGTTCAAAACAGCACCGTTGACACACCCACAGACATGAGCATGTCCATGGGCATGTATATATGGGCTATACAATCTGAGTTAAAGAGCAAATTTGGGGATAGAGAATATAGAGTTTATTTTGCATAGCCGACCTCCCAATAAAAAGAGAGTTTTTGGAAGCCAAGAGTGAAGGTGAAGACTCGATTCCTGTGAGATTTAATCCAAGATCCGAGGATTAAAGTGAAGAAACACAAATCATTCATTATGGATTGTTTCAATTCTTTTATTTATTTCCTATGTTTTGTTTTTCTGGTTATGAACATGAGCTAAACATTTTATCTATCTAGATATTGATGAACCCTAGCTTTATTATATGGATTGATTAGATCTTATTAAATTAAATCATTTGATTGAGTTGTTTTATCCTTTTAATTCTTAATTTCTTATTTCCACTTGATAATAACATGCTTATTGATTGGTTGCAGTTTTCATATTATTGACTTGAGAAAGCTTGATATGAACAGAATGCTCATTAGGATTGAGGGTTGATTGGAGTGCTAGAGATAGACTTACAAGACCCTTTTGTTTAAAGTTCCTTGTTCTTATTGCAAGATCTATTTAATTATGCTTGAGAAGAGATTCCTAGCATTCTACTTAGTGATTAGGGATTAGTTCACTTGAGAGAGGTTTTAATCTAATTTTAGGGAATGCCAATTCAGCTCTTTTATTTGATTTAATTGAATTGATATTCATAAATACTTTTCATGGCTGGGGGGATTCAATATCTGGATAGTACTTTCATCACCTACTTTTGTTGCACAATATTCAATTTTTCTTCACTTTAGTTTATTGAGTAATTTTTTTTATTTTAATCATCACACAAACTATTGATTCACTAAATAATAGTTAAAATTTGCACTAATATTTGACCTTGTCTCCAGTGGAACGATATCTTACTCATCTTTTAATACTTGAGTGACCCGTGCACTTGTGGTAACACTTCGATAGCATAGATCTGTCGTAAAAAACCCTAGAACTTATATTTCTAATTCATTCTTAGGGTAGTTGAATGCATAATTTCAATATCAAATTTTACCTCTCGGTCCTTCATTCAATATCTAGAGATCAATAGATAGCTAATCTATCAACCTAACATTCAATCCAATGCAATCAACCAACAACAAGGTATATTAATAGAAATATCAAATCAAGTCATTCAATCAAATCTACTACAAATCCTAGGCATGAGTAATTTACTTCAACAATATAGGTTAAAAATATGTAAACATATTTACTTCAACAATATAGGTTAATAATTACTATTATATTTGAGGTTACTTTGGATTCTTTTGAATAAAAAATCAACTATTCACATTTTCATCCATCCTTAAACTTGTATCCATAGTTAAATACATAACCAATAATTTATATATATTAATTTATATCCAACTAAACATTTGTATATGAATATAATACTCACACATATAATCCAATAACCGTTGTGCTCTACTAACACTACTATAAAGTGACACTCGCAAGTATATGAGATAGTTGTAGCATTGGTGATTGCCACAAGGTTGTCTCATAAGGAAGGAATTGTTTTGCAATAGTTTGATTAAAACAAATAAATTTAAAAGGATGAGTGTGTAGTGTTTGCAATGTTGTTGAAATTGTAACAAAAGTATAATAGCAGGTGAACAATTATCAGAATGCTTAGAATTGGTTTAATTCTTGGAAAGGTACCTAGGGTTATAGATCGACTTAATCAAATCTTAATTCTCAAATTATGCATTATTATAACCTTATAATTTAATTTGTTCCTTGTGTTTAATTTAACAATTATCAATTCATTAGTTCTCACATTCATGAATTAACAACAATCAATTATTTTAGTTTGCAAATTAAAAGAACCCTAGAACTTATATTTCTAATTCATTCTTAGGGTAGTCGATTATATAGTTCCAATATCAAATTTCACCTCTCGATCATTCATTCAATATCTAAGATCAATAGGTAGATAGTCTATCAACCTAACATTTAATCCAATACGATCAACTAATAACAAGGTATATTAATGGAAATATCAAATCAAGTCATTCAACAAATCTACTACAAACCCTAGGCAAGAGTAAATTAGCTCATCATCAATTTAAAATAAGCATTCATCTCAATATAAATCAAACCAAAATTATATTTTATAATATTAATATTCATAATAAAACAACAACAATCGAGAAAGAAATTAAAAGAGAGAATATGAAAAACTCCTTTGAAGATGCTAAGAGTTGAACTTCTAGTCTTCCTCCTAGCTCCACTTCGAATATGATGAATGTAGACCCTTAATTTTTGACCCAGTCCAGTTCGATATTTTTAAATAGTCCAAAATAATTTTTGTGGTATTTATAATAATATTTATTACTTATAGTATTTGATTTTAATTAAAATAAAAAAATATAAAAAAAGAAGAAGAAAACATAAAAAATAAATTCAAAATAAAAATCGGCGACGGAAAATTTTCATCGCCGAAGATGCCGTAGGAAAATCTTGCGGCGAATTGGCTGGCCTGTACCCAGTGCCAGCAGTAATTTTTTCGCCAGCACCCTTTCTCACGCCTGGCCCACAAACAATTTTGCCAAAACCCTATTCTACTTGGTTTTTAATTTTATTTCCTAAAAAGTTTTTATTTCCTTAGCCAATTAGTATTAGGTTTTTATTTTTTCTTATAAATACCACATTAAAGACACACATTGAGCATCTGAAATATTTTATTGGACTTTGGACTTTTGGATTTTTTCAACAAAATAAGAGAATCTTGAAGGAACAAGAGGCAGTGAGCAAGCAACAACAATCCATCAAAGGCAGCCTATACTGCCTTTATTATTGTTCATCCATAATTCAAAAGATTGTGGTGGAACCAACAACGGAGGTTTGAATCTCTATTTCTTTACTTATCTTTACAGTAGCTTCATCATTCAAATTGAATTAATTGTTTTAATGGGCAATAGATGATCAATTATTCTATTTACCATCTAAACTCTATTTAAAACCCTAAAAAGTATTTTTTCAAAACTCTAAAACCTTAATACCCGTAAAACATATTTTTGAAATCTAAAACCCTAATTACACTTTTCTAAAACCAGAAAACAATAATCTGTTTTCTCAAAACCATAATCAATTCTATTTTTATAAGATTTATAGTAGCTTATTTCTTCCAATTCTGAAACCCTATTTTCTAAATCTTAAACCCTAAAATCTTAATTTTCAACACCAAAACCTACAACCCTAAAAGCCAGTTTCCAAAATTTTCTACGGTCCTGCCACTTGACCCTGCCCGCTAACCGGCTAGCAGGACCACCGTATGGGCTCGTCGAAGGGGTCAATGTTTATTTTTTTATTATAAGTTTTTATGTTTAACTTTCTTTATTATGATTATTCAAAATACAGTAGTTTTATTAAAAATACAAACCTAAACCCTAATTTATTTAAACCATAAATCTTAATTAATTCTATTTTCCAAATTACACAGTAGCTTGTTCCTTTCAAATATCTAAAGATTTTATTTTATTTTCATAAGCTTCAATCTTGTTTACTTAAACCCTAAAGTTATATACTTTTTGTTTTGTTTAAATTAGATGAATGATTTATTTATGATGATAGTTGTTTACTTTCATTGATTTTCTTTGGTTTCAAAACATTGTAAGAGGTGTGTTTCCATTATTGGATACCTCATTAATTAATTTTCATGTAATTTAAATTGTTCTTATATTTTGGGATTAATGTAAATGACACATTTCCACCTTTTGGTGGGTGTCCTATTTAGTTTTAGACCTTGAATGATGTAAGGACATGTTTCCATTCTCGGATGGATGTCCATTTATTTGTTTTGTTTGGACATTGCTTTGATTTTAATATAATGATGCTTTATTTTAATAGTTGCATGTAATATGGATAATATTGTTATATTTAAGAATTTTATAATATTAAGACCTGCAAAGGAGGCCGGTTTCACTAAATCAGGCATTGAGGGGGTGCTGGGCCATTTCTCACCTTCCCCACACGTACCCAACTTTCTGAACCCATTAAGGGGTTGTGGATTCCTTAGGAATCGAGTCATCCACCCCTTTCTTTTTCCCGGCCCGTCCGGGTGGCCACTCCATTTTCTCTAGACTTAGGCTCGTGTTCTCTAAGGCCCTGAGCCTAAATAGTACCGAAGTCGCAAGAACCATTCCATCGGGAGTGAAGGCAAAAATCCCCGCTCACAATGGCGACTCTATTAGGGATAAGAGAAGTTGATTCCATTGGTCTTTATATTATTCTTTTCTTTCTTATCATGATATTATCCATTGCATCATATTAAATTGCATCATGTGCGTGAGTTAGGATGTCCGTGTTACCCGTGTTGTTTTATGTAAGGGATACCATACTTTCACTCAAGGTATGGAGATCGAGCATGGCATAACCACTCATAGCCTTGTACCATTTGGTATATACTTGCTATGGAAACCTAAGCCTTTTCAATGCAAAGACTAAAGCTCATGTAATTGGCCTAGTTACTTTCCTTAGGTTTTTACCCCAAATGCTTGTTGTTTGACTATAGTTAATTTATCTTGGTTTAAATCATGGCTTATTTATTTTGTTCCTTTTATAATATGACCTAAGTACATTGTAAGCTCAAAATAAATTTTTCCTTAAAATCCAAAAGATCAAAGTTATTTTCAAAACTTTTCAAGATGGTCTTTGGACATAAAACTTTTCTAAAAACAAATTAAAATTTATTTTCTCATGACTCAATACAAAGTCAAAAATCCATTACTTTTCTTTTTTACAATGGCTTTTTCAAACAAAATTATTTTTGCATTTCATCCAACCTTTAAAAGAGCTTACAAATTATTTAGGTCAACTATGAAAATACCAAAAATCAATTGTGAGCCTAGTTTATACTAAGAGTTATTAATCATGGGCTTATTTTTGGTATGAATCATTAGTTACTTTTTCAAGTGAGAAATCTATTTATAATAAATCTCTTAATTTAGTTTTAATCCAATATAGCATAAAAGCTACTTTAGTTGGTTGAATGAATTAAAACCTAATTAATGGGAATTATCATGAACTGATTTCCATTTTTAAAATATAACTATTGGTTAAAACATCCGAGAGAATTTTTCAAAAATAAGATACCCCATGTTGGTATTTTGTTAACCATATTACCTAGGAAAAGAGACTCGCCATTCATGTGTGGATGTTATAAGGTTGGAAGGGACGTTCTACTTATCTTTGTCTATTGTTTGTGCATACATGCATACATACACTTGCATCACATATCATTAATCATTTTTGTCTCACAGCCCTGGATTACGACAGTTTAAAAACTTAGGATAATCCGACGTACGCCGGAGATGAAGAATCTAGCAGCGACTCAATCACTTTTTCACCAAAAGCAATGGAGCCTGAACAAATTCTAAGAATGGTGGATGACGCCCTCAATGCTAAAATGGAAGAACTAAAGGAGACCCTAGCTGAGATCATGAAGAATCAAATGACTAAAATGTTTGGGAATAATGTCGAAGCATCCGCAAGCACCAAGGAAGATAAGGGGAAGGCTAAGGTTGGTGAAGTGACTTTTGATGATGATAAGGTGATCATTGATGATGATGATGATTGGGCTCAATACTTCCAAGATCCTCAAGACAAGAAGAAGGAACCAAAGGTCGTTGAAAGATCAACTGTGGAGAAAACTGATACTTCAATTGTTGAAAAGATGATTGCTGATCTGGAAAAGAAGTTTGAAAAGAAGCTAAAAATCGAAGAGATGTCCGAGATTGACAAATTGTTTGAACAAGATGAGGAGGTCCCTTATAAATTCAAGATGCCTTCCGTTGCTAGGTACAATGGTACTGGAAAGCAGTACATCACTGCCATGCAATCTGCCCGAGCCACTAAGGCTCAAACTCTATGGTATTTCATTCTCTCATTGGACCTGATTGTCTAAAATTAGCTCAACACCTTAGAGAAAAGTACTCAAAAAGATTGGGATATGTTGTATAATGCTTTCATTCAGCAATATGGGTACAATGTCGAGCTGGAAGTTACCGTGATGAAGGTGGAAACCATTAGGCAAAAACCCAATGAGAATTTTATGGACTATGTGAAGAGATGGAGGAACAAGGCGGCTTTGCTCAAGAAGAGGCCCGATGAATTAGATCAGATCAGAATGATAGTCAAAGGTGTCCTGCCTAACCTTTATGAGAGGCTATCTCACACCCTTATAAGGGATTTCAAAGATCTTCTCCAAGCTGGTATGCAAATTGAAGAATGGAAAAGATAGAAGAATCACTTTTCAATAAGAAGGAATGAGAAAGGAAACTACTAGTCGGGCAATCAAAGCACACAAAAAGAAGTTAATGTTAATGCCAAGGAGGAATGAGGCAATTTTTGAAATTAGCAAAGCCACTGTCTTGGGTTCTCAATAAGCTACAAAAGAAGGGATTGTTACAACCCTTGACTCCTCGTCCTTTGCCTAATCCTCTTCCACCTAACTTTGATACTAATGCATTTTGCCAATTCCATCAAAGGCCTGGACACGAAACGAACAATTGTATGAAGTTGAGGCATGAGCTCCAAAATTTAATTGATAATGGAAAGTTGCCTGAGCCAGATAAGCCCAATACCAAAAGTAATCCTCTGCCTAAGTTCAATAGAGTGCCACAACCAGCAACTTTCATGGTAGGAGGAGGATTGGAGGAAGATCTTGTCTTATCCTCCTTTCAAGATGGGAATATTGAAGATGTGAAAGGAGAAGAAGCTTAACTCAACAAACTTCCCTTGGCTTGTTTATTTTTTTATTTTATTTGGTGTTTTATGGAACAATTATATTTTATAAAATTAAGATTGTTTGAATAAATTAATTTCATCAAAATTTTTGTTGGCCTTTGTTCATTTTGGTGCTCAACCAATGAGGAATCTAGCTTAATGTTTATAAATTAGCATATCTATGCATCATGATTTGAATGACTTTACTAGATGAGGGAATTACTCTATAGCATTGAGTTGTGTATGCTTACTTAGAGAGGGCTCCTATATAATTACCTTTGTCTAGGTCCTAGTCAGTCATAGAACATGCTTTGACAAACTTTCGAGGAGAAATTGAACTTTGCTTATTTAAGAGAGAAATGATCTCGGATACAAGTACCCAAATCCAATTCAATCACGGGTCCAAGTGCCCGAATTAAATTCAATCTCGAGTCTAAGTACCCAAATTGAATCCAAGTACCCATCCTCATCCAAAATTTGTTCAAAGTCATGTTGCTTTTAACTCTCTTCTACTGAAAGTCTCAGATCATTCAAGCAGGGGGTAAACTGTAGACCCTTAATTTTTGACCCAGTCCAGTCCGATATTTTTAAACAGTCCAAAATAATTTTATGATATTTTTAATAATATTTATTACTTATTGTATTTGTTTTTAATTAAAATAAAAAAAATAAGAAGAAAAGATAAAACCCAGCCCAGCGTTCGCAGTAATTGTTTTGCCAGCACACTTTCCCACCCCCAGCCTGCGTGCGGTTTTGCCAAAACCCTATTCTACTTGGTTTTTAATTTTATTTCCTAAAAAGTTTTTATTTCCTTAGCCAATTAGTATTAGGTTTTTATTTATAAATACCACATTAAAGACACAGATTGAGGATTTGAAATATTTTATTGGACTTTGAACTTTAAGATTTTTTCGGCAAAACAAGAGAATCTTGAAGGAGCAAGAGGAAGTGAGCAAGAAATAACAATCCATCAAAGGCAGCCTACACTATCTTTATTATTGTTCAAATAGAATTCAAAAGATTGTGGTGGAACCAACAGCTAAGGTTTGAATCTCTATTTATTTGCTTATCTTTACAGTAGCTTCATCATTCATATTGGATTAATTGTTTAAACGTGCAATAGATGATCAATTATTCTGTTTACCATCTAAACTCTATTTAAAACCCTAAAAAGTATTTTTTTCAAAACCCTAAAACCTTAATACAAGTAAAACATATTTTTGAAATCTAAAACCCTAATTACACTTTTCTAAAACCACAAAACAATAATTTGTTTTCTCAAAACCATAATCAATTCTATTTTTCTAAGATTTACAGTAGCTTATTTCCTCTAATTTCGAAACCCTATTTTCTAAATAACTCTAAAATATTAATTTTCAACACCAAAACCTACAACACTAAAAGCCAGTTTCCAAAATTTTCTGGGGCGCTGCCCCTTGACCCCGCCCGCTAACTGGCAAGCAAGACTGCCGTATGGGCTTGTCGAAGGGGTCAATGTTTATTTGTATATTATAAGTCTTTCAAGACTGCCGTATGGGCTTGTCGAAGGGGTCAATGTTTATTTGTGTATTATAAGTCTTTATGTTTAACTTCTTTTATTATGATTATTCAAAATACAAACCTAAACCCTAATTTATTCAAACTATAAATCTTAATTAATTTTATTTTTCAAATCACACAGTAACTTGTTCCTTTAAAATATCTAATGATTTTATTTTATTTTCATAACTTCAATCGTATTTACTTAAACCCTAAAGTCATATACTTACTATTTTGTTTAAATTAGATGAATGATTTATTTATGATAAATGGTTGTTTACTTTTATTGATTTGCTTTGGTTTCAAAACATTATAAGAGGTATATTTCCATTATTGGATACCTCATTAATTAATTTTCATGTAATTTAAATTGTTCTTATATTTTGGGATTAATTTAAAGGACACATTTCCACCTTTTGGTGAGTGTCCTATTTAGTTTTAGACCTTGAACGATGTAAGGACATGTTTCCATCCTCGGATGGGTGTCCATTTATTTGTTTTGTTTGGACATTATTTTGATTTTAATATAATGATTCTTTATTTTAATTGTTGCATGTAATATAGATAATATTGTTATGTTTAAGAATTTTTTAATATTAAGACCTGCAAATGAGGCTGATTCCACTAAATCAGGCATTGTGGTGGTGCTGGGCCATTTCTCACCTTCCTCACACGTACCCAACTTTTCGAACCCATTAAGGGGTTGGGGATTCCATAGGAATCGAGTCATCCACCCCTTTCTTGTACCTGGCTCGTTAGGGGGCGACTCCATTTTCTTCGGGCTTTGGCCCGTGTTCTTTAAGGCCCCGAGCCTAAATTGTTACAAAGTCGCAAGAACCATTCCACCGGAAGTGGGGTAAAAATCCCTATTCGCAATGAAGAACTAACAAGCCTTCTTCAATCAATGGCTCTCCTCTTTAAAGATGGAATGGTAACTCTCTCAAGCCCCCAACTCCTCAATCAAGCTTTCTTCAAACCCTAATCTTCATAATAGCTTGCTCACCCAATTTTATCCCAAAAATATTAAGAGTCTTGTCTATGGAAGAAATGGAAGATGAAGATGAAGATGATGTTCATGGTCTCTTCTCTATACCAAGAACAAAAAGATCAACTAAGAATAAGATGATAAAAGTGGAGAATGAATGGTCTTTTAATGTTTCCAATGAGTTCCCCCATCACTCTCTCTTCCAATCAGGTATTTTTTTAATTGCCAATTTCTTTTCCAACTCACCTCACTCCCATTTGTCCCCTCCTTTTTCCTTTTTTAAATCTTTCATTCCATAAAATAAGTCACATATTACATATTTTATTATTTTTTTTCAAAATAAAATGCATGTTGTCTCCCACTTGTCCCTTAACTCATGCAAACAATTCAAAGAATTCACACAAGACACGACCAAGACAGTGAGTGACTTGGCTGTGTCTATCAATTTTTCCTTAGACACGACCAATTCACTTGGATGTGTCCTTTATTGCCTTGAATTTATTTTTTTTAGGAGTGACATGGTGACATGATAGTGTCTCTTGGATATGTCCTCTTCTACCTCTCTTGTCATTTTGCTTTCTTTAGGTGTGACACGGCCAAGACAGTGAGTGACACGGTCTAGATGGTGAGTGACACGGCCAAGACAGGGGGGTGTGTCGCATGCTGATGGCATGGTGATTGGCTAAGGTGGCTAGTGGTGAAGATTAAGTTAACAAAGGCTAGGATGAAAGGTTTATGTGAAAAATAGATGATTGTTTTTGGAAACAAACAAAACCCAATAGTTTTTGGAAACTATAGACCCTTAATTTTTGACCCAGTTTGGTCCGATATTTTTTATATAGTCCAAAATAATTTTGTGGTATTTTAATTAAATAATATTTTTTTATTACTTATTATTTATAATTTTTAATAAAAATAAAAATAGTAAATAAATAAAAAATAATAAAAATAAAAATCGATGATGAAAAAATCGGCAACGAAAAAATTCATCGCCGAAGGTTGAATCGGCCTAGCCAATTCGCCCGTAGGAATTTCCTGCAGGAGAAATGGCCTTGGGCCATTTTGCTGTAGGAAATTCCTATGGCAAATCAGTCCGCAATGATTTTCCCTCGCTCGAAAGTTTTCACCCGTAGTAATTTTCAGCGCTCGCAATTCTTGGCCCGCAGTAGTCTTTTTGCCAACGCAATTTTCCAATGCAGTTTTTTCCTAAACCAAATTATATTTAGTTTTTATTTCTTTTCCTAATTAGTTTTAGTTTCCTTAGACAATTAGAAGTAGGTTTAAGATTTTTTTTCCTATAAATACACATTAAAGCACAGAATTAGGGGTCGAAAAATTTATTTTTCTGGAGAGAAATTTGGACTTTTGATCGGGGAGAAATTTTGGACTTGACCTTGGATTTTGGATTTCTTCTGCCAACCTCAAGCTTGAAAGAACAAGAAGCATTCATCAATCCATCAAAGGCAACAACATTGCCTTTGTTATTGTTCATCCAGAAATAAGTTTTTGGTGGAACCAACTATGCAGGTTTGAATCTCTATTTTCTTTGTTTATATTTACAGTAGCTTCATCAAATTGGATTAATTATTTCATCATACAATTTGATCATTTATTCAACAAACCATCCAAACTTTATTTGAAACCCTAAAAACTATTTTTCAAAACCCTAATTCCTTAATACCTTAAAACATATTTTTGAAATCTGAAACCCTAATTACACTTTTCTAAAATCATAAAATAATAAATTGTTTTCTTAAAACCTTAACCTAATCTCTAATTCAAACATCCAGTAACCTTATTTTTCAAATATCAAAATGTTTAACCTTAATTAATTCTTCTTTCCAAAATCACACAGTAAGCATTATTCTTTTAAAAAGTAACATTAGTTTCTTCTAATCTCGAAACCCTATTAGCGGGACCGCCGTATGGGCTCTATTCAATATTTATTTGTGTATTATAAGTCTTTATATTTAAATTCCTTTATTATGATTATTCAAAATATAGTAGCTTTATTCAAAACACAAACCTAAATCCTAATTTATTCAAACCATAAATCCTAATTTAGTGGAGTTATCCTAGTGAATAAAATTATAAAAAGATTTGATGCTTTATGATTTAGGATTTGATGCTTTGCCGTGATCAAACCATAGTTTCAAACCATAAAACCCTAACTAAACCTACCTTTTTTTAAGTCACAGTAACATTATCTTCATAAAAAAAATTTAAAACCCTAAATCTTTAAAACATCCAATAGCTATGTTATTACTTTAAAATATTTCTCAAAAAATTAAACTTGTATATATAAAACCCTAGAAACTCTACTTAATGCATGAACTCCTAAAGTTACTATATTTACTATTTTATTTAAATTGGATGAATGTTTATTATATATTTTGATTGATGTTTGATATCTTTGATGAATGATTTATTTATTATGAATGGTTATTTACTTTTATTGATTTAATTTCATTTCCAAATATTCTAAGAGGTATGTTTCCATATTTTTGGGTACCTCATGTCGTGAGCATAATGTAATTTATTTTTATTTTAAAGTTTTTGAACAAATGTAAAGGGCATATTTCCATCTTTCAGTGCGTGTCCTATTTAGCTCAGACATGAACGATGTAAGGACATGTTTCCATCTTCGGATGGATGTCCATTTATTTGCTTTGTTTGGACATTATTTTGATTTTAATATAATGATGCTCTATTTTAATTGTCGCATGTAATATGGATAATATTGTTATACTTAATAATTTTATAATATTAAGACTTGCAAAGGAGACCAGTTCCAATGAACCAGGCATTGTGGGGGTTCTAGGCCATTTCTCACCTTCCCCGCACGTACCCAACTTTCTAAACCCATTAGGGGGTTGGGTATTCCTTAGGAATTGAGTTGTCCACCCCTTTCTTTTTTCTGGCCCGTCCAGGTGGCAACTCCATTTTCTCTGGGCTTAGGTCCGTGTTCTCTAAGGCCCCAAGCCTAAATAGTACCGAAGTCGCAAGAACCATTCCACCGGGAATAGGGGAGAAAATCCCAGCTCATAGTGGCGAGGGGGATAAGAGAAGTTGATTCCATTGGTCTTTATATTATTCTATTCTTTCTTATCATGATATTATCCATTGCATCATATTAGATTGCATCGTGTGCGTGAGTTAGGACGCCCGTGTTACTCGTGTTGTGCTATATGAGGGATACTATACTTTCACTCAAGGTATGGAGATCGAGCATGGCATAACCTCTCATACCCTCATACCATTTGGTATATACTTGCTATGGGAATCTATGCCTTTTAACCCAAAGACTAAAGCTCATGTAATTAGCCTAGTTACTTTCCTTAGGTTTTACCCCAAATGCTTGTTGTTTGAGTATGGTTAATTTATCTTGGCTTAAATCATGGCTTATTTGGTTTGTTCTTTTCCTAATATTACCTAAATACATTGTGAGCTTAAAATAAAATTTTCTTTAAAGTCCAAAAGACCAAAGCAATTTTCAAAACTTTCATGATGGTCTTTGGACATTAAACTTTTCTTAAAACAAATCAAAAATCCAAATACTAAGCCCAAAATCCATTTTTTCTAAAATCTTTTTACAATGGGCATAGAAACAAAATTATTTTCATCCAACCTTTTTTACAAAGAGCTTGCAAATTATTTAGGTCAATTACGAAATACCAAAAATCAATTGTGAGCCTAGTTTATACTAAGAGTTATTAATTATGGGCTTGTTTTTGGCATGAATCATTAGTTACTTTTTCAAGTGAGAAATCTATTTATAATAAACCTTTTAATTTAGTTTTAATCCAATATAGCATAAAGCTACTTTAGTTGGTTGGATGGATTAAAGCTTAATTAATGGGAATTATCATGAATTGATTTCCATTTTTGAAAATATAACTATTGGTTGAAACGCCCAAGGGAATTATTCGAAAAACAAGATACCCCATTTTGGTATTTTGTTAACCATATACCTAAGAAAAGAGACTCACCATTCGTGTGTGGATGTTATAAGGTTGGAAGGAACGTCTTAATTATCTTTCTTTATTGATTGTTTGTGCATACATGCATACATTTGCATCTCATATCATTGATCCTCTCTGGCTCACAGCCCTGGATTACGATAGTTCAAAAGATTATGACAATTCGACCTACGCTGGAGACGAAGAATCTAGTAGCAACTCATTCACTTTTTCACCAAAAGCAATGGAGCCTGAACAAATTGAAAGAATGGTGGATGATGCCCTCAATGCCAAGATGGAAGAAATAAAAGAGGCCTTGACTAACACCATGAAGAACCAATTGGCTGCAATTTTAGGAAATCATGTCGAAGCATCTACTAGCACTAAGAAGCCAAAGGAAATAGGGAAGACTAAAGTTGGTGAAGTGATTTTTGATGATGATAAGGTGATCATTGATGATGATGATGATTGGGCTCAATACTTCCAAGATCCTCAAGACAAGAAGAAAGAACCAAAGATTGTTGAAAGATCAGCTATGGAGAAAACCGAAACTTCTGATGTTGAAAAGATGATCTCGGATTTTGAAAAGAAATTTGAGAAGAAGCTGAAACCAAAGAAATGTTTGAAGTTGACAAATTATTTGAGCTAGACAAAGAAGTGCCATACAAATTCAAGATGCCATCTTTTGCAAAGTTTGATGGAACCGAAAATCCTCACCTCCATATGAAGCAGTATATCACTGCTATGCAGTCTGCCCAAGCTACTAAGGCTCAAACACTAAGGTCCTTTATGCTCTCATTGGATCCTATTATCCAAAATTGGTTCAATACCTTAGAAGAAGGAACACAAAAGAGTTGGGATATGCTATACAAGGCATTCATCCAACAATATGGATACAATGTTGAAATGGAAGTTACCTTAATGGAAGTTGAGTCCATTAGGCAACGACCAAATGAAAATTTTGTGGACTATATGAAAAGATGGAGAAATAAGGCCGCTTTGCTCAAGAAAAGGCCCGATGAATCTGATCAAATAAGGATGATTGTGAGAGGGGTGTTGCCTAGTCTTCGTGAAAGGATGTCTCATACACTCATCCATGATTTCAAAGATCTCCTCCAAGCTAGTCTGCAAATCGAAGAATGGGAAAGAGAGAAGAACCATTTTTCAATAAAAATGAATGAGAAAGGGAACTACCAGTCTGGAAATCAAAGCACGTAAAAAGAAGGTGATGTCAATACAACTGGTCAAGCAAATAGAAGGCAGTTTTTAGATATGGGGAAGCCTTTATCTTGGGTCTTCAACAAGCTACAAAAGAAGGGACTATTACAGCCATTGGCCCCTCGACCTTTGCCTAATCCTTTACCCCTAAAATTTAATACTAAGGCTTTTTGTCAATTTCATCAGACTCAAGGACATGAGACTAATAGATGTACCCAATTGAAGCATGAGATCCAAGATCTAATCGATAATGGTAAGCTACCTGAGCCGAACAAGCCCAATACCAAGAATAATCCTTTGCCTAAGTTTGGAAGAGTACCTCCACCAGCAACCTTCATGATGGGAAAAGGATTGGAAGATGATTTTGTTTTATCATCCTTTCAAGATGGAAAAATTCAAGATGTGAAAGGAAAAAAAGCTTAACTCAACAAACTTTCCTTAGCTTGAATATTGCTCTATTTATTTTGCTTTCTTTAATATTTAATTGGAACAATTGTGTTTTAAATTTAAAGTTGTTTGAATAAGTTACTTTCATCAAAATTTTTGTTGGTCTTTGTTCATTTTGGTGCTCAACCGATAAGGAATCTAGCTTGATGTTCATAAATTAATGTGTCTAGGCTTCATGATTTGAATGACTTTACTAGATGAGGGAATTGCTTTATAGCATTGAGTTGTGTATGCTTACTTAGAGAGGGCTCCTGCATAATTACCTTTTTCTAGGTCCTAGTCAGTCTTAGAACATGCTTTGATAAACTTTCGAGGTGAAATTGAACTCTGCTTATTTAAAGGAGAAACGATCTAGGCATTGTTTGGTTAGCCAACAACTAGTATCCACCCAATTAGATATCAATCCCTAGTTGTCCCTTTGAGCTTTCATAAAATTTTAGCTTTCTTTTCATTGGCTTACAAACCCCAATAACCTACCCTGAGCTGTTGTGATACTTTTGAGAAGTCTTATGATCACTAAGGTTAAGAGGCAACAAGATTAAAGAAAGGAATGAATAGTCAAGACCATAGGCGTAGTTGATGTTTTCAAGACTATAAGGATAGTTGAAGTTCACCTAATATCTCCAATCTATCAAGATAACATCAGAGTAACAAATTATTTATCCCTGTTAAAGGAGATTTATACCACCCCACTCATCCATTATTGGAAACCCAAGTTGGTACAAACAAGACAACTCTGTTTGAGCTAGAACAAAAAAAAAGAAAAAAAAGAAAAAAAGAAAGAAAATAAAATAAAAGAAGAAAGGAAGAAAGGAAAAAAAGAAAAGAAAAAATAAGAAAAAATATAAAACCTAAAATGGTTCAAAAAACCAACCAAGTTCTCTTTTACCTAAGACAGCCAAAGGCTTCCATTTAGTCTATAAGGACAGTTTGACTTGAATTGGTCCAACCCAACTAAAGTTTCGAAGGAGAAAAATTCATCCAATTTTTGAAAGTTTTATACTTGACAGTCCTACAACGAAGAAGGACAAAATGATAAAATGCTCAAAGAAAGGGAGGAGTAAGAAAAATGAAAAGAAAAGAAAAGGGAGAAGAAGAAAAGAAACAAATTTGGGTACCAAACTTTATGCAAAGAAACAAAGATTGTTCCAATCAAGATCCAGATTATTGCCAAGAAGATAGAAGGAATTTGGAGTCTAGCAAGATTGCTCCAGGAATTTGGAGTCTAGCAAGATTGCTCCCAACTGTCTAAAGTTCCAACAAGAAATTTGTAGTGTGAGAATTTATCCATTGTGTCACATCAGGTCCAACTCAAAATGGCCTTCACTTAAACCCATGTCCCTTATAGACCCCATTTCAAGCCTATCAAAGACCTGTTGATCTCTCTTGGTAGGTAGAGTCTATTAGTGGAGATAGTTTGAATAAGCACGCATATGAGATAGACAATATTCAAACTCAATAAGACCTTTGGCCAAGTAATGTATATGGCCCTATCTGAAGTGCAACAAATCTTACTTAAATAGAAATGATTCATGAGTTTAGTCCGATAACTAGGGTTGTCATGTTATAGATATGTTAATTTGAAAATTGAGTCCTGAGATAAATTGGCATTAATTTGGCAAAGCCAACATTTGATTTCAAAATCAAAATTCAAAATTCAAAAATGTCTTTGTCATACAAAGACTTCAAGTTAAGGGGAGTATGTTGAACCTTGAAGGACACATTGGGCAAGGAAATGTTGATGATAAAAAAAGAAGGGAAGAAAAGAGAGTTACAGTAAAAATAAAATTATATATCATCATTATTATTTTTATACTTATTATACAATATTTCCTCAATTGATACTAATTCATACATCAATAAGAAGAAGGTGGTAGATCATCAAATAAAGCTCTAAAAAAATCATCGCTTGTTGGAGGAGGAGGCAAATCACTCATCCTGAGTCCTCCCAAAGCAGGAGCACCAGAATCTCTATTACCTTAGAGTTTCAATCTATAACGGTCCTCATTAGAAGTAGACAAAAGGATCTCATGGTCATCAGCTTGGAGGCCTCTAGATGAAGAAGCACCAGGATCTCTCATCCCCTGAAACTGAAAGTCTCAGAAATTTTGCTTTGATGGATGGTACAAATTTTCAAAATGGGAAACCTGTTGACGACTAGCGACCAGCTCTTCTTGAAGTTTCTTGTTTTGTTCTTCGAGCATCCGCTGCAAGCCATAAAGGAAAAGAGTAAGAGCGTACATAATCATGCATACATATAGCATAAATTACCATGAAACAAGAAAATTTACCAGGTAGTTGATATCAATACACTGTGGATGAGATGGCATATCCGGTGGACTAGAATGAGCAAATGAAGGAGCAGTAAAAGAAGGTCCAACCTCACAATCAAATGAGCCAGCAGCCTGCAACAATCATTAAAAAAGTCAAAATAAGTTAAGAAAGAAGCATTACAATGGAAAAATGGTAAAAGTTTACCTGAGAAGTGCAAGCCCCGAGATGTGGAACAAACTCTCCTCCCTCTCCATGATGTTCCTCTTCATCTCTATCCTCATTTTCTTCAAAAATTTCCCGTACACCAACAGGAGATACATCAAAGTTCAAGAGCCCTATTTGAATAAACTAGGTATAAGATGCACCTGGTGGATAGAGAAAGGTTTCAACATCATAACCGTGTTGGGCCAACCACCATGCATTCTCTGGCATTGATGTGATATTTAAAGTATATTTCGGGCAACGCATCGGGATCCTCCGCTGCTCTAGACTAAGAAACCACTCATATACTCTCTCTCTGAGAACCAGCCACTAGACATAGGGCCGGCGATGACTCGACGAGTATGTTGAAAAGGTAGTGCGGCATTCATGGAGGAAGTCCAATTTGTCCGCTCTTCTATGTTCCACCAGGACAAATTCACCTACAAAATGACATAATGTAAGTGAACTTTTATATAAATTTTAAAGTATGCTAATGATATTTTACCTGGTCCCAGGTTAGGCAACTCAAGAAATGGCGTTGGCTGTGCACATGGTGAGAACCGAGAACTTCTACACGATCTGACAACTAAATATTTGATCTCGCATACCCGACTCTCTCTTGGGAAATACCAGGCACCCTCACAAGATTGTGCTCATATGCCCATGCCTACAACAATAATAAAAATCAAATTCATACAAGAATATGGATGGAATTTACATTGGTGAAAGAAGAGTA
The DNA here is from genome assembly GCA_947685225.1 of Garcia nutans. Lineage (NCBI taxonomy): Eukaryota > Viridiplantae > Streptophyta > Magnoliopsida > Malpighiales > Euphorbiaceae > Garcia > Garcia nutans. The sequence continues at coordinate 13,040,148 of CANTUV010000002.1, read as the reverse complement.
CCTCGACAATCACCATAAAGCCAACAAAGGACTTCTTATTTCTGCAAATTTTGTCAAGACCATGGTAAAGGCAGGCAAGACCAGCTTCACCCCAGCCATAAAGTGGTACAATCCTCATATAAGTAAGGGCCATCAATACCGACAAATAGATGGCGGATTCGATGCTGCCTAAAATGGTTGACCCGAGCAAATACAATAACAATCCTTGAGCATACTATTTGGTTGTGTCTCTGTAAACCCATCCTTCATAGTTCATCCAATAACTATGAATTGGCTCAATTTTTATCTTGAATGGCCCTTTAAATGATGGTTCCATACCAATTAATTGTTGAATTTTTTTGAAATGTCAGAATATCATTGGTAAGAGGAACCGGAAGGCCACCATACCGGATGCCAATTATAGTTGTATAATCGACCAGACCAATTTTCATCTCTCCAATGGGTAAGTGAAAAGTATGAGTTGTGTCCAACCATCATTCTGCAAGCAGCTGGATCACGCTCTGGTCTATCGAATACTCCTCGGATGGTAATTGCAAGATGAAGCTTTCAAAATCTCAATCTTGGATAATTTGCCTTACCCTAGAAGGCGCTATATCGTACCATTGTTGGGCTTTAAAGACACACCCCCCCCACCCCTGATAACGCAACGATCACGCTAACATGGAGCCAGGTAAGTCAACACGAGGTAAGTATATCATTATATCAATACTACCGATTTTTAGGCTAAATTAATTTATATTCTATTTTTAGTCTATTTATTTACTTAAATTCTTAAATATATTCATCTAATTAATTTATTTTTCCTAAAAAAAATAAAAAAATAAAAAAAAACAAAAAATATAAAATATAAAGAAAAATAAAAAAATAAAAAGAAAATGATAAAATAAAAAGAAAACAGAAAATATATAAAGAAAAAAACAAACACACAAAAAATAATAAAAAAACAAGAAAACAAAAAAAATAATTTGCTGTTAAAATAAATAATTACCTTGCTCTTTTTGATTTGAACTACGATAGAGCGGCATCCCGGCTAGTAGATTTATATTTTCATTTTCATGCTGCCGAATAATCTCTAATAACTCAGCATTAGATCGAGTTCCTGATCTTGAAGCATACATTTTTTTTTCAAAACTCTATGCTCTCTAAAATAAAAGTATCGTTATTAATGAGAGAAATGAAGAAATGAGCTTCTGTCAATGAATTGAAGAAATTAGCCGTTTATATAGAGGAATGGCAGAGAAAAAACAAAATTCAAAAAGTAAATTTCACTATTGATGAATAGTAAGTTATTATTTATAAATAGTAGGTTAATATTTACAAATAGTAAATGAATAGTAATAAATAGTGCATGAATAGTGACTACATAGTAAATAAATAAAAAACTCAATTATTCAATTTAATCAATCAAATACTTGCGTGCATATAAATATTTTTGTATTTTTAAAATATTTTTACACACAGGGAACAAGGAGAAGATATGTGCGTGTGCATAGTAAAAATTAGCTAAATTTTTTGCAAATTTCTTTAGTATACAACTGACTATAATTATCCTTAGGTTCAGAGCCTAAAATCTCTCTTAAGTCCAGAACTTAGCTCGGGTCTAGAACCCAAATTATCCTTAGGTCCAGAACCTAAAATCTCTTTTAAGTCTAGAACTTAGCTCGGGTCCAGAACCCAAATTATCCTTAGGTCCAGAACCTAAAATCTCTCTTAAGTCCAAAACTTAGCTTTGGTCCAGAACCCAAATTACCCTTAGGTCCAGAACCTAAAATTCCTCTTAATTCCAGAACTTAGCTTGAGTCCAGAATCCTAATTATTCTTAAGTCCAGAACTTAGCTCGGGTTCAGAACCCTAATTATTCTTAAGTCCAGAACTTAGCTCGGGTCTAGAACCCAAATTATCCTTAGGTCCAGAACCTAAAATCTATTTTAAATCCAAAACTTAGCTCGGGTCCAGAACCCAAATTACCCTTAGGTCTAGAACCTAAAATTACCCTTGAGTCCAGAACTTAAACCGGGTCCAGAACCCAAAACCTCAACCATCTCAGAAAAATTAAGTCTTATTACTTTTCACTATCTTTTGCTGTAATCTCAAATCGTTCAAGCAGGGGGGTAAACTGTAGACCCTTAATTTTTTACCGAGTCTGGTCCGATATTTTTTATATAGTCCAAAATATTTTTTGTGGTATTTTAATTAAATAATATTTATTTTATTACTTATTATTTATAATTTTTAATAAAAATAAAAATGGTAAATAAATAAAAAAATATAATAAAAAATAATAAAAATAAAAAATAAAAAAATCAGCGATGAAAAAATCGACGACGAATTTTTTCGTCGCCGAAGGTTGAATCGGCCAGGCCAACTCGCCTGCAGGAATTGTTTAATGCATGAACCCCTAAAGCTAATATATTTACTGTTTTATTTAAATAGGATGAATGTTTATTATATATTTTTATTGATGTTTGATATCTTTGATGAATAATTTATTTATTATGAATGGTTATTTACTTTTATCGATTTATTTTGATTTTCAAATATTGTAAGAGGTATGTTTCCATATTTTTGGGTAACTCATGTCGTGAGCATAATGTAATTTATTTTTATTTTAAAGTTTTTGGACTAATGTAAAGGGCATGTTTCCACCTTTCGGTGGGTGTCCTATTTAGCTTAGACATGAACGATGTAAGGACATGTTTCCATCCTCGGATGGGTGTCCATTTATTTGTTTTATTTAGACATTATTTTAATTTTAATATAATGATGATTTATTTTAATTGTTGCATGTAATATGGATAATATTGTCATACTTAAGAATTTTATAATATTAAGACCTGCAAAGGAGGCCAGTTCCAATGAACCGGGCATTGTGGGGTGCTAGGCCATTTCTCACCTTCCCCACATGTACCCAACTTTCCGAACCCATTAGGGGGTTGTGGATTCCTTAGGAATCGAGTCATCCACTACTTTCTTTTTCCCGGCCTGTCCGGGTGGCGACTCCATTTTCTTCGGGCTTAGGTTAGTGTTCTCTAAGGCCCCGAGCCTAAACAGTGCCGAAGTCGCAAGAACCATTCCACTGATAGTAGGGGCAAAAATTCCCGCTCACAGAAACTAATAAAATCCAAATGTGATTAACACCTTCTTTTCTTATTCAAAATCTAATTTTTCAAAGTACACAAAGACGCCCTTTAAATAGGGAAACAAGAGACGTAATGGCCATAAAACCTCATGTTGGTTACAAACAGCATAAACTCCATTTAAAACCAATAAAGTAACATTTAAAGACACAATTAATGGCCATAAAACCTCATGCCAGTCACAAACAACCATAAACTCTATTTAAAACCAATAAAGTAACATTTAAAGACACAATTAAGGTTTGAAACAGCTATTGCCCAATCTGAAAGGTGTTCCAATGAATTATGGGCTTAAATGGATTGAAATTTATAGTATATTAGCAACCAAGTGGGCTTTGATTGTTGTCTTCAAAGATGATGGCTTAAAAAAATCCCAAATGGCCTCAAAAAGAGCTATAATTTCATATTAAACATGCCACCCCCACTAAGCCCGTCTTCACTTGGGGTGTGTCTTCATCATCTTCACTAATAGAATCAAGACCAAGGCCCATGTCAAGGACATCTTGAAAGGTTGGGCTAGATGGAACTCCATCATTCTCCCCTTCTTGAAAAGATTCTACTTGCGCAGAAGTTGACATAGTGTCTTCCTTGTATTTGGCTAAGTCACTTACAATGAAGGTGTTGGAAATCTTGTAAGTTGGGGGTAGCTCAACTTTGTAAACATTCTAATTTACCTTCTTTATGACCTTGTAAGGACCTTCAGCTTTGGGCATAAGTTTATTCTTTCTTTTAGAACGGAATCGTTCCTTCCTCAAGTGAACCCATACTAGGTCACCTTCTTTGAACTCCATAATAGGTTTCAGCTTGGCTTGCATCTTGTAGGCTTCATTTTTCTTCTCAATATGTGCTTTTGCTTTAGCATGGAGTTTGAAAATTTTAGTAGCTCTATCCTTGGCCTTTAAGTTAGAGGGTATACTAGAATGTGGTTTGCTCAAATCAAGAGGAACAAGTGAATTAGCTCCATAAACTAATTCAAAGGGAGTAAAATTTGTATTCTTACTCTTCGAACTATTGTAAGCAAATTCAGCATGAGCCAACAAAGAATCCCAATTCTTCACTTTCCCCTTCAGCAAACTTCTCAAAATATTGCCCAAGCTTTGATTGACCACCTCAGTTTGTCCATCTATTTGAGGATGAAAGGTCGTGCTAAACTTCAAGGTAGTCCCTAACCTTGCCCACAAATGTCTCCAGAAATGACTCAAAAACTTTACATCTCTATCACTCACTATACTCCTAGGAATTCCATGGAGTTTTACAACATTTTCAAAGTACAAATTCAAAACATGAGATGCATCATTAGTTTTGTTACAAGCAATTAAATGAGCCATTTTTGAGAACCTATCTACTACAACCATAATGGAATCATGATTTTGTCTTGTTCTTGGCAAGCTAACAATGAAATCAATACTTACATCTTCCCCTAGTGAGCTTGGAATCAGCAAAGGCATGTATGGTCCATGAGCTTGTGTAGTAATCTTGGATTTTTTACAAGTATTACAGCCCTCAATGAGTCTTGAAACCTCTTTCCACATCTTTGGCCAATAGAAATTCTTCCTTGCCAATTAAGAGGTTTTGTCTCTTCCAAAGTGACCGACTAGGCCTCCACCATGGACTTCCTTTAGAATTGCTTCTCTTGAAGAGCTTTGAGGATCACAAATAGCATCAAGCTTGAAAAGATAACCACATGAATAAGGAAGTCCCTAAATGCACCATCTTTCCTAACTCTCTCCCAAATTTGACCGAAATCCCCATCACTCTTATACAAGGTCTTAATATCCTCAAATCCTATTACATGAGCTTTCATGGTACTAAAAATCTCATATCTCCTAGACAATGCATCGGCCACCTTATTGCTTGGACCATCCTTATACTTCACTACAAAATCAAAGGATTGCATGTATTCAACCCAAGATGCATGTCTCTTACTTAACTTAGCTTGACTTTGTATGTATTTGAGGGCTAGATGGTTAGTAAATAAGATGAATGAATTAGCCAAAAAATATGCACTCCAATGTCTTAGAGTACGAATTAAGGCATATAACTCAAGATCATTGGCAGAATATTTTCTCCAACACTCATTCAACTTTTCACTACAAAATGCAATAGGTTTGCCTTCTTGACTTAAAACAGCCCCTATCCCAACCCCACTAGCATCACACTCCAATTCAAAAGGTAAATTAAAATTAGGCAAGGCTAAAATAGGAGCTTTTGACATTGTGTTCTTTAAAGTGTTAAAAGCATGGTGGCTTGAGGTGTCAATTTAAACATCCCCTTTTTCATGCATTCTGTTATAGGACTTGTGATAATACTAAAACCCCTAATAAGTCTACTATAAAAAGAACAAAAACCATGAAAACTCCTTACTTGAAATAGATTATTTGGAATAGGCCAATCAACAATAGCCTTAACCTTTTCATAATCCATACTTATCCCATCTTTAGATACAACGTACCCCAAAAAACTAATGGTGCTATCACAAAAATGACATTTCTCTACATTATCATACAATGATTCATGGTCCAAAACCTCAAAAGCAAGTCTCAAATGCATATAATGCTCATGTAAACTAGTACTAAAGATCAAAATATCATCAAAGTATACCACCACAAATTTGTTAAAGAAAGTGTGAGCGGGAATTTTCGCCCCCACTCCCGGTGGAATGGCTCTTGAGACTTCAATACTATTTAGGGTCGGGGCCTTAGAAAAAACGGGCCAAAGCCAGGAGAAATGGAGTCATCACCCGGACAGGTCGGGAAAAAGAAAGGGGGTGGATGACTTCCTAAGGAATCCCCAACCCCCTAATGGGTTCATAAAAAAGGTATGTATGGAGAAGGTGAGAAATGGCCCAGCACCCCAACAACACCCAGTTCATTGGAACCAGCCTCCTTTGCAGGTCTGAATTATAAAATTCTTAAATATAATAATATTATCCATACTACACGCAACAATTAAAATAAAGCATCATTATATTAAAATCAAAGCAATGTCCAAACAAACAAATAAATGGACACCATCCGAGGATGGAAACATGTCCTTACATCTTCCATGTCTAAAACTAAATAGGACACCCACCGAAAGGTGGAAATGTGTCCTTTACATTGGTCCAAAATATAAAAGCAATTTAAATTACATGATGCTTAATACATGAGGTACCCAACATATGGAAACATACCTCTTACAATGTTTTGAAACTAATTCATATTAATAAAAACAACCAGCCAACCATTCATCATAAATAAATCATTCATTGAAGACATAAATTGAATATAAATAAATCATTAATCAAGCTATATAATAAATATTCACTTAATAATGAAACAAATAAAGATGCAAATTTAAGTGTGTCAACTTTGGATTTCTTAGATAACATTAGGGTTTTGGAATCATAAAGAACTAGTATTATTGTTAGGTTTATTATTTTAAAAAGATTATGCTACTATGTGATTAAAATTATAATTTGGGATTTAAGTGAATAAGATACAAGCCTATGAAAATAAGATTAAAACTTAAATATATTAAAAAGAAATAGCCACTATGATAATAAAATAAACAAATTTGATTAAGGTTTTAACAAAATAAGTTAGGGCTTTATTTCAATTAGGGTTTGGATTTATAAGAAAACTAACATTCTCATATTTATTTTTTGAAAGAAAAGGCTACTGTAAAGATTTTGAAAAATTGATTTAATTAGGGTTTTATAATTTTAAAAAAGTAGTAGGGTTTTTGGTTAATCAAATTAGAGTTTAGGGCTAACATCATGAAATAGGATTTCTAAGGTTTTAAATTTGAAATATGGCTTGCGGCTATTAAAGTTTATTGTATTGATTAGGGTTTGAGAAAATAGACTATTGTTTTGAGGTATTTAAAAATATGTGATTGAGGTTTTGATAATTAAGCTACTGCATGAAAACAATATTTTGATAAATAAACTACTATGATCATATTCTAAAAGATAACTGGCAAATATTGAATAAATAATTTAGATTGAAAAGTTAAACTTGTGTTTGAAGGCTCCACCAAGGCTGAATGTTTAAACCAAACTTTGAGTTTACTTAGATCGATTAAGGTGCTAGTGGGGTGGAACAATTATCTGCGCAACTGTTGGAAGTTGATTTGTTCTTGCTTCTGTCTCTCTGTGTTACTTTTCTCAAAGTCCCTGTAGACCTTTCTCTCCCAAACTTTCTCGAAAAAATTAAAAGTCCCTAGTTTCTTCAAAAAAAAAAAATGCCTCCCCCAATCCATGTGTTTAATGCTCGAATTAAGTACTACTACAAAGCATCACTCACAAGTATACGAGGTAGCTGTAGCAAAGGTGATCGCCCCAAGGTCGTTTCCCCAAGAAGGTGTGGTTCGTAATAGCTTGATTGACAAGTATTTAAATGCGGAAGTGTTTGTTGTATGAAATGTGCAAGATTAATTTAAACCTAAAATTAACGTGCGTAGGTTGAAGTGTGTGATGGGCGTACAAGATCAAATCGATTCTTGGGAAGGTGCCTAGGGTCATAGGTCCATTCAATCAAAGCTCAATTCTCAATTGTCCATTAACATAACCTTGTAAATTAATTTGTTCCTTAAGATTAATTAGTCAATTACCAATCCATTAGTTCTCACATTCATGAATTAACAATGACCAATTCTTTTATATTACCAAATTAACGAAAACCCTAGAACTTATATTTCTAATTCATTTATAGGGTGGTCGATTATATAGTTCTGATATTGAATTTCACCTCTCGGTTCGTCATCCAATATTCAAAGATCAATAGGTAGCTAATCTATCAACCTAGCATTTAATGCAATACAATCAACCAATCAACAAGGAACATCAATTTAATATCAAATCAAAACATTCAACCAAATATACTACAAGCCCTAAACATGGGTATTTAGCTCAACATCATTAATTTATAACAAATATTCATCTCAATACAAAACAATTACAATTTGTTCATTGCAATATCAATCTCTTAATACAACAACAACAACAATAAGAAATGAATTAAAAGAGAGAATAGAAAAACCCCTTGTGAAGATGCCAAGAGTAGGATTACTAGTCTTCCTCCTAGCTCCACTTTGATATATTTGATGAAGAACTCAGGCCCTCTTCAATGGTTGATTTCCCTTTGCAATGTGGAATGGAGCTTTCTCAAGTCACCAACCTTCAATGGATATGCCTTTGGAAGATGAAATGGAGCTTTCTCAAGTCACCACTTCCTTCAATGAAGCTTCTTCAACCTTCAAGAGCTTGTTAACCCAATTTATCCCAAAGAATCTCAAAGATCCTATCAATGGAAGATGGAGAAGGTGGAGAAGATGGAATGGAGGTTTGGAGGTGAAGGGACAAGGGAGAGTGTCACTCTCTCCCTCTCCTACATTTTGCAGAAAATTGGCTCCAAGAAAACCAAGAACTCCCTCCATTTTCCTCTTCCTCTCCTTTTAATTCATTCAAAAATCAACACCCATGCCTTCCAACTCATCCCATTTTCCTTTGTCCCCCACTTTTTATTTGTTTTCTATTTCTTTTGGCAAGCAATAGTGTTTGTCTCCCACTTTGTTCCCCACTTTGTTGAAAGAATTTTGACTTTTCAGGTGGGACATGGCCAAGCCAAGACAAGCTTGGCCTTGTCTCTTGCACTTTTTTCACTTTTTCATGAGGTGACACGGCCAAGCCAAGGTTAGCTTGGCCGTGTCTCTTGATTCTTCATGGGACATGGCCATGTCTCTTGGCCGTGTCCCTCACTGGACCTCTTTCTTTTTTTCTTTGGTGGTGAGAGGTGACACGGCCAAGCCATTTGGAGCTTGGCCGTGTCTCTTGTTTTTCCATTCTTGGGACATGGCCAAGCTGCTGGCCGTGTCCCTCAATCTCTTTAATCCAGGGTGAGACACAGCCAGAGGACACGGCCGTGTCATGTGACACAGCCAATGTCCTGGCCGTGTCCCTTGATAGTGTCAGTCTCTGCTTCTTTTCTTTCCTTCTTTGCTTGCTCTCTTGTTCTTTGGTATGAATGGGACACGGCCAAGCCATTTTTGTCCTGGCCGTGTCAGGCTTGGCCGTGTCACCTGGGTGTGTCTCTTCCTGTTGCTCATTTTCCTTCTTTTCCTTCTCTTCTTTGGCTTGTTCTTTGTTTTGTTCTTTGAATGAGACACGGCCAGAGGCTTGGCCGCGTCTCTGGGTGTGTCTGCTTCTGCCTTGAATTTCTTTTGAGGGACATGGCCATGTCTTGCTTGGTTCATGCTTTTCTTGCCCGGTTTTATCTTCCAAGGGTGTTTTTCCACCTAAACCTAAAAACAACACTTAAAACAAAATTAAAACAAAAATCAATCAAAACATTAACTAAAACACACATAAAATCATACTAAAAACAAGTACAAAAATGAACTAAACAAATACCCCACACTTAACTCCTTGCTTGTCCCTAAGCAAGGCTAAAATCAAAACACAATAAACAAGATAAATTTTGTTAAGTTCAAGAGTTATGAAGATGCATCAAGACTTCCCTATCCTTAAATCTGCAATCAATATCGAATCAAACAAAATCGACACTCATGCAATTAAGTGGCTTTCCATGCATAACCAATTTTGTCACTCCCTCACCAACTCTTATAAGTGTTTGATCATGGTGGTGTTCACACTCATAACAATCAATGAAAGATTATTACCATAGGCTTGCTTATCAATCAAATCTCCACCACAAAATAACAATCAAGCTTCAATCCAAAGGTCTTTATTGGGTTGTAATGAGGCTAAGGTAAAGGCATGATATTTAGGAAATGTGAGCTTAATCATTAAGTTCAAGAGCACTTCAAGAACGAAGTAACCATTTATATATATAACCCAACAATCCCAAAACACCTTCCTCTCATCTACCCCTTGACATTAAAGAGCTTTTCAAGGGAACTCACTTATTAAATCTTGTAATGATACATTCCAACCCTTTCAACAAGAATAACAATTATTCTTATTCTTATTCTTATATATATATATATATATTTCTTTTTCTTTTTCTTTTTCTTTTGTTTTTTTTTATTTTTTTTATTATTTTGCTTTGCCACATTAAACCTACTAGATTTAACCCCACACTTAATTCAACACAACACTCGGTCACAAACGCTCTTAAAATGCTCTTGACCTAATGAAAGGATAAGAGTTAAACAACAAGGTTCAAGCTAATGGTGTTGTCAAAAAGAAAGAAAAGGAAAAATAAATTAGGGTCAAAATTGGCTAACTAAGGTTAAAGATAGGGTTGGTCTTTTTAAGCCAAAGTGGGTTCAACTAATTGCCTTAATCATCTTGTGCCAAATTGAAATTTTTATGCAATCTTAAAATGCATTTCAAAGCAAGTTCTAGCAAATCATCAATCAAAGATGTTCACCCACAACAATAATGATAAGTTGATGGCTCAATTCCTCACTATGTTAATGGCAATGCAATGAAAAACCAACAAAATTAGACAATAAGCACCAATTCTACTCAATTCTCAATTTCATGCTTCAAAAATTCAAAGGTCATCAATCAACCATTTTATAACAATTGAACTTTCTAAAACTCATTTATTTAAAGAAAAACATTCAAAACATTAACTAAAACTTAAACAAAAATAACTTAAAAAGTAAAAACACAAAACAAAAGTAAAATCACAAAACACATAATGCAACCCACACTTAAAGATTCACATTGTCCTTAATGTGAGCATGCATACTACAGGGAGGGTTTAGATGAAACCTGATTTCCATCATTCCCAAATACGATGTGTAGGGCTCCTTCCACCCATAATGCAATTAGAGCCCATGACTGAGAGAATGAACAATATGTAACTTTGAAACGTACCCGACATACGGCAACCCCTAAATAGTATTCCTTGTAGAAGACATGTCTCAAAGGGACATGTAAAGGTCGCCTCAGGGTGATCCTCCAGTGCTATAGGAACGTTGTAAAATCCTATTTCATTGTGTAGCATGGTTCTATCCATTGTATGCTCTTCTTCACTGTAATATCCCAAACTATACCCTAAAAGTTTTGGAATTATTGTTATATTTGGAGTTAATGTATATGTTTAATGGAAGTAAAAAGGGGAAATATTATAAGATGATATATATATAAGGAAATATGGGAATATAAATACCATATAAAAGATATATACATATACATCACATATACATGGGATATAAAGTGGTGTAGGGAAAGTGAGTTATGTATATATTTTTATAATTAATTAATTAATAATTATGGTGATAAGGACAAAAAGAAAAAGAGAAAAGAAAGTCAAAGGTTGGAAGAGAGTGTGTGGTGGAGATTTATTGTTTTTATTATTATTGTTATTATTATTATTATTATTATTATTATATATATATTTGAAATAAGAATAAGAAGAGAAGAAAAGGAAAAAAAAAACGTGTTCTTCTTCTTCTTCTTCTTTTTGGCCGAGAGAGAGAGAGAGAGAGAGAGAGAGAGAGAGAGAGAGAGAAGCTAGAGAGAGAAGGAGGTGATTTTGCTTTTATTTACACCAAATACTAAAAAATTTCAAGTGGATAGTAAAGATTTGGCTAAAAATCCAAGTAAGTTCTCTTTCTTGATTTCTTTGGTTTATTTGAAGTTGTATGAAGGTTTGATTGTTGATAATTGAAATTAGGGTTGTATTATTGTAGTATGTTGGAGTATGTTTGATTTAATTAGGTTGGTGTTGGTGATTGAAGAGCAAGAGTTGTGTTTAGTGGAATTTCTTTTCTGTTTTACAATTAGTAAAGGCTGTGACTTGTACGATTTTTAATTAATTATAGAAAAATGTTCTTGAAGTGAATTTTTGATATGTTGTGACTCTATGAGTCTAGAATGACTGAAAAATATGTTGATTCGATTTTGGAATGGTTATGATTTTGGAAAGATTATTTTTATTAGATCTGTTCCAGCAGGTACCTTAACTGAGACATCTATATTTCGGGATTTTTAATAAAATGTAGAAAAATTATATTCAATTGAATTTTGGATATGTTGTTGCTTAATGAGTCTAGTATTTGAGAAAAATAATTTGGAACCAAGTTGATTGAATTTAATTTATGGAATTCACAAAGTTTAGAACTGCTGCCAGGATGCAGGGCAATTGGGGCAGTCTGTTTGGGTGAACTATTTGACCAAGATTTTGTGTTCAGTTTGATCTGAAATTTTAAAGGAATGATTTTAAGATGTAAAATTAAGTTCTGTAAAAATTTTAGAGTTTTTAGTCAAGTATATTATTTTATACAAATTTTCAAAATAAGGATAAAATTTAGTCTAAAACCAGAATTTACTATTCATATGGTCATTTTGCTAATATTCCTTTTGGATTAGGTTGTGAAGAGGTTGAATTGCCCTAATCTAAGTGTTGAGGATTCTTGGAAGAGTAGGTGTATAGAGTGGTGTAAGTTGGTTTTAAGGTAAGTACAAAGTTTTTATGATTGCACTTATTTACATGAATTAAGACTTAACACATTTGTTTGTAAATGTGTTAAGTGAATTACTGTATTGTCAATATAATTTGATTAAGGTTATGATTGGATGATGTGAAAGATATGAAGATCATTCAAATAGGTAAGTACAATGCAATTTGTTATGATAAATATTGTAATGATGAATTGTGCTAATGTGTTTTGAGAAATGATGAAATGTATTGTAATTGTGGTTGGTAATAATGATTGAAATGAAATAAATAGACATGTTGATTATATGATGATGAATTTAAGATATATGCTCAATATAATTGTTTATGTATACTTGAATGATGAAGTGCTATAACGTGAATTGAAATATGATAAGAGGTGAAGCCATTGAGATTGGCTATGATGAATCAAATGAGATGTGAAGCCATTGTGTTGGCTACGAGAATGTAAATGAATTATAATTGAGGCATGGTTGCCTGTTTTGAAAATGAAATGAATTGAGAAAGAAATGTACAAAGATATAAATGAAAAGAGTTGTGTCTAATATGTTAATTCAACTTTCAGAGTTCTGGATTTGACGGCATGCCTATAACATATGAAATGTAACAGTCTAGCCGGGTTGAGGATCTCCTCAAGTTGTTGAGTTGATGGTCCAAGAGACTGGGTCTGTTACACTATATGAATTATAAATGTGAAATATATGAAAAGTAACAGTCTTGCCGGGTTGAGGATCTTCTTGATTAGTCGGGTGGATGGTCTAAGAGACTGGGTCTGTTACACTATCCATGGATAGAGATATGATATATGTTGCCTACGGGCTTGATTATTGTGATTATGGATCAAAGCAGTAACTCTGAACTTTGAATAACATATTAGTGTTTTGGGCCCGAGTCTGTCTTTATTGTCAATGTGAAATGCAAGTATTGAAATATTGATTGTGAGTATTAATAATGAATTATGCTTGGTGGATTGTGAATAATATAATGTTATTAAGTGTAATAGGAAAATGAATTGTGGTTGATGATAAAGGTTGTCTTTATTGGAAATATGATTTATGATTTATATGATATGTAAATTGTGTATTGCAATAATGAGTGATATGATGTGTAATGTGTGTATTGCAATAATGGTTGGTGTGGTATATATATAATGTAGGGGTATTAATATATTGATTTTGAGTATTGGTGATGCATTGGGGTTGGTGATAATATTATATATATATATACATCTTATATGAAATTAGCTAGGATATATTAAAGATAAAGTTAAAAAGAAAAGAAGATATGATAAGAACTAATTATATATTGAATCGATGTATCATTACATATCAATACTTCTATACTATATGTTTATATTTTATATTTGGACTACTAAGCTCTCGGGCTTAGCGCGGGTGTTTATTCGCGCAGGTATTTAGATGGAAGATATGAAGTCTTTTGTTATGCCACAAGAAGAGTAAAGTTTGTCGAGACCAACTAGAGGGTTATGCATACATGTATAAATTTTAATTATGATGTATTTCTGACGAGAGAGTATTTATATGTATAAATGAAGTTTTAATAAAGATAATGACTTTGTAAATGTTATTTAAATTAATGTATTATGGTTTGAACTCTATTATAAATATTTTAAAAGGTAACGAAAAGTGACATCCTTATACTTTATATATTTACTGTATGTATACTAGGCATACGCATAGTACTTATATAGGGTATCAGGGTGTTACAGATAACTTGATGTAGCATATAAATCTAGTAATGTATAATAACTGTATGGTTTTAAATTGAGTTGGATTGTGAATATAGAAGTGTGAATTCTTCTTGCAGGATTGTAGTTGAGGTTATAAGGGTGGATTATTGGGAGTGTACTTGAGTTGAATTGTGAAACAAAATGTTTTTCAAATATAAGAAAAATCAGTTTTGTCGACACTTGGGACCTAGAATTTTAAGGGAGACTCCGTCAAAATTTTTTTGAAAAATTTTTATAAGGAACATTAAGTAAGCTGACATAACCAGAGCTCGTATCTTGATGTAGCATTCCTCCTCGGCTTATTATAGGTCGGGAAGGGGTGTTACAATTGTTTTGGTATCAGAGCTTAGGTTCGAGATTCTCGGCCTAAGTAAATTTAAAAAGGAAATATTTTAAAAAGAAAAATGATGATGAATGAAAATGAAAAGAATGAAATTTTTGATACATGCATATGCATTAACATCTAGGTTGGTCTCGAATGTGGTATTATATGAATTGAAATGTATTGAATTGTATGAAATGGATAATAATGTGTGGATGAAGTTCTATATGAATGGAAATTTAAAGAAAGCAATGAGATGGAAAAATTTATGTAAGTTTAAGTGATAAATTAAAGAATGGTAGTTTCCTGGAGGAAAGAAAATGTGAAATATGATTATAATATAAAGAAATGATCAGGAAAATAAAGTTAAAAAATGAATTAAAAACAAAATCAAAATCAAAGTATGTAATCTTTCCTCTACTATTTGAATCTCTTTCTAATAAAGCTTATGTTTGGATTGCAAGGGAGAGGAAATATTGTTGATGGATAATATGGATGGATATGTAATTATAATGAAGAGAATATGGTGGAATATTGAATGAGTTGATTGATATAGACAAAGTGTGATAACTTAAGGTTTGAATATGTAAAGTTAAGATTAAAAAAAAAATGATAGGGGTTAAGCAAGGAGATAAAATGGTGTTGTTAGTATTGTTAATTTAATGTAAACATTGTGGTTTGAATGGTAGGAATATAATATGCTTGAGTATTGTTAAAGCTCATGTTAATGGTGATAATGTGTAATATTTGGATTTTTGAAATGAGCTTTAATGATTGTAAAAAGGATATATTTTGATGTTGCTTTGTAGTATGTATATATAAGATGTTTACTTAAGTTTATATTAATAAAACGAGATGAGTAAATTGAAGTTTAAGCAAAGTAGTAAGAGGAGAATTTATAATGTTAACGGAATTTGGATAAAGATTATTTAAATATCAAAAATTTAATGTATAGTACGTATATGAGTTAAGTGGAATGAAAATTTTTGCATATTAAGAATGACTTACAGATATGTAATTTGATGAACTAAAAGTTGGCAAGTGATGAAGTAATCATGATAAGGTTGACTACTTGGAAGGTGATAATGGGATGTAAGATGCTAGTGATCAAGGATTGAGTTGATCACTTGAAAGTGTAATGTACGCATAGTATTGCGTGTCTGTAACCTATACAACTACATATCTATTAGTGTTGAGAATGAGTACTCTTGCATTGATAAACTTGTGCAAAGTTAGGTCATGTGATAATATTAATAGTGAGAATTGGATTGAGCAATGTTAGTTCAAGAAATTGAGATTTGTGATAACGAAATTTGGAAATTTTATAGGGATTAATGGGCGATGTGTATATGATTGGATGTAAGGGACATATGTATAAATATGTGAGATATATATAAATAATTTAAGTCATGTAAAAAAAAAAGAAGATGAAAATGGTGTTGTTCAATGAAAAATAATAAATGTTAAATGTGTATTGATGGTATGAAAAAGAGGAATTAAATATAATTGTAAAGTGTAAGAAATATGAAAGCAAGTCACATTGTGAACGTGACCTATGTATGTGAATGTGGTATAATTATTTGTATAGTGGTATGAAGAATGATATGGCATGTATTAGTGGATCTATGAGAAATTAAGTTTTGATTTATGAAGAGTTAGACTATGGATTGTAATGGAAAGTGAAAAAGGACTCGAGTAACAATGGACGATGAAATTGTTATGATAATAACTGAGCTAGACTATCATATAATGCTTTCTGGTTGAAGGATTATGCTTGTGGAAATATATTATATGTATATGTGTTTAATAAAGATGGAAAGTATAATGTATGAAAAGTTTTATAAGAGATAGGTTAGAAATGGAAGTTGTATAAAGTTTGTATATGATTGAATGTTGTACACATAAGTGTTATAAGTAATATTGTTGATGTGAGTTAGGCTAATGATAATCATATTATCAAGAACAAATTGTTTTGGAGACAAAGTTGAATTATGTCAACTTTTGAGATAGTTGGAAATGTTTGAAGAAGAATAATAGAGGAACAATATTGATTTATAAACTACATATGTGACTATTAATATACTCTGGCTATATAATTTGTTTAGTGTAATTGGCTGGTTAAGTTTGTTATCAACAGATTTGGGCCTAAGGTGATATGATTGTAGTATTATGTGGGTGAGATTGATAATTTTGTTTCAAGAAATATGGTTAGGAGTTGTGATTGGTAAAGTGGTATCTTATCAATTCTATGTTAGAAATTTGTTTATAATTATGAAAAATATGAATAGAGAAGAGAACCGTGTAAATGTATTGAATTGTGAAGAATGAATAAAAAGTGATTATGTAATCATAGTAATGGTATGATAATGTGAGAATATGATAAATGGGAGAAATTTATGAAATGTGATTGAAAATGATACTGAATATATTTTTGTTATAAGATGAATTAATTGATGGAAACAATGTTAAGTGAATGAACTATGGGTAATAATTATAGTATGAGAAAAATTATGAGAATTATGGGAGATTGCATTGCTATTATTGAAAGCAGAAGATATATATGAATATTGAAAGATAATTTGAAGTAATTTGTTAGTAAGGAGTCGAACAGATAGATCCTAAGGGATTAGAAGTTGAGAATGAGTTTGACCTAATAGAATTGTGTTATGTATATTGATATGTGATGATAAACTTAAATAAGTTAATGGTTGGTTTGAATGGAATAAGATTGAAATGTTGTTATTTTATGACAGCTAGATCAATTGATCTAGAATTCATTAAGATTGTGAATTATTATCGAGATTTAATATGTATAGTTATGCTAAGAGTATAAGATATATATGATAATGTATATATGAAGTGATATGCTGATACATGAATGAATTATGATATATCAGTTATTAAAGATAATGAAAGGAAAAAGGTTGATTATCTGTAAAGTAAATTTATAAAGATTGTATCGATATTAATATTAAGTGAAAAACATGGTAAAGAGGGATTTAAGTATAAGAAATGAAAATATTGTTATCAATCAAGGTTTGATAAGTGGTTATTTTCAAAAGTGATTGTAATAACAGGATAATCTATAGTAAGATTTAATTCAATAATTTCCAAGATTAAAGTTAAGAGATTGCCTATAAAAAGATGAAGTGATAAATATCTTGAATGTAATAGATGAATGGTATATTTATAGATTATAAGATGATTTGATTATTGTATAAAAGAAAATTTCTTTGAAATGTAATGAGTTATTTTGGGTGTTTTGTTGAAAAAGTAATAAGATAAATATAGCTATATAATGATGAGTTGTGAATTGGGAAAAGATGATTGACTAAAGGTGGAAGAGTAAAAGTTATGTAATTTGATGAAATCATAATATAAGAATACGATTACCTTCATATGAATTAAGATGGTGTTTTATTATAAATGAATTGTTATTGTGCTGGATAATTTCGAGGACGAAATTATTTAAGGGGGAGAGAATTGTAATATCCCAAACTATACCCTAAAAGTTTTGGAATTATTGTTATATTTGGAGTTAATGTATATGTTTAATGGAAGTAAAAGGGGAAATATTATAAGATGATATATATATAAGGAAATATGGGAATATAAATACCATATAAAAGATATATACATATACATCACATATACATGGGATATAAAGTGGTGTAGGGAAAGTGAGTTATGTATATATTTTTATAATTAATTAATTAATAATTATGGTGATAAGGACAAAAAGAAAAAGAGAAAAGAAAGTCAAAGGTTGGAAGAGAGTGTGTGGTGGAGATTTATTGTTTTTATTATTATTGTTATTATTATTATTATTATTATTATATATATATATTTGAAATAAGAATAAGAAGAGAAGAAAAGGAAAAAAAAAAAACGTGTTCTTCTTCTTCTTCTTCTTTTTGGCCGAGAGAGAGAGAGAGAGAGAGAGAGAGAGAGAGAGAGAGAGAGAGAGAGAAGCTAGAGAGAGAAGGAGGTGATTTTGCTTTTATTTACACCAAATACTAAAAAATTTCAAGTGGATAGTAAAGATTTGGCTAAAAATCCAAGTAAGTTCTCTTTCTTGATTTCTTTGGTTTATTTGAAGTTGTATGAAGGTTTGATTGTTGATAATTGAAATTAGGGTTGTATTATTGTAGTATGTTGGAGTATGTTTGATTTAATTAGGTTGGTGTTGGTGATTGAAGAGCAAGAGTTGTGTTTAGTGGAATTTCTTTTCTGTTTTACAATTAGTAAAGGCTGTGACTTGTACGATTTTTAATTAATTATAGAAAAATGTTCTTGAAGTGAATTTTTGATATGTTGTGACTCTATGAGTCTAGAATGACTGAAAAATATGTTGATTCGATTTTGGAATGGTTATGATTTTGGAAAGATTATTTTTATTAGATCTGTTCCAGCAGGTACCTTAACTGAGACATCTATATTTCGGGATTTTTAATAAAATGTAGAAAAATTATATTCAATTGAATTTTGGATATGTTGTTGCTTAATGAGTCTAGTATTTGAGAAAAATAATTTGGAACCAAGTTGATTGAATTTAATTTATGGAATTCACAAAGTTTAGAACTGCTGCCAGGATGCAGGGCAATTGGGGCAGTCTGTTTGGGTGAACTATTTGACCAAGATTTTGTGTTCAGTTTGATCTGAAATTTTAAAGGAATGATTTTAAGATGTAAAATTAAGTTCTGTAAAAATTTTAGAGTTTTTAGTCAAGTATATTATTTTATACAAATTTTCAAAATAAGGATAAAATTTAGTCTAAAACCAGAATTTACTATTCATATGGTCATTTTGCTAATATTCCTTTTGGATTAGGTTGTGAAGAGGTTGAATTGCCCTAATCTAAGTGTTGAGGATTCTTGGAAGAGTAGGTGTATAGAGTGGTGTAAGTTGGTTTTAAGGTAAGTACAAAGTTTTTATGATTGCACTTATTTACATGAATTAAGACTTAACACATTTGTTTGTAAATGTGTTAAGTGAATTACTGTATTGTCAATATAATTTGATTAAGGTTATGATTGGATGATGTGAAAGATATGAAGATCATTCAAATAGGTAAGTACAATGCAATTTGTTATGATAAATATTGTAATGATGAATTGTGCTAATGTGTTTTGAGAAATGATGAAATGTATTGTAATTGTGGTTGGTAATAATGATTGAAATGAAATAAATAGACATGTTGATTATATGATGATGAATTTAAGATATATGCTCAATATAATTGTTTATGTATACTTGAATGATGAAGTGCTATAACGTGAATTGAAATATGATAAGAGGTGAAGCCATTGAGATTGGCTATGATGAATCAAATGAGATGTGAAGCCATTGTGTTGGCTACGAGAATGTAAATGAATTATAATTGAGGCATGGTTGCCTGTTTTGAAAATGAAATGAATTGAGAAAGAAATGTACAAAGATATAAATGAAAAGAGTTGTGTCTAATATGTTAATTCAACTTTCAGAGTTCTGGATTTGACGGCATGCCTATAACATATGAAATGTAACAGTCTAGCCGGGTTGAGGATCTCCTCAAGTTGTTGAGTTGATGGTCCAAGAGACTGGGTCTGTTACACTATATGAATTATAAATGTGAAATATATGAAAAGTAACAGTCTTGCCGGGTTGAGGATCTTCTTGATTAGTCGGGTGGATGGTCCAAGAGACTGGGTCTGTTACACTATCCATGGATAGAGATATGATATATGTTGCCTACGGGCTTGATTATTGTGATTATGGATCAAAGCAGTAACTCTGAACTTTGAATAACATATTAGTGTTTTGGGCCCGAGTCTGTCTTTATTGTCAATGTGAAATGCAAGTATTGAAATATTGATTGTGAGTATTAATAATGAATTATGCTTGGTGGATTGTGAATAATATAATGTTATTAAGTGTAATAGGAAAATGAATTGTGGTTGATGATAAAGGTTGTCTTTATTGGAAATATGATTTATGATTTATATGATATGTAAATTGTGTATTGCAATAATGAGTGATATGATGTGTAATGTGTGTATTGCAATAATGGTTGGTGTGGTATATATATAATGTAGGGGTATTAATATATTGGTTTTGAGTATTGGTGATGCATTGGGGTTGGTGATAATATGATATATATATACATCTTATATGAAATTAGCTAGGATATATTAAAGATAAAGTTAAAAAGAAAAGAAGATATGATAAGAACTAATTATATATTGAATCGATGTATCATTACATATCAATACTTCTATACTATATGTTTATATTTTATATTTGGACTACTAAGCTCTCGGGCTTAGCGCGGGTGTTTATTCGCGCAGGTATTTAGATGGAAGATATGAAGTCTTTTGTTATGCCACAAGAAGAGTAAAGTTTGTCGAGACCAACTAGAGGGTTATGCATACATGTATAAATTTTAATTATGATGTATTTCTGACGAGAGAGTATTTATATGTATAAATGAAGTTTTAATAAAGATAATGACTTTGTAAATGTTATTTAAATTAATGTATTATGGTTTGAACTCTATTATAAATATTTTAAAAGGTAACGAAAAGTGACATCCTTATACTTTATATATTTACTGTATGTATACTAGGCATACGCATAGTACTTATATAGGGTATCAGGGTGTTACAGATAACTTGATGTAGCATATAAATCTAGTAATGTATAATAACTGTATGGTTTTAAATTGAGTTGGATTGTGAATATAGAAGTGTGAATTCTTCTTGCAGGATTGTAGTTGAGGTTATAAGGGTGGATTATTGGGAGTGTACTTGAGTTGAATTGTGAAACAAAATGTTTTTCAAATATAAGAAAAATCAGTTTTGTCGACACTTGGGACCTAGAATTTTAAGGGAGACTCCGTCAAAATTTTTTTGAAAAATTTTTATAAGGAACATTAAGTAAGCTGACATAACCAGAGCTCGTATCTTGATGTAGCATTCCTCCTCGGCTTATTATAGGTCGGGAAGGGGTGTTACATTCACCACCAAGAGTAGAGATGACTTTTGGGGACTCTTTAATTTCAACCAAGCTTGGTTGAATCACTTCTTCATCCACTTTAACAATGTCAAGTCCCCTCTCAACAACCTCAACATCTAAAACTAGCTTGCACTCCTCAAGTTCTAAATTGGGCATTTCATGTTCTATACCCATCTCAAGCTTATTTCCACTTTCTCCTTGGGAGTGCTTATCATAGATGTTAGAAAGTTGCTTACCTTGTTCCTCATCCTTCAATCTACATGGAATTGGATTTGGTTGCGTATCAGGTTCGAAAGATTCATGCAACTTTGATGAGGTTGATGCCTAAAAATTCTCTTCTTGTTTGTTTGGCTCGACTCCTCAATGTTGGATTGTATTTCCTTGCCAATACCTTCTTGATTAGTGCCTGCATCCAAAGAATCACAAAGTTTGTTATATATTACCTGTTCACTCCATAAATTTGTGATTACCTTGGCTTGCTCCAGTTGGCTAGGAAATTCCTCTTCTTGGTGTGCTTGGAGTTGATGTGCCAGTTGCCCAACTTGCATTTCCACCCTCTTCAAGGATTCCTCCAAAGAATCAAATCTCTCATTGCTCCCTTCCTGATTTTGTGTGCTAATTTGAAGGTAAGCATTCAAATCATCATCCACTGTGGATTTCTCAAATTGATCATGGTTTTGTGAGCTAGTTTGAATGAAGGCATTCAAACTATCTTCCAAAGTGGGTTCCTTAAGGTGATTTTGATTTTGCGCGCTAGTTTGAATGAAGGCATTCAAACTTTCTTCTAAGGTGGGTTCCTTAAGGTGATCTTGGTTTTGTGTGCTAGTTTGAATGAAGGCATTCAAACTATCTTCAAATGTGGGTGGCTTAAGGTACTCTTGATTTGAATATTGTGCTTGAGAGTAAGAGTCTCTTTGGTAAGGTTGAAAAAAATTTGGAGGTGGAATGTGCGGCTGATTTTCCCAAGAAAATTTTGGTTGGCTTCCCCAGCTGGGATTATAAGGATTGGAATATGTGTCATTTCTTCCCATTCGCTGGAAACCTTGATAGTCATATTCTTTCTCTTACCATTCTTGTTATCGTCCAAAACCCATGGAACACGTGTTTGCACTATGGCCTACATTGCCACATGCTGCGCATATCTCTTGGCGTGGCATAGGTGCTCTTCCTCTTGCATTTAGCACCTTAAGTTGATTCGTCAATTCTGCTAGTTGCCATGCCATTTTAGAATCGTCGTTTCTATCGTAAACTCCTCCGTGCCTTGAAAACTGCATCTTTACACAAGGCACTTAGCAACTTAATGAAAACAAATAACAAAAAATTTCAAACAAAACAAACAAACAATTTAAAAGAAAACAAAAAACAATTCAAAGAAAACAAATAAACAAGTAAGTAAAAAAAAATCAAACTACTACTACTACGACAGCCTTCCCCGGCAACGGCGCCAAAAGCTTGTTGCGCTCGAATTAAGTACTACTACAAAGCGTCACTCGCAAGTATACGAGGTAGCTGTAGCAAAGGTGATCACCCCAAGGTCGTTTCCCCAAGAAGCTGTGGTTCGTAATAGCTTGATTGACAAGTATTTAAATGCAGAAGTGTTTGTTGTATGAAATGTGCAAGATTAATTTAAACCTAAAATTAACGTGCATAGGTTGAAGTGTGTGATGGGAGTACAAGATCAAATCGATTCTTGGGAAGGTGCCTAGGGTCATAGGTCCATTCAATCAAAGCTCAATTCTCAATTGTTCATTAACATAACCTTGTAAATTAATTTGTTCCTTAAGATTAATTAGTCAATTACCAATCCATTAGTTCTCACATTCATGAATTAACAATGACCAATTCTTTTATATTACCAAATTAACGAAAACCCTAGAACTTATATTTCTAATTCATTCATAGGGTGGTCGATTATATAGTTCCGATATCGGATTTCACCTCTCGGTCCGTCATCCAATATTCAAAGATCAATAAGTAGCTAATCTATCAACCTAGCATTTAATAAAATACAATCAACCAATCAACAAGGAACATCAATTTAAATATCAAATCAAAACATTCAACCAAATATACTACAAGCCCTAAACATGGGTATTTAGCTCAACATCATCAATTTATAACAAATATTCATCTCAATACAAAACAATTACAAATTGTTCATTGCAATATCAATCTCTTAATACAACAACAACAATAAGAAATGAATTAAAAGAGAGAATAGAAAAACCCCTTGTGAAGATGCCAAGAGTAGGATTACTAGTCTTCCTCCTAGCTCCACTTTGATATATTGGATGAAGAACTTAGGCCCTCTTCAATGGTTGATTTCCCTTTGCAATGTGGAATGGAGCTTTCTCAAGTCACCAACCTTCAATGGATATGCCTTTGGAAGATGAAATGGAGCTTTCTCAAGTCACCACTTCCTTCAATGAAGCTTCTTCAACCTTCAAGAGCTTGTTAACCCAATTTATCCCAAAGAATCTCAAAGATCCTATCAATGGAAGATGGAGAAGGTGGAGAGGATGGAATGGAGGTTTGGAGGTGAAGGGACAAGGGAGAGTGTCACTCTCTCCCTCTCCTACGTTTTGCAGAAAATTGGCTCCAAGAAAACCAAGAACTCCCTCCATTTTCCTCTTCCTCT
Source organism: Garcia nutans (assembly GCA_947685225.1). Taxonomy (NCBI): domain Eukaryota; kingdom Viridiplantae; phylum Streptophyta; class Magnoliopsida; order Malpighiales; family Euphorbiaceae; genus Garcia; species Garcia nutans. Next base: position 13,015,895 of record CANTUV010000002.1, on the reverse strand, counting down.
CCTTTTAATTCATTCAAAAATCAACACCCATGCCTTCCAACTCATCCCATTTTCCTTTGTCCCCCACTTTTTATTTGTTTTCTATTTCTTTTGGCAAGCAATAGTGTTTGTCTCCCACTTTGTTCCCCACTTTGTTGAAAGAATTTTGACTTTTCAGGTGGGACATGGCCAAGCCAAGACAAGCTTGGCCGTGTCTCTTGCACTTTTTTCACTTTTTCATGAGGTGACACGGCCAAGCCAAGGTTAGCTTGGCCGTGTCTCTTGATTCTTCGTGGGACATGGCCGTGTCTCTTGGTCGTGTCCCTCACTGGACCTCTTTCTTTCTTTCTTTGGTGGTGAGAGGTGACACAGCCAAGCCATTTGGAGCTTGGCCGTGTCTCTTGTTTTTCCATTCTTGGGATACGGCCAAGCTCCTAGCCGTGTCCCTCAATCTCATTGATCCAGGGTGAGACACGGCCAGAGGACACCGCCGTGTCATGTGACATGGCCAGTGTCCTAGCCGTGTCCCTTGACAGTGTCAGTCTCTGCTTCTTTTCTTTCCTTCTTTGCTTGCTCTCTTGTTCTTTGGTATGAATGGGACACGGCCAAGCCATTTTTGTCCTGGCCTTGGCTGTGTCACCTGGGTGTGTCTCTTCCTGTTGCTCTTTTTCCTTCTTTTCCTTCTCTTCTTTGGCTTGTTCTTTGTTTTGTTCTTTGAACGTGTCTCTGGGTGTGTCTGCTTCTGCCTTGAATTTCTTTTGAGGGACATGGCCATGTCTTGCTTGGTTCATGCTTTTCTTGCCCGGTTTTGATCTTTCAAGGGTGTTTTTCCACCTAAACCTAAAAACAACACTTCAAACAAAAATCAATCAAAACATTAACTAAAACACACATAAAATCATGCTAAAAATAAGTACAAAAATGAACTAAATAAGCGTGCGCGTGCTGCTAGGCTTGCGGGCTACGTAAGTAAACTAGGGAAGCCAGTTCATTGCAGACAGCACCTACGGTGAACTGGGCACCCATTTGATTATGTGCGGCGAATTGGGCAGTGCTCAAATCGCCGCAAACAATTACTGCGGCGAAATTGCCATGTTGCGCGGCAACACTCCGGCGCGTCGCTCGCCGATCCGTCTGATTTTTTATTTTTTTTATTTTTAATATTAAAAATAACTATTAAATATCATAAAATAAATATTATAACTCAAAAATATTTTGGACTATCGGATTGAGCTCGGTCAAAAATTAAGGGTCTACAGTTTGCCCCCTGCTTGAATGATCTGAGACTTTCAATAGAAGAGAGTAAAAAGCAACATGACTTTGAACAGATTTTAGATGAGGATAGGTAATTGAATTCGATTTGGATACTTAAACCTGAGACTGAATTAGGTTTGGGTACTTGAACCCAAGGCTGAAATAGGTTTGGGTACTTGGACCTGAGACTGAAATAGGTTTGGGTACTTGGACTCGAGATTGGATTTGATTTGGGTACTTGGACCCAAAACTGAGTACTTAGACCTGAGATTGGATACTTGGACTCGAGATTGAATTTAATTCGGGCACTTGGAGCCGTGATTGGATTGGATTTGGGTACTTGGACCTAAGATCGGGTACTTGGACCCGAGATTGGATTGAGTTTGGGTACTTGGACCCGAGATTGGGTACTTGAACCTGAGACTGATTTGGATTTGGGTACTTAGACCCGAGATTGGATTTGATTTGGTCACTTGACCCCAAGACTAAATTGAATTTAGATACTTAGACCCGAGATTAGATACTTGGACCTGAGATTGGGTACTTGGACCCGAGGCTGAATTGGATTTCGGGTACTTAGACCCAAGACTGGGTACTTGGACCCAAGACTAAATTTGATTTGGGTACTTGGACCCGAGACTAAATTGGGTTTGGGTACTTAGACCTAAGACTGAATTTGATTTGGGTACTTGGACTCGAGACTGAATTGGGTTTGGGTGGTTGGACCCGAGATTGGGTACTTGGATCCGAGACTGGGTACTTAGACCCGTGATTGAATTGGATTTGGGTACTTAGACCTGAGATTGGGTACTTGGACCCGAGATTGGGTTTGGGTACTTAGACCCGAGATTGGGTACATGGACCCGAGATTGGATACTTGGACCTGAGACTGAATTGGATTTGGGTACTTGGACCTGATATTGGGTACTTAGACCTGAGATTGGGTTCTTAGACCTGAGATTGGATTGAGTTTGGGTACTTGGACCCGAGATTGGATAATTAGACCCAAGACTAGATTGAATTTAGAACTCAGGACTGGGTACTTGGATCCAAGACTGAATTGGTTTTGAGTACTTGGACCCGAGATTGGGTACTTGGACCCAGGACTGAATTTGATTTGGGTACTTGAACCTGAGACTGGGCACTTGGACCCGAGATTGGGTTGAGTTTGGGTACTTAGACCCAAGATTGGGTACTTGGACCCTAGATTGGATACTTGGACCCGAGATTAGGTACTTGGACCCATGACTGAATTGGATTTGGGTACTTGGACTCGAGATACCTATATACTCTTACCCGTGTGTAGGCTCAAACCAGAGATTTTTTTTCATGCAAGCTTTGATTGATGTTTTTGTTGTCTATCTTCGCACAAGGACGTAATTCTTCTTTTTGCAGAATGACTGGAGCTTCCACAAGTAATTGGGCCTTCCATGCCCTCTGATTCCATTCCTGCTTCATGTTTGCTTCATGGAGTATTGCTGTTTACGTTTGACAAAGAAAAATGTAGTGTGATATGCTCATGTATGCATGATATGTATGAGTAATACTTACAGTGGTTTTATTGACTCACAGACCAAGGTGATCAGCTGAAGTATTCTCATTGGTTCCTTTCAGATCCTCGTTCAAGTCTTGCATTGGAATGACAAAAAGCTTTGCATTTATAGCTTTAATTTTCAAGATGTTGAGAACATGAGAGGTGGAGACCCCAAGTTACAGAGTTAGGGATACATCTATTTGAAACTATGTTTCAGCACGCAATTGGTAGCGTCTTCACAACCTTGCCAATAATCATTTCTTTTGCCAATGTGTTCTTTGAGTTTTGATGGTTCGACATACTTCCCTTAACTGGAAGGCTTTGTATATTATTATTTTTTTTAAATCAAATGTTGACTTTGCCAAATCAATGTCATTGTACCTCAGGACTCGATTTTTAGAATTAATATATATATAACATGACAACCCTAGTTATCATACTAAACTCGAGAATCATTTATATTTAAGCAAGAATTGTTGCACTTCAGATAGGCACATACACATTACTTGGTCAAAGGTCTCATTTGAATTTTAATATTGTCTATCTCATATGCATTCTTATCCAAACTATCTCAACTAATAGACTCTACCTACTAAGAGAGATCAATAGGTCTTTAATAGGCTTGAAATGGGGTCTATAAAGGACACGGGTTAAAAGCCATTGTGACACTATGGCCAAACCGTCACACCATGATTTTTTGTTGGAGCCATAGGCTGTTGGAAACATGAAAAGATAGAGCTTTGAACATTCTTCTTTCTTTTTTACGTTAACATGAATCTTGATTGGGATAGTCTTTGCCTTTGTAAAAAGTTTGGTATCCATATTCATTTCTTTCTTTTTTTTTCTTTTTCTTTATCTTTCTTTTTCTTACTCCTTCTTTCCTTTGAGCATTTTATCTTTTTGTCCTTCTTTCCTATAGGACTTTCAAGTACAGGACTTTCAAGAACTGGATGACCTTTCTTTTATCTCTCTAATTTTGATTGAATCTTTGGTTGAGCTGGACCAATTCACGTCAAACTATCTTTGTAGAAGTCTTTTGTTGCTTTAGGTAAAAGAGAACTTGGTTGTCTTTCTGAACCGTTTTGGGTTTTATTTTATTTATTTTCTTTTTTTTTCTTTTCTTTTTCTTTTCTTTCTTTTTTTTTTCTTTTTTTTGTTCTAGCTCTAAAAGAGTTGTCTTGTTTGTACCAACTTGGGTTTCTTTAATAGGGATGAATCATTTGTTACTCTGATGTTATCTTGATAGATTGGAGATATTAGGTGAACTTCAACTACCCTTATGGCCTTGACAACATCAACTATCCCTATAGTTTTGGCTATGCATTCCTTTCTTTGATCTTCTTGCCTCTTCGCCTTAGTGATCATAAGACTTGTCATAAGTATCACAATAACTCAAGTTAGGTTGTTGGGGTTTGAAAGCCAATGAAAAGAAAGCTAAAATTTTATGAAGGCTCAAAGGAACAACTAGCGATTGATATTAATAGGGTGGATATTAGTTGTTGGCTTGTCAAACAATGCCTAGATCAACTCTCTCTTAAATAAGCAAAGTTCAATTTTGCTTTGAAAGTTTGTCAAAGCATGTTCTAAGACTGACTAGGACCTAGACAAAGGTAATTATGCATGAGCCCTCTCTAAGTAAGCATACACAACTCAATGTTATAGAGCAATTTTCTCACCTAGTAAAGTCATTCAAGTCATGATGCATAAATATACTAACTTATAAATATCAAGTTAAATTCGTCATCGGTTGGGCACCAAAATGAACAAAGACCAACAAAAATTTTTATGAAAATAATTTATTCAAACATATTTTGAAAAACATAATTATTCCAAATAAAGTACTAAGGAAAGCAAAATAAAAAAGCAACACTCCAAGCTAAGGGAAGTTCATTAAGTTAGAGTCAAAGATACTTCATTTATTTAGGCATATCAAGGGCAAGGATTTTTTCCATCATCAAGGGTCATTGCTTCATCATCCACAGTTAGCCCAAGCTTACTTAGTAGCACATCATCTTTAGCAGCTTCTCTATCCATATCATGACAAGATGACAAGATAAAACTCTTCATGAAGGTTGCAAGCGGTGGTACCCTTTCAAATTTAGGCAGAGGATTATTCTTAGTGTTGGGCTTATCAGGCTCAGGTAGCTTTCCATTGTCAATCAAATTTTGGATCTCATGCCTTAATCGAACACATTTATCTATCTTGTGCCCTTGAGTCTGATGCAATTGACAAAAAACATTGGTGTCAAAGTTTGGAGGCAGAGGATTAGGCAAGGGTTGAGGAGCTAATGGTTGTAGCAAATCCATCTTCATTAGATTCTCTAACATTTTTTACAAAGGTTCCCCTAAGTCTAAAAATTTACGCTTCTTTGCTGGTTCAATTGCTACATTTTTCTCTACACCTCTTCTTTTCCTTTGATTTTGCTCATTGGGGCGGTAGCTGCCCTTATTGCTCTAGTTAGACAACACATGGTTCGACTGGTCTTGTAGAATAAGGATTGTTCCCTCATTTTTTATTCAATCTCTATTAGTGAACATGTTCCCCGTTGATGCTGCCTTTGCCTTCTTTCTTATGTCAATGGTTGATGCCTCATTAGCATTGTTGATGATCTCTAGAATTTCAATCAACTGGGTCTTCATAATTCCAACAAATTAATCTCATAGCTTGGGCATCCTAGCTTTGACAACTTCATCGATTATGTCCCTAAGCTGGTTTGCATCCATCCTTCCAATGAAGCACTTGAATCAAAATCAATGTTGTAGGTGGTGTCGTTGTATACTCTTGAATTGCTGTATTCTAGATCTGTGAGCCAGAATGGATTAATGATATGTGATGTGATGCATATATGCATGTATGCATAGACAACAAACAAACAAGGATAAATAGGATGTTCCAACCTTATAACATCCACGCACGAATGGAGAGTCTCTTTTTCTAGGTAATATGGTTAACAAAATACCAATATGGGGTATCTTGTTTTCGAATATTTCCCTCGGACATTTCAACCAGTAGTTATATTTTAAAGAATGAAAATTAGTTCATGATAATTCCCATTAATTAGGCTTTAATCCATCAAATCAACTAGATCATCTTTTATGCTATATTAGATTAAAAATAAATTAAGAGATTTATTATAAATAGATTTCTCACTTGAAAAAGTAACTAATGATTCATGCAAAAAACAAGCCCATTGTTAATAATTCTTTGTATAAACTAGTCTCACAATTGATTTTTGGTATTTTCATAATTGACCTAAATATTCGTAAGCTTTTTCAAAAGGTTATGAAAATAATTTTGTTTCTAAGCCCATTGTAAAATGATTTTAGAAAAAATGAATTTTAGGCTTTGTATTTGGGTCATGAGAAAAGAATTTTTGATTTATTTTTTTTAGAAACGTTTTATGTCCAAGACCATCTTGAAAAGTTTTGAAAATAGCTTTGGTCTTTTCGACTTTAAAGAAAAATTTATTTTGAGCTTACAATGTACTTAGGTCATATTAGAAAAAGAACAAATCAAATAAGCCATGACTTCAGCCAAGATAAATTAATCATAGTCAAACAAAAAGCATTTTGGGTAAAAACCTAAGGAAAGTAACTAGGCCAATTACATGAACTTTAGTCTTTGGGTTGAAAGGCTTAGGATCCCATAGCAAGTATATACCAAAAAGGCTATGAGTGGTTATGCCATGCTCGATCTCCATACCTTGAGTGAAAGTATGGTATCCATTATATAACACAACATAGGTAACACGGGCGTCCTAACTCACGCACATGATGCAATCTAATATGATGTAATGGATAATATCATGATAAGAAAGAATAGAATAATATAAAGACCAACGGAATCAACTTCTCTTATCCCTAGTGGAGTCACCACTGTGAGCAGGAAATTTTGCCCCCAGTCCCGGTGGAATGGTTCCCTCGACTTCGGCATTGTTTCGGCTCAGGGCCTTAGAGAACACAGACCTAAGCTTGGAGAAAATGGAGTCACCACCCAGATGGGTCGAGAAAAAGAAAGGGGTGGATGACTCGATTCCTAAGGAATCCCCAACCCCCTAATGGGTTCAAAAAGTTGGGTAAGTATGGGGAAGGTGAGAAATGGCCCAGCACCCCCACAACACCAAGTTCATTGAAACCGGCCTCCTTTGAAGGTCTTAATATTATAAAATTCTTAAATATAATAATATTATCCATACTACATGCAACAATTAAAATAAAGCATCATTATATTAAAATCAAAGCAATGTCCAAACAAACAAATAAATGGACACCCATCCGAGGATGAAAATATGTCCTTATATTGTCCATGTCTAAAATTAAATAGGACACCCACTGAAAGGTGAAAATGTGTCCTTTACATTGGTCCAAAATATAAAAGCAATTTAAATTACATAATGCTTAATACATGAGGTACCCAACATATGGAAACATACCTCTTACAATATTTTGAAACCAAAGCATATTAATAAAAACAACCAACCAACCATTCATCGTAAATAAATCATTCATTGAAGACATAAATTGAATATAAATAAATCATTAATCAAGCTATATAATAAATATTCACTTAATAACGAAACAAATAAAGATGCAAATTTAAGTGTGTCAACTTTGGGTTTCTTAGATAACATTTAGGGTTTTGGAATTTATATCTAAAAGCTAGGGTTTTGGAATCTTAAAGAACTAGTATTATTGTTAGGTTTATTATTTTAAAAAGATTATGCTACTGTGTGATTACAATTATAATTTGGGATTTAAATGAATAAGGTACAAGCCTATGAAAATAAGAATAAAACTTAAATATATTAAAAGAAATAGCTACTGTGATAATAAAATAAACAAATTTGATTAAGGTTTTAACAAAATAAGCTAGGGTTTAATTTCAATTAGGGTTTGGATTTCTAAGAAAACTAACACTATCATATTTATTTTTGAAAGAAGAGGCTACTGTGAAGATTTTGGAAATTTGATTTAATTAGGGTTTTATAATAGAAAGTAGTAGGGTTTTTGGTTAATCAAATTAGAGTTTAGGGCTAACATCATGAAATAGGGTTTCTAGGGTTTTAAATATGAAATATGGCTTACGGCTATTAAGGTTTACTGTATTGATTAGGGTTTGAGAAAATAGACTATTGTTTTAAGGTTTTTAAAAATATGTGATTGAGGTTTTGATAATTAAGCTACTGGAAGAAACAATATTTTGATAAATAAACTACTATGATCATATTCTAAAAGATGACTTGCAAATACTGAATAAATAATTTAGATTGAAAAGTTAAACCTGCGTTTGAAGGCTCCACCAAGGCTCAATGTTTGAACCAAACTTTGAGTTTGCTTAGATCAATTAAGGTGTTGGTGGGGTGGAACAATTATCTGCTCAATTGTTGGAAGTTGATTTGTTCTTGCTTCTATCTCTCTGTGATTCTTTTCTCAAAGTCCCTGTAGACCCTTCTCTTCCAAACTTTCTCGAAAAAATTAAAAGTCCCTAGTTTCTTCAAAAAATTGCCGCCCCCAATCTGTGTGTTTAATGCTAGTATTTATAGGGAAAAAAAGACCTAATCCTTTTTTAATAAGAAAATACCAAATATGTAGGAAAAATTACAAAATCGAGTAAAACAAGGTTTGGTAAAAAAAATTGACAGCGCGCGCGGGCTGCTAGGCCTGTGGGCTGTTCTGGCAAACTGGGCAAGCCAGTTCGCTGTATGCAGTGCCTGCGGCAAATTGGTTACCTAGTTGATTATGTGCAGTAAATTGGGCAGTGCCTAATTCACCACATATAATTGCTGTGGCGAAATTGCCATGTAGCGAGGCAGCGCTCCTGCGGGTCGCTCACCGATTCGTCCAATTTTTTATTTTTTATTTTTATTATTAAAAATAACTATTAAATATAATAAAGATAAATATTATACCACAAAAATTATTTTGGACTGTCGGATTGAGCTCGGTCAAAAATTAAGGTCTACAGAAATGTTTAAGTACCTCATTCATGAGCCGCATAAAGGTAGAAGGTGAATTAGAGAGTCCCATTGGCATGACCAACCATTCATACAGCTCCACATTGGTCTTGAAGGCTGTTTTCCACTCATCACCTTCTCTATCACGAATTTGGTAGAATCCATTTGCAAGATCAATCCTTGAGAAAACTGAAGCTCCATGCAATCGATTAAGCATGTCATCAAGCCTTGGAATAGGAAACATGTACTTGATTGTTATCTTGTTAACATTCCTTGAATCTATTACCATTCTCCACTTTCCATTCTTTTTAGGAACAACAAAGGCCGACACAACACAAGGAGAAACACTTTCCCTTATAAAGCCTCTCTTTAACAATTCAACAACTTGCTTTTGCAATTCATACTCTCTTTAGGACTCATTCTATAGGAGTGTTTATGAGGGATTTGACCTCCCGGAACAAAACTGATCTCAAGTTGTATTGTTCTTAGAGGAGGCAACCCGATAGGTAAAGTGTTTGGAAAAACTCTCTCAAACTCACTAATAAGAAATTGTATCTCATTTGGAATTGCATGATTTTGTTTGGGCTCATCCTCCACGTCAATTGGAACAAAGCTAGACAGCCCTTCCATGATCTCACTCTTCTCATCATTGGATAACAATCCAACCACCCCAACTTCTCTCTTCTTCTTTTGCTTCTCGGACAGTAACGGTTTGAGCAAGATTGTATTACCCTCATCGAAAAAGGTGTAAGTATTGGCTTTCCCATGGTGTTGCGCATCATTATCATATAACCAAGGCCTCCCAAGAAGCAAGTGACAAGCTGTCATTGGGATAACATGGCAACTCACCTCATCCACATATTGCCCAACTGCAAAAGGAACTAGACACTTCTTAGTGACATTAATTTCATGCTCAGAGCTCAGCCATGCCAACCTGTAAGGGGTATCAATTAGCTTGGTTTTCAATCCCAACTTTGCAACCATTTCATTGGATACAACATTCTCACATGCACCACTACCAATAATAACTTCACATAATTTGTTTTTTGTCAAACATTTAGTGTGAAATAGGGATTTCCTCCTCCAATCCTCCTCACTCTTCTCAATATTCAGAATATGCATCACCACTAAACACTCCCCATCTTCCATTGCGTCACAAACAAGGGTTGCTCCCTCGTCAACATGCAGTTCACTATTTACCGCAACAGAATCAGCATGGTATATTTCTTCCTCAATCTCCTCTATCTCTCTGAGGGTCATTATTTTCCTTGAAGGAAATTTGGATTGGAAGTGTCCATACCCTTGGCATTTGAAACATTTCAAAGCATTCTTAGAGGTACTTTTGGATGGTGGGACTGGAAGCATTTTTAAAAGGGGGTTTTGGTGAGGGTGTGCATGTGGTCTTTATAGGGGCAGAATTGGAGCCGCTAGAGCTTGGTTTGTAAAGTAATGAGGTGTAGTTAGAAGGTTTGGTATTGGTTCTGTTTTGGTGTGAATGCTTCAAACTTTCCTCACTTCTCAAAGCCAATCTCTTCAATTCATGTCTTGGATGTAAAGATGCAATCCTTGGAAAAAATGCCCTATGATTAGCTCCTCGGTCTCCTCTACCTCACACTTCAAAAAAAATTCCTCAAATTCCATGGTGTATTGTTCCACAATTTTAGTGTCTTATTTGAGGTTCAACATTTGCTCAATCATTTTCTATCTGTAATAGGGTGATAAGAACGCCGCATCCATCTCCTCTTTCATCCTATCCCATTGAGTAAACCAAGGCCTCCCTTCCCTCATTCTTCACTTTTGCAAATTATCCCACCAAAGGGCAGCATATCCCCTCAATCTTATAGCAACAAGCTTCATCCTTTTGCCTTTGGACACCTCCCTCAGTTCAAAGGATCTCTCCATTGAGTATACCCATTCAAGATAGGCATCAGCATCTATCTTACCATGAAATTCTGGTAATTCAATTTTATAGTTGAAAACTCTTCTTACCTTTCGACACAGATGGGTGGTGATGCCTTCCCCCTCAGCCATGACCTTTATGAAATAGTCCTTGCACTGTTCCTCTAAAACCTCTATAACACCCTTATACCCTCTATACGTACAATACATATTTCTAGCATATATAAAATATGCATATACGGTATCACAGATCGGTTTAATAAAATTTTTTCACATTTCCAATTTAAAATTTCAAATTCTAAATATATAGAATTAAATAGAAAATAAATATTCTTTACTTGTTATAAGAACCCAAAATAAATAATATATATATATATATCTCTGGGAAAAATTCGCCAAAGTTTTGTCTGTAATTTGGACATCCCAAAATTTAGCAATTACTCAACCTGCGAAAAGAAAACACTCCCAAATAATTTCAAATCACCATCTCAACCATACTTCTCAATTTCACCAAGTTTCTCAAACATTTATATATATAGATATATATAATTTAAAACACACTTACTCTCCCATTTCAAATACATTGACCCAAACATTCTTTATAATATACATTACGTAAAATCCAAAATATAATATATTATGCATAAAACTCAAATGTACAATGACATAAAAATATATACATGCTGTTGGCAGTGTTTCTGATCTCGATAGCAACTCAACAAGCTCAACTATAAGTCCCCAACCTGGTCTAGAAGAACTCTCTTGCTAGGCTGGGTCTACCCTGTCACCTGCACGATGGAAACAATCTCGCTAAGCCAAAGCCTAGTGGTACAAACTTTGATAATAACAATAAAACTCAATGCAATGCCAATGCATAATGCATATAGATGTCACATTATTCCACTTTCTTATATTTTTTTAAAATTATTTCATAATCACAACTCATAACATTATATTGCTCAATTGTATCATAATTCATAATTCACATTAAAATAAAGACAAGCATGGACCCAAAAAGGATCTAATATGCTATTCAAATTTCAGATTACTGCTTTGGTCCATAATGACACCATGTGTCTAGCCACGTAGGCAATATATCCATGGATAATGTAACAGCCGTAGTCTCTTGGACCTCAACCAGGCTAGACCCTTAGGCTTCAATATCTTGGTCCTCAACCCGGCTAGACTGTTATATTTTTTGAGGCTTACGACCTAGTTTTTTCACCCTAAAAACGTCATATTTATCAGCTGGCCTGGCTTACGACCCAGTCTTTTCACCTTTCCAGCATTTAGCCCATAGGCAATCGTAAGTTGCTGCCAAACCCAGAACTCTGAAAATTGAATAACATATTAGACACACAATTTATTCATTTTTCTCATTATTAATCTCTTTCTCTTTGTCACATATTCAATCTAGGCACATTGCCTTATTTTCACATTTTTTTCTCACTTTTCTCATTTTTTCACATCTTTCTCATTTTTCTCACTTTTCTCATTTTTATCAATATCAATTCATTTCATTATTCCACATATCTCATTTTTTCATTCACAACACATTACCCAATTACTTTGGGTATTTTCACATAATATGCATATTTCACATTTTACACAATTTAGCCATTATCAATGGCTTTTCACAATGCATTTAACACATATATGACATTACAAATGTCATAGCACATTATTCATACACAATCAATGAACCAAGTAGCTTAACACATTTTTCAACCAAAATGTGTTAAGTCCAAATGTTTTGCAAATATAAACATTATATTCAAAGTTTGTACATACCTCCACTAACAACCTAAAGCAAGCAGAAAACAACCTCCAATCCAAATCTTTCCAACTTGCCCTTCACCACTTGTATGAAGCAAATCAACCTCCCTCAATGCCTAAACCAAATGTGATAGCAAATAATCATTTAGTATCACATTTAATGGCATTTCCAACTTTAAACCATGATTACACATCACTCCTACAAATTTTCAAAAATTTAGCCTTTCCTTACTTCAACATTGGAATTCCATTCTACTATAATTAAATTAGTGTTATAAGTTTATTTATATTATTAAAAACATATTTAATACATTTAAATCATTTACATTATAAAAATACACTCTTATACACAAAATCTCAAAAAAGGCATAACCTTCCCCCATTGAAGGTTTTCCATTCCAACACAATCCATTACTCATTCTAAGCTTATATTCATCACTTTTAACACTAAACAACATGCTTAAACAAATAAAATCACACAATTCAACCACTTTGGAAAATCACTTTTCCACTTCCATTCTCAAACTCCAACCCAACACCACCAAATCCAATATTTGTCTGTAAAATACTTGTTTATGAATCAAAACAACTCATTTAGAATCAATTTGCATGATTAAAGTTCATTTTTTCAAAACCCCAAAAATCCATAACCCTAAATTCTCTCTCTTCATCATTCTTTAACCAAACTCCATCATCTCTTCAATCTAACCTTAGAATCATTGTTAACTATCCAAAATAACATCATACACACCAATTCCAACAATTATAACATACTACATCAAAATCCAAATTCTCACATAATACAATCTTCCATGGAATTCAAAGAAAAGAGATGGAAACTTACTAATTTTGGTGGAAATCACCAAAAATCCACTTGAAACTTGTTAAATCCTTTAATTTATGGAGTATGGAAGAATCAAATTCTTGGCTTCAAGCTTCCATGGAATTCGGCCTAGATGAAAGAGAAGAAGAAGAAGAAGACTTTTTAATATTTCTTTTTCTTTTCATCTTTTTTTTAAACCATATATATATATATTAAAATAATTTAATATTTAATTCATCAATCAAAGATTTCCACACACAAAAAGAATAATAAGTTGGTAGGCTCAATTCCTCACAAGTTTAAAGGTGATGCAAAGAATAACCATCAAAATTGACAATAAGCACCAGTTCTAATCAATTCTCAAATTCATGCTTCAAAAATTCAAAGGTCATCTATCAACAATCTTATAACAATTGAACTTTTCAAAATTTATTTATTAAAAAAAACATGAACTAAACTTAACCAAAGATAAGTTAAAAGTAAAAATTGCACCCCCACACTTAAAGATTCACATTGTCCCTAATGTGAGCATGCGTAAATTTAAAGAGAAGGAGTTCAGATGAAACCTAATTTCCATCATTCCCATATGTGATATGAAGTGCTACTTCCATCCTTAATGAATTTGTCACCCATGTTTGAAAAGATGATTAGCATGCAGCTTCAAAAGGTACCCAGTGTATTGCAAAGCCTAAATAGCATCCTTTGAAGAGCAAATGTCCAAAGGGAACATGTGAAGGTCATCTTGTGGTGATCCTCCAATGCTATAGGAACTTGGTAAAAATATTTTTCAATCTGCAACATGGTTATATTCATTTTTTGCTCTTCCTCAACACCGAGAGTAGAAGAAATTATCATTGGCTGAGTATTGTTCTCCCTAAGAAAAACATATTTCAAATGCTTTGGGATCTTTTTAAGTTTACAAAGTTTGGTTGAATCTCTTCTTCATCCACTTTAACAATATCAATTCCCCTCTCATCAACCTATCTAAAATTAGTTTGCACTCCTTAATTTTTAAATTGGACATTTCAAGCTCTTCTTCCAAGATTATGGCTATCTCAACCTTATCTTTACAATCTTCTTTGGAGGGCATATCATAGATTTTAGGAAGTTGCTTATCTTGATTCTCATCTTTCAACCTACTTGAAAATGGAATTGGTGTCCCATAAGGATTTGGAGGCTTATGCAATTTTGGTAAGGTTGATGCCTCCAAATTCTTCTCCTCTGATTGATTTGGTTTCTCTATGTTGGGTTGAAGCTTCTCGCTATTTTCTTCGTGATTAGTACCTGCATCAAAGGAATCACAAACTTTGCATATATTACCTTTTTAGTCCTCAAAATTGTGATTACATTGGCTTGCTCTAATTGGCTAGGAGATTTCACTTCTTGGTGTGCTTGCAGTTGATTTGCCAATTTTCGAACTTGAGTTTCCACTTTCTTCAATGATACCTCTAAAGAATCAAACCTCTTATTGCTCCCTTCCTGATTTTGTGTGCTGATTTGAATGAAGGCAGTCAAATTATCTTCTAATGTGGGTTTCTTGAGTTGATCTTAATTTCAAAATAGTCCTTGAAAGTAAGAACTTCTTTGATAAGGTTGAAAAATTTGTTGAGGTGGAATTTGCTGCTGATTTTCCCAAGAAAACTTTGGGTAGTTTCTCCAACTTGGATTATAAGGATTGGAATATAGGTCATTTCTACGCCTTGGCTGGAAACTTTCAAAGGCATATGTTTCCTCTTGCCTCTCTTGGTATTGTTCAAAACAAAATGAATATATGTTTGTACTATGTCCTGCAATGCCACATGCTTCTTGACTATGCATAGGTGCTCTTCCTCTTATTTTTAGCATCTTAAGTTGACTTGTAAATTCTGCTAAATGCCATGCCATTTTAGAATTAACATTCACATCATAAACTCTCTCGTGCCTTGAAAAATGCATCCTTACAATAAACACTTAGTAATTGAAAAAGAAACATTTTAAATAATTAAACAATTTAAATAAAAAATATCAAACTACTAACAACAATTTCCTTCCCTAGCAGCGATGCCAAAAATTTATTGTGCTCTACTAACACTACTTTAAAGTAACATTCGCAAGTATATGAGGTACTTGTAGCAATGGTGACTACCCTAAGGTCATCTCATAAGGAAGGAATTATTTTGCAATAGTTTGATTAAAGCAAATAAATTCAAAAGGATGAGTTTTTAGTGTTTGCAATGTTTTTGAAATTATAATAAAATTAAAATAGCAAGTGAACAAGTATCAGAATGCTTAGACTTGGTTTAATTCTTGGAAAGGTACCTAGGGTTATAGATCGACTTAATCAAAGCTTAATTCTTAAATTATGCGTTAATATAACCTTGAAATTTAATTTGTTCCTTGTGTTTAATTTAGCAATTACCAATTCATTAGTTCTCACATTCATGAATTAACAACAACCAACTATTTGAGTTTGCAAATTAAAAGAACCCTAGAACTTATATTTCTAATTCATTCTTGGGTAGTCGATTGTATAGTTTCGATATCAAATTTCACCTCTCAATCATTCATTCAATATCTAGAGATCAATAGGTAGCGAATCTATCAACCTAACATTTAATCCAATACAATCAACTAATAACAAGGTATATTAATGGAAATATCAAATCAAGTCATTCAATCAAATCTACTACAAACCCTAGGCATGAGTAAATTAGCTCATCATCAATTTAAAATAAGCATTCATCTAAATATAAATCTAATCAAAATTATACATTGTAATATTAATGTCCATAATAAAACAACAACAATCTAGAAATGAATTAAAAGAGAGAATATGAACAACCCCTTTAAACATGCTACGAGTTGAACTTCTAGTCTTCCTCCTAGCTCCACTTTGAATATGATGAAGAACTAACAAGCCTTCTTCAACCAATGGCTCTCCTCTTGAAAGATGGAATCATAAATCTCTCAAGTCCCCAACTCCTCAATCAAGCTTTCTTCAAACCCTAACCTTCACAAGAGCTTGCTCACCCAATTTTATCCCAAAAATGTTAAGAGTCTTGTCTATGGAAGAAATGGAAGATCAATGGAAGATGAAGATGAAGGTGATGTTCATGGCTCTTCTCAAGACCAAGAACAAGAAGATCAACTAAGAACAAGATGATAAAAATGGAGAATGAATGGTCTTTTAATGTTTCCAATGTGTGTCCCCATCACTCTCTCTTCCAATCGGGTATTTTTTTTAATTGCAAATTGCTTTTTCAACTCATCTCACTCCCATTTGTCCCCTCCTTTTTCCTTTTTTAAATCTTTCATTCCATAAAATAAGTCACATATTACATCTTTTATTATTTCTTTTCAAAAGAAAATGCATGATCTCTCCCACCTATCCCTTAACTCGTGCAAACAATTCAAACATTTCGTACATGACACGGCCAAGGCAGTGAGTGACTTGGCCGCGTCTATCAATTTTTCTTGGATGTGTCCTTCATTTCCTTGAATGTATGTTTCTTGTGAGGGGTGACACGACCAGTGACATGGTCGTGTCTCTTGGACGTGTCCTCTTCTGCCTCTCTTATAATTTTTCTTTCTTCAGGTGTTACACGGCAAAGACAGTGAGTGACACAGCCAAGACGAGGAGTGACATAACCAAGACAGGTGGGTGTGTCACATGCTATCAAATTTCTCCTTTCTTTGATGAGGGCTTGGCCAATGACATGGCCAAGAAGGTGGGTGTGTCTGAGTTACACACGCAGTGACACGACCAAGATGGTGGGTGTGTCTAAGTGACACACCCAGTGACATGGCCAAGACACATGCATGTGTCTGCTTATGCCTTTCTTTCTTTCTTTTCTTATCAAAGTGACATGTGACACGGCCAGGACATGTTGGGAGATGGCCAAGACATGTTGACACACCCAAGGACATGGCCAAGACTAAGAGACATGGCCATGCTTCAACCATCTTCGTTGTTTCCTTCCAAAATAACTTCATCAAGTGGATTAGCTCCAATTTTCACATGCTCAACTAAATCATCAAACTTCAAGCAAACTTGAACACATATATTAGAAAATTAACTAAAAAGCAAATAAAATTATCCTAAAAACACATATATAAATTATCAAAATAATAACTCAACACTATACTCATTTGTTGATCCAAATGATTAATACCTTTCTTGAATTAAAATCAAATTCAAACCTCAATTTAATTTAGGTGTCCTTCCATTTATTTGTTTAATAAAATATATCGTGTTCCCTTATTTCACAATTCTGCCTGATTTCTAATTTCATACCAATCTCATTTTGTAACTTTTCATTCATCATTAAATCTTCACTAAAGATTACAAACTCTTAACCATGTGTACTAAATACATACAAGGCTTATATTTAAAATTTTAGATTTTTCTAAGTTGATTTACTATATTTATAAATTAAAATTTCCAAAATCCCATAGATTCTATTTCTTGAGCAACTACTCTGACAACACTTATTTGTCTATTTATTTTAGGTACAAACCTCAAAAAATATTATACTATTTTAACCATAAGTTTCAAGAATACATATGATCTTGTATATAAATTTTCAGATTTTTTTGGGTTCATTTGGTATAGTTTTTAAATACATTTCTCAACTTCTACTGATTTTGAATTGCTGAAACATCTCTAACAATTTATATTCTTCTATTTTTCTTAAATAGTAAATCATGTTTAAAAATTATGAAATTTCATACATCACACACTAGAACATAAATAATCGTTCAATTAAAATTTCAAGCCCATTTACTATCTCTAGATTAGTCTAAAAATTCGAACAAAATCTATTTGTAGAACATGAATAAAATTTAAGCAACCTTCATATTCATAATATTTTTACTAATTCCATCCACTTAAATCAAATGAATAATATATAACATACTAAAAACTCAAATTAAGTTCACTCTAAACTTCCATAACTAAATCAACTAAATACAATTCAATTTCCTTACATTTAATCATCATCAAATTACATACCAGTCTTTTTTATTTGCAATTCTTATTCAACAATACTTTTCTTTCGCTTTTTCTCCAATCTCTTACTATATAATACTATTGTCATTATCACCTTTAACTTTAGACATAACTCATTTAATCCAACATTATCTTATATATATATATATTAGCCATTTAAGTTCGTATACATTTCCTTCAATAATCTTATAATTCAATTTGATTTATTTATTCCCAAATTTGATTTCTAATAACTTATACCCTAAACATTTTTCATGTATTACAATAATAATTTACTTCAAAGAAACCAATTCAATCATCTCCTACACAAATCACTTCATAAATAATTCCTTCATGATTAATTATGTTTACTCAAAACACTACTCATTTTAAATAATCAATATGACTAATTAACTTATCAACATCTTCTTTACATATTCAAAATCTAGATTTAACTTTACTTTCATTCAGAGCATCACTCTTCGCTTATAACTATTGCCATACTAGAGATCAGTTCAAGTGCCAATGTATATGCATGTATTAAAACTCAAATTACTATTTTAAATTTTTTCTTCCTCATCTTCAAAATCCACCTAGGTCGAGAACCTTAAACCTAGGCTCTGATACCAAAATAAATGTAACAACCTTATACCCCATATACGTATAGTGCATACACCCAATATATGTAAAATATGCATACAAAATATAAGAATGCCACAATTTTGTCTTTAATACAAACTTCCAAATTTCCAAAATAATTACATAAAGACTTTAAATGTATTTAAAATAGTAAATAATATTAGTCTTCAATAATTTCAAGTAACAAAATATATATTTTATATAAAAAAATCTCTGAAAAAAATTTATCAGAGTTTTATATGTAATACAGATATTTCCAAAAATTAATTTACTCAACCTACATAAAATATATACACTCCCAAATAATTTCAACCATTTCAATATTCAAAAACTCCATCATTTCTCCAAAGTACTCAAACACACATATATATATACATATACAAAATTGTACAAAACAATATTAGTTTAAATATGTTTACTTTTCTATGATACACATCACTAGACTGCCTCAATTAAATAATACATGTATGCATCACAATCAACTTGGTCTTGTGGCACAACCCTATCTTTAAGGTCCGCTCCAATACATAGACCTGCCAGGTCTAACAACACTTCTCTATTTTGCACTTCTATCACCTTGTGATAAACACTACCGCACTAAGCTCGAGAGCTTAGTGGTACATCTATATACAGTTTCTTTATAAAATAACAATATAAATTACACACACATTTTTTTATTCTCTTTCACAAATTATTGCTTTATAAAATTTTTCATAGAGCCTTTGTTAACTTTCATTCTATATTTTTATATATAAGTCATTTCATCATTTTCTCAAATATAACCCATTCACATACATTATTCATCATATACCATTATCCACAACATAACACACAAATACACATAAACATCTTCACAAAGACACACATTGGGCCCAAATAACCTTATACGACATTCAGGTTCTAGAGATATTATTATGGTCTATCGCGACACTGGGGATCTAAGTGTCACAACTGTCCCCTATTGACACCTCTATGTCTAGCCTGAAGGCAAATAATAGTGACGCCCTGCATCTAGCCTGAAGTTAAATAATAGTGATACCCAACATCTATCCTGAAGGCAAATAATAATGATGTCCAGCGTCTGGCCTGAAGGCAAATCATATCAATAGCAACAAAAATAATTCTTTGGAACAAGACACTGTACAAGGCAAACACACATCTCATTTCACATTACCATATTCAATTTTCTATTACATTGTTCCATTTACTCTTTTGTTTCCATAACTATTCATAATTTCTTTCATTTATCCATATATCATCATATTTTCAACATTTTATGTCATATCTATTATATGACTTCAACACTCATATACTTTGGACATTTCTCATTTTTCTCATTCTTTGGCAATTATGCCAATTTCCTTTCTTTTTGCACTTTTTCTATCATTTCTCATTATTTCCACATATTTTTATTAATTTCATCAATTTTCTTGCCACATACTCAACGTGGCCACATTATGCATTTATTAAGAACATGTACACATTTTTCACAATTCATTATGTATTTGATAACTTAAACATTCATCTATGCACTCTGTATATAAATTCTCACATCAAAGTAGCAGAATTATCAGTTCACACATCAATGCAACATATCAACAAGTACAAACAAAGCCATTTCATTCAAAGTATGTACATACCTCTAAACAAAAGCACTTCAAGCCAAAAAGCACAACTTCCTTAAAAAGTCCTTCACTACTAGGTTGCTGGAGCAACAACTTACTCAACACCTAACTAAAATATGAATACAAACTATACATTAGAATCACATTTTAAGGTGTTTAAGCAACTAAACATCAATTAAAACCTAATCCTTCAATTTTCCCTTTTATAGCCATAATAAACTTTAACTTAGAAAAACCATTTCCACTAATTCCAAATGGAGTTTTAAGATTAATAATATCTCTAACATTATATTTTAACACATTTCAAGCATTAAAAATACAATGTATCACATTTCCTACAAAATTCAAAAATTTTGCCCTGAGCCTCTTCAACTTTGGTACTTCATTCTAACCAATTGCAATTGTTAATTTGAGTTCATCTTCATCATTAAAATCATTTTAGAACATGATTTAAATGATGAAATCCCATGAACTAGCATTCTTTATGAAAACCATTTTCAAAACCTAAAATCCTTACTAACCAACTCAAACTTCAACTTAAAATCAAACTAATCAACTATCCAACCACAAAATCTTTGCCTACTCATCAAAATAACATCTTTTATATGTATTAGAACAATTTTAAAACACTCCATCAAAATCTCATAAAACACATAATCCAAAAACTTTATAAAACTCAAAAATTAAAATAGCTTACTTACTTGATGGAAAAACACCAAAACCACTCTTAAACCTTTGAAATCCATCAAAACTTGCCTCAATTGATGATCAAAAGCTCCCATTCTTGGTAATGGAAAAAAAAATGGGTGAAGATGAAGAGGAAGGAAGAAGACAAATGTTAAATTTTGACATTAATTTTCTCTTTCATTTTCTATCCATACATGTATTATATTTTATTATTTTAACTCATTATATTTATTTATTTATTTAAAAAATTCTAATTTATTTCTTCTACCCAAAATAAATTTATTTTTGAATTATTCAATTAAATATTTATTTAAGAAAAATCTTATTTTTCCTCTTCCAACCATAATTAATTTAATTTAATATTTAATAAATATCAATTTTTTTCCATCATCTTCCACTATCTCTATATTATTATTATTATTATTATTATTATTATTATTATTTAATAAATATCCAAAGTTTCATCATCTTCCTCTATCAAAATTATTTTTAATTTTTATTTATTTTATTTATTTTTATTTATTATTATTTTTACCATCTTCCAACACAAAATATATACTTTACTCATATGTATTTTATATCTTGTGTATATGTATATGTCTTGAATATTTTATGTATACTATAAGTATATATCTCATATCTATAACATGTTCATCTTATACTTCTCTCTTCCAATCATACCTATTTATCCTCCATATTAAATATTCCAATGTATACCAAAATAGGGATATTACATCCTTGAATTAAATAAAAGGACTTTCATTCATGGTTCAAAGGTTCTTCTAAGGATTATTTTATCATACATAACCTTCATTTTCTCCTTATAGATTCTTGAGTTCTTATAGGCCTCATTTCTAAGCTCATCTAGCTCAAAATTTTGCAACATCCTCTGAAATGCAAATGTCCCAAAGGGAAAGGTGAAGGTCATCTTGGGTTGATCCTTCGCCTCTATCTTATCACCATCAAGTTGCCTCTCCACAGTCTTACCATCTAACATCAACTTGCATTCCTCAATTTCTACATCAGAAATTTCAACTTCTTCTTTCAAGGTCAACGCTATATGACGCGGAACCTTATGGCAATGAAGGCCTCAAACCCCAATGCATGATTGATAGAAGAAAACCAAGAACAAAGGAAAAACCACCTTCTAAAGCACCCAATTGCTTAGCAAAGCACGAACACTTATAACGGAAGGATTTAGGAAGCTCGAATTAGAAGAACGCCACAATCGAAATTGATAAGTAAATCTAATTCTTGATGCAATCAGAAGAAAAAGAGAATCCACTCCTGTTCTATGATGGCCGAAATTTCAATAAGAAAATTGAGAATATAATTTTTCAAAAAGTGTCCTTCCAAGAAAAATAAGGCCCTATTTATACTAAAAGGCACACATAAATCCGAAACCCTAATTCTAATGGGAAAAGGAAAGCTACAAAGATAAAATCCTAACCCATTAAGAAAAATATAAAGTATGGAAACAAATTAATATTCTGAAATAACTAAATAG
Organism: Garcia nutans; assembly: GCA_947685225.1. Classification (NCBI taxonomy): domain Eukaryota; kingdom Viridiplantae; phylum Streptophyta; class Magnoliopsida; order Malpighiales; family Euphorbiaceae; genus Garcia; species Garcia nutans. The sequence continues at coordinate 12,993,252 of CANTUV010000002.1, read as the reverse complement.
GAAACCACACATCCTAACCCACTAAGGAAAATATAAAGTATAAAAAAAAAGGGCCAAACTAAAACCCTTTAAAATAAGAACACGCCCCACACTATTTGGGCTGTCCATGGGCCTTAAATTACTTCCCAAGGCTGTATATTAACCCCCATGGACCTTTCTTGCACGTTGGACCTCTTTAGCTAGCCTTTAGCTTCCATATTCACACTAAGCATCATAGTCAGCTTTGGTGTGCCTTCTTCAAGCTCTATTGTGCACTTTTCCATTGCCATTTCAGTCACTTCCTTTGAAATTTGATCTTGAATATGCAATCCCATAGCTGCTCCAAACTTCTTAGCTCTACTCCTAGTCAATGGCCCATTTGGAAGCACCAATGGATCCTTACCTCGTGGCTAGTTTGTATCATTCTCCCCCTCTTCAAAAATATTTGTCCTCAAATCTGCATCATCATACGGAGATAAATCAGACACATTAAAAGTAGTACTAACACCATACTCACTAGGCAAGTCTATCTTGTATGCTATATCATTGATCTTTGCCAACACTTGAAATGGACCATCACCACGTGCATCAAGCTTATTCTTCCTTTGATTTGGAAACATCTCCTTTCGGAAGTGTACCCAAACCCAATCCCCAGGAGCAAACACTATCTTCTTGCGTCCTCTATTCGCTCGATCAGCATATGACTTGTTCTTTTTCTCCATATTAACTCGAGCTTTCTCATGCATAGCCTTCACCAATTCTGCTTTCCTGTCTCCATCTAAACTAACAAGCTCATGTGAAGGTAAAGGAATAAGATCAAGTAAAGTTAATGGGTTAAAACCATAAACAAGCTCAAATGGCGAATAACCTGTAGAAGAATGAATAGAACGATTATAAGCAAACTCAATAAATGGTAAACAATCGTCCCAAGCAGCCAAATTCTTTCCCACTATAGCTCTCAACAATGTACCAAGTGTACGATTAACTACCTCTATTTGCCCATCTGTTTGTGGATGACAAGTAGTAGAAAACAAAAGCTTAGTTCCTAATCTACCCCATAAAACTCTCCAAAAATGGGACAAAAACTTAGCATCTCTATCAGACACAATAGTCCTAGGCACCCCATGTAGTTGAACTACTTCTCTAAAGAACAAATCAGCTACAACAATCGCATCATCAACTTTATGACAAGGAATAAAATGTGCCATCTTACTAAACCTGTCAACAACTACAAAAATGCTATCCCTACCTTTTATAGTTCTAGGCAATCCAAGCACAAAATCCATGCTAATATCAATCCAAGGTGAACTAGGTATAGGTAAAGACCTATATAGACCATGGGGCATAGACTTAGATTTCGCCTGTCTACAAGCAATACAAGCAGAACACAATCTCTCAACATCCTTACCCATAGACGGCTAATAAAAATGCTCAAACAATATATCATAAGTCTTAGCTACCCCAAAATGTCCCATCAATCTCCCACAATGAGATTCTAACACAAGCAAATCACGCATGGAACATTTAGGCACACATAATTTAATTCCCTTAAACAAGTATCCATCTTGCCTATAAAATGAATTAAAAGCTCCATGTTCACATGCAACATACACATTGCCAAAATCAACATCACCTACATATAAGTCCTTAATGTACTCAAAACCAAGCAATTTAGAACTCAACACAGATAGTAATGTATATCTTCTAGACAACGCATCAGCCACTATATTATTCTTTCCTTGCTTGTATTTAACAACATAAGGGAATTGTTCTATAAATTCTATCCACTTACCATGCCTCTTGTTCAACTTACCTTGTTCCTTCAAGTGTTTGAGGGACTCATGATCCGTATGTATCATGAACTCCTTTGGAAGGAGGTAGTGCTGCCACACGTCCAATGCTCTCACCAAGGCATACAACTCCTTATCATAAGTGGAATAGTTCAATTGTGCACCATTGAGTTTCTCACTAAAATAGGCTATGGGCTTTTTCTCTTGCATTAATACAGCTCCAATACCTACACCAGAAGCATCACACTCAATCTCAAATGTACTCTCAAAATTAGGTAATGATAAAATAGGAGCGGATGTCAACTTCCCTTTCAGGCAGTCGAAGGCTTTTTGTTGCTCCTCTCCCCATTGGAACCCAACTTCCTTTTTGATTATGCTAGTTAACGGTGATGCAATAGTAGAAAAGCTCTTCACGAACCTCCTATAGAAACTAGCCAATCCATGAAAGCTCCTCACGTCCATCACACTCTTTGGAGTAGGACACTCCTTTATAGCTTTCACTTTCTCTTCATCTACTTCAACGCCCTGTGCACTCACAACAAAACCAAGAAACACAAGCCTATCTATGCAAAATGTGCATTTCTTAAGCTTGGCATATAAGTTTTCATTTCTCAATACTTCCAAAACTAGCCTAGCATGCTCAACATGGTCATCCAAAGTCTTACTATAAATCAGAATATCATCAAAATAGACTACAACAAATTTGCCCAAATAAGCTCTCAAAACATGGTTCATTAGTCTCATAAAAGTACTAGGTGCATTAGACAACCCAAAAGGCATTACTAACCACTCATATAGACCATATTTAGTTTTAAATGTTGTTTTCCATTCATCACCAGGTTTCATACGAATTTGATGATATCCACTCATAAGATCAATTTTAGAAAAATACCTGGCACCATGCAGCTCATCCAACATATCATCAAGTCGTGGTATAGGATGCTGATACTTCACTGTGATCTTATTTACATCCCTACAATCAACACACATTCTCCACGTGCCATCCTTCTTTGGAACCAACAACACAGGAACAGCGCACGGACTCAAACTCTCTCTAATCAGCCCTTTCTCCAGTAACTCATCTACTTGCTTTTACATCTCTTTCGTTTCCACGGGATTACTCTGGTAAGCTGGTCTATTTGGGATGGTAGAACCAGGCACAAAGCCTATTTGATGCTCAATTCCTCTTAGTGGTAGTAATCCACTAGGTAATTCATCTAGAAACACATCCTGAAAATCTTGCAACCAAGACACAAAACTAGAAGGCAAACTATCAAGCGAAACATTAGTGTCAGCAAACAAAGTTTCTTTGTATCTAATGAGCAATAATGACTGCCCAATAGACATTGCAAAATTAACCTCTCTCGCTCTTGCATAAAAAGTTTGTTTTTCTCTCCCTTCTTTCTTATTTTCTCTCACCAATGGGCCATTTATTTGTTTTGTTTCTTTTCTGGCCTCTTTTCCCATTTTCTTTTCACTCTCACTCACCTTATCATGTTCTCTCAAACTCCCTTTAATTTTTGAATTGGTAGCCCCAACTTGCCTCTCTGCCTCAATCATCTTTCTTTGATCTTCATACACTTCTAGGGGTGATAATGGAACAAGAGTGACCTGTTTTCCTTCATAGGTAAATGTGTACCTATTAGAAAACCCATCATGTTGCACTCTCTGATCATATTGCCACGGTCTGCCAAACAACATATGTCCAGCTTGCATAGGAACTACATCACAATCAACTTCATCTTTGTACTAGCCTATTGAAAATGGTACCCTCACTCGCTTAGTTACTTTAACCTCACCACTATCATTAAACCACTGCAACTTATAAGGATTGGGATGCTTCATAAATTCTAACCCCAATTTTTCAACCATAGTAGTAATTGCAGCATTAGTACAGCTCCCACTATCAATAATAAGTGTACAAACCTTATTATTCACTAAGCATCTAGTATGAAAAATATTATCACGCTGTACTAGACTTTCCTCTTTCACCTGCATATCAATGCACGCCTAGCAACTAACAATTCACCATGCTCAGCTAACAAAGTACAATCAACATGCTCATCACTACCAACATCATCATATATAGGAGAATTAAAGTTCCCAACATCATCATTATCATTATCACTAGGTTCAGAATCAGACACAACATCACCATCAGCTGCAGCAATCATAACTCTTCTATTTGGACATTGGGATGCAATATGACCATTCCCTAAACACTTAAAACATTTAATCTCCCTACTAGGAGTGGTAGTGTTAGGCATACCTGTTTGCTTTTTTGGACCACTAGATGGCCCTTTTCCACTGGAGGTTGCAGCATTGCTTTTCTAGAATGAATTCTTGTACTCACCTTTCTCTCCACCCCTATTGGCTGAATTTGCCTCACCACTATATTGGGGTCCTTTATAGGCCGAATTACTCCCAAACAAATTTTGTGGTCTCCCATAGCCAAGTTTGGTGGAACTCTTACTCTTTAACCTCCTCTCTATCTTCATAGCTTTATCAACCATCTCCTCCATGGTATTGTAATCATACATGTCCAACTCACTTGCAATATTCTGATTAAGTCCTCCAAGAAATCTAGACATCATCCGTTGTTCATCTTCCTCAATATTGGCTCTAGCCATGATCATCTCCATCTCCTTGTGGTATACTTCTACACTCTTGCCACCCTGCACCAGTCGTGCTAAGCGATTATAAAGATCCCTATAATAATGAGAAGGGATAAAACGCTGCCTCATCAGGTCTCTCAACTCCTCCCATACGGGTACGGCTCTCAACCCCTTGCCTCTTCTAATGGATTTCAGTTGATCCCACCAGAATGTTGCATAACCCTTGAACTCCACAGCTATAATGTGTGACTTCTTTTCTTCAGAATAATTATGGCACTCAAAAATTTGCTCTACTTTGTGCTCCCATTCAATGTATTCTTCAGCATTGTTGTTCCCTCTAAATTCAGGAACCTTCATTTTAATGGAAGTCAAATCATTATCATTGATAGGTGCTTGATAAATTCCAGCTTCTCCTTCTTCAAATCCATAATCAGCCACATGGCCTCTCTCATATGCACCTTAGAATTCTCTGTGGTAGCCTTATTGGAGCAGGTTGTTGTGCTTGCATTAAGCGTTCCATGGACTGCTGCAAGCTAGCCAATGTATTTGCTATTCTTTCCATATTGTCCTCATTTGCTTGCTTGTACGTCTCAAGATTATCTGCAATATCCCGGATACTCATCTCTTCTTTCTCAACAGCTATGCCTTTATCTCTACTAGAATTGCTACTCAATATCTCACAAAACAAAGAACTCACCTTCACTAATTCTTCGATTGCACTTCAGAACAAAGGCTCACAAATCAATCACCAAGCACGTTCAAGGGAACTAGAACCTAAATCCTAGAATGACACCTAGAAAGAAACTTGACAAATTTGGAGGCAATACAAGAAAATTTTGTGTCACATGATTATATCAACCAGAGTGTAGAATCAAAAAAATAATACTCTAGCAATGTCACGGAATCAAAACGGTAGCTCAAACAAGAAATAGAAACAAAGAGGTCAAGAATTATGACGAATCTGGTCAAAATGTATCAAAACCAACTCACCTTAGCAAGTTAGTTTATGGACCTAATAATTCTACCCAAGAAAGCTAGTATCAAGACTCCCCAAGAATTCAATTTCGAAAAGGAAACTTCCAAATCAGCAAGAAAAACGTAATAAAACAGCCCCTCAATTGACCAAAATTGGCGGCCAAAATTTTGATTACTTTCAACCTGATTCAAAACGATTCTAATACCTTAAATTACTAGAAAAGCAAAGAATATTTGTTGAAGTGATTTTGTACTCTTTTTTTTTTTTAGGATCTGGTCACTATCCTTGGATCACCAATGAAACACAAAGCCTTCAGTCCAATTTATACCCAATTCAGAATAAGAAAAATGTATTTCGAATCAAAAGGTAAGAACACAATTTCAAAATTGAACAAAGAATTCTATAACCCTAATTCAAAAATCCAATTAGAACCCTAACGAAACAACTAAAACAACCCTAGAAAGACAGATAGGTAAAGATTTACCTGTAATTGGCTCTGATACCAAATGATGCGGAACCCTATGGCAATGAAGGCCTCAAACCCCAACGCACGATTGATAGAAGAAAACCAAGAACGAAGGAAAAACCACCTTCTAAAGCACCCAATTGCTTAGTAAAGCACGAACACTTATAACGGAAGGATTTAGGAAGCTCGAATTAGAAGAACGGCACAATTGAAATTGATAAGTAAATCTAATTCTTGATGCAATCAGAAGAAAAAGAGAATCCACTCCTGTTCTATGATGGCCGAAATTTCAATAAGAAAATTGAGAATATAATTTTTCAAAAAGTGTCCTTACAAGAAAAATAAGGCTCTATTTATACTAAAAGGCACACATAAATCTGAAACCCTAATTCTAATGGAAAAGGAAAGCTACAAAGTCAAAATCCTAACCCATTAAGGAAAATATAAAGTATGGAAATAAATTAATATTCTGAAATAACTAAATAGGAAACCACACATCATAACCCACTAAGAAAAATATAAAGTATAAAAAAGGGCCAAACTAAAACCCTTTAAAATAAGAACACGCCCCACACTATTTGGGCTGTCCATGGGCCTTAAATTACTTTCCAAGGCTGTATATGAACTCCCATGGACATTTCTTGCACGTTGGACCTCTTTAGCTAGCCTTTAGCTTCCATATTCACACTAAGCATCATAATCAGCTTTGGTGTGCCTTCTTCATGCTCTATTGTGCACTTTTCCATTGCCATTTCAGTCACTTCCTTTGAAATTTGATCTTGAATATGCAATCCCATAGCTGCTCCAAACTTCTTAGCTCTGCTCCTAGTCAATGGCCCATTTGGAAGCACCAATGGATCCTTACCTCGTGGTTGGTTCGTATCATTATATCAAGCTTTTCTTTACTATTTTTTCATAAGAAAACATCTTTAATCATAAGATTAGTATAATTAATAAAAGTGCAATTTTCATGGATTGCAGTAGTGGAAATAGGAAAAGTGTTAAAAATTGAAAATTCCATAGTTTGTCCTAAATTAGTCATGGATAGTTTCCCATTTTAACATCTATCAAGGTATTTGTTGTAGCCATGAAAGGCTTTTCTAACAAAAATGTATGTTCAGCATCCCTAGGAATCTCTTCCCCCATACAGGACTATAAAGTCCACATGAACTATTAAACCTCCAACATGAACTAGAACATCCTCTATGATTTCCTTATGAAATCTAAGAGTTATATCCACCAATTATAAGACCATCTTGGTTAGTTTAAGTTCCCCAAGCTTTAATTGCAAGTAAATTGAATAAGGCATTATATTATCCTAGCTCCCAAATCACACATGCCAGTGGTTTCTTTCCCATTTCCCATGGAGAGGTTAATTAAAAATTTCTAGGGTCTTTTAGCTTAGGAGATAACTTGTGTTGTAAAACAAAACTTGCCATCTCTGAAACCATCACCTTTTCATTTGGGTCATATCTTTTTCTTTTTGGTGATCAGTTCATTGAAAACTTTGGCATAAGCAGGGATGTTCTTAATCACTTTATATAAGGGGAGATTTATACTTACCTTGGAGAGCATGTTATAGATTTCAGAAAATTGCTTATATTACTTCTCACCTTTTAATCTGCTTGGGAAAGAAATTGGTGGTCTGTAAGGATTTGGAGATTTGTGCAAATTTGGTGAATTGGATGCCTCCACACTATCCTCCTCCTTAGGTTGACTTGGTTGAGCTTGGCTTCTTTACATTTCCTCATTATTTTCTTGAATTGTACCTGCATCTAGAAAATCACTAATTTTGTTACAATTACCTTTCCACTTCTTAAGATAGTGATTGCCTTGGCTTTCTCCGTTTGGCTTGGAAATTTTCCCTTTTGATGTGCTTGAAGTTGGTTTGACAATTGCCCAACTTATGTTTCAATCTTCTTCAATGATGCCTCCAAAGATTCAAACATTTTATTGTTCAATTCTTGATTCTATGTGCTAATTTAAATGAAAGCATCCAAATTATCCTCTAGTGTGGGCTCCTTCGGTTGATCTTCATTTAAAGATTGTCCTTGAAAATGAGGACCTCTTTGATAAGGCTGAAAAGTTTATTGAAATGGAACTTGTTGCTGATTTTTTCAAGAAAATTTGGGTGGCTCCTCCAATCGGGATTATAAGAATTGGAATATGGGTCATTCCTTCCCCTTTGTTGGAAGCCCTCAAAGGCATACTTGCTCTTGCTCTTGCTCTTCTTGAAATTGATCAAAGATTGTAGAGCACATATTTGCACTATGGCCTACAACATCACACGCTGCACATGTTTCTTGATTTGACATAGGTAAGTTTTCTCTAGCATTCAGTAATTTAACTTGCCTTGTCAACTCAACTATTTATCTTGCCATTTTTGAATATGCATTCAACTCATAATTTCCTCTATGCCTTTCTCCATTACTCTTCTACTGCAAATTTGCTCTCAACATTTCAAATAATCTCATCATTTCAGCAGCTATTTTCTCACCCATTGCACCCCCTACTACATTATGCATTGTATTTTGACTTTATTGAGTGAGCCATAATAAAAGAATTGATTGAGCAACTGTTGTTGATAATAATGATGAGGGAATTGGAATAACAAAGACTTGAATTGATCCCATGCTTCATGGAATGGTTCACCATCCATTTGAATGAATATTGCAATGTTTCCCCGAATCCCTTTTGTCTTCTGATGTAAGTATAATTTACTCATGAATTTGTTATAGACTTCAGTCCATGTAGACATGGAATTTTTTGGTATGGTCATTAACTATGCCTTTGCCCTATCTTTCAAAGTGTATGGGAAACATCTCATTTTAAGCTCATCTTCCATCAGTCCTTGCAATGGGAATGTGTGCAAGGTTGACTAAAGATCTCTAATGAAATTGAGAGGGTCTTCATTTTGCATTCCATGGAAAAGAAGGCAGCATGCTACAATAATTATTGTTTAGATCATAATTTCTTGCAGCATTACTCAACTATATGCACGATGTGGTTACCCTAATAATTAATCAAGCAAACTCCTTCATGGGCGGTTCTTCTACATCACCCATCTATATTTCAGTTTCTTCTTCAAATTGCTCATTGATTTCTTCGCTTCCTATCCCAAAGGATCTATTCTTTTCATTCTAGGAAGTCTATGAATATTGTTAATGAATGGAACATGTTCTCTGTCTTGAGACTACGTCCTTGCATAAAACACCTAGCAATTCAAAGAGAAACACCAAAAATTAAATTAAAAGAATTAAACTATTACTATTTTTACAACCTTTCCCAGCAGTGGTGCCAAAAGCTTGTTACGCTTCACATAATACTACTAAAAGTGACACTCGCAAGTATACGCGATAGTTGTGGTAATGGTGGAACGTCCCAAGGTCATCTCACAAGGAAGGTGTTTGTTTGTAATAATTTGATTAAAACAAAATTTTAAAGAAAAAGTATGAAGAGTTGGAATGGTGGATGGTGTTTAAGATTAAAAGTCAAATAAGTAATGGTTGCATTTGAATTCTCAAAAGGGATATCTAAGATCTATAGATCAATTTGATCAAAGTTTTAATTCTCAATTTTCCATTAATATCACCTTTAACTTAATTTATTTCTTAAGATCATTTAGCAATTATCAATTCATTAGTTCTCACATTCATGAATCAATAAAAACCAATTAGTTTTAACTTGCAAATTAAGCACATCTAGAATTTATATTTCTAATTAATTCTTGGGGTAGTTGAATACATAGTTCCAATATCAAGTTTTACCTCTCAGTTCTTCTCTCAATATCTAGAGATTAATAGGTGGCCAATCTATCAACCTAATGTATAATCCAATGCAATCAACTCATAACAAGGCTTATTAATGGAAATCATTGAATTAAGTCATTTAATTAAATTTACTATAAATCCTAGGCATAAGTAATTTAGCTCATCTCAAATCAAAATAGAAATTCATCTCAATAGAATTCAAATCACAAATCTTCATTGAAATATTAATGTATATTAACAACAAAATCTAAAAATAAATTATTGGAGAGAATAGAAAAACTCCTTTGAAGATGACTAGAGTTGGAACTTATTTTTCTTCCTTCTAGCTCAACTTGAAATTTATGAAGAACTTCCAAGCTTTCTTCAAGTTTTGCAGCTTAATCTTTTTATCAATGTGAAAATGAAATGAAATCTCTCTCAAGACCCCAAGTTAATTCTTTGTACTCCTCCAAACTTAATCCCTCTCAAGAGCGTCTTTAAAAACTACCCAAATATCTACCCAAGAACTCTCTAATGAAACTGTCAATGAGAAGAAGAAAAAGAAAAAGAAGAAGGAGGAGCAGCCTCCTCAAGGTCTAGTCGATGGAGGTTTTAAAAGCTTCCCCTATTAAAATTATTTACATTCAAAACTTGCTTTCCACCTTGTACATCCTTTCTCCCCACTTCCATTTGTTCCCTCTTTTCCATTCTTAAACTTTCTTTCCATAAAAAAATAACTCACCATTTTATGTTTTAAGAAAACATTCATGTTGTCTCCTCAGTCTTGTCCCATAAATCGCATAAAAAAATAAAGGAATCTTTCTCAAACATATCCAAGTGAGTCTGGTCCTGGTCGTGTCTCTCAATCTTTCCTTGGGCACTGCAAAGTCATGTGCCTATGTCCAGCACTACTTGTTGTTCGCTCTTATTGTATGGAGTGACACAGCCAGTGACATGGCAAGGTCAGTTTGGGTGTGTCTGACACTGTCTATCTTTTTTCTTCTTTTCTTAGGGTGAAGCATGGCCAAGTTAGTGGTTGTGTGGTGTGGCACGACCTATGACATGACTATGTCTTCTCCATGTATCTACTTCCTCTAATTTGGTCTTGTTTCTTTTGGGTGGGACACAGTTGGTGACATGGTAAAGTCGCTGAGTGTGTCAATTTCTGCCTCAATTTTCTAACTTCTTGATGAGGGACATGGCCATATCACTGAAGACAACTTACTGTGTTTAATGCCCTTTCCTCCAACTTTGGCTTCAACAAGTGAATTAAAGCTTCATTTGCACATGTTCATGCTTCAACCAAAATCATAAAACTTTAAGCAAATTACCTTATAAAAATGAACATAATTTATCATAACAAAAATCAATGTTCTCATAATCATAAACTATAAGACTTTCAAATTTTTCTTCAATGAGAGTAGCAATATTGCCTAGAGACTTTTTTATTCTCGGGGCAACTTCCTTCTTCTTTTCTTGGCTAGATTCCTGATTAGCTGGTAAAACAAGCTTCTTTTCCTCTTATTTCATAAGCTCAGCAACATCCATAAATATCTCAAAACCTAGAATTAACATTCCAATGAACATGATCAGCTCCAGGATTCCTTATAGTGGTCCCAACTCTTGAGCTTTGACAAATGTTTTGTCTAGTGGAAGGAATCCCATCTTCTTATCTCCCTTCAGTGGAATACCTTCATCAATTTCCATGTAACCTCGCCCTTTTCTAGAAACTTGAGTCTTGAAACTTAAAAGCTTTGCCACACCTATTTTCCCTTTCTTATGGCCAGTTCCTAGTAGATAATTCATTTGATTCATTGTGGTCAAGAATTTAGAATCCACTATAACATCATCAAAAATAATAGCCACTTGAAATCCGTTAAGAGGCCTCTCTATCATTAGGGCATTCACTACTTCATTGTCTTCAACCTCAATTACCATTGTCTCATCCCCATTTGAAAACTTAATCTTTTAATGGAGTGTTAAAGGAACCCTAACCAGAGGATGAAACCAAGGGCATCCCAACAACAATGCAGGCCAAGATCAATTCGGTTTGACTTTGGAAGATTAAACCTAGTTTAAAGACCTAAGTTAGGTTGGTTCAATTCTAAAAGGCCCAAAGTAAGATGGTTCAATTTTTAAAGCCTTAAACCTAGTCTGATCCAATGTTAAAAGACCAATTTATATTTGATCCGATTTTAAAAGACAAAACCAAGCCAGACCGAGCCTAAAACTTAAAATCATGAAGAATTGGCTTAGTTAATTTGCCACGAGAGCACTCCATGGGGAATTGGCTTTGGCCAATTTGCTATGGAAGCCATCCATGGAAATTTGGCCTTGGCCAATTCTCCATGAATTGGCTTCATAGTGAATTGGCCTTGGGCTGGCCCATGGAAAATTAGTATTCGCTAATTCACCATGGGACTTAAAATTAATCTTTTAATTTTGGTTTTGGGATAGATTAAGCTTGCTAATTAGGTTTTACTTCTAATTACTTTCGGATTAGCAGAAGAAGTTGGAAATTTTTTTATTTTAATTAAATCATCTTAACTTATTGATTGCCTATAAATATAGGCTTAAAAATAAGACCAGGGGCAGCAATAAATAGTAATAATGAACAACCACAATGATTAACAAAAAGGCATAAAATGAAAAGGAATTAAAAGGGGAGACATAAAACAATTAAGCAAGGAGAGACAGTAGCTAAAAGAGCCATAAATCTTTGAAGTATTTCACTTAGCCAAGGCTTTTTTGATATAGTAAATCATAGCATAAATATACAAGCATCATGTGAGATAGTTGTAGTACTTGGGAGCAATGTTTTGTTCAACAAAATAGTTTTGGTGGAGCCAACAACGTAGGTACGATTTCTATTAACGCATTCAATTTCATTATATTAATTATTTCCATTGTTTACTTCACTGTATTGTTAAATCATGGATTTTTTTTTGCAAATTTTATACAGTAAGCCATGGATTTAGGATTAAAACCAACCTAAAATATAATTGCATATTTTATAATCTTAAACTCTAAATTTTCATATTAAATACTAATCTTGCATGTTTTAATCTTAGCTTACATTTTAAACCCTAATTTACATGTAAAACCCTGGTTTAGGAAAGACACTAATTTGTATAAATATAAAGCACTAGTTTAGATAGAAATCCTAATTCCCCAATAAAACCATATCTTATAAATCATTTGCCTTTCGGGGGCACTCCCCCCTTAACCCTCGCCGCTAATCGGCTAGCTAAACTATTGTGTGCATCGACCCCTATATTTCATTAGCGGCTTAATATTAAGATATGTTGGTTTGTTTTCTTTTTAATTATTCATTTGTTTTTATACATGTTTGAATTATTCTTCCTTGCTTTGTTCATTTACTTGGATTTACATGTATTTTTAAAGGGAATTGTAAAAGGTTGTTTCCACGCTATGTGGGTGCCTTATTTATTTAGTTTGTGCACGGGACATTCTAAGGGACATGTTTCCATCAATTGATGGGTTTCCTATTTTATTTATTTGTATGACTATTGGAACATTGTAAGGGCATGTTTTCATCTTTGGATAAGTGCCTATTTTGTTTGATTTGATTAATTTAGTTATTTTGATCATTGCTTGTATTATGGATAATGTTACAATAAGTTAAGAATTTAATAATGTTTTGACCTAAAAAGGAGGCCGGTTCTAATGAACTGGGTGCTATAGGGGTGTTGGGTCATTCTCACCTTCCCTATGCTTACCTAACTTTCTAAACATAATAGGGGTTGGAGATTCCTTAGGATCGAGTCATCCACCCTTTCTATTTTCCCAGCCCATATGGGTGGCAACTTTAAATTCTCTAGATTTAGGCTCGTGTAGTGTTCTTTAAGGCTCTGAGCTTAATATTGTTGAAGTTGCAAGAACTATTCCACCAGGAGTGGAGGCAAAAATCATTACTCACAGTGGCGACTCCATTGGGGATAAGAGAAGTTGATTCCATTTATTTTTATATTATTTTATTCTTTCTCATTATGATATTATTCATTGCATCACTTAGATTGCACTACAAGGAAAACTGAATCAGACAACGCTTTTTGGCCGTTGTCTGATGAAGACAAACACCGTTGTCTATTGAAGCGATGTCTGGTAGCATTTCAGACAGCGGTTTTAAAACTGTTGTCTAATGTAAGTTTGCACAACGGTTTTTAATTTTATTAGACAACGGTTTTTGGCCGTTGTCTAATGATCATTCCGACAACGGTTTCTAATTTATAAGACAACAGTTTTTAACCGTTGTCTGATGGTTTCCACAACGGTTTTGAAATTGTCAGACAACGATTTTTAACCGTTGTCTGATGAAGGTTTAGACGACGCTTTTTGACCGTTGTCTGATGAAGACAAAAACCGTTGTCTATTGAGACGATGTCTGATAGCATTTCAAACAACGGTTTTTGACCTTTGTTTAATGAAGGTTTAGACAATGCTTTTTGACCGTTGTCTGATGAAGACAAAAACCGTTGTCTATTGAGGCGATGTCTGATTAAGGTTTATACAATGCTTTCTTATTATAAACCGCTGTCTGATTAAGGTTTACACAACGCTTTCTTATTAAAAACCGTTGTCTGATGAAGGTTTATACAACGCTTTCTTATTAAAAACCTTTGTCTGATTAAGGTTTACACAACGCTTTCTTATTAAATACCGTTATATAATGAAGGTTTACACAATGCTTTTTAATTTTTCAGACAATGGTTAATTAATCTAAAATCGTTGTAGAAGGACGCTAAATACAATGGTTAATTAATGTGCACACTGAATATTAGACAATAGTTTCAATGTTCATTTTCATTTCACCATCATTGTCTGTTAAACTGTACATTATACATATAAGACAACACTTTACAATGGAGGATTGCAAATTTGGGAATAAAAAAACCTCCACAAATTCAACCATTCAACATATTAACAAACTAAAAAAATATCAACACTATACATATATCACTGAATTATACTATTAACTTCAACTTGAATGACGCTTCATGAAATATTTGGCGAAGTCAATCCTAATCTCGTTGATGTCGTCATCACTATACTCCAAGTTGCCTCTGCGTAGCCACTGAAAAATGAATCAAATTTTGGTTAGCCACATGTGGCAAATATAAAACTATTATATAAAAAATGAAAATAATTAAAATTCTCACCTTAGCTGCAAATTGAAGCTCCTTGTCATAACAGATTTCCTTTATGTACCTAATGACAAAGAGGCCGCAGTTTGTGGCCCCTTTCTGCACAGGAACCCCCTGAAATAGCAAATGAAAATAAAAATGAAGTACCACATATTACATCCATATGTAAACCCATATGCAAACCAACACATCAACCTAGTCACACAACCTAACCTGAAAAAATGCAATCCAAATATATACGAGCAAGTATACAAGTAATGCCAGCAGTGTTGCAATTGGAAATGAAAAAATGCAGACCAACTGAAAATGCTTTGTGGACTCCAAGTTTGTACTCAAATGAAAAAATGCAGTCCAAATTTTGCAATATTTCTTTCATAGAACAAGCAATTAACATATTGTATAAATTGTATAAATCAGAAATGATGAGAAAAACAATACCGCCATGTTCTCCCATAAAAGTTTCCTCCTCACATTCTTGTTGACACTCTCTTTGTATAACTTTATGGCACTATAAGAAACACAATATAAGTTAACAAAATTGCATTTTCCCCAAATTTTATAACTTAAGACTAAATAGGCAGACTTTAGAAGCGTAACTTACTTGTCAACAACCTCTATTCATTCCTGGCTAGCAATGTGACGTTTAAGAGGGTCCATGTGGTAGACTACCTCTCCCGTCGGATTTACAACAGTCAATACCCAGTGATTCCTACGAAATAACAAAATAAAATACAAGCAATTCTTCATATTTGGAAGAACATAACACCAAAAAATTAATTGAACAAAAAGATCTGAATAAATACAGAACTGACAATGAAACAGTGATTTCAATCACCAAAATAGCAATCACAAAGGCTCAATTCATAACATCAATCACAATCACATACAGAAGCAGCGTTATTTAGCTACTAACTCTCATTAGCTAGGATAACGGATAAAAAAGAAAGGTAAAGAAATACTCACACATCGTTGAAAGGCAAGAGAAAGTATTGCCCTTCTTTAGCCCCCTTAAATCGACTCGCAAGTGTACATGACCTCCCCCCTAAATTACCACATCCAATGGCACCAATCATGCTGGGATCCACAAAGCCAATCATATCAACCATTTTATGCCTTTTGACATATTCATACAAGTAGCTGCATACAAAATGAAGTAATAGTTGGTACATATTATTAGTTTAATTCCAGCACAATTAACAAAGAAAATAAAAAGCTATTGTACTTGGAAACTTACTGAATAAATATGGCAAGTATGGATCCAGACATTTCACCTCCGGCGCACACAGCATGTAGATCTTGTAAGAACACAACTTGCTTTTTGCTCACACCAAATGCTTCTTCACTTAGGGCAAAACTAACTATTCGATCATCGCTTAAGGTATCCTTCGCCCACAGCCACAAATGTTTCAAAGACGTTGGATAATCAGCACCCATCTGAACATGCAGTTCCTCCTCAAACATATCAGCTTCTATAGCAACAGGCTTCTTTAATTTCTTGGAGGCTTTTTTCTTCAAACAAGCTTTTTTAAAACTCTGAAAATAAAGGGGGGCACGTGAACACAGTAAATAGCAAAAAAAAAAGCAATTATGCAAAGTTTCATTTCTCAAAACTTAACCTTTGGATTAGACACCCCATCCAGCACAATCAAATTTCTCGGCCATGCTATAAAAGTACCCACGGCTTGGTCCATAGTAACAATTTCATCGCCGACTGGGAATGGGATATTGACGTCTATAAATATAAAAAACATGGAAAAATTACATTTATTTATATGTTTGAATATAATCATTAGAAGTTTGAATAAATATTAAGTAGTATCCTCAAACCTTGAATTGTACGAGTGATCGAAACTCTTACATTCTCTTGTGCAATCTTAACTCCATGGAGAGATGGCTCATGTCCTTCAACAATCGGGACTTCAACAACCTTTGCATAAGCAACAATATTGCTTGGTGATCCTATGGCCAGCTTCGCCAATTTCACTTGATTATCAAACCCATCATCATCATTTTTTTAATGATGTCATCATTTTTTATTTCAACCTCCTCATTATTGGGACCATTGACATCAACAGAAACCTCAATACCTTCTGCCTCCTCAGCAGCAGCAACTGTAGCAACAACCTCGATACGTTCTGCCTCCTCAGCAGCAGCAACCTCATCAACATCTGCAACAACCTCAGCAGCAACCTCAGCAGTAACCTCATGAACATCATCCGTATCAAGCACCTCCACTTTCTCCAAAGCAATGACCTTCTCATCATCAACAGAATTGGGGCTCCTTTTTGCTTCATCCGAATTGAGACTCCTTTTTGCTTCGACAGAATTTGCATCAAATTGAGGACTCAAATTCTTCCTCACAACCGGCACTTGCGCCTCTTGATCCTTCACAATAGGAATGGAATTGGAGCAACTTGCTTGTTGGGAAGGCATGTTTGGACTAGACACAGGCTTTGACAAAAATTCTTCTCTAATCTTGGCAATTTCAGCAGCCTAAAATGCATCTCTCTGCGCTATAATTTTCTTGGTCTCCTCCTCCATGACCATTTGAACCCCCTCCCGTATCTTTTCATCAAAATTCTTTGCTTTTCTTTGTCTTGGGAGACCAAAATAGACAGATTGCTTCACGTGCCTTCCCTGGCCACGTACTCTTCCAGAATGCTTTGGTTTACCAAGCGCCTTTGATAACACATTGTTGCGCTTAAATCAACACTATCACAAAGCGGCACTCACAAGTATACGAGGCTATTATAGTGACGGTGATCGCCCCAAGGTCATTTCCCAAGGAAGGACTTGCATGTAATAGTTCAATTAACATAAAATTATAAACTCGATTGTGAGATTGGATTGGTGAATTATAGTTAACCTTAGAAATGAAAATGATTGATTTTATGCAAGAGAAATTCAATTATGGAAATGATGCCTAGGGTTGTAGGTCTATTTAATCAAATGTGCAATTATCCGATTATCCATTAATATAACCTTGAATCTTAATTTGTTTCTTAAGATTAATTAGCCAATTATCAATTCACTAGTTCTCACTTTTATGAATTAACAACAACCAATTATTTAACATTAGCAAATTAATAAACCCTAGAACTTATATTTCTAATTCATTCTTAGGGTAGTCAATTGCATAGTTTCGTTATTAAACTTCTCCTCTCAGTCCGTCATTCAATATTAAGTAATCAATAGGTGGCCAATCTATCAATTTACCTTTAATTTCAATGCAATCAACATATAACAAGGTATATCAATGGAATCATCAAATCAAATCATTTAATCAAATATACTACAACCCCAAGCATGAGTAAATTAGCTCATCATATGTTTTAAACAAATACTCAATTCAATATAAACCAAATCAAAGTTATACATTGCAATATTAATGTTCTTAATACACAACAACAAATAAGAAATGGAATAAAAGAAAGAGTTAGAAAAACCCCTTTTTGAAGATGCTAAAAATCGGACTCCCGTCTCTTTCGTGGCTCCTTCTTGGTGCGTGATGATGAACTTCCAGCTCTCTTGAACAATTGGTTCTCTTCTTGAAGGAGTAGATGATAGCTTTCTCAAATTCTCAACTCTCCAATCAAGTCTCTTAAAACCCTAATTCTCAAGAACTAATAACTCACTTCAAAACCAACAATTGTTTTTGCTCTCGGTGTGTGAAAAGAAATGGTGATTGAAGATGAGGGAATGGTCTTGCTCTCTCCAGCAAGAACCAAGGAAGAAGATGAGGAAGATGAAGAAGAAGTGGAAGTGTAGAGAAAGTCCACTAAATTTATTCAAAAATCCATTTTTTAATTCCCATGCTCTTCCACTTTGAATTGTTTAAGACACCCATCATGCCTTGTCTCCCACTTACTAATTTCTTTATACCTTTCTTCCATAAAATCCTCCCACTTTTCACTCTTTTTTATTCTTTTTGTCACCCACTAAAACACACCAGGTCATTCTCGTGCAAGCCAGCTAAGGACTCAGGGTTTCTTTCTTGGGGGACACGGCCAAGCTTTTGGCCGTGTCCCATTCTGTATGCTTTGCCTTTGTGAGACACGGCCAAGGACACGGCCGTGTCATGTGACATGGCCAGTGTCCTGGCCGTGTCCAGTGATGGTGTCTGTCTCTGTGTATTTCTTTTCTTTCTTTGCTCTTTTGTTCCTTTGGAGAGACACGACCAGTGGCTTGGCAGTGTCTCATGGCCGTGTTCGCTACTGGACTTGTTTCCTTGAGGGACATGGCCAAGCCATGTTAATCCTGGTCGTGTCTCATAATTTTCCTTGTTTCTGCTTCTTTTGATGAAGGAAACGGCCAAGCCATGACAAGCTTGGCCGTGTCACTTGATTTTCTCCACAAATTCCACCAATTTTGATCAAATGGCTCCATCGAATGTACTCCAACCTAAATCAACAACTTTAAACAAACTTAAGTGCAATTTAACATGAAAATTAACTTAAAATCAACATAAACATCATAGAATATATATATATAATTGATCTAAACACACATCATCAGCGCCTTGTTCAACTACTTCACCTAAACTAACTTGCTCCTTTAATGACTCCTAAAAAATAGACCCAAAATGGATGTAGTTAATAAATTAGGAAACAATAAAAGCTAATGAATTGAGTTGAAACTTGAATAAAAAATCATAACTTACGATTTCCTCAGCTTTGTGCTTCACTCTCTCATCTTTAAACTTTCCTTGTCTGTCCTGCCTTGCAAGGATCCAAGCCTTCGATCGATCGATCTCTGAAATCCCTTCAGGATGAGATTCAGTCTGCATGTATATATAGAGGATGACCTTATTAGTAATATAAACATGTTTTAAGAAGCATTATAAATCAATATTGATGATACACAAGTCATAGAAAG
The DNA here is from genome assembly GCA_947685225.1 of Garcia nutans. Lineage (NCBI taxonomy): Eukaryota > Viridiplantae > Streptophyta > Magnoliopsida > Malpighiales > Euphorbiaceae > Garcia > Garcia nutans. Next base: position 12,973,637 of record CANTUV010000002.1, on the reverse strand, counting down.
CAAAATTAAATACACAAGTCAACACTAACCCATTCACTTTCCAAGTTTGCGTATCCTTTTCGAGACAAACAATGAGGATACTCGTTCTGCATACTTCTCTTGTGTTGTTCTTCATGAATTTTCTAAGACAAAAAGGAACAAAACATCATAAGTATGAAAAAGGAATCCAGATTACCATTTGGAACTAAATTAAGAAACAAGATAATTGAAGATTTCCTTACGCTAAACTCGACTCCCAGACGATCAGCAACAAAAATGTCCCAGTGTGACTGCTCAATGAATGTGAAGTCAGCTGGAGGAAACCGCAGCTTCTCTGGTTCATCACGGTGTGGAAGAACATAGAGTCTCGGCAACCGACATTTGAATTCCCTCCATTTTTGACCAGCAGACTGAGGTACCATTTTCTTGGAAGTCAGTGGTACAACAAAAGCCATCTACATATATAAACCACAAAAATAAAATTAGATGAATAAGCTACTGAAAACCCAACATGTATAAAGCAATTGAAAAACTAATGTATATAAATTAATTGTGTGGGAAGGATTTTGCATAACCTGGACACAATCCCAAATCTTTGTTTTGACGTCTTCAGCAACTTCCTTCCAGGAATCATGCCATATCGGGGCTTTAAACCTTGCTAAAACTCCGATATATGATTGTATCTCTGAAGCAGCCCTACCAAATGGTGTTTCCTTTGCATTAAATGAAACTATAGGCTTTTGGCTACTGATCTTCCGTCTAACAATTTGGTGCATGGAGACACACCCTCATTTCAGTAGTTTTAATCCTGCAACATCGTCCTCGTTTGATTTCGACTTAACCTTATCCACTCGCTTTCTTTTCTTGGACAGTTTTTTTTTCCAAGTTTTCAGAGATCGACTTCCTCTTCAAAGATACGGGGGAAGAAGTCGACTGCTTTTCTGGGTGCATTGACCGTGTCCTGGAGATAGCCTTCACCACTCTCATTGTGGCTGGATTTGGGGAAGACCGGGCTTGTTGTTTACATACACGTGGAGAAGAACGGGTGGGTAGTTGATATGATTGTTTCTTCTTCGAAGGAGCCATAATCAGCACCTGCATTCACAAATTAAAAGTTACATTTTGTACGAAATCATCCAGTTTAAACATTGGAAATCACAGGAAACAGCTGCAGGTTAGATAAGCATCAGCCAACAGGTAAGAATTATATGTAAAAATGCATTTTTGAAGAATGTTGATGTAAGCCTGCATTTTATCACGTTATTAAGCAAATAACGCATAATTTAATTGGGACACGACTAAACTAAAATCATACTACGAGACTAAAACAAAATAGAATTAGTAAAAAATAAACTATAGCTTGCACAACAGATAAGATAGCTACAAGTTCTTTAGTTGATTAGATTAATGAAAGTGGTTAAGGAGTTATTTCAGGTGCATTTGAAATGACACCTATTCTAAAGCCACATTCAACAAGACCTGTATCCACAACCATGAACCTGAACTGTAACAAATCAAAGAAAACCTATGCATTATTTAAGTCAAATCTCAATATTTCAAATTCCTCTGTCCAAACCAGTGAAAGGCTTATCTATCTCTTCCAGTAAAAAAATATTCACATGGCTAAAATTTAGTCAAAGATTAACAGACAGGACATGGGCTGTATTTCGGAGCAGGAAAAAATATTAACAGCGATATTTGCAGTATTCTACTCATTGCAGCCGGAAACAAAAAGAAGCAGCATATACAATAGCAACTAAGTCTCATGAAAATGGTTTATAAAACAAACTTCTAAGAACTAAGAAGAGGAAGAAAAAAATTATACAATAACATAATAACAGAAAAAATTAAAAAAAATTGCAGAGCGACAAAAGTATATAACGAACCTCGAAGGCTGGAACTGAGGGAGTGAATGCAGAGCCACAGTGAGTGGCGGGCGGGTTAGAGAGAAAGGTATAAGAGGAAGAAGAAATATGGATGTGCTGTGCATTTTTAGGTCAAGACTGAAGATTTCGAAAGAGGGAAGGAAGAGAACAAAGTTAGGTCTAGCAATGGAAAGAGGGAAGGAGGAGAACAAAGTTTGGTTTAGTTTCTGAAGCTTTCTACCCGTGAAAATGGAAACAAATTAGGTATACACAGAGAAATCGAAAGAGGGAAGGAGGAGATAGGAGAGAGAAATCGGAAGAGGGTCTGTTTAGGTTTATTGCTAAATTTCAAAACGGCCGTGTTTTGGGCAAAATGGGAGAAAATGAAAATTTTTTTGGGAAATAAAGGGGGGAATTTAAGTGTTCAAAATATTTTGAAGTTTTGACATCCCTCTTTTGAAACAAAATGGATTTTTCAAATTTTTGTTAAATTAACTTTACTAATTCACTTATATAGATGACTCATAAAATTTATTTATAATTCATCCATAAGTGCTTAAGGCAATACAATTTAAATAACTAGTAGTGATAAATTTCTATGGAACCCTATATAATTATAAAATTTAGTGTTGATGTAAATTAGATTGAGCAAAAACTAAATAAGTCTAACATTGAAAAATTTTAACGAATACTTGTATACACTTATATATACTTGTATATATGAATAAGCAAGTCCACAAGAATACTTGTATATATACTAACATATACTAATATATATACTTGTATATATACTAATATATACTTGTATATACTTATATATATATACTAATATATATACTTGTATATATACTAATATATACCAACAGTCGATACTTGTATATTTGTATATACTAATATATATACTTGTATATACTTGTATATTTACTAATATATACTGGTATATACTAATATATATACTTGTATATACTAATATATACTTGTATATACTTGTATATATACTAATATATATACTTGTATATATACTAATATATACTTGTATATATGAATAAGCAAGTCCACAAGAATACTTGTATATACTAATATATACTTGTATATACTAGTATATACTGTTAGTGTATGTGCCCTAGGCCATTTATTTGGATCTTTATGTTATACATTCATTATTAATAAATGAGGTTTTATTATCATTATTGTTTGTTTGCATGTTACACAATTTTGATATTTGTCCCTGGTTTATTATTGTTATAGAGATAAAAAAAAATAATTCTTAACCAGTATGAACATTGATTTGATAATCATCAGATGGTTATGTGTATAGTGATACAAATTAATTTCATAGATACTTGTTAGAGAACAATGTATTGGATAGACCCATCATGAGATTACTACATGGGTTAGTGTCATAAGTAAATCTCATGATAGTTATGTATTAATTCTTTGACTTGAGATTGTCATAGTTTCCAATATAAGGACTATTATATTTTGACATGATCAAACATTATCCGTAACTGGATAGTAATAAAGGTTATGATCATATATGATAGAAATTATGTAGAGGATAATGAACAATCAAGATAGAATTTGTCCCTCTCTTTGAGAGAGATATCTTTTGGGCCCCTCGATAAGTGAGACTGTGAAATGCATGGCCGTGCTCAAATGAATTGATAGTGTGATCAATTTCATTTGTTTTTATCAGTCTACATGGATATCGAGTAATCATAAGTTTGGACAATATAAGTATGACGTTGACCATGACTTATGTTCAAGCTAGATATCGTGTGACAAAGGGATTAATGCATGTACTATTATTAGGCAAATTGGGCATTCCTTATATTAATTGGGTAGTTATGACTTGTTGGTTTAATAGAGATTAAATTGACTGCCAATTAATATGGGCCTATCGGGTCACACACAAGAATGCGCTTTGGGCTGGATATAATATTAATAATATTAATATTAGATATTAATATTTATTATTATTATTATTTTCGTTATATATATATTATTAGATAATATATTCAGAATCCTAATTAGATTTGGATTCTGAATTTGATTTACCTTATCCAATTATACATATTATTAGATAATATATTCAGAATCCTAATTAGATTTGGATTCTGAATTTGACTTACCTTATCCAATTTTGAATTGGATTCTAGAGTGATTATATTCACTCCAGACGTTAAGTCTTCTGATAGGTAACTTTAGAAAATAAAAAGCAGAAAAAAAAAGAAGGAACCCTAATACGTTTTAGAGAAAATGTTTTTCAGCCTTTGCCGTTGTAGAGAGCTAGCACTCCAGACGATAGCATTCGTGTGGATACGTGATAGAGGGTGTTTTGCGATCGAGGCATCTCTTCCAAACTGTGATTTCGAGTCATCAACAGGTTAGTTCTTTGAACACTTTTATCGAATTAAACGAACAACATGGATCCTGATGGGAAATCAAAGATCAAATTTTTCCGCTGCGTGTTTTTGGTTTGCTGTGATCTCCTTGATTTCCTAACAGTGGTATCAGAGCCACTTGTTGTTTTTGTTTAAGTCAAAAATGCCATGTTGATATGATTACATGAGATATATTGATTTCGTATGGCATGTTAATTATAAAACCTTAATTCATTTTTCATATGATGAGAAAGGATTGTTTTTGGTTTCGTTTCTGTAAAACCCTAATTCGTTTTTCATATGATGAGAAAGGATTGGTGTTTTTAATTTTGTTTTCATGAGATGATCACGTATATATAATTGGTTTTCATATGATGAGAAAGGATTGTTTTTGGTTTCGTTTCTGTAAAACCCTAATTCGTTTTTCATATGATGAGAAAGGATTGGTGTTTTTAATTTCGTTTTCATGAGATGATCACGTATATATGATTGGGTGATTAAAACGATTTTCATATGATGAAAATGATTAAGTTTATATGTGATATAAACATTTGGTAATGATTTTGTAATGGGTTGTACATATTCGAAATAAAATAGTAAAAAGGTTAATGAGATTAACGATTCTGTTTTAGGGTTTTGCCAAAGAAAAATGTTAATGAGATTAACGTTTCTATTTGGCTTCGAGGGGCGCTGCCCCTTCAGAACCCCGCCCCCTGACTAGTCAGCGGGAGTCCTGCCCGCTAACCGGCTAGCCGGACCGCCGTATGTTCGCGCCCTATAGTTCGTTACCGTGACATTAAGAATGTCAATATATTTGTTTCTATTTAACATGTTGGTAATGAATATGTTATGTTTGTTTGATGTCTTGGCATGGTGCATAGCATGGCCTTATGACCTATGTGATTGGTTTATTTATATCTTAATTTTGGGTAAATACGGCCTGCATGTCGTTTATTTTGTTGTAATTTATTTTACTAGTAGTTAGATTTTCTTTTATTGTAATAAATGAAGATTCAAGCTACAATGTTTATGATGGAGATTCATACCAAAGAGAAGATGGTTCCATGGTGATGGAAGCACAAGCTCAAGTTTTGAAGATATGTAACATTGCAAGTGTTGTAATAGATAGGTTTTTCACCTAGGGTTGCCTTTATGATCTTCATTTGGTCTCTTGAAGATCATATTTAGTTTGGCCATGCTATGTCACGTTTACATATTTTGTCATTTGGTATATGATGCTTATGTGATAAATTATATATATGCATATAGGATGCTAAAATATAATGATATGTAATGCAAGACATGATAATAATTTAGTTGAACCCTCATTAATAATTTAAGTCTAAATGCCATCCACGTTTTGAACACCTATCAAAACTAAGATTGTATTAAAGTAGGTATTGCCAAAGCAATATGCTTTAAACATTCCTAGCTAAGTAGGATGAGTAATAGTGTTACTTATATGTTTTAAAATTGGTTAGACTTAATTAGGCTATCAAAATGGTTTTGGGCCTAAGACATTAGATGGAATTCAACATGCTATGACATATGATGTCAATATTCCATAATTACTAAGAGTTACATGAGATGTAATTGGTAAAGATGTTACCTACCTAAATAACTTGATTTTAAGCGTCACGCCAAAGCTGAGTTTAGAATTAAGTGAAATACGGATCTTAGCCTACTAAAATTTTTCTTTAGAGGGTTATATTTTTAGTAGGAGTTTAAATAATTTTAACCTCATTATTAATTAAAATTTGACTTTGCATATTTATCAACAGATGGCTGCTAATAACAATTCCACCTTATCACTGCAATCTATCCTTGAGAAGGAAAAACTGAAAGAATGTGGGACTAATTTTGTTGACTGGTTTAGGAACCTGAGAATTGTTCTCAAAGTCCTATGTGCTTGATGAAGGCTGATGCTTCTAATGCTACTAAGAGTAAGCATAAGAAGCATGTGGATGATTCAAATGACATAGGATGTCTTATGTTGGCTACTATGTGTCCAAGACTTCAGAAGGATCTGGAACACTTAGAGGCTTATGAGATGAGTGTGCATCTCAAACAAGCTTTCCAACAACAGGCTAGGCAAGATAGGTTTAACACCGCTGTTGCATTATTTGACTGCAAAATGTCTGAAGGTGAATCTGTTAGTGCTCATGTTTTGAAGATGAAAGGCTATCTAGATCACCTTGCTAGACTTGGATATCCCCTGAGTTTAGAACTCTCCACGGATTTGATCCTACATTCATTACCTAGCAGTTTCTCACAGTTTGTCATGAACTATAACATGAATGACATGGAGAAATCCATTCCTGAGCTACATGGTATGCTCAAAACTGCTGAGGGGAATATTAAAAAGCCTACCCAAATATTGAATGTCAATATTAAACAAATGAAAAAGAAAGCCAAATATACTAAAGGCAAGGGTAAGGCAAAAGGTGCTAAGGGGTCCAAGGGACAAGCTAAACCAAAACCTGAACCTAAGGCTAAAGTTCCTAAGGAAGGGACTTGTTTCCATTGCAACAAGCCTGGGCATTGGAAGAGAAATTGTCAACTCTATTTGGATGAGTTAAAGAAGTTCAAGGGTAGTGCGACTACATCTTCAGGTATTTATGTTATAGAAATTAATTTATCTATTCCTTCTTCCTGGGTATTAGATACCGGATGTGGATCTCATATTTGTACAAATATGCAGGGACTCAAAAGGAGTAGGATGCTGAAGAAGGGCGAAGTGGACCTACGTGTTGGCAATAGAGCAAGAGTTGCTGCTATAGCTGTAGGAACTTATGAACTTGTTATGCCCAATGGGTTTTTGTTAATTTTGAACAATTGCTTTTATGTTCCTACTATGAGTAGGAATCTTATTTCAGTATCTGTTTTGGATGATGAAGGTTATTCATTTTTTATTAAGAATAAGAAATGTTCTATTTTTGATAAAAATGATTTGCTTTATGGTATTGCAAATTCTTATAATGGCCTTTATATCCTTAATCTTGATGATTCTAATGGTAATGATATCTATAACATAACTTCTAAGAGAACTAAGCCAAATGAGTTAAACCCTACTTATTTATGGCATTGTCGCCTTAGCCATATAAATGAGAAACGCATTTCTAAGCTCCATCAAGATGGATTATTAGATTCATTTGATTTTGAATCATTTGAAACATGTGAGTCTTGTTTGCTTGGTAAGATGACAAAGGATCCTTTTTCTGGGCATAGTGAAGGGCTAATGATTTATTGGGCTTGATACATACAGATGTATGTGGTCCTTTTAGCATTAGTGCCAGAGGAGGATTTCGATACTTCATTACTTTTACTGATGATTTTAGTAGGTATGGCTATGTCTACCTAATGAAACATAAGCATGAGTCTTTTGAAATGTTTAGAATTTTTCAAAATGAAGTACAAAATCAACTTGGTAAAATAATTAAACAACTTCGATCAGATTGAGGTGGTGAATATTTGAGCCAAGAGTTTGATGATCATCTAAGGGATTGTGGAATTGTTTCACAACTGACTCCTCCAGGAACTCCACAGTGGAATGGAGTTTCTGAAAGGAGAAATCGAACTCTATTAGATATGGTTCGATCAATGATGAGTCAAGCGGATCTTCCTTTATCTTTTTGGGGTCATGCCTTGGAGACAGCTGCATTCATTCTGAACCGTGTACCATCTAAGGAGGTTGAAAAGACACCATATGAGATATGGACAGGTAAGACACCTAGTTTGTCTTTTCTTAAGATTTGGGGTTGTGAAGCTTATGTGAAAAGACCAGTTTCAGATAAGTTAGCTCTAAAGTCTATCAAATGTAATTTTGTGGGGTATCCTAAGGAAACTAAAGGATACTATTTCTATACTCCTTCAGAGAACAAAGTGTTTGTTGCTAGAAATGGGATCTTTTTGGAAAAGGAATTTCTTTCTAAGAGAACTAGTGGGAGTATAGTAGAACTTGAGAAAACTCAAGTACCACAAGAAATCATTGAGCCGTCTATAGAGCCTATTTCAGAACCACAAATAGTTGTGGAGTCTGAAGATGTAACACAAATCCCTCGTAGGTCTGATAGGAAATATCGTCAGCCAGAGAGATATGGATTTCTTATGACTGATGATAGTGAAGTAATGCTCATAGATCAAGATGAGCCTACTACCTATCAAGAAGCTGTTTCAGGTCCAGATTCAGACAAATGGCTTGGAGCCATGAAATCTGAGATGCAATCTTTGTTTGACAACCAAGTTTGGTCTTTAATTGATCCTCCAGAGGGTATTAAGACTATTGGTTGCAAATGGGTTTTCAAGAAGAAAACTGACATGGATGGGAATGTGTAGACCTATAAAGCAAGGCTTGTTGCAAAAGGTTTCAAGCAAACTCATGGTATAGACTATGATGAAACTTTTTCACCAGTTGCTATGCTTAAGTCTATTAGAATTCTCATTGCCATTGCAGCATACTATGATTATGAGATATGGCAAATGGATGTCAAAACCGCTTTCCTTAATGGAAAATTGCTTGAGGATGTGTATATGACACAACCTGAGGGTTTTGTAAATCCTGAGAATTCTACAAAGGTTTGCAAGCTTCAAAGATCCATTTATGGATTGAAGCAAGCATCTCGAAGCTGGAATCTTCGTTTTGATGAAACATTTAGGAACTTTGGTTTCATCAAGAATGAAGATGAACCTTGTGTTTACAAGATGGTTAGTGGGAGTGCAGTAGTGCTTTTAGTCTAATTATATGTGGATGACATATTACTCATTGGGAATGATATCCCTACCTTGCAAAAGGTTAAGACTTGGTTAGGGAATTCTTTCTCAATGAAAGACTTAGGTGAGGCTGCCTATATCCTTGGTATAAAGATCTATAGAGATAGATCTAGAAGGATAATTGGCCTGAGTCAAAGTACATACATAGATAAAGTGTTGAAGAGGTTCAACATGCAAGATTCCAAAAAGGGATTTTTGCCTATGTCTCATGGCATTCATCTCAGCAAGAGTCAATGTCCTATGACATCTTATGAGCGAGATCGAATGAATAAGATTCCTTATGCTTCTGCTATAGGATCTATTATGTATGCCATGTTATGTACTAGACCAGATGTCTCATATCCATTAAGTGCAACTAGTAGATTTCAAGCTGATCCTGGTGAAGGTCATTGGACAGCTGTCAAGAATATTCTTAAGTACCTTCGAAGGACTAAAGATCTATTCTTGGTTTATGGAGGTTTGGAAGATGAACTAGTTGTAAATGGTTATACAGATGCTAGTTTCCAAACTGACATAGATGATTTTAGATCGCAGTCAGGTTTTGTATTCACATTGAATGGTGGAGCTATTAGTTGGAAGAGTTCAAAACAAAGCACTGTGGCTGATTCTACAACAGAGGCTGAGTATATAGCAGCATCAGATGCAACTAAGGAAGCAGTCTGGTTGAAGAAATTCATCACTGAGCTAGGAGTAGTGCCTAGCATTGCAAATCCTGTGGACATTTATTGTGACAACAATGGTGCCATAGCATAGGCAAAAGAACCTAGATCTCATCAAAGGTCTAAGCATATACTCAGGCACTTTCACCTCATTCGAGACATTATCGATAGAGGAATATATCAAGATATGCAAAGTTGACACAAATGATAACATAGCAGATCCATTAACAAAGCCTCTCTCACGGGTCAAGCATGATCAGCACACTAGATCTATGGGTCTTAGAAATTTGTAGGCCTAGTGCAAGTGGGAGATTGTTAGTGTATGTGCCCTAGGCCATTTATTTGGATCTTTATGTTATACATTCATTATTAATAAATGAGGTTTTATTATCATTATTGTTTGTTTGCATGTTACACAATTTTGATATTTGTCCCTGGTTTATTATTGTTATAGAGATAAAAAAAATAATTCTTAACCAGTATAAACATTGATTTGATAATCATCAGATGGTTATGTGTATAGTGATACAAATTAATTTCATAGATACTTGTTAGAGAACAATGTATTGGATAGACCCATCATGAGATTACTACATGGGTTAGTGTCATAAGTAAATCTCATGATAGTTATGTATTAATTCTTTGACTTGAGATTGTCATAGTTTCCAATATAAGGACTATTATATTTTGACATGATCAAACATTATCCGTAACTGGATAGTAATAAAGGTTATGATCATATATGATAGAAATTATGTAGAGGATAATGAACAATCAAGATAGAATTTGTCCCTCTCTTTGAGAGAGACATCTTTTGGGCCCCTCGATAAGTGAGACTGTGAAATGCATGGCCGTGCTCAAATGAATTGATAGTGTGATCAATTTCATTTGTTTTTATCAGTCTACATGGAGATCGAGTAATCATAAGTTTGGACAATATAAGTAAGACGTTGACCATGACTTATGTTCAAGCTAGATATCGTGTGACAAAGGGATTAATGCATGTACTATTATTAGGCAAATTGGGCATTCCTTATATTAATTGGGTAGTTGTAATGCCTTGCTAGAGGCCAATTATGACTTGTTGGTTTAATAGAGATTAAATTGACTGCCAATTAATATGGGCCTATCGGGTCACACACAAGAATGCGCTTTAGGCTGGATATAATATTAATAATATTAATATTAGATATTAATATTTATTATTATTATTATTTTCGTTTTATATATATATTATTAGATAATATATTCAGAATCCTAACTATATTTGGATTCTGAATTTGATTTACCTTATCCAATTATATATATTATTAGATAATATATTTAGAATCCTAATTAGATTTGGATTCTGAATTTGACTTACCTTATCCAATTTTGAATTGGATTCTGGAGTGATTATATTCACTCCAGACGTTAAGTCTTCTAATAGGTAACTTTAGAAAATAAAAAGCAGAACAAAAAAAAAAGAAGGAACCCTAATATGTTTTAGAGAAAATGTTTTTCAGCCTTTGCCGTTGTAGAGAGCTAGCACTCCAGACGGTAGCATTCGTGTGGATATGTGATAGAGGGTGTTTCGCGATCGAGGCATCTCTTCCAAACTGTGATTTCGAATCATCAACAGGTTAGTTCTTTGAACACTTTTATCGAATTAAACGAACAGCATGAATCCTGATGGGAAATCAAAGATCAAATTTTTCCGCTGCGTGTTTTTGGTTTGCTGTGATCTCCTTGATTTCCTAACATATACTAATGTATACTTGTATATACTAATATATATACTTGTATATACAAATATATAATAATATATATACTTGTATATCTTTGTATATACTAATATATATATACTTGTATATATAAATATATAATAATATATATACTTGTATATATACTAATATATACTTATATATACTTGTATATTTGTATATACTAATATATATACTTGTATATACTTATATATACTAATATATATACTTGTATATTTACTAATATATACTTGCATATACTAATATATATACTTGTATATACTAATATATACTTGTATATACTTGTATATATACTAATATATACTTGTATATATTAGTATATATATATATATAAGCAAGTTCACACGAATACTTGTATATACTAATATATACTTGTATATACTTATATATACTTGTATATATGAATAAGCAAGTCCACAATAATACTTGTATAAACTAATATATGTGCTTGTATATATACTGGGTGTGTGTATTTATATACTTGTATATATACTAACATATACTAATATATATACTTGTATATATACTAATATATATTTGTATATACTTATATATATACTTCTATATACATGTATATATTTGTATATATAAACTAATATATATTTGTATTCCTACTTATATAATATCATATTATATCTAAATCATTATTTAACGGTGGACTTTAAAATTTCTAATGGGTTTATGAAATATTTATAAATCCAAACCTTAGCTTTTAATACTTAGTCAAGTTTGTTTGGCTTAAGAAAGCCTAACTTCCATACATTGCAAATAGCCACTGGATCCTTAGCATGTTTTTATTCTAAGAAAATCTAACTTCCATGAAACGTCCATGCTTCTGATTCTGCTTCATCTCTCATTCCTCTTTCAGCTTCATTAGTCGTGGTTCTCTCGCTGCCAAACCCTAAGCACCACTCTCCTAAGCACCACTCTCCTTGCTGCGGTCTTCATTAATGCCAGCCGTCTCCTTGCTCCCGGCCGTCTCCTTGCTGCCGGTCGTCTCCTTTGTCAGTAACTGCATTGTCCCAATTAAGAAGAAAGAAGATTATTTTTTTTCTTATGAGCCATAAGTAATCATCCCATAGAGATCGTCCCATAGAATTCATTCCTCTGTTTAATCTAATTGAATTATTGCATTGTATTTTCAGATTACTATAATGTTGCATTGATATTTTCAGGTTACTATAATGTTGTTCTGTCCCTTCAATTTTCTGCTTAAATTTCAAGATCTACAGTATGTCTCCATGCTTCTGATTTCTCTGCTTGTTTATAAGTCTTTGGCTAAAATTTGATGACTATCAGTTGAAATGGTATGTTGAGTTGTGTTAGTGAATTGAGGATTATTTGTGGATTCAGGTTGTTGTGAATGAAGTTGAATGTCTGTTAAAACGTCTTTTGTGTGAACTGGTATTTGTTTAGTTTTACAGGTAAAGTACTGCTCATGAAACTGTAAATAAATGCTGACTAAAATTTATTTTGTTGTGAGATCTATAAACAGAAAACCTTTCACTCCTGACTTGTAACCAAGAAATACCCCTTTCCTTGCTCTTGGTGCTAGCTTTTATTTTCAATGACAACTTTTAAGTTCTATATGTGAACCCTTTTTCTTTCTCCTTCAGGTTGAACAATTACATAACAGTCCAAGCTTCCTCATGCAACTTTATTCAAACCACAACAATCATATGATAACTGTCTTCGAGAAACCTTCATAGAAGTTAGCTGCTACATCTGCTCTCACATCTGAGGTGATTATACTTCCCTTCCAGGTTCTATTTGACATCACCATAATTCAGTGGTCCAACTAACTGAATTACTGCTCAAATTGCAGAACTGGTCCAACTTAAAGATGGATAGATCTTGGTTGAAGGCTGATAGAAGAACAAGAGAGTTTCAATTAGGTGTGGAAGAGTTGTTAATGTTTGCATTTAAGAATGGGTTTGATGAAACAAAAATTAGTTGTCCATGCTTAAGATGCGCTCACAGTAAATCGTGGAAGTCTCAAACTATTAGGGATCATCTTTTCCAATATGGTATTGATCAAACCTATACTTGCTGGATATGGCACGGAGAGTCAAATCCAGAAGGGAGTCCTTTAGTTGCTGAAACCGATTGTTTCTCATAATCAATTGATTAAACTAACATAAGAACAAGGCATGATAATGTCGATGATGATGATATTTCATTAGATTCCTCTGATTTCATTAACCATGTTGAAGGTGAACATGAACCCCTTTATCTGAGATGCAAGGGTTATACTAAGATGAAAGCTTTAGTCAAGTTATATAACTTGAAAGCAAAGCATGGCATTTCTGATACATGCTTCTCTGATATTCTCCTTTTGCTTGGGTCAATGCTTCTAGAAGGCAATAGTATCCCTTCTTCCTTCAGTGAAGCCAAGAAAACCTTATGTGCTATGGGTATGGAGTATGAAAAAATACATGTGTGCCCGAATGATTGTCTCTTATATCGTGGTGAGAGAGATGAAGATGAGACAATTTGCCGCATATGTGGAGCCTCTAGATGGAAGCTGGACAAGAAAGGAAAAGAATTGGAAGGGGTCCCTGCTAAGGTTCTATGGTATTTTCCATTAATACCAAGGTTGAGGAATTTGTTCAATACAGCTCAAATTGCAAAGGAAATGACTTGGCATGACACCGGGGGACAAAAGGATGGTAAAATTAGACATCCGGCAGACTCACCAACATGGAAGGTTGTCGACCAAAAGTGGCCTGAGTTCGCTTCGGAGACAAGAAACCTTTGGTTAGCTTTATCTACCAATGGATTCAATCCCTTCCGTGGATTATCAACTGATTACTCATGTTGGCCTGTTTTGCTATGTATTTACAACTTACCACCTTGGCTTTGTATGAAGAGAAAGTATATTATGTTAAGTTTGTTGATATCCGGACCGAATCAGCCCGTAAATGATATTGATGTGTTCCTTCAGCCACTTATAGAAGATCTTCAAGTGTTATGGAATGGGAAACAAGTGTATGATGCATATAAGAAAGAGTTCTTCATACTAAGGGAAATTTTGTTGTGGACAATTAGTGATTATCCAGCCTTAGGCAACTTGTCGGGCAACATCATTAAATCCATAAATATATATGTAATTATTCAAATAATTATAAAACTAGAGCTTAATTAAATAGAAATAAAGATTAATCACAAATAATTACAATCTACAAATAAATATTGACCCAATTAATGAGGAAGCATGTATTATAATCCCTCTAGCCAGTTAGCTGGCGAGGGTCAATGGGGCAGCGCCCCGAAAGGTAAATAATTTATAAAATGTGATTTTAATAGGGAATTAGGGTTTTGTTAATGAAATTAAGTTAGGGTTTTATAATATGATTAGAGTTTTTACTCAAACTGGATTTAACTTGCAAATTAGGTTTATGTATGTAAAATAAGATTAAAACATGTTTAATAAAACAATGGTTCTAGATTGAAGACAACAAATTACAATGCAGTACGTTTACATGAAGATAACTCCTATCAAGTTTAAAAATAGCTTCCACTAAAGAAGAATTCTGAGCCAATCCCTATAAATAGCACAACCCCACTGTGAAGATTAATATAAGGGTTCTACCTTGAGATTGGTTTGGAAATGATGGGTTTTTGTTGAATAATGAATGTTCACTGTCCGTTTCTATGTATTTGCTTCTTTTTTATATTATCCCTCTTTTAATTCTTTCCTCTCTATTCTATTCTTGAATTGCTTTCTACCTCTCGACTAAATTTGTTCTAATTTTGTGGTGATTATGGCTGTTGTGTTAAGGCTTTCTATTTAATTTTTATTGTTTGATTACTATTTTATGTTTGGTTAATTATTGTCACCGTCAATTATTGCGGCTCTCTCTCCCTTCATCTTTCTATTTTACTGGCTTTTTATAAGCTATCCTAGGGCATCAATTTAAATATTCCTATTTAACCAAGGCAAGCCCTAAACCATCCAAGCCGTCCAATTCCTATTTGTACTAAAAGTCCTTAAATAATGGCCGTCCAAATGCCAATTCAACATGACCTAAGGCTCATGTAGCTCATGTCGAATTGGCTCATGCCGAATTGGTGCAAGGCCAATTTGACATGAGGTATTGCCTATGGGGAGTTCGCTTCCCAATTCAACATGAGGCTTGGCCCATGTAGAATTGGCTTACCAATTTGACATGATTTAAATGCTGGTAATTGTTTTAGGTTTGGGTAAAACAAGAATTTGTTTTGGATTTTTAATTGGGTCCAAACTTGGTCTGGGCCTTAAATTTGAATTAGATTTAACTTAGGCCTTTAAGATTGAAATCAAACTTGATTCTAACCTTTTTAATTGGAAAAAAAATTCATACCAGGCCAAAATTTAAGGTATTATAGTTTTTCCCTCTACTTAAACGATTTGAGAGATCAGTATAGGAGAGTGAAAATCAATGACACAACTTCTGAATCTTACACCAAGCACTTATAAAATAAAACACGGAGACAAATAAGCAAAAATCCAAAGGATAGAAACCTTAAGTTGAGGAACCATTTAGTATCAATATCTAACCATTAAACAACTCTAATATGGGCTATTGGGCAACTATAATATCCTAATGTACATATCAAGCAACTCTAATATCTCAATAAAACCACTAAGCAACTATAATATCTTAGTGTTGAAGAACTTGAATTGGTTTGGGTTCTGTACCCGGCTTCATTTGGATTCTCAACCCGAGATGTGATTTTGGTTCTTAACTTGAGAATGGATTTTGATTCTTGACCCTAAGCTGGATTTGGGATCTCGACCTTATTTATGATATGGGTTCTCAACCTGATACTAGGTTTGGGTTCAGGACCCGAGACAAAATTTAGGTTCTCGACCCTATACTATATTAGGCTTCTCTACCCTAGACTAGATTTGGGTTCTTAACTCGAGACTGGATTTGGGTTCTTAAAATAATATTAGATTCGAGTTTTGGACCCGATAATGGATTTGATTTCATGATCAAATATGAGATTTTTAGTTCTGGACTAGACAATGGATTTAGGTTCTCGACCAGAGATTAAATTTTAGATTCTAGACCCGAGAATGGATTTAGGCTCTCAACTCAAGATTGGATTTTGGATTTTGGACCCAATAATGGATTTGAGTTCTCAAGCTGAGATTGAAATTTGGATTCTAGACTCGAGAATGAATTTGGTCTCGACTCGAGATTGTATTTTGTGTTATGGACCTCAGCTCTTCTAGCTTGATTAATCTTCTATCATTTGTGCTTTCTTCTTGCCACTTGCTCCATTCTTCAATGGATTCTAATGACCTTTTATCATCTGAGAGTTTTGGCTATCCTCTAGCCATTTGTTTCATTCTTCAATGGATTTTGATTACCTTCTGACATCTGAGAGTTTTGGCTTTTTTCTAGCCACTTATTCCAAGCTTTGCAAAAAATTCAACTTTTTTTTTAGCTAGCCCTCATATCCTCTCTTTTCCCCTGCCTGGCAAAATATTGAAAGTGACTCTAAAAATGTTTTGTACATGCATAAAATAAAGATTAAAAAAGAGAAAATTTTCCCCTTCTGGTGGCTCAAACCACTAATTTTGTTCCCATGTCGGCTTCGATTGATGTTTATGTTTTGATTGGTTCCTTGTATAAGCATGCATCTCAATTTTTGCAAAGTGACTAGATCTTTCTCAAGCGATGAGCCTTCCATGCCCCCTAGTTCCATATTTGCTTCTCAATGTTTGTTTTATAGTATTTTGTTATTCATTTGATAAATAATGGGTAACACAAGGTAACGAAATGCGGTGTGCTATGCTCATATATGTATGATATGCATGGATGATGCTTGCAGTAGTTCCATTAATTCACAGACTGAGGTGATTATCAAATGTGTTCCCATTCATTCCTTCCAGATGCTTATTCAAGTCTTCCATTAGAACAACAAAACACTACACATCTATGGATTTATTTTCAAGATGTTGGAAACATAAGTAGTGGAGGCCCAAGCATAGAAGTCAAAGTCATAGGAGATGCCAGTTTCAGGCCATGATTTAACACATTAGTTAGTAACTTCTCCATGACCTTGCAAACTTTCTCCATGATCAAGCATATCATCAAGTCTAGGAATTGGATGTCTATACTTCACCATGATTTATTGATTGCTCAGCAGTCTACACACATTCTCCATGATCCATCTTTCTTTGGGACTAATAACATCGGAACAGCACATGGACTAAGACTTTCACGCACATGTCCCTTTGCTAGCAACTCCTCCACTTGCCTTTGAAGTTCCTTGGTTTCCTTTGGATTACTTCTATAAGCTGGTCGATTAGGAATTGTTGAGCCTGAAATGAAGTCAATTTGATGCTCAATCCCTTTTAAAGGTGGTAAACCTTTAGGTACATCTTCTGGAAAAACATCTCTAAATTCCTGTAAAAGAGAACTAACACAACTAGGCAAAGGGTTATCAAGGTCAGATGTAGAAATCAAGGTCTCTTTGTACCTAAGTAAAATTAGAATTCTTTTCTCACAAAAAGCACTTCTTAACTCTTTTTCTTTTGCATAGAAACACTCTTTTATTTTCTCTCCCTTTCTCTTTTTCTCTCACCAATGGGCCATTTTTATCATTCTTTTTCTCACACTTGGCCTTTTGTACTCCATTTTTATTTGTTTTACCCTCACCACCAGAATTCCTTTCAAATGATCTCAAAATCTTTACTTGATATTCATACACTTGTTTAGGTGACAATGGAGCAAGAGTGAAATTTAAACCATTTAGGCTGAAAGAATAATGATTCTTAAAGCCATCATGAAAAACTTTTCTATCAAACTGCCATGGACGACCAAGAAGGATATGGCTAGCATGCATAGGCACAACATCACAACAAACTTCATCTTTGTATCTCCCAATTGCAAAAGAGAACAGAGCTTGCTTTGTTACCCTCACCTCTCCACAATCATTCAACCATTGTAGCTTGTAAGGGCTAGGATGTTTTGTGCATGCTAACCCTAATTTATCTATAAAATCAGTACTAGCAACATTTGCACAACTACCCCCATCAATGATCATGCTGCACACTTTTCCATTCACAATGCAATGAGTATGGAAAATGTTCTCTCTTTGATTACTTTCTTCATCTTTAATTTGCATGTTTAAAGCTCTTCTAATAACCAAATATTCACCATGGGCAGGATATTCAATAATATGTTCAATTTCCTCTAATGGTGGCATGCTATCATTATCATCACCACTTTCATGTTCACTAGCACTATCAATTTCACTATTATCTCGTATCAACATGATTTTCTTATTTGAACATTGAGATGCTATATGCCCTACTCCTAAACACCTAAAGCATTTAATGGTACTATGCTTTTCATTAGAGTTAGATGTTTTAGAGTTACCTTTAGGGTCAACTAGAACTTGTTTTTCCTTTCCTTTCCAGGCAGCCTCCTTCCCTTTAGGATTATCATCTTTCTTTGGCCATTTTGAAGTGAAACTAGAGCTTGAATTAGAAAATCCCTTTGCTGCTCCCTTGAGTTTCAGTTGCTTCTCCACTTTCATGGCCATGTGTACCATATCTTCAAGCTCCACATAATGATGTAATTCAATTATGTTAGCAATCTCTCTATTCAGCCCACTCAAAAATTGAGCCATAGTGATTTCTGGATCCTCCTCTATATTAGTTCTACTCATGATCATCTCCATCTCTTTATGGTAATCCTCCACTGACATGGATCCTTGAGTTAACCGCTGTAATTTTTGGTGAAGCTCCCTATAGTAGTAAGATGGTAGAAATCTCTTTCTCATCACAGTTTTCATTTCAGTCCAAGTAGTGATGGTTCTTTCTCCATTTCTCTTATTGGAAATCATCAATTGATCCCACCAAATTAGTGCATAATCGGTGAATTCAACTGCTGCAATTTTAACTTTCTTCATTTCACTATACTTATGACAATCAAACACCAACTCAACTTTTCTTTTCCATTCAAGGTAAGCTTCAGCATCATTTCTCCCCTTGAATGATGGTATCTTCATTTTTATGGAAGATGTTACTGTCCCTTTGTTGAGGTCTTCTTTGAGCAATTGATTCCTCACTTTCTTCCTCATCTTCCATTTCTACCTCATCATCATTCATCATGTTTCCTCTCCCTCTATTCTGCCCTCTTCGATTAGTATCAATCTGTTGCCTTTGCATTATGCTGTCTACATCACCTCTCATGTTGTTTATGGCCAAATCAAACCTTTCAAATCTCCTTTGCATTGCCTCTAACATGAAGGTATGTCATTTATGGTCATATCACGTTTTTCACTTCCAGAATTTGACATGGTGTAAGAAGAACCTACAAGAAATTGTTAGTAAAGAAAATTTCCTCACCTCAATCCCTTGCGTGTTAACTCAAGATCAGATTGTCACTCCTCTTGTATTTCACTCAAAACTTGGTCCTTTTTACCTCTCAATTCTTCTTTTATCAAGTTGAATTTCAGAACTGAATCCACTTAAATTAAATAAAACAAGTTTTGTTTTAAAGACTCTACAAGAAACCTAATGAACAAAATGAATTTAGCAAATCTAGAAGCAATTTAATTTTAAACAACAAGAACTGAAAGTTAACACAAGAAGCAAAAGTATTTGTGTTAATCAAACCAAAGTAACTATGATTGAGAATTAGCTACTTAATGCATATAAGAAACAAGAGGTATATGAAAGAATGAAACTAAGAATACAAAGAAAAACAATTCTGCATGCTAAAAAAAATAAAATTCAAATCACTCCAACGAGTAATCTGAATATGCAACCTAAATCTATTCCCAATGCTAGATATGCTCTAAATATCAGATTTTAAATGCTAAATGGATGTATAATGAGGAGCTACTATAATTTGATCAAATATAATAAGGTGGCAAGTTGTTAATGGTATAAATATGCAAAAAATCTCAAAAACTTGTGTAGAAAAATATTGAAAAGAAACAGGTACGAATTTTTTATCTTGAGGAAGTTGAATATGATTCTTTTTTTTTCTTTTGATCTTTTCCTTCTTCTTTTTTTTTTTTTTTGAACTTTTAGTAAACAAGGATAGAAATTGAAAAGATAAACAAAAATCCACAAATTTGAAGAACAAGAATAAGGTGCAACTAGAACAGAAAATGAAGAGACAGAAACTGAATCTGGTTCTTTTTTTTCTTTTTTTCTTTTGGTTAATTAAAACATAAAAGATACCTAGAGATTTATCTTCAAGCCAAAGCTCTGATACCAACTGATGAGGAACCCATGGATCAAATATTACATCTAGAACCCCACGTACACATCTAACATAGAATCTTAGAACTCAAAAACAAATCCTCCCTACCAAACCCACAACTAACCTGTAATTGAGAACTTGGGTGATTAGGATGAAGAAATGAATTGATTTAAACGCCAAAAATCAGACTTGATAAGTTAGAACCAATTCTTCATGCAACAAGAATAAGAAGAAAACCTCTCAAAGTTGAAAACACTTAGATTACAATGATAACAATCTGAAAATTCATAGTCCTCCTCTTAAGTTCTTTTTCCCATCCCTAATAGTTGGAAAAGAAGAACAAATGGCTTAAAAGTCTAGGTTTACATGTATCTAGTCACAATAGCATTAATTGTTCATCCACATCAATAATATACTCTAAATTATTGCCCATAATTCTGACAACATTGATGGGAAAATTCTACATGCATTTTGGTGTTGGTTCAAATGTGTCTAGTCACACTAGCACTAAACCACATCAATATTATATTCCAAATTCGTGCTAATGCCCATCACCATACTTATGGGTAGATTCTTCATGCTTCTTGGTGAGTTTCTGACTTCCTCTTCTTGATCCATCATATTCAGTACAAGTTGGTCTCCCTCTTCATTAATCCACCTTTGAATAAAGTGTTGGAACACATGCTAGAGTTTCTTTGATTGTGATCTTGTGATTGGTCTACTTGGCATAAAGATATCATCAACATATTTGCTTCCATGTGTAGATTCATCAAGCTTGCTTATAGTTTCCTCATCATTAAGAATTTTATAATATTAAGACTTGTAAAGGAGGCCGGTTCCAATGAACCGGGCGTTGTGGGGTTGCTGGGCCATTTCTCACCTTCCCCACACGTACCCAACTTTTCGAACCCATTAGGAGGTTGGGGATTCCTTAGGAATCGAGTCATCCACCCCTTTCTTTTTCCCAGCCCATTCGGGTGGTGACTCCATTTTCTCCGGACTTAGGTCCGTGTTCTCTAAGGCCCCGAGCCTAAACAGTACCGAAGTCGTAAGAACCATTCCACTAGGAGTGGGAGCGAAAATCCCCTCTCACAGTGGCGACTCCACTGGGGATAAGAGAAGTTGATTCCGTTGAACTTTTATATTATTCTATTCTTTCTTATAATGATATTATCCATTGCATCATATTAGATTGCATCGTGTGTGTCAGTTAGGATGCCCGTGTTACCCGTGTTGTGTTATATAAGGGATACCATACTTTCACTCAAGGCATGGAGATCTAGCATGGCATAACCACTCATAGCCTTGTACCATTTGGTATATACATGCTATGGGAACTTAAGCCTTTTAACCCAAAGACTAAAGCTCATGTAATTGGCCTTGTTACTTTCCTTAGGTTTTACCCCAAATGCATGTTGTTTGACTATGGTTAATTTATCTTAGCTTAAATCATGGATTATTTGGTTTGTTCTTTTTCTAATATGACCTAAGTACATTGTAAGCTCAAAATAAATTTTTTTTCTTTAAAGTCCAAAAGACCAAATCTATTTTCAATACTTTTCAAGATGGTCTTTGGAATAAATTAAATATTCTTTTACTCATGACCCAAATACAAAGCCCAAAATATATTTTTTCTAAAATCTTTTTACAATGGGCTTAGAAACAAAATTATTTTCATCCAACCTTTTTCTTATAAAGAGCTTGCAAATTATTTAGGTCAATTATGAAATACCAAAAATCAATTGTGAGCCTAGTTTATACTAAGAATTATTAATCATGGGCTTGTTTTTGGCATGAATGATTAGTTACTTTTTTAAGTGAGAAATCTATTTATAATAAACCTCTTAATTTATTTTTAATCCAATATAGAATAAAAGCTACTTTAGTTGGTTGAATGGATTAAAATTTAATTAATGGGAATTATCATGAACTGATTTCCATTTTTGAGAATATAACTATTGGTTAAAATGTCTAAGGGAAATATGCAAAAATGAGATACCCCATGTTGGTATTTTGTTAACCATGAAATTAGGAAGAGACTCGCCATTCGTGTGTGAATGTTATAAGGATGGAAGAAACGTTCTATTTGTCCTTGTTTGTGGATTGTTTGTGCATACATGCATACATGCATACATATGCATCTCATATCATTAATCCTTTCTGGCTCACAGCCCTGGATTACAACAGTTTAAAAGCTTACGACAATCCGACCTACGCCGAAGATGAAGAATCTAGTAACAACTCAATCACTTGCTCACCAAAAGCAATGTAGCCCGAACAAATTCAAAGGATGGAGGTTGATGCCCTCAATGCCAAGATGGAAGAAATAAAAGAGGCCATGGCCGAGACTATGAAGAACCAATTGGCTGTAATTTTAGAAACTAATGCCGAAGCGTCTGCTAGATCCAAGAAGCCAAAGGACAAAGGGAAGGCTAAAGTTGGTGAAGTATCTTTTGATGATGATAAGGTGATCATTGATGATGATGATTGGGCTTAATACTACCAAGATCCTCAAGACAAGAAGGAGTCGAAGGTTGTTGAGAAGACAACTGTTGAAAAGACCGAGACATCTGATATTGAGAAAATGATTGCGGACTTAGAAAAGAAATTTGAGAAGAAACTAAAAACCGAAGAATTATCCGAAGTCGACAAATTATTTGAACTAGATGAAGAAGTTCCATACAAATTCAAGATGCCATCCTTTGCAAAGTTCGATGATACTGGAAATCCTCATCTCCATGTGAAGCAATACATCACTGCTATGCAGTCTGCCCGAGTTACTAAGGCTTAAAACTCTAAAATATTTCATGCTCTCATTGGACCCTATTATCCAAAACTGGTTCAACACCTTAAAGGAAAGTACTCAAAAAGATTGGGACATGTTATACAAGGCTTTCATTCAACAATATGGGTATAATGTCGAGCTAGAAGTTACCTTAATGGAAGTTGAGTCCATTAGACAAAGGCCAAATGAGAATTTTGTGGACTATGTGAAAAGGTAGAGAAATAAGGCTGCTTTGCTCAAGAAAAGGCCCGATGAATCTGATAAAAAAAGGATGATCGTGAGAGGCGTCCTGCCCAATCTCCGTGAAAGGATGTGTCACACCCTTATAATGGATTTCAAAGATCTTCCCCAAGCTGGTCTATAAATTGAAGTGTGGGAAAAAGGAGAAAAAGCGCTTTTCAATAAGAAGGAATGAGAAAGGAAATTATCAGCCTAGCAATCAAAGCACATAAAAAGAAGTTGATGTTAATGTGACTGGTCAAGGAAATAAAAGACAATTCTCAGAATTGGCGAAACCTCTATCTTGGGTTTTTAGCAATTTCATCAAATGCGAGGGCATGAAACAAATAAATGTGCTCATCTAAGGCATGAGATCCAAGATTTGATTAATAGTGGTAAGCTACCCGAGCCGGATAAGCCCAATACCAAGTACAACCCTTTGCCTAAATTTGGAAGAGTGCCACCACCAGCAACCTTCATGGTAGGAAAAGGATTAGAAGACGATTTTGTTTTATCATCCTTTCAAGATGGAAATATTGAAGGTGTGAAAGGAAAAGAAGCTTAAACTCAACAAATTTTCCTTAGCTTGAATGTTGCTTTTCAATTTTACTTTCTTGGAACAATCTTGTTTTTCAAATTTAAATTTATTTGAATAAATCACATTCATCAAAATTTTTGTTGGTCTACATTCATTTTGGTGCTCAACCAATGAGGAATCTAGCTTGATGTTCATAAATTAATGTGTCTAGGCATCATGACTTGAATGACTTTACTAGATAAGGGAATTGCTCTATAGCACTGAGTTGTGTATGCTTACTTAGAGAGGGCTCCTGTATAATTACCTTTGTCTAGGTCCTAATCAGTCTTAGAACATGCATTGACAAACTTTCGAGGCAAAATTGAACTCTACTTATTTTAAGAGAGAAATAATCTAGGCATTTTTTGTTAGCCAACAACTAGTATCCACCCAATTAAATATCAATCCCTAGTTGTCCCATTGAGCCTTCATAAAATTTTAGCTTTCTTTTCATTGGCTTACAAAACCCAACAACCTACCCTGAGCTGTTGTGATACTTTTGACAAGTCTTATGATCACTAAGGTAAAGGGGCAAGAAGATCAAAGAATGGAATGCATAGCCAAAGCCATAAGGATAATTGATGTTCTCAAGACCATAAGGGTAGTTGAAGTTCTCCTAATATCTGCAATATATCATGACAGCATCAGAGTAACAAATGATTTATCCCTATTAAAGAAGATTTATGTCACTCTACTCATCCATTATTGAAAACGCAAGTTGGTACGAACAAGACAACTCTTTTAGAGCTAGAACCAAAAAAAAAAAGAAGAAAAGAAAAAGAAAGAAAGAAAGAAAGAAGAAAAAAAAAGAGAAAAAAAGAGAAGAAGAAAAAAAGAAAAAAAAGATAAAAGATAAAAGAAAGAAAAGAAAAAAGATAAAACCTAAAAATGTGGTTCAAAAAGCCAATTGAGTTCTCTTTTACCTAAAGTAGAAAAAGGCTTTCATTTGGTTTATAAGGACAGTTTAACTTGAATTGGTCTAACCCAACCAAATATTCAATCAAAATCAGAGAAAAAGGAGAAAGACCATCCAGTTCATGAAATTTCTATACTTGAGAGTCCTACAGAGAAGAAGGATGAAATGATAAAATGCTCAAAGAAAGGGAAGTGTAAGAAAAATAAAAAGAAAGAAAAGGGAGCAGAAGAAGAAATAAATACCAAACTTTTTGCAAGGGCAAAGACTATTCTAATCAAGATCCAGGTTAACGCCAAAAAGAAAGAAGAATGTTCAAAGCTCTATCTTTTCATGCTCCCAATTGTCTGAAGTTCCAATAAGAAATTTGTAGTGTGAGGGTTTGTCCATTGTGTCACTCCAGCTCCAATCTCAAAATGGCTTTCATTTAAACCCATGTCCCTTACAGACCCCATTTTCTATCCTATCAAAGACCTATTGATCTCTCTAGGTAGGTAGAGTCTATTAGTGGAGATAGTTTGAATAAGCATGCATATGAGATAGACCATTTTCAAACTCAATGAGACTTTTGGCCAAGTTATGTGTATGTGCCTATCTGAAGTGCAACAATTCTTGCTTAAATAGAAATGATTCCCGAGTTTAGTATGGTAACTAGGGTTGTCATGTTATAGATATGTTAATGTGGAAAATCAAGTCCTGAGGTACATTGACATTGATTTGGCAAAGCCAACATTTGATTTCAAAATCGAAAATAAAAAATGTTTTTATCAGACAAAGCCTTCAAGTTAAGGGGAGTATGTTGAACTATCGAATCTCAAAAGACACATTGGGCAAAGTAAATGATTATTGGCAAGGTCAAGAAGAAGCTACCAACTGACATGCTGAAACATAGTTTGAAATGGATGTATCCCAGACTCTGCTGCTTGGAGTCTCCACCACTCGTGTTTTCAACATCTTGAAGATAAAAGCCACAAATGCAAAGCTTTCGATCATTCCAATATAAGACTTGAATGAGCGTCAAAAAGGAACCAATGAGAACACTTCTGCTGATCACCTCGGTCTGTGAGTCAATGAAACGACTGTTAGTATTATTCATGCATATCATGCATACATAAGCATATCACATTGTATTTTCTTTTATTGTATTGCCCATTCTTTGTCAAAGTGAACAGCAAACACTATGTGAAGTAAAGAATCAAAAGAAGATATTGAATCAAGGGGGCATGGAAGAACCCTTGCTAGAGGAAGCTCTAGTCATTTTGCAAAAGAAAGAAGAGATGCATGCTTATGCAAAGAACAAGACAAAATACAAACATCAATCAAAGCCTGCATGAGAAAAATTATTGGTTTGAGCCTACACAGGGGGCAAAGTTTCTCCATTATAATTTTTGAGTTTATGCATATACAAAATATTGTCAAATATAGTTTAGGATCGAGTATCCAAATTCTAATCCAGTAAGGATTGAGTATCCAAATCCAATTTAGGATCGAGTATCCAAATCCAGTTAAGATCGAGAGTTTAGAATCAAGCATCCAAATCTAGTTTAGGATCGAGTATCCAAATCTTGTTTAGGATCGAGTATCCAAATATCCAAATCCAGTTAAGATCGAGTATCCAAACCCAATTTAGGATCGAGCATCCAAATCTAGTTTAGGATCGAGTATCCAAATCTACTTTAGGATGGAGTATCCAAATATCCAAATTCAGTTAGGATCGAGTATCCAAGTCCAATTTTGGATCGAGTATCCAAATCTAGTTAGGATCGAGTATCCAAATTCAGTTTAGGATCGAGTATCCAAATCCAAATCCAAATCTAGTTAAGATCGAGTATCCAAATCTAGTTTAGGATTGAGTATCCAAATCCAGTTTAGGAATAAGTATCCAAATCCAAATCCAGTTAGGATCGAGTATCCAAATCCAGTTTAGCATCGAGTATCCAAATCCAGCTAGGATCGAGTATCCAAATCCAGTTAAGATCGAGTATCCAAATCAAGTATCCAAATTCGGTTAGGATCGAGTATCCAAATCCAATTCAAGATCAAGTATCCCAATCCAGTTTAGAATCGAGTATCCGAATCCAGTTTAGGATCAAGTCTAGTTTAGGATCGAGTATCCAAATCTAGTTTCATGTCCAAAACCCAAAATTACCCTTAGGTCCAGAGCCTAAAATTATCCTTGAGTCTAGAACTCGAACCGGGTCCAGAATCCAAAACCTCTACCATTTCAAAAAAATTAAGTCTTATTGCTTTTCACTCTCTTTTACTAAAAGTCTCATATCATTCCAGCAGGGAGCAAACTGTAGACCCTTAATTTTTGACCCAGTCCGGTCCTTTTTTTTATAGTAAAAAATAATTTTTGTGGTATTTTAATATTTATTTTAGTATTTATTATTTATAATTTTAATAAAAATTAAAAATGGTGAAGTGAATAAAAATAAAAATAATAAAAATAAATAAAAATAAAAATAAAAATCGGCGACGAAAAAATTCATCGCCAAAAATAATTGGCCAAGGCCAATTTTGCCCGCAGGAAATGGCCAAGGCCATTTCACCGCAGGAAATTCCTGTGGCGAAATGGCCTGGCAGCCTGCAGCGTACCCAACTCTCGCAGCCCATCATAGTTTTTGCCAGCGAGATTTTTCCAACGCAATGTTTTTCGAAACCAAACTCTATTTGATTTTTGTTTCTTTTCCTAAGTAATCTTAGTTTCCTTAAACAATTGAAATTAATCTTCTAAATTTTCCTATAAATAAGACTTTAAAACACAAAAAATAATAAAAAGGAAAAAAAAACATTAAGGAGAGAACTTTGGACTTGGATCGGATAGTGGAACTTTAGATTTGAGAGGAATAAGCAAGCAAGCAATCAAGCCATCAAAGGCAGCAATCTTGCATTTGTACTTGTTCATCCAAGAAGCAATTTTTGGTGGAACTAATGAATGAAGATTTAAATCTCTAATTTCTTTTGTTTTTATTTTCTTACAGTAGCTTCAATTACTGAAAATTAATAAATTGTTTCATTTGATTCTAAAAACCTTATAACCCTAATTTATTTCTTCTAAATCTTAGAACATTAAATCATTTCTTCTATTTTCAAAAACCCTAAAAATTGCTTTTCTATTTCTTCTAAAACTTAAGAACCTTAACCTAATTCTTCAAAACCTTAAAACCCTAAATTGTCCCTTCTATTTCCAAAAAACCCTAAAAAATACTCTTTTGTTTCCAAAATCCTTAAATCATTTTTCCTATTTCTAAAAGCTTTTAAAAACCTTAAACTGTTTTCTTCTAATTCTTTTCCAAAATTTCCAAATGTTTTGTTAAATCTCCAAACTCTAACTTACTTTACAGTTTCTAAAAAATCATAATACTTTATAAAATAAACTATTTTCTTCAACTCCAAAACCAAAACAGTAAACCCCAAACTAGTTAATCTAAACCCTTAGTTTTCTTAAACCTTAATTCCCTCAAAACTAGTACGTAAACCCTAGTTTTCCTAAACCTTAATCCTTAAAATCTTAAAACCTTATAAACCTAAACATTCAAACTCAATAGAGTAAATCCAAAACAACAATCCAGTAACTAATAATTATAAACCTAATATTTTAATATCCTAAAACCCTAATTTCATAATGTTACTCCTAAACCCTAATTTGATTCATGAAACCCTAATCCATTCCAATTTTGCAAAACCTTTATAGTAGACTAAACAAATTATAATAATAATGCTAAAATCCCAAAACCCTAAATATTAATTAAAGAACTTTAAACAGTAAACCCTAATTTGTATATTTTCTTGCTTTATTTTTAGATTTGATTATGTAGTCTATTATGTGCTTTGATGGTTGATTTATTTAAGTATAATGATGCTTGATTTATTTAATTTATCATGGATGAATGTTTATTATATATTTTAATTGATGTTTAATAACTTTGATGAATGATTTATTTATAACGATTGGTTATTTACTTTTATCGATTTATTTTGATTTCCAAAAGTGTAAGAGGTATGTTTCCACTTTGTGGGTACCTCATTATTTAAATATCATATAATTTAAATTGGTTTTATATTTTGGACCAATGTAAAGGACATGTTTCTACCTTTTGGTGGATGTCCTATTTAGTTTAGACATGAACGATGCAAGGGCATGTTTTCATCTTCGGATGGGTGTCCATTTATTTGCTTTGTTTGGATATTGCTTTGATTTTAATATAATGATGCTTTATTTTAATTGTTGCATGTAATATGGATAATATTGTTATATTTAAGAATTTTATAATATTAAGAACTGTAAAGGAGGCCGGTTCCAATGAACCGGGTGTTGTGGGGGTGCTGGGCCATTTCTCACCTTCCCCACACGTACCCAACTTTCGTAACCCATTAGAGGGTTGGGGATTCCTTAGGAATCGAGTCATCCACCCCATTTTCTTTGGACTTAGGTCTGTGTTCTCTAAGGCTCCGAGGCTAAACATTGCCGAAGTCACAAGAACCATTCCACCGGGAGTGGGGGCAAAAATCCCCGCTCACACCATTCTTTTATTTGCAAGCTAGCTTGAAGAAGATCTTTGAAATCCCTGATAAGAGCAGGAAAGACACCTCTCACTATCATCATAATTTAGTTAAATTCATCTGCCTCTTCTTAAGTAGTGCGACCTTATTCCTCCACCTTTTTACATAGACAACAAAATAATCATTCTGCTTTTGCCTGATCGACTCAAACTCCATTACAATTACCTCCAATTTAGCATTGTACCCATACTTTTGGATAAAGGCTTTATATAATAAATCCCAGTTCTTTTGAGTATTTCCTCTAAGGTATTGAACCAGTTTTTCACAATAGGATCTAATGAGAGCATAAAATACCTTAGAGTTTGAGCTTTATTAGTTATGGCATAATTTGTAGCAGTGATGTACTACCTAACATGCAAGTGAGGATTTTCCACACCATTGTTCTTAGTAAAAGAAGGTATCTTGAACTTGTAAGGAACTTCTTTATCTTGCTCAACGCACTTCTTCAACCTTCAACATATTTTCAAACTTCTTTTCTAAATCAGCTATCATCTTCTTCACAGAAAGTAGTTTCAGTTTATTCCATAGCCTTCTTTTGTTCCTTCTTATCTTGAGGATATTGGAAATATTGAGCCCAATCATCATCATCATCAATTATCACCTTGTCATCATCAAAGGCTACCTCACCAATCTTACCCTTTCCCATGTCATTCTACTTCTTAGTACTGGCGGATGCTTCAGCAGTACTTTCCAATAGTGCAGCTAGCTGGTTTTTTATTGTCTCAGCCAGGGCCCCCTTGAATTCTTCCATTTTGGAGTTGAGGGTGTCATTCGCCATCTTATAAATTTACTTAGGTTCCATTACTTTTGATGTGAAATTAACTGAATTCTCACTGAACTCTGAGTCACTGGCATATGTCAGATTATTGTAGAGCTCTTGAACTACTATAATATAGGTTTGTGAGCCATAAAGGATTAATGTTATGTAATGCAATGTATGCATGTATGCACAAGTAATATACAAAAATACAAAAAGAGCAGGAATGACCCTTCCAACTTTATATCACCCACACACGAATGGCGAGTCTCTTATCCTAGGTATATGGTCAACAAAACATCAACATGGGACATTTTCTTTTTGAGATATCCACTCAGACGGATTAATCAATAGTATTATTTTCAAATTTAAAAACCAGTCCATGATAATTCTCTTTAATTAAGCCTTAATACATTGGATCTATTAAGAATAGCTTTTTTGTCAATATTAAAACTAAATTAAAATATTTATCATAAATATATTTCTTATTTTGAAAAGCAACTAATGATCATGCCACAAACAAACCCATGATTAACAATTCTTGGTATAAATTAGGCCCATAATTGATTTTAATATTCCATAATTGACCTTACTAGTTGTAATCCCATTTAAGAAAAAGAGTTTAGTAATAAAAATTTGAATTTGGGTCATGAAGTGAAAAATAGTTTTGAGCCCATTTAAATAGTGTTTCAAATCCCATAAAAAAGGTTTGTTTAAAATTGGATCTTAGGCTTTGAGCTTGGGCCACAAGGTGAAAAATAGTTTTATATCAAAGTCCATTGTAAAAATGATTTGTTTAAAAATAGATTTTGGGCTTTGAGCTTAGGCGATGAGGTAGAAAAGGATTTCTTAACACATCTTAAAGAGTTTTTATGTTCAAAGACCATCTTGAGAAATAATTTTAAAATAATTTTGTGTTTTGGGCTCTAAAAATTATTTTAGGCTTATACCATAATTAGGTCATATTAGGAAAAAGCAAACCAAATGAACCTTAACTCAAACTAAGATATTTTAACCATAGTCAAACAACAGGCATTTGGGGCAAGCTTAAGGAAAGTTTCTAGGTGAACTACATGGGCTTTAGTCTTTGATTTGAAAAGCTTAGGTTCCCATAACAAGTATATATCAAAAGGTACGAGGCTATGAGTGGCTATGCCATGCGCGATCTCAATACCTTGAGTGAAAGTACAGTATCCTTACACAACATAACACGGGTTACACAGGGCATCCTAACTCTCTTACACATTGCAATCTAAGTGATGCAATGGATAATAGCATAATTGAAAGAATAAAATAATATATAGACCAATAAAATCAACTTCTCTTATCCCAGTGGAGTTGCCAATGTGAGTGGGGATTTTTACCCCCACTCTTGGTGGAATAATTCTTATGACTTCGACACAGTTAAGCTCAGGGCCTTAGAGAACACATGCCTAAACTCGAAGAAACTGGAGTTGCCACCTGAACTGGCTGGAAAGATAGAAAGAGGTGGATGAATTGATTCATAAGGAATCCCTAACCCCATATTGGGTTTGAAAATTTGGGTACGCATTGGGAAGATAAAAATGTCCCAGCACCCCTATAGTGCTCGGTTCATAGGAACTGACCTCCTTTTCATGTCTAAATATTATTAAATTATGATATTATTATGACATTATCTATATTATATGCAATAAAATAAAATAGATTCATCCATAAAATAAGGTAAAATAATGCATCACAAAACAAAATGAGTACCTATCCTTAGATGGAAACATACCCTTACAATTCTCAAATGTTCAGAATATAAATAAAATTGGACACCCATCAATTGATGAAAATATGTCCCTTACAATAATCCCTGAGTCTTTAAAATCAATAAAAGAAATAAAAGAAATAAGGCACCCACAAAGTAAAACATGCCTTTTACATCTTAAAATCCCCTTTAAATCGAAATAACAAAATAAACACAAATCCATAAACATAAGTAATTATTCAAAGAATTACAAAACTAGTGATTAATTAAATAGAAATAAAGATTAATCACAAAAAAAATCATTCACAAATAAATATTGACCCAATTCATGAGGAAGGGTGTACGACGATCTCGCTAGCCAGTTAGTAGGGTCAAGGGGGCAGCGTCCCTTGGGGGGGATCGGGGCCAACTCCTCCGAAAGGTAAATGATTTACAAGATAAGGTTTTGATGGGGAATTAGGTTTTGTTAATCAAATTAGGTTTAAATAAGAAAAATTAGGGTTTATAATATGATTAGGGTTTACTTAAACTAGGGTTTAACATTCAAATTAGGGTTTTTATATGCAAAATAAGATTAAAACATGTTTAATAGAATAGTGGTTCCAGATTGAAGACAACAAATTACAATGCAATAGGTTTACATGAAGATGACTCCTAAAGTCCATATCTTCATTGTAGGTTCCACTAAAAAAGAATGTTAAGCCAAGTCCTATAAAGGACACAACCCCACTCTGAAGATTAATATAAGGGTTCTGCCTTGAAATTTGTTTGGATCAAATGGTTTTTATTGAACAATGAATGTTCACTATTGCTTTTTATTTGCTTATTTTTTGTGGATGTTGTCCCTATTTTAATGCTTTTCTCTTTATTCTCTTCTTGTATTGCTTTCTGTCGCTCACCTAAATTTGCTCTAATTCTTTTGTAATTGTGGCTACTGTGTTAAGGCTATCTATTTAATTTCCTCTATTTGATTACTGCTTTTTGTTTGCTTAATTATTACCACCATCAATTATTACGGCTTTCTCTCCCTTCATCTTTCTTTTTTGTTGGCTATTTATAAGTTTTCCTATTGCATCAATTTAAAGATTCCTAATTAGCTAAGCAAGCCCAGAACCATCCGAGCTGTCTGAATCCTATTAGGGCTAAAAGTCCTTAAATAATAGTCATCTAAAGGCCAATTCGACATGAGCAAGGCTCATGTTGAATTGGTGTAAAGCCAATTCAACATGATTTAAATGTTGGTCACCATTTTATGTTTTGGGTCTAAAAAGAATTGGTTTTGGCTTTTTACCTTTAAAATTGAATTAGATTTAACTTGGGCCATTAAGATTGAAACCAAACTTGATTATACCCTTTTTAAGTATAAAAAAATTCATATTGGGCTAAAATTAAGGGTCTACACATAGGTAGTCAACCCTTCCATAGATTTCCGACTTAAGGCATCTATAACTACATTAGCCTTACAGAGATGATAATCAATCAGATAGTCATAATTCTTTATCAACTCTAACCACCACCTCTGTTGAAGATTCAACTCTTTCTGGACACCTAAATACTTCAAACTCTTATGATCCATGTAGAATAAACAATTCTCTCCATACAAATGATGTCGCGGATTTTTAATGAAAGATAATGGCTACCAACTCTAAATCATGAGTTGGATAATTTAACTAATGGGGCTTTAACTGTTTGAAGGCATAAGCACTGACTCTACCCTCCTGCATTAGAAAACAACCTAGACCATGATTTAATGCATCAATGTATATCACATATGGTTTACCTTTCACAAGAAGGGTAAAGACTAGATCTTGAGTCAACATGTCTCTCAACTGCTCAATGCTCAGTTGACATCAATATGTCCATACAAACTTCACATCTTTCAGAAGTAATATGGTATGTGGAGAAGCTATCATAGAAAAATCCCTTCACAAATTGATGGTAATAACCAGCCAATCCCATAAAACTTGTGATCTTAGTCACATTCCTTGGTAGACTCCAATTCAAGTTTGCCTCAACTTTGCTCGGATCAACTCTACTCCTCTATGCAGAAACCACATGTCTGAGAAAAGTCACCTGATTCAACTAGAACTCACACTTGGATAATTTAGCATACAATAATTTCTCTCTCAAAGTCTGTAATACAATCTACAAATGTCTATCATGATCCTATTTACTGCAGGAGTATACCAAAATATCATCAATAAACACAACTACAAACTAATCCAAGTATGGCCTGAACATCCAATTCATCAAATCCATGAATGGAGCTGGTGCATTTGTTAGCCTTAAAGGCATCACTAAGAACTCATAATGTTTATACCTCCGCTAAAATGTAGTTTGGGTACATCCACATCTCTAACTCTCAACTGATGGTACCCATATCTCAAATCAATGTTAGAAAATACCACTGCCACCTTCAACTCATCAAATAAATCATCAATGCGAGGCAATGTGTATTTATTCTTAATCATCAATTTATTCAACTACCGGTAATCAATGCACAATCTCAAAGTGTCATCCTTCTTCTTTACAAATAGTACTAGTGCTCCCTATGTTGATACACTAGGGAAAATTTATCAAGTAACTCCTACAACAACACCTTCAACATTTTTTAATTCTATAAGTGCCATTCGATAAGGGGTAAATAGAGATGGGAGAGGTACCAGGCATCACATCGATACCAAACTCCACCTCTCTCTCTGGAGGTAACCCTAGTAACTCATCAGAGAATACATCCAGAAACTCTGATACTGGAGGTATATTGTCCAGTTGAGATCCTACTACTCTAGTATCTTTCACATGAGCCAAATAAGCCTCACTCCCCTTTTGAATTATCCTCTTAACTGATATAACTAAAACCGATATGGATGTGAGGTGACTCTCCTCACTAGATACTACTACTTCTCTCCCATCACATGTTTTAGTGTAACACATTTTTGTGGATAGTCTACCACAACCCCTTCTCTGGATAACCAATGCATACCTAGAATCAAGTCATACTCCCTAAAGGGCATCTCAATTAGGTCACTAAGAAACTCCTCATCATGAATAATAATTGGACTATCTCGGTGTACCTGACTAACTAACATACTATGCTCCAAATGGTTGGTCACTAGCACATCGACTCAAAATGCATATCATCCACAGGCAGAATGGATGCACTGATGTATGAGTGTGTTGATCCAGGATAAATGAATGCATGCACAGAAATAACCAAATAAAGAAATGTACCAACTATAACATCCGAAGCATCTTCCTGTCTTAGCATCATATATACTCTCTGTGATGATCCTGTCTTATCAAGTCTACTAGTCCTTGACATGGATCCACTCTCTAATTGAATCTAGGTCTACTACTTCTATCACCACCTCTGCCACCATGGCCTCCTCTCTCACTATGTTTGAAAACTACTATCTCAATCTGTCTATCTACGGATGGCACTGGACAATCTTTGAGAAAATGATCTATGGAGCCACACCTAAACAAGCTAGTGTATCGATCCCCCAACAAACACCCCTATGTGTCCATCCACACTGAGCAAAAATAGGTGGAGGATATCTCTGTGGAATAAAGGTTGGGGCACTAGTTACTAAGGCATCAGGTCTCTGCCTCTGCAGCTAAAATGATCTGCCAGACTGCTCTTGACTCCTACTAATCCTCTGAAGAATGTCTCCTCTACCTCTCTTTATAGATGAAGACCCTGCCTCAGCTTGGGGTCTCCTACCTCTACTCTCCTCTCCTCCGGCTGCTACTAGTCCCTCAGCTTTCTCTACATTTATGGCAGCTGCAACCATCTTGGAAAAAATCTCATATTGAGATGTTACCATAAGACATATGATGCATGGCCTCAGACCCTCCTCAATTCTCCTGCATCTGTCTATCTCATCTAATAACAAATCCCCTGCATATTTTCTCAGTATGAGCAAATCCTTCTCATTTTCTATAATTGTCTTCGTATCCTACTCCAAACTAAGAAATTCCTTCTTCTTGGCATCTTTATACTCTCTGAGGGTATACTTTGTTGTACCAAACCGGTAACCAAGAGGGGCGTGAATTGGTTGATTTGAGTAGTGATGATAAATTTAAAATTTAAAGAAGATGAAGAATATGTAGAAGAAGATTGAGTAGAGTAGAGAAGAGTTAACACAAAGGATTTATAGTGGTTCGAATTTACCTCAATCCTACATTCACTTCCTTAACAACTTGTTAAGGTTCCACTAATCTTTAGTTTTTAAAAGCTTAACTCTAACTTTGTATTTTCACAATCTCACACCAAACTTTAACAAGGTTTGTGATCAATCCTCACAACTCTTACAAGATTTTTCCCAAGGCTTACTTTAAAACCTAAGTGTTTCAAGGCTAACATTCAAATTACAATGGTGTTTTTTATGCTCACACCCAACACTCTAACAATACAAATGTTAATTGTAGTATATGAAATTTTAAGCATATTGGTTTGGCTATTAGAATCATAAATTACCTTCAAACAATAGGTTTCTTAGGGTATTTTTAACCATTTGGACTTAAACTAGTTGTTTGAAGTACTTCCTACATGTATAGAGCTTATCTTCCATTAATTTGGTGGCTGAGTCACTTTGTGCAATTGCACTACCCCTTCTATGGTCACACAATTCAAAAATTTCTTTAACGACTAACTACAATGATAAGATTTTATTGTCTGATAGGATCTTATGTGCCTATACTGCCATGTCATGCGATCATACAACATCTTATACAATCACTCAATACAAAGTTACCATTTAAATTGAATTTCTTCATTTACATGTTCAATTATCATTGGTCAGAGGTACTTGGCACTGGGATTCAAATGTATTGGAATTTTGCAGTTGCTCAGTTGTCTCAAGAAGTCACGCAGTTGATTGAGCATTGAAAAAGAACTATACAGGCTGACCACTATCTCCTTTGCCATTTTTGAGCTTCTGAGTCATTAGGTTATGTGGTTGCTCGAGGTACTGGTGCGATCACATGCTTACAGTACATCCTAGCTTCACTGTAATAGGAGACAATGAATCCTTTTGTAAGTTTATGAATTTAGCTCAGGTTTTGGTGCAGTTGCTCAGTGCTCAGGTGTGGTCGAACACCTACTGGGCATCCTAACTTTACTCTAGAATGAGACAGCAAAATACTCTATGAAAATTATAGATCTTAGCTTGGTATGTGCAGTCGCTCAATTGGCTCAGGCATTCGCACATCCAACTCATAATCTAGCTTCACCGCTAGGCAAGCCCGCTATCCTTACTGTCTATTTAGTACATTTGTCTTGCAGCTTTGTATGGTCGCTTGGTGGGCTCGGGCAGTTGCACAAAGGTTAGGGTTTCATGCCTACAACATCAAACTTATTTGAAATTATTAGTACACATCAATTTGATTATCAATTATCAAAATAGAGTTTAATTGTCCAACAATATCCCCCTTTTTTACTTTGGCAATCAAATTGAAGTTAACTTAAAATAATCAAGTGTTTGCATCAATTGCAATTCAAATTTTAATGTCAATGTTGTTTTGATTTTAGTTGCTCCGCTCAAATTATTCTCCATTAAATGTATATGGAATGCATGATCTTTAAATTCAAGTTTGGTTTCTTCTCCCCCTTAATGTATGGAGTATGTTCAATTTATGTTTTGTTTTAAGGTTTTAAGTTTTCTTTCCCTTTGTATAATCTCAATTAAGTTCATACAAGGATAGCATCTCCCCTTTTGACAAAGGCAAAAAGGAGAATACAATAAATTGCAAGAAATAAAAAAAATAACCAAGTGAAATAGACAAAAAGAATGTCATTTAATGGCGAATCTGTGCTATCACAGTGTTACGGCAAGTGCACGGGTCATGCAAGTAATAAAATAGTGAGTAAGATATCATTCCACTAGGGACAAGGTCAAGTACTAGTGCAAATTTCAACTATTGTTTAGCAAATCAATAGTTTTTGTGATGATTAAAATAAATATCAAATTACTTAATAGATTAAAGTAAAGAAAAATTGACTATTGTGCAACAAAAGTTGATGATGAAAATACTATCCGGATATTTAATCCCCCTAGCCATAAAAAATATTTATGAATATCAATTCAATTAAATCAAATAATAGAGCTGAATTGGCATTCCTCTAAATTAGATTAAAACCTCTCTCAAGTGAATTAATCCCTAATTACTAAGTAGAATGTTAGGAATCTCTTCTCAAGCAAAATTAAATAGATCTTGCAATAAGAACAAGGAACTTTGAAACAGAGGGTCTTGTAAGTCTATCTCTAGCACTCCAATCAACCCTCAATCCTATTGAAAATTCTGTTCATATCAAGCTTTCTCAAGTCAATAATATCAAAATTACAACCAATCAATAAGCATGCTATTATTAATTGGAAATAAGAAATTAAGAATCAAAAGAATGAAATAACTCAATCAAATGATTTAATTTAATAAAAATTATTCAATACATATAACAAAGCTAGGGTTCATCAATATCTAGATAGACACAATTTAGCTCATGTTCATAGCAAGAAAACCAAAATAGAAGAAATAAGTAAAAGAATTCAAACAATCCACAATGAATGATTTATGTTTCTTCACTTCAATCCTTGAATCTTGATTTAAATCTCACATGAATTAGATCTTCATCTTCACTCTTAGCTGCCAAAAGGTCTCTTTTTCTTAGGAAGTTGGCTCTAATCAAAACTAGATATCCCTAATTCACTCTTTAGCTTAGATTTTATAGCCTAGAGATTTTTGCCTGACATGTCCGTGGACACGGGCGTGTTTGTGGGCATGTCAACAGTGCCGTTTCAAACTTTAATGACATGGGTAGTGACACACCCATGTCCTTGGATGTGCCATTGCTACTACAATGCTGAGTTAGGGACATGGTCAGGGACACACCCATGTCAGTGGGCATGTCACAGCTTCTGTAAGGTAGAAGTAATGGCACGTTCAGTGACACGTCCACGTCTCTGGGCGTGTCGAAGCTTCTGTAAAGTAGTTGAATGACACGGCCACTGAAAAGCCTATGTCACTGGGCACGTTAATTGAAGAATTTGCCCAAAATAACTCCTTTCCTTGTATTTCGCTTGTGATTTTGGCCTAAACCTCAAGGTCCTAACATGTCAAAAGTTCTTGGAATCAACCCTAATAAACACTTGAACAAACAAATAAAAGTCAATTTGACAATAAATATATTAAGAAAAAGGGGCAAAAATATCATCAATTATACACTTATCAAATTTCCCGACACTTGAGTTTTTGCTTGTCCTCAAGCAAACCAATTCACTATAATAGGCAAAAATGAAGGACCCCTGTATATCCAAAGAAAATAAAAGTTTTTACAATACTTGAATTAGAAAATCCAACATTCTCATCCAAAAACTAAATCTCAAACATGATACCTGAATTAAGAAGTTTCAAAACAAAAATCTAACAGATCTAAAATCTAAAAATTCAGAGTTAAAAGATTGAGCATAAAATTCCAAGAACTCAAAAGTCATGAACGAAGTAAGAAAGTGTAAGTTTTCTCTTAAGTTCTTTGACTCCTTCGTAAAATGCATTGCATGAAATTTTTTTTTTCAACAGGAGCCCGACTTGTTTAAACTGATGCTAACTTTTTGACGCAAAGGTAAACATTTGTGATGTCGGCCCCCGGTTACTCAGTTAGAAATACCATTCAAATGGCTACTAGCATTATTCATGATTCCAACTCATTTGTTTCAATTCAAGAGTTAAAATCAGTAGAACATGGATAAATTTTCAAAGCTCCTAAAAATTATTTTAATTTATTTTTTATTTTACTATTAATTTTTTAAGTAAACTGGTCAGGAACTTAAGATAATAAATATGTCATACTAAGTTTGACTCAAGTATCTAAAGAATTGGGACATGCTAAAAAATATAACTAAGGTTTTAAACTTCAGATGTGCAACTCTCATCAATCAACTACCTAATTCAAGCTATCACATTTAGTCTTTAGCAATCAATTAAGAAAACTGAGTCAACCTCAATAAGAAATTGTCAATTGTTAAGTCAATCATTAATTTAATAAAAAAAGAGGAACCATTTCACTTCATATTATAATAGCAATCTAGTTTACTTGAACCCAAAAATAAAATCAAAGAAACTAAATAATACAAATGCATCAAATGGAAAGAATGAAAACAAAAGCTCAATCTATAAAATATACCTCTCCCCCACACTTAAGATGCACATTGTCCCCAATGTGTGTAAAATAATAAAAAGTGCAAAAGAGAGAGGGAACTGCCATGACATATCCTGAATCGACATATGTGAATATAGTTCCAGAAGCGTTGTGAAGTCGAATGAGCTACAGAACAAAAAATGGACATACTGAATTGTGAAGGTTCAAAGACATATATAAAAATAATAATAATAAAAAGACACAAACATAAAAATTAAATATACAACCATCCATAAGAAAATAAAAAGGTAAATAAATAAATAAATAATAAAATGAGCTAGTAAGTCATGGGCTTGGCACTGGAATCATTACTAGCGCCGGTATCATCACTGTTGGCACTAGCATCATCACTATCATCATCATCCAAAACATCAACATGGGGTACTGAAGGGTGGTACGATGGAGGTAGTGGCTGAGAAGGGCTAAATCCCTAAGATATCCAAAACTCGAGCATAGATTGCTCAAGCCATTGCCTCCTCAATACTCATGATCCAGTTATGCTTGGAAGGATGAGTAGTGCTGGTCCATGGACTGCTGGATCTGATCCTACCAAGTCAATAATTTATTCTGGTTAAGCTCGATGTTTCTAATTTTTCCTTTGATCCTACATATCTGGAGTTCAAACTCAGTTGGTTTTCTGTCATCATGCCAATCAACATTCATAGAATGATGCCAGTCTCTAAAGGTAGGGGCTAGAGTAAAAGATGGGTAAGCTAAGGAAGAAGGTCCGGCAGTGGTAGACGGGCAAGGAACATCTGTCGGTGGAGGTATGTCAAAAGTGGGAGCAGGAGGAACTAGCTCATAATTCATAGTTGGTGCCTACAGCTTCACCACCTTCTCCTGGTTTAACAGTTTCAAAGTATCCATGCCCAAAAGTTTGGGAGCCCATCAAAAGTCATTGGGAGGCATCCATCCAACACCCCTTAACTATGAGTAAGTCTCTTGACATACATGCCACCATGCAAGTTACTCGGTGCCCCTTTCTTGGACTGCTCTTAGAAAAAGTGCGTGATAGCATGAGATACGTTGCACCAGATCTTATAGACAATACAGTTCAAGAAGAACATCTCCCTCAGGACAACAACCCCTGTACTGCTAAGTCAAGCTGCAATGGTGTGAATCAATAGATTATGTATCACTCAGCAAGGAAATGACTCAAAATTTGATGCCTTGGATACCTTCGGCTGGTACATGGCTTCATTCAGTGCAATCGTGCTCCAAACCCTGGGAGGGATGAAATCATACTTCGCAAAATCTACCTCGGAGTTAAGATACTCTTTGGTCTGCACCTCCTCTGTAGTAAAAAAACCCAAACACACTCCAAGTTCATTGATACTCATGTGGAATCGCTGACCTCCCAACCAAAATTTTATTGTTGGCTCGATGATGGAGATCTAGTTTTTATCAAACTAAAAAGTGCAGAAGAACTCCAGGGTTAACTCTCTATATGAAGAACTCTAGAGTTGTTCCCATCCCGGCTAGTTTATCAAATCTCAGATCTCGGTCAATATGTTGGCTCGCTCCATGGAACCCCAATCCAAAACCCTAGGTGGCGACCAATCCTTGTTCCCTAACAGTTCAAACCATTTTTTCTCCTCTGAAGTTGCGAATTGAAGGCACTTGTGGCCGGCCATAAATTTTGAGATTGGATGTGTAATGGGTCGACTTGAGCTACCTTCACCTCTAGCCCACTTGGTTGGTAATTTGGATGGCACTTGTTTACGAGGACCTAGGATCTACAAAATAAACAAGAATAGCCTCAAAAACAAAGTACACCATATAATCCAAGAATAGCAACACAATAGACCAACCCACTTAAAACAACAATAGCAATGCATTATCAAACAATAAAAGTAATGAAACTAGACCAACAAGAGCAATGAACCAATTCTCAATAAGGGTAATTTTTTTAAATCCACACAATAGTCAATCTCCAAACCCAGACATTGCTCCAATTCAATATCGCCATAGCCCAATGCAACAAAACAAAGGATTTCAACTCATTATGCATAAACAATCAATAACAGTGTGCCAATATATGCAACTCAATTCTAGCCATAGAATCTATGAAAACACAATGACTAAATCATAACATATCCATAAAACTCAAATAAAACTTGAAATACCATAGTTAAAAACTCAAAATCCTTAG
Organism: Garcia nutans; assembly: GCA_947685225.1. Lineage (NCBI taxonomy): Eukaryota > Viridiplantae > Streptophyta > Magnoliopsida > Malpighiales > Euphorbiaceae > Garcia > Garcia nutans. The sequence continues at coordinate 12,931,101 of CANTUV010000002.1, read as the reverse complement.
AAACTGGCTATGGCGCATAAACAAATCCAAAACAAAATAAAATAGAGTCTCTAAGAATCCAACAAAATAAAGCAAATCCAATAATCAACAAATCTCAAAGAATCTCCAATCAAATCGCAAGAAATAGAAGGTTAAAATTGAAAGAAATTGCAAGAAGCAAAATAAAATTACAAAAGTTAAGAGTGTGTACCTGAATAGCATGAAGAATGCGATAAAATCAAAGGAAAATGATTAAATCCCCTCCAAAATCATGAAATAGGAGTCAAAATCTCCTTTAGGATGAATGTGTTTGTGATTTCAAGTGTGAGAGTGTGAAAATTTGAGAGAAAATTGACAAAGAGGGGAAGAGGAGAGAGGAAATTATGTTTAATTCAAAATTGGGTACAACTTAAAAACACATGGACATGCCCACAGACACGGCCTTATCTATAGGCAAGTCATAACTACTACTTCTAAACTAGAACGACACGCTTACTAACACAGGCATGTCAATGGGCATGTTGTAGCTACTGTGACTCAAATAAATCAACACGGCCAATGACATGGGCATGTCACTTGCATGTGGTTGCTACTGTGAATCTCAAATTTAACAAAAATGACACGACCAATGACACGGGGGTGTCGATGGGCATGTTGTAGCTACTGTGGTGCCATCTAAATTACACATCCAGTGACACGGGTGTGTCCCTGGTCTTGTCATAGCTACTATCTCTGAAAATAAATGACACGCCCACTGACTTGGGAGTGTCTATAAATCAAGCTCAAATTACCTCTTGTTTTATTAGTTTTTGTTATAGTTTGTGTCTTGTTTATTGTGTTAATTATTGTTTTATTTAGGTCTTTTGTTAGTTTTTATTGATTTGTTTAGTGTTTTCTTTAATTGTGTAATTTTAGTTTGTTTTAGTATTTAGGTCGTGTTTGATCTAATTTTAGGTAAGTTTTATGTTTTGATTATTGATGTTTATTTATGTCTTGTTTAAGTTTTTGTTTGTAAGTTGTGTGTCAGGTAGAACAGGCAAGGAAATGAATTGAAGATAAAAAGGGACAGTAGCTGACACGGGCATAGGACACGGCCAAGTCACTGGCCGTGTCCCATATCAAGTTAAAAGGAAGTTCAAGACACAGAAGCAAACACTGGCAAGGGACACGGCCGTGTCTTGTGGCCGTGTCCCTCCCAATTCACTCACACGGCCAAGTCAAGCTCCACTTGGCCGTGTCACTCAGCAAAGAAGAAGAGAAGACCAAAAGAAGCAGTAGAAGACACTGGCAAGGGACACGGCCGTGTCACCTGGCCGTGTCCCTCCATCAAGCTGCAACACGGCCAAGTCAAGCTTCACTTGGCCGTGTCACTCAACAAAGAAGATAAGGGGATCTAAAGGCAGGCAGTAGCGAACACTGGCAAGGGACACGGCCGTGTCACCTGGCCGTGTCCCTCCAAAAGCCACTCACACGGCCAAGTCACATCTGACTTGGCCGTGTCCCTCATGTTCCAAGCCCGCACCGAATTTTAAAGCCGACGTTTCGTATAAAAGCAAAAAGAAAAGTTAGGTTTTGGGGACGATTTTGAGCAGAGCTTAGCCGACTGAGAGAGATCTTAGGGTTTAAACTTTTGTATTCTTTAATTTTGATTCACTTTGGACCAAAACTAGATTAGATTAGATTGTTCTAGCCATTGTTTCATCATTCTTGCAAGATTCGATCAAGAGATTCATCAAAAGCTTCAAGGAGTTTGTAACTTGGTTTCATTCTTAAATTTTGTCTCTTTAGTTTCATTGAAATTGTGTTTATGAACATTATCATGTTTAAATTGATTTCTTTGATTATTAATGCGATGAGTATGCTTGATAACATCATGAACTAATTTAATCTAGTCTAGGGTTTGTATGGATTTGCTATGAATTGCATGAATTGGTTATTCTCTTAACTATTGATTTCTTTAGCCTTTATTGAATGAAAAATTGTTACATATAATTGATTGGCCACCAATTGTGTGTTTTAGGTATTAGATGATGGATTGAGAGATGAAGTCTAATACTGGAATAATTCAATTAAGGACTTAGGTGAATTAGAGATATAACCTATTAAAAAGATTATTCAATTATAACAAGATTAGTTGTAAGAGGTTTGAATGCGAGAGCTTATTTCCTTGACTCAATTAATTAAGTTGTTTGAGATTTAATCTTAGGAATTAAATTAGTTAAGTGGAATAACCGTTCATACATATGAGTAGTAGAGAAGTGCAAACCCTAGACTCTTTTATCAAGTGAATCTAAACATCAGCTTTTATTTACTTTTATTGTTTTCAACTTTAATCAATCTTCTAAATTACTTTGCCATTTAAATTTCTTTAATTACTTGTTACTTTTAATTTGATAAGCAAGTAACCACTTTAGCTTCCTTGAGAGAACGACCTTGGGGCGATCACCTTTGCTACAGCTACCTCGTATACTTGCGAGTGACGCTTTGTGGTAGAGTTAATTTGAGCGTAACAAGTTTTTGGCGCCGCTGCCGGGGAGGCTAATTGGCGTAATTGTTTATAAAAAATAATAATAATAAAAACAAAATTTCTTTAGATTATTTTTCATTGTTTTCATTTTATTTTATTTGTCTTTTGCTTTTAATTGTTTCTTTTTCTAGATATTTTTGTTTATGCAAGGCAGGAGATCACTCGAAGGAGAGCTGCACCCATTCATTCCAGAAATTCAGAGAGTAAAAAGGAGCAGAGAGGAGTTTGAGCTCTACACCGGATTTGATACTTCGGAGGAAGACACTTCAGATTTTGAGTCAGAATCTACACCATCAGTTAAAATGGCTGAAGAAAGACAAAGAACCATGAGAGATTTTGCTAGACCTGTCATTGGGACTTCCACTTCTTGCATAAGACTGACAGATGCAGCAAGAAACTATGAATTGAAGAACATCCATTACAATATGCTGCCATCATTCTATGGAGTTCCAAATGAAGATCCTTTGAATTTTATTCGGGATTTCTACTCCACCCTCAACACTTTTCCTTTGGGAGGACTTACAGAAGATCAGTTGAGGATGCGATGTTTCCCTTATACTTTGAAGGACAGGGCAAAGAGCTGGCTCATGATGTTGCCTGAGAATTCACTGACAACTTGGGAGCAAGTTTACAATAAATTCATGGGCAAGTTCTATTCACACCAGAAGACAGCTGAGTTGAGAGGAAAGATTGCTACATTCTCTCAATTTGAAGGAGAGCCATTTCATGAGGCTTGGGACAGATTCAAGATGCTATTGATCCAGTGCCCGCATCATCACTACCCACTTCAACTCCTTAATCAGTTTTTCTATGATGGTCTCACCCAGCAATTTCAGAACACTGTTGATAATGCAGCTGGGGGAGCCATGGGAGAAAAGACAGCTGATGAGACTTATGAGATTTTTGAGATGTTGGGAGCTAATTCTCAACAGAAGAGTGTAAGGGGAAGAAGCAAGGGAGTGAATCAACTGGAAGCCAATACTGAAATGGTTAGTCAAATAGCTGAGTTGACAAGGCAGGTTCAGATGCTAAACATGAAGAACAACGTTTCTTCATCCACTCAAGAGGTGTGTGGAATCTGTGGGACATTTGGGCATGGAGCAAATATATGTCCCTTTGCATATGAGACTTTTGGGAATGAAGCTGAGCAAGTTAATGCTATGGGGGGATTTCAACCACGAGCTAGGAATGATCCTTACTCTAACACTTACAATCCTGGTTGGAGGAGTCACCCCAATTTTTCCTGGACAACAAATAATGCTCAACAGCCATTCCATTTACTCCAGAGACAGAACCAACAGCAGGGCCAATCCTCAAATCAAAATCAAGGACAGCCTAAAAGAGAGAGTTTGGAAGACAGTTTACAAGCTTTCATCAAAGTCAGTGCTCAAAACCAAGAGATGAACAACAAGAGACTGGATTCCTTGGAAGCATCCTTTAAGAAGGTGGAGACCCAAGTGGGGCAACTTGCACAACAGATGCAGATTCAACAAAAGGGGAAGTTCCCAAGTCAACCTGAGCAGGCACAAGCAGTAACTGTTCTTAGGAGTGGCAAGGTAATTAATAATAATGTTGAAAATAACTCTGTGAATGCAGGTGAGCAAGAAAAGAACAAGGAAGGAGAATTAGAGAACAAAGGTGCTGAAGAAGGATCAATGGAGAAGTCCCCTACACCAGATTTGCACAAGGCAAGTAATCCATACCGGCCACCTATACCATTTCCTAGCAGGTTGAAGGATGATAAAAAAGATAAGCAGTTTTCAGATATCTTCAATATGCTATCTAAGGTAAGTATCAACTTACCCTTACTTGAAGCAATTAAGAACATGCCGGCTTATGCTAAATTCTTCAAAGAACTGAATACCAAGAAAAAAAGGTATGAGCCAAACGAAAAGGTGATAGTTTCTGAGGTAGCTAGTGCTGTTTTGCAGCATAAACTGCCTCCTAAGCTAAAGGATCCTGGAAGTTTTATTATTCAAATTGCTATGGGGAATGGGAAATGTACTGATGGCATGTGTGATTTGGGGGCTAGTGTGAATTTAATGCCTTACTCTGTTTATCTTGATTTAGAACTAGGGGAACTTAAACCAACAAAAATGGTATTGCAATTAGCTGATAGATCTCTTAGATTCCCGAAAGGGGTCATAGAAGATGTGTTAGTTAAAGTTGGTGGTTTGATAGTACCTGTGGATTTCATTGTTCTTGACATGGAGGTAGGTAATTCTTCACCATCTGCACACACCATTTTGCTGGGTAGGCCTTTTATGGTGACTACTAATACTTTGATAGATGTTAAGAATGGAAAATTATCAATGACTGTTTTGGGACAAACTGTGGAATTTTCTATTTTTAACACTTCTCCTATTCCTACAACTGCCTTATATGAGGATTGTTCTTTCATTGATTGTATTGATGCAGTTGTTTCAGATGCTTTCTTGCAGACAGGTTCCGCTGATAAATTGGAGCTGGCTTTGACCTTGGATAGTGATTTGGAAATTTTTGATGCAGAAATAGCCAGTTGTCTTGAGACCTTAGAAAGTGCTGAAATAGAGGAGCTTAAGGATGATCCAGTTTGTGAGCTTTCCCCCATTGAAAAAGAAGAGAAGAACCCCTCACTAGAGTTAGAGCTGAAAGAGTTACCTAAGAATCTGAAATATGTGTTTTTAGGAGATCACAACACTTTACCTGTGATAATATCTAGTGAACTTAGTGAAGGGGAGGAGATGAGGTTAGTGAGTGAGCTTAAAAGATTGAAGAGAGCAATAGGATGGGGATTGAGTGACATCAAGGGTATTAGCCCTTCCATGTGCATGCATAGAATCACTTTAGAAGAGGGAGCTAAACCTGTGAGGGAAACCCAAAGGAGACTTAACCCAAATATGAGTGAAGTGGTTAAGAAGGAAGTGCTCAAATTGCTGGATGAAGGAGTAATTTATCCAATTGCCAATAGTGAGTGGGTGAGCCCAGTACATGTAGTTCCTAAGAAATCTGGAATCACTGTGGTGAAAAATGAGAAGAATGAGTTGGTTCCTACTAGGACTACTACTGGATGGAGAATGTGCATCGATTATAGGAAGTTGAATAATGCTACAAAGAAAGATCATTTCCCTCTTCCTTTTATTGATCAGATGTTAGATAAACTTTCTGGACACTCACATTATTGTTTTCTGGATGGCCTTTCAGGTTATTATCAGGTGCCAATAGCTCCAGAGGATCAGTCCAAGACAACCTTTACTTGCCCTTTTGGGACTTATGCATTTCGACGTATGCCCTTTGGCTTGTGCAATGCACCTGCAACTTTTCAGAGATGCATGATGTCTGTCTTCTCAGATATGATCGATGATTTTATTGAGGTATTTATGGATGATTTTTCTGTTTTTGGTAATTCTTTTGATAATTGCCTCAATAAACTTGTTCGTGTGCTTGAGAGATGCATTGAATGTAACCTCACTTTAAGTTGGGAAAAGAGTCATTTTATGGTTACTCAGGGCATTGTTTTAGGTCATGTGGTGTCAAGTAAAGGAATTGAGGTAGATAAGGCTAAAATTGAACTGATTGCTAAGTTACCCCCACCTACCTCAGTTAAGGGAATAAGAAGTTTTCTAGGGCATGCAGGATTTTACAGGAGGTTTATTAAAGATTTTTCCAAAATAAGCCAACCATTGTGCCATTTATTGGGGAAAGATGTTCCATTTGATTTTACAGCACAATGCATGCAAGCTTTTAATTCCCTTAAGGAAAAGTTGACTAGTGCACCTGTGATTGTAGCTCCTGTCTGGTCTTTACCTTTTGAAATCATGTGTGATGCTTCTAACCATGCAGTAGGAGCTGTTCTTGGGCAAAGAGTTGACAAATACTTGAGAGTAATTTATTATGCCAGTTTAACTCTGAATAGTGCACAAATGAACTACACCACAACTGAGAAGGAAATGTTAGCTGTTGTTTTTGCTTTAGACAAATTTAGAGCTTATTTAATTGGGTCAAAAATTATTGTGCATTCTGACCATGCAGCTCTTAAATATCTTTTAACAAAACAGCATGCTAAACCACGATTAATTAGATGGGTGTTGTTGTTGCAAGAGTTTGATTTCCAGATCAGGGATACTAAGGGTAGTGAGAATGTTGTTGCTGATCATTTATCCAGATTACCTTACTTTAATGAAAATCTTGCATCTGATAGCATTCATAAAAATTTAGAAGAATTTCCTGATGAGCATCTGTTTGTGGTAATTCATGCCCCTTGGTTTGCAGATATTGCTAACTATCTTGCTTGTGGCATTTTGAGATCTAACATGTCCTTTCAGGAAAAGAAAAGGTTTCTACACTTGAGTAAGTTTTATTTTTGGGATGAGCCTTATTTATTCCGGATATGCAAAGATGAGATAATTCGCAGGTGTGTAGCTGAGGAAGAACAACTGAGTGTTCTTCAATTTTGTCATGACTTTCACTGTGGGGGTCATTTTGGAGGAAGAAAGACTGCAGAAAAGGTGCTTCAAAGTGGTTTTTACTGGCCTACTTTATTTAAAGATGCTCAAGACTATTGTAAGAGCTGTGATCGTTGCCAAAGAGTAGGTAACATTGGGAGGAGAAATGAAATGCCCCTTCAGTCATTTATTGTTGTTGAACTGTTTGATGTGTGGGGAATAGACTTCATGGGTCCTTTCCCCAAATCCTTTGGTTATGAATACATTTTAGTTGCTGTAGATTATGTTTCAAAATGGGTGGAGGCAATCCCCACCCGTACTAATGATGCTAATATTGTTGTTAAATTTGTGAAGGAAAACATTCTTAGCAGGTTTGGCACACCAAGGGTGATAGTCAGTGATGGGGGAAGCCATTTTTGCAACAGGCTTTTTGAGAAGTTAATGCACAAATCTGGTGTGAAGCACAAGGTGGCAACCCCATACCATCCACAGACTTCTGGGCAAGTGGAAACATCAAACAAGCAGCTAAAAGGAATTTTGGAGAAAACAGTCAACACATCCAGGAAGGATTGGGCAAGCAGACTGCACGATGCACTATGGGCGTATCGGACTGCTTTCAAAACCCCTCTTGGTATGAGTCCATATCGATTGGTGTTTGGAAAAGCTTGTCACTTACCAGTAGAGTTGGAGCACAGAGCATATTGGGCAATCAAGACTCTGAATTTGGACTTGGACAAAGCAAAGAGAGAAAGATTTCTGCAAATTTCAGAGTTAGATGAGCTGAGGAATGAGGCTTATGAGAGCTCGAGAATTTACAAGGATCGCACTAAAGCACTTCATGACAGAATTATAGTGCGAAAGACATTGAGTCCAGGTATGAAGGTTTTACTTTTTAACTCACGACTCCATCTTTTTCCAGGTAAACTCAAGTCTCGATGGAGTGGTCCTTTCGAGATAACACAGGTATATCCTTCTGGTGCAATTGAATTACTTAACTCTAGAACAGGTGAGACTTTCAAAGTGAATGGACAAAGAGTTAAGCCATACAATGAAGGACTTCAGGAATTGAGGGTCATTGACAGTACTTTGATTCATGATCCCTAAGCCTTGCATGATGTCCAGCTATATGACATTAAAGAAGCGCTAAATGGGAGGCAACCCATCGGTTTGCATTTATTTTTCGTAGTTGTAATTTTCAGTTTAGCGAGTTTTGATTTATGTTCGGTTTCAATAAATGGATTGTGCTTTAATCGGTTTTTCTTTACTTTGTGTTTCAGGGTGTTTATAAAAGAGGGTTTGCAAAAATCGTTTAAAAAAAATTGTAAAAAGTAAATAAAAAGGCAGTAGGTGACACGGCCAAAGGACTTGGCCGTGTCCCTGGGCCGTGTCACATACTGGACACGGCCAAAATTTTTCAAATATATATAAAAAAAAAAAATTTTTGAATGATTTTGCCAATTTGCACAGAATGGGACACACCCAGGGGACACGGCCGTGTCACCTGGCCGTGTCCCCCATTTTGCTTCAGGTACGGCCGTGTTAGCTTGACTTGGCCGTGTCTCTCCAATTTCACACACCAGACACGGCCAAGTTCCCATAAACACGGCCGTGTCCATCATTTTTTTAACTTTAAAAGTCACGATTTTTGCACAGATTTCATTTTTAATCCCTAATCTCTTTTCTTCGTCCCTCTCTCGTTCTCTCTCTCTCTCGCTCTCTCTTATCGCCATAGCCATTGTTTTGATTGCAATTTTCCAATTCTTTCCTTACCGCATCAAATTTCTTCAACAAATCTTGACATATTCATTTAAAACTCCATCTTTACTCATATACTTGTGCTTTAATTCAGTTTTGGGTTGAATTTTCAGATTCCTAAGGATGCCAAGAACAAAGACTGTTTCACACCACAAGGCGAAGAGGCCTAGCACCGGAGGAGCTTCTTCTTCTTCATCCGCTGTACCTTCGAAACGAGCAAGTCTTTTGGCTAGGGGTTTTTACCCAACAAGGTATGTAAATGATGAATCGCTTGATGCCTTGAAAATTAGGACTGATTTCTATAAATATGTGCAATACCTTGGGTGGGAGACTTTTGTCACCTTAAGACCGTTGCAGTTTGAGGAGCTTACTTTGGAATTTTTGACATCCCTTAAGGTGGAAAGGGATGATAAGAAAATTTGCAGGAAATTGATGTTTAAGTTGTTGGGAAAACCATTTGTGCTTAATATTGATGAGTTAAATGTTATTTATGGTTTTCATCAGCATGGGGAACGGTCATTACCCAAAGAATTTAGGCAACAGTTTGCTTGGGGAGCCTTGGGCTCTGGTACCTATGTTGCCAAATCGGCTAAAGCATCTAAATTGAGAAAGCCTGCTATAAGATATTTGCATAGGTTTATGGCCTGCGGATTCTTTGCCCGGAAGGAAAGCCCGGGTGTGGTTGCGCTGAATGAATTATTTTTCCTTGATAGTGTTTTGAATGAGATGAATGTCAGTGCTGGCTATTGGTTAGCCGATATTTTTGATTCTGTGGCTAACGGAAGAAAGGGGGCAATTTGTGTTGGAGGGTTGGTTACCACACTAGCAGTAGCCCTGGTTGAGGATTTTGATCCGAGTGCTACTCGTATGACTAGGATATTGGGTAATGACTCTCTTGATTTAGCTACATTGGCAAAGATGAACATGGTGGTGTGTAGGAGGGGAACTTTTGTGATGCCTTCAGCTGAGCCTGAAGCACAGGGAGACAGGCAAAAGAGAGCCCGGGTTGAAGGGGAGTCCGACTCGGATTCTCTTGATTTAGATGAGGATGCTCCGGTCTCGGAACATCAAAACGTACTTTTGAGGATTGAGGCCCTGGAGGGCAAGGTAGATCGATTGGAGGGAAAGATAGATGGACTGACAGGCACGGTGAACCGAAACCATATTGAGATGTTGCAACAGATGGATCAGATTAACAGCAACCTTGCCAAAATTCTGAGTCTTCATCCCTCGGCTGCATCATCTTCTCGCCCGCCTTTTCCTTAGACTTTGTGTTCCTTGTTTTATTTTATTTTATTTAGTGTACTTTTGTTTTATTTTTCCTTTTTGTTTTTCCTGTTAAAACTTTTGTGTTTGGATATTTTATTGTATTTTTGTTATCAAACTTTTGTGTTTGTGATGGAAAGCTAGGATTTTGCCTCACCAAGTACGATGGAAGACAGGTTGTCCTTTAACTCTTTTTATTTATTATTCTTGTTTTCCATTGAGGACAATGTCAATTTTAAGTGTGGGGTACTCTTTAAGCTTTCCTTTAATTCTTGTTGTGCTTATCGTGTTGTTTTGTTTATTGTGTTTGTTATGCATGGTATAATTGTTGAAAATTTATTGATCTTTGCTGTGATTCTAGCATTATAGTTGAGACTTTGGTATCAGCATAGTAATGTGCATTTGAATTCATTCGGGATTAATTTTCGCATTCTGCAATTCATGACATGTAAATCTTTGTGAAACCACCTGTGTGAGCTTTGAGCCTCATAAAATTTGATATTATTGTCAATTAATTTTCCTTTCTTAAGTGTGCACCTTCATGATGTTGCATCTCTAGAGTTTGCTTTTGCATACTTATTGAACTCACATTATGATTTATTCTCAAGTTTTTAAAATGATGAAGGCAATTAGGTTAGCCCCTTTAGCTTAAAGAGACTTCCCTTTATATTGATTTCCTTAGTAAGCCAAGTTGAGCCATTGACCGTTTCTTGTTTGATTAACATAATTCTCAACTTAACATGTTCTTATTATCATCATACCTATGCATTAAGGAATGGAGTTGTATGATTAGACAATAGGGTAGTTTATTTCAAAGTGTGGGGTAAGCAAGTAAAAAATTAATGGAATTGCTAATTGGGGGTTGAAATGCATACTTTGCAAATTATATTTGATTAAGAGTCATTATTCTTTTCCTCTACATTTTAAGCTAGATGTTCCATTAAATTCTTAATTTTGTATATATATATATATTTAAAAAAATAAAAAAAAATGAATGATAAAAGTAAAAAAAAAAAGAGTAAATAAAAGAAAAGTTATATATATATATACAAAATTCATATATGTTCTAGCATTGGTTATCAAAAGAGGAATGTTGACTCATGTATTTATGCAAATATGTAAGATTATCAAGGGTTGGTGAGTATGCCGTTTGAGGGAGTTATGAGTTTCTTAGTAAGAGTAGTGTCTAATTTAGATACTCCATTTCTTTATGCTCCAGCTTAAATTCCTTTTCTCACACCTTTACCTTAGCCCCATTACATCCAAATGAAAGACCTTCGGATTATTTCTTGAGAAAATCAGTGAGGGAGATTAGATAATTAAGCAAGTTTATGGTAGCATGCAGTCATGAGTGGTTTGAGTGAATTAACCTATGAAATCGAGTGAAACACTTAGATGAGAGGTGAGATTTGTATGTCTGGATTAATGAATGAGTTAAGAAAATCCTTGATTGAAGTAAGATGCAATTATTTATGTCTGAGTCTTAAAGTATTTCATCTATGTACTGGAATTATAGTTAAGGTTGTTTGAGTTTTTAATTTATGCCATGTGAATTTGCTTGAGGACAAGCAAAGTTTTAAGTGTGGGGTAGTTGTTTTATTAGTTTTTGTTATAGTTTGTGTCTTGTTTATTGTGTTAATTATTGTTTTATTTAGGTCTTTTGTTAGTTTTTATTGATTTGTTTAGTGTTTTCTTTAATTTTAGTTTGTTTTAGTATTTAGGTCGTGTTTGATCTAATTTTAGGTAAGTTTTATGTTTTGATTATTGATGTTTATTTATGTCTTGTTTAAGTTTTTGTTTGTAAGTTGTGTGTCAGGTAGAACAGGCAAGGAAATGAATTGAAGATAAAAAGGGACAGTAACTGACACGGGCATAGGACACGGCCAAGTCACTGGCCGTGTCCCATATCAAGTTAAAAGGAAGTTCAAGACACAGAAGCAAACACTGGCAAGGGACACGGCCGTGTCTTGTGGCCGTGTCCCTCCCAATTCACTCACACGGCCAAGTCAAGCTCCACTTGGCCGTGTCACTCAGCAAAGAAGAAGAGAAGACCAAAAGAAGCAGTAGAAGACACTGGCAAGGGACACGGCCGTGTCACCTGGCCGTGTCCCTCCATCAAGCTGCAACACGGCCAAGTCAAGCTTCACTTGGCCGTGTCACTCAACAAAGAAGATAAGGGGATCTAAAGGCAGGCAGTAGCGAACACTGGCAAGGGACACGGCCGTGTCACCTGGCCGTGTCCCTCCAAAAGCCACTCACACGGCCAAGTCACATCTGACTTGGCCGTGTCCCTCATGTTCCAAGCCCGCACCGAATTTTAAAGCCGACGTTTCGTATAAAAGCAAAAAGAAAAGTTAGGTTTTGGGGACGATTTTGAGCAGAGCTTAGCCGACTGAGAGAGATCTTAGGGTTTAAACTTTTGTATTCTTTAATTTTGATTCACTTTGGACCAAAACTAGATTAGATTAGATTGTTCTAGCCATTGTTTCATCATTCTTGCAAGATTCGATCAAGAGATTCATCAAAAGCTTCAAGGAGTTTGTAACTTGGTTTCATTCTTAAACTTTGTCTCTTTAGTTTCATTGAAATTGTGTTTATGAACATTATCATGTTTAAATTGATTTCTTTGATTATTAATGCGATGAGTATGCTTGATAACATCATGAACTAATTTAATCTAGTCTAGGGTTTGTATGGATTTGCTATGAATTGCATGAATTGGTTATTCTCTTAACTATTGATTTCTTTAGCCTTTATTGAATGAAAAATTGTTACATATAATTGATTGGCCACCAATTGTGTGTTTTAGGTATTAGATGATGGATTGAGAGATGAAGTCTAATACTGGAATAATTCAATTAAGGACTTAGGTGAATTAGAGATATAACCTATTAAAAAGATTATTCAATTATAACAAGATTAGTTGTAAGAGGTTTGAATGCGAGAGCTTATTTCCTTGACTCAATTAATTAAGTTGTTTGAGATTTAATCTTAGGAATTAAATTAGTTAAGTGGAATAACCGTTCATACATATGAGTAGTAGAGAAGTGCAAACCCTAGACTCTTTTATCAAGTGAATCTAAACATCAGCTTTTATTTACTTTTATTGTTTTCAACTTTAATCAATCTTCTAAATTACTTTGCCATTTAAATTTCTTTAATTACTTGTTACTTTTAATTTGATAAGCAAGTAACCACTTTAGCTTCCTTGAGAGAACGACCTTGGGGCGATCACCTTTGCTACAGCTACCTCGTATACTTGCGAGTGACGCTTTGTGGTAGAGTTAATTTGAGCGTAACACCTCTCAAAAGAAATTTTTCCTCTACAAATTCAAGTGAACTCAAAACAACACACCACCAACTAATGATAGAAGAATTAAAAACCAATGTAACAAAACTAAAAACATGAAAATTAAAGAAACAAATATAAAAAAAATAAATAAATAGTGGGTTGTCTCCTACCCAGTACTTCTTTAATGTCATATTAGTTGGACGTTCAGGATTAGTTCATCTCTAGTCTTGGAGGTATAAAACCTCCTTCAACTCACTCAAGTCCCCCCTAAATACAGTTTAAGTCTTTGCCCATTAACCTTAAAATTCTCTTTTTCTGGGTGAGTAATTTCTATTGTCCTATAGGAAAAAACTTCTTTGACTATAAACGAACCAGACCATATTGATTTTAACTTACCTGGAAAAAGTCGAAGCCTCAAATTGTACAATAATACCTGATCTCCAACTTAAAACTCTTTATGTTCCTTAATGTGAGCATCATGTCATCTCTTAGTCCGCTTCTTATACATCCTTGCATTGTCATAAGCTTGTAATCTCCATTCATCCAGCTCATTAATCTGCAATTTCCTCCTATCATCTACACTAGCTAGATTAAGGTTAATATGTTTTATAGCCCAATAAGCATTATGTTCAATTTCCACAGGTAAATGATAAGCCTTTCCATATACTAGCATAAATGGCATAGTACACAATGGAGTTTTAATTACAGTCCTAAAGGCCCATAGAGCATTGTCTAATTTCTTAGTCCAATCCTTTCGGGATCGCTCTATAGTTTTTTGAAGAATCTTTTTTTATTTCTCTATTTGTGTTCTCAACTTGGCCACTAGTTTAGGGATGGTAAGGAGTAGAAAACCTATGTGTAACACCTAGCCTTTTGAAGACTTTCTCAAGTTGCGTGTTACAAAAGTGAATACCCTATCACTTATGATTGCTTTTGGTGTACCAAATCAACAAAATAACTTTCTCAAAAACTGTAACATCCTAAAATGTTTGATAATTTCTAATTTTTGAAAAATTGGATAAAATAAATTATAGTTTAAAAGGATAAATTAAATTAATAGTTTTAAATGAAAAATAAAGGGATTTTAAATAAAAAAAATGGAATATATATGTGATATATATGCAAAATATACATAACATATATAAAAGTCAACTTTTAAAAGAAAAGGGTATTTTGGTAATTAAATTTTATAAATTCAAAATTAATAAAATAATTCAAAAATAAATTATTTTTTAATGGAAGAGGGAAATTAGGACTTTTAATTTATTAAAAAATAATTAAATAATTAAATATTAAATTGTTTTAATACATATATATGTGGTTAAAAAATGAAAGGAAAAGAAATATAAAAGTCTTCATCTTCTTCTTCTTCTTCTTCAAGGACGTTTTCCATGGGAGCTTGAAGACCAAGGATTTTGCTTCTTCCATACTCCATAAATTTAAGGAATTAACATGTTTCAAGTGGATTTTTGGTATTTTTACCAAAATTAGTAAGTTTCCATCTCTCTTCTTTGAATTCCTTGGAAATTTGGATTATGTGAGAATTTAGATTTTTATATAGAATGTTATAATTGTTGAAATTGGTGTGTATGATGTTATTTTGGGTAGTTAATAATGATTCTAAGGTTAGATTGAAGAGATGATGGAGTTTGGTTAAAGAATGGTGAAGAGAGAGAATTTAGGGTTATGGATTTTTGGGGCTTTGAAAACATGAATTTTAATTGTGCAAATTGGTTCTAAATGAGTTGTTTTGATTCATAAACAAGTATTTTAAAGTCAAATATTGGATTTCGTGGTGTTGGGTTGGAGTTTGAGAATGGAAGTGGAGATTTAGGGTTTTGGAAAAGTGATTTTCCAAAGTGGTTGAATTGTGTGATTTTTATTTGTTTAAGCATGTTGTTTAGTGTTAAAAGTGATGAATATAAGCTTGGAATGAGTAATGGATTGTGTTGGAATGGAAAACCTTCAATGGGGGAAGGTTATGCCATTTTTGAGATTTTGTGTATAAGAGTGTATTTTTATAATGTAAATGATTTAAATGTATTAAAATATGTTTTTAATAATATAAATAAACTTAAAACACTAATTTAATTGAAGGAGAATGGAATTCTAATGTTGAAGTAAGGAAAGGCTAAATTTTTGGAAATTTATAGGAGTGATGTGTAATTATGGTTTAATGTTGGAAATGCCATTAACTGTGATATTAAATGATTATTTATTATCATATTTGGTTTAGGTATTGAGGGAGGTTGATTTGCTTCATCCAAGTGGTGAAGGGCAAGTTAGAAAGATTGAATTTAAGGTTGTTTTTAGCTTGCTTTGGGTTGCTGGTGGAGGTATGTAAAAACTTTGAATATATTTTCTATATTTGCATAACATTTGGACTTAACACATTTTGGTGAAAAATGTGTTAATGTGTTAAGCTACTTGGTTCTTTGATTGTGTATGAATAATATGCTATGACATTTGTAATGTCATAAATGTGTTAAATGCATTGTGAAAAGCCATTGATAATGGCTAATTTGTGTAACATGTGAAATATGCATATTATGTGAAAATACCCAAAGTAATCGGGTAATGTGTTATGAATGCAAAAATGAGATATGTGTAATAATGAAATGAATTGATATTGATAAAAATGAGAAAAGTGAGAAAAGTAAGAAAAATGAGAAAGATGTGAAAAATGAGAAAAGTGAGAAAAAAAATGTGAAAAATAAGGCAATGTGCCTAGATTGAATATATAAAAATGAGAAAGAGATATATAATGAGAAATATGAATAAATTGTGTGCCTAGTATGTTATTCAATTTTTAGAGTTCTAGGTTTGGTGGCATGCCTATGATTGCCTATGGGCTAAACGCTGGAATGGTGAAAAGACTGTGTCATAAGCTAGGCCAGCTGATAAATATGATGTTTTTGGGGTGAAAAGACTGGGTCGTAAGCCTCAAAAACTGTAGCAGTCTAGCCGGGTTGAGGACCAAGATACTGTGGCCTAAGGGTCTAGCCAGGTTGAGGTCTAAAAGACTGGGGCTGTTACATTTTCCATGGATATATTACCTACGGGGCTAGACACATGGTGTCATTATGGACCAAAGCAGTAACTCTGAAATTTGAATAGCATATTAGATCCTTTTTGGGCCCATGTTTGTCTTTGTTTTAATGTGAATTATGAAATATTTGAAAATTTTAAGAAAGTAGAATGATGTGACATCTAAATGCATTGTGTATTGGTATTGCATTGAGTTATATTGTTATTATCAAAGTTTGTACCACTAGGCTTCGGCTTAGAGCGATTGTTTCCATCGCGCAGGTGACAGGGTAGACCCAGCTGAGCCAGAGAGTTCTTCTAGACCAGGTCGGGTCTAGACTTGTAGTTGAGCTTGTTGAGTTGCTATCGAGATCAGAAACACTGCCAACAGCATGCATATATTTTTATGTTATTGTACATTTTTGAGTTTTATGGATAATATATTATGTTTTGGATTTTAGGTATTGTATATTATAAAGAATGTTTGGCTTAATGTATTTGAAATGGGAGAGTAAGTTTGTTTTAAATTATATATATCTATATGTATAAATGTTTGAGAAACTTGGTGAAATTGAGAAGTATGGTTGAGATGGTGATTTGAAATTTTTTGGAATTTTTTTCTTTTTGCAGATTGTGTTTTGATAAATTTTGGGATGTCCAAAATAAAGACAAAACTCTGGCGAATTTTTCCCAGAGATTTTTATATATATTATTTATTTTGGGTTCTTATAACAAGTAAAGAATATTTATGTTCTATTTAATTTTTATATATTTAGAATTTGAAATTTTAAATTGGAAATCTGAAAATTTTTTATCAAACCGGTCTGTGACATTTTTGTATCGTATATGCATATTTTACATATGCTGGAAATATTTATTGTTCGTATATAGGGTATAAGGGTGTTACAAAAAGCTCGTCACTACCCTAACATCATTCGTTGCTAAAGCTTGGGCTTCTGACCATTTAGAAACATAGTTTATAGCTACAAGAATATATTTGTTACCAAAAAAACTAGCAAATGGTCCCATAAAGTCAATCCCCCATACATAAAAGACTTCACACACTAGAATTCCATTTTGGGGCACCTCATCACGAGATGAGATGTTTCCAGTTCATTGACAACGATCACAACGTTTCACAAAATCATAGCTATCCCTAAAAAGCATGGGCCAACAAAATCCTAATTCTAGCACCTTTTGAGTAGTTCTATTGGCTCCCATATGATTACTAGCTGGTCCAGCATGACAATGACAAAGATTATTCATCATTTCAGGCCATGCCATTATAGACCCTAAATTTTTGACCCAGTCCGGTCCTTTTTTTATAGTCCAAAATAATTTTTGTTGTATTTTAATAGTTATTTTAGTTTTTATTATTTATAATTTTTGATAAAATTTAAAAATGGTGAAGTGAATAATAATAATAATAATAATAATAATAATAATAATAACAAATAAACAAAAATAAATAATAAAAAAACAAATAAATAAAAATAAAAATCGGCGACGGAAGAATCGACGACGAAAAAATTTGTCGCCGAAAATAATTGGCCAAGGCCAATTTTGCTCGTAGGAAGTTCCTGCGGGCCATTTCGTCTTAGGAAAATGGCCTGCCAGCTTTCAGCGCACCCAGCTCTCGCAGCCCATCGCATTTTTTCGCCAGGGAGATTTTTCCAACGCAATTTTTTTCGAAACCAAATTCTATTTGGTTTCGGTTTTCTTTTCCTAATTAAGTATAGTTTCATTAAACAATTGGAATTAATCTTCTAAATTTCCTATAAATAACACTAAAAAACACAAAAAGGGGGACCTGGCAGTGAGCTATCGGACTTTTTTTTACAGGAGAGAACTGTGGACTTGGATTGGAGAGTGGAACTTCATATTTGAGAGGAATAAGCAAGCAAGCAATCATGCCATCAAAGGCAGCAATCTTGCCTTTGTCTTTGCTCATCCAAAGTTAATTTTTGTGGAACCAACTATGTAGGTTTAATCCTTAATCATAAACTACTCATAGCTTTGTTTCTTTGATTCATAATAATATACATACAAAACTTTTATTTTTGAAGATATAATGACTTGATCTTCATTCCAAAAACCTTAAATGATTTCTTCTGTTTTCAAATACTTTAACAACCCTAATTCGTTTCTTTTATTTCCAAAAACCTTAAATGATTTCTTCTGTTTTCAAATACTTTAACAACCCTAATTCGTTTCTTTTGTTTCCAAAAACCCTAAATGATTTCTTCTGTTTCCAAATATTTTTAACAAGCCTAATTCGTTTCTTTTGTTTCCAAAAAAACCTTAAATTTTTTTTCATATTTCCAAAAGTTTTTAAGACCCTAAACTATTTTCTCCTAATTCTTTTCCAAAATTTCCAAATGTTTTGATAAATCTCCAATCCCTAACTTACTTTATAGTTTCTAAAAATCACAATTACTTTATAAAACTCTAAACTATTTTCTTCAATTCCAAAACCAAGACAGTAAACCCCAAACCAGTTAATCTAAACCCTAAGTTTTCCTGAACCCTAATTCCCTCAAAACCAAAACCGTAAAACCTAGTTTTCCTAAACCCTAATCCTTAAAACCTTAAAGCCTTATAAACCTAAACATTCAAACTCATTGCAGTAAACCCAAAGCAACAATCCAGTCAATTAAGAGCTATTGGGTACTTGGACCTGGGATTGGGTACTTGGACCCGAGATTGATTTGATTTGGGTACTTGGACCCGAGATTGGGTACTTGGACCCGAGATTGATTTGATTTGGGTACTTAGACCCAAGATTGAGTACTTGGACTCGAGGATGATTTGAATTTGGGTGCTTAGACCCGAGATTGATTTGATTTGGGTACTTGGACCCGAGAATGGGTGCTTGGACCCTAGATTGGGTTCTTGGACCCGAGCTTGAATAGATTTGGGTACTTGGACCCGAGATTGGGTGCTTGGACCCGAGATTGATTTGAATTTGGGTGCTTGGACCTGAGATTGAGTTTGACTGACCTTTTATCAAATGATAATAATAGTACCAAAATCCCAAAACCCTAAATGTTAATTAAAGAACTTTAAATAGAAACAGTAAACCCTAATTTGTATCTTTATTTGTTTTATTTTTAGATTTAATTATGTAGTTCATTATATGCTTTGATTTATTTGCAATGCATGTTTTAATTTATCATGGATGAATGTTTATTATATATTTTGATTGTTGTTTAATATCTTTGATGAATGATTTAATTATGATGAATGGTTATTTACTTCTATCGATTTATTTTGATTTCCAAATGTTGTAAGAGGTATATTTCCACTTTGTGGGTACCTCATTAGTTAAATATCATGTAATTTAAATTGCTTTTATATTTTGGACCAATG
Source organism: Garcia nutans (assembly GCA_947685225.1). Taxonomy (NCBI): domain Eukaryota; kingdom Viridiplantae; phylum Streptophyta; class Magnoliopsida; order Malpighiales; family Euphorbiaceae; genus Garcia; species Garcia nutans. The sequence continues at coordinate 12,911,462 of CANTUV010000002.1, read as the reverse complement.
TAAAGGACATGTTTCTACCTTTTGGTGGGTGTCCTATTAGTTTAGACATGGATGATGTATGGGCATATTTCCATCTTCGGATGGGTGTCCATTTATTTGCTTTGTTTGGACATTGCTTTGATTTTAATATAACGATGCTTTATTTCAATTGTTGCATGTAATATGGATAACATTGTTATATTTAAGAATTTTATAATATTAAGACCTGTAAAGGAGGCCGGTTCCAATGAACCGAGTGTTGTGGGGGTGCTGGGCCATTTCTCACCTTCCCCATACGTACCCAACTTTTCAAACCCATTAGGGGGTTGGGGATTTATTAGAAATCGAGTCATCCACCCCTTTCTTTTTCCCAGCCCATCTGGGTGGCAACTCCATTTTCTCTAGGCTTAGGTCCGTGTTCTCTAAGGCCCCGAGCCTAAATAGTGCCAAAGTCGCAAAAACCATTCCACCGGGAGTGGGGGCAAAAATCCCCGATCATAGTGGCAACTCTACTGGGGATAAGAGAATTTGATTCCGTTAGTCTGTATATTATTCTATTCTTTCTTATAATGATATTATCCATTGCATCATATTAGATTGCATCGTGTGCGTGAGTTAGGATGCCCGTGTTGTGTTATGTAAGGGATACCATACTTTCACTCAAGGTATGGAGAACGAGCATGGCATAACCACTCATAGCCTTGTACCATTTGGTATATACTTGCTATGGGAACCTAAGCTTTTTAACCCAAAGACTAAAGCTCATGTAATTGGCCTAGTTTCTTTCCCTAGGTTTTTACCCCAAATGCATGTTGTTTGACTATGGTTAATTTGTCTTGGCTTAAATCATGGCTTATTTGGTTTGCCCTTTTTCTAATATGACCCAAGTACATTGTGAGCTCAAATAAATTTTTCTTTAAAGTCCAAAAGACTGAAACAATTTTCAAAACTCTTTAAGATGATCTTTTGATATAAAACTTTTCTCAAAACTTTTCAAAAATTCTTTTGCTCATGACCCAAATACAAAGCCCAAAATATGTTTTTTTTTAAATATGTTTACAATAGGCTAAGAAATAAAATTATTTTTATCCAACCTTTTCTTACAAAGAGCTTGCAAATTATTTATGTCAATTACGAAATACCAAAAATCAATTGTGAGCCTAGTTTATACTAAGAATAATTAATCATGGGCTTGTTTTTTCCATGAACCACTGGTTACTTTTTCAAATGAGAAATCTATTTATAATAAACCTCTTAATTTAGTTTTAATCCAATATAGCATAAAAGCTACTTTAGTTGGTTGAATGGATTAAAACCCAATTATTGGGAATTATCATGAACTGATTTCCATTTTTGAAAATATAACTATTGGTTGAAACATCCAAGGGAAATATTCATAACCCATGTTGGTATTTTGTTAACCATGCACCTAGGAAAAGAGACTCGCCATTCGTGTGTGGATGTTATAAGGTTGGAAGGAACGTTTGGCTTGAATTGGTCCAACCCAACCAAAGATTCAATCAAAATCATAGAAAAAGGAGAAAGACCATCTAGTTCTTTAAAGTTCTATACTTGATAGTCCTATAATGAAGAAGGACAAAATGATAAAATGCTCAAAGAAAGGGAGGAGTAAGAAAAATAAAAAGAAAGAAAAGGGAGAAGAAGAAAAGAAACGAATTTGAACGTTATGCAAAGAAACAAAGATTGTCCCAATCAAGATCCAGATTAATGCCAAGAAGATAGAAGGAATTTCGAGTCTAGCAAGATTGCTCCCAGCTGCCTAAAGTTCAAACAAGAAATTTATAGTGTGAGGGTTTGTCCATAGTGTCACAACAACTCAAACTTCCAAATGGCCTTCGTTTAACCCATGTCCCTTATAGACCCCATTTCAAGCCTATCAAAGGCTTGTTGATCTCTCTTGTTAGGTAGAGTCAATTAGTGGAGATAGTTTGAATAAGCATGCATATGAGATAGACCATATTCAAACTCAATGAGACATTTGGCTAAGCAATGTGTATGTGCCTATCTGAAGTGCAATAGTTCTTGCTTAAATAGAAATTGATGCAGAACCCTATCACAATGAAGGCCTCAAACCCTAACGCTCGATTGATAGAAGAAAACCAATAATGAAGGAAAAACCACCTTCTAAAGCACCCAACTGCTTAGCAAAGCACGGACACTTATAACGGAAGGATTTAGGAAGCTTGAATTAGAAGAATGCCACAATCAAAATTGATAAGTAATTCTAATTCTTGATGCAATCAGAAGAAAAAGAGAATCCACTCTTATTCTATGATGGCCGAAATTTTCAATAAGAAAATTAAGAATATAATTTGTCAAAAAAAAGTGTGCTTACAAGAAAATAAGGCCATATTTATACTAAAAGGCCAATAAAATCCAAATCCCTAATTCCAATGGGAAAAGGAAAGCTACAAAGTCAAAATCCTAACCCACTAAGGAAAATAGAATGTATGGAAACAAACTAATATTCTAAAATAACTAAATAGGGGACCACACATCCCATGTGCCAAAAAGATGCCAAAATTCGGCCAAACTAAATCCCTTCAAAATAAGAACACGCCCCATACTATTTGGGTTGTCCATGGGCCTTAAATTACTTCCTAAGGTTGTATATGAACCCCCATGGACCTTTCTTGCACGTTGGACCTCTTTAGCTAGCCTTTAGCTTCCATATTCACACTAAGCATCATAATTAGCTTTGGTGTGCCTTCTTCAAGCTCTATAGTGCACTTTTCCATTGCCATTTCAGTCACTTCCTTTGAAATTTGATCTTGAATATGCAATCCCATAGCTGCTCCAAGCTTCTTAGCTCTGCTCCTAGTCAATGGCCCATTTGGAAGCACCAATGGATTCTTGCCTCGTGGCTGGTTCGTTGCTTGTACTGTCTGTGTTGATAAAACAAAAGCTACCAGGTTGGAAAATTATCTTAAGACGGTGGTTATGAGGCATCGTAGGTGGTTGCCCCGTTATCATCCATATCGAAGGCAAAAATTAGCCTTTGATAACACCGTAGAGAAGTTGTCGGCTCCTATTCCGTTAACTGGAGAGGAGGTGTTTGAAAGGGTACAACCACTAAGGTGCCATGTCTATGGTAAGACACAACGCCAACCTCGATTGAATAAATGTGAACCTCGACCTATTTGGAAGAAGATGTCTATATTTTTCTAACTTGAGTATTGGAAATTTTTGCCAGTTAGGCATGTCCTTGATGTGATGCATATCGAGAAAAATATATGTGAAGCTTTGACTGGTACCTTGCTAAATATACCAGGAAAGTCAAAAGATAAGGAGTCTATCCATCTTGATATGGCTGAAATGGGAATAAGAACGGAGCTGAGGCCAAAAACTCCCGGAAAAAAAAAGAGAAGTTGCCGACGGCATCTTGGAACTTATTGCATAAAGAAAATAAGATTTTCTGCTCCTCCTTGGTTGGCATGAAGTTACCTGATGGTTTTTGTTCAAACATTAAGGGTCTAGTATCAATGGAAAATTTGCGACTTGTTGGAATGAAATCTCATGACTGCCATACAATGTTGCATCACTTACTCCCCATCGCAATTCGGTCAGTACTACAAAAACAGGTTAGGTGCACTATTATTAGGTTTTGCCTCTTCTTCAAGGCAATTTGCAATAAAGTCATCGAGGTGGATAAACTGGAAAAAATGCAAGCTCAGTTGGTGGAGACCATATGCTTGCTAGAAAAGTACTTCCCCCCTTCCTTCTTTGATATAATGATCCATCTTTCAATTCATCTTGTGAGAGAGGTTGAGCTCTGTGGGCCAATCTTCCTTCGCTGGATGTACCCTTTCGAGAGATATATGAAGACTTTCAAGGGTTATGTACGGAATCGGGCTCGTCCGAAAGGGTGCATTGCTGAGGCCTATGTTGCAGAAGAGGCCGTTGAGTGTTTGGTCAACTTTGAAGAAGCAACTGTTGGATTGCCGAAAAATAGTAGGGATAAGAACGACGCAAAATACAGACCCTTATATGGTGCAACAGTGATAACGCCAAGTAAGAAGGACTTGCACCTAGCACATTTGTGTCTTCTCCAAAATTGTAATGACGTTCGCCCATATTTTGAGTAAGTTACTTCAATTTGTTTTTGTTATTTCCTTATTTTCTGCATTTTGTTTCAAAAATTAATGAAGTTGATTTTACTTGCAGTGAACATATGGCTTCTTTGGTGACAAGATATCCACAACATGAAAATGATGAAGAGTGGCTAAAGAACATGCAAAATGAAACATTCCCTAAGTGGTTTCATAAAAAGGTAAAATCTTATAGCCCAAGTATTTTGCTGCAATTTGCAACAAAAATAGGCCTGTTTCTTTATATATTTTACTGAAAAATAATGAATGCCCTGTACTTGTGAATTCTTTTGAAATACTACAATATTTATCTTCTCTCAAAGGCTATATCATACTTATGGCCAATTTAATTTTTTGGACAGATTGCATCAGAATTACTTGATGAGAAGAATACAGTAACTAAGGATATAATGTGGATTGCAGCAGGGCCTAACAAGGATGTAGCTACATTCAGTGGCTATAGAATCAATGGTGTTACCTTCAGCACCAAAGAACGTGATGATACGCGGCAAGTTCAGTGCAGCGGTGTTTGTGTGGATGCCGATACAATGCTTATGAAGGGTAAGGATAAAAACATCGAGCATACTTCACATACATTTTATGGAGTTATTACAAGTATTTGGGAGTTGGACTATAACCACTTTAGGGTTCCTATCTTTCGTTGTAATTGGGTAGATATGAACAAAGGGGTTAAAGTAGATGACTTGGGATATACATTGGTTAATTTGAACAAATTAGATTTTCTAAACGATCCTTTTGTGTTAGGAAAACATGTAAAGCAAGTTTGTTACATAGATGACCCTCTTGAAAAATTATGGTCAGTTGTCTTAAAATTACCTGACAAGTGCTATGATGAAAGTGATGATGAAAATGAGGGATCTGTAGAAATAGAACTTGAGAATGAGCTACATTTGCGAACGTTCCCATATGTTGATGAACTCGATGAAGAAAACAGTAGTTACATGCGGGAGGAAGAAGAATTGATTCAGCTGTCATGATGGTAATAATTTCATTTGTTTCAAGTTCTATTTTGAAATTATGTCCTGCCATTAATTTTTCCATCGTTTATACTTACAGGTCCAACATCCTTAATGCCTGTCACAACTCCCTGCTGCCTGTAGAATAAATTGTTTATATCATTCACAATTTAATGAAAGATTGGTTGGACACTTTGTTGAAAGTTTTGTGTTTCTTATTTAAATTTGTTGAAAGTTTCATTTGTACCTATCATTCGATTTGTATCTTTATTTGACACTTTGTTCAAAGATTTGGTTATATAATTTATTGAATCATGTGGTTTTTGCTCTGACACCTTGCTGGTGGATTTGGTTTAACACTTGTCAGTGGAGGATTTCATTTGATTTGTGTTTTTGGTTTCATTTGTGTATAGGGATTACTTTCATTTAAGGCAATTTTTTTTCAAACTCAGTTAATCAGACAACAGTTTATTACGAAAAATCATTGTCTGAACATATATTATACAATGGTATGAACAGTTAATCAGACAACTTTTTAAATTACCGTTCTCTGAAACATCTTATCAGACAACGGTTTTTTTTTACCAAAAAAAACACTTGTCTAAACATATATTACACAACGGTTTTAAAATCGTTGTCTGTATGCTTGATTCAGACAACGGTTTTTTTAAACCGTTGTCTGAAATGCTGAATTATACAACACTTTCGAAAAAACCATTGTCTGAAATATCTTATCAGTCAACGGTTTTGTATTACTAGAAAAACAGTTGTCTAAACATATATTACACAACGGTCCCTAAAAAACCGTTGTCTGGTGTGACCAAAATGACAGCTAATAGACAACGCTTAAAAAAAAAACCAAAAACAGTTGTCTGAAAATTAATCAGACAACGCTTTTTTAGAAAAAAAAACCGTTGTCTGTTTTTTTTCAGACAATGGTTTTTTCCTTAACCATTGTCTGATGACCGTTGTCTAATTCAGTTTTTCTTGTAGTGTTGTATTGTGTGTTAGAGTTAGGATGCCTTGTGTAAACTGAGTTGCATTATATTAGAGATACAATACTTTCACTCAAGGCATGGAGATCAAGCATGGCATAACTACTCATAGCCTAGTACCTTTTGGTATATACTTGCTATAGGAACCTAAGCTTCTCAACCTAAAGACTAAAGCCCATATAATTAGCCTAGTAACTTTCCTTAGGTTTACTTAATATGTTTGCTATTTGACTATGGTTAATATATTTTGGATTAAGTTATGGCCTATTTGGTTTTCCCTTTCCTAATATGACCTAATTATGATGTAAAGCTCAAAATAATTTTATTTTTTTAAGCCCAAACAATTTTATTCTTTTAAGCCCAAAAGACCAAATTATTTTCAAATCTTTTCAAGATGGTCTTTTGATATAGAACCTTTTTAAGATGGACCAAAATCTTTTCCATATAATAGCCCAAAAACAAGGCCTAAAATTCATTTTTAAATAAATTTTTTTACAATGGGATTGAAGAATATATTCAAAAATAGGCCTCTCGACTATTTTTTACTTCATGACCCAAATTCAAATTACAACATTTTCTTAAATGGGCTTACAACTAGTTATGTCAATTATGGAATATTAAAATTAATTGTGGGCCTAATTTATACTAAGACTTGCTAATTATGGGCTTGTTTGTAGCATGAATCTTTAGTTGTTGTTCTAAATGAGAAATCTATTTATGATATACCCTTTAATTTAGTTTTAATCCATATATCACTTAAAAGCTATTTTTAGTTGACGAAATGGATTAAGGCTTAATTACTGAGAATTATCATGGACTGTGCAGACCCTTAATTTTTTATCCAGTCCGATTCGATATTTATAAACAGTCTAAAATAATTTTTATAGTGTTTTAATTAAATAATATTTATTTTTAATATTTATTTTTAATAAAAATAAAAAAATAATAATAAAAAGGATAAATAAATAATAAATAAATAAAAATCGACGACGAAAAATTTTTGTCGCAGAAGACAAATTGGCTACAGATGTGCCCGCAATAATTTTTTTTGCCAACGTACTTTTGCACGCCCGGCCCACACGCGGTTTTGCCAAAACCCTATTCTACTTGGTTTTTAATTTTATTTTCTAAAAGGTTTTTATTTTTTTTTAGCGAATTAGGATTAGGTTTATGATTTTTTCTTATAAATACCACATTAAAGACACAAAATTGAGGAGCTAAAATTTATTATTGGACCTTGGATTTTTGGATTTTTCAGCCAATCTCAAGCTTGAAAGATCAAAAGGCAACAAACAACAAACACTCCATCAAAGGCAGCCTACACTATCTTTATTATTGTTCAACCAGAATTCAAAGATTGCGGTGGAACTAATAACGAAGGTTTGAATCTCTATTCCTTTATTTATGTTTACAGTAGTTTCATCAAATTGGATTAATTGGTTCATCATACAATTGGATCAATTATTCTACTTACCATCCAAGCTCTATTTGAAACCCTAAAATTATTTCTTTTAAAACCCTAATGCCTTAATACCCATAACACATATTTTTAAAATCTACAATCCTAAATTACACTTTTCTAAAACCACAATAATCTGTTTTCTTAAAACCCTAACCAAATCTATTTTTCTAAAATCACAGTAGCTTATTTTTTCAAATACTTAATGTAAAAACCAATTTTCATGATTTTCAATTTTATTTATTTAAACCCTAAATTTTAATATTATTTTTATACAATTTTTGAAACCCTAAATCCGAAAATTTCATTCTTTAGATTTAAACCCTAATGTATTTCAAATCTAATCTTTAAATTCAAACATCCAGTAGCCATATTATTTCTTTAAAATATTTATCAACTAATTAAACTAATATATGCAAAACCCTAATTGTTAGACATAAAACCCAAGAAACTCGAATTGATACATGAACCCTAAAGTTATATACTTACTGTTTTATTCAAAATGGATGAATGTTTATTATATAGTTTGATTGATGTTTGATGTCTTGGATGAATGTTTATTATATATTTTGATTGATGTTTGATGTCTTGGATGAATGTTTATTATATATTTTTATTAATGTTTGATGTCTTCAATGAATGATTTATTTATGATGAATGAATGGATGCTTACTTTTATTGATTTGTTTTGATTTCAAAACATTGTAAGAGGTATGTTTCCATTATTGGATACCTCATTAATTAATTTTCATGTAACTTAAATTGTTCTTATATTTTGGACCAATGTAAAGCACATGTTTTTACCTTTCAGCGGGTATCCTATTTAGTTTTAGATGTGGACGACGTAAGGACATGTTTCCATCCTCAGATGGATGTCCATTTTATTTATTTTGTTTGGACATTGCTTTGATTTTAATATTGTGAGCGGGGATTTTCACCCCCACTCCCGGTGGAATGGTTCTTGCGACTTCGGCACTGTTTAGGCTCGGGGCCTTAGAGAACACGGACCTAAGTTCGGAGAAAATGGAGTAGCCACCCAGACGGTCTGGGAAGAAGAAAGGGGTGGATGACTCGATTCCTAAGGAATCCCCAACCCCTTAATGGGTTCGGAAAGTTGGGTACCTGTGGGGAAGGTGAGAAATGGCCCAGCACCCCCACAACGCCCGGTTCATTGGAACCGGCCTCCTTTACAGGTCTTAATATTATAAAATTCTTAAGTATAATAACATTATCCATATTACACACAATAATTAAAAGCAAGCATCATTATATTAAAATCAAAGCAATGTCCAAACAAAACAAAACAAATAAATGGACACCCATCCAAGGATGGAAACATGTCCTTACATCACATGCCTAGATAGGACACCCACCAAAAGGTAGAAACTTATTTTTATTTTTATTTTTTGATTTTTGATTTTTATTTTTTATTAATAAAAATTAGATAATAAAGCAAAAACTATTTAATTAAAATTATTTTTGACCAATTAGACGAGAAAAATCATTTCAAACCAAATAAAACACAATGGACCGAATTGGGTCAAAAATTAAGGGTCTACATTTTGCCCCCTGCTAAATGATCTGAAACCTTAGTGAAAGAGAGTGAAAAGCAATAAGACTTAATTTTTGAGATGGCAAATTGTTTTAGGTACTTGGACCCAATTTGAGTACTTGATTTAGGTACTTGGACCTAAGATTGGGTACTTGGACCCGAACTTGAATTGATTTCGGGAACTTGGACCCGGGATTGGGTTGATTTTGGGTACTTGGACCCGGGATTGGGTTGATTTTGGGTACTTGGACCCGAGATTGGGTACTTGGACCCGAAATTGGGTACTTGGACCCGAGATTGATTTGATTTGGGTACTTAGACCCAAGATTGAGTACTTGGACTCGAGATTGGGTACTTGGACCCGAGATTGGGTACTTAGACCCGAGCTTGAATTGATTTTGGGTACTTGAACCCGAGATTGGGTACTTGGACCCGGGATTGGTTACTTGGACCCGAGCTTGAATTGATTTTGGGTACTTGGACCCGGGATTGGGTACTTGGACCCGAGATTGATTTGATTTGGGTACTTGGACCCGAGATTGGGTACTTGGACCCGAGCTTAGGTACTTGGACCCAAGCTTGAATTGATTTTGGGTACTTGGACCTGAGATTGGGTACTTGGACCCAGGATTGGGTACTTAGACCCTAGCTTGAATTGATTTTGGGTATTTGGACCTGGGATTGGGTACTTAGACCCGAGATTGATTTGATTTGGGTACTTGGACCCGAGATTGGGTACTTGGACCCGAGATTGATTTGATTTGGGTACTTAGACCCAAGATTGAGTACTTGGACTCGAGGATGATTTGAATTTGGGTGCTTAGACCCGAGATTGATTTGATTTGGGTACTTGGACCCGAGAATGGGTGCTTGGACCCGAGATTGGGTTCTTGGACCCGAGCTTGAATAGATTTGGGTACTTGGACCCGAGATTGGGTGCTTGGACCCGAGATTGATTTGAATTTGGGTGCTTGGACCTGAGATTGAGTTTGACTGACCTTTTATCATTTGAGAAGTCTGACTGCTCCGGCTGTTTTATGCATTGTGATTCTTCACCATCAAAATGGATCTTCATCCTTTGATATTGGGTCTTCACCCTTAAAATGGATCTTCATCCTTTGAGATCGGGTCTTTACCCTTGCAAATGTATCTTCATCCTTGAAGATTGGGTCTTTACCCTTGAAACATGGGTCTTTATTCATTGGAGTTCGGGTCTTTACCCTGGCTTTAGCTCTTTTAGCTGGATTGGTCTTCTGTCTTTTGCACCTTCATTCTTTTGAGAGTTCTAATGTTCCATTCTTTTGTTCTTCCTTTTTACAAAGATTTAGCTATTTTTAATTGGACCTTATATTCTCTCCTTGCTGCGTGGCAAAATATTTGCAAGTGAGTTTGAAAATATTTGGTATATAAACTCAAAAATTAAAAAGGATAAACTTTGCCCCCTGTGTAAGCTCAAACTAAATATTTTTCATGCTAGCTTTGATCGATATTTTTCTTGTCTAGTTCTTCGCACAAGCACGTATTTCTTCTATTTGCCAAGTGACTGGAGCTTTCTCAAGCAATGGGCTTTCCATGCCCCCCTGATTTGACATCTTCTTTTGATTCTTCACTTCACAGAGTGTTTGCTGTTCACCTTGATAAAGAATAGACAATACAAGACAAGAAAGTGTGATGTGATATGCTCATGTATGCATGATATACATGAATAATACTTACAGTTGTTCCATTGACTCACAGACCGAGGTGATCAGCAGAAGTGTTCTCATTGGTTTCTTTTTGACGGTCATTCAAGTCTTGCATTGGAATGATCGAAAGCTTTGCATTTGTGGCTTTTATCTTCTATATGTTGAGAACATGAGTGGTAGAGACCCCTAATGGTAGAGTCAGGGATGCATCCATTTTGAATTATGTTTCAACTTGCCAATAATCATTTCCTTTGCCCAATATGACCTTTGGAGGTTCAACATACTTCCCTTAACTTGAAGGCTTTGTATGACAAAACACATTTTTTTTTTGAATTTTGATTTTGAAATCAAAGGTTGGCTTTGCCAAATTAATGTCAATGTACCTCAGGACTTGATTTTCCAAATTAACATATCTATAACATGACAACCCTAGTTACCATACTAAACTAGGGAATCATTTCTATTTAAGCAAGAATTGTTGCACTTCAGATAGGCACATACACATTACTTGGCCAAAGGTCTCATTTGAGTTTAAATATTTTCTATCTCATATGCATGCTTATCCAAATTATCTCCACTAATAGACTCTATCTATCAAGAGAGATCAACAGGTCTTTGATAGGCTTGAAATGGGGTCTATAAGGGACACGGGTTTAAATGAAGGCCATTTTGAGATAGGAGCTGGTGTGACACAATGGACAAACCCTCACACTATAAATTTCTTGTTTAAACTTTAGACAGTTGGAAGCAATCTTTCTAGACTCCAAATTCCTTCTATCTTCTTGGCATTAATCTAGATCTTGATTAGGACAGTTTTTGCCCTTGCAAAAAGTTTGGTTCCCAAATTCATTTCTTTTCTTCTTCTCCCTTTTCTTTATTTCTCTTACTCTTCCCTTTCTTTGAGCATTTTATCATTTTGTCCTTCTTTCTTGTAGAACTATCAAGTATAGAGCTTTTAAGCATTGAATGGTCTTTCTCCTTTTTCTCCAATTTTGATTGAATCTTTGGTTGGGTTGGACCAATTCAAGTCAAACCATCCTTATGGAAGCCTTTTGCTGCTTTAGGTAAATGAGAACTCAGTTGGCTTTCTGAACCGCCTTTTCAAGTTTTATCTTCTTTTTTCTTTTTCTATTCTCTTTTTTCTTTCTTTTCTTTTTCTATTCTCTTTTTTCTTTCTTTTCTTTTTCTATTCTCTTTTTTCTCTCTCTCTCTCTCTTTTTTCCTTTTTTGGTTCTAGCTCAAACATAGTTGTCTTGTTTGTACCAACTTGGGCTTCCAATAATGGATGAGTGGGGTAACATAAATCTTTCTTAACAGGGATAAATCATTTGTTACTCTAATGTTGATGTTGTCTTCATATATTGGAGACATTAAGGGAACTTCAACTACCCTTAAGGTTTTGAGAACATCAACTATCCTTATGGTCTTGAAAATCAACTATCTTCATGGTCTTGAAACTTCAACTATCCTCATGATCTTGACTAATCATTGCTTTCTTTGATCTTCTTGCCTATTCATCTTAGTGATCATAAGACTTTTCCAAAAGTATCACAATAGCTCAGGGTAGGTTATTATGGTTATATGCCAATGAAAAGAAAGCTAAAATTTTATGAAGGCTCAAAGGGACAACTAGGGATTGATATTTAATAGGGTGGATACTAGTTGTTGGCTAATCAAACAATGCCTAGATCATTTCTCTCTTAAATAAGCAGAGTTCAATTTCACCTCAAAAGTTTGTCAAAGCATGTTCTAAGACTGACTAGGACCTAGACAAAGATAATTATGCAGGAGACCTCTCTAAGTAAGCATACACAACTCAATGCTATAGAGCAATTCCCTCACCTAGTAAAGTCATTCGAGTCATGATGCATAAATATATTAATTCATGAATTATCAAGCTAGATTCCTCATTGGTTGAGCACTAAAATGAACAAAGACCAACAAAAATTTATGATGACAGTAATTTATTCAAACAAATTTAAATTTGAAAAACACGATATTCCAAAATATTAAATAAAGTAAGATTGAAAAGCAACATTCATGCTAAGGAAAGTTCATTGAGTTAGGCTTCTTTTCCTTTCACATCTTCAACATTACCATCTTGAAAAGAGGATAAAACAAAATCTTCTTCCAATCCTTTTCCCACCATAAAGGTTGCTGGTGGTGTCACTCTGTTGAACCTTGGTGATGGATTATCTTTGGTGTTGGGCTTGTCCGGCTCGGGCATCTTGCCATTATCAATTAAATTTTGGATCTCATGCCTCAACTTCATGCAATTGTCCGTTTCGTGTCCAGGCCTTTGATGGAATTGGCAAAATGCATTAGTATTAAAGTTAGGTGGAAGAGGATTAGGCAAAGGATGAGGAGTCAAGGGTTGTAACAATCCCTTCCTTTGTAGCTTATTGAGAACCCAAGACAGTGGCTTCCCCAAATCTGAAAACTGCCTCATTCCTCTTTTACTAGCGGAATTAACATCAACTTCTTTTTGTGTGCTTTGATTGCCCGACTGGTAATTCCCTTTCTCATTCCTTTTTATTGAAAAGTGATTCTTTTCTCTTTCCCACTCTTCAATTTGTAGACCAGCTTGGAGAAGATCTTTGAAATCACGTATGAGTGTATGAGACATCCTCTCACGAAGATTAGGCAACACCCCTCTCACAATCATCCTTATTTGATCGGATTCATCGGGCCTCTTCTTGAGTAAAGCAGCCTTGTTTCTCCATCTCTTGACATAATCTACAAAATTTTCATTTGGTCATTGCCTAATGGACTCAACTTCCATTAAGGTAACTTCCATTTCAACATTGTATCCATATTGTTGGATGAAGGCTTTGTAAAGTAGATCCCAACACTTTTGTGTTCCATCATCTAAGGTATTGAACCAATTTTGGACAGCAGGATCCAATGAGAGCATGAAGTACCTTAGAGTTTGAGCCTTAGTAGCTCGTGCAGATTGCATGGCAGTGATATATTGCTTCACGTGGAGATGAGGATTTCCAGTGCCATTATACTTTGCAAAAGATGGCATCTTGAACTTGTATGGGACCTCTTCATCTAGCTCAAATAATTTGTCAACTTCGGACATTTCTTCAGTTTTTAGCTTTTTCTCAAATTTCTTTTCTAAATCAGCAATCATCTTTTCAATATCAGATGTCTCGGTCTTTTTAATAGTTGCCTTCTCAACAACCTTTGGCTCCTTTTTATCTTGAAGATCTTGGTAGTATTGAGCCCAATCATCATCATCAATGATCACCTTCTCATCATCACAAGCTACTTCATTAACTTTCATCTTCCCTTTGTCCTTTGGCTTCTTAGTGCTAGCAGAAGCCTCGACATGATTCTCTAAGATTGCAGTCAATTGGTTCCTCATGGTCTCAGCTAGGGCCTCTTTTATTTCTTCCATCTTGGCATTGTCCACCATCCTTTGAATTTGTTCGGGCTCCATTGTTCTTGGTGAGCAAGTGATTGAGTCATTGCTAGATGTCTTGTCTTTGGCGTAGGTCGGATTGTAAGCTTTTGAACTATCGTAATCCAGGGTTGTGAGCCAGAGAGGATCAATGAGATGAGATGCAAATGTATGCATGTATGCATGTATGCACAAACAATAGACAAACAAGGACAAATTAGGACGTTCCTTCCAACCTTATAACATCCACACACGAATGGCGAGTCTCTTTTCCTAGGTATATGGTTAACCAAAATACCAACATGGGGTACCTTGCTTTCGAATAATTCCCTCGGATGTTTCAACCAATAGTTATATCCTTGAAAATGGAAATCAATCCATGATAATTCCCATTAATTAGGTTTTAATCCATTCAACCAAGTAAGTAGCTTTTATGCTATATTGGATTAAAACGAAATTAAGAGGCTTATTATAAATAGATTTCTCACTTGGAAAGAGGTAACTAGTGGTTCATGCCAAAAACAAGCTCATAGTTAATTTATTCTTAGTGTAAACTAGGCCCATAATTGATTTTTGGTATTTCATAATTGACCTAAATATTTTTGCAAGCTCTTTGTAAGAAAATTTTGGTTGAAAATAGTTTTGTTTCTAAGCCCATTGTAAAAGATTTTAGAAAAATGGATTTTGGGCTTAGTATTTGGGCCATGGGCCAAAGAATTTTTGATTTGTTTTTAGAAAAGTCTTATGTCCAAAGACCATATTAAAAAGTTTTGAAAATTAGCTTTGGTCTTTTGGATTTTAAAGAAAAATTTATTTTGAGCTTACAATATACTTAGGTCATATTAGAAAAAGAACAAACCAAATAAGCCATGATTTAGACTAAAATAAACTAACCATAGTCAAACAACATGCATTTAGGGTAAAACCTAAGGAAAGTAACTAGGCCATTTACATGAGCTTTAAAAGGCCTAGGTTCCCATAGCAAGTATATACCAAATGGTACGAGGCTATGAGTGGTTATGCCATGCTCGATCTCCATACCTTGAGTGAAAGTATGGTATCCCTCACATAACACAACACGGGTAACACGGGCGTCCTAACTCATGCACACAATGTAATCTAATATGATGCAATGGATAATATCATTATAAGAAAGAATAGAATAATATAAAGACCAACGGAATCAACTTCTCTTATCCTCAGTGGAGTCACCACTGTGAGCGGGGATTTTCGCCCCCACTCCCGGTGGAATGGTTCTTGCGACTTCAGTACTGTTTAGGCTCAGGGCCTTAGAGAACATGGACCTAAGCCTGGAGAAAATGGATTGGCCACCCGGACGGGCCAGGAAAAAGAAAGGGGTGGATGACTCGATTCCTAAGGAATCCACAATCCCTTAATGGGTTCAGAAAGTTGGGTACGTGTGGGGAAGGCGAGAAATGGCCCAGCACCCCCACAATGCCTGATTTAGTGAAACTGGTCTCCTTTGCAGGTCTTAATATTATAAAATTCTTAAATATAACAATATTATCCATACTACATGCAACAATTAAAGTAAAGCATCATTATATTTGTAGACCCTTAATTTTTTACCCAATTCGGTCCATTGTGTTTTATTTGGTTTGAAATGATTTTTCTCGTCTAATTGGTCCAAAACAAAAAATAAAAATAAAAATAAAAATCGGAGTCAAAAAAATCGGCAGCGAAAAATAGTCGCACGGGCCCGGGGGAATTTTGCCCCGCAGGAATTTCCTGCCGGCGAGGCACCCACTGGCCCAATCCTTCGCCCGCAGGAAATTCCTGTGGGCTGGCACGCTGACACGCCCACGGGCTGGCACGCCACGGGCCCGCTGCCACAATTTTTGCCAGCGCAAAATTTTTCAACGAATTTTTTTGAAACCTAATTCAACTAGGTTTTAATTTCTTTTTTTATTATTAATTTCCGTGGGGAATTAGGAATAAAAAACCTAAAAACCACTATAAATAAGGACTAATTAAATCAAATCAAAGGGGAGGAAAAATTTACACAGTGACTTTAGGATTTGAAACCAAATCAAAGAAGGAAAAGTAAGAATTCAATTGAAGTGATATTTAAAGCAGCAGACTCACGATTTAAAGGGGGAGGAGAATTCAAAGGGAACCAAGGCTTGTCTTTGGAGCTAGTTCATCCAAGAAAAGTTATTTTTTGGAGAATCAACAAAAGAAGGTATGTTAAATTCTTTTAATTTATGTTTCACAGTAGCCAATCTATAAAGTTTAAGTTTGTTAAATCAAAAATCTTAGAGTTGTAATTTAATTTTTCCATAATCAAAAACCCTAAAACGTGACTTTCTTTTTTAAAAAAAACTTAAAATTGTTATTTTTTCTTCTTAAAAATCTTAAAACACTAATTGAACATATTTTTCAACAAAACCAAAATCAAATTATGTTTCTTTTAAGATTTTAAAGAAGGTTCTAGTTTATTCAAAAAACCTTTAAAAACATCTTTTCTACTTATAAAAACTTCAATCCATGTGTTTAAATTCATAAAACTTCATAAAATATCAAATTGCTTTTTAAAAACCCTAAAAATAATTCATTACCCGAGAACCCTAATTTCAAAGTTTAAATCCAAAATTCAACTTTTAAACCTAAAACAATGAACCCTAACCCTTTTAAAACCTTAAACCCTAATTTTTATGAACCTTAGTCCTTTTAAAACATAAAAAAAAACATAAAAACATAAAAACTCAAAAAGTCACGGTAGCTTAAATCACCATTTAAAAATCATGAATTAAAAAGTATTTCAAAGTGTCCAAAACCCTAGTTTCATAATTTCACCATTCAAACTTTAATTTGGTTAATCAAAGAGTCTTACCCACCTTTTAAAACCTAAAACACTAATTTATTTTAATTCCATAAGAAGTCACAGTAGCCATAAATTGAACTATTATTTGTTTTATTCAATTCCATATTTACTTATAACTTGATTTATCTCTTATGCTTTAATCTATTTAATTTCAATACTTGATTTATTTAATTTATCATGGATGGATGTTTATTTTATTGATATTTAAATACTTTTGATGAATGATTTATTTATGATGAATGATTATTTACTTTTATCAATCAATTTAGATTTCCAAAAGTTGTAAGAGGTATGTTTCCATTTGGTGGGTACCTCATTATTTAAACATCATGTAATTTAATTTGCTTTTCTATTTTAGAACTTATGTAAAGGGCATGTTTCTACCTTTTGGTGGGTTTCCTATCTAGGCATGTGATGTAAGGACATGTTTCCATCATTGGATGGGTGTCCATTTATTTGTTTTGTTTTGTTTGGACATTGCTTTGATTTTAATATAATGATGCTTTCTTTTAATTATTGTGTGTAATATGGATAATGTTATTATACTTAAGAATTTTATAATATTAAGACCTGTAAAGGAGGCCGGTTCCAATGAACCGGGCGTTGTGGGGGTGCTGGGCCATTTCTCACCTTCTCCACACGTACCCAACTTTTCGAACCCATTAAGGGGTTGGGGATTCCTTAGGAATCGAGTCATCCACCCCTTTCTTTTTCCCGGACCGTCTGGGTGGCTACTCCATTTTCTCCGGACTTAGGTCTGTGTTCTCTAAGGCCCCGACCTAAACAGTGCCGAAGTCGCAAGAACCATTCCACCGAGAGTGGGGGCGAAAATCCCCGCTCACAATGGCGACTCCACTGGAGATAAGAGAAGTTGATTCCGTTGGTCTTTATATTATTCTATTCTTTCTTATAATGATATTATCCATTGTATCATTTAGATTGCATCGTGTGCGTGAGATAGGATGCTCATGTTACCCGTGTTGTTTTATGTAAGGGATACCATACTTTCATACAAGGTATGGAGATCGAGCATGACATAACCACTCATAGCCTTGTACCATTTGGTATATACTTTCTATGGGAACCTAAACCTTTCAACCAAGAGACTAAAGCTCATGTAATCGGCCTAGTTACTTTTCATAGGTTTTTACCCCAAATGCTTGTTGTTTGACTATGGTTAATTTATCTTGGTTTAAATCATAGCTTATTTGGTTTGTTCCTTTTCTAATATGACCTAAGTACATTGTAAGCTTAAAATAAATTTTTCTTTAAATTCTAAAAGACCAAAGATATTTTTCATAACTTTTTAAAATTGTATTTGGACATAAAACTTTTCTAAAAAAACAAATCAAAAATTCTTTTCTCATGACCCAAGTACAAAGCCCAAAATCCATTTTTTCTAAAATCTTTTTATGATGGGCTTAGAAACAAAATTATTTTCATAATCTTTTAAAAAAGCTTATAAATATTTAGGTCAATTATGAAATACCAAAAATCAATTGTGAGCTTAGTTTATACTAAGAATTATTAATCATCGGCATGTTTTTGGCATGAATCATTAGTTACTTTTTCAAGTGAGAAATCTATTTATAATAAACTTCTTAATTTAGTTTTAATCCAATATAACATAAAAGCTACTTTAGTCTGTTGAATAGATTAAAACCTAATTAATGGAAGTTATCATGAACTGATTTTCTTTTTTGAAAATATAACTATTGGTTGAAACGTCCGAGGGAATTATTCGAAAATAAGATATCCCATGTTGGTATTTTGTTAACCATATTACCTTGGAAAAGAGACTCGCCATCCGTGTGTGGAAGTTATAAAGTGGGAAGGAACGTCCTATTTATCCTTGTTTGTTTGTTGTTTGTGCATACATGCATACATGCTTCATATGGCATATCATTAATCCCTTCTAGCTCGCAGCCCTAGATTAAGACAGTTCAAAAGCTTACGACAATTCGACCTATGCCAGAGATGAAGAATCTAGCAATGACTCAATTACTTTCTCACCAAAAGCAATGGAGCCCAAATAAATTCAAAGAATGGTGGATGACGTCCTCAATGCTAAAATAGAAGAACTAAAGGAGACCTTAGCTGAGACCATGAAGAACCAATTGGCTAAAATTTTAGGAAACAATGCCGAAGCATCTGCTAGCACCAAGAAGCCAAAGGACAAGGAGAAGGCTAAAGTTGGTGAAGCAATTTTTGATGATGATAAGGTGATCATTAATGATGATGACGATTAGGCTCAATACTTTCAAAATCCTCAAGACAAGAAGAAAGAGCCAAAGATTGTTGAAAGATCAGCTATGGAGAAAACTGAAACTTTAGATGTTGAAAAGATGATTGCGGACTTGAAAAAAATTTAAGAAGAAGCTGAAAATTGAAGAAATGTCCAAAGTTGACAAATTATTTGAGCTAGACAAAGAAGTTCCATACAAGTTCAAGATGCCATCCTTTGCAAATTTTGATGGAACCGAAAATCCTCACCTCCATGTGAAGTAGTATATCACTGCTATGCAGTCTGCTCGAGCTATTAAGGCTCAAACTCTAAGATACTTCATACTCTCATTGGACCCTATTATCCATAATTGGTTCAATACCTTATATGATGGCACACAAAAGAGTTGGGATCTACTATACAAGGCCTTCATCCAACAATATGGATACAATGTCGAGATGGAAGTTACCTTAATGGAAGTTGAGTCCATTAGACAAACGGCAAACGAGAATTTTTTGGACTATGTGAAAAGATGGAGGAATAAGTTACTTTGTTCAAGAGAAGGCCTGATGAATTCGATCAAATTAGAATGATTGTGAGAGGAGTGTTATCTAGCCTTTGCAAAAGAATGTCTCATACACTCATTCGAGATTTTAAAGACCTTTTACAAGTTGGTCTACAAATTGAAGAGTGAGAAAGAGAGAAGAACCGCTTTTCAACAAGAAGCAATGAGAGAGGAAACTACTAGTCTGGTAACCAAGCATGCAAAAGGTAGTTGATGTTAATGCTACTGGCCAAGGAGGAAGAAGACAGTTTTCAGAATTGGGGAAGCCACTATCTTGGGTCCTCAATAAGCTACAAAAGAAGGGATTGTTACAACCCTTAAATTCTTGTCCTTTGCCTAACCTTCTCCCACCTAATTTTGACACTAAGGCATTTTGTCAATTTTATCAAATGCAAGGGCACGACACGGATAGATGTGTGAGATTGAGGCATGAGATCCAAAATTTGATTGATAGTGGGAAGCTGCCCGAGCCCAACAAGCCAAACACTAAAGACAATCCATTACCAAGGTTCAATAAAGTACCACAACTGGCAACCTTCATAATTGGAGGAGGCTTGCATGAAAGTTTTGTCATGCTTCTTTCCAAGATGTGGATGAAGAAGCAACCAAAGAAGAAGTGGTATTTAGCAAAGTTGAACAAGCTATGGTGGGTAAAGAAGTAGCAATCTGTGTTATAAATGAGTTTTGGGATTCAAGTGATAGTTATGATGATCTTGTACCCAAGAAGGAGGAATGGACCTGGCCCGAGCCTGAAGAAGATGAAGTAATGAACACAAGATCTAGTAAGCCTTATGCAAGGCCACCACCTAAGGAGGTAGAAGCTAATAAAGGAAAGGAAGTCGAACTGGGAAATAAAGAAGAGGAAGATGACACTGTGCTTAAGTAGTTAAAAAGAACCCAAGCAAGTGTCAGCATTTGGGATTTATTGGCCACTTCTAAGAAGCACCGTGAAACTATGGCCAAGGCCATAGCTAGCATGCCAATTTCCATCTCCATAATACCGGAGGAACTGATTAACTTCATAAAAGTGGAAGGAGTAATGAAGTGTGAAGAAGTTTAAAAGAAGAGCGAAGTTAATATGGAAATGGTATCTTTCTCAGATGCAGATTTGCCAAAATAGGGGAGAGATCACATTCGCCCACTCTTTATCAAAGTAGAAATCAAAGGAAAAAGGACTCCGTTTGTAATGGTTGATGATGGGTCTGCCATAAATGTTTGTCCACTTAAAATATTGCCAAAGCTAGCTATGTCAACGAGGGATCTAAGCCCAACCGAGGTAACCATTCGGGCTTATGACAACACCAAGAGGCATGCCGAAGGAACTTTCAAAGCTGCTGTGAAGGTTGGTCCAGTTGAATCTATTGTTGAATTTGTTGTTTTGGACATACCTGTTACCTTTGCTCTACTTTTGGGATGACCATGGTTTCATCCTCTCGGTGGAGTTCCTTCCACCCTTCATCAAAAGATCAAGTTCCCTAACGGAGATGAGACGGTGGTCATCGAGGCCGAGGATAATAAGGTTGTTAATGCTCTAATGATTGAGTTTCCAAGTAGCTATAATTTCTAATGATGAAGTAGTGGACTCTAAGGTCTTGAACATAATGAAGAACAAGAGCTACCTTCCCAGAGCTGGCCTTAGAAAGGGCAAGACTGGTTTGAAAAAGCTTCCAAATTTAAAGACTCAAACTTCTAAGAAAGGGTTGGGGTATGAAGAAGCTAGAAAAGATGTCCATCCAAAGAAGAATGAGAAGATGAGCTTCCCACCACTTGAAAAAGTATTTGTCAAAGCTCCAGACATGGGACCACTCCAAAGAAAGCCCGAGCCAATCATGTTCATGGGAAGTTGATCTCGGATTTTAAAATTTTTGCTGATGTCGCTGAGTTAGTGGAACAAGTGAAGAAAGAGCTCACACTGCTAGCTGACAAGGAGCCCATCTGGAAGGGGAGAAGGAAGTTTTCCTGAAAGCTGAGAAGACTCCAGAGGAGATTGCTGCCCTGGTTGAAGAGAAGTTTGAAGATGTTCTACTTTATAATTTTGAGAATAATGATTTTGATTTTGATTTTAATTTGTGACGCGGACCCTTAGCAACGATGGCAGCAAACCCAACGTATAACAATGGTAGAGAACTCCTTGAAACTTGATAATCACCTCCTAAGGAACCCAACACCTATAAAGAGACGCGAACTCACTATGATTGAAGGATTTAGTTGGTAAGAAGAAGGAAAACGCCACAACTCTTGTTGATAAGTAAACCTAATTCTTGATGCAAAGAAAGAATTAAAGAATCCACTCTAATCTCTCTCACACGAAAATTCACAAGAAGAACTTGTAGAAGAATTCGAAAATTTTTATTAATTGTTGTTGTCTGAAATTCGGCCTAATAGTGCCCTTAAATAAGGGTTACAAAATTCCTAATTGCATATGGAAAACTAAAACATTCCTAATTGCATAAGAAAAACATTCCTGATTGCATAAGGAAAACATTCCTAATTGCATAAGGAAAACATAAAGTATGAAAATAAAATCCTAATCCACTAAGGAAAATATAAAGTATGGAAACAAAATCCTAATCCACTAAGGAAAATATAAAGTATGGAAACAAAATCCTAATCCAATCAACATAAGAAATGGCCCACACTATTTGGGCTGTCCATGGGCCATAAATTACTTCCCAAGGCTTTATATGAACCCCCATGGACCTTTCTTGCACGTTGGACCTTTCTTTAGCTAGCCTTTAGCTTCCACACTAAGCATCATAATCAGCTTTGGTGTGCCTTCTTCAAGCTCTATCTCCATCTTCTTGAATGATAATTCTTGAAGCTCTTTGGAAATCTCTTCTTGAATATGCAAAGCCATACTAGCTTGATATCTCTTTGCCTTGCTCCTAGTGATTGGTCCACTTGCTAGCTTCAAGGGATCCTTTCTTGCATCAATTTGTCTGCTTTATATGAGGATGATGATGTTTTCTTTTCCAAAATGAATGCAATAAAGTCTTATTTTGCTTACTTGTGTGATGTTTCTCCTAATGGTTGCATACATTCAATTAGTGGTTACATGAGCATCTTTAATATTAACTCTGTTGATACACAATCATTAAATTCGGCAACAACCAAAAATCCTAAAAACATTATCATAGCGTCTAACCTTACTCCTGATGAGAGAGAGAGAGATTTGAAAAATTATTTAAAAAATATGAAGTATTTGCTTGGTCTTATGAGGATATGCCTGGAATAGATCGAGACATAGCCGAACATCTTATTCCTACTTACACCCACATGAAACCTGTCAAACAAAAGCTTAGGCGATTAAGATCTGAATGGGCTGAATTAGTTAAAGAAGAGATCACTAAACAAATACAAGTAAAGTTCCTTGAAGTGATAAATTATCCAGGTTGGCTAGCCAACATAGTACCCTTACCAAAGAAAGATGAAAGAATTAGGGTCTGTGTGGACTATAGAGATTTAAACAAGGCTTCCCCTAAAGATGATTTTTCTTTACCCAATATAGATGTTTTCATTGATAGTGCAACCTCTAGCATGCTACACTCATTTGTAGATGGATTTTTCAGATACAACCAAGTGTTAATGGCCCAAGAGGATAAAGCCAAAACTTCTTTCATTACTACATGGGGTATATTTTGTTATATGGTGATGTTGTTTGGGTTAAAGAATGCGGGAGCAAACTATTAAAGGATGGCCGCCACATTGTTTCATGATATGATGCACAAAGAAGTCAAAGTATATGTTGGTGATATGATGGTGAAATCAGTTACAAGGGAACAACACTTCCAAAACTTAGAATTATTCTTCGATAGAGCATTGAAGTATAAGCTAAGATTAAACCCAAAGAAGTGTGTGTTTGAGGTTACCTCAGGCAAATTGTTGGGACATGTGATTGGTCCAAATGGCATTGAAATTGACCCTGACAAAGTTAAAGCAATCAAGGATATGCCAGCCCCCAAGACAGAGAGAGAAGTTTGGAGATTCATTGGTAAATTACAGTACTTTAGCAGGTTTATAGTAAAGCTCACCACAATCTGTGAACCTATCTTCAAATTGCTTAAAAAGAATCAGCCAGTCCTGTGGAATGAAGAGTGTCAAAAAAACCTTTGAGTGAATAAAAGAGTATCTGCTAAATCCACCTATTTTGAAACCACCTAAACCCAGTAAACCCCTGTTACTATACTTAGCAGTAGAAGAATAGTTAGTAGGAGCCATGCTAGCCTAAGCAGATGAGTCAGGGATTGAACACACAGTTTACTATTTGAGTAGAAAGCTCATACCTTATGAAATTAAGTATAGTATCATTGAAAATACCTGTATAGTTGTGGTTTGGTCTTTTAAGAAGTTGCAGCATTATTTTCAATCTTATAGTGTGCAAGAAATTTTCAGGTTGGATCCAATGAAGTACTTAAGGGAGACACCCTCTTTGATTGGGAAGTATGGGTGATGGTTGATAATATTGGAAGAATTTGAAATGGAGTATGTAACTAGGAAAATAATCAAAGTTAGAGCAGTGACAGAATTCCTGGCCCAACAACCATTACCAGATAGTGAAGAGGTAGTTGTGGAATTTTCAGATGAACATTTAGAGGCCAGTGAAGTACAAGGATGGAAAATGTATTTTGACGAAGCAGTGAATAGGAAAGGAGTAGGTTTGGGAGTCATACTAGAATCGCCCGAAAGGGAACTTATTCCTTTAGCCAAGAAGTTGAAATTTAGGACAACTAATAATATGGTGGAATATGAAGCATGTATCTTTGGTTTAGAACCCCTAATGATTATGAAGGTGAATAAGGTGGAAGTCTTTGGCGATTCATTGCTAGTAGTATCCCAAGTAAATTGGAGAATGGGAGTTGAAAGAAGAGAAGTTAAAACCATACCACCATTACTTGACCATGATAAAGAAGAACTTTAAGGAGTGCAGATTTATACACCTACCAAGAGAAGAAAACTAGATGGCTGATGCCCTAGCCACATTGGCTTCGGTATGAGAAAATCCTATCAACTTATTCCTCAAGCCTCTGATTTTGACCAATTAATCAACTTCTTGCTATGAATATGAGACAATTATGGAAACTGATACAAACCATGATGCGTGGTATGATACTATAAGACAATTTTTGGAGAAAAAAGAATACCTGTTAGGGGCAACAAAGAAAGAAAGAAGAGCCTTAAGGCGGTGGTCCTTATAATACGTCACCTTCCATGGAGATTTATATCGAAGATGACTTGATGGGGTGAACTTGAGATGCTTGAGGAAGCCTGAAGTGGAGCATATCATGTTAGAAATACACGCAGGAAGTTGCGGTTCACATATGAGTATTTTAGCCCTAGTTAAGAAGATAATTCGGCAAGGTTACTACTGGTTGACTATGGAGAGAGATTGTATTGAGTTTGTAAAGAAGTGCCAGCAACATCAGATGTTGGTAATTTGAATCACATGCCTCCTGAAGAATTGCATTCTATGTCTTCACCCTGGCCCTTTGCCACTTGGGGGAATGACATTATAGGAGAGATACATACGACAACCTCAAATGGTAACCATTTCATTATAGTAGTGGTAGATTATTTTTCAAAATGGGTCAAAGCCGAATCCTTCAACAAATTGGAGGTAAGTCAAATGGCTAGATTTATTGAAAAGAATCTCATCTGTAGTTATGGGGTTCCGCACAGTGTGATATCAGATAATGGGGTACAGTTTCAAGGTGCAGTTAAGGACTTATTCTTAAAGTACCAAATCCATCATCACTGATCCTCCCCTTATAATATTTAAACTCAATGAGACCTTTGGCCAAGTAATGTGTATGTACCTATCTGATGTGCAATAGTTCTTACTTAAATTGAAATGATTCCCAAGTTTAGTATGGTAACTAGGGTTGTCATGATATAGATATGTTAATTTGGAAAATTGAGTCCTGAGGTATATTGACACTGATTTGACAAAGGCAAAACATGATTTGATTTTTTTTTATAAAAAAAATGTTTTTGTCATGTGAGCCTTCAAGTTTAGGGTAGTATGTTGTATTGTCAAACCTTAAAAGATATATTTGGAAAAAAAGTAGGATCACTTGCAAGGTCTTGTCATGAGGAAGTTGGCAACCAAATATGTTGAAATGGATGTCTCTCGTGTCTCTAACCATGCTGTTTCGCCCCTACTACTCATGTTTTCATCTTGAAAATAAACCTATAGATGTGCAGTATTTTGTTGTTCTAATACAAGACCTGAATGAGCATTTGGAGTGAACAATGGGAGCACTTCAGCTAATCACCTTAGTCTATGAGTCAATGAAACCATTGTAAGTATTATTCATTCATATCATGCATACATGAGCATATCACATTGTATTTGTTGTCTTGTATTGCCCATTTTTTTTATCAAAATGAATAGCAAAATACTACGAAGCAAACATTGAGAAGCATATATGGAATTAGGGGGGCATGGAAGGGCTATTGTAAAAGAAAGAAGAGATACATACTTATGCAAGTAACTAGGCAAAATACAAACATCAATCAGAGCCTGCATGGGAACAAAATCAGTGGTTTAAGCCTACATAGTGGGCAAAACTTCGCCTTTTCAAATTTTAATTTTATATGTGTATAAAATATTTTTAGACTTTCAATATTTTGCTATGTAGGGGGAAAAGAGAGTATATGAGGACTAGCTAAAAAATAATTGAATTTTTCGCAAAAGGAAGAACAAAAAGAATGGAACAAGAAAAATGTAAGAACCTTAAATGAATGAAGATGCAAAAGACAAAAGATCAGCCCAACTAGAAGAGCTAAAGTAAATGCAGGATAAATGTCTAAGGATGAAGATCCATTTCAGAGGGTGACGACCCAATGTCCAGAGAATGAAGATCCATTGTGAAGGGTGAAGACCTGATATTTGAAGATTCCTTGTGAAAGGTGAAGATCTAAAGTTAATGGCTAAAAGAAAGTCAAAACTCTTAAATAATAGAAGGTCAGCAAAGTCCATTGAAAAATGGAATAAATGGTTAAAAGAAAGCCAAAACTCTTATAAGACAAAAGGCCAGTAGAATCCATTAAAGAATGGAAATAATTGGGTAGAAGAAAGCCAAAATTCTCAAACGACAAAGGGAAAGTCAAGCTATAATAGCTAAAATTCAGTCTAGGGTCGAGAATCCAAATTCAATCTCAAGTCTTGAACCCAAATATAGTCTAGGATTGAGAACCCAAATCCAGTCTTGGGTAGAGAACCCAAATCCAGACTCTAATCTAGAGCTTAAATCCAGTCTTGGGTCCTAAATCCAAATCCAGACTCTGGCCTAGAGCTCAAATCCAGTCTTGGGTCCTAAATCCAAATCCATTCTTGGGCTCTAAACCTAAATCTGATCTCATGTCCTGAACCCAAATAGAGTCTAGGATCGAAAACCCAAATCCAGCCTCAATTCAAGAACTAAAAGAGCTAAAGGCAATGTAGGATAAATGTCTAAGTATGAAGATTCATTTTAGAGGGTGAAGACCCAATGTCCAAAGAATGAAGATCCATTGTGAAGGGTGAAGACCTGATATTTGAATATTCATTGTGAAAGGTGAAGACCTAAACTTATTGCCTAAAAGAAAGCCAAAACTCTCAGATGATAGAAGGCCAGCAAAATCCATTGAAAAATGGAATAAATGGTTAAAAGAAAGCCAAAACTCTCAGATGACAAAAGATCAGCAGAATCCATTAAAGAATGGAAACAATTGGGTAGAAGAAAGCCAAAATTCTCAAATGACAAAGGGAAAGTCAAGCTATAATAGCTAAAATCCAGTCAAGGGTCGAGAATCCAAATCCAGTCTCGGGTCCTAAACCCAAATATAGTCTAGGGTCCAGAGCTCAAATCCAGTCTCGGGTCCTAAATCCAAATCCAGTCTTGGGCCTTACACCCAAATCTGATCTTGTTTCCTAAGCCCAAACACAATCTAGGATCAAAAATCGAAATCCAATCTCAAATCAAGAACCCAAATCCACTCTTAGGTTGAGAATCCAAATCCAGTCTCTAGTTGAGAACCCAAATCCAATCTTGAGTCGATAACCCAAATTCACTCTCAGGTCGAGCACCTAAATCTAGTCTACAGTCGAGAACCCATATCCAGTCTCAAGTCCTAAACCCAAATCCAACCTCAGGTCCAAAACCAAAACCATTTCAAGTTCAACAAAACTAAGATATTAGATTCGCTTGGTGGTTTTCATTGGGATATTAGAGTTGCCCAATAGCTTGTTGAGATATTAGAATCATTCAACGATCGAATGTTGATACTCAATGGTTCCTCACCAAAGGATATCCATCCTTTGGATTTTCTGTTCACTTGTCTTTGTGTGTTTATTTTATAGATGCTTGGTACAAAATTTAAAAGTCGTATCATTGTTTTTCACTCTCTTCTACTAAAGTCTTAGATTGTTCAAGCAAGGTGCAAAATTGTAGGCCCTCAATTTTTGCCCTAATCTAGTTCGATCCTAATTAATAAGGGCCAAGTCAAGTTTGATCTGACTTTAGAAGCTTAAGCCTAATTTGAAGCTTTTAATTAGGCCAATCAAATTTTAAAAGGCCAAAAAATAAGCAGGTTCAACTTTTAAAGCCCAAAAATTGTCTGATCCAAAGTTAGAATGGGTTTATTTCAGTTTAATTCGATATGGGTCATCCATATAGAATTGTGACCCATATCGAATTGGGCCTACCCAATTCGATATGAATATGTCCATATCAAATTGGATCAAGTCTAATTTAATATTGACAATATCAAATTAGACAAGCTCCAATTTGATACAAACAACATTCATATTGAATTGGACTTGATCCTATTTGATATGGACATCACCCATATAAAATTTGACAAGAACCAATTCGATATGACTGTGGTTCAAGATGAATTAAACAAAATTTAATTCTATATGGCTATGGTTCATGTCAAATTAAACAATATTTAATTCGATATGGTTATGGTTCAATTTGATATGGTTTGGTTCATGTCAAATATAAATCATTTTAATTCGACATGGCTTCTGTTTTAAGACTTAATCCGAGCCGTGTTTAGTTAAAATCCTGATTAAGCTCGGATAAGTTAGGTTTATGTACCGAACTTTAACCTAATTATTTCTCATAAATATAGGCTTAAGTAACAATCACGAGGAGGGCAACAATTAGCAAAGGGAAAAATTGAAAAACACACGACAACCAACAAGAAGGCAGTAGCCATAGTGTCTCCAGATTGCTTCGCTTAACCAAAGATAACACTGATCCAAGGAGCAAGTTACAACAAAGTTTGAATAGCAGAATCAACTTTGGTGTAGCCAACAAATAGAGGTTTGGTTTTGTTATTTAGCTTGTTCAATATTCACTGTAGAAATTTAAATATATATATATATATACCATCATGCAGTAGCTCATTTAAATTAATATCCCATGGAAATAAAATTCTTAGTCTGGACAAAAATTGAACCTTAAGCATTAAACCCTAATTTTGATGATAATTTTGCATAAACCATAATGAGATGACTTAACCTAATCTATTTTGATTCAAAACCCTAATCCATTAGATTTAGCCCTAAGTTGCACGCTCAAAACCTAGTATTCTTCCCTAAAAACCCTAACCTTGTTTCCAAAACCATAAAACCATTATTTTAACTCTAAAACCTAATTTATACCTTAGAAAACCCTAGGTTAACGTTGAAACCCTAAAGCCCTAACTCACAATAATAAACCCTAATTGCACGTTTAAAACCCTTTAAACCCTAATTCATATCAATAAACCCTAATTGTGTATATATAATGCTTTATTTAAGATTAAAACCTAGATTTAATTGTTTGGCTCATTGTTGTATGCTTATGATGAATGATTTATTGTTATTTTATTTATGATGAATGGGTGAATGTTTCAATTTGATTATTTTGATTTAAGGATGTAAAATGCATGTTTCCACTTTATGGGTACCTCATTTTATTTAATTTATTCTTTTACTTCAATTAAAGTTTTGGGTTTAATGCAAGGGACATGTTTCCACCAAATGGTGGGTGTCTCATTTTATTTAGTTTTGGACATTAGACATTATTGTAGGGGCATGTTTTCACCTTGTATGGGTTCTCATTTTTATTTGTTTGCTTGCACTTTCTTTGATTTCAATATAATGAATATTTGTTTACTTCTATTGCATGTAGTATGGATGGTATGATAATAAGTTAAAGAATTTAATAATATATATTCCTGATGGGTCAGATGGTTCCAATGAATCGGGCACTATAGGGGTTCTAGGTCATTCTCACCTTCCCTGTGCATACCTAACTTTTCGAACACAATAAGGGGCTAGGAATTTCTTAGGAATTAGTTCATCCACCCCTTTATATCTTCCTGACCCATCTGCATGGCGACTCCATTTTTTTTAGATTTAGGCATGTATTCTCTAAGACCCTAAGCCTAGCAGTGTCAAAGTCACAAGAACCATTCCCATATGGGAATGTCCAATTTTATATGAGCACAAGCCATATCGAATTAAACCAAATCAAATGGATTTTAACTTTTGATCGAACCTATTTAGGGCTTTAAAAATTGAACCGACTTACTTTGGGCCTTTTAAAATTGGACCGACCTAATTTAAGGCTTTAAATTAGGTTTAAGCTTTTAAAGTCAGACCGAATTTGGCTTGGCCTATATTAATTGGGATCAGACTTGTTTAGGACAAAATTTAAGGGTCTACACTCTATTTATCTAAATCAATTTAAGTTTAAGTACAATTATGGTTGTATTTGGCTTAGCTTAAGGCTCATGGCAAATTAGCCATAAGCCTTGGCCAATTTGTCTTGACTTCTTTTAATTGGGACTGGATATGATTTGGCCTTTTAATTAGAACTAGATTTTATTCGGGCTTTTTAATTGGAATTAAATTCATTAAGGGAAACATTAAGGGCCTACAATTTTGTTAAGCCATTGTAGAATGGCTAAAATAATTAATATGTGTTATTTGATAATAGTGTGAAAAATGCCCAAAGAATATGAGAAAAGAAGTCACATTGTAAATGTGACTAAAATTATAGAAAATGTGTTTAACTATGTTGAAATGAGGAAATTATGCATATTTAGGGAAAATAAAAGGAAAATGGATACAGTGTGATGAAAATGATTATGGAAAAAGACAATGTATATGAAATGTGTGTTTGCCTTTATAATATCTAGTTTCAGAGAATTGTATTTATTGTTATTGGATCAACATGCCATTGAAATATGATGATATATTATGTGCCTTTGGAGCTAGACACGATGGTGTCATTTATGATGTTATATTTGTTTGCCCTTAGAGCTAGACACATTGGTGTCATTAGGAGACGTGCCTTTTGGGCGGTATGATTAGACACTTAGATCTCTGATTTTATAATAGACCAAGTCAATATCTCTATATAGGGTCATTTGAGCCCAATGCATATGGTTGTGAAATCATGGTAATCAATATGAGTAATGTGTGTGTTGTAAGCATAAAGCATTTCATATCTTGAAGAATTACATGATGCATTGTTTTGAAGCTTCTTTTGTTACCAAAGTATGTACTGCTAAGTTAGTAGTTTATCGCGATTTGCTCATTACACATGTGACAAGGTAGAGGCTGAGAGCCCTACTAGACCTGACCAGGTATAGGTTAGTGGATTTGTACTAGAAGCTTAACTCTATGCCACCAGACTATAGCCATTTGCATATCATGTAAATATATGTGTTGTTAAACTCTTTATCATTATATATGTTATGCCATAATGTAAAAATGTAAAGAAATAAATGTTTGGTTAAAGTATTGTAAATATTTTAACACTTTTTATATTTATATACATATACATGTGGTTATAAGATGCTGAATAATTTTCAAAGGAAATATTGGAGATTCAGAATTTATTTTATTATTGGAAGTGCAATTTTTTACAGGTTGTGATTATTGATTTTTGGGGAAATGTTTATTTTACTAACAAAACTCTGATCAATTTTTTCTAGAGATTTTTTCTTCATATGTAAATACTATTATATTATTTAATTATCAATATATATTCATTACCTATTAGATTTTCCTTTAAGATTAACTTACTTTGGAAATGGTTAAGATAAAAAGTTATGCTGTATTTATTGTGGCATTCTTGTATTTTCTAAATGTATTTTGCAAATAGTGGGTGTATATATTATGCACATGTCGGGCATAAAGATATTACACAGAGCCTAACAGTGTTGAAGTCGCAAGAACCATTCTACTAGGAGTGAGTGTAAAAATTCCTGCTCACAGTGGCAACTCCAATGGGGATAAGAGAATCTGATTTTGTTGGTCTTCATATTATTTTATTTTTTCTTATTATGATATTATTCATTGCAGCACTTAGAATTGTATAATGTGTGTGATTTAGGATGTAATATCCCAAAGTGTGCCCTAGAAGTTTTAATACAATTGTTGTTTGATTGGAATTAGATGTATATATGTTTTTGTAAAGGAAATGATTGTGTTAATGGAATGTATATGTTATATATATGTTAATATATATAACATATATGTTGGTCAAATGTAGAGTCAAGGGGAAAAGATATTTTAGTTTGGGATGTGTGAAATTACTATAAAGGGCACTTGATTAAGAAGAAAACTAGACCATATGAGAAGAGGGTATGTTAGTAATTGTGCTTGTAGAATTGCTTGGTGGAGATTTAAAGAGGAAGAAAAGGTTGATTTGTCTTCATTTTTCTTTTCTTTGCATTTCTTGGCCGGCTACCAAAGGGAAAGAGAGAGCAAGAGAGGTCTTCTAAATTCTAAGCTCAAATTGAAGGAAGAATCAAAGGATTAAGTTGGAGATTTGTGGAATTTCTTCAAATTAGGTAAGTACTCTCCTGTTTTCCATTGTTATTTTTGAAGTTGTATTTGAAATAAGTTTTGATTTGTTGAGATTATGGTTTGGCGGGGTTGAGATGTAATTATAAGTGTTTAAATTGGTTTTAAGTTAAATTGGTGTTGGTTTTGGTTTGAAAATGGTAAGTTGAGTGGATATTGGAATTGAAAGAATAAGAATGATGTCGGTTTAGGGTTTTGAAGTGGTATGTGTTTAAATATGTTGTTAATTATTTGTTAATGAGAATATTGTGATGAATATGTAAAATAAGTGTTAATGACATTGTTTATATCCATTTGAATGAGGCTATGTTGTACACAATGAGTTTAAATGCAATTAAAAGAGTTTTGGCCACATTTAGGGTTTTATTCATGTGAGACACGGCCAAGAAGATTTTTGGGAGACACGGCCAAGTTCAAGGAAATTTGGCCGTGTTGGATGAATTTTGGAGAGACACGGCCACTAGCTTGGCCGTGTCCCTTGACTGTGTTTGCTACTGCCTGAGTTTGGTTGAGAGACACGATCGTGTTCATTGCCCGTGTCTGCCTCGGTTGATTTGGTGTTGAGAGACACCGCCACAAGCTTGGCCGTGTCCCTTGAGTGTGTTAGCTACAGGATTTTTGTGTTGAGAGGCACGGCCACAAGCTTGGCCGTGTCCCTTGAGTGTGTTGGCTAATGTGATTGTTTTTCTTGAATTGTTTTGATTCTTCAAGGGTCTTGTTGCACCTAAACATAAAAATAAACATTGTAAACACACTTAAACAATAATGATATGATTGAAGCATGCCTAGAAGATATGATTGAATAAGGATATGTGTGTTTAGTTAATGTAATTGATGTTGTATATTATGATGATGAAATGTGAAATGTGCAAGATGTGATGATGAAATGAGTTGTGAAAGATATGATGTTATGAAGAGTTGCTTTATTGTAATTTGAGAACATATGAAATGATTGAGGCATGGTTGCCTAATTTGATTGTGAGAATGAAATGAATTGAGAAAGTAATCTTTAAAGATATAAATGAATGCGGACCCTGAGTTTGGGCAACCGATCTTGGACTACCGACCTGGTTGGGGGAAGGTTCAGTACAGTCAGTATTACGTACCTATCTGCCTCCTACGGAACCATGCGGACCCTGAGTTTGGGCAACCGATCTTGGACTACCGACCTGGTTGGGGTAAGGTTCGTTACTGATAGTTTTATAAGTGCTTATCTGCCTCCTGCGGACCCCTGGGATTGGCAGTGGCCTGAGGCTCAGCGGGCAACCGACCTGGTTGGGGGAAAGTTCGTATATGAAGCCATAGTTTGTTGGTTATATTGATAAACTTTGAATGAGTATAATAGATGATGATATAATTATTGATATAATGAAATGTATATGAATAAGTATGATCCTTATTGATTGACTGTATGATATTGATATTAATATTGCATATTATCATTATGGTTTGTACTACTGAGCTGTGGCTCAGCGCGATAGTGTTTATTCGCGCAGGTGATAGAGTTGAACCTGAGAGCTCCTCGAGACCAAGTGAGACTAGAAACTGAGGATTTTCTTTTGGAACTTAAAGATCAGAGAAGAACTGCCAATCATGTATATATTCTATGTTTTATAAACTTTGATTTATAACATATTTGTAATAACTTCCGCTGTGGATTAATAAATGTTTTATATATGGTGTCTTTTGGATTTCTTTTAAATGTTTGAGATTGGTTTTATTTATTTACAAAGATATTTGTTGTGTTTTTTAAACTGTGGCACTTTCTATATTCGGGATATAGGGGTGTTACAATTGTTTTGGTATCAGAGCCTAGGTTTGAGATTCTCAACCTAGGTCAAGTGTAAGAAAAAGAGTGTTTTGATTTTGAAAAGTGGATTTTTGAATAACGTACATGTTTGGTATTGGCAATCTCTGATCTTTAATGAGAGGTATTCTGCTGTGTTTGCATCTATATAGTTTGTGATGGATTCTCACTCACGTCAGTCAGTCGAGGGTAGTGCTGAGAGTATAGCTCCTGATGAGGTTAGAGAGGGAGCTAGAGTGAATAGTGCTGGAGAGGCACCTACTTCTGTGTCAGGGGGACCAGCTGGTGAGGAGGTTCCACCAGTTTGGCTTAGGCATGTGATAGAGGCTTTGAGGCAAGCACCAGTGCAACCACCGCCACCACCCCCACAGCCTTTGGTATCAGTGAGACAGTATGATAAGCTAAGAAAGTATGGAGCAGAAGATTTTCTAGGTACCATTGATCCAGCTGTAGCAGAGCAGTGGCTAGATAAAGTACAGAGAATATTTGTTCAGTTGCAAGCCACTCCAGAGGAAAGATTTGATTATGCAAGATCATTGTTGCAGAAGGACGCATATGACTGGTGGAGGACAGTGCCCCATGCTATGGATGACCCACCAACATTGTCCTATGTTGACTTTCTAAGAGAGTTTGAATTGAAGTATACTCCAAGGGAGTATAAAGATGTGAAAAAGATGGAGTTTCTGAGCTTGAAGCAAGATCACCGGACTGTGACGGAATATGAGCTAGAGTTTATCCGGTTAAGCCAGTATGCTGGGGGTATTATATCTGATGAGATAGATAGATGCAGGAGATTTGAGGAGGGACTGAGGCCCTCTATCATGTGTCTGGTGGCTGGATCTAGATATCATGATTTTTCCCAGCTTGTATCAGCAGCTAGGAGTGTGGAAAGAGCTCAGGTTATTGCAGCTGCTTCAGAGGAAGAAATCAGGGTTGGAAGTCCCCAGTTTGAGGCAGGGTCTTCGTCTGTGAAAAGAGGTAAAGGAAGTTTTATTCCTCGGGTTAATAGGAGTCAGAGGCCAGCTGGTAGGTCAGCACAGTTTTGGCGACAGAGATCTAGACCTACAGTTTCAGTAGCGAGTGCTCCTGCTCCAGTAGTTCAGAGATCCACTCCACCTATATATGCTCAGTGTGGGGGTTATCATAGAGGTGGTTGTTGGAAGAGTAGTGGACCAGCTGTATGCTTCAGATGTGGATCTCCCGACCATTTTGTTAGAGATTGTCCTGAGAGACAGGAGCGGATGTCAGTAGATACTGCAGCTTCTCGACCTAGTGTGAGAGGAGGTCGAGGAGACAGGGGTTTCAGCAGAGGAGGCAGATCTGGGTTCAGTGCTAGAGGAGGTTCTACATCTAGGGAGAGTAGACCAGAGGGGGTTGGATCTTCTCAGAGGATTTATGTGATGCAGAAGCAACCAGATGCTTCAGCAGTCATTGCTGGTACTTTCTCTTTATTTGATACTTCAGTACTTGCTTTGATTGATTCTGGATCCACACATTCATATATTAGTGCATCTGTTTTGCCTGTATCTGATGTGCATGCTGAATCCCTAGGATTTGATGTGTTAGTAACAAATCCGTTAGGGCATAGTGTGATTGTCAGTAAAGTGCACCGAGATAGTGCAGTAGTGGTTCAAGGTGAGGAGTTCCTTGGAGATTTGATTGAGATGCCTTTTAAGGAATATGATGTGATTCTAGGCATGGACTGGTTATCTAGACATGGAGCTGTGGTTGACTGTCAAAAGAAAGTTGTTACCTTGAGAACCAGTGATGATAGAGAGGTGCTAGTATCTAATGAGCAGGAACAGCTAGCATCTTTGTTTGTTTCAGCTGTTGCAACTAGGAGATTGATTAGAAAAGGGTGCGATGCTTACCTTGCTTATGTTGTGGATACTAGAGTAAAGGGTTCTCAACTTGATAGTATACCCACAGTCGCAGAGTTTCCAGATGTGTTTCCAGAGGAGTTGCCAGGGTTGCCTCCTGAGAGAGAGGTGGAGTTTAGTATTGAATTATTGCCTGGTACCACTCCTATCTCTATTACTCCTTACAGAATGGCACCTGCTGAGCTGAGAGAATTGAAAGTGCAGTTGCAGGAGTTGTTGGATAAAGGGTTTGTTCGCCCTAGTGTTTCACCGTGGGGAGCTCCTATTTTATTTGTGAAGAAGAAGGATGGTACTATGAGATTGTGTATCAATTATAGGCAATTGAACAAGGTGACTATTAAAAATAAATATCCTTTGCCTAGAATTGATGATCTCTTTGATCAATTGAAGGGTGCAGCAGTGTTTTCCAAAATTGATTTGAGATCAGGGTACCATCAGTTGAGAGTCAGAGCTGAAGATGTTCCTAAGACCGCCTTTCGAACCAGGTATGGGCATTATGAGTTTCTAGT
Organism: Garcia nutans; assembly: GCA_947685225.1. Classification (NCBI taxonomy): domain Eukaryota; kingdom Viridiplantae; phylum Streptophyta; class Magnoliopsida; order Malpighiales; family Euphorbiaceae; genus Garcia; species Garcia nutans. Next base: position 12,874,620 of record CANTUV010000002.1, on the reverse strand, counting down.
TATGCTGGTTTGACGAATGCACCTGCAGTTTTTATGGATTTGATGAATAGGGTGTTTAGGCCCTATCTGGATCAGTTTGTGGTGGTCTTTATAGATGACATTCTAGTATATTCGCGTAATGAGGAGGAGCATGACAAGCATCTGCGGATTGTGTTGCAAATTTTGAGAGAGAAGCAATTGTTTGCTAAACTGTCGAAGTGTGAGTTTTGGCTTGACCAAGTAACTTTTCTTGGTCATATAGTTTCAGCAGAAGGAATTAGAGTTTATCCGAGTAAGGTTGAAGCTATTTTGAATTAGAGTCCACCTAAGTCTGTGACTGAAGTTAGAAGTTTTCTGGGTTTGGCAGGCTATTATCGATGGTTTGTGAAAGGATTTTCTTTGATAGCTACTCCACTTACCAGATTGCTTCGAAAGGGAGTTAGATTTGTGTGGACAGATCAGTGTCAGGCTAGCTTCGATCAGTTAAGGGAAATGTTGACTCAAGCGCCTGTTCTTACTTTACCTGTGGAAGATAAACCATATGTGATTTACAGTGATGCTTCACATAATGGTTTGGGTTGTGTTCTGATGCAAGAAGGTAAAGTTATAGCTTATGCTTCTCGACAGTTGAAACCACATGAGCTCAATTATCCGACCCATGATTTAGAGTTGGCAGCTATTGTGTTTGCATTGAAGATTTGGCGACACTATTTGTATGGGGAGAAGTGTTTTATCTATACTGATCATAAGAGTTTGAAATATTTGGATGTCCAAAGAGAACTCAATCTTCGACAGAGAAGATGGTTAGAGTTGATAAAAGACTACGACTGTTTGATTGATTATCATCCTGGTAAGGCAAATGTTGTTGCTGATGCCTTGAGTCGGAAGTCTTTAGCAGGTTTGACTGTTTATTCGCTCTCGTTGCTTGTTGAGTTGAGAGCATTGCATGCTAGTTTTGTATCTTGTGATGATGGTGCATTGTTGGCACAGTTGCAATTGAAACCAGTATTGTTGGATCAGATTAGAGGGGCTCAATTGGCTGATGAGAAGATTCAGAAGATTGTTTCAGATTGCCAGAAAGGAAAGAGTCGAGATTTTATTGTGAGAAATGATGGGAGTCTTTGGTTTAAGAACAAATTGTGTGTACCTGATGATGCTAATTTGAGAAAGATCATTTTAGAAGAAGCACATCAGTCAGTATTTGCTATGCATCCGGGCAATACAAAGATGTATCATGATTTGAGACAGCATTATTGGTGGTCCGGTATGAAGAGAGACATTGCAGATTTTGTGTCCAAATGTCTCACATGTCAGAGGGTAAAAGCTGAGCATCAAGTTCTAACAGGGTTGCTTCAACCTTTGTTGGTGCCTGAATGGAAATGGGATAGAGTGACCATGGATTTTGTGTCTGGTTTGCCATTGACACAAAGAAAGCATGATGCTATTTGGGTGATTGTTGACAGGTTGACTAAGACAGCTCATTTTCTTCCAGTTCGGATGGATTACTCTTTGGAGAGGTTAGCTGAGTTGTATATCCATGAGATTGTGAAGTTGCACGGTGTCCCAACTTCTATAGTGTCTGATAGAGATCCCAGATTTACTTCAAGGTTTTGGAAAAGTTTACATAATGCTTTGGGTTCTCGACTGCATTTCAGTACTGCTTTCCATCCGCAGACAGATGGGCAGTCAGAGAGAGTGATATAGATTATTGAGGACATGTTGAGAAGCTGTGTCATTGATTTCTCTGGAAGTTGGGATGGATTCTTACCACTTGTGGAATTTGCTTATAATAATAGTCATCAATCAAGCATTGGTATGGCACCATTCGAGGCATTGTATGGAAGACGGTGTAGGACACCTTTATGTTGGAATGAGCTTGGAGAAGGTAAGTTAATTGGTCCTGATTTGGTCAAAGAAACTAAAGAGAAAGTGAAAGTGATTCGAAATAGATTGAAAGCAGCTTCAGATCGACAGAAGTCTTATTCAGATTTGAAGAGGAGAGACATTGAATATAATGTGGGAGATAAAGTATTTTTGAAAGTGTCTCCTTGGAAGAAGATTTTGAGGTTTGGTCGGAAAGGGAAATTGAGTCCTCGCTTCATTGGACCATATGAAGTTTTGGAAAGAGTTGGGCCAGTTGCTTATCGGCTTGCTTTACCACCTGAATTGGAGAGGATCCATAATGTATTCCATGTTTCTATGTTAAGGAGGTACAGGTCGGATCCATCTCATGTTTTGCCAATTGAATCTATCGAAGTGAGTTCAGATTTGACATTTGAAGAGGAACCAGTTGCTATCTTGGCACGTGATGTGAAAGAATTAAGAAATAAGAAAGTGCCTTTAGTGAAGGTTCTATGGAAGAATCATGGAAGAAAAGAAGCAACTTTGGAGAGTGAGCAATCAATGCGAGATCAATATCCTCAACTATTTCAGACTTGATATCAGGTAATTTCGAGGATGAAATTTCTTTTTAGAGGGGGAGAATTGTAATATCCCAAAGTGTGCCCTAGAAGTTTTAATACAATTGTTGTTTGATTGGAATTAGATGTATATATGTTTTTGTAAAGGAAATGATTGTGTTAATGGAATGTATATGTTATATATATGTTAATATATATAACATATATGTTGGTCAAATGTAGAGTCAAGGGGAAAAGATATTTTAGTTTGGGATGTGTGAAATTACTATAAAGGGCACTTGATTAAGAAGAAAACTAGACCATATGAGAAGAGGGTATGTTAGTAATTGTGCTTGTAGAATTGCTTGGTGGAGATTTAAAGAGGAAGAAAAGGTTGATTTGTCTTCATTTTTCTTTTCTTTGCATTTCTTGGTCGGCTACCAAAGGGAAAGAGAGAGCAAGAGAGGTCTTCTAAATTCTAAGCTCAAATTGAAGGAAGAATCAAAGGATTAAGTTGGAGATTTGTGGAATTTCTTCAAATTAGGTAAGTACTCTCCTGTTTTCCTTTGTTATTTTTGAAGTTGTATTTGAAATAAGTTTTGATTTGTTGAGATTATGGTTTGGTGGGGTTGAGATGTAATTATAAGTGTTTAAATTGGTTGTAAGTTAAATTGGTGTTGGTTTTGGTTTGAAAATGGTAAGTTGAGTGGATATTGGAATTGAAAGAATAAGAATGATGTCGGTTTAGGGTTTTGAAGTGGTATGTGTTTAAATATGTTGTTAATGATTTGTTAATGAGAATATTGTGATGAATATGTAAAATAAGTGTTAATGACATTGTTTATATCCATTTGAATGAGGCTATGTTGTACACAATGAGTTTAAATGCAATTAAAAGAGTTTTGGCCACATTTAGGGTTTTATTCATGTGAGACACGGCCAAACCAAAGAAGGAACACGGCCAAGACTTAAGATTTTTGGGAGACACGGCCAAGTTCAAGGAAATTTGGCCGTGTTGGATGAATTTTGGAGAGACACGGCCACTGGCTTGGCCGTGTCCCTTGACTGTGTTTGCTACTGCCTGAGTTTGGTTGAGAGACACGGCCGTGTTCATTGCCCGTGTCTGCCTTGGTTGATTTGGTGTTGAGAGACACCGCCACAAGCTTGGCCGTGTCCCTTGAGTGTGTTAGCTACTGGATTTTTGTGTTGAGAGACACGGCCATAAGCTTGGCCGTGTCCCTTGAGTGTGTTGGCTAATGTGATTGTTTTTCTTGAATTGTTTTGATTCTTCAAGGGTCTTGTTGCACCTAAACATAAAAATAAACATTGTAAACACACTTAAACAATAATGATATGATTGAAGCATGCCTAGAAGATATGATTGAATAAGGATATGTGTGTTTAGTTAATGTAATTGATGTTGTATATTATGATGATGAAATGTGAAATGTGCAAGATGTGATGATGAAATGAGTTGTGAAAGATATGATGTTATGAAGAGTTGCTTTATTGTAATTTGAGAACATATGAAATGATTGAGGCATGGTTGCCTAATTTGATTGTGAGAATGAAATGAATTGAGAAAGTAATCTTTAAAGATATAAATGAACGGACCTATCTGCTTCCTGCGGAACCATGTGGACCCTGAGTTTGGGCAACCGATCTTGGACTACCGACCTGGTTGGGGGAAGGTTCAGTACAGTCAATATTACGTACCTATCTGCCTCTTGCGGAACCATGCGGACCCTGAGTTTGGGCAACCGATCTTGGACTACCGACCTGGTTGGGGGAAGGTTCGTTACTGATAGTTTTATACGTGCTTATCTGCCTCCTGCGGACCCCTGGGATTGGCAATGGCCTGAGGCTCAGCGGGCAACCGACCTGGTTGGGGGAAAGTTCGTATATGAAGCCATAGTTTGTTGGTTATATTGATAAACTTTGAATGAGTATAATAGATGATGATATAATTATTGATATAATGAAATGTATATGAATAAGTATGATCCTTATTGATTGACTGTATGATATTGATATTAATATTGCATATTATCATTATGGTTTGTACTACTGAGCTGTGGCTCAGCGCGATAGTGTTTATTCGCGCAGGTGATAGAGTTGAACCTGAGAGCTCCTCGAGACCAAGTGAGACTAGAAACTGAGGATTTTCTGTTGGAACTTAAAGATCAGAGAAGAACTGCCAATCATGTATATATTCGATGTTTTGTAAACTTTGATTTATAACATATTTGTAATAACTTTCGCTGTGGATTAATAAATGTTTTATATATGGTGTCTTTTGGATTTCTTTTAAATGTTTGAGATTGGTTTTATTTATTTACAAAGATATTTGTTGTGTTTTTTAAACTGTGGCACTTTCTATATTCGGTATACGTATTTTACGATCGTTTAAGCATGCTTGGTACGTATACGGGATATAGGGGTGTTACATAGGATGCCATGTGAAACATGTGTTATGTGTGTTTAAGCAATATTATACTTCACTTAAGGTATAGAGATCGAGCACTGCGTAATGACTCACAACCTTATTCCTTTTAGTATATACTTGCCATGGAACCTAAGATTTTCACCCTAAAGACTAAAGCCCATATAATTGACCTAACAACTTTCCTTAAGTTCACCCTAAATGATTGTTGTTTGACTATGATTAACATGTCTTGGTTTAAGTCATGGCTTATTTGGTTTTTCTTTTTCTAATATGACCTTATTATGGTATAAACCCAAAAATTATTTTATGACTCAAAAATCACTCTTTTAAGCCCAAAAGGTCGAAGATATTTTAAAACTTTTCAAGATTGACTTTGGACATAAAACATTTTTAAAGATGGCTCAAAAATCATTTTCCACCTCATGACCCAAGCACGAAGCCCAAAATTAATTTTTGAAATAAACTTTTTATAATGGGCTTTGAAATATTTTAAAAGATGGGCTCAAAATTATTTCTCACTTTATGGCCTAAAGTTAAGCTTCATTAGGTCTTGAAATTTAAACTTTTTTTTTACAATGGGCTTGTAAATAGTTGGGTCAATTATGGAATAATGAAATTAACTGTGGACCCTATTTATACCAATACTTGTTAGTTGTGGGCTTGTTTGTAGTATGAATCATTAGTTGCTTTTCCAAATGAGAAGTCTATGTATGATAAACCCTTTAATTTAGTTTTAATCTAAAATATAGCAGAAATGCTATTTTTTAGTGGATCTAAAGGATTAAAACTTAATTAGTGGGAATTATCATAGACTGACTTCTATATTTGAAAATACAACTATTGGTTAATCTGTCTGACTAATTCTTTCAACAATAAAAATATATCCTCTTGATATTTTTGTTGGCTATAATACCTAGGAAAGAGACTTGCCACCCATGTGTGGGAGATATAAGGTTGGAAGGAACATCCTGACTCTTTTCGTTTGATTGCTACACATGCATACCTATATTGCATCACATTAATTCTTTCTAACTCACAGACTTAGAGTACATCAATTCAAGAGCTTACGACAACCCATCCTACATTAGTGATTTTAAGTTTAGTGAGGGTTTAGTCAACTTCACAATAAAATCAATGGATCTCGAGCAAGTTTAGAAGATGGTGAATGATGCCCTCACCTCCAAGATGGAAGAGGTAAAGGGAGGCCCTAGATGAGATTGTGAGAAGTCAATTAGCTGCGGTGCTAGAAAATAACATTATTGAGGCATCTGCCAATTCTAAGAAGCAAAAGGACAAAGGAAAGGCTAAGGTAGTTGAGGTAGCCTTTGATGAAGAAAAGGTGGTGATTGATGATGATGAGTGGGACACATACTTCCAAGACTAGTAAGAAAAGAAGAAAAAGAAGAAGGTGGAAGTAAAAATAGAGCCTGCATGTGGAGAGGCTCATTGTTGGCCTGGAAAAGAAGCTTGAAAGGAGACTGATAGGTGAAGAGCCCTCAGAAGTTGATAAGTTTTTTAAAGAGGATGAGAATCTCTCACATAAGTTCAAAATGCATGCTTTTGCTAAGTACAATGGTACAAAAAATCCTCACTTGCATGTTAAGCAGTACCTTACTATCAAGCAGTCTACTAGAGCTACTAAGGCTCAAACACTAAGGTACTTCATGCTCTCTTTGGATCCTATGGTGCAAAACTTGTTTAATACTTTAGTGTAGAGAACCCAGATTAGGATTTATTGTTTAAAACTTTCAACGAACAGTATGGGTACAACATCAAGCTAGAGGTAACCTTAATAGAGTGTTCTGTCTATCAGGCAAAGACAAAGTGAGGCCTTTTTTACTACATAAAGAGATGGAAAAATATGGCAGCCCTTCTCAAGAAAAGGCTAGATGACTCAGATCAAATATGAATGATATAAAGGTTGCTTTGCCCTAACTCCAAAAAAGAACGGCTCAAACCCTTATAAGGGATTTCAAGGATCTTACAGGTAGGTCTTCAAGAAATAATGGGAGAGAGAAAAGAACATATACTATGGAAAAGTGAGAAATAAGAGTGGTTATTGGTCTAGTGAATAAAGTCGAAAAGATGATGAGGTAAATACAATAAGTGAACAAGCAAAGAAGCGTCAATTCTTAGAATTGGGAAGCCATTGTCTTGGGTCTTCAACAAAGTACATAAGAAGTGGTTATTACAACCTTTGCCCCCTAAACCTTTGTCAGATCCTTTACCATCCAATTTTGATATAGAGGTTAGTTCATTTCGGTGCCTGGACATGAAACAGATTGATATACATGTTTAAGGCATGAAATATAGAACCTCATCGATGATGGAAAGATCTTCACCCCTGACATGTCTATGTAGACCTTTAATTTTTTACCCGGTCCGGTCCAATATATTTTAATTAGTCCAAAATAATTTTTGTATTGTCCAATATATTTTAGTTAGTCCAAAATAATTTTTATAGTATCTTAATTAATTTTAATATTTATTTTAGTAAAAAAATGGTAAAATGAATAAAAATTCAAAAATAATAAAAAATAAAAAATAACAAAAAAATCGGCGACGGAAAAATTGGCAATGAAAAATCGTCGCCGAAAGTCAGCGTGGGCCCGTGGGCATTTTGCCCGCAGGAATTTTTCTGCGGGCGAAATGGCCTATGGGCCCGTTCCCCGCGTACTGCCGCAGCCAGCTGCGGCAGATTTTTTTGTCAGCGCAGTTTTTTCCGCAGCAGTTTTTTTTCGCTAGCAAAATTTTTCCGACACAAATTTTTTGAAACTTAATTCAATTAGGTTTCGGTTTCCTTTTCTTATCAATATTACTTGCCGTGATTAATTAGGAATAAACCATATGAAACCTCTATAAATATGGATTAAACACACAAAAAAAAGGGAGGCCGAAAATCCAAAAAATTGGATAGTAGCTTGAAAAGTTGAAACCAAATCAATGAAGGAAAAGGAGCAATTCAATTTTTTTTTTTGGAATAGAAGGGACACGATTTAAGCAATTTAAAAGGCAGCAACTGTCTTTATTTTAATACATCCAAGAAAAATAATTTTTGGAGGAATCATCAAATGGAGGTATGTATTAAATTCAATGGTTTTTTTTTCACAGTAGCATAATCATCCTTTGGTTTCTTTTAATTCAAAAATTTTAGGACTTCAATTCACTTTTTCTAAGGATTAAAATTCTTAAATCGTGGCTTTATTTTCTAAAAATTTAAAGCTATTAGATTTATTTCTTCAAAACTCCAAAACCAAAATTTGTTTTCCAAATTTTCAAAACTCAAAATTATGTTCTGTTACTTTCCCAAAAGCTTTAAAAATATCTTTTTTGCTTTATAAACTTTAAATTGCTGGTTTATTTTCATAAAATTCCATAAAATCTTCAATTGCTTTTTCCAAATCCTAAAAGCCAAAACATCCACCGAAACCCTAAATCCTAAAACACTAGACCCAAATTCAACTTCCAAACCTAAAATAGTATTAAAACTTTAAACTCTAACTTTTTCTAAACCTTAATCCTTTAAAACATTAAAAACTATAAAAACTATAAAAATTTTAAATTTACACAGTAAGCTTGAAATCACCATTTAAAACTACAAATCAAAAGTATTTTAAAGTGTCTAAAATCCTAGTTTCATGATTTCACCATTCAAACCTTAATTTGTTTAATCAAAGAGTCTTACCAACCTTTTAAAATATAAAATCTCAATCTATTTTAATTCCATAAAAAAGTCACATTAGCCTAATTTTATGAATTCTAAAACCTTAACACATGAGATAAAGAACACTAAATGGAAACAATAGCTATAATTTAGATTTTTATTTACCTTATTCAATTCCATATTTGATCATGCTTTATTTTATTTATTATGCTTTAATTTATTTAAATTCAATGCTTGATTTATTTAATTTATCATGGATGGATATTTACTTTCTATTGATATTTAATATCTTTGATGAATGATTTATTTATTATGAATGGTTATTTACTTTTATCAATTTATTTAGATTTTCAAATGTTGTAAGAGGTATGTTTCCACTTGGTGGGTACCTCATTAGTTAAATATCATGTAATTTAATTTGCTTTTTTATTTTAGAACCAATGTAAAGGGCATGTTTCTACCTTTCGGTGAGTATCCTATTTAGGCATGTGATGTAAGGACATGTTTCCATCCTTGGATGGGTGTCCATTTATTTGCTTTGTTTGGACATTGCTTTGATTTTAATATAATGATGCTTTCTTTTAATTATTGTGTGTAATATGGATAATGTTGTTATATTTAAGAATTTTATTAAGACCTGTAAAGGAGGCCGGTTCCAATGAACCGGGCGTTATGGGGGTGCTGGGTCATTTCTCACCTTCCCCACACGTACCTAACTTTCCGAACCCATTAGGGGGTTGGCCACCCCTTTCTTTTTTCCCGGCCCGTCCAGATGGCAACTCTATTTTCTTTAAACTTAGGTCCGTGTTCTCTAAGGTCTCGAGCCTAAACAGTGCCGAAGTCGTAAGAACCATTCCACCGGGAGTGGGGGTGAAAATCCCGCTCACAGTCTAAGTAGATGAAACATTTTTTACTGTAACCTAATAAACTTCTCTTGGCTTGTGTGGTTCTCATTTCACTTTCTTTCTTTGTTATTTCTAGAACAATTATGTTTTTCAAATTAAAATTGTTTGAATAAATTACTTTTGTTAAATTTATAATTTTGTTGGTTTTTGTTCATTCTATGGACACCAATGATGAATCTAGCTTGATATTCATAAATTAGTATATCTATATATCATGATCCAAATGACTTTGCTAGATAAGGAAATTATTCTATAGCATTGAGCTATGTATGTTTGCTTAGAGAGGGCTCTTACATAATTACTTGTGTCTAGTCAATCTTAAAACATGCTTTTACGAACTTTCAAGGCGAAACTGATCTCCTTTTATTTAAGAGAGAGATTATCTAGGCATTTTTTGGTGAGCTAACAACTAGCATCCACCCTATTAATATCAATCTCTAGTTTATCCCTTTGAGCCTTCATGAGATTTTAGCTTGCTTTTTATTGACTTGTGAACCCGAAAACCTCCCCTGTGTAGCTATGATACTTATAGCAAGTCATCATCACTAAGGTACTAAGAGGCAAGAAGATCAAAGAAAAAGATGCATAGCCAACACCATAAGGATAGTTGAAGTTTATCTAAACTAGACCTAATATCTCAAATCTATTTCATCATTGAGATAAAGTCAATGCAACAAAGGATTCATCCTCATTGGAGTAGTCTCGTACTACTCCACTCATCTATAGTTAGAAGCATAAGATGGTACAAACAAGACAACTCTCTTAGAACTAGTGTAGACCCTTAATTTTGGCCTTAAGCCAGTTTGATCCCAATTAAAGAAGGCCTAGTAGAGATCGGTCCATTCTTAATGGCTTAAACCTAGTTTTTTAAAGCTCTAAAATGGTTTAATTCGAAGTTAAGTGGATTCAATTTTGGTTTCAATCGATATGGGACATATCCGCATTGAATTGAATTTGAATTTGATATGGACCACTTCCATATCGAATTGGAAGTGGCCATATTGAATTGTAAGGCCAATTCGATATGGAAGTTGGTCCATATCAAATTAAATAAATTTTAATTCGATATGGACCACTCCTATGTCGAATTGGGTCTTCTAATTGTGGTCCAATATAATTAATTTGATTTTAATTCAATATGGACATAATTTCATGCCAAGCTAATTTTGTTTTAATCCGATATGGTTATTGTTTGGGGCTTATTGATTTGAAAATATGGATTAAGCTCGAATTGACTTGTTTTGACCTAGCTTATTACTTGGTTTGCCATAGCTTATTTCTTATAAATAGGAGTTTAACAAATTAAATGAGGATGACAATTGTTATTAAGAAGCTAGTAGCCATAATTATTCAAGAGCTAGAATTATTATCAAGAAAACCTAGCAGCAAAAATTATTATCAAAAAAGAGAAAGCAACACATAAAAATTTAAAAACACACAACAACTAACAAGGTGGCAGTAGCCATTGAGTCTCCAGACTGCTTCATCCGACAATGATTAAAGTTGATTCAATAAATTGATAATGGTGGAATCTACAAACATAGGTATGATACTATTATTTCATTTAAATTTCAATTAACTATCCTCATATTAGTTCACTATGATTCATGAATTTCATTCAACTAATTGTAACCTTAGTTTTTGATTTGATCTAAAACTTAAATTGACATCAAACCCTATATTTGATTATAGTTCGCATCATTATATATATAGACAATAGCATCAATATGTGTATTCTACCATTATATAAATTCAAAAAATTCTAATTTGTATAAATATAAGACCCTAGTTTTGATAGAAACCCTAATTCCCTAAAAAACCCTACCTTGTTAACCATTTACCTTTCGGGGGGTGCTGCCCCTTATCCCCTCAAGGGGCACTATCTCCTTGACCCCCCACCAGCTAACCAGCTAGCAGGATCGCCGTATATTTTCTTAATGAGATAATATTAAGATGTGTTTGTTTATTTTCTTTTTAATTATTCAATTACTTTCATATGTCTTGTATTATTTTTCCTTGCTTTATTATTTTCCTTTAAATGGAATTGTAAAAGGCATGTTTCCATCTAGTAGGGGTGCCTTATTTATTTAGTTTATGTAATTTAGTTTAGTTCAAAGACTTTGAGACAATTGTAAGAGACACGTTTCCATCTTTTAGTGGGTGTCCTATTTTACTTATTTTCTTTGCAGACATTTGGATATTTATAAGGGCATATTTTCATCTTTGTATGGGTGCCCATTTAATTTAATTTTGTTGATTTATAATATAGTATTCTTTATTTTTATAAATTCATGTGATATGGATAATGTCATAAAAACTAAGAATTCAATAATATTTAGATTTAAAAAGGAGACCGATTCCAATGAACCTAACATTATGGGGGTACTGGGCCATTTCTCACCTTACTCATGTGTACCCAACTTTCTAAACCCAATAAAGGGTTGGGAGTTCCTTAAGAATCGAGTCACCCATCCCTTTCTTTTTCTCAACCTATCTGGATAGTGACTCCATTTTCTCTGGGTTTAGGCCCTTATTCTCTAAAGCCCTGAGTCTAATAGTGCCGAAGTCACAAGAACCATTCCACATGAGAGTGAGGGCAAAAATCCCCTCTCACAGCTAGAATAAAAAAACAACTACAAAAAAGGGAAAAACAAATAAAAAAAAAGAGCAAAAACAACTACCAAAATAAAAAAAAAGTAGAAAAAAGAAGAAAAGGAAAGAAAATCGGGGTCTAAAATTTTTGCAAAGATTGTATCCAGATTTCTGCTAAGGAGATAAAAAAACTCAAATCTCTATCTTTCCATGAAGTAAGATTTCAAGTACTATTTTTTCATGAAGCAAAAATTATAAGGTGAAAATGATGCCCAAGGTATAAGAATATCTCTAACATCATACAGCTTTATTTCTAGTGTGAAGATTTGTCAGTAGCGTCACATCAGCTCCAGCTTAAAAATGGCTTTCACTTAATCCATGTCCCTTATAGATCTCATTTCAAGTCTATTAAAGACCTGTTGATCTCTCTTGGTAGGTGGACGTTATTAGTGGAGATTGTTTGAAAAAGCATGCATTTGTAATAAATAATATTTAAACTTAATGAGATCTTTGGCTAAGTAATGTGTATGTGTGCCTATCTGAAGTGCAATAATTCTTGCTCAAATGGAAATCATTCCTAAATTTAGTATGATAAATACGGTTGTAATGTTATAGATATGCTAATTTGGAAAAATCAAGCTTTGAGGTATATTGACATTGATTTGACAAAGCCAACATGTAATTTTACAATTTATGAAAAAATATTTTTTTTATCATACGAGCCTTCAAGTTTAGGAAACTATGTTGTGTTGTTGAACCTAAAAGGAAGTATTGGGAAAAGGTGGCTAATGAAAGGATCTTTTCCAAGGTCATGGAGAAGTTACCACCTAATATATTAAATCATGGGCTGAAATGGGTATCTCTTATGTCTTTGACTATCATGCTTGGGCCCACCACTACTCATGTTTTCAACATCTTGGAGATAAAGAGATAGATGTGACATCTTCTGTTATTCTAATGCAAAACCTGAACAAGAATCTGAAAGGTACCAATGGGAATGCTTTGGCATATCACCTGGGTATGTGAGTCAATCATTGTAAGTGTCTTTCATGCATATCATGCATATATAAGTGTGTCATTTTGCATTTTTGTCATCTTTTGTTATCTATTCTTTGTCAAAGTGAACAATAAACACTCTATGAAGTAAACAATGAAAAGCAAATATAGAATCAGGAGGCATGAAAGGCCCATTGTGAAATATAAAAGAGATGTATGTTTGCAAAAGCATTGACTAAAGCCTACATAGGAGGTAGTTTTGCAGTTTGTGCATACATAGGGGGGTAAAGATAAAGTATCCAGCAGAAAAAATAGCCAAATTCTTGAAAGCATACTCCATTAAAGAATGGAATAAGAAGCTAGAAGAAATTCAGAGCTCTCAAATGAATGAAGATACAAACAATAGAAGATTAGTCAAGCTATAAGAGCTGAAGTTGATACAGGACAAAGGTCCATTCCCCATAATAAAGAATCAAGATGAAGATCCATTTCTGTAAAGACAGACATTTTTCTAGATTTGTCAAAGTATTTAGAATCAAGTTTTTATCCATATGATATCTCAGTGGATTTGTTGAAGCATCCACAACTGAGTCTACTTAGATTTAACAAAATATGATGAACTCTATGGATTTGTTAAAGTTTCCAAAACTCTAACCTATATTATATTTGTTGAAGTATCCTGAAGGTGTGGTTTTGTGAATTTGTTGAATTATCTAAACCTATAGCCTATTTTGGATTTGTTGAAGTATCCTAACAGCACAACCATAATAGCTTAGATTTATTAAAGTATCCATTAGAAGACCATGGGTTTATTTGAAGCATCAAGAATAGTTTAGATTCTTTGAAGCATCCATTCGAAGATTCCAAGTTCATTTGAAGCACCCGAACTAGTTTAAATTTATTGAAGCATCCATAGGTTTATTTGAAGCATCCATAGCTTGGATTTATTAAAGTATCCACTTAAGCATCCCATATTTATTTGAAGCACGCACAACTTAGATTTATTGAAGTATCTACTTAAAAGTTCTGGGTTTATTTGAAGCACCCATAACATGAATTTATTGAAGCATCCATTTGAAGGCCCTGAGTTTATTTGAAGCACTCAAACTAATTTGTTGAAGCATCAAAGATCATTCCAAATTTATTGAAATATCCAATAAATCAAATTGCTTTTACTCTCTAAATAAATTTAAGACTATTCAAGCAGAGCGCAAAACTATAGACCCTTAATTTTGCCAATGGATGAATCCAATCCCAATTAAAAAGCCCAAATTGAATCTATTTCCAATTAAAAGCCAAAATTACTGAATTGCCATAAAATCATGACAAATTGGCTATGACTCATGGCCAATTCAGCATAAGTCTTGCTCATGGAAAATTGGCCATTAGTCCATCGCCAATTCGCTATGAGGCTTGAACCATTAAACTCTTTTAATCATACTTAAACAAGGTTTTCTAATAAAACTAGGACTCATTAATAGATAACCCTAATTAGAAACCCTACTGAAGCAATATAAAAAGGGAATAAAAGAGATTAGCAAGAGACGAACGACAAAACAAAAATGAAAATACATAAAAGCAACCAAAAACATGAGAGAGGTAGAAAGCAAACACATAAAAATTTTGAATAATATTATTTAACAAAAACACAATTGATCCAAACCATTAAAGATTCTTCTAGGCAGAACCCTAACATCAATTTTCACTGAGGATTAATCGTGCCAAACCAATCATGAGTTTTAGTTCAATATAACTATTTAGTGGAGCCAACAATATAGGTATATTATTTAATGAGTAATACCTATTCAATGTAATAAATTATCATTCCTTTCTTATTATATAGCTTTGCAGATTTATTGTGTTTTGATTTATTATTTTGATTTTGTTTAAATTGCATACCAAGATCCTAATTCCATAACCAAAACCCTAATTGCCTATTAAAACCCTAATTTTGCAATACAAAAACCTAATTCCATCCGTTGAAAACCTAATCTCATAAATGAAACTGTAATATCAAGATTAAACCCCAATTTCATTAGTTTAACCCTAATTTAGTAATTGTTTATGTAATGACTTTGTATGATGATTATTTACATTTTTGTTTATTTTAATAGTTTATTATTTGGATTTTAAGGTTGTAAAAGACATGTATCCACTTTTGGCTGCCTTCTTTATTTAAATTGTTTCTTTATTTAATTTATTTTTGGAATTAATATAAGGGATATGTTTCCACTCTTTTGGGGGTTTCCTATCTTATTCAGGATTGTTAGACATTATAAGGGCATGTTTCCATCTTATATATGTGCCCATTTTATTGCTTGATTTATGATATAATTGTTTTTATTTTATTTAATTACTTGTAATATGAATATTATTATAATAATAAAAAATTTTAGTAATATTTAGACCTAAAAAGGAGGCCGATTCTAATGAACTGGGAGTTATGGAGGTGCTGGGCCATTTCTTACTTTCTCCATATGTACACAACTTTTCGAACCCAAGAGGAGTTGAGGATTCCTTTATTTTCTTTCCTAACCGTCCGAGTGGCGACTCTTGAATCTCCGATCTTAGGCTCGTGTTCTCTAAAGCCCATAGCCTAATAGTGTCGAAGTCACATGAAACATTCCACCACAAAATCCTTACTCACAGTTGGCTTCTTTCCAAATTGAGCTATGGTTATGGAGTGATATTGGCCACTTCACCTACCTTCTTATTGGTAGTTTGTGGACCATTGTAATTTGGATTCTTTCTAAAGCTTGAGGAAGAGTTTGTCTCATTCTTAATTTGACTAGTATGCATTAGATCTTTAATCTTGGTTGTAGTGGTAATAAAAGCTTTAAAGATAGGCAAATATTTTTTTTGCAAATGAGTTTGGTAAACAGACTGCAAGTTCTTAATAATGATGTCAATTTGCTCTTATTCTGAAGGGCAGTTTACCATTTGTGCTACTTTTCCTCTCCACCTCATAAGGAACAAGGAGAAGGACTCTTTTCTTGTTTTGCTTAATGGTCTTGAGATCTCTTCTTATGATACTCACTTCAATGTTGTAGTGGTACTATTTAGTGAAGGCATTACAAATATCCTCCCATGTCTGGTATTTCTTCTTGTTCAGGTCCATGAACCATCTGACAGTAGCACCTATAAGGGACATCTAGAATAATTAAGCAAAGAGCTCAGCATTGAATCCTATGGGTTTGAGAGCCCCTACATATACATCGTGATGTGAGTCTTAGGGCAAGTGGTGCCATCAAACTTTTCCATCTCAGGTATTTTGAACTTGGGTGGCAAACAGGCCTTAGGTATAGGGTCAGAGACTCAAGGTTAGAATTTTTTCACAATGTTTGAAGTTTTCATACCAATTTTAATAATAAAAAAATAAAATTTTCCCTTTGATTGATTTTAACCTTGTTAATTGAGAAAAATGTGATTTTATGGGTTTTATGTCATAACTAATTATGAATGACATAATTATAATGTATGAGCGGGTAATAGTATGACATCTATAAAATACAGTATGGAAATAAATATTACATCTTCACCAAAAATAATATTTTCAAGGGAGCTTCAACTCCAGCCCTTATGAGTTTTAGGTCGAGCACAAATCCCAAATCAACTGATTAATTAAAAAAGAAAGACAAATACAAACAATAACGCAACTATTGTAAAACTCACCAAATTACAATGGGGCCCAAAATCCTAAGAAAAGAATAAGAAGAATTGAAGAAATAATAGCAAAAATCAAAATAAAGAACCAGTTGGGTTGTTTAGGTGTGGGGTCGCTACTCGGAGAAAAGTTTCGAGTAGGCCTACTTATCCCATTTGAATGGGATTCAGATTCGCAAGTAGTTCATGCCTTTGGATGCAAATGGCTTAAATTAATCAATTTTAATTACCGAATGAAAATAGATGTAGAAAAAAAATGATACCTTGGGTAGTCTCTTCAAAGGTTGGATGACTTTACCACTTCATAACTCCTCTTGCTCAGGAAATTAAATGAAATTAATTAATGATTATGCAGAAAATTAATTGCAATAGAAAAGGAAGACTGGATATCTTAATTAAATTTTTAGTTTAAATGCAATTTTTAGAATTCTAGTGTCCTAAATTTGGATCCTTCAACAAGAGAGGTAGACCTCGGCCAACACATTTGGTCGGCGCAGCAGCAGCTGAGCCACGCACGATGTCGAGGCAGCACCGAGCTCTTTTTTTTTAAATGCAAAATATTATTTTCTAGTTTTAATCTTCCTAAATTTTCTAAATTCGATGCAAATTTAGGGGGTTCACAATAAAAAAATCTTATAATAATATGAGAATTACTTATATTCTCTACTACTTCAATAACCTTTAAGAATTTTCATTGTTTTAATTATATTAACTTTAACATTTATTATTTTACTTAACCTAGGCTTATCTTAAAGTTATTATGTAACCAATTTCTTACTATTGTCATAATTAAATCTGTATTAACTTTTAGACTCACATACATGATATTCGTATTTATTTGTAGTTTATTTTCATATTTACCTATCTTAAGGTAAATACAAAATAGATTATCATTTCATTTCTTAAGAGTTTTCTTTAGAATTAATAAATGTAGATGCAACAATTTAGAAATATCATAGGTAAATTAAAAACAAACATTTAGATAGTAAAAGATTAACCCTTGGTTAATTTAAAACTTAATATAAATGAGAATAGAACAAAAATAATATTACTCACGGCTGAGCTTATTAAAGAAATCATTTTCAATAAAGGGATCATATAACATACTAGAACAGAACAACTCGGTGGCTATGAATAGAATAGAACAACTATAAGCTGTGAACTACGGCTAAAACTTCCACCTTTTGCATATAACATAAATCAGTATACACTGTCTAGTGACTTGACACTCACTAGTGTTGGGCTCTGCCAATTTGAATATTAGAAATCAGGCTAGGTCATCGAGTTAGTCTCAAAATGCTTACTTAGAAGGTTTATCATAATAGAAAAAGTGGTTTCTTTTATTCTTCTAGAGTTAGAGTAAATCATAGATGCATAGATGCAATTTATTATTTTTACTTAATATATGTATGGATATAGTTATTTACTATTTAATCTCACTTAATTTTTTTTAATTTTTCCTTTGAATAGCTTTTAAGTTCTTCAGTATGTATGTATCTTCTTTCCTTTAATATTTAAATATTTATATTGCTAAACCTTCGCTTGTCCTATCCTTTGTAATATCCCTTACAACAAGAAAATATTTTTATCGATCTTAATAAATTTTATCATCTAGAAATTTCCAGCTTGTTGGCTGGAATGCTACTTCTTTTTATTTTCTATAGATTATTCAACTTATCCGTTAACTAATCCTAATTACTTAACCACAAATTATTGTCATATTATTACTTAGTAAATCATGTATAACTTCAATTATTATGTTGTTAAATTACTGTTACTATATTAATTGAACAATACCATAAATTTCATTTCTTGTTTCCCAAGTAACGTTTTACTTAATTTGCTAAACCATCAAGGATGCAAGTATCTTACTGTCTTTATATATATTACTTAATTTATATTTACCTCTATTTCATAAATCCATCCACACACACACACACATTAAAAATTCATATAATTTGTTTGCATAAATTGAAGCATAAAATCTCAACACGTATACTTACTACATATGCCAAAAATAAAATATACCATCTCCCATTTCTTTTTTCTTTCTAAATTCATGATTAAGGGTTATCATCATACTAGTAAATTTGGGCTCTTATATATTTAGTTATTATTATTATTATTTTTAAACATATATATATGATAACCAATAATTTCTTTTTTAAATATTCCATATATCACATGATGCAATTAATATCATGTTGACTATTCCTTTTGTTATAACTATTTAACAAGCCATAAATTTTATTCTTCTTCCTAGCTCTCAATATACACACATTAAAAAGGCATATTAATATTTCCTTATATATATATATATATTTATATATTTATACATTATATGATGTCTCTTTTTATTTGTTTCATAATATTATCTTCCAATCTGGCTTGCTAAAACAATTATGGCCCATTAATTTATTATGCATGTAAATATAAAATACAATTCAAACTCCAGCATACAATACACATCACTTCATACATAAATTAAAAAGGAAAGCAACCAATTATAACTCAAAGAGATAGCAAATTCGGCCAACTTCCAAACTATGAATATCTCCAACTTCCCAAGCTTATATCTCAATCTTTTCATGTTAAAACTCAATTTTAACTTGATATTCAGTTAGAGCTAAACCAGCTCTTCTCATCCATATAAATATTGCGAATTATCATGAAGGTTCAAGAAATTATATTTTAAGCATATGAGGTGTATATCTTATTTTTAAATCATCTTTCTCCCTGAATCCTTAATTAAAATTTATCTGAAACACCAGATTTATTCGTAACACATATTCAAATTCCCATGCAAAGTTTTATAATTTTTCCTATTCATTTACTGTTTAAAATTTTATTCATTTACTAACTCTTCAAATCTGCGTACTCCAATATTTGTTGGTAGCTTCTTGCCTTCTAATTTTGTTTCATCATTGAAACTTCACCAACATTTATGAAAATTTAATCATATAGTCTACATAAATATATATATGAACTCATATTTAAAATTTTTGATTTTTATATGTTCATTTATTATATTTTAAAATTAGGTTTTTCAAACCTACATATTCTAATTTTTCAACCGCTACTCCGACGATACCTCTTTTTGAATTTGTTATCATTATTAAAACTTCACCAAAATTATAAAATTTCAACTATATGTTTTAGACTTGTATTTAAAATTTCAAAATTTTCTAACTTCATTTACTATGCTTACAGTTTTGGTTTTCTCAACTCTATATATTATGGTCCAAGTAGCACAGCCTTGGCAGTCTATGTTATTTTATTTTTCTTAAATAGTAATTTAACTCTATAAATTATAAAATTTTACACATAAGTTATAAACATATAGATACATTTACAATTAAAATTTCAGGACCATTAAATCTCTCTAAGTATGTTTAAAAATTCGGAAAAAAACTTGTCCTTACTACAAAAACATATAAATTTCAGCATTAACACCTATGTGTTTCATGATTTATCTTCACACAATAAAACATTTACTTCAAGCAATCAAGTTAGTTATTAAAATTTTCTTTATGAAGCTTTTTAAAAGAAGGGTGTCTGGAATACTCATTTGATTTGCATATTTTCCAATCAAAATTGCAGCTCTCTTAGTGCAATCCCAAGCTCATACCAAGCTCCATCTTCAATCTCTCTTTCTCAATTTAATGGTGATGGTTGAGAGTATGTGTTGGTTGGAGATATTCATAAATTTATATTTGGAGCTATTTAATATGGTCAAGACAATTGGAACAAGTGGTATCAACCTGCATAGCTTAAGTTCTTCATGTGGTGACTAGTGGCATAAATAGCATATGGTGTCAAATAATTGTGTATTAATTGGTTTCCAAGAAAGCTTCAAGTTTCGGATATGAATTTTACTTTCTTCTTCTTCACGTTTAAGAAAGAAAGTTTAAAATTTATTTTTCTCTTCTTCTTTACTAACATATGTCCCTAAATAATCCTCATCACTCAAACACTTGTCATCCTCTCAATTCAATTATGCCACTCTCTAACACTTATCTATTATCCTTATCTCATTTGTGCCATTTTTGAACCTTAGTATTTGATAATCTCTTCCTCACTTGCACGTAATGAAAAGGAGCACAAATTGAGTTGTTAGACTTGTTAGTTTCTTAAAATTTTTAAATTCATGGTACATATATATATGACAAGTGTTTTTTTCATGCATCATGATACCGATTTTGAAAAGTGGATTTTTACACATTTACATAGTTTCATTATTGAAATATTTAGTTAGCAAGTTTGTTTATTATTTAATTTCCCAAAATTTGGTTAATTTCTCAACTTAATTATTAATCCGAGTACCAAATTTTTTCATAATTTGAGTTTTTAAAATTTATTACCTAGATTATTTAAAATTTAGAAGTTCTATATTATTACTATTCAGTGTTTAATTGAGATCGGGGTATTAAATTTCCCTTCCATCAATCTCTTCATATGCTCTGCTTCCTTTATCCTAGTTCCCATGCTCTCTATTCTGGTTTATTTGACTCCATCTCAAGCATAGAGTAGCTTATTCAGAGGCTGGCATTTGCTTGGTATTAACTATGGCTAATGTATTCCTCTTTGGTTGACCATGAAAAAACTGAAGGAAATTTTCCTTCCCTTCTATATTTTGCCTCGGTATAGAAAGAATAGCAAATAGTTTGTACTGTACAACTCATAAGATTTTGTCTTTCCAAGAGTTTCCTCAATGCCACCACTTAACAAGCGTGACAGTAACTTTTAATTAATCAGATTGTACTTCGATTTTTACCCCCCTTCACTATCGATTGCGCGTTGGGTTTTTATAAATTGGTGTAGTGGTCTTTAGTTTAGTGTCAATTTACTGATTGCTATGTTTGAATTTCCTACATTCTCCATAAATTTCCTGTCTTTCACGTTCTTGGGTACATCTTGTACCATGTAACCTACTATATACCTTGGTTTGCTATGTTACTTCATCACACAATATATGCATTTCTTTTACCATAGCTTTTCAGTTGAATTCACATTTCATTAATTCATATATTCGATCTCTACTTGAGTCATTACAATAATTGTTATTCCCCATAATCTTACATAAATAGGATTGAAGATAAAATCTCATTCGCATGGTTATTTCTAATATATTCATTATTGTCATAAAAATTCTTTTTACCCGTATTAATCTTAATTCCTTGCGCATCAATTAATTTAAATCTGGCTCACTTTTGAATTGAATTCCTATTATTATTTGTCTATTCATTTATTATTTTTACAGTTGTATTTAGATTAACTACCTCAATATAACCTTAAGTTCTCATTTGCTCACAATATTCCTTTCATTGATTACTATCTTATCACTTAAATGATCATAATTTCTTAATTCCTTTGATGACAGCAAGGCATATTTCATTGTACTATTTATTACATTCTACTTTAATAAACAATTATTAAATCACCTGTGTCCTAGGCCGGGGTATTACATGGTACAAGTCAGGCAACTCAAAACATTGGATCCAAAGTGTTAGGAATGTATGAAATGACCTAGCTCCAATTTCTTATGCAATAATTGAACACATCCTATTTTAATTAATATGTGACATTTGTAATTTTATGACATTATGTTTAATTTTGTTAATCTGATGTAGCCTTGATAAAATTTTAAGAATTATCATTATGATGAAGATCTTGATAATGAGAGTCAAATTTTTTATATTTAATCTAAAATTGTTCTTGATCGTAGGATTATTAAATAGGGCTTTAATGATATAAGTAGATCAATATATATGTGATGGTCTTTATAAGACAGAGATTAGTTATTTTTATTAATTAAATTACATATATAAATGGTACATATGGAGATATGACCATTGAACCGATTCAATAGATAATTTTTAATGATCAAAATTATCAATAAACTGTCAATAACATATTCACTTGAAGAACGCAATGTAATAGTTTCCTCTGACCTGAGATCAACATTGTAATTGACTTGTTATTTATTATTCATCGATACTAGACATCTAGTACCTTAAAGCAATAGTTGAAAAGATGTTGGATATAATTAAATATAATATAATAGTTTTTTCTTACCTGAGATTAACATGGTAATTGACAAGTTATTTATTATATATCGATACTAGATACTTAGTATCTTAAAGCAATAGTTGAAAGGATGTTGGATATAATTAAATACATAGAGAATTAATGACTAATCAAGATGAAATCTGTCAACTCTTGACAATGAGTTTAAGTTTTATATTATCATTAATTATAAATGACTTAATTAAGACATTAGCCATGGCAGATGAATGAAGAAGAAAAGAGTTTTTTTTTATGTTATTCACTTGTCATTTATAATTGGCATGAAACATAGTTGCCAACCTATTAGGATTTGACATATTAATCATATTTTAGGGTTGACCCAGAGCTATAATAACAGAAAGAAATATTATATTATTATTCTGCGGATTTTTGATAGTAATGATTTACTTTATGTTATTCGGTTATCAATGAGTGTTGTTGGACGTCAACCTTAATTAGTAAATTGGTTTGATCAATCTGCTACCGCTTTAGTATTAAATTTATAGGGTCGTACACTAACGGGTGTTCTAAGCTTTGCTGATAGATTAAATATGTTATTATTTAATAATTAAATTAGAAAATTTAATTATTTAAAAAATAATATTTTTAGTTCAAATGAGATATTATTATATTCTCTGCTAGCATTAAAAATATAATTAATATTATTAAAGGTAAATTAATTTTTTTGTGTTTAGAATAGAAAAATTAATCAATTAATAATTTATGGATAAAACTATATATTAATTTATTATATATATATAATTGTTATTTATATTTAAATAATAGTAATAATAAGATTCACCAATTTTGTCAAAGAAGTAGACACCAACCATTTTTTGTCAAAAATGGAGGTGCCTAATTAAGGGGATTGTCAAAAATGGAGGTGCCTAATTTAGGACATTGTCAAAAGTGGAGGTGCCTAAATTTGGGAAATTGTTAAAGTCAAAAATGGAGGTGCCTAATTTATTGACTAATTTCACCAACCCATGTTTTTGAAGCCTATATAAACCCATCCACTTCATTTGGAAGATACACCTCAAAAATTGAAGAAGTAAAGAGAAGAGAGTGTCTTTGAGAGAATTTTGTGAGGAAAAATTCTTGTTCATAATTGAGTGAGGGTTGTGAGTGTTTGTAAACACATTGTATTTTCTCCTTAATAGAAGTCTGCAGCAGCTCCGGAGACGTAGGCATAATTGGCCGAACTCCGTTATCAAATTCTGTGTTATTATTCCGCATTTATTTTCGCTCTCTTACTAATCTGGTCTAAGGGAATAGAGTGGTAATCACCATAATATCCCAACAACTGGTATCAGAGCTTTGGGTGATAAATTCTGTCAATTTTTGCAAAGTTACTATTCACGTGAATAGTGAATTTCGTGAATAGTAAAATTTTATCGGCAGTTTCGATTTGTCGACAAAGGTGTCCTAGTACACGGTGGTTCGCAGAAATAGTCAGAAACGATCCAAAGGAGTCCAAATTCGAGTGGGAGCGATGGCTGCAGATGAAGGAAAAGTGAGAATTGAAAAGTTCGACGGTGCGGACTTTGGCTTCTGGAAGATGCAGATTGAAGATTATCTGTACCAGAAAAAGTTATATCAACCTCTCTCAGGAATAAAGCCAGAAGGCATGAAGGATGAAGAATGAAATCTTCTCGACAGACAAGCCCTTGGAGTTATTCGATTGACATTATCACGAAATGTTGCTTTCAACATCGCCAAAGAAAAGACCACAGCAGGTCTAATGGCGGCTCTCTCCAACATGTATGAAAAGCCATCAGCTTCAAACAAAGTTCATTTGATGAAGCGGTTATTCAATTTGCAAATGGCAGAAGGGGCATCAGTGGCCCAACACCTGAATGAATTCAACACAATCACAACCCAGTTGAGTTCCGTAGAAATTGAATTCGATGCTGAAATTCGGGCTTTGATTCTCTTATCATCTCTACCAGATAGTTGGAATGCTACCGTTACAGCGGTTAGCAGTTCATCGGGAAAAACCAAATTGAAATTCGATGATGTTCGGGATCTGGTGTTGAGTGAAGATATTCGACGAAGAGAATTGGGTGAAGCATCTACCTCTTCAGCTTTACACGCAGAATCTAGAGGGAGAACTTTAGAAAAAAGTTCATATCGTGGCAGATCAAAATCTAGAAGAGACAAATCTAGATCGGGGAAGAAAGATTTCAAGTGTTATAACTGCGGCAAGAAGGGTCATTTTAAGAAAGATTGCCGAGCACCAAAGAAAGATAGCGGTGCACAGGGATCTGCAAATGTGACCGAGGAAGCAGGTGATGCCATGATTCTAAGTGTCAACAGTCCAATTGAATCATGGATTTTAGATTCTGGGGCATCTTTTCACGCTACCCCATGCCAAGAAATCATGGAGAACTACGTCAATGGTGATTTCGGGAAGGTTCATCTAGCTGATGATGAAACCTTAAAGATCGTAGGAAAAGGGGACGTCCGATTAAAGTTGTCAAATGGGAATACCTGGAAGCTGCAAGGAGTGAGACATATTCCTAGTCTTAAAAGGAATTTGCTCTCTGTAGGACAACTTGATGAAGATGGTTATGGTACAACCTTCAAAAGCGGTGAATGGAAGATTACCAAAGGAGCACTCGTCATTGCCCGTGGTAAGAAGACTGGCACTCTCTATGTAACCTCAAACTTAGAGAATGTTATTTCAGTAGCAGATGCAGATGAAAAATCAAACCTATGGCACCAAAGGCTTGGCCATATGAGCGAGAAAGGGATGAAGACGCTTTTGTCAAAAGGAAAATTGCCGGAACTGAAAAGTATCGATGTCGGCCTATGTGAAGATTGTATCTTTGGAAAACAAAAGAAGGTCAGTTTTTCAAAGATTGGCAAGACACCCAAGGCAGAAAAATTAGAGTTGGTCCATACCGATGTATGGGGACCGTCTCCAATTCCATCTCTTGCAGGCTCATTGTATTACGTCACATTCATTAACGATTCAACAAGAAAGGTATGGGTGTATTTTCTGAAGAAGAAATCAGAAGTCTTTGATACATTCAGAAAATGGAAGGCCATGGTAGAAAATGAAACTGGTTTGAAAGTCAAGCGATTGAGGTCTGACAATGGAGGAGAGTACAGAGATAGAAGATTCAGAGAATTTTGCGCAAACAGCGGAATCAAGATGGAGAAAACAGTTCCCATGACACCGCAGCAGAATGGTGTAGCTGAGCGCATGAACAAAACTCTGAATGAACGTGCCAGAAGCATGAGGATACATGCTGACTTGCCCAAGAATTTATGGGCTGAAGCTGTCAACACCGCTGCCTACCTAATCAACCGTGGGCCTTCAGTACCTTTAGATGGTGAAATACCAGAGGAAGCATGGAGCAAAAAAGAGGTAAACCTTTCACACTTAAGAGTGTTTGGTTGTATCTCTTACATACATATAGATTCTGCTGGAAGAAGTAAATTGGATGCCAAGTCAAACAAATGTGTCTTTGTTGGATATGGTGGTGATGAGTTCGGTTACCGATTTTGGGATTATGAAAATCACAAGATCATTAGAAGCCGGGATGTCATATTCAATGAGAATGTAATGTACAAAGACAGATTAAATGCAGAATCAAATAGCTCCAAGATAGATGTTGAAAATAAGGAATTTGTTGAGTTCGAGGATATTTCTGGAAATGATGTTCAGAATAGTCCTGAAGTAGAGGAGCCAAGCATGCCGGAATTGAGGCGCTCCTCCAGAATTACAAGACCAATCCAACGTTACTCGCCTTCTTTGCATTACTTGTTGCTGACAGACAATGGTGAACCAGAGTGCTACAATGAAGCAATACAAGTGGAGGATTCAATCAAGTGGGAGTCTGCCATGAAAGATGAGATGGACTCACTCATGTCAAATCATACATGGGAATTAGTTGAACTACCACAAGGCAAGAAAGCACTCCACAACAAGTGGATTTATAGGATCAAAGAAGAGCATGATGGAAGTAAACGCTACAAAGCAAGATTGGTTGTAAAAGGTTTTCAACAAAAGGAAGGTATTGACTATACTGAAATTTTCTCTCCAGTCGTGAAGCTTACGACAATCAGACTGGTATTGAAAATTGTAGCCGCAGAAAATTTACATCTTGAACAATTAGATGTAAAGACAGCATTCCTTCATGGAGATTTGGAGGAAGAGATCTACATGAAGCAACCAGAAGGATTCATTAAGGCAGACAAGAAAAATCTAGTGTGCAAGTTGAAGAAGAGTTTATATGGTCTGAAACAAGCTCCTAGACAGTGGTACAGAAAGTTTGATAGTTTTATGAGCAGCGGCGGTTTCACAAGATGCCAAGCAGATCATTGTTGCTACATCAAGAAGTTTGACAATAGCTTTATTATTTTATTGTTATACGTCGATGATATGCTCGTTGCAGGTTCAGACATGCAAGAGATTAAAAATTTAAAGCAGAAATTGTCAAAACAGTTTGCAATGAAAGATCTGGGTGCTGCAAAGCAGATTCTTGGAATGAGGATCAAGAGAGACATGAAGTCGGGGACTTTGATGTTATCACAGGCTGAGTACATAACCAAAGTACTAGCCAGATTCAACATGCAAGATGCTAAATCAGTGAGCACACCTTTAGGTGTTCATTTCAGACTCTCCAAAGAACAGTCACCGAAGACTGAGGAGGAACGTGCACACATGACGAAGGTGCCATATGCCTCAGCAATTGGGAGTTTGATGTATGCCATGGTTTGTACCAGACCAGATATTGCTCAAGCAGTGGGAGCTGTTAGCAGGTACATGAATAATCCAGGCAAGGCACACTGGGAAGCAGTCAAATGGATTCTCAGATATCTTCGAGGTACCACAGATAAGGCGCTTTGTTTTAAAAGTGGAGATAGGACACTAGCAGGTTATGTGGATGCTGACTTAGCTGGAAATGTTGACGTTAGAAAGAGCACTACAGGGTATGTCTATACTCTAGGAGGTACCGCAGTGAGCTGGGTCTCTCAATTACAGAAGATAGTTGCTCTCTCCACAACTGAAGCAGAATATGTCGCTGTCACGGAAGCCAGCAAAGAAATGGTTTGGCTCCAAGGTTTCTTGGAGGAGTTGGGCAAGAAGCAAGAAAACAATATCTTGCATTGTGACAGTCAGAGTGCCATACATCTAGCGAAGAATCCATCTTTTCATGCCAGAACGAAGCACATACAGTTGCGGTATCACTTTATCAGGTCACTTCTGGAAGATGAGATTTTAAAACTTGAGAAGATTAGTGGAACTCAAAATCCGGCAGACATGTTGACGAAGACGGTGACTATTGATAAACTGAAGCTGTGCTCAGCTTCAGTTGGCCTATACTAGTATCAAGGTCGTAGAAGAGCTGTTGCATTGATCAAGGTGTGAAGACAGATTGAAATCAGTCTTCAAGTGGGAGATTGTCAAAGAAGTAGACACCAACCATTTTTTGTCAAAAATGGAGGTGCCTAATTAAGGGGATTGTCAAAAATGGAGGTGCCTAATTTAGGACATTGTCAAAAGTGGAGGTGCCTAAATTTGGGAAATTGTTAAAGTCAAAAATGGAGGTGCCTAATTTATTGACTAATTTCACCAACCCATGTTTTTGAAGCCTATATAAACCCATCCACTTCATTTGGAAGATACACCTCAAAAATTGAAGAAGTAAAGAGAAGAGAGTGTCTTTGAGAGAATTTTGTGAGGAAAAATTCTTGTTCATAATTGAGTGAGGGTTGTGAGTGTTTGTAAACACATTGTATTTTCTCCTTAATAGAAGTCTGCAGCAGCTCCGGAGACGTAGGCATAATTGGCCGAACTCCGTTATCAAATTCTGTGTTATTATTCCGCATTTATTTTCGCTCTCTTACTAATCTGGTCTATGGGAATAGAGTGGTAATCACCATAATATCCCAACAAATTTATCGTCACCGTGGCCAAGGATCAATGATGACTAGTGTTAAAATACAAGACAAGTTTTTTTTTTTTACAAGAATTTTAAAGTGTTACAATTTTTGCCACTCGTCGATTTTCCTATACCAAGCAACGTGATTCATTTTTCATGCTCAATACGTGGCCAGGCATGGACATATATTTATTTGTGCATAAATTTAATGCACAAATGCTTTTCTAGGTGGCATGTAAGAGCCGTCAATCATTACAACTTCATCGCCACCGTTTTATAAATATATACATATTTATATATATTTTCTTTGGCAACATAACAGTGATATATACCTATGTTTGATAATATTAAGGAAAAATTTGAATTTTTAATTATAAAAAATAAAAAATTAAGAAAACCTTAATGTCACAAAAATTTATCCAATTTTAAGTTAGAATTTTAGAAAAAATTTCTAGCTTAAGGTTATATTTTAATTTGCTTGCAAGTACATTTATCAAATAGTTAATAGCAGAGCTCAGTCTCGCTGTGGATACGCATAGAGACTTCATATAATCGAAAGTTTTTGAATATCAAAAATTTATTTTTATGTATATTTTAAATATGTTTTTCAACATACATACATAAAAAATTTTAATCGTAAATAGATTTATTCTAGACTTTCGATGTATGTTATGAACATTGAAAAATCCATCTTTGGTATCAGAGCTATAGATTTTGCATTTAGACTATATTTGAAGAGTTCAAATATTGATTAAAATATATTTTGTTTGGATATTCTTTAAAATTTTATTTTATTGTGAATAAAATAATATAGTGAAATATTGTCTTATTGAGAATAAGATAATAATTAAAAAAGAATTTCCAAACAAATCTTTAACATGCTATGTTATATGTATATATATATATGTATATGTAGTTTTTATGTTTTATATATGGGCTTAAATGATTTTAGTATAATTGCTATGCATAATTATTTAATTTCCAAAAGGTGTAAAAATATATGATATTAGGCATATTATATATTTTAATAAATTCTATTTATATATGATGTAAATATTTATTTCTATTATTTTAATACATGTGATGTATAAGTGATTTGATCACCGTGTTATTAAAAATATGTTTTAATAATAAGTTTTTCCGTTTTAAAAAATTGAGTTCTTAAAATAATAAAATATAAGATATTATTTTATTTAGCTTTCCATCAAAATAAATACTTTTATTTATTTTTTATTTATAAGGAGCGGCCTGATAACCAAAAGCCTTGTAGTTCAAGAGTAAAGTAAAATTATGTAATATCCTCATTTGTGGTCTAGAAGTTTTGATTATGTTATTGTTATTGTTGTTGTTGTTGTTGGTTTAAATTGAGAAAAGGAAAGTATATGTATATGTGTTTTGGGAAGAAATAGGGTTTAGAGACAAGTTTATATGTTGTGTATATGGTGATATATATAACATATAAAATGGTCAAAGAGAGAGAGTCAATGCAAGAGGAGATTTTTATATGGCATGTGAAATTACTTAATTGGGTTTATAAGAGACAAAAGCTAAGTTAAGTGATGAGGGGTATATGAGTAATTGCTTGAAATGAAATGCATGGTGGAGATTAAAAGAAGAAAAGGTGTTTGACTTGTGCATTTTTCTTCTTTCTTTCTTGAAGTGGCCGGCTCTCCAAATAGCAAAGGGAAAGGGAGGTGTTCTTGAGGCAAGAAGTAAATTGAAGAAGGAATCAAGGGTGTTGGTTAGAGATTTGTGGAAATTCTTCATTTAAGGTAAGTAATTTCTTGTTTTCTTTTATTAATTTTGAAGTTGTGGCTAAGGTGTATTGTGAATTGTTGAGTTGATGATTTGGTGTGTTTGATATGTGTTTACAAGTGTTAAAGTTGATTGTTAGTTAAAAGATTGAATTGAGGTTGGTTTGGTTGTGAAGGTTGTAAGTTTAAATGGATTTTGATAGTGGAAGTTCAAGTGTAAAGTTGGTTTTAGAGTTTGAGATGGTATGTGTTTAAATGATTTGGTTGATGTGTTTTAATAAGGAATATTGTGTTAAACATGTAGAATTTGTGTTTAGAACATTGATTTCATTCATTTGAAACATGTTATATGGTGTTTGATGAGTTTGAGTGCAATTGGAGGAGAGTTGTACATATTAGGGTTTGTGTTTTGGGAGACACGGCCAAAAGCAATGTGAGACACGGCCAAGCCAAGGGATTTTGGGCGTGTTGGATTAGTTTCTGGGTGACATGGCCGTGTTCCCAAGCCGTGTTAGCTACTGTGAGTTTTGGTTTAAGAGACACGGCCACAAGCTTGGCCGTGTCCCTTGCCCGTGTTGCTTACTGTCCAAGTGGGTTGAGTGACACGGCCATAAGCTTAGCCGTGTCCCTCAAGTGGCTGCCCGTGTCCCTCAAATGTGTGGGTTAGGGTTTTTATACTTTGTTCTATTTGCATTGTTTTGGTCCTTTTAAGGTAAGTTGGTACCTTAACCTAAACCTAAACACATTTAAACAATGATTGACCTAAACAAATGCATATGGAAGATCTTAAAGCTATGAATGATATAAATTATTCTTTGCCCTAATTGCATTGTGGAGATTGAACAATGTTATGTTATGCATTGTGAATGGTTATGTGTTTCATGAATAATGTATATTGAAATGTTATATCAAAGATGCTATGATGATTCAAATAAGAGGTGAAATGTGATGTAAAGCCATTGTGATTGGCTATGATGATGATATTGGAAGAAAGAAGGCATGTTTGCCTAAATGTGATGAGAATTTGAGAATGGAAATGGTAACTATATAATAAATGAATTGTTTGTTTAACATGTTATTCAGTTTCAGAGTTCTGGATTTGGGTGGCATGCCTAAGATATATGATTTGTAACAGTCTTGCCGGGTTGAGGATCTCCTCATATGTGTTGAGTTGATGGTCCAAGAGACTGGGTCTGTTACACTATGAGAATTGTGAATATGAGATATATGATTTGTAACAGTCTTGCCGGGTTGAGGATCTCCTCATATGTGTTGAGTTGATGGTCCAAGAAACTGGGTCTGTTACACTATCCATGGATAGAGATACATGTATATATATTGCCTACGGGCGTGATTATTGTGATTATGAACCAAAGCAGTAACTCTGAACTCTGAATATCGTATTAAATACTTGTTGGTCCCATAGGTGTCAAGGTTATATGAATGTCCTAAATAATGTTATGAATTAATGAAATGAGATGTTGTTTATTGAGTATGATTGATTAATGTTGAAATGTGGTATGCTCATATGACTATGATTTGTGAAATGCATAATTATGTGGTTAACTTGATATTTATGATGTTGATCTTATCAATAACATATGTGGCATTGCATTACATTAAAGCATACCATTAGCATGTTTTATCTTACTAAGCCGTTGGCTTAGCGCGATAGTGTTTAATCGCGCAGGTAATAGAGTTGATAGAGGTGAACCCGAGAGTTCATCAAGACCAAGTGAGAGTAGACCTTGAAGAGTTGATTTTGGGAACTTAAAGATCAGAGGAGATTTGCCAATCATGTATAACTCTTTTATATTTTGTAAAGATTTTGTTTATATTGTAAATATATATGTAATGATAAATATGTACTCAAATGTTTTCATATGTGTAAATATTTTATAACTTCCGCTGTGTACTACTTAAATATATTTATATATCTATAATGTATATTGAGAAAGATGATGGTATTATATAAAAATGTTTTGAATATTGATGAAAAGCCGTAGCACTCCTATGATCGGTGCACATATGCTATATTGTGGTGTTGTAGTGTGTGTGTACTGAATGTGGGGGTGTTACAAATTATTTATTGAATATGATGTGTATTTGAAAAAGAATTGTTCAATCTTATACTAAACGCTTGGATTACCCACGGGGATATAAATTTTGATTAATTCTTTATCATTGTGTGATGGATGAACTCAAGTATGCCAATAGAAGCGACCTAACAACTAGAGGACTATTGAGCATGGAGAGTTATTTAAGGAAATTACATAAAAATGAAATTGATAAAAGTACCTGTAACATCCTCTGACAATTCTTATATAAAAACTATCAGAGAATGTTATTCAATATACTGTTCATGCTCCAATCAATTCAGAAAACTCTCATCATAAATAAAATTATATATTATAATACAATATCCATATCACAACACTTATAGATCCAACATTTAGACCAATTTTCAATATCTCCAATAATCCGAATAGAAATTATAAATCAGATAAACTTTATAAGTTCATCAAATCAAATAAATAAACAATACATTTTTTTCAATATACTCATTCACTAGAATCTCAAACTTCATTCTCTAACTACATATATCCTCTTATGTTTACACATTTATACAATCTCTCAAATGGCCAAACTGAAGTATCTATATACCTTTTATAACTTACGAATACAATAAACACAAGATCTTCATCTGTTCTTAACTTGCTCTGATGTCCTGATACCTGCGTGTCAGAAAATAATTCTAACACGCTAAGCAAAGCTTAGTGGTGCTTGTATATACATATTTTATCACTTAATATTAAAGAAATATATTTATGAAAATATAGTAATAACACTTAGTTTTATGGAGTATTTCAATATATTAATTCATTTCAGTAATAAATCAACATACCATGCTGATTATACAAAATAATAACTATCCCTGCATAAAAGTTATCAATAATACACTACTTTCAGTATTGCAGCTTGTCTCATTAAGAATCATTATTCAATATTTGCTTTCTCATTTGATAACATTGTTCACAATACATTATTTTGTTTTTCAATAATTCTTCCTTTTCAAGTTCACATATAGGATCATTTTATTCAATCTATACTTTTCAGCATTTACATCTATTACTATACTTTAGAGCACTTTGTATCTCACATCATGTTATACACTTTCAATCATTTGATATACTTTGGAGCACTTTGTATCTCACAGCATTATATACACTTTCAATCATTTGATTAACTCAATACATTGAGCATAACATTTCCAT
Organism: Garcia nutans; assembly: GCA_947685225.1. Lineage (NCBI taxonomy): Eukaryota > Viridiplantae > Streptophyta > Magnoliopsida > Malpighiales > Euphorbiaceae > Garcia > Garcia nutans. The sequence continues at coordinate 12,840,987 of CANTUV010000002.1, read as the reverse complement.
TACGTTCATTAGAACTTTCACGTGTAAGCATTAACATATTTATTACCAATCACTTTTACACTGGAACACAATACTTCAATTTTAAGTACTTGACTTATCTATGATTTTACATTTCTTTCATTAGTCACACTACCATGTTCACATATATTTTCATTAATTATGCCCATACATACTAAACTTAGATCATAATTTTGGATAACATGTTAATGTAGCAATCTCAAGAATTTATAATGGCAATTATGCCCACTTTCACTGATAACACAATGTGTCCACTAAAGGCACGAGGTGCCCAGTATCACTGTGGCTATCCATCCTTTGGTTAGCCATTCAATCCAAAGCTAGATATAAATTTAGTATGATTTGGGCAATTCATTAATTTTGATGAACACTACATTGTTTATTTCATTTCATTGGTACTATACTCTTATCAACATTTGATATATGTGTGTCACTTGTCTAAAGTTTATCACTCGTTTTCATACGTTTAACACATTAACACAAAAGTATGGACTATACACATATTAGTCTCATGTTATTGATTAACACTTGTTTATATAAACACTCACTTGTTTATATAAGCACTTGTTTATATCATTTCACTTGTTTATACCATGATCTTGATACATTACTCTTAGCAACATTTAGTATGATATATATTTGTCACTTATCTAAAGTTTCTCACTCTTTTTCATGCATTTAACACATACACATGAAGTCTCAATACAATTATTCACATATTAGTCTCATACTAGGCCCGTAGATCACAAATTACAAGCCAAAAATATTGTTTAGGTACCCCACGGCCGTGGCATCTCAACCCCAAGCCCGTGGGATCCAAAATAAAACTGTAAAATAAGTTTGAAGACCCCACGGTCGTGGCCTCAAGGGCCACGGTCGTGGCATCTAAAACTCTTCTATTCTCTCCAATTTCTTTGAAGAAACATCATCACTTTCAATCCTACGATCGTGGCACTCAAGGGCCACGGTCGTGGCATTGATTTTGGGACTGTTTTCGGAGTAAAATCATGTATTCTGCACTTTTAACTTCATTAAACACAATCATATTGAAGATCTAAGATAATAATTGATCAAACTCAATATTTTGACATAAAAAGTGTTCATATCAAATACCTTCACTTAATTAAACTTTTAACCATTTCATATGGATAAAAACATGATCAAATCCTTCACTTCTCATCAATATATCTTTATACATAACTTAATCAATCAATTAAATCATTTAAACTTGTAAAAAGTCATATTTTTATAAAATATAAATCAAAAGCACATACCTTGTTGATAATCATCACTTTTCCAACTTAATCTTAAGTTTTGATTCAACTCATGGAAAGAAGGAAGAAGAAAGAAGTGAAGATGATGATGATGGCGTGGAGAGAAGAAGAAATCAGAAACTTCTCCACACTCACACACATATGCACATATATATATATATATATTTAATCTAGTGAGGGTAGGCTCATAATAACTATGGTGCACCCTCATTCTTAACCGTTGATTTTAAATCGAGGTTTAATCTCGTAAAACAGTAAAAATACTCTTTTCAGTAAAGTTTGAAGCTACACAATGTACTATTCTTTACATGTAGCATTTATCCATCACACTTTTGTCACTATACACTATACATTTTTCAATATTTATTAAAATGTCCCTGATTAAAATCTTGACCATTACAGTACCTACCTTTGAAATATGTGTAAGAAACAACTTGATTTCCAAGGTGCTCATTCATATTATTAAAGGATTCCTTTACTCCACTAAATGAAAATAGAGATTTCTTAAACTATTATAGGATTATATGTTTGATTTAGCGGAAATATCATTAAGACTAAAGTTCTTACCTTTATGATATATATATATATATATGTTCTTTTATTATTATGTTTTTCTTTTCTTATGAATTATAGATTTCTCAACATATCTTCTATATCACTATGGGGCATACTTGATGTCAACAGATTGGTTAGACCCAATTTTGATGATTGGTACCATAATTTGAGAATTGTTCACATGTATGAAAAGCTTATATATATGAATTATAAGCCTACAAAGAAGTCCCATCTAAGGATGATGCTGGGGCTACTAAGGATTATTAGAATTACTTGGAAGAATGTCTCACTGTCAAATGCATCATTCTTACTTCTATGAGTTTAAAACTCCATAGGAAACATCAAGATATGGATCCACCTCCAATCATCGAACATCTTAAGAAGATGTATGGTGCTCAAAGCAAGACAACTAGATACCAGCTATCTAAGACTCTATTTGGACTTAAATTGACTACTGTGAACTCTCCAATAGGATCCCATGTTCTAAAGATGATTAATCTTATTAAAGAACTTGAGAAGTTAGGATGAACACTAGGCAAGGAGTTATCTCAAGATTTGATCTTGCAGTCATTATTTTAATCCTCTTCACAATTCATTATTAATTTCAATATGAATAAAATGGATTGTGATCTTCATGAGATTCATAATATGCTGATTGATTATGAGAATAAACTTGTACCTGAGAAGAAGAAAAGAACTATCATGTTGGTTGGTAACTCTTCTTATAGGAGGGGTATAGGTAAAAATAAATGAAAAAGGAAGAATACTATGCCTAAGGGTTGTATGACCAAGACCAAAGGTAGAGTAGTCAAACTTAACCAATCTGACACTGAGTGTTTCTTCTGCAAGAAGAAAGGATATTAGAAGAGAAACTGCAAGGAGCATCTTGCATCTCTTAAAGAAAAGAAATAAGGTAAGACTTTCATGAAAAAATTTTTCATGATTTCTTTAACTGTTACTGATTCTTCTCTGTAGGTATTAGATACTGGCAGCAGTTTTAACATCTACAATGTGTTACAGGGACTATAGATAAGTAGAAGGTTAAGAAATGAGAAATTAATCTATAAGTTGGAAGTGGTGCAAGAATTATACCCCTAGTTATAGGATCAATTTATCTATTAATGTCTATGGGCAAAATACTTGTATTGGAGGATTGTTATTATGTTCCTAAGTTTGTATCAAACATAATATCAGTTTCTATTTTAAATAAATGCGGTTTTCATTTTATTCTAGATAATGATATTTGCTCTATTTATTATGGTGATGATTTATATGCAAATGGTTGTCTCCAATATGGTATTTATGTCTTACCTAATATGATAACTAATTCAATTATGCATGTTTCTAATCTTAAGAGAAAAACATATGTTTAAGTTAATCACAAATACCTTTGGCATTGTAGGCTTGCTTATATTGGTGAGAGAAGAATTCATAAGTTGCACAAGGAAGGTTACCTTGACAAGCATGATTATGAATTATATCTAACTTGCGAATCTTGTCTCAAAGGAAAAATAACTAAATCTCCATTTATTGGAAGTGGAGAAAGAGCCTCTGAATTATTGGGTCTAATTCACATAGATATTTGTGGCCTAATGAGAATTCAGTCCAAAGGAGAATATTCTTACTTTTATCACCTTCACTGATGATATTCAAGATTTGGATTGTGTATCTTATGAAACATAAGTTTGAGTCTTTCGAAATGTTTAAAAGATTTCATAGTGAAGTTGAGAAACAGACCTGTAAAAGTATCAAAACACTGATAGAGGTAGAGAGTATCTTAGTGATGATTTTACTGGATGTCTCAAAGACAATGAGATTCATTCTTAGTGGACATCTCCTGGAATACCTCAACATAATGGTGTGTCTGAAAGAAGAAATTGAACATTATTAGATATGGTGAGATCTATGATGGGGTTCACTGATCTTCCAATAAACTTTTTGGGATATACTTTGGAAACAGCAGTATACTTATTGAATAAAGTTCCCACTAAATCTATCTCTACGACACCATATGTAATATCCCCATATATGCCCTAGAAGTTTTGAATGTTGTTGTTGTTGTTGTTTTAAAAATCGAATTGAATGTATATGTTATGTGATAAGAAAAGAAATTGGAAAGAGAATGCTTGTGTATATGTGTTTTGGGTAAGAAAGAGGGTTTAGAGAAAAGTGTATATGTTGATTATATTGTAATATATATAACATATAAATTGGTCAAATGAAGAGTCAAGGGGGGAAGAGATATTTATCTTGTTGAGTATGAAATTACATTAATGGGCATATAAGAGACAAGAGGTTAGTTAAATGGTTAAGGGTATTAAAGCAATTTTCTTTTGGAAATCACTTGGTGGAGATTTAAGGAGAAATTGACTTTGTTTCTTCATCATTTTCTCTTCTTCTTGTTGGTAGTGGCCGGCTCCTCCAAAGACAAAAGAAAACTAGAGAGCTAGAGAGGTGTTTGAGGTTCTAAACTCAAATTGAAGGAAGATTAAGTGATCAAGTGTTGATTCAAGAAGTTTTTAACTAAGGTAAGTTCTTTTCTTTGATTTCTTTATTCTTTTGAAGTGGTATATGAAGTGAATTAGGGTTTGTTGATTAGTTGATGATAGGTGTTTGTGATGTGTTTTCAAGTGTTAAAATTGGTGTTAAGTTAAGAGTTTAAAAAGGTATTGATGTTGGAAGTGGTGGATGTTGATTTTGAAGGATGGAGAAGGATGTTGGTTTTAGGGTTTTGGAATGGTTTGTATTTAAATGTGATGTTAATGTGTTGTTAAAGTGATTATTGTGATGTTTATGTAAGATATGTGTTTATATCATTGATTGTGTTCATTTGAATGAGATGATTGTTGTGCAAAAAGTATGGAAATGCAATTGAAAGAGTGTTGGTTTTTGGGTTAGGGTTTTGATCATGAGTGACACGGCCAAAAGCAAAGAGAGACATGGCCAAGTCATGGAAATTTTGGCCGTGTTGGGTTGATTTTTAAGAGACACGGCCGTGTCCCATGCCAGTGTCTGTCACTGCCAAAATTAAGTTGAGAGACACGGCCACAAGCTTGGTCGTGTCCCTCAAATGTGTTGGCTACTGTTTTTTATTTTTGTTCTTTTTGTATGGTTTTGATTCTTCAAAGATATTTTTGATACTTAAACCTAAACATAAACACTTTAAATATACTTCAAAGATAAGAATGACCTAATCAATATATGTGGAACATACATTCATTGATGTTGAGATTGTAGCATACATTTGTTGATATTGATGATACATATGAACAATGTTAGGCTATATGCATTGTGAATGGTAATGTGGTATGTACTTTGAAATGTTGTATCAATGATGTTATATGATTAATATGAATTGAGATATTGTTTGATTTGAGGCCATTGTGATTGGCTATGATGATTCAATTAAAAGATATATGGCATGTTTGCCTAATTGATGAGAATTGAGAATGGAAATGATAACTAAATAATAAATGAATTGTGTGGCTAATGTGTTATTCCATTTTCAGAGTTTGTTTTTGGTGGCATGCCTAATAAGTGTAACAATCTCTTGAAGTTAGGTTGGATTGAATCCTTGAAGCCTAATTGAGATGTTACCACCCTTGAAGCTAGGTTGGGTTGGTTCTTGAAGCCAAGTTGGGTTGAAGCTTAGCATGCTTTGCTCCCCTTGAAGCTTGGTTGAACCTAATCCTTGAAGCCTAGTTGGGTATATGATATTGATAAATGTGATAACAAAACCAAAACATTAACTCTGAAAATTGAATGGCATATTAGTGTGTTTTGGGCCCATGCTTGTCTTTGTTTAATATGATTCATGAATGGTAAAATGATTAACTAATGAGATATATAAAAGGATGTTGACGTGTGATATGTACATATATTGTGGTTTATGGAATGTAAAAGTATGTTGCTAGCTTTACATCTATGATGTTGTTCTTATTAATAAATTGTGTGGCATTGCATTGCACTAATGCATAACATTAGCATGATTTGTCTTACTAAGCCGTTGGCTTAGCGCGATAGTGTTTGATCGCGCAGGTAATAGAGTTGAACCCGAGAGTTCATCGAGACTGAGTGAGAGTAGACCTTGAAGAGTTGATTTTGGAAACTTAAAGATAAGAAGAGATTTGCCAATCATGTACTACTTCTTTATATTTTGAAAAGTAATATTTATAATGTAAACATATGCACATTTGTAAATATGGATTTAAATGTTTCTTATATGTAAATATTTTATAAATTCCACTGCGTATTAACTAAATGTATCTATATATTTATTTTGTTTTGTATTACAAGTAACTACCATTTTTTTTATATTAAGAAAATCCGTAGCATCCCTATGTTTAGTGCATGTATACTACATTGTGGTGTTTGTAGTGTGCATGTATTGAATGTGGGGGGTGTTACACCATATGAGATATGGAAAGGATGTAAGCCAAGCCCTAAGACATATTAGAATTTGGGATTGTCCAGCTTATGTTAATTGTAACATCCAAATATTTTAAATATTATTAAAAAAATTAATTTGAAGGTTAATCAAAGTATTATGAAAGGTATAAATGTAGTATATACCTAATATATATGTAACATCCAGAATTTTTATACATTAATTAAATTAAAATTAAATTTGGTAAATTAAATAAATAATGGAAAAATGAATGAATTTAAGTGAAAAATTAGAATATATATGTGAAATATACAAAAAGTATATAAAAGTAAACAAAAGTCAACTCTTTTAAAAGAAAAATCAAAGTTAAGTGGTATTTTGGTAATTATACTTTGAAAATTAAGATTTATAAAAATAATTTTTAAATAATTTATTTTGTATGGAAGAAGTAATTTTTGTTTTTATTAAATAAATAAATAAATAAATAAAAATATAATAAAATAATAATATATATAAGGTTGAAATTTAAAGTGGAAAGAGAGAGAAAATCATTAGTCTTCTTCTTCTTCTTCTTCTTTCCCTTGTGGCCGATTTCTCCATGGAAGGAAGGGAGAGGTTTCTTCATCCAAGCAACCAAAAATTGAAAGGATTTCAAGGATTCAAGAGTGGTTTTGAGGATTTCTTCTTGAAAAAGTAAGTTTCCAACTTGTTTCCTTGAATTTTCATAAAGATTTGATTATGTGAATTTTGGGTTCTTGAAGTTATATGTTTTAATGTCTATTTGGGTATGAATGAAGTTTTTTTGATTAGTTAACAATGATTTTAAGGTTGGATTAAAGAAATAGTTAAGTTTGAGTAAGATTGGTAAAGAGAGAGAATTTATGGTTATGGGAGAATTGGACTTTTGAATTCTTGTGATTTAATTGTGCAATTTGATTCTAAATGAGTTATTTTCATGCATAAACAAGTATTTTAATGTCAAATGATGGATTTTTTTTTTAGTTTGGATAGATTTTGGAAAAGAAAGTGGTGATTTAGGGTTTTAGGAAAGAGATTTTTCAAAGTATGTTGAATTGCTTGATTTTATTGTTTAAAGCATGTTTCTTTATGACATTAATGATGGAAATAAGATTGAAATAATAATTATATTGAGTTGGAATGAAAAACCTTCAATGGAGAAGGTTATGCCATTTTAGAGTTTTTGGATATAAGTATGTGTTTATGTAATGTAATTGGTTTAAGCATGTTATAATATGTTTTTTAATAATTTAAATAAATTTAAAATACCAAATTAAATGGCTTAATAAGATTTTCCAAAGTTAAAGTGATGTTAGGCTTAACTTTGGAATTTTGATTTGAATGATGTTTAATTACAGTTTAAGATTGAAAATGTTTTAGAATGTAGTACTAAATAATTATTTATAATCACATTTGATTTAAGCATTGAGGAGAGTTGATTTGCTCCATCCTAGTGTTGAAGGGCAAGTTGGAAGAGATGGTTGGTGATAGTTTTGTGGCTTGCTTTTGGAAACTTTTAGAGGTAAGTACAAACTTTGGATGAATTGTATATGCTTGCATTACATTGGGCTAAACATATTTTGAAATAGAAAATGTGTTATGCTACTTGATGTTTTGGTTATGTATGAATAATGTTCTATGACATGTGTAATGTCATATATGTGGTAAATACATTATGAAAAGCCATTGTTAATGGCTATATTGTGTAAAATGTGAAATATGTGTATTACATGAAAATGACCCAAAGTGTTTGGGTAATGCCATTTGTTGTGTATACATTAAGGGCATTGTTAAAAAACTATTAGTAATGGCTAAAGTGTATAAAAGGTGAATCATATGTGGATTATGTAAAATTATTAAAAATATTTGGGTGATAAGTTTTAAGGTAAAATGTGATGCAATGTGATGATATGATGGAATGTGATTAATTGATATTGATATAAATGAGAAAAATGAGAAAAGTGAGAAAAAGATGAGAAAATAAGGCAATGTGCCTAACTTGATTATGAGAAAATGGAAAAGAGATTGATAATGAGAAATGTGAATTAATTATGTGCCTATTATATTATTCAATTTTCAGAGTTCTGTGTTTGACAGTATACCTATGAGGTTATCCTCATTATTTGCCTTTGGGGCTAGCTTTTAAGCAACTATTTAATTTACCTTCGGTCTAGACGTTGGATGCCACTTGTCTTCGGGCTAGATGCTGGGCATCACTACGATTTATGTTCGGGCTAGACGTTAGGCGTCACTTGCCTTCGGGCTATACACTGGGTGTCAATATGGACCAAAATAGTAACTCTGAAATTTGAATAGCATATAAGATCTTTTGAGCCCATGCTTGTATTTGTTTGTATGTGAATTGTTAAATGATGGAGGAATATATCTAAAATGAAATGATATGGCACATTGTAGAATGAGATACATAAGTATTGTACATTGGTATTGCTTTACCATTTATTTATTATCAAAGTTTGTACCGCTAAGCTTTTAGCTTAGAGGGATTGTAATTTATCGCGCGGGTAACAGGGATGATCCGATAGAGCCGAAGAGTTCTACTAGACCTGGTCAGGTCTAGCCTTGTGTTTATTGAGCTCGAAGTGTTTTTTGGGTGCATCAAGATCAGAGCTATTTGCCAGTATGAACATATTTGATATTATAATACATTTGAATATTATGTATATTATGATAAGTTTTTGGAATATATATTGTTTATTATAAAGAATGTCTTGGATGATTTGTTTAAAATGTGATCTTATATGTCTTATTAATATATATATATATGTTTATATATGTAAACATTTTAAGAAAATATGGAGAACTTTTAGAAGTATTAGTAAAATGGTGATTTGATTTATTTGGGAGTGTTTATCTAGGTTGTGATTTTGTTGAAAATTGGGAATGTTCAAATTGCAGATAAAACTCTAGCTAATTTTTTTCATAGAAGTTTCATATAAAATGCTTATTTTGTAAATTATAATTAATTAAAGAATATTTTATGTACTAATTAAATACACAATTTATACATTTGGGATTTTAAATTAGAAATATGAAAATTTTTATTTGTATCAGGTCATGACATTTTTATACCATATACATGTATTTTATATATACAGGGTGTACGTATTATATGTATATAGGGTATAAGGGTGTTATATTTGTAACACCCCTATACACTATATAAGTACTATACATATACCTTGTATAAATACAGTACGTATATAAAATATAAGGATGTCACTTTGCATTACAAATTAAAACCCTTACCTTATTTCCAAACAATAATACATTTTATTTAAAGAACATTTACAAAATCATTTACTTTTAATGATATTACATATATATAAATTACCTTGTCTTTTCCAAAATTCATTTAGGTACATATAAACATTTTTATCAAAATACAATATAATTAAATTGTACATGCATACACCACCTTCTAGTTGGTCTCGAAATACTCTTACCCTTCTCGTGGCAAAACGGTTTGACTCCCAGATCAACCATCTATTCACCTGCGCGTTTTACACAACCGCGCTAAGCTCGAAAGCTTAGTAGTACAAATAAATATTTTAAACATACATTACAGAAAAATCATACTTCCTATATTAACATCATGTATCATCATTTTCTTATCATGTTTTTCCCTTTTTAATGCACCCTTTATGTTTTTCCACTAATCTTATAATTTATATACATATACACATATATCATTACAACAAACCACAATTCAATGACTTAATAGAACATTCATGAAATAATACTCACAATTTCCACATCCATATGCATATTGTATTTTCATAATCTTATCATTCAGCATAGTTTCTCAAGCCACATTCGTTTTCAGTAATTTGCTTATGTATTGTATTCATCTCATTCCATAATTATCATCATATATCTCATAACATTATATCTCATTCCATAATTCACATTAAAGAAAAGACAAGCATGGGCCCAAAGAAACTAATATGCCATTCAACTTTCAGAGTTAATGTTTTGGTTCAATTATCACATTTATCATCATCCCAACTAGGCTTCAAGGATTAGGCCCAACCAAGCTTCAAGGGGAGCGAGGCATGCTAAGCATCAACCCAACTTGGCTTCAAGGACTAAACCCAACCCAGCTTCAAGGGTTTGTAACATCCCAACTAGGCTTCAAGGACTAGGCCCAACCAAGCTTCAAGTGGAGTTAAGCATGCTAAACTTTAACCCAACTTGTCTTCAAGGACCAAGCCCAACCCAGCTTCAAGGGATTGTTACTATTAGGCATGCCACCAACAACAAAACTTTGAAAATTGAGTAACATATTAGGCACACAATTCTTTTATTATTTCATTGTCAATTCCATTCTCGTGTTATCATAATCATCTAGGCAAACATGCCTCAATTATTTCGTTTGCATCATTACAGCCAACAACAATGGCTACACATCTCATCATTAGGGTATACATAACCATTTGCATTGTACATACACTTTGAATGCTCAGTATATCTTTCATATTTCATATTTCACCTTTATATACATTAACAATAGTTTCATATTTCATCATTGAGATATACATAGCAAATTACATTATTCCTATATTTAAAATCTTCAATATACATTCCACACAGTACACATAATACAAATCATAGCACATTTCTCACACGTCAACAATATAATAAATAACTTAACACATTTTTCCAATCAAATGTGTTAAGTCCCATAGTAATGCAAATCTATACAATCATATAGGGTTTGTACTTACCTTTAAGAGCAACTCACACCAATCTAAACTCCTCTTCCAAGAATCCTCCAACACTTGGATTAAGGCAACACAATCTCTTCAAAACCTAATTCAAAAGTGATCATACATACTCAATCAATGATACACATGAGATAATATAGATAAGAACCAACTAGGGCAAACTCTACACATGACACGCTCAACAACACGGGCGTGTCCCTGATCATTCCCTAAACCAACAACACAGAAGCTTTGACACGCTCAGTGACATGGGCGTGTCACTGGACATGTCATTCATTTTGTCTCACAGAAACATTGACACGCCCAACAACACGGGCGTGTTTATGGTCATGTCAATAACTTTATCTCACAGTAGCTATGACACATCCAATGACATGGTCGTGTTAATAGTCGTGTAACAAATGTCAAACTCAGCACATTTGACGCCCAATGACATGGCCATGTCACTGGCTGTGTCAGGCAAAGATTGTGCATTTCGAACTCTCATCCATGTAAACACAATCACTCCAAAATCCATACTGCAACACCCTTAATCAACATCTTAGTTTATATTCATAAATCACTTATCAATTGAAAACTTATATAACTTCAACATATCATAATCATAATCATTATATACACCATCTATGTACCAATTACTCAATTCCCCAACTCATTTATACTAAACCCTTACTAAACAATTTCAACAACTCATCATCATCCTCACAAATAACCATATTATCATAATCTAAATACCAATTAAACATATATATATATACTTCAATCTTTCATTATCATCATCTTCACACACTAACCATATCAATTATAAACTCAATCAATAGAAATCAACACAAGGAAATGAACACTTGAATTCTTTAACAGATCTTCAATATCCACCTTCAATTCTCTTAAAACCCTTATGAATTTGATGTATATGTGGACAAAATCATACTCTTCTCCCTCTCTCTCTCTCACTCTCTCCCACGTTCAAGAAGAAGAAGAAGAAGAAGAAAGAAAGAAAGAAAGTAAGTCTTCTCTTGTCAACCTCTCATCCTTATCTTATATATATATATATATATATCTATAATAATATAATTAAATACTCCTAAAAATTTTCCACCACAAATATTGATCCATCCTTTGACTTTCTTTTCTTCTTTGTCTCTTGTCATTATTATCATTATTATTAATTAATTAATTACAATTTACTTTTCCTACACCAATATATACATCATGTATATGTGATGTATATGTTGATATATGTATATGCCTTATATATTGTATGTATATTTCCCATATTTTTCAATTACAATATATACATATCATCCTTCATATATATATATATATATCTCTTATAATATTTTCTTTACATATTTCACCAACATACCCTCTCACAACTACTATTCCAAAGTACATCAAAAATTGGGGTATTACAATTCTCTCCCCCTTAAATAATTTCGTCCTCGAAATTATCCAGTACAGTAACAATCCATTCTTAACAAAATGCCATCTTAATTTTCATATGAAGTTAATCATATTATTAAGTTATTATGTCATCAAATCACATAACCTCTACTCTCCCCCTTAGAGTCAATCATCTTTTCCCAATTTCATAACTCATCATTATATATATCTATATATATATATATAATATTACTTTCTCAACAAAACAATCAAGATAACTCGTTAAATTCCCAATTAATTTATCTTTCTGCAAGAATCAGCTCCTCTTATAATACACACATACCTCACCCATCTATTACGTTCAAGATATTTTATCCTTTCATCTCTTTATAAATACTCTCTTAACTTTAAATTTAGAGGTTATTGAATTATATCTTAATATTGATTATCCCGTCACTACAGTCACTTTCAAAATAAACACTTATCAAATCTTATTTTATAACAATATTCTTATTTTTCATACACTTAATTCCTTCTTTAACATATTTTTCACTTAACATTAATATTAATACAATGCCTTTAAACTTACTTTACAGATAATCAACCTTTTTCCTTTTATTATCATTTACAACTGATATATCTTAACTCATTCATATATCAGAATATTACATCATATACATTATCACATATATCTTATACTCTTAGTACAACTATACATATTAAATATCAATAATGATTCGCAATCTTAGTGAAAATCTAGATCAATTGATTTACCTGTCACAATATACCCACGTCTCAATCTTATTCTATTCAAGCCAACAATTAACTTATTTAAACTTATCATTAGATTTCAATATATATGACCTAATACTATTAGATCAAACTTATATTCAAATTCTAATCTCTTCGGATCCATTTTTTTCAACTTTCTGAAATTTTGATTATTTATAACGAATCACTTCAAATTATTTTTCAATATACATATATTTGTTTTCTATCATCTTAGTACAATTTCCACAAAATTCTAATGATTATCTCATACTATATTTATTACCCATAGTTCACTTAAATATTATTTCCATCAACTTATTCACCTTATACCATTATGAACATATGCAGTATAACTTTCAATCACATTTTGTAATTTCTTTCATTTAACATCTCCTCACATTTTCATACCATTACTATATTTACAAAATCACCTTTCTATCACATTATCCATAACTTAAAACATTTTCACAGTTCTCTTTTCTTTCCACACTTTCTATAATTATAAATAAATTTCTAACATAAAATTATAAGGTACAATTTTACCAATCATAACTCTTAACCATGTTTCTTGAAACATAATTATCAATCTCACCAAAACTATACTAGGGTCATGTCATCTCAGGCCCAAGTCTGTGGATAACAAAACTAACCGACCAAATATACTAAACAAATCATATGACCATAGTATATTAATGGTCATGTCTGTAGTTTATAAGTCAATATTGCCCCTCTATTTTTCTTCAACATTTCCAATTATAATGCTAAGTTTGTATCGCAAAGATTACATATTCATTCTCTAAACTTTTGCTATACCAAGAGTTAACACATTTCAACTCCGTTTCAAAACAATTTGCTCTTGATCATTTGATCATCATTAGCCTAACTCACATTCAACAATATTATCTTTAACATCTCTTACGCACAACATTCGATCATATGTAAATTTTACACAACTTTCATTTATTACTCTATTTCTAATCTCTCTTATAAAAATTTTCATGCATTATACTTCCCCTTTTTTTTCCTTACAATCTCTTATTATACATATATACATAGAACATTTCCACATGCAGATACTTTGGGGCTCAAAACATTATATGATCATCAAGTTCAGTGATTACAATAAAAATTTCACTGTCCAGTATTACTCGAGTCCATTCCCACTCTCAAATTCATCACATAGTCTAGCTCTGCGCAGGTCAAGACCTAATCTCTCTTAGGTCCGCTAATACATACAATATCATTCTCAATACCACTAGACATGTAATTGTATACGATTACAAACACACAATAACATTTTTTTTTACCACATACACATTCATAGGTCACATTCATAATGTGACTTACTTTCCACATTTCTTACATATTACAATTACGTTCATATCGAAAAACTCATTTCACATATCCTATACATGTATACACATAATCATACATTTATATTTAATTTCTCTTTTACATAAAATCTATACAAATTTAACATTTATTACTTTTCATTGAACACTATCATTCTCATTCTTTTAACATGAATTAGGTTATTCATCAACTCAACAGATATATACAATCTAACCATAATAACACTTCACATAAATCTTAGTCACATTTCTAATGTGACATCTCTCTCACATTTTTTTAATGCTTTTAGCATACCCTTCATATCCATTTTCATCATTTCCAATCCAAATACTTAAAGTAACTCATTTTCACTTGCTTAGTTATTTTCCCTTTATTTCAAAACAAATTTCATATTATCAATCACATTACCCATTTCATAGTATTTTCATAAGCAATAATATTCATTCAAAAATAACTCATATACCTAAGATACACTAAACTATCGATATCTAAATAATCCTCATCAAAATTCCATTAAAACTCTAAACTCTCAACTTACTACTTTACCTAAACTTCAATTTACTAATCTCATTTTCTTAATATCAACTTTAAAAACATTATATATATACCATAATGTAACATCAAAACATATCATTTTCACAATTATTAAAGCTCATTTCAAAAATCCAAATTTCACATATTACCACCATTAACATGAGCTTTATCAACACTTAAGCATATCACATTTCTAACATTAAAATCACAATGTTTGCATTAAAACAACAATGCAAACAACACCATTATATCTCCTTACGTTAAGCAACACCATCCCTTTTTAAAAACCTTAACTTTACATACCAAACCTTAAATTGTCACACTTTGTCTATACCAATCAACTCACTCAATATTCCACCATACTCTCTTCATTTTAATAGCATATCTATCAATTTTAACATTCGAACAATATTTCCTCTCTCTAGCAATCCAAACATAATCTTTATTAGAAAGAGATCCAAATTTTTAGAGATAAGAGTACTTACTTTAATCTTGATTTTTTTAACTCATTTCCAATTTTATTCTCCTATTCATTTCTTTATATTACAAGCACACTTCAATAATAAAAATTTTCAAAATTTTCTTTACTTAAATAAACTTCCATTCTTTAATTTATCAATTAAACTTGTACAAATTTTCCCATATCATTTCTTTCTCTAGTTTTACTTTCATGTAGAACCTCATCCACACACTATCATCCATCTCATATAAGTCAAATACGTTACAATTCACATAATGCCACATCCGAGACAAACCTCGGTGTTAATGCATATGAATGTATCACAAATTTCCTTTTTTTTTCAAAAATTTTCCTCTTTTCTTTTTAAATATACTTAGGCAGAGAATCTCAAACCTAAACTCTGATACCAAAATAATTGTAACACCCCTATACTCTATATAAGTACTATACATATACCTTGTATAAATATAGTACGTATATAAAATATAAGGATGTAACTTTGCATTACAGATTAAAACCCTTACCTTATTTCCAAACAATAATACATTTTATTTAAAGAACATTTACAAAATCATTATACTTTTAATTATATTACATATATATAAATTACCTTGTCTTTTCCAAAATTCATTTAGGTACATATATACATTTTAATCAAAATACAATATAATTAAATTGAACATGTATGCATCACCTTCTAGTTGGTCTCGAAATACTCTTACCCTTCTCGTGGCAAAACGGTTTGACTCCTAGATCAACCATCTACTCACCTGCATGATTTACACAGCCGTGCTAAGCTCGAAACCTTAGTAGTACAAATAAATATTTTAAACATACATTACAGAAAAATCATACTTCCTATATTAACATCATGTATCATCATTTTCTTATCATGTTTTTCCCTTTTTAATGCACCCTTTATATTTTTCCACTAATCTCATAATTTATATACATATACACATATATCATTACAACAAACCACAATTCAATGACTTAACAGAACATTCATGAAATAATACTCACAATTTCCACATCCATATGCATATTGTATTTTCATAATCTTATCATTCAGCATAATTTCTCAAGCCACATTCATTTTCAGTAATTTGCTTATGTATTGTATTCATCTCATTCCATAATTATCATCATATATCTCATAACATTATATCTCATTCCATAATTCACATTAAAGCAAAGACAAGCATGGGCCCAAAGAAACTAATATGCCATTCAACTTTCAAAGTTAATGTTTGGGTTCAATTATCACGTTTATCATCATCCCAACTAGGCTTCAAGGATTAGGCCCAACCAAGCTTCAAGGGGAGCGAAGCATGCTAAGCATCAACCCAACTTGGCTTCAAGGACCAAACCCAACCCAGCTTCAAGGGTTTGTAACATCCCAACTAGGCTTCAAGGACTAGGCCCAACCAAGCTTCAAGAACATCCCAACTAGGCTTCAAGGACTAGGCCCAACCAAGCTTCAAGAACAACCAAGCTTCAAGGGGAGTTAAGCATGCTAAACTTCAACCCAACTTGTCTTCAAGGACCAAGCCCAACCCAATTTCAAGGGATTGTTACTATTAGGCATGCCACCAACAACAAAACTCTGAAAATTGAGTAACATATTAGGCACACAATTCTTTTATTATTTCATTGTCAATTCCATTCTCATGTTCTCATAATCATCTAGGCAAACATGCCCCAATTATTTCATTTGCATCATTACAGCCAACAACAATGGCTTCACATCTCATCATTAGGGTATACATAACCATTTGCATTGTACATACACTTTGAATGCTCAGTATATCTTTCATATTTCATATTTCACCTTTATATACATTAACAATAGTTTCATATTTCATCATTGAGATATACATAGCAAATTACATTATTCCTATATTTAAAATCTTCAACATACATTCCACATAGTACACATAATACAAATCATAACACATTTCTCACACATCAACAATATAATAAATAACTTAACTCATTTTCCAATCAAATGTGTTAAGTCCCATAGTAATGCAAATATATACAATCATATAGGGTTTGTACTTACCTTTAAGAGCAACTCACACCAATCTAAACTCCTCTTCCAAGAATCCTCCAACACTTGGATTAAGGCAACACAATCTCTACAAAACCTAATTCAAAAGTGATCATACATACTCACTCAATGATACACATGAGATAATATAGATAAGAACCAACTAGGGTAAACTCTACACATGACACGCTCAACAACACGGGCGTGTCCCTGATCGTGCCTAAACTAACAACACAGAAGCTTTGACATGCTCAGTGACATGGGCGTGTCACTGGACGTGTCATTCATTCTACCTCATAGAAACATTGTCATGCCCAACAACACGGGCATGTTAATGGTTGTATCACTTAATTTATCTCACAGTAGCTATGACACGTCCAATGACATGGCCGTGTTAATGGTCGTGTAACAAACGTCAAACTCAGCACCATTGACACGCCCAATGACATGACCGTGTCAGGCAAAGATTGTGCATTTTGAACTCTCATCCATGTAAACACAATCACTCCAAAATCCATACTACAACACCCTTAATCAACATCTTAGTTTATATTCGTAAATCACTTATCAATTCAACACTTATATAACTTCAACATATTATAATCATAATCATTATATACACCATCCATGTACCAATTACTCAATTCCCCAACTCATTTATACTAAACCCTTACTAAACAATTTCAACAACTCATCATCATCCTCACAAATAACTATATTATCATCATCTAAATACAAATTAAACATATATATATACTTCAATCTTTCATTATCATCATCTTCACACACTAACCATATCAATTATAAACTCAATCAATAGAAATCAACACAAGGAAATGAACACTTACTTGAATTCTTTGACAAATCTTCAATATCCACCTTCAATTCTCTTATGAATTTGATGTATATGTGGACAAAATCATACTCTTCTCCCTCTCTCTCTCTCTCTCTCCCACGTTCAAGAAGAAGAAGAAGAAGAAAGAAAGAAAGTAAGTAAGTCTTCTCTTATCAACCTCTCATCCTTATCTTTTATATATATATATATATATATTATAATGTAATTAAATACTCCTAAAAATTTTCCACCACAAATATTGATCCATCCTTTGACTTTCTTTTCTTCTTTTTCTCTTGTCATTATTATCATTATTATTATTAATTAATTATTTATTTATTTACAATTTACTTTTCCTACACAAATATATACATCATGTATATGTGATGTATATGTTGATATATGTATATGCCTTATATATTGTATGTATATTTCTCATATTTTTCAATTATAATATATACATATCATCCTTCATATATATATCTATCTCTTATAATATTTTCTTTACATATTTCACCAACATACTCTCTCACAACTACTATTCCAAAGTACATCAAAAATTGGGGTATTACAATATTTATTTTGGTATCAGAGTCTAGGTTTGAGGTTCTCAACCTAGGTGGGTTGTTAGAGAGAGAAAATAGAGATTTTAAATATGATTTTTAAATTATGATACATGTTTTGGCACTGAAATTTTATCTGATTTCTGATGTGGCAATGTTCATTCGATGTAATGGATATAAGTTAAGATGACGTCTGGGTTGCATAGATTAGAGTGACACAGTAGAAGCATCATTCTAGATATTATAGCTTAAGAATTTTTAGAATTTTTATTTGAAATTAAGATTCATAGATGATTTAATTGATGAATAAATGAAATTAAAAAAATAATTTAGGAATGATTTAAGATATGAAATAAAGATATGAGAGATGAGTATTATAGTTGCTGAAAATTCTGCAAGTGTGCTGCAAAGTGATATTGTTTGAAGTTTTGGACAAATTTAAGAAGGTGTGTTGCACTTGAAAATTATGAGAAGTTCTTCTATGTGTTATAACGTAATATATGAAATTTTGTAATTTTTAAAGATGAATTACTATTGAAGAAAAATAAAAGAACACAGATTGTTGGAACAGTTCCAGCAACCCAGAATCTGTAGAAATTGAAAAACATATTTAAAACCTATAGCAAACCAATCTATAAAACTCTGGAATTTTAGACACAGTATCAAGTTTACTTATAGAGTATATGGTTACAATTTCATAAATTTTTAATAAGTTTGATACCTGAAAAAAATAGATAATCAGGTGTTGCTAGAATAATTATTAAAGAGACAGATTCTGTGGGTTTATAAGACTTAATTTGTAAATATAGTAAATCAGCTAGGAAAAATCTAAGCTTTTAAAAATAAGTTCATTTATGTGTCAAGTACATGTGGTTAAAAATTTAAAATCTTTTGTGAAGATTTGATGAGGAATGAAAAATGAAAAAGTGAGATTGACATGAAACTGAGGAAGTCATACAGTTTTATGTAAGTGAATAATAAATTAATTTCATGAGACAAATGAATGAGAAAACTTATGAAAATTTAAATAAATATGGGTAGAAGTATCAAGAAGGAATATGGAGTTTTTAATAATTTATAACAAAGAGTTCTTAATTAAAACTCAAAGAGAGAAATGGTATATGACGACAAAATTATTTATTATGGAAATATATTGAGGATATATTAATATGAAGTATAGTATTGGTTAAGTTAAGAGTAACTATGACTAAGTAAGAATTTAAATGTTATTCCTTATATTGAGTAATTAAAATATAAATCTACATAAATGGATTACTAAGTTAAAGCGAGTTGAGGTTATGTATACAATTCATATTTGAAGGTATAATTGAGATGTGTTCATTGAGATGTTATGTGGGAAATGAATATTATGAGAAATGGCAATAAGCATATTTTTTTTGGAATATCTAAGGTGAGTGTAAAGATTTAATAACAGATACAAGATGATTGTATAATAAATGACTGACTTTTTAATTTATTCCATGAAAGGTAGTTGATTGACAAATCAAAATATGATTTAGTTGATTTAAGTGGATAGAATAAATTGAAACATAAAGAGTAAATTTTAGGAGTAGTTGTAATTGATATTAAATGATTATCAAGAATAGCAAGAATAGCAATGAGATAAATTCATCAAAAGAGTTGAAAGTATGATTTATATAAAGAGAATTTGAAATTTCTATGAAAAGAAAAAAATGCTTAACTAGAATTAAAGAATTTGGAAGTTAGTGATTGAAATGATTTGAAATGTATGGATGTATTATTATATTGAACAACTGAATTTGTGATTGGAATTTTGAGTTAAAGTGTACATGGGATATAAATAAATGGAGAATTTATATTTATTAGTGATCTTCATAATAGACGTTATGCAAATAATTAAAAGTATTTGTAAGAGAGGAGAATAAAAGATTATATGGTTAGTACATTCTTTTATAACATTTAATTTAATTGATAATGTATGTTATTATGTTTGTGGGCATTCTTTAAAGAATAAAGATATTCTTTAAAGTGACTTGTATAAATGAGTATATGGTTAAAATTGACGTGAGAAATAATATTTTTGTGTGTGGAAGGGAAAAAGTATGAAAAAATATAAAATATGATTAAAAGTATAAACTATGTTAAAAATGACTTGAAAAGATGATAATGAAAATATGAAATTGGGATGGAATATAAAATGCAACATAATATGTATGTGTTTGTGAAAAATGATAAAATGTGGAGATGAATCGCATTGTAAATGTGACTCATGATTATGTTAAGTGAGTATGGGAATTAAGGGATATGATAATTGTGTGGAAATTTGAGAAAATTTATAAATGAGATAAAATATGAAAGTGATCATGAGTGAGTTGATCACTTGATAAAGTTGGAAAATTATGGAAAGAAAGTGAAATATGGATATGAATGTGGAAACTAAGAAAAATGTTTAAAAATATATATATGATATAAACAATGAAGGAATGATAATAGTAAAGTAATAACGTGTATAAAATGTGTAATTTTGAGATGCCACAGGCATGTGACCACCGAGTCATGAACATAACAGTGAGATAAAAATTGTTTGAGAAAACTTGTAGTGTAGACAATGTTTATTTGTAACCCACGGGTGTGGACTTGAGATGACACAAATGTGAAACGCAATTGATGAAATTGATAGTTTTGCTTTATGAGATACAAGCACGATTTGGGGTTGGTATAGTTGGAACTCATAATCTTATTTTAGAAATTTATTGATGGCTATAAACAGTGTGGAAGCAGAAGACAATTGTGAAAATATGATGGGCTATAAATGATGTGTAAGGAAATGATCATGTAAGTATGGCAACTATAAGTAATGTAAAAAGATGATAAATGAGAGGAATTATGAAAGGTGATTAAAATTTATCTTGAACGTGTTTAAAAATAGTATAATATGAATAATGTAATGAAAATGACATTTAAAGTGAATGAGGCTAGGGGAAGTGATTAAGGTAAAAGCTGGCCATGAGAATTATGTGGAAATTATATGAAAAAAAAGAGAAGAGAAGCAAAAGTAAAGTATATTGGTTGTATGCAATCATTAGCTCCAATAAGTTGAAATGAATATTATTTGTGAAAATGAATCTAAAAAGAATTAAGATTTAAGAAAAAGTTTGACCTAATTAAGTTAGGTCATGAATTAAAACAGATTAATAAACTTAAAATAGGCTGAATTTTGACAAAATGGTATAAGATTGTGATGGTCGTATTGAGATAGTTAGATCAATTGATCTGGAATATAAAAGTTACAAGTAATTATTGAGATTCAAAATATATGTATAATTGTATTAAGAATGTGAGAGATATGTAATAATATATATGATGTAATGTTTTGATATGTATATAGCTATGAAAGGAGTTAAGATATAATAGTTGTAAATAATTATAAAAATAATGTTAAATATATTATGATTGGAATATATGTATATTTTGGGTTGATGAATAACCTATAAGAATAAATCTTAGTAAGAAAATTAGATTTTGTGGTTGTATACTGATAATCTTGAGTTAATACGTGATAATGGTATAGAGAGTAAGATCAAGGTGAGGATGTGTAAAAGATTATTAAGTTAAGATTTGTTATTTGGAAAATTGATGAAATACAATAACAAGATGGAAAAATGTGATATGTGATTGAGAATATAAGAAATGGTTTTGGAACAATTGGAAATATGATGTGAAAGTGATCATAGCATTATATGATTACTTGGAAATGAAAAATGGGTATGAAATGTGAAAATTGAGTAAAGTGGTGAAATATCTTGATTGTAACATATGTATAATTCTTTTATATTAAAGAGATGAACTAATTTTGTCTAATAACAATTCAGTTGGTGATATGATAATCTATTATGATTGTTTGATTAAATAGAAAGTATAATGATGAGTTATAAAACTGTAAAAAGATTTTTGAGAATGACTTTAAGGGGAGAGGAGAAATTATGTAATTTGATGAAATAATGATTTGATTAGATGGTTATTTTCATATGAGATTTTAAGATTATATTTGGTTTAAATGGTTTATTACTGTAGTAGATAATTTTAAAGACGAAATTATTTAAGGGGGAGATAATTGTTGTAACACCCCCACATTCAATACATGCACACTACAAACACCACAATGTAGTATACATGCACTAAACATAGGGATGCTACGGATTTTCTTAATATAAAAAAAACATTTTTATATAATACCATCATCTTTCTCAATATACATTATAGATAATAAGTAATCAATTTGTAATACATTATAAAAAAAAAAAAGGTAGTTACTTGTAATACAAAACAAAATAAATATATAGATACATTTAGTTAATACGCAGCGGAATTTATAAAATATTTACATATAAGAAACATTTAAATCCATATTTACAAATGTGCATATGTTTACATTATAAATATTACTTTTCAAAATATAAAGAAGTAGTACATGATTGGCAAATCTCTTCTGATCTTTAAGTTCCCAAAATCAACTCTTCAAGGTCTACTCTCACTCGGTCTCGATGAACTCTCGGGTTCAACTCTATTACCTGCGCGATCAAACACTATCGCGCTAAGCCAACGGCTTAGTAAGACAAATCATGCTAATGTTATGCATTAGTGCAATGCAATGCCACACAATTTATTAATAAGAACAACATCATAGATGTAAAGCTAGCAACATACTTTTACATTCCATAAACCACAATATATGTACATATCACACGTCAACATCCTTTTATATATCTCATTAGTTAATCATTTTACCATTCATGAATCATATTAAACAAAGACAAGCATGGGCCCAAAACACACTAATATGCCATTCAATTTTCAGAGTTAATGTTTTGGTTTTGTTATCACATTTATCAATATCATATACCCAACTAGGCTTCAAGGATTAGGTTCAACCAAGCTTCAAGGGGAGCAAAGCATGCTAAGCTTCAACCCAACTTGGCTTCAAGAACCAACCCAACCTAGCTTCAAGGGTGGTAACATCTCAATTAGGCTTCAAGGATTCAATCCAACCTAACTTCAAGAGATTGTTACACTTATTAGGCATGCCACCAACAACAAACTCTGAAAATGGAATAACACATTAGCCACACAATTCATTTATTATTTAGTTATCATTTCCATTCTCAATTCTCATCAACATTTAGGCAAACATGCCTTATTTCTTTCAATTGCATCTTCATAGCCAATCACAATGGCTTTACATCACATTTCACATCTCAATTCATATTTTGCATATAGCATCATTGATATAGCATTTCAAAATACATTATCCATATCACACATTATCATTTACAAGATTCACCTTGCATAGTACAAACTCTAGTTCATGTAGTATCATATGCATTATCAATTGTAAAATCAAACTCAACCATGTATGAAGAACAAAAGCCAAACACAGTAACCAACACACCCAAGGGACACGGCCAAGCTTGTGGCCGTGTCTCCCAAAACAAATTGGCAGTGGCAGACACTGGCATGAGACACGGCCGTGTCCTCTCCAAAAACTCACACACACGGCCAAATTTCCATGGACTTGGCCGTGTCTCTCCAAAACATTAAGTCTTGGCCGTGTCTCTTCTTTGGTTTTGGCCGTGTCACTCATGAACAAACCCTAACCAAAGCCAACACTCTTCTAAATGCATTCTAACACCTTATGCACAACACAAACTCATTCAAATGGATGCAATCAATAACATACACACATATCTTACATAATCATCACAATAATCACTTAAACAACACATTAACATCACATTTAAACACAAGCCATCTCAAAACCCTAATTCCAACATCCTTCATAATCTTTCACTATCAACCTCTACATAACTTACCATATTCAAAACCAAACCCACACCAATTAAATCTTTTAACTTGCAATCAATTTAAACACTTGTAAACACATCTCAAACACACCAAATCAAGATTCCAACCAATCAAACCTCACATCAAACATAACTTCAAAAATAACCAAAGCAACAAAAGAATACTTACTTTAAATGAAGAAATTCCACAAATCTCTAGCCAAATCCTTTGATTCCTTCTTCAATTTGGTTCTAGCATCAAGCACACCTCTCTTGCTCTCTCTTTTCTTCAATGGCCGGCACACACATGAGAAGAGAAGAAGAATGAATACAAATCAACCATTTCTTCTTCTTTAAATCTCCACCACAAAATTTAACAAAACAATTACCAAAACACCCCTCATCACTTAATTTAGCTTTTGTCCCTTGCATGCCCAAATATGTAATTTCACAAATCTCAAATAAAATATCTTCTTGCATTGACTCTCTATTTGACTTATGTATATGTTAATTATATCATCATATAAACAACATATAAACTTGTCTCTAAACCCTCTTTCTTTCCCAAAACACATATACATACACATTCTCTTCTCAATTTCTTTTCTTAACACATAACATATACATTCAATCCAATTTACAACAACAACATAACCAATACTTCTAGGGCAAACATGAGGATATTACAATTCTCCCCCTCTAAAAAGAAATTTCGTCCTCAAAATTACCTGATATCAAATCTGAAACAATTGAGGATATTGCTCTCGCATAGATTGTTCACTTTCCCAAGTTGCCTCTTCCTTTCCATGATTCTTCCACAAAATCTTCACCAATGGCACTCTCTTGTTTCTCAACTCTTTCACTTCACGTGCCAAGATAGCAACTGGTTCCTCTTCAAATGTCAAATCTGGGCTCACTTCGATAGATTCAAATGGCAACACATGAGATGGATCCGACCTGTACTTTCTCAACATAGAAACATGAAATACATTATGAATACGATCCAACTCAGGTGGCAAAGCAAGTCGATAAGCAACTGGCCCAACTCTTTCCAAAACTTCATATGGTCCAATGAAACGAGGACTCAATTTCCCTTTTCGACCGAACCTCAAGATCTTCTTCCAAGGAGATACTTTCAAAAATACCTTATCTCCAACATCAAACTCTATGTCTCTCCTCTTCAGATCTGCATAAGACTTCTGTCGGTCTGAAGCTGCTTTCAACCTGCCTCGAATCAATTTTACTTTCTCTTCAGTTTCTTGAATCAAATCAGGTCCAATCAACTTACCATCTCCAAGTTCACTCCAACAAAGAGGTGTCCTACACCGTCTACCATACAGTGCTTCGAATGGTGCCATACCAATGCTAGATTGGTGACTGTTGTTGTAAGCAAACTCCACAAGAGGTAAAAATCTATCCCAACTTCTAGAGAAATCAATGACACAGCTCCTCAACATGTCCTCGACAATCTGTATCACCCTCTCTGACTGTCCATCCGTCTGTGGATGAAAAGCAGTGCTAAAGTGCAATCGAGAACCCAAAGCACCATGCAAACTCTTCCAAAACCTGGAAGTAAATCGAGGATCTCGATCAGACACTAAAGAAATTGGAACACCATGTAACTTTACAATCTCATGGATATACAGCTCAGCTAACCTCTCCAAAGAGTAATCCATCCGAACCGGAAGAAAATGAGCTGTCTTAGTCAATCTATCCACAATCACCCATATAGTATCATGCTTCCTTTGTGTCAATGGCAACCCAGACACAAAATCCATTGTCACTTTTTCCCACTTCCATTCAGGTACTGACAACGGTTGAAGCAACCCGGTTGGAACTTGATGCTCTGCTTTTACCTTCTGACAAGTGAGACATTTCGATACAAACTCAGCAATGTCTCTCTTCAACCCATTCCACCAGTAATGCTGTCTCAAATCATGATACATCTTAGTATTGGCTAGATGCATAGCAAACACTGACTGATGTGCTTCTTCCAAAATGATCCTTTTTAAATTTGCATCATCGGGTACACACAATCTGTTCTTAAACCAGAGACTCCCATCATTTCTCACAATAAAATCTCTACTTTTCCCGTTCTGACAATCTGACACAATCTTTCGAATCTTCTCATCAGCCAACTGAGCCTCTTTAATCTGATCCAACAAAACTGGTTTCACATGCAACTGTGCCAACAATGCACCATCATCACAAGGTACAAAACTGGCATACAATGCTCTCAACTCAACAAGCAACGAGAGCGAATAAACAGTCAAACCTGCCAAAGACTTCCGACTCAAGGCATCAGCAACAACATTTGCTTTACCTGGATGATAATCAATCAAACAATCGTAGTCTTTAATCAATTCCAACCATCTCCTCTGTCGAAGATTAAGCTCTTTCTGGACACCCAAATATTTCAAGCTTTTGTGATCAGTATAGATGAAACATTTCTCCCCAAACAAATAGTGTCGCCAAATCTTCAATGCAAACACAATGGCTGCTAGCTCCAAATCATGGGTCGGATAATTAAGCTCATGCGATTTCAACTGTCGAGATGCATAAGCTATAACTTTACCTTCTTGCATCAGCACACACCCCAAACCCCTATGTGAAGCATCACTGTAAATCACATATGGTTTGCCTTCCACAGGTAAAGTAAGAACAGGCGCTTGAGTCAACATTTCTCTCAACTGCTCAAAACTAGCCTGACACTGATCCGTCCACACAAATCTAACTCCCTTTCGAAGCAATCTGGTGAGTGGAGTAGCTATCAAAGAAAATCCTTTCACAAACCGTCGGTAATAGCCTGCCAAACCCAGAAAACTTCTAACTTCAGTCACTGACTTCGGTGGACTCCAATTCAGAATAGCTTCAACTTTACTCGGATCAACTCTAATACCCTCTGCTGAAACTATATGACCCAGGAAAGCTACTTGGTCCAACCAAAACTCACACTTCGACAGTTTAGCAAACAACTGCTTCTCTCTCAAAATCTGCAACACCATCCGCAGATGCTTGTCATGTTCCTCTTTATTCTGCGAATACACCAGAATATCATCAATAAACACTACCACAAACTGATCCAAATAGGGCCTAAACACCCTATTCATCAAGTCCATAAAAGCTGCAGGTGCATTCGTCAAACCAAAAGGCATAACTAGAAACTCATAATGCCCATCCCTGGTCCGAAAGGCTGTCTTAGGAACATCTTCAGCTCTGACTCTCAGCTGATGGTACCCTGATCTCAGATCAATTTTAGAAAACACAGCTGCACCCTTCAATTGATCAAAGAGGTCATCAATTCTAGGCAAAGGATATTTATTTTTAATAGTCACCTTGTTCAATTGCCTATAATCGATACACAACCTCATAGTACCATCTTTCTTCTTCACAAATAGCACAGGAGCTCCCCAAGGAGAAACACTGGGGCGAATAAATCCTTTGTCCAACAACTCTTGCAATTGCACTTTCAACTCCCTCAATTCTGCTGGTGCCATTCTATAAGGAGTAATAGAGATAGGAGTGGTACCAGGCAACAATTCAATACCGAACTCCACCTCTCTCTCAGGAGGTAACCCTGGCAACTCCTCTGGAAACACATCTGGGAACTCTGCAACTGTGGGTATATCATCAATAGGAGAACCCCTTATTCTAGTATCTACCACATGAGCAAGATAGGCTTCACACCCCTTTCTAACCAATCTCCTAGCTGCAACAGCTGAAACAAATAAGGAAGCTAGCTGTTCCTGCTCATTAGATACTATCACCTCTCTACCATCAACAGTTCTCAAAGAAACAATTTTCCTTTTACAGTCTACCACAGCTCCATGTCTAGATAGCCAGTCCATACCTAGAATCACATCATATTCCTTAAATGGCATCTCAATCAAGTCTCCAAGGAACTCCTCACCTTGCACCCTCACTGCACTATCTCGGTGCACCTTACTCACAATCACACTATGCCTTAAAGGATTTGTCACCAACACATCAAATCCTAGGGATTCAGCATGCACATCAGACAAAGGCAAAACAGATGCACTAATATATGAATGTGTGGAACCCAGATCAATCAAAGCAAGTACGGAAAAACCAAATAAGGAAAAAGTACCAGCTATGACTGCCGAAGCATCTGGCTGCCTTTGCATAACATATATCCTCTGGGAAGATCCAACCTCCTTTGGTCTACTCTCCCTGGATGTAGAACCTCCTCTAGCACTGAACCCAGATCTGCCTCCTCTACTGACACCTCTGCCTCCTCGACCACCCCTCACACTAGGTCGAGAAGCTGCAGTATCAACTGACATATGTTCTTGCCTCTCAGGACAATCTCTAACAAAGTGATCTGGTGATCCACATCTGAAGCATACCCCTGCTACACCAGTCTTCCAGCAAGGACCACCATATGGCCTACCACAATGAATGCGGATGGGTGGAGTGGATCTCTGAGTCATTGGGGTCGGAGCACTCGCCACTGAAGCTGCAGGTCTAAATCTCTGCCTCTGAAACTGCACTGACCTACCAGCTGGCCTCTGACTCCTACTGACCCTCAGAACAAAACTTCCTTTACCTCTCTTCGCAGAAGAAGACCCTGCCTCAAACTGGGGCCTCCTAACCCTAACCTCTTCCTCTGAAGCAGCTGCAATAACTTGAGCTCGCTCTACACTTCAGCTGCTGCCACTAGCTGGGAAAAATCACGATATCGAGATCCAGCCACTAAGCACATGATAGAGGGCCTCAATCCCTCCTCAAATCTCCTACATCTATCTATCTCATCAGCTATAATGCCCCCAGCATACTGGCTCAATCGAATAAACTCAACCTCATATTCAGTTATAGTCTTGTTGTCTTGCTTCAAGCTCAAGAACTCCATCTTCTTCATGTCTTTGTACTCCCTAGGAGTATACTTCAATTCAAATTCTCTCAGAAAATCCGCATATGACAAGGTTGGTGGATCATCCATAGAATGGGGCACTGTCTTCCACCAATCGTATGCATCCTTCTGTAGCAAAGATCTTGCATAGTCAAACTTTTCCTCTGAGGTGGCTTGCAACTGAATGAAAATTCTCTGTACTTTATCAAGCCATTGCTCCGCTACAGCTGGATCAACTGTACCAAGGAAATCCTCCGCTCCATACTTCCTTAGTTTGTCATAGTGCCTCACAGATACCAAAAGCTGAGGGGGTTGTGGCTGTGGTTGCACTGGTGCTTGCCTCAAAGCCTCTACCACATGCCTAACCCAAGCTGGCGGAACCTCCTCACCAACTGGTCTTCTCGACACCGAAACAGGTGCCTCCTCAGCACTATCAACTCTAGCTCTATCCTCCGGAGCTACACTCTCCTCACTACCCTCAACTGACTGACGCAATTGAGGATCCATCACAACCTATTTCTGCAAACACAACAGAATACATCCTATTAAAGATCAGAGACTGCCAATCCCAAACATATATGTTATTCAAAACCACTTTTTAAGTAAAAAAAAATATTCTTTTTATTACATTTTACTTAGGTTGAGAATATCAAACCTAGGCTCTGATACCAAAACAATTGTAACACCCCCACATTCAATACATGCACACTACAAACACCACAATGTAGTATACATGCACTAAACATAGGGATGCTACGGATTTTCTTAATATAAAAAAAACATTTTTATATAATACCATCATCTTTCTCAATATACATTATAGATAATAAGTAATCAATTTGTAATACATTATAAAAAAAAAAAGGTAGTTACTTGTAATACAAAACAAAATAAATATATAGATACATTTAGTTAATACGCAGCGGAATTTATAAAATATTTACATATAAGAAACATTTAAATCCATATTTACAAATGTGCATATGTTTACATTATAAATATTACTTTTCAAAATATAAAGAAGTAGTACATGATTGGCAAATCTCTTCTGATCTTTAAGTTCCCAAAATCAACTCTTCAAGGTCTACTCTCACTCGGTCTCGATGAACTCTCGGGTTCAACTCTATTACCTGCGCGATCAAACACTATCGCGCTAAGCCAACGGCTTAGTAAGACAAATCATGCTAATGTTATGCATTAGTGCAATGCAATGCCACACAATTTATTAATAAGAACAACATCATAGATGTAAAGCTAGCAACATACTTTTACATTCCATAAACCACAATATATGTACATATCACACGTCAACATCCTTTTATATATCTCATTAGTTAATCATTTTACCATTCATGAATCATATTAAACAAAGACAAGCATGGGCCCAAAACACACTAATATGCCATTCAATTTTCAGAGTTAATGTTTTGGTTTTGTTATCACATTTATCAATATCATATACCCAACTAGGCTTCAAGGATTAGGTTCAACCAAGCTTCAAGGGGAGCAAAGCATGCTAAGCTTCAACCCAACTTGGCTTCAAGAACCAACCCAACCTAGCTTCAAGGGTGGTAACATCTCAATTAGGCTTCAAGGATTCAATCCAACCTAACTTCAAGAGATTGTTACACTTATTAGGCATGCCACCAACAACAAACTCTGAAAATGGAATAACACATTAGCCACACAATTCATTTATTATTTAGTTATCATTTCCATTCTCAATTCTCATCAACATTTAGGCAAACATGCCTTATTTCTTTCAATTGCATCTTCATAGCCAATCACAATGGCTTTACATCACATTTCACATCTCAATTCATATTTTGCATATAGCATCATTGATATAGCATTTCAAAATACATTATCCATATCACACATTATCATTTACAAGATTCACCTTGCATAGTACAAACTCTAGTTCATGTAGTATCATATGCATTATCAATTGTAAAATCAAACTCAACCATGTATGAAGAACAAAAGCCAAACACAGTAACCAACACACCCAAGGGACACGGCCAAGCTTGTGGCCGTGTCTCCCAAAACAAATTGGCAGTGGCAGACACTGGCATGAGACACGGCCGTGTCCTCTCCAAAAACTCACACACACGGCCAAATTTCCATGGACTTGGCCGTGTCTCTCCAAAACATTAAGTCTTGGCCGTGTCTCTTCTTTGGTTTTGGCCGTGTCACTCATGAACAAACCCTAACCAAAGCCAACACTCTTCTAAATGCATTCTAACACCTTATGCACAACACAAACTCATTCAAATGGATGCAATCAATAACATACACACATATCTTACATAATCATCACAATAATCACTTAAACAACACATTAACATCACATTTAAACACAAGCCATCTCAAAACCCTAATTCCAACATCCTTCATAATCTTTCACTATCAACCTCTACATAACTTACCATATTCAAAACCAAACCCACACCAATTAAATCTTTTAACTTGCAATCAATTTAAACACTTGTAAACACATCTCAAACACACCAAATCAAGATTCCAACCAATCAAACCTCACATCAAACATAACTTCAAAAATAACCAAAGCAACTAAAGAATACTTACTTTAAATGAAGAAATTCCACAAATCTCTAGCCAAATCCTTTGATTCCTTCTTCAATTTGGTTCTAGCATCAAGCACACCTCTCTTGCTCTCTCTTTTCTTCAATGGCCGGCACACACATGAGAAGAGAAGAAGAATGAATACAAATCAACCATTTCTTCTTCTTTAAATCTCCACCACAAAATTTAACAAAACAATTACCAAAACACCCCTCATCACTTAATTTAGCTTTTGTCCCTTGCATGCCCAAATATGTAATTTCACAAATCTCAAATAAAATATCTTCTTGCATTGACTCTCTATTTGACTTATGCATATGTTAATTATATCATCATATAAACAACATATAAACTTGTCTCTAAACCCTCTTTCTTTCCCAAAACACATATACATACACATTCTCTTCTCAATTTCTTTTCTTAACACATAACATATACATTCAATCCAATTTACAACAACAACATAACCAATACTTCTAGGGAAAACATGAGGATATTACAATTGTAGCATTTGAAAATTTTAGATATTGTTAAAAAAATTAATTTGAAGGTTAAATAAAGTATTAAGAAAGGTATATGTGTAGTATATACCTAATGTATATGTAACATCTAGAATTTTTATAAATTAAATAAAATAAATTAAAATTAAATTAAATAAGTTAAATAAATAATTTAAATAGAAAAATGAAAGGATTTTAAGTGAAAATTAGAATGTATATGTGAAATATACTTGAAATATATATAAAGTATATAAAAGTCAACAAAAGTCAACTCTTTTAAAAGAAAAGTCAAAGTCAAGTGGCATTTTGGTAATTATACTTTGAAAATTAAGATTTATAAAAATAATTTTTAAATAATTTATTTTTGTATGGAAGAAGTAATTTTGGTTTTTATTAAATAATTAATTAATTAATTAAAATATAATAAAATAATAATATATATAAGGTTGAAATTTAAAGTGGAAAGAGAGAGAAAATCATTAGTCTTCTTCATCTTCTTCTTCTTTCCCTTGTGGCTGATTTCTCCATGGAAGGAAGATAGAGGTTTCTTCATCCAAGCAACCAAAAATTGAAAGGATTTCAAGGGTTCAATGGTGGTTTTGATGATTTCTTCTTGAAAAAGTAAGTTTCCAACTTGTTTCCTTGAATTTTCATAAAGATTTTATTATGTGGATTTTATGAAGTTGTAAGTTTTAATTTTCTATTTGGGTATGAATGAAGTTATTTTGATTAGTTAACAATGATTTTAAGGTTGGATTAAAGAAATGGTTAAGTTTGAGTAAGATTGGTAAAGAAAGAGAATTTAGGGTTACGGGAAAATTGGACTTTTGAATTCTTGTGATTTAATTGTGCAATTTGATTCTAAATGAGTTATTTTTAGACATAAACAAGTATTTTAGTGTCAAATGATGGATTTGTTTGAGTTTGGATAGATTTTGAAAAAGAAAGTGGTGATTTAGGGTTTTAGGAAAGAGATTTTTTAAAGTATGTTGAATGGCTTGATTTTATTGTTTAAAGCATGTTTTTTATGACATTAATGATGGAAATAAGATTGAAATGATAATTAGATTGAGTTGGAATGGAAAACCTTCAATGGGGAAGGTTATGCCATTTTAGAGGTTTTGGATATAAGTATGTGTTTATGTAATGTAATTATTTTAAGCATGTTATAATATGTTTTTAATAATTTAAATAAATTTAAAATACCAAATTGAATGGCTTAATATGGTTTTCCAAAGTTAAAGTGAGGTTAGGCTTAACTTTAAGGTTTTGATTTAAATGATGTTTAATTATGGTTTAAGATTGGAAATGCCTTAGAATGTGGTACTAAATAATTATTTATGATCACATTTCATTTAAGCATTGAGGAGAGTTAATTTGCCCCATCCTAGTGTTGAAGGGCAAGTTGGAAGATAAGGTTGGTGATAGTTTTGTGGCTTACTTTTAGTAACTTTTAGAGGTAAGTACAAACTTTGGATGAATTGGATATGTTTTCATTACATTGGGCTAAACACATTTTGAAATGAAAAATGTGTTAAGCTACTTGATATTTTGGTTATGTATGAATAATGTTCTATGACATGTATAATGTCACATATGTGGTAAATGCATTGTGAAAAGCCATTGTTAATGGCTAAATTGTATAAAATGTGAAATATATGTATTATATGAAAATGATCCAAAGTATTTAGGTCATGCCATTTGTTGTGTATGCATTAAGGGTATTGTTAAAAAGCCATTAGTAATGGCTAAAGTGTATAAAATGTGAATTATATGTGGATTATATGAAATTATCCAAAATATTTAGGTGATAAGTTTTAAGGTAAAATGTGATGCAATGTGATGATATGATGCAATGTAATTAATTGATATTGATATAAATGAGAAAAATTAGAAAAGTGAAGAAAAGATGAGAAAATAAGGCAATGTGCCTAACTGATAATGAAAAATGAGGTAATGTGCCTAACTTGATTATGAGAAAATGGAAAAGAGATTGATATTGAGAAATGTGAATTAATTGTGTGCCTAGTATGTTATTTAATTTTTAGAATTCTATGTTTGAAGGCATGCCTATGAGGTTATCCTCATTATTTGCCTTGGGGACTAACTTTTGAAAAACTATTTAATTTTTCTTCGGGCTAGACGTTGGACATCACTTGCCTTCGGGCTGGACATTGGGTGTCAATATGGACCAAAACAGTAACTCTAGAATTTGAATAGCATATTAGATCCTTTGGGCCCATACTTGTGTTTGTTTGTATGTGAATTGTTAAATGATGGAGGAATATGTCTAAAATGAAATGATATGACACATTGTGGCATGAGAAGCATAAGCATTTTATATTGGCATTGCTTTACCATTTATCTATTATCAAAGTTTGTACCACTAAGCTTTTAGCTTAGTACAATTATAATTTATTGTGCAGGTGACAGGGGTGATCCGGTAGAGCCCGAGAGTTCTACTAGACCTAGTCAGATCTAGCCTTGTATTTATTGGGCTTGAAGTATTTTTTGGGTGCATCAAGATTAGAGCCATTTGTCAGCATATACATATTTGATATTATAATACATTTGAATATTATTTATATTATGATAAGATTTTGGAATATATATTGTTTATTATAAAGAATGTCTTAGATGATTTGTTTAAAATGGGATCTTATATGTGTTATTAATATATATGTTTATATATGTAAACGTTTTATGAAAATATGGAGAACTTTGATAAGTATTGGTGAAATGGTGATTTGGTTTATGTGGGAGTGTTTTATGCAGGTTGTGATTTTGTTGAAATTTGAGTATGTTCAAATCACAGACAAAACTCTGATGAATTTTTTCCAGAGAATTTTCATATAAAATGCTTATTTTGTAAATTATAATTAATTAAAAAATATTTTATTTACTAATTAAATACACAATTTATACATTTTGAATTTTAAATTAGAAATATGAAAATATTTATTTGTATCAGGTCGTGATATTTTTATACTGTATATGTATATTTTACATATACAAGATGTATGTATTATACATATATAGGACATAAGGGTGTTACATTAATAGACTAAAAATAGATAAACTTCATTCTAGATCTGAGAAGTGTAGATTCATCGGATATCCTAAAGAAACAATAGAATATTATTTCTATCACCCTTTTGACCATAAAGTGTTTGTGGCTAGAGGTGCAACCTTCTTAAAAAGGGAATTCGTTTTAGAAGGAAGTCATGGTGAGAAAATTGAACTTGATGAAGTTCAAGAAAAGGATGAATTTGCATTGGATTAAGAACATGAGGTATAAGTTGCGCAGCCTTTATTGGATGTTTTGAAGTTGACAAGGAAGTTGCCAACATTGATGGTTGATGTTCAAGAACCAATTGTAGTTCAAGAACACATTAATGAGGCTATTCCACTTATGATTGAGCAACAACCAGATCCAATACAAGATGATCTAGTTCTACATGAACCTCTTAGAAGGTCTTCTCGTCAACATCGTGCACCAAATAGATTAAATCTAATGTTGCATGATGATGTGTCAAATGAGGTTGATCATAATGATGATGACCCTAAGACCTATGAAGAGACTATTCAATGTTTTGACTAAAAGAAATGGCAAAAAGCCATGGAATTTGAAATGGAATCCATAAAGATCAATAAAGTATGGACTTTGGTTGATGCTTTAAAGGATATAAAACCTATTGGATGTAAATGGGTTTACAAGAGAAAGATTGGAATAAATGGCAAGGTAGAGACCTATAAATCCCATCTTGTTGCCAAGGGATATCATCAATAAGAAGGATTTGACTATGATGAGACATATTTCCCTGTAGCTATGCTCAAATCCATTCAGATTCTGCTTGCTATCGCTACTTACAATGATTATCAAATATGGTAGATGGATGTGAAAACAACTTTCCTTAATGGTGAGCTTGAAGAGGATGTGTATATGACACAACCTCAATGATTCATATTCTAGTATGATCATAATAAGGTTTACAAGCTGCAAAGATCCATTTATGGACTTAAGCAAGCCTTTAAGAGTTGGAATATTTGCTAACAAGACAATTGAAAAGTTCAATTTTGTTAGATGTGAAGAAGAGCCATGTGTATATAAAAAAGTTAGTGGGAGTGTAATTATCTTTTTGTTATTATATGTTGATGATATTTTGCTCATTAAAAATAATGTACCAGCATCACACAATAACAAGATTTGGCTATCTGAATAATTCTTCATGAAAGACTTGGGAGAAGCAGCTTATATTTTAGGAATAAAGATCTATAGAGATAGATCTAAGAAGTTGCTTGGACTTTCCCAGTCTATTTACATTGATACCATTTTAAAAAAGGTATAACATGAAAAATTCCAAGAGAGGCTATCTACCAATAGGCACTAGAATTACTCTTAGTAGGAAGGATTGTCCTCAAACACCTAAAGAGAGGGAATGCATGAATAGAAACCCTTATGCTAATGAGTGGGAGGCATCATGTATGCCATGATATATACATGTCCTTATGTGGCTTTTACACTAGAAGTGACAAGTCAGTATCAGGTGAATTCTGGTAAGGAACATTGACAAGTGGTTAAGAGCATTCTTAAGTACTTAAGAAGAACTAAAAACCAATTCCTCATATATGGAGATTCTGAATTGAAACTAGAAAGTTATATTGATGCAAGTTTCACTTCAGACAAAGATGATAGAAAACCTACTTCTAGTTTTGTGTTCACCTTAAATGGTGATGCAATGAGTTGGAAAAGTTCCAAACAAGCTACAGTAATTGATTCAGTGACATAAGCAGAATATATAACAGCTTATGCAGTTTCTAAGGAAGTAGTTTGGATGAAAAGGTTTTTAACTAAACTTGATGTGTCCCATCTATAAAGAATACAATTCCACTATTATATGATAATACTGGAGAAATTGCTCAAACAAAGGAGCCTAGATCACATCAGAAATCCAAACACATTCGGCAAAACTATCATCTGATTAGACAAATTATTGAACGTGGAGATGTTACAGTCCAAAAGATTGATGGAAAGGAAAATGCAGCAGATCCATTCACTAAAGCACTTGGTTCAAAGGAATTTGACAAGCACAAGTGGAAGTTGGGAATGAGATACATGACAAATTAGGCATAGTGAAAGTGGGAGATTGTTAGGAATGTGTGAAATGCCCTAGCTCCATTTTCTTATGTAATAATTGAACACATCCTATTTTAATTAATATATGGCATTTGTAATTTTATGACATCATGTTTAATTTTGTTAATATGATATAGCTTTGATTAAATTTTAAGACTTGTCATCATGATGGAGATCTTGATAATGAGAGTTAAGTCTTTTATAATTAAATCTAAAACTGTTCTTGATCGTAGGATTATTAAATAGGGCTTTGAGGATCCAAGTAGATCAATATATATGTGATGGTCCCTATAAGATAGAGATGAGTTGTTATCAATAACTAAATCACATATATAAATGGTCCATATGGAGATATGACCATTGAACTAACTCCACGGAGAATTTTTAATAGTTAAAATTACCAATAAACTATCAATAGGATACTCACATAAAGAATGCAATGTAATAATTTTCTCTTACCTGAAATCAATATGGTAATTGACAAGTTATTTGTTATACTTTGATATTGGATACCTATTGCCTTAAAGAAATAATTGAAAGGATGTTAGATATAATTAAATACTTGTAAAATTAATAATTGATTAAAATGAAATATGTCAACTCTTGATAATGAGTTTGAGCTCTATGTTGTCATTAATTAAAAATGGCTTAATTAAAATCTTGGCCAGGGCAGATGAATGAAGAAGAAATAAATTTCTTATGTCATTCACTTATAAGTTATAATTGGCATGACACATAGTTGGCAACCTATTAGAATTTGACAGATTAACCATATCCTAGTGTTTATCCGGAGCTATAACGACAAAAAGAAATATTATATTATTCTTCTATGGGCTCTTGATAGTGATGATTTACTTCATGCTATTCGGTATTAAGGAGTGTTGCTAGACGCCAGCCTTAATTAGTAAATTAGTTTGACCAATCTGCTACCAATTTAGCATTTAACCTATGGGATCGCACACTACCGAGTGTTAGAAGTTTTGCTCATGGATTAATTATATTATTATTTAATAATTAAATTAGAGAATTTAATTATTTAAAAAATATATATTTTTAGTTCAAATAAAATATTATTATATTCTCTGCTAGCACAAAAAATATAATTAATATTATTAATGATAAATTAATTTTTTTGACTTAAAATAGAAAAATTAATTAATTAATATTTTATCAATAAAACTATATATTAATTTATTATATATATATATAATTGTTTTTATATTTAAATAATAGTAATAATAAGATTCATCAATTTATTGTGGCCGTGGCCAAGGATCAATGATGAATAGTGTTAAAATAAAAGACAATTTTTTTTATAATAATTGTAAAGTATTACAATTCTTGCCACTTGTCGATTTTCCTATAGCAAGCAACATGATTCATTTTTCACGCTGAATACGTGGCCATGCATGGACTTATATTTGTGCATAAATTTACTGCACTAGAACTTTTGTAGGTGGCATGTAAGAGTTGTTAATCATTACAACTTTTTCTTTGGCTACATAACAGTGATATATATATGTTTGATAATATTAAGGAAAAAATTGAGTTTTTAATTATATAAAAATACAAAATTAAAAGTCTTAATATCACAAAAGTTTATTCACTTTTGAGCTAAAATTTTAGAGAAAATTTTTTGTTTAAGTTTATATTTTAATTTGCTCATGAGTTCTATTTATCAAAGAATCGATAGCATAGCTCAGTCTCGATGTACATACGGATAAAGACTTTAAAAAATTAAAGTTTTTTAACATCAAAAATTTATTTTCAGATATATTTTAAATATATTTTTCAACATACATATATACAATTTTTAAGCGCAAATAAATTTATTCTAGGTTGTTCTAAATTTTTACTATATTATGAACATTGAATAATCCATCACAAAATATAGTCAATTAGAAAGGGATGGTTTCCATGACAAATGATGTACCACTACACTGAAAGAAGGGAGTAATGTTAATGGAAATTTAAATTAAGTTGATAAGCTAACTAATGTGGAGGAGATGGTGCTAATTACGGGATTGGAACTAGCAAATGGTATACATTGCATGAAATGCAATGTACCAGAACTCGAGTGTAGATAAATGAATAGAACAAAAGACACAAACTGAAGTTGGGATTGGGTTAAAAGAGGGAAAGAAGATACTGGTCTGAGATAAAAAATAAGTAATCAATCGTTAATAAAATCTTACAGATGGCAAATTGAGAATTAGTGGGCAATGAGTTGTAAATCTTATATAAAAAGGAGATTACACCTGGCCAACTTAAGAATTTGATAGAAAAGAAATTTAGCAAGCTTCCACCTTCCAACTTACCTCCCAAAACCAAACTCCCTTAAAATAAATTGCAAACCATTAAAAGAAGCTAAGGGAATAAAAAAACAGAGAGAGAGAGAGGGAGAAGCATAGAGAGGTAACTAATTGTATAAGAGATTGATTCTCTCATAATCATCAAGTGATTGAGATGATAGAGGAGAAAAGAAGAGGAAGCTGGAGTTTAAACTTGAAGTCAGTTGAGATTACAAATTCAGATGAGTGTTCCAAACTAGATAATGGGAATAGTTTTGGTTTGATTAAAATGTTTTGGTATTACGTGAATACATTTGTAGGACTTGTAGAAACTTAAGAAAAACCAAAGTAAATGGAAGAAACAACCATAAAATTACATGTAGAGGGCTATATAAGTTTTGGAATGGAAAGTAACGTGAACTAGACTAGAATAAATAAATCATGATGCAAATTGAACTACTAATTATTTGTATAAAGTGAATAGAAAATGAAAGCAATATGGGTAAACTTCTAGTTTAATAAACTGATAGAAAAATAGAGTATGTAACTTGCGACTGATTAATATAAGAGGCTAAATGATTTTGTATTACGGAAGTTGCTATTTATACAAACTAATAATCTTTATTATAGTTGGACCAGGATTCCTATCATTGTAAAATTACACAGGTGTACAACTTCCTACTCATCATAGTATATGGATTCCTATTTATACATAATTATATGGCACGAAGACTTCTTCCTCTATTACTCCTCCTCAAGCTGAACAAAGACCACTTTCAGCTTGTCACGCAGCTGCTGGAACCTTCGTTTTGGCAATGCTTTCGTTAATATATTGTAAGTGCAAATATAGTGAACAGACAACTTTTTGTCATGAACCCATTCTCCAACGAAATGAAAATCAATCTTTATGTGTTTCGTTTAAGAGTGGAAAATAGGATTTGCTGTAAAATATGTAGCACTTAAATTGTCACACTAAATAGTTGGTTCATTCTTGAGAGGCATGCCTATCTCTTGAAGTAGGGATTGAAGCTGAATGATTTATGTGGTAGGTTTAGCCAATGCTTGATATTCAGCCTCAATTAATTGTTGATTTAGAAAACATCTTTGCTTGTGAGAAATCCAGGATATGATTGATTGACCAAGATATAAGGCAAATCTGGATGTGGAACGATGGTCTTCTATAGAACTGCCCCAATCTGCATCACAAAAGCCATAAAGCACGTGTGCTGATTCTTTATGCAGAAAAATGCCATGGCTGGTAGTGAACTGTAGGTATGCAAGATATGCTTCACTGCTGCCTAGTGTTGTTCTATCGGACAGTGCATAAATTGAGAAATTTTATTAATAGAAAAAGCAACATTGAGTGTAGTAAATGTTAAGTACTGTAGCCCCCTAACAATGCTACGAAACAAGGTTGCATCTACAAATGGTTCACCATCAGTAGTAAGAATTTCTTTTTCATTTGATGGCATAGAAATCGGACTACACTCATCTGTGCTAGGTTTCTTGATTAATTCTCGGATATAATGTTGTTGGGTAAGAAGTAATCCAGATGTCTTCCGAATGGCTTCGATCCCTAGTAAATATGAAAGTTTCCTAAGGTCTTTAATGGCAAATTCCTATTGTAACAGCTTCACAATTCGATCCACAAACTGAACATTGTTCCCAAGTAACAAAATATCATCAACATAGATAAGGCAGTACATATTAGTATCACTAGTCATGTAGTAAAAGAAAGAAGCATCAGCTCTGGAGCCATGAAATCCTAATTTCTTCAATGCATTTGGGAGGCATTGGTTCCATGTCCTTGAAGCTTGCTTAAGGCCAAAAAAAGACCGATAAAGGCGACACACATTGACGCGGACCCTTAGCAACGATGGCAGCAAACCCAACGTATAACAATGGTAGAGAACTCCTTGAAACTTGATAATCACCTCCTAAGGAACCCAACGCCTATAAAGAGACGCGAACTTACTATGATTGAAGGATTTAGTTGGTAAGAAGAAGGAAAACGCCACAACTCTCGTTGATAAGTAAACCTAATTCTTGATGCAAAGAAAGAATTAAAGAATCCACTCTAATCTCTCTCACACGAAAATTCACAAGAAAACTTGTAGAAGAATTTGAAAATTTTTAATAATAATATGTCAAAAGTCTCCTCACAAGAAAAATAAGTCCCTATTTATACTAAAAGGGACACATAAATCCGAAACCCTAATTCTAATGGGAAAAGGAAAGCTACAAAGTTAAAATCCTAACCCATTAAGGAAAATATAAAGTATGGAAACAAAATCTTAATCCACTAAGGAAAATATAAAGTATGGAAATAAAATCCTAATCCACTAAGGGAAATATAAAGTATGGAAACAAAATCCTAATCCACTAAGGAAAATATAAAGTATGGAAACAACCAAACTAAATCCCTTCAACATAAGAACACGCCCCACACTATTTGGGCTGTCCATGGGCCTTAAATTACTTCCCAAGGCTTTTTATGAACCCCCATGGACCTTTCTTGCACGTTGGACCTTTCTTTAGCTAGCCTTTAGCTTCCACACTAAGCATCATAATCAGCTTTGGTGTGCCTTCTTCAAGCTCTATTGTGCACTTTTCCATTGCCATTTCAGTCACTTCCTTTGAAATTTGATCTTGAATATGCAATCTCATAGCTGCTCCAAATTTCTTAGCTCTGCTCCTAGTCAATGGCCCATTTGGAAGCACCAATGGATCCTTACCTCATGGTTGGTTCGTATCATTCTCCCCCTCTTCAAAAAGATTTGTCCTCAAATCTGTATCATCATAAGGAGATAAATCAGACACATTAAAAGTAGTACTAACACTATACTCACAAGGCAAGTCTATCTTGTATGCATTATCATTGATCTTTGCCAACACTTGAAATGGACCATCACCATGTGCATCAAGCTTATTCTTCCTTTGATTTGGAAACCTCTCCTTTCGGAAGTGTACCAAAACCCAATCTCCTACTTGACGCGGACCCTTAGCAACGATGGCAGCAAACCCAACGTATAACAATGGTAGAGAACTCCTTGAAACTTGATAATCACCTCCTAAGGAACCCAACGCCTATAAAGAGACGCGAACTCACTATGATTGAAGGATTTAGTTGGTAAGAAGAAGGAAAACGTTACAACTCTTGTTGATAAGTAAACCTAATTCTTGATGCAAAGAAAGAATTAAAGAATCCACTCTAATCTCTCTCACACGAAAATTCACAAGAAGAACTTGTAGAAGAATTCAAAAATTTTTATTAATTGTTGTTGTCTGAAATTCGGCCTAATAGTGCCCTTAAATAAGGGTTACAAAATTCCTAATTGCATATGGAAAACTAAAACATTCCTAATTGCATAAGGAAAACATTCCTAATTGCATAAGGAAAACAAAAATTATGGAAACAAAATCTTAATCCACTAAGGAAAATATAAAGTATGGAAACAAAATCCTAATCCACTAAGGAAAATATAAAGTATGAAAACAAAATCCTAATCCAATAAGGAAAATATAAAGTATGGAAACAACCAAACTAATCCCTTTAACATAAGAAATGCCCCACACTATTTGGGTTGTCCATGGGCCTTAAATTACTTCCCAAGGCTTTATATGAACCCCCATGGACCTTTCTTGCACGTTAGACCTTTCTTTAGCTAGCCTTTAGCTTCCACACTAAGCATCATAATCAAATTTGGTGTGCCTTCTTCAAACTCTATCTCCATCTTCTTGAATGATAATTCTTGAAGCTCTTTGGAAATCTTTTCTTGAATATGCAAAGCCATACTAGCTTGATATCTCTTTGCCTTGCTCCTAGTGATTGGTCCACTTGCTAGCTTCAAGGGATCCTTTCTTGCATCATTCTCCCTCTCTTCAAAAAGATTTGTCCTCAAATCTGCATCATCAAAAGGAGAAAGATCACTTACATTGAAAGTAGCACTAACATTATACGTACCTGGTAAGTCGATCTTGTAGGCATTGTCATTAATCTTCTCCAGCACATGGAATGGGCCATCTCCCCTTGCTTACAACTTGTTCTTCCTTTGGTTAGGAAACCTCTCTTTTCGAAAATGCACCCAAACCCAATCTCCTACTTGAAACTTAATCTCACGTCTCCCTCTATTTGCAGAATCAGCATATCT
Organism: Garcia nutans; assembly: GCA_947685225.1. Classification (NCBI taxonomy): domain Eukaryota; kingdom Viridiplantae; phylum Streptophyta; class Magnoliopsida; order Malpighiales; family Euphorbiaceae; genus Garcia; species Garcia nutans. Next base: position 12,796,681 of record CANTUV010000002.1, on the reverse strand, counting down.
CTTGTTCCTTTTCTCAATATTTGCCCTTGCTTTCTCATGCATCTCTTTCACCAATTTAGCTTTCTTCTCACCATCTAAACTAACAAGCTCAAGAGAAGGTAAAGAAACAAGATCCAAAACTGTTAGTGGGTTAAAACCATAAACAAGCTCAAAAGGTGAATATCCTGTAGAAGAATGAATAGCACGATTATAAGCAAACTCAATAAATGGCAAACAATCTTCCCAAGAACTCAAATTCTTACCCACTAAAGCTCTCAACATGGTACCTAAAGTTCTGTTTACTACTTCTGTTTGTCCATCCGTTTGAGGATGACAAGTGGTGGAAAATAACAACTTGGTACCTAACTTTCCCGAAAGCACACCCCAAAAGTGAGACAAAAACTTGGTGTCTCTATCAGAAACTATGGATTTTGGTATCCCATGAATTCGAACCACCTCCCTAAAGAAGAGTTCGGCCACTAAACTTGCATCATCACTCTTATGACATGGGATAAAGTGTGCCATCTTACTAAACCTATCAACAACCACAAATATGCTATCTCTCCCCCTCTTAGTCCTTGGTAATCCTAAAACAAAGTCCATACTAATGTCCATCCAAGGAGAACTAGGAACGGGTAATGGCATATACAAACCATGAGGCATAGACTTAGACTTAGCTTGCCTACAAGTCAAACAAGCCTTACAAATCCGAATTACATCCCTTTTCATATTCGGCCAATAAAAGTGTTCATTCAGCATGTCTAAAGTCTTATCAATTCCAAAATGCCCCATCAAACCCCCATAATGTGATTCTAATACTAGCAAATCTATCATAGAACATCTAGGCATGCATAATTTCGAACCCTTAAACAAAATCCCATCATGTCTATAGAAAGAATTAAAAGCACCATGCTCACAAGCATCATAAACATTGCCGAAATCAGAATCACCAACATATAAGTCCTTTATACATTCAAATCCAAGCAATTTAGTACTCAAAACATTAAGTAAAGTGTACTTCCTTGAAAGTGCATCTGCCACTACATTGTCTTTACTTGCTTGTATTTGATCACATAAGGAAACTTCTCAATCTTCACAACCCATTTTGCATGTCTTTTATTCAACTTGCCTTGCCCTCTCAAATGCTTCAATGATTCATGGTCTGAATGGATCACGAATTCCTTGGGCAGCAAATAATGCTCCCATACTTCCAATGCTCTCACCAAAGCATATAGCTCCTTGTCATAAGTTGAATAATTCAGCTTTGCTCCATTAAGCTTTTCACTAAAGTATGCAATGAGCTTCTTCTCTTGCATCAAAACAGCTCCAATACCTACACCAGAAGCATCACATTCAATTTCAAAAGTAGAATCAAAGTTAGGTAGAGCTAAAATGGGTGTAGTAGAAAGCTTCTCTTTCAAAGCATCAAATGCTTCTTGTTGCTCCTTGCCCCAAACGAATCCCACTTCTTTCTTGATTATGCTAGTCAAGGGGGCTGCCAATGTAGAGAAATTAGGGACAAATCTCCTATAGAAGCTTGCCAATCCGTGAGAACTCCTCACTTCTGTCACACTTGAAGGATTCGGCCACTCTTGGATAGCTTTCACCTTCTCTTGATCAACTTCAATTCCCTGCATACTTACAACAAAACCAAGAAAAACAACCCTATCTAGACAAAAAGAACACTTCTTAAGCTTAGCGTAAAGGTTTTGCTCCCTAAGGATTTCAAGCACTTTCCTAACATGTTCAACATGTTCTTCCTCAGTTTTGCTATAAATCAGAATATCATCAAAGTAAACTACCACAAACTTACGTAAATAAGCTCTCAGAACATGGTTCATTAATCTCATGAAAGTACTAGGTGCATTAGATAAACCAAACTGCATAACTAACCATTCATACAAACCATATTTCATTTTGAAGGCAGTCGTCCATTCATCTCCAGGCTTCATTCGAATTTGATGATAACCACTCATAAGATCAATCTTTGTGAAATATTTTGCCCCATGCAATTCGTCCAACATGTCATCAAGTCTAGGAATGGGATGTCTATACTTCATAGTAATCTTGTTCACAGCCCTACAATCAACACACATCCTCCAAGAACCATCTTTCTTGGGTACTAATAAGACTGGAACGACATAAGGATTAAGGCTCTCACGAACCAAGCCTTTCTCCAAAAGCTCTTCAACTTGTCTTTGCATCTCTTTTGTCTTCATAGGATTGCTCCTATATGCTGGCCGGTTTGGAATTGTAGAACCAGGTATGAAGTCAATTGGATGTTCAATCGCTCTTAATGGCGGCAAACCACTAGGAAGGTCTTCAGGAAACACATCCTTAAAATCCTGCGACAAAGACACAAAACTAGAAGGTAAAGAATCAAGAGATTCTTCACTGTCAGCAAGTAACGATTCTTTATACATAATAATGAGTACAGGCTGCCCTACATCTATCTCTCTTGCTCTTGCATAAAAAGTATGTTTTGCTTTTTCTCCTTGCTTATTTTCTCTCATCAATGGGCCATTTATTTGTTTGCTTACTTTCTTTTGACTCTCGGCCTCTTTTCCGTTTCTGCACTCACTCACTTTATTATTTTCTCTCTCCCTACCCTTAGAATTACCCTTGGGTGTTAAAGAAACATCATTGGCCGAATTTGAACCCCCTTGGTTCATGTTGGCCGAAACTTCTTTCTCCCTCTCTAGCATCCTCTTTTGATCTTCATACACCTCTTAAGGTGATAATGGTGCTAGAACAACCTTCTTTCCTTCATAAGTAAAGGTATACTTATTAGAAAAGCCATCATGTTGTGCCCTTCTATCATGCTGCCATTGTCTTCCTAATAGCAAATGTCCAGCTTGCATTGGCACTACATCACACTAAACCTCATCTTTATATCTTCTAATGGAGAATTGTACCTTGACTTGCTTCAATACTTTTACTTCCCCAGCATCATTGAACCATTGCAACTTGTAAGGATTGGGATGTTTAAAACAAGCTAACCCCAATTTATCCACCATTGTGTTACTAGCAGCATTGGTACAACTTCCACCATCAATGATAAGTGTACAAACCTTACCATTCACCAAACACCTAGAGTGGAAAAGATTCTCCCTTTGATCCAAGCCTTCTTCCTTAACTTGAATATTCAAGGCTCTTCTAATAACAAGCATCTCTCCGTGTTCAGCATTCAATACTTGATTCTCCCAAGCCTCTTCATCATATTCGGCCCTATCACCACATTCAGCCTCCTCTTCTTTTTCATGTTCAGATTCTGATTCAATTTCCCCTTCATGGGTTGATACAAACCAGATATGGCAGCTTTGTGCCATTGAAGAAAAGCAATCTTACATCATCCAAATAGATTTAAAAGGAGTTCAAAAGCTCTTTTATGAGGCTGAAATACACTTGGGGCGTGCTACACTTCATATGGAGCAGATTTGGTGCAATTCAAGCAATATGGGCTTTGTGGAGCTTGATACAGCTTATAGGCCAAAGCTACACAAAGGGAAGCCTAAAGTGAAGATCAAAGTATGGAAATCACGTCCAAACACATGGGCATGCTTTCTTGGGCTTGTTCAGCAAGTTTTTTGGCATGTTTAGCAAGTTTTTAAGGCTGAACATGGCTGCACATGTTGGGCTTGTTTTTCCAATACATTAGGCCTTTTTTTGGACTTAATTAAGGCATGTTTAATATGGGCCCAAGGAAGTTACGAATTTCAGCAAGTGGAAGGCATCTTTTTGTCACATGGGATGTGGTCCCCTCATTCCTTAGTTAGTTAGGATATTATTTTATTTTCCATATCTTTTAGGATTTGATATTATTTAGTCTTTCCAAATCTATTTTGGATTTGTTTTATTAGATTTGGATAGGATTTAGATTACTTATCTGATTTAGATTCAGATTTACTTTATGTTTTCCTTAGTGGATTAGGATTACTTTATATTTTCCTTAGTGGATTAGGATTACTTTATATTTTTCCTTATGCAATTAGGAATGTTTTCCATTTTCCTTATGCAATTAGGAATGTTTTCCTTATGCAATTAGGAATGTTTTCCTTATGCAATTAGGAATTTTGTAACCCTTATTTAAGGGCACTATTAGGCAGAATTTGAGATACAACAATTAATAAAAAAATTTTGAATTCTTCTACAAGTTCTTCTTGTGAATTTTCGTGTGAGAGAGATTAGAGTGGATTCTTTAATTCTTTCTTTGCATTAAGAATTAGGTTTACTTATCAACAAGAGTTGTGGCGTTTTCCTTCTTCTTACCAACTAAATCCTTCAATCATAGTGAGTTCGCGTCTCTTTATAGGCGTTGGGTTCCTTAGGAGGTGATTATCAAGTTTCAAGGAGTTCTCTACCATTGTTATACGTTGGGTTTGCTGCCATCGTTGCTAAGGGTCCGCGTCATTTGAAAATCACTAAAAAACACAAAAGAAACAGCCCAAGAATGGCCACATAAAACGATTTGAAGGAAAGAAACAATCAACCCCAAGAAAAGGCTTACACAAGATGAATTTGAAGGGAAAAACACAACCAAATTGAACAAGACCCAATAGACACAAAACAAACTAAATTCTGACTACTAGAACACCAGCGACTTAACAAACGGAATACTTAAATGGATGGGAAAGTGAAAAAAATGAATTGAATAAACTATTCTGAATACTAAAACGAACTAAAACTGACTCTTGAATGCCAAAAACGAAAATTGAATAGAGAAGGAAAGGAAAAAATGAATTTGAATAAAATAACCCTAATGGAACAATTAAACAAGCCCTAGAAAGACAAAGTAGATAAAAATTACCTTGTAGCAAGGCTCTGATACCAAATGACACGGACCCTTAGCAACGATGGCAGCAAACCCAACGTATAACAATGGTAGAGAACTCCTTGAAACTTGATAATCACCTCCTAAGGAACCCAACGCCTATAAAGAGATGCGAACTCACTATGATTGAAGGATTTAGTTGGTAAGAAGAAGGAAAACGCCACAACTCTTGTTGATAAGTAAACCTAATTCTTGATGCAAAGAAAGAATTAAAGAATCCACTCTAATCTCTCTCACACGAAAATTCACAAGAATAACTTGTAGAAGAATTCAAAATTTTTTATTAATTGTTGTATCTCAAATTCTGCCTAATAGTGCCCTTAAATAAGGGTTACAAAATTCCTAATTGCATAAGGAAAACATTCCTAATTGCATAAGGAAAATGGAAAACATTCCTAATTGCATAAGGAAAAATATAAAGTAATCCTAATCCACTAAGGAAAACATAAAGTAAATCTGAATCTAAATCAGATGAGTAATCTAAATCCTATCCAAATCTAATAAAACAAATCCAAAATAGATTTGGAAAGACTAAATAATATCAAATCCTAAAAGATATGGAAAATAAAATAATATCCTAACTAACTAAGGAATGAGGGGACCACATCCCATGTGACAAAAAGATGCCTTCCACTTGCTGAAATTCGTAACTTCCTTGGGCCCATATTAAACATGCCTTAATTAAGTCCAAAAAAAGGCCTAATGTATTGGAAAAACAAGCCCAACATGTGCAGCCATGTGCAGCCTTAAAAACTTGCTAAACATGCCAAAAAACTTGCTGAACAAGCCCAAGAAAGCATGCCAATGTGTTTGGACGTGATTTCCATACTTTGATCTTCACTTTAGGCTTCCCTTTGTGTAGCTTTGGCCTATAAGCTGTATCAAGCTCCACAAAGCCCATATTGCTTGAATTGCACCAAATCTGCTCCATATGAAGTGTAGCACGCCCCAAGTGTATTTCAGCCTCATAAAAGAGCTTTTGAACTCCTTTTAAATCTATTTGGATGATGTAAGATTGCTTTTCTTCAATGGCACAAAGCTGCCATATCTGGTTTGTATCATGGGTAGCAATCATCACCCTCTTATTCAGACATTGAGAAGCAATGTGTACACTTCCCAAACACTTGTAGCATTTAATTTCCCTACTTGGAGTAGGTCTAGAAGGTGTTTCCTTGGCTGTTTTTGCATCCCCATCATTCGGCTTCTTGAAATTAGGATTGTAGGAAGAATTCTTTTGGAAAGAACCCTTGTAATCTCCTTTGTAGGAACCTCCACTCGAACTTGAACCCTTGAAGTTTGAAAATTTTCCACTAGCTTTAGAGTAGCCAGTTTTCAAAATAGCTTTATTCTTCAATCTTCTCTCTATCTTCATGGTCTTTTGAACTAACTCTTCCATTGTGTTGAATTCATACATCTCCAATTCATTGGCTATGTTCAAATTCAATCCCCCAAGAAATCGTGACATCTTCTTGTCTTCATCTTCATCAATATTTGCCCTAGCCATGATCATCTCCATCTCTTTGTGGTACTCTTCCACACTTCTTCCACCTTGAACTAGTCTTGCTAGTCGATTGTACAAATCCCGAATGTAGTGAGATGATACAAATCAGCTTCTCATTAGTTCTTTCAAGGTTGACCATTCAGGAATAGGCCTCATACCTTTCCCTCTTATATTAGCTTTCAATTGATCCCACCAAAAGGTAGCATACCCTTTGAACTCTACGGCTGCCAAAACTGATTTCTTCTCTTCGGTGTAGTTATGGCATTCAAAAATCTGCTCAACTTTCCTCTCCCATTCTATGAACTCTTCTGCATTGTTCTTCCCTTCAAAGGAAGGAATCTTCATCTTGATGGAAGTAAGGTCACCATCAGTGGTAGGTTGATTTCCACCTTCATCTTCATCTTCTACCCTTCCGGCTGCTTCTAGGGCTTCAAGATTTCCTTGCTCTTCTCTCCTAAGCACTCTTCTAGCTCGCATTATGGGATTTGGATGTGCGGCTGGCTGCCCTTGTTGCACTTGCTGAATTTGTTGCACTTGTTGCATTTGTTGTGCTTGTCGTGCTGCATTCTCTTGCAATCTAGTATCCATCATCTCCATTCGACCAAGCATTGTTGCCAAAGTCTCATTAAGCCTAGCCAAGCTTTCGGCCGTAGCTCCTTCTTTGCTAGTCTCTTCTCCTTTTCCAGCCATGTTAACAAACAAACAAACTCAAAGAAACAAGATTAGTAATAATCAAAATTCACTCAAGTGTTTAGAATTACCTCACTTTTCTTGTCTTCCTTGATTGCACTTCAGAACCAAGCTCACCAACCAACAATTGTCAAGTCGTTCAAGAAACTAGAACCTAAATCCTAGAACTAGATAGAAAACAAGACAAGTATCCGGAGGCAATGCAAGGTAATTTGCACTACATGATATAAAACTAAGTATCGACACAAGCAAATGATACTTAACAATGTAATGGAATTAAAAGCTAGATAAAGAAATCAGAAACAATGAAGCCAATAAACAAGACAAATTTGGATATAATGAATCAAAAACAACCCACACTTGGCAAGCTGCTTTATGGACCTAATCAATTCTACCCAAAACGCTAGCTTCTAGACTCTAATTCCCACCTATAACACTCAAATAATATGAATATTAAGGTCTGATTTTCGAATTCCAAAAGACTCTCAAAAGGTGAAATTTTTCGTCCAAAAAATTTTTATTAGTTCTGACCCACCTAGATCTGATCCTTAGCACCCAAATAGCAAGAATATCAAACAATTTTTGTTGAGGTGGTTTTGTACTCTTTTTTTTTTTTGCTTCCTCTCACTATCCCCTTGATTCGGGACTTAATTTACTCCCAAGAACTTTTCAAAATCTGGACTTAATTCGTAACCTCAGATTCACTCAAAATCAAATCGAAATCAAACTTGAACAAAAACTCTAGCTTTTGCTTTCTTTCAAGAACCCTAATCTTGGTTTCGAATCCAATTCAGATGCAAGGCCTAGGTTTTGAATTTCAATCAGACTCCTTTTCCTAGGTTTCGAATTACTCTTTGAACAATCTTTAGACTTTTCAAATTTTGATATATGACTCTTTTTTTCGAAAATTAAAGACTAGACTCTCTAAGAACCCTAAAACGCAGAAACTTAAAAGACCTAAATTAACAAACCCTAGAAAGACAAAGTAGATAAAAATTATCTTGTAGCAAGGCTCTGATACCAAATGACGCGGACCCTTAGCAACGATGGCAGCAAACCCAACGTATAACAATGGTAGAGAACTCCTTGAAACTTGATAATCACCTCCTAAGGAACCCAACGCCTATAAAGAGACACAAACTCACTATGATTGAAGGATTTAGTTGGTAAGAAGAAGGAAAATGCCACAACTCTCGTTGATAAGTAAACCTAATTCTTGATGCAAAGAAATAATTAAAGAATTACTCTAATCTCTCTCACACGAAAATTCACAAGAAGAACTTGTAGAAGAATTCAAAAATTTTTAATAATAATATTTCAAAAGTCCTCTTACAAGAAAAATAAGGCCCTATTTATACTAAAAGGCACACATAAATCTGAAACCCTAATTCTAATGGGAAAAGGAAAGCTACAAAGTCAAAATCCTAACCCATTAAGGAAAATATAAAGTATGGAAACAAAATCCTAATCCACTAAGGAAAATATAAAGTATGGAAATAAAATCCTAATCCACTAAGGAAAATATAAAGTATGGAAACAAAATCCTAATCCACCAAGGAAAATATAAAGTATGGAAATAACCAAACTAAATCCCTTCAACATAAGAACATGCCCCACACTATTTGGGTTGTCCATGGGTCTTAAATTACTTCCCAAGGCTTTATATGAACCCCCATGGACCTTTCTTGCACGTTGAACCTCTTTAGCTAGCCTTTAGCTTCCACACTAAGCATCATAATCAGCTTTGGTGTGCCTTCTTCAAGCTCTATTGTGCACTTTTCCATTGCCATTTCAGTCACTTCCTTTGAAATTTGATCTTGAATATGCAATCCCATAGCTGCTCCAAACTTATTAACTCTGCTTCTAGTCAATGGCCCATTTGGAAGCACCAATGGATCCTTACCTCGTGGCTGGTTCGTATCACACATGGTCGAGTTTGGAGGGGTCCACAAAGCCTTAAGGTTGAGCCATATACACCTCTTCATCTATGTAAAAATGCAATGGAGACATCTAGTTGCTTTTCCATTCCCAATTATTGGTAACCACAATAGAGAGTAGTAGTTAAATTGTTGTTGACTTGACTATTGGACTAAATGCGTCATTAAAGTCAACACTGGGATGCTGGTGAAACCTGTTGGCAGCTAAGCGAGCCTTGTAAAGATCAATGGACCCATTAGGCTTTCTTTTTAGTTTGATACACCCACTTGCAACCAACAATGTTGTGAGCAGCAGAAGGAGGAACAAGTTTCCATATATCATTTGCAATCAACACACTGTACTCATCCAACATGGCATCATGTAAATGTTGAAATTTCACTGCCTGTGTAAATGTGACCAAGTCTGATTCATCTTTAACAACTGTGGCATATGATTTCAGTTTGGCGAGTATCAAATTTCTAGTTTGAGTGCACCATGGTATGTTTGGACCTAGATATAGATTTTTGTTTTGAATAGAACCAACAACAATTGAATACCCACCTAAATCAACTTAAATGGAATTGTTGGACATTGCAAGGACTGTGTAGACAAGGTAGATGATGTATCCATATATCAGGTGCTGGTTATGGTGACGTAGACCAAGCGGAGTAGTAGTATCTTGGACAGAAGCATTGAATGGTGGAGAAGATTACGTAGAAGTGGTTGGGATGGGAGTAGTGTTGTCACATGATCGAAGAGGGAATAATGGAGGTGGACCAACCATGATTTTAGAAGACAAGGCACCATTATTTAATCACTTACAGAATGGAAAATCTTGTTCATTAAAAATAACATGGCATGAGATAGTCAATTTATTAGTTTGTACATTTAAACACTTGAAGCCTTAGTGCTACAAGAAAATACATATGGGTGAGAATGAGGATCTAATTTATTATTACTATAAGGACAAAACCATGGATAGCAAAGACATATAAAAATCAAAAGAGCAGAGTAATCATGCTTGGTGTTGAATAGTTTTTCATAGGGTGAGAGATGAGAGAAGGTTGCTATAGGTAATCTACTGAGACACGTAGAAAAGCTTCCCATTTTAACTATGTGTCTATGCTTATGTTTTACACAATCATTTTGTTTAGGTGTATAAGGACAAAAAGAACGTTGAGTAATACCATTGGTACAAAGATAATTGGTAAGAGCTTAGAATTCCCCACCCCAGTCAGTTTGGAAAATTTTAAGACCTACAAAACATTTTTTTTTAACCATGGTACGGAATTGAGAAAAAATAGAAAGAGCATCAGACTTTTGTTTAGTGAAATAAATTACACTGTATTTGCGGAAATGGTCAAAGAAAATAACATTGTATTTAAAATTGTCATGAGATACAATAAAAGATGGCCCCTAAAGATCTAAGCACACTAAATTTAGAGGACCACTAGCTGAAAAATTAGAAGACATAAAAGGTAACTTATGACTATTTGCCATTGCACATTCTTGGCAAATTAAAGGACTAGATAAACTGGATACTAACTTTGGATTAACTACTTTTTGGGTAGTTGATGTATTTGCATGACTGAGGTGAGCTTGCTAAGTAGATAAGGAAGTAGAAAATGACTTTGCATTGTTGACACTCGATAAAAAAGGTAACATATAGAGTCCACCATCACTCGGGTCTTGAAAAAGGATCTCCCTCATTGCCAAATCCTTGATTTTAAAGAAAGATGGAAAGAATTCAATGGAAATATTGTTAAACTTTATAAAAGCATCAATGGAAAGTAGTTGTTGTTGAAAATTGGAAAGATGTAGATCATTAGATAAAGAGAACTTATGATCATTGAGATTAACTTAAGATTGACTAATATGAGATATGGAAAGTTGAGAACCATTACCTAAGATTAACTTAAGATTGACCAATATGAGATATGGAAAGTTGAGAACCATTACCTAAAGTAACTTGCTCAGGACCATTATATTTAGAGTGAATGGCAAGATTTCCAAATTTAGATGTTAAATCATGTGTGGTGCCTGTATCTAATAACTATGGCTATTGTGGGTTTGACATATGAGTAGCATAATTGGCTTGGGGAGAATTATTGAAAGTTTGCTACTTAGGAGATGGATAAACTAGTGCAACATGACATGTACTAGAATAATTGTAAAATGTAATAGGTTGGGCTTCTGCTAGATTTGAAAATTACTGCCTTGACCTCTAGAATTAAATGTACTAGAGCGCCCTCTGCCTCAATATCCACAGCCTCTACCATGGTTGTGCTTAGAAGTTGTGAATTGGGCGAATTATGTTCTTGGTGTAATCAAAACATTCTAACTTTCATGACGCTATCTCCTTTCTTATGTTAATAACATGCCAAATAAATCATCAAAAGAGAACTCATCAGCTCAGTAGTCCAACAACTATAGTAAGATATCATAACTAGCATTCAAGCCATTAGTAACAAATTCAATTATTTGACGGTCAGAAATAGGTTGTTAAAGATTAGCAAGTTTGGCTACCAACAATTTTGCTTTGATAACATAGTATAGACCCTTAATTTTTACTTCAATCCCAATTAAAAGCCTAAATTACTAAATTGGCCAAAAAGATCATGACAAATTGGCCATTACCCATAGCCAATTCATCATGAGTATTACTTATGGACAATTCGCCATGACTCATGGCAAATTGGTCATGAGTCCTTGGCCAATTGGCTTTGAGTCCCAATCCATTAAATTATCCTAATCTGGCTTAAACTACAGATTTATTTAGATAAAGAGCATTTTTCAAATAGGATTGTGACTTTTCAATGAAGTAGCCTTATTAAGCATTATAAAAGGGATTAGCAAAGCAATTAAAGAGGCAGCCAACAATTAAGATATAGCAACAAATATTGAAACAAAAAATAGTAATAACCAAAAGAAGGAGAAAACAATTTGAAACACAGAAGCAAACCTTTGAACAAGATTGTTCAATAAAAAATACAATTAATCCAAACCATTAAAGATTTTTTAACACAAAACCCTAATATCAACTTTTACAGTGGGATTGTGCCAATCCAATCATGAGGCTTGGTTAAATATAATTATTTAATGGAGCCAACAATGCTGGTAATGACTTTTGATACTCATATTGATTTAATTGAACTATCATCTCTGTTTGTTAACTTTATAAATTCATTTTAATTAGTTTTGTTGTTTTGATTTCATTTGATTACACACCAAAATCCTATATTCATAATTAAACCCTGATTTCATTTATTAAACACTAATTTTATGATTATTTGTATGTTTTAATTATTTTTTATATTATGAATTATGTAATTGTACTTATTTGTTATTTGGATTTTAAAGGATTTATAAAAGGCATATTTCCACTTGTGAGTGCCTTGTTTATATTATTTTAATTTTGTTTTGTAGATGCTTGGTACAAAATTCAGAAGTTATATCATTGCTTTTCACTCTTTTCTACTAAAGTCTCTAATCGTTCAAGAAGGGGGCAAAACTATAGACCCTTAAATTTGACTTGCAATGAGCTTAGTTCTAATTTAAAAGCCCAAACCATGGTTGGTCCAATCTTAAAGGCCCAAGTTAAATCTTAGTTCTAATTTAAAAGCCCAAACCAGGCCCAATCTAATTTTAAAAGCCCAAATCAAATTTGGACCCAATTAAAAACCCAAAATCATTTATGGTCTGATTCAAGAAGCTAAACCGACCAAGAAATCATGAGAATTGGCCATTGTTTATGGCCAATTCATTATGAGGATGTCTCATAACAAATTTTCCATGGCTAAATTTAATATGACCCTTGCTCAATATGAATAATTGGACATCCAATTCTATATGGACCTTTAATTTTGGCTTAATTCAACTTTAAATCAAGTTCAAGTAACCTAATCGAGGAAAATTCAAAGGGATTTGGATAATCAAGAAGCATTCTAATGTGTTTATAACTAGTAAGCTTGATTAAAACCCTAATGCTGCCTATAAATTTAAAGGCATACATAAAAGATTAGGGTGAGGGAGTGAGCGAGTAACAATTAGGTTTAGCTCTAAAATTAAAAAAATTTAAAAAGCAATAGACAATAATAGAAATAGAAATGAAAATAGAAAACCAGAGACAAAAAGTAATAAATAAGTAGTGGCTAAAATTGGTGGATGATTTATGGATTATTTAACTCAACCAATATCTATTTAACTCAACAAGCTATAACATCAATTCCGTGGAGTAATCGCAGTACTTGGGCAAGGTTTGGTTAAAATAAAAGACTCTTGGTGGAGCCAACAACGAAGGCTTGATTTCACTAACTCAATTTAATTAAATTCTATTTATCATCCTTATTATTAATATCATAGAATTAGTTGTTAATTAGTTGATTTTGGAAAACCATCCAGTAAAACATAATCTCAACTTAGTTTGATTCATATCTTAATTATATATTTTAATCTTAGATTGAAGACTTAAACCCTAATCTCACATGTTTTAATCTTAATTTGTATCTTAAACCATTGATTTCCATGTTTTAGTTTAATTTACACATTGAACCCTAGGTTTACATAAGAAACCCTAATTTGTATGTTTAAACCTTGGGTTTATATTTAAAGCACTAGTTTTATTCCAAAATCCTAACTTACATGGTTAAATCCTAGTTTAGGAAAAACCCTAATTTGTATAATTATAAAACAATAATTTTAGTTTAAAACCCTAGTTGCATGTTTAAAAAGACTAAAAGCCCTAATTTTGCAATCTAATCCTAATTTGATGGTGGAACCCCAATTTAATTATAGACTTATTGTTATTTACTTGCTTATGATGGATGATATGATGATGTATGATTTGCTTGCTTATGATGGATGATTGAATTGTTTATTTATTATTGTTTGGATTTTAAGAGAGATGTAATAGGCATGTTTCCACTTTATGGGTGCCTCATTTATTTTAATTGCTTATTCTAATTTTAAAGATTTTGAGATTAATGTAAGGGACATGTTTCCAACAAATGGTGGGTATCCTGTTTTATTTACTTGTATTTGGATATTGGACATTATAAGGGCATATTTCCATCTTGTATGAGTGCCCATGTTGTTGGTCTATTTGGACTTGCTTTGATTTTAATATAATGAGTATTTATTTATTTTAATTGCATGTATTATGAATTATATTATGATAAGTTAAGAATTTAATAATATCTAGACCTGAAAAGGAGGTCGATTTTAATAAACCGAGTGTTATAAGGGTACTGGGTGATTCTTACCTTCCCTATGTGTATCCAAAATTTTAACCCTAGTAGGAGTTGGGAATTTCTTAGGAATCAAGTCATCCAACCCATTTTATCTTCCCGACCCATCCAGGTGGCACTCATATTCTCCGAGTTTAGGCTCGTATTCTCTAAGGCCCATAGCCTAACAGTGTCGAAGTCACAAGAACTATTCCATCGGGAGTGGGGGCAAAAATCCCCACTCACACCAATAAGAAAAGAATAAAGATAAAAAGGTGGAAGTAAAGACAGAGTCTGCTAATGTGGAAAAGCTTATTATTAACCTAGAAAAGAAGCTTGAAAAGAGATTGAAATCCAAAGAGGCCTCAGAAGTTTATAAGCTTTTTAAAGAGAATGATAATCTTCCATACAAGTTCAAAATGACTGCTTTCGCTAAGTACAATGGTGCAAGAAATCCTCACTTGCATGTTAAGCGGTACATCACCACTATGTAGTCTGCTAGAGCTACTAAGGCTCAAACACTAATGTACTTTATGCTCTCATTGGATCTTATGGTTTGTTGTACAAAGTTTCATCCAAAAGTATGGGTACAATATTGAGTTAGAGGTAACCTTGTTTTTAAATTAACATTTTTTATGAATAAATTATTTTTGTTGCATTTATGTTTTTATAGGTTTTTGTTCATTTTGGTGCTCAACCAATGACGAATCTAGTTTGATATTCTTAAATTAGTGTATCTATGCATCATGATTCAAATGACTTTACTAGGTAAGGAAAATATTTTGTAGCATTGGGCTATGTATGCTTACTTAGAGAGTGCTCCTGTACAATTACCTTTATCTAGGTCCTAATCAATCTTAGAGCATGCTTTGATGAAATTTTGCGGCAAAATTGAACTTTGCTTATTTAAGAGAGAGATGATCCAGGCATTGTTTGGTGAGCCAACAACTAGTAACCACCATGTTAACATCAATCCCTAGTTTATCCCCTTAAGCTTCATGTTGCTTTTTATTTACTCGTGATCCTAATAATCTACCCTATGTTGTTGTGACATTTTATGGCAAGTGTCATGATTACTGAGGTACTAAAAGGCAATAAGATAAAAAAAAGATGCATAGTCAAGATCATAAGGATAGTTGAAATTTATCTAAAATAGACCTAATATCTCATATTTATTTCATCATTGAGATGACATTAAGGCAACAAAGAATTCATCATCATTAATTAAACTCGTACTACTCCACTCATCCGTATTTAGAAGTATAAAATGGTGCAAAATAATACAACTCTTTTAGAGCTAGGACAAAAAAAACTTCAAAAAAAGTAAAAACAAAAAAGAGCAAAAACTACTATAAAAACATTAAAAAAAGAAGAGAGAGAAAAAAAGAAGAAAAGGAAAAAAAATGAGGTTTGCTACGGTCAAATTTGTTCATT
This sequence comes from Garcia nutans, assembly GCA_947685225.1. Classification (NCBI taxonomy): domain Eukaryota; kingdom Viridiplantae; phylum Streptophyta; class Magnoliopsida; order Malpighiales; family Euphorbiaceae; genus Garcia; species Garcia nutans. Next base: position 12,781,104 of record CANTUV010000002.1, on the reverse strand, counting down.
CTACGCCCCCTGCTCAGGGAAAGCAGTGCTCCTTCATCTTAGGTAAGGCTGAGTTCGTTTTGCCTTAAACTTTTTGCAAAGATCATCCTAATCATATCCAAAATTGACGTGGACCCTTAGCAACGATGGCAGCAAACCCAACGTATAACAATGGTAGAGAACTCCTTGAAACTTGATAATCACCTCCTAAGGAACCCAACGCCTATAAAGAGATGCAAACTTACTATGATTGAAGGATTTAGTTGGTAAGAAGAAGGAAAACGCCACAACTCTCGTTGATAAGTAAACCTAATTCTTGATGCAAAGAAAGAATTAAAGAATCCACTCTAATCTCTCTCACACGAAAATTCACAAGAAGAACTTGTAGAAGAATTCGAAAATTTTTAATAATAATATGTCAAAAGTCCCCTTACAAGAAAAATAAGGCCCTATTTATACTAAAAGGCTCACATAAATCCGAAACCCTAATTCTAATGGGAAAAGGAAAGCTACAAAGTCAAAATCCTAACCCATTAAGGAAAATATAAAGTATGGAAACAAAATCCTAATCCACTAAGGAAAATATATGGAAACAAAATCCTAATCCACTAAGGAAAATATAAAGTATGGAAACAAAATCCTAATCCACTAAGGAAAATATAAAGTATGGAAACAACCAAACTAAATCCCTTCAACATAAGAACATGCCCCACACTATTTGGGCTGTCCATGGGCCTTAAATTACTTCCCAAGGCTTTATATGAACCCCCATGGACCTTTCTTGCACGTTGGACCTCTTTAGCTAGCCTTTAGTGTAACACCCCAAACCGGCCAGCATATAGGAGCAATCCTATGGAGACAAAAGAGATGCAAAGACAAGTTGAAGAGCTTTTGGAGAAAGGCTTGGTTTGCGAGAGCTTTAGTCCTTGTGCCGTTCCAGTCTTATTAGTACCCAAGAAAGATGGTTCTTGGAGGATGTGTGTTGATTGTAGGGCTGTGAACAAGATTACCGTGAAGTATAGACATCCCATTCCTAGACTTGATGACATGTTGGACGAATTGCATGGGGCAAAATATTTCACAAAGATTGATCTTATGAGTGGTTATCATCAAATTCACATGAAGCTTAGAGATGAATGGAAGACTGCCTTCAAAATGAAATATGGTTTGTATGAATGGTTAGTTATGCCTTTTGGTTTATCTAATGCACCTAGTACTTTCATGAGATTAATGAACCATGTTTTGAGAGCTTATTTAGGTAAGTTTGTGGTAGTTTACTTTGATGATATTCTGATTTATAGAAAAACTGAGGAAGAACATGTTGAACATGTTAGAAAAGTGCTTGAAATCCTTAGGGAGCAAAACCTTTATGCTAAGCTTAAGAAGTGTTCTTTTTGTCTAGATAGGGTTGTTTTTCTTGATTTTGTTGTAAGTATGCAGGGAATTGAAGTTGATCAAGAGAAGGTGAAAGCTATCCAAGATTGGCCGAATCCTTCAAGTGTGACAGAAGTGAGGAGTTTTCACGGATTGGCAAGCTTCTATAGGAGATTTGTCCCTAATTTCTCTACTTTGGCAGCCCCCTTGACTAGCATAATCAAGAAAGAAGTGGGATTCGTTTGGGGCAAGGAGCAACAAGAAGCATTTGATGCTTTAAAAGAGAAGATTTCTACTACACCCATTTTAGCTTTACCTAACTTTGATTCTACTTTTGAAATTGAATGTGATGCTTCTGGTGTAGGTATTGGAGCTGTTTTGATGTAAGAGAAGAAGCCCATTGCATACTTTAGTGAAAAGCTTAATGGAGAAAAGCTGAATTATTCAACTTATGACAAGGAGCTATATGCTTTGGTGAGGGCATTGGAAGTATGGGAGCATTATTTGTTGCCCAAGAAATTCGTGATCCATTCGGACCATGAATCATTGAAGCATTTGAGAGGGCAAGGCAAGTTGAATAAAAGACATGCAAAATGGGTTGTGAAGATTGAGAAGTTTCCTTATCTGATCAAATACAAGCAAGGTAAAGACAATGTAGTGGCAGATGCACTTTCAAGGAGGTACGCTTTACTTAATGTTTTGAGTACTAAATTGCTTGGATTTGAATGTATAAAGGACTTATATGTTGGTGATTTTGATTTCGGCAATGTTTATGATGCTTGTGAGCATGGTGCTTTTAATTCTTTCTATAGAAATGATGGGTTTTTGTTTAAGGGTTAGAAATTATGCATGCCTAGATGTTCTATGAGAGATTTGCTAGTATTAGAATCACATTATGGGGGTTTGATGGGGCATTTTGGAATTGATAAGACTTTAGACATGCTAAATGAACACTTTTATTGGCCGAATATGAAAAGGGATGTAATTCAGATTTGTAAGGCTTGTTTGGCTTGTAGGCAAGCTAAGTCTAAGTCTATGCCTCATGGTTTGTATATGCCATTACCCGTTCCTAGTTCTCCTTGGATGGACATTAGTATGGACTTTGTTTTAGGATTACCAAGGACTAAGAGGGGGAGAGATAGCATATTTGTGGTTGTTGATAGGTTTAGTAAGATGGCACACTTTATCCCATGTCATAAGAGTGATGATGCTAGTTTAGTGGCCAAACTCTTCTTTAGGGAGGTGGTTCAAATTCATGGGATACCAAAATCCATAGTTTCTGATAGAGACACCAAGTTTTTATCTCACTTTTGGCGTGTGCTTTGGGGAAAGTTAGGTACCAAGTTGTTATTTTCCACCACTTGTCATCCTCAAACGGATGGACAAACAGAAGTAGTAAATAGAACTTTAGGTACCATGTTGAGAGCTTTAGTGGGTAAGAATTTGAGTTCTTGGGAAGATTGTTTGCCATTTATTGAGTTTGCTTATAATCGTGCTATTCATTCTTCTACAAGATATTCACCTTTTGAGCTTGTTTATGGTTTTAAACCACTAACAGTTTTGGATCTTGTTTCTTTACCTTCTCATGAGCTTGTTAGTTTAGATTGTGAGAAGAAAGCTAATTTGGTGAAAGAGATGCATGAGAAAGCAAGGACGAATATTGAGGAAAGGAACAAGAGATATGCTGATTCTGCAAATAGAGGGAGACGTGAGATGAAGTTTCAAGTAGGAGATTGGGTTTGGGTACACTTTCGAAAGGAGAGGTTTCCAAATCAAAGGAAGAATAAGCTTGATTGGTGATGGTCCATTTCAAGTGTTGGCAAAGATCAATGATAATGCATACAAGATAGACTTGCCTGGTGAGTATAGTGTTAGTACTACTTTTAATGTGTCTAATTTATCTCCTTATGATGATGCAGATTTGAGGACAAATCTTTTTGAAGAGGGGGAGAATGATACGAACTAGCCACGAGGTAAGGATCCATTGGTGCTTCCAAATGGGCCATTGACTAGGAGCAGAGCTAAGAAGTTTGGAGCAGCTATGGGATTGCATATTCAAGATCAAATTTCAAAGGAAGTGACTGAAATGGCAATGGAAAAGTGCACAATAGAGCTTGAAGAAGGCGCACCAAAGCTGATTATGATGCTTAGTGTGGAAGCTAAAGGCTAGCTAAAGAGGTCCAACGTGCAAGAAAGGTCCATGGGGGTTCATATAAAGCCTTAGGAAGTAATTTAAGGCCTATGGACAGCCCAAATAGTGTGGGGCATGTTCTTATGTTGAAGGGATTTAGTTTGGTTGTTTCCATACTTTATATTTTTCTTAGTGGATTAGGATTTTGTTTCCATACTTTATATTTTCCTTAGTGGATTAGGATTTTGTTTCCATACTTTATATTTTCCTTAGTGGATTAGGATTTTGTTTCCATACTTTATATTTTCCTTAATGGGTTAGGATTTTGACTTTGTAGCTTTCCTTTTTCCATTAGAATTAGGATTTCGGATTTATGTGTGCCTTTTAGTATAAATAGGGCCTTATTTTTCTTGTAAGGGTACTTTTGACATATTATTATTTAAAATTTTCGAATTCTTCTACAAGTTCTTCTTGTGAATTTTCGTGTGAGAGAGATTAGAGTGGATTATTTAATTCTTTCTTTGCATCAAGAATTAGGTTTACTTATCAATGAGAGTTGTGGTGTTTTCCTTCTTCTTACCAACTAAATCCTTCAATCATAGTGAGTTCGCGTCTCTTTATAGGCGTTGGGTTCCTTAGGAGGTGATTATCAAGTTTCAAGGAGTTCTCTACCATTGTTATACGTTGGGTTTGCTGCCATCGTTGCTAAGGGTCCGCGTCACCTTTCAAGAAAAATAAGGCCCTATTTATACTAAAAGGCACACATAAATCCGAAACCCTAATTATAATGGGAAAAGGAAAGCTATAAAGTCAAAATCCTAACCCATTAAGGAAAATATAAAGTATGGAAATAAAATCCTAATCCACTAAGGAAAATATAAAGTATGGAAACAAAATCCTAATCCACTAAGGAAAATATAAAGTATGGAAACAACCAAACTAAATCTCTTCAACATAAGAACACGCCCCACACTATTTGGGCTGTCCAAGGGCCTTAAATTACTTCCCAAGGCTTTATATGAACCCCCATGGACCTTTCTTGCACGTTGGACCTCTTTAGCTAGCCTTTACCTTCCACACTAAGCATCATAATCAGCTTTGGTGTGCCTTCTTCAAGCTCTATTGTGCACTTTTCCATTGCCATTTCAGTCACTTCCTTTGAAATTTGATCTTGAATATGCAATCCCATAGCTGCTCCAAACTTCTTAGCTCTGCTCCTAGTCAATGGCCCATTTGGAAGCACCAATGGATCCTTACCTCGTGGCTGGTTCGTATCAAAAATTCTACTAAGAAGGTGGAAAAAAAAATTCAAGTTTCATCTTTTCATGCCTAGAAGATGGAAGTGATGCCTAAAGTTTAAGAATATTTCCAATAGTATATGGTTCCAACATAAAGTTTGTAGTATAAAGGTTTGTCACTCATGTCACACCACCTCCAGCTTAAAAATGGCATTCCCTTAACCCATGTCCCTTATAGATCCATTTCATACCTATTCAAGACATGTTAATCCCTCTTGGTAGGCAGAGTCCATTAGTGAATATTGTTTGAAAAAATTACATATGAGGTAGATAGTATTTAAACTCAATGAGACCTTTGACAATGTAAGGTATATGTACATATCTGAAATGTAATAGTTCTTGCTCAAATAGAAATGATTTTCAAGTTTAGTATAATAACTAGGGTTATCATGTTATATATATGTTAATTTGGAAAAATCGAGCTCTAAGATATATTGACACTGATTTGACAAAGTCAAAATGTGATTCTAAAATTAAAATAGGGTGTTTTTTGTCATACGAACCTTTAAGTTTAAGGAAGTTTGTTGCACTGTCAAACCTTAAAGGATATATTAGGTAAATGTGGCTAATGAAAGGATCATTTACAAGGTCATGGAGAATGTACCAACTAATGTGTTAAATATTGGGCATAAACTGGTATCTGTTATGTCTTTGACTATTATACGTAGGCCCCCTACATGTTTTTAACATCGTAGAGATAAAACCATAGATGTGACATCTTCTACTATTCTAATACAAGTCTAGAATGAGAATTTAGAAGGTACCAATGGGAATGCTTTGGCCTATCACCTAGGTATGTGGGTCTATCACTATAAGTATCATTCATGTATACAATGCATATATGCGCATATCAAACTGCATTTTTGTTGTCTTGTATTGCCTAATCTTTATCAAAGTGAACAGCCGACTCTTTGTAAAGTAAATAATCGGATGTAGATATGCAATTAGCAGAATGAAAGGCCCATTGCAAAAGATATTATAGATTTATGCTTGTGCAGATAATGAGACAAAACACAAACATCAGTTAGAACCTGCATGGGAATAAAATCATTGATTTGAGCCTACATAGGGGGAAATGTTGGCAGTTGTATTTCATAAAACTTGGAATCGCAACTAAGACTCCTAACTGTCAAGGAGTTATTTTCTAATTTATCTCCATTTATCCCATTATCACAAAAAACCAACCACATAATCCCATAAAGCAAGGATGGTTAACAAGTCCAAAATAGAGAAAAGGATAACATACTTGATGGAAGTATAGTTATATAAAGGGGAAAACACTCATTAGGGTCCCTATGCACAAAAACACACTTCCAGAAAACAAAACCCATCTATTGTGAGCTGTTTTGAGTGCATAAAAGGCCCTCTGTTGTAGAACGGAGCACTGTGGCTCTCAACATCTTTTGACAATTTAAACTCAATGGCTGGAGGTATGTCTCGATTCTATTCCATTGCTTAATTCATGTTTAATTGATACAAGGATGATATATTTGCTCTAATAGTTGGTATCAGAGCATTGCAATCATACCTCTGTCTTGCTGTTTGAATCACTTCGGTTGTCCAAAATTTGATAATCTATAAAAAATTTATTAATCTAAATTCTTGATTGTGATTATAGTTATTAAGGGCTGATGGTATTTTGGTTTACAATCGATAATCTTGGTTTTATTTAAAAAAAAAGGAAGCATACAATAAGTGGTTTATATAATTTTATTAAATTAGGAATTAGCCATAACAATCCTAGTTAAATAAAATTATATATTAAAGAAGACCACATACAGTGTTTGTAGATTTCTAATAATTGTATTTTTATTTAATTAAAGACTAGCCACAACATCTTTGATTAAATAAAATATAATTAGGTATCACATAAGGAATCTCGCTGATAAATGAGGATAAAATATTAGATGCATTTTCATAATTATCCACAGGAAATATGAAACTGAATGTAATAATTTTATTATAAGGATAGATTATTATATTAGAATTAAATGATAATTCTATCATAAAGTATTAAATCTATTTGAATTAAAATTTTAGCTCACAGATAAATTTTATGTCACTAGATTCAATTTGATTTGCGATTGGTAAATCATACATTACTGTGCCTCAATATTAATGTAAAGCATGTTTTAATTTGCAGTTATTCAACTTGTGAATACTTTTGATATTAAAAATGAAATTCCTGAACTGAATGGTGAGAACTATAAATTATGGAAGGATGTTGTTCTCCTCCACTTAGGGTTTATGGACATTGATTATGCTATCAGGAAAGATGAACCACCAGCTACTGATTTGGGTCTTTATGAACGTTGGGAGCGGTCTAACCGCCTGAGTGTTATGTTCATTAAGACCAAAATCCCTACTGGAATTCATGGTTCTGTGGAAAAGCATGATAATGTCCAAGCATTACTGAAGGCACTGGACAAATAGTTTGAGACTTCAGATAAGGCACTTGCTAGTACCCTAATCATGAAATTTTCATCTGCAAGACTCACTTGTGTGAGAGGTGTGTGTGACCACATCAATAAGATAAGGGACATTACGACTCAACTAAAGAATCTTAAGGTTCATATATTAGAATCTTTCCTTGTGAATTACATATTAAACAATCTTCCTAAGGAATATGGCCCTTTTAAGATGAGTTAATGGGCCATGTGTGTGCAAGAGGAGGGATGTTTGACAATGGAGATTGGAGAAAGTGCATTCCTAACTGCTCAAGGAAAGAAGACAGATCAGGCCAAACATAAGGGGAAAAAGAAAATACCTTCCCAAAGTGACATTAAGAAAGAATCCACGTGTTTCTTCTGTAAAATGAAGGGACACATGAAGAAGGATTGTGCCAAGTACAAGAAATGGCTAGAAAAGAAGGGTAAGTCAATCTTTGTCACTTATGAATCTAATATGGTTGATGTTAATTATAACACATGGTGGATTGATTCTGGTTCCACAATCCATGTTTCTAATTCCTTACAGAGATTAACAAACTGTGAGCGGGGATTTTTGCCCCCACTCCCAGTGGAATGGTTCTTGCGACTTCGGCACTGTTTAAGCTCGGGGCCTTAGAGAACATGGACATAAGTCCAGAGAAAATGGAGTCACCACCCGGACGGGCCGGGAAAAAAGAAAGGGGTGGATGACTCGATTCCTAAGAAATCCCTAACCCCCTAATGGGTTTGGAAAGTTGGGTACGTGCGGGGAAGGTGAGAAATGGTCCAGCACCCCCACAACGCCCGATTCATTAGAATCGGCCTCCTTTACAGGTCTTAATATTATAAAATTCTTAAATATAACAACATTATCCATATTACACACAAAAATTAAAAGAAAGCATCAATAAATTAAAATCAAAGCAAGGTCCAAGCAAAACAAATAAATGGACACCCATCCAAAGATGGAAACATGTCCTTACATCACATGCCTAAATAGGACACCCACCGAAAGGTAGAAACATGCCCTTTACATTGGTTCTAAGGTAGAAAAGCAAATTAAATTACATGATGTTTAACTAATGAGGTGCCCACCAAGTGGAAACATACCTCTTACAACTTTTGGAAATCTAAATTAATTGATAAAAGTAAATAATTATTCATCATAAATAAATCATTCATCAGAGGTATTAAATATCAATAGAAAGTAAACATCCATCCATGATAAATAAAATAAACCAAGCATTGAACTTACATAAATTAAAGCATATAAAATAAATCAAATCATAATCAAATATGGAGTTGAATAGAGCAAATAAAAGTTCAATTATAGCTACTGTGACTTTTTATGGAATTAAAATAAATTAGGGTTTTATGTTTTAAAAGGTTGGTAAGACTCTTTGATTAAACAAATTAATATTTGAATGGTGAAATCATGAAATTAGGGTTTTAGACACTTTAAAATACTTTTGATTCATGGTTTTAAATGATGATTTCAAGCTACTGTGTAAATTTAAAATATTTATGTTTTTATGGTTTTTAATGTTTTAAAGTTTAGGAAAAGTTAGGGTTTAAGGTTTTAAAGGAATTAGAGCTTATTATTTTAAGTTTGGAAGTTGAATTAGGGTTTTAGGAGCTTTGAATTGGAGTTTCGGGTGATGAATTTGAATTAGGATTTAGAAAGACAATTTGATGATTTCATGAAGTTTTATAAATTTAAACAAACGGACTAAAGTTTTGATAAGTAGAAAAGATATTTTTTAAGGTTTTTTGAATGAAACATAACCTAATTTAAAGTTTTGAAAAAAAAATAGAATCAAATATTGCTTTTGTTGAAAAATATGTTTAATTAAGATTTTAAGATTTTGAAGAGGTAAAAATAACAATTTTAAGTCTTTTTGGAAAATAAAGTAACGTATTAGTATTTTTAACTTTGGAAAAACTAAATTAAAGTTCTAAGATTTTAACTTTTGAAAAACACAAAATCCTAGTTTTAGCTACTGTGAAAAAAAAGAAGAAATTTTATACCTCCTTTTGTTGATTCTCCAAAAATAATTCTTCTTGGATAAACAAGAACAAAGACAATTGCTGCCTTTGAATTGCTTAAATTGTCTCCCTGGTATTCCAAAAAAAAAAGAAATTGAATTGCTCCTTTTCCTTCACTGATTTGGTTTCAAATTTTCAAGCTTCTGTTGGATTTTTCGTTCCCCCCTCAAATTTAATTGCCTTTGGTCCTTATTTATAGTGGTTTGATGTGGTTTATTCCTAATTAATCATGGCAAGTAATATTAATAAAAAAAAAGAAACCAAAACCTAATTGAATTAGGTTTCAAAAAATTTACGTCAGAAAAATTGCGCTATCGAAAAAAATTGCCGCAGGAAAAAATGCGCTGGCAAAAAAATTCTGCCGCAGGAAATTGCGGCAGGGTGGGTTGCGGGCATCGCTTGTAGGAAAATACTGTGAGTGAAATAGAAAAGCTATTTTGACTGTAGATTTTTTCTGCGGGCTAAATGCCCACGGGCCCGCGCAATGATTTTTTCGTGGTTGATTTTTTCGACTCCGATTTTTATTTTTTGACTTTTATTTGTGACGCGGACCCTTAGCAACGATGGCAGCAAACCCAACGTATAACAATGGTAGAGAACTCCTTGAAACTTGATAATCACCTCCTAAGGAACCCAACGCCTATAAAGAGACGCGAACTCACTATGATTGAAGGATTTAGATGGTAAGAAGAAGGAAAACGCCACAATCTCGTTGATAAGTAAACCTAATTCTTGATACAAAGAAAGAATTAAAGAATCCACTCTAATCTCTCTCACACGAAAATTCACAAGAAGAACTTGTAGAAGAATTCAAAATTTTTTAATAATAATATGTCAAAAGTCCCCTTACAAGAAAAATAAGGCCCTATTTATACTAAAAGGCACACATAAATCTGAAACCCTAATTCTAATGGAAAAAGGAAAGCTACAAAGTCAAAATCCTAACCCATTAAGGAAAATATAAAGTATGGAAACAAAATCCTAATCCACTAAGGAAAATATAAAGTATGGAAACAAAATCCTAATCCACTAAGGAAAATATAAAGTATGGAAACAAAATCCTAATCCACTAAGGAAAATATAAAGTATGGAAACAACCAAACTAAATCCCTTCAACATAAGAACATGCCCCACACTATTTGGGCTGTCCATGGGCCTTAAATTACTTCCCAAGGCTTTATATGAACCCCCATGGACCTTTCTTGCACGTTGGACCTTCCTTAGCTAGCCTTTAGCTTCCACACTAAGCATCATAATCAGCTTTGGTGTGCCTTCTTCAAGCTCTATTGTGTACTTTTCCATTGCCATTTCAGTCACTTCCTTTGAAATTTGATCTTGAATATGCAATCCCATAGCTGCTCCAAACTTCTTAGCTCTGCCCCTAGTCCATGGCCCATTTGGAAGCACCAATGGATCCTTACCTTGTGGCTGGTTCGTATCATTTTCCCCCTCTTCAAAAAGATTTGTCCTCAAATCTGCATCATCATAAGGAAATAAATCAGACACAATAAAAGTAGTACTAACACTATACTCACCAGGCAAGTCTATCTTGTATGCATTATCATTGATCTTTGCCAACACTTGAAATGGACCATCACCACGTGCATTAAGCTTATTCTTCCTTTGATTTGGAAACTTCTCCTTTCGGAAGTGTACCCAAACCAATTCTCCTACTTGAAACTTCATCTCATGTCTCCCTCTATTTGCAGAATCAGCATATCTCTTGTTCCTTTTCTCAATATCCGCCCTTGCTTTCTCATGCATCTCTTTCACCAATTTAGCTTTCTTCTCACCATCTAAACTAACAAGCTCATAAGAAGGTAAAGAAACAAGATCTAAAACTGTTAGTGGGTTAAAACCATAAACAAGCTCAAAAGGTGAATATCCTGTAGAAGAATGAATAGCATGATTATAAGCAAACTCAATAAATGAAAAAAAATCTTCCCAAGAACTCAAATTCTTACCCACTAAAGCTCTCAACATGGTACCTAAAGTTCTGTTTACTACTTCTGTTTGTCCATCTGTTTGAGGATGACAAGTGGTGGAAAATAACAAATTGGTACCTAACTTTCTCCAAAGCACACGCCAAAAGTGAGACAAAAACTTGGTGTCTCTATCAGAAACTATGGATTTTGGTATCCCATGAATTCAAACCACCTCCCTAAAGAAGAGTTCGGCCACTAAACTAGCGTCATCACTCTTATGGCATGGGATAAAGTGTGCCATCTTACTAAACCTATCAACAACCACAAATATGCTATCTCTTCCCCTCTTAGTCCTCGGCAATCCTAAAACAAAGTCCATACTAATGTCCATCCAAGGAGAACTAGGAACGGGTAATGGCATATACAAACCATGAGGTATAGACATAGACTTAGCTTACCTACAAGCCAAACAAGCCTTACAAATCCGAATTACATCCCTTTTCATATTCGGCTAATAAAAGTGTTCATTCAGTATGTCTAAAGTCTTATCAATTCCAAAATGCCCCATCAAACCCCCACAATGTGATTCTAATACTAGCAAATCTCTCATAGAACATCTAGGCATGCATAATTTCGAACCCTTAAACAAAAACCCATCATGTCTATAGAAAGAATTAAAAGCACCATGCTCACAAGCATCATAAACATTGTCGAAATCAGAATCACCAACATATAAGTCCTTTATACATTCAAATCCAAGCAATTTAGTACTCAAAACATTAAGTAAAGCGTACCTCCTTGAAAGTGCATCTGCCACTACATTGTCTTTACCTTGCTTGTATTTGATCACATAAGGAAACTTCTCAATCTTCACAACCCATTTTGCATGTCTTTTATTCAACTTGCCTTGCCCTCTCAAATGCTTCAATGATTCATGGTCTGAATGGATCACGAATTCCTTGGGCAGTAAATAATGCTCCCATACTTCCAATGCTCTCACCAAAGCATATAGCTTCTTGTCATAAGTTGAATAATTCAGCTTTGCTCCATTAAGCTTTTCACTAAAGTATGCAATGGGCTTCTTCTCTTGAATCAAAACAGTTCCAATACCTACACCAGAAGCATCACATTCAATTTCAAAAGTAGAATCAAAGTCAGGTAAAGCTAAAACGGGTGTAGTAGAAAGGTTCTCTTTCAAAGCATCAAATGCTTCTTGTTGCTCCTTGCCCCAAACGAATCCCACTTCTTTCTTGATTATGCTAGTCAAGGGGGCTGCCAATGTAGAGAAATTAGGGATAAATCTCCTATAGAAGCTTGCCAATCCATGAAAACTCCTCACTTCTGTCACACTTGAAGGATTCGGCCACTCTTGGATAGCTTTCACCTTCTCTTGATCAACTTTAATTCCCTGCATACTTACAACAAAACCAAGAAAAACAACCCTATCTAGACAAAAAGAACACTTCTTAAGCTTAGCATAAAGGTTTTGCTCCCTAAGGATTTCAAGCACTTTCCTAACATGTTCAACATGTTCTTCCTCAGTTTTGCTATAAATCAGAATATCATCAAAGTAAACTACCACAAACTTACCTAGATAAGCTATTAAAACATGGTTCATTAATCTCATGAAAGTACTAGGTGCATTAGATAAACCAAAAGGCATAACTAACCATTCATACAAACCATATTTCGTTTTGAAGGTAGTCTTCCATTCATCTTCAGGCTTCATACAAATTTGATGATAACCACTCATAAGATCAATCTTTGTGAAATATTTCACCCCATGCAATTCGTCCAACATGTCATTAAGTCTAGGAATGGGATGTCTATACTTCACAGTAATCTTATTCACAGCCCTACAATCAACACACATCCTCCAAGAACCATCTTTCTTGGGTACTAATAAGACTGGAACGGCACAAGAACTAAGGCTCTCGCGAACCAAGCCTTTCTCCAAAAGCTCTTCAACTTGTCTTTGCATCTCTTTTGTCTCCATAGGATTGCTCCTATATGCTGGCCGGTTTGGAATTGTAGAACCGGGTATGAAGTCAATTTGATGTTCAATCCCTCTTAATGGTGGCAAACCACTAGGAAGGCCTTCAGGAAACACATCCTTAAAATCCTGCAACAAAGACACAAAACTAGAAGGTAATGAATCAAGAGATTCTTCACTGTCAGCAAGTAATGATTCTTTATACATAATAATGAGTACAGGCTGCCCTACATCTATCTCTCTTGCTCTTGCATAAAAAGTATGTTTTGCTTTTTCTCCTTGCTTATTTTCTCTCACCAATGGGCCATTTATTTGTTTGCTTACTTTCTTTTGACTCTCGGCCTCTTTTCCCTTTCTGCACTCACTCATTATTATTTTCTCTCTCCCTACCCTTAGAATTACCCTTGGGTGTTGAAGAAACATCATTGGCCAAATTTGAACCCTCTTGGTTCATGTTGGCCGAAACTTCTTTCTCCCTCTCTAGCATCCTCTTTTGATCTTCATACACCTCTTGAGGTGATAATGGTGCTAGAACAACCTTCTTTCCTTCATAAGTAAAGGTATACTTCTTAGAAAAGCCATCATGTTGTTCCCTTCTATCATGCTGCCATGGTCTTCCTAATAGCAAATGTCCAGCTTGCATTGGCACTACATCACACAAAACCTCATCTTTATACCACCCAATGGAGAATGGTACCTTGACTTGCTTCAATACTTTTACTTCCCCAGCGTCATTGAACCATTGCAACTTGTAAGGATTGGGATGTTTAAAACAAGCTAACCCCAATTTATCCACCATTGTAGTACTAGCAGAATTGGCACAACTTCCACCATCAATGATAAGTGTACAAACCTTACCATTCACCAAACACCTAGAGTGGAAAAGATTCTCCCTTTGATCCAAGCCTTCTTCCTTGACTTGAATATTCAAGGCTCTTTTAGTAACAAGCATCTCTCCGTGTTCAACATTCAATACTTGATTCTCCTAAGTCTCTTCATCATATTCGGCCCTATCACCACATTCGGCCTCCTCTTCTTCTTCATGTTCAGATTTTGATTCAATTTCCCCTTCATGGGTAGCAATCATCACCCTCTTATTCGGACATTGAGAAGCAATGTGTCCACTTCCCAAACACTTGTAGCATTTAATTTCCCTACTTGGAGTAGGTCTAGAAGGTGTTTCCTTGGCTATTTTTGCATCCCCATCATTCAACTTCTTGAAATTAGGATTATAGGAAGAATTCTTTTGGAAAGAACCCTTGTAATCCCCTTTGTAGGAACCTCCACTCGAATTTGAACCCTTGAAGTTTGAAAATTTTCCACTAGCTTTAGAGTAGCCAGTTTTCGAAATAGCTTTATTCTTCAATCTTCTCTCTATCTTCATGGCCTTTTGAACTAACTCTTCCATTATGTTGAATTCATACATCTCCAATTCATTGGCTATGTTTAAAATCAATCCCCCCAGAAATCATGACATCTTCTTGTCTTCATCTTCATCAATATTTTCCCTAGCCATGATCATCTCCATCTCTTTGTGGTACTCTTCCACACTTCTTCCACCTTGAACTAGTATTGCTAGTCGATTGTACAAATCCAGAATGTAGTGAGACGGTACAAATCAGCTTCTCATTAGTTCTTTCAGGGTTAACCATTCAGGAATAGGCCTCATACCTTTCCCTCTTCTATTAGCTTTCAATTGATCCCACCAAAAGGTAGCATATCCTTTGAACTCTACGGCTGCCAAAACTGATTTCTTCTCTTCGGTGTAGTTATGGCATTCGAAAATCTGCCCAACTTTCCTCTCCCATTCTATGAACTCTTCTACATTGTTCTTCCCTTCAAAGGAAGGAATCTTCATCTTGATGGAAGTAAGGTCACCATCAGTGGTAGGTTGATTTCCACCTTCATCTTTATCTTCTACCCTTTCGGCTGCTTCTAGGGCTTCAAGATTTCCTTGCCCTTCTCTCCTAGGCACTCTTCTAGCTCGCATTATGGGATTTGGTGTGCGGCTGGCTGCCCTTGTTGCACTTGCTGAATTTGTTGCACTTGTTGCATTTGTTGTGCTTGCCGTGCTGCATTCTCTTACAATCTAGTATCCATCATCTCTATTCGACCAAGCATTGCTGCCAAAGTCTCATTAAGCCTAGCCAAGCTTTTGGCCATAGCTCCTTCTTTGCTAGTCTCTTCTCCTTTTCCAGCCATGTTAACAAACAAACAAACTCAAAGAAAGAAGATTAGTAATAATTGAAATTCACTCAAGTGTTTAGAATCACCTCACTTTTCTTGTCTTCCTTGATTGCACTTCAGAACCAAGCTCACCAACCAACAATTGTCAAGTCGTTCAAGAAACTAGAACCTAAATCCTAGAACTAGATAGAAAACAAGACAAGTATCCGGAGGCAATGCAAGGTAATTTGCACTACACGATATAAAACCAAGTATCGACACAAGCAAATGATACTTAGCAATGTAATGGAATTAAAAGCTAGATAAAGAAATTTGGATATAATGAATCAAAAACAGCCCACACTTGGCAAGCTGCTTTATGGACCTAATCAATTCTACCCAAAATGCTAGCTTCTAGACTCTAATTCCCACCTATAACACTCAAATAATATGAATATTAAGGTCTGATTTTCAAATTCCAAAAGCCCATCAAAAGGTGAAATTTTTCGCCCAAAAAAATTTTATTACTTCTGACCCACCTATATCTGATCCTTAGCACCCAAATAGTAAGAATATCAAACAATTTTTGTTGAGGTGGTTTTGTACTTTTTTTTTTTGCTTCCTCTCACTATTCCCTTGATTCGGGACTTAATTTACTCCCAAGAACTTTTCAAAATCTGGACTTAATTCACAACCCCAGATTCACTCAAAATCAAATCGAAATCAAACTTGAACAAAAACTCTAGCTTTTGCTTTCTTTCAAGAACCCTAATCTTGGTTTCGAATCCAATTCAGATGCAAGGCCTAGGTTTTGAATTTCAATCAGACTCCTTTTCCTAGGTTTCCAATTAATCTTTGAACAATCTTTAGATTTTTTGAATTTTGATATATGACTCTTTTTTTCGAAAATTAAAGACTAGACTCTCTAAGAACCCTAAAACGCAGAAACTTAAAAGACCTAAATTAACAAACCCTAGAAAGACAAAGTAGATAAAAATTACCTTGTAGCAAGGCTCTGATACCAAATGACGCGAACCCTTAGCAACGATGGCAGCAAACCCAATGTATAACAATGGTAGAGAACTCCTTGAAATTTGATAATCACCTCCTAAGGAACCCAACGCCTATAAAGAGATGCGAACTCACTATGATTGAAGGATTTAGTTGGTAAGAAGAAGGAAAAAGCCACAACTCTCGTTGATAAGTAAACCTAATTCTTGATGCAAAGAAAGAATTAAAGAATCCACTCTAATCTCTCTCACACGAAAATTCACAAGAAGAACTTGTAGAAGAATTCAAAAATTTTTAATAATAATATGTCAAAAGTCCCCTTACAAGAAAAATAAGGCCCAACTTATACTAAATGGCACACATAAATCCGAAACCCTAATTCTAATGGGAAAAGGAAAGCTACAAAGTCAAAATCCTAACCCATTAAGGAAAATATAAAGTATGGAAACAAAATCCTAATCCACTAAGGAAAATATAAAGTATGGAAACAAAATCCTAATCCACTAAGGAAAATATAAAGTATGGAAACAAAATCCTAATCCACTAAGGAAAATATAAAGTATGGAAACAACCAAACTAAATCCCTTCAACATAAGAACACGTCCCACACTATTTGGGCTGTCCATGGGCCTTAAATTACTTCCCAAGGCTTTATATGAATCCCTATGGACCTTTCTTGCACGTTGGACCTTCCTTAGCTAGCCTTTAGCTTCCACACTAAGCATCATAATCAGCTTTGGTGTGCCTTCTTTAAGCTCTATTGTGCACTTTTCCATTGCCATTTCAGTCACTTCCTTTGAAATTTGATCTTGAATATGCAATCCCATAGTTGCTCCAAACTTCTTAGCTCTGCTCCTAGTCAATGGCCCATTTGGAAGCACCAATGGATCCTTACCTCGTGGCTGGTTCATATCAATTTGTTTATTTTTATTTTTTATTAATAAAAATTAGATACTAAAGTAAAAATTATTTAATAAAAATTATTTTGGACCAATTAGACAACAAAAATCATTTTGGACTAAATAAAACATATTGGACTGGATTGGGTCAAAAATTAAGGGTCTACACAAACATACGAAAGCCAATGGGAGTAGAGCTTAGCATCTATTCTGGAAACAAGATGCAATCTCATGTGGAGGCTATTGGAACATGCAATTTAGTTCTTAGGAGTGGTTTCATTTTGAAGTTGGAAAAGATCTTTTATATTCCTAGTTTTTCTAGAAATTTAGTTTCTATTTCAAAACTTGTTCCTTTTGGTTATTCATTTAGTTTTTTGAACAATTCATTTAGTTTGTCTTTGAATTCTTAACTTGTTGGAAATGGAAAATTGATAGATGGTCTCTATTCTCTTGACTTGCAAAATGATACTAGTTATAGTGTTATGCATGTTCAAGTTGGTTCTAAAAGATGTGTTATAAATGAGGACTCTTCTATTTTGTGGCACTGGAGATTGGGTCATATCTCCATTGAGAGAATTAAGAGATTGGTAAATGATGGGGTACTTAGTGCCCTAAATTTTACTAATTTTGAGATTTGTATAGCCTGCATCAAGGGAAAGCAGACTAACAAGTCAAAGAAAGGTGCCAAGAGGAGTTCAACCGTATTAGAAATCATACATTCAGATATATGTTGTCTAGACATGGATGCATATGGTCGGAAAATACTTTATCACCTTTATAGATGATTACTCACGGTACATGTATCTCTACATGCTTCATAATAAGAGTGAAGCACTGGAGGCCTTTAAGGTTTTTAAGACTGAAGTAGAGAATCAATGCGGTAAGCAAATTAAGATTGTGAGGACGAATAGAGGTGGTGAGTACTATGGTAGATACACTAAAGATGGACAAGCACAAGGTCCATTTGCGAAGTTTCTTCAAGAAAATGGGATAGTTGCCCAATACACTATGCCTGGGTTTCTAGACCAGAATGGTGTTGCAGAAAGAAGAAACTGAACCTTAGTGGATATGATACACAGTATGCTTAGCAGCTCTAAGTTACCTAAGTCCTTATGGGCGAAAGCTCTCAAAATGGCAGTATATATCTTAAATTGAGTTCCAACAAAGGTTGTCCCAAAGACAGCTTTTGAGTTATTTAAAGGCTGGAAACCAAGTTTAAAACATGTACATGTATGGGGATGCCCATCTGAAGTGAGATTTTACAATCCATAAGAAAAGAAACTAGATCCAAGGACCATTAGTGGGTATTTCATTGGATATGCCGAGAAGTCCAAAGGATATAGATTCTATTGTCCATCTTATAGTACTAGGTTTGTGGAATCAAGAAATGCAAAATTTCTTAAGAATGACTTGATTAGTGGGAGTGATCAATTTTAGGACATTGTTCCTATAAGAGATCAACCTTCTACTTCAAGTAATAGACTAGTTGTTATCCATAATGCTCCTCAAGTTCAAACGAGTATTAGACAACAAGTCAATGAGGATCCACAAGATGCTGATGATACTCCAGTAGAATAAAGTGTTCAAGAAACTCAAGAAGTTATTGAACAACAAGTTCAACAACATAATAATGAAGAGAATGTTGGTCAAACATTAAGACGATCTACTAAAGAAAGAAAATCGGCTATTCCTAGTGATTATGTAGTGTATCTACAAGAATCTGACTGTAATGTTGGAACTGATGATGATCCTGAGTCTTTTTCACAAGCTATGAGTTACAAAGAGTCAAAACTGTGGTACAATGCCATGAAGGAGGAGATGAACTCTATAAGATGCAATGCAGTCTGGAATCTTGTTGAGTTGTCTAATGGTGAAAAACCTATTGGTTGTAGATGGTGTAGACCCTTAATTTTTTACCAAGTCCGGTCCAATATATTTTAATTAGTCTAAAATAATTTTTATGTTGTCCAATATATTTTAATTAGTCCAAAATAATTTGTGTTATCTTAATTAAATAATATTAGTTTTAGTATTTAGTTTTTATAATTAATAATAAATAAATAAAAATAATAATAAACAACTAAATAAAAATAAAAATCAGCGACGAAAAAAAATCATCGCCGAAAAGTTGGACGAAATGGTCTGGCAGCCCGCACCCCGCAAGTTCGCTCGCCAGTCCTCGTAGCCAGCCACAGCAGTTTTTTTCGCCAGCAAAATTTTTTCGCTAAACAAGTGGAATTAATCATCTAAATTTCCCATAAATAAGACTAAAAACAACACAGAATGGGGGAGGACAATCGAGTGAAGGAAAAACTTAGAAAAGTGATCGGACTTTAAAACTTTTTTGGCAGAGATTAACGATTGGACTTGTGAGAGAAGCAAACAAGCAATTCAATCCATCAAAGGCAACCATCTTGCCTTTGTCCTTGTTCATCCAAGAAACAATTTTCGGTGGAACCAACGAATGGAGGTTTGAATCTGTAATATCCTAATGTATGCCTTAGAAGTTTTGCATATTGTTGTTGTTTGCTTAAATGGAATATATATGTTATGTGATAAGAAAAGAAATTGGATTGAATGTGTATGTATATGTGTTTTGGGAAAGAAAAGAGGGTTTAGAGAGAAGTGTATATGTTGTTTATATGATAATATATATAACATATAAGTTGGTCAAAAGAGTGGTCAAGGGAAGAAGATATTTTCTTATGGGATTTGTGAAATTACTTAAATGGGCTTTTAAGGGAAAAGAAAGCTAGAAAAAATGGTTAAAGGGTGTTTTGGTAATTGCCTTTGATGAAACACTTGGTGGAGATAAAAAGGGAAATTTGACTTTGCTTCTTTATGTTTTCTTCTTCTTTTTCCTTGGTGTTGGCCGGCTCTTTCATAGACAAAAGGAAAGCAAGAGACAAAGAGAAGATCTTGATGTGTTATGCTCAAATTGAAGGAAGATTAAGTGATCAAGTTGATGATTCAAGAAGTGTTATAACTTTGGTAAGTTCTCTTTTGATCTTTTTGCTTATTTGGAATGGTATTTGAGGTTGATAGACTTTTAAGAGTGTGTTGGTTGATGTTGATATGTTTATGAGTGTTTGAATGTTTTGATTATGGATTTTAAGGATAAGTTGAAGGAAAGAGTAAGTTGGTTGGATGAGGTGATGTTGTGTTGCGTTTAGGGTTTTGAGATGATTTGGTGTTTTGTGTTTGATGTGTGTTTTGGCTTGTTTTGGTGTTGTTGTAAGTTTGAGATGGGTTTTTGGGTATGTTTTGTGAAAATTGTTTGAAGAGGATGTTAAGGAATAGAGGTGTGTTGTTGAGTGTTTGGTTGTTTTGGCCGGAATCTTGATTTGTGGCAGGGCACGCCCATGAGCACGTCTAGGGTTTTTAGGCGTGTCAATTGTGTTGGAGGCAGTAGGTTTGACACGACCAGTAACACGCCCGTGTTATTGAACGTGTCATAGCTACTGTGAGATTTGAGAATTTACACTGCCAGGAGCACGTTCATGATGTTGGACGTGTTGTTATGTTTGAGAGGCAGAAGGTATTACACGCCCATGAACACGCCCGTGTTGTTGAGCGTGTAAAGGCTTCTGTGTTGTGGAGTTAGGACACAGTCAGGAACACGCCCGTGTGGGTGAGCGTGTCAAGATTAGGGTTTGCCCTAGTTAACTCTTAATTGGATTATCTTTTGTGTATCTCTAAGCAAGTATATGTTATTATTTTTGGATTAGGTCTTGAAGCAAGTGATTGATCATTGATTTGAGAAGTGAAGAATCTTGGTAAAGGAAAGTGTTTAGGGTTGTGTGATTTGTGATTGAGGTAAGTATAAATTACATAATTGCATACATTCATAAAATATTGAGATTTAACCTACATTTGCTCATGTTGATGATGCATATGAATAATGATATGTTGTGTTACAATGTGGAGTGAAATGTTGATATTTATGAATGATGCTATGTGGGATATAATGTGATCATTGTTGATGAATTACCTTAATGTTATGATTGAGGCTTGTTTGCCTAATTGATGATATAAATGTACACTTGAATAATGAAGAGTATATTGTGAATTAAGATGTAAAGCCATTGTGATTGGCTATGATGATTCTATTGAAAGAAATAAGGCATGTTTGTCTAAATGATGATGAGAATTGAGAATTGAAAATGATAATTGAATAATAAATGAATTGTGTGGCTAATGTGTTATTCCATTTTCAGAGTTTGTTGTTGGTGGCATGCCTAATAATGGTAACAATCTCTTGAAGTTAGGTTGGATTTGATCCCTGAAGCCTAATTGAGATGTTACAACCCTTGAAGCTAGGTTGGGTTGGTTCTTGAAGCCAAGTTGGGTTGATGCTTAGCATGCTTTGCTCCCCTTGAAGCTTGGTTGAACCTAATCCTTGAAGCCTAGTTGGGTCTATGATATTGATAAATGTGATAACAAAACCAAAGCATTAACTCTGAAAATTGAATGGCATATTAGTGTGTTTTGGGCCCATGCTTGTCTTTGTTTAATGTGATTCATGAATGGTAACATAATTGATAAATGAGGTATATGGAAAGATGTTGAAATGTGATATGTTCATATATTGTGATTTATGGAATGTAAAAGTATGTTGTTAGCTTTACATCTATGATGTTGTTCTTATTAATAAGGTGTGTGGCATTGCATTGCACTAAAGCATAACATTAGCATGATGTGTCTTACTAAGCCCTTGGCTTAGCGCGATAGTGTTGATCGCGCAGGTGATAGAGTTGAACCCGAGAGCTCTTCGAGACCGAGTGAGAGTAGACATTGAAGAATCTATTTTGGAACTTAAAGATCAGAGCAGAACTGCCAATCATGTATACTTCTTTATATTTTGTAAAATATTGTTTATAATGTAAATATATATATATATATTTGTAAACATGGATTTAAATGTTTTCATATATGTAAATATTTTATAACTTCTGCTGTGTATTAATTAAATGTATGCATATATCTAATTTGTTTTATACTACAAGTTAATGTTTTACTTTCTATAATGTATAATGATAAAGATTATGGTATCTTCTTAAATGTTTTGAGTGTTAAGGAACTTCGTAGCATCCTTATGTTCAGTGCATGCATACTACATTGTGGTGGTTGTAGTGTGCGTGTACCGGATGTGGGGGTGTTACAATTGTTTTGGTATCAGAGCCTAGGTTTGAGATTCTCAACCTAGGTAAAGTGTAAGAAAAAGAATATTTTTATTTAAAAAGTTAGTTTTTGAATCACATACATGTGTGAGATTGGCAGTCTCTGATCTTTAATAAGATGTAATCTGCTGTGCTTGCAGACATAGGTTGTGATGGATTCTCACTCACGTCAGTCGGTTGAGGGTAGTGCCGAAAGTATAGCTCCGGAGGACAGAGCTAGAGTTGATAGTGCTGGGGAGGCACCTGCTTCGGTGTCGGGGAGACCAGTTGGTGAGGAGGTTCCGCCAGCTTGGCTTAGCCATGTGGTAGAGGCTTTGAGGCAAGCACCAGTGCAACCACAGCCACCACCCCCTCAGCCTTTAGTATCAGTGAGGCACTATGATAAACTAAGGAAGTATGGAGCGAAGGATTTCCTTGGTACAGTTGATGATACAAACCAGATATGGCAGCTTTGTGCCATTGAAGAAAAGCAATCTTACATCATCCAAATAGATTTAAAAGGAGTTCAAAAGCTCTTTTTTGAGGCTGAAATACACTTGGGGCGTGCTACACTTCATATGGAGCAGATTTGGTGCAATTTAAGCAATATGGGCTTTGTGGAGCTTGATACAGCTTATAGGCCAAAGCTACACAAAGGGAAGCCTAAAGTGAAGATCAAAGTATGGAAATCACGTCCAAACACATGGGCATGCTTTCTTGGGCTTGTTCAGCAAGTTTTTTGGCATGTTTAGCAAGTTTTTAAGGCTGAACATGGCTGCACATGTTGGGCTTGTTTTTCCAATACATTAGGCCTTTTTTTGGACTTAATTAAGGCATGTTTAATATGGGCCCAAGGAAGTTACGAATTTCAGCAAGTGGAAGGCATCTTTTTGTCACATGGGATGTGGTCCCCTCATTCCTTAGTTAGTTAGGATATTATTTTATTTTCCATATCTTTTAGGATTTGATATTATTTAGTCTTTCCAAATCTATTTTGGATTTGTTTTATTAGATTTGGATAGGATTTAGATTACTTATCTGATTTAGATTCAGATTTACTTTATGTTTTCCTTAGTGGATTAGGATTACTTTATATTTTCCTTAGTGGATTAGGATTACTTTATATTTTTCCTTATGCAATTAGGAATGTTTTCCATTTTCCTTATGCAATTAGGAATGTTTTCCTTATGCAATTAGGAATGTTTTCCTTATGCAATTAGGAATTTTGTAACCCTTATTTAAGGGCACTATTAGGCAGAATTTGATATACAACAATTAATAAAAAAATTTCGAATTCTTCTACAAGTTCTTCTTGTGAATTTTCATGTGAGAGAGATTAGAGTGGATTCTTTAATTCTTTCTTTACATCAAGAATTAGGTTTACTTATCAACAAGAGTTGTGGCGTTTTCCTTCTTCTTACCAACTAAATCCTTCAATCATAGTGAGTTCGCGTCTCTTTATAGGCGTTGGGTTCCTTAGGAGGTGATTATCAAGTTTCAAGGAGTTCTCTACCATTGTTATACGTTGGGTTTGCTGCCATCGTTGCTAAGGGTCCGCGTCAATCAGTTTGTGGGTGAAAAGTGTTAGAAAATAGCAATTTGGTTTCCAATTTGCCCCACAACACTAGCCAAAAATGGCTTAAAAAAATTTACATCCCTATCTAAAACTATGCAAATGCACCACGTCCCTAAAGAATAACTTAGCAATGTGAATAGCATCATTAGCTTTATAACAAGCAATAAAGTGTGCCATCTTACTAAACCTATCAATAACTGCAAAGATGTTATCTTTCCCTTTCTTTGTATTAGGTAAATCCATCACAAAAGTCCATTGACAAATCAACTAATGGTGTGATAGGTACAAGAAAAGGTGTGTACAAAAGATATGGTAGAAACCTAGACTTAACTTGTCAACATATAAGACATTTAGCACATCATCTTTCAATATCATTCTCATGTTTAGCCAATAAAAATGCTCTTACCAAATTTCCAAGGTCTTAGTTATACTAAAATGTCCCATCAATCCTCCACTATGGGATTCTTTCATAAGTACTTCCCTTAATAAACACTCAGGTATGCAAAGTTTTTTTTTCTTTCATTAAGAATCCTTCATGTCTGTAGACCTTTAATTTTGGTCCAATATGAATTTGGTTTTAATTAAAAAGGATGAATCAAGTTTGTTTCAATTTAAAGGCCCCGATCAAACCTAATTCTAATTAGAAAGGGCCTAATCAAAAATTAAATCAGATTAAAGGGGCCCAAATCAACTCAGGTCAACCCAAAAGCTAAAATGGTGGGCCAATGTTAAATTCATGTTGAATTGGGAAGCCAATTCAATATGGGTAAGGCCTCATGTCGAATTGGAGTATGCCAATTTGATATGAGCCTTGCTCATGTTGAATTGGCAAGCCAATTTGACATGATCAAGGCCTTATGTAGAATTGGCCAAGTCTGCAGACCCTAACTCAAAGAATTTCAATCCTAATAGGACTCGAATGGCTCAGAATTTCCGTAGTTGATCACAATTATTGTAATATCCCTAATTTTTAAAAATTAAATAAATTAAATTAAAATTAAATTGGATAAATTAAATAAATAATTTTAAATAAAAAATAAAATTATTTTACGTAAAAAAAAGTAGAATGTATATGTGATATATATGCAAAATATACATAACATATACAAAGTCAACAAAAGTCAAATTTTAAAAGTCAAACATCAAAGTTTCAGGGTATTTTGGTAAATAAACTTTAGAAATTTAAAGCGATTTAAATAATTTAAAAATAAATAATTTTTAACGAAAAATGATATTTGGGGTTTTAATTAAATAAATAAATAATTAATTAAAAATATAATATAAAAATATATATAAGGTGGAAAATAATAGTGGAGAGAGAGAGAAAATATTTTTAATCTTAATCTTCTTCTTCTTCCCTCTAAGGCCGACTCCATGGATGTCCAAAGCTCTAAGATTTGTTACTTCCATACTTTATAAATTGAAGAATTTCAAGTGTTCAAATTGGACATATTTAGTAAGCTTTCTAACTTTTTCTTTAAATTTCTATGACAATAAGAATATGTTGATTTTGGAACTGTGAAATAGTATGATTTAATTGTTGGAATTGGTATGAATGAAGTTGTTTTAAGTATTTAATAATGATTTTAAGGTTGGATTAAAGAAATGGTTGAATTTAAGTTGAGTTTGGTGAAGAGAGAGAATTTAGGGTTTGTGAAATCATGTGATTTAATTGTGCAATTTGATTCTAAATGAGTTATTTTGATGAATAAACAAGCATTTTAAAGTCAAATGATGGATTTGGTTGTGTTTGGATAAATTTTGAGAATGGAATTGTTAATTTAGGGTTTTGGAAAAGTGAATTTTCAAAAATGGTGAATTGTTTGATTTTAATGGCTAAAGCATGTTTTTAATGGTATTAAGGATGTAAATGAGCTTGAATTAATAATTGGATTGTGTTGGAATGGAAAACCTTCAAGGGTGAAGGTTATGCCAATTTAGGATTTTGGACATAAGTATGTGTTTAATTAATATAAATGATTTAAACATATTAAAATATGTTTTTAATGATATTAATAAACTCAAATCACTAATTTAAATGGGTTAATATGTATTTGCTAAGTTAAAGTAAGGTTGGGCTTTATTTTGGGGTTTTATCTAGAATGATATTTAATTATGGTCTAAGTTTTGAAATGCCTTAGAATGCAATATTAAATGATTATTTATGATCACATTTGGTATAGACATTGAGGAGAATTGATTTGCCCAATCCAAGTGTTGAAGGGTAACTTGAAAAGGGAGTTTGGAGTTTGATTTGTGGCTTGCATTTGTAAGCTTATAGAGGTATGTACAAACTCTTGATAAATGTGGCATGATTGAATTACATTTGGGCTTAACACATTTTTGTTGGAAAATGTGTTAAGCTACTTGATGCATTGGTTATTCATGAATAATGTGCTATGACATATGTAATGTTATGTATGCATTATATGCATTATGAAAAGCCATCGAAAATAGTTAAATTGAGTAAAGTGTGAAATATGTGAATTATGTGAAATTACCCAAAATGTTGGGTAATGTGCTTTAATGTAGAATGTGATGCATTGTGATGATATGTTGAAATATGATAAAATGAAATGAATTGACATTGATAAAAATGAGAAAAAAATTTAGAAAAATGAGAAAATGAGGCAATGTGCCTAGTTGATTGATGCAAGAAAGGATCCCTTGAAGCTAGCAAGTGGACCAATCACTAGGAGCAAGGCAAAGAGATATCAAGCTAGTATGGCTTTGCATATTCAAGAAGAGATTTCCAAAGAGCTTCAAGAATTATCATTCAAGAAGATGGAGATAGAGCTTGAAGAAGGCACACCAAAGCTGATTATGATGCTTAGTGTGGAAGCTAAAGGCTAGCTAAAGAAAGGTCCAACGTGCAAGAAAGGTCCATGGGGGTTCATATAAAGCCTTGAGAAGTAATTTAAGGCCCATGGACAGCCCAAATAGTGTGGGTCATTTCTTATGTTGAAGGGATTAGTTTGGTTGTTTCCATACTTTATATTTTCCTTAGTGGATTAGGATTTTGTTTCCATACTTAATGTTTTCCTTATGCAATTAGGAATGTTTTCCTTATGCAACAAATTCAGCAAGTGCAACAAGGGCAGCCAGCCGCACATCCAAATCCCATAATGCGAGCTAGAAGAGTGCTTAGGAGAGAAGGGCAAGGAAATCTTGAAGCCCTAGAAGCAGCCGAAAGGGTAGAAGATGAAGATGAAGGTGGAAATCAACCTACCACTGATGGTGACCTTACTTCCATCAAGTTGAAGATTCCTTCCTTTGAAGGGAAGAATAATGCAGAAGAGTTCATAGAATGGGAGAGGAAAGTTGAGCAGATTTTCGAATGCCATAACTACACCGAAGAGAAGAAATTAGTTTTGGCAGCCGTAGAGTTCAAGGGGGTATGCTACCTTTTGGTGGGATCAATTGAAAGCTAATCGAAGAGGGAAAGGTATGAGGCCTATTCCTGAATGGTCAACCTTGAAAGAACTAATGAGAAGCCAATTTGTACCATCTCACTACATTCGGGATTTGTACAATCGACTAGCAAGACTAGTTCAAGGTGGAAGAAGTGTGGAAGAGTACCACAAAGAGATGGAGATGATCATGGCTAGGGCAAATATTGATGAAGATGAAGACAAGAAGATGTCATGATTTCTTGGGGGATTGAATTTGAACATAGCCAATGAATTGGAGATGTATGAATTCAACACAATGGAAGAGTTAGTTTAAAAGGCCATGAAGATAGAGAGAAGATTGAAGAATAAAGCTATTTCGAAAACTGGCTACTCTAAAGCTAGTGGAAATTTTTCAAACTTCAAGGGTTCAAGTTTGAGTGGAGGTTCCTACAAAGGGGATTAGAAGGGTTCTTTCCAAAAGAATTCTTCCTACAATCCTAATTTCAAAAAGCCGAATGATGGGGATGCAAAAATAGCCAAGGAAACACCTTCTAGACCTACTCCAAGTAGGGAAATTAAATGCTACAAGTGTTTGGGAAGTGGACACATTGCTTCTCAATGTCCGAATAAGAGGGTGATGATTGCTACCCATGAAGGGGAAATTGAATCAGAATCTGAACATGAAGAAGAAGAGGAGGCCGAATGTGGTGATAGGGCCGAATATGATGAAGAGGCTTGGGAGAATCAAGTCTTGAATGCTGAACATGGAGAGATACTTGTTACTAGAAGAGCCTTGAATATTCAAGTCAAGGAAGAAGGCTTGGATCAAAGGGAGAATCTTTTCCACTCTAGGTGTTTGGTGAATGGTAAGGTTTGTACACTTACCATTGATGGTGGAAGTTGTACCAATGCTGCTAGTACCACAATGGTGGATAAATTGGGGTTAGCTTGTTTTAAACATCCCAATCCTTACAAGTTGCAATGGTTCAATGACGCTGGGGAAGTAAAAGTGTTGAAGAAAGTCAAGGTACCATTCTCCATTGGGTGGTATAAAGAAGAGGTTTTATGTGATGTAGTGCCAATGCAAGCTGGACATTTGCTATTAGGAAGACCATGGCAGCATGATAGAAGGGCACAACATGATGGCTTTTCTAATAAGTATACCTTTACTTATGAAGGAAAGAAGGTTGTTCTAGCACCAATATCACCTCAAGAGGTGTATGAAGATTAGAAGAGGATGCTAGAGAGGGAGAAAGAAGTTTCAGCCAATGTGAACCAAGGGGGTTCAAATTCGGCCAATGATGTTTCTTCAACACCCAAGGGTAATTCTAAGGGTAGGGAGAGAGAAAATAATAAAGTGAGTGAGTGCAGAAAGGGAAAAGAGGTCGAGAGTCAAAAGAAAGTAAGCAAACAAATAAATGGCCCATTGGTGAGAGAAAATAAGCAAGGAGAAAAAGCAAAACATACTTTTTATGCAAGAGCAAGAGAGATAGATGTAGGGCAGCCTATACTCATTATTATGTATAAAGAATCGTTACTTGCCGACAGTGAAGAATCTCTTGATTCTTTACCTTCTAGTTTTTTGTCTTTGTTGCAGGATTTTAAGGATGTGTTTCCTGAAGACCTTCCTAGTGGTTTGCCGCCATTAAGAGGGATTGAACATCAAATTGACTTCATACCCGATTCTGCAATTCCAAACCGGCCAGCATATAGGAGCAATCCTATGGAGATAAAAGAGATGCAAAGACAAGTTGAAGAGCTTTTGGAGAAAGGCTTGGTTCGCAAGAGCCTTAGTCCTTGTTTCGTTCCAGTCTTATTAGAACCTAAGAAAGATGGTTCTTGGAGGATGTGTGTTGATTGTAGGGCTGTGAACAAGATTACTGTGAAGTATAGATATCCCATTCCTAGACTTGATGACATGTTGGACGAATTGCATGGGGCGAAATATTTCACAAAGATTGATCTTATGAGTGGTTATCATCAAATTCGCATGAAGCCTGGAGATGAATGGAAGACTGCCTTCAAAACGAAATATGGTTTGTATGAATGGTTAGTTATGCCTTTTGGTTTATCTAATGCACCTAGTACTTTCATGAGATTAATGAACCATGTTTTGAGAGCTTATTTAGGTAAGTTTGTGGTAGTTTGCTTTGATGATATTCTGATTTATAGCAAAACTGAGGAAGAACATGTTGAACATGTTAGGAAAGTGCTTGAAATCCTTAGGGAGCAAAACCTTTATGCTAAGCTTAAGAAGTGTTCTTTTTGTCTAGATAGGGTTGTTTTTCTTGGTTTTGTTGTAAGTATGCAGGGAATTGAAGTTGATCAAGAGAAGGTGAAAGCTATCCAAGAGTGGCCGAATCCTTCAAGTGTGACAGAAGTGAGGAGTTTTCACGGATTGGCAAGCTTCTATAGGAGATTTGTCCCTAATTTCTCTACATTGGCAGCCCACTTGACTAGTATAATCAAGAAAGAAGTGGGATTTGTTTGGGGCAAGGAACAACAAGAAGCATTTGATGCTTTGAAAGAGAAGCTTTCTACTACACCCATTTTAGCTTTACCTAACTTTGATTCTACTTTTGAAATTGAATGTGATGCTTCTGGTGTAGGTATTGGAGCTGTTTTGAAGCAGGAGAAGAAGCCCATTGCATACTTTAGTGAAAAGCTTAATGGAACAAAGCTGAATTATTCAACTTATGACAAGGAGCTATATGCTTTGGTGAGAGCATTGGAAGTATGGGAGCATTATTTGCTGCCCAAGGAATTCGTGATCCATTCAGACCATGAATCATTGAAGCATTTGAGAGGGCAAGGCAAGTTGAATAAAATACATGCAAAATGGGTTGTGAATATTGAGAAGTTTCCTTATGTGATCAAATACAAGCAAGGTAAAGATAATGTAGTGCCAGATGCACTTTCAAGGAGGTACGCTTTACTTAATGTTTTGAGTACTAAATTGCTTGGATTTGAATGTATAAAGGACTTATATGTTGGTGATTCTGATTTCGGCAATGTTTATGATGCTTGTGAGCATGGTGCTTTTAATTCTTTCTATAGACATGATGGGTTTTTGTTTAAGGGTTCGAAATTATGCATGCCTAGATGTTCTATGAGAGATTTGCTAGTATTAGAATCACATTGTGGGGGTTTGATGGGGCATTTTGGAATTGATAAGACTTTAGACATGCTGAATGAACACTTTTATTAGTCGAATATGAAAAGGGATGTAATTCGGATTTGTAAGGCTTGTTTGGCTTGTAGGCAAGCTAAGTCTAAGTCTAAGTCTATGCCTCATGGTTTGTATATGCCATTACCCGTTCCTAGTTCTCCTTGGATAGACATTAGTATGGACTTTGTTTTAGGATTACCAAGGACTAAGAGGGGGAGAGATAGCATATTTGTGGTTATTGATAGGTTTAGTAAGATGGCACACTTTATCCCCTGTCATAAGAGTGATGATGCTAGTTTAGTGGCTGAACTCTTCTTTAGGGAGGTGGTTCGAATTCATGGGATACCAAAATCCATAGTTTCTGATAGAGACACCAAGTTTTTGTCTCACTTTTGGCGTGTGCTTTGGGGAAAGTTAGGTACCAAGTTGTTATTTTCCATCACTTGTCATCCTCAAACGGATGGACAAACAGAAGTAGTAAACAGAACTTTAGGTACCATGTTAAGAGCTTTAATGGATAAAAATTTGAGTTCTTGGGAAGATTGTTTGCCATTTATTGAGTTTGCTTATAATCGTGCTATTCATTCTTCTACAGGATATTCACCTTTTGAGCTTGTTTATGGTTTTAACCCACTAACAGTTTTGGATCTTATTTCTTTACCTTCTCATGAGCTTGTTAGTTTAGATGGTGAGAAGAAAGCTAAATTGGTGAAAGAGATGCATGAGAAAGCAAGGGTGAATATTGAGAAAAGGAACAAGAGATATGCTGATTCTGCAAATAGAGGGAGATGTGAGATTAAGTTTCAAGTAGGAGATTGGGTTTGGGTGCATTTTCGAAAAGAGAGGTTTCCTAACCAAAGGAAGAACAAGTTGCAAGCAAGGGGAGATGGCCCATTCCAAGTGCTGGAGAAGATTAATGACAATGTCTACAAGATCGAAATACCAGGTACGTATAATGTTAGTGCTACTTTCAATGTAAGTGATCTTTCTCCTTTTGATGATGCAGATTTGAGGACAAATCTTTTTGAAGAGGGGGAGAATGATGCAAGAAAGGATCCCTTGAAGCTAGCAAGTGGACCAATCACTAGGAGCAAGGCAAAGAGATATCAAGCTAGTATGGCTTTGCATATTCAAGAAGAGATTTCCAAAGAGCTTCAAGAATTATCATTCAAGAAGATGGAGATAGAGCTTGAAGAAGGCACACCAAAGCTGATTATGATGCTTAGTGTGGAAGCTAAAGGCTAGCTAAAGAAAGGTCCAACGTGCAAGAAAGGTCCATGGGGGTTCATATAAAGCCTTGGGAAGTAATTTAAGGCCCATGGACAGCCCAAATAGTGTGGGGCATTTCTTATGTTGAAGGGATTAGTTTGGTTGTTTCCATACTTTATATTTTCCTTAGTGGATTAGGATTTTGTTTCCATACTTAATGTTTTCCTTATGCAATTAGGAATGTTTTCCTTATGCAATTAAGAATGTTTTAGTCTTAATTTTCCATATGCAATTAGGAATTTTGTAACCCTTATTTAAGGGCACTATTAGGCCGAATTTCATATACTACAATTAATAAAAAATTTTGAATTCTTCTACAAGTTCTTCTTGTGAATTTTCGTGTGAGAGAGATTAGAGTGGATTCTTTAATTCTTTCTTTGCATCAAGAATTAGGTTTACTTATCAACAAGAGTTGTGGCATTTCCTTCTTCTTACCAACTAAATCTTTCAATCATAGTGAGTTCGCGTCTCTTTATAGGCGTTGGGTTCCTTAGGAGGTGATTATCAAGTTTCAAGGAGTTCTCTACCATTGTTATACGTTGGGTTTGCTACCATCGTTGCTAAGGGTCCGCGTCATTTTATGGGAAATGTGAAAGAAATTGATAATGAAAAATATAAAATAATTGTGTGCCTAGTATGTTATTCAATTTCCAGAGTTCTGTGTTTGGCGGCATGCCTATGAGGTTATTCTCATTATTTGCCTTCGGGGCTAACTTTTGAGCAATTATTATGGTTTGCCTTCGTGGCTAGACACATGGTGTCAATTTGGACCAAAATAGAAACTCTGGGATTTGAATGACATATTGGATTCTATGCCTATGCTTGTGTTTGTTTTAATGTTAATTGTAAAATGATTAAAAAATATATTTAAAATGAAATGGTATGTCACATGATGACATGATATACATAAGCATTGTCTATTGGCATTGCATATAAGGTTTATTGTTACCAAAGTTTATATTGCTAGGCTTTTTGCTTAGTTCGATTGTAATTCATCGTGCAGGTGACAGGGGAGATCTGGTTGAGCTGAAGAGTTCTTCTAGATCGAGTTGGGTCTATATTTGAGCAGATTTGTTGAGTTAATTTTGGATATCAAGATCAGAGACATTGCCAGCATATATATATTTTATATTTTAGCACACTTTGGTTTTATATATATTATATTATGTTTTGATGTATATATTATAAATTATAAAGAATGTGTTGAAACATTTTATAATGTGAGTTTATATGTGTTTTACATAAATATATATGAGTATATGTATAAATGATTTGAGAAACTTGGAGGAATTGAGGAGTATGGGTGAAATATATGATTGCTTTTATTTTGAAGTGTTTTTCATATGCAGCTGTGATTAGATGAAATTTGGGGATGTCCAAATTACAGATAAAATTCTGGCAAATTTTTCCCAGATATTTTTATGAAAAATGCTTATTTTGGAACCTATGTTTTATAATAAATATTTATTTGTTATTTAAATATACATTTTAAAGTATTTAAGTTTTTAAATTGAAAAAGTGAAAATTTTTATTAAACCGGATTGTGACATTTTTATACCATATACTCATATTTTATATATATTGGGTATATTTATTATACGTATATAGGGTATAAGAGTGTTATAATTATTCATTGTTGCCCTAGGAATTAGCTTATAAATAGCCAATTAACAAATAAAAAGGGGGTAGTCACAACCATTAAGAGGTTAGCAGCCATGACCATTAAAATCAAAAAGACATAAAGTAACCAAAAGATACAGAGACACAGAAGCAAACTCGGGCAATATCGCCCAACCAAGAACTCTAGTTTATTCAAATCCATAAAACTCATACAAGGCAGAAGCTAGAGTACATTTTTCAATTGTAAGGCTTGTTTCAACATTTTAATCTTGGTGGAGCCAACAACATAGGTATGACCTCCTACGCTATTATTCAATGAATTATTAGCTTCACATATTTATTTTTATTATTTAGATCTAGTTTGATTAAACACAAAAACTATAATTTCATGTTTTATAATTTGAAACTTTAATTTATATCTGAAACCCTAGTTTTTCATGTTAAACAAGTTTACCATTAAAACCCTAATTTTATGATAAAACCCTAATTCCACAATAAAACCTTATTTTAAAAATCATTTACCTTTCAGGGACGCTGCCTCGTTGACACCCTAATGGGACCATTGTGTGTGCTGTGCCCTATATTTCATTGATGGATTAATATTAAGATGTCTTTCTTTGTTTCTCTTTCAATTATTCAATTATTTTCATATATGTTTGTATTATTTTTTCATGCTTTATTCTTTTCCTTGGATTTATATATTTTTAAGGGGATTGTAAAAGGCATGTTTCCATACTATATAGGTGCCTTATTTGTTTGTGTAATTTAATTAGCTCATGGACTTTGAGATTATTATAAGGGACATATTTCCAATCAATTGATGGGTGTCCTATTTCATTTATTTGTATGAACATTGGGACATTGTAAAGGCATGTTTTCATCTTCGGATGGGTGCCCATTTAGCTTGATTTGTTTAATTTAATACAATATTGATTTATTTTGATCATTGCTTGTTGTATTGATAATGTTATAATAAGTTAAGAATTCAATAATATTTAGACCTAAAAAGGAGGATAGTTCTAATAAACCGGGCGCTATATGTGTGCTAGGTCATTCTCACATTTCTCATGCGTACCTAACGTTTCAAACCTAGTAGGGGTTGGGGATTCCTTAGGAATTGAGTCATCCACTACTTTCTATCTTCCATGCATGTTTGAGTGGCAACTTCCATTCTGCGAGTCTAGGCTCATGTTCTCTAAGGTCCAAAGCCTAACAATGCTGAAGTTACAAGAACT
Organism: Garcia nutans; assembly: GCA_947685225.1. Classification (NCBI taxonomy): domain Eukaryota; kingdom Viridiplantae; phylum Streptophyta; class Magnoliopsida; order Malpighiales; family Euphorbiaceae; genus Garcia; species Garcia nutans. The sequence goes on along the minus strand of CANTUV010000002.1, from coordinate 12,746,433 downwards.
ATTCCACTAAGAGTGGAGGCGAAAATCCCCTCTCACTATGTCTATAATATTTTTGAAATGTAACTTTTTCACATGCTTCATAGACATTTAAAAAATTAGAATCGTTAGCATATAAATCTTTGATATGTTCAAACCCTATGAATTTAAAAGACAAGGTTCTAGAGTGTACCTTCTAAATAAAACATCTACTACCACATTCTCCTTACCTTGGTTGTATTGTATCACATATAGGAAAGTTTTAAAAAACTCGACCCATCAGGCATAATTTTTGTTTAGCTTTACTTTTCCCTTTAGATGCTTGAGCAACTCATGGTTAGTATGGATCACAAACTCCTTGGGTAGTAGATAGTGTTGTCACACATCCAATGCCTTCACCAAAGCATACAACTCATTATCATAGGTGGAGTAATTAAGTTGTGCTCCATTTAGCTTCTCATTGAAATATGCAACTAGTCACTTTTCTTGTTATAAAACAACATCATACCTACTATAAGGATATCACATTCAATCTCAAAGGTTTTATTAAAGTCAAGCAAATGTAAAGTAGGAGTAGAACATAATTTATCTTTAAGCAAATTAAATGAGTTCTCCTGAATTTTAGTCCACTTAAAACCTACATCTTTCTTAACTATACTAGTCAAAGGAGCAACTATAGTACTAAAGTCCTCAACAAACCTCGTATAGAAACTACCTAGTGCATGGAAACTTCTAACTTCACTTATCTAAATAGGTCTAAGCCATTCTCTAATAGCATTAATCTTCTCCTCATCAGCAGCAAGTTCATCTTTGCTAACAATAAATCCTAAGATGACAATTTGATCACTACAAAAAGTGCACTTCTTAGCATTGCCATATAGTTTCTCTTCCCTAAGAACTTTTAAAATAGCCTTAATATGCTCATTATGTTCATCCATGGTTTTGCTATAAATTAGTGTGTCATCAAAAAAAGTAACAAACTTCCTAAATAATTCATGCAAAACATAACTCATAAGTCTCTTGAAGGTACTTGGTGCATTAATTAATCCAAATGACATGACCAACCATTTATAAACCCATACTTAGTTTAAATACAGATTTCCATTCATCCCCAAGTTACATCTAAATTTGATGGTGCCCACTTTCAAGATCAATTTTAGTAAAAATGTATGCACCACTCATTCATCAAGCATATCATCAAATTTAGGGATAGGATGTCTATAATTTACAATGATTTTATTTATAGCTCGACAATCTACACACATCCTTCAAGACCCATCTTTCTTGGGTAAAATATATGGACTCAAACTCTCTTGAACATGCCCTTTTCCATCAACTCCTCCACTTGTCTTTGTAGCTCCTTAGTCTCCTTCAGGTTGCTCTTGTAAGCAAGCCTATTTGGAATTGGAGCTCCAGGTATGAGGTCAATTTTATGCTCTATGCCCCTCAAAGGGGGAAGTCCTTTTGTCATTTCTTCATAAAATATACCCTCAAATTCCTACAATAAAGAAACCATAGCACTAGGAAAAGAATCAAGGTTAGATATGTTTAGAAAATTCTCCTTATAACAAAGTATAATAAGAGATTTTTGGGTATAAAAGTATTTTTCAGCTCTCTTTCTTTTTGCATAAAGACTATATTTCTTTTTACCCTCACTTATTTCCTTTCTCTCTTCCCTTTTGACTTCTTTGATCTCTCTCCTTTCTCATGCCTCTTCTTTTTAACCTCTCATGTCTTTTCACTCTCCTCTTTCGTATGCCCTCCCTCTTGCTTACTTTCTTCTCTCTCACCCTTGCTTTCTTTTTCTGTCAACTTCCCTTGTAACTCTCTCTCATACACTTCCTTAGGTGATAATGGTACCAAAGTAATTTTTCTTCCATCTTTCTCAAATGTGTAATGGTTAGTGAAACCATTATGCATTACCCTTATATCTTATTGTCAATTGTCTTCCCAATAAGAAGTGTCCCACTTGCATAGGCATCACATCAAATAATATCTCATTCCAATACTTGTCTATGTTGAAATCCTTAAGTACTTGCCTAGCCACTTTAATTTCTCCACAATCATTGAGCTACTTCAGTTTGAAAGGTTATGGATGCTTGATAATTGGTAGACCAAGCTTCTCTGCCAAGGTGGTACTTAAAACATTTGTTATACTTGTAACATTCGTTAATTTACTTAAATTAATTAAACAAATAAGTTTGAGGGTTAAATGAGGTATTGGAAGTGAGAAAACAATAAATGTATATGTGAAATATAAAGAAATGCACATAACATATAAATTCAAATATAAGTTAGAAAAAGACAAAAGATGAATAGTAAATGAGGGGCAAAATAGTAAATAAACTTTATAAAAATTAAAATTAATAAAATAATTTAAAAAGAAATTATTTTTAAATGGAAGAAGGAAATTAGGATTTTTTTAAAATAATTAAATAATATAATAATATAATAATATATATGGTCTTAAATGAAGAAAGAAAAAATATCAAAAATTAAGTCATCTTCTTCCTCTCTTCTCCCTTCCAAGGCTGAACCACCATAGCCATTAGAGGGAGAGCTTTTCTTCATCCAAATACTAATTTTGGCAAGGATTTTCAAGAATCAATTAGAGTTTTGGTGATTTCTAAGTAACTAGTAAGTAGTTTCTTGAATTTATCAAATTTTCTTTGAAATTTCTAAATGTAAAAATTAAAATTTTGATGGAGTGTGAAGATGTTATTTTTGTGATAAAACAAGGATTTTATATTTAGATGATGGATTTGTATAAATTTGGTGGTAGTTTGCATGGGTTAGTAATGATTTTTAGGGTCTTAGAGGAACCAAGTTAAAGATTGGGTGATGGTTGGATTTAATTATTTAAAACATGTTATAATAAGATTTTAATGATGGAAATGGACTTATAATGCATCTGGAATGGGGTTAGAATGATGTTTCAAATTTAAAGAGGGTTAGGGCTAAAATTAGAAATCTTGAGGGAAATGTGCTAAATTGAGTTTTAGTAGTTAGAATGTGTAGAATTGTGATTCTATTGCATTATATGTACCCACAGTTTGGATAAGTGTTGAGTAAGTGGTTATTATCCAAGTCTAGTAGTGAAGAACATTTTGGAAGTGAAGGGTAAATGGTGATTTTAGCTTGGTTTTGGGTTTCATATTAAGGTATTTACATACTTTTAATAGTTTGAAACATATTTGCATTTAATTTGGCTTAGCGCATTTTAAATGGAAAATGTGTTAAGCTACTTTGTTATTTGAATGCACATATTCATTGTGATATTAAATGTGAAAGGTATAAATTATGTTAAGCCATTATTAATGGCTAAAATGTATAAAATATGAGTAGAACTTTAATTTTGGCCCTAAAGCTAGTTTGATCTCGGTTAATAGAAGCCTAGTTAAGTTCAGTCCATTCTTAATGTCTTAAACCTAGTTTAAAACTTTTAATTAGATTGGTCCAATTTTATAAGGCCTAAAATAAGCCAATTCAACCTTTAAATACCTAAAATGGTCTGATATAGAATTCAATTAGGTTTGGTTCAGCTTAATTGGATATGGACCATGAAGTGTCGAATTAGACCTATCCAATTCAATATGGATGGGTTCCATATCGAAATAAATTGATTTTAATTCGATATTGTTCTTGTTTTGCACTTAATACTGAGCTGTGCATTATTTGGAAATCCGAATTAAGCTCAAATGAAGCTCGGTCTTTGTTGTTTCTAACTTAATTGATTCCTATAAATAAGGAGCTTAAACAATTAAGATGGACAACAATAATTATTAAAAGGCAGCCACAATTATCAAGAGCAAGCAATAGCAAACATGACAATAATTATCAAGATAACCTAGTAATAAAAAACAATCAACAAACAACAACCGAGAAGGCAGCAGGCATTGTCTTCAGATTGCCTCGCTCAATTAAAATCAAAGTAATCCAGGCAGGCAGTAAGCTTGGTTCGAGATTCAATTTTGGTGGAGCCAACAAACGGAGGATTGCTTTTTGTGTTTAACTAATTTAAACTTACATTGGCCATTATTATTACTTCATTCAATGATTTACAATTATTTAAATTTTCTGTAGATCATACATTATGCTTATTTTCTATTATCATATAATGTACTTGTTTCATCCAGTAGCAATTTATATTCCATGAATTGACATATCTCTTGCAATATTTATCTAAATTAATATTCAGTGGTCCTAAAGTTTATGAACATATTCATAATAGCCAAACCCTAATTTTGATGATGATTTTACACAAACCCTAAAAAAATAATTTAATTTAACCTATTTTGATTCAAAACCCTAAAACCATAATTTTTTCCCAAAAAACTAATTATCATCCTAAAATCATGTTTCAACCCTAAAAATCCTAGTTTGATCACCAAAACCCTAATTATCATCCCAAAATCCTAAAATCATGTTTTAACCCTTAAAACCCTAGCTTTATTTCCAAAATCCTAATTTTCATTTATAAACCGTAGTCATGTTTTCCAAAACCTTAATTGAGCATTCTAAACTTTAAGAAACCCTAATTCATATATTAAAACTATAGTTTTGCATATCTATTGTTCATTGTAACATTAAAACCTAGATTTGATCATTTAATTTGTTAATATATACTTATGATGGATGATTTACTTTTTATTTTATTTACAATGAATGGTTCAATGCTTTTATTAGTTTATTTTGATTTTAAGGATGTAAGAGGTATGTTTTCCATTTAGTGGGTACCTCATTTGTTAAATTCAATATTCAATGTAATTTAATTTATTTTGAGTTATGGGATTAATGTGAAGGACATGTTTCCATTAAAGGGTGGGTGTCCTATTTTATTTAATTTTGGACATTGGACAATCATTGTAAGGGCATATTTCCATCTTATATGGGTGCCCATTTATTTGTTTTGACCTTATTTGCTTTAATATAATGAATATTTATTTATTTTAAATTGCATGTAGTATGGATGATATTTTAATAAGTTAAGAATTTATTAATATTTAGACTTGAAAAGGAGGTCGGTTCTAATAAACCGGGTGCTATGGGGGTGTTGGGTTAGGGATTTCTTAGGAATTGAGTATTCACCCCTTTCTTTTTTCAGGTTCGTCAGGGTGGTGACTCAATTTTCTCCAGGTTTAGGCCTGTGGTTAATCTTGTGTTCTCTAAGGCCTTGAGCCTAATAGTGGCTAAGTCACAAGAACATTCCACCATGAGTGGAGGTGAAAATTTTTGCTCACAGTGGCAACTCCACTGGAGATAAGAGAAGTTGATTTTGATGGACTTTATATTATTTTATTCTTTCTTATCATGATATTATCCATTACATCATTTAGATTGCATTGTGTATGTGACTTAGGATACCCATGTATCCCTTGTTATGTTATGTAAGGGATATCATACTTTCACTCAATGTATAGAGATTGAGCATGGCATAACAACTTATAGTCTCGTACCTTTTGATATATACTTGCTATGGGAGCCTAAATTTTTCAACCCAAAGACTAAAGCTCATGTAATTGGCCTATTTACTTTTTGTAGGTTTTTAACCAAATGCTTGTTGTTTGACTATGATTGATATATCTTAATTTGAACCATAGCCTATTTGGTTTGTTCTTTTTCTAATATGACCTAATTATATTATAGCTCAAAATAGTTTTATTCCTTTAAGCTCAAAAGACCAAAATTATTTTCAAAAATTTTTAAGATGGTCTTTGAATATAAAACTTTTCTAAAATGGGTCAAAAATTCTTATCTACCTCATGGCCCAAGTACAAAGTCCAAGATTCATTTTTAAGCAAACTTTTTTGCAATGGGCTTTAAAACAAAATTATTTTTCACTTCATTCAAATTATAACTTTTCTTAACCATTTTCTTTAATGGGCTTAAAGCTATTTAGGTCAATTATGAAATACTAAAAATCAATTGTGGGCCTAATTTATTACCAAGAATTATTAGTTATGGCATGAATCATTAGTTGCTTTTCCAATGTGAAATCTATTTATGATAAACTCTTTAATTTGGTTTCAATCTATAATATAATATAAAAGCTATTTTCAGTTAATCTAATGGATTAAGGCTTAATTAATGGGGATTATCATGGATCGACTTCTAAATTTGAAAATACAACTATTGGTTAAATCATCCGAGTGAATTTTTTGAAAATAAGATATCCCATGTTGATATTTTATTGACCATATACCTAAAAAAAGAAACTCGTTATTCGTGTGTGGGTGATATAAGATTGGAAGGGTCGTCCTTACTATTTTAGTTTATTTGTTTGTTTGTTTATGATTTGTGCATACATGCATACATGCATTGCATTACATGCCATTGATCCTTTTTAACTCACAGACCTGGAGTATAACAATTCAAGAGTTTACGACAATTCGACCTATGATAGTGACTTAGAGTTCAATGAGAATTCAGTCAATTTCACATCAAAAGCTATAGATCTTGAGCAAGTTCAGAAATTATTGAATGATTCCCTTATCTCCAAGATGGAAGAATTAAAGGAGACCCTGGCTAAGACGGTGAAAAACTAGCAGCTACACTATTGGAAAGTACTATTGAAGCATTTGCTAGTACTAAAAAGCAGAAGGATAAGGGAAAGACTAAGGTTGGTGAGGTAGCCTTTAAAGATGACAAGGTGATAATTGATGATGATGATAACTGGGCTCAATATTTCCATGATCCTTAAGATAAGAAGAAAGAAACAAAGACTATGGAGAAATCAATTGTGGAAAAGACTGAAACATCATATATAGAAAGGATGATTGCTAATTTAGAGAAAACGTTTAAGAAGTTGAAGGCCAAAGAGGTGTCTGAGATGGACAAGTTGTTTAAGGAAGATAAAGAAGTTCCTTATAAGTTCAAGATGCCTTCTTTTTCTAAGTTCAATGGAATGGGCAATCCACATCTTTGTGTCAAGTAATACATCACTGTCATACAGTCTGCTCGAGTTACTAAGGCTCAAACTCTAAGGTACTTCATGCTCTTGTTGGATCTCATTATACAAATTGGTTCAACAACTTAGAGAATATGACTCAGAAGAATTGGGATTCACTGTATCAGGCCTTCATCCAATAGTATGGGTATAATGCCGAGTTAAAAGTTACTTTGATGGAGGTAGAGTCAACCAGACAGAAGTAGAATTTTGTTGACTATGTGAAGAGGTGGAGAAACAAAGATGCATTGATTAAGAAGAGGCCAGTTGAATTTGATCATATTATAATGATAGTAAGAGGGGTGCTGCCTAATCTTTATGAACGAATGTCCCATACCCTTATTAAGGATTTCAAGGATCTTCTTCAAGCTAATTTGCAAATAGAAGAATGGGAAAGGGAGAAGAACCATTCTTCTATAAGAAGGAACAAGAAAGAGAATTATTAGTCTGGCAGCCAGAGTACACTAAATGCAATAGATATCAGTACAACTGGTCAAGCAAATAGAAGACAGTTTTTAGATCTAGGGAAACCTTTGTCTTGGGTTTTCTATAAGCTGCAGAAGATAGGATTGTTACAGCTATTGGCTCCTCAACCTTTATTGAATCTTTTACTACCAAAATTTGATGCTAAAGCCTTTTGTCAATTTCATCAAACACAAGGGCATGAGACAGACAAATGCTTGTGACTAAAATATGAGATCCAAAATTTGATTGATAGTGGAAAGTTGTATGAACCTAACAAGCCTAACACGAAGGAAAATCCTTTACCTAGGTTTAATAGAGTACAACCACGAAAAACTTTTATGGTAAGAGGAATATTGAATGAGAATTTTATCTTGTCATCTTTTAAAGACATGGGTGGAGCAGCTAAAAGGGAGGAGAGTTTATTTACCAAGTTTAAACCTGCTGCAGATGAGGAGACAATGACCATAGACTAAGGAAGGATGCTGGGCCTATGAACCTAAAGTAGAAGAGGTATAGAGTGATAAGGTCTTCATCCCTAACATGTTCAAATAAATGAAGCATTTTTAACTCCAACTCAATAAAACTTCCCTTGTCTTATTTGGTTTTTATTTCATTTTTTATCTTTGATATTTTCTAGACCAATTATGTTTTTCAAATTAAGATTGTTTGAATAAATTACTTTCATCAAACTTTTGTTTATGTGGGTCTTTGTGCTCAACCAATGATGAGTCTAGCTTGATATTCATAAATTTGTGTATCTATGCATTATAATTTGAATGACTTTACTAAGCGAGAAAGTTGTTCTATAGCATTGAGCTGTGTATGCTTACTTAGAGAGGGCTCCTACATAATTACCTTTTTCTAGGTCCTAGTAGATCTTAGATCATGCTTTGATAAACTTTTGAGGTGAAATTGAACTCTGCTTATTTAAGGGAGAAATAATCTAGGCATTGTTTGGTTAGCCAACAACTATTATCTATCCATGTTAACATTAATCCTTAGTTTGTCCCCTTTAGCCTTCATGATATTTTAGCTTGTTTTTTATTGGCTTAAAGGATCGATAACCTACCCTAAGTTTTTATTACACTTTTGAAAAATATGATAATCACTGAGGTAAAGAGGCAAGAAGATCAAGGAAAAGATGCATAGTTAAGACCACAAAGATAGTTGAAGTTTACATGAACTATATTTAATATCTCTGATCTCTTTTATCATTGAGATAAAATCAAGACAACAAAGTATTTATCCTCACTAAAGTAGACTCACTCTATTCCACTTCTCCATAGTTAGAAGCATAGAATGGTGCAAACAAGACAACTCTCATGGATCTAGGACCCAAAAATAAAAGAAAACAAAAAGAGAAAAAGAGAAAAAAGAGAAAAAGAGAAAAACCCAAAAGGGCAGTTAATCCAAAAGGCCATTTCAGAAAGCCAACATATTTCTTCTTACATGAAGCATCAGAAGACTTTCACTTAGTTTACAAGGATAGATTGACTTGAATTGGTCCAACCTAGACAAAGATTCAAATAAAATTAGAGAAACAAGAGAAAGACCATCTTTTATTTTATTCAATACAACTCTAAGTCCTCAATCTTAAAATTCTTAGATTTGATATTCCAAAGGGGAAAAGGACAAAATAATGGTTCTGAGTTTTTGTAAAAAGGAAAAGATTAAGATTGTACTAATTAAATACAGATTTCTGCCAAAAAGATAAAAGAATTTCAAGCTCTGTCTTTTCATTAAGCTAGATAATAAGACGCCTAGCAGTTAAAAATGGTGTCCAAAATTTAAGAATGCTTCCAACAGTATATAGTTTTGAGAAGTTTGTAGTGTAAAGATTTATCAGCAGTGTCACATTAGCTCCAGCTCAAAGTGGCATTCATTTAACCCATATCCCTTATAGAACCTATTTCAAATCTAATAAAGACTTATTGATATCTCTTAGTAAGTGAAGTCTATTAGTGTAGATTGTTTGAATAAGCATGCATATGAGGTAGACAATATTTAAACCTAATGAGACCTTTGGCTAAGTAATGTGTATGTGCTTATCTAAAGTGCAACAATTCCTACTTAAATGGAAATGATTCCTGAGTTTAGTATAGTAACTAGCGTTATAGTGTTATAAATATTTTAATTTGGACAGTTGAGTCATGAGGTACAATGACACTAATTTGACAAAGCTGAAATGTGATTTGAAAAAAAAGAAAAAAGTGTTTTTGCCATACAAGCCTTCAAGTTTAGGGAAGTATGATGTATTGTCAAACCTCAGAGGATATATTGGGCAAATGTGAGATCACTTACAAGGTCATGTCATGAAGAAGTTGGCAACCAAATTTATTGAAATAGATGTCTCTTGTGTCTCTAACTATGCTGCTTAGCCCCTACTACTCATGTTTTCATCTTGAAAATAAAGTTATAGATATGCAGTCTTTTACTGTTTTAATGCAAGACCTTCATATCTGGAATGAATCAATGGGAGCACATCAGCTAATCACCTCAGTCCTTGAGTCAATGGAACCACTATAAGTATCTCTCATGCATATCATGAATACATGCATACATGTGTATATCATACTTTATTTTGTTGTCTTGTGTTTCAGGGGGCATGGAAGGCCCATCTCTTGAGAAAGATCTAGTCACTTTGAAGAGATGGAGATGCATGCTTAAGAAAGGAATTAAACAAAATGCAAACATTAATCAAGGCCTACATTGAAGCAAAATCATTGGATCGAGCTTATACATGGCCAAAATCTCTCCTTATAAAATTTTGAATTTATGCATGTACAAAATATTTCAGGCTCACTTTCAATATTTTACCACATAAGAGGGCAAAGAGAGGATAAGAGGGCTCACTAAAAAATACTTGAATTTTTTGTAAAATTGAACAACCGGCTGGAAAAAAGACAAATCTCTAACATGATAGAAGATCAGCCTAGGTGGAAGAGCTAAAGTCAAACCGTTGAAGAATGAAATAATCTGCTAGAAGAAAGCCAAATCTCTCAAATGATAGAAGCTCAGTCTAGCTAAAAGAGATGAAGTAGATCCATTAAAGAATGGAACATGCGGCTATAAGAAAGCTCACAACCTCAAATGATAGAAGGTTAGTTTAGCTAGAGGAGCTAGAGGTCCATCCCCAAGAATAGAAAATCAAAATAAAGATCCATTTTTATAAGAGCAGACATTTTCAAATGGATTTGTTGAAGCATCTACTACATAACCTATATCGAATTTGGTGAAGTATCCTGATGGCACAATTTCTAGCCTATATTGGATTTGGTGAAGTATCTTGAAAATGGCACAATCTCTAGCCTATATCAAATTTGGTGAAGTATCCTGATGTCACAATCTCTAGCCAATATCAGATTTGGTAAAGTATCCTGAAGGCACAATCTCTAGCCAATATCAGATTTGGTAAAGTATCCTAATGGCACAATCTCTAGCCTATATCAGATTTGGTGAAGTATCCTGATGACATAATCTCTAGCCTATATCAGATTTGGTGAAGTATCCTAATCGCACAACACCCCATCTTATATTGGATTTGGTGAAGTATCCAGACGACACAATCTCCAGCCTATATCAAATTAGGTGAAGTATCCTAACGGCACAATCCCTAGCCTATATTAGATTTGTTGAAGTATGCTAATGGTACAATTTTATGGAAGTCCAGTCTTGAGTCTAAGTACCCAAACCAAATCTAATCTCGGGTTGAGAGCCTGAATTCAGTCTCGGGTCCATAACCCATCCTCATCAAAGATCATCTCAAAGTCATATTATTTTTTACTCTCTTCTATTGAAGTCTCAGATGGTTCAAGCAGGGGGTAAAACTATAGACCCTTAATTTTTTCCCTAAGCTAGTCTAATTCCAATTAAAGCTATATGACAAGCTTAGGGCTAGCTAAACTAGAAAGGATATGAGGGTTAACTAAAAAATACTTGAAATTTTTGTAAAATGGAACAACCGGCTAGAAAAAGCCAAATCTCTCACATAAAAGAAGATTAATCAGGTAGAAGAGCTAAAGTGGATCCATTGAAGAATGAAACAACCAGCTGGAAGAAAGCCAAATCTCTCAGATGACATAAGATCAGTCTAGCTAGAAGAGCTGAAGTAGATCCATTGAAGAATGGAACAAGTGCTAAAAGAAAGGCCACAGCCTCAAATGACAGAAGGTCAGTTCAGCTAGAGAAGTTGGAGGCCCATCCCCCAAGGATAGAAAATCTAAATAAAGATCCATTTCTTTAAGAGCAGACATTTTGAAATGGATTTGTTGAAGCATCTACTACATAGCCTATATCAAATTTGGTGAAGTATCCTGATGGCACAATCAATAGCCTATATCAAATTTGGTGAAGTATCCCAACAACACAATCTCTAGCCTATATTAGATTTGGTGAAGTATCCTGATGGCACAATCGCTGGCCTATATCGGATTTACTGAAGTATCATGATGGCACAATCTCTAGCCTATATTGGATTTGGTGAAATATTATGACGGCACAATCTCTAGCCTATATTGGATTTAGTGAAGTATCATGATGGCAAAACCCCCCAGCCTATATCAGATTTGGTGAAGTATCTTGATGGCACAATCTGTAGCCTATAACAAATTTTGTGAAGTATCCTGATGGCACAAACCACCATCCTATATCGAATTTGGTGAAATATCATGATGGCACAATCTCCAGTGTAACACCCCGATACCCCATATAAATACTGTACATATACCAGGTACACATACAATATGTATATAGAGTATAAGAATGTCACTTTTCATCACCATTATAACTCTTTACTTTAATTTTTAAAACCATAATACATTTAAATCATATGAAAGTATTTACAAAATGGTTATTCTTATCATGGTAATACATAAATATAAGTTACATTGTTTCTTCCAAAGATTCATTTATACAAATGAATACATTCTTATGAAAATACAGTATAATTACATGCATGCACCACCATCTAGTTGGTCTCGAACTACACTTGTCCTCATTGTGACATAGTAGCTTATCTCCAGCTTCATCACCTATATACCTGTGCGATTAAGATAACCGCGCTAAGCTCGAAAGCTTAGTAGTACAAGTAACCATTAAAATATACAATATAAAGGAAACATACCTCATATGTTTAGTCTCATGTTTTAACATTTTCTTACTCTGTTTTCCCCTTTTTCAATGCATTCTTCATATAATCCTATTAACCTTATAGAGGATATACATATACACATATAACATAACCATCAAACATAATTCAATAAATTGATAGAACCTTCATATTATGATACTTACCAATTTCACCTCATACATATCATATATATCATTTTATACTTTATAATCGCATATTGCATATAACTTCACAAACCATATCTCCTTTCAATAATTCATGTATGTTATATAATCATATCACTAACCACAATTCATCATTCACAACTCACATTTCCAACAAAGGCAACATAGATCCCATTACTCATTTATTTCAACTTGTATATACATCACATTAACAACAAAGACAGACTCGGGCCCAAAAGACACTAATATGTCATTCAAAGTTCAGAGTTAATGCTTTGGTTTTGTTATCACATTTATCAATATCATATACCCAACTAGGCTTCAAGGATTAAGTTCAACCAAGCTTCAAGGGGAGCAAAGCATGCTAAGCTTCTACCCAACTTGGCTTCAAGAACTAACCCAACCTAGCTTCAAGGGTGGTAACATCTCAATTAGGCTTCAAGGATTCAATCCAACCTAACTTTAAGAGATTGTTACACTTATTAGGCATGCCACCAACAACAAAACTCTGAAAATGAATAACACATTAGCCACACAATTCATTTATTATTTCATTATCAATTTCATTCTCATTCTCGTCATCATTTACATCATCATAGCCAACCACAATGGCATCATTTAGGCAAAACATGCCTCATTTATCTCATTCTCAATATCATCGCCAACCACAATGGCTTTATACATCATCACCTCTCAATTTACATTTCATATTCCATCACAATATCACATTTCATAGTTCACCACAATATCACATTATCACATTTCATAGTTCATCACAATATCACATTATCACATTTCATAGTTCACCACAATATCACATTATCACATTTCATAGTTCATCACAATATCACATTATCACATTTCATAGTTCACCACAATATCACATTATCACATTTCATAGTTCATCTTTGATATTTATATACATAATCATTCATTACTCAAGTATGCACAATCAATTGCATTACCATATAAATTGGAATACACATCATACAAATCATATCCTCACATCTTTCACATTTCATAACATATATATATTGAATGCCTTCACATCTTATATGTATTAATGTATTATCATATCTCTTATCTTTTCATTGCATATACAATATTAATATTTATTTTAACAATATACTTATATGCAATCCAATAGGGTTTTGTACTTACCTCTAAAGAACTCACTCCCATATAACTTCTCTTCCATAGATCTTTCAATACTTGGATTAGGGGCAATTCCATCTCTTAAAACCTAATCCAAAAGTAATCATACACACTCACTTAGAAATACACATGAGATAATACAAATAAGAATCAATTAGGGCAAACTCAACACATGACACGCTCATCAACACGGGCGTGTTCCTGATCGTGCCCTAACTCCACAACACAGAAACATTGACACGCTCATAACCACGGGCATGTCACTGGGCGTGTAATACATTCTGTATCTCAAAAACATCAACACGTCCAATCAACAAGAGCGTGCTCATGGCCGTGTCAATTCTCCAAACTCACAGTAGCTATGACACGCTCAATAACACGGGCGTGTTACTGGTCGTGTCAATTCTACTGCCACACAGAACTTATGACACGCTCAATAACATGGGCGTGTCACTGCTCGTGCTACCAACTCCAGAAAACAGAACCAACGACACGCCTAACAAACTGGCCGTGTCTCTGGGCGTGTCCGACTAAAAACCCAGATTCCGGTCAACACACAACAACATCTAACAATACCCATCTTTTTATCATTACTCACTTCAAACAATCTTCATCAAACACACCCAAAAACCATAACAAACTTACCAAAACATCAACAACACTCAAAACACACACCAATCATCATTATAAACATCATTCATATACCAATTTATCAAATTCCCAAATTTCATTAAACTCAACCCTTATTCAACAATTCATCATCATCTTCACAAATAATCATATTATCATCATCCAATTACCAAATCAACACATATATATACTTAAATCTTTCAATATCATCATCATCACACATCAACCATACCAAACCCAACTCAAACAATGAAAATCAATTTAAAGAAATAAATACTTACTTGAATCCTTTATCAAATCTTCATCTCTATCATCAAATCTCTTGAATTCCTTAAGAAATTTGGTAAGAAAATCACATCTTTCTCTCTTTCTCTCTCTCTCTCTCTCTCTCTCTCTCGGCCAAGAAGAACGAAGAAGACGAAGAAGGAGTAGAAGGAAGAAGAAGTTTCTACTTCTTTCCTTTGTCCTTATCCATATATATATATAATAATAATAATAATAATAATAACAATAGCAATAACAATAGTAATAATAATAATAATACTTTAAATCTCCACCACATATTCTTTCTTTGATTTTCTTCTTCTCTTTTCTTTTTTGTCTTTATTATTATTATTATTATTTAGTTATACAAATATATATACAACTCACTTATCCTTCACCATTATATATATCCCATGTATATGTGATGTATATGTATATGTCTTACATATATTATCCTTATATTTCACATATACACATATACATTAAATCCAAATACAACAACAATAACTCCAAAACTCTTAGGGTCTATTCCGGGATATTACAATTCTCTCCCCCTAAAAAAAAAATTTCGTCCTCGAAATTACTCAGTACAATAACATTCCATTCTTACCAATACACCATTTAAAATTTTCATCAAATCACATAGTTTGCACTCTCCCCCTTAGAGTCAATTATATTATTCAATTCCACAACTTGTCACGATAAAAATCTTTATACCTTATTACATTCTCATCCAATATTCAAAAAACTCATTATACTCTCAAATACCTTATCTATATGCAAAAATTCAATCATCCTTTAACATACTTATGTTACATTCTATTATTACATTCAAAATATTTTATCACTTCATCTCTTTATAACTATTCTCTTAACTTTAACTTTCAAGATCATAAACTTATATCTTAATATTAATTATCCCATCATTACAATCATCCTTACAAACAAACATTTATCAAACCTTCAATGATAATAATATTCTTATTTCTCATACACTTCATTCCTTCTCTAGTATTTTCTCACTTAACATCAATATTAATACAATGCTTTTGAACTTACTTTACAGGAAATCAACTTCTTCCCTTTTCTCATCATTAAAATTGATATAATTCAATTAATTCATGTCCGTTCATCTATCAAAATTTTACATTGTATACATCATTATTTATCTCTTATGCCTTTAGCACAACCATACATATTAAATCTCAATAATAATTCACAATTATAGCAAAAATCCAGATCAATTGATTTATTCTCCACAATATCTTAACATCATAATCTTGTTTGATTCAAATCAATAGTTCACTTATCTAAATTTATCATGAATAACCATCCACTTTAATTTATCTTTCAATATACACATAGTTTATCTTTCATTATCTCAATACAATTCCACCAAATTTCATAATTATCTCATACCATGCTTATCATTCATAGTTTACTCACTCAAATTTTAAACCCATCCACTTATTCACCGTATACCATAAACATAATCATTATATAGCTCTCAAACACATTCTACAATCTTCTTTCATTATCATCTTCTCACTTATCATATCATTACTATATTAACAATAATTACCTTTTTCTCACATTACTCATAACTTAAAGTATTTCCACAATTCTCTTTCTGTCTTTTCTTTTCCAGAATTATAACCAAATTGCTAACACAAAAACCATAAAATACACTTCATCAATCATAACCGTTAATCATGTTTCTAGAAACATAATTATCAATCTTACCAAAGTAGTATTACAGTTATACTTTCTTAGTCCCAATTCTGTGGATAACAAAGTTAATCGGCCAAATACCATAGGAGATTAATGATCACATCTGAAACTTATAAATCAATACTGTTCCTCTATTATTTTATTTCCAACTTTCCAATTATACTACTAAGTTGCATCACAAATATTATATCTCCATTCTCCAAACTTTACTACATCCAAAATTAACATATGTCAACTCAATCTCAACACAATTTACTCTTAATTATTTGATCACCATTTGCATGACTCATATACAACAATATTATCCTTAACCTCTCCTTCACACATCATTCAATCTTATACAGATCTTACATAATTTCATTCTTTATACTTTCTTTTTCCCTTATAATTTCTTATTAAATTTATATACACAGAACATTTCCTCACACAAATACTTTGGCTCATAACATTTATGATAGCCAAATTCAGTTATTATCATAACAATATTACCGTCCACCATTTCCCAAATTAATCCTTATTTCCATAACCATTTCACTATCCAACATTTCTTAAGTTTATTCTTATTTTCATTTCATCACATACTCTTTACGTCAATCAAGGCCTAATCTCTCTTAGGTCCACTACTACATGCAATGTCATTTCCAATATACATCAAATATGCAATTATATAACACATCCATAGATCACATTCACAATGTGATTTACTTTCCACATTTCTTACATTTTACAATTACATTCATATCAAAAACTCATTCCACATTTTCTATACATGTATACACATAATCATACAATGATATTTAATTCCTCTTTTACATATTTTCAACACAATTTAACATTTTACTATTCCGTGAACAACATCATTTTTATCCCTTTTTGACATGACTTAAGTTGTTTATCAACCCAACACATATACATTATCACCATGATATTACTTCACAAAATCTTAGTCACGCTACTAAGGTGACATCTCTCTCACATATATTTTTAAATGCATTAGTATACCATCTATACATCCATTTGTTTATTCTTCAACACATAGATATATATATATATATATTACTCACATATCTATACACATGTACATTACATCCACTCATATATACATTGGGCTCAATAATCTCTTTATACTCTCCAAGTCTAATTATGACAAATCTCAATTTCTTAAATCCACATTGATCCATCCCATTTCTTACTGTCAATATTATCCCATGACCTAGCTTTGCTCAGGTTTGTCAATGCAAGCATAATCATTCTCATACTATCAATCACATTATTCAATTTAATAGTACTCTCATATACAGTAATATTCATTCCACAAGCTCATGGGTTTAACTTACATTAAGATTATCAATACTCAAATAGTCTTTACCCAAATTCCATTAACACTATAATTTCACAACTTACTACTTTACTTAAACTTCCATTCACTCATCTTATGTTCTTAATATCAACTTAAAAAAAACATCTTATATATACACATTACAAAACAACCTCAAAGTATATTCTTTTCACAAATATTAAAGCTCATTTCCAAAAATCTAATTATCACATCTTTCCACCATTAATATGAGCTTTAACAACACTCAAGCGTATCACATTTCTAACATTAAAATCACAATGTTTGCATTTAAAACAGCAATGCAACAACACCATTATATTTCCTTATTTAACCAACATCATCTCTTTTTCTTTTAAAAACTTTAACTTTACATAGTCAAATCATAAATGGTCAAACTTTGTCTATACCCATCAACTCATTCAATATACCACCATACTCTCTTCATTTAAATAACATAACTTTCAATATTCACAATTCGACATTATTTCCTCTGTCTAGCAAACTCAACATAAACTTTCTTATAAAGAGGTTCAAAGTATAGAAGAAAGAGTACATGCTCTTATCTTAATTTGATTTTCAACTCATTTCCAACTTTATTTTCCTTTCCATTTCTTTATTTTTCAATTCATATTATGTCATACATAATATTACTCATAAACATCAATATTACATTCCATGTTGCACATGACATAACATTTTTCATATGTCTCATCAACATGCATATTTCACATTACATTTCGTAATTCGTTTCTCATAAATAATTAGGCACTATGCCTCAATTATAATTCATTTCCAACATCATTGCCAACAATCATGGTTTCTTCTCACATCAACATAGTATACACATATATCATCAACTATATTAAACATCTCATGTAACACAAATATTTTACAAATCATATTATGCCACATCCGAGACCAACCTAGGTGTTAATGCATGAGCATGTATCAAAATTTTCATTCTTTTTATTTTCATTTATCATCATTTTTTTAAAACTTTTCTTTGTAAATTTACTTAGGCCGAGAATCTCGAAACCTAAGCTCTGATACCAAAATAATTGTAACACCCCGATACCCCATATAAATACTGTACATATACCAGGTACACATACAATATGTATATAGAGTATAAGAATGTCACTTTTCATCACCATTATAACTCTTTACTTTAATTTTTAAAACCATAATACATTTAAATCATATGAAAGTATTTACAAAATGGTTATTCTTATCATGGTAATACATAAATATAAGTTACATTGTTTCTTCCAAAGATTCATTTATACAAATGAATACATTCTTATGAAAATACAGTATAATTACATGCATGCACCACCATCTAGTTGGTCTCGAACTACACTTGTCCTCATTGTGACATAGTAGCTTATCTCCAGCTTCATCACCTATATACCTGCGCGATTAAGATAACCGCGCTAAGCTCGAAAGCTTAGTAGTACAAGTAACCATTAAAATATACAATATAAAGGAAACATACCTCATATGTTTAGTCTCATGTTTTAACATTTTCTTACTCTGTTTTCCCCTTTTTCAATGCATTCTTCATATAATCCTATTAACCTTATAGAGGATATACATATACACATATAACATAACCATCAAACATAATTCAATAAATTGATAGAACCTTCATATTATGATACTTACCAATTTCACCTCATACATATCATATATATCATTTTATACTTTATAATCGCATATTGCATATAACTTCACAAACCATATCTCCTTTCAATAATTCATGTATGTTATATAATCATATCACTAACCACAATTCATCATTCACAACTCACATTTCCAACAAAGGCAACATAGATCCCATTACTCATTTATTTCAACTTGTATATACATCACATTAACAACAAAGACAGACTCGGGCCCAAAAGACACTAATATGTCATTCAAAGTTCAGAGTTAATGCTTTGGTTTTGTTATCACATTTATCAATATCATATACCCAACTAGGCTTCAAGGATTAAGTTCAACCAAGCTTCAAGGGGAGCAAAGCATGCTAAGCTTCTACCCAACTTGGCTTCAAGAACTAACCCAACCTAGCTTCAAGGGTGGTAACATCTCAATTAGGCTTCAAGGATTCAATCCAACCTAACTTTAAGAGATTGTTACACTTATTAGGCATGCCACCAACAACAAAACTCTGAAAATGAATAACACATTAGCCACACAATTCATTTATTATTTCATTATCAATTTCATTCTCATTCTCGTCATCATTTACATCATCATAGCCAACCACAATGGCATCATTTAGGCAAAACATGCCTCATTTATCTCATTCTCAATATCATCGCCAACCACAATGGCTTTATACATCATCACCTCTCAATTTACATTTCATATTCCATCACAATATCACATTTCATAGTTCACCACAATATCACATTATCACATTTCATAGTTCATCACAATATCACATTATCACATTTCATAGTTCACCACAATATCACATTATCACATTTCATAGTTCATCACAATATCACATTATCACATTTCATAGTTCACCACAATATCACATTATCACATTTCATAGTTCATCTTTGATATTTATATACATAATCATTCATTACTCAAGTATGCACAATCAATTGCATTACCATATAAATTGGAATACACATCATACAAATCATATCCTCACATCTTTCACATTTCATAACATATATATATTGAATGCCTTCACATCTTATATGTATTAATGTATTATCATATCTCTTATCTTTTCATTGCATATACAATATTAATATTTATTTTAACAATATACTTATATGCAATCCAATAGGGTTTTGTACTTACCTCTAAAGAACTCACTCCCATATAACTTCTCTTCCATAGATCTTTCAATACTTGGATTAGGGGCAATTCCATCTCTTAAAACCTAATCCAAAAGTAATCATACACACTCACTTAGAAATACACATGAGATAATACAAATAAGAATCAATTAGGGCAAACTCAACACATGACACGCTCATCAACACGGGCGTGTTCCTGATCGTGCCCTAACTCCACAACACAGAAACATTGACACGCTCATAACCACGGGCATGTCACTGGGCGTGTAATACATTCTGTATCTCAAAAACATCAACACGTCCAATCAACAAGAGCGTGCTCATGGCCGTGTCAATTCTCCAAACTCACAGTAGCTATGACACGCTCAATAACACGGGCGTATTACTGGTCGTGTCAATTCTACTGCCACACAGAACTTATGACACGCTCAATAACATGGGCGTGTCACTGCTCGTGCTACCAACTCCAGAAAACAGAACCAACGACACGCCTAACAAACTGGCCGTGTCTCTGGGCATGTCCGACTAAAAACCCAGATTCCGGTCAACACACAACAACATCCAACAATACCCATCTTTTTATCATTACTCACTTCAAACAATCTTCATCAAACACACCCAAAAACCATAACAAACTTACCAAAACATCAACAACACTCAAAACACACACCAATCATCATTATAAACATCATTCATATACCAATTTATCAAATTCCCAAATTTCATTAAACTCAACCCTTATTCAACAATTCATCATCATCTTCACAAATAATCATATTATCATCATCCAATTACCAAATCAACACATATATATACTTAAATCTTTCAATATCATCATCATCACACATCAACCATACCAAACCCAACTCAAACAATGAAAATCAATTTAAAGAAATAAATACTTACTTGAATCCTTTATCAAATCTTCATCTCTATCATCAAATCTCTTGAATTCCTTAAGAAATTTGGTAAGAAAATCACATCTTTCTCTCTCTCTCTCTCTCTCTCTCTCTCTCTCTCTCTCTCTCTCTCTCGGCCAAGAAGAACGAAGAAGACGAAGAAGGAGTAGAAGGAAGAAGAAGTTTTTACTTCTTTCCTTTGTCCTTATCCATATATATATATATAATAATAATAATAATAATAATAATAAAAATAACAATAACAATAGTAATAATAATAATAATAATACTTTAAATCTCCACCACATATTCTTTCTTTGATTTTCTTCTTCTCTTTTCTTTTTTGTCTTTATTATTATTATTATTATTTAGTTATACAAATATATATACAACTCACTTATCCTTCACCATTATATATATCCCATGTATATGTGATGTATATGTATATGTCTTACATATATTATCCTTATATTTCACATATACACATATACATTAAATCCGAATACAACAACAATAACTCCAAAACTCTTAGGGTCTATTCCGGGATATTACATCCAGCCTATATCAGATTTGGTGAAGTATCCTGACGGCATAATCCCCAGCCTATATTAGATTTGTTAAAGTATTCTGACTGCACAATTTTATGAAAGTCCAGTCTCGGATCCAAGTACCCAAACCAAATCCAATCTTGGGTTGAGAACCAAAATTCAGTCTTGTGTCCAGAACCCACCCAATCCCAAGATCAACTCAAAGTCATATTGCTTTTTACTCCCTTCTACTGAAGTCTCGGATCCTTCAAGCAGGGGCCTAAACTTTAGACCCTTAATTTTGGCCCTAAGCAAGTCTAATCCCAATTAAAGAAGGCCAAGCTAAATTTGGTTCAATTTTAAAAGCTTAAACCTAATTTATAGCTTTGAATTAGGTTGGTCCAATTTTAAAAGGCTTAAATTAAGTTTGTTAAATTTTTAAAACCCTAACCTCGTCTGATTTAATTTTTAAAAGACCAAATAAACTCCAACTCAATTATAAAAGCTTCAATTAAATTTGGTCTAACTTTAAATGCCAAAAAAATGTGTCTAAGCCCAAAAAGCCATGCCACCTTGGACCCATGGCTAACTGGATCCCCAATTCACCATAATACTGGCCCAAGGTAAATTGAGGCTTCCAATTCACCATGGACCATGTCCATGGAGAATTAGGCATTCCTAATTCGCTATGGGTGACGTGGACCCTTAGCAACTATGGCAGCAAACCCAACATATAACAATGGTAGAGAACTCCTTGAAACTTGATAATCACCTCCTAAGGAACCCAACGCCTATAAAGAGACGCGAACTCACTATGATTGAAGGATTTATTTGGTAAGAAGAAGGAAAACGCCACAACTCTCGTTGATAAGTAAACCTAATTCTTGATGCAAAGAAAGAATTAAAGAATCCACTCTAATCTCTCACACGAAAATTCACAAGAAGAACTTGTAGAAGAATTTGAAAATTTTTAATAATAATATGTCAAAAGTCTCCTTACAAGAAAAATAATGCCCTATTTATACTAAAAGGCACACATAAATCTGAAACCCTAATTCTAATGGGAAAAGGAAAACTACAAAGTCAAAATCCTAACCCATTAAGGAAAATATAAAGTATGGAAACAAAATCCTAATCCACTAAGGAAAATATAATGTATGGAAACAAAATCCTAATCCACTAAGGAAAATATAAAGTATGGAAATAAAATCCTAATCCACTAAGGAAAATATAAAGTATGGAAACAACCAAACTAAATCCCTTCAACATAAGAACACGCCCCACACTATTTGGGCTGTCTATGGGCCTTAAATTACTTCCTAAGGCTTTATATGAACCCCCATGGACCTTTCTTGCACGTTGGACCTCTTTAGCTAGCCTTTAGCTTCCACACTAAGCATCATAATCAGCTTTGGTGTGCCTTCTTCAAGCTCTATTGTGCACTTTTCCATTACCATTTCAGTCACTTCCTTTGAAATTTGATCTTGAATATGCAATCCCATAGCTGCTCCAAACTTCTTAGCTTTTCTCCTAGTCAATGGCCCATTTGGAAGCACCAATGGACCCTTACCTCGTGGCTGGTTCGTATCATTCTCCCCCTCTTCAAAAAGATTTGTCCTCAAATCTGCATCATCATAAGGAGATAAATCAGACACATTAAAAGTAGTACTAACACTATACTCTACCAGGCAAGTCTATCTTGTATGCATTATCATTGATCTTTGCCAACACTTGAAATGGACCATCACCACGTGCATCAAGCTTATTCTTCCTTTGATTTGGAAACCTCTCCTTTCGAAAGTGAACCCAAACCCAATCTCCTACTTGAAACTTCATCTCACGTCTCCCTCTATTTGCAGAATCAGCATATCTCTTGTTCCTTTCCTCAATATTCGCCCTTACTTTCTCATGCATCTCTTTCACCAATTTAGCTTTCTTCTCACCATCTAGACTAACAAGCTCATGAGAAGGTAAAGAAACAAGATCCAAAACTGTTAGTGGGTTAAAACCATAAACAAGCTCAAAAGGTGAATATCCTATAGAAGAATGAATAGCACGATTATAAGCAAACTCAATAAATGGCAAACAATCTTCCCAAGAACTCAAATTCTTACCCACTAAAGCTCTCAACATGGTACCTAAAGTTCTGTTTACTATTTCTGTTTGTCCATCCGTTTGAGGATGACAAGTGGTGGAAAATAACAACTTGGTACCTAACTTTCCCCAAAGCACACGCCAAAAGTGAGACAAAAACTTGGTGTCTCTATCAGAAACTATGGATTTTGGTATCCCATGAATTCGAACCACCTCCCTAAAGAAGAGTTCGGCCACTAAACTAGCATCATCACTCTTATGACATGGGATAAAGTGTGTCATCTTACTAAACCTATCAACAACCACAAATATGCTATCTCTCCCCCTCTTAGTCCTTGGTAATCCTAAAACAAAGTCCATACTAATGTCCATCCAAGGAGAACTAGGAACGGGTAATGGCATATACAAACCATGAGGTATAGACTTAGACTTAGCTTGCCTACAAGCCAAACAAGCCTTACAAATCTGAATTACATCCCTTTTCATATTCAGCCAATAAAAGTATTCATTCAGCATGTCTAAAGTCTTATCAATTCAAAAATGCCCCATCAAACCCCTACAATGTGATTCTAATACTAGCAAATCTCTCATAGAACATCTAGGCATGCATAATTTCGAACCCTTAAACAAAAACCCATCATGTCTATAGAAAGAATTAAAAGCACCATGCTCACAAGCATCATAAACATTGCCGAAATCAGAATCACCAACATATAAGTCCTTTATACATTCAAATCCAAGCAATTTAGTACTCAAAACATTAAGTAAAGCGTACCTCCTTGAAAGTGCATCTGCCACTACATTGTCTTTACCTTGCTTGTATTTGATCACATAAGGAAACTTCTCAATCTTCACAACCCATTTTGTATATATTTTATTCAACTTGCCTTACCCTCTCAAATGCTTCAATGATTCATGGTCTGAATGGATCACAAATTCCTTGGGCAGCAAATAATGCTCCCATACTTCCAATGCTCTCACCAAAGCATATAGCTCCTTGTCATAAGTTGAATAATTCAGCTTTGCTCCATTAAGCTTTTCACTAAAGTATACAATGGGCTTCTTCTTTTGCATCAAAACAGCTCCAATACCTACACCAGAAGCATCACATTCAATTTCAAAAGTAGAATCAAAGTTAGGTAAAGCTAAAACGGGTGTAGTAGAAAGCTTCTCTTTCAAAGCATCAAATGCTTCTTATTGCTCCTTGCCCCAAACGAATCCCACTTCTTTCTTGATTATGCTAGTTAAGGGGGCTGCCAATGTAGAGAAATTAGGGACAAATCTCCTATAGAAGCTTGCCAATCCGTGAAAACTCCTCACTTCTGTCACACTTGAAGGATTTGGCCACTCTTGGATAGCTTTCACCTTCTCTTAATCAACTTCAATTTCCTGCATACTTACAACAAAACCAAGAAAAACAACCCTATCTAGACAAAAAGAACACTTCTTAAGCTTAGCATAAAGGTTTTGCTCCCTAAGGATTTCAAGCACTTTCCTAATATGTTCAACATGTTCTTCCTCAGTTTTTCTATAAATCAGAATATCATCAAAGTAAACTACCACAAACTTACCTAAATATGCTCTCAAAACATGGTTCATTAATCTCATGAAAGTACTATATGCATTAGATAAACCAAAAGGCATAACTAACCATTCATACAAACCATATTTCGTTTTGAAGGCAGTCTTCCATTCATCTCCAGGCTTCATGAGAATTTGATGATAACCACTCTTAAGATCAATTTTTGTGAAATATTTCGCCCTATGCAATTCGTCCAACATGTCATCAAGTCTAGGAATGGGATGTCTATACTTTACAGTAATCTTGTTCACAGCCCTACAATCAACACACATCCTCCAAGAACCATCTTTCTTGGGTACTAATAAGACTGGAACGGCACAAGGACTAAGGCTCTCGTGAACCAAGCCTTTCTCCAAAAGCTCTTCAACTTGTCTTTGCATCTCTTTTGTCTCCATAGGATTGCTCCTATATGCTGGCCGATTTGGAATTGTAGAACCGGGTATGAAGTCAATTTGATGTTCAATCCCTCTTAATGGCGGCAAACCACTAGGAAGGTCTTCAGGAAACACTTCCTTAAAATCCTACAACAAAGACACAAAACTAGAAGGTAAGGAATCAAGAGATTCTTCACTAACGATTCTTTATACATAATAATGTGAGTACAGGCTGCCCTACATCTATCTCTCTTGCTCTTGCATAAAAAGTATGTTTTGCTTTTTCTCCTTGCTTATTTTCTCTCACCAATGGGCCATTTATTTGTTTGCTTACTTTCTTTTGACTCTCAGCCTCTTTTCCCTTTCTGCACTCACTCACTTTATTATTTTCACTCTCCCTACCCTTAGAATTACCCTTGGGTGTTGAAGAAACATCATTGGCCGAATTTGAACCCCCTTGGTTCATGTTGGCCGAAACTTCTTTCTCCCTCTCTAGCATCCTCTTTTGATCTTCATACACCCCTTGAGGTGATAATGGTGCTAGAACAACCTTCTTTCCTTCATAAGTAAAGGTATACTTATTAGAAAAGCCATCATGTTGTGCCCTTCTATCATGCTGCCATGGTCTTCCTAATAGCAAATGTCCAGCTTGCATTGGCACTACATTACACAAAACCTCATCTTTATACCACCCAATGGAGAATGGTACCTTGACTTGCTTCAACACTTTTACTTCCCCAGCTTCATTGAACCATTGCAACTTGTAAGGATTAGGATGTTTAAGACAAGCTAACCCCAATTTATCCACCATTGTAGTACTAGCAGCATTGGTACAACTTCCACCATCAATGATAAGTGTACAAACCTTACCATTCACCAAACACCTAGAGTGGAAAAGATTCTCCCTTTGATCCAAGCCTTCTTCCTTGATTTGAATATTCAAGGCTCTTCTAGTAACAAGCATCTCTCCGTGTTCAGCATTCAATACTTGATTCTCCCAAGCCTCTTCATCATATTCAGCCCTATCACCACATTTGGCCTCCTCTTCTTCTTCATGTTCAGATTCTGATTCAATTTCCCCTTCATGGGGAGCAATCATCACCCTCTTATTCGGACATTGAAAAGCAATGTGTCCACTTCCCAAACACTTGTAGCATTTAATTTCCCTACTTGGAGTAGGTCTAGAAGGTGTTTCCTTGGCTGTTTTTGCATCCCCATCATTCGGCTTCTTGAAATTAGGATTGTAGGAAGAATTCTTTTGGAAAGAACCCTTGTAATCCCCTTTGTAGGAACCTCCACTCGAACTTGAACCCTTGAAGTTTGAAAATTTTCCACTAGCTTTAGAGTAGCCAGTTTTCGAAATAGCTTTATTCTTCAATCTTCTCTCTATCTTCATGGCCTTTTGAACTAACTCTTCCATTGTGTTGAATTCATACATCTCCAATTCATTGGCTATGTTCAAATTCAATCCCCCAAGAAATCATGACATCTTCTTGTCTTCATCTTCATCAATATTTGCCCTAGCCATGATCATCTCCATCTCTTTGTGGTACTCTTCCACACTTCTTCCACCTTGAACTAGTCTTGCTAGTCGATTGTACAAATCCTGAATGTAGTGAGATGGTACAAATTGGATTCTCATTAGTTCTTTCAAGGTTGACCATTCAGGAATAGGCCTCATACCTTTCCCTCTTCTATTAGCTTTCAATTGATCCCACCAAAAGGTAGCATACCCTTTGAACTCTACGGCTGCCAAAACTGAATTCTTCTATTCGGTGTAGTTATGGCATTCGAAAATCTGCTCAACTTTCCTCTCCCATTCTATGAACTCTTCTGCATTGTTCTTCCCTTCAAAGGAAGGAATCTTCATCTTGATGGAAGTAAGGTCACCATCAGTGGTAGGTTGATTTCCTCCTTCATCTTCATCTTCTACCCTTTCGGCTGCTTCTAGGGCTTCAAGATTTCCTTGCCCTTCTCTCCTAAGCACTCTTCTAGCCCTTGTTGCACTTGCTGAATTTGTTGCACTTGCTGAATTTGTTGTGATTGTCGTGCTGTATTCTCTTGCAATCTAGTATCCATCATCTCCATTCGACCAAGCATTGCTGCCAAAGTCTCATTAAGCCTAGCCAAGCTTTCGGCCATAGCTCCTTCTTTGCTAGTCTCTTCTCCTTTTTCAGCCATGTTAACAAACAAACAAACTCAAAGAAACAAGATTAGTAATAATTGAAATTCACTCAAGTGTTTAGAATTACCTCACTTTTCTTGTCTTCCTTGATTGCACTTCAGAACCAAGCTCACCAACCAACAATTGTCAAGTCGTTCAAGAAACTGGAACCTAAATCCTAGAACTAGATAGAAAATAAGACAAGTATTCGGAGGCAATACAAGGTAATTTGCACTACACGATATAAAACCAAGTATAGACACAAGCAAATGATACTTAGCAATGTAATGGAATTAAAAGCTAGATAAAGAAATCAGAAACAATGAAGCCAATAAACAAGACAAATTTGGATATAATGAATCAAAAGCAATCCACACTTGGCAAGCTGCTTTATGGACCTAATCAATTCTACCTAAAACGCTAGCTTCTAGACTCTAATTCCCACCTATAGCACTCAAATAATATGAATATTAAGGTCTGATTTTCGAATTCCAAAAGCCCCTCAAAAGGTGAAATTTTTCTCCCAAAAAAAGTTTATTACTTTTGACCTTCCTAGATCTGATCCTTAGCACCCAAATAGCAAGAATATCAAACAATTTTTGTTGAGGTGGTTTTGTACTCGTTTTTTTTTTTTTTGCTTCCTCTCACTATCCCCTTGATTCGGGACTTAATTTACTCCCAAGAACTTTTCAAAATCTGGTCTTAATTCACAATCCCAGATTCACTCAAAATCAAATCGAAATCAAAGTTGAACAAAAACTCTAGCTTTTGCTTTCTTTCAAGAACCCTAATCTTGGTTTCGAATCCAATTCAGATGCAAGGCCTAGGTTTCGAATTTCAATCAGACTCCATTTCCTAGGTTTCGAATTACTCTTTGAACAATCTTTAGACTTTTCGAATTTTGATATATGACTCTTTTTTTCGAAAATTAAGGACTAGACTCTCTAAGAACCCTAAAACGCAGAAACTTAAAAGACCTAAATTAACAAACCCTAGAAAGACAAAGTAGATAAAAATTACCTTGTAGCAAGGCTCTGATACCAAATGACGCGGACCCTTAGCAACGATGGCAGCAAACTCAACGTATAACAATGGTAGAGAACTCCTTGAAACTTGATAATCAACTCCTAAGGAACCCAACACCTATAAAGAGACGCGAACTCACTATGATTGAAGGATTTAGTTGGTAAGAAGAAGGAAAACGCCACAACTCTCGTTGATATGTAAACCTAATTCTTGATTCAAAGAAAGAATTAAAGAATCCACTCTAATCTCTCTCACACGAAAATACAAGAAGAACTTGTAGAAGAATTCGAAAATTTTTAATAATAATATGTCAAAAGTCCCCTTACAAGAAAAATAAGGCCCTATTTATACTAAAAGGCACACATAAATCCGAAACCCTAATTCTAATGGGAAAAGGAAAGCTACAAAGTCAAAATCCTAACCCATTAAGGAAAATATAAAGTATGGAAACAAAATCCTAATCCACTAAGAAAAATATAAAGTATGGAAACAAAATCCTAATCCACTAAGGAAAATATAAAGTATGGAAACAAAATCCTAATCCACTAAGGAAAATATAAAGTATGGAATCAACCAAACTAAATCCCTTCAACATAAGAACACGCCCCACACTATTTGGGCTATCCATGGGCCTTAAATTACTTCCCAAGGCTTTATATGAACCCCCATGGACCTTTCTTGCACGTTGGACCTCTTTAGCTAGCCTTTAGCTTCCACACTAAGCATCATAATCAGCTTTGGTGTGCCTTCTTCAAGCTCTATTGTGCACTTTTCCATTGCCATTTTAGTCACTTCCTTTGAAATTTGATCTTGAATATGCAATCCCATAGCTGCTCCAAACTTCTTAGCTCTGATCCTAGTCAATGGCCCATTTGGAAGCACCAATGGATCCTTACCTTGTGGCTGGTTCGTATCAATGGGTCTTTTAATTTAAATTTAATTGCTGTTTCAGACAGATTTAGCTTCCTAATTAGACCGGCTTTTTGATAAATAAACAATTAGGGTTTTAATAAGAGGGCCATGGCCTAAGAATAGATAGATTAAAAAAGCATAGAGAAGTGGTTTTAAGAATTAACAATAATTAGCTAAGAGGCTGCAGTGAAAAAAAACAATCAATATTGAACAACAAGTATTAACAGGAGACTGAGGACCAATAATTAAAAGAAACAACCACCATAAAAGAAAAGAAAAAACTATATTCCATAAATCTATATTTGATTTTTTTCTTTTGCAAAAACTCGGGACCATTATTCCATTCTTTGTCCCTTTTTCCCGA
The DNA here is from genome assembly GCA_947685225.1 of Garcia nutans. Taxonomy (NCBI): domain Eukaryota; kingdom Viridiplantae; phylum Streptophyta; class Magnoliopsida; order Malpighiales; family Euphorbiaceae; genus Garcia; species Garcia nutans. The sequence goes on along the minus strand of CANTUV010000002.1, from coordinate 12,715,868 downwards.
CCCATGCTTAGGCCCAAGATTTATTTCTAAACAAACCTTTTTTGCAATGGGCTTTGAAACAAAACTATTTTCACTTCATTCAAATTACAACTTTTCTTAACCTTTTTCTTTAATGGGCTTACACCTATTTAGGTCAATTATGAAATACTAAAAATCAGTTGTGGTCCTAATTTATACCAAGAATTGTTAGTCATCAGCTTATTTGTGACTTGAATCATTAGTTGCTTTTCCAAATGGGAAACCTATTTATGATAAACTCTTTAATTTGGTTTCAATCCATAATATAGCATAAAAGCTATTTTCAGTTAATCCAATGGATTAAGGCTTAATTAATGGAGATTATCATGGGCCGACTTCTAAATTTGAAAATACAATTATTGGTTAAATTGTCCGAGTGATTTTTTTTAAAATAAGATATCCCATGTTGTTATTTTATTGACCATATACCTAAAAAAGAAACTCACCATTCGTACGTGGGTGATATAAGGTTGGACAGGTCGTTCTTACTCTTTTGGTTTGTTTGATCATTTGTTTTTTACCTATACATACATGCATTGCATTATATAGCATTCATCTTTTCTAGCTCATGGTCCTGGAATACTATAGTTCAAGGGATAGAAACAATAGCACCTACACTAGAGATTTTGATTCAAGTGCTTTATTTGGAAGATGGATGCAAACCAACTTAAGGATATAGTCAATGAAGTTTTTGAAGTGAGGATGACTGAGCTACGGGATAAATTGGCTAAGATTATGAAGACTCAGATGATTGAGATTGTAGAGATTATCAATAATGCTAATGAGGAATTTCCCACTAAACATAAAGGAGAAGGGAAAGGTAACCTTAATAAGCATTAGGTCCACTATTAGAGGTCAAAAAGGAAATGAGAAGTCAATTCATATTCTACAAGATCAACTGAGCCATATATTGACTAAGCATTTAAAGACTTGTATGAGGAGTGGGAGAAAGAAAAGAACATATACATTGGAAAAGGGAACAATAAGGGTGGCTACCATCCCACCGTGAAAAGTCGAAAGGGACAAAGAGGTGTTAAGAGAAATGCAACAACAAAGCCATTAAAGAAGCTTAAATTTTAAGACTTAGGTGAAGCTTTGTCAAAAGTGTTTAAAAATCTAATGAAAATGGATTTGCTGCAACCATTGGCACCTCAATCGCTATACAATCCATTGCCATCAAACTTTGATGCCAAGGCCTTCTGTCAATTCCATCAAGTACAAAGGCATGAGACAAATAAGTGTGTTTGATTAAGGCATGAGATCCAAGACTTGATAGATAGTGGTAAGCTTCCTGAGCCCGATAAGCCCAACAACAATAACAATCCTTTGCCTAAATTTGAAAAAGTGTCACAGCCAGCAACCGTCATGATAGGAGGAGGGTTGAAAGAAAGTTTTGTCTTATCATCATTTCAAAACATATGTGAGGAAATCACAAAAAAGGAAGTTTCTCTTGGCAAGATTGAACCAGTTATGGCTAAGTGGACATTAATCATTTGTGATGGAGAATCAGAATCTAAGGAAAAAGAATGGGCCTAGTTCGAGCCTAGAGAAAAAGAAGAAGTGTTGAATACTCACTCTGGCAAGCCCTATGGAAAAGCAGGAACTCCGAAAGAAGTAAAGAATGGCAAAGGTAGAGATGTTGAGATAAAAGGAAAGAAGGAAGAAGATGATGTTGTCCTTAAGCAATTGAAAAGGACCCAAGCTAGCATGATATGTGCTCCTGACATGTCCAAGTAGATGAAGCATCTTTGACTCTAGCTTAACAAACCTCCCTTAGCTTGTTTGGTTTTTGTTTCATTTTCTTTCTTTAGTGTTTTATGGAACAATTATGTTTTTTAAATTAATATTATTTGAATAAATTGCTTTCATTGCTCTTTGTTTATTTTGGTTCTCAACCAATGACGAGTCTAGCTTGATATTCATAAATTAGTGTATCTATGCATTATAATTCGAATGACTTTACTAGATAAGAAAATTTTTCTATAGCATTGAGTTGTGTATGCTTACTTAGAGAGGGCTTCTGCATAATTATGTATGTCTAGGTCCTAGTCAATCTTAGAAAATGCTTTGATGAACTTTTGAGGAGAAATGGAACTCTGCTTATTTAAGAGAGAGATGATCTAGGCATTGTTTGTTTAGCCAATAACTAGTATCCACCCTATTAATATCAATCCCTAGCTTGTCCCTTTAAGACTTCATAAGATTTCAGCTTGCTTTTTCATTTGCATGTAAACCAATAACCTACTTGAGCTATTGTTAAACTTTCAACAAGTTTGATTATCACTGAATTACCAAGGAAAAATAAGATCAAAGAAAAGTGTGTATTATCAAGATCATATGGATAGTTGAAGTTTATCTAAACTGAATCTAGTATCTCAAATCTATAACATCAGAGTAACAAAGGGTTCATTCTCACTAAAAGCAGACTCACTCTACTCCACTCATCCATAGTCAGAAGCATATAATGTTGCAAACAAGACAACTCTCTTAGAAGGTAGGAAAAGAAAGAAGAAAAAGGAAGAAAATGAAAAGAAAGGAAAAAAAAAAGAAAAGGAGAAAAAAAGAAAGGAGAAAAAGAAAATAAAACCCAAAAAGATAGTTCATAAAGCCAACAGAGTTATTTTTACCTAAAGGAACAGAAGACTTCCACTTTGTTTGTGAGGACAGATTGACTTGAATTGGTCCAGCCCAGCCAACGACTTAAAAACACAAGGAAAAGACCATCTTTCATTTTATCCAACATAGCTCCAAGTTCACAATCTTAAAAATCTTAGATTTGATATTCCAAAAAGGGGAAAATAACAGAATAATGGTTCTAAGTTTTTACAGAAGAAAAAGATCAAATATAGATTTATGCCAAGAAGACAGAAGAACATTAGATCTCTGTTTTTAATGAAGCCAGATAGCAAGACATCTAGAAGGTGGAAATGGTGCTCAAAATTTAAGAATGCTTCCAACAGTATACATGTAACACCCTTATACCCAATATACATACACTACATACTCCCTACATATGTAATATACGTATAGAGGATACAGGAATGTCACAACCCATTTTAAATAATTAAATCATCACTTATAAAATCTGCATAAACTTAAAACATTCAGCTGATATTATATAATTAATAGATGAAACATTACTTGTTAAAACATATATATATTACTTCATTACTAAAGATTAATCCAAAACATTTTTTATAGTTTGCAAAATATACATATTTATATACATCAAAATCAATATGTATAAAAATATAAAATATTTACATGCTGACATTTTGTCTCTGATCTTGATGTCCACAATCAACTCTGGTTACAAGATCTTAAGCCTAGACTCGACTCGGTCTAGACGAACTCTCCGGCTCAACTGGATCTATCCTGTCACCTGTGCGATGAATCACAATCTCGCCAAGCCAGAAGCTTAGTGGTACAAACTTTGATAATAATATAATTTAAATGCAATGCCAATGTCAAACTTTCAAGAACTAGAAACAATACAAAAGGATATCATATTTCATAACATTATATCTCATTATATTACTCAATTATTCCGCAATTCCTAATTCGCAGAAAAGTAAACACAAGCATGGGCCCAAAAAGAAATCTAATATAATATCCAAATTTCAGAGTTACTGCTTTGGTCTATAATGACACCTTGTGTCTAGCCCTGTAGGCAATATATCCATGGATTAATCCAATAGGTCTGAGTTTACGACCCGGTCATTTCACCCAGCCTAGCTACAAGGATTTATTTTTTAAGCTTACTACCCGATCATTTCACCTCAAAAACATTTTCACAGTGACGCCCAACGTCTAGCCCGTAGGCAATTCATAGGCATGTTTCCAAACCCAGAACTCTGAAAATTAAATAACATACTAGGCACACAATTTATTTTTATTTCTTATTTATATCGATATTAATTCATTGTATTATGTTTCCACATATCTCATTTCATTGTCGAATCCTTTCTCATTTTCTCATGATCACATTAGGCATAACGCCTTAAATATCTCACTTATATCAATATAGTCATTATCAATGACTTTATATATCATCTTTAATGTACACAAAGCAATTTGCATTATCCATACATTTTGGATCATTATCATATTTTGCACCAAGCCCACATTATACATAATGCATTTGTGACAATATAAAAATCATAGCATATTATTCATGTACCAATCATGTAGTAACTTAACACATTTATCAACCAAAATGTGTTAAGTCCCAATGTCATGTAAATATAAACAATTATTCAAAGTTTGTACTTACCTCTAAAAGCAACAAACACCACTTGAGCCTCCTCTTATAAGATATCCCTCAACTCTAGGATTGGGTAACTCAAGTCTCTTCAAACCCTAAACCAAATGTGATTATACATAATCACTAAGTGATACACAAAGGAAAATAAGGAAAAGAACCATCTAGGGTAAACTCTACACATGAAATGCTCAACAATACGGGCATGTCCATGACCGTGCCCTAAACCCACAACACAGAAGCTTTGACATGCTCAGTGACATGGGCGTGTCACTGCACGTGTCAATTCTACAATAACACTCTAGCTATGAAACGCTCAGTGACATGGGCGTGTCACTGCTCGTGTCACCAACACTAAAAATAGAACCATCGACACGCCCAAAGGCATGACAGTGCCACCAGGCGTGTCAGACCAAAAATCTTGATATCCACACATAATTGCCACATCCAAATATTATCTTTCATTAACTTTTCAACTCCATACAAACTCAACCAAATCCATCATTATACCACATAGTACTTCTGCAAACATCAACACAACTCAATCAAAAGCAAAAATACACAATCACAATCATGACTTCTCAACTCAAAAGTTACACAATTCCAAAACTCTTATTCTCTTCACCAAACTTAACCTTTTCTTAAATCCAACCCCAAATTCATAGTTAACTAGACAAAAGAACTTCAAACATACCAAAATCAACCATTAACACAAACCACACCAAATATCCAATTCACACAAACAAACTTCCATAGAAAATCAAGGAAACAAGTTGAAAACTTACCAAATATGGAGGAAATCCTTAAAACTCCAACTTGAACACTTGAAATTCTTCAATTATTTGAGTTAGTAAGAAGCAACTTCTCTCCTTCCTTTGATGATGATGGCAGGCTACCATGGACGAAGAAGAAGAAGAAGATAGTCATCATCAACTCCAACCAACCACTTCTCTATTAACCACATGAATTTTCTCTTTAATTCTCTACCAAGCATATTTATTATTATATTAATTAAAATCAAATATCATCTTCCATTATCCACTAATTAATATTTTTTTAAATAATTAAAATATCATTTGACCTTATTAAAATGTTGACTTGTATATATTGTATATATCTATATATATACATCATATACACATCCTTCCTTTCTCTTTTCTTGTCACTTAATTATATATATATATATACTTTTAAATCGTTTATTTAATTTTCAAATTAATATTTTTAAAATTTTGTGATATTACAATTTTCTCCCCTACAAATAAATTTCATCCTCAAAATTACCTGCTCTCAAGTCTGGAACAACTGGGGATACTAATTCTGCATCATCTGCTCACTCTCCCACATTGCCTCTTTAGTAGAGTGATTCTTTCAAAGAACTTTCATAAGTGACACTTTCTTATTTCTCAACTCTTTCTCTTCACGTGCCAAAATAGCCTTTGGTTCTTCCTCATAAGTCATATCTGGACTCATCTCAATTAACTCCACTGACAAAATATGAGATGGGTCTGATCTGTACCTCTGAAGCATAAAGACATGGAAGACATTGTGAATTCAATCCAACTCAGGCGGTAAAGCTAATCTATAGGCCACTGGTCCAACTCTTTCCAGTACCTCATAAGGTCCTATGAAACGAGGACTCAACTTCCCTTTAAGGCCAAATCTCAAAATTTTCTTCCAAGGAGACACTTTCAAAATTACTTTATCTCCTACACTGAACTCTACGTCTCTTCTTTTTAAATATGAATATGATTTTTGTAGGTCTGAGGCTGCTTTCAGACAATTCCTAATCATCTTTACTTTCTCTTCTGTTTCTCTAATCAAATCAGGATCAATCAACTTACCTTCTCTAACCTCATCTCAACATACAGGTGTCCTGCATCTTCTACCATACAGCGCCTCATAAGGTGCCATTCTAATAGTGGGTTGATGACTATTGTTATAAGCAAAATCAATCAGTGGTAAGAATCTATCCCAGCTCTCAGAGAAATCGATGATACAACTGCTCAACATGTCCTCTAAAATCTGTATCACTCTCTCTGACTGCCCATCTATCTAAGGATGAAAAGCAGTGCTAAAACACAACCGAGAACCTAAAGCATCATGCAAACTCTTCCAAAACCTCGAAGTAAATCGGGGATCTCGATCTGACACCAAAGAAATTGGGACTCCATGCAATCTCACTATCTCACTGATATACAGTTCAGCCAACCTCTCAAGAGAATAATCTATCCGAACTGGAAGAAAATGAGTTGTCTTTGTTTTACGATCAATAATCACCCAGATGGCATCATGCTTCTTCTGAGTCAAAGGCAATCCGGTCACAAAATTCATCATCACTTGCTCCCATTTCCACTCTGGCATGGATAATGGCTGAAGTAATCCCGAAGGAACTTAGTGCTCAGCCTTCACTCTCTGACAAGTGAGATATATGGATACAAACTCTGCTATGTCCCTCTTCATACCTAACCACCAATAATTTTGTTTCAAATCCTGATACATCTTAGTACTCCCAGGGTGCATAATATAAGCTGACTAATATGCTTCCTCCAAAATTACCTTTTTCAATCTTGCATCATCAGAAACAAACAACCTATTTCTGCACCACAAATTGCCATCACTTCTCACATGAAATTCTCGACTCTCCCCCTTTTGGCAATCCAATACAGCTTTCTAGATTTTCTCATCTGCCAACTGAGTCTCCCTAATCTGATCCAATAACACTGGCCTCAATTGCAATTGAGCCATCAATGCACCATCATCAAAAGACTCAAATCTAGCATGCAGTGCTCTCAACTCAACAAGCAACGAGAGCGAATAAGCAATCAAACCTGCCAATGACTTCCGACTCAAGGCATCAGCAATAACATTTGCCTTACCAGGATGATAATCAATTAAACAATCATAGTTTTTAATCAATTCTTACCATCATCTCTACCGAAGATTCAACTCTCTCTAAACACCCAGATATTTCAAACTCTTGTGATCCATATAAATGAAACACTTCTCCCCATACAAGTAATGTTGCCAAATATTCAAAGCAAAAACTGTAGCTGCTAACTCTAAATCATGCGTCAAGTAATTTAGCTCATGTAGCTTCAACTATCAAGAGGCATAAGTAATGACTCTACCCTCTTGCATCAAAACACAACCTAAACCCCTATGTGAAGCATCACTATAAATCACATAAGATTTACCTTCCACAAGCAAGGTAAGGACAGGAGCCTGAGTCAACATCTCCTTCAGCTACTCAAAACTCACCTGACACCGATATGTCCACATGAATCTAACTCCTTCCCAAAGTAATCTAGTGAGTGGAATAGCTATCATAGAAAAACCTTTCACAAACCGTCGATAATAGCCTGCCAAACCCAAAAAAATTCTAACCTCAGCCACAGGCTTTGGTAGACTCCAATTCAAAATAGCCTCAACTTTACTCGGATCAACTCTAATACCTTGTGCTGAAACCACATGACCATGAAAAGTCACTTGTTCAAGCCAAAACTCACATTTAGACAGCTTAGCATACAACTGCTTCTCTCTTAGAGTCTACAATACAATCCACAATTGCTTGTCATGATCCTCCTCATTACGTGAATACACCAAAATATCATCAATAAAAACCACCATAAATTGATCTGGTCTGAATACCCTGTTTATCAAATCCATAAAAATTGTTGGTGCATTCATCAATCCAAAGGGCATCTGTAATATCCCAATGCATGCCCTAAAAGTTTTGATTATGTTGTTGTTGTATATTGGATTGAATGTATATGTATGAGATAAGAAAAGAATTTGGAAGAGAATGTTTATGCATATGTGTTTTGGGAAAGAAAAGAGGGTTTAGAGAGAAGTGTATATGTTGTTTATATGATATATATATAACATATAAGTTGGTCAAATATGTGGTCAAGGGAAGAAGATATTTTTAGTTGAGAATTGTGAAATGACTTAAAAGGACAAGTGATTGTAAGGAAATCAAAACATGTGGTTAAAGGGTGTTTTGGTAATTGCTTGAATTGAAATACTTGGTGGAGATTTAAAGATGAGTTGACTTTGGGCTTCTTGATTGTTCTTTGTGTTTTCTTCTTCTTTTTCTTTCATCTTGGCCGGCTCTTCCATAGACAAAGGAAAGCAAAAGACAAGTGAAGATCTTGAGGTGTTTAACTCAAATTGAAGGAAGATTGAAGTGATTTAGTGGATGATACAAGAAGTCTTATAACTTTGGTAAGTTCTCTTGTGATCTTTGTGCTTATTTGAAATGATATTTGAGTTTGATAGATTTTTAAGAGTGTGTTGGTTGATTTTGAGATGTGGGAAATGTTTGAGTGATTTGATGATGGATTTTGAGTATGAATTGAAGAAAAGAGTAAGTGGTTGGAAGAGATGATGTTGTATATATGGTGAGGGTTTTGAGATGATTTTGTGTTTTGTGTTTGATATGTGTTTTGGTTTGTTTTGGTGTTGTTGCAAGTTTGAGATAGGTTTTTGGGTATGTTTTGTGAAGATTGGTTGAAGTGAATGTTAGTGGATAGAATATATCAATTCTGATCAAGGCCGAATTGAAGGAGGGTATTCTTAGGGTGAAAACGAAACCTAGGAAAGGATCCTTGGAGAATTTTGAAACCAAGAATCCGGTTCTTGAAAGAAAGCAAAAGCTAGAGTTTGTGTTCAAGTTTGATTTCAATTTGGTCTTGAGTGAATTTGGGGTTGCAAATTAAGTCCAGATTTCGAAAAGTCCTTGGGAGTAAATTAAGTCTCGAATCAAGGGGATAGTGAGAGGAAGCAAAAAAAAAGAGTACAAAACCACCTCAACAAAAATTGTTTGATTTTCTTGCTATTTGGGTGCTAAGGATCAGATCTAGGTGGGTGAGAAGTAATAAAATTTTTGGGCGAAAAATTTCACCTGTTGAGGGGCTTTTGGAATTCGAAAATCAGACCTTAATATTCATGTTATTTGAGTGTTATAGGTGGGAATTAGAGTCTAGAAGCTAGCATTTTGGGTAGAATTGATTAGGTCCATAAAGCAGCTTGCCAAGTGTGGGTTGTTTTTGATTCATTATATCCAAATTTGTCTTGTTTATTGTCTTCATTGTTTCTGATTTCTTTATCTAGCTTTTAATTCCATTACATTGCTAAGTATTATTTGCTTGTGTTGATACTTGGTTTTATATCGTGTAGTGCAAATTACCTTGCATTGCCTCCGGATACTTGTCTTGTTTTCTATCTAGTTCTAGGATTTAGGTTCTAGTTTCTTGAACGACTTGACAATTATTGGTTGGTGAGCTTGGTTCTGAAGTGCAATCAAGGAAGACAAGAAAAGTGAGGTAATTCTAAACACTTGAGTGAATTTTGATTATTACTAATCTTGTTTCTTTGAGTTTGTTTGTTTGTTAACATGGCTGGAAAAGGAGAAGAGACTAGCAAAGAAGGAGCTATGGCCGAAAGCTTGGCTAGGCTTAATGAGACTTTGGCAGCAATGCTTGGTCGAATGGAGATGATGGATACTAGATTGCAAGAGAATGCAGCACGACAAGCACAACAAATTCAGCAAGTGCAACAAGGGCAGCCAGCCGCACATCCAAATCCCATAATGCGAGCTAGAAGAGTGCTTAGGAGAGAAGGGCAAGGAAATCTTAAAGCCTTAGAAGCAGTCGAAAGGGTAGAAGATGAAGATGAAGGTGGAAATCAACCTACCACTAATGGTGACCTTACTTCCATCAAGATGAAGATTCCTTCCTTTGAAGGGAAGAATAATGCAGAAGAGTTCATAGAATGGGAGAGGAAAGTTGAGCAGATTTTCGAATGCCATAACTACACCGAAGAGAAGAAATCAGTTTTGGCAGCCGTAGAGTTCAAGGGGTATGCTACCTTTTGGTGGGATCAATTGAAAGCTAATAGAAGAGGGAAAGGTATGAGGCCTATTCCTGAATGGTCAACCTTGAAAGAACTAATGAGGAGCCGATTTGTACCATCTCACTACATTCGGGATTTGTACAATCGACTAGCAAGACTAGTTCAAGGTGGAAGAGGTGTGGAAGAGTACCACAAAGAGATGGAGATGATCATGGCTAGGGCAAATATTGATGAAGATGAAGACAAGAAGATGTCATGATTTCTTAGGGGATTGAATTTGAATATAGCCAATGAATTGGAGATGTATGAATTCAACACAATGGAAGAGTTAGTTCAAAAGGCCATGAAGATAGAGAGAAGATTGAAGAATAAAGCTATTTTGAAAACTGGCTACTCTAAAGCTAGTGGAAAATTTTCAAACTTCAAGAGTACAAGTTCGAGTGGAGGTTCCTACAAAGGGGATTACAAGGGTTCTTTCCAAAAGAATTCTTCCTACAATCCTAATTTCAAGAAGCCGAATGATGGGGATGCAAAAACAGCCAAGGAAACACCTTCTAGACCTACTCCAAGTAGGGAAATTAAATGCTACAAGTTTTTGGGAAGTGGACACATTGCTTCTCAATGTCCGAATAAGAGGGTGATGATTGCTACCCATGAAGGGGAAATTGAATCAGAATCTGAACATGAAGAAGAAGAGGAGGCCGAATGTGGTGATAGGGCCGAATATGATGAAGAGGCTTGGGAGAATCAATCTTGAATGCTTAACATGGAGAGATGCTTGTTACTAGAAGAGCCTTGAATATTCAAGTCAAGGAAGAAGGCTTGGATCAAAGGGAGAATCTTTTCCACTCTAGGTGTTTGGTGAATGGTAAGGTTTGTACACTTATCATTGATGGTGGAAGTTGTACCAATGCTGCTAGTACTACAATGGTGGATAAATTAGGGTTAACTTGTTTTAAACATCCCAATCCTTACAAGTTGCAATGGTTCAATGACGCTGGGGAAGTAAAAGTGTTGAAGCAAGTCAAGGTACCATTCTCCATTGGGTGGTATAAAGATGAGGTTTTGTGTGATGTAGTGCCAATGCAAGCTGGACATTTGCTATTAGGAAGACCATGGCAGCATGATAGAAGGGCACAACATGATGGCTTTTCTAATAAGTATACCTTTACTTATGAAGGAAAGAAGGTTGTTCTAGCACCATTATCACCTCAAGAGGTGTATGAAGATTAGAAGAGGATGCTAGAGAGGGAGAAAGAAGTTTCGGCCAACATGAACCAAGGGGGTTCAAATTCGGCCAATGATGTTTCTTCAACACCCAAAGGTAATTCTAAGGGCAGGGAGAGAGAAAATAATAAAGTGAGTGAGTGCAGAAAGGGAAAAGAGGCCGAGAGTCAAAAGAAAGTAAGCAAACAAATAAATGGCTCATTGGTGAGAGAAAATAAGCAAGGAGAAAAAGCAAAACATACTTTTTATGCAAGAGCAAGAGAGATAGATGTAGGGCAGCCTGTACTCATTATTATGTATAAAGAATTGTTACTTGCTGACAGTGAAGAATCTCTTGATTCTTTACCTTCTAGTTTTGTGTCTTTGTTGTAGGATTTTAAGGATGTGTTTCCTGAAGACCTTCCTAGTGGTTTGCCGCCATTAAGAGGGATTGAACATCAAATTGATTTCATACCCGGTTCTACAATTCCAAACCGGCCAGCATATAGGAGCAATCCTATGGAGGCAAATGAGATGCAAAGACAAGTTGAAGAGCTTTTGGAGAAAGGCTTGGTTCGCGAGAGCCTTAGTCCTTGTGCCATTCTAGTCTTATTAGCACCCAAGAAAGATGGTTATTGGAGGATGTGTGTTGATTGTAGGGCTGTGAACAAGATTACTGTGAAGCATAGACATCCCATTCCTAGACTTGATGACATGTTGGACGAATTACATGGGGCGAAATATTTCACAAAGATTGATCTTATGAGTGGTTATCATCAAATTCGCATGAAGCCGGGGGATGAATGGAAGACTGCCTTCAAAACAAAATATGATTTGTATGAATGGTTAGTTATGCCTTTTGGTTTATCTAATGCACCTAGTACTTTCATGAGATTAATGAACCATGTTTTGAGAGCTTATTTAGGTAAGTTTGTGGTAGTTTACTTTGATGATATTCTGATTTATAGCAAAACTGAGGAAGAACATGTTAGGAAAGTGCTTGAAATCCTTAGGGAGCAAAACCTTTATGCTAAGCTTAAGAAGTGTTCTTTTTGTCTAGATAGGGTTGCTTTTCTTGGTTTTGTTGTAAGTATGCAGGGAATTGAAGTTGATCAAGAGAATGTGAAAGCTATCCAAGAGTGGCTGAATCCTTCAAGTGTGACAGAAGTGAGGAGTTTTCACAGATTGGCGAGCTTCAATAGGAGATTTGTCCCTAATTTGTCTACATTGGCAGCCCCCTTGACTAGCATAATCAAGAAAGAAGTGGGATTCGTTTGGGGCAAGGAGCAACAAGAAGCATTTGATGCTTTGAAAGAGAAGCTTTCTACTACACCCGTTTTAGCTTGACCTAACTTTGATTCTACTTTTGAAATTGAATGTGATGCTTCTGGTGTAGGTATTGGAGCTGTTTTGATGCAAGAGAAGAAATCCATTGCATACTTTAGTGAAAAGCTTAATAGAGCAAAGCTGAATTATTCAACTTATGACAAGGAGCTATATGCTTTGGTGAGAGCATTGGAAGTATGGGAGCATTATTTGCTGCCCAAGGAATTCGTGATCCATTCAGACCATGAATCATTGAAGCATTTGAGAGGGCAAGGCAAGTTGAATAAAAGACATGCAAAATGGGTTATGAAGATTGAGAAGTTTCCTTATGTGATCAAATACAAGCAAGGTAAAGACAATGTAGTGGCAGATGCACTTTTAAGGAGGTATGCTTTACTTAATGTTTTGAGTACTAAATTGCTTGGATTTGAATGTATAAAGGACTTATATGTTGGTGATTCTGATTTTGGCAATGTTTATGATGCTTGTGAGCATGGTGCTTTTAATTCTTTCTATAGACATGATGGGTTTTTGTTTAAGGGTTCAAAATTACGCATGCCTAGATGTTCTATGAGAGATTTGCTAGTATTAGAATCACATTGTGGGGGTTTGATGGGGCATTTTGAAGTTGATAAGACTTTAGACATGCTGAATGAACACTTTTATTGGCCGAATATGAAAAGGGATGTAATTCGGATTTGTAAGGCTTGTTTGGCTTGTAGGCAAGCTAAGTCTAAGTCTATGCCTCATGGTTTGTATATGCCATTACCCATTCCTAGTTCTCCTTGGATGGACATTAGTATGGACTTTGTTTTAGGATTACCAAGGACTAAGAGGGGGAGAGATAGCATATTTGTGGCTGTTGATAGGTTCAGTAAGATGGCACACTTTATCCCATGTCATAAGAGTGATGATGCTAGTTTAGTGGCCGAACTCTTCTTTAGGGAGGTGGTTCGAATTCATGGGATACCAAAATCCATAGTTTCTGATAGAGACACCAAGTTTTTGTCTCACTTTTGGCGTGTGCTTTGGGGAAAGTTAGGTACCAAGTTGTTATTTTCCACCACTTGTCATCCTCAAACGGATGGACAAACAGAAGTAGTAAACAAAACTTTAGGTACCAAGTTGAGAGCTTTAGTGGGTAAGAATTTGAGTTCTTGGGAAGATTGTTTGCCATTTATTGAGTTTGCTTATAATCATGCTATTCATTCTTCTACAGGATATTCACCTTTTGAGCTTGTTTATGGTTTTAACCCACTAACAGTTTTGGATCTTGTTTCTTTACCTTCTCATGAGCTTGTTAGTTTAGATGGTGAGAAGAAAGCTAAATTGGTGAAAGAGATGCATGAGAAAGCAAGGGCAAATATTGAGAAAAGGAACAAGAGATATGCTGATTCTGCAAATAGAGGGAGACGTGAGATTAAGTTTCAAGTAGGAGATTGGGTTTGGGTGCATATTCGAAAAGAGAGGTTTCCTAACCAAAGGAAGAACAAGTTGCAAGCAAGGGGAGATGGCCCATTCCAAGTGATGAAGAAGATTAATGACAATGCCTACAAGATCGACTTACCAGGTACGTATAATGTTAGTGCCACTTTCAATGTAAGTGATCTTTCTCCTTTTGATGATGCAGATTTGAGGACAAATCTTTTTGAAGAGGGGGAGAATGATGCAAGAAAGGATCCCTTGAAGATAGCAAGTGGACCAATCACTAGGAGCAAGGCAAAGAGATATCAAGCTAGTATGGCTTTGCATATTCAAGAAGAGATTTCCAAAGAGCTTCAAGAATTATCATTCAAGATGATGGAGATAGAGCTTGAAGAAGGCACACCAAAGCTGATTATGATGCTTAGTGTGGAAGCTAAAGGCTAGCTAAAGAAAGGTCCAACGTGCAAGAAAGGTTCATTGGGGTTCATATAAAGCCTTGGGAAGTAATTTAAGGCCCATGGACAGCCCAAATAGTGTGGGCCATTTCTTTTGTTGATTGGATTAGGATTTTGTTTCCATACTTTATATTTTCCTTAGTGGATTAGGATTTTGTTTCCATACTTTATATTTTCCTTAGTGGATTAGGATTTTGTTTCCATACTTTATGTTTTCCTTATGCAATTAGGAATGTTTTAGTTTTCCATATGCAATTAGGAATTTTGTAACCCTTATTTAAGGGCACTATTAAGCCGAATTTCAAAAAACAACAATTAATAAAAAAATTTCGAATTCTTCTACAAGTTCTTCTTGTGAATTTTCGTGTGAGAGAGATTAGAGTGGATTCTTTAATTCTTTCTTTGCATCAAGAATTAGGTTTACTTATCAACAAGAGTTGTGGCATTTTCCTTCTTCTTACCGACTAAATCCTTCAATCATAGTGAGTTCGCGTCTCTTTATAGGCGTTGGGTTCCTTAGGAGGTGATTATCAAGTTTCAAGGAGTTCTCTACCATTGTTATACGTTGGGTTTGCTGCCATCGTTGCTAAGGGTTCGCGTCATGAAGTACCAAATAAAGAAAATGTACCAGCAATAACGGCTGAAGCATCCGGCTGCCTCTGCATCACATAAACCCGCTGAGATGGTCCTACCTCATCTGGTCTACTGCCTTCGGTAGAACCTTCTCTCTGACTAGACCATATCTGACCTCCTCTGTTAGCACCTCTGCCACCATGACCCCCTCTAACACTGGGTCGAGAAGCTACAGTATCTGTCTGTCTATCTTCTGGTGGCTCTCTGGGCAATCTCTGATAAAATGATCTAGTGACCCACATCTAAAATACACTCCCGAAGTGCCTCTCCACCAGCAGACACCTCCGTGTGCCTTACCACAATGAACATAAATAGGTGGAACAGGCCTCTAAGTCACTGGAGTCGGTGCAATAGCCACTGAAACTATAGGTCTTGATCTCTGCCTCTGCTGTTGTACTGACCTACCAGACTGCCTCTGGCTCCTACTGAATCTTAAAAAATATCCGCTCGTCCTCTCTTCACAGATGAAGATCCTGCCTCACTCTGAGGTCTCCTAACTCAGGTCTCCTCATCCCTAGCAGCTGCTGCCAGACCCTGTGCTCTCTCAATATTCCTAGTTGCTACAACTAACTGGAAAAAATCTTGATACCGGGATCCTGCGATAATACACATAATAGAGAGTCTCAACCCCTCCTCAAATCCTCCTACACTGGTCAATCTCATCAGAAATAATTCTGCCAGCATACTGACTCAACCTGGTAAACTCTATCTCATACTCCAACATAGTCCTGGTATCCTACTTCAAACTCAAAAACTCTATCTTCTTTACATCTTTATACTCCTTCGGAGTATACTTTTGCTCAAACTCTCACAGAAAATCATCGTAGGTCAAGATTGGTGGATCATCCAGGGCATGTGGAACCGTCTTCCACCAGTCATATGCATCCCTCTGCAAAGAGATTTAGCATAATCAAACTTTTCTTCTGGAGTAGCCTGTAGCTGAATGAACACTCTCTGGACTCTATCTAGCCACTGCTCAGCTACAGTAGGGTCTGTAATACCCATAAAGTCCTAGCTCTATACTTTCTCAACTTATCATATTGCCTCATTGGTAATTGTGGATGCGGTTATAGTGGCGGCTGAACCGGAGCTTGCCTCAATAACTCCACCATATGTCGTACCCAACCTGGTAGAATCTCATCAACTGCTGGTCTCTTTGGCACAGGAGTAGGTGCCCCTCTAGCTACCTCAACTCTAGCTCCATCTCTACCCTCAACAGGAGCCACACTCTCTGCACTACCTTCTATAGACTGACATGTCTGAGACGCCATAACAACCTATATCTACAAACATAGCAGAAATTACTGCATCAGAGATTAGAAATTGCCAGTGCCAATGCATGTATCTTATTTAAAAACCATATTTAAAATTTTCAATTTCCTTTTTCTTACAACCCACCTAGGTTGAGAACCTCAAACCTAGGCTTTGATACAAAACAAATGTAACACCTTTATACCCAATATACGTACACTACATACTCCCTACATATGTAATATACATATAGAGGATACAAGAATGTTGTTTTATTAGTTTTTGTCATAGAATTATGTCTTATTTATTATGATGATTATTGTTTTATTTAGGTATTTTGGTAGTTTTAATATGTTTATTTAGTGTTTTCATTAATTTTGGTAGTTTTAATTTATTTGAGTGTTTATGTCATTTTTGTCTTAGTTTTTTTAGTGTGTGTTTGTGTGTTGTTAGTTAATGTTTATTTGATTCTTGTTTAAAGTGTGTTTCAAGTGTTTGCGTTAGGTTAATATGCAAGGAACCATATTAAGGAAGGAAAGACCAAGGAACCAAGAGGAAGAAAACAATGGACAGTAGCTGACACATGCAGAGGACACGGCCAAGCTTGTGGCTGTGTCCTATACCAAGCTAAGGAAGAAGACCAAGACACAGAAGGTGACACACTCAAGGGACATGGCCAAGCTTGTGGCCGTGTCCCTCCAAATTTGTCAAACACGGCCAAGCTTCCTCTAAACTGGCCGTGTCACTCACCACTTCAAAGAAAAAAAATAAGAAAATCACACAGAAGCGAACACACTCAGGGGACACGGCCAAGCTTGTGGCCATGTCCCTCCAAATTTTTCAAACACGGCCAAGCTTCCTCTAAATTGGCCGAGTCACTCACCACTTCAAAGAAGAAAAGAAGAAAATCACACAGAAGCGAACACACTCAGGGGACACGGCCAAGCTTGTGGCCGTGTCCCTCCAAACTTCTCAAACACGGCCAAGCTTCCAAAGAAACATATATGCAAGCAGAAGCAGACACCTTCAGGGGACACAGCCAAGCTTGTGACCGTGTCCCTCCAAGAACCTCAAACACGGCCAAGCTTGTCTAAGCTTGGCCGTGTCACTCATGGACTAAAGAAGACGTGGATTTTTGGAGCGGAGGTTTCGTATAAATATTAGAATTAGGGTTTTCAAAGGAGTGGTTGAGAGTTTTGGAGTTGATCAGCCGTCAAAGAGATTAGCTTTAGGGTTTTCAACTGTTTTCTTTAGATTATTGATTACACTTTGATGTAAAACATTCTAGATTAAATTGTTTATGCCATTGCCACATTCTTCTAGCAAGATCTAATCAAGAGATTCTTCAGAGGCTTAAAGGGAGTTTGTAATTTGGTTTTATTCTCGAACTTTATCTCTTTAATTACATTGGAATTGTATTCATGAATTCTTTTATGTCTAAACTGATTTCTTTGAATTTTAATGAGATGAATATGTTTGATATCATTATCAACTAATTTGATCTAGTCTGGGGTTTGTATGGATCTACTATGATTATATGAATTGGTTATTGCTCTTAACTAATTATTTCTTTAGCCTTGATTGAATGGAATATTGTTAATATACAATTGATTGGCCACCAATTATGTGTTTAAGGTATTAGATGAAGGATTGAGAGATGAAGTCTAATGCTGGAACAATTTAATTAGGGACTTAGGTGAATTAGAAATATAACCTAAGAAAAGGATTATTTCTATTGTAACAAGATTATTTGAAAAAGGTTTGAATGCGAGAGCTTATTTCCTTGATTTGATTAATTAAGTTTCTTGAGATCTAATCTTTGAAATTAAATTGGTTGAGAGGAATAACCGTTCATACATATAAGTTAGTAGAGAAGTGCAAACCCTGCACTTTTCTATTAAGTGAATCAACACATCAGCTTAGTTTACTTTTATTGTTTTAAACTCTAATCGATCTGTTTCCATTAGTTGTTGGCAATTTAAATTTATTAATTACTTGTTATTTATAACCTGATAATCAATTAGCTATTCTAGCTTCCTTGTGAGATGACCTTGGGGTGATCACCTTAGCTACAGCTACCTCGTATACTTGCGAGTGACGCTTTGTAGTAGAGTTAATTAGAGCGTAACAATTTTTTGGCTCCGCTGCCGGGGAAGCTAATTGGCGAAATTGTTTATTAGCATAGATATTTTTAATTATTTTTCATTATTTACTTTTTATTTTATTTGTCTTTTGCTTTTAATATTTCTTTTGTTCTAGAAATTTTGTTTATGCAAGGCAGGAGATCACTTGGAGGAGAGCTATACCCAGTCATTCCAGAAATTTAGAGAGTGAAAAGGAGCAAGGAAGAGTTTGAACTGTACACCGGATTTGATACTACAGAGGAGGACACTTCTGATTTTAAGTCGGAATCTGCACAATCTACCAACATGGGAGAAGAAAGGCAAAGAACTATGAGGGACTTTGCTAGACCTGTCATTGGAACTTCCACTTCTTGCATAAGATTGACAGATGCATCAAGAAATTATGAGTTGAAGAACGTCCATTACAACATGCTGCCATCATTCTATGGAGTTCCAAATGAAGATACTTTGAACTTTATCCGGGATTTTTATTCTACCCTCAACACTTTTCCACTGGGAGGACTAACAGAGGACCAGTTGAGGATGAGATGTTTCCCGTATACATTGAAGGATAGGGCAAAGAGTTGGCTTATGATGTTGCCCGAAAATTCTTTGACAACTTGGGAGCAAGTTTATAATAAATTTATGGGCAAGTTTTACTCACATAAGAAGATAGCTGAATTGAGAGAGAAGATTGCTACATTCTCTCAATTTGAAGGAGAACCATTTCATGAGGCTTGGGACAGATTCAAGATGTTATTGATCCAGTGTCCACACCATCACTACCCACTTCAACTTCTAAATTAGTTTTTCTATGATGGTCTAACTCAGCAATTTCAGAACACTGTTGATAACGCAGCTGGGGGAGCTATGGGAGAAAAGACAGTTGATGAAACTTATGAGATCTTTGAGATGTTGGGAGCTAATTCTTAATAGAAAAGTGTAAGAGGAAGAAGTAAAGGGGTAAATCAATTGGAAGCCAATAGTGAGATGGTCAGTCAAATAGCTGAATTGACAAGGCAGGTGCAGATGCTGAACATGAAGAACAATACTTCTTCATCAACTCAAGAAATGTGTGGAATTTGTGGGACTTTCGGGCATGGAGAAAATATATGCCCCTCCGCATATGAGTCTTATGGTAATGAAGCTGAGCAAGTCAATGCTATGGGGGGATATCAACCAAGGGCCCGGAATGATCCTTACTCCAATTCTTATAATCCTGGTTGGCGGAATCATCCTAATTTTTCCTGGGCAACAAATAATTCGCAACAGCCTTTCCATTTGCTCTAGAGACAGAACCAACAGTAGGGTCAATCCTCAAATTAAGGGCAGCCTAAGAGAGAGAGTTTGGAGGAAAGTTTACAGGCTTTTATCCAAGTCAGTGCTAAAAATCAAGAGATGAACAATAAGAGGCTGGATTCCTTAGAAGCATCTTTTAAGAAAGTGGAGACCCAAGTGGGACAACTTGCACAACAGATGCAGATTCAACAAAAGGGGAAATTCCCAAGTCAACCTGAGCAGGCACAATCAGTGACTGTTCTTAGAAGTGGCAAGGTAATTAACAATAATGTTGAAAATAATCCTGTGAATGCAGGTGAGCAAAAGAATAAAAAGGAAGGAGAGCCAGAGAACAAAGGTTCTGGAGAAAGATCAATGGAGAAGTCCCCTACAGCAGATTTACACAAGGCAAGCAATCCATACCGGCCACCTATACCATTCCCCAGCAGGTTGAAGAATGATAAACAAGATAAGCAATTTTTAGACATCTTCAACATGCTGTCTAAGGTAAGTATTAACTTACCCTTACTTGAAGCAATAAAGAACATGCTAGCTTATGCCAAATTCTTCAAGGAACTGAACACAAAGAAAAAAAGGTATGAGCCCAATGAAAAAAGGTGATAGTTTCAGAGGTAGCTAGTGCTGTTTGCAACATAAACTACCTCCAAAGCTAAAGGATCCTGGAAGTTTTATAATTCAAATTACTATAGGGAATGGAAAGGGGACCGATGGCATGTGTGATTTAGAAGCTAGTGTAAATTTGATGCCTTATTCTGTGTACCTTGAATTAGAACTAGGGGAACTTAAACCAACCAAAATGGTGTTGCAATTAGCTGATAGATCTCTTAGATTCCTGAAAGGGGTTATAGAAGATGTATTAGTTAAGGTTGGTGGGTTGATAGTACCTGTAGATTTCATAGTTTTGACATGGAAGGAAGTAACTCTACACCATCAGCAACACTATTCTGCTGGGTAGGCCTTTTATGGCGACTACCAACACCTTGATATATGTAAAAATGGTAAATTGACAATTACTGTCTTAGGATAAACGGTTGAATTTTCTATTTTTAACACTTCTCCTATTCCTACAATTGCATTATATGAGGATTGTTCTTTAATTGATTGTGTTGATGCAGTTATTTCAGATGTTTTCTTGCAGATAGGTTCCTCAGATAAATTGGAGCTGGCACTGACCTTAGATGGCGGTTTAGAAATTTTTGATTCAGAAAAAGCCAGTTGCCTTGAGATATTAAAGAGTGCTGAAATAGAGGTACTTGAGAAGGACCCAGTATGTGAACTTCCCTCCATTCAAAAAGAAGAGAAGAACCCTTCACTTGATTTAGAGCTGAAAGAGTTACCTAAAAATCTGAAATATGTGTTTTTAGGAGATCACAATACCTTACCTGTGATAATATCTAGTAAACTTAGTGAAGGGGAGGAGATGAAGTTGGTGAGTGAGCTTAAAAGATTGAAAAGAGCAATAGGATGGGGATTGAGTGACATTAAAGGTATTAGCCCTTCAATGTGCATGCATAGAATCACCTTAGAAGAGGGAGCTAAACCTGTAAGGGAAACCCAAAGGTGCCTTAACCCAAATATGAGTGAAGTGGTTAAGAAGGAAGTGCTCAAATTGCTGGATGAAGGAGTAATATATCCAATTGCTAATAGTGAGTGGGTGAGCCCAGTACATGTAGTTCCTAAGAAATCAGGAATCACTGTGGTGAAAAATGAAATAATGAATTGGTTCCTACTGGACTACTACTGGGTGGAGAATGTGTATCGATTATACGAAGTTGAACAATGCTACAAAGAAAGACCATTTCCCTCTTCCTTTTATTGATCAGATGTTAGATAAGCTTTCTGGACACTCACATTATTGTTTTTTGGATAGCCTTTCAGGTTATTATCAGGTGCCGATATCGCCAGAGAATCAATCCAAGACAACCTTTACTTGCTCTTTTGGGACTTATGCATTTCGGCGTATGCCCTTTGGCTTGTGCAATGCACCTGCAACCTTTCAGAGATGCATGATGTCTGTCTTCTCAGACATGATAGATGATTTTATTAAGGTATTTATGGATGATTTTTCTGTTTTTGGTAGTTCTTTTGATAATTGCCTCAATAAACTTGTTCTTGTGCTTGAGAGATGCATTGAATTTAACCTTACTTTAAGTTGGGAAAAGAGTCATTTCATGGTTACTCAGGGCATTGTATTAGGTCATGTTGTGTCAAGTAAGGGGATTGAGGTGGATAAGGCCGAGGTAGAATTGATTGCTAAATTACCCCCACCTACCTCTATTAAGGGAATAAGAAGTTTTTTAGGGCATGCAGGTTTTTACCGGAGGTTTATTAAGGATTTATCCAAAATAAGTCAACCATTGTGCCATTTGTTGGGGAAAGATGTTCCATTTGAATTTACAGCACAATGCATGCAAGCTTTTAATTCCCTTAAAGAAAAACTGACTAGTGTACCGGTAATTGTAGCTCCTATTTGGTCTTTACCTTTTGAAATCATGTGTGATGCCTCTAATCATGCAGTAGGAGCTGTTCTTGGGCAAAGGGTTGATAAATTCTTGAGAGTCATATATTATGCTAGCTTGACCCTGAATAGTGCACAAATGAATTACACAACAACTGAGAAGGAAATGTTAGCTGTTGTTTTTGCTTTAGATAAGTTTAGAGCATATTTAATTGGGTCAAAAATTATTGTGCATTCTGATCATGCAGCTCTAAAATATCTTTTAACAAAACAACATGCTAAACCGCGCTTAATTAGATGGGTGTTATTACTGCAAGAATTTAATTTCCAAATCAAAGATACTAAGGGGAGTGAAAATGTTGTTGCTGATCATTTATCTAGATTACCCTTCTTTAGTGAAAATCTTGCATCTGATAGCATTCATAAAAATTTAGAAGCATTTCCTGATGAGCAGCTGTTTGTGGTAATTGATGCACCTTGGTTTGCAAATATTGCTAACTATCTTGCTTGTGGTATATTGTGTTCTAACATGTCATTTCAGGAAAAGAAAAGGTTTTTGCACTTGAGTAAATTTTATTGTTGGGATGAACCTTACTTATTCCGAATTTGCAAAGATGAGATAGTTCGCAGGTGTGTATCTGAGGAAGAACAACTGAGTGTTCTTAAATTTTGTCATGACCTTCACTGTGGTGGTCATTTTGGAGGGAGGAAGACTGCAGAAAAGGTGCTTCAAAGTGGTTTTTACTGGCCTACTCTATTTAAAGATGCTCAAGAGTATTGTAAGCACTGTGACTGCTGTCAAAGAGTGGGTAACATTGGAAGGAGGAATGAAATGCCCCTTCAATCATATATTGTTGTTGAACTGTTTGATGTGTGGGGAATTGACTTCATGGGTCCTTTTCCCAAGTCTTTTGGTTATGAATATATTTTAGTTGCTATTGATTATGTTTCAAAATGGGTGGAGGCAATCCCCACCCGTAGTAATGATGCTAATGTGGTTGTTAAATTTGTGAAGGAAAATATTCTTAGCAGATTTGGCACGCCAAGAGTGATAGTCAGTGATGGGGGAAGTCATTTTTGTAACAGACTTTTTGAGAAGTTAATGCACAAATCTGGTTTAAAGCACAAGGTGGCAACCCCATACCATCCATAGACTTCTGGGCAAGTTAAAACATCCAACAAGTAAATAAAAGGTATTCTGGAGAAAACAGTCAACTTATCAAGAAAAGATTGGGCGAGTAGATTGCATGATGCACTATGGGCATATCAGACTGCTTTCAAGACTCCTTTGGATATGAGTCCATACCGATTGGTTTTTGGTAAGGCTTGTCATTTACCAGTGGAGTTGGAGCACAAAGCATATTGGGCAATCAAGACTCTGAATTTAGACTTGGACAAGGCGAAGAGAGAACGATTTCTGCAAATTTCAGAGTTATGAGAGCTCGAGGATTTATAAGGATCGCACTAAAGCACTTCATGACAGGATTATAGTGCAAAAGACTTTGAGACCAGGTATGAAAGTTTTACTTTTTAATTCTCATCTCCGTCTATTTCCAGGTAAACTCAAGTCTCGATGGAGTGGTCCTTTCGAGATAACTCAGGTATATCCTTCTGGTGCCATTGAATTGCTTAACTCTCGAACAAATGAGACTTTTCGATCAAATGGACAGAGAGTTAAACCATACAATGAAGGGTTTCAAGAAGTGAGGATCATTGACAGCACTTTGATCCACGATCCCTAAGTCTTGCAGTGATGTCCAGCTATATGACATTAAAGAAGCGATAAATGGGAGGCAACCCATCGGTTTGCATTTCTTTTTCATATTTGTAATTTTAAATTTAGCAATTTTGATTTTATGTTTAATTTAAATAAATGGAATGGGTGTTTTGATCGGTTTTTATTTTTCTAATTTGTTTCAAGGTGGATCGAAGAAGAGGTTTGCAATTTCTTTAAGATTTGGTGATATAAAATAAATAAATAAAGAAAAAAAAAGTTAAAAAGGGCAGTAGGTGACACAGCCGTGTCCTTGGCCGTGTCACATGGGACACGGCCAAGCTTCACCAAAAAGCGCTTTCTTTTGTTTTTTGCAAAATTTTTCACAGTAGGTGACACGGCCAAGGAGCTTGGCCGTGTCCTTGGTCGTGTCACATGGGACACGGCCAAGCTTCACCAAAAAATCACTTTTCTTTTGTTTTTGCAAATTTTCCTTACAGTAGGTGACACACCCATGGGACACGGCCAAGTCACTGGCCGTGTCCCTCCAAGCACATCAGACACGGCCGTGTCCACCCTAACTTGGCCGTGTCTCTTTAATTTCATACTGAGACACGGCCAAGCTCATCCAAACTTGGCCGTGTCCCTTCACTTTTACTCTTTAAAAACACTATTTTTGCACTGTTTACTCATTCTAATTCCTAGATCTGTTTTAGCTTTCTCTCGACTTCTCTCTCGCAAACTCCATTGTTTGTGTTTCAAAGCTTCAAAACCTCCATTAAATCTAAATTTTCTTCCCCAAAACTAAAATTAATCCATTAAATCTTCTTCTTCTCTCACAAAAGATCAATTTAATCGGTTTAAACTTCAAAATTTTTCATATCTTTCAAGATGCCAAGAATGAAGATGGTTTCCTACCGCAAGAAGAAGAGACCTACAACTGAAGGTGCATCTTCATCTTCATCGGTTTCATCTTTGAAGAAAGCAAATCTTTTGGCTCAGGGTTTCTTCCCGACGAGGTATGTCAATGATGAATCCCTTAATACTCTTAATATTAGGGATAATTTTTATCATTATGTTCAAATCCTTGGGTGGGAGAACCTAGTCTCCTTGCGACCTTTGCAATTTCAAGAGCTTACTTTGGAGTTCTTAATATCTCTTAATGTTGAAAGAGATGCGCAGAAAATTTGCTCTAGGTTGAGTTTTAAGTTGTATGGAAAATAATTTGTGATTAGTATTGAACAATTAAATGGTATATTTGGTTTCCATCAACATGGTGAAAGGTCGGTACCTAAGGAATTTAAACAACAATTTGCTTGGGGAGCATTAGGCTCGGGGACTTATGTGGCCAAATCGGCCAAAGCAACTAAATTGAGCTATCTCGCTTTGAGGTATTTGCATCATTTTATGTCTTGCGGATTCTTTGCTAGGAAGGAAAGCCCGGGTGTAGTGGAACTGAGTGAATTATTTTTCTTAGATTGTGTGGTTAATGCAGTGCCTATTAGTTCAGGCTATTGGTTAGCCTATGTTTTTTATAGTGTGGCAAACAAGATGAAGGGGGCTATCTGTATTGGAGGATTGGTTACCATATTAGCCATAACCCTCTTTGATGATTTTGACCCGAGCACCTGTTGCATGACTAGAATTACGAGTAATGATTCATTAGATTTGGCTACACTAGAGAAGATGCATATGGTGGTGCATAGGAGAGGGGCTTATATGATGGCTTCAGCTGAGCCAGAAGTATCGGGGGGCAGACAGAAGAGAACACGGGTTCAAAAGGAGTCCGACTCAGACTCTCTTGATTTAGATAAAGATGCTCCAGTCTCGGATAATCAGGAGATACTTAATAAGATTGAGGCCCTGAGAGCAAGGTAGATTGTAACCATGCTGCGGTCTTGCAACAGTTGGATCAAATTAATAGCAACCTTGCTAAGATTTTGAGTCTTCATCCCTCAGCTGCATCATCTTCACATCCTCCTTCACCATAGATTGCATTGGCTTTAATCTTTGGAGAGATTTTCCTTACTTTCTTATGTTTAGTTATTGCATATTTTTGTTATTTTTTTTTGTTTTTGTTTTTGATGTTAACATTTTATATTTTGGATATTTTATTTTATATATTATATTTTGTTTTTAAACATTTGTTGTTTGTGATGGAAAGTTAGGTTATGCCTCACCAGGGTACATTGGAAAACAGGTTGCACCTTAACTCTTTATCTTTATTATTCTTGTTTTCCATTGAAGACAATGTCATTTATAAGTGTGGGGTAATCTTTAAACTTTCCTTTAATTCTTGTTTTGTTTGTCGTTAATTCTTGTTTTGTTTGTCATTTTGTGTTTTATTGTGCGTTGTGCATGGTATAATTGTTGAAAACTTATTGACTTTTCTGTGATTCTGGTATTATTTTTGAGACTTTAGTATCAGTATAGAGATTAGCATTTGAATTCATTCAGGATCAATTTTCACATTATGCAATTCATGACATATAAATCTTTGAAAACCCACCTTTGTGAGTTTTGAGCCTCATAGATTGAATGTTATTGTCAATTGAATTTCTTTTCTTAAGTGTGCACCTTCATGATTTTGCATATCTAGAGTTTGCTTTTGCATACTAATTGAACTCACATTATGATTTAATCTCAAGTTTTAATATGATGAAGGAAAATTAGGTTAGCCCTTTAGCTTAAAAAGACCTCCCTTAATTATGAATTCCTTAGTGAGCCAAGTTGAGCCTTTGACCTTTTCTTGATTGATCAACTCAATTCACAACTCAACCTTTTCTTATTATCATCATACCTGCATTAAGGAATGGAGTTTCTTGTGATATGACAATAGGGTGGTTTGATTCAAAAGTGTGGGGTAAGCAATTAAAAAAAAATTTATTGCTATTTGGGGTTGAAATGCATACTTTGCACATTGCATTTGACTAAGAGTCGCTTATTTTTTTCCTCTACATTTTAAGCTAGATGTTCCATGCAATTTGATATTTTATATATATATATATGTATTAAAAAATGATAAAAATAAATAAATATATATATATATATAATTCATATATTTTCTAGCATTAGAGGAATGTCGACTCATGTATTTTTCTTTTAAGTATGCAAGTATTTGAAAGTATCAAGGGTTGGTGAATATGCCACTTGAGGGAGTTATGAGTTTCTTAGCAAGAGTATTGTCTAATTTAGATACTCCATTTCTTGATGCTCCAGCTTAAATGTCTTTTCTCACACCTTCACCTTAGCCCCATTACATCCAAATAAAAGACCTTCGGATTATTTCTTGAGAAAATCAGTGAGGAAGATTGGATAATTAAGCAAGTTTATGGTAGTATGAAGTCATGAGTGGTTTGAGTGAATTAACCTATGAAATCGAGTGAAACACTTAGATGAGAGATGGGATTTGTTTGTCTGGATTAATGAATGAGTTAAGAAAATCTTGATTGAAGGAAATTGCAATTATTTATGGCTGAGTCTTTTTATATACTGGAATTATAGTTAAGGTTATTTGAGTTTTTAATTTATGCCATGTGAATTTGCTTGAGGACAAGCAAAGTTTTAAGTGTGGAGTAGTTGTTTTATTAGTTTTTGTCATAGAATTGTGTCTTATTTATTATGATAATTATTGTTTTATTTAGGCATTTTGGTAGTTTTAATATGTTTATTTAGTGTTTTCATTAATTTTGGTAGTTTTAATTTTATTTGAGTGTTTATGTCATTTTTGTCTTAGTTTTTTTAGTGTGTCTTTGTGTGTTGTTAGTTAATGTATATTTGATTCTTGTTTAAAGTGTGTTTAAAGTGTTTGTGTTAGGTTAAAATGCAAGGAACCATATTAAGGAAGGAAAGACCAAGGAACCAAGAGGAAGAAAACAATTGATAGTAGCTGACACATGCAGAGGACACGGCCAAGCTTGTGGCCGTGTCCCATACAAAGCTAAGGAAGAAGACCAAGACACAGAAGGTGACACACTCAAGGGACACGGCCAAGCTTGTGGCCGTGTCCCTCCAAATTTGTCAAACATGGCCAAGCTTCCTCTAAACTGGCCGTGTCACTCACCACTTCAAAGAAGAAAAGAAGAAAATCACACAGAAGCGAACACACTCAGGAGACACGGCCAAGCTTGTGGTCGTGTCCCTCCAAATTTTTCAAACACGGCCAAGCTTCCTCTAAACTAGCCGTGTCACTCACCACTTCAAAGAAGAAAAGAAGAAAATCACACAGAAGCGAACACACTCAGGGGACACGGCCAAGCTTGTGGCTGTGTCCCTCCAAACTTCTCAAACACGGCCAAGCTTCCAAAGAAACATATATGCAGGCAGAAGCAGACACCTTCAGGGGACATGGCCAAGCTTGTGGTCATGTCCCTCACTCATGGACTAAAGAAGACGCGGATTTTTGGAGCGGAGGTTTCATATAAATATTAGAATTATGGTTTTCAAAGGAGTGGTTGAGAGTTTTGGAGTTGATCAGTCGTCAAAGAGATTAGCTTTAGGGTTTTCAACTGTTTTCTTTAGATTATTGATTACACTTTGATGCAAAACATTCTAGATTAAATTGTTTATGCCATTGCCACATTCTTCTAGCAAGATCTGATCAAGAGATTCTTCAGAGGCTTAAAGGGAGTTTGTAATTTGGTTTTGTTCTCAAACTTTATCTCTTTAATTTCATTGGAATTGTATTCATGAATTCTTTTATGTCTAAACTGATTTCTTTGAATTTTAATGAGATGAATATGTTTGATATCATTATCAACTAATTTGATCTAGTCTGGGGTTTGTATGGATCTACTATGATTGTATGAATTGGTTATTGCTCTTAACTAATTATTTCTTTAGCCTTGATTGAATGGAATATTGTTAATATATAATTGATTGACCACCAACTATGTGTTTAAGGTATTAGATGAAGGATTGAGAGATGAAGTCTAATGCTGGAACAATTTAATTAGGGACTTAGGTGAATTAGAAATATAACCTAAGAAAAAGATTATTTCAATTGTAACAAGATTATTTGAAAAAGGTTTGAATGCGAGAGCTTATTTCCTTGACTCGATTAATTAAGTTGCTTGAGATCTAATCTTTGAAATTAAATTGGTTGAGAGGAATAACCGTTCATACATATAAGTTAGTAGAGAAGTGCAAACCCTGGACTTTTCTATTAAATGAATCAATACATCAGCTTAGTTTACTTTTATTGTTTTAAACTCTAATCGATTTGTTTCCATTAGTTGTTAGCAATTTAAATTTATTAATTACTTGTTATTTATAACCTGATAATCAATTAGCTATTCTAGCTTCCTTGTGAGACGACCTTGGGCCGATCACCTTAGCTACAGCTACCCCGTATACTTGCGAGTGACGCTTTGTAGTAGAATTAATTAGAGTGCAACAAATGTCACAACCCATTTTAAACAATTAAATCATCACTTATAAAATCTGTATAAATTTAAAACATTCAGCTGATATTATATAATTAATAGATGAAACATTACTTGTTAAAACATATATATATTACTTCATTACTAAAGATTAATCCAAAATATTTTTGATAGTTTGCGGAATATACATATTTATATACATCAAAATCAATATGTACAAAAATATGAAATATATACATGCTAGCAGTTTGTCTCTGATCTTGATGTCCACAATCAACTCTGCTTACAAGATCTCAAGCCTAGACTTGACTCGGTCCAGATGAATTCTCCGGCTCCATCGGATCTATCCTATTACCTGCGAGATGAATCACAATCGCGCTAAGCCAGAAGCTTAGTGGTACAAACTTTGATAACAATATAATTCAAATACAATGCCAATGTCAAACTTTCAAGAACTAGAAACAATACATAAGGATATCATATTTCATAACATTATATCTCATTATATTACTCAATTGTTCCGCAATTCCTAATTGACATAAAAGCAAACATAAGCATGGACCCAAAAAGAAATCTAATATGCTATTCAAATTCCAGAGTTACTGCTTTGGTTTATAATGAGACCTTGTGTCTAGTCCCATAGGCAATATATCCATGGATTAATCCAACTAGGTCTGAGTTTATGACTTAGTCATTTCACCCAGCCTAGCTTCAAGAATTTATTTTTAAGGCTTACGACCTGGTCATTTCACCTCAAAAATATTTTCACAGTGACGCCCAGCGTCTAGCCCGTGGGCAATTCATAGGCATGCTGTCAAATCCAGAACTCTGAAAATTGAATAACATACTAGGCACAATTTATTTTTATTTCTCATTTATATCGATATTAATTCATTGTATTATGTTTCCACATATCTCACTTCATTATCGAATCCTTTTTCATTTTCTCATGATCACATTAGGCATAACGCCTCAAATATCTCACTTAAATCAATATAGTCATTATCAATGACTTTATATATCATCTTTAATGTACACAAAGCAATTTGCATTATCCATACATTTTGGATCATTATCATATTTTGCACTAAGCCCACATTATATATAATACATTTGTGACAATATAAAAATCATAGCATATTATTCATGTACCAATCATGTAGTAACTTAACACATTTATTAACCCAATGTGTTAAGTCCCAATGTCATGTAAATATAAACAATTATTCAAAGTTTGTACTTACCTCTAAAAGCAACAAACACCACTTCAACCTCCTCTTCCAAGATATCCCTCAACTCTAGGATTGGGTAACTCAATTCTCTTCAAAGCCTAAACCAAATGTGATTATACATAATCACTAAGTGATACACAAAGGAAAATAAGAAAAAGAACCATCTAGGGCAAACTCTACATATAACATGCTCAACAACACGGGCGTGTCCATGACCGTGCCCTAAACCCACAACACAGAAGCTTTGACATGCTTAGTGACATGGGAATGTCACTGCATGTGTCAATTCTCCTCCAATACAATAGCTATGACACACTTAGTGACATGGGCGTGTCACTGCACGTGTCAATTCTACAACAACACAATAGTTATGACACGCTCCATGACATGGGCATATCACTGCTCGTGTCACCAACACTGAAAATAGAACCATCGACATGCCCAAAGGCATGGTCGTGCCACCAGGCTTGTCAGACCAAAAATCTTGATATCCACACATAATTGCCACATCCAACTATTATCTTTCATTAACCTTTTCAACTCTATACAAACTCAACCAAATCCATCATTATACCACATAGTACTTGTGCAAACATCAACACAACTCAATCAAAAGCAAAAATACACAATCACAATCATGACTTCTCAACTCAGAAGTTACACAATTCCAAAACTCTTATTCTCTTCACCAAACTTAACCTTTTCTTAAATCCAACCCCAAATTCATAGTTAACTAGACAAAAGAACTTTAAACATACCAAAATCAATCATTAACACAAACCACACCAAACATCCAATTCACACAAACAAAGTTCCATAGAAAATCAAGGAAACAAGTTGAAAACTTACCAAATATGGAGGAAATCCTTAAAATTTCAACTTGAACACTTGAAATCTTTCAATTATTTGAGTTAGCAAGAAGCAACTTCTCTCTTTCCTTTGATGATGATGGACGGCTACCCTGGAGGAAGAAGAAGAAGAAGATAGTCATCATCAACTCCAACCAACCACTTCTCTATTAACCACATGAATTTCCTCTTTAATTCTCCACCAAGCATATATCATCTTCCACTATCCACTAATTAATATCTTATTTAAATAATTAAAATATCATTTGACCTTATTAAAATGTTGACTTGTATATATTGTATATATCTATATATATACATCATATACACATCCTTCCTTTCTCTTTTCTTGTCACTTAATTATATATATATACTTTTAAATCATTTATTTAATTTTCAAAAATTGATATTTTCAAAATTTTGTGATATGGAACCTCCAAGAATAAGCCTTAGAACTCCTTGATGTCGAACCCCCAAAACATTAACTTGAAAACCCCTAGTCGAATTCGGCACAACCTCCAAAAAATAAAGGTTAGATTTTAGATTTCTTTGAATTGATCAGAGATCCAAGATGTCGAAACAAACTAGTTCCTAAATCCCAGATTCGAAACACTCCACAAGAAAGTTGATCAAACTACTTGAATGTTTCTTAAGCATGTATTCAAGCAAGAACACAAAGATAAAAGAAAATCGGCTTTAGGTTATTAATTCGTCCCAAAAAAAAACTCCACCCTAATTCGTCTAAGGAATATTTATAGCCTTTTCATAACATAAAATCCTAACCCAATAAGGAAATACTTAATTAAATAAGGCCCCAGTCTTAAACATATAGGAACACCCATTAAAAACATAACATAGTCCCACCATAACTAAATAACACATGTTTAAAATAACTAAATAATAAAACAGGGCTAAACAACTAAAACAAGCCTCATTCGTGAATTTCAACTTGTAGCAAGTTGTAATTGACTTCCTTTGGTCTTGTCTCCAAGCTTGTAATTCCTTGCAAACCATAGTTAGCCAAATTTACCAAATCTTGCAAATGGCAAATTAGTGCTTGCTGAATCTTTTTGGCTCGCGATCTAGTTATAGGACCTTGTGGCAGAATAATTGGATTGATGATCTCCTCAACTTGTTCCTCATGTCCTAACTCTTGCTCATCCTTGCGGTGTGCTGGTTGTTCCACAACATTTCCTCTCTCCTCAAAAAGATTCGTCCTCTAATCAAAAGCATCACCTACATCAAAAGGACTTAAATCAGCAACATTAAACGAAGCACTTACATTATACTCACCTGGCAAATCCACTTTATATGCATTATCATTAATCCTTTCAAGTATCTGAAAAGGACCATCTCCTCATGGGTTTAACTTGGACTTTCTTTGGTGTGGAAACCGTTCTTTGAGAAAATGAACCCAAACCCAACACCAGGCTGAAAAATCATTGGCTTCCTTCCTTTATTCACTCGAGAAGCTACTTTAGCATTTTGCCTTTCAGTCCTTTCCTTAACCTGTTTATGTAACTTCTTCACAAAATCTGCCTTTGAGCTAGCATCAACACTCACAAAATCATTAGATGGCAATGGCAAAATATCCAAAGGAGTAAGCGGATTAAAACCATAAACAATTTCAAATGGAGAACAATTAGTAGTGCTATGAACAGCCCTATTATAAGCAAACTCCACAAATGGTAAACAATCCTCCCACATCCTAATATTCTTTTCTATCACTGCCCTAAGCAAAGTAATCAATGTTCGATTCACAACCTCAGTTTGACCATCGGTTTGAGGATGGCAAGTAGTAGAAAACAACAACTTAGTCCCCAATTTTCCCCATAAAACACGCCAAAAATGATTCAAAAACTTAACATCTCTATCACTAACAATGCTTTTGGGTATGCCATGCAAACGAACAACCTCTTTAAAGAACAAATCAGCAATCAATTTATCATCATCAGTTTTATGACATGGTATAAAATGAGCCATTTTACTAAATCTATCAACCACAACAAATATACCATCACGACCTCTCCTAGTTTTAGGTAATCCAAGCACAAAATCCATAGACAAATCAGTCCAAGGTCCATTAGGAACAGGTAATGGCATGTACAAACCATGCGGTTTCATCCTAGACTTAGCTTCTCTACATGTTATGCAATGCTCACAAACTTTATGCACATCATGTTTCATACCATGCCAATAAAAATGTTCTATCAACACATCATATGTCTTACTTACCCCAAAATGACCCATCAAACCTCCTCCATGTGCTTCCTTAACTAACAACTCTCTCATGGAACACTTAGGAATACACAATCTATTTCTCTTAAACAAGAAACCACAAACAAATGAAAGTCTTTTGAAATAGCCACATCTCCATACGAATTATATATGTCACTAAAATCCACATCACTAACATATAATTCCTTAATATGCTCAAAACCCAATAATCTAGCACTAAGAGAATTAAGTAAAACATACCTTCGCGAAAACGCATCAGCCACTACATTCTCTTTACCTCGCTTGTATTTAATCACATATGGAAATGTTTCTATGAATTCCACCCATTTGGCATGTCTACGATTCAGCTTATCTTGAACTTTCAAATGCTTTAAACTTTCATGATCAGTATGTATCACAAACTCTTTTGACCACAAATAATGCTGCCATGTATGCAAAGCTCGAAACAATGCATAAAACTCCTTATCATATGTCGAATACTTCAAAGCCGCTCCACTTAGTTTTTCGCTAAAGTACATCAATGGCCTTTGATCCTGTATCAAAACAGCTCCAATTCCTATGCCACTTGCATCACATTCAATCTCAAAAGTCTTATCAAAATTAGGCAAAGCAAGCAAGGGTGCATTACACAATTTATCCTTAAGTTCATTAAATGCATGTTCTTGTGCATCTCCCCAAACAAAACCGACATTTTTCTTAACTATCTCATTCAAAGGTGCAGCTATAGTACTGAAATTTCTAATGAATCTCCTATAGAAACTAGCAAGTCCATGAAAACTCCTCACCTCACTAGCATTCTTAGGTTTCGGCCAGTCCCTAATAGCCTTTACCTTTTCCTCATCAACCTCAATACCTTGACTAGACACCACAAAACCAAGAAAATAAACCTTATCCATGCAAAAACTACACTTCTTAAGGTTAGCATACAACTTCTCACGCCTAAGAATGTCTAACACAAGATGCACATGTATGACATGATCATCCAAACACTTAGAGTAAACAAGAATATCATCAAAGTAAACAACAAATTTACCCAAGTGCTCACGCAACACATGATTCATCAAACGCATGAATGTGCTAGGCAAACTTAGACCAAACGGCATAACCAACCACTCATACAGCCCATATTTAGTCTTAAATGCTGTTTTCCACTCATCACCTACACTCATTCGAATTTGATAATAACCAGATTTCAAATCAATTTTCGTGAACAAATAAGAACCATGTAACTCATCAAGCATATCATCTAGTCTAGGAATAGGATGATGATACTTTACAGTGATTTTATTGATGGCTCTGCAATCCACGCACATCCTCCACATCCCATCCTTCTTTGGCACAAGAAACTTTCCCTCACGTATCCCTTAGCTAGCAATTCCTCCACTTGCTTTTGTATCTCCTTTGTCTCGAAAGGATTAGCTCGATACGCTGGCCTATTGGGAATGGAAGCTCCCGGAATGAAATCAATTTGATGCTCTATGCCTCTAATTGGCGGCAATTCATTAGGCATTTCTTTGGGAAACAAATCCGCATATTCCTGTAAAAGATCAACAAACACACTAGGCAAAGATTGGTTAAAAACAGTAGTATCTAAACGAGCCTCTTTGCACAAAAGCACAAACATAGGCTGATTGGTGTAAAAAGCATGTTTAACCTCACTTGTACTAGCTAACAAACTCACATTCTTCTCTCCTTCTCTATTTTTCTCAAACTGAATTTGTTTTTATTTTTCTTTCCTCTCTTTCTTTTCATTTGCAATCTGATTTTTTTCACTCATTTTTTTGTCACTCTCTCTTTCTTTCTTTTCAAATTCAAGTCTCATTCTTTCCATTTTACATTGATCTTCATACACTTCTTTTAAAGAGAGTGGGGTCAGAATTGTCTTTCGTCCATCCTTAGTGAATGAATACCGATTGAGGTATCCATCATGCATAGCTCACCTATCATATTGCCATGGATGTCCAAGTAAAATCTCACCAGCATGCATTGGCACCACATCACACAACACCTCATCATAATATTTACCAATGGAAAAAGAAATGTTAGATTGTCGATTTACCTTAACCTCTCCACATTCATTCAGCCACTGAAGTTTGTAAGGTCGGGGGTCAGGTTTTGTAGGCAGCCCCAATCGATCAACCAAGAGTGTACTTACCACATTGGTACAGCTTCCACCATCCACAATCATAATACAAGCCTTGCCTTGAACGTGACACCTTGTATGGAACAAGTTGTCTCGTTGTTCTTCATGGTTTTCCTCCTTCAATTGCGCGTTAAGAGCACGCCTAGCAACCAGCAAGTCTCCCTTTATTGGTTCTTCAATGCTCCCATCACTGCAACATTCCAAGTCTTGCTTTTCTCCATCTTCACTCTCATCGTCACCTTCTTCTTCATCAGTCACTATCTCACCATTTATTACGGTCATAACTCTCTTGTTTGGACATTCTTTGCTGATATGTCCCACACCTTAGCACTTCCAACACTTAATATCTCGATTTTGCAGCTTAGGCTCTTCAACTTTGGATTTGTCTTTAGAACTTGTTTCGGCCTTTGCTTTCCCACTATCTTGACCAGCCTTGTTTCTTTCCTTGTAATCACGCCTTCCTTCCCTATTCCAAGGAGAAATAGAATTAGAAACAAGTTTCGAATGATACCTTGATGATCGTCTTCCTTGGAGTTGTTTTTCCACCTTGACGGCAATATGCACCATCTCTTCTAACTCCACATAAGGCTACAAATCAACCTGATCAGCAATGTCCAAATTCAAACCAGCCAAGAAAGGTGCCATAATAGTCTCCATTTCTTCATCTATATTAGCTCTAGTAATTAACATTTCCATTTCTTTGTAGTAGTCATCAACACTTTTACTACCTTGTTTAAGAACCTGAAGTCTTTGTATAATTTCCCTATAGAAATGTCTAGGCACAAACCTCTTCCTCATGACCGATTTAAGATCAGCCCAAGTCTCAATTGGATACTCCAAATTCCTTCTTCTACTAGTCACTAACTGATCCCACCAAGCTATAGCATAATCTGTAAATTGAGTAACAATAAGCTTGACCTTCTCTTCCTCAGTACATCGATGGTAATCAAATATGAGATCAACCTGCTTTTCCCATTGCAAATAAGCTTCTGGATCTGATTTACCACGAAAGTTAGGAATTTTTAGCTTGATGCTTCCCAAGCTACTATCAACGACTTCATCATCACCATGTTTTCTACCATAGAAAGCATTATTATTCATCCTTCCTCTACCTCGACTAGTACCACGGCCTCCTCTACCTCCACCTCTATGTAGAGCTCCTCCAACCAGACTTGCATTATCATCCTCAAGCTCATTTTCATCTTCCAAATGTTCAGGCTGTTGCATTTGATTTCTGCCACCTCTTTGCCTCTCATTGCGCTCCAATGTGGCTCTTTCAACATTTTGCAACCTCAAATCCATGCGGTCTAATGTTTTTGTTATGTTCTCCATAGCATGGTATAAACATGTAAATTCAGCTTGCTGTGCCTCACGCAATCGAGCTGGATCAATTTGAACACCTGTGTCACTGTCATCTCGGCCAGACATTTTTCCTGCAATAAAAGGTTATAACAAAACAAATAAAAGGCCTCACAACACTCCCTCACGTGTTTACACTCAATAGATGGGGTTGGTCACTCGTGTTCCACTCAATATAATGTATTCACTCATGGCATAGCTCACACCTCTCAAGCTAATTTCTTTTATGTTCTTAGGTG
This sequence comes from Garcia nutans, assembly GCA_947685225.1. NCBI lineage: Eukaryota > Viridiplantae > Streptophyta > Magnoliopsida > Malpighiales > Euphorbiaceae > Garcia > Garcia nutans. Next base: position 12,678,400 of record CANTUV010000002.1, on the reverse strand, counting down.
AATCACACTTTATGAAACAAATCAAATAGTCTTCCGTGTGTAGTATCCCAAGTCTAAAATTTCGAATGAATCACTAATGCAATTCGAATCAAAACAGCCCCTCAATGGTGAAAATTTCGTGACCAGAAATTATATTGATTCTAACATATCCAGATTTGACCCTTATCTCCTAAATAGCAAGGAGAATGAAAATTTTTGTTGAAGTGGTTTTGTACTCTCTTTTTTTTTTTTTGGCTCCCTCTCACTATCTCTCTTGATGGGGGCGACCTTAGTTCACACCACACAAAACTTTTACCCAATTAAATAACAAGAACAAGATCGAATTTAGAGTACTATCTTTGAAACTCAAAATTGAATCAGAATGAATAATCAAGAACAAGATTTGAATTTAGCACACTTTGTTGAATTTCGAATTCAAATCAGAATGATGAACAAGACCAAGATTCGAATTTAAAACACCTTTTCTTGAATTTTGAATTTTAGGTTTTATAATTTTTTTTTTGAATTTTAGAATTTGAAAAAAAACAAAAACGATTCAAGGAACATACAACTTAGACGATCAAGAAACAAAGAAAACGATTCAAGAATCAAGAACAAAGAAACAGAACGAAAATAACAAGTGAAGAAAACAAAAACGAAAATAAACCACAAAGAAAAACAAATCAAAGATTCAAGATTAAGAATCAAGAATTCGTCTAACAAGAGTTAAGAAGAAAATGAATCAAACAAAGAATTCAGAATAAAGAATTCGAATAACAAGAGAACAAGAAAGAAACGAAATAAACAAAGAATTCGAAATTGATAGGGATAAAACCTGATCTAGGGCATTGGCTCTGATACCAAATGATATGGAACCTCCAAGAATAAGCCTGAGAACTCCTTGATGTCGAACCCCCAAAACATTAACTTGAAAACCCCTAGTCCAATTCGGCACAACCTGATGCAAGAAAGGATCCCTTGAAGCTAGCAAGTGGACCAATCACTATGAACAAGGCAAAGAGATATCAAGCTAGTATGGCTTTGCATATTCAAGAAGAGATTTCCAAAGAGCTTCAAGAATTATCATTCAAGAAGATGGAGATAGAGCTTGAAGAAGGCACACCAAATCTGATTATGATGCTTAGTGTGGAAGCTAAAGGCTAGCTAAAGAAAGGTCCAACGTGCAAGAAAGGTCCATGAGGGTTCATATAAAGCCTTGGGAAGTAATTTAAGGCCCATGGACAGCCCAAATAGTGTGGGGCATTTCTTATGTTGAAGGGATTAGTTTGGTTGTTTCCATACTTTATATTTTCCTTATTGGATTAGGATTTTGTTTCCATACTTTATATTTTCCTTAGTGGATTAGGATTTTGTTTCCATACTTTATGTTTTCCTTATGCAATTAGGAATGTTTTCCTTATGCAATTAGGAATGTATTAGTTTTCCATATGCAATTAGGAATTTTGTAAACCCTTATTTAAGGGCACTATTAGGCCGAATTTCAGAGAACAATAATTAATAAAAAATTTTGAATTCTTCTACAAGTTCTTCTTGTGAATTTTCGTGTGAGAGAGATTAGAGTGGATTCTTTAATTCTTTCTTTGCATCAAGAATTAGGTTTACTTATCAATAAGAGTTGTGGCATTTTCCTTCTTCATACCAACTAAATCCTTCAATCATAGTGAGTTCGCATCTCTTTATAGGCGTTGGGTTCCTTATGAGGTGATTATCAAGTTTCAAGGAGTTCTCTACCATTGTTATACGTTGGGTTTGCTGCCATCGTTGCTAAGGGTCCGCGTCATTTGGTATCAAAGCCTTGCTACAAGGTAATTTTTATCTACTTTGTCTTTCTAGAGGTCTTTTAAATTTCTACATTTTAGGGTTCTTAGAGAGTCTAGTCTTCAATTTTCAAAAAAGAGTCATATATCAATTCTGATCAAGGCCGAATTGAAGGAGGGTATTCTTAGGGTGAAAACGAAACCTAGGAAAGGATTCTTGGAGAATTTCGAAACCAAGAATTAGGGTTCTTGAAAGAAAACAAAAGCTAGAGTTTGTGTTCAAGTTTGATTTCGATTTGCTCTTGAGTGAATCTGGGGTTGCGAATTAAGTCCAAATTTTGAAAAGTCCTTAGGAGTAAATTAAGTCCCGTATCAAGGGGATAGTGAGAGGAAGCAAAAAAAAAAAAGAGTACAAAACCACCTCAACAAAAATTGTTTGATTTTCTTGCTATTTGGGTGCTAAGGATCAGATCTAGGTGCGTGAGAAGTAATAAAATTTTAGGGCGAAAAATTTCACCTTTTGAGGGGCTTTTAGAATTCAAAAATCAGACCTTAATATTCATGTTATTTGAGTGTTATAGGTGGGAATTAGAGTCTAGAAGCTAGCGTTTTGGGTAGAATTGATTAGGTCCATAAAGCAGCTTGCCAAGTGTGGGTTGTTTTTCATTCATTATATCTAAATTTGTCTTGTTTATTGTCTTCATTATTTCTTATTTCTTTATCTAGCTTTTAATTCCATTACATTGCTAAGTATCATTTGCTTGTGTCGATACTTGGTTTTATATCGTGTAGTGCAAATTACCTTGCATTGCCTCCGGATACTTGTCTTGTTTTCTATCTAGTTCTAGGATTTAGGTTCTAGTTTCTTGAACGACTTGACAATTATTGGTTGGTGAGCTTGGTTCTAAAGTGCAATCAAGGAAGACAAGAAAAGTGAGGTAATTCTAAACACTTGAGTGAATTTCAATTATTACTAATCTTGTTTCTTTGAGTTTGTTTGTTTGTTAACATGGCTGGAAAAGGAGAAGAGACTAGCAAAGAAGGAGCTATGGCCGAAAGCTTGGCTAGGCTTAATGAGACTTTGGCAGCAATGCTTGGTCTAATGGAGATGATGGATACTAGATTGTAAGAGAATGCAGCACGACAAGCACAACAAATTCAACAAGTGCAACAAGGGCAGCCAGCAGCACATCCAAATCCCATAACGCGAGCTAGAAGAGTGCTTAGGAGAGAAGGGCAAGGAAATCTTGAAGCCCTAGAAGCAGCCGAAAGGGTAGAAGATGAAGATGAAGGTGGAAATCAACCTACCACTGATGGTGACCTTACTTCCATCAAGATGAAGATTCCTTCCTTTGAAGGGAAGAATAATGCAGAAGAGTTCATAGAATGGGAGAGGAAAGTTGAGCAGATTTTCGAATGCCATAACTACACCATAGAGAAGAAATCAGTTTTGGCAGCCGTAGAGTTCAAGGGGTATGCTACCTTTTGGTGGGATCAATTGAAAGCTAATAGAAGAGGGAAAGGTATGAGGCCTATTCCTGAATGGTCAACCTTGAAAGAACTAATGAGGAGCCAATTTGTACCATCTCACTACATTCGGGATTTGTACAATCGACTAGCAAGACTAGTTCAAGGTGGAAGAAGTGTGGAAGAGTACCACAAAGAGATGGAGATGATCATGGCTAGGGCAAATATTGATGAAGATGAAGACAAGAAGATGTCACGATTTCTTGGGGGATTGAATTTGAACATAGCCAATGAATTGGAGATGTATGAATTCAACACAATGGAAGAGTTAGTTCAAAAGGCCATGAAGATAGAGAGAAGATTGAAGAATAAAGCTATTTCGAAAACTGGCTACTCTAAAGCTAGTGGAAATTTTTCAAACTTCAAGGGTTCAAGTTCGAGTGGAGGTTCCTACAAAGGGGATTACAAGGGTTCTTTCCAAAAGAATTCTTCCTACAATCCTAATTTCAAGAAGCCGGATGATGGGGATGCAAAAACAGCCAAGGAAACACCTTCTAGACCTACTCCAAGTAGGGAAATTAAATGCTACAAGTGTTTGGGAAGTGGACACATTGATTCTCAATGTCCGAATAAGAGGGTGATGATTGCTACCCATGAAGGGGAAATTGAATCAGAATCTGAACATGAAGAAGAAGAGGAGGCCGAATGTGGTGATAGGGCCGAATATGATGAAGAGGCTTGGGAGAATCAAGTCTTAAATGCTGAACATGGAGAGATGCTTGTTACTAGAAGAGCCTTGAATATTCAAGTCAAGGAAGAAGGCTTGGATCAAAGGGAGAATCTTTTCCACTCTAGGTGTTTGGTAAATGGTAAGGTTTGTACACTTATCATTGATGGTGGAAGTTGTACCAATGCTGCTAGTACTACAATGGTGGATAAATTGGGGTAAACTTGTTTTAAACATCCCAATCCTTACAAGTTGCAATGGTTCAATGACGCTGGGGAAGTAAAAGTGTTGAAGCAAGTCAAGGTAACATTCTCCATTGGGTGATATAAAGATGAGGTTTTGTGTGATGTAGTGCCAATGCAAGTTGGACATTTGCTATTAGGAAGACCATGGCAGCATGATAGAAGGGCACAACATGATGGCTTTTGTAATAAGTATACCTTTACTTATGAAGGAAAGAAGGTTTTTCTAGCACCATTATCACCTCAAGAGGTGTATGAAGATCAGAAGAGGATGCTAGAGAGGGAGAAAGAAGTTTCGGCTAACATGAACCAAGGGGGATCAAATTTGGCCAATGATGTTTCTTCAACACCCAAGGGTAATTCTAATGGTAGGGAGAGAGAAAATAATAAAGTGAGTGAGTGCAGAACAGGAAAAGAGGCCGAGAGTCAAAAGAAAGTAAGCAAACAAATAAATGGCCCATTGGTGAGAGAAAATAAACAAAGAGAAAAAGCAAAACATACTTTTTATGCAAGAGCAAGAGAGATAGATGTAGGGCAGCCTGTACTCATTATTATGTATAAAGAATTGTTACTTGCTAACAGTGAAGAATCTCTTGATTCTTTACCTTCTAGTTTTATGTCTTTGTTGCAGGATTTTAAGGATGTGTTTCCTGAAGACCTTCCTAGTTGTTTGCCGCCATTAAGAGGGATTGAACATCAAATTGATTTCATACCCGGTTCCACAATTCCAAACTGGCCAGCATATAGGAGCAATCCTATGGAGACAAAAGAGATGCAAAGACAAGTTGAAGAGCTTTTGGAGAAAGGCTTGGTTCGCTAGAGCCTTAGTCCTTGTGCCGTTCCAGTCTTATTAGTACCCAAGAAAGATGGTTCTTGGAGGATGTGTGTTGATTGTAGGGCTGTGAACAAGATTACTGTGAAGTATAGACATCCCATTCCTAGACTTGATGACATGTTGGACGAATTGCATGGGGCAAAATATTTCACAAAGATTGATCTTATGAGTGGTTATCATCAAATTCACATGAACCCGGGAGATGAATGGATGACTGCCTTCAAAATGAAATATGGTTTGTATGAATGGTTAGTTATGCCTTTTGGTTTATCTAATGCACCTAGTACTTTCATGAGATTAATGAACCATGTTTTGAGAGCTTATTTAGGTAAGTTGGTGGTAGTTTACTTTGATGATATTCTGATTTATAGCAAAACTGAGGAAGAACATGTTGAACATGTTAGGAAAGTGCTTGAAATCCTTAGGGAGCAAAACCTTTATGCTAAGCTTAAGAAGTGTTCTTTTTGTCTAGATAGGGTTGTTTTCTTGGTTTTGTTGTAAGTATGCAAGGAATTGAAGTTGATCAAGAGAAGGTGAAAGCTATCCATGAGTGGCTGAATCCTTCAAGTGTGACAGAAGTGAGGAGTTTTCACGGATTGGCAAGCTTCTATTGGAGATTTGTCCCTAATTTCTCTACATTGGCAGCCCCCTTAACTAGCATAATCAAGAAAGAAGTGGGATTCGTTTGGGGCAAGGAGCAACAAGAAGCATTTGATGCTTTGAAAGAGAAGCTTTCTACTACACTCGTTTTAGCTTTATCTAACTTTGATTCTACTTTTGAAATTGAATGTGATGCTTCTGCTGTAGGTATTGGAGCTGTTTTGATGCAAGAGAAGAAGCCCATTGCATACTTTAGTGAAAAGCTTAATGGAGCAAAGCTGAATTATTCAACTTATGACAAGGAGCTATATGCTTTGGTGAGAGCATTGGAAGTATGGGAGCATTATTTACTGCCCAAGGAATTCGTGATCCATTCAGACCATGAATCATTGAAGCATTTGAGAGGGCAAGGCAAGTTGAATAAAAGACATGCAAAATGGGTTATGAAGATTGAGAAGTTTCCTTATGTGATCAAATACAAGCAAGGTAAAGACAATGTAGTGACAGATGCACTTTCAAGGAGGTACGCTTTACTTAATGTTTTGAGTACTTAATTGCTTGGATTTGAATGTATAAAGGACTTATATGTTGGTGATTCTGATTTCGGAAATGTTTATGTTGCTTGTGAGCATGGTGCTTTTAATTCTTTCTATTTGTTTAAGGGTTCGAAATTATGCATGCCTAGATGTACTATGAGAGATTTGCTAGTATTAGAATCACATTGTGGGGGTTTGATGGGGCATTTTGGAGTTGATAAGACTTTAGACATGCTGAATGAACACTTTTATTGGCCGAATATGAAAAGGGATGTAATTCAGATTTGTAAGGCTTGTTTGACTTGCAGGCAAGCTAAGTCTAAGTCTATGCCTCATGGTTTTTATATGCCATTACCCGTTCCTAGTTCTCCTTGGATGGACATTAGTATGGACTTTGTTTTAGGATTACCAAGGACTAAGAGGGGGAGAGATAGCATATTTGTGGTTGTTGATAGGTTTAGTAAGACGGCACACTTTATCCCATGTCATAAGAGTGATGATGCTAGTTTAGTGGCCGAACTCTTCTTTAGGGAGGTGGTTCTAATTCATGGGATACCAAAATCCATAGTTTCTGATAGAGACACCAAGTTTTTGTCTCACTTTTGGCGTGTGCTTTGGGGAAAGTTAGGTACCAAGTTGTTATTTTCCACCACTTGTCATCCTCAAACGGATGGACAAACAGAAGTAGTAAACAGAACTTTAGGTACCATGTTGAGGGCTTTAGTGGGTAAGAATTTGAGTTCTTGGGAAGATTGTTTGCCATTTATTTAGTTTGCTTATAATCGTGCTATTCATTCTTCTACAGGATATTCACCTTTTGAGCTTGTTTATGGTTTTAACCCACTAACAGTTTTGGATCTTGTTTCTTCACCTTCTCATGAGCTTATTAGTTTAGATGGTGAGAAGAAAGCTAAATTGGTGAAAGAGATGCATGAGAAAGTAAGGGCGAATATTGAGAAAAGGAACAAGAGATATGCTGATTCTGCAAATAGAGGGAGACGTGAGATTAAGTTTTAAGTAGGAGATTGGGTTTGGGTGCATTTTTGAAAAGAGAGGTTTCCTAACCAAAGGAAGAACAAGTTGCAAGCAAGGGGAGATGGCCCATTCCAAGTGCTGGAGAAGATTAATGACAATGCCTACAAGATCAACTTACCAGGTACATATAATGTTAGTGCTACTTTCAATGTAAGTGATCTTTCTCCTTTTGATGATGCAGATTTGAGGACAAATCTTTTTGAAGAGGGGGAGAATGATGCAAGAAAGGATCCCTTGAAGTTTAGCAAGTGGACCAATCACTAGGAGCAAGGCAAAGAGATATCAAGCTAGTATGGCTTTGCATATTCAAGAAGAGATTTCCAAAGAGCTTTAAGAATTATCATTCAAGAAGATGGAGATAGAGCTTGAAGAAGGCACACCAAAGCTAATTATGATGCTTAGTGTGGAAGCTAAAGGCTAGCTAAAGAAAGGTCCAACGTGCAAGAAAGGTCAAGCCTTGGGAAGTAATTTAAGGCCCATGGACAGCCCAAATAGTGTGGGGCATTTCGAATTCTTCTACAAGTTCTTCTTGTGAATTTTCGTGTGAGAGAGATTATAGTGGATTCTTTAATTCTTTCTTCACATCAAGAATTAGGTTTACTTATCAACAAGAGTTCTGGCATTTTCCTTCTTCTTACCAACTAAATCCTTCAATCATAGTGAGTTCGCGTCTCTTTATAGGCGTTGGGTTCCTTAGGAGGTGATTATCAAGTTTCAAGGAGTTCTCTACCATTGTTATACGTTGGGTTTGCTGCCATCGTTGCTAAGGGTCTGCGTCACAACCTCCAAAGAATAAAGGTTAGATTTCATATTTCTTTGAATTGATCAGAGATCCAAGATGTCAAAACAAACTAGTTCCTAAATCCCAGATTCGAAACACTCCATAAGAAAGTTGATCAAACTACTTGAATGTTTCTTAAACATGTATTCAAGCAAGAACACAAAGATAAAAGCAAATCAGCTTTAGGTTATTAATTCGTCCCAAAAAAAAATCTCCACCCTAATTCGTCCAAGGCATATTTATAGCCTTTTCATAACATAAAATCCTAACCCAATAAGGAAATACTTAATTAAATAAGGCTCAGTCTTAAACATATAGGACCACCCATTAAAAACATAACATGGTCCCACCATAACTAAATAACACATGTTTAAAATAACTAAATAATAAAACAGGGCTAAACAACTAAAACAAGCCTCATTCGTGAATTTCAACTTGTAGCAAGTTGTAATTGACTTCCTTTGGTCTTGTCTCCAAGCTTGTAATTCCTTGCAAACCATAGTTAGCCAAATTCACCAAATCTTGCAAATGGCAAATTAGTGCTGGCTGAATCTTTTTGGCTCGCTATCTAGTTATAGGAACTTGTGGCAGAATAATTGGATTGATGATCTCCTCAACTTGTTCCTCACATCCTAACTCTTGCTCATCCTTGCGGTGTGCTGGTTGTTCTACAACATTTTGGGATATTACAATACAGTTCTGATGTGAGCCTGCCTTGTTGGGATTTAATTCCTAAGGAAGCTCAAGCTACGGATCGTCTCCAAAACATAAGAACACCAACCAGCACCTTCAACCCAACACCAACTTGTGATGTAAAACTGAAGCTATATGGCTGGAAACCAAAGATTCAAGACCCAGCCCCAACTTGTGAAGGAAAAACCTTGAATATAAGTTAAGACCTAGCAAACTTGGTTATTTTTGCAAGGAATTCGTGCAAGTTCTAACCAGAACTCAAAAGAAGGCTAAAAACCTCTCAAAGCTCTCAAAAATGGAGAGAAAACTCAGAATATTCATTAAGTTCAAAGTCTTCCATTACATTTGTTTTTAAAGACTTAAAGAAACCATAAAACAAGTGAAATGATGGAAAAATACAAATATAATGATGTGGTTACATAAAACAAATTGGGCAGCCATATAGCTTGTCTCCCACTAGCTTTTAAAAGGCATGGGCAGCCATATAGCTTGTCTCCCACTAGCTTTTAAAAGGCATATTTGACTCCCAATGTGAGTTTCAGCCACTCTTAATATATGGGCATCCAATGGTACGTGAATGGTATGTATTTAGCTCCCAAAGGTATAATGATGGATGCCAATATGTATTCTAACTCCTTTGGGTCAATTGGCCTCTTGGGTAGATTGCAATTTGGACACGTGCAACCAAACAGCTTCTTTGCTCTTATTTTCTTCAAGTCTTAACGTTCCAATTGTATTGAGAACATATAGATGTTTGGAATCTAATCCTTGAAGTTTTCTTACCATTGATCGAGTAACAGGTCCTTGGTGTTGTATGCTAGCAATCAGATCCTCATCATCCTCTCCCTCTTCAAAATAATTCATCCTCGAATCTTCATCATCTGCATAGTAAGGAGCAAGATCAGAAACGTTAAAAGTTGCACTTACACAATACTCACCTGGTAGATTAATCTTGTAGGCATTATCATTAATCCTTTCGAGTACTTCAAATGGTCCATCACTTCTCGGCTGCAATTTTGATTTCCTTTGTGTAGGAAACCTTTCTTTTCGCAAATGAACCCATACCAAATCACCAGGCTGGAACACCATCTTTTTCTTTCCTTTGTTTACTTTGGTTGCTCTATTCTCATTAATCTTCTCCATTTGTTGCTTGGCCCTTTGATGCATTTGCTTCACCAATTCAGCTTTCTTTTTACCATCAAAACTAGTAAGCTCATTAGTAGGAAGAGGCAACAAATCTAATGGAGTAAGTGGATTAAAACCATAGACAAGCTCAAAGGGTGAAAATCCAGTGGATGAATGCATTGATCTATTATATGCAAATTCAATAAATGGTATGCATTCCTCCCATGTCTTCAAATTTTGTTTAATCATGGTACGAAGAAGGGTGCCCACAGTCCTATTAACAACTTCCGTCTGCCCATCTGTTTGAGGATGGCATGTAGTAGAGAAATAAAGCTTTGTACCTAACTTTCCCCATAGGACTTTCAAAAAATGACTCAAAAATTTTACATCTCGATCACTTACTATGGTCCTAGAAATACCATGCAATCTCACTACTTCTCTAAAGAACAAATCAGATATATGGCATGCATCATCAGTTTTATGACATGGAATAAAATGTGCCATTTTAGAAAATCTATCAACCACAACAAATAAACTATCATGACCCTTTTTTGTCCTAGGTAGACCCAAGATAAAGTCCATAGATAAGTCTACCCAAGGTTCACTAGGTACACTTAAAGTCATATACAAACCATGTGGTCTTACTTTGGACTTTGCTTTCATACATGTCACGCATTTAGCACAAAATTTCTCTACATCTTTCCTCATATGTGGCCAATAAAAATGTTCATTCAGAATTTCTAATGTTTTAGCCACCCCAAAATGTCCCATTAAACCTCCCCCATGTGACTCTCTTACAAGCAATCCTCTTATAGAGCTATTTGGAACACAAAGTCGTTTCTCTCTAAATAAGAAACCATCATGCCTATAAAATTTTTCAAAGGCAGCATTTTCACAAGAGGCATATATTTGTGCAAATTCAGAGTCATGCTTATACAATTCTTTCATATGCTCAAATCCTAGATAAGGCATACCTCCTAGATAAGGCATCAACAACAACATTTTATTTAGATTGCTTATATTGAATCACATATGGAAGTCTAGCATCAAGCATAGAGATTAGGGCATACCTCCTAGATAAGGCATCAACAACAACATTTTATTTTCCTTGCTTATATTGAATCACATATGGAAACGCTTCAATAAATTCACTCCATTTGGCATGGCGTTTGTTCAGCTTGCTTTGTCCTTTGAAGTATTTTAGTGATTCATGATCACTATGAATAACAAACTCCTTTGGCCAAAGATAATGTTGCCACGTCTCCAACGCCCTAACTAATGCATACATCTCTTTGTCATAAGTAGAGTAATTCAAAGGAGCTCCACTTAGCTTCTCACTAAAGTATGCAATTGGTCTTCTTTCCTGCATCAAAACAGCACCTATACCCACTCCGGAAGCATCACATTCAACTTCAAAAGTCTTAGAAAAATTGGGTAATGCAAGTAATGGTGCAGAACATAATTTTTCTTTCAGTAATCTAAATGCATGCTCCTGTTCCTCATTCCATCTAAACCCTACATTTTTCTTCACTATTTCATTCAATGGGGCTGCAATTGTGCTAAAATCTCTAACAAACCTCCTATAAAAACTAGCAAGACCATGAAAACTCCTAACATCAGTCACGGATTTTGGTGTAGGCCATTCTTTGATGGCTTTTACCTTATCCTCATCAACCTCAATTCCTTTCCCACTCACTACAAATCCTAAGAAAATGACTTTTTTTCATGCAGAATGTACATTTCTTTAAATTTGCATACAATTTCTCTTTCCTAAGAACTTCAAGCACACATCTTAAATGCATTAAATGATCATTTAAACTTTGACTATACACTAAAATATCATCAAAATACACAACAACAAACTTTCCAAGAAAAGCACGCAAGACATGATTCATTAATCTCATGAAAGTACTAGGTGCATTGCTTAGTCCAAAAGGCATGACTAACCATTCATACAAACCATATTGAGTCTTAAAAGTTGTTTTCCATTCATCTCCTAATCTCATTCTTATTTGATGATAACCACTTTTAAGATCAATTTTTGAAAATATACATGCACCATGCAATTCATCAAGCATATCATCAAGTCTAGGGATTGGATGTCTATACTTTACAGTGATTTTGTTGACGGCGCGACAATCCACACACATTCACATTGATCCATCCTTTTTGGGTACCAAAAGTACCGGTACAGCGCATGGACTCATGCTCTCTCTGACATGACCCTTTGCAAGTAATTCTTCCACCTTTTTTTGTAACTCTTTGGCCTCTTGAGGATTGGTTCTATATGCTGGCCGATTCGAAATTACAGCTCCAGGAACAAAATCAATTTGATGTTCTATTCCTCTGATAGGTGGTAGTCCGCTAGATACTTCATCGGGAAAGACATCTTTAAATTCCTGCAACAAAGTCAATGCAACACTAGGAATAGGAGGATCAAGGTCAGTTACATTAAGAAAAGCTCCCTTACATAGTAAGAGTAGCATCACATTATTTGAAGAATAGGCTTGCCTCACATCTTTTCCCCTAGCAACTAAACTTACTTTCTTCTCACAACTATCATTTTTATTGTAGATTTTTTTCTTTTTCTCATTTTCTTTTTCTTTCTCTTTTTTTATTCTTTGTTTTTCCTCTTGCTCTTTTCTTTCTCTCACTCTCTTTTTAGATTCTTTTTGCATTTTCTCTTCCATGGCAGCTTGTATTCGTTTTTGGTCTTCAAAAGCCTCCATCAGTGTCAAAGGTGCAAGCGTCAACTTTCGACCTTCAAAATCAAAAGAGTACCTATTTTTGAATCCATCATGTACAGCCCTTCTATCATATTGCCATGGCCTCCCAAGCAGAATATGACTAGCATGCATAGGAACAACATCACATAACACTTCATCCTTATACCTCCCAATGGAAAATGTTAGCAGCACTTGCTTAGTCACCCTAACTTCACCACAATCATTAAACCATTGCAACCTATATGGCTTAGGATGTTTTGTAGTAGGGAAATCAAGTTTTTCCACTAGTAGAGTACTAGCCACATTCACGCAACTTCCACTGTCTATTATCATGCTACAAACTCTATCTTTAACTAGACACCTAGTATGAAAGATATTTTCTCTTTATATCTCATCACCATCATCTGCCTTTACTTGGGTATTTAAAGCATGCATAACAACTAGAACGTTGCCATGTACAACATGCTCTACATCACTATCATCACCCATAGGTTGAATGTCATCACTTGAATCATCATTAACAGCCTCATCATCTTCAGATTCTATCTCTCCACTTGGCCTCATCATCATTGCCCTTTTATTTGGACATTATGCAGCATAATGTCCCTTGCCTAAGCATCTAAAACATTGGATGTCTCTAGTTCTTCCATTGGAGTTCATTGGTGCCTTACCCTTATCAATCACAATGGGTTTTTCTCCAGCCTTGTTTCCCTCTTTCTTCTCCTTTGAAACAAATTTACTCTCACTAGATTCCCCTTTCTTCCAATTTGGCTTCCATGGAACATTGTTGGTAGAATTCATTCCCATACTCAATCTGGTTGTTTTCTTCTTCTTGAGTTGTTTTTCTACCTTGATTGCCATATTTAACATATCACCAAGCTCCACATAATGATGCAGCTCCACTATGTCGGCAATTTCATCTTTCAGCCCATGTAGGAACCGTGCCATAGTTGCTTCCCTTTCTTCTTCTATATTAGCTCGTATCATAGCCATTTCCATTTCTTGAAAATATTCTCCCACACTTTTATTACCCTGCACCAGCCCTTGTAATCTTTGATGCAACTCTCTATAGTAGTGTTGTGGAACAAATCGATCTCTCATGACCTGTTTCAACTCATCCCAAGTCTGCACTCCTCTCATGCCATTTCTTCTTCGTTTAGTGAGTAATTGATCCCACCAAACTAATGCATAATCAGTAAACTCTACCACAGCAAGTGTCACCTTCTTTTGCTCACTATAGTTGTGGCAATCAAAGATGAGTTCGGTCTTTCTCTCTCATTCCAAATATGCTTCTGGATTTGGTTTGCCTTGGAATGATGGAATTTTCATTTTAATTCCATTAACGTTGCTGTCTACTCTCCCTCTCCCTCTTGCATTTTCCATAGTTTCTTGCCTAATATTTCTGCCACCACCTCTACCACCCATATTACCTCTCATATATCTTAGTCTAATAACATCATCAAGTGCAACAGATTGCTACCCATCATCATCATCAAGATTATCTTCATCTACATCTTCCAAGTCATTGAAAACTGGCAAATCATTTAGTCTAGCGCGCCTACCTCTATTCTGCCCCCTATTTGTGTTTTGCTCCCTATGAAAATTATCTCGTTCATCCCTTCCTAAATTCCTTTTATTTGTAGAGCTTGCTTACTGCAATTCTTCAATTTGCTTTGAGTGTTTTTCCATCTGTTCTCTAATATCAACAAACAACACATTCATCCTTTGAAATTGAGATTGCAATGCCTTAAGAACATAAGAAGCTTCTGGCTCCTCTTGGGGCTGGTTTCTCTCTCGATCACTATCTCGTTTTGTTGACATACTGATTGCTGCAAAACAAATGTTAGAAATATTCTCTCACACACTCCCTCACGTGTTTCACTCTAGTCTGGTAACACTCAATCTGTGTTTCACTCAAACTTTGGCTTTTACCCTCTAACAATCTCACCACTCTATGCCTTTTTTCACTCACTTCAACCCCTTCCAAGTTCTAGCAAGAACTTAATATTTCCTCAACCAAATAACTAAATTGCAAGGTTTAAAACACATTCAAGAATGGAACAAGAGTAAAACAAGCTGGAAAAAAAACAGAATATCTGATATTTGAAACCTAAGGACGAAAGACACTAAAATTTTAGACAAACATTACTAAAGGGAAGAATTTTGACAAAACTGGATTTAGGACAATATATTGAGACAAAATGGAAGAAGAAAAATGAATTTTTAGGTCTCTTATGAAATGTTTATGTTCTAGACCCAAAAATGGCTAACTAGCGGTAATATATGGACAACTAAGCAAACGAATGAATTTTGACATGAAATTTAATATGTAGGCTTAGCTGAATATCTAAAACATGCCTGTAAAATTTGAAAGGATTTGGACATGTTTACATACACGTTCACTTTTGGACACAAAACTAGCTAAATTGGCTGCAATATATGGATAACTAGGCAAATGGAGGAATTTTGACTTAAAATTTGATTTCCAAGCTAAGTTTAGCATCTGAAACAAGCATATAAAATTTGAGAAGATTTGGTTATGTGCAAACCCAACTTCAGTTTCTAACCCACTAGCAAATTTGAGAGATTAGTTGTTGTTTTCTCTTTTTTTTTCTTTTCTTTTTTGTTCTTTCTTTCTTTTTTTTTTAAAATTAATCCAACAACAACATTAAGGAAGAAGGACTCAAAGAAACAAGAAAGCATACAGCTTGTAGAAATTAAACTAATGGCAGAAAATGACTCAAAGGAAGACAATATTTTTTTTTTGACATAAACAAGAAGGAATGATGCTAAAAACCTGATTTGGAGAGCCTAAGCTCTAATACCAAATGATGTGAGCCTGCCTTGCTGGGATTTAATTCCTAAGGAAGGTCAAGCTATGGATCATCTCCAAAACATAAGAACACCAACCAGCACCTTCAACCCAACACCAACTTGTGATGTAAAACTGAAGCTATATGGCTGGAAACCAAAGATTCAAGACCCAACCCCAACTTGTGAAGGAAAAAACTTGAATATTAAGACCTAGCAAACTTGGTTATTTTTGCAAGGAATTCGTGCTAGTTCTAACCAGAACTCAAAAGAAGGCTAAAAACCTCTCAAAGCTCTCAAAAATGGAGAGAAAACTCAAAATATTCATTAAGTTCAAAGTCTACCATTACATCTGTTTTTAAAGACTTAAAGAAACCATAAAACAAGTGAAATGATGGAAAAATAAAAATATAATGATGTGGTTACATAAAACAAATTGGGCAGCCATATAGCTTGTCTCCCACTAGCTTTTAAAAGGCATGGGCAGCCATATAGCTTGTTTCCCACTAGCTTTTAAAAGGCATCTTTGACTCCCAATGTGAGTTTCAGCCACTCTAAATATATGGGCATCCAATGGTACGTGAATGGTATGTATTTAGCTCCCAAAGGTATAATGATGGATGCCAATATATATTCTAACTCCTTTGGGTCAATTGGCCTCTTGGGTAGATTGCAATTTGGACACATGCAACCAAACAGCTTCTTTGCTCTTATTTTCTTCAAGTCTTAACGTTCCAATTGTATTGAGAACATATAGATGTTTGGAAACTAATCCTTGAAGTTTTCTTGCCATTGATCGAGTAACAGGTCCTTGGTGTTGTATGCTAGCAATCAGATCCTCATCAAGTTCCAACAAGGAAGTTAATAGTGTGAGGATTTTTCAATAGTGTCACATCAACTCAAATCTGAAAATGCCCTTCATTTAACCCATGTCCCTTATAAGACTCCATTTCAAGCCTATTAAAGACTTGTTTATCTCTCATGGTAGATAAAGTCTATTAGTGGAGATTATTTGAATAAGCATGCATATGAGATAGATAATATTTAAACTCAGTGAGACCTTTGGCTGAGTAATGCATATGTGCCTATCTAAAGTGTAATAGTTCTTACTCAAATAGAATTACTTCCCGCATTTAGTACTGTAACTAGGGCTATCTTGTTATAGATATGATAATTTGGAAAGTCAAGTCTTGAGATACAATGACACTGATTTGACAAAATCAAAAATATGATTTTAAGATTTTTTAAAAATATATATTTTTATCATACAAAGCCTTCAAGTTTATGGAAGCATGTTGCATTGTCGAACCTTAAAGGACATATTAGGCAAAAGAGGGCTTAAAGCCATAGATGTGCAGTCTTTTACTGTTCTAATGCAAGATATGAACGAGCATCTAAAATGAATTAATGGGAGCACTTCAGCTAATTACCTCAGTCTGTGAGTCAATGGAACTACTATAAGTATTATTCATGCATATCATTCATACATGAGTATATCACATTGCATTTTATTGTCTTGTATTGCCCATTCTTTGTCAAAATGAATAGCAAAACACTACGAAGCAAATATTGAGAAGCAAATATAGAATTAGGGTGGATGGAAGGGCCATTGCAACCCCCCATCCTATATCAGATTTGGTGAAGTATCCTGATGGCACAATCCCCAGCTTATATCGAATTTGTTGAAGTATCTTGATGGCATAACCCCTAAGCCTATATCAGATTTGGTGAAGTATCCTGACGGTATAACCCCCAGCCTATATCGGATTTGGTGAAGTATCCTGAATGCACAATCTCTAGCCTATATTGGATTTAGTGGGGCCTATATCGGATTTGGTGAAGTGTCCTGAAGGCACAATCTCCAACCTATATCGGATTTGGTGAAGTATCCTGACAGTATGATCCCCAGCTTATTTCAAATTTGTTGAAGTATCCTAACGAAACAATTTTATGAAAGTTTAGTTACAGGTCCAAATGGCCAAATCAAATCCAGTCTCGGGTCCAAGTACTCAAATTAAATTCAGTCTCGTGTCCAAGTACCCAAATCCAATCCAGTCTCGAGTCTAAGTATCCAAATCAAATCTAGTCTCGGGTCCAAGTACCCAAATCAAATCCATTCTTAGGTCCCAATACCTAAATCAAATCCAATCTCGGGTCTAAGTATCCAAATCAAATTCAATCAAATACAGGCTTAAAATTTAAATAGAAGGACTTAATAGTGAGGAGCAATTATTATTAAACCCTAGCATCAATTAATAAAAGAGAGGCAGCAACAATTATAGAAAAGCATAATCAACACATAAGAGAACAAGCACATGTTAATTGTCCCGACAATTGTTTCTCCCAACCAATATTAACGTTAGCTCAGGCACTAGATTAGTAAGCTTGGATCAACATATTATTATTTATGGAGCCTTCAACACAAGTTTTGTTTTTTATATCTCACTTGTTTAAAGTTACAGTAATCAGTTTAATTATTAATACATTCAATGACTTGCAATTTATTAAATCTCCAGTAGCAATTTTTTAAGCATTAAACCCTAATTTTGATGATGATTTTACATAAACCCTAATAATATGATTTAATTTAACTTATTTTGATTCAAAACCCTAAAACCATAATTATATCCCAAAAACCTTAATTTTTACTATAAAACCCTAGTTTAGGAAAAACTCTAATTCCCCAACAAAACTATATCATGTAAACAGTCGTTCGTGACCCCTTGTCAATGGGATCAATATTTATTTATAGATTGTAATTTGAGAATCACCTTAATTTATTTTTATTAAACTCTAATTTATTATTATTGTGATGATTAAACTACATTTTTTTTATTATTTTGTTTTACTATGAATGGTGAATTGTGTTAATTTTATTATTAAGATTTTAAGGATGTAAAAGGCTTGTTTCCACTCGTGGGTGCCTTATTCATTTAATTTATTTATTTTATGTAGTTTAATTTATTTAAAGACTTTGGGACAATTATAAGAGACACATTTTCACCTTTTGATGGGTGTTCTATTTTATTATTTTCTTTGTGGACAATTTGGACATTTGTATGGGCATGTTTCCATCTTTGTATGGGTGCCCATTTTATTTAATTTGGTTGATTTCTAATATAGTATTCTTTATTTTTATAAATGCATGTAATATGGATAATGTCATAATAATCAAGAATTCAATAATATTTAGACCTGAAAAGGAGGCCGATTTCAATGAACCGAGCATTATAAGGGTGTTGGGCTATTTCTCATCTTCTCCATGCGTACCCAACTTTTCGAACCCAATAAGGGTTTGCGGATTCCTTAGGAATCGAGTCATCCAACCCTTTCTTTTTTCCAGCCCACATGGGTGGTGATTCCATTTTCTCTAGGTTTAGGGTCGTGTTCTCTAAGGCCCTGAGCCTAACAGTACCAAAGTCACAAGAACCATTCCACATGGGAGTGGAGGCAAAAATCCCCACTCACACTCGGGTCCAAAACCCAATCTAATCTCGGGTCTAAAACCCAACCAGTCTCGGGTCTAGAACCCAATCCAATCTCGGGTCTAGAACCTAATCTAGTATCATATCTAGAACCTAAAATATAGTCTCAGGTTTGGAGCCCAAATCTAGTCTCAAGTCCAGAACTCAAATTTAGTCTCAGGTTCAGAACCTAAATCCAGTCTCAGGTCCATAACCCAAAACAATTATAGGGTCCAGAACCCATCCTTATCCAAGATCAGCTCAAAGTCGTGTTACTTTTAACCCTCTAAATGAATTCAAAATCATTCAAACAGGAGGCAAAACTGTAGACCCTTAACTTTGGCCCTAAAGCTAGTTTGATCTCGATTAATAGAGGCCAAGTCAAGTTTGGTCCATTCTTAATGGCTTGAACCTAGTTTAAAGCTTTTAATTAGATTGGTCCAATTTTTTAAGGCTTAAAATAAGCCAATTCAACCTTTAAAGCCCTAAAATGGTTCGATCCAAAATTTGATTAGGCTTGGTTTAGCTTAATTGGATATGGGCCATGCAGTGTCAAATTAGACCTACCCAATTCGATATGGACAGCATCTATATCGAATTGGACTCATCTAATTCGATATGGACACCATCCATATCGAATTGGATGTAATCCAATTTGATATGGTTAGTCCATACCGAATTAAACATAATTTATTTCGATATGGATAGGTTCCATGTCGAATCAAAATAAATTAATTTTAATTCAATATGGTTCTTGTTTTGCACTTAATATCGAGCCATACTTAATTTGGAAATTTGGATTAAGCTCAGATGAAGCTTGGTCTTTGCTATTTCTAACCTAATTATTCCTATAAAAGGGAGCTTAAACAATTAAGATGGGTAGCGACGATTATTAAAAAGACAGCTAAAATTATCAAGAGCAAGCAGTAGCAAACATGACAAAAATTGTCAAGATAACCTAGCAATCAATCAAAAACAATCAACAGACAGCATCGAGAAGGCAGTGGGCACTATCTTTATATTGCCTTACTCAACTAAAATCAAAGTAATCTAGGCAGGCAATAAGCTCAGTTTGAGATTTGATTTTGGTGGAGCCAAGAAACTGAGGTTTGCGTTCTGTGTTTAATTGATTTAAACTTATAGTGTCCATTATTATTACTTCATTCAATGAATTGCAATCATTAGTAGCAATTTATATTTTATGAACCAACATATGTCATGCAATATTTATCTAAATTAATATTCAGTGGCCCTAAGTTTATGAACATATTCACAATAGCCAAACCTTAATTTTGATGATGATTTTACTTAAACCCTAATAAACTAATTTAATTTAACCTATTTTGATTCAAAACTCTAAAACCATAATTTTATCCTAAAAGCCCTAATTGTCATCCTAAAATCATATTTTAACCCTAAAAACCCTAGTTTTATCACCAAAACCCTAATTATCATCCTAAAATTCTAAAATCATGTTTTAACCCTAAAAACTCTAACTTTATTTCCAAAACCTGAATTTTCATTTATAAACCCTAGTAATGTTTTCCAAAATCCTAATTTAGCATTCTAAACTTTAAGAGACCCTAATTCATATATTAAAACTATAGTTTTGCATATTTATTGTTCAATGTAATAGTAAAACCTAGATTTGATCATTTAATTTGTTAATATATACTTGTGATGGATGATTTACTTTTATTTTATTTATAATGAATGGTTGAATGCTTTTATTAGTTTATTTTAATTTTAAGGATGTAAGAGGTATGTTTCCACTTAGTGGGTATCTCATTGGTTAAATTCAATATAATTTAATTTATTTTGAGTTGTGGGATTAATGTAAAGGACATGTTTCCACCAAAGGGTGAGTGTCCTATTTTATTTAATTTTGGACATTGGACAATATTGTAAGGGCATGTTTCCATCTTGTATGGGTGCTCATTTTTATTTGTTTTTACTTTCTTTGCTTTAATACAATGAATGTTTATTTATTTTAAATTCCATGTAGTATGGATGATATTTTAATAAGTTAAGAATTTTATAATATTTAGACCTAAAAAGAAGGCCGGTTCCAATGAACGGGGAGCTATAGGGGTGTTGGGTCATTCTCATCTTCCCTATGTATACCCAACTTTCTGAACCCATTAGGGGATTGGGTATTCCTTAGGAATCGAGTCATCCATCCCTTTCTTTTTTCCAGGCCTGTCTAGGTGGCGGCTCCATTTTCTCTAGGTTTAGGCTCATGTTCTCTAAGGCCCTGAGCCTAACAGTGCCGAAATGGGGGTGAAAATTCCTGGTCACAATATGATAAATGTGAATTATATGAGAATAGCCCAAAGTGTTTGGGTAATATAGTCTTAATGCAAAGTGACATGCATTATTGAAAATGTAATGATATTGAATTAAAGCAATTGTACATAGTTATGGAAGAGAAAAATGAGTAAAAGAGACAATATGATAAGAAAACATACTGTGAAAATATGCATTATTTGTATGTTGCCTAATAGTTTATGTGTTGGTGGCATGCCTATGATTTGCCTTCAGGCTAGACACTGGGGGTCGATGTTACATGATTTACCTTCAAACTAGACATTGGGCGTCAACATTCTATTATATGTCTTTAGGTAAAATGTTGGGTGTCATTATTTTTTGCCTATAGGCTAAACACTGGATATCAAAATAGACCAAAACAATAACTCCGGAACTTGAATATTATATAAGGTCATTTGGGTCCAATGCATGTGAATGTGATATGTGATGATTTAGAATGAAGAATGTAAATGGACTAAAATGCTATTACATGTCGCATTGTAGAATTTAAAAGAAAAGCATTATGTATTGTCTATCTTCAATTTTTACCACTATCAAAGTATATACCACCAGGCTGTTAGCTTAGTGCGATTTATTTATCGCGCAGGTGACAGGGTTGAGACTAAGGACGCTGCTAGACCTGACCAGGTCTAGGGTTTGGAGATTCTACTAGATGACTTTAGTATTGCCACAGGACCGGAGCCACTTGCAAGCATGTATACACTTACTTCATGTATTTTGTTATATGTATGTACCTTATATTTGTATAACATGAAAATTTTATACTTATAGAGCTTTTGGACTAAATGTTGCAAACTTTTATACTTATATATATGTGAATATTTTGGAAGTGGTCGAAAAATTTTAAGCCATGGAGCTTTCTTGGAGAAATGATTGATTATATGTATATTGGGAGTGTATTTCTTTTGACAGGTTGAATTAATTAATTTTTGAGAATGTCTAAATTACAGACAAAACTCTAGCAAATTTTTCCTAGAGATTTTTCTTTAAAATAAGCAGTTTTGGTAATATTAGTTTAATGTGGACTTATATCTAGCTATTATAATGCATGTTAAGAATTAAAGTATTTTTCTTATAATTATGAAAATTTTAAAATGTCTGTAACTATGACACTCTGGTATTTTGTATACATATTTTACATATACAGACTGTATATATTATATGTATATAGGAAGGATATAAGGGTGTTACAACACTCCCTTCATTAACAATCACATCACAAACTTTGTCATCTACTAAGCACCTTGAATGGAATAAATTCTCTCTTTGGTTACACTCATCATATTGATCTTGTAAATTCAAAGCTCTCTTAGCTATAAGTGCTCGACCACTCTCTGTAGGAGTAAGATCCTCTCCGTAGGAGTAAGATCCTCTCCTTCATCGTCGTTATCTTCTTTTACCGAATCCTCCTTTTCCTCCCATTTCTTCTTATTACTAATTGAAAAATACTCACCATCTCGCTACATCATCCTCTTATTAGGGCACTCTCTCTTGTAAAGATCTACACCGCCACATTTAAAGCATTTAATTTTAGAAATGGATTTAGTCTTATCTTTGTCTTTACTAGTGCTAAAATCCTTAGAAACTTCGTTGAGCTCAATTTTAATTTGGATGAAGTTGCTTTTTCATCTTTTTCCACATAGGCTTGAAAGATGTCGATGTTAAAAATTGACTCGAATTACTCTTCCTCTTCAACTGCTTCTCCACTTTCAAAGCTAAGTGTAGTAACTCTTCAAGTTCCATGTATGGTTGTACTTACACCACATTGGCTATGTGTTTATTTAACCCATTTAAAAATCTAGTCATTGTAGCTTCTCCTACTTATTCTACATTAGATCTAATCATGCACACTTCCATCTCCTTATAGTATTCATGTATACTCTCGGAACCTTGAGTTAGTTTTTGAAGACAATTGTACAACTCTCTATAGTGGCTTGGCATAAACCTTCATGAAGATGATTGTACAACTCTCTATAGTAGCGGCTTGGTAGAAACCTTCTTCTCATAATAAACTTGAGGTCTCTCAATTCTTGATTGGCCTTTCCCTATTCCTCCTTCTTCTTTGCTTAGTGTCACCCCACCAAGTGATGGCATAATCTTCAAATGCAGCAACAACTAACTTCATCTTCTTGAACTCAATTTATTTATGGTAATCGAATACTAGCTTTATTTTCTTTTCCTAGTCCAAGTAAGCTTTAGGATCCATTCTCCCTTGGAATGAAGATATCTTCAATTTCACTCCTCTGCCTTGATTATTTTGTCTCCCTCTTGGCCTTACTTTCTCTTCCTCTTCATTTTCTCCAAATGACTCTTCTCCCTCCAAATTTTTCTCTACTTGTCCTCTTTTATTCACTTTTCTTCTAAGGTCATTAGGGTTGTGTTAGGTTAACCTCTAGCAACGGAAGCTTCTGCCCTTCCATTTGGTCTCTCATCTCTTTGAATTGTCAACTCAAATTTTGTAAAGTTTTAGCCAGGGCATCCATTCGATCAATCGGTGTAACATCCATAATTTTTAAAAATTAAATGAAATAATTTAAATAGAAAATGGAAGGATTTTAAGTGTAAAAGTAAAGTGCATATGTGATATATATAAAACATATACAAAAGTCAAAACTTTAAGAAGAAAAGTCAAAAGTCAAATGGCAAAATGGTAATTATACTTTGTAAAATTAAAATTATTTAAATAATTTAAAAATAAATTATTTTTGGTTGGAAGAGGTAATTTATGGTTTTTTTAAATAATTAATTAATTAAAAATATAATAAAATAATATATATATATATAGTCATATTTTTTTAAGTGGAAAGAAAGAGAAAATTAAAAATTTAAAACATCTTCTTCTTCTTCCTTAGGAGGTCGAACCTCCATTGTTGTCCAAGGGAGATTTCTTCATCTTCCAAGATTCATCAATTGAAGGAAATAACAAGATTTAAGTGAGATTTTGGTGATTTCCTCTTAAAATAGTAAGTTTCCAACTTAATTCTTTGGATTTCCAAGAAATTGTGAATATGTGGATTTTGAAATTTTATATTATCATGATTTAATGGTTTGAATGAGTTTGTATGAAGTTATTTTGATTATTTATTAACGATTTTTAAGTTGGATTGAAGAAATGATTATGTTTGAATGGGATTTGGAGAAAGAACATGATTTAGGGTTATGGAAAATTTGAATTTGTTAAATCATGTGTTTTAATTGTGCAAATTGATTCCTAATGTATTTTTTTGATACATAAACAAGGATTTTAAAGTCAAATAATTGATTTAACTAAGTTTGGTTAGAGTTTGGATAAGGTAGTGTTGAAATTAGAGTTTTGGAAGGGAATTTTCAAAGTATAATTGCTTGTTTCTTTTTAATATTTAAATCATGTCATTTAATGATACAAGTGATTGAAATAAGCTTGGATTAATAATTGGAATGAGTTGAAATGAAGAACCTTAATTGATGAAGGTTATGGCATTTTAGGGTTTCATTTAAAGAGTATGTGTTTATTTAATATAATATGTTTGTAATGATATAAATAAACTTATAAAGCCAATTTAAATGGATTAGCATGGTTTTCCAATGTTAAAATAAGGTTAGGCTAGATTTTGGGATATTTGTAGGAGTGATGTTTAATTAAGGTTTAATGTTGGAAATGCCTTAAAATGTAATATTAAATGATTTTATTTGATCACATTATGTAAAGGCATTAAGAGAAAGTGAATTGTCCAACCCTAGTGTTGAAGGCAAGTTGGAAGTGAAGGTTGATGGGAGATTTTTAGTTTGGATTTGAGTGCTATTTTAGGTAAGTACAAACTCTTGATAAATGAGATATAATTGTATTACATATGGCCTAACACATTTTGGATGAAAAATGTGTTAAGCTACTTGGTGGATTGAACATTCATGAATATTGAGTTATAACATGTGAATTGTTATATATGCATTATGAGAAGCCATTCGTAATGGCTAAATTGAATAAAATGTGATTTATGTGTATTATGTGAGAACGACCAAAAATATTTGGGTAATGTGATTTTAATGTGAAATGAGATATATTGTGATGAAATGATGAGATATGATGAATTAAAATGAATTGACATTGATGTGAATGATAAAAATGAGAAAATAAGGCAATGTGACGAGCAGAATGAGAAATTGAGACAATGTGATAAGAAAAATGAATTATGAAAAACATGTATTATTTGTGTGCCTGGTGTGTTATTCAATTTTCAGATTTCTGTGTTTGGCGACATGCCTATGAGGTTATCCTCATTATTTGCCTCCGAGGCTAGACGCTATGCGTCACTAATATATGATTTGCTGATGCAAGAAAGGATCCCTTGAAGCTAGCAAGTGGACCAATCACTAGGAGCAAGGCAAAGAGATATCAAGCTAGTATGGCTTTGCATATTCAAGAAGAGATTTCCAAAGAGCTTCAAGAATTATCATTCAAGAAGATGGAGATGGAGCTTGAAGAAGGCACACCAAAGCTAATTATGATGCTTAGTGTGGAAGCTAAAGGCTAGGTAAAGAAAGGTCCAACGTGCAAGAAAGGTCCATAGGGGTTTATATAAAGCCTTGGGAAGTAATTTAAGGCCCATGGATAGCCCAAATAGTGTGGGGCATTTCTTATGTTGAAGGGATTAGTTTGGTTGTTTCCATACTTTATATTTTCCTTATTGGATTAGGATTTTGTTTCCATACTTTATATTTTCCTTAGTGGATTAGGATTTTGTTTCCATACTTTATATTTTTCTTAGTGGATTAGGATTTTGTTTCCATACTTTATGTTTTCCTTATGCAATTAGGAA
This sequence comes from Garcia nutans, assembly GCA_947685225.1. NCBI lineage: Eukaryota > Viridiplantae > Streptophyta > Magnoliopsida > Malpighiales > Euphorbiaceae > Garcia > Garcia nutans. The sequence continues at coordinate 12,652,477 of CANTUV010000002.1, read as the reverse complement.
TGTTTTCCTTATGCAATTAGGAATGTTTTAGTTTTCCATATGCAATTAGGAATTTTGTAACCCTTATTTAAGGGCACTATTAGGCCGAATTTCAAACAACAACAATTAATAAAAAAATTTTGAATTCTTCTACAAGTCTTCTTGTGAATTTTTGTGTGAGAGAGATTAGAGTGGATTCTTTAATTCTTTCTTTGCATCAAGAATTAGGTTTACTTATCAACAAGAGTTGTGGCGTTTTCCTTCTTCTTACCAACTAAATCCTTCAATCATAGTGAGTTCGCGTCTCTTTATAGGCGTTGGGTTCCTTAGAAGGTGATTATCAAGTTTCAAGGAGTTCTCTACCATTGTTATACGTTGGGTTTGCTACCATCGTTGCTAAGGGTCCGCGTCATTTGGTATCAGAGCCTTGCTACAAGGTAATTTTTATCTACTTTATCTTTCTAGGGTTTGTTAATTTAGGTCTTTTAAATTTCTACGTTTTAGGGCTCTTAGAGAGTCTAGTCTTTAATTTTCGAAAAAGAGTCATATATCAATTCTGATCAAGGCCGAATTGAAGGAGGGTATTCTTAGGGTGAAAATGAAACCTAGGAAAGGATTCTTGGAGAATTTCGAAACCAAGAATTAGGGTTCTTGAAAGAAAGAAAAAGCTAGAGTTTGTGTTCAAGTTTAATTTCGATTTGGTCTTGAGTAAATCTGGGGTTGCGAATTAAGTCCAGATTTCGAAAAGTCCTTAGGAGTAAATTAAGTCCTGAATCAAGGGGATAGTGAGAGGAAGCAAAAAAAAAAAAAGAGTACAAAACCACCTCAACAAAAATTGTTTGATTTTCTTGCTATTTGGGTGCTAAGGATCAGATATAGGTGGGTGAGAAGTAATAAAATTTTTAGGCAAAAAATTTCACCTTTTGAGGGGCTTTTGGAATTCGAAAATCATACCTTAATATTCATGTTATTTGAGTGCTATAGGTGGGAATTAGAGTCTAGAAGCTAGCATTTTGGGTAGAATTGATTAGGTCCATAAAGCAGCTTGCCAAGTGAGGGTTGTTTTTGATTCATTATATCCAAATTTTTCTTGTTTATTGTCTTCATTGTTTCTGATTTCTTTATCTAGCTTTTAATTCCATTACATTGCTAAGTATCATTTGCTTGTGTCGATACTTGGTTTTATATCGTGTAGTGCAAATTACCTTGCATTGCCTCTAGATACTTATCTTGGTTTCTATCTAGTTCTAGGATTTAGGTTCTAGTTTCTTGAATGACTTGACAATTGTTGGTTAGTGAGCTTGGTTCTGAAGTGCAATCAAGGAAGACAAGAAAAGTGAGGTAATTCTAAACACTTGAGTGAATTTCGATTATTACTAATCTTGTTTCTTTGAGTTTGTTTGTTTGTTAACATGGCTGGAAAAGGAGAAGAGACTAGCAAAGAAGGAGCTATGGCCGAAAGCTTGGCTAGGCTTAATGAGACTTTGGCAGCAATGCTTGGTCGAATGGAGATGATGGATACTAGATTGCAAGAGAATGCAGCACGACAAGCACAACAAATTCAGCAAGTGCAACAAGGGCAGCCAATCGCACATCCAAATCCCATAATGTGAGCTAGAAGAGTGCTTAGGAGAGAAGGGCAAGGAAATCTTGAAGCCCTAGAAGCAGCCGAAAGGGTAGAAGATGAAGATGAAGGTGGAAATCAACCTACCACTGATGGTGACCTTACTTCCATCAAGATAAAGATTCCTTCCTTTGAAGGGAAGAACAATGCAGAAGAGTTCATAGAATGGGAGAGGAAAGTTGAGCAGATTTTCGAATGCCATAACTACACCGAAGAGAAGAAATCAGTTTTGGCAGCCGTAGAGTTCAAGGGGTATGCTACCTTTTGGTGGCATCAATTGAAAGCTAATAGAAGAGGGAAAGGTATGAGGCCTATTCCTGAATGGTCAACTTTGAAAGAACTAATGAGGAGCCGATTTGTACCATCTCACTACATTCGTGATTTGTACAATCGACTAGCAAGACTAGTTCAAGGTTGAAGAAGTGTGGAAGAGTACCACAAAGAGATGGAGATGATCATGGCTAGGGCAAATATTGATGAAGATGAGGACAAGAAGATGTCACGATTTCTTAGGGGATTGAATTTGAACATAGCCAATGAATTGGAGATGTAAGAATTCAACACAATGGAAGAGTTAGTTTAAAAGGCCATGAAGATAGAGAGAAGATTGAAGAATAAAGCTATTTTGAAAACTGGCTACTCTAAAGCTAGTGGAAATTTTTCAAACTTCAAGGGTTCAAGTTCGAGTGGAGGTTCCTAAAAAGGGGATTACAAGGGTTCTTTCCAAAAGAATTCCTCCTACAATCCTAATTTCAAGAAGCCGAATGATGGGGATGCAAAAACAGCCAAGGAAACACCTTCTAGACCTACTCTAAGTATGAAAATTAAATGCTTCAAGTGTTTGGGAAGTGGACACATTGCTTATCAATGTCCGAATAAGAGGGTGATGATTGCTACCCATGAAGGGGAAATTGAATCAAAATCTGAACATGAAGAAGAAGAGGAGGCCGAATGTGGTGATAGGGCCAAATATGATGAAGAGGCTTGGGAGAATCAAGTCTTGAATGCTGAACATGGAGAGATGCTTGTTACTAGAAGAGCCTTGAATATTCAAGTCAAGGAAGAAGGCATGGATCAAAGGGAGAATCTTTTCCACTCTAGGTGTTTGGTGAATGGTAAGGTTTGTACACTTATCATTGATGGTGGAAGTTGTACCAATGCTGCTAGTACTACAATGGTGGATAAATTGGGGTTAACTTGTTTTAAACATCCCAATCCTTACAAGTTGCAATGGTTCAATGACGCTGGGGAAGTAAAAGTGTTGAAGCAAGTCAAGGTATCATTCTCCATTGGGTGGTATAAAGATGAGGTTTTGTGTGATGTAGTGCCAATACAAGCTGGACATTTTCTATTAGGAAGACCATGGCAGCATGATAGAAGGGCACAACATGATGGCTTTTTTAATAAGTATACCTTTACTTATGAAGGAAAGAAGGTTGTTCTAGCACCATTATCACCTTAAGAGGTGTATGAAGATCAGAAGAGGATGCTAGAGAGGGAGAAAGAAGTTTCGGCCAACATGAACCAAGGGGATTCAAATTCGGCCAATGATGTTTCTTCAACACCCAAGGGTAATTCTAAGGGTAGGGAGAGAGAAAATAATAAAGTGAGTGAGTGTAGAAAGGGAAAAGAGGCCGAGAGTCAAAAGAAAGTAAGCAAACAAATAAATGGCCCATTGGTGAGAGAAAATAAGCAAGGAGAAAAAGCAAAACATACTTTTTATGCAAGAGCAAGAGAGATAGATGTAAGGCAGCCTGTACTCATTATTATGTATAAAGAATTATTACTTGCTGACAGTGAAGAATCTCTTGATTCTTTACCTTCTAGTTTTGTGTCTTTGTTGCAGGATTTTAAGGATGTGTTTCCTGAAGACCTTCCTAGTGGTTTGCCGCCAGTAAGAGGGATTGAACATCAAATTGATTTCATACCCGGTTCTACAATTCCAAACTGGCCAGCATATAGGAGCAATCCTATGGAGATAAAAGAGATGCAAAGACAAGTTGAAGAGCTTTTGGAGAAAGGCTTGGTTCGTGAGAGCCTTAGTCCTTGTGCCGTTCCAGTCTTATTAGTACCCAAGAAAGATGGTTCTTGGAGGATGTGTGTTGATTGTTGGGCTGTGAACAAGATTACTGTGAAGTATAGACATCCCATTCCTAGACTTGATGACATGTTGGACGAATTGCATGGTGCGAAATATTTCACAAAGATTGATCTTATGAGTGGTTATCATCAAATTCGCATGAAGCCTGGAGATGAATGGAAGACTACCTTCAAAACAAAATATGATTTGTATGAATGGTTAGTTATGCCTTTTAGTTTATCTAATGCACCTAGTACTTTCATGAGATTAATGAACCATGTTTTGAGAGCTTATTTAGGTAAGTTTGTGGTAGTTTACTTTGATGATATTCTGATTTATAGCAAAACTGAGGAAGAACATGTTGAACATGTTAGGAAAGTGCTTGAAATCCTTAGGGAGCAAAACCTTTATGCTAAGCTTAAGAAGTGTTCTTTTTGTCTAGATAGGGTTGTTTTTCTTGGTTTTGTTGTGAGTATGAAGGGAATTGAAGTTGATCAAGAGAAGTTGAAAGCTATCCAAGAGTGGCCAAATCCTTCAAGTGTGACAGAAGTGAGGAGTTTTCACGGATTGGCAAGCTTCTATAGGAGATTTGTCCCTAATTTCTCTACATTGGCAGCCCCCTTGACTAGCATAATCAAGAAAGAAGTGGGATTCGTTTGGGGCAAGGAGCAACAAGAAGCAATTGATGCTTTGAAAGAGAAGCTTTCTACTACACCCGTTTTAGCTTTACCTAACTTTGATTCTACTTTTGAAATTGAATGTGATGCTTCTGGTGTAGGTATTGGAGCTATTTTGATGCAAGAGAAGAAGCCCATTGCATACTTTAGTGAAAAGCTTAATGGAGCAAAGCTGAATTATTCAACTTATGACAAGGAGCTATATGCTTTGGTGAGAGCATTGGAAGTATGGGAGCATTATTTGCTGCCTAAGGAATTCTTGATCCATTCATTCCATGAATCATTGAAGCATTTGAGAGGGCAAGGCAAGTTGAATAAAAGACATGCAAAATGAGTTATGAAGATTGAGAAGTTTCCTTATGTGATCAAATACAAGCAAGGTAAAGACAATGTAGTGGCAGATGCACTTTCAAGGAGGTACACTTTACTTAATGTTTTTAGTACTAAATTGCTTGGATTTGAATGTATAAAGGACTTATATGTTGATGATTCTGATTTCAGAAATGTTTATGATGCTTGTGAGCACGGTGTTTTTAATTCTTTCTATAGACATGATGGGTTTTTGTTTAAGGGTTCAAAATTATGCATGCCTAGATGTTCTATAAGAGATTTGCTAGTATTAGAATCACATTGTGGGGGTTTGATGGGGTATTTTGGAGTTGATAAGACTTTAGACATGCTGAATGGACACTTTTATTGGCCAAATATGAAAAGGGATGTAATTCGGATTTGTAAGGCTTGTTTGGCTTGTAGGCAAGCTAAGTCTAAATCTATGCCTCATGGTTTGTATATGCCATTACCCATTCCTAGTTCTCCTTGGATGGACATTAGTATGGACTTTGTTTTAGGATTACCAAAGACTAAGAGGGGGAGAGATAGCATATTTGTGGTTGTTGATAGGTTTAGTAAGATGGCACACTTTATCCCATGTCATAAGAGTGATGATGCTAGTTTAGTGGCCGAACTCTTCTTTAGGGAGGTGGTTCGAATTCATGGGATACCAAAATCCATAGTTTCTGATAGAGACACCAAGTTTTTGTCTCACTTTTGGCGTGTGCTTTGGGGAAAGTTAGGTACCAAGTTGTTATTTTCCACCACTTGCCATCCTCAAACGGATGGACAAACAGAAGTAGTAAACAGAACTTTAGGTATCATTTTGAGAGCTTTAGTGGGTAAGAATTTGAGTTCTTAGGAAGATTGTTTGCCATTTATTGAGTTTGCTTATAATCGTGCTATTCATTCTTCTACAGGATATTCACCTTTTGAGCTTGTTTATGGTTTTAACCCACTAACAGTTTTGGATCTTATTTCTTTACCTTCTCATGAGCTTGTTAGTTTAGATGGTGAGAAGAAAGCTAAATTGGTGAAAGAGATGCATGAGAAAGCAAGGGCGAATATTGAGAAAAGGAATAAGAGATATGCTGATTCTGCAAATAGAGGGAGACGTGAGATTAAGTTTCAAGTAGGAGATTGGGTTTGGGTGCATTTTTGAAAAGAGAGGTTTCCTAACCAAAGGAAGAACAAGTTGCAAGCAAGGGGAGATGGCCCATTCCAAGTGCTGGAGAAGATTAATGACAATGCCTATAAGATTGACTTACCAGGTACGGATAATGTTAGTGCTACTTTCAATGTAAGTGATCTTTCTTCTTTTGTTGATGCAGATTTGAGGACAAATCTTTTTGAAGAGGGGGAGAATGATGCAAGAAAGGATCCCTTGAAGCTAGCAAGTGGACCAATCACTAGGAGCAAGGCAAAGAGATATCAAGCTAGTATGGCTTTGCATATTCAAGAAGAGATTTCCAAAGAGCTTCAAGAATTATCATTCAAGAAGATGGAGATAGAGCTTGAAGAAGGCACACCAAAGCTAATTATGATGCTTAGTTTGGAAGCTAAAGGCTAGCTAAAGAAAGGTCCAACGTGCAAGAAAGGTCCATGGGGGTTCATATAAAGCCTTGGGAAGTAATTTAAGGCCCATGGACAGCCCAAATAGTGTGGGGCGTTTCTTATGTTGAAGGGATTAGTTTGGTTGTTTCCATACTTTATATTATTGGATTAGGATTTTGTTTCCATACTTTATATTTTCCTTAGTGGATTATGATTTTGTTTCCATACTTTATATTTTCCTTAGTGGATTAGGATTTTGTTTCCATACTTTATGTTTTCCTTATGCAATTAGGAATGTTTTCCTTATGCAATTAGGAATGTTTTAGTTTTCCATATGCAATTAGGAATTTTGTAACCCTTATTTAAGGGCACTATTAGGCCGAATTTCAAACAACAACAATTAATAAAAAAATTTTGAATTCTTCTACAAGTCTTCTTGTGAATTTTCATGTGTGAGAGATTAGAGTGGATTCTTTAATTCTTTCTTTGCATCAAGAATTAGGTTTACTTATCAACAAGAGTTGTGGCGTTTTCCTTCTTCTTACCAACTAAATCCTTCAATCATAGTGAGTTCGCGTCTCTTTATAGGCGTTGGGTTCCTTAGGAGGTGATTATCAAGTTTCAAGGAGTTCTCTACCATTGTTATACGTTGGGTTTGCTGCCATCATTGCTAAGGGTCTGCGTCATTTACATTCGGGCTAAATGTTGGGCATCACTATGATTTGCCTTCGGAGCTAGACACTGAGTGTCAATATGGACCAAAATAGTAACTCAGGAATTTGAATAATATATTAGTTTGTTTGGGGTCATGCTTGTTTATGTATTTATATGAACTATAAGAGATGAAATATTATGTTTTAAAAGTGAAATTGTATGCCAGATTGTGACATCACATACAAAAGCATTATGCATTGGCATTGTATTAAAGTTTTGTTATTATCAAAGTTTGCACCGCTAGGCTTTAAGCTTAATGCAATTGTAATTCATCACGCAGGTGACAGGGGTGATCTGGTAGAGCCGAAGAGTTCTTCCAGACCTAGTAGGGTCTAGCTTTATGGTGAATTTGCTACTACAAGATCGAGCCAGTTGCCATCATATATATTTTATATTATAGTATATTTTGTTATTTTATATATTATGGCTATGTTTTTTAGTACATTGTAAATTATAAATAATATTTTGGATAAATGGTGTAATGTGGGATTTTATATGTGTCGTGATATATATATATATATGTATATGTTTATATGTTTTGAGAAAATATGGAGAAATTGAGAAGTATTGGTGAAATGGTGATTTGTTTTTATTGGGAGTGCGTTTTTATGTAGGTTATGTAATTGTTGAATTATTGGGATGTCCAAATTATAAACAAAACTCTGACAAATTTTTTTCAAAGATTTTTATATAAAATACTTATTTTAGAACCTATAATTAATAAAGAATATTTATTTTACTATTTAAGTAAGCATTTTAAAGTGTTTAATTGGAAATATGAAAATTTTTATTAAATCAGGTTGTGACATTCTTATACTTTACCTGCGTATTTTACATATACCATATGTATGTATTATACATATATAGGGTATAAGGGTATCACAATCAGTCCATGTCCTCTTCTATTTTTGTGACCACTCATCCTTGAATTTGATTATAAGTTGCAATAAAAGGTTCGTAAATAAGAAATATATATATATATATGTTCCTCACTTTACTCCCTCACGTATTTCACTCAAGTAAAGATGTCGCTAAAGATCACTTGTGTTTGCACCCAAGTTGTTTAGCTTTTCTTTATATAAGCTCACACTCTTGCTTTTTATCCCTCAATTCTCTTGTCAAGGTTCATTGTTCAGATCAAAGAACCTACAGACATTTTGAAATTGCAATGCAATAGATCAATTCTAGTGTGATGAGGTCTCTTCAATAATCTCTCTCTCTCTCTCTAAAGTTCAGTCTAACTCACAATATTATTCCCAGTAAGAGGTGTGATCGCTAGAGTCTAGGGAAGTGTGAATGGGGATTTTTGCCTTCCACTCTTGGTGGAATAGTTCTTATGACTTCAGCACTACTAGGCTCAGGGCCTTAGAGAACACAGGTCTGAATCCGAAAAAAAAATGGCATTTTCACCCGGACGGCTGGGAAGATAAAAAAAGGTGGATGACTAGATTCCTAAGGAATCACTAGCCCTCTATTGAGTTCGAAAAGTTGGGTATGCATGGGAAAGGTGAGAATGATCGAGCACCCCCACAATGTCCATTTCATTAGAACCGGCCTCCTTTTCAGGCCTGTATATTATTAAATTCCTATGTTATTATGACATTATCCATATTACATGTAATTATTGAAAAATAAATAATCATCATATTATAAATCAAAATAGTCTAAACAAACCAATAAAATAGGCAGCCATGCATGGTGAAAATATGTCCTTACAATAATGTCCAATGTCCAAAATTAAATAAAAATAGGACACCCACCATTTGGTGAAAACATTTTCCTTACATTAATCCCAAACCTTAAAATAAATTAAATTACATTGAGCTTAATAAATAACGTACCCACGAAGCGAAAACATACCTTTTACATCCTTAAAATTTAAATAATTAACCAAACCAAATACAATTAAACCATTTAATCATCCACTATGAGCAAAATAAAAATAAAACATCCATCATAAACATACATCAACAAGTTAAATAATCAAATCTAGGTTTTAATCTTAAATTGGACAATAGATATGCAAAATTAGGATTTTGATATATGAATTAGGGTTTCTAGAGTTTTAAACATGCAATTAGGGTTTAAACATGCAAACTAGGATTTTAGGACAAAATTAGGCTTTTAGGGTTTAATATTGTAAAACATGCAACTAAGGTTTGATCTTATAAAACATTGCAATTAGGGTTTGATATAGAATTGTAATATTTAATCCTAAAGCTAAAGTACCATGTTTTAAGATTAGGGTTTTGGATTTACAAAAGCACGGTTAAAACACACAATCAATATTTTTGTTGGTCTACTATGAAAGAATTTGACTAATTGACTTTTAATTTCACAATGCAATGAGTTAAGCAATAAAGGAAAACAATAACATTAAATTGAAATGGCTAAAAGAATTATACCAATGTTGTCGGCTCCACCAAATTTTATTTATTGAACCAAGCCTACTGCTTGTCCAATGGCCTGGCTTAATTTAGGTTTTGGTTGGGGTTTTAATCATCTGTGGATCAATGTCGGTCACTGCCTCTCTTTGCTTTTCTTTTATTTTTGCTCTCTATGTGTTTTTTTAATTCTGGCTGCTAAAGACCATTAAACCTAATTTGTTGGCTGCTAATCGCCTTCGCCTTTTTTCATTTGTTAATTTTCTATTTATAAGCCCCAATTGGCCAATTCACTATGAGCCAATACTCATAGCGAATTTTCCATGGCAAAGAAAATTCATCAACTATCAAGAAAAAATGATTCTTTTTGTACCCCTAATGCATCTTGCATGCATATAGTATCATTAAATTAAAGATTTTATATGTCCAATTTGAATCTAAATGGATTCCTCATTACTGTCTAGAGGAGAAGTAATAGGTAGGGATGACAGGATTTGCAAATTCATCATGAACATGGCTCATGACGAATTTGCCAAGCCAATGGCTCATAAAAAATTAGCCATAAAAAATGGCCAATTCTCATGATTTATGGGTCGGTTTAGCTTTTGAATCAGACCAAAATTGGTTTTGGCTTTTAATTGGTCAGACTTGATTTAGGCTTTTAAAATTGGATTAGACATGGTTTGGGGTTTTAAATTTAATTGGATTTAACTTGGGCCTTTAAGATTGAAACCAAACTTGATTCAACTTTTTAATTATAATCGGATTCATACTGGGCCAAAATCAAGGGTCTACAGTTTTGCCCTCTACTTAAACGATCTGAGACTTCAGTAGAAGAGAGTAGAAAGCAATGATATAGCTTTTAAATTTTGTACCAAGTATCTACAAAACAAAACATAGAGAGAAGTGAATAGAAATCCAAAGGATGGATACCCTATGGTGAGGAAACATTATGTATCAACATCTGACCGTTGAAAGATTCTAATATCTCAACGGGCTATTAGACAACTCTAATATCCTAATGAAAACCACTAAGCAACTCTAATATCTTGGTTTTGATAAACTTAATCTGGTTTGGGTTCTGGACCCAAGGTCGAATTTGGGTTCTAGATCCGAGATATGATTTAGGTGTTGGACCTGAGACTATATTTGGGTTTTGGACTCGAGATATAATTTGATATGGGGTTCTAGGCTCAAGACTGGATTTGGATTCTGAACCCTAAACTAGATTGGGATTCTTGGACTCGAGATTTGATTTGATTTGGGTTTTAAACCCAAGACTAGATTTAGGTTCTAGACCCTAGATTGGTTTTTGGACCTAAAATTTGATTTGATTTGATTTGGGCTCTATACTCGAGACTAGATTTTGGATGCTTCAAAGGGTCAAGAGAAAATAGATCAACTTCAGCTCTTCTATCTTGATTGATCTTCTGTCATTTGAGAATTTTGGCTTTCTTTTAGTCGATTATTCCATTCTTTGATGGATTCTGCTAACCTTCTATCATCTAAGAGTTTTGGCTTTCTTCTAGCGGTTTTTTTGTTCTTTAATGAATTTTGTTGACCTTCTATCATTAGAGAGTTTTGGTTTTCTTCTAGTCATTTGTTCCATTCTTCAATGGAATTTACTGACCTTCTATCATCTGAGAGTTGTGGCTTTCTTTTAGCTAGTTATTCCATTCTTTAATGGATTATGCTGACCTTCTATCATCTAAGAATTTTGGCTTTCTTTTAGCATATTGCTCTATTCTTCAATGGATTCTGTTGACCTTCTATCATATGAGAGTTTTGGCTTTCTTCTAGCCGATTGTTCCATTCTTCAATGGATTATGCTAACTTTCTGTCATCTGAGAGTTTTGGCTTTCTTCTAGCCATTGTTCTATTCTTCAATGGATTGTGCTGACCTTCTGTCATCTGAGAGTTCTAGCTTTCTTCTAGCCATCAGCTTAAGCTCTTTTGCCTAGACATCAGGTCTTCACCTTTCATAATAAATCTTCAAATATCAACTCTTTACCCTTTATAATGGATCTCATCCTTGACATTGGGTCTTTTTCCTTCAAAATGGATCTTCATCCTTTGATATTGGGTCTTCACCCTTCAAGATGGATCTTCATCCTTTGGAGATTGGGTCTTCACCCTTTAAATTGAATCTTTATCCTTGGACATTGGGTCTTCACCCTTCAAAAATGGATCTTCATCCTTTGGACATCTGGTCTTCACCTAAGATGGATCTTCATCCTTTGAACATTGGGTCTTCACCCTTCAAAATAAATCTTTATCCTCGGACATTGGGTTTTTGCCCTTAAAAATGGATCTTCATCGTTTAGACATTGGGTTTTCACCCTTTAAATTGGATCTTCATCCTTGGACATTGGTCCTGCATTTGCTTCAGCTCTTCTAGCTGGACTGATCTTTTGTCTTTTTCATCTTTATTCATTTTGGGAGTTCTTTCTTTCTTCTCGATCCATTCTTTTAATTATTCCTTTTGTAAAAATTTAGTTATTTTTTAGCTAACCCTCATATCCTCTCTTTCTCTGATAATGTTTTGTACACGTATAAAATTAAAAATTGAAAAGAGAAGCTTTGCCTCTCTGTGTAGGCTCGAACCAATGATTTTGTTCCTATATAAGATTTGATTGATGTTTGTATTTTGTCCAGCCCCTTGCATAAGTATGCATCTCTATTTCTATAAAGTGATTGGATTGTTCTCAATCAATGGGCCTTCCATGCCCTTGATTCCATATTTGCTTCATGTTTACTTTATAGAGTATCTATTGTTCACTTTGACAAAGAATAGACAACACAAGACAATAAAAATATAGTGTGATATATTTATGTATGCATGATATGTAAGGGTGATGCCTACAGTGATTGACTCATAGACCTAGGTGACGCGAAACCCTATGGAAATGAAGGCCTCAAACCCCAACGCAGATTGATAGAAGAAAACCAAGAACAAAGGAAAAACCACCTTCTAAAGCACCCAATTGCTTAGCAAAGCACGAACACTTATAACGGAAGGATTTAGGAAGCTCGAATTAGAAGAACGCCACAATCGAAATTAATAAGTAATTCTAATTCTTGATGCAATCATAAGAAAAAGAGAATCCACTCTTGTTCTATGATGGCCGAAATTTTCAATAAGAAAATTGAGAATATAATTTGTCAAAAAAAAAAGTGTGCTTACAAGAAAATAAGGCCCTATTTATACTAAAGGGCCAATAAAATCCTAATCCCTAATTCTAATGGGAAAAGGAAAGCTACAAAGTCAAAATCCTAACCCACTAAGGAAAATAGAAAGTATGGAAACAAACTAATATTCTGAAATAACTAAATAGGGGACTACACATCCCATGTGCCAAAAAGATGCCAAAATTCTGCCAAACTAAATCCCTTCAAAATAAGAACACGCCCCACACTATTTGGGCTGTCCATGGGCCTTAAATTACTTCCCAAGGCTGTATATGAACCCCCATGGACCTTTCTTGCACGTTGGACCTCTTTAGCTAGCCTTTAGCTTCCATATTCACACTAAGCATCATAATCAGCTTTGGTGTGCCTTCTTCAAGCTCTATTGTGCACTTTTCCATTGCCATTTCAGTCACTTCCTTTGAAATTTGATCTTGAATATGCAATCCCATAGTTGCTCCAAACTTCTTAGCTCTGCTCCTAGTCAATGGCCCATTTGGAAGCACCAATGGATCCTTGCCTCGTGGCTTGTTCGTATCATTCTTCCTCTCTTCAAAAAGATTTGTCCTCAAATCTGCATCATCATAAGGAGATAAATCAGACACATTAAAAGTAGCACTAACACCATACTCACCAGGCAAGTCTATCTTGTATGCATTATCATTAATCTTTGCCAACACTTGAAATGGACCATCACCATGTGCATCAAGCTTATTCTTCCTTTGATTTGAAAACCTCTCCTTTCGGAAGTGTACCCAAACCCAATCCCCAGGAGCAAACACTATCTTCTTGCGTCCTCTATTCGCTCGATCAGCATATGGCTTGTTCTTTTTCTCCATATTAACTCGAGCTTTCTCATGCATAGCCTTCACCAATTCTGCTTTCCTGTCTCCATCTAAACTAACAAGCTCATGTGAAGGTAAAGGAATAAGATCAAGTACAGTTAATGGGTTAAAACCATAAACAATCTCAAATGGCGAATAACCTGTAGAAGAATGAATAGAACGATTATAAGCAAACTCAATAAAAGGTAAACAATCTTCCCAAGCAGCCAAATTCTTTCCCACTATAGCTCTCAACAATGTACCAAGTGTACGATTAACTACCTCTGTTTGCCCATCTGTTTGTGGATGACAAGTAGTAGAAAACAAAAGCTTAGTTCCTAATCTACCCCCACAAAACTCTCCAAAAATGGGACAAAAACTTAGCATCTCTATCAGACACAATAGTCCTAGGCACCCATGTAGTCGAACCACTTTTCTAAAGAACAAATAAGCTACAACAATCGCATCATCAGCTTTATGACAAGGAATAAAATGTGCCATCTTACTAAACCTGTCAACAACTACAAAAATGCTATCCCTACCTTTTTCTAGTTCTAGGCAATCCGAGCACAAAATCCATGCTAATATCAATCCAAGGTGAACTAAGTACAGGTAAAGGCATATATAGACCATGAGGCATAGACTTAGATTTCGCCTATCTACAAGCAATACAAGCAGACCATAATCTCTCAACATCCTTACGCATAGATGGCCAATAAAAATGCTCAAACAAGATATCATAAGTGTTAGCTACCCCAAAATGTCCCATCAATCCCCCATAATGAGATTCTAACACAAGCAAATCACGCATTGAACATTTAGGCACACATAATTTATTTCCCTTAAACAAGTATCCATCATGCCTATAAAATGAATTAAAAGCTCCATGTTCACATGCAACATACACATTGCCAAAATCAACATCACCTACATATAAGTCCTTAACATACTCAAAACCAAGCAATTTAGAACTCAACACAGATAGTAATGTATATCTTCTAGACAATGCATCAGCTACTATATTATCTTTTCCTTGCTTGTATTTAACAACATAAGGGAATTGTTCTATAAATTCTATCCACTTACCATGCCTCTTGTTCAACTTACCTTGTCCCTTCAAGTGTTTGAGGGACTCATGATCTGTATGTATCACGAACTCCTTTGGAAGGAGGTAGTGCTGCCACACGTCCAATGCTCTCACCAAGGCATACAACTCCTTATCATAAGTAGAATAGTTCAATTGTGCACCATTAAGTTTCTCACTAAAATAGGCTATGGGCTTCTTCTCTTGCACCAGCACAGCTCCAATACCTACACCAGAAGCATCACACTCAATCTCAAATGTACTCTCAAAATTACGTAATGATAAAATAGGAGCGGATGTCAACATCCCTTTCAGGCAGTCGAAGGCTTTTTTTTGCTCCTCTCCCCATTGGAACCCAACTTCCTTTTTGATTATGCTAGTTAACGGTGCTGCAATAGTAGAAAAGTCCTTCATGAACCTCCTATAGAAACTAGCTAATCCATGAAAGCTCCTCACGTCCATCACACTCTTTTGAGTAGGCCACTCCTTTATAGCTTTCACTTTCTCTTCATCTACTTCAACGCACTGCGCACTCACAACAAAACCAAGAAACACAAGCCTATCTATGCAAAATGTGCATTTCTTAAGCTTGGCATATAAGTTTTCATTTCTCAATAGTTCCAAAACTAGCCTAGCATGCTCAACATGGTCATCCAAAGTCTTACTATAAATCAGAATATCATCAAAATAGACTACAATAAATTTGCCTAACTAAGCTCTCAAAACATGGTTCATTAGTCTCATAAAAGTACTAGGTGCATTAGACAACCCAAAAGGCATTACTAGCCACTCATATAGACCATATTTTGTTTTAAATGTTGTTTTCCATTCATCACCAGGTTTCATACGAATTTGATGATATCCACTCATAAGATCAATTTTAGAAAAATACCTGGCACCATGCAGCTCATCCAACATGTCATCAAGTCATGGTATAGGATGCCGATACTTCACTGTGATCTTATTTACAGCCCTACAATCAACTCACATTCTCCACGTGCCATCCTTCTTTGGAACCAACAACATAGGAACAGCACACGGACTCAAACTCTCTCTAATCAACCCTTTCTCCAGTAACTCATCTACTTGCTTTTGCATCTCTTTCGTTTCCATGGGATTACTCCGGTAAGCTGGTCTATTTGGGATGGTAGAACCAGGCACGAAGTCTATTTGATGCTTAATTCCTCTTAGCGGTGGCAATCCACTAGGTAATTCATCTGGAACACATCCTGAAAATCCTGCAACAAAGACACAAAACTAGAAGACAAACTATCAAGCGAAACATTAGTGTTAGCAAACAAAGTTTCTTTGTATCTAATGAGCAATAATGGCTGCCCAATAGACATTGCAAAATTAACCTCTCTCGCTCTTGCATAAAAAGTTTGTTTTGCTCTCCCTTCTTTCTTATTTTCTCTCACCAGTGGGCCATTTATTTGTTTTGTTTCTTTTCTGGCCTCTTTTCCCATTTGCTTTTCACTCTCACTCACCTTATCATGTTCTCTCAAACTCCCCTTAATTTTTGAATTGGTAGGCCCAACTTGCCTCTATGTCTCAATCATCTTTCTTTGATCTTCATACACTTCTAGGGGTGATAATGGAATAAGAGTGACCTGTTTTCCTTCATAGGTAAATGTGTACCTATTAGAAAACCCATCATGTTGCGCTCTCCGATCATATTGCCACGATCTGCCCAACAACATATGTCCAGCTTGCATAGGAACTACATCACAATCAACTTCATCTTTGTACCAGCCTATTGAAAATGGTACCCTCACTCGCTTAGTTACTTTCACCTCACCACTATCATTAAACCACTGCAACTTATAAGGATTGGGATGCTTCATACATTCTAACCCCATTTTTTCAACCATAGTAGTACTTGCAGCATTAGTACAGCTCCCACTATCAATAATAAGTGTACAAACCTTACTATTCACTAAGCATCTACTATGAAAGATATTATCACGTTGTACTAGACTTTCCTCTTTCACCTGCATATTCAATGCACGCCTGGCAACTAACAATTCACCACGCTCAACTAACAAAGTACAATCAACATGCTCATCACTACCAACATCATCATATATAGGAGAATCAAAGTTCCCAACATCATCATTATCATTATCACTAGGTTCAGAATCAGACACAACATCACCATCAGCAGTAGCAATCATAACTCTTCTATTTGGACATTGGGATGCAATATGCCCATTCCCTAAACACTTAAAACATTTAATCTCCCTACTAGGAGCGGTAGTGTTAGGCGTACCTATTTGCTTGTTTGGACCACTAGATGGCCCTTTTCCACTGGAGGTTGCAGCATTGCTTTTCTGGAATGAATTCTTGAACTCCCCTTACTCTTCACCCCTATTGGCTGAATTTGTCCCACCACTATATTGGGGTCCTCTATAGGCCGAATTACTCCCAAACACATTTTTTGGTCTCCCATAGCCATGTTTGGTGGAACTCTTGCTCTTTAACCTCTCTATCTTCGTAGCTTTATCAACCATCTCCTCCATGGTATTGTAATCATACATGTCCAACTCACTTGCAATATTCTGATTAAGTCCTCTAAGAAATCTAGACATCATTCGTTGTTCATCTTCCTCAATATTAGCTCTAGCCATGATCATCTCCATCTCCTTGTGGTATTCTTCTACACTCTTGCCACCTTGCACCAGTAGTGCTAAGCAATTATAAAGATCCCTATAATAATGAGAAGGGATAAATCGCTGCCTCATCAGGTCTCTCAACTCCTCCCATGCGGGTACGGCTCTCAACCCCTTGCCTCTCCTAGTGGATTTTAGTTTATCCCATCAGAATGTTGCATAACCCTTGAACTCCACAGCTGCTATGTGTGACTTCTTTTCTTCAGAATAATTATGGCACTCAAAAATTTGCTCTACTTTGCTCTCCCATTCAATGTATTCTTTAGCATTGTTGTTCCCTCTAAATTTAGGAACCTTCATTTTGATGGAAGTCAAATCATTATCATTGATAGGTGCTTGATAAATTTTAGCATCTCCTTCTTCAAATCCATAATCAGCCACGCGGCCTCTCTCATATGCACCTCTTGGTGCCCTCCTCCTAACTGGCTCTTCTCTCTCTTCAGCTCTTGCTGGTTGTAGAATTCTCTGTGGTAGCCTTATTGGAACATGTTGTTGTGCTTGCATTAAGCGTTCCATGGACTGCTGCAAGCTAGCCAACGTATTTGCTATTCTTTCCATATTGTCCTCATTTGCTTGTATGTCTCAAGATCATCTGTAATATCCCGAAAACTCATCTCTTCTTTCTCAATAGCTATGCCTTTATCTCTACTAGAATTGCTACTCATTACCTCACCTTCGCTAATTCTTCGATTGCACTTTAGAATAAAGGCTCACAAATCAATCATCAAGCACCTTCAAGGGGATCTAGAACCTAAATCCTAGAATGACACCTAGAAAGAAACTTGACAATTTTGGAGGCAACACAAGAAAATTTTGTGTCACACGATTATATCAACCAGAGTATAGAATCAAACAAAT
Source organism: Garcia nutans (assembly GCA_947685225.1). Taxonomy (NCBI): domain Eukaryota; kingdom Viridiplantae; phylum Streptophyta; class Magnoliopsida; order Malpighiales; family Euphorbiaceae; genus Garcia; species Garcia nutans. The sequence continues at coordinate 12,634,514 of CANTUV010000002.1, read as the reverse complement.
AATACTCTAGCAATGTCACGGAATCAAAACGATAGCTCAAACAAGAAATAGAAACAAAAAGGTAAAAAATTATGACGAATCTAGTCAAAATGTATCAAAACCAACTCACCTTAGCAAGTTAGTTTATGGACCTAATAATTCTACCCAAGAAAGCTAGTATCAAGACTCCCTAAGAATTCAATTTCGAAAAGAAAACTTCCAAATCAGCAAGAAAAACGTAATAAAACAGCCCCTCAATTGGCCGAAATTGGTGGCCAAAATTTTGATTACTTTCAACCTGATTTAAAATGATTCTAATACCTTAAATTACTAGAAAAGCAAAGAATTTTTGTTGAAGTGATTTTGTACTCTTTTTTTCTTTTAGGATCTGGTCACTATCCTTTGATCACCAACTAAACACAAAGCCTTCAGTCCAATTCATACCCAATTCGGAATAAGAAAAAAATGTATTTTGAATCAAAAGGAAAGAACACAATTTCGAAATTGAACAAAGAATTCTATAACCCAATTCGAAAATCCAAAATAGAACAAATAGAACAACCCAATTCGGAACAAATAAAACAAATCCAATTTGGAATAAATAAAACAAACCCGATTCGGAATAATAAAGACTCTAACCCAATTCAAAATCCCAAATTAGAACCCTAACGGAACAATTAAAACAACCCTAGAAAGACAGATAGATAAAGATTTACCTGTAATTGGCTCTGACACCAAATGACACGGAACCCTATGGCAATGAAGGCCTCAAACCCCAACGCACGATTGATAGAAGAAAACCAAGAACAAAGGAAAAACCACCTTCTAAAGCACCCAATTACTTAGCAAAGCACGAACACTTATAACGGAAGGATTTAGGAAGCTCGAATTAGAAGAACGCCACAATCGAAATTGATAAGTAATTCTAATTCTTGATGCAATCAGAAGAAAAAGAGAATCCACTCTTGTTCTATGATGGCCGAAATTTTCAATAAGAAAATTGAGAATATAATTTGTCAAAAAAAAGTGTGCTTACAAGAAAATAAGGCCCTATTTATACTAAAAGGCCAATAAAATCCGAATCCCTAATTCTAATGGGAAAAGGAACGCTACAAAGTCAAAATCCTAACCCACTAAGGAAAATATAAAGTATGGAAACAAACTAATATTCTGAAATAACTAAATAGAGGACCACACATCCCATGTTCCAAAAAGATGCCAAAATTTGGCCAAACTAAATCCGTTCAAAATAAGAACAAGCCCCACACTATTTGGACTTTCCATGGGCCTTAAATTACTTCCCAAGACTGTATATGAACCCCAATGGACCTTTCTTGCATGTTGGACCTCTTTAGCTAGCCTTTAGCTTCCATATTCACACTAAGCATCATAATCAGCTTTGGTGTGCCTTCTTCAAGCTCTATTGTGCACTTTTCCATTGCCATTTTAGTCACTTCCTTTGAAATTTGATCTTAAATATGCAATCCCATAGCTGCTCCAAACTTCTTAGCTCTGCTCCTAGTCAGCCCATTTGAAAGCACCAATGGATCCTTGCCTCGTGGCTAGGCCAAAGCACTACCATTGCTCCCTTCAAAATGCTTGTTCATGTCTTGCATTAGAATAGCAGAAGACTTCACATCTATAGCTTTTATATCTAAGGTGTTAAAAAACATGAATGGTGGAGGCCCAACCACGGTAGTTAGAGGAGTAAGAGATACTCATTTCAACCCATGATCTAATATATTAGTTGGTACTTCTCCATGACCTTGCAAACATTTCTTTCACTATCCTACCTTTACCCAATATATCCTTTGAGATTCGACAGTACGACACACTTTCCTAAGCTTGAAGGCTCAAGCGACAAGAAACTTTTTTTCTTCAAATTAAAATCACATTTTGGCTTTGTCAAATCAGTGTCAATATGCCTCAGAGCTTAATTTTCTAAATTAACATATCTATAACATGACAACCCTAGTTATCGTACTAAACTTGGGAATTATTTTCATTTAAGCAAGAACTATTTCACTTCATATTGGCATATACATATTACTTAGCCAAAGGTCTCATTGAATTTAAATATTATCCATCTCATATGGATGCTTATTCAAACAATCTCCACTAATAGACTCCACCTACTAAGAGAGATCAATATGTCTTTAATAGGCTTGAAATGGGGTCTAAAAGGGACATGGATTAAATGAAGGCCATTTTTAGAATAGAGATGATATAACACTACGGACAAACTTTCACACTACAAACTTTCTATTAGAACTGTAAACAGTTGGAAACATTAAATTCCAAACTTCAGTTATACCTTTTAGGCAGAGCTTGAAATCTTGCTTCCTAAAAAGATAAAGCTTATCTTCTTAACAGAAATCTGGATTTAATCAGGATGATCTTTTCTTTTGCAAAAAGTTTGAAACCCTATTGTTTTTCCCTTTTCTCCTTTCTCTTTCTTTTTCCCTTTTTTATGTTTTCTATTTTCTTTATTTTCTTTTTGTTCTTTGTTTTTCTCTTTTTCTTTTCTTCTTTTCCTTATTTGTTTTTGTTTTTGTTTTTGTCATTTTTGTTTTTTTTGTTTGGGTCCTAGCTCCAAAAGAGTTATCTTATTTGTACCATCTTATACTTTTGACTATGAATGGGGTAGGACGAGTCTGCTTTAGTAAGAATGAATCCTTTGTTACTCTAATGTTATCTCAACGATGAAATAGATTTGAGATATTAGGTCTAGTTCAAGTAAACTTCAACTATCTTTATGGTCTTGATAATACACACTTTTCTTTGATCTCTTTTCCCTTGGTAATTCAATGATCATCAAACTTGTAAAAAATGTAACAACAGCTCAGGATAGGTTATTAGATTTACAAGCCAATGAAAAGCAAGCTAAAATCTTATGAAGGCTCAAAGGGACAAACTAGAAATTTATATTAATAGGGTGGATACTAGTTGTTGGCTAACCAAACAATGCCTAAATTATCTCTCCCTTAAATAAGCAGAATTCAATTTCACCTCAAACGTTCGTTAAAGCATTTTCTAAGATTAATGAGGACCTAGATAGAGGTAATTATGCAGAAGCCCTCTCTAAGTAAGCATACACAACTCAATGCTATAGAATAACTCCCTCGCCTAATAAAGTCGTTCGAATTATATTGCATAGGTATACTAATTTATGAAATATTAAGCTAGACTAGTCATTGGTTGATGACCAAAATGAACAAAGACCAACAAAAATAAAAAAAAAATTAATAAAAGTAATTTATTCAAACAGTCTTAATTTGAAGAATATAATTGTTCCATAAAACACCAAAGAAAGAAAATGAAATAAAAAAACCAAACAAGCCAAGGGAAGTTTATTGAGTTGGAGTCGAAGATGCTTCATTTATTTAGGCATGTCAGGGACGATGACCTTATCACTCTATACCTCTTCTACTTCATTGCTCAGAGGCTTAGCCTCCTTCCTTAGTCTCTAATCCATCATCACTATTAGTTGAGTCCTAAAATGCATTCACAACACGAACGGTCATTGTCTCCTCAATCTTAGTTGGTTTAGACTTGCTAAATAGACTCTCCTCCCTTTTAGTTTCTCCACCCATGTTTTGAAAATATGACAAGACAAAGTTTTCCCCTAAACCTCTGCCTATCTTGAAGGTTATTGGAGGAGGTAATCTTCCAAACTTAGGCAAAGGATTATTCTTTGTGCTAAGTTTGTTGGGCTCGGGCAGCTTGCCACGGTCAATCAGATCTTAAATTTCATGCTTTAACCAAATACATCTATTTGTCTCATATCCTTGTGTCTAATGAAATTGACAGAAGGCTTTGATATCAAAGTTTAGTGGTAAAGGATTCGGCAAAGGTCAAGAGTCAATGAGTATAACAGCCCTTTCTTCTGCAGCTTATTGAAAACCCAGGACAACAATTTTTCCAACTCTGAAAACTGTCTCCTATTTACTTGATCAGTTGTATTAATATTGACTGCCTTCTATATACTTTGACTGCCAAACTGATAGTTTTCTTTCTCACTCCTTCTTATAGAAAAATAGTTCTTCTCTCTTTCCCATTCTTCTATTTACAAGCTAGCTTGAAGGAGATCTTTGAAGTCTCTAATAAGAGTGTGAGACATCTGTTCGGTAGGACACATCTCACTATCATCCTAATCTGATCAAATCATAGAGCCTCTTTTTTAGAAGAGCGACCTTGTTCCTCCATCTTTTCATGTAATCAACAAAATTCTCATTTTGCTTTTATCTGATAGTCTTTCAGCTCAAAATTGTACCTATATTATTGAATGAAGGCTGTGTATAGCAAATCCCAATCCTTTTGGGAGCTTTTCTCTAATGTATTAAACCAATTTTGCACAACAAGGTTCAAAGAAAGCATAAAATACCTTAGGGTTTAGCTTAGTAGCTCTAGCATACTTCATGGTGGTGATGTACTGCTTAATGTGTAAGTGAGGATTCCTTGTTTCATTAAACTTAGCAAAGGGAGGTATACTGAATTTGGGAGGGATTCCTTCATTATCCTTAAATAGCTTGTCCACCTCTGACGCTTCTTTAATCTTCAGCTTCTTTTCAAACTTCTTCTCTAAATCAACAATCATTTTTTTGAGCCCAGTTATCATCACCATCAATTATCACCTTATTGTCATCAAAGGCTACCACACCAACCTTAGTCTTTCCTTATCTTTCTGCTTCTTAGTACTAGCAAATGCTTCAACAATACTTTTCAATGGTGTAGCTAGTTGGTTTTTCACAGTATCAACCAAGGCCTCTTTCAATTCTCCCAGCTTAAAGTTAAAGGTATCATTTCACCAACTCCTGAACTTGCTCAGGATCCAACACTTTTGATGTGAAATTGATTGAATTCTCAATGAACTCTGAGTCACTAAAGTAGGTCAAGTTGTCGTATGTCCTTGAACTGTTATACTCCAGATCTATGAGTCAAAAAAGATCAATGCCATGTAATGCAATGCATGTATGCATGTATGTAACAAAAAAAAAACAAACAAACAAAGAGAGTAAGGATGTTCCTTCTAACCTTATATCTTCCACACACAAATGGTCAGTCCCTTTTCCTAGGTATGTGGTCAACAAAACATCAACAGGGAATATTTTATTTTCGAAAGATCTACTCAAAACAGATTAACCAATAGTTGTATTTTAAAATATAAAAGTCAATTTATGATAATTCTCACTAATTAAGCCTTAATCCATCGGATCAACTGAAAATAACTTCTATGCTATATTGTGGATTAAAACCAAATTAAAGGGTTTATCATAAATAGATTTCTCATTTGGAAAAGCAACCAATGATCCATGCCAAAAACAAGCCCATGACTAACAAGTCTTGATATAAATTAGGCCCACAATTGATTTTAATATTATATAATTGACCTAGCTAATTGTAAGCCTATTAAGAAAAAGGTTTTAATGAAACTTTGAGTTATGAAGTAGAAAATAGTTTTAACAAATGTTTCAAAGACCCATTATAAAAAGTTTATTTGAAAAATTAATTTTGGGCTTCATGTTTGGGCCATGAGGTAGAAAACAATTTTGACCCATCTTGCAAAAGGTTTTGAGTCTAAAGACCATCTAAAAAGAATTTGAAAATAATTTGGAACTTTGGGCTTGAAAAAATAAAATTATTTTAGGCTTACTCTATAATTAGGTTATATTAGAAAAAAAATAAATCAAATAGGCCAGAACTCAAACAAAGATAAGTTAGCCATAGTCAAACAACAAGCATTTGGGGTAAACCTAAGGAAAGTTACAAGTCCAATTACATATGCTTTAGTCTTTGGGTTCAAAAGTTTAGGCTCCCTGGCAAGTATGTACCAAAAGATACAAGGCTATGAGTAGTTTTTCCATGCTCGATCTCCATACCTTGAGTGAAAGTACGGTCTCCCTTACATAATATAACACGGGTTACATGGGGCATCCTAACTCACACATACAGTGCAATTTAAATGATGCAATGGATAATATCATAATAAAAAAGAATAAAAAAATATAAAGAACAATGGAATCAACTTCTTTTATCTCCAGTGGAGTCGTCACTGTGAGCGGAGTTTTCACCCCTACTCATGATGGAATGGTTCATGTGACGTTGACACTGTTAGGCTCAGGACCTTAGAGAACATGGGCCTAAACTAGAAAAAAATAGAGTTGCCACCTAGATGAGCTAGGAAGATAGAAAGGGTTGGATGACTAGATTCCTAAGAAATCCCCAACCCCCTATTAGGTTTGGAAAGTTGGGTACGCATGGGGAAGGTAAGAATGACCCAGCATCCCCATAGCGCCCTGTTCATTGAAACTGGCCTCCTTTTTTAGGTCTATATATTACTAAATTCTTATGTTATTATGATATTATCTATATTACATGTAATTATTAAAAAATAAATAATCATCATATTATAACTTAAAATAGTCCAAACAAACCAACAAAATGGGCACCCATACATGATAAAAACATGCCCTTACAATAATGTCCAATGACCAAAATTAAACAAAATAGGATACCCACTATTTGGTGAAAATGTGTCCCTTATATTAATCCCAAAATTTAAAATAAATTAAATTAACAAATAAGACACCCACGAAGTGGAAACATGCCTTTTACATCTTTGAAATTTAAATAATTAACCAAATACAATTAAATCTTTCAATCATCCACTATAATCAAAATAAAAATAAATCATCCATCATAAACATACATCAACAAGTTAAATAATCAAATCTAGGTTTTAATCTTAAATTAGACAATAGATATGCAAAATTAGGATTTTGATATATGAATTAGGGTTTCTAGAGTTTTAAACATGCAATTGGGGTTTAAACATGCAAACTAGGATTTTAGGACATAATTCGGCTTTTAGGGTTTAATATTGTAAAACATGCAACTAAGGTTTGATCTTATAAAACATTGCAATTAGGGTTTGATATGGAATTGTAATATTTAATCCTAAAGCTAAAGTACCATGTTATAAGATTAGGGTTTTGGATTTACAAAAGCACGGCTAAAACACGCAATCAATATTTTTGTTGGTATACTGTGAAAGAATTTGACTAATTATTTTTAATTTCACAATACAATGAGTTAAGTAATAAAGGAAAATAGTAACACTGAATTGAAATGGCTAAAAGAATTATACCAACGCTGTCTGCTCCACCAAATTTTATTTATTGAACCATGCCTACTGCTTGTCCAATGGCCTAGCTCAATTTAGGTTTTGGTTGGAGTTTTAATGATCTATAGATCAATGTCGGCCACTGCCTCTCTTTGCTTTTCTTTTGTTTTTGCTCTCTGTGTGTTTTTTTAATTTTGGCTACTAAAGACCATTAATCCTAATTTGTTGGCGGCTAATCGCCTCCCCCTTTTCCTATTTGTTAATTCACTATTTTTAAGCCAATTCCTAAGGTTTAAGCAAGTTCCCTCTCAATTAAAAAGTCCCATTTGCATCATAAAACCTTCCATTTATCCAAATTCATTGAGTTTTAGCAGAATAAGTACACTTAAAATCGCAAACTGGGCCCTAGGTGTAACACCCCCATGCTCTGTATAAGTATTATACATATACCTAGTATACATACAATACGTATATAGAATATAGGAATATCACTTTTAGTTTTAAATTTCAATACCTTTAATCAAGTTCAAACAATATTACCTTAACTTGAATAACATTAACAAAATCATTATACTTTCAATGATATTAATCTAAATTACCAAAATTTCATTATTACATATAAATATTGTATTATGAACTATACATCATACTTAAATCATGCATGTATGCATCACCTTCTAGTTGGTCTCAGAACACTCTTACCCTTCTCGTGGCATAACTGCTTGATTTCCCGATCAACCGCATAATCACCTGCGCGATCACACAACCGCGCTAAGCCCGAGAGCTTAGTAATACAATTAAATCATATACACATATAATAGAGAAAATCATATTTTCATTTTAACTTATTATGCCATATTTTTCTTTCCAGGTTTTTCTCTTTTTGGCTATACTTTTCATATATATATATATATATATATATATACTTCTACTAGTGTTTTACCAATATACATATTCATACATTTTATTTCAGTAATTCACAATCCAATGACTTATCAAAGTCTTCATGAAACAATATCCATTATTTCCACATTCATATACATTTCACACATCATATATCATCATATACAATTTACACATCATAAATTCATCATTCCACATAGCTTCTCAAGCTATACTCATCTTCAATAATTCACTTATGTATTGTATGCATCTCATTCCATGATTATCATCATATATTTCAATCCATAGCTATCATCATGTATCTCATTATTCATTTATTCCATTATTCAGGAATCACATATATATACAAACACAAGCATGGGCCCAAAAACACTAATATGTCATTCTACTTTCAGAGTTAATGTTTTGGTTTAATTATCACATTTATCATTATCCCTACTAGGCTTCAAGGATTAAGGTTCAACCAAGCTTCAAGGGGAACAAAGCATGCTAAGTATCAACCCAACTTGGCTTCAAGAACCAATCCAACCTAGCTTCAAGGGTTGTAACATCTCAATTAGGCTTCAAGGATTAGACCCAACCAAGCTTCAAGGGGAGTAAAACATGTTAAACTTCAACCCAACTTGGCTTCAAGGATCAAATCCAACCTAACTTCAAGAGATTGTTACTATTAGGCATGCCACCAACAACAAAACTCTGAAAATGAATAACATATTAGACACACAATTCATTCATGATTTCATTATCAATTTCATTTCCAATTGAATCATCATAGCCAATCACAATGGCTTCATATATCATTTAGATCATCATAGCCAATCACAATGGCTTCATATATCATTTAGATCATCAATTAATATCATAGCATTTCATCTTTCAAATACACAATCATCTATCTCATATATTACACATTTCATATATCATCATTACCAATCACAAAAACATCACATTTCATTTAGTCTCACTTCACATTATAATACTTCATAATCAAGCACATTAAACATTCATCAAGAATGATCATCATTGATGTATATATATATATAATTTACCTTATTCTTAGATTTGGAATCCTCCACATACATTTGTTTCACATATATTTGAAATATAGAAACCATAATGCCTTTAGAGAATCCAACAAGACAAGAATAATCAAGAATAAGAATCATTAACTAACAAATTTGAGGGACACGGCCAACACCATTTGAGGGACACGGCCAAGCTTGTGGTCGTGTCTCTCAACCACAATTGACAGTAGTGAACACGAGCATGCAACACGGCCGTGTCTCTCAACACAACTTCAAGCAGTAGGTGACACGGTCAAGGGACACGGCTGAGCCAGTGGCCGTGTCTCACAACAAAAATCATACAATCACAGACACGGGCAAGGGACACGGCCGTGTCTCTCCACAAAAATCAGGCAGTAACAAACACGGGCAGAGGACACGGCTGAGACTGTGACCGTGTCTCTCCCAAAATCAATTCAACACATCCAATTTTCCTTGACTTGGCCGTGTCTCTCCTTATTTTTGGCCGTGTCACTCCTATATTTAAACCCCAAACCTTTACAAGTCTCCTTTGATTGCACCTAAACACTTCATACACATCATACTATCCTTCCAATGAATTTAATCAACATCACTAACACTTATTTCACATGCACATCCATATTTACATTACCAAAACACATCAACAACACATTTGATTCCTTAACACATTTACAAATGAATATGTGTTAAGTTTCAACATCATTTTAATATATGAATTTAGATAGTTTACTTACCTTAAAAATCATTCTCAAATCTATTCAATTTACCTTCCAAGAGCTCTTCACCACTTTAACTAGAGCAATCCATTTCCTTCACAACCTAAATCAAATCAAATAATAAGATACTTAAATTCCAATGCACATATTCAATTATCAAACTCATATATTTTATATTCTTAACTTCCTTAAACACAACATACATCACTCATATATCAATTACTCAAATCCCCAATTCATTAACACTAAACCCTTACTCAATAATCCCAACAATTCATCATCATCCTCACCAATAACCACATCAAATCCAAACTCAAACCATAGAAATCAATGCAAAGGAATGAATACTTACTTGATTATTTACCAAATCTTGAATAAAAATCTTCAATTCTCTCCAAAATCACCATCTCTCTCTCTCTCGACACACGAAGAAGAAGGAGCAGAAGAAGAAGAAAGAAAGTTCTCGTTCTTTCTTTCGTTCTTATCATCTATATATAATAATAATAATAATAATAATAATAATAATAATAATAATAATAACAATAACAATACTTTAAATCTCCACCACATAATCTTTCTTTGACTTTCTTCTTCTCTTCTCTTTTTGTCCTTATTACTATCATTATTATTAATTAACTATACAAATATATATATATACAATTCACTTTTCCTACACCATATTATATCCCATGTATATGTAATGTATATGTATATGTCTTATATATTATCTTTATATTTCCCATATATACATATACATCAAATCCAAATACAACAACAATAACTCCAAAACTCTTAGGGTATATTCCGGGATATTACACTAGGCATGGCCAATTCGCTATGAGCCAATGCTCATAGTGAATTTTCCATGGTAAATTCATCATGAACATGGCTCATGACGAATTTGCCATGCCAAATTTGAAAAAATGGCCAATTCTCATGATTATCAGTCGATTTAGCTTTTTGAATTAGACCAGTATTGGTTTTAGCTTTTAATTGGGTTCAGACTTGACTTGGGCTTTTAAAATTGGATTGGACTTGGTTTGGGCTTTTAAAATTGAATTGCATTTGAATTGGGCCTTGAAGATTGAAACCAAACTTGATTCAACCTTTTAATTATAACCAGATTCATACTGGCCCAAAATCAAGGGTCTATAGGGAGACCAATAGAAAACTTATGCTATAATTAGAATTGTTTAGGCTAATCTTTAATTTTAAAACTTATGGTAGGTTGTATGGTGAGAAGGGCGACTGCTATGTGGTTGTGTGACCATAAGAAAATCAAGGTGACCGTAATATAGTTGAGAGGTGAAATTCAAAATTTTGGCAGTAAGTTTCACTGCAGTTGGTGTTGTGAGAAGGGCAACCACTATGTGTGTTGTGCAATTTCTAAAATAGGGCGAACTAGGTTATGAAAATTTCTAGGTTTTTTTTCTAAATTAGATCAATTCTTTGTAGCTTCTAGGGTTTATGACTTTTCTTGGGTGGTTACAAACTCAATTGGACTAACTTCCAATGGAAAATTTTGATTCAATAGCAATCTTTTCTCTTTTTTTAATTGATTTTAAACAAAACACAAGAATACAATTGAAGAACTAAAATTTGGGATTTTAAAGAACTCAAATTGAAACACAACAAAAGTGAAGAATAAGGGATTAAACACAATAATGGAATTTTTTTTTTGAAATAAGATGGATAAGAACAAACAAAGAATAGGTTTTTATTAGGATAAATAGATAGATAGTAAGTTGAAACATGATCTTAAGTCAAAGCTCTGATACCAAACTGATGCAAGCCACTAGTATGCTAAACCGTAGACTCCCTCGCCTTTGCACGTGATATCAATCCCTTGGAAGATGAGATCCGATCCTTACCAAGTCCACAACCCAAATCTAACCTATGGAAGAGAACTTTGGAATTAAACTACCATAAAGAAACTAACTTTAGAAGTAGCAACCTTGATCCAAGCAAGGATCAAGAAATAAGAGACAACAATCTCTCAAGAATTCTAAAATTTCTATTATCAAATTGGCTAACGCATTTTCAAAGGAAAATAAGAGCCAATGGCCTAATAGTGGCATAAATGTCCAGTAACAGTAATAACACATAATGTCTAGTAACAGTATAGATGTCTACCTTTTGGCCAGCCATTCAATTCAAAAACTAGGTTTTTCACCAATATAGTTCCGAAAACCCAATTACTTTCTCATTTCTAGTCAATCTTATAATTATAATATCATTTTGCTAAATACATTTCTTTAAAAAAAAAACCACCCTTCCCTTCTTTATCATTCAGTTTTCAGACTTTAACCTTACAAATAAGTAAATTCTTCTTTAATTAAAACCAAACACATTTCATTTTAAACATATTTAACAAAAATAAAATAAACAATTATTTTCTTCCAAAACCCTAAACTTTCCCAAAACCCTAATTTTCCATGACCCTAAAACCAACACTTTATTAGTTCAAAAGTTTCTCTCAGCATAATTTTAATCTAAAAACTACACAAATATACTTAATCCCATTCAATAATGAATCCATAATCTATTTCTTCATCAATTAGTTTCATATTCAAATCTAAACCCTAAACCATTACTGTAACACCCCCTACATAGTCCACACATTTAACTACATAAGAGATATCACATGAACACATAACTAATCTATAAGGATAACATATTTAATAAATCCCAAAATACATTCATATGATATAATTATTTTCCATACTTGTAATAGATACATATATTTGTTTAATTTATAGAATTTCCTATTATTAACTTACATTGTAAACATAAATATAATTCTTTTACCACCTTCAAATTTATATAACCATCATGCAAAATTATAAAGTATTGCTGTATGAACCATACAGACTACAATATTTATAATATTGCTCGTTGAACCTTTGTGATGCAGTTGATCAAGAATGTATATCTCTCTTTTACTCTGCAGTCTCAACTCTTCTAGTTTGACCTGCATGTCAGAAAATAATTCTAACATGCTAAGTAAGGCTTAATGGTGCTTATGTATTTATAATATACAAGAAATTGAAAGAAAAGAGGCTATACATAGACAAATTTACAAACAATAGAAATTATCACTTTAGAACATTACTTAAGAAAATTGATAAATTCATTTAAATATAAAACATTGAACATGATTAGCTTCAGAATTTGATTAGTTTAACAATAATCACATAACACTTTATTTTCAATATAGATAATCTTTTTAAAGTTGCCCATACACACTGAACTCAGATCATAGATTTGGATAGCAGGTCATTGTTGGCAATTTAATGTCCAATCTCAATGATATGGCCGAAGGCCCAATAATAGCAAATATGCCCACTATCACTGGAGACACAATGTGTCTATAAATGGCATGATGTGCCTACTATCACTATAGTTATCCACTCTCTGGCTAGCCATTTAATCCTAAGCTAGATCTAAAATCAGTATGATTAGGACAATTCATTAATTTGTAATTAACACTGAATTGTGTATATCATTTCAATGGAACAATACTTTTATCAACATTTAGTATTATATACATTTGTCACATATCCAAAGTTTGTCACTCTTTTCCATACTTTTAACACATACACATGAATTCTCAACATAAAAGTAAGAAACATAAACATACTAGCCTCATACTAGGCCGATATATCATAAAATACAAGCCAAAATATCATCCAGGTACCCCACAGTCGTGGCATCTCAACCCCATGCCCGTGGGATACAAAATGAAGCTGTCAAATGCCTTTGTAGACCCCCACAATTGTGGCCTTCAAGGACCATGGTCATGGCAACGGCTATGTTTTATCAAAATTTTTAAAGAAACAACCTCACTTTCAACCTCACGATCGTGTCACTCAGTTGCCACGCCCGTGGCATTAGTTTCGGGTCTGTTTTCTGAGTAAGTCTTCCTCCAGCAGTCCTAACTTTGATACCACACCCATGGCATCAACTCTACCCTAAAAACCTCAAATCTAGACCTAACCCGATCTAGATGAACTCTTCAGCTCTATCAGATCTCCTCTGTCACTTGTGAGATGAATTACAATTGCGCTAAGCCAAAAGCCTAGTGGTACAACTTTGATAACAATAAAGCTCATACTTTTGTTTCCATTAGAAACTCTCTTGAGGATACGGAGTTGGAAACTAGAGCTTTAACTGAGACACTCCCCACTAACCAACTGGTATGATGATTAGTGTGAAGATTAACATGATACGTATAACAATAGTAGGATACATCTTATTATAGCTACGTGGACCCAGCTTTTCAAACTGAGTAGTGGGTTGGAGATTTCTTAGGAATTGAGTCAATGCCCCCCTTCTTTATACGCAAAACTAATTAAGTCTTGGGTCGAGAACCACCCTAATCCAGTTTTGGGTCGAGCAATAGGGGACACATCTTCTGTTGGTTTGACATGACACTTAGATCTCCGATATCATGATAGACCAAAATAATATTTCTAGAACATTAGTTGGGCCCAACCCATGTGATTGTGATACCTTTAAGCCACACCCGTGGCATCCTAAAATCATATATTCGGCACTTTTAACTTCATAAAACATAAACATATTGAAGATCTACGTTAAAAATGTATCAAAATTAAAATTTTGAGATAAAAAGAATTTATTTCTAATACCTTACTAAAACTTAATTAATCAAGTCTTTAACAAATGATCTAATCATCAACTTTCACAATCATCACTCAAAATTAAGAAAAACAACATCTACAACTTCAATTCCTACATATATCACACAACAATTCATTTATCCAATATTTAAGAAATATCTCATTTTAAATGAACCAATCAACTAATTTAAACATTAAAACTCAAAGAAAAATAAATATTTGCAAATTAAAATACATAAGCACATACCTCTTCAAAAATCCCTCTTCCTTTCTCTTTTCCCTCTTTTTCTTTGATCATTTATTGTTAATCTCACCTACTCTAGCTAATTCTCTTAAAAATTTATAACAGATGGTAGATTTCCCTTAATTCTTCATTAAGTTGATGAAAGGAAGAAGAGAATAGAGAATATGGTGATGGTGGTGGTAGATGGCGTGGATATTGAGAAAGAAGAGAAGAAAAAAGAAAATTCTAGGCTATGTACACATCTACATATAATAAGTTAAATCTAGTGTAGACAATCTCATTTTAACTATGGTGCACCCTCTTTCTTATCCTTTGATTCTAACTCGATTTTTAGTCCTGTAAAACCATAAAAATAATTTCTTCAATAAATTTTAAGATCTACTATTTATTATTTCCTACTTATAGTATTTATCCAGATCACTTTTATCACTATACACTGTCAATTATCAATATTGGTTAAAAGTTTACTGCTTAAAATTTTAAACATTACAATTCTCCTCCACTAAAGAAATTTTATCCTCGAAACTTACCTATTATAGATGCTTGAAATAATTAAGGGTATTGTTGTCTCATTGTCTCTTCACTTTCCCAAGTGGCTTCCTCTGTCAAATGATTTCTCCACAACACTTTAACTAAAGGAATACTTTTATTACGCAATTTCTTTACTTCATAAGCTAAGATAGCAATTGGTTCTTCTTCATAACTCAAATCTGGTTAAATTTCAATGGACTCCATTTGAATCACATGTGAGGGATCTGACCTATATCGTCTAAGCATCGATACATGAAATATGTTGTGAATCTTAGCTAATTATGGAGGTAAAGCTAATCAATAGGCTACTGAACCTACACGCTCAAGAACTTCATATGGTCCAATAAATCTAGGACTTATCTTTCCTTTTTTTCAAAGAGAACTTTTTTCCACAGTGACACTTTCAAAAATACCCTATCTCCCACACTATACTCAATTTCCCGTCTCTTCAAGTCTACATATGATTTTTCCCTATCCACTGCAATTTTTAATCTATCCTTAATAAACTTCGCTTTGTCTTAAGTTTGCCTTATGAGCTCAGGTCCTGCTTTCATTCAATTCCACCCAACACAATGGAGTTTTACACTTCCTTCCATAGAGTGCTTCATATGGTGTCATTCCAATACTCGTTTGATAACTATTGTTGTAGGTGAATTCTACTAAAGATAAATATCTATCCCAGCTACCTTCAAACTCAATTACACAACGTCTAAGCATATCCTCAAGTACTTGTATCACCCTTTTCGATTGACCATCAGTTTATGGATAAAATGCAATACTAAAATGAAGTCGAGTACCTAATGCTTTTTTAAAACATTTCCAAAATCTTGAAGTAAAACATGGATCTTGATATGAAATAATGGACATTGGCACTCCATGAAGCCTAACTATCTCATTAATATATAATTCAACAAGTTTATCTAATGAATAGTCAATTCGAACTGGAAGAAAATGAGCCAATTTGGTTAACCGATCAATAATCACCCAAATTGCATCATGTTTCTTTTGGGCGTTTGGAAGACTAGTCACAAAACCCATGGTGATTCTATCCCACTTCCATTCTGGTATTGATATAGGTTGCAAAAGACCCGATGGAACTTGATGTTCTGCTTTTATTTGTTGACACACTAAACACCGAGTCACATATTCTGTAATATCTCTCTTCATATCGGCCATCAATAATGAGACTTCAAATCCTAATACATCTTATTGCTTCTAGGATGCACAGTATAAGTAGTATTATGAGCTTCACCAAGAATACACTTCTTTAGTTCCTTCACATTAGGTACACATAATAGGTTTCTATAATACAATCCATCATCTTCTAAAACAACATAATCTGACTTTTCATCTTTATACACTTGTTCCAACACTTTCAATAACTTTTTATTTTATTTTTAAGCTTCTATCACTTTTTGCTTTATAGTTGGTTCAACCCTCAACTCTGCTAACATAAAATATTATATAATTTAATTTATTTAACTCAAAAATACATATATGTATATCTTTATATAATAATTTATACACAACATACTTGTCAATGTCTTTTGACTTAAAGTATCAGCTACCACGTTAGCCTTTCCAAGATAATAGTAGATGATGCAATCATAATCTTTAATCAATCCTATCCATCTCCTCTACCTTAAATTGAGTTCTTTTTGCATTGGCAAGTATTTCAAACTTCTATGATCAATGAAAATATACCACCTTTCACCATATAAAAATGTCGCCAGAACTTAAGGGCAAATACAATAGCAGCCAATTCTAAATCGTGTGTGGTATAATTTAATTCATAATATTTTAATTATCTAGAGGCATAAGCAATTACCTTACCCTCTTGCATCAATACACAACCGAGTTCCTGATGAGAAGCATCGCTATAAATTACATAATCTTTACCTAGGGTCGGTTGTGTCAATATAGGCGCTTCAGTCAACCTAGCTTTCAATTGTTCAAAACTAGCTTGACTTTGATCATCCCACTCAAATTTAGTTTCTTTCCTAAGAAGCTTAATTAAAGGAAGTGCTATCTTCGAAAATCCTTGCACAAATCTTCTATAGTAACTATTAACCCAAGGAAACTCTGAACTTCTGTTATATTTTTTGGTGGCTGCCAATTTAAAATAGTTTCAATTTTGCTAGGATCCACACGGATACCATTAGCTAATACCACATGACCTAGAAATGCCACTTATGTCAGCCAAAATTCACATTTTGATAATTTAGCATATAATTGATTCTTCCTCATTGTTTGTAGTACAATTCTAAAATGTTTATCATGCTCTTCCTTATTTTTGGAACATACCAATATATCATCAATAAAACAACTACAAACTGGTATAAATAAGGTTTAAAGACTCGATTCATTAAGTTCATAAAAGTCGCTGGAGCATTAGTCAAACCAAAGGGCATAACCAAAAATTCATAATGCCCATATCGAGTTCTGAAAGTTGTCTTTGGAATATCTACTTCTTTAATTTTTATCTGATAATAGCCTGATTCAAGGTCAATCTTAGAGAAAACACCCACTTCCTTCAATTGATTAAACAAGTCATCAATCCTAAGTAACGGATACTTATTTTTAATAGTCACCTTATTCAACTGTCGATAATTTAATATAATCTTAGGGTACCATCTTTCTTATTCACAATAAAATAGGTGCTCCCCAAGGTGATGCACTAGGTCTAATAAAACCCTTATCAAGTAATTCTTGAAGTTGCACTTTTAATTCTTTTAACTCTTGAGGTGCCATTCTATAAGGTGAAATAGAAATTGGTGTTGTATCTGAAACTACAACAATTACAAATTATACCTCTCTCTGGTGGTATACCAGGTAATTCCTCCGGAAAAACATTCGAAAACTCACACACTATAGGTATGTCTCCTAGAGCCTTACTTGAATGTCGTGTATCAATAACATAAGCAAGGTTCACACTTCTTCCTAATCAACTTTTTAGCTTTGGTTGCAGAAATCAAACTAGAAGGATAAAATTATTTTTCTTCCCGGACCATAATTCGAAATCTCAAAAGTCACAACCTTATCATAACAATCCATAACTGCTTGATGTCGGGACAACCAATCCATTCCCAAGATCATGTCAAAATCATGGAATGGAAGTTCAATCAAATCAGCAGGAAGTTCTATATCATAAACTCTAATTGGACAATTTTGATATATTTTATTTACCCTCACACTATGGCCTAAGGGATTAGTAACTTCTATTTCATAATCAAGCTTATCAATACACATTTTCTTCCCTGAAGCTATAGTTGTACATATATAAGAATATGTAGAACCAGGATCTAACAATGCATACACATCAAGACCAAGTAAAGAGAATTTACTAACTATAATATCAGGAGCATCCTGGTCCTCCGCTGCTCTCATGGCATAAACCCTAGCTGGAGCACTGCCTCTAGTTTGAGGTCTATCCATTATTTCAGACCGTCTCTGCTGACTAATATTGGGTCAACCACCTCTACCTAACCTATAGCCTTATTGAGACCTCTGCACAAAAATTTGCCCTTTCGCAACTTCAGATTCTTTCATCATGGGACAATCTCTAATTTTATGCTGTAAAGAATCACACTTTGAACAAGCCCCTTTTTGATACCAGCAATCTTCACTTGCATGACTCTTACCATAATATTGACAAAGTGTAGTAATTTCCCTTAAAGAAGAGCTTGTGGCAACTCCAAACTTACCACCTCTAGACCTCTGAAAACTAGCTCCACTTCCTCTATTAGACCCCTGAGTTTGAGATTGAGTACCTCTTTGTCTTTTTTAATCACCCTGTTGTTGTTCACTAGAAAATCCCTTCTGTGGTTGTTGCCTTCTTCCCTGCTCTTGTTTAATCTCATTTTCTATAGCAACTGCATCATTAATAAAAGTGAAAAACTCTTTAATCCTCATAGCCACTAAATATACCCGGATCTGACTATTCAAACCTTGTTCAAACTGCTTACACTTCTCTTCCTCAGAAGAAACTAACTCCAAAAAATATTTACTGAGGCAAACAAACTACCTCTCATATTCAGACACAGATGATTGCCTTTGTCTCAAGTATACAAATTCCCTATGCTTCTCTTCTATATAAATTTCACTGAGGTATTTCTTTCTAAACTCTTCTTGGAAAAAAGCCCATGTGAGTCCACGTGCAGGATTTTCATTCTTCTTTGTTTCCCACCAATTCTAAGCTTGCTTATGTAGTAAGGAAACTTCACACTCCAACCTTTCCCCATCAGTACAATGCAAAAGATAAAAAACTCTCACTATTCTTTCAAACCAATACTCTGCCACTGAAGAGTCATCAGTATCACGGGCTCTAAAATCTTCTACTCCAAGTTTTCTAATTCTCTCCATTGGAGCTTTATGAGATACTGGTGGTGGCAGTGGCAGTGGCTGTACCGGAGGTGCAACTTCTATGATTTGTCTAAGCACTTCCCCCATTTTAGGAACTTGTTATACAAAATGTCCCGATGACTGTTGATTCCCCACACTAGCTTGACTATGTGAGGACGTAGCTTGTTCCTCCGCATCTTGACGGGATTCTTATACCTATAATCATTAAAAGATCAACTTCATGAAACACTTATTCAATTATATAGTTCATATAACAATGACAGTTGTATTTATCTTTTCTTACCACAAACTTAGGATCGCCTAAACCTGCTCTGATACCACTAAATGTAACACTCCCTATATAGTCCACATATTTAACTAAATAGGAGATGTCACATGAACACATAACTAATCTATAAGGATAACATATTTAATAAATCCCAAAATACATTCATATGATATAATTATTTTTCATACCTGTAATACATGCATATATTTGTTTAATTTACAAAATTTCTTATTATTAACTTACATTGTAAACATAAATATAATTCTTCTACCACCCTCAAATTTATACAACCGTTATACAAAATTATAAAGTATTGCTAAGTGAACCATACATACTACAATATTTATAATATTGCTCGTTGAACCTTTGTGATGCAATTAATCAAAAACATATATCTCTCTCTCACTCTGCAGTCTTAACTCTTCTGGTTTGATATGCACGTCAAAAAATAATTCTAACACGCTAAGCAAGGCTTAGTGGTACTTATATATTTATAATATACAAGAAATTGAAAGAAAAGAGGCTATACATAGACAAATTTACAAACAATAGAAAGTATCACTTTAGAACATTACTTAAGAAAGTTGATAAATTCATTTAAATATAAAACATTGAACATGATTAGATTCAAAATTTGATTAGTTTAACAATAATCACATAACACTTTATTTTCAATATACAAAAACTTTTTAAATTTTTTCATACACACTGAACTCAGATCATAGATTTGGATAGCGGATCATTGTTGGCAATTTAATGCCGAATCTCAATGATATGGCCGAAGGCCCAATAATGGCAAATATGCCCACTGTCACCAGAGACACAATGTGTCTATAAATGGCATGATGTGCCTACTATCACTATAGATATCCATCCTCTGGCTAGCCATTCAATCTCAAGTTAGATCTAAAATCAGTATGATTAGGGCAATTCATTAGTTTGTAGTTAACACTGAATTATGTATATCATTTCAATGGAACAATACTTTTATCAACATTTAATATTATATATATTTGTCACATATCCAAAGTTTGTCTCTCTTTTCCATACTTTTAACACATACACATGAATTTTCAACAAAAAAAGTAAGAAACATAAACATATTAGCCTCATACTAGGCCTGTAAATTACAAAATACAAGCCAAAAATATCATCCAAGTACCCCACGGTCGTGGCATCTTAACCCTACGCCCGTGGAATACAAAATGAAGCTGTCAAATGCCTTTGTAGACCCCCACATTCATAGCCTTCGAGGCCCAAGGACGTGGCATTCAGAACAGCTCCGTTTTATCAAAATTTTTAAAGAAATAGCCTCACTTTCAACCCTACAGTCATGTCACTCAGTTGCCACGCCCGTGGAATTGTTTTGGGTCTGTTTTTAGGATAAATCTTTCTCCAGCAATCCCGACTTCATTACCACGCTCATGGAACCTTTAAGCCACGCCTGTGGCATCTTAAAATCATGTATTATGCACTTTTAACTTCATAAAACACAAACATATTGAAGATCTAAGTTAAAAATGTATCAAAACTAAAATTTTGACATAAAAAGAATTTATTTCTAATACCTTACTAAAACTTTAATTAATCATGTCTTTAACAAATGATCTAATTAACAACTTTCACAATCATCACTTAAAATTAAGAAAAACAACATCAACAACTTCAATTCCTACATATATCACACAACAAATTCATTTATCCAATATTTAAGAAATATTTCATTCTAAATGACCCAATCAACTAATTTAAACATTAAAACTCAAAGAAAAATAAATATTTGTAAATTAAAATACATAAGCACATACCTCTTCAAAAATCCCTCTTCCCTTCTCTTTTCCATCTTTTTCTTTGACCATTTATTGTTAATCTCACCTACTCTAGCTAATTCTCTTAAAAATTTGTAAAAAAAGATGGATTTCCCTTAATTCTTCATTAAGTTGATGAAAGGAAGAAGAGAATAGAGAAGATGATAATGGTGGTGGTAGATGGTGTGGATATGGAGAAAGAAGAGAAGAAAAAAGAAAATTCTAGGCTATATACACATGTGCATATAATAAGTTTAATCTAGTGTGGACAGTCTCATTTTAACTATGGTGCACCCTCTTTCTTATCCTTTGATTCTAACTCGATTTTTAGTCCTGTAAAACTATAAAAATAATTTTTTCAATAAATTTTAAGATCTACTATTTACTATTTCTTACTTATAGCATTTATCCAGAACATTTTTATCACTATACACTGTTAATTATCAATATTGGTTAAAAGTTTACTGTTTAAAATTTTAAATATTACAATTACAATTTTAAGTTAAAAACTATACAAACATACTTAATATCTTTCATTAAAGAGTTAATAATCAATTCTTTTCTTAAAAAGTTCCATTTTCAATTTTTGCAAAAAAAGTTCATTTAATCAATTCTTCCATAAATAATTCAATTAATATAAATTCACTAATTTCTATAAGCATTAAAAATCAAAAGAAAACCACATAGTTGGGCAAACCTCTATCAAAGTGGCTATTCCTTCATCTTTTCTCTTATCCCTTGATTTAATGATGCTATTCTTGCAAAATCACTCATAAATTAGCTATTTTCCTTTAAAATGTTGAGTTATAACTAAAGATCTTTTGATTTTTAAGTATGGTGATGGAAGTAGAAGAATGAAAGAAGATATGGTGATGGAGATATGGGTAGGTCAGCCAAGGTGAAGAAGAAGAAAAAAAAAAGTCAAGGCTACTTTATATAGTGTTTAGGATTTTGATTACATGTAATGACCATACCTTTGCTTCAGTATACCTATTTTCTTTAATTATTTTTTAATCTGACTTTTAACTCTGTAAAATTATAAAAATAATTATTTTAATTAATTTAAAGCTCTATCATCCATATTTCTTATCATAATTACTGTAAAAATTTAATTCTAGAGTCACAGGGGTATTTCCATAAAGTTTTATCGCTTAAAAATTCTTTTTCAATAATATCAATTAAATTCATATTCAGATTTAAATTTCAACTTTTTAAGGCTTATCCAACCCTATTTTTCCATCAATTTCAAATATCCAACCCACTTTCAACATCATACATAGTCCAATATCTATATAATTCAGAAAATTACTGCTTAAAAATTTCAAACATTACAGTAACTAACTTACTCACCAAATTTCTTGCACATGTCATCTATAATATCCCTTGGTTTGAATACCCTCATTGGATTTATCGTTCTCTTTTTTTTTTTTCAATTGAGCTGCTCAAGTGTGATTGGTCATTAATTTAGTCACCATCCAAAAGTCACTTTCCACCAGTCTCTTCACCCTCACTCTCCATGTGAGTTTTTGTCAATGTAATAGATAACAATGAATAATGTATTTGACTTGAAAACCTTGAATTGAAATTTCTTCCTCATTGCTACTACAAATAAGGTGGTTATTAAATCTTTCTTTGATTTAAAATTTTTCTCTCTTTAATGGTTTTAAATATAAAACCTTCTCCACACAATTCACTAAGAATTCTTGAACCAACGGTAACATTGTCATCATTGATAGAAGTATGTATAAGAGAAATAGTAAAAGCTTGCATGTTAGGAGGAGGATCATTAAATGATTCCACAAGTTATGCAACTTCTGACAAATGTTTCTATGATAAATGTTTATCTTGTGTGTGAGCAAGGTCCTCATCGTTGTCCTTTTAAGAATTCGCCAAACCAAATCATATTCAAATGCTTTGCAATTCATTTCACTCGTATATAAAAGACCTGTATTTCCATGTAGATATTCTAGCTCCAATTCATATTCTAGTATGCATTCAAGTTCTACAATGTCTTTTTGCCTATTTATGTTTGGTTATGCTGTATCACTACTGCCATGACTAAATTTACCAGACTTATAAAAATCCTAATTAGCAATAAAATTCAAGGATGTTTAACTCTATCTTTCACTAGAATCGAAAAGGAATATCTTTACTGAATTATCATCAACAATATTGTAAATGAGTCATCCACAGATAAATTTTAACACGACATTTGCTTTATTTTTAATAATTAACTTCCTTGTCACAATTTTCTTTAGGCGAATGTAATCATGTCTTTATTAACTATTAAGAATTGACCAATCCCACCAACATATTCATGTGTTTTGCAATTTAGTATACAATAAGCTAATAAGTACTTCCATCCATACAAATAGATTCATTGTAAAATATATATTATTAGCAATTGAATTGACATTTATGTATGTCATAATAATTAAATATGGCCATTTAATAATTATGCATTAGAATGTATAAATTATATGTGTGGCATATAATTAAACATGACCATTTCAAATTAAAATTATATGTGTGTCATTAATAATTTGACATGGCTATGCTTGTTTAAATCACATGACAGTATGTATTTGTGTACCATACAAATTTAACATAGTCGTTGATCACTAAACACGTCAATATGGCACCATAAATGTATGCCACAAAGAATATACATGGCCATGACATTTCTAGATGACCATGTTATTGATACCTATAACACACTATATCAAAATAAGAAGAAAATTCATGTACCCAAATAACCGTTATTTATACAAAACTCGTTTATGCAAAAACTATATCGTATACATTAAGCAAAATAGCAAAATAAACCTTAAACTTACTATTTAATGCAAACTTTTTTATATTATTTCAATAGAACGAAAAAAGAAAGTAGTTGACTTCGATAGCTTATTTCCAAGAGTGATAATATAGCAAATCTATTGGTGAGATTAACCGTGTAACATATATAAGAGATAAATGCAAGAGTGCAAGGAATGATAGTAGAAAATAAATAGGAACAAGAGAAGGAAAAAAAAATAGTGAGTTAAGAGAATAATTAATAATATTTCTTTTTCCCTTTTTTTTAATGGAAAGGGCATAAATGTTAGAAAAATATCTAATTATGACGAATGAGGTCTAGAATGGACTAATGCAAACCTCAAGCTATTTTTTAATGAATTCCCTAACTTATAAAAATAATGTATTTTTCAAGCATTTAAAAGTTTCATTTTTTTATATGGAAAAAAATCAGTACTTGTACCCTATCATAAAAACCTTGACGCTGTCCTCGTCATTAATTTAAAACGATTTCGTTTTCAATTCTCTTCCTTTCTTTATTTTATTTTATTTTTTTTCGTCTTGCGCGCTCTCTTCCTCTCCCGAAGGCAAAACCCTTATCGACCAAAATCGGCCGAGAGTTGTTCGAGTTGTTACAGCCGCTGTAAGATACGGTTCACGGCTTCACTCTTGTCCTCTTATTTTCCTTTTGATTTTGGATTTTTTCTTTATCTAAGAGGACATAAATTTTGCTGATGTTAAATTAATTAGCAAGAAAATCAAAATAAAGAAGAATAAGAGTGGAGGAGTAAACAATGTCAATAGCTATATCAGCCTCTGGACAGCTCAACGTCAGCGAGTCACCCTCTTGGGGATCCAGAAGCGTCGATTGTTTCGAAAAATTGGAGCAAATTGGCGAGGGTACTTATGGGTTAGTTTTTCTTGTTCGCTTTTGTTTTCTTCTTTTGAATATACTTCTTTGTAGGGTTTTAGGAAATCCAATATTCTTTCAAGTTACTTTCTCTATATACATTAATATAGAGGTTAATTTAATGTATTGCATTGCAAACTATGAATTTTAATGGGAATGTCAAAACTGGTATTCAAAGAAAAAGATATCTTTATTATTGAATTCTGACGAGTATTTATACATGCTTGTTTATGTGCTATGTATCATAATGTAGAAGACGTAATCTGTGTAATATTGCTTTTTTAGGTGGGGGAAATTTGAATACTTGATGTATTTTGGCCCTTTAGGTTTTACATCAAAGAAGAGATGGTCTTGGGGTTTTGTGAATTAATTTGTTGTTGAGGGATGGATTTTTGAAGGGAAAACGACGGCTGTTCGGTGGCTTGAATTATATGGTATTTTAGGAGAAGTTTAAATGGAGCAACTTAAGTTGAGATCTGGAACCTTTTTGAGAGATTTAATAGTGCATAAAATTTTTTGGTACTTTGGCTTGTATTGGCTAATGAGATGAGATTTAGGACTAATTAAAGGAACTAAGCTTACATTGCTAGTTTTGATAATTGATTGCCATTTTAATTTCAGTGCATGACTATATAAAATGGTGCTTCAAAGCTATTATATTTCTGCTGTGGTAATAAAATATTTTGTCTGGATCCTATGCATTTTTGAATTATTAAATGCCATAAAGCAGGAAGAAAATTAGACATTACTTTTCTGGAGCTTGTGATCTTCTAATCTATATTATAGAAAACCTTGTTCTCTGGACTTGTTCCTTTGTGATTTTTGAATATGGCAGCACAAATTTGATTGTTGTTTGTGTGCTTTTCTTCTCTTGTTGCAGTCAAGTTTACATGGCCAGAGAAATAAAGACGGGTGAAATAGTAGCTTTGAAGAAAATAAGAATGGACAATGAAAGAGAGGGGGTATTTTTATGCCCTTGCTTATTATATTTGTATACATCACTGGGTTCATGATCATATATGTCCTTCATGTTTCTGGTTAATGCTTTTAGTAGTCTTGTATTTTCCTTGTACTGTATTCAAATTCAGGTAGTTAAAAATGAATTTTCAGCAACATGAAATGATATTATTTTTTTGGCTGTTAAGTTTAGTTTTGTCTTTTTTGCAGTTTCCCATCACAGCAATACGTGAAATAAAAATTCTTAAGAAGCTGCATCATGAAAATGTAATTAAGTTGAAAGAGATTGTGACATCTCCTGGTAATGCTGTGAACCTTTTTTTTTTTCCATTGTGCATGTGTGGCATTGCACATATCATGTAATCTTTACTCACAGTATGAACATGGGCGTCTTCTTGTTTTTATATCTAAATTTCTTGGGACTGTTTTGTGTAGGTCCTGAGAAAGATGAACAGGGGAGGTCAGGCAAGTCTTATATTCTGCATGTGCTGTTGCTGAATGGTTACTATTTTTTATATGTGTGCATTTGCATGTCCATGCAAGTGCATACTGTATTAGTCATGTAAAGTGTGTTTTTCATGAATGAATGGCTTGTTTGAGGACAGTTGATTTCTGACAACTATAATGTGGATTACAGATGGTAACAAGTATAAAGGTGGAATCTACATGGTCTTTGAATACATGGACCATGATTTGACAGGTCTTGCTGATCGTCCTGGGATGAGATTTTCAGTTCCTCAAATTAAGGTAACAGATGAAACTTTTGATGTTTCACATTGGTACTTTCCTTTTTCTGTTCTTCACCATTGTCTTTAACTCTTTGCTTCTTTTTCTTTAAGTGTTATATGAGGCAGCTTTTGACTGGGCTTCACTATTGTCACGTAAACCAAGTACTTCATCGCGATATCAAAGGTTATTAAGAAAGTAAATAATTTACTATTCAATGTTGTTTATCATTTCACAAGACTTTAGGTAGCTGAACTGTGTTTCAACCGCAGGCTCTAATCTTCTCATAGACAATAAGGGTAATTTAAAGCTTGCTGATTTTGGGCTCGCTCGATCGTTCTCAAATGATCATAATGCAAATCTTACAAATCGTGTTATTACATTATGGTACAGGTGAGCTTTTATACTCTGAATGGTGTTAAGATTTGAATACATAAACTTCATTTTTGTTTAAGAGAATTCACCATTTCCTTCCACCTAAATTATAAGGGAAAGAAACATGAAAAAGTCAAAAAGAATAATCAAAAGCTTATTTTTAACTTTGAGTAGACCTCCAGAATTGCTGCTTGGAACAACAAAGTATGGTCCAGCTGTTGATATGTGGTCTGTTGGTTGTATATTTGCTGAACTTCTTCATGGGAAACCAATTTTTCCCGGGAAAGATGAGGTAAGTAGATTATAGCTGTTGTTGATTGTTGCATGACTCATGATTCATGAATGCATTACCTTGCATTTGTCTGGAGGGATTTGAAGTTTTGATGTTCGAATTTGATAATACGTAGGTTCTATTTATTGATCACATTCACGAAACTAAGTTCATGAATGTTGTTTCGGAGTACCCAAAAAAGGTTTCATTTCAAATCTATCTCAAATAAGTTCTCTGCCTTGTGAATCTTAACTTATTTGTGAATCTAATTAATTAACATGTGGGCTAACTTTTTATCAAGCTATTTAAACACTTCCCAATTTGAAAGCATTTCATAAAAAATATCATTACTGCAAATTCAAAATGAGGGTATAAGAAAAAAAGAATTAACGGAAACAGAAAAGAAGATTAAGTACCTATTAGTCAACTGTTCCTCGATCTGCTTGGCTTGCATGATGATCATATGATTGGAGCTCAGCTGATTAATAATATTGTGCTATGGTTATTGTGATAAGGTGTTGATAAATTTCTATAAGTATGTTATATTAATTGGTTATGGATAAATACAAGAAAAGTGCTCCAATTTGGTATGGGAGTTAAAGGAATAGAGATAAAATGTTATAGGATTAAATAAACAGTTATTACTATGATTTTCAAGTGTTCCAGTTTTCATTTTGTTGGGTGATATGAAATGTACCTGTATGGTGACAGTAGTTACTAGATTTTTGTAGTTGTAGTGGTATTGGTAATTGAGATTCTATATATAACACCGATTATTATTATTAACTGAGTTGCTACCCCAAGGTTCAAATGTTAAACCGTTAACACCCAACTAATCATAATATTTATATAACTAATCATGTTAAAGTAAGAATTCAAAGTTATTCAAAATTCAAAGTTATTCCATTTATTTATTTAAATGATAAAAGAGGGATTCTTCCCTACCAAATGTGGTAAAGAGAGATAAGAGATTAAGTGCTATGGGAGTTTTGAGGCATTGATCCCATTGATTTATAGTTCTAGGTGAATTGACTCATAATTTGCCTTGTAACTTCTCAGATAAATAATTTGGCCTTCTGTAACTGTTTGGGCATATGCATGATTTCCTGAAAGTCACATTCATATAAATTATATAACTTGTTTGTCCTTCTGACTTCTCTGACCAACAATATTGATGATATTTGGAAAACAACTCATTGACTAAAAATTCTAGAATAAATGGTAGGAATATTCCATGAATTCAATACTTATGTTTGAATCAGCTGAAATTGAAATAAACTACTACCTGCCATTGTTGATTCTGTCTCTAAGATGATAGATTGACTAATAGGCGTCATTGTGTCAGAATTTGATGGTCTTTATTCAATTACTAGTTGGAACCTAGGTAGTATAGGTAGTATATGAACAGGCACTGGGAGGTGGCATCTGTCAAAAATATAGGAAATAAAAACACGGGGGAAACTATTGGGGCATTTTGATAAATATTAATTATATAATAATACTAAAACTCCTCCCCCCAAATGAATAGTAAATTTCCTTTAAAACCATATGTTGTTTTGTTATTTTCCATTTTGTCATTACTTTTTCTTTTCTTTGTTTTTTATTTTCAATTTTGTTTTATTTTTATTTTGCCATTAATTTTATTTTTATTTTAACTTATGAGTTATTATTAATTTTTATTTTATTTTTAATATATTTTTTGACTTGATTTAAATTTTAATATATTTATATGTTCTTCACTTTTTTTACCACTTTTATATTTTTATTTACTAATATTATTTTAATAATAAATTGATAATTTTTTTTCTTTTTGACAACTTAATCAACAATTGATAAATCTGCACTTTTTACTCATACTAATTTTAATTGTTTCTTTTATTTTTCTTAAAATAATAAAATTAAAAATTAATATTTTAATGATCATTTTAAATTAAAGAATTCTTGCATTGATTCAAAAAAAAAGTCTTAATACATTAAATATATTTTACTATATATATTTTATAATAAATAGTTTATAATAAATGAATATGAAAATAGTTAATATTATATATTTATATGTATAATATTATTTTTTATATATCAATTAATAATTATTTAAAATAATAAAAATATTATAATCCGCTGTACATCGCGGGTGGATTTTTTGCTTGTTTTCATATAAAAATATAAAAGCATTTTAAAAATATTATTTTGAGCAATCAATCATGAATTTAACTAATGAAAGATTATGTAATTATAAAATTCAAATCTTCTGGTTTTAAATCCCCTTCATCCAAAAATAATGTAAAAGGTAAAGAAAATGTAAGGTATGGATTAAGCAATTTGAGTAATGGCATTATTTTATTTATATGCTGTTGCAATGACCATTCTAACTTTTACAATAATGGAAACAATATATTAATAAATCCACCCAATCCAAATACATACTAAAATTCAAAACCTTATCTTTACTTTCTTTTAAATCCCTCATCAACCAAGGAGTCAAAATCAAGCCCAGCTGCCCAGAGAGAGTGTAACACCCTTATATACCGTATACGTACCAAGCATGCTTATACGATCGTAAAATACATATACCGAATATAGAACATGTCACTGTTTAAAAATACACAAATCATATCTCAAAATGTTTAAAAGAAATTCAAAAAACACTATATATAAAAACATTTATAAATTCACAGCGGAAGTTATTACAAACTTTTACAAGTTCAAATACATAAAATCCAAATAAACAAAACATAGAATATATACATGATTGGCAGCTTGACTCTCTGATCTTTAAGCTCTAATCCAACTCTTCAAGCACAAACTCAACTAGGTCTAGAGGAATCCTCAGTCTCAACCCTATCAACTCTACCACCTGCGCGATGAACCACAATCGCGCTGAGCCAACAACTCAGTAGCACAAACCATGATGATAATATGAAATGTCAATATCAATTTCATACATTCAACCAATAAAGATCATATTTATAAACATTAAATTTCATTATTTCAATAATCATATCATCATCCATTCAATATAGACACCTATGGGCCCAACTAGCATTTAATATGATATTCAAAATTCAGAGTTGCTGTTTTGGTTCATAACCACAATAATCAAGCCCGCAGGCAATGTACATATCTCTCTATCCATGGATAGGGTAACAGACCCAGTCTCTTGGACCATCAACTCAACATCTTGAGGAGATCCTCAACCCGGCTAGACTGTTACCTGTAACAGACCCAGTCTCTTGGACCATCAACCCGACTAATCGAGGAGATCCTCAACCCGGCTAGACTGTTACTTATTTTCACATTTATCATTTCACATTATTCATAGTGTAACAGACCCAGTCTCTTGGACCTCAATTCAACTCAATTTGAAGAGATCCTCAACCCGGCTAGACTGTTACTAATCATTTTATAGGCATGCCGCCCAAAACCAGAACTCTGAAATTGAATGAACATATTAAACATACAATTATCTCATACTCAAATAGGCAATCATGCCTCGTCAATTTCATTTGCATAACCATGTCCAACAACAATGGTTTCAACATATCTCCATTCGCATAAAGATAATTCATCATCATTCATATAGCACATTACATTTCATAAGATTCACAATGTGCAAAATATCTCATTATTCATATATGTATAATCAACAATGCCACCTCAAATGGATGTATGCAACAATGCAATGTTTGTACTTACCTTAGATGCAACCCACACAATATTAAACACCTCTCTTTCCAATAATCTTTCACTTCTTGAATTAGGGTAATTCACCTTCTTCACAACCTATTCCAAAAGGAAGATGAAACCGACATAAGATCATAAGGCTAAGAACCAACTAGGGCAAACTCTATACTTGACACGCTCAACAACACGGTCGTGTCCCTGACCGTGCCCTAACTCCACAATACAGAAGCTTTTACACGCTCAACAACACGGGCGTGTTCCTGGGCGTGTAATACATTCTGCCTCACAACAACATTGACACGTCCAACATCATGAGCGTGCTCATGGCCTTGTCAATTCCCCAAAAACACAGTGGCTATGACACGCTCAATAACACGGGCGTGTTACTGGCCGTGCCAATCCTACTGCCACACAGAAGTTATGACACGCTCAGTATCCTGGGCGTGTCACTGCTCGTGCCACTCAACCCAAAATACAGAACCATTGACACGCCCAAAATCCTGGACGTGCCCTTGGGCGTGTCAGGCTAAAAACCCAGATTCCGGCCAAAACAACAACACAACTAACAAAACTCTTTCTTTCACCAAAAACCACTTCAACCAAAGTCATTTCAACATACCCAAAAACCATAACAAACTCACAAAAACACCAAAACAACTAAAACATTCTTCTAATCTCAAATAAAAAATCATCAACACAACCCTAAAACACAACCTCAAAACATTCACTTCCAACAACTTACTCTTTCCTTCAAAACATCCCCAAAAACAAGAAATCAATTACCCAAACACTCTTAAGCCCATCTTAAACAACATAATCACAAACCATTCACAAACTCAACTCAAAACTCAAAGAAATCAAAGGATCAAGTGAAGAACTTACCAAGGATGAAGAAATCTCTTAACTTTCCACTTGATCTCTTGAATGCTTCCTTAGATCTTGAGTTTAAAGGTTCAAATCTCTCCTTTGTTCTCTTGTCCCTTAGTTGGCCGGCCAAAACAAAAGCAAAGGAAGGAGAAGAAAATGGTCCACGGCAATGAGAAAGAAAGAAGAAGGAAGAAAGAGAAACCCAAAGTCAAACTCTTCTTTTCCTTAAAATCCTCCCAACCAAGCAAATTAAAATATTAAACAATCCCTTTCAACCTCTTCCACTCATCTAATTCCTTATTAATTAATTATTAATTCAAACACAACAAATATCTTCTTCCACTAACTCCATTTTAACTTTCCATTGACTTAGGTATATGTTATATATATTCTAATATACATCACATATACACTCTCTTTAAAAAAAACCCTTTTCTCTTCCAATAAAACATATACAATAAATCCAATTAAATTAATAATAAAACCCAAAACATCTAGGGTATATTTTGGGATATTACAGAGAGAGAGAGAGAGATGCCAGCTGACCTTTTGAAAAAAAAAAAAAAGCACCAGGAGAAGAACAAGATGGCCTTGGAGCAAGCTCAGCTGCCGCTGCTGATTGTTGAATTGTGAGAGAAATGGAGAGAGTCACGAGAAGGCAGCACATTTTTATTGTTTTTGCTCACTGTTAGTGGGCTTTTTAAGCTAAGAAACACGTTACAGAAATGCATTTCCCAATTTTTCTTAATCGCAGAAGGGGGCCTGAAAAGTTACAAGCCTGTTTCTCGGTGTCCATTTCTGAAATGTGGAAATATCAATCCAAACACCCTTACATGCTTCATAGGTTGGAAGAGTGCAGATCATGAGGATTTAGGATGCTGTTCTCTTTTGGGTTTGAGCGTCCACCATGTACATAGTGTATCTGTAATGAACTAGAATAGATCACTTAACTGTATTAGGTAATCAGAGTAAATAATTTAGGTAAAATGCAGCAGAAAAGAAAGAGTAGGAGAACAGAATTTTAGAGAGAATCTATTTGACTGTTATCCAACTCAACTAAAGAGCTTTACTATTTAGCTTTTGGTTTGTGTTTCTTGATTCTAGTATTTTTTTTTTTTGAATTATAGGAGGATTTTCTGTCCTCCATAGTTGCACTCTCATTTCTTTCCTTCTCAATAAAATTTTTCTTAAATAAGAAGGGTATTTGCTGAATAGATAACATTGCAATATCCTTTTTCGGACTTTTGTAGCCAGAACAACTGAATAAAATTTTTGAGCTGTGTGGAGCTCCAGATGAAGTTAATTGGCCTGGGGTTTCCAAGATTCCTTGGTACAACAATTTTAAACCAACAAGGCCGATGAAGAGACGTCTCAGAGAGGTTTTCAGACAGTAAGTTACAAAACACGAGTTTATGATAATTTATGCTATGAGGAATACTAATTGCAGTCACTTTGGAAAGTGATTGTTGAACAATCTCCCTCCTATTGGCTAAAAAATATTGATTATAATATCTCTCATCATAAATGAACTTATAATAAAAAAATTTTTGCCAATAGGAAAGAGATTGTCCAACAATCACTCTTTAAAGTGACTACAATTAGCATTTCTCTTTATGCTATAATTTTAACAGTTAGAAGTTTGACCTCCCCATTTTCATCTGCCATTGTACCACTTTTTGTTTTCTTATAGTTTTGACCGTCATGCTTTGGAGTTGTTGGAGAGAATGCTGGCTCTTGATCCCTCTCAGGTATCTCTTTATAAGATGTAATATCTTTATTGTTTAATATGATGACTTAGCATAAATTCCTTATATGTTCTGCTACTTCTGTGGCATCTGAATGTTTATATTAATAAGAATATGTTATTTGTCAACTAAATTGTAGTTATGTTGTTTTGACTTTGCCAAGGGTTAACCGTAGTTGAACTTTTTGACCCTTCATTCTTTTATTTGTCCAATTCAGTGAGCAGGATGTTTTCAAAATATTATGAGGGATGTCAAATAATTGTAAAACTCACTACTATGCATGTGCTTCCATCCGACTGAATTTTTACCAGGCTGATTTTTGTCACTTAATTGCAACAGTATGCTCAAAAGCAAATGAATGTATAAATGAAGATACTTCTGTCCTGTGTTGTCATTCTGAGGATGAATCTATGACAACAGTTTCCTTGAGAGAAGAAAGTTGTTTTCTTTAACACCAGGAAAATGTATATAGTGATATTTGCTTGGTGCATTTCATGGTATTTGCTTTATTTAATTTCTCATTCCTTCTGTTTAGATGCTCCTTCTGAGAGTGTACCTTGTTTTTGTATGTGTGCATTTTATGTGTTCTTTGTTTTATGTGTTGTGAGGATGGCATTTTTCACTTTTTTAAAAGTAATGGATGAGCCATGAATATCTTCTGAGCATTTGTACGAGGATTTCATTGTTATGATGTAACCTAGGGTGAAACTCGGTGCTAAAAATTCAGGTCCAGGTTAAATATTATTTACAATCGGATCTATGAAAGTTTAGACTATTATAAGAAAAAAGAAAAAGGTTGGGGAGAGAGAAAGGTGCATAGGGTAAGAGCCTCTGGAATCTTTTCTGGAGAACATTTGGTGTTCTGGATGCAAAATTCAATATTCAATTTGCGCTGCATCATCTAAACTATGTTCAACTATATTTCTCAGGTTTTTTTTTTGTTTTTCATTGTAAAAACAGAGAATATCTGCCAAGGATGCACTTGACGCAGAGTATTTCTGGACTGACCCGTTGCCCTGCGACCCAAAGAGGTTTTGGCATGCTACTTGGTTGCCTTGACTGTGTCACATAACACAGTATTTATAACCAATGCTATCTGGTTTTTCTGACTGACTTATTTTTTTTTCTTGGTTTAGCTTGCCTGAATATGAATCATCCCACGAATTTCAGACAAAGAAAAAGCGCCAACAACAAAGACAGCATGAAGAAAATGCAAAGCGTCAGAAACTGCAACACCCACAGCAGCACAGCCGCCTTCCACCCATTCAGCAGTCTGGTCAAGTACATCAACAAATGAGATCAGGGCCTAATCAACCCATGCATAATTCTCAGCCCCCAGTTGCTGCAGGGCCTAGCAATCATTATGGGAAGCCTCGTGGACCTGGCAGATACCTCCCAAGTGGTACAAGTGGAGGATACAACCATCCAAATCGGGGAGCTCAAGGTGGAGGTTATGGAAGTGGACCATACCCGCCACAGGGGCGTGCACCATCCTATGGTTCTAGTATGCCTGGTGCTCCACGTGGTGGTGGAAGCAGCGGATATGGAGTTGGTGCTCCAAATTATCCTCAAGGTGCTCCTTATGGCAGTTCTGGTGCTGGTCGTGGTTCAAACATGATGGGTGGAAACCGTAACCAGCAGTATGGTTGGCAACAGTAGTGTGTGATTTGTTGATTAATTGTAGTATAAAAAGATGTTGAGGTCACTGATTAAGTGGTTGAACGTTGGAGTTTTACTTTGGCTCCTTCGCTTCAAAAAGTGAACTCCTATAGAAACTATCAATGAGCACGCTGTACAATTTTATATATGCATTGTAGTACCCTTTGATGGGTAGGGAGAGATTGGCAGACAAGACTGATTATATTATATGCGAAAGCTGTGCGCATTTAAGAGCAATGTGCTGTTGCAATTTTATGATCGGAAGCCAATCTCGTGGTTGTATGTTTATGCTGTAGTGTTCCTGAAACGCAAGCTCATTATAAAGAAGGTTAGCTACGACTGTTTTTATTTTTAATGTTACTGTAACAATGTGTATATATTGCCATATTTTTTATATTATTAAAATAATAGTATATATATATGATTGCCATTTTTTCTATTCTTAAAATAATAAAACTATTATTTTAAATTAGGTGTTGGAGATTTCTTCTTAACAGAAAAAAAAAAGACTAAACATTCAATTTGTCTTTAATTCAGTTTGCCGCTCGAGGATGGTGTATGCATTGGACGCAAAAAGAAATAATTTAAAGATCTAATGCGAATTTAAAATCTTCATATCTCATTTGAATCCATAAAATTCAATCGGTCTTTTTATAAATTTGTCAAGAAAAACCCTTAGTGCTATAAAAATACTAGTTTTAAAAAACTTTTTCAAAAATATTAGAATTTTTTTATCAAAATAACATCAAATATCAAAAAGCTACAATAAGTTTATATTTAATATATATTAGATTTATTCTTAGTGGATACTGAGATTATTATACATAAATTACATAATTCATAATTTTTTTATATACTATAAATATACTAAAAGTAATATATCATAAAAAAATAAAAACATATGCCCATATATTATATAAACCTGGAAGCCATTCTCGTGGTGGTTTATTTATGCTGTAATGTTGCATAAACGTATGCTCATGATAAAAAAAGTTAGCTATGACATTTTTTTTTAATTTTAGTGTAACATTTTTTTTGTATATGTGTGTGTGTGTGTATTGATTGCCATTTTTTCTATTGTTAAGATAATAAAACTATTGCTTTAAATTAAAAAGTGTTGGAGATGTGTTGGTATTCTTCTGATAAATCTTTTTCTATTTTAAATAAGTCTCGCTGTATCAAGTTTGTCCTTTTATTCTTCTTTTACATATTTATAAAATTAACCTAAAAATAAAAGCATTTGCAAATATATGACACTTCAAAAACAATTTCACTCTTACGCAATAAAAATGTTTAAATTGCAAAAATACGGCATTTCCATACAGTTAAAAGCATGTTTGCATTTCATTTCTAGTTAATGGCGAACAACAACACAACTGCTTATTCTCTTTACTGTTATCTCAAAAATAAAAAAAAAAATTAAAAAGTGATTCATATTTAAAAAAAAAAAATTCCACTCTCATTTTTTTAAAAAATTGATTTATATTTATATTTCTCGAAATTAAAAAAAAATAAATTTTGTCAATAAATCAGTCTAAATCTTCTTTGTAAATGAGTATAAAAATGCGATATATGTTTTAAGTAGTTTCATATATGATATCCTTAAAAATCGACTATGTTTAATAAAAAATAAATAAAACTTTTTACTATTGAAGCCAACACTTAAAATTAAAAAGCCAATAATATTGACTTTATTTTTTTTTTAATTTGATTTATAAATACATTGTCTTGCTTTTCTTTATTAAATTTGATTTATTTTGTATATTTAAAACATAAGTTTTACCCACGTATATCTAATTATATATAATATATATCAATATATACCATTAATTTTTTTCAGTATATCTAGTTATATACAATATATACTAGCATATAATTAAATACATAAAATAATTATATATTATTATTCTTTTTAAATTCAACATATGCATCTAATTATATATGTCATATATAACTAAACATATAATAATTATATTTTATTTTTTTATTTTTTACAATTTAAAATATATATCTAATTATATGTAACATATATCCATATATAACTAAATATAAAACAATTATAGATTATTATTCTTTTGTAATTCAATGCATATATCTAGTTATACGTAACATAGACTCATATATATCTAAATATATAACAGTTATATATTATTTATTCTTTTCAAATTCAATATATATTTCTATTTAAATGTAATATATATGTCATGTAATAAAATATTTAACAGTCAACAATATACTTTTATAGTACTCACTAAAATTGCATATATGTATAAAATATTTTGTTTAATTATTTTCGTGTATTTTTATAAGTTTTTTTTCTTATTTAAGTTTTCTAATATTATATATTTACTTTTACAACATATATATTACATATAAGTTTGATATAATATGTTAATGTGATGAAAAACTGACAAATTGAAAAACTTTGTCTTTAAAATATTTTATCAAACATGTGGAGTGTATTACAGTTAAAGAACAAAAAAAATCTCAATCATTATACTTCAAATCCAAAAAATAAAATGAAAACAAAAAAAAATCAAAAGATTTATATTTTCCGACTTCATCATTTATGAATTATATTGCTAGCTATTTGTTATAATTATGGATGAGTGAATTCTTCCGTTTAGTTTCAACATTTTCTATTAATCTTTGGTTGCGTGGATGGTATATTGGTCTATACTACTGATGTTTAAGAGCCAAGTCATGTAACACCCCGTAATTTTAGTAAACATAACTAAATAAATAATTTGAAAGTGTTAATAAATATGTTGGAAGAAGAAAATAACCAATGTAAACTTAGTGTATATGTTAAATATATATAAAATATAAATTTAACTAAAAAATAAAATTTGATAAAAGTTAAAAAGTTAAAAAGGTAAAAAAATGGAAATTAAATTATTTTTGGATGGAAGATGATAAATATTGAATAATAATTATTAATTAATTATTTAATTATTTAATATATATATGTGTTTAAGAAAAGAAGATAGAAAATTTAAAAGTCTAAATTTAGTCTTCATCTTCTTCTTCCTCTAATGTTGGTCGAATTTTCCATTGATGACCAAGGGGAGATTTCTTCTTCAATCACTTAAAATTTTACAAAGAATTCAAAGGAGTTAAGAAGATTTTGAAGAAAGCATAAGTAATAGGTAAGCTTTCTTGGAAATTTTGAATATGTGAAAATTGGAATTTTGATGGAGAGTTCAATAATTGCTAATATGAGTTGATATGAAGTTGTTTTTATGTATGTGTAATGATTATGAGGTTGGATGGTAAAAATGAATGGGTTTTGTTGAAGTTTGGAAGAGGTAGTGTTGAAATTAGGATTTTGGTGAAAATTTTAGGGTAAAATGGATGTAATTGAAGTTTAATTGAATAAAATGTATTAAAATGAGCTATTAATGCTATTTTCATACTTGTAATTTGGTTTAGAAGTTAGTAAGGTTGGCATGTCAATTAAAATGGAGAAGGGCACTTAGTGAAGTTGGAAATGAAGACTGAATTGGGCTTGGATTTTGACATATTTAGGATTAATACATACTTTGATTACATGTATTTTAATTGCATTTAGTTTGGCCTAACACATTGTGACTTATAAATGTTCTAAGCTACTTTGAAATTAGTTTTGACACCTACCTCTCATCCTAGGAGTTAGCAGGTATGATAGAGTCCCCTCTCTGTTTGTCTCTTCGAGTTTCTACTACTAAGTAGCTGCACTTTTGCTATTCAATCATAGAATCAATTACGATCAAGATGAAAAGCCCTATATTATGAGTAAGCTACCAAGGCCTATTAGTTTACAAAGTCAACATCAGAGAGTATTCTTAACAGCTGTACTAATGCCATTCACCTTTGGTACTGTCATAGTATGACAGTAGAAACAAACGGCTCAGTGATCCGTGGATCAGGAAATTGTATCCAAAGAATCATAGGCCTTAGAAGCAGTATTGAGACCCATTTTATCTTCCATGTCAGATCGGCCTTTGAATTAGTTTTTTAAGGAAAGAAAGACTGACTACCTTAAGATCCATAAACAAGATATGGTTGGGAATAGGCCATGGTAGTTCTATCTCTTCGATGGAGTTTCCTTATATTATAAGTTTGATTTGGTGGTTGATGAATTATAAATGTGCTAAGCTATTGAAATTGGTTTTGACATGTAATATGCATTGTTTTGTGTAATGTTGTGTGAATTGTATAAAATACAAAGTGTTAAGTCATTGTAGAATGACTAATTATAGTAATGTGTATTATTTGTGAAAAGTGTAAAAAATGCCCGAGAAATATGGTAAAGGATGATACATTGTGAATGTGGCTAAAAGTATGAGAAATGTGGTTGAAATAAGTAAATGATACATAATTATGGAAAATGAAATGAAAATGGCTAAAATGTATGAATGTATGATCGCCTTGTAATGCCCAAGAAATGTGGTAAAGGATGATACATTGTGAATGTGACTAAACTTATGAGAAATGTGGTTGAAATATGGAAATGATACATAATTATAAAAAATGAAATGAAAATGGCTAAAATGTATGAATGTATGATCACCTTGTATAATATCTTATTCTAGAGAATTGTATTTGGTACTATCGGTTTAGCAAGCAATTGATATGTGATGATATTTTATGTGCCTGTGGGGCTAGACACATTGGTGTCAATAGGAGGCACACATATGAGCGATATTTATGATACTTAGATCTCCGGTATCAATAGGGGATGCACATTCGGGTGGTTTGATATGACACTTAGATCCCCGGTATCATAATAGACTAAAATAATATTTTTAGAACTTGAATATTATATAGGGACTTTTGGGTCCAATGTATGTGTTTGTGAAACCTTGATGATTTATATGAGTAATGCATGCATCAATACATACTTCATTTCATGTTTGAAAGGAAAACATAGTGCTGTGTATTTTTTTCAAATTACTTTTGCTATCAAAGTATATACCACTAAGCTAGTAGCTTGGAGTGATTGTTCCATCATGTAGGTGACTAGGGAGAGACAAAGAGTCTTGCTAGACCTGACCATGTCTAGGTGTTTGGATGAGCACTTGAAGTTTGTTAGTTTGCCTAGATCTAGAGGTTGAATATGTTCCTTATGCTTGCATGCTGAACTCCAGTGCGTGCTAGCAGTCTGAGAATTCTATAGGAATTCCTTATGGATGTGGAATTTTGCAATAATAGTTTCTGTTGAACTTGTGTTCCCATGTCCACATCAGCTTATTCTCATCTCTGATTTGAAACTGTTCTTTTAACCAGACTTTTCTCAAAACATTTATTAACTCTGAAGTTCTGCTCTTTTTTATTTTTCTTTTGCCATGCCTTTTATTTCTTTTGGCAAGTCTTTGTATATTTCTTTTCTTTTTGATTCTTTTACACAAATGAAATTTAAATTATCAAGACTTCTTTTGGGATTTATTTTTTCATATATCCCTTTCTTTATATTTAACTCTGGAAGAATTAATAATGCATAAACAGAATGTAATGTAAAGACATTATGTTTTGTACTAATTAATTATGACTTTGACTTTGAATAACAATGAGACTCACTATTAAAGTTTTCTTCTGTATGACTAAATTCTGGCTGAGACATACATGCATGAGACTCTTCTATATGATTATTCTGATGAATATACTTTTCTTCTAGTAATCTAAGAAGCTTCATGACATCGTTCATGAGTTTTTAACAATCTGGACACTTTGACTTCTCATGAGTTAACTTCTGTGCATTTTCTTCTAAATATATGCTTAATGCATTGACTATGGGCAAACCTTTTTTATTTTATCTGGTATGATAGACCAGATGTTATCCAGGAAAATTTGTTCTCTAGGATTCGGTTTGAACTTAGTCTTCTGACTATTGATCCTAAAATGAGACTTAGGCTTATTGTTAAGCATCATTGGACCAAAATACTAGACTTCTGATGTATTAATTTTGCTAGATGATGCTTCTTCGGACATTTCTGATGAAGATGCTCTTAGGTTCTTCATTTTCTATGGACAAAGAAGAAATTAAAAATAAAATATTTTGCAAAAGAAAATTTCTTTTTTTTGGCAAAGAAAAGATGATCAGAATAAAAACTTGAATGTGATTTTAGTATGGAACTGGACACAGTATTTATAGAAGAAAATAATTTTAATGAAAATAATTTTTACAATAGATTAAGACTACTGAAAAGACAAAAAAGATTTAAAATTTCAAAAATCCTTTTGAAAAGTTATTTAAAATAATTTAAAGTGAAAATATTTCAAAATATTATGTCACCTTATTAGGTGTGTCTGACCTTTACACAGTATTAGGTGTTTTATCCTGATAAGGATAAAATGTTTTGCTATCTTCTCATAATGACTTTTGAGTCAAATGGTCTATCTAGCTTATTAGCTAGTTTTTTCTGAAAGAAATTCTATAAAATAGCTTAAAGAAGCTTTTCTTTTGGCTATTCTTCCTAATGAGATTGAGAGTTTATCCTCATTAATCTTTTTTCTTGATTCTAAATTTTGATTTCTATGGATAATTTAACAAACAAATTACTACTAGCTGTAACATACAACAATTGTAATAATCTAGGGACTTGCTTGGGCTAGATTGTACCTAAAACTATTCTGAAATCTAATGGTTTTATTGGTTACTACTTTAGACCTTAACCTAAAATCCAATGGTTTATCTTTGAATCTTTTCTCTTGACATATCATGCAAATATTTATTTTTGTTAAGCTCATTATGTTTACATACATTATGATATTATGTAAAAATATTATAAAATACTTGAAATACAATACATATATTTATATAATTATGAGATGTTAAATGCTTTTGGAGAAATGTTGGAGATTTGGAATGGACATTATTATTGAGAGTGTTATTTTTCATAGGTTATGATTATTTGACTTTTGAGAAATGTCTAATTTACAGATAAAACTCTAGAATTTTTTTTAGAGATTTTTCTTTATATATATATATATATACTATTCTATCATTTATTTATTTATATATTTATTACCTATTAAATTATCTTTTAAAGATTAATTTATTTTGGGAACAACTAAGAGAAATTATCCATTATAATTATTGTAGCATTCTTGTATTATATATATATATATATTACATATTCTAAGTGCATGTACTATACTATCTAGGATATAAGGGTATTATATTTATTTTTATATCGAAACCTAAATTTGAGATTCTCGACCTAGGTAGATTAAAAAAAAAGGGGATTTTAAATGATAGTTTAAATTGAGATATATGCATATGCATTGACACTTATATTGGTCTTTGATGTGGCAATATTAGTTGTGACAAATATAGGATGCACAAATTTGATGAGGGAAGTGTTAAGAGTATTGCTCCAGGTGAGGGTAGAGCT
The DNA here is from genome assembly GCA_947685225.1 of Garcia nutans. Classification (NCBI taxonomy): domain Eukaryota; kingdom Viridiplantae; phylum Streptophyta; class Magnoliopsida; order Malpighiales; family Euphorbiaceae; genus Garcia; species Garcia nutans. The sequence goes on along the minus strand of CANTUV010000002.1, from coordinate 12,591,531 downwards.
GGAGTAGGTACAAAGGGTGTCGGAAAAGGCATAGTGCCAACTAGACCAACAACACGTGATCTTTTGCCAGTATGGATGCAACTGATGGTGAAATATTTTTGTCATGCCCTAGCACCAGAATAGAGTAAAAAATATGACAAGCTTAGAAAATACGAGACTGCTGACTTTATGGGCACTGCTAATCCAACTGAGGCAGAGTAATGACTGGATAGAGTTGAGCGGATATTTATTCTATTAGAGGCCACATCAGAGGAGAAATATGATTATGTTCTCCCTCTTTTATAGTGAGATGCCAATGATTGGTGGAAGACAGTTCCGCATGGGTTGGATCAACCGCCAGTGCTGACGTATGATGTTTCCTGTGAGAGTTTGGGAGGAATTATACACCTCGGGATTATAAAAGATGGGAAGAAAAGAGAGTATTAGAATCTGAAGCAAGGGGGAAAGACTCTCACTGAGTATGAGAAAGAGTTTCTCCAAATGAGTAAGTATACTCATGAGATTATGACTAATGAGGTAAACAGATGCATGGAGTTTAAAGAGGGATTAAGATCGTCTATCATGTGCCAGGTGGCTACAATACAATATAAGAATTTCTCTATATTAGAATGAGTTGCTTGGAGTGTAAGAAGGCCTAGGAGATTGCAGGTACGGCTAGTGTGGAAGAGGATAGATGCAAGAGACCTCAAGTTGAGAAAGGGTCATCGTCTTCGAAGAGAGGCCGAAGGGGTTTTTCATAGAGGTTTAGTAGGAGCCAGGGCGATATGAGCATGCCAAGCCCTAATGGTCAAACTAGGCCAAATAACATGAGCAGGCTTGGCATTGATGGCTAAGGCATGAGTAGGGTTAAAGTAAGTAAAGATGGCGAAGCGAATGAGGGTGGTTATATGAGTGATGCTAGTGGCATCAACAAGATTGGTGGCACTAGCAAGGCTAGCGGTGATACAAAGCCAGATACAAGGCTGCCTAAGCAAGCAAGGGTGTGATACAAGCGTGGGTAGATAATCAAAGAAGATCAAGGAGATTTTTTCAAGTATAATCATTATGGAGATGCAAAGCCAGATATTGGGACAAATTCAAGTGTTGGAATATTGATTATGGAAGTTTTAGAGATGAAAGATCATAAAAGGAGCATAATATGCAATTTTCATATTTGGATAGATTTGACATTAAAAACTTTGATTGAGATTTTTATGGTCTTAAAGTATCAAAATAAGAAAGTAATCTTTATGACTTTTTTAGAGGACATCTCAAGATTTGAATGGTATTGTTTGTGGAAATCTGAGTTTGTTTGGGCCTCTAAACATCTATTCAAAGTCAGACTTGGAAAGCAGATCTAAATCCAAATTGAAGCAGGATTTTCTGTCCGAACTAGTTTATTTAAAATAGCCATAACTTGAGATTATAGAGTCCAAATTGCGTAATTAAAAATCCCAAATTCATGTACACTTCTAGAGCTACAATTATTATGAAGAGTCTAATCTGATTCGGAATTTATTAGATAGAAAAATGGCTTTGAAATTTTTGAAAGATTTTTTTTATGTTATTTTATTTACTATTTTGTTATGATTTGTTTTCCTTTTTGTTTTAAACTAGGATTAGGGTTAAGTGCTATAGGCTATAAATATCTCTTATTTGAGTTTTAATTCAGGGAGAGTTGATTTTAATTAATAAAATTTTGGCTTTGCCATTTTTATCAAGGGGAATTCAGCTTCTTCTTATTACATTAAGAATTGAGTAAACTTATCAAGGTGTGTACTTTATGGCATTTATTCTTTCTTATTTCTGCCCTTTGATTTAAGTTTCTATTTGCATGTCAAGTAGGGATTTAGTAGGAAAACCATCATCTAGGGTTTTTGATTTACTGAATTTGTGTGTTGGGGTTTTGAATTTGTTATAATCTTGGGGTTATGCATCATTTGTTATCAGAGCTTTGGATTTATCAATTATTTTTTTTAGGATTTGTTGATTTTATTATTATAACAAGAAAAAAAAACTTTAAAAAAATCAGAATTTATTCTCTTAATTTTTTTTATTATGGCAAATAAAAGAAGTAGTGTGTGTTGGTGCTAGTAAAGTTATAGTGAGAATTGAAAAGAAACTTGATTCTACACAAGAGGAATATGATAAGATGCAAAATTTGTTTGACTCAATATGTAAACAATTTGATAAGTATCTCACAATGGAAGAAGAAAAGTTGCATCAAATCCACAACCTAAAGATGAGGTAGAAGAAAAAATAATCTATCCCACCAAAGTCGCTCATGAAGCTGATTAGTTAGAGGGGGAAATTGAAGAAGTAAATTACCCCATCAAAGTCACTTTGTGGAGCTGATTAGCTGGAGGGAGAAATTGAAGGAGAAAATGAGGAGTCGTTAATAAAAGGTATAGTTCATGAAGAAGATAAAATAAATTTTGAAATGCAAGCTTCAAATATTGTTAGAGATGCTGAAGTTATAGAATTTATAATTCTAGGAATTTCTCAAGTTTGTCATCCAAGGTTCATAATTCTTCAAATCAATAAAGTATAATTCCAATTAGTTTTGTTTTTTATGGTAATGCTTAATTTCTTTAGTTACATGGGTGTGTGATTTTAATAAAGGGATGATGGAAATCGAAAGGATGGATGTAGAGTTTTTTCTTACTCATGAAAGCATGATTCGAGGATGAATCATTTCTAAAGAAAGGGGGAATGATGTGAACATGCCAAGCCCTAAATGTCAAACTAGGCCAAATAACATGAGCAAGCTGGGCATTGATGAACAAGGCATGAGTAGGGTTAAAGTGAGTAAAGATGGCGAAGGAGGGTGGCTATGTGAGTGATGCTAGTGGCATAAGCGAGGTTGGCAACATGAGCAAGGCTAGCAGTGATACAAAGCTAGATACAAGGCTGCCCAAGCAAGCAAGGGTGTGATACAAGCATGGGTAGATAATCAAAGAAGATCAAAGAGATTTTTCAAGTATAATCATTTTGGAGATGTAAAGCTAGATATTGGGACAAATTCAAGTGTTGGAATATTGATTATGGAAGTATTAGAGATGAAAGATCATAATATGAAATTTCCATAATTGGACATATTTGACCTTTAAAACTTTGATTGAGATTTTTATGGTCTTAAAATATCAGAATAAGAAAGTAATCTCTATGAAGATTTTAGAGGACATCTCAAGATTTTTAGAATGGTATTGTTTGTGGAAATTTGAGTTCGTTTGGGCCTCCAAACATCTTTTCAAAGTTAGACTTGGAAAGCATATCCGAATCCAGATTGGAGAAGGATTTTCTATCCAAACTAGTTTACTTAAAATGGCCATAACTTGTGTTTGTGGAGTCCAAATTAAGTAAGTCAAAATTCCAAATCGTCTACGCTTTTAGAGTTACAATTGTTATGAAGAGTCCAAGCCCTGATTCGAAAGTTATCAGATAGAAAAGTGGCTTTGAAATTTTTGAACGATTTTTTTATGTTATTTTATTTCCTATTTTGTTATGATTTATTTTCCTTTTTTAAACTAGGATTAGGGTTAAATTTATAGGCTATAAATATCTCTTATTTGAGTTTTAATTCAGCAAGAGTTGATTTTAATTAATAAAATCTTAGCTTTGCCATTTTTATCAAGGGGAATTCAACTTCTTCTTGTTGCATCAAGAATTGAGCAAACTTATCATGGTGTGCACTTTGTGGCATTTATTCTTTCTTATTTTTGTCCTTTGATCTAAGCTTCTATTTGCATGTCAAGTATAGATTTAGAAGGAAAACCATCATCTACGGTTCTTGATATACTAAATTTGTGTATTGGGGTTTCAGATTTGTTATAATCTTAGGGTTCCGCATCATAGGGGCAGCCTGGCAGGCCATCACAGCAGCAGAGGCAAAGGCCTGCATCATCAATGGCTAGTACCCCTACCGCATCTTCTTATTGATCTGTTCCACCTCCTTGTGCTCAGTGTGGCAGGACACACAAGGGTATTTGTTGGAGGACTATAGCACGAAGAACTTTGTTACAGATGTGAGTCCCGAGACTACTATGTTAGAGATTGTCCAGAGCCACCAAAGGATAGACAAACAGAGATGATAATGTCTAGACCTGGTGTCAGAGGAGGTAGATATGGTAGAGGTGGGTCCAGAGAGGGTATTCGATATCAATGGGTAGACCGGATGAGTCTAGAACTGCACAAAGAGTGTATGTAATGCAGAAGAAGTCAGATGCCTCAAATGTGATTGCCAGTACATTTTCTTTATTTAGCATTTCTGTTCATTCATTGATAGACCCTGGGTCAACATATTTATACAATAGTGCATTTGTTGTGCCTGTTAGTGATATGCATTCAGAGTCTTTAGAATATGAGGTGTTAGTTACTAACCCTTTGGGGCATAGTATGGTTGTTAGTAGAGTTACTGGGATAATCCAGTAGTGGTTCATGATGAGAAATTTTTCGGTGACTTGATTGAGATGCTCTTTAGGGATTATGATCTTATTTTGGGTATAGATTGTGATACGAACCAGCCACGAGGTAAGAATCCATTGGTGCTTCCAAATGGGCCATTGACTAGGAGCAGAGATAAGAAGTTTGGAGCAGCTATGGGATTGCATATTCAAGATCAAATTTCAAAGGAAGTGACTGAAATGGCAATGGAAAAGTGCACAATAGAGCTTGAAGAAGGCACACCAAAGCTGATTATGATGCTTAGTGTGAATATGGAAGCTAAAGGCTAGCTAAAGAGGTCCAACGTGCAAGAAAGGTCCATGGGGGTTCATATACAGCCTTGGGAAGTAATTTAAGGCCCATGGACAGCCCAAATAGTGTGGGGCGTGTTCTTATTTTAAAGGGTTTTAGTTTGGCCCTTTTTTTTATACTTTATTTTCCTTAGTGGGTTAGGATGTGTGGTTTCCTAATTAGTTATTGCAGAATATTAATTTGTTTCCATACTTTATATTTTCCTTAATGGGTTAGGATTTTGACTTTGTAGCTTTCCTTTTCCCATTAGAATTAGGGTTTCGAATTTATGTGTGCCTTTTAGTACAAATAGGGCCTTATTTTTCTTATAAGGACACTTCATGAAAAAAATGATATTCTCAATTTTCTTATTGAAAATTTCGGCCATCATAGAACATGAGTGGATTCTCTTTTTCTTTTGATTGCATCAAGAATTAGATTTACTTATTAATTTTGATTGTGGCGTTCTTCTAATTCGAGCTTCCTAAATCCTTCCATTATAAGTGTTCGTGCTTTGCTAAGCAATTGGGTGCTTTAGAAGGTGGTTTTTCCTTCGTTCTTGGTTTTCTTCTATCAATCGTGCGTTGGGGTTTGAGGCCTTCATTGCCATAGGGTTTCGCATCATTTGGTATCAGAGCCAATTACAGGTAAATCTTTATCTATCTGTCTTTCTAGGGTTGTTTTAGTTGTTCCGTTAGGGTTCTAATTGGATTTTCGAATTAGGGTTATAGAATTCTTTGTTCAACTTCAAAATTGTGTTCTTGCCTTTTGATAGGAAATATGTTTTTCTTATTCCAAATTGGGTATAAATTGAACTGAAGGCTTTGTGTTTCATTGGTGATCCAAGGATAGTGACCAGATCCTAAAAAAAAAAGAGTACAAAATCACTTCAACAAAAATTCTTTGCTTTTCTAGTAATTTAAGGTATTAGAATCGTTTTGAATCAGGTTGAAAGTGATCAAAATTTTAGCCACCAATTTCGGTCAATTGAGGGGCTATTTTATTACGTTTTTCTTGCTGATTTGGAAGTTTCCTTTTCGAAATTGAATTCTTAGGGAGTCTTGATACTAGCTTTCTTGGGTAGAATTATTAGATCCATAAACTAACTTGCTAAGGTGAGTTGGTTTTGATACATTTTGACCAGATTAGTCATAATTTTTGACCTTTTTGTTTCTATTTCTTGTTTGAGCTACCGTTTTGATTCCGTGACATTGCTAGAGTATTATTTGTTTGATTCTATTCTCTGGTTGATATAATCGTGTGACAAAATTTTCTTGTGTTGCCTCTAAATTTGTCAAGTTTCTTTCTAGGTGTCATTCTAGGATTTAGGTTCTAATTCCCTTGAACGTGCTTGGTGATTGATTTGTGAGCCTTTATTCTGAAGTGCAATCTAAGAATTAGCGAAGGTGAGTTCTTTGTTTTGTGAGATAATGAGCAGCAATTCTAGTAGAGATAAAGGCATAGCTGTTGAGAAAGAAGAGATGAGTATCCGGGATATTGCAGATGATTTTGAGACGTACAAGCAAGCAAATGAGGACAATATGGAAAGAATAGCAAATACGTTGGCTAGCTTGCAGCAGTCCATGGAACGCTTATTGCAAGCACCACAACTTGCTCCAATAAGGCTACCATAGAGAATTCTACAACCAGAAAGAGCTGAAGAGAGAGAAGAGCCAATTAGGAGGAGGGCACCAAGAGGTGCATATGAGAAAGGCCGTGTGGCTGATTATGGATTTGAAGAAGGAGAAGCTGGAATTTATCAAGCACCTATCAATGATAATGATTTGACTTCCATCAAAATGAAGGTTCCTGAATTTAGAGGGAACAACAATGCTAAAGAATACATTGAATGGGAGCACAAAGTAGAGCAAATTTTTGAGTGCCATAATTATTCTGAAGAAAAGAAGTCACACATTGCAGCTGTGGAGTTCAAGGGTTATGCAACATTCTGGTGAGATCAACTAAAATCTACTAGAAGAGGCAAGGGGTTGAGAGCCGTACCCGCATGGGAGGAGTTGAGAGACCTGATGAGGCAGCGTTTTATCCCTTCTCATTATTATAGGGATCTTTATAATCACTTAGCACGACTGGTGCAGGGTGGCAAGAGTGTAGAAGAATACCACAAGGAGATGGAGATGATCATGGCTAGAGCCAATATTGAGGAAGATGAACAACAGATGATGTCTAGATTTCTTGGAGGACTTAATCAGAATATTGCAAGTGAGATGGACATGTATGATTACAATACCATGGAGGAGATGGTTGATAGAGCTATGAAGATAGAGAGGAGGTTAAAGAGCAATAGTTCCACCAAACTTGGCTATGGGAGACCATAAAATGTGTTTGGGAGTAATTCGGCCTATAGAGGACCCCAATATAGTGGTGGGGCAAATTCAGCCTATAGGGGTGGAGAGAAAGGGGAGTTCAAGAATTCATTCTAGAAAAGCAATGCTGCAACCTCCAGTGGAAAAGGGCCATCAAGTGGTCCAAACAAGCAAACAGGTACGCCTAACACTACCACTCCTAGTAGGGTGATTAAATGTTTTAAGTGTTTAGGGAATGGACATATTGCATCCCAATGTCCAAATAGAAGAGTTATGATTGCTACAGCTGATGGTGATGTTGTGTCTGATTCTGAACCTATTGATAATGATAATGATGATGTTGGGAACTTTGATTCTCCTATATATGATGATGTTGGTAGTGATGAGCATGTTGATTGTACTTTGTTAGCGGAGCGTGGTGAATTTTTAGTTGCTAGGCGTGCATTGAATATGCAGGTGAAAGAGGAAAGTCTAGTACAGCGTGATAATATTTTTCACACTAGATGCTTAGTGAATAATAAGGTTTGTACACTTATTATTGATAGTGGGAGCTGTACTAATGCTGCAAGTACTACTATGGTTGAAAAATTGGGGTTAGAATGTATGAAGCATCCCAATCTTTATAAGTTGCAGTGGTTTAATGATAGTGGTGAGGTGAAAGTAACTAAGCGAGTGAGGGTACCATTTCAATAGGCTGGTACAAAGATGAAGTTGATTGTGATGTAGTTCCTATGCAAGCTGGACATATGTTGTTGGGCAGACCGTGGCAATATGATCAGAAAGCGCAACATAATGGGTTTTCTAATAGGTACACATTTACCTATGAAGGAAAACAGGTCACTCTTGTTCCATTATCACCCCTAGAAGTGTATGAAGATCAAAGAAAGATGATTGAGGTAGAGTGGCAAGTTGGGGCTACCAATTCAAAAATTAAAGGGAGTTTGAGAGAACATGATAAGGTGAGTGAGAGTGAAAAGCAAATGGGAAAAGAGGCCAGAAAAGAAACAAAACAAATAAATGGCCCATTGGTTAGAGAAAATAAGAAAGAAGGGAGAGCAAAACAAACTTTTTATGCAAGAGTGAGAGAGGTTAATTTTGCAATGTCTATTGGGCAGCCATTATTGCTCATTAGATACAAAGAAACTTTGTTTGCTGACACTAATGTTTCGCTTGATAGTTTGCCTTCTAGTTTTGTGTCTTTGTTGCAGGATTTTCAGGATGTGTTTCCAGATGAATTACCTAGTGGATTGCCACCGCTAAGAGGAATAGAGCATCAAATAGACTTCGTGCCTGGTTCTACCATCCCAAATAGACCAGCTTACCGGAGTAATCCCGTGGAAACGAAAGAGATGCAAAAGCAAGTAGATGAGTTACTGGAGAAAGGGCTGATTAGAGAGAGTTTGAGTCCGTGTGCTTTTCCTGTGTTGTTGGTTCCAAAGAAGGATGGCACATGGAGAATGTGTGTTGATTGTAGGGTTGTAAATAAGATCACAGTGAAGTATCGGCATCCTATACCACGACTTGATGACATGTTGGATGAGCTGCATGGTGCCAGGTATTTTTCTAAAATTGATCTTATGAGTGGATATCATCAAATTCGTATGAAACCTGGTGATGAATGGAAAACAACATTTAAAACTAAATATGGTCTATATGAGTGGTTAGTAATGCCTTTTGGGTTGTCTAATGCACCTAGTACTTTTATAAGACTAATGAACCATGTTTTAAGAGCTTATTTGGGCAAATTTGTTGTAGTCTATTTTGATGATATTCTGATTTATAGTAAGACTTTGGATGACCATGTTGACCATGCTAGGCTAGTTTTGGAAGTATTGAGAAATGAAAACTTATATACCAAGCTTAAGAAATGCACATTTTGCATAGATAGGCTTGTGTTTCTTGGTTTTGTTGTGAGTGCGCAGGGCGTTGAAGTAGATGAAGAGAAAGTGAAAGCTATAAAGGAGTGGCCTACTCCAAAGAGTGTGACAGACGTGAGGAGCTTTCATGGATTGGCTAGTTTCTATAGGAGGTTCGTGAAGAACTTTTCTACTATTGTGATGCAAGAAAGGATCCCTTGAAGCTAGCAAGTGGACCAATCACTAGGAGCAAGGCAAAGAGATATCAAGCTAGTATGGCTTTGCATATTCAAGAAGAGATTTCCAAAGAGCTTCAAGAATTATCATTCAAGAAGATGGAGATAGAGCTTGAAGAAGGCACACCAAAGCTGATTATGATGCTTAGTGTGGAAGCTAAAGGCTAGCTAAATAAAGGTCCAACGTGCAAGAAAGGTCCATGGGGGTTCATATAAAGCCTTGGGAAGTAATTTAAGGCCCATGGACAGCTCAAATAGTGTGGGGCATTTCTTATGTTGAAGGAATTAGTTTGGTTGTTTCCATACTTTATATTTTCCTTATTGGATTAGGATTTTATTTCCATACTTTATATTTTCCTTATGCAATTAGGAATGTTTTCCTTATGCAATTAGGAATGTTTTAGTTTTCCATATGCAATTAGGAATTTTGTAACCCTTATTTAAGGGCACTATTAGGCCGAATTTCAGACAATAATAATTAATAAAAAAAATTTTGAATTCTTCTACAAGTTCTTCTTGTGAATTTTCGTGTGAGAGAGATTAGAGTGGATTCTTTAATTCTTTCTTTGCATAAAGAATTAGGTTTACTTATCAACAAGAGTTGTGGTGTTTTCCTTCTTCTTACCAACTAAATCCTTCAATCATAGTGAGTTTGCGTCTCTTTATAGGCGTTGGGTTCCTTAGGAGGTGATTATCAAGTTTCAAGGAGTTCTCTACCATTGTTATACGTTGGGTTTGCTGCCATCGTTGCTAAGGGTCCGCGTCATTTGGTATAAGAGCCTTGCTACAAGGTAATTTTTATCTACTTTGTCTTTCTAGGGTTTGTTAATTTAGGTCTTTTAAATTTCTGCGTTTTAGGGTTCTTAGAGAGTCTAGTCTTTAATTTTCGAAAAAGAGTCATATATCAATTCTGATCAAGGCCGAATTGAAGGAGGGTATTCTTAGGGTGAAAACGAAACCTAGGAAAGGATTCTTGGAGAATTTTGAAACCAAGAATTAGGGTTCTTGAAAGAAAGAAAAAGCTAGAGTTTGTGTTCAAGTTTGATTTCGATTTGGTCTTGAGTGAATTTGGGGTTGCGAATTAAGTCCAGATTTCAAAAAGTCCTTAGGAGTAAATTAAGTCCCGAATCAAGGGGATAGTGAGAGGAAGCAAAAAAAAAGAGTACGAAACCACCTCAACAAAAATTGTTTGATATTCTTGCTATTTGGGTGCTAAGGATCAGATCTAGGTGGGTGAGAAGTAATAAAATTTTTTGGGTGAAAAATTTCACCTTTTGAAGGGCTTTTGGAATTCAAAAATCAGACCTTAATATTTATGTTATTTGAGTGTTATAGGTGGGAATTATAGTCTAGAAGCTAGCATTTTGGGTAGAATTGATTAGTCCATAAAGCAGCTTGCCAAGTGTGGGTTATTTTTTTTTCATTATATCAAAATTTGTCTTGTTTATTGTCTTTATTGTTTCTGATTTCTTTATCTAGCTTTTAATTCCATTACATTGCTAAGTATCATTTGCTTGTGTCGATACTTGGTTGTATATCGTGTAGTGCAAATTACCTTGCATTGCCTCCGGATACTTGTCTTGTTTTCTATCTAGTTCTAGGATTTAGGTTCTAGTTTCTTGAATGACTTGACAATTGTTGGTTGGTGAGCTTGGTTCTGAAGTGCAATCAAGGAAGACAAGAAAAGTGAGGTAATTCTAAGCACTTGAGTGAATTTCGATTATTACTAATCTTGTTTCTTTGAGTTTGTTTATTTGCTAACATGGCTGGAAAAGGAGAAGAGACTAGCAAAGAAGGAGCTATGGCCGAAAGCTTGGCTAGGCTTAATGAGACTTTGGCAGCAATGCTTGGTCGAATGGAGATGATAGATACTAGATTGCAAGAGAATGCAGCAAGACAAGCACAACAAATTCAGCAAGTGCAACAAGGGCAGCCAGCCGCACATCCAAATCCCATAATGTGAGCTAGAAGAGTGCTTAGGAGAGAAGGGCAAGGAAATCTTGAAGCCCTAGAAGCAGCCGAAAGGGTAGAAGATGAAGATGAAAGTGGAAATCAACCTACCACTGATGGTGACCTTACTTCCATCAAGATGAAGATTCCTTCCTTTGAAGGGAAGAATAATGCAGAAGAGTTCATAGAATGGGAGAGTAAAGTTGAGCAGATTTTCGAATGCCATAACTACGCCGAAGAGAAGAAATCAGTTTTGGCAGCCGTAGAGTTCAAGGGGAATGCTACCTTTTGGTGGGATCAATTGAAAGCTAATAGAAGAGGGAAAGGTATGAGGCCTATTCCTGGATGGTCAATCTTGAAAGAACTAATGAGGAGCCGATTTGTACCATCTCACTGTACAATCGACTAGCAAGACTAGTTCAAGGTGGAAGAAGTGTGGAAGAGTACCACAAAGAGATGGAGATGATCATGGCTAGGGCAAATATTGATGAAGATGAAGACAAGAAGATGTCACGATTTCTTGGGGGATTGAATTTGAACATAGCCAATGAATTGGAGATGTATGAATTCAACACAATGGAAGAGTTAGTTCAAAAGGCCATGAAGATAGAGAGAAGATTGAAGAATAAAGCTATTTCGAAAACTGGCTACTCTAAAGCTAGTGGAAAATTTTCAAACTTCAAGGGTTCAAGTTCGAGTGGAGGTTCCTACAAAGGGGATTACAAGAGTTCTTTCCAAAAGAATTCTTCCTACAATCCTAATTTCAAGAAGCCGAATGATGGGGATGCAAAAATAACCAAGGAAACACCTTCTAGACCTACTCCAAGTAGGAAAATTAAATGCTACAAGTGTTTGGGAAGTGGACACATTGCTTCTCAATGTCTGAATAAGAGGGTGATGATTGCTACCCATGAAGGGGAAATTGAATCAGAATATGAACATGAAGAAGAAGAGGAGGCCGAATGTGGTGATAGGGCCGAATATGATGAAGAGGCTTGGGAGAATCAAGTCTTGAATGCTGAACATGGAGAGATGCTTGTTACTAGAAGAGCCTTGAATATTCAAGTCAAGGAAGAAGGCTTGGATCAAAGGGAGAATCTTTTCCACTCTAGGTGTTTGGTGAATGGTAAGGTTTGTACACTTATCATTGATGGTGGAAGTTGTACCAATGCTGCTAGTACTACAATGGTGGATAAATTGGGGTTAACTTGTTTTAAACATCCCAATCCTTACAAGTTGCAATGGTTCAATGACGCTGGGGAAGTAAAAGTGTTGAAGCAAGTCAAGGTACCATTCTCCATTGGGTGGTATAAAGATGAGGTTTTGTGTGATGTAGTGCCAATGCAAGCTGGACATTTGCTATTAGGAAGACCATGGCAGCATGATAGAAGGGCACAACATGATGGCTTTTCTAATAAGTATACCTTTACTTATGAAGGAAAGAAGGTTGTTCTGGCACCATTATCACCTCAAGAGGTGTATGAAGATTAGAAGAGGATGCTAGAGAGGGAGAAAGAAGTTTCGGCCAACATGAACCAAGGGGGTTCAAATTCGGCCAATGATGTTTCTTCAACACCCAAGGGTAATTCTAAGGGTAGGGAGAGAGAAAATAATAAAGTGAGTGAGTGCAGGAAGGAAAAAGAGGCCGAGAGTCAAAAGAAAGTAAGCAAACAAATAAATGGCCCATTGGTGAGAGAAAATAAGCAAGGAGAAAAAGCAAAACATACTTTTTATGCAAGAGCAAGAGAGATAGATGTAGGGCAGCCTGTACTCATTATTATGTATAAAGAATTGTTACTTGCTGACAGTGAAGAATCTCTTGATTCTTTACCTTCTAGTTTTGTGTCTTTGTTGCAGGATTTTAAGGATGTGTTTCTTGAAGACCTTCCTAGTGGTTTGCCGCTATTAAGAGGGATTGAACATCAAATTGATTTCATACCCGGTTCTACAATTCCAAATAGGCCAGCATATAGGAGCAATCCTATGGAGACAAAAGAGATGCAAAGGCAAGTTGAAGAGCTTTTGGAGAAAGGCTTGGTTCGCGAGAGCCTTAGTTCTGGGAGGATGTGTGTTGATTGTAGGGCTGTGAACAAGATTACTGTGAAGTATAGACATCCCATTCCTAGACTTGATGACATGTTGGATGAATTGCATGGGGCGAAATATTTCACAAAGATTGATCTTATGAGTGGTTATCATCAAATTCGCATGAAGCCTGGAGATGAATGGAAGACTGCCTTCAAATTGAAATATGGTTTGTATGAATGGTTAGTTATGCCTTTTGGTTTATCTAATGCACCTAGTACTTTCATGAGATTAATGAACCATGTTTTGAGAGCTTATTTAGGTAAGTTTGTGGTAGTTTACTTTGATGATATTCTAATTTATAGCAAAATTGAGGAAGAACATGTTGAACATGTTAGGAAAGTGCTTGAAATCCTTAGGGAGCAAAACCTTTATTCTAAGCTTAAGAAGTGTTCTTTTTGTCTAGATAGGGTTGTTTTTCTTAGTTTTGTTGTAAGTATGCAGGGAATTGAAGTTAATCAAGAGAAGGTGAAAGCTATCCAAGAGTGGCCGAATCCTTCAAGTGTGACAGAAGTGAGGAGTTTTCATGGATTGGCAAGCTTCTATAGGAGATTTGTCCCTAATTTCTCTACATTGGCAGCCCCCTTGACTAGCATTATCAAGAAAGAAGTGGGATTCATTTGGGGCAAGGAGCAACAAGAAGCATTTGATGCTTTGAAAGAGAAGCTTTCTACTACACCCGTTTTAGCTTTACCTAACTTTGATTCTACTTTTGAAATTGAATGTGATGCTTCTGGTGTAGGTATTGGAGCTGTTTTGATGCAAGAGAAGAAGCCCATTGCATACTTTAGTGAAAAGCTTAATGGAGCAAAGCTGAATTATTCAACTTATGACAAGGAGCTATATGCTTTGGTGAGAGCATTGGAAGTATGGGAGCATTATTTGCTGCCCAAGGAATTCGTGATCCATTCAGACCATGAATCATTGAAGCATTTGAGAGGGCAAGGCAAGTTGAATAAAAGACATGCAAAATGGGTTATGAAGATTGAGAAGTTTCCTTATGTGATAAAATACAAGCAAGGTAAAGACAATATAGTGGCAGATGCTCTTTCAAGGAGGTACGCTTTACTTAATGTTTTGAGTACTAAATTGCTTGGATTTGAATGTATAAAGGACTTATATGTTGGTGATTCTGATTTCGGCAATGTTTATGATGCTTGTGAGCATGGTGCTTTTAATTCTTTCTATAGACATGATGAGTTTTTGTTTAAGGGTTCGAAATTATGCATGCCTAGATGTTCTATGAGAGATTTGCTAGTATTAGAATCACATTGTGGGGGTTTGATGGGGGCATTTTGGAGTTGATAAGACTTTAGACATGCTGAATGAACACTTTTATTGGCCAAATATGAAAAGGGATGTAATTCAGAATTGTAAGGCTTGTTTGGCTTGTAGGCAAGCTAAGTCTAAATCTATGCCTCATGGTTTGTATATGCCACTACCCGTTCCTAGTTCTCCTTGGATGGACATTAGTTTGGACTTTGTTTTAGGATTACCAAGGACTAAGAGGGGGAGAGATAGCATATTTGTGGTTGTTGATAGGTTTAGTAAGATGGCACACTTTATCCCATGTCATAAGAGTGATGATGCTAGTTTAGTGGCCGAACTCTTCTTTAGGGAGGTGGTTCAAATTCATGGGATACCAAAATCCATAGTTTCTGATAGAGACACCAAGTTTTTGTCTCACTTTTGGCGTGTGCTTTGGGGAAAGTTAGGTACCAAGTTGTTATTTTCCACCACTTGTCATCCTCAAACGGATGGACAAACAGAAGTAGTAAATAGAACTTTAGGTACCATGTTGAGAGCTTTAGTGGGTAAGAATTTGAGTTCTTGGGAAGATTGTTTGCCATTTATTGAGTTTGCTTATAATCGTGCTATTCATTCTTCTACAGGATATTCACCTTTTGAGCTTGTTTATGGTTTTAACCCACTAACAGTTTTGGATCTTGTTTCTTTACCTTCTCATGAGCTTGTTAGTTTAGATGGTGAGAAGAAAGCTAAATTGGTGAAAGAGATGCATGAGAAAGCAAGGGCGAATATTGAGAAAAGGAACAAGAGATATGCTGATTCTGCAAATAGAGGGAGACGTGAGATTAAGTTTCAAGTAGGAGATTGGGTTTGGATACATTTTCGAAAAGAGAGGTTTCCTAACCAAAGGAAGAATGAGTTGCAAGCAAGGGGAGATGGCCCATTCCAAGTGCTGGAGAAGATTAATGACAATGCCTATAAGATCGACTTACCAGGTACGTATAATGTTAGTGCTACTTTCAATGTAAGTGATCTTTCTCCTTTTGATGATGCAGATTTGAGGACAAATCTTTTTGAAGAGGGGGAGAATGATGCAAGAAAGGATCCCTTGAAGCTAGCAAGTGGACTAATCACTAGGAGCAAGGCAAAGAGATATCAAGCTAGTATGGCTTTGCATATTCAAGAAGAGATTTCCAAAGAGCTTCAAGAATTATCATTCAAGAAGATGGAGATAGAGCTTGAAGAAGGCACACCAAAGCTGATTATGATGCTTAGTGTGGAAGTTAAAGGCTAGCTAAAGAAAGGTCCAACGTGCAAGAAAGGTCCATGGGGGTTCATATAAAGCCTTGAGAAGTAATTTAAGGCCCATGGACAGCCCAAATAGTGTGGGGCATTTCTTATGTTGAAGGGATTAGTTTGGTTGTTTCCATACTTTATATTTTCCTTATTGGATTAGGATTTTGTTTCCATACTTTATATTTTCCTTATGCAATTAGGAATGTTTTCCTTATGCAATTAGGAATGTTTTAGTTTTCCATATGCAATTAGGAATTTTGTAACCCTTATTTAAGGGCACTATTAGGCCGAATTTCAGACAACAACAATTAATAAAAAATTTCGAATTCTTCTACAAGTTCTTGTGAATTTTCGTGTGAGAGAGATTAAAGTGGATTCTTTAATTCTTTCTTTGCATCAAGAATTAGGTTTACTTATCAACAAGAGTTGTGGCATTTTCCTTCTTCTTACCAACTAAATCCTTCAATCATAGTGAGTTTGCATCTCTTTATAGGCGTTGGGTTCCTTAGGAGGTGATTATCAAGTTTCAAGGAGTTCTCTACCATTGTTATATGTTGGGTTTGCTGCCATCTTTGCTAAGGGTCCGCGTCATATTGCAGCACTATTAACTAGCATAATCAAAAAGGAAGTTGGGTTCCAATGGGGAGAGGAGCAACAAAAAGCCTTCGACTGGCTAAAAGGGAAGTTGACATCCGCTATTTTATCATTACCTAATTTTGAGAGTACATTTGAGATTGAGTGTGATGCTTCTGGAGGTACGCTTGGAGCTGTACTGATGTAAGAGAAAAAGCCCATAGCCTTTTTTAGTGAGAAACTCAATGGTGCACAATTGAACTATTCCACTTATGATAAGGAGTTGTATGCCTTGGTGAGAGCATTGGACGTGTGGCAGCACTACCTCCTTCCAAAGGAGTTCGTGATACATACGGATCATGAGTCCCTCAAACACTTGAAGGGACAACGTAAGTTGAACAAGAGGCATGGTCAGTGGATAGAATTTATAGAACAATTCCCTTATGTTGTTAAATACAAGCAAGGAAAGGATAATATAGTGGCTGATGCGTTGTCTAGAAGATATACATTACTATCTGTGTTGAGTTCAAAATTGCTTGGTTTTGAGTACGTTAAGGACTTATATGTAGGTGATGTTGATTTTGGCAATGTGTATGTTGCATGTGAAAATGGAGCTTTTAATTCATTTTATAGGCATGATGGATACTTGTTTAAGGGAAATAAATTATGTGTGCCTAAATGTTCCATGCGTGATTTGCTTGTGTTAGAATCTCATTATGGGGGATTGATGGGACATTTTGGGGTAGCTAAGACTTATGATATCTTGTTTGAGCATTTTTATTGGCCGTCTATGCGTAAGGATGTTGAGAGATTGTGTTCTGCTTGTATTGCTTGTAGACAGGCGAAATCTAAGTCTATGCCTCATGGTCTATATATGCCTTTACCTGTACCTAGTTCATCTTGGATTGATATTAGCATGGATTTTGTGCTTGGATTGCCTAGAACTAGAAAAGGTAGGGATAGCATTTTTGTAGTTGTTGACAGGTTTAGTAAGATGGCACATTTTATTCCTTGTCATAAAACTGATGAAGCGATTGTTGTAGCTTATTTGTTCTTTAGAGAAGTAGTTCGACTACATGGGGTGCCTAGGACTATTGTGTCTGATAGAGATGCTAAGTTTTTGTCCCATTTTTGGAGAGTTTTATGGGGTAGATTAGGAACTAAGCTTTTGTTTTCTACTACTTGTCATCCACAAACAGATGGGCAAACAGAGGTAGTTAATCGTACACTTGGTACATTGTTGAGAGCTATAGTGGGAAAGAATTTGGCAGCTTGGGAAGATTGTTTACCTTTTATTGAGTTTGCTTATAATCGTTCTATTCATTCTTCTACAGGTTATTCGCCATTTGAGCTTGTTTATGGTTTTAACCCATTAACTGTATTTGATCTTATTCCTTTACCTTCACATGAGCTTGTTAGTTTAGATGGAGACAGGAAAGTAGAATTGGTGAAGGCTATGCATGAGAAAACTCGAGTTAATATGGAGAAAAAGAACAAGTCATATGCTGATCGAGCGAATAGAGGACGTAAGAAGATAGTGTTTGCTCCTGGGGATTGGGTTTGGGTACACTTCTGAAAGGAGAGGTTTCCAAATCAAAGGAAGAATAAGCTTGATGCACATGGTGATGGTCCATTTCAAGTGTTGTCAAAGATAAATGATAATGCATACAAGATAGACTTTCCTGGTGAATATGGTGTTAGTACTACTTTTAATGTGTCTAATTTATCTCCTTATGATGATGCAGATTTGAGGACAAATCTTTTTGAAGAGGGGGAGAATGATATGAACCAGCCATGATGACGCGGAACCCTATGGCAATGAAGGCCTCAAACCCCAACGCACGCTTCGATATAGGAATCCAAGAACAAGGATAAACCACCCTCTATAGCACCCAATGCTTAGCGAAGCAAGAACACTAATGATGGAAGGATTTGGAAGGACGGATCAAAAGAACGCCACAATCGAAATTGATAAGTTAGTCTGATTCGTGATGCAATCAATGAAAGAAGCAAAATCTCTCACTCTCTCAAAGATGGCCGAAATTTGCATAAAGTGCAATATGAATATAATTTGTCAAAAAGATCCTCTTACGAGAAAATAATGCCCTATTTATAGAAAAACAAATTAAAATTCGTAACTATCCTAACCCTAGTGAAAAAAGGAAAATTACAAAGTCAAAATCCTTGTCAAATAAGGAAAATATCATCCTAACCAACTAAGGAAAGAAGGATCCTTGTCAAATAAGGAAAATATCATCCTAACCAACTAAGGAAAGAAGGGAACCACATTCCATGTGCATGGGTGTGAACACAGCCCATGTGCATGAAAGAATAGGCTGCCCATGTGACAAAAGTGGTCCCAAAAACCTAATTTCGTCCAAGGCCCATGTGCTTGCATGTGGGCTGCCTTCCTTACTCCTTTCTTGCTCCTCTAGCCCATTTTAAAAGCCTTATCTTCCATATAGACATTCAACATCACAATCAGCCTTTGTTGGTCTTCCAGCTCCATACTGCAGTTGTTTATTGCTAATTCAGTCACCTCCCTTGTAACAAAGTCTTGAACATGCAATCCAAGAGTGACGCCATACTTCCTTACTTTATTCCTTGTCAATGGTCCTTGTTGTAGCACCAAAGGATCCTTGCCATGCTGGTTTACATCATTCTCCCCTTCTTTAAAAAGATTTGTCCTCAAATCTGCATCATCATAAGGAGATAAATCAGTCACATTAAAAGTAGCACTAACACCATACTCACCAGGCAAGTCGATCTTGTATGCATTGTCATTGATTTTCTCCAATACTTGGAATGGACCATCACCACGTGCATCAAGCTTACTCTTCCTTTGATTTGGAAACCTCTCCTTTCGGAAGTGTACCCAAACCCAATCGCCAGGAGCAAATGCCATTTTCTTTTGTCCCTTATTTTCCCTATCAACATATGATTTGTTCTTTTTCTCTATATTTGCTCGAACCTTTTCATGCAAAGACTTTACCAAATCAGCCTTCTTCTCACCATCTAAACTAGCAAGCTCATGTAAAGGCAAAGGAACAAGATCAAGTACAGTTAGTGGATTAAAACCATAAACAATCTCAAATGGCGAATAACCTGTAGAAGAATGAATTGAATGATTATAAGCAAATTCAATGAAAGGTAAACAATCTTCCCAAGTGACCAAGTTCTTCCCCACTAAAGCTCTCAACAACGTACCAAGTGTACGATTCACTACTTCAGTTTGCCCATCTGTCTGTGGATGACAAGTAGTAGAAAACAAAAGCTTAGTTCCTAATCTACTCCATAAAACACGCCAAAAATGGGACAAAAACTTAGTATCTCTATCAGAAACAATTGACCTAGGCACCCCATGTAAATGAACAACATCTCTAAAGAAAAAATCAGCCACAACTTTTGCATCATCAGCTTTGTGACATGGAATAAAATGTGCCATCTTACTAAACCTATCAACAACCACAAAAATGCTATCTCTACCTTTCCTAGTCCTAGGCAAACCAAGCACAAAATCCATACTAATATCAACCCAAGGTGAACAAGGTACAGGTAATGGCATATAAAGACCATGAGGCATAGACTTAGATTTCGCCTGTGATAGAGACGTCACAAGGCTACATGCAACATTTTGTCGAAGAGGAGCTGAAGGTGCACGATATGGCTGATCAAGGATGCAAATTGGAGCATATTTGGCTCAAGTCACTAGTTGGGCTTATTTATAGTTAAATAATTAGCTGAACTTGTTATTTTAATATGTATTAAGGCCCACTAGTTATGCTCATTTAAAAAGTAAGGGCCCTGTTTGTTTGGTATTAAATTAGGACTTTGATTACTTTATTATTTCTTAAATTTTGATTAGAAAGCCAAACGCTACTTAATAACCCTAATTAGGGTTTAGCTATTTATATCTCATTTAGGGTTGTAAGTTTGGAGTTTTGAAGTTTGGACGAATTTATTAACCTAAAGCCGAATTGCTTTATCTTTGTGTTCTTGCTTGAATACATGCTTCAGAAAAATTCAAGTAGTTTGATCAACTTTCTTGTGGAGTGTTTCGAATCTGAGATTTAGAAACTGACTTGTTTCGAAATCTTGGATCTTTGATCAATTCAAGGTAATCTGAAATCTAACCTAATCCTTGGGGGTTGTACCGAATTCGACTAGGGGTTTTCAAGTTAATGCTGTGGGGGTTCGAAATCAAGGGGTTCTCAGGCTTATTCTTGGAGGTTCCGTATCATTTGGTATCAGAGCCTATGCTCTAGATCAGGTTTTATCCCTTCCAATTCATTTTTCGTTTCTTCTTTTGTTATTTGGATTTTTGTTGCTTTGTTTCAATTGTTGAATTCGTTCTCTTGTTTTCCTTGTTCCTCTGAATTGTTTTCTTTGTGGGTTATTTTCGTCGTTTTCTTCACCTGCTATTTGCATTTTTGTTTCCTTTGTGGGTTATTTTCGTTTTTGTTTCTTCTCTTGTTAGTTTCGTTTTGTTTCTTTGTTATTAATCCTTGAATCGTTTTCGTTTTTCTTTCAAAGTCGCAAATTCAAAAAAAAAATTTCGTTAGGGTTCTAATTTAGTTTTCGTTTTGTGTTTAGAGTCTTATTTCAATTTCAAATTCGGTTTGCCTTTTTAGTCCAAATCGTTTTTCTTATTCTGAAATTGGGTTGGTTGATTTGTTCCGAATTGGTTTGTTCTATCTATTTCGAATTGGATTTGTTCTATTGTGGATTTCCGAATTGGGAATTTAGGTTGCTTTGTTCAAATTCGAAATTGTGTTCTTGATTGTTGAGTCGAAATTTGTTGATTCGAAAGTGTTCTAAATCTGAATCTTATTCTTGTTAATCATTCTGATTCTGTTTCAATTTCCAAGAAAGTGTTTCAAACAAGTTTCAAAAGGAAAGCTGAATTGGTCTAAAGGAAGTCTTGATTATTTATTCTGTTCCAATTTCGAGTTTCAAAAGGAAGTCCTCTAAATTGATCTTGTTCTTGTTACCTGATTGGAAAAAAAAAGTTTTGTGTGGTGTGTGAATTAGGGCTGCCCATCTTGAGATAGTGAGAGGGAGCAAAAAAAAAAAAAGAGTACAAAAGTGCTTCAAGAAATTTTTTTTTGTTTTCCTTGTTATTTAGGTGATAAGGGTCGAATCTGGATAGGTTAGAAGTAACCAAAATTTTGTCACGAAATTTTGACAAATTTGAGGGGCTGTTTTGATTCAAATTTCAGATTTTGGGATACTACACACGGAGGCTATTTGAGTTGTTTCATAAAGTGTGATTCACCTAAGAACATAAAAGAAATCAGCTTGAGAGGTGTGAGCTGAACCGTGAGTGATTTCATATATTGAGTGAAACACGAGAGACCAACCTTCATCTATTGAGTGTAAACACGTGAGGGAGTGTTGTGAGGCCTTTTTATTTGTTTTGTGCTAACCTTTTATTGCAGGAAACATGTCTGGAAGAGATACAGGTGTTCAGTTTGATCCAGCTCGATTGCGTGAGGCGCAACAAGCTGAATTTACATATTTACACCGTGCTATGGATACCATAACAGAAAGATTGGAGCGCATGGATTTGAGGTTGCAGAGTGTTGAAAGAGCCACATTGGAGCGCAATGAGAGGCGAAGAGGTGGCAGAAATCAAATGCAGCAACCTGAACATTTCTATAGGAGTATCATGCAGAGACTTCAGGCTATCAAGGAAGGAAGTAAAAGCGTTGATGATTACTACAAAGAAAGGGAGAATTTGAAGGTTGAAGATAGCAATGAAGAAGAACTAATTTATGCAGAAGAGATTGTTGATGGTAGTGATTTGTTAATGTCATCCGAGGCTATTTATGGTGATACTTCTTTTCAGGGTGATATTGAAGATCATACTTTAGAGATTATTGGTGAAGATTCATCACTAGAATCAAAAGAAGCTGCTACTTTTCAACAAGACATTCCAAAGTTGGAAACTTTTGAAGAAATATTGAAGGAAGAAATTGATATGCTTGGGTTAGAAGTACAACTAAAAGAAGAAGCAAGAAAAATAAAACTTTCTACTCTCACCATTCATGATTGCCTGTCTGTTGCAAACATGGAATTTATTTTGCCTAACAATGATTTTGATGTTTATGAAATAAAATTTCAGGTTCTTCAAATTGATGACATGCCACAAGTAATTGGAGTGAAATTACAAAGTTGCTTTTCTTTACTACTTCAGCATTTTAAAACTCGAGGACGAGTTTTCTCCAACAAAGGGGGAATGATAGAGACGTCACAAGGCTACATGCAACATTTTGTTGAAGAGGAGCTGAAGGTGCACGATATGGCTGATCAAGGATGCAAATTGGAGCATATTTGGCTCAAGTCACTAGTTGGGCTTATTTATAGTTAAATAATTAGCTGAACTTGTTATTTTAATATGTATTAAGGCCCACTAGTTATGCTCATTTAAAAAGTAAGGGCCCTGTTTGTTTGGTATTAAATTAGGACTTTGATTACTTTATTATTTCTTAAATTTTGATTAGAAAGCCAAACGCTACTTAATAACCCTAATTAGGGTTTAGCTATTTATATCTCATTTAGGGTTGTAAGTTTGGAGTTTTGAAGTTTGGACGAATTTATTAACCTAAAGCCGAATTGCTTTATCTTTGTGTTCTTGCTTGAATACATGCTTCAGAAACATTCAAGTAGTTTGATCAACTTTCTTGTGGAGTGTTTCGAATCTGGGATTTAGAAACTGACTTGTTTCGAAATCTTGGATCTTTGATCAATTCAAGGTAATCTGAAATCTAACCTAATCCTTGGGGGTTGTACCGAATTCGACTAGGGGTTTTCAAGTTAATGCTGTGGGGGTTCGAAATCAAGGGGTTCTCAGGCTTATTCTTGGAGGTTCCGTATCATTAATAACAAGGAAAAATAAAAATTTTTCTTGAAGTGATTCTATACGCTACATGCAACATTTTGTTGAAGACCCCTACATGCAATACAAGCAGAACATAATCTCCCAACATCTTTATGCATAGACGGCCAATAAAAATGCTCAAACAAAATATCATAAGTCTTAGACACACCAAAATGCCCCATCAAACCACCACAATGAGATTCCAAAACAAGCAAATTACGCATGGAACATCTAGGCACACATAGTTTACTTCCCTTAAACAAATAACCATCCTGCCTAAAAAATGAATTAAAAGCTCCTTGTTCACAT
This sequence comes from Garcia nutans, assembly GCA_947685225.1. NCBI lineage: Eukaryota > Viridiplantae > Streptophyta > Magnoliopsida > Malpighiales > Euphorbiaceae > Garcia > Garcia nutans. Next base: position 12,568,061 of record CANTUV010000002.1, on the reverse strand, counting down.
GCGACATAAACATTGCCAAAATCAATATCACCAATATATAAGTCCTAAATATACTCAAAACCAAGCAATTTAGAACTCAAAATAGACAGCAATGTATATCTCCTAGACAAACGCATCAGCAACAACATTATCTTTACCTTGCTTATACTTAATGACATAAGGAAATTTCTCAATTTGTTCAATCCACTTACCATGTCTTTTGTTCAACTTACCTTGGCCCTTCAAATGCTTGAGGGATTCATGGTCAATGTGAATAATGAACTCCTTTGGCAGCAAATAATGCTCCCACACATTCAATGCCCTTACCAAAGCATGCAACTCCTTGTCATAGGTAGAATAATTCAGTTGCGCACCATTGAGCTTCTCACTAAAATATGCTATTGGCTTCTTTTCTTGCATCAAAACAGCCCCAATACCTATACCTGAAGCATCACATTCAATCTCAAAAATAGAATAAAAGTTAGGTAAAGCTAAAACAGGCGCAGTAGTGAGTTTTTCTTTCAAACTTTCAAACGATCGTTGTTGCTGTTCACCCCATTGAAATCCAACTTCCTTCTTGATAATACTTGTGAGTGGTGCGGCAATGGTAGAAAAATCCTTCACGAATCTCCTATAAAAACTCGCCAGCCCATGGAAGCTCCTCACTTCCGTCACACTCTTAGGAATAGGCCATTCCCTTATAGCTTTCACTTTCTCTTCATCAACTTCCAATCCCCGCGCACTAACAACAAAACCAAGAAAAACAAGCCTATCCATGCAAAATGTGCACTTCTTAAGCTTTGCATATAAATTCTCTTTTCTCAAAGCTTCTAAAACCAACCTAACATGTTCTATATGCTCTTCCTCAGTCTTACTATAGATCAAAATATCATCAAAATAAACAACTACAAATCTGCCCAAATAAGCCCTCAAAACATGGTTCATCAACCTCATAAAAGTACTAGGTGCATTAGACAACCCAAAAGGCATTACCAACCACTCATACAACCCATATTTTGTTTTAAAAGCTGTTTTCCATTCATCCCCAGGTTTCATACGAATTTGATGATATCCACTCATAAGATCAATTTTAGTAAAATACCTTGCACCATGTAATTCGTCTAACATGTCATCAAGACGCGGTATAGGATGCCGATACTTCACGGTGATCTTATTTACAGCCCTACAATCAACACACATTCTCCACGTGCCATCTTTCTTTGGAACCAACAAAATAGGAACGGCACACGGACTTAAACTCTCTCGAATCAACCCTTTCTCCAACAACTCTTCCACTTGTCTCTGTATCTCCTTGGTCTCCATCGGATTACTTCGATATGCTGGTCTATTTGGAATGGTAAAATCAGGTATGAAGTCAATTTGATGTTCGATCCCTCTTAATGGTGGCAAACCACTAGGCAACTCCTCCGGAAACACATCTTGGAAATCCTGCAATAAAGACACAAAGCTAGAAGGCAAATGTTCAAGTGAAACATCAATGTTAGCAAACAAAGTTTCCTTGTATCTAATGAGTAACACAGGCTGCCCAACATTTAATTCTCTCGCTCTTGCATAAAAAGTTTGTTTTGCCTTCCCTTCTTTCTTGTTTTCTCTCACCAATGGGCCATTAATTTGATTAGTTTCTTTTCTGGCCTCTTTTCCCATTTTCTTCTCACTTTCACTCACCTTATCCTGTTCTCTTGCACTCCCCTTGTTTTTGGAAGAAACAGCCCTAACCACTACTTTGGCCGAATCTTGCTTTGCTTTCTCAAGCATCTTTCGATGATCTTTATAAACCTCCAAGGGTGATAATGGAACAAGGGTAACCAGCTTTCCCTCATAGGTAAATGTGTACCTATTTGAATGCCCATCATGCTGTGCTTTCCTATCAAATTGCCAAGGTCTTCCCAATAACATATGGCCTGCTTGCATAGGAACTACATCACACAACACTTCATCTTTATATCAGCCTATAGAGAATGGTATTCTCACTTGTTTAGTAACCTTCACCTCTCCACTATCATTAAACCATTGTAGTCTATATGGATTGGGATGTTTTAAACAAGTCAATTTCAGCTTCTCCACCATGGTCTCACTTGCGGCATTAGTACAACTACCGCTGTCAATGATGAGCATACAAACCTTACCATCAACTAAACTTCTAGAATAAAATATGTTATCTCGTTGCTCAAGGCCCTCTTCCTTCATCTGCATGTTCAAAGCACGCCTAGCAACTAACATTTCACCATGTTCATCCATCAACACATTTTCAACTTGCTCACTACACTCATCATCATCATACATGTCATTCACATCATTATCAACATCACTATGATCAGAATAAAAAATTATACCCCCATCATCAGTAGCAATCATAACTCTCCTATTTGGACATTCAGAAGCAATATGCCCATTCCCTAAACATTTGAAACATTTAATATCTCTACTAGGAGTAGTATTAGAAGTACCTGATTGCTGCCTTTTTGGACCACCATTCGTCCCTTTTCCACTTGTAGGTGGAGGATTGTTCCTTTGGAAGGAATTCTTGAAATCTCCACTTCTTGAGGATGAATTGCTACTAGTGTTTTGAGGTCCTCTGTAGGTCGAACTACTTCCACCCATATTCTAAAATTTGCTAGAACCAGACTTGGTGTAATTCTTGCTCTTTAGTCTCCTTTCTATCTTCATGGCCTTTTCAACCAACTCTCCCATGGAATTGTAATCATACATTTCCAGCTCACTTGCTATGTTTGAATTTAGACCCCCAAGGAATCTAGACATCAACCTCTGCTCATCCTCTTCAATATCAGCTCTTGCCATGATCATCTCCATCTCCTTGTGGTATTCTTCAACACTCTTACCACCTTGGATCAGCCTTGCCAACCTATTATACAAATCCCTATAGTAATGAGAAGGGACAAACCTTGTTCTCATTAAGTCTTTCAAAGTCTCCCAATCAGGTACGGGTCTCAATCCCTTTCCTCTTCTATTAGATTTGAGTTGATCCCACCAGAATGTAGCATATCCCTTAAATTCCACGGCTGCAATGTGGGACTTCTTCTCTTCTGAATAATTATGGCATTCAAAAATCTGCTCCACCTTTCTCTCCCATTCAATGTACTCTTCAGCATTGTTTCTCCCTTCAAAGGAAGGTACCTTCATCTTTATGGAAGTTAGGTCATTGTCATTTGTTGGGTTATTTTCACCAATCTCTTCATTACCTCTAGGTGCTCTACGATTCTGACCAAGATGTATCAAAACCAACCCACCTTTAGCAAGCTGATTTATGGACCTATTGATTCTACCCAAGAAAGCTAGTGTCAAGTCTTCCTAAACTAAAGAGAATTTCGAATTCCCCTTTGCAATGGCAGCCTCCACAATTCGAACAAAAACAGCCCCAAAAAAAATGGAAATTTTGTGGCCTAAAAATTTTGATTGCTTCTAACCCACTTCAAACCAACCACGGAACCTTTAATTACTAAGAAACAGAAAATTTTTGTTGGAGCACTTTTGTACTCTTTTTTTTTAGGTATAGATCACTATCTCTAGATCACCCCCCCCAAAATACTAAACGAATATCAATAAATAGAAGCTTGAACAGCAAATGAATTATTGCAAGCTCAAACGAAAAGATCCGTATACTTTAAAAATTGAAAACGAATTGACTATGGTGAAGTAGGTGAAAAACGATTTGGACTATGATGAAAAGGGGACACAAACGAATTGGGGTATGGGGAAAGAAGAAATTTCGAATAAAATAAAAGAACCCTAAAAAAATGAATTGAACAAATGAAGACTCTAACGGAAATAAAAACAAGCCCTAGAAAGACAGATAGATAAAGATTTACCTGTAATTGGCTCTGATACCAAATGACGCGGAACCCTATGGCAATAAAGGCCTCAAACTCCAACGCACGCTTCAATATAGGATTCCAAGAACAAGGATAAACCACCCTCTATAGCACCCAATGCTTAGCGAAGCAAGAACACTAATGACGGAAGGATTTGGAAGGACGGATCAGAAGAATGCCACAATCGAAATTGATAAGTTAGTCTGATTCGTGATGCAATCAATGAAAGAAGCAAAATCTCTCACTCTCTCAAAGATGGCCGAAATTTGCATAAAGAGCAATCTGAATATAATTTGTCAAAAAGATCCTCTTACAAGAAAATAATGCCCTATTTATAGAAAAACAAATTAAAATTCGCAACTATCCTAACCCTAGTGAAAAAAGGAAAATTACAAAGTCAAAATCCTTGTCAAATAAGGAAAATATCATCCTAACCAACTAAGGAAAGAAGGATCCTTGTCAAATAAGGAAAATATCATCCTAACCAACTAAGGAAAGAATGATCCTTGTCAAATAAGGAAAATATCATCCTAACCAACTAAGGAAAGAAGGGAACCACATTCCACGTGCATGGGTGTGAACACAGCCCATGTGCATGAAAGAATAGGCTGCCCATGTGACAAAAGTGGTCCCAAAAACCTAATTTCGTTCAAGGCCCATGTGCTTGCATGTGGGCTGCCTTCCTTACTCCTTTCTTGCTCCTCTAGCCCATTTTTAAAGCCTTATCTTCCATATAGACATTCAGCATCACAATCAGTCTTTGTTGGTCTTCCAGCTCCATACTGCACTTGTTTATTGCTAATTCAGTCACCTCCCTTGTAACAAAGTCTTGAACATGCAATCCAAGAGTGACGCCATACTTCCTTGCTTTATTCCTTGTCAATGGTCCTTGTTGTAGCACCAAAGGATCCTTGCCATGCTAGTTTACATCACACGAGGTAAGGATCCATTGGTGCTTCCAAATGGGCCATTGACTAGGAGCAGAGCTAAGAAGTTTGGAGCAGCAATGGGATTGCATATTCAAGATCAAATTTCAAAGGAAGTGACTGAAATGGCAATGGAAAAGTGCACAATAGAGCTTGAAGAAGGCACACCAAAGCTGATTATAATGCTTAGTGTGAATATGGAAGCTAAAGGCTAGCTAAAGAGGTCCAACGTGCAAGAAAGGTCCATGGGGGTTCATATACAGCCTTGGGAAGTAATTTAAGGCCCATGGATAGCCCAAATAGTGTGGGGCGTGTTCTTATTTTAAAGGGTTTTAGTTTGGCCATTTTTTTTATACTTTATATTTTCCTTAGTGGGTTAGGATGTGTGGTTTCCTATTTAGTTATTTTAAAATATTAATTTGTTTCCATACTTTATATTTTCCTTAATGGGTTAGGATTTTGACTTTGTAGCTTTCCTTTTCCCATTAGAATTAGGTTTTGAATTTATGTGTGCATTTTAGTATAAATAGGGCCTTCTTTTTCTTGTAAGGACACTTCATGAAAAAAAAATGATATTCTCAATTTTCTTATTGAAAATTTCAGCCATCATAGAACAGGAGTGGATTCTCTTTTTCTTTTGATTGCATCAAGAATTAGATTTACTTATCAATTTTGATTGTGGCGTTCTTCTAATTCGAGCTTCCTAAATCCTTCCGTTATAAGTGTTCGTGCTTTGCTAAGCAATTGGGTGCTTTAGAAGGTGATTTTTCCTTCATTCTTGGTTTTCTTCTATCAATCGTGTGTTGGGGTTTGAGGCCTTCATTGCCATAGGGTTCCGCATCAGATTGGTTATCCAGACATCAGACTGTGGTAGATTATCAGAGGAAATGTGTTACCCAGAAAAAAAGTGATGGAGAGGATGTGGTAGTATGAGGTATGTAGAGACACCTCTTATCTACTTTCATTTCAACTATTTCAGCTAAATGGGTGATTCGAAAGGGGTGTGAAGCTTACTCGACACATGTATTATTGTGGCCTATGCTTGAAAGTATTCCTACACTGGTAGAGTTCTCTGATGTGTTTCCAGATGATTTGCTATGGCTACCTCCTAAGAGAGGTGGAGTTTGGTATTAACGTAATGTTGGGTACCATCCTATTTCTACCACTCATTATCAAATAGCACCTGCAGAATTGAAGGTGCAATTGCAGGAGTTTCTAGATAAAGGGCTCATCTGCCCTAGTGTTTCACCATGAGGATCACTAGTGTTGTTTGTTAAGAAGAATGATGGTGCTTTAAGGTGCATTGATTACCGCTAGTTGAACAAAGTGATCATCAAGAACAAGTACCCGTTACCTCACATTAATGATATTTTTGATTAGTTGAAGGGGACAATTGTATTCTCCAAAATTAACCTGAGAGTGAAAGTTGAGCACCATGTTCCTTTAGGGTTGTTGAAGCCATTATCAATTCTTGAGTGGAAGTGGGAGCAAGTGACTATGGATTTTGTAACTAGACTACCTTTGACCCAAAGGAAACATGATGCAATTTGGGTAATAGTGGATAAGGTGACAAAGTCAGCTCACTTTCTTCTGGTTAGGATTGACTAGTCTCTTGATAGGTTAGCTAAGTTGTATGTGAGTGAGGTTGTGAGATTACATAGAGTTCCATTTTCAGCAGTATAAGACCAAGATCCAAGATTTACATCTAGATTTTGGAAGAGTTTGCAAGATGCCCGGGGTACTCGATTACACATCAGCATTACTTTCCATCCACAAATAGTTGAACAGTCCAAGAGAGTGATACAGGTCCTAGAGGATATATTAAAAAGTTGTGTCATTGACTTTACTAGAAGTTGGGATAGGCATTTACCATTGATTAAATTCACATACAATAACAGTTCTTAGTCCAGTATTAGGATGGCACCTTATGAGACTTTGTATGACAGGAAGTGTAGGACACATTTATGTTGGAATGAAGTTGGAGAAGGGAAACTTGTAGATCCTGATTTGATAAAAAAAAATAGAAGAAAAGGTTTAAGTAATTTAGGATTAATTGAAAGTAGCTTCATGGCGACATAAGTAGTAGATTTAAAAAGGAAGAATATAGAGTTCAATGTGGGTGATAAGGTGTTCTTGAAGATGTCTCCTTGGAAGAGGATATTGAGATTTGGTTAGAAAGGTAAGTTGAGTCCTCACTTTATTGGACCATATGAGGTATTAGAGAGAGTGGGATCAGTTGCTTATATACTGGCTTTGCCACCTGAGTTGGATAAGATACAAAATGTCTTTCATGTCTCTATGCTTTGAAGGTACATATCGGATCTGTCACATGTATTGTCAGTTGAATCTATAGAAGTGATCCGGATCTGACTTACAAAGAGGAACCAGTAGTGATATTAGCATGAGAGGTGAAGAAATTGAGGAACATGAGGGTGCCATTGGTTAAAGTCCTATGGAGGAATCATTCTATTGAGGACGCGACATGGAGATCGAGTAGATGATGCAAAGCCAGTATCCTCAATTCTTTTAGAGCTAAACATTAGATAATTTCGAGAATAAAATTATTTAAGGGAGAGAGAGTTGTAAAGCCCGTAGTTTAAATATAATTAAATAAATAATTTGGAAAGGTTAAGTGAGGTGTTGGAAAAATAAAATAACTAATGTATATGTAGAATATAAATAAAATAACCTGAAATATAAATGTCACTAAAAAATAAAAAAGTAAAAAAGTAAATTGGTAAAAAGTCAAAGTAAAAGGGTAAAAAGTTAAAAAATAATAATGTAAAATTATATTAATTTTTAGTGGAAAAGGAACAATTAGGGTTTTTAAATAAATAAATAATTAATTAATTAAATGATTTTATATATGTGGTTAAGGAAAAAGAAAAGAAAATAAAAAATAAAATCACCATCTTCTTCTTGCAAGGGAACTGTCCACCATAGCCAAGGAAAGGGGAAATATTTGCTCTTCATCCACACCAAAACTCATCAAGTTTTTAACTAAGGGTAGTGTTAAAGATTTTCCAAGTAATTGGTAAGTTTTTTTTTAGAATTTAAAAAGTTTTCTTGGAAATTCTAGTTATGTGAAATTTGCAATTACTATAGAGATTTCAATAATTATTTAAATGGTATGGGATGAAGTTATTTTGATATAGAAGTAATGATTTTAAGGGATTTTAAGGTTAGATAGTAGAAATGATTCAGTTTGGTGGTAGTTTGGAAGAAGTAGAGAGCAAATTAGGATTTTGGTAGGATTTTTTGTTAGAATTGATGTAATTGGAATTTAATTGATTAAAAGGTGTTAGAATGGATCTCTAATGTTATTTTTTTAACTTAAAATTTAGTATAGAATTAATTAGGAAGGATTTCCAAAATTAAAGGATATTAGGGGAATTACTGAAAATTGAGTAGAATTGTGATAATTGAAGTTTGGTTGGTTAAAATGAGTAGAATTATGTTTGTAATGGTTTATTTAAACTCATAAATTGATTAGGAATTGAGTAGAGTCAAGTTGGCCAATCAAAAAGGTGAAGAACATTTTGGAAAAGTGAAGGAGTGTAAGTGAATTTGGCTTGAAAGTAGCCATAATTGGAGGTTAGTACATACTTTAGTAATTATGTGTTAAACTGCATTGAATTGGCATGTTACATTGTATGTTGATGATTGTATTATGCTACTTTAATGTGAATGTTCACATGTAAAGTGCATGGTTCTGTGTTAAAATGTGTGATATGCATAATGTATGAATTGTTAAACCATTGTAAAATTGCTAATGGCATTATTGTGTGTGATTGTGAGAAAATGTGCTTTATGCATTTTAAAGAGTAACATTTGGCCACATTATGAAAATGGCAAAGAATGTGATATCAATGATGGAAATATGTGAGAAATTGAGAAAAAAATCATGAAAGAAGTGTTGAAAAATGAAGAATGATGGAATTGGCTATGTTTAAATTATAATGTGATATAATGTGTGCTTGCCTCATATAGTATCTTGTTCTAGAAAATTGTGTTTGGTGCTATTGATATGGCATGCCTCTGATATAATTTGCCTTCGGGGCTAGACACGATGGTGTCACTACCAATGATATGATTTGCCTTTGGGACTAGACATGATGGTGTCACTTTGATGATATTATTTACCTTCAGGGCTAGATACAGAGGTGCCAACTGTTGCAATAGACCAAATCAATGTCTCTAAAACTTAAATATTGTATAGGATTATTTTGGGCCCGATGCATGTGATTGTGATAAATTGATGTTTTATATGAGTAATGCATGTGTTAAGTCACAATATATTTCATGTTTGAAAGAGAAACATAGTGCATTGTTCTTAAATTTTTTTTTTATTATCAAAGTATATACAGCTAAGTTAGTAATTTAATACGATTGAATTTCATCATGTAGGTGACAGAATAAAGGCAAAGAGTTCTGATAGACCAAATTAGGTGTAGATTCTTCGATTTGTGCTTGAAGTTTGCTAGGTTGCCACCAGACCAGAGCCTGCTGCATAGCATGTAAATATTTGCTTTTTCTTACATATGTTATGTTTATATGCATTATGCTATTATATAAAAATGTTGTAACCTTAATTTTTATTTGAATAATGTAAATATTTGAATACTTCACGTGATTTTGAGATTTTGGGTTGTGTGAATGATATTGGAGATTTGGATAAATGGAAATATATATTGGGAGTGCATTTTTATGTAGTTAGTGTTTTATTATTTTTAGGAATATCCGATTTACAGACAAAATTATAGCAAATTTTTCTTAGAGGTTTTCTTTCAAATTTGTATTTTTAACTATTAACTACTAATATATATATATATATATATTATTTTAGTTACTAAATTATATTTTAAAAGTTAAACTATTTTCATTAAAATTAAGGAGAATTTTCTAATGATAAAGATAGTAACATTCTTATATTTTGTATACATTTTTGCAAACTCAGAGTGTGTATACTATATATATATATAGGGTATAAAGGTGTTACATGTATACTAGGTGTATATGTTAAATATACATAAAATACAAATTTAACTAAAAATTGGTAAAAGTTAAAAAGGTAAAAAATGGAAATTAAATATTTTGTGTGGAAGATGATAAATATTGAAAAATAATTATTAATTAATATATATATACATGTGATTAAGAAAAGAAAATAGAAAATGTAAAAGTCAAAATTTAGTCTTCATCTTCTTCTTCCTCTAGTGTTGGCCAAATTTTTCATTGATTGCCAAGGGGAGATTTCTTCTTTAATCACTCAAAAGTTTTCAAAGAATTCAAAGGAGTTAAGGAGATTTTGAAGAAAGAATGAGTAATAAGTAAGTTTCTTTGATTTTAAGAAGCTTTCTTGGAAATTTTAAATATGTGAAAATTGTGATTTTGATGGAGGGTTCAATAATTGCCAATATGAGTTGGTATGAAGTGTTTTGATGTATGTGTAATGATTATGAGGTTAGATGATGAAAATTAATGGGTTTTGTTGAAGTTTGGAAAAGATAGTGTTGAAATTAGGGTTTTGGTGGAATTTTGGGGTAGAATGGATGTAATTGAAGTTTAATTGTGTTAAAATGAGTTATTAATGCTATTTTTATACTTGTAATTTGGTTTAGGAGTGATTACGATGGACATGCCTAATTAAAGTGGAGAAGGGCATTTGGTGAAGTTGGAATTGGAGAGTGAATTAGGCTTGGATTTTAGCATATTTAAGGTTTGTACATACTTTGATTACATGCATTTTAATTGCATTTAGTTTGGCTTAGCGCATTGTGACTTATGAATGTGCTAAGCTACTTTGAAATTGGTTTTGACATGTAGTATGTATTGCTTTTGTGTAATGTTGTATGAATTATATAAAATATAAACTGTTAAGCTATTGTAGAATGGCTAGCTATAGTAATGTGTATTATTATTTTGTGAAAAGTGTGAAAAATACCCAAGAAATATAGTAAAAGATGTCACATTGTGAATGTGGCTAAAATTATGAGAAATGTGGTTGAAATATGTGAAATATGAAAATTATACATAATTATGAAAAATTTAATGAAAATGGATAAAATGTATGAATGTATGATCACCTTATGCAATGTCTTATTCTAGAGAATTGTGTTTGGTACTATCAGTTTAGTTTGCCATGTAATGATATTTTTATGTGCCTACGAGGCTAGACACAAAGGTATTAATAGGAGACACTCCTATGGGCTATATTTATGACACTCAGATCTCCAATGTCAATAAGGACACACCTTCAGGTGGTTTAGCATGACACTTAGATCCCTGATGTGGTGATAGACCAAAATAATATTTCTAAAACTTAAATATTAAATAGAGACTTTTAAACCTAATGTATGTGTTTGTGAAACCTTGATGATTTATATGAGTAATGCAAGTGTAATACATTTCATGTTTGAAAGGAAAACATAATGCATTGCATTTTTTTAAATTACTTTTGTTATCAAAGTATTTATTGCTAAGCTAGTAGCTTAGCACGATTGTTCCATCATGTAAGACAGAGAGCTCCGCTAGACCTGACCAGGTCTTGGTGTTTGGATTAGCACTTGAAGTTTGTTATTTTGCCACAAGACTAGAGCTTGCCTGTATATCTTGTAAATATTTGTTTTTGTTAAACTCATTATGTTTATATACATTATGATATTATGTAAAAATGTTGTAAAATATCTGAAATACAATATATATATATATATGTGTGTGTGTGTGTGTGTGTGTGTGTGATTATGAGATGTTGAATGATTCTAGAGAAATGTTAGAGATTTGGAATGAATATTATTATTGAGAGTGCTATTTTTCACAGGTTGTGATTGTTTGATTTTTAGGGAATGTGCAATTTACAGATAAAACTTTGACATATTTTTCTCAGAGATTTTTCTTTATAAATATACTATTTTTTCTTTTATTTATTTATATATATTTATTACCTATTAAATTATCTTTTAAAGATTAATTTATTTTAGGAACAATTAAGAGAAATTTTCTACAGTAATTATTGTAGCATTCTTGTATTCTGAATATGTATTTTACATATTCTATGTGTTTGCACTATACATATATAAGGTATAAGGGTGTTACAAGTCACTAACCTAATGTTAGTGTTATGTTCTAGGTTAATGGATGTATGTTTATTATTACATTTAATAAAATAAATGAGGAATTTCTTTACTATGTGCCTGTTTATTATTTTAATATGATTAAAGTTTCATGAATAGATGATTCAACTTTTTATCATCAAGTATATGACTTAGTAGTAAAACTTTAAAGTAATTTGAATTCTATTATAATTATCCATGGTCGATCATTATTCATGGAACGATAATGAATAAAGACTAGTATATAGTTTAACTGATGATCATATTTTACTGATCATAAATATGAGATGTTGAGTCAAAATATAAGTACATGTTAGAGAACATTTGTCCTGAATAGACTCAAAATGAGAATATTACATGGATTAATATCATAAGTGATTATTATCGCAACAATGTTATGTAGTTCTTCAACTTGAAATCATTATGGTTCCTTACATGAGGAGTTTTGTATTTTGACATAATTCCATATTATTATCTTTAAAAAGATTTAATAAGGATTATTATTGGATATTTAATAAGTCATAGAGAATGATATAAATTATCTAGATGAGATTTATTCATCTCACATCATGAGAGAGATATCTTTAGACTTTTTTTATAAGACTGAGAAATAAATATGACTATGCTTAAATAAATTAATAAAGATTATTAATGTTATTTGATAAGTTAGTCTGCTTGGAAATCAAGAAATTTTGACCAATCAAAATAAGGATGACATGTTTTATGCCTTATGATTGATGTATCATATCATGTGATAAAATGATTAAATATCTAATTATGGATTAAGGCTGGTCGAATCTCCAATCTTCACTTAATTTTAATAGTTATAGTGTCTTGGTAGAAGCCACTTAAATATATGGGCCTAAAAATAATTATTTAAACCCATTGCCAATATTAAATGAATCTATACGGTTGCGTATGCAACATTCCCTGGCAATTCTCACATAAAATTATCAGAGAATGTTACTCAATATACTGACAGTACTCTAATCAATTCATTGATAAAATTTTCTTTCAAAATGTTACTAACACAAATCTTCAAATAATAATATAATCTGCATGATATAACACTTATAAATCCAATATTTAAACTAATATCCAATATTTCCAATAATCCAAATACTAATTATGAATCAGATAACCATCATAAGTTTGTCAAATCAAATAAATATATAATACATTGTTTTATTTGATAATCACTCACTAGAATCTCAAACTTCATCCTCTAAATACATATATGCCTTTCATGTTTACAAATTTGTATTATCTATCAAATAGCCAAATTAAATTGTATATATATTTCATAACTTATGAGTACAATATACAAAAGATCTCTATATGTACTATAGATAATTTCTAAGATCCTTAATTCCACTTCTTAGCTTGCTCCGATGACCTGATACCTGTGTGTCAAAAAATAATTCTAACACACTAAGCAAAGCTTAGTGGTGCTTATATAAACATATTTTATCACTTGATATTAAAGAAAAATACTTATGGAAATATAGTAATAACACCTAGTTTTAAGAAATATTTCAATATAATAACTATTTTCAATAATAAGCCAACATAATATTTTGATTACACAAAATAATAACTTTAACTTTATGACAAACATCATGCTATACTACACTTTTAGTATTGCAGCTTTTCTCTTTTTGAATCATTTTATTTAAGACTTACTTTCTTATTTGTTAACATTGTTCATATTACACTTATTTATTTTCAGTAAGTCTTACTTTTTAATTTCACATATAGAATAATTTCATTCAATCTATAATATTGGCACTTAGATTTAGTGCTATACTTTGGAGCACTTTGTATCTTATATCATTATATACACTTTTAATTATTATAACACTTAAAAAGTTATTGATCAATTCAATAACTTGAGCATAACATTTCTATTCCGTGCATTAGAACTTTCACTTGGAAACATTAATATATACATTGCCAATCACTTTCACATTGTAACATAGTAAGTCGATTTTAAGTATTTGACTTATATTATTATTTTGCATTTCTTTCATTATTCATAACATCATATTCACATATATTTCAATTTAGATAACTTCATTAAATATGCCCATACATACTGAACTCAGATCATAGGTCTGGATAATAGGTTAGTGTAGCAATTTTAATGCCAAATCTCAAGAATATGTAATGGCAATTATGTCCACTGTCACTGATGACACTATGTGTCCATTAATGGCACGAGGTGCCCACTATCACTATGACTATCCTCCCTCTGGCTAGCCATTTAATCCAAAGCTAAATCTAAAATCACTATAATTTGAGCAATTCATTAGATTTGATTAACACTGAATTATGTATATCACTTCAATGGAATAATTTTTTGATCAACACTTGGTATTACACATATTTATCATATATTCAAATTTTATTGCACTACTTGTTAGAGTTAATTTCAATAATCCTTTACACTTTAAGGCCTTATAGTCATTTGGGCTAAAATCACAGATGAAAAATAAGGAAAAGAACTACTTTAGACAAATTCTTCAAGTGACACGCCCAATGACATGGGCGTATCAATGACCATGTCACTTGCTCATTTTATAGAAACTTTGGCACCCCCAATAATATGGACGTGTCACTGCTCGCGTTATTATGCTTGCATTACAATAGCTACGACACACCCAACAACACGGGCGTGTCACTGGCTGTATCATTTAATTTTCATCACAGTAGCTATGACACGGACATATTCCTGGTCATGTTATTAACACTGAGACACAACAACATTGACACACCCAGTGACATGGCCGTGTCACTGGTTGTGTCAAGCAAAGTTCTTTATTTCGAACACTTATCAACTTAAACTCCATATATCCAAATATATGATAACAATGGATCAAAACTAGCTTCTTTAACATTGATAGAGTCTATACTAAATACTTTAATCACACTTCAATTAATTAAGTTTTCAATCATCACTTATGGCTAAAAACAACATCAAATCACTCAACTCTTTTAATGATTGAATTAAGAATCATACTCATCACTACAAGTACCTTTAACTCATCTTTCACTCATCAATCCATTTAACCAATAGCTTTCAGTAATAATTCATTATAGATAATCAACTAATTCAAACATTAAAATTCATAGAAATTCAAATATTTGCAAATTAAAATACACAAGCACATACCACCTTCAAAATCCCTCTTCTTCTCTCTTTTTTCTCTTTTTCTTTGATCACTTATTGATAATCTCCCATTTTTTAGCTTATTCTTTTAAAAATCCATAACTAGATGTGATTTCTTCTTAAATTTTAGCTGACTTTTTGAAAAGAAGGTGAAAGGAGGAGTTTTGGTGATGAAGATGATGATAAGCGTGGATGATGAAGCATGAAGAAAGGAAGAGAAGTTTCCACACATACACACACCTATCCACACATATATATATATGATGTAATCTAGTGTGGCTAGTCTCATTTTAACTATGGTGCACCATCACTCTTAACCTTTGATTCTAATTCGATTTTTAATCCCATAAAACCAAAAAAAAAATATCTTCACTAAATTTTTGAGATATACTATTTACTATTCTCTACTTAGAGCATGATGGAGGTCCATCAGTCCTTGCCATTCAAGACACTCTTGATATGGGCCTTCATACTCTTTTGGAAGATGACGAAGATGATGTTGTTGATCCTAATGGAGAACTCTACTTTGAACCCATACATAACATGAAGATTCAACTCATTTTGAAGCCTTTTGGGCTGTTCCAAGACCTTATATTTGAAGACCAATTTAAAGCCCAACATAATGCACTTAAAGATTGATTTTAGCACATGTTTCCAGCTCATACATGTGGGGGATGTTTGAAGACTTCAATTTTGTTTTTCAGTTTCATTTTCCATTATTATCTTGCTTTTAATACGTGTTTGATGTTGATTTAATTTAGGCAGTTTTCTTTGGTTTTAATTGCCTTTATTTAGCTTGTAACTCTTCTTTGTATCCTATTTAAAAAAGGAAACGAATTTGGAATAGGGACAGATTATCTTTTGAGTGAATTGAAGTGTTTTTAACACATTTGGGTTTTGTTAGTTTCCAAAAACTAATAGGGTTTTGTATGTGATCCAAAAACATTCAACCAGTTCCATTTTTGTTGTTACAATCAACCATTTAACTTCTGAAATTCTAGATTTTAAAGCAAACATAAACACCTTCCTTTTCTCATAAAATATGCCCTTACACCTTACATTCATCCTAATTTTCGTACAACACTACAAACCATCCATAAAGTATCATTTTCTCCCATTTCTTTCATTCACAAACAACCATCTAAACACCACCACACCATCAGTTGGTATTAGAGACAGGTTTACCCCACTTCATTTCCATTCCCCATGTCTAATCCCCAAAACAAAGACAAACCAGCTACTACATTTGAGGAAATGAGGTTAGAGATGGAGTTATATAAGAAAAAAATGAGGCCCTTGAAACAATTATTCAAAATTCCCCTTTGAATACATGAAATCCAAATGAGGAGGAGCCATTTGATGAAGAACCTAATGAAGATGAACAACCAATTGATTTTGGCCGAGGCAGCTTTAGAGGAAGAGGGAGAGGCCCTTTTCATGGAGGTTTTGGACGAGGAGAACGAAACATGCCCCCACCTATCCGTGGTGAAAGACAGGGGGGAATTCTTCAATTACAAGATTGAG
Organism: Garcia nutans; assembly: GCA_947685225.1. Classification (NCBI taxonomy): domain Eukaryota; kingdom Viridiplantae; phylum Streptophyta; class Magnoliopsida; order Malpighiales; family Euphorbiaceae; genus Garcia; species Garcia nutans. The sequence goes on along the minus strand of CANTUV010000002.1, from coordinate 12,551,500 downwards.
TTGCCTGAATTTCATGGAAAAATTGATGTTGATGCCTATCTAGAATGGGTATATTCCATTAAAAGAGCCTTTGAATTGATGGAGATTTCTGAGGAAAAGAAGATGAAACTTGCTGCCATGAGGTTGAAAGGTTATGCTGCCCTTTGGTGGGAAAATTTGCAAAAGCAAAGGGTTAGAGAAGGTAGACTACGAATCACCCAATGGGACCAGATGAAGGAGGAAATGGATGTGGTATTTTTACCATCCCATTATAGACAAAAGATGATTGAGAAGATGTTGAGCCTTAAACAAGGCACCAAATCTGTAGAACAATATACCATGGAGTTTGATGGGTTTTTAATGAAATGTGAAGTGGAGGAGACTGAAGAACTACTCATGGGGTGTTTTCTCCAAGGAATATGTCTTGATATTCAAGACATGGTGAGTTTTTATCCTTATGATTCTCTAATTGAATCGAAAAAATTGGCTCTAAGAAGTGAGGCTAGTTTATCTCATGCTCACCCAACCCGATGTTGCTCCTAAATAAAGAGATTGCAAATATAGTGGAATGAGGCCTTCATATAGTGTGGCAAGATTCTTATGTGGCCTAAAAAAGAAAGGTTACTTTCCTTCATTCTTGGTTTTCTTCTATCAATCGTGCGTTGGGGTTTGAGGCCTTCATTGCCATAGGGTTCCACGTCATTTGGTATCAGAGCCAATTACAGGTAAATCTTTATCTATCTGTCTTTCTAGGGTTGTTTTAATTGTTCCGTTAGGGTTCTAATTTGGGATTTTGAATTGGGTTTATTTTATTTATTCTGAATTGGATTTGTTTTATTTATTCCAAATTGGGTTGTTCTATTTGTTCTATTTTGGATTTTCAAATTGGGTTATAGAATTCTTTGTTCAATTTCTTATTCCAAATCGGGTATAAATTGGACAGAAGGCTTTGTGTTTAGTTGGTAATCGAAGGATAGTGACCAGATCCTAAAAAAAAAAAGAGTACAAAATCACTTCAACAAAAATTCTTTGTTTTTCTAGTAATTTAAGGTATTAGAATCGTTTTGAATCAGGTTGAAAGTAATCAAAATTTTGGCCACCAATTTCAGCCAATTGAGGGGCTATTTTATTACGTTTTTCTTGCTGATTTGGAAGTTTGCTTTTCGAAATTGAATTCTTGGGGAGTCTTGATACTAGCTTTCTTGGGTAGAATTATTAGGTCCATAAACTAACTTGCTAAGGTGAGTTGGTTTTGGTACATTTTGACCAGATTCGTCATAATTTTTGACCTCTTTGTTTCTATTTCTTGTTTGAGCTACCGTTTTGATTCCGTGATATTGCTAGAGTATTATTTGTTTGATTCTATACTTTGGTTGATATAATCGTGTGACACAAAATTTTCTTGTGTTGCCTCCAAAATTGTCAAGTTTCTTTCTAGGTGTCATTCTAGGATTTAGGTTCTAGTTCCCTTGAACGTGCTTGGTGATTGATTTGTGAGCCTTTGTTCTAAAGTGTAATCGAAGAATTAGCGAAGGTAAGGTAATGAGTAGCAATTCTAGTAGAGATAAAAGCATAGCTGTTGAGAAAGAAGAGATGAGTATCCGAGATATTGCAGATGATCTTGAGACGTACAAGCAAGCAAATGAGGGCAATATGGAAAGAATAGCAAATACGTTGGCTAGCTTGCAGCAGTCCATGGAACGCTAAATGCAAGCACAACCACCTGCTCCAATAAGGCTACCACAGAGAATTCTACAACCAGCAAGAGTTGAAGAGAGAGAAGAGCCAGTTAGGAGGAGGGAACCAAGAGGTGCATATGAGAGAGGCCGTGTGGCTGATTATGGATTTGAAGAAGGAGAGGCTGAAATTTATCAAGCACCTATCAATGATAATGATTTGACTTCCATCAATATGAAGGTTCCTGAATTTAGAGGGAACAACAATGCTGAAGAATACATTGAATGGGAGCACAAAATAGAGCAAATTTTTGGGTGCCATAATTATTCTAAAGAAAAGAAGTCACACATAGCAGCTGTGGAGTTCAAGGGTTATGCAACATTCTGGTGGGATCAACTAAAATCCACTAGAAGAGGCAAGGGGTTGAGAGCCGTACCCGCATGGGAGGAGTTGAGAGACCTGATGAGGCAGCGATTTATCCCTTCTCATTATTATAGGGATCTTTATAATCGCTTAGCATGACTGGTGCAAGGTGGCAAGAGTGTAGAAGAATACCACAAGGAGATGGATATGATCATGGCTAGAGCTAATATTGAGGAAGATGAACAACGGATGATGTCTAGATTTCTTGGAGGACTTAATCAGAATATTGCAAGTGAGTTGGACATGTATGATTACAATACCATGGAGGAGACGGTTGATAAAGCTATGAAGATAGAGAGGAGGTTAAAGAGCAAGAGTTCCACCAAACTTGGCTATGGGAGACCACAAAATGTGTTTGGAAAGTAATTCGGCCTATAGAGGACCCCAATATAGTGGTGGGGCAAATTCAGCCAATAGGGGTGAAGAGAAAGGGGAGTTCAAGAATTCATTCCAGAAAAGCAATGTTGCAACCTCCAGTGGAAAAGGGCCATCTAGTGGTCCAAACAAGCAAACAGGTACGCCTAACACTACCACTCCTAGTAGGGAGATTAAATGTTTTAAGTGTTTAGGGAATGTGCATATTGCATCCCAATGTCCAAATAGAAAGCTATGATTGCTACTGCTGATGGTGATGTTGTGTCTGATTCTGAACCTAGTGATAATGATAATGATGATGTTGGGAACTTTGATTCTCCTATATATGATGATGTTGGTAGTGATGAGCATGTTGATTGTACTTTGTTAGCTGAGCATGGTGAATTGTTAGTTGCTAGGCGTGCAGTGAATATGCAGGTGAAAGAGGAAAGTCTAGTACAGCGTGATAATATTTTTCATACTAGATGCTTAGTGAATAGTAAGGTTTGCACACTTATTATTGATAGTGGGAGCTGTACTAATGCTGCAAGTACTACTATGGTTGAAAAATTAGGGTTAGAATGTATGAAGCATCCCAATCCTTATAAGTTGCAGTGGTTTAATGATAGTGGTGAGGTGAAAGTAACTAAGCGAGTGAGGGTACCATTTTCAATAGGCTGGTACAAAGATGAAGTTGATTGTGATGTAGTTCCTATGTAAGCTGGACAAATGTTGTTGGGCAAACCGTGGCAATATGATCGGAGAGCGCAACATGATGGGTTTTCTAATAGGTAATCATTTACCTATGAAAGAAAACAGGTCACTCTTGTTCCATTATCACCCCTAGAAGTGTATGAAGATCAAAGAAAGATGATTGAGAAAGAGAGGCAAGTTGGGGCTACCAATTCAAAAATTAATGGGAGTTTGAGAGAACATGATAAGGTGAGTGAGAGTGAAAAGCAAATGGGAAAAGAGGCCAGAAAAGAAACAAAACAAATAAATGGCCCATTAGTGAGAGAAAATAAGAAAGAAGGGAGAGCAAAACAAACTTTTTATGCAAGAGCGAGAGAGGTTAATTTTGTAATGTCTATTAGGCAGCCATTATTGCTCATTAGATACAAAGAAACTTTGTTTACTGACACTAATGTTTCACTTGATAGTTTGCTTTCTAGTTTTGTGTCTTTGTTGTAGGATTTTCAGGATGTGTTTCCAGATGAATTACCTAGTGGATTGCCACCACTAAGAGGAATTGAGCATCAAATAGACTTCGTGCCTGGTTCTACCATCCCAAATAGACCAGCTTACCAGAGTAATCCCATGGAAACGAAAGAGATGCAAAAGCAAGTAGATGAGTTACTGGAGAAAGGGCTGATTAGAGAGAGTTTGAGTTCGTGTGCTGTTCCTGTGTTGTTGGTTCCAAAGAAGGATGGCACATGGAGAATGTGTGTTGATTGTAGGGCTGTAAATAAGATCACAGTGAAGTATCGGCATCCTATACCACAACTTGATGACATGTTGGATGAGCTGCATGGTGCCAGTTATTTTTCTAAAATTGATCTTATGAGTGGATATCATCAAATTCGTATGAAACCTAGTGATGAATGGAAAACAGCATTTAAAACTAAATATGGTCATATGAGTGGTTAGTAATGCCGTTTGGATTGTCTAATGCACCTAGTACTTTTATTAGACTAATGAACCATGTTTTGAGAGCTTATTTGGGCAAATTTGTTGTAGTCTATTTTGATGATATTCTGATTTATATTAAGACTTTGGATGACCATGTTGAGCATGCTAGGCTAGTTTTGGAAGTATTGAGAAATAAAAACTTATATGCCAAGCTTAAGAAATGCACATTTTTCATAGATAGGCTTGTGTTTCTTAGTTTTGTTGTGAGTGCGCAGGGCGTTGAAGTAGATGAAGAGAAAGTGAAAGCTATAAAGGAGTGGCCTACTCCAAAGAGTGTGACAGACGTGAGGAGCTTTCATGGATTGGCTAGTTTCTATAGGAGGTTTGTGAAGGACTTTTCTACTATTACAGCACCATTAACTAGCATAATCAAAAAGGAAGTTGGGTTCCAATGGGGAGAGGAGCAACAAAAAGCCTTCGACTGCCTGAAAGGGAAGTTGACATCCGCTCCTATTTTATCATTACCTAATTTTGAGAGTACATTTGAGATTGAGTGTGATGCTTCTGGTGTAGGTATTGGAGCTGTGTTGATGCAAGAGAAGAAGCCCATAGCTTATTTTAGTGAGAAACTCAATGGTGCACAATTGAACTATTCCACTTATGATAAGGAGTTGTATGCCCTTGTGAGAGCATTGGACGTGTGGCAGCACTACCTCCTTCCAAAGGAGTTCGTGATACATACGGATCATGAGTCCCTCAAACACTTGAAGGGACAAGGTAAGTTGAACAAGAGGCATGGTAAGTGGATAGAATTTATAGAACAATTCCCTTATGTTGTTAAATACAAGCAAGGAAAGGATAATATAGTGGATGATGCGTTGTCTAGAAGATATACATTACTATCTGTGTTGAGTTCTAAATTGCTTGGTTTTGAGTATGTTAAGGAATTATATGTAGGTGATGTTGATTTTGGCAATGTGTATGTTGCATGTGTACATGGAGCTTTTAATTCATTTTATAGGCATGATGGATACTTGTTTAAGGGAAATAAATTATGTGTGCCTAAATGTTCCATGCATGATTTGCTTGTGTTAGAATCTCATTGTGGGGAATTGATGGGACATTTTGGGGTAGCTAAGACTTATGATATCTTGTTTGAGCATTTTTATTGGCCATCTATGCGTAAGGATGTTTAGAGATTGTGTTCTGCTTGTATTGCTTGTAGACAGGCGAAATCTAAGTCTATGCCTCATGGTCTATATATGCCTTTACCTGTACCTAGTTCACCTTGGATTGATATTAGCATAGATTTTGTGCTTGGATTGCCTAGAACTAGAAAAGGTAGGGATAACATTTTGTAGTTGTTGACAGGTTAGTAAGATGGCACATTTTATTCCTTGTCATAAAGCTGATGATGCGATTGTTGTAGCTGATTTGTTCTTTAGAGAAGTGGTTCGACTTCATGGGGTTGCCTAGGACTATTGTGTCTGATAAAGATGCTAAGTTTTTGTCCCATTTTTGGAGAGTTTTGTGGGGTAGATTAGGAACTAAGCTTTTGTTTTCTACTACTTGTCATCCACAAACAGATGGGCAAACAGAGGTAGTTAATCGTACACTTGGTACACAGTTGAGAACTATAGTGGGAAAGAATTTGGCTGCTTGGGAAGATTGTTTACCTTTTATTAAGTTTGCTTATAATCGTTCTATTCATTCTTCTACAGGTTATTCGCCATTTGAGCTTGTTTATGGTTTTAACCCATTAACTGTACTTGATCTTATTCCTTTACATTCATATGAGCTTGTTAGTTTAGATGGAGACAGAAAAGTAGAATTGGTGAAGGCTATGCATGAGAAAGCTCGAGTTAATATGGAGAAAAAGAACAAGTCATATGCTGATCGAGCGAATAGAGGACGCAAGAAGATAGTGTTTGCTCCTGGGATTGGGTTTGGGTACACTTCCGAAAGGAGAGGTTTCCAAATCAAAGGAAGAATAAGCTTGATGCACGTGGTGATGGTCCATTTCAAGTGTTGGCAAAGATCAATGATAATGCATACAAGATAGACTTGCGTGGTGAGTATGGTGTTAGTGCTACTTTTAATGTGTCTGATTTATCGCCTTATGATGATGCAAATTTGAGGACATATCTTTTTGAAGAGGGGGAGAATGATACGAACCAGCCACGAGGCAAGGATCCATTGGTGCTTCCAAATGGGCCATTGACTAGGAGCAGAGCTAAGAAGTTTGGAGCAGCTATGGGATTGCATATTCAAGATCAAATTTCAAAGGAAGTAACTGAAATGGCAATGGAAAAGTGCACAATAGAGCTTGAAGAAGGCACACCAAAGCTGATTATGATGCTTAGTGTGAATATGAAAGCTCAAGGCTAGCTAAAGAGGTCCAACGTGCAAGAAAGGTCCATGGGGGTTCATATACAGCCTTGGGAAGTAATTTAAGGCCCATGGACAGCCCAAATAGTATGGGGCGTGTTCTTATTTTGAAGAGATTTAGTTTGGCCGAATTTTGGCATCTTTTTGGCACATGGGATGTGTGGTCCCCTATTTAGTTATTTTAGAATATTAATTTGTTTCCATACTTTCTATTTTCCTTAATGGGTTAGGATTTTGACTTTGTATCTTTCCTTTTCCCATTAGAATTAGGGATTCAGATTTTATTGGCCTTTTAGTATAAATAGGGCCTTATTTTCTTGTAAGCACACTTTTTTTTGACAAATTATATTCTCAATTTTCTTACTGAAAATTTTGGCCATCATAGAACAAGAGTGGATTCTCTTTTTCTTCTGATTGCATCAAGAATTAGAATTACTTATCAATTTTGATTGTGGCATTCTTCTAATTTGAGCTTCCTTTCCGTTATAAGTGTTTGTGCTTTGCTAAGCAATTGGGTGGTTTAGAAGGTGGTTTTTCCTTCATTCTTGGTTTTCTTCTATCAATCGTGCGTTGGGGTTTGAGGCCTTCATTGCCATAGGGTTCCGCGTCACACTTAATTACTCTAGTTTGATTAGTTTGATTCTCACCTCTACCCTTGCTGCCTATTTCATTTTTGTTTTTATTTTCGTCAATCTTAGGCTTAACAATAGGTTTATCCTCCTTTTTACTCCAATTTGGTTTCCAAGAAGAAGAAGAAGTCAAATAAGGTTTCGAATCATACTTACTTGTACCCTTGCATTTCAGTTGTCTTTCAATTTTCATGGCCACATTCACCTTGTCTTCAATCTCCATATAGTGTTGCAACTCCACAAGATCAGTAATGCTCTTGTTCAAGCCATTCAAGAACCTTGCCATGGTGGCTTCACAATCCTCATCTACATTAGCCCTTATCATGGCTATCTCCATTTCTTTGTGATATTCCTCCACACTCATGGAACCTTGTGTTAGGATTTGTAAACGCTGGTGCAAGTCCCTATAATAATGGCTAGGGATAAATCACTTTCTCATGATGCATTTCATCTCAAACAATGTCTCAATGGACCTTTCACCATTTTGATGCCTGTCTTTACACAATTGATCCCACCAAACAATAGCATAATCACAAAATTCAACAACTGCTAATTTTACCTTTTTCTCTTTAGAGTAGTTGTGACACTCAAAGATCATCTCCACCTTTCTTTCCCACTCTAAATAAGCGTTCGGGTCATTCTTTCCTCGGAAGGAAGGAATCTTCATTTTGATGCTACCTATATTTCGATCAATGCCGTCAAACCTTGCTCTCCTATTTTGCCTTCTAGGATGAGCATCCCCTCCAATAATGGTTTCTTGTTCATCTCTATGTCAATTCCTCCATCATATTCATCATTGGCAAAGGCTGGTTGCCTTCTATGCCTTGGCTCACCTTGCAATGTGGTAATTGCATCATCATGTTTTTCTAAATGATCTCTTACATCTCCAATCATTTTGAACATATGTTCAAATTTTTGTTGCATTTCTTGAATTATTTGATCATTTGAGGAAGAACTCATGTCTTTATCTTTGTTAGACATGTTTAAAACCTGAAAGAAGAAAATTTAAAACAGCCTCACAAGATACTCCCTCACGTGTTTCACCCAAAGATTTGATTCACACCACTCGTGTTTCACATAAAAATTTGGCTTTTCTCGATGCTGGTCTTACCACTCTTGCCTTTTACCCCTCTTGCTTTTGCTTTGGGTTCATAAATGAACTAATCACCTAAACAAACCAAATTAGATTATGGTAATTCAATGGATTGAAAAGGACTGGTCTTGATGTGGAACCCATGGATCAAATATTACATCTAGAACGCCACATAAACATCTAGCATAGAATCTTAGAACTCAAAAACAAATCCTCCCTACCAAACCCACAACTAACCTGTAATTGAGAACATGGGTGATTGGGATGAAGAAATGAATTGATTTAAATGCCACAAGTCTGACTTGATAAGTTAGAACCAATTCTTCATGCAACAAGAATAAGAAGAAAACCTCTCAAACTTGAAAACACATCAATTACATTCAGCATAAAACTGGAAATTCGTAGTCACCCTCTTAAGTTCTTTTTCCCATCCCTATATAGTTGGAAAAGAAGAACCAATGGCTTAAAAGTTGATGGCGTGGTGGTGTTTAGATGGTTGTTTGTGAATGAAAGAAATGGGAGAAAATGATACTTTATGGATGGTTTGTAGTGTTGTACGAAAATTAGAATCCATTTGCTAGATCAATCCTTGAGAACTCTGAAGCTCCATGCAATCTATCAAGCATGTCATCAAGCCTTGGAATTGGAAATCTGTACTTGATTGTGATCTTATTAATAGCTCTAGAATCAATCACCATTCTCCATTTTCCATTTTTTTGGTACTGCAAATGCTGGAACAACACATGGAGATACTCTCTCCCTTATAAATCCCCTTTTCAACAATTCATCAACCTGCTTTTGTAACTCATCACTCTCTTTAGGGCTCATTCTATAGGATTGTTTGTGAGGAATTTGGGCTCCCGGAACAAAGCTTAACTCATGTTGTATGGTTCTTAGAGGGGGTAAACCTGAGGGTAATGTGTTTGGGAATACTCTCTTAAACTCACTAATCAAAGATTGTACCTCATTTGGGATAATGTGATTTTGTTTTGGCTCATCCTCCACATCCATAGGGACAATGCTAGGCAACTCCTCAATGATTTCACTCTTCTCATCATCAGACAAAAACCCAACAACTCCAACCTCTTTCTTCTTCTTTTTCTTTTCTAGCAGCATAGGCTTGAGTAATATCTTTTTTCCATTATGGAGCAATGTATAAGTATTAGCTCTCCCTTGGTGTTGAACATCTTTATCATACAACCAAGGCCTTCCAAGTAACAAATGACAAGCTTTCATAGGAATAACATGGCAGCCCACCTCATCAACGTATTTTCCTATAGAAAATGGAACAAGGCATTTCTTAGTCACTCTTATCTCATGTGTAGGATCCAGTCAAGTCAACTTGTAAGGGGTGTCGATTGGCTCAGTTTTCAGTCCCAACTTGGTGACCATCTCATTGGAAACAACATTCTCACACGCCCCACTATCAATAACAACTTCACAAAGCTTGTTATTGTGGAACAAAGATTTCCTCCTCCAATCCTCCTCACTCCTTTCTAAGTTCAGAACTCTCATCACAACTAAACATTCTCCATCCTCCATAGCTTCACATTCAAGGACCCCTTCCTCACCATCATACAAAACCGAATCTCCCTCATTGGAGTCAGCAAGTAACAAACCTTCCTCTACCTCTTCTATTTCTCTTATGGTCATTATCTTTCTTGTGGGGCATTCAGAAGCAAAATGACCATAACCTTGGCATTTAAAACATTTCAAAACATTTTTAGAGACACTTTTGGTTGGTGGGGCAGATTGAACATTCTTGATTAGGGTGGAGGTGTTTTGGGTGTTTGATGGGATTTTTGATGGTGGTGTAGAGGAAGCCTTTGTAGAGGCAGATTGTGAGGTGCTGGGACTTAATTTGTAAGGTAAAGGAAAGTTTAGAGATTTAGAAAAACTTCGGGTTGGGCGAGCATGAAATAAAGTAGCCTCAATTCTTAGAGCCAATTTTTTCAATTCAATCAGAGAATCAATCATAAGGATAAAAACTCACCTTGTCTTTAATATCAAGACTTAGTCCTTGGAGAAAACACCCCATGAGTAGTTCTTCAGTCTCCTCCACTTCACATTTCATTAAAAACTCATCAAACTCCATGGTATATTGTTCCACGGATTTGGTGCCTTGTTTAAGGTTCAACATCTTCTCAATCATCTTTTGTCTATAATGGGATGGTAAAAACACCACATCCATTTCCTCCTTCATCCTATCCCATTGGGTGATTCGTAGTCTACCTTCTCTAACCCTTTGCTTTTGCAAATTTTCCCACCAAAGGGCAGCATAACCTTTCAACCTCATGGAAGCAAGTTTCATCTTTTTTTCCTTAGAAATCTCCTTCAATTCAAAGGCTCTTTCAATGGAATATACCCATTCTAGATAGGCATCAACATCAATTTTTTCATGAAATTCAGGCAACTCAATCTTGTAATTGAAGACTTCCCCCTATCTTTCACCACAGATAGGTGGGGGCATGTTTCACTCTTCTCATCCAAAACCTCCATGAAAAGGGCCTCTCCCTCTTCCTCTAAACATGCCTCAGCCAAAATCAATTGGTTGTTCATCTTCATTAGGTTCTTCATCAAATGGCTCCTCCTCATTTGGATTTTGTGTATTCAAAGGGGAATTTTGAATAATTGTTTCATGTTCCTTTTTTTTTTCTTAAGTAACTCCATCTCTAACCTCATTTCCTCAAATACAGTAGCTAATTCTTGTGGATCAGTCATGACGTGTTTATCTTTGTTTTGGGGATCAAACATGGGGAATGGAAATGAAGTGGGGTAAACCTGGCTTTGATACCAACTGATGGCTTGGTGGTGTTTAGATGGTTGTTTGTGAATGAAAGAAATGGGAGAAAATGATACTTTATGGATGGTTTGTAGTGTTGTACAAAAATTAGGTTGAATGTAAGGTGTAAGGGCTTATTTTGTGAGAAAAGGAAGGTGTTTATGTTTGCTTTAAAATCTGGAATTTCAGAAGTTAAATGGTTGATTGTAACAACAAAAATGGAACTGGTTGAATGTTTTTGGATCACATACAAAACCCTATTAGTTTTTGGAAACTAACAAAACCCAAATGTGTTAAAACACTTCAATTCACTCAAAAGATAATCTGTCTCTATTCCAAATTCGTTTCCCTTTTTAAATAAGGAAACTAAGAAGAGTGACAAGCTAAATAAAGGCAATTAAAGCCAAAGAAAACTGCCTACATTAAATCAACATCAAACACGTATTAAAAAAAAAGATAATAATGGAAAATGAAACTGAAAAACAGAAATTGAAGTCTTCAAACGTCCCCCACATGTATGAGCTGGAAACATGTGCTAAAATCAATCTTTAAGTGCATTATGTTGGGCTTTAAATTGGTCTTCAAATATAAGGGCTTGGAACAGCCCAAAAGGCTTCAAAATGAGTTGAATCTTCATGTTATGTATGGGTTCAAAGTAGAGTTCTCCATTAGGATCAACAACATCATCTTCGTCATCTTCCAAAAGAGTATGAAGGCCCATATCAAGAGTGTCTTGAATGGAAAGGACTGATGGACCTCCATCAAAAGTCTAGGTTTACATGTATCTAGTCACAATAACATTAATTGTTCATCCACATCAATAATATACTCTAAATTACTACCCATAATTCTGACAACATTGATGGGCAGATTCTACATGCATTTTGGTGTTGGTTCACATGCGTCTAGTCACACTAGCACTAACCACATCAATATTTTATTCTAAATTCGTGCTAATGCCCATCACCATACTTATGGGCAGATTCTTCATGCTTCTTGGTGAGTTTCTGACTTCCTCTTCATGATCCATCATATTCAATACAAGTTGGTCACCCTCTTCATTAATCCACCTTTGAATGAAGTGTTGGAACACATGCTGGAGTTTCTTTGATTGTGATCTTGTGATTGGTGCACTTGGCATAGTGATATCATCAACATATTTGCTGCCATGTGTAGATTTATCAAGCTTGCTTATAGTTTCCTCATCATTCCCTCCTTGCTCAAAAAGATTTGTTGATATAAACCAGATATGGCAGCTTTGTGCCATTGAAGAAAAGCAATCTTACATCATCCAAATAGATTTAAAAGGAGTTCAAAAGCTCTTTTATGAGGCTGAAATACACTTGGGGCGTGCTACACTTCATATGGAGCAGATTTGGTGCAATTCAAGCAATATGGGCTTTGTGGAGCTTGATACAGCTTATAGGCCAAAGCTACACAAAGGGAAGCCTAAAGTGAAGATAAAAGTATGGAAATCACGTCCAAACACATAGCAAAATGATACCAAAATGACGCGGACCCTTAGCAACGATGGCAGCAAACCCAACGTATAACAATGGTAGAGAACTCCTTGAAACTTGATAATCACCTCCTAAGGAACCCAACGCCTATAAAGAGACGCGAACTCACTATGATTGAAGGATTTAGTTGGTAAGAAGAAGGAAAACGCCACAACTCTTGTTGATAAGTAAACCTAATTCTTGATGCAAAGAAAGAATTAAAGAATCCACTCTAATCTCTCTCACACGAAAATTCACAAGAAGAACTTGTAGAAGAATTCGAAAAATTTTTATTAATTGTTGTATATCAAATTTGGCCTAATAGTGCCCTTAAATAAGGGTTACAAAATTCCTAATTGCATATGGAAAATTAAGACTAAAACATTCCTAATTGCATAAGGAAAAACATTCCTAATTGCATAAGGAAAACATTCCTAATTGCATAAGGAAAACATAAAGTAATCCTAATCCAATAAGGAAAATATAAAGTAATCCTAATCCAATAAGGAAAATATAAAGTAATCCTAATCCACTAAGGAAAATATAAAGTAAATCTGAATCTAAATCAGATAAGTAATCTAAATCCTATCCAAATCTAATAAAACAAATCCAAAATAGATTTGGAAAGACTAAATAATATCAAATCCTAAAAGATATGGAAAATAAAATAATATCCTAACTAACTAAGGAATGAGGGGACCACATCCCATGTGACAAAAAGATGCCTTCCACTTGCTGAAATTCGTAACTTCCTTGGGCCCATATTAAACATGCCTTAATTAAGTCCAAAAAAAAGCCTAATGTATTGGAAAAACAAGCCCAACATGTGCAGCCATGTTCAGCCTTAAAAACTTGCTAAACATGCCAAAAAACTTGCTGAACAAGCCCAAGAAAGCATGCCCATGTGTTTGGACGTGATTTCCATACTTTGATCTTCACTTTAGGCTTCCCTTTGTGTAGCTTTGGCCTATAAGCTGTATCAAGCTCCACAAAGCCCATATTGCTTGAATTGCACCAAATCTGCTCCATATGAAGTGTAGCACGCCCCAAGTGTATTTCAGCCTCATAAAAGAGCTTTTGAACTCCTTTTAAATCTATTTGGATGATGTAAGATTGCTTTTCTTCAATGGCACAAAGCTGCCATATCTGGTTTATATCATTTGTCCTCAAATCTGAACCTACATCAAAAGGAGAAAGATCACTAACATTGAAAGTTACAGAAATATTATACTCACCTGGTAGATCAAATTTGTAGGGATTGACATTGATTCGTTCTAAAACTTGAAATGGGCCATCACCCCTTGCATCCAACTTGGATTTCCTTTGTTTAGGAAATCTTTCCTTCCTCATATGAACCCATACCCAATCATCAGGTTGGAAAATCGCATGTTTCCTTCTTCTATTTGCATTATAGGCATATGATTCATATTTCTTCTCAAGATGAGCTCGTGCCTTCTCATGTATCTTCTTAACCAACTCTGCTTTCTTTTCACCATCTAAGTTAGTTATTTCATTTAATGGCAAAGAAAACAGATCAAGTGGTGTAAGCGAATTAAAACCATAAACAATTTCATATGGTAAATAACCTATAGAAGAATGTATGCTTCTATTATATGCAAACTCTACTAATGGCAAACAATCTTCCCAAGTTTTTAAATTCTTACCCACAACAGCAGTTAACAAAGATCCTAAAGTCCTATTTACCACTTTTGTTTGTCCATCAGTTTGTGGATGACAAGTTGTAGAGAGCAATAATTTAGTACCTAACTTATTCCACAAAACACGCCAAAAATGACTTAAGAACTTCACATCTCTATCACTTACAATTGTTTTAGGAATGCCATGCAACCGAACTACTTCCCCAAAGAACAAATTAGCAATATTTGTTGTATCATTAGTTTTGTGACATGCAATGAAATGAGCCATTTTGTTGAATCTATCAACAATAACAAATACGCTATATTTTCCTTTTCTAGTCCTAGGCAGTCCTGATAGAGACGTCACAAGGCTACATGCAACATTTTGTTGAAGAGGAGTTGAAGGTGCACGATATGGCTGATCAAGGATGCAAATTGGAGCATATTTGGCTCAAGTCACTAGTTGGGCTTATTTATAGTTAAATAATTAGCTGAACTTGTTATTTTAATATGTATTAAGGCCCACTAGTTATGCTCATTTAAAAAGTAAGGGCCCTGTTTGTTTGGTATTAAATTAGGACTTTGATTACTTTATTATTTCTTAAAATTTGATTAGAAAGCCAAACGCTACTTAATAACCCTAATTAGGGTTTAGCTATTTATATCTCATTTAGGGTTGTAAGCCATCTTGGTTTTGGAGTTTTAGTTTTGGATGAATTTATTAATCTAAAGCCGAATTGCTTTTATCTTTGTGTTCTTGCTTGAATACATGCTTCAGAAACATTCAAGTAGTTTGATCAACTTTCTTGTGGAGTGTTTCGAATATGGGATTTAGGAACTGACTTGTTTCGAAATCTTGGATCTTTGATCAATTCAAGATAATTTGAAATCTAACCTAATCCTTGGGGGTTGTACCGAATTCGACTAGGGGTTTTCAAGTTAATACTGTGGGGGTTCGAAATCAAGGGGTTCTCAGGCTTATTCTTGGAGGTTCCGTATCATTTGGTATCAGAGCCAACGCTCTAGATCAGGTTTTATCCCTTCCAATTCATTTTTTTGTTTCTTCTTTTGTTATTTGCATTTTTGTTGCTTTGTTTCAATTGTTCAATTCGTTCTCTTATTTTCCTTGTTCCTCTGAATTGTTTTCTTTGTGGGTTATTTTCGTTTTCATTTTTCTTCACCTGCTATTTGCGTTTTTGTTTCCTTTGTGGGTTACTTTCGTTTTCGTTTCTTCTCTTGTTAGTTTCGTTTTGTTTTTTTGTTATTGATCCTTGAATCGTTTTCGTTTTTCTTTCAAAGTCGAAAATTCAAAAAAAAAATTCCGTTAGGGTTCTAATTTAGTTTTCGTTTTGTGTTTGGAGTCTTATTTCAATTTCAAATTCAGTTTGCCTTTTTAGTCCAAATCCTTTTTTTCTTATTTTGAAATTGGGTTGGTTGATTTGTTCCGAATTGGATTTGTTCTATTGTGGATTTCCGAATTGGGAATTTAGGTTGCTTTGTTCAAATTCGAAATTGTGTTTTTGATTGTTGATTCGAAATTTGTTGATTCAAAAGTGTTCTAAATCCGAATCTTACTCTTGTTAATCATTCTGATTCTATTTTGAATTTCCAAGAAAGTGTTTCAAACAAGTTTCAAAAAGAAAGCTGAATTGGTCTAAAGGAAGTCTTGATTATTTATTCTGTTCCAATTTCGAGTTTCAAAAGGAAGTCCTCTAAATTGATCTTGTTCTTGTTACCTGATTGGAAAAAAATTTAGTGTGGTGTGAACTAGGGCTGCCCTTCAAAAGAGATAGTGAGAGGGAGCAAAAAAAAAAAAGAAAAAGAAAAGAGTATAGAATCACTTCAAGAAAAATTTTTCTTTTTCCTTGTTATTTAGGTGCTAAGGGTCGAATCTAGGTGGGTTAGAAGTAACTGAATTTTTTTTTTCGAAATTTTGATAAATTTGAGGGGCTGTTTTGATTCAAATTTCAGATTTTGGGATACTACATACGGAGGCTATTTGAGTTGTTTCATAAAGTGTGATTCACCTAAGAACATAAAAAAAATCAGCTTGAGAGGTGTGAGCTGAACCGTGAGTGATTTCATATATTGAGTGAAACACGAGAGACCAACCTTCATCTATTGAGTGTAAACACGTGAGGGAGTGTTGTGAGGCCTTTTTATTTGTTTTGTGCTAACCTTTTATTGCAGGAAACATGTCTAGAAGAGATGCAGGTGTTCAGATTGATCCACCTCGATTGCGTGAGGCGCAACAAGCTGAATTTACATGTTTACACCGTGCTATGGATACCATAACAGAAAGATTGGAGCGCATGGATTTGAGGTTGCAGAGTGTTGAAAGAGCCACATTGGAGCGCAATGAGAGTCAAAGAGGTGGCAGAAATCAAATGCAGCAACCTGAACATTTCTATAGGAGTATCATGCAGAGACTTCAGGCTATCAAGGAAGGAAGTAAAAGTGTTGATGATTACTACAAAGAAAGGGAGAATTTGAAGGTTGAAGATAGCAATGAAGAAGAACTAATTTATGCAGAAGAGATTGTTGATGGTAGTGATTTGTTAATGTCATCCGAGGCTGTTTATGGTGATACTTCTTTTCAGGGTGATATTGAAGATCATACTTTAGAGATTATTGGTGAAGATTCATCACTAGAATCAAAAGAAGCTGCTACTTTTCAACAAGACATTCCAAAGTTGGAAACTTTTGAAGAAATATTGAAGGAAGAAATTGATATGCTTGGGTTAGAAGTACAACTAAAAGAAGAAGCAAGAAAAATAAAACTTTCTACTCCCACCATTCATGATTGCCTGTCTGTTGCAAACATGGAATTTATTTTGCCTAACAATGATTTTGATGTTTATGAAATAAAATTTCAGGTTCTTCAAATTGATGACATGCCACAAGTAATTGGAGTGAAATTACAAAGTTGCTTTTCTTTACTACTTCAGCATTTTAAAACTCGAGGACGAGTTTTCTCCAACAAAGGGGGAATGATAGAGATGTCACAAGGCTACATGCAACATTTTGTTGAAGAGGAGCTGAAGGTGCACGATATGGCTGATCAAGGATGCAAATTGGAGCATATTTGGTTCAAGTCACTAGTTGGGCTTATTTATAGTTAAATAATTAGCTGAACTTGTTATTTTAATATGTATTAAGGCCCACTAGTTATGATCATTTAAAAAGTAAGTGATGAGGAAACTATAAGCAAGCTTGATGAATGTAATGGCAGCAAATATGTTGATGATATCATTATGCCAAGTGGACCAATCATAAGATTACAATCAAAGAAATTCCAGCATGTGTTCCAGCACTTCATACAAAGGTGGATTAATGAAGAGGGAGACCAACTTGTAGTGAATATGATGGACCATGAAGAGGAAGTCAGAAACTCACCAACAAGCATGGAGAATCTGCCCATAAGTATGGTGATGGGCATTAGCACAAATTTGGAATAAAATATTGATATGGTTTAGTGTTAGTGTGACTAGACACATGTGAACCAACACCAAAATGAATGTACAATCTGCCCATCAATGTTGTCAGAATTATGGGCAGTAATTTAGAGTATATTATTGAGGTGGATGAACAATTAATGCTATTGTGACTAGATACATGTAAACCTAGACTTTAAGCCATTAGTTCTTCTTTTCCAACTATATAAGGATGGGAAAAAGAACTTAATAGGGTTGACTACGAATTTCCAGAATTGTTGAATGTAATTTCTGTGTTTTCAAGTTTGAGAGGTTTTCTTCTTATTCTTGTTGCATGAAGAATTGGTTCTAACTTATCAAGTCTTACTTGTGGCGTTTTAATCAATTCATTTCTTCATCCCAATCACCCAAGTTCTCAATTACAGGTTAGTTGTGGGTTTGGTAGGGAGGATTTGCTTTTGAGTTCTAAGATTCTATGCTAGAAGTGTATGTGGGGTTCTAGATGTAATATTTAATCCATGGGTTCCGCATCATTTGGTATCAGAGCTTTGGCTTGAAGATAAATCTCTAGGTATCTTTTATGTTTTAATTATCCAAAGGAAAAAAAAAATAGAACCAGATTTAGTTTCTTGTTTCTTCATTTTCTGTTCTTGTTGCACCTTGTTCTTGTTCTTCAAATCTGTGGACTTTTGTTTAACTTTTCAATTTCTATTCTTGTTTACTGTAAGTTCAAAAAAAAAGAAGGAAAAGATCAAAAGAAAAACAAAACAAAAAAAAAAGAATCAGATTCAACTTCCTCAACATAAAAGAAAAAAAAATTCGTACCTATTTCTGTCCAGTATTTTTCTACACAAGTTTTTTTGAGATTTTTGCATATTTATACCATTACCAGCTTACTACCTTATTATATTTGATCAAATTACATCAGCTCCTCATTATGCATCCATTTAGCATTTAAAATCTGATATTTAGAGCATGTCTTGCATTGGGAGTAGATTTAGGTTGCATATTCAGATTACTCATTGAGTGATTTGAATTCTGTTTTTTTTTTAGTATCCAGAATTGTTTTTCTTTGTATTCTTAGTTTCATTCTTTCATATACCTCTTGTTTCTTGTATGCATTAAGTAGCTAATTCTCAATCATAGTTACTTTGGTTTGATTAACACAAATGCTTTTTGCTTCTTGTGTTAACTTTCAGTTCTTGTTGTTTAAAATTAAATTGCTTCTAGAATTGCTGAATTCATTTTATTCATTAGGTTCCTTGTAGAGTCTTTAAAACAAAACTTGTTTTACTTGATTTAAGTGGATTCAATTCTGAAATTCAACTTGATAAAAGAAGAATTGAGAGGTAAAAAGGACCAAGGTTTGAGTGAAATACAAGAGGAGTGACAATCTGATTTTGAGTGAAACACATTAAGGGAGTGAGGTGAGGAAATTTTCTTTACTAACATTTTCTTGTAGGTTCTTCTTACACCATGTCAAATTCTGGAAGTGAAAAACGTGATATGACCATAAATGACATAGCATTCATGTTAGAGGCAATGCAAAGGAGATTTGAAAGGTTTGATTTGACCATAAACAACATGAGAGGTGATGTAGACAGCATAATGCAAAGGCAGCGGAATGATACTAATCGAAGGGGGCAGAATAGAGGGAGAGGAAACATGATGAATGATGATGAGATAGAGAGGGGAAGATGATGAAGAAAGTGAGCAATCAATTGCTCAAAGAAGACCTCAACAAAGGGACAGTAACATATCTTCCATAAAAATGAAGATACCATCCTTCAAGGGGAGAAATGATGCTGAAGCTTACCTTGAATGGGAAAGAAAAGTTGAGTTAGTGTTTGATTGTCATAATTATAGTGAAATGAAGAAAGTTAAAATTGCAGCAGTTGAATTCACAGATTATGCACTAATTTGGTGGGATCAATTGATGATTTCCAAGAGGAGAAATGGAGAAAGAACCATCACTACTTGGGCTGAAATGAAAACTGTGATGAGGAAGAGATTTGTACCATCTTACTACTATAGGGAGCTTCACCAAAAATTACAGCGGTTAACTCAAGGATCCATGTCAGTGGAGGATTATCATAAGGAGATGGAGATGATCATGAGTAGAACTAATATAGAGGAGGATCCAGAAATCACTATGGCTCAATTTTTGAGTGGGCTGAATAGAGAGATAGCTAACATAATTGAATTACATCATTATGTGGAGCTTGAAGATATGGTACACATGGCCATGAAAGTGGAGAAGCAACTGAAACTCAAGGGAGCAGCAAAGGGATTTTCTAATTCTAGCTCTAGTTTCACTTCAAAATGGCCAAAGAAAGATGATAATCCTAAAGGGAAGGAGGCTGCCTGGAAAGGAAAGGAAAAACAAGTTCTAGATGACCCTAAAGGTAACTCTAAAACATCTAACTCTAATCAAAAGCATAGTACCATTAAATGCTTTAGGTGTTTAGGAGTAGGGCATATAGCTTCTCAATGTCCAAATAAGAGAATCATGTTGATACGAGATAATGGTGAAATTGATAGTGCTAGTGAACATGAAAGTGATGATGATAATGATAGCATGCCACCATTAGAAGAAATTGAACATATTATTGAATATCCTGCCCATGGTGAATCTTTGGTTATTAGAAGAGCTTTAAACATGCAAATAAAAGATGAAGAAAGTAATCAAAGAGACAACATTTTCCATACTCGTTGCATTGTGAATGGAAAAGTGTGCAGCATGATCATTGATGGGGGTAGTTGTGCAAATGTTGCTAGTACTGATTTTGTGGATAAATTAGGGTTAGCATGCACAAAACATCCTAGTCCTTACAAGCTGCAATGGTTAAATGATAGTGGAGAGGTGAGGGTAACAAAGCAGGTTCTGTTTTCTTTTGTAATTGGGAGATACAAGGATGAAGTTTGCTGTGATGTTGTGCCTATGCATGCTAGCCATATCCTTCTTGGTCGTACATGGCAGTTTGATAGAAAAGCTTTGCATGATGGCTTTAAGAATCATTATTCTTTCAGCCTAAATGGTTTAAATTTCACTCTTGCTCCATTGTCACCTAAACAAGTGTATGAAGATCAAGTAAATATTTTGAGATCATTTGAAAAGAATTCTGGTGGTGAGGGTAAAACAAATAAAAATGGAGTACAAGAGGCCAAGTGTGAGAAAAAGAATGATAGAAATGGCCCATTGGTGAGAGAAAAAGAGAAAGGGAGAGAAAATAAAAGAGAGTGTTTCTATGCAAAAGAAAAGGAGTTAAGGAGTGCTTTTTGTGAGAAAAGAAGTCTGATTGTACTTAGGTACAAAGAGACCTTGATTTCTACATCTAACCTTGATAACCCTTTGCCTAGTTGTGTTACTTCTCTTTTATAGGAATTTGGAGATGTTTTTCCAGAAGATGTACCCAAAGGATTACCACCTTTAAGAGGGATTGAGCATCAAATTGACTTCATTCCGGGCTCAACAATTCCTAATCGACCAGCTTATAGAAGTAATCCGGAGGAAACCAAGGAACTTCAAAGGCAAGTGGAGGAGTTGCTAGCAAAGGGACATGTGCGTGAAAGTCTTAGCCCATGTGCTGTTCCGGTGTTATTAGTCCCAAAGAAAGATGGATCATGGAGAATGTGTGTGGAATGCCGAGCAATCAATAAAATCACGGTGAAGTATAGACATCCAATTCCTAGACTTGATGATATGCTTGATGAGTTGAGTGGTTCTTGCATTTTTACTAAGATTGATTTAAAAAGTGGTTACCATCAAATTAGGATGAAAGAAGGAGATGAGTGGAAAACTGCATTCAAAACAAAATATGGTCTTTATGAGTGGTTAGTTATGCCATTTGGTTTATCTAATGCACCTAGTACATTCATGAGATTAATGAACCATGTTCTGCGTGCATATCTTGGTAAATTTGTTGTTGTATATTTTGATGACATACTCATTTATAGCAAATCAGTAGATGAGCATGTAGAACATATTAGGGTTATTCTTGATGTTTTGAGAAAGGAAGAATTATATGCCAACTTGAAAAAGTGCATGTTTTGTAGTGATAAAATCATATTCTTAGGTTTTATGGTTAGTGCACAAGGAATTGAGGTTGATGATGAAAAGGTAAAGGCAATAAGAGATTGGCCAGCACCTAAAACCGTGAGTGAGGTAAGAAGTTTTCATGGTTTGGCTAGTTTCTATAGAAGGTTTGTTAAAGATTTTAGTTTCATTGCTGCACCATTAAATGAATTGGTAAAAAAGGATGTAAAGTTTAATTGGACTAAAATTCATGAAATGGCATTCAATTTGTTAAAAGAAAGGTTAACTACTGCTCCAATTCTTGCTTTACCAGATTTTGATAAGACCTTCGAATTAGAGTGTGATGCTTCAGGTGTGGGCATAGGTGCTGTTTTGATGCAAGAAGGGAAACCAATTGCATATTTTAGTGAGAAGCTTCATGGTGCACAATTAAATTATTCCACTTATGACAAGGAGCTGTATGCTTTGGTAAGAGCTTTACAAGTGTGGCAACATTACTTATTGCCTAAAGAGTTTGTTATTCATACAGATCATGAATCATTAAAGCATCTAAAGGGGCAAACCAAGCTGAACCGAAGGCATGGAAAGTGGATAGAGTTCATTGAGCCATTTCCATATGTGATAAAGTATAAGCGTGGCAAAGACAATGTAGTAGCAGATGCACTTTCAAGAAGGTATTCCTTAATCTCAACTCTTAGTTCTAAGTTATTAGGCTTTGAGCAAATTAAGGATATGTATGCCAATGATGTTGACTTTGCAAATGTTTATAAAGCATGTGAGCATTCTGCATTTCAGAAGTTTTATAGGCATGATGGGTACTTGTTTAAGGATGGAAGATTATGCATGCCTAGTTGCTCATTAAGGGAACTGCTTGTGCGTGAGGCACATAGTGGAGGACTCATGGGACATTTTGGGATATTTAAGACTTTAGACATTCTGCATGAACATTTCTATTGGCCAAACATGAGAAAGGATGTTGAAAGAATTTGTGCCAAGTGTATTGCATGTAAACAAGCAAAATCTAAGTCTTTACCTCATGGGCTGTATACTCCTTTACCTATTCCTAATGCACCTTGGATGGACATATCTATGGACTTTGTTTTGGGGCTGCCTAGGACTAGAAAAAGTAAAAGATAGCATATTTGTTATTGTTGATAGATTCAGCAAAATGGCTCATTTCATTGCATGTCACAAAACTGATGATGCAACAAATATTGCAAATTTGTTCTTTGGGGAAGTAGTTCGGTTGCATGGCATTCCTAAAACAATTGTAAGTGATAGAGATGTGAAGTTCTTAAGTCATTTTTGGCGTGTTTTATGGAATAAGTTAGGTACTAAATTGTTGTTCTCTACAACTTGTCATCCACAAACTGATGGACAAACAGAAGTGGTAAATAGGACTTTAGGATCTTTGTTACGTGCTGTTGTGGGTAAGAATTTGAAAACTTGGGAAGATTGTTTGCCATTAGTGGAGTTTGCATATAATAGAAGCATACATTCTTCTACTGGTTATTCACCATTTGAA
Source organism: Garcia nutans (assembly GCA_947685225.1). NCBI lineage: Eukaryota > Viridiplantae > Streptophyta > Magnoliopsida > Malpighiales > Euphorbiaceae > Garcia > Garcia nutans. Next base: position 12,528,415 of record CANTUV010000002.1, on the reverse strand, counting down.
ATTGTTTATGGTTTTAATCCACTTACACCACTTGATTTGTTTCCTTTGCCATTAAATGAAATAACTAACTTAGATGGTGAAAAGAAAGCTGAGTTGGTTAAGCAGATACATGAAAAGGCACGAGCTCATCTTGAGAAGAAATATGAATCAGTTGCCCATAATGCAAATAGAAGAAGGAAACATGTGATTTTCCAACCTGGTGATTGGGTATGGGTTCATATGAGGAAGGAAAGATTTCCTAAACAAAGGAAATCCAAGTTGGATGCAAGGGGAGATGGCCCATTCCAAGTTTTAGAACGGATCAATGACAATGCCTACAAAATTGATCTACCAGGTGAGTATAATGTTTTTGCAACTTTCAATGTTAGTGATCTTTCTCCTTTTGATGTAGGCTCAGATTTGAGGACAAATCTTTTTGAGCAAGGAGGGAATGATGAGGAAACTATAAGCAAGCTTGATGAATGTAATGGCAGCAAATATGTTGATGATATCATTATGCCAAGTGGACCAATCACAAGATTACAATCAAAGAAATTCCAGCATGTGTTCCAGCACTTCATACAAAGGTGGATTAATGAAGAGGGAGACCAACTTGTAGTGAATATGATGGACCATGAAGAGGAAGTCAGAAACTCACCAACAAGCATGAAGAATCTGCCCATAAGTATGGTGATGGGCATTAGCACGAATTTGGAATAAAATATTGATATGGTTTAGTGTTAGTGTGACTAGACACATGTGAACCAACACCAAAATGAATGTACAATCTGCCCATCAATGTTGTCAGAATTATGGGCAGTAATTTAGAGTATATTATTGAGGTGGATGAACAATTAATGCTATTGTGACTAGATACATGTAAACCTAGACTTTAAGCCATTAGTTCTTCTTTTCCAACTATATAAGGATGGGAAAAAGAACTTAATAGGGTTGACTACGAATTTCCAGAATTGTTGAATGTAATTTCTGTGTTTTCAAGTTTGAGAGGTTTTCTTCTTATTCTTGTTGCATGAAGAATTGGTTCTAACTTATCAAGTCTTACTTGTGGCGTTTTAATCAATTCATTTCTTCATCCCAATCACCCAAGTTCTCAATTACAGGTTAGTTGTGGGTTTGGTAGGGAGGATTTGCTTTTGAGTTCTAAGATTCTATGCTAGAAGTGTATGTGGGGTTCTAGATGTAATATTTGATCCATGGGTTCCGCATCAGTAAGGGCCCTGTTTGTTTGGTATTAAATTAGGACTTTGATTACTTTATTATTTCTTAAAATTTGATTAGAAAGCCAAACGCTACTTAATAACCCTAATTAGGGTTTAGCTATTTATATCTCATTTAGGGTTGTAAGCCATCTTGGTTTTGGAGTTTTAGTTTTAGACAAATTTATTAATCTAAAGCCGAATTGCTTTTATCTTTGTGTTCTTGCTTGAATACATGCTTCAGAAACATTCAAGTAGTTTGATCAACTTTCTTGTGGAGTGTTTCGAATCTGGGATTTAGGAACTGACTTGTTTCGAAATCTTGGATCTTTGATCAATTCAAGGTAATCTGAAATCTAACCTAATCCTTGGGGGTTGTACCGAATTCGACTAGAGGTTTTCAAGTTAATGCTGTGGGGGTTCAAAATCAAGGGGTTCTCAGGCTTATTCTTGGAGGTTCCGTATCAAGCCCCAAAACAAAGTCCATAGATATGTCAATCCAAGGTGCATTAGGAATAGGTAAAGGAGTATACAGCCCATGAGGTAAAGACTTAGATTTTGCTTGTTTACATGCAATACACTTGGCACAAATTCTTTCAACATCCTTTCTCATGTTTGGCCAATAGAAATGTTCATACAAAATGTCTAAAGTCTTAAATACCCCAAAATGCCCATGAGTCCTCCACTATGTGCCTCACATACAAGCAATTCCCTTAATGAGCAACTAGGCATGCATAATCTTCCATCCTTAAACAAGTACCCATCATGCCTATAAAACTTCTAAAATGCAGAATGCTCACATACTTTATAAACATTTGCAAAGTCAACATCATTGGCATACATATCCTTAATTTGCTCAAAGCCTAATAACTTAGAACTAAGAGTTGAGATTAAGGAATATCTTCTTGAAAGTGCATCTGCTACTACATTGTCTTTGCCATGCTTATACTTTATCACATATGGAAATGGCTCAATGAACTCTATCCACTTTCCATGTCTTCGGTTTAGCTTGGTTTGCCCCTTTAGATGCTTTAATGATTCATGATTTGTATGAATAACAAACTCTTTAGGCAATAAGTAATGTTGCCACACTTGTAAAGCTCTTACCAAAGCATACAGCTTCTTTTCATAAGTGGAATAATTTAATTCTGCACCATAAAGCTTCTCACTAAAATATGCAATTGGTTTCCCTTCTTGCATCAAAACAACACCTATGCCCACACCTGAAGCATCACACTTTAATTCAAAGGTCGTATCAAAATCCAGTAAAGCAAGAATTGGAGAAGTAGTTAACTTTCTTTCAACAAATTGAATGCCTTTTCATGAATTTTAGTCCAATTAAACTTTATATCTTTTTTTTACTAATTCATTTAATGGTGCAGCAATGGAACTAAAATCTTTAACAAACCTTCTATAGAAACTAGTCAAACCATGAAAACTTCTTACCTCAGTTATGGTTTTAGGTGCTGGCCAATCTCTTATTGCCTTTACCTTTTCATCATCAACCTCAATTCCTTTTGCACTAACCATAAAACCTAAGAATATGATTTTATCACTACAAAAACATGCACTTTTTCAAGTTGGCATACAATTCTTCCTTTCTCAAAACATCAAGAACAGCCCTAATATGTTCTACATGCTCATCTACTAATTTGCTATAAATGAGTATGGCATCAAAATATACAACAACAAATTTACCAAGATATGCACGCAGAACATGGTTCATTAATCTCATAAATGTACTAGGTGCATTAGATAAACCAAATGACATAACTAACCACTCATAAAGACCATATTTTGTTTTGAATGCAGTTTTTCACTCATCTCCTTCTTTCATCCTAATTTGATGGGAACCACTTTTCAAATCAATCTTAGAAAAAAATGCAAGAACCACTCAACTCATCAAGCATATCATCAAGTCTAGGAATTGGATGTCTATACTTCACCGTGATTTTATTGATTGCTTGGCAGTCCACACACATTCTCCATGATCCATCTTTCTTTGGGACTAATAACACCGGAACAGCACATAGACTAAGACTTTCACTCACATGTCCCTTTGCTAGCAACTCCTTCACTTGCCTTTGAAGTTCCTTGGTTTCCTCCGGATTACTTCTATAAGCTGGTCGATTAAGAATTGTTGAGCCCGGAATGAAGTCAATTTGATGCTCAATCCCTCTTAAAGGAGATAAACCTTTAGGTACATCTTCTGGAAAAACATCGCCAAATTCCTGTAAAAGAGAACTAACACAACAAGGCAAAGGGTTATCAAGGTCATATGTAGAAATCACGGTCTCTTTGTACCTAAGTACAATCAGATTTCTTTTCTCACAAAAGTACTCCTTAACTCTTTTTCTTTTGCATAGAAACACTCTCTTTTATTTTCTCTCCCTTTCTATTTTTCTCTCACCAATGGGCCATTTTTATCATTCTTTTTCTCACACTTTGCCTCTTGTACTCCATTTTTATTTGTTTTACCTTCACCACCAAAATTTCTTTCAAATGATCTCAAAATCTTTACTTGATCTTCATACACTTGTTTAGGTGACAATGGAGCAAGAGTGAAATTTAAACCATTTAAGCTGAAAGAATAATGATTCTTAAAGCCATCATGCAAAGCTTCTCTATCAAACTGCCATGGACGACCAAGAAGGATATGGTTAGCATGCATATGCACAACATCACACTAAACTTCATCATTGTATCCCCCAATTGCAAAAGAAAACAGAACCTGCTTTGTTACCCTCACCTCTCCACAATCATTCAACCATTGCAGCTTATAGGGACTAGGATGTTTTGTGCATGCTAAACCTAATTTATCCATAAAATCAGTACTAACAACATTTGCATAACTACCCCCATCAATGATAATGCTGCACACTTTTCCATTCACAATACAACGAGTACGAAAAATGTTCTCTCTTTGATTACTTTCTTCATCTGTAATTTGTATGTTTAAAGATCTTCTAATAACCAAAGATTCACCATGGGCAGGATATTCAATGATATGTTCAATTTCCTCTAATGGTGGCATGCTATCATTATCATCATCACTTTCATGTTCACTAGCACTATCAATTTCACCATTATCTTGTATCAACATGATTTTCTTATTTGGACATTGAGATGATATATGCCCTACTCCTAAACACCTAAAGCATTTAATGGTACTATGCTTTTGATTAGAGTTAGATGTTTTAGAGTTACCTTTAGGGTCAGCTGGAACTTGTTTTTCCTTTCCTTTCCAGGCAGCCTCCTTCCCTTTAGGATTATCATCTTTCTTTGGCCATTTTGAAGTGAAACTAGAGTTGGAATTAGAAAATCCCTTTACTGCTCCCTTGAGTTTCAGTTGCTTCTCCACTTTCATGGCCATGTGTACCATATCTTCAAGCTCTACATAATGATGTAATTCAATCATGTTAGCAATCTCTCTATTCAGTCCACTCAAAAATTGAGCCATAGTGATTTCTGGATCCTCCTCTGCATTAGCTCTACTCATGATCATCTCCATTTCTTTATGGTAATACTCCACTAACATGGATCCTTGAGTTAACCGCTATAATTTTTGATAAAGCTCCCTATAGTAGTAAGATGTTACAAATCTCTTTCTCATCACAGTTTTCATTTCAGCCCAACTAGTGATGGTTCTTTCTCCATTTCTCCTCTTGGAAATCATCAATTGATCCCACCAAATTAGTGCATAATCTGTGAATTCAACTGCTGTAATTTTAACTTTCTTCATTTCACTATAATTATGATAATCAAACACCAACTCAACTTTTCTTTCCCATTCAAGGTAAGCTTCAGCATCATTTCTCCCCTTGAATGATGGTATCTTCATTTTTATGGAAGATATGTGTCTTCTTTGAGCAATTGATTCCTCACTTTCTTCATCATCTTCCCTTTCTACCTCATCATCATTCATCATGTTTCCTCTCCCTCTATTCTACCCCCTTCGATTAGTATTATTTTGCTGCCTTTGCATTATGTTGTTTACATCACCTCTCAAGTTGTTTATGACCAAATCAAACCTTTCAAATTTCCTTTGCATTGCCTCTAATATGAAGGTATGTCATTCATAGTCATATCACGTTTTTCACCTCCAGAATTTGACATGGTATAAGAACCTGCAAGAAAATGTTAGTAAAGAAAAATTTTCTCATCACACTCCCTTACGTGTTTCACTCAAGATCAGATTGTCACTCCTCTTGTATTACACTCAAAACTTGGTCCTTGTTACCTCTCAATTCTCCTTTTATCAAGTTAAATTTCAGAACTGAATCCACTTAAATCAAGGAAAATAAGTTTTGTTTTAAAAACTCTACAAGGAACCTAATGAAAAAAATGACTTTAGCAATTCTAGAAGCAATTTAATGTAAATAACAAGAACTGAAAGTTAACACAAGAAGCAAAAAGTATTTGTGTTAATCAAACCAAAGTAACTATGATTGAGAATTAGCTACTTAATGCATATAAAGAATGAAACTAAGAATACAAAGAAAAACAATTCTGATATTGAAAAATAGGATTCAAGTCACTCCAGTGAGTAATCTGAATATGCAACCTATTCCCGATGCAAGCTATGCTCTAAATATCAGATTTTAAATGCTAAATGGATTCATAATGAGAAGCTGATGTAATTTGATCAAATATAATAAGGTAGCAAGCTGTTAATGGTATAAATATGCAAAAAATCTCAAACACTTGTGTAGAAAAAATATTGGACAGAAACAGGTACGAATTTCTTTTTCTTTTATGTTGAGGAAGTTGAATCTGATTCTCTTTTTTTTTTTTTTTCTTTTGATCTTTTCCTTCTTTTTTTTTTGAACTTTCAGTAAACAAGGATAAAAATTGAAAAGTTAAACAAAAGTCCATAGATTTTAAGAACAAGAACAAGGTGCAACAAGAACAGAAAATGAAGAAACATGGAAACTGAATCTGGTTCTTTTTTTTTTCTTTTTTCCTTTGGATAATTAAAACATAAAAGATCCCTAGAGATTTATCTTCAAGCCAAAGCTCTGATACCAAATGATGCGGAACCCATGGATCAAATATTACATCTAGAACCCCACATACACATCTAGCATAGAATCTTAGAACTCAAAAACAAATCCTCCCTACCAAACCCACAACTAACCTGTAATTGAGAACTTGGGTGATTGGGATGAAGAAATGAATTGATTTAAACGCCACAAGTCAGACTTGATAAGTTAGAACCAATTCTTCATGCAAACAAGAATAAAAAGAAAACCTCTCAAACTTGAAAACACATCAATTACATTCAGTATAAAACTGGAAATTCGTAGTCGCCCTCTTAAGTTCTTCTTCCCATCACTATATAAGTTGGAAAAGAAGAACTAATGGCTTAAAAGTCTAGGTTTACATGTATCTAGTCATAATAGCATTAATTGTTCATCCACATCAATAATATACTTCAAATTACTGCCCATACTTCTGACAACATTGATGGGAAGATTCTACATGCATTTTGGTATTAGTTCACATGTGTCTAGTCACACTAGCACTAAACCAGATTAATATTATATTCTAAATTCATGCTAATGCCCATCACCATACTTATGGGCAGATTCTTCATGCTTCTTGGTGAGTTTCTGACTTCCTCTTCATGATCCATCATGATGTGAACCAGCATAGCAAGGATCCATTGGTGCTACAACAAGGGCCATTGACGAGGAATAAAGCAAAGAAATATGGCATCACTCTTGGAATGCATATTCAATACTTTATTACAAGAGAGGTGACTGAATTAGCATGGGACAAGTGCGAGAAGGAACTAGAAGACCAACCCAAGCTAGTCATGGTGCTGGATTGTACACATGGTGCTGAAATGTGCGAATTGTCCAGCCAATACCACAACCACCCTGTGAAATGTGCTGCTTGTCCAGAAAGTCCCAAAACCCCCTGTGAAATCTACTGTTTCACAACCCCCTATACCAGTTTCAGCAAGAACGACTTTGGCATGCTTAACACATGTTTGGGGCGTGTTTTTTGAGTCTTTTAAGTGGTCCCCTCCATATTTTGCTTATTAGGTTTTTATTGTAATATTTAGTTAATAGTTTTCCTTATAGGAAATATGTTGATGATATCATTATGCCAAGTGGACCAATCACAAGATCACAATCAAAAAAACTCCAGCATGTGTTCCAGCACTTCATTCAAAGGTGGATTAATGAAGAGGGAGACCAACTTGTAGTGAATATGATGGATCATGAAGAGGAAGTCAGAAAAATCACCAACAAGCATGAAGAATCTGCCCATAAGTATGGTGATGGGCATTAGCACGAATTTGGAATATAATATTGACATGGTTTAGTGCTAGTGTGACTAGACAAATGTGAACCAACACCAAAATGCATGTGGAATCTGCCCATCAATGTTGTCATAATTATGGGCAGTAATTTAGAGTATATTATTGATGTGGATGAACAATTAATGCTATTGTGACTAGATACATGTAAACCTAGACTTTTAAGCCATTAGTTCTTCTTTTCCAACTATATAAGGATGGGAAAAAGAACTTAATAGGGTTACTACGAAATTGGCAGATTGTTATCATTGTAATCTAGGTGTTTTCAAGTTTGAGAGGTTTTTCTTCTTATTCTTGTTGCATGAAGAATTGGTTCTAACTTATCAAGTCTAACTTGTGGCGTTTAAATCAATTCATTTCTTCATCCCAATCACCCAAGTTCTCAATTACAGGTTAGTTGTGGGTTTGGTAGGGAGGATTTGTTTTTGAGTTCTAAGATTCTATGCTAGATGTGTATGTGGGGTTCTAGATGTAATATTTGATCCATGGGTTCCGCATCATTTGGTATCAGAGCTTTGGCTTGAAGATAAATCTCTAGGTATCTTTTATGCTTTAATTATCCAAAGAAAAAAAAGACGAATCAGATTCAGTTTCTATATTTCTTCATTTTCTGTTCTTGTTGCACCTTGTTCTTATTCTTCAAATCTGTGAACTTTTGTTTAATTTTTCAATTTCTATCCTTGTTTACTGAAAGTTCAAAAGAAAAAAAAAGAGGAAAAGATCAAAAGAAAAACAAAAAAAAAAAAGAAAAGAGAATCAGATTCAACTTCCTCAACATAAAAGAAAAAAAAAATCGTACCTGTTTCTGTCCAGAATTTTTCTTCACAAGTGTTTGAGATTTTTTGCATATTTATACCATTAACAGCTTGCTACCTTATTATATTTGATCAAATTACATCAGCTCCTCATTATGCATCCATTTAGCATTTAAAATCTGATATTTAGAGCCTTTCTTGCATTGGGAATAGATTTAGGTTGCATATTCAGATTACTCATTGGAGTGATTTGAATTCTGTTTTTTTTAGGATCCAGAATTGTTTTTCTTTGTATTCTTAGTTTCATTCTTTCATATACCTCTTGTTTCTTGTATGCATTAAGTAGCTAATTCTCAATCATAGTTACTTTGGTTTGATTAACACAAATACTTTTGCTTCTTGTGATAACTTTCAGTTCTTGTTGTCTAAAATTAAATTGCTTCTAGAATTGCAGAATTCATTTTGTTCATTAGGTTCCTTGTAGAGTCTTTAAAACAAAACTTGTTCTACTTGATTTAAGTGGATTCAATTCTGAAATTCAACTTGATAAAAGAAGAATTGAGAGGTAAAAGGGACCAAGGTTTGAGTGAAATACAAGAGGAGTGTCAATCTGATCTTGAGTGAAACACGTAAGGGAGTGAGGTGAGAAAATTTTCTTTACTAACATTTTCTTGTAGGTTCTTCTTACACCATGTCAAATTCTGGAAGTGAAAAACGTGATATGACCATAAATGACATAGCCTTCATGTTAGAGGCAATGCAAAGGAGATTTGAAAGGTTTGATTTGACCATAAACAACATGAGAGGTGATGTAGACAGCATAATGCAAAGGCAGCGAAATGATACTAATCGAAGGGGGCAGAATAGAGGGAGAGGAAACATGAAGAATGATGATGAGATAGAGAGGGAAGATGATGAAGAAAGTGAGCAATCAATTGCTCAAAGAAGACCTCAACAAAGGGACAGTAACATATCTTCCATAAAAATGAAGATACCATCCTTCAAGGGGAGAAATGATGCTGAAGCTTACCTTGAATGGGAAAGAAAAGTTGAGTTGGTGTTTGATTGTCACAACTATAGTGAAATGAAGAAAGTTAAAATTGCAGCAGTTGAATTCACAGATTATGCACTAATTTGGTGGGATCAATTGATGATTTCCAAGAGGAGAAATGGAGAAAGAACCATCACTACTTGGGCTGAAATGAAAACTGTGATGAGAAAGAGATTTGTACCATCTTACTACTATAGGGAGCTTCACCAAAAATTACAGCGGTTAACTCAAGGATCCATGTCAGTGGAGGATTACCATAAAGAGATGGAGATGATCATGAGTAGAACTAATATAGAGGAGGATCCAGAAATCACTATGGCTCGATTTTTGAGTGGGCTGAATAGAGAGATAGCTAACATAATTGAATTACATCATTATGTGGAGCTTGAAGATATGGTACACATGGCCATGAAAGTGGAGAAGCAACTGAAACTCAAGGGAGCAGCCAAGGGATTTTCTAATTCCAGCTCTAGTTTCACTTCAAAATGGCCAAAGAAAGATGATAATCCTAAAGGGAAGGAGGCTGCCTGGAAAGGAAAGGAAAAACAAGTTCTAGATGACCCTAAAGGTAACTCTAAAACATCTAACTCTAATCAAAAGCATAGTACCATTAAATGCTTTAGGTGTTTAGGAGTAGGGCATATAGCATCTCAATGTCCAAATAAGAAAATCATGTTGATACGAGATAATGGTGAAATTGATAGTGCTAGTGAACATGAAAGTGATGATGATAATGATAGCATGCCACCATTAGAAGAAATAGAACATATTATTGAATATCCTGCCCATGGTGAATCTTTGGTTATTAGAAGAGCTTTAAACATGCAAATTAAAGATGAAGAAAGTAATCAAAGAGAGAACATTTTCCATACTCGTTGCATTGTGAATGGAAAAGTGTGCAGCATGATCATTGATGGGGGTAGTTGTGCAAATGTTGCTAGTACTGATTTTGTGGATAAATTAGGGTTAGCATGCACAAAACATCCTAGTCCTTACAAGCTGCAATGGTTGAATGATAGTGGAGAGGTGAGGGTAACAAAGCAGGTTCTGTTTTCTTTTGCAATTGGGAGATACAAGGATGAAGTTTGCTGTGATGTTGTGCCTATGCATGCTAGCCATATCCTTCTTGGTCGTCCATGGCAGTTTGATAGAAAAGCTTTGCATGATGGCTTTAAGAATCATTATTCTTTCAGCCTAAATGGTTTAAATTTCACTCTTGCTCCATTGTCACCTAAACAAGTGTATGAAGATCAAGTAAATATTTTGAGATCATTTGAAAAGAATTCTAGTGGTGAGGGTAAAACAAATAAAAATGGAGTAAAAGAGGCCAAGTGTGAGGAAAAGAATAATAAAAATGGCCCCTTGGTGAGAGAAAAAGAGAAAGGGAGAGAAAATAAAAGAGAGTGTTTCTATGCAAAAGAAAAGGAGTTAAGGAGTGCTTTTTGTGAGAAAAGAAGTCTGATTGTACTTAGGTGCAAAGAGACCTTGATTTCTACATCTAACCTTGATAACCCTTTGCCTAGTTGTGTTAGTTCTCTTCTACAGGAATTTGGAGATGTTTTTCCAGAAGATGTACCCAAAGGTTTACCACCTTTAAGAGGGATTGAGCATCAAATTGACTTCATTCCGGGCTCAACAATTCCTAACCGACCAGCTTATAGAAGTAATCCGGAGGAAACCAAGGAACTTCAAGGGCAAGTGGAGGAGTTGCTAGCAAAGGGACATGTGTGTGAAAGTATTAGTCCATGTACTATTCTGGTTTTACTAGTCCTAAAGAAGGATGAATCATTTGCCCATAAAGCAAATAAAAGAAGGAAACATGTGATTTTCCAACCTGGTAATTGGGTATGGGTTCATGTGAGAAAGAAAAGATTTCCTAAACAAAGAAAATCCAAGTTGGATGCAAGGGGAGATGGTCCTTTCCAAGTATTGGAGCAAATCAATGACAATGCCTACAAGATCGACTTACCTGGTGAGTATGGTATTAGTGCTACTTTTAATGTAACTGATTTATCTCCTTTTGATGATGCAGATTTGAGGACAAATCTTTTTAAAGAAGGGGAGAATGATGTGAACCAGCATAGCAAGGATCCATTGGTGCTACAACAAGGGCCATTGACGAGGAATAAAGCAAAGAAATATGGCATCACTCTTGGAATGCATATTCAATACTTTATTACAAGAGAGGTGACTGAATTAGCATGGGACAAGTGCGAGAAGGAACTAGAAGACCAACCCAAGCTAGTCATGGTGCTGGATTGTACACATGGTGCTGAAATGTGCGAATTGTCCAGCCAATACCACAATCACCCTGTGAAATGTGCTGCTTGTCCAGAAAGTCCCAAAACCCCCTGTGAAATCTACTGTTTCACAACCCCCTATACCAGTTTCAGCAAGAACGACTTTGGCATGCTTAACACATGTTTGGGGCGTGTTTTTTGAGTCTTTTAAGTGGTCCCCTCCATATTTTGCTTATTAGGTTTTTATTGTAATATTTAGTTAATAGTTTTCCTTATAGGAAATATGTTGATGATATCATTATGCCAAGTGGACCAATCACAAGATCACAATCAAAGAAACTCCAGCATGTGTTCCAGCACTTCATTCAAAGGTGGATTAATGAAGAGGGAGACCAACTTGTAGTGAATATGATGGATCATGAAGAGGAAGTCAGAAAAATCACCAACAAGCATGAAGAATCTGCCCATAAGTATGGTGATGGGCATTAGCACGAATTTGGAATATAATATTGACATGGTTTAGTGCTAGTGTGACTAGACAAATGTGAACCAACACCAAAATGCATGTGGAATCTGCCCATCAATGTTGTCATAATTATGGGCAGTAATTTAGAGTATATTATTGATGTGGATGAACAATTAATGCTATTGTGACTAGATACATGTAAACCTAGACTTTTAAGCCATTAGTTCTTCTTTTCCAACTATATAAGGATGGGAAAAAGAACTTAATAGGGTTACTACGAAATTGGCAGATTGTTATCATTGTAATCTAGGTGTTTTCAAGTTTGAGAGGTTTTTCTTCTTATTCTTGTTGCATGAAGAATTGGTTCTAACTTATCAAGTCTAACTTGTGGCGTTTAAATCAATTCATTTCTTCATCCCAATCACCCAAGTTCTCAATTACAGGTTAGTTGTGGGTTTGGTAGGGAGGATTTGTTTTTGAGTTCTAAGATTCTATGCTAGATGTGTATGTGGGGTTCTAGATGTAATATTTGATCCATGGGTTCCGCATCACATCATATTCAGCACAAGTTGGTCTCCCTCTTCATTAATCCACCTTTGAATGAAGTGTTGGAACACATGCTGGAGTTTCTTTGATTGTGATCTTGTGATTGGTCCACTTGGCATAATGATATCATCAACATATTTGCTGCCATGTGTAGATTCATCAAGCTTGCTTATAGTTTCCTCATCAGGTCTAGATCAAGATTTTAGATAAGGCCAAATTTAAAGTAGATGAACACAAGGAAACAAACCTAAGTGCTGAAATTTAGGTCCCTTAGCCTCAAACAATTCTGAAATTTTAAGAACTAGAATTCCACACTTTTGCATTTTTTATTCTTTTTTTTTTAAATTTTTGTTTCTTTCTTTTTTTATGATATTAACAAAAGTGCAGAAATTTTAAGATTAACACAAGAAAGTAACAATAAGAGAAGGGACAACAAAAATTGTTGTGTCAACACAAAGAGGTATGAACTTAAATCAAAGACTACGTAATAGGACATAATTAAAACAAGAAGATTCAGCACAAACAAAGAAAAATAAGATGAAGATGATAAACCTGAACAAAAAAAATACAAAGATAAGCAAACCTCAACTTGAACCTAACTCCGATACAAAATGATAGGTTGGGCTAAGCCCTTCCTAGGAGGTCACCCATCCTGATACTTACCTTACACCATCATACTTAACCGAAAAGAATGCTAATCATTTCTACCAAAAGCTTAAGCTGTCAGTAGAGGCGCACCCATTTCCTTTATTTGGATCAAACATGGGATCACCAGTCTTTTTTGACTTTATGTGCTACCTTGTTGAACCTGATCCACAACTCTTCAAACCCTTAGACATATCATTTGGGGTATGGTTATATTGCATCCCACTGCCCAAATAAAAGGGTGATGGTTATACGAGGGGTGAGTTTGAAACTGATGACGAAAGTGATGTTGAGGATGAGATGCATCCACTGAAAGATTGTAGTGATTATGAAATGCCTTTGGAGGGTGGATTGATTGTAACTAGGCATGAACTTAATGCACAAGTGAAAGAAGATGATGAGGGAATGAGAGTACAAAGAGAAAACATCTTTCATACTAGATGTCTTGTCAATGGTAAGATTTGTAGTATGTTCATAGATGGGGGCAGTTATGTTAACATTGCTAGTACCCTTTTGGTAAATAGATTGGGTTTAAAGACCATGAAGCATTTTAAGCCTTAAAAGCTTCATTAGTTGAACAATAGTGGTGAGGTTAAGGTGAACAAGCAAGCAAGAGTACACTTTCAATTAGGAAGTACCATGATGAACTTGTATGCGATGTAATACTTATGCATGCTAGCCATTTATTATTGGGGAGACCTTGGCAATATGATAGGAGGGTAGTACTTGATGGGATTACAAATAAGTACTCATTTGAAAAGGATGGTAGAAAAATTACTCTTGTACCTCATACTTTTAGACAAGTGAATGAAGACCAAATTCAATTGCAAAATAAATTGATGAATAACAAAAGAAAGAGGTTGAAAGAAAAGAAAATGAAAGAGAAAGTGAGAAAAGAAAATGAGTGAAAAAATGAGAGGTAAGAAAAAGGGGAGGAAAAATGGCCAAAAATAAAAAGAAGGGAAAAAGGGAGTTTATATGCAAAGATAAGAGATGTGAAGACAACATTGGTGAGACACAAGCGAATCTTTGTGCTCATATACAGAGAAGCTTATTTATCAACTAATGACCTTAATCCTTCTCTTCCAAGTGTTATTATGAATCTTTTGTAGGAATTTGAGGATGTCTTTCCTGATGATCTACCTCAAGATTTACCACCTTTGAGGGGAATAGAACATCATATAGACTTCATACCTGGGGCTGCCATAACAAATTGGCCAGCATATAGGAGCAATCTTGAAGAGTCAAATGAACTACAAATATAAGTTAAGGTGCTGCTTGAAAAGGATCATAATAGGAAAAGAATGAGCCCATATGTGGTGCCTATTTTGTTGGTACCCAAGAAAGATGGAAGTTGGAAGATGTGTGTTAATTGTCATGCAGTAAACAAAATCACAATAAAATATCGACACCTTATACCTCGACTTGATGACATGTTGGATGAATTGCATGGAGCATATGTATTTTTTGAAATTGATCTAAAAAGTAGGTATCATCAAATTCGTATGAAACCTGGTGATGAATGGAAAACATGATTTAAAAAAAATATGGTTTATATAAATGGATGGTCATGCCTTTTGGATTAACAAATGCTAGTACTTTCATGAGGTTAATGAATCATGTGTTGTGAAATTTCATTGGAAAATTTGTGGTTGTTTACTTTGATGATATTTTGGTTTATAGCAAGTTGGTTGAAGAATTTGTTAATCTTTTAAGAGCTATTTTTGAAGCATTACATGATTCATAATTGTATACTAATTTAAAAAAATGTGCATATTTTGTATAGGACAAAGGGTTTTATTGCTGCCCCATTTTAATAAAACTTTTGAAATTGAATGTGATTGTCAGCGGAGATTTTCACCTTTACTCCCGGTGGAATGGTTCTTGCTACTTCGGCACTATTAGGCTTTGAGCCTTAGAGAACACATGCCTAAATCTGGATAATAGGAGTTTCCACTGGATGGGCCGGGAAGATAGAAAGGTTTTGATGACTTGATTCTTAAGAAATGACTAACCTCTACTAGGTTCAAAAAGTTGGATACGCATGGAGAAACTGAGAATGATCCAGTACCCCATAGCTTCCAGTTCATTGGAATCTACTTCTTTTTCAGATCTAGATATTATTAAATTCTTAACTTATCCTAATATAATACATAATACATGCAATTAAAATAAATAAATACTCATTATATTAAAATTAAAGCAAATACAAATAAACCAACAAAATGAGCACCTATACAAGATGAAAATATGCCCTTATAATGTCTAATGTCCAAAATATAAGTAATTAAAATAGAACACCCACCATTTAGTGGAAAATGTGTCCCTTACATTAATAACCATATACAAATAAAATAAAAGGAATAGATTAAATAAATAGGGCACACACAAAGTGAAAACGCACCTTTTACAACTTTAAAGATCCAAATAACAAATAAATATAATTCAATTAATAAGACAATCAAAATGCATCATCCATCATTTAATATACAATAATAAATCAAATAATCAAATCTAGGGTTTAATCTTAAATTAGGTATTAAACATGCAAAATTAGATTTTTATATATGAAACCAGGGTTTTAAGGTATAAATTAAGGTTTAAAGATTTTGGAAACAAAATTAGGGCTTTAGGATACAAAATTAGGTTTTTAGGATGCAAACTAAGGCTAGAATATATGAATTGGGGTTTAAAAATGTAAATTAGGGAATTTTTTTAATACAAATTAGTGCTTTATGAAATAGACTAGGGTTTGGGATCAAAGTATCCAAGATTAGGGTTTTGGATCAAGATAGCTTTGATTAAATCATGTTATTAAGTTTTTACTAAATTAAAATTAAAATTATTTCCTTACTGGATGCAATTTCCATCAATGAAATTATTAACATCAAATAAAAATTGTTTAATATTGTTGAAAAATGAAAATTGCCGATGAAAATTTAATCAAATTGAGTTTAGAAAATCAAACCTGCATTGTTAGCTCCACCAAGTTGAATTTACTAAACCAAGCTTGGTTGTAGCTTCTGCCTAGTTCAATTTTGGTCTTGGTTGAGTGAAGCAATCTGAAAACAATTGCTATGTTAAGCCACTGCCTCCTTTGGTTCCTGTCTTTTGATTCTATGTGTTTTGGTGTCTGTTTTAATTGCTTTAGATCATGGCTCAAGGTTCTGCTTGCATTTTCTTTTTGTTCAATGTTAAATCTGTTTCTGCCTATTTCTTAAACTTGCATTTATAGGCAACAATTAGGTTAATGCTGGCTTAATAACCCTAATTTTTAAAACTATTTTTTTCAAACACAATTAGAATTTAAACAAACTCAAACTGAATTTGGCTCTGATTAAGGACTAAAACAAGGGCTAAAGTTGGATTAGATTGTGGTCAATTTGAAATGAATCAAAGCTCATATCGAACTAGACCATGGCCAATTCAATATGGCTAATTCTCATATCGAGTTGGACACACTCCAATTTGATATGGCTAATGCTCATATTGAATTGGAGTGTGTAATTCAATATGGGCAGAGCCCATATTGCATTAAACCAAATTGAACCCATTTTAACTTTGGATCAGACCTAACTCAAACTTTAAAAATTGAACTGGCTTAATTTGGGCCTTTTAAAATTGGACCGATATAATTTAAAGCTTTAAACTAGATTTAAGTTATTAAAATAGGGCTAAATTTGACTTGGTCTTTATTAATTGGAATCGTATTTACTTAGGGCCAAAATTAGGGGTCTACAGTTTTGCTCTCTACTTGAACGATCTTAAATTCATTCGTTCATTTAGAGAATAAAAAGAAATATGACTTTGAGCTTATCTTGGATGAGGATGGGTTTTGGACCCTTGAATCAGATTTTATTTCCAGACTGAGACTGGATTTGGTTTTTGGACCCATGACTGGATTAAGGTTCTGGACTTGAGATGAGATTTGGGTTCTGGACTTGAGAACTCGAGACTGAATTTGAGTTCTGGACCCAAGGCTAGATTCGAGTTCTAGACAGAGGCTGAATTTGGGTTCTAGAACCTGAGACTAGATTGGTTTAGGTTTTGGACCATGTTATTCTGGATGCTTCTAAGAGTCAATAAAATCATATCAACTTCAGCTCTTCTAACTTGATTGAACTTATGTCATTGAGAATTTTGGCTTTCTTCTAGTCACTTATTCCATTCTTTAATGGATTCTGCTAACTTTCTATCATCTGGGAGTCTAACTTTCTTCTAACCATTTGTTCCATTCTTCAATGGATTCTGCTGACCTTCTGATGTGGAACCCTAATGACGCGGACCCTTAGCAATGATGGCACCAAACGCAATGTATAACAATGGTAGAGAACTTCTTGAAACTTGATAATCACCTCCTAAGGAACCCAACGCCTATAAAGAGACGCGAACTCACTATGATTGAAAGATTTAGTTGGTAAGAAGAAGGAAAATGCCACAACTCTTGCTGATAAGTAAACCTAATTCTTGATGCAAAGAAAGAATTAAAGAATCCACTCTAATCTCTCTCACACGAAAATTCACAAGAAGAACTTGTAGAAGATTTCGAAAATTTTTATTAATTGTTGTTATTTGAAATTCGGCCTAATAGTGCCCTTAAATAAGGGTTATAAAATTCCTAATTGCATATGGAAAACTAAAACATTCCTAATTGCATAAGGAAAACATTCCTAATTGCATATGGAAAACTAAAACATTCCTAATTGCATAAGGAAAACATACAGTATGGAAACAAAATCCTAATCCACTAAGGAAAATATAAAGTATGGAAACAAAATCCTAATCCAATAAGGAAAATATAAAGTATGGAAACAACCAAACTAATCCCTTCAACATAAGAAACGCCCCACACTATTTTAGGAAACCTCTCTTTTCGAAAATGCACCCAAACCCAATCTCCTACTTGAAACTTAATCTCACGTCTCCCTCTATTTGCAGAATCGGCATATCTCTTGTTCCTTTTCTCAATATTCGCCCTTGCTTTCTCATGCATCTCTTTCACCAATTTAGCTTTCTTCTCACCATCTAAACTAACAAGCTCATGAAAAGGTAAAGAAACAAGATCCAAAACTGTTAGTGGGTTAAAACCATAAACAAGCTCAAAAGGTGAATATCCTGTAGAAGAATGAATAGCACGATTATAAGCAAACTCAATAAATGGCAAATAATCTTCCCAAGAACTCAAATTCTTACCCACTAAAGCTCTCAACATGGTACCTAAAGTTCTGTTTACTACTTCTATTTGTCCATCCGTTTGAGGATGACAAGTGGTGGAAAATAACAACTTGGTACCTAACTTTCCCCAAAGCACACGCCAAAAGTGAGACAAAAACTTGGTGTCTCTATCAGAAACTATGGATTTTGGTATCCCATGAATTCGAACCACCTCCCTAAAGAAGAGTTCGGCCACTAAACTAGCATCATCACTCTTATGACATGGGATAAAGTGTGCCATCTTACTAAACCTATCAACAACCACAAATATGCTATCTCTCCCCCTCTTAGTCCTTGGTAATCCTAAAACAAAGTCCATACTAATGTCCATCCAAGGAGAACTAGGAACGGGTAATGGCATATACAAACCATGAGGCATAGATTTAGACTTAGCTTGCCTACAAGCCAAACAAGCCTTACAAATCCGAATTACATCCCTTTTCATATTTGGCCAATAAAAGTGTTCATTTAGCATGTCTAAAGTCTTATCAATTCCAAAATGCCCCATCAAACCCCCACAATGTGATTCTAATACTAGCAAATCTCTCATAGAATATCTAGGCATGCATAATTTCGAACCCTTAAACAAAAACCCATCATGTCTATAGAAAGAATTAAAAGCACCATGCTCACAAGAATCATAAACATTACCGAAATCAGAATCACCAACATATAAGTCATTTATACATTCAAATCCAAGCAATTTAGTACTCAAAACATTAAGAAAAGCGTACCTCCTTGAAAGTGCATCTGCCACTACATTGTCTTTACCTTGCTTGTATTTGATCACATAAGGAAACTTCTCAATCTTCATAACCCATTTTGCATGTCTTTTATTCAACTTGCCTTGCCCTCTCAAATGCTTCAATGATTCATGGTCTGAATGGATCACGAATTCCTTGGGCAGCAAATAATGCTCCCATACTTCCAATGCTCTCACCAAAGCATATAGCTCCTTGTCATAAGTTGAATAATTCAGCTTTGCTCCATTAAGCTTTTCACTAAAGTATGCAATGGGCTTCTTCTCTTGCATCAAAACAGCTCCAATACCTACACCAGAAGCATCACATTCAATTTCAAAAGTAGAATCAAAGTTAGGTACAGCTAAAACGGGTGTAGTAGAAAGCTTCTCTTTCAAAGCATCAAATGCTTCTTGTTGCTCCTTGCCCCAAACGAATCCCACTTCTTTCTTGATTATGCTAGTCAAGGGGGCTGCCAATGTAGAGAAATTAGGGACAAATCTCCTATAGAAACTTGCCAATCCGTGAAAACTCCTCACTTCTGTCACACTTGAAGGATTCGACCACTCTTGGATAGCTTTCACCTTCTCTTGATCAACTTCAATTCCCTGCATACTTACAACAAAACCAAGAAAAACAACCCTATCTAGACAAAAAGAACACTTCTTAATCTTAGCATAAAGGTTTTGCTCCCTAAGGATTTCAAGCACTTTCCTAACATGTTCAACATGTTCTTCCTCAGTTTTGCTATAAATCAGAATATCATCAAAGTAAACTACCACAAACTTACCTAAATAAGCTCTCAAAACATGGTTCATTAATCTCATGAAAGTACTAGGTGCATTAGATAAACCAAAAGGCATAACTAACCATTCATACAAACCATATTTCATTTTGAAGGCAGTCTTCCATTCATCTCTAAGCTTCATGCGAATTTGATGATAACCACTCATAAGATCAATCTTTGTGAAATATTTCACCCCATGCAATTCGTCCAACATGTCATCAAGTCTAGGAATGGGATGTCTATACTTCACAGTAATCTTGTTCACAACCCTACAATCAACACACATCCTCCAAGAACCATCTTTCTTGGGTACTAATAAGACTGGAACGGCACAAGGACTAATGCTCTCGCGAACCAAGCCTTTCTCCAAAAGCTCTTCAACTTGTCTTTGCATCTCTTTTGTCTCCATAGGATTGCTCCTATATGCTGGCCGGTTTGGAATTGTAGAACCGGGTATGAAGTCAATTTGATGTTCAATCCCTCTTAATGGCGGCAAACCACTAGGAAGGTCTTCAGGAAACACATCCTTAAAATCCTGCAACAAAGACACAAAACTAGAAGGTAAAGAATCAAGAGATTCTTCACTGTCAGCAAGTAACAATTCTTTATACATAATAATGAGTACAGGCTGCCTACATCTATCTCTCTTGCTCTTGCATAAAAAGTATGTTTTGCTTTTTCTCCTTGCTTATTTTCTCTCACCAATGGGCCATTTATTTGTTTACTTACTGTCTTTTGACTCTCGGCCTCTTTTCCCTTTCTGCACTCACTTACTTTATTATTTTCTCTCTCCCTACCCTTAGAATTACCCTTGGGTGTTAAAGAAACATCATTGGCCAAATTTGAACCCCCTTGGTTCACGTTGGCCGAAACTTCTTTCTCCCTCTCTAGCATCCTCTTCTGATCTTCATACACCTCTTGAGGTGATAATGGTGCTAGAACAACCTTCTTTCCTTCATAAGTAAAGGTATACTTATTAGAAAAGCCATCATGTTGTGCCCTTCTATCATGCTGCCATGGTCTTCCTAATAGCAAATTTCCAGCTTGCATTGGCACTACATCACACAAAACCTCATCTTTATACCACCCAATGGAGAATGGTACCTTTACTTGCTTCAACACTTTTACTTCCCCAGCGTCATTGAACCATTGCAACTTGTAAGGATTGGGATGTTTAAAACAAGCTAACCCCAATTTATCCACCATTGTGGTACTATCAGCATTGGTACAACTTCTGATGCGGAACCCTATGGCAATGAAGGCCTCAAACCCCAACGCACTCTTCGATATAGGAATCCAAGAACAAGGATAAACCACCCTCTATAGCACCCAATGCTTAGTGAAGCAAGAACACTAATGACGAAAGGATTTGGAAGGACGGATCAAAAGAATGCCACAATCGAAATTGATAAGTTAGTCTGATTCATGATGCAATCAATGAAAGAAGCAAAATCTCTCACTCTCTCAAAGATGGCCGAAATTTGCATAAAGAGCAATCTGAATATAATTTGTCAAAAAGATCCTCTTACAAGAAAATAATGCCCTATTTATAGAAAAACAAATTAAAATTCCTAACTATCCTAACCCTAGTGAAAAAAGGAAAATTACAAAGTCAAAATCCTTGCCAAATAAGGAAAATATCATCCTAACCAACTAAGGAAAGAAGGATCCTTGTCAAATAAGGAAAATATCATCCTAACCAACTAAGGAAAGAAGGATCCTTGTCAAATAAGGAAAATATCATCCTAACCAACTAAGGAAAGAAGGGAACCACATTCCATGTGCATGGGTGTGAACACAGCCCATGTGCATGAAAGAATAGGCTGCCCATGTGACAAAAGTGGTCCCAAAAACCTAATTTCGTCCAAGGCCCATGTGCTTGCATGTGGGCTGCCTTCCTTACTCCTTTCTTGCTCCTCTAGCCCATTTTTAAAGCCTTATCTTCCATATAGACATTCAACATCACAATCAGCCTTTGTTGGTCTTCCAGCTCCATACTGCACTTGTTTATTGCTAATTCAGTCACCTCCCTTGTAACAAAGTCTTGAACATGCAATCCAAGAGTGACGCCATACTTCCTTGCTTTATTCCTTGTCAATGGTCCTTGTTGTAGCACCAAAGGATCCTTGCCATGCTGGTTTACATCAACTTCCACCATCAATGATAAGTGTACAAACCTTACCATTCACCAAACACCTAGAGTGGAAAAGATTCTCCCTTAGATCCAAGCCTTCTTCCTTGACTTGAATATTCAAGGCTCTTCTAGTAACAAGTATCTCTCCATGTTCAGCATTCAAGACTTGATTCTCCCAAGCCTCTTCATCATATTCGGCCCTATCACCACATTAGGCCTCCTCTTCTTCTTCATGATCAGATTCTGATTCAATTTCCCCTTCATGGGTAGCAATCATCACCCTCTTATTCGGACATTGAGAAGCAATGTGTCCACTTCCCAAACACTTGTAGCATTTAATTTCCCTACTTGGAGTAGGTCTAGAAGGTGTTTCCTTGGCTGTTTTTGTATCCCCATCATTCGGCTTCTTGAAATTAGGATTGTAGGAAGAATTCTTTTGGAAAGAACCCTTGTAATCCCCTTTGTAGGAACCTCCACTCGAACTTGAACCCTTGAAGTTTGAAAATTTTCCACTAGCTTTAGAGTAGCCAGTTTTTGAAATAGCTTTATTCTTCAATCTTCTCTCTATCTTCATGGCCTTTTGAACTAACTCTTCCATTGTGTTGAATTCATACATCTCCAATTCATTGGCTATGTTCAAATTCAATCCCCCAAGAAATCGTGACATCTTCTTGTCCTCATCTTCATCAATATTTGCCCTAGCCATGATCATCTCCATCTCTTTGTGGTACTCTTCCACACTTCTTCCACCTTGAACTAGTCTTGCTAGTCGATTGTACAAATCCCAAATGTAGTGAGATGGTACAAATCGGCTCCTCATTAGTTCTTTCAAGGTTGACCATTCAGGAATAGGCCTCATACCTTTCCCTCTTTTATTAGCTTTCAATTGATCCCACCAAAAGGTAGCATACCCCTTGAACTCTACGGCTGCCAAAACTGATTTCTTCTCTTCGGTGTAATTATGGCATTCGAAAATCTGCTCAACTTTCCTCTCCCATTCTATGAACTCTTCTGCATTGTTCTTCCCTTCAAAGGAAGGAATCTTCATCTTGATGGAAGTAAGGTCACCATCAGTGGTAGGTTGATTTCCACCTTCATCTTCATCTTCTACGCTTTCGGCTGCTTCTAGGGCTTCAAGATTTCCTTGCCCTTCTCTCCTAAGCACTCTTCTAGTTCGCATTATGGGATTTGGATGTGCGGCTGGCTGCCCTTGTTGCACTTGCTGAATTTGTTGTGCTTGTCGTGCTGCATTCTCTTGCAATCTAGTATCCATCATCTCCATTCGACCAAGCATTGCTGCCAAAGTCTTATTAAGCCTAGCCAAGCTTTCGGCCATAGCTCCTTCTTTGCTAGTCTCTTCTCCTTTTCCAGCCATGTTAACAAACAAACAAACTCAAAGAAACAAGATTAGTAATAATCGAAATTTACTCAAGTGTTTAGAATTACCTCACTTTTCTTGTCTTCCTTGATTGCACTTCAGAACCAAGCTCACCAACCAACAATTGTCAAGTCGTTCAAGAAACTAGAACCTATATCCTAGAACTAGATAGAAAACAAGACAAGTATCCGGAGGCAATGCAATGTAATTTGCACTACACGATATAAAACCAAGTATCGACACAAGCAAATGATACTTAGCAATGTAATGGAATTAAAAGCTAGATAAAGAAATCAGAAACAATGAAGATAATAAACAAGACAAATTTGGATATAATGAATCAAAAACAACCCACACTTGGCAAGCTGCTTTATGGACCTAATCAATTCTACCCAAAACGCTAGCTTCTAGACTCTAATTCCCACCTATAACACTCAAATAACATGAATATTATGGTCTGATTTTCGAATTCCAAAAGCCCCTCAAAAGGTGAAATTTTTCGCCCAAAAATTTTATTACTTCTCACCCACCTAGATCTGATCCTTAGCACCCAAATAGCAAGAATATCAAACAATTTTTGTTGAGGTGGTTTTGTACTCTTTTTTTTTTGCTTCCTCTCACTATCACCTTGATTCGGGACTTAATTTACTCCCAAGGACTTTTCAAAATCTGGACTTAATTCACAACCCCAGATTCACTCAAGACCAAATCAAAATCAAACTTGAACACAAACTCTAGCTTTTGCTTTCTTTCAAGAACCCTAATTCTTGGTTTCAAAATTCTCCAAGAATCCTTTCCTAGGTTTCGTTTTCACCCTAAGAATACCCTCCTTCAATTCGGCCTTGATCAGAATTGATATATGACTCTTTTTCGAAAATTAAAGACTACACTCTCTAAGAACCCTAAAACGCAGAAATTTAAAAGACCTAAATTAACAAACCCTAGAAAGACAAAGTAGATAAAAATTACCTTGTAGCAAGGCTCTGATACCAAATGACGCGGACCCTTAGCAATGATGGCAGCAAACCCAACGTATAACAATGGCAGAGAACTCCTTAAAACTTGATAATCACCTCCTAAGGAACCCAACACCTATAAAGAGATGCGAACTCACTATGATTGAAAGATTTAGTTGGTAAGAAGAAGGAAAACACCACAACTCTTGTTGATAAGTAAACCTAATTCTTGATGCAAAGAAAGAATCCACTCTAATATCTCTCACACTAAAATTCACAAGAAGAACTTGTAGAAGAATTTGAAAATTTTTATTAATTGTTGTTCTTTGAAATTCGGCCTAATAGTGCCCTTAAATAAGGGTTGCAAAATTCCTAATTGCATATGGAAAACTAAAACATTCCTAAACCAGCTGGGGTAGCTCAGCTGGCCACCTGTTGTTACTCTCAATTGAGAGGGCAGGGGTTCGATCCCCATAAAAACCGTATTTTGGGGGTCGAGCTTTTTTAAAAAGAAAAAAAAACTAAAACATTCCTAATTGCATAAGAAAAACATTCCTAATTGCATATGGAAAACTAAAACATTCCTAATTGCATAAGGAAAACATAAAGTATGGAAACAAAATCCTAATCCACTAAGGAAAATATAAAGTATGGAAACAAAATCCTAATCCAATAAGGAAAATATAAAGTATGTAAACAACAAAACTAATCCCTTCAACATAAGAAACGCCCCACACTATTTGGGGTGTCCATGGGCCTTAAATTACTTTCCAAGGCTTTATATGAACCTCCATGGACCTTTCTTGCACGTTGGACCTTTCTTTAGCTAGCCTTTAGCTTCCACACTAAGCATCATAATCAGCTTTGGTGTGCCTTCTTCAAGCTCTATCTCCATCTTCTTGAATGATAATTCTTGAAGCTCTTTGGAAATCTCTTCTTGAATATGCAAAGCCATACTAGCTTGATATCTCTTTGCCTTGCTCCTAGTGATTGGTCCACTTGCTAGCTTCAAGGGATCCTTTCTTGCATCACCTAAGATTATAAAGAATTCAAAATCCCAACACATAAATTCAGTATACCAAGAACCCTAGCTGGTTGTTTGTCCTACTAAACCCATAATTGACATGCAACTAGAAATATAGATAATTAGACAGAATTAAAGAAGAACTAGAAAGAATGCCACAAGTGTTACCTTGATAAGTTGATTCCAATTCTTGATGCAACAACAAGAAGAGAACCCTCTCTTGAAGAAATTTGACCAAGCCAAAATAATTGAATAATATGATCACCAAAAAAACTTTTGTCTTACAACCCTAAATGAGATATAAATAGCTAAACCCTAATTAGGGTTATTAAGTAGCGTTTGGTTAGCTAATCAAATTTTAAGAACTAATAAAGTAAACAAAGTTCTGGTTTAACACAAAACAAACAGGTCTCTTACTTTTTAAATAAGCATAACTAGTGGGCCTTAATACATATTAAATAATAGGCCCATATACTTGGATTAAATCTATGGGTTGCTTCTCCTCTATATCCTTAGCATCAAAGGCCTGTCCACCAAGCCTTTCTTCTATGAATGGACTTACAAAGCCTTGGAAGGTAGATTTGAGCTTCTTGGCCTACAATCTTGTAATTGGCCCACTCGGTAAAATGAGCTCCATGCCATGTTGGCGTCCTATGGTTGCTCCGCTAGCCTTGCTCATACTGTCGTCTTTGTTCGCATCAATCCCTCCCTCCTAAAAAGATTCATCCTCGAATCTGCATCCATATCAAAAGGAGAAAGATCAGAAACATTAAAGGTTGTAGAAACTTGATACTCACCAGGCAAGTCAATTTTATAAGCATTGTCATTAATCTTTTCTAGCACTTGGAAAGGACCATTGCCTCTTGGATTCAACTTTGATTTTCTTATATTAGGAAACCTTTCCTTCCTTAAATGCACCCATACCCAATCACTAGTTTCAAAAGTAACAACTTTGTGCCCTCGATTGGCCTGGCGTGCATAATGCTCATTCTTCTTCTCAATGTGTTGTCTAGCCTGCTCATGTATAGTCTTGACCAACTCAGCCTTCCTTGTCCATCTAGGTTAGTAATCTCATGTAATGGCAAAGGCATTAAATCCATAGGAGTAAGAGGATTAAACCAATACATAATTTCAAAAGGTGAGAATCCAGTGGAAGAATGCAAACTACGATTATAAGAAAATTAAACTAATGGAAGACACTCTTCCCATGTTCTCAAATTCTTACCTACCACAGCACACAATAAAGTCCCTAAAGTCCTATTCACCACTTCAGTTTGTCCATCAGTTTGTGGATAATAAGTAGTAGAAAATAATAACTTAGTGCCCAATTTTCCCCACAAAACTCTCCAAAAGTGACTCAAGAATTTAACTTCACGATCAGAGACTATTGTCCTAGGTATACCATGCAAACGCACATCTCTAAAGAATAAATTAGCTATATTTTGTTGCATCATTAGTTTTATGACAGCTATGAAATGTGCCATTTTGCTAAATCTATCCACAACATCAAATATGTTGTCTCTACCTTCTTTGTTCTAGGTAAACCTATAACAAAATCCATAGAAATGTCAACCCAAGGATCATTAGGAACAGGTAGAGGTGTATACAATCCATAAGGCATAGATTTGGACTTAGCTTTCCTACATGCAATACATTTAGAATAAATTCTTTCAACATCCCTAAGCATGTGTGGCTAATAAAAATGAACAAAAAGTATATCCAAAGTCATGCACACCAAAATGACCCATCAATCCACCACTATGTGATTCACGCACAAGTAATTCCCTTAATGAACATGCAGGTACACATAATGGATTCACACGGAATAAAACTACATCATGCTTATAAAATCTTTGAAAAGCAACATGTTCACAAGTAAGATAGACATTACCAAAATCATAATCTGTAGCATACATATCTTTAAGTTGCTCAAATCCTAACATCTTAGAACTAAGTGTAGTGATTAAAGCATACCTCCTTGATAATGCATCAACAATAACATTATCTTTACCTTGCTTTTAGTGGATCACATAAGGAAATGTCTTAATGAATTCAACCCATTTTGCATGTCACTTATTCAACTTCCATTGCCGTTTCAGGTGCTTAAGTGACTCATGGTCTGTATGGATCACAAATTCTTTTGGAAGCAAGTAATGTTGCCACATGTCTAGTGCTCTCACTAAGGCATATAACTCCTTATCATAGGTAGAGTACTTCAATTGAGCTCCATTCAAGTTCTCACTGAAATATGCTATGGGACGTTTTTCCTGCATCAACACAACACCTATACCAATCCCAGAAGCATCACATTCAAGTTCAGAAGTTTTATCAAAGTTAGGTAAACATAAAATAGGAGCAGAACACAACCTATCTTTTAAAGTATTAAAAACCCCATTTTGTTCATACCCCACTTAAAACCAATATATATTTTTTTAATTATTTCAATCAAAGGAGCTACAATGGATGATAAATCTTTCACAAATCTTCTATAAAAACTAGCTAACCCATGAAAACTCCTTACCTCAGACATACTCTTAGGCATAAGCCATTCTTGAATAGCTTTTACCTTTTCAGCATCTACCTCAACCACTTTAGCACTCACAACAAAACCCAAGAAAACAAGTTTATCAATACAAAAAGTACACTTCTTCAAATTAGCATACAACTTCTCTTTCCTTAAAACCTCTAGAACTAACCTAACATGCATGATATGCTCATCTAGAGACTTGTTGTATATGAGAATGTCATCAAAATACACAACAACAAGTTTTCCAAGGAAATTATGCAAAACATGGTTCATTAGCCTCATAAATGTGCTAGGTGCATTAGTCAAACCAAAAGGCATAACCATCCATTCATGTAAATCATATTTTGTTTTAAATGCAGTTTTTCACTCATCACCTGGTTTCATCCACTTTTTAAATCTATTTTAGTGAAAATACATGCTCCATATAACTCATCTAACATATCATCTAATCTAGGAATTGGATGGCTATACTTTACAGTGATTTTGTTGACTACAAGACAATCCACACACATCCTCGATGTTCCATCTTTCTTGGGTACCAAAAACACTGGTATAGCACATGGGCTAAGGCTCTCTCTCACATGCCCCTTCTCCAACAATTCATCTACTTGTCTTTGAAGTTCCTTTGTCTCCTCTAGGTTACTTCTATAGGCTGGTCTATTTGGGATTACTGCTCTAGGTATAAAATCAATCTAATGCTCAATACCCCTCAAGGGAGGGAGTCCCTTTGGCATCTCTTCAGGAAAGACTTCATCAAATTCCTATAACAAAGAAACAAAACCACTAGGCAAATTTGGGTTAAGGTCAGTCATAATCAATAAACTCTCCTTAAACCTTATTGCTATGAGTGATCTTCTACCTATATAAGCACTCTTAAGATCTCTCTCTTTGGCAAAGAAACTCTGCTTTTTTTTTTTCACTCTTATTTTCTTTCCTCTTACTGTTCTCTCCTGCACATCTCTCTTTCTTTGCCTCACTTGTGTAGTCACTCCCCATTGGCCCACATAATTATTTCTTTTCTCTCTTAGCTTCATATCCCTCCATTCTTTTAGCTATCTCACTACCTGAATCCCTATTTAAAGTATTCATCATCTTAGTCTATTCTTGATACACTTCCTTTGGAGATAAAGGTGCTAAAGTGAAAATCTTCCCCTTCAAACTAAAAGAATACCTATTCTTGTACCCATCATGTGTAACTTTCCTATCAAACTACCAAGGCCTACCTAATAATAAATGTCCAGCTTGCATGGGTACTACATCGCACAACACTTCATTAACATATTTTCCAATAGAAAATGGCACCACAACTTGTTTTGTTACCTTTACTTCACCACTATCATTTAGCCACTGTAACCTATATGGTTTAGGGTATTTTTCACATTTCAACTATGACTTATCAACTAAGGTTGTACTAGCCACATTTGCATAGCTGCCTCCATCTATAATCATGCTGCAAAATTTTCCTCCTACCAAACACCTAGTGTAAAAGATGTTTTCCTTATGTTCTATGCTCTTTTCCTTAACCTGAACATTAAGTGCATGCCTAACTAGCAAAGATTCACCACAAACCGCATACTCAACCTCAACATCACTACAATCCTCCAAACTAGGCATAGAATCACTGTTAGATTCGAATTTAGATTCAATTTCAAAATTATCCCTCATAAGCATAGTCTTTTTATTGGGACATTATGAAGCAATATGTCCATTACCCAAACATTTAAAATACTTAATATTTCTTTGCCTATTAGAAGAATTAGGAAAATCAGTATTACCTTTATTTATGGAAGAGGCTCCTTTGCTCTTTTCGAAGCTTGCACCTTTCACCTTGGAACTTAAGTCTTTATCCTTAGACCTCTCATCTTTAGTCTACTCATCTTTCTTTGGTCACATTAAGGTCCATGTTGGGTTGTAATTGGAGGAACTCCTTGCTGCCCCCCTTTTGCTTGAGTTGTCTTGATGCGGGCTGACAGCTAAAGTTTTTGGTAGAAATGGTTAGCATTCTTTCCGGTTAAGCGTGCTGGTGCAGAGTCAGTACCAGGATGGGTGACCTTCTGGGAAGTGCTTGGCCCAGCCGCATCAGCGTGTTGGTGCAGGGTCAGTATCAGAATGGGTGCCCTCCTGGGAAGTGCTTGGCCCGGCCGCATCATTTGGTATCAGAGCCTATTATCGAGTCTGGTCCCACTGCTCCAAGTTTGAGGACAAACTTCCTTAAAGAGGGAGGGAATGATATGTCCGAGGGTTTGGAGGGTTGTGGATCAGGTTCGATAAAGGTGGCACATAAAGTCAAAAGAGACTGGTGAGCCCATGTTTGATCCAAATAAAGGAAATGGGTGCGCCTCTGCTAACAACTTAAGCTTTTGGTAGAAATAGTTAGCGTTCTTTCCGGTTAAGTGTGCTGGTGCAGGGTCAGTACCAGGATGGGTGACCTTTTGGGAAGTGCTTGGCCCAGCCGCATCAGCGTGCTGGTGCAGGGTCATCATCATTTGCAATATCCTCAAGCTCTATATAGTGATGTAGCTCTACCATATTTGCAATATCTCTATTTAGACTTCCCAAGAATCGAGCCATGGTAGCTTCTCTATCCTCTTCAATATTTGCTTGAATCATTGCCATCTCCATCTTTTTGTGATAATCTTCTAATGACATAGAATCTTGAGTGAGTCTCTGTAGCTCACGATAGTAGTAAGATGGCACAAATCTCCTCCTTATGACATCCTTCATTTCTGCCCATGTCTCAATAGGCCTCTTTCCATTTCTTCTTGTAAGTTTCAGTTGCCCACACCATATCGATGCATAATCTATAAACTCAACTGCTGCTAACTTCACCTTCTTTCCCTATGAGTAGTTATGACAATCAAATATAAGCTCCACCTTCCTTTCCCACTCTAGGTATGTTTCAGCATCATTCATTCTTATAAATGTTGGATTCTTCATCTTTATGGAATTGATGTTGCTATCTCTCCTTCCTGGCCTCCTATCTCCTTTTGGCCTTCTAGCTCTTCTAGGCCTAACCCTTGAAGATTGGTTGTCATCTTCATCTTCATTATGGGACTCTATATCTTCTTTATCATAAGTTTGTTGCCTAGTGTCCCTCCACCTTATTGATGCAGCTCCTAATTATTGAGATTGCTTAACCACCTCAACTTCATTCCCCGAGTTCATAACATCTAAACTAAACTTCTCAAATTGGTTTTGCATAGCCTTCAACACGAAAACTACATCTTTCGTGCTCATTTTGCCACCCTTGCTTGCCTTCTCATACATGATGTAAAACTATAAGAAAATTTTCAAGAAAAAAATCCTCACACTCTCCCTCACATGTTTACACTCAATAATATATCAATCCACTCGTGTTTCACTCAAATCAGGCTTTTACCCTCTTATTTGCTCACACTCTCTTATTTTTTCCCTCTCTTGTTCTCTTCTTAAAGTTGTACTTCAGAATTTAAAATAACTAATCAGGTTAGTCACAAGTAGCAATCTATAAAAATTACAATGAAAAGCCTAAAAAGAAAAGAAAAAACACTCAAGTTCCAGATGCAATTTGATAATCGTTGTAATTAAAGAAAGCAAAAAAGAGAAAACACACAAATGAAGAATTGTATGTTTGTGAATGCAAGTCTTAAGAGTAACTAGAGTGCAAAAGTCACCCTTATATACATGGCAGAAGCAAAAGAAATTGAAAAATAAGGAAATTAAACTATGAATGCAATAAAATTGGCAAAATAGGAAGCTAAATTAAAGAATTTTGATTTTTCACAAGTGAGAGCCGAAATAAATCCTAGACCTAGTGATACAACTAACTTACAGTAATTAGGAAAATAAGATATGGTGTAGATATGAAAGGAAATTAATTGAAACAAGGAAACCCTAAATAGTTTTGAAAAAATAGAATAAAAAACCCAAAAATTGCGCAAGAATTTTTAGATGACCGTTCGCCCTATATTGAATGATTTGGGGGGTCGTGATAGGTCATTACAGGTAAACCCTGTAACAAATGTAGGGCTCAAAAATCAGTTTATAAATTGGTGTTGTGCGTTTCGTAACTCTTCCGTAGCAAAAAGTTATGGCCTTTCAAAGTTGATCCTTCCACCACCAAAATTGACCCCATATTTTTCAACCCTAATTTTAACCCAAAAAGATCTCCTTCAACCCTAGCTTTGTTCTAGCAGCCACTAAGCTATTTTTTTCTCTTTATTTTTTTTGTTTGTTTGGTTTTTTTTCCTTTTTTTTCTTTTCCTTCTTTCCTTTTTTTTTAATTTTTTAAGCTAACGAACTAATATGCCAAAATCAAAAATTTTGAATGGATCGAAATAAAAAAAAAACACAAAATTACATAATTGATTGAAGTAAAGAAAAACATATCACAAAAAGCATAAAAAACAGAGATAAAGCCAAAGCTCTAATACCAAATGATGCGGAACCCCAAGATTATAAAGAATCCGAAATTCCAACACATAAATTCAGTATACTAAGAACCCTAGCTGGTTGTTTGTCCTACTAAACCCCTAATTGACATGCAACTAGAAACGTAGATAATTGGACATATTAAAGAAGAACTAGAAAGAATACCACAAATGTTACATTGATAAGTTGATTCCGATTCTTGATGCAACAAGAAGAAGATAACCTTCTCTTGATGAAATTCGGCCAAGCCAAAATAATTGAATAATATGATCACCAAAAAAAAACTTTTGTCTTACAATCCTAAATGAGATATAAATAGCTAAACTCTAATTAGGGTTATTAAGTGGCATTTGATTGGCTAACCAAATTTTAAGAACTAATAAAGTAAACAAAGTTCTGATTTAACACAAAAACAAATAGGTCCCTTACTTTTTAATAAGCATAACTAGTGGGCCTTAATACAGATTAAATAATAGGCCCATATACTTGGATTAAATTTATGGGCTGCTTCTCCTCTATATCCTTAGCGTCAAAGGCCTGTCCACCAAACCTTTCTTCCATGATTCGCCTTACAGTCTTGGAAGGTAGATTTGAGCTTCTTGGCCCGTAATCTTATAATTGGCCAACTTGATAAAATGAGCTACATGCCATGTTGGCCTCCTATGCTTACTCTGCTAGCCTTTCTCATACTGTCATCTTTGTTCACATCACCTTCTATCATATGAGAGTTTTTGATTTCTTCTAGCCAGTTGATGAGGAAACTATAAGCAAGCTTGATGAATCTACACATGACAACAAATATGTTGATGATATCATTATGCCAAGTGGACCAATCACAAGATCAGAACCAAAGAAACTCCAGCATGTGTTCCAACACTTCATTCAAAGGTGGATTAATGAAGAGAGAGACCAACTTGCACTGAATATGAAGAATCATGAAGAAAAGTCAGAAACTCACCAAAAAACATGAAGAATCTGCCCATAAATATGATCATAGGCATTAGCACAAATTTACAATATAATATTGATGTGGTTTAGTGCTTGTGTGACTAGACACATGTGAACCAACATCAAAAATTATATAAAATCTGCCCATCAATATTATCAGAATTATGGGCCCTAAGTTAGAATATAATATTGATGTGGATGAATAATTAATGCTAGTGTGACTAGATACATGTGAGCCTAGATTTCTAAGCCATTAATTCTTCATTTCCAGCTATATAGAGAGGGATGGAAAGGACTAAAGGGGAGATATGAATTTTCAGATTATGTTGATTGTAATTTATGTGTTTTTAAGTTTGAGAGGTTTTCTTCTTATTCTTGTTGCATGAAGAATTGGTTCTAACTTATCAAGTCTGACTTGTGGCATTTTAAATCAATTCATTTACTTTATCCCAATCACCCAAGTTCTCAATTACAGGTTAGTTGTGGGTTTGATAGGGAGGATTTATTTTTGAGTTCTAAGATTCTATGCTATATGTATATGTGGGGGTTCTAGATGTAATATTTGATCCATGGGTTCTGCATTATTTGGTATCAGAGCTTTGGCTTGAAGATAAATCTCTAGGTATCTTTTATGTTTTAATTATCTCAACTACTTTCTTGTTTTCGTTTATCATCTAAGTCACCTTTTTTTTTTTGTTTTGTTGCACCTTATTCTTGTTCTTTAGATTATGTGTTCTTATCTTATCATTTTCCATTCTTGTTTACTAAAAGTTTAAAAGAAAAAAAAAGACTAAAATATCAAAAGAAAAAAAAACCAGATTCAGTTTCTAAGTCTCTTTATTTTCTGTTCTTGTTGCACCTTGTTCTTATTCTTCAAATCATTATTTTCATCTTTTCATTTGCTATTCTTGTTTACTAAAAGTTTTTAAAAAAAAGAAGAAGGAAAAGATCAAAAGAAAAAAAAAACAAGAAAAAAAATCAGATTCAACTTCCTCAACATATATAAAAAGAAAAAAAAGATCGTACCTGTTTCTGTCCAATATTTTTCTACACAAGTGTATAAGAGTTTTTGCTTATTTATACCATTAATAGCTCTCTGTCTTATTATACTTGATCAAATTGTATCAATTCATCATTATGCATTGATTTAGCATTTAAAATCTGATATTTAGAGCATAGCTTACATTGGGAATAGATTTAGATTGCATATTTAGATTGCTCATTGGGGTGATTTAAATTCTATTTTTTTCAATATCCAGAATTATTTTTCTTTGTACTCTTAGTTTCATTCTTTCATATACCTCTTGTTTCTTGTATGCATTAAGTAGCTAATTCTCAATCATAGTTACTTTTTTTTTATTAACACAAATACTCCTTGCTTCTAGTGTTAACTTTCAGTTCTTGTTGGTTTAAATTGAATTGCTTCTAGAATTGTTGAATTCATTTTGTTCATTAGGTTCCTTGTAGAATCTTTAAAATAACACTTGTTTTACTTGATTTAAGTGGATCCAGTTTTGAAATTCAACTTGATAAAAGAAGAATTGAGAGGTAAAAAGGCCAAGAATTTGAGATTATAAAAAAAATAGAAAAGGGACCAAGATTTGAGTGAAACACAAGAGTGACAATCTTATCTTGAGTGAAACACGCAAGGGAGTGAGGTGAGAAAATTTTTCTTTACTAACATTTTTTGCAGATTCTTATACCATGTCAAATTCTGGAGGTGAAAAACATGATATGACCATGAATGACGTAGCTTTCATGTTAGAGGCAATGCAAAGGAAATTTGAAAGGTTTAATTTGGTCATAAACAACATGAGAGGTGATGTAGACAGCATAATCCAAAGGCAGAAAAATAATACTAATCGAAGGGGGCAAAATAGAGGGAGAGGAAACATGATGAATAATGATGAGGTAGAAAGGGAAGATGATGAAGAAAGTGAGGAATCAATTGCCCAAAGAAGACCTCAACAAAGGGACAGCAACATTTCTTCCATAAAAATGAAGATACCATCATTCAAAGGGAGAAATGATGTTGAAGCTTACCTTGAATGGAAAATAAAGTTTAGTTGGTGTTTGATTGCCATAATTATAGTAAAATGAAGAAAGTTAAACTTGCAGCAGTTGAATTCACAGAATATGCACTAGTTTGGTGGGATCAGTTAATGATTTTCAAGAGAAGAAATGAAGAAAGAACCATCACTACTTGGAATGAAATGAAAACTATGATGAGAAAGAGATTTGTACCATCTTACTACTATAGGGAGCTTCACCAAAGATTACAGCAGTTAACTCAAGGATCCATGTCAGTGGAGGATTACCATAAAGAAATGGAGATGATCATAAGTAGAACTAATATAGAGGAGGATTTAGAAATCACTATGGCTTGATTTTTGAGTGGACTGAATAGGGAGATTGCCAACATAGTTGAATTACATCATTATGTGGAGCTTAAAGATATGGTAGACATGGCCATGAAAGTGGAGAAGCAACTGAAACTAAAGGGAGCAGCAAAGGGATTTTCTAATTCTAGATCTAGTTTCATTTCAAAGTGGTCAAAGAAAGATGATAATCCTCAAGGGAAGGGGGCTGCCTAGAAAGGAAAAAAAAAAAAAGCAAGTTCCAATCGACCCTAAAGGTAACTCTAAAACATCTAACTTTAATCAAAAGCATAGTACTATTAAATGCTTTAGGTGTTTAGGAGTAGAGCATATAGCATCTCAATATCCAAATAAGAAAATCATGCTGATAAGAGATAATGGTGAAATTGATAGTGCTAGTGAACATGAAAGTGATGATGATGATAATGATAGCATGCCACCATTAGAGGAAATTAAACATATCATTGAGTATCCTGCACAAGGTGAATCTTTGGTTATTAATCCTTATACTCTTTGTTACTAGTTCCTTGCTGAATTAGATGTGAAGGGTTATTTTTCCTAATTGATTGAATTGGGATTTGATGCTTGAATTGATTTGGAGGTTGTCTAGACTTAGATTCTAGGGGGTTGCCACATCATTTGGTATCAGAGCTTTGATTCCAAATCAATTATATCTATCTTTAAATTACTGATATTCAGTGTTATTTATTCAATTGCATAAAAAAATACAAAAAAAAATTAGGATTCTTTGCTGGAGGCCCAATCTGCCCAACCTAGTTCTCTATTGGGTTTGTTTCTTCCTCATGCAATCTGGGTGTTGTTCTAAACCTATCATAGAGTGAATTCATAATATATAAAAAAGGAAAACAAAAGAAAAAAAGTTGTATGTATGCAAATTGCATCCTTTACTACAAGTGTACAGTTTTGCTTTAAATTGATTGCAGCCCTATTCATTTGAATTGCTATAATTATAAATTGCTCAACTCTGGTTATAATTAAAATTTTTTGAGCATTATATGGTGAAATTCGTAACTAATATTGGTGGGATTGATGTTGAGTTTATAAGTTAAGAATTTGGTCAAAATTGTTGGAATCTTTGCAAGTGGTGGTTATTACATGCAATTAACTATCTTTTTTTGCATATCTAACATCAATTTGGGGTTGAATAAGTGTGATTAGGGTTCTGGTTCAAATTCTATTAGGGAAAATGAAATTTCATTATTGTTCCTATTGTCTTTTTTTTGCACTCTTTGTTTCCTTTCTTTGTTTAGTGTCCTACCTGTTTCCATCACATTAGATTGAGTAATTTTGTATCTATACTACTCAAATTACACAATATTGGATCTGCACACCTCACTCTTCATCTTTGTGTGCACATATATATTATATCATCTTCTTTCTTTTTCTTCCATTACTTTGCCTCTAGATTTGTTATTCTCTTAGGATTCTTTACTTTGTTTATTATTGAATTTTTTTGCTACTTGTTGATGGAAATTATCAATTTAGCATCCATACACCCCAATAGTTAAAGAACTATGATATATATGGAATGCAAATTAAAACCTCCAATAGTTGAATCAAAATCAGGATTGTTCAAGCATGAAGTAGGATTAACTATTCTAATCACTTTTATCAATGGAATTATGATTAAGTAATTAGAATAGCACTTTGATTTCCTCAAAACGCCACAAACAAAGAAGGTTTGATAAGTTCCTTAGACCTCTCATCTTTCTTTGGCCACCTTGAGGTCCATGTTGGGTTGTAATTGGAGGAACTCCTTGCTGCCCCCTTTTGCTTGAGTTGTCTCTCCACCTTCATGGCCATGTTCACCATCTCCTCAAGCTCTATATAGTGTTGTAGCTCTACCATATTTGCAATATCTCTGTTTAGACCTTCCAAGAATCGAGCCATGGTAGCTTCTCTATCCTCTTCAACATTTTGCTCGAATCATTGCCATCTCCATCTCTTTGTGATAATCTTCTACTGATATAGACCCTTGAATGAGTCTCTACAATTTTTGATGTAGCTCACGATAGTAGTAGGATGGCACAAATCTCCTCCTCATGACAATCTTCATTTCTGCCCATGTCTCAATAGGCTTCTCTCCATTTCTTATTCTTGTAAGTTTCAGTTGTCCCCACCATACCAATGTATAATCTGTAAACTAAACTGCTGCTAACTTCACCTTCTTTCCCTCTGAGTAGTTATGATAATCAAATATAAGCTCCACCTTCCTTTGCCACTCTAGGTATGTTTCAGTATCATTCCTTCCTACAAATGTTGGAATCTTCATCTTTATGGAATTGATGTTGCTATCTCTCCTTCCTAGCCTCCTATCTCCTCCTGGCCTTCTATCTCTTCTAGGCCTAACCCTTGAAGATTGGTTGTCATCTTCATCTTCATCTTCATCAGGTTCATCATGGGACTCTATATCTTCTTCATCATAAGTTTATTGCCTAGTGTCCCTCTACTTTGTTGATGTAGCTCCTGATTGTTGGGATTGCTTAACAACCTCAACTTCATCCCTCAAATTCATAATATCTAAACTAAACTTCTCAAATTGGTTTTGCATAGCCTTCATCACGAAAACTACATCTTTCATGCCCAAGTCGGCACCCTTGCCTACCTCCTCAGACATGATGTAAAACTGCAAGAAAATTTTAGAGAAGAGAGAAAAAAAATCCTCACACTCTCCCTCACGTGTTTACACTCAATAATATATCACTCCACTCATGTTTCACTCAAATTAGGCTTTTACCCTCTTATTTGCTCACACTCTCTTTCCTTTTTCTCTCTCTTGTTCCCTTCTTGAAGTTGCACTCCAGAATTTAAAACAACTAATCAGGTTAGTCACAAGTAGTAATTTATGAAAAATTACAATGAAAAGCCTAACAAGAAACAAAAAAAAAACACCCAAGTTCTAGATGCAATTTAATAATCGTTGTAATAAAAAAAAAGAAAAAACACACAGATGAAGAATTGTATGTTTGTAAATGCAAGTCCTAAGAGTAACTAGAATGCAAAAGTTACCCTTATATGCATGGCAGAAACAAAAGAAATTGAAAACAAGAAATTAAACTATGAATGCAATAAATTGACAAAGCAGGAAGCTAAATTAAAGACTTCTAATTTTCCCCAAGTGGGAGCCGAAATAAACCCTAGACCTAGTGATTCA
This sequence comes from Garcia nutans, assembly GCA_947685225.1. Classification (NCBI taxonomy): domain Eukaryota; kingdom Viridiplantae; phylum Streptophyta; class Magnoliopsida; order Malpighiales; family Euphorbiaceae; genus Garcia; species Garcia nutans. Next base: position 12,489,517 of record CANTUV010000002.1, on the reverse strand, counting down.
ACTAACTTACACTAATTAGGAAGGTAAGATATGGTGTAGATATGAAAGGAAATTAATTGAAACAAGGAAAGCCTAAACAGTTTTGGAAACAGAATCAATAATCCCAAAAATTGCTCAAGAATTTTCAGATGGCCCGTTCGCTATAAAATTGAATGATTTAGGGGCCGTGACAGGCCTTTATGGGTAAATCCTATAACAAATGTAGGGCTTAAAAATTAGTTTCTAAATTAGTATTGTGCGTCCCGTAACTCTTCCGTAGCGAAACGTTATGGCCTTTCAAATTTGACCCTTCCACCACCAAAATTGACCCTATATTTTTCAACCCTAATTTCAACCCAAAAAGGTCTCCTTCAACCCTAGCTTTGTTCTAGCAGCAGCCAAGCTATTTTTTTTCTTTATTTTTTTTATTTTCTTCTTTCCTCTTTTTTTTAAGCTAACGAACTAATAGTGATGGGATGATTAAAATAATTGAATAATATGATCACCAAAACTGATATAAATAGTGTTTGGTGTCTTACAACTGATATAATATGATATAATATGATGTCTTACAACCCTAAATGAGATATAAATAGCTAAACCCTAATTAGGGTTATTAAGTAGCGTTTGGTTGGCTAATCAAATTTTAAGAAATAATAAAGTAAACAAAGTTCTAATTTAATACAAAACAAATAGGGCCCTTACTTTTTAAATAAGCATAACTAGTGGGTCTTAATACATATTAAATAATAGGCCCATATACTTGGATTAAATTTATGGACTGTTTCTCCTCTATATCCGTAGAGTCAAACGTCTGTCCACCAAGTCTTTCTTTCATGAATCGCCTTACAAAGCCTTAGAAGGTAGATTTGAGCTTCTTGGCCTGAAATCTTGTAAATGGCCCATTAGATAAAATGAGCTCCATTCCATGTTGACCTCCTATGCTTGCTTCGCTAGCCTTGCTCATACTGCCATCTTTGTTTGCATCACTTCTCATATTGTAGAGTCTTCTTTTCAATTTGTGTGCGCACCTTTTCATGCAAAGTTTTAACAAAGTCAGCTTTTTGTTTACCATCCAAATTTGCTTTCTCTAATGGTAAAGGTAGCAAATCCATTGGAGTTAATGGATTGAACCCAAACACAACTTCAAATGGTGAATGGTTTGTTGTAGCATGCACACTGCGATTATAAGCAAACTCCACATGTGGCAAACATTCCTCCCAATTCTTCAAATTCTTTTGTATTATGGCCCTCAAAAGAGTTGATAAGATCCTATTTACCACTTCTGTTTGTCCATCTATTTGTGGATGACAAGTGGTTGAATACAACAGCCTTGTACCCAACTTGCTCCAAAGTGTTTTCCAAAAGTGGCTAAGGAACTTCACATCTCTATCACTCATAATTGTTCTTGGGATGCCATGTAATCTCACAATTTCTTTGAAGAATAACCCCACAACATGTGTTGCATCATCAGTTTTATTGCATGGAATAAAATGTGCCATCTTGCTAAACTTGTCCACAACAACAAAAATAGAATCTCTCCCCCCTTTAGACCTAGGTAAAGCCAAGACAAAGTCCATTGATATATCAACCTAAGGTTCATTAGGAATAGGAAGAGGGTTATACAGCCCATGAGGCATTACTCTAGATTTAGCTTGTTTGCATGTAATGCATTTCTCACATATCCTCTCAATATCTCTTTTCATTTGTAGCCAAAAGAAATGCTCACTTAACACACCTAGAGTCTTTTTAATTCCAAAATGTCCCATTAACCCACCATAATGTGCCTCCCTCACAAGTAATTCTCTCATTGAACATTGAGGAACACATAGCTTATTTTCATTAAAAAGAAAACCATCATGCCTATAGAATTTGTCAAACCCACCTTTCTCACATGCCCCATAAACACTAGCAAAATCAAGGTCAGAATTATACAAATTTTTAGTGTACTCAAAACCTAATAATTTTGCATCAAGTTTAGAAATTAGAGCATACCTTCTAGAAAGAGCAACAACAACCACATTTTCCTGACCTTGTTTGTACTTGATGATGTAGGGAAAGGATTCAATGAATTCCACCCATTTTGCATGTCTTTTACATAACTTCACTTGTCCTTTGAGCTACTTCAAGGACTCATGATCTGTGTGGATTATGAATTCCTTATAGTAAAGATAATGCTCCCATGGCTTCAAAACTCGCACCAAAGCATAGAACTCTTTGTCATATGCAGGATAGTTTAAACTTGCTTCTCTTAATTTCTCACTAAAGAATGCAATTGGCTTACCTTCTTGCATTAAGACTCCACCAATACCTATGCCACTGGCATCACACTCAATTTCAAAAGTTTTAGAAAAATTAGGCAAAACAAAATAAAGGTGCTGATCAAAGTTTATCTTTAAGCAAGTTAAAAGCCTCATCTTGTTCTTTACCCCACTTAAATCCTACATTTTTCTTAATTCATTCAGTCAAAGGTGCAGAAATTGTAGAGAAATCCTTAATGAATCTCCTATAAAAGCTAGCAAGACCATGAAAACGTCTTGCATCACTAACACTAGTGGGTTTTGGCCATTCTCTAATTACTTTCACTTTTTCTTGATCAACATGTATTCCATTATCATTAACAACATAATCAAGAAAAGTAATTTCATTAGTGCAAAAGAAGCATTTGTTTAGATTAGCATACAACTTTTCCTTTCTAAGCACATCAAAAACAGATTTCAAATGTTGTACATGCTCATCTAAAGTCTTGCTATAGATCAGAATATCATCAAAATAAACAACCACAAATTTTCCAATAAAATTTCGCAAAACATGGTTCATCAATCTCATGAAAGTGCTAGGTGCATTAGTTAAACCAAAAGGCATTACTAACTACTCATATAATCCATGCTTAGTTTTGAAAGTTGTTTTCCATTCATCACCTTCACGCATTCTTATTTGATGATATCCACATTTTAATTCAATTTTTGAAAACACAAAATGATGAGGATCTGATTGCTAGCATACAACACCAAGGACCTGTTACTCGATCAATGGCAAGAAAACTTCAAGGATTAGTTTCCAAACATCTATATGTTCTCAATACAATTGGAACGTTAAGACTTGAAGAAAATAAGAGCAAAGAAGCTGTTTGGTTGCATGTGTCCAAATTGCAATCTACCCAAGAGGCCAATTGACCCAAAGGAGTTAGAATACATATTGGCATCCATCATTATACCTTTGGGAGCTAAATACATACCATTCACGTTCCATTGGATGTCCATATATTAAGAGTGGCTGAAATTCACATTGGGAGTCAAAGATGCCTTTTAAAAGCTAGTGGGAGACAAGCTATATGGCTGCCCAAGCCTTTTAAAAGCTAGTGGGAGACAAGCTATATGGCTGCCCAATTTGTTTTATGTAACCACATTATTATATTTGTATTTTTCCATCATTTCACTTGTTTTATGCTTTCTTTAAGTCTTTAAAAACAGATGTAATGGCAGATTTTGAACTTAATGAATATTCTGAGTTTTCTCTCCATTTTTGAGAGCTTTGAGAGGTTTTTAGCCTTCTTTTGAGTTCTTGTTAGAACTTGCACGAATTCCTTGCAAAAATAACCAAGTTTGCTAGGTCTTAACTTATATTCAAGGTTTTTCCTTCACAAGTTGGGGTTGGGTCTTGAATCTTTGGTTTCCAGCCATATAGCTTCAGTTTTACATCACAAGTTGGTGTTGGGTTGAAGGTACTGGTTGGTGTTCTTATGTTTTGGAGACGATCCGTAGCTTGAGCTTCCTTAGGAATTAAATCCCAACAAGGCAGGCTCACATCATTTGGTATCAGAGCTTAGGCTCTCCAAATCAGGTTTTTAGCATCATTCCTTCTTGTTTATGTCAAAAATATATATATATATTGTCTTCCTTGGAGTCACTTTTTTTTGCCATTAGTTTAATTTCTACAAGCTGTATGCCTTCTTGTTTCTTTGAGTCCTTCTACTTTAATGTTGTTGCTGGATTAAATTAAAAAAAAAAAGAAAGAAAGAACGAAAAAAAAAAAAAGTAAATTCGTGGCCCTTGGATTAGAAATAAAAGATTTTTAAGCAATGGGTGGATTCTCACAGGCTTCCAGTTTTTTTCACAGGGGGGTGTGAAAATTTCTGGCTTCCAGTTTTTTTCACAGGGGGTTGTGAAAATTTTTGCCTTCTCACAGGGGGTTGTGACAATTTCTGCCTTCCAAAAGTGAATGTGTATGTAAACATGTCCAAATCCTTTCAAATTTTACAGGCATGTTTTAGATATTCAGCTAAGCATACATATTAAATTTCATGTCAAAATTCGTTCGTTTGCTTGGTTGTCCATATATTACCGCTAGTTAGCCATTTTTGGGTCCATAATATAAACGTTTCATAAGAGACCTAAAAATTCGTTTTTCTTCTTCCATTTTGTCTCAATATATTGTCCTAAATCCAGTTTTGTCAAATTCTTCCCTTTGGTAATGTTTGTCTAAAATTTTAGTGTCTTTCGTCCTTAGGTTTCAAATATCATATATTCTGTTTTTTTTCAGCTTGTGTTACTCTTGTTCCATTCTTGAATGTGTTTTAAACCTTGCAATTTAGTTATTTAGTTGAGGAAATATTAAGTTCTTGCTAGAACTTGGAAGGGGCTGAAGTGAGTGGAAAAAGGCAGAGTGGTGAGATTGTTAGAGGGTAAAAGCCAAAGTTTGAGTGAAATACAGATTGAGTGTTACCATATCAGAGTGAAACACGTGAGGGAGTGTGTGAGAGAATATTTCTAACATTTGTTTTGCAGCAATCAGTATGTCAACAAAACGAGATAGTGATCGAGAGAGCAACCGACCCCAAGAAGAGCCAGAAGCTTCTAATGTTCTTAAGGCATTGCAATCTCAATTTCAAAGGATGAATGTGTTGTTTGTTGATATTAGAGAACAGATGGAAAAACACTCAAAACAAATTGAAGAATTGCAGCAAGCAAGCTCTACAAATCAAAGGAATTTAGGAAGGGATGAACGAGATAATTTTCATAGGGAGCAAAACACAAATAGGGGGCAGAATAGAGGTAGGCGTGCTGGACTAAATGATTTGCCAGTTTTCAATGAATTGGAGGATGTAGATGAAGATAATCTTGATGATGATGATGGGCAGCAATCTGTTGCACTTGATGATGTTATTAGACCAAGATATATGAGAGGTAATATGGGTGGTAGAGGTGGTGGCAGAAATATTAGGCAAGAAACTGTGGAAAATGCAAGAGGGAGAGGGAGAGTAGACAGCAATGTTAATGGAATTAAAATGAAAATTCCATCATTCCAAGGCAAAGCAAATCCAGATGCATACTTGGAATGGGAGAGAAAGACTGAACTCATCTTTGATTGCCACAACTATAGTGAGCAAAAGAAGGTGACACTTGCTGTGGTAGAGTTTACTAATTATGCATTAGTTTGGTGGGATCAATTACTCACTAAACGAAGAAGAAATGGCATGAGAGGAGTGCAGACTTGGGATGAGCTGAAACAAGTCATGAGAGATAGATTTGTACCACAACACTACTATAGGGAGTTACATCAACGATTACAAGGGCTGGTACAAGGCAATAAAAGTGTGGAAGAATATTTTCAAGAGATGGAAATGGCTATGATACGAGCTAATATAGAAGAAGAAAGGGAAGCAACTATGGCACAGTTTCTACATGGGCTGAAAGATGAAATTGCCGACATAGTGGAGCTGCATCATTATGTGGAGCTTGATGACATGTTAAATATGGCAATCAAGGTAGAAAAACAACTCAAGAAGAAGAAAACAACCAGATCTGGAATGGGAATGAATTCTGCCAATAATGTTCCTTGGAAGCCAAATTGGAAGAAAGGGGAATCTAGTGAGAATAAATTTGTTTCAAAGGAGAAGAAAGAGGGGAACAAGGCTGGAGAAAAACCCATTGTGATTGATAAGGGTAAGGCCCCAATGAACTCCAATGGAAGAACAAGAGACATCCAATGTTTCCGATGTTTAGGGAAAGGGCATTATGCTAGAGAATGTCCAAATAAAAGGGTGATGGTGGTGAGGCCGAGTGGTGATATTGAATCTGAAGATGATGAAGTTGTAGATGAAGATTCAGATGTTAACATTCTACCTTTGGATGAAGATAGTGATGTAGAGCATGCTGTGCATGGAAGTGCTCTTGTTGTTATGCGTGCTTTAAATATACAGGTGAAGGAAGATGAAGGTGATGAACTGCAAAGAGAAAATATTTTTCATACTAGATGTTTAGTCAAAGAAAAAGTTTGTAGTATGATCATAGATGGTGGGAGTTGTGTTAATGTGGCTAGCACTCTACTAGTAGAGAAACTTGCATTTCCTACTACAAAACATCCTAATCCATACAGATTGCAGTGGTTGAATGATAGTGGAGAAGTTAAGGTGACCAAGCAAGTATTATTGTCATTTACCATTGGGAGGTATAAGGATGAAGTGTTGTGTGATGTAGTTCCCATGCATGCTAGTCATATCCTACTTGGGAGGCCATGGCAATATGATAGAAAAGCAACACATGACGGGTTTAAGAATAGGTATTCATTTGATTTTGAAGGCCGAAAGGTGACTCTTGCACCTTTAACACCTATGGAGGCTTTTGAAGACCAAAAGAGAGTACAAGCTACCATGCAAGAGAAAATGCAAAGAGAGGTTGAAAAGAGGGAGAGAGAAAAGAAAGATCAAGAGGAAAAACAAAGAATAAAAGCTGAGAGAGAAAAAGAAAAAGAGAAAAAGAAGAAATTACATAATAAAAATGAGAGTGGAGAGAAGAAAGTAAGTTTAGTTGCTAGGGGGAAAGATGTGAGGCAAGCATACTCTTCTGATAGTATGATGCTCCTTCTGATATGTAAGGGAGTTTTTCTTAATGTAACTGACCTTGATCCATCTATTCCTAGTGTTGCTTTGACTTTGTTGCAGGAATTTGAAGATGTCTTTCCAAATGAGGTACCGAGTGGATTGCCACCCATTAGAGGAATAGAACATCAAATTGATTTCATTCCTGGAGCTGTAATTCCAAATCGTCCAGCATATAGGACAAATCCTCAAGAGGTCAAGGAGTTGCAAAAACAGGTGGATGAGCTGCTTGCGAAAGGTCATGTTAGGGAGAGCATGAGTCCATGTGCTGTGCCGGTACTTCTAGTACCTAAAAAGGATGGATCAATGCGAATGTGTGTGGATTGTCGTGCTATCAATAAAATCACTGTAAAGTATAGACATCCAATTCCTAGACTTGATGATATGCTTGATGAATTGCATGGTGCATGTATATTTTCAAAAATTGATCTTAAAAGTGGTTATCATCAAATAAGAATGAGATTAGGAGATGAATGGAAAACAGCTTTTAAGACTCAATATGGTTTGTATGAATGGTTAGTCATGCCTTTTGGACTAAGCAATGCACCTAGTACTTTCATGAGATTAATGAATCATGTCTTGCGTGCTTTTCTTGGAAAGTTTGTTGTTGTGTATTTTGATGATATTTTAGTGTATAGTCAAAGTTTAAATGATCATTTAATGCATTTAAGATGTGTGCTTGAAGTTCTTAGGAAAGAGAAATTGTATGCAAATTTAAAGAAATGTACATTCTGTATGGAAAAAGTCATTTTCTTAGGATTTGTAGTGAGTGGGAAAGGAATTGAGGTTGATGATGATAAGGTAAAAGCCATCAAAGAGTGGCCTACACCAAAATCCATGACTGATGTTAGGAGTTTTCATGGTCTTGCTAGTTTTTATAGGAGATTTGTTAGAGACTTTAGTACAATTGCAGCCCCATTAAATGAAATTGTGAAGAAAAATGTAGGGTTCAAATGGAATAAGGAACAGGAGCATGCATTAAGATTACTAAAAGAAAAATTATGTTCTGCACCATTACTTGCATTACCTGATTTTTCTAAGACTTTTGAAGTTGAATGTGATGCTTCCGGAGTGGGTATAGGTGCTGTTTTGATGCAGGAAAGAAGACCAATTGCATACTTTAGTGAGAAGCTAAGTGGAGCTCCTTTGAATTACTCTACTTATGACAAGGAGATGTATGCATTAGTGAGGGCGTTGGAGACGTGGCAGCATTATCTTTGGCCAAAGGAGTTTGTTATTCATAGTGATCATGAATCACTAAAATACTTGAAAGGACAAAGCAAGCTGAACAAACGCCATGCCAAATGGAGTGAATTTATTGAAGCATTTCCATATGTGATTCAATATAAGCAAGGAAAAGAAAATGTTGTTGCTGATGCCTTATCTAGGAGGTATGCCCTAATCTCTATGCTTGATGCTAGACTTCTAGGATTTGAGCATATGAAAGAATTGTATAAGCATGACTCTGAATTTGCACAAATATATGCCTCTTGTGAAAATGCTGCCTTTGAAAAATTTTATAGGCATGATGGTTTCTTATTTAGAGAGAAACGACTTTGTGTTCCAAATAGCTCTATAAGAGGATTGCTTGTAAGAGAGTCACATGGGGGAGGTTTAATGGGACATTTTGGGGTGGCTAAAACATTAGAAATTCTGCATGAACATTTTTATTGGCCACATATGAGGAAAGATGTAGAGAAATTTTGTGCTAAATGCGTGACATGTATGAAAGCAAAATCCAAAGTAAGACCACATGGTTTGTATATGCCTTTAAGTGTACCTAGTGAACCTTGGGTAGACTTATCTATGGATTTTATTTTGGGGCTACCTAGGACAAAAAAAGGTCATGATAGTTTATTTGTTGTGGTTGATCGATTTTCTAAAATGGCACATTTCATTCCATGTCATAAAACTGATGATGCATGCCATATATCTGATTTGTTCTTTAGAGAAGTAGTGAGATTGCATGGTATTCCTAGGACCATAGTAAGTGATCGAGATGTAAAATTTTTGAGTCATTTTTGGAAAGTCCTATGGGGAAAGTTAGGTACAAAGCTTTGTTTCTCTACTACATGCCATCCGCAAACAGATGGGCAGACGGAAGTTGTTAATAGGACTGTGGGCACTCTTCTTCGTACCATGATTAAACAAAATTTGAAGACATGGGAGGAATGCATACCATTTATTGAATTTGCATATAATAGATCAATGCATTCATCCACTGGATTTTCACCCTTTGAGCTTGTCTATGGTTTTAATCCACTTACTCCATTAGATTTGTTGCCTCTTCCTACTAATGAGCTTACTAGTTTTGATGGTAAAAAGAAAGCTGAATTGGTGAAGCAAATGCATCAAAGGGCCAAGCAACAAATGGAGAAGATTAATGAGAATAGAGCAACCAAAGTAAACAAAGGAAGGAAAAAGATGGTGTTCCAGCCTGGTGATCTGGTATGGGTTCATTTGCGAAAAGAAAGGTTTCCTACACAAAGGAAATCAAAATTGCAGCCGAGAAGTGATGGACCATTTGAAGTACTCGAAAGGATTAATGATAATGCCTACAAGATTAATCTACCAGGTGAGTATGGTGTAAGTGCAACTTTTAATGTTTCTGATCTTGCTCCTTACTATGCAGATGATGAAGATTCGAGGACGAATTCTTTTGAAGAGGGAGAGGATGATGAGGATCTGATTGCTAGCATACAACACCAAGGACCTGTTACTCGATCAATGGCAAGAAAACTTCAAGGATTAGTTTCCAAACATCTATATGTTCTCAATACAATTGGAACGTTAAGACTTGAAGAAAATAAGAGCAAAGAAGCTGTTTGGTTGCATGTGTCCAAATTGCAATCTACCCAAGAGGCCAATTGACCCAAAGGAGTTAGAATACATATTGGCATCCATCATTATACCTTTGGGAGCTAAATACATACCATTCACGTTCCATTGGATGTCCATATATTAAGAGTGGCTGAAATTCACATTGGGAGTCAAAGATGCCTTTTAAAAGCTAGTGGGAGACAAGCTATATGGCTGCCCAAGCCTTTTAAAAGCTAGTGGGAGACAAGCTATATGGCTGCCCAATTTGTTTTATGTAACCACATTATTATATTTGTATTTTTCCATCATTTCACTTGTTTTATGCTTTCTTTAAGTCTTTAAAAACAGATGTAATGGCAGATTTTGAACTTAATGAATATTCTGAGTTTTCTCTCCATTTTTGAGAGCTTTGAGAGGTTTTTAGCCTTCTTTTGAGTTCTTGTTAGAACTTGCACGAATTCCTTGCAAAAATAACCAAGTTTGCTAGGTCTTAACTTATATTCAAGGTTTTTCCTTCACAAGTTGGGGTTGGGTCTTGAATCTTTGGTTTCCAGCCATATAGCTTCAGTTTTACATCACAAGTTGGTGTTGGGTTGAAGGTACTGGTTGGTGTTCTTATGTTTTGGAGACGATCCGTAGCTTGAGCTTCCTTAGGAATTAAATCCCAGCAAGGCAGGCTCACATCACAAAAGAGCCATGCAATTCATCCAACATATCATCTAGCCCAGGAATAGGGTGTCTATACTTTACTGTGATTTTATTGATGGCTCAACAATCAACACACATTCTCCAAGTTTCATCCTTTTTAGGCACTAATAACATAGGAACAACACATAGACTCATGCTTTCACGCTCATACCCTTTCTCCATAAGCTCGCTTACTTACTTTTGGATCTCTTTTGTTTCCTCCGGATTACATCTGTATGCAGGTCTATTTGGAATGCTTGAACCTGGAATGAAGTCAATTTGATGTTCAATGCCTCGAATTGGTGGCAATCCATTAGGTACTTCTTTCGAAAATAGATCCTCATTTCCCTGCAAAAGATCAACAACAACACTAGGCAAATTTTTGGTTACTTCATTAGAAATAATCAAAACTCTCTTATAAATAAGTACAAGCATTTGCTGCCTCATTGTCAAAGCTTCATTCACATCACTCATTTTAGCATAAACGCTCATTTTTCTTTCACTCAAGTCTGCCTTATTTTCTCTTACCTTGTGTTTCCCATTTTTATTTCTTAATTCACTTAACTCACTTTTCTCACCTTTCTCTTTTCTCTCTTGGGTTTCCCTTCCCAAATTCATCCCCAATGAAGAGTTAAGTTCTTCATATTGATGTTTGATGCACATTTGGTCCTCAAAAATTATTTTTGGAGATAATGGGCCAAGTTGATACTTTTCCCCATTCATACTCAAAGAATAACGATTTTTGAACCCATCATGCAACACTTTCTTATCATATTGCCATGGTCTACCCAATAACATGTGTCCAGCATACATGGGTACCACACACACAAAACCTCATCCTTATATCTACCAATGGAAAATGAAATCAAAACTTGCTTATTTACCTTCACCATACCACTATCATTAAACCACTGAAGCTTGTATGGTTTTGGGTGTTTAATAGTGGGTAGATTCAACTTCTCTACTAGCAAAGTGCTTGCTACATTGGTACAACATTCACTATCCACAACCAATTTACACAACTTATTAGCAATCAAACAATGAGTATAAAACAAATTCTCACGTTGCTCCCCATGTTCATCTTATTTATTTTGCAAACTAAGTGTGCGTTGTACAACCAAAGTTTCACCCTTAGCATATTCTACATCACTATCATCTTCCAAAGGTGGCATATCATCTTCATTCTCTCTCTCACTTTCAGATTCTACAATCTCATCCCTCATGATCATTATTCTTTAATTAGGGCATTCACATGCTATATGACCATGTCCAAGGCACTTAAAGCATTTAATTCTTCTAGTTTGATTAGGTTGATTCTCAACTTTACCCTTGCTGCCTAATTCATTTTTGTTTTAGTTTCATCTTTTTAGGCTTAACAATGGGTTTATCATCCTTTTTACTCCAATTCAATCTCCAACAAGAAAAAACCAAAGAAAGTTTAGGATCATACCTTGTGCCTTTTCCTTTGAGTTGTCTTTCAATTTTCATGGCCATATTTAGCATGTCCTCCATCTCCACGTAATGTTGCACCTCCAAATGATCATCAATTTGCTTGCTTAGTCCACTCAAAAAAAGTGCCATAGTATTCTCATGAGCTTCCTCCATATTAGCCCTTATCATGGCCATTTCCATCTCCTTGTGGTACGACTACACTCATAGAGCCTTGTGTCAAAGTTTGTAGCCTTTGATTCAATTCTCTATAGCAATAACTTGGGACAAATCTCTTCCTCATGATTTGCTTCATCTCCCTCTATGTCTCTATGGGTCTTTCACCATTTCTACATCTTTCCTTGCAAAATTGATCCCACCAAACAATAGCATAATCACAAAATTCAACAACAACAAGTTTTACCTTTTTTCCCTTCCGAATAATTATGACATTCAAAGATCAGCTCCACTTTTTGCTCCCATTCCAAGTAAATATCTAGATTATTCCTTCCTTGAAATGGAGGAATTTTCATCTTAATGCTGCCAATGTTGCAATCTACATCATCAACACGTCCCCTCCTAACTTGCCTCCTAGGATTGATGTTTTGACCAACCAAAATGATTCAATCATCATCCATATCATCCTCGCCATCATAATCTTCTTGATCAAAGGCTGGTTGTGATGTGAGCCTGCCTTGCTGGGATTTAATTCCTAAGGAAGCTCAAGCTACGGATCGTCTCCAAAACATAAGAACACCAACCAGCACCTTCAACCCAACACCAACTTGTGATGTAAAACTGAAGCTATATGGCTGGAAACCAAAGATTCAAGACCCAACCCCAACTTGTGAAGGAAAAACCTGGAATATAAGTTAAGACCTAGTAAACTTGGTTATTTTTGCAAGGAATTCGTACAAGTTCTAATCAAAACTCAAAAGAAGGCTAAAAACCTCTCAAAGCTCTCAAAAATGGAGAGAAAACTCATAATATTCATTAAGTTCAAAGTCTGCCATTACATCTGTTTTTAAAGACTTAAAGAAAGCATAAAAAAAGTGAAATGATGAAAAAATACAAATATAATGATGTGGTTACATAAAACAAATTGGACAGCCACATAGCATGTCTCCCACTAGCTTTTAAAAGGCATGGGCAGCCATATAGCTTGTCTCCCACTAGCTTTTAAAAGGCATCTTTGACTCCCAATGTGAGTTTCAGCCACTCATAATATATGGGCATCCAATGGTACATGAATGGTATGTATTTAGCTCCCAAAGGTATAATGATGGATGCCAATATGTATTCTAACTCCTTTGGGTCAATTGGCCTCTTGGGTAGATTTCAATTTGGACACATGCAACCAAACAGCTTCTTTGCCCTTATTTTCTTCAAGTCTTAACGTTCCAATTGTATTGAGAACATATAGATGTTTGGAAACTAATCCTTGAAGTTTTCTTGCCATTGATCGAGTAACAGGTCCTTGGTGTTGTATGCTAGCACTCAGATCCTCATCATCCTCTCCCTCTTCAAAAGAATTTGTCCTCGAATCTTCATCATCTGCATAGTAAGGAGCAAGATCAAAAACATTAAAAGTTGCACTTACACCATACTCACCTGGTAGATTAATCTTGTAGGCATTATCATTAATCCTTTCGAGTACTTCAAATGGTCCATCACTTCTCGGCTGCAATTTTGATTTCCTTTGTGTAGGAAACCTTTCTTTTCGCAAATGAACCCATGCCAGATCACCAGGCTGGAACACCATCTTTTTCCTTCCTTTATTTACTTTGGTTGCTCTATTCTCATTAATCTTCTCCAATTGTTGCTTGGCCCTTTGATGCATTTGCTTCACCAATTCAGCTTTCTTTTTACCATCAAAACTAGTAAGCTCATTAGTAGGAAGAGGCAACAAATCTAATGGAGTAAGTGGATTAAAACCATAGACAAGCTCAAAGGGTGAAAATCCAGTGGATGAATGCATTGATCTATTATATGCAAATTCAATAAATGGTATGCATTCCTCCCATGTCTTCAAATTTTGTTTAATCATGGTATGAAGAAGAGTGCCCACAGTCCTATTAACAACTTCCGTCTGCCCATCTGTTTGCGGATGACATGTAGTAGAGAAACAAAGCTTTGTACCTAACTTTCCCCATAGTACTTTCCAAAAATGACTCAAAAATTTTACATCTCGATCACTTACTATGGTCCTAGGAATACCATGCGATCTCACTACTTCTCTAAAGAACAAATCAGATATATGGCATACATCATCAGTTTTATGACATGGAATGAAATGTGCCATTTTAGAAAATCTATCAACCACAACAAATAAACTATCATGACCCTTTTTTGTCCTAGGTAGCCCCAAAATAAAGTCCATAGATAAGTCTACCCAAGGTTCACTAGGTACACTTAAAGGCATATACAAACCATGTGGTCTTACTTTGGACTTTGCTTTCATACATGTCACGCATTTAGCACAAAATTTCTCTACATCTTTCCTCATATGTGGCCAATAAAAATGTTCATTTAGAATTTCTAATGTTTTAGCCACCCCAAAATGTCCCATTAAACCTCCCCCATGTGACTCTCTTATAAGCAATCCTCTTATAGAGCTATTTGGAACACAAAGTCGTTTCTCTCTAAATAAGAAACCATCATGCCTATAAAATTTTTCAAAGGCAGCATTTTCACAAGAGGCATATATTTGTGCAAATTCAGAGTCATGCTTATACAATTCTTTCATATGCTCAAATCCTAGAAGTCTAGCATCAAGCATAGAGATTAGGGCATACCTCCTAGATAAGGCATCAGCAATAACATTTTCTTTTCCTTGCTTATATTGAATCACATATGGAAACGCTTCAATAAATTCACTCCATTTGGCATGGCATTTGTTCAGCTTGCTTTGTCCTTTCAAGTATTTTAGTGATTCATGATCACTATGAATAACAAACTCCTTTGGCCAAAGATAATGCTGCCACGTCTCCAACGCCCTAACTAATGCATACATCTCCTTGTCATAAGTAGAGTAATTCAAAGGAGCTCCACTTAGCTTCTCACTAAAGTATGCAATTGGTCTTCTTTCCTGCATCAAAACAGCACCTATACCCACTCCGGAAGCATCACATTCAACTTCAAAAGTCTTAGAAAAATCAGGTAATGCAAGTAATGGTGCAGAACATAATTTTTCTTTCAGTAATCTAAATGCATGCTCCTGTTCCTCATTCCATCTGAACCCTACATTTTTCTTCACTATTTCATTCAATGGGGCTGCAATTGTGCTAAAATCTCTAACAAACCTCCTATAAAAACTAGCAAGACCATGAAAACTCATAACATCAGTCACGGATTTTGGTGTAGGCCATTCTTTGATGGCTTTTACCTTATCCTCATCAACCTCAATTCCTTTCCCACTCACTACAAATCCTAAGAAAATGACTTTTTTCATGCAGAATGTACATTTCTTTAAATTTGCATACAATTTCTCTTTCCTAAGAACTTCAAGCACACATCTTAAATGCATTAAATGATCATTTAAACTTTGACTATACACTAAAATATCATCAAAATACACAACAACAAACTTTCAAAGAAAAGCACGCAAGACATGATTCATTAATCTCATGAAAGTACTAGGTGCATTGCTTAGTCCAAAAGGCATGACTAACCATTCATACAAACCATATTGAGTCTTAAAAGCTGTTTTCCATTCATCTCCTAATCCCATTCTTATTTGATGATAACCACTTTTAAGATCAATTTTTGAAAATATACATGCAGCATGCAATTCATCAAGCATATCATCAAGTCTAGGGATTGGATGTCTATACTTTACAGTGATTTTGTTGACAGCGCGACAATCCACAAACATTCGCATTGATCCATCCTTTTTGGGTACCAAAAGTACCGGTACAGCGCATGGACTCATGCTCTCTCTAACATGACCCTTTGCAAGTAATTCTCCCACCTGTTTTTGTAACTCTTTGGCCTCTTGAGGATTGGTTCTATATGCTGGCCGATTCAGAATTACAGCTCTAGGAACAAAATCAATTTGATGTTCTATTCCTCTGATAGGTGGTAGTCCGCTAGATACTTCATTGGGAAAGACATCTTCAAATTCCTGTAGGAAAGACATCTTCAAATTCCTGCAACAAAGTCAATGCAACACTAGGAATAGGAGGATCAAGGTCAGTTACATTAAGAAAAGCTCCCTTACATAGTAAGAGTAGCATCACATTATTTGAAGAATAGGCTTGCCTCACATCTTTTCCCCTAGCAACTAAACTTACTTTCTTCTCACAACTCTCATTTTTATTGTAGATTTTTTTCTTTTTCTCATTTTCTTTTTCTTTCTCTTTTTTTATTCTTTGTTTTTCCTCTTGCTCTTTTCTTTCTCTCACTCTCTTTTCAGATTCTTTTTGCATTTTCTCTTCCATTGTAGCTTGTATTCGTTTTTGGTCTTCAAAAGCCTCCATCGGTGTCAAAGGTGCAAGCATCAACTTTCGACCTTCAAAATCAAAAGAGTACCTATTTTTGAATCTATCATGTACAGCCCTTCTATCATATTGCCATGGCCTCCCAAGCAGAATATGACTAGCATGCATAGGAACAACATCACATAACACTCCATCCTTATACCTCCCAATGGAAAATGTTAGCAGCACTTGCTTAGTCACCCTAACTTCACCACAATCATTAAACCATTGCAACCTATATGGCTTATGATGTAAACCAGAATGGCAAGGATCCTTTGGTGCTACAACAAGGACCATTGACAAGGAATAAAGCAAGGAAGTATGGCGTCACTCTTGGATTGCATGTTTAAGACTTTGTTACAAGGGAGCTGACTGAATTAGCAATAAACAAGTGTAGTATGGAGCTGGAAGACCAACAAAGGCTGATTGTGATGCTGAATGTCTATATGGAAGATAAGGCTTTAAAAATGGGCTAGAGGAGCAAGAAAGGAGTAAGGAAGGCAGGCCATATGCAAGCACATGGGCCTTGGACGAAATTAGGTTTTTGGGACCACTTTTGTCACATGGGCAGCCTATTCTTTCATGCACATGTGCTGTGTTCACACCCATGCACATGGGATGTGGTTCCCTTCTTTCCTTAGTTGGTTAGGATGATATTTTCCTTATTTGACAAGGATTTTTGACTTTGTAATTTTCCTTTTTCCACTAGGGTTAGGATAGTTACGAATTTTAATTTGTTTTTCTATAAATAGGGCCTTATTTTCTTGTAAGAGGACCTTTTTGACAAATTATATTCAGATTGCTCTTTATGCAAATTTCGGCCATCTTTGAGAGAGTGAGAGATTTTGCTTCTTTCATTGATTGCATCACGAATCAGACTAACTTATCAATTTTGATTGTGGCGTTCTTCTGATCCGTCCTTCCAAATCCTTCCGTCATTAGTGTTCTTGCTTCGCTAAGCATTGGGTGCTATAGAGGGTGGTTTATCCTTGTTCTTGGGTTCCTATATCGAAGCGTGCGTTGGGTTTTGAGGCCTTCATTGCCATAGAGTTCCGCGTCATTTGGTATCAGAGCCAATTACAGGTAAATCTTTATCTATCTGTCTTTCTAGGGCTTGTTTTTATTTCCGTTAGAGTCTTCATTTGTTCAATTCGTTTTTTAGGGTTCTTTTATTTTATTTGAAATTTCTTCTTTCCCCATACCCCAATTCGTTTGTGTCCACTTTTCATCATAGTCCAAATCGTTTTCACCTACTTCACCATAGTCAATTCGTTTTCAATTTTTAAAGTATACGGATCTTTCCGTTTGAGCTTGCAATAATTCATTTGTTGTTTAAGCTTCTATTTATTGATATTCGTTTAGTATTTTGGGGGGGGGGGGGTGATCTAGAGATAGTGATCTATCCCTAAGAAAAAAAAAGAGTACAAAAGTGCTCCAACAAAAATTTTTCTGTTTCTTAGTAATTAAAGGTTCCGTGGTTGGTTTGAAGTGGGTTAGAAGCAATCAAAATTTTTAGACCACAAAATTTCTATTTTTTTTTGGGCTGTTTTGTTCGAATTGTGGGGGCTGCCATTGCAAAGGGGAATTCGAAATTCTCTTTAGTTTAGGAAGACTTGACACTAGCTTTCTTGGGTAGAATCAATAGGTCCATAAATCAGCTTGCTAAAGGTGGGTTGGTTTTGATACATCTTGGCCAGAATTGTCATATTTTTACTTACCTCTTTGTTTCTAATTCTTGATTGAGCTACCATTTTTTTTGGATTCCATTACGTTGCTGGAGTGTTATTTGCTTGTTCCAACGCTCTGGTTTATGATAATCGTGTGACACAAATTTTCTTGTGTTGCCTCCAAATCGTCGAGTTTCTTTTCTAGGTGTCTAGGAATTAGGTTTCTAGCTTCCTTGAACGTGCTTGGCAGATTGATTTGTGAGCCTCGATTCTGAAGTGCAATCGAAGAATCAGCAAAGGTGAGGTAAGAGTGAAACACTTTGAGTGAATTTTGTTTATTACTAATCTTTTCTTTGTGAGTTTGTGTTTGTGATCATGAGTAGTGGGAGAAACCAGAACGTGCAAGGTGGGGAGGAAAATGTCCAAGAAGGTTCTAGCAATTTTGAGACATGCAGCAAAGTAATGAGAGGATGAATGAGATGGCAAGAATGATGGCTACTCTACAAGAGAGCATGAATCTAATGATGAGAGAAAGAGCGCAGCAACCAGCAGCTCAAGTGAGGTTACCACAAAGGGTTCTACTAAGAATCGGTGAAGGAGATCGTAGAGCACCTAGAGGTAATGAAGAGGTTGGTGAAAATAACCCAGCAAATGACAATGACCTTACTTCCATAAAGATGAAGGTACCTTCCTTTGAAGGGAGAAACAATGCTGAAGAGTACATTGAATGGGAGAGAAAGATGGAGCAGATTTTTGAATGCCATAATTATTCAGAAGAGAAGAAGTCCCACATTGCAGCCGTGGAATTTAAGGGATATGCTACATTCTGGTGGGATCAACTCAAATCTAATAAAAGAGGAAAGGGATTGAGACCCGTACCTGATTGGGAGACTTTGAAAGACTTAATGAGAACAAGGTTTGTCCCTTCTCATTACTATAGGGATTTGTATAATAGGTTGGCAAGGCTGATCCAAGGTGGTAAGAGTGTTGAAGAATACCACAAGGAGATGGAGATGATCATGGCAAGAGCTGATATTGAAGAGGATGAGCAGAGGTTGATGTCTAGATTCCTTGGGGGTCTAAATTCAAACATAGCAAGTGAGCTAGAAATGTATGATTACAATTCCATGGGAGAGTTGGTTGAAAAGGCCATGAAGATAGAAAGGAGACTAAAGAGCAAGAATTACACCAAGTCTGGTTCTAGCAAATTTCAGAATATGGGTGGAAGTAGTTCGACCTACAGAGGACCTCAAAACACTAGTAGCAATTCATCCTCAAGAAGTGGAGATTTCAAGAATTCCTTCCAAAGGAACAATCCTCCACCTACAAGTGGAAAAGGGACGAATGGTGGTCCAAATAGGCAGCAATCAGGTACTTCTAATACTACTCCTAGTAGAGATATTAAATGTTTCAAATGTTTAGGGAATGGGCATATTGCTTCTGAATGTCCAAATAGGAGAGTTATGATTGTTACTGATGATGGGGGTATAATTTCTGATTCTGATCATAGTGATGTTGATAATGATGTGAATGACATGTATGATGATGATGATGAGTGTAGTGAGCAAGTTGAAAATGTGTTGATGGCTGAACATGGTGAAATGTTAGTTGCTAGGCGTGCTTTGAATATGCAGGTGAAGGAAGAGGGCCTTGAGCAACGAGATAACATATTTTATTCTAGATGTTTAGTTGATGGTAAGGTTTGTATGCTTATCATTGACAGCGGTAGTTGTACTAATGACACAAGTGAGACCATGGTGGAGAAGCTGAAATTGACTTGTTTAAAACATCCCAATCCATATAGACTACAATGGTTTAATGATAGTGGAGAGGTGAAGGTTACTAAACAAGTGAGAATACCATTCTCTATAGGCTGGTATAAAGATGAAGTGTTGTGTGATGTAGTTCCTATGCAAGCAGGCCATATGTTATTGGGAAGACCTTGGCAATTTGATAGGAAAACACAGCATGATGGGCATTCAAATAGGTACACGTTTACTATGAGGGAAAGCTAGTTACTCTTGTTCCATTATCACCCTTGGAGGTTTATGAAGATCATCGAAAGATGCTTGAGAAAGCAAAGCAAGATTCGGCCAAAGTAGTGGTTGGGGCTGTTTCTTCCAAAAACAAGGGGAGTGTGAGAGAACATGATAAGGTGAGTGAAAGTGAGAAGAAAATGGGAAAAGAGGCCAGAAAAGAAACTAATCAAATTAATGGCCCATTGGTGAGAGAAAACAAGAAAGAAGGGAAGGCAAAACAAAATTTTTATGCAAGAGCGAGAGAATTAAATGTTGGGCAGCCTGTGTTACTCATTAGATACAAGGAAACTTTGTTTGCTAACATTGATGTTTCACTTGAACATTTGCCTTCTAGCTTTGTATCTTTATTGCAGGATTTCCAAGATGTGTTTCCGGAGGAGTTGCCTAGTGGTTTGCCACCATTAAGATGGATCGAACATTAAATTGACTTAATACCTGGTTCTACCATTCCAAATAAACCAGCATATCAAAGTAATTCGATGGAGACCAAGGAGATGCAGAGACAAGTGGAAGAGTTGTTGGAGAAAGGGTTGATTCGAGAGAGTTTAAGTCTGTGTGTCGTTCTTGTTTTGTTGGTTCCAAAGAAAGATGGCACATGGAGAATGTGTGTTGATTGTAGGGCTATAAATAAGATCACCGTGAAGTATCGACATCCTATACCGCGTCTTGATGACATGTTGGACGAATTACATGGTGCAAGGCATTTTACTAAAATTGATCTTATGAGTGGATATCATCAAATTCGTATGAAACCTGGGGATGAATGGAAAATAGCTTTTAAAACAAAATATGGGTTGTATGAGTGGTTGGTAATGCCTTTTGGGTTGTCTAATGCACCTAGTACTTTTATGAGGTTGATGAACCATGTTTTGAGGGCTTATTTGGGCAGATTTGTAGTTGTTTATTTTGATGATATTTTGATCTATAGTAAGACTGAGGAAGAGCATATAGAACATGTTAGGTTGGTTTTAGAAGCTTTGATAAAAGAGAACTTATATGCAAAGCTTAAGAAGTGCACATTTTGCATGGATAAGCTTGTTTTTCTTGGTTTTGTTGTTAGTGCGCAGGGATTGGAAGTTGATGAAGAGAAAGTGAAAGCTATAAGGGAATGGCCTGTTCCTAAGAGTGTGACGGAAGTGAGGAGCTTCCATGGGCTGGCGAGTTTTTATAGGAGATTCGTGAAGGATTTTTCTACCATCGCCGCACCACTCACAAGTATTGTCAAGAAGGAAGTTGGATTTCAATGGGGTGAACAACAACAACGATCATTTGAAAGTTTAAAAGAAAAACTCACTACTACGCCTGTTTTAGCTTTACCTAACTTTGATTCTATTTTTGAGATTGAATGTGATGCTTCAAGTATAGGTATTGGGGCTGTTTTGATGCAAGAAAAGAAGCCAATAGAATATTTTAGTGAGAAGCTCAATGGTGCTGACGCGGACCCTTAGCAACGATGGCAGCAAACCCAACGTATAACAATGGTAGAGAACTCCTTGAAACTTGATAATCACCTCCTAAGGAACCCAACACCTATAAAGAGACACGAACTCACTATGATTGAAGGATTTAGTTGGTAAGAAGAAGGAAAATGCCACAACTCTTGTTGATAAGTAAACCTAATTCTTGATGCAAAGAAAGAATTAAAGAATCCACTCTAATCTCTCTCACACGAAAATTCACAAGAAGAACTTGTAGAAGAATTCGAAAATTTTTTATTAAATGTTGTATGTCAAATTCGGCCTAATAGTGCCCTTAAATAAGGGTTACAAAATTCCTAAATGCATATGGAAAATTAAGACTAAAACATTCCTAATTGAATAAGGAAAACATTCCTAATTGCATAAGGAAAAACATTCCTAATTGCATAAGAAAAAACATAAAGTAATCCTAATCCACTAAGGAAAATATAAAGTATGGAAACAAAATCCTAATCCACTAAAGAAAATATAAAGTATGGAAACAAAATCCTATTTTTAAGCCTTTCATAATGATATAAAACGTGGCCCATTAAACAAAATTAATAATCTTTAAGCAGTGGGTCCATCTAGCTATTCTCACAGGGCTTCATAAATCTCACAGGTACGCTGTGAAACTGGCTGCACTCCAAGCTTTTCTTTCAATCACTTCCATCATCTTACTAAGGCCTTAAATTACTTCCCAAGGCTTTATATGAATTCCCATGGACCTTTCTTGCACGTTGGACCTCTTTAGCTAGCCTTTAGCTTCCATATTCACACTAAGCATCATAATCAGCTTTGGTGTGCCTTCTTCAAGCTCTATCTCCATCTTCTTGAATGATAATTCTTGAAGCTCTTTGGAAATCTCTTCTTGAATATGCAAAGCCATACTAGCTTGATATCTCTTTGCCTTGCTCCTAGTGATTGGTCCACTTGCTAGCTTCAAGGGATCCTTTCTTGCATCATTCTCCCCCTCTTCAAAAAGATTTGTCCTCAAATCTGCATCATCAAAAGGAGAAAGATCACTTACATTGAAAGTAGCACTAATATTATACGTACCTGGTAAGTCGATCTTGTAGGCATTGTCATTAATCTTCTCCAGCACTTGGAATGGGCCATCTCCTCTAGCTTGCAACTTGTTCTTCCTTTGGTTAGGAAACCTCTCTTTTCGAAAATGCACCCAAACCCAATCTCCTACTTGAAACTTCATCTCACGTCTCCCTCTATTTGCAGAATCAGCATATCTCTTGTTCCTTTTCTCAATATTCGCCCTTGCTTTCTCATGCATCTCTTTTGTCTCCATAGGATTGCTCCTATATACTGGCCAGTTTGGAATTGTAGAATCGGGTATGAAGTCAATTTGATGTTCAATCCCTCTTAATGGCGGCAAACCACTAGGAAGGTCTTCAGGAAACACATCCTCAAAATCCTGCAACAAAGACACAAAACTAGAAGGTAAAGAATCAAGAGATTCTTCACTGTCAGCAAGTAACAATTCTTTATACCTAATAATGAGTACAGGCTGCCCTACATCTATCTCTCTTGCTCTTGCATAAAAAGTATATTTTGCTTTTTCTCCTTGCTTATTTTCTCTCACCAATGGGCCATTTATTTGTTTGCTTACTTTCTTTTGACTCTCGGCCTCTTTTCCCTTTCTGCACTCACTCACTTTATTATTTTCTCTCTCCCTACCCTTAGAATTACCCTTGGGTGTTGAAGAAACATCATTGGCCGAATTTGAACCCCCTTGGTTCATGTTGGCCGAAACTTCTTTCTCCCTCTCTAGCATCCTCTTCTGATCTTCATACACCTCTTGAGGTGATAATGGTGCTAGAACAACCTTCTTTCCCTCATAAGTAAAGGTATACTTATTAGAAAAGCCATCATGTTGTGCCCTTCTATCATGCTGCCATGGTCTTCCTAATAGCAAATGTCCAGCTTGCATCGGCACTACATCACACAAAACCTCATCTTTATACCACCCAATGGAGAATGGTACTTTGACTTGCTTCAACACTTTTACTTTCCCAGCGTCATTGAACCATTGCAACTTGTAAGGATTGGGATGTTTAAAACAAGTTAACCCCAATTTATCCACCATTGTAGTACTAGCAGCATTGGTACAACTTCCACCATCAATGATAAGTGTACAAACCTTACCATTCACCAAACACCTAGAGTGGAAAAGATTCTCCCTTTGATCCAAGCCTTCTTCCTTGACTTGAATATTCAAGGCTCTTCTAGTAATAAGCATCTCTCCATGTTCAACATTCAAGACTTGATTCTCCCAAGCCTCTTCATCATATTTTGCCCTATCACCACATTCGGTCTCCTCTTCTTCTTCATGTTCAGATTCTGATTCAATTTCCCCTTCATGGGTTGCAATCATCACCCTCTTATTCGGACATTGAGAAGCAATGTGTCCACTTCCCAAACACTTGTAGCATTTAATTTCCCTACTTGGAGTAGGTCTAGAAGGTGTTTCCTTGGCTGTTTTTGCATTCCCATCATTCAGCTTCTTGAAATTAGGATTGTAGGAAGAATTCTTTTGGAAAGAACCCTTGTAATCCCTTTGTAGGAACCTCCACTCGAACTTGAACCCTTGAAGTTTGAAAATTTTCCACTAGCTTTAGAGTAGCCAGTTTTTGAAATAGCTTTATTCTTCAATCTTCTCTCTATCTTCATGGCCTTTTGAACTAACTCTTCCATTGTGTTGAATTCATACATCTCCAATTCATTGGCTATGTTCAAATTTAATCCCCCAAGAAATCGTGACATCTTCTTGTCTTCATCTTCATCAATATTTGCCCTAGCCATGATCATCTCCATCTCTTTGTGGTACTCTTCCACACTTCTTCCACCTTGAACTAATCTTGCTAATCGATTGTACAAATCCCGAATGTAGTGAGATGGTACAAATTGGCTCCTCATTAGTTCTTTCAAGGTTGACCATTCAAGAATAGGCCTCATACCTTTCCCTCTTCTATTAGCTTTCAATTGATCCCACCAAAAGGTAGCATACCCTTTGAACTCTACGGCTGCCAAAACTAATTTCTTCTCTTCGGTGTAGTTATGGCATTCAAAAATCTGCTCAACTTTCCTCTCCCATTCTATGAACTCTTCTGCATTGTTCTTCCCTTCAAAGGAAGGAATCTTCATCTTGATGGAAGTAAGGTCACCATCAGTGGTAGGTTGATTTTCACCTTCATCTTCATCTTCTACCCTTTCGATTGCTTCTAGGGCTTCAAGATTTCCTTGCCCTTCTCTCCTAAGCACTCTTCTAGCTCGCATTATGGGATTTGGATGTGCAGCTGGCTGCCCTTGTTACATTTGTTGTGCTTGCCATGCTGCATTCTCTTGCAATCTAGTATCCATCATCTCCATTCGACCAAGCATTGCTGCCAAAGTCTCATTAAGCCTAGCCAAGCTTTCGGCCATAGCTCCTTCTTTGCTAGTCTCTTCTCCTTTTCCAGCCATGTTAACAAACAAACAAACTCAAAGAAACAAGATTAGTAATAATCGAAATTCACTCAAGTGTTTAGAATTACCTCACTTTTCTCGTCTTCCTTGATTGCACTTCAAAACCAAGCTCACCAACCAACAATTGTCAAGTCGTTCAAGAAACTAGAACCTAAATCCTAGAACTAGATAGAAAACATGACAAGTATCCGGAGGCAATGCAAGGTAATTTGCACTACATGATATAAAACCAAGTATCGATACAAGCAAATGATACTTAGCAATGTAATGGAATTAAAAGCTAGATAAAGAAATCAGAAACAATGAAGACAATAAACAAGACAAATTTGGATATAATGAATAAAAAACAACCCACACTTGGCAAGCTGCTTTATGGACCTAATCAATTCTACCCAAAACGCTAGCTTCTAGACTCTAATTCCCACCTATAACACTCAAATAACATGAATATTAAGGTCTGATTTTCGAATTTCAAAAGCCCCTCAAAAGGTGAAATTTTCCGCCCAAAAAATTTTATTACTTCTCACCCACCTATATCTGATCCTTAGCATCCAAATAGCAAGAATATCAAACAATTTTTGTTGAGGTGATTTTGTACTCTTTTTTTTTGCTTCCTCTCACTATCCCCTTGATTCGGGACTTAATTTACTCCCAAAAGCTTTTCAAAATCTAGACTTAATTCGCAACCCCAAATTCACTCAAAATCAAATCGAAATCAAATTTGAACAAAAACTCTGGCTTTTGCTTTCTTTCAAGAACCCTAATCTTGGTTTCGAATCCAATTCAGATGCAAGGCTTAGGTTTCGAAATTCAATCAGACTCCTTTTCCTAGGTTTTGAATTACTCTTTGAACAATCTTTAGACTTTTTGAATTTTGATATATGACTCTTTTTCAAAAATTAAAGACTAGACTCTCTAAGAACCCTAAATCGCAGAAATTTAAAAGACCTAAATTATCAAACCCAAGAAAGACAAAGTAGATAAAAATCACCTTGTTGCAAGGCTCTAATACCAAATGACGCTGACCCTTAGTAACGATGGCAGCAAACCCAACGTATAACAATGGTAGAGAACTCCTTGAAACTTGATAATCACCTCCTAAGGAACCCAACGCCTATAAAGAGACG
The DNA here is from genome assembly GCA_947685225.1 of Garcia nutans. Classification (NCBI taxonomy): domain Eukaryota; kingdom Viridiplantae; phylum Streptophyta; class Magnoliopsida; order Malpighiales; family Euphorbiaceae; genus Garcia; species Garcia nutans. Next base: position 12,463,475 of record CANTUV010000002.1, on the reverse strand, counting down.
CGAACTCACTATGATTGAAGGATTTAGTTGGTAAGAAGAAGGAAAACGCCACAACTCTTGTTGATAAGTAAACCTAATTCTTGATGCAAAGAAAGAATTAAAGAATCCAATCTAATCTCTCTCACACGAAAATTCACAAGAAGAACTTGTAGAAGAATTCGAAATTTTTTTATTAAATGTTGTCTGTCAAATTCGGCCTAATAGTGCCCTTAAATAAGGGTTACAAAATTCCTAAATGCATATGGAAAATTAAGACTAAAACATTCCTAATTGAATAAGCAAAACATTCCTAATTGCATAAGGAAAAACATTCCTAATTCCATAAGGAAAAACATAAAGTAATCCTAATCTACTAAGGAAAATATAAAGTATGGAAACAAAATCCTAATCCACTAAGGAAAATATAAAGTATGGAAACAAAATCCTATTTTTAAGCCTTTCATAATGATATAAAACGTGGCCCATTAAACAGAATTAATAATCTTTAAGCAGTGGGTCCATCCAGCTATTCTCACAGGGCTTCATAAATCTCACAGGTACGCTGTGAAACTGGTTGCACTCCAAGCTTTTCTTCCAATCACTTCCATCATCTTACTAAGGCCTTAAATTACTTCCCAAGGCTTTATATGAATCCCCATGGACCTTTCTTGCACGTTAGACCTCTTTAGCTAGCTTTTAGCTTCCATATTCACACTAAGCATCATAATCAGCTTTGGTGTGCCTTCTTCAAGCTCTATCTCCATCTTCTTGAATGATAATTCTTGAAGTTCTTTGGAAATCTCTTCTTGAATATGCAAAGCCATACTAGCTTGATATCTCTTTGCCTTGCTCCTAGTGATTGGTCCACTTGCTATCTTCAAGGGATCCTTTCTTGCATCAGGTGCGCAACTGAATTATTCTACCTATGACAAGGAGTCGCATGCTTCGGTAAGGGCATTGAATGTGTGGGAGCATTATTTGCTGCCAAAGGAGTTCATTATTCACACTGACCATGAATCCCTCAAGCATTTGAAGGGCCAAGGTAAGTTGAACAAAAGACATGGTAAGTGGATTGAACAAATTAAGAAATTTCCTTATGTCATTAAGTATAAGCGAGGTAAAGATAATGTTGTTGCTGATGCGTTGTCTAGGAGATATACATTGTTGTCTGTTTTGAGTTCTAAATTGCTTGGTTTTGAGTATATTAAGGACTTATGATGCGGAACCCATGGATCAAATATTACATCTAGAACCCCACATACACATCTAGCATAGAATCTTAGAACTCAAAAACAAATCCTCCCTACCAAACCCACAACTAACCTGTAATTGAGAACTTGGGTGATTGGGATGAAGAAATGAATTGATTAAAACGCCACAAGTGAGACTTGATAAGTTAGAACCAGTCAACCCTATTAAGTTCTTTTTCCCATCCTTATATAGTTGGAAAAGAAGAACTAATGGCTTAAAGTCTAGGTTTACATGTATCTAGTCACAATAGCATTAATTGTTCATCCACCTCAATAATATACTCTAAATTACTGTCCATAATTATGACAACATTGATGGGCAGATTCCACATGCATTTTGGTGTTGGTTCACATGTGTCTAGTCACACTAGCACTAAACCATGTCAATATTATATTCCAAATTCGTGCTAATGCCCATCACCATACTTATGGGCAGATTCTTCATGCTTGTTGGTGATTTTTCTGACTTCCTCTTCATGATCCATCATATTCACTACAAGTTGGTCTCCCTCTTCATTAATCCACCTTTGAATGAAGTGCTAGAACACATGCTGGAGTTTCTTTGATTGTGATCTTGTGATTGGTCCACTTGGCATAATGATATCATCAACATATTTCCTATAAGGAAAACTATTAACTAATATTACAATAAAAACCTAATAAGCAAAATATGGAGGGGACCACTTAAAAGACTCAAAAAACACGCCCCAAACATGTGTTAAGCATGCCAAAGTCGTTCTTGCTGAAACTGGTATAGGGGGTTGTGAAACAGTAGATTTCACAGGGGGTTGTGGGACTTTCTGGACAAGCAGCACATTTCACAGGGTGGTTGTGGTATTGGCTGGACAATTCGCACATTTCAGCACCATGTGTACAATCCAACACCATGACTAGCTTGGGTTGGTCTTCTAGTTCCTTCTCGCACTTGTCCCATGCTAATTCAGTCACCTCTCTTGTAATAAAGTATTGAATATGCATTCCAAGAGTGATGCCATATTTCTTTGCTTTATTCCTCGTCAATGGCCCTTGTTGTAGCACCAATGGATCCTTGCTATGCTGGTTCACATCAACTTATATATTGGTGATATTGATTTTGGCAATGTTTATGTCGCATGTGAACAAGGAACTTTTAATTCATTTTTTAGGCAGGATGGTTATTTGTTTAAGGGAAGTAAACTATGTGTGCCTAGATGTTCCATGCGTAATTTGCTTGTTTTGGAATCTCATTGTGGTGGTTTGATGGGGCATTTTGGTGTGTCTAAGACTTATGATATTCTGTTTGAGCATTTTTATTGGCCGTCTATGCATAAAGATGTTGGGAGATTATGTTCTGCTTGTATTGCATGTAGACAGGCGAAATCTAAGTCTATGCCTCATGGTCTTTATATGCCATTACCTGTACCTAGTTCACCTTGGGTTGATATTAGTATGGATTTTGTGCTTGGTTTGCCTAGGACTAGGAAAGGTAGAGATAGCATTTTGTGGTTGTTGATAGGTTTACTAAGATGACACATTTTATTCCATGTCACAAAGCTGATGATGCAAAAGTTGTGGCTGATTTGTTCTTTAGAGATGTTGTTCGTTTACATGGGGTGCCTAGGACAATTGTTTCTGATAGAGATACTAAGTTTTTGTCCCATTTTTGGCTTGTTTTATGGAGTAGATTAGGAACTAAGCTTTTGTTTTCTACTACTTGTCATCCACAAACAGATGGGCAAACTGAAGTAGTGAATCGTACACTTGGTACGTTGTTGAGAGCTTTAGTGGGGAAGAACTTGGTCACTTGGGAAGATTGTTTACCTTTCATTGAATTTCTTATAATCGTTCAATTCATTCTTCTACAGGTTATTCGCCATTTGAGATTGTTTATGGTTTTAATCCATTAACTGTACTTGATCTTGTTCCTTTGCCTTTACATGAGCTTGCTAGTTTAGATGGTGAGAAGAAGGCTGATTTGGTAAAGTCTTTGCATGAAAAGGTTCGAGCAAATATAGAGAAAAAGAACAAGTCATATGCTGATAGGGCAAATAAGGGACGAAAGAAAATGGCATTTGCTCCTGGAAATTGGGTTTGGGTACACTTCCGAAAGGAGAGGTTTCCAAATCAAAGGAAAAGTAAGCTTGATGCACGTGGTGATGGTCCATTCCAAGTATTGGAGAAAATCAATGACAATGCATACAAGATAGACTTGCCTGGTGAGTATGGTGTTAGTGCTACTTTTAATGTGACTGATTTATCTCCTTATGATGATGCAGATTTGAGGACAAATCTTTTTAAAGAAGGGGAGAATGATGTAAACCAGCATGGCAAGGATCCTTTGGTGCTACAACAAGGACCATTGACAAGGAATAAAGCAAGGAAGTATGGCGTCACTCTTGGATTGCATGTTCAAGACTTTGTTACAAGGGAGGTGACTGAATTAGCAATAAACAAGTGCAGTATGAAGCTGGAAGACCAACAAAGGCTGATTGTGATGCTGAATGTCTATATGGAAGATAAGGCTTTAAAAATGGGCTAGAGGAGAAAGAAAGGAGTAAGGAAGGCAGGCCACATGCAAGCACATGGGCCTTGGACGAAATTAGGTTTTTAGGACCACTTTTGTCACATGGGCAGCCTATTCTTTCATGCACATGGGCTGTGTTCACACCCATACACATGGGATGTGGTTCCCTTCTTTCCTTAGTTGGTTAGGATGATATTTTTCTTATTTGACAAGGATTTTTGACTTTGTAATTTTCCTTTTTCCACTAGGGTTAGGATAGTTACGAATTTTAATTTGTTTTTCTATAAATAGGGCCTTATTTTCTTGTAAGAGGACCTTTTTGACAAATTATATTCAGATTGCTCTTTATGCAAATTTTGGCCATCTTTGAGAGAGTGAGAGATTTTGGTTCTTTCATTGATTGCATCACGAATCAGACTAACTTATCAATTTCGATTGTGGCGTTCTTCTGATCCGTCCTTCCAAATCCTTCCGTCATTAGTGTTCTTGCTTCGCTAAGCATTGGGTGCTATAGAGGGTGGTTTATCCTTGTTCTTGGGTTCCTATATCGAAGCGTGCATTGGGGTTTAAGGCCTTCATTGCCATAGGGTTCCGTGTCAGCTTAGGATGTTTTGTAGTAGGGAAATCAAGTTTTTCCAATAGTAGAGTACTAGCCACATTCACACAACTTCCACTGTCTATTATCATGCTACAAACTCTATCTTTATCTAGACACCTAGTATGAAAGATATTTTCTCTTTGTAGCTCATCACCATCATCTGCCTTTACTTGGGTATTTAAAGCACGCATAACAACTAGAGCGTTGCCATGTACAGCATGCTCTACATCACTATCATCACCCATAGGTTGAATGTCATCACTTGAATCATTATTAACAGCCTCATCATCTTCAGATTCTATCTCTCCACTTGGCCTCATCACCATTGCCCTTTTATTTGGACATTGTGCAGCATAATGTACCTTGCCTAAGCATCTAAAACATTGGATGTCTCTAGTTTTTCCGCTGGAGTTCATTGGTGCCTTACCCTTATCAATCACAATGGGTTTTTCTCCAGCCTTGTTTCCCTCTTTCTTCTCCTTTGAAACAAATTTACTCTCACTAGATTCCCCTTTCTTCCAATTTGGCTTCCATGGAACATTGTTGGTAGAATTCATTCCCATACCCGATCTAGTTGTTTTCTTCTTCTTGAGTTGTTTTTCTACCTTGATTGCCATATTTAACATATCATCAAGCTCCACATAATGATGTAGCTCCACTATGTCGGCAATTTCACCTTTCAGCCCATGTAGGAACCGTGCCATAGTTGCTTCCCTTTCTTCTTCTATATTAGCTCGTATCATAGCCATTTCCATTTCTTGAAAATATTCTTCCACACTTTTATTGCCCTGCACCAGCCCTTGTAATCTTTGATGCAACTCTCTATAGTAGTGTTGTGGAACAAATCGATCTCTCATGACCTATTTTAACTCATCCCAAGTCTGCACTCCTCTCATGCCATTTCTTCTTCGTTTAGTGAGTAATTGATCCCACCAAACTAATGCATAATCAGTAAACTCTACCACAACAAGTGTCACCTTCTTTTGCTCACTATAGTTGTGGCAATCAAAGATGAGTTTGGTCTTTCTCTCCCATTCCAAATATGCATCTGGATTTGTTTTGCCTTGGAATGATGGAATTTTCATTTTAATTCCATTAACGTTGCTGTCTACTCTCCCTCTCCCTCTTGCATTTTCCATAGTTTCTTTCCTAATATTTCTGCCACCACCTCTACCACCCATATTACCTCTCATATATCTTGGTCTAATAACATCATCAAGTGCAACAGATTGCTGCCCATCATCATCATCAAGATTATCTTCATCTACATCCTCCAAGTCATTGAAAACTAGCAAATCATTTAATCCAGCGCGCCTACCTCTATTCTGCCCCCTATTTGTGTTTTGCTCCCTATGAAAATTATCTCGTTCATCCCTTCATAAATTCCTTTGATTTGTAGAGCTTGCTTGCTACAATTCTTTAATTTGCTTTGAGTGTTTTTCCATCTATTCTCTAATATCAACAAACAACACATTCATCCTTTGAAATTGAGATTGCAATGCCTTAAGAACATAAGAAGCTTCTAGCTCCTCTTGGGGCTGGTTGCTCTCTCATCACTATCTCATTTTGTTGACAGACTGATTGCTGCAAAACAAATGTTAGAAATATTCTCTCACACACTCCCTCATGTGTTTCACTCTAATTTGGTAACACTCAATCTGTGTTTCACTCAAACTTTGGCTTTTACCCTCTAACAATCTCACCACTCTATGCCTTTTTTCACTCACTTCAGCCCCTTCCAAGTTCTAGCAAGAACTTAATATTTCCTCAACTAAATAACTAAACTGCAAGGTTTAAAACACATTTAAGAATGGAACAAGAGTAAAATAAGCTGGAAAAAAAAAAGAATATCTGATATTTGAAACCTAAGGACGAAAGACACTGAAATTTTAGGGGAAGAATTTGACAAAACTGGATTTAGGACAATATATTGAGACAAAATGGAAGAAGAATTTTTAGGTCTCTTATGAAATGTTTATGTTCTGGACCCAAAAATGGCTAACTAGCGGTAATATATGGACAACCAAGCAAACGAATGAATTTTGACATGAAATTTAATATGTAGGCTTAGCTGAATATCTAAAACATGCCTGTAAAATTTGAAAGGATTTGGACATGTTTACATACACGTTCACTTTTGGACACAAAACTAGCTAAATTGGCTGCAATATATGGATAACTAGGCAAATGGAGGAATTTTGACTTAAAATTTGATTTCCAAGCTAAGTTTAGCATATGAAATAAGCATATAAAATTTTAGAAGATTTGGTTATGTGCAAACCCAACTTCAGTTTCTAACCCACTAGCAAATTTGAGAGATTAGTTGCTGTTTTCTCTTCTTTTTTTTTTCTTTTCTTTTCTGTTCTTTCTTTCTTTCTTTTTTTTTTAAATTAATCCAGCAACAACATTAAGGAAGAAGGACTCAAAGAAACAAAAAAGCATACAGCTTGTAGAAATTAAACTAATGGCAGAAAATAACTCAAAGGAAGACAATATTTTTTTTGACATAAACAAGAAGGAATGATGCTAAAAACCTGATTTGGAGAGCCTAAGCTCTGATACCAAATGATGTGAGCCTGCCTTGCTGGGATTTAATTCCTAAGGAAGCTCAAGCTACGGATCGTCTCCAAAACATAAGAACACCAACCAGCACCTTCAATCCAACACCAACTTGTGATGTAAAACTGAAGCTATATGGCTGGAAACCAAAGATTCAAGACCCAACCCCAACTTGTGAAGGAAAAACCTTGAATATAAGTTAAGACCTAGCAAACTTGGTTATTTTTGCAAGGAATTCGTGCAAGTTCTAACCAGAACTCAAAAGAAGGCTAAAAACCTCTCAAAGCTCTCAAAAATGGAGAGAAAACTCAGAATATTCATTAAGTTCAAAGTCTACCATTACATATGTTTTTAAAGACTTAAAGAAAGCATAAAACAAGTGAAATGATGAAAAAATACAAATATAATGATGTGGTTACATAAAACAAATTGGGCAGCCATATAGCTTGTCTCCCACTAGCTTTTAAAAGGCATGGGCAGCCATATAGCTTGTCTCCCACTAGCTTTTTAAAGGCATCTTTGACTCCCAATGTGAGTTTCAGCCACTCTTAATATATGGGCATCCAATGGTACGTGAATGGTATATATTTAGCTCCCAAAGGTATAATGATGGAAGCCAATATGTATTTTAACTCCTTTGGGTCAATTGGCCTCTTGGGTAGATTGCAATTTGGACACGTACAACCAAATAGCTTCTTTGCCCTTATTTTCTTCAAGTCTTAACATTCCAATTGTATTGAGAACATATAGATGTTTGGAAACTAATCCTTGAAGTTTTCTTGCCATTGATCGAGTAACAGGTCCTTGGTGTTGTATGCTAGCAATCAGATCCTCATCAGGTTGTCTTCGTTGAGTTGGTTCTTCATGCAAATGCTTGAGAACATTGCCATGCCTTTCGAGGCGATCATTGATTTCTCCCATCATGTTAAACATTCTCTGAAACTGTTGTTGCATAGCTTGTATTATTAGATCATTTTAGAAAGAACTCCCTTCTTTTTCTTTGTTAAACATCTTTAAGACCTGTAAAATAAGGAAGAATAAAAAAAATAACCTCACCAGCACTCCCTCACATGTTTAACTCAATGAATTGATTTACAACACTCTTGTTTCACACAATTATTTGGCTTTTCTTGATGCTTATCTCACCACTCATGCCTTTTTACCTCTCATGTTTTGTTCTTTGGGTTCTTCGATAAACTAAGGTCCTCAAACCAAACAATTCAAATTATGGCTGATTCAATAGAGTGAAATTCGGCAAGTTTAAAGAGCAAATAAAGGTAGGCTAAAAAATATTAATAGTGGTTTATACAAGGACACAAGCAAAATATATAATTCCAATATCAATAGATGAATATTCTGTTTTCTTTTACTTTTTTTTTGCTTTTCTTTTACTTTTTTTTTTTGTATAAGGAGTAGGAACAACAATTTTTCTCTAGGAACACAGAATTAGAATGAAGAAAGAATTTTTTTTATTCCATGGTGATATAAAGAGAAGAATAAAAATAGAATATTAAAAATGAAACAATCTGCAATTTAAAAGGGATATGTAAACCTCAAACTTGATACCTTCTCTAATACCAAAATGATGAAAATAATCAATTTAGCAGCCATACACCCCAATAGTTAAAGAACTATGATATATATGGAATGCAAATTAACACCCTCCAATAGTTGAATCAAAATCTGGATCGTTCAAGAATGAAGTAGGATTAACTATTCTAATCAATTTTATCAATGGAATTATGATTAAGTAATTAGAATAGCACTTTGATTTCCTCAAAACGCCATAAACAAAGAAGGTTTGATAAGTTAAGCATGAAAACAAAGATTCTGGAATTTGAATGTCACAAACTGAATAGCTTGATAAGTTCCAAAGTTCATGCAAGAACTTAAGACAAAACACTTACAAGTGCTCAAAATATCTTTTATATCTTTTAATAATTGTCCCATTACAAAGGAAATCAGCCTTGTTTATATAGAAGAAGGCCATATACAAAGAGTGCATCAGAATTAAGTTCATTTGTAACTCCCATATTAATTGACAGCCCCATTACACCTAATAATTAGCTCCATTACTTTGCCAACTCAATGTGAATGTTGGACCATTATTTTCTTGGATTTTGTAACTCTTTTTCTTCATATTTCAGCCTTTGTAACTCATACTTAATAAGAATAAATCCTAATAAAAGTCAAAATGCAGAATTAAAACACAAAGTCTTAAACAACCAATTAATTTGTCTTAGGCCATTGGTCTTTTAGACTTCAAGACCATGGCCAAATGACCTTTTATTATTAAAAATGGACCTAAATCTTTACTCTCATAAGCCTGGATTAGCCTTCAAGATTAGGTCTTGCTTGAATTATGTTGACCAACTTAAGCTCTTCTTGCATCCATGGATCATCCTTAAACAAATCTCGAGCAACTTGTTTTCTCCAAATCTGATCCATGAAGGAAATTAAAGCCTCTTTCAACTTATTAGCTCTAGACCTTGTCATTGGTCCTCCATATATGGCTAGTGGATCTTTGAATTGTTTGTTCATGTTATCATTGGACTGTTGGTGCTTGGCCAATTTTTTATCAGCATGTAATTCCTCATCACTTGTTATTTCTAATTTGGTTGGTTGAATTGATCTGGACAAGTAACTGAAAGTGAGCACACAAGAGGCAAGAGAGTGAGCAAATAAGAGGGAAAAAGCCTTATTAGAGTGAAACACGAGTGGAGTGACATATTATTGAGTGTAAATACATGAGGGAGTGTGTGAGGATTTTTTTTCTTCTTTTCTAGCATTTTCTTACAATGTTATATCATGTCTAAAGAGGCAGGCAAAAGTAGTGAAATGAGCATGAAAGATGTAGTTTTTGTATTAAAAGCTATGCAGAAGCAATTTGAGAAGTTTATTTTAGATGTTATGAATTTGCGGGATGAAGTTGAGGTGGTTAAGCAATCCCAGCAATCAGGAGCTACATCAACTATTCAGAGGGAAACTAGGCAATAGACTTATGATGAAGGAGATACAGAGTCCCATGATGAACTTAATGAAGATGAAGATGCCCTTCAATCTTCAAGATTTAGGCATAGATTTGGAGTAGGTACAGAGGTTGCTGGAGAGGCATCAATGCCAGTCAGACCAATAACACAACATTTTTTTGTCAATGTGAATGCAACAGATGGTGAAATATTTCCATCACACCTCAGCACCGTAACATAGTAGGAAATGTGACAAACTTAAAAAATACAAGGCTACTAACTTTTTGGGCACTGTAGATCCAGCTAAGGTAGAGTAGTGGCTAGATAGAGTGAAGCAGGTGTTTGTTCTGTTGGAGGCCACAACTGAGGAGAAATATGATTGCTCTCTCTCCCTCTCTCTTCCATAGGGGAATGCCTATGCTTAGTGGAAGATAGTTCCACATGGATTGGATCGACTGCCAGTGCTGACATATGATGACTTCCTATGAGAGTTTGGGAGGAAATATACACCCCAAGATTATAAAGATGCAAAGAAAAGAGAGTTTTTAAATTTGAGGCAAGGGGTAAGACAGTTATCGAGTATGAGAAAGAGTTCCCTGACTAAGTAAGTATGATGGTTATATTATAATTGATGAGATAGATAGATGCAGGAGGTTTGAAGAGAGATTGAGGATATCTATCATGTGTCAGGCGACTGCAGTGCAGTATGAGGATTTCTCTATATTAGTATCAGCTGCTCAAATGTGGACAAGGCTTAGGGGATTACAGCTATTACTAGTGTGGAAGAGAGTAGAGGTAGGAGACCTCAGATTGAGGTAGGGTATTCATCTTCAAATAGAGGCAAAGGGAGCTTTTCCCAAAGGTTTAGTAGGAACCAATGGTAGCCTGATAGATCATCATAGCAATAGAGGCAGAGACCTGTAGTATCTATAGCACTCTCCATACCCTTTCTTCTCAGAGACCTACTCTACCTACCTGTGCTTAGTGAGACAGGACACACTGGGTTGTCTGTTGGAGAACTGGTGCACCAAGAGCTTGTTACAGATGTAGTTATTCAGAGACTACTATGTTAGAGATAGTCCAAAGTCATCAGAGGGTAGATAGCCAAACTTAAATTCAGAGAAGTTAGATGTGGTAGAGGTGGTAGACCAAGGTCTAGCCAGAGAGGGGATTCGGCATTAGTGAGTAGGCCGGAGGAGACCAGAGCTACACAGAGAGTTTATGTGATGCAGAAGAAATCGAATGCCTCATATGTGATTGCTAGTGCATTTTCTCTATTTGGCATTTCTTTTTGATGCGGAACCCATGGATCAAATATTACATCTAGAACCCCACATACACATCTAGCATAGAATCTTAGAACTCAAAAACAAATCCTCCCTACCAAACCCACAACTAACCTGTAATTGAGAACTTGGGTGATTGGGATGAAGAAATGAATTGATTAAAACGCCACAAGTGAGACTTGATAAGTTAGAACCAATTCTTCATGCAACAAGAATAAGAAGAAAACCTCTCAAACTTGAAAACACAGAAATTACATTCAACAATTCTGGAAATTCGTAGTCAACCCTATTAAGTTCTTTTTCTCATCCTTATATAGTTGGAAAAGAAGAACTAATGGCTTAAAGTCTAGGTTTACATGTATCTAGTCACAATAGCATTAATTGTTCATCCACCTCAATAATATACTCTAAATTACTGCCCATAATTCTGACAACATAGATGGGCAGATTGTACATTCATTTTGGTGTTGGTTCACATGTGTCTAGTCACACTAACACTAAACCATATCAATATTATATTCCAAATTCGTGCTAATGCCCATCACCATACTTATGGGCAGATTCTTCATGCTTGTTGGTGAGTTTCTGACTTCCTCTTCATGATCCATCATATTCACTACAAGTTGGTCTCCCTCTTCATTAATCCACCTTTGTATGAAGTGTTGGAACACATGCTGGAATTTCTTTGATTGTGATCTTGTGATTGGTCCACTTGGCATGATGATATCATCAACATATTTGCTGCCATTACATTCATCAAGCTTGCTTATAGTTTCCTCATCATTCCCTCCTTGCTCAAAAAGATTTGTCCTCAAATCTGAGCCTACATCAAAAGGAGAAAGATCACTAACATTGAAAGTTGCAGAAACATTATACTCACCTGGTAGATCAATTTTGTAGGCATTGTCATTGATCCGTTCTAAAACTTGGAATGGGCCATCTCCCCTTGCATCCAACTTGGATTTCCTTTGTTTAGGAAATCTTTCCTTCCTCATATGAACCCATACCCAATCACCAGGTTGGAAAATCACATGTTTCCTTCTTCTATTTGCATTATGGGCAACTGATTCATATTTCTTCTCAAGATGAGCTCGGGCCTTTTCATGTATCTGCTTAACCAACTCAGCTTTCTTTTCACCATCTAAGTTAGTTATTTCATTTAATGGCAAAGGAAATAAATCAAGTGGTGTAAGTGGATTAAAACCATAAACAATTTCAAATGGTGAATAACCAGTAGAAGAATGTATGCTTCTATTATATGCAAACTCCACTAATGGCAAACAATCTTCCCAAGTTTTCAAATTCTTACCCACAACAGCACGTAACAAAGATCCTAAAGTCCTATTTACCATCTGTTTGTCCATCAGTTTGTGGATGACAAGTTGTAGAGAACAACAATTTAGTACCTAACTTATTCCATAAAACACGCCAAAAATGACTTAAGAACTTCACATCTCTATCACTTACAATTGTTTTAGGAATGCCATGCAACCGAACTACTTCCCCAAAGAACAAATTTGCAATATTTGTTGCATCATCAGTTTTGTGACATGCAATGAAATGAGCCATTTTGCTGAATCTATCAACAACAACAAATATGCTATCTTTTCCTTTTCTAGTCCTAGGCAGCCCCAAAACAAAGTCCATAGATATGTCCATCCAAGGTGCATTAGGAATAGGTAAAGGAGTATACAGCCCATGAGGTAAAGACTTAGATTTTGCTTGTTTACATGCAATACACTTGGCACAAATTCTTTCAACATCCTTTCTCATGTTTGGCCAATAGAAATGTTCATGCAGAATGTCTAAAGTCTTAAATATCCCAAAATGTCCCATGAGTCCTCCACTATGTGCCTCACGCACAAGCAATTCCCTTAATGAGCAACTAGGCATGCATAATCTTCCATCCTTAAATAAGTACCCATCATGCCTATAAAACTTCTGAAATGCAGAATGCTCACATGCTTTATAAACATTTGCAAAGTCAACATCATTGGCATACATATCCTTAATTTGCTCAAAGCCTAATAACTTAGAACTAAGAGTTGAGATTAAGGAATACCTTCTTGAAAGTGCATCTGCTACTACATTGTCTTTGCCACGCTTATACTTTATCACATATGGAAATGGCTCAATGAACTCTATCCACTTTCCATGCCTTCGGTTCAGCTTGGTTTGCCCCTTTAGATGCTTTAATGATTCATGATCTGTATGAATAACAAACTCTTTAGGCAATAAGTAATGTTGCCACACTTGTAAAGCTCTTACCAAAGCATACAGCTCCTTGTCATAAGTGGAATAATTTAATTGTGCACCATGAAGCTTCTCACTAAAATATGCAATTGGTTTCCCTTCTTGCATCAAAACAGCACCTATGCCCACACCTGAAGCATCACACTCTAATTCGAAGGTCTTATCAAAATCTGGTAAAGCAAGGATTGGAGCAGTAGTTAACCTTTCTTTCAACAAATTGAATGCCATTTCATGAATTTTAGTCCAATTAAACTTTACATCCTTTTTTACCAATTCATTTAATGGTGCAGCAATGGAACTAAAATCTTTAACAAACCTTCTATAGAAACTAGCCAAACCATGAAAACTTCTTACCTCACTCACGGTTTTAGGTGCTGGCCAATCTCTTATTGCCTTTACCTTTTCATCATCAACCTCAATTCCTTGTGCACTAACCATAAAACCTAAGAATATGATTTTATCACTACAAAACATGCACTTTTTCAAGTTGGCATATAATTCTTCCTTTCTCAAAACATCAAGAATAACCCTAATATGTTCTACATGCTCATCTACTGATTTGCTATAAATGAGTATGTCATCAAAATATACAACAACAAATTTACCAAGATATGCACGCAGAACATGGTTCATTAATCTCATGAATGTACTAGGTGCATTAGATAAACCAAATGGCATAACTAACCATTCATAAAGACCATATTTTGTTTTGAATGCAGTTTTCCACTCATCTCCTTCTTTCATCCTAATTTGATGGTAACCACTTTTCAAATCAATCTTAGTAAAAATGCAAGAACCACTCAACTCATCAAGCATATCATCAAGTCTAGGAATTGGATGTCTATACTTCACCGTGATTTTATTGATTGCTCGGCAGTCCACACACATTCTCCATGATCCATCTTTCTTTGGGACTAATAACACCGGAACAGCACATGGGCTAAGACTTTCACGCACATGTCCCTTTGCTAGCAACTCCTCCACTTGCCTTTGAAGTTCCTTGGTTTCCTCCGGATTACTTCTATAAGCTGGTCGATTAGGAATTGTTGAGCCCGGAATGAAGTCAATTTGATGCTCAATCCCTCTTAAAGGTGGTAATCCTTTGGGTACATCTTCTGGAAAAACATCTCTAAATTCCTGTAAAAGAGAACTAACACAACTAGGCAAAGGGTTATCAAGGTTAGATGTAGAAATCAAGGTCTCTTTGTACCTAAGTACAATCAGACTTCTTTTCTCACAAAAAGCACTCCTTAACTCCTTTTCTTTTGCATAGAAACACTCTCTTTTATTTTCTCTCCCTTTCTCTTTTTCTCTCACCAATGGGCCATTTTTATCATTCTTTTTCTCACACTTGGCCTCTTGTACTCCCTTTTTATTTGTTTTACCCTCACCACCAGAATTCTTTTCAAATGATCTCAAAATATTTACTTGATCTTCATACACTTGTTTAGGTGACAATGGAGCAAGAGTGAAATTTAAACCATTTAGGCTGAAAGAATAATGATTCTTAAAGCCATCATGCAAAGCTCTTCTATCAAACTGCCATGGACGACCAAGAAGGATATGGCTAGCATGCATAGGCACAACATCACAGCAAACTTCATCTTTGTATCTCCCAATTGCAAAAGAAAACAGAACCTGCTTTGTTACCCTCACCTCTCCACTATCATTCAACCATTGCAGCTTGTAAGGACTAGGATGTTTTGTGCATGCTAACCCTAATTTATCCACAAAATCAGTACTAGCAACATTTGCACAACTACCCCCATCAATGATCATGCTGCACACTTTTCCATTCACAATGCAACGAGTATGGAAAATGTTCTCTCTTTGATTACTTTCTTCATCTTTAATTTGCATGTTTAAAGCTCTTCTAATAACCAAAGATTCACCATGGGCAGGATATTCAATAATATGTTCTATTTCTTCTAATGGTGGCATGCTATCATTATCATCATCACTTTCATGTTCACTAGCACTATCAATTTCACCATTATCTCGTATCAACATGATTTTCTTATTTGGACATTGAGATGCTATATGCCCTACTCCTAAACACCTAAAGCATTTAATGGTACTATGCTTTTGATTAGAGTTAGATGTTTTAGAGTTACCTTTAGGGTCATCTAGAACTTGTTTTTCCTTTCCTTTCCAGGCAGCCTCCTTCCCTTTAGGATTATCATCTTTCTTTGGCCATTTTGAGGTGAAACTAGAGCTGGAATTAGAAAATCCCTTGGCTGCACCCTTGAGTTTCAGTTGCTTCTCCACTTTCATGGCCATGTGTACCATATCTTCAAGCTCCACATAATGATGTAATTCAATTATGTTAGCTATCTCTCTATTCAGCCCACTCAAAAATCGAGCCATAGTGATTTCTGGATCCTCCTCTATATTAGTTCTACTCATGATCATCTCCATCTCTTTATGGTAATCCTCCACTGACATGGATCCTTGAGTTAACCGCTGTAATTTTTGGTGAAGCTCCCTATAGTAGTAAGATGGTACAAATCTCTTTCTCATCACAGTTTTCATTTCAGCCCAAGTAGTGATGGTTCTTTCTCCATTTCTCCTCTTGGAAATCATCAATTGATCCCACCAAATTAGTGCATAATCGGTGAATTCAACTGCTGCAATTTTAACTTTCTTCATTTCACTATAGTTGTGACAATCAAACACCAACTCAACTTTTCTTTCCCATTCAAGGTAAGCTTCAGCATCATTTCTCCCCTTGAAGGATGGTATCTTCATTTTTATGGAAGATATGTTACTGTCCCTTTGTTGAGGTCTTCTTTGAGCAATTGATTGCTCACTTTCTTCATCATCTTCCCTCTCTATCTCATCATCATTCATCATGTTTCCTCTCCCTCTATTCTGCCCCCTTCGATTAGTATCATTTCGCTGCCTTTGCATTATGCTGTCTACATCACCTCTCATGTTGTTTATGGTCAAATCAAACCTTTCAAATCTCCTTTGCATTGCCTCTAACATGAAGGCTATGTCATTTATGGTCATATCACGTTTTTCACTTCCAGAATTTGACATGGTGTAAGAAGAACCTACAAGAAAATGTTAGTAAAGAAAATTTTCTCACCTCACTCCCTTACGTGTTTCACTCAAGATCAGATTGACACTCCTCTTGTATTTCACTCAAACCTTGGTCCCTTTTACCTCTCAATTCTTCTTTTATCAAGTTGAATTTTAGAATTGAATCCACTTAAATCAAGTAGAACAAGTTTTGTTTTAAAGACTCTACAAGGAACCTAATGAACAAAATGAATTCTGCAATTCTAGAAGCAATTTAATTTTAGACAACAAGAACTGAAAGTTATCACAAGAAGCAAAAGTATTTGTGTTAATCAAACCAAAGTAACTATGATTGAGAATTAGCTACTTAATGCATACAAGAAACAAGAGGTATATGAAAGAATGAAACTAAGAATACAAAGAAAAACAATTCTGGATCCTAAAAAAAATAGAATTCAAATCACTCCAATGAGTAATCTGAATATGCAACCTAAATCTATTCCCAATGCAAGAAAGGCTCTAAATATCAGATTTTAAATGCTAAATGGATGCATAATGAGGAGCTGATGTAATTTGATCAAATATAATAAGGTAGCAAGCTGTTAATGGTATAAATATGCAAAAAAATCTCAAACACTTGTGAAGAAAAATTCTGGACAGAAACAGGTACGATTTTTTTTTTCTTTTATGTTGAGGAAGTTGAATCTGATTCTCTTTTCTTTTTTTTTTGTTTTTCTTTTGATCTTTTCCTCTTTTTTTTTCTTTTGAACTTTCAGTAAACAAGGATAGAAATTGAAAAATTAAACAAAAGTTCACAGATTTGAAGAATAAGAACAAGGTGCAACAAGAACAGAAAATGAAGAAATATAGAAACTGAATCTGATTCTCTTTTTTTTTTTCTTTGGATAATTAAAACATAAAAGATACCTAGAGATTTATCTTCAAGCCAAAGCTCTGATACCAAATGATGCGGAACCCATGGATCAAATATTACATCTAGAACCCCACATACACATCTAGCATAGAATCTTAGAACTCAAAAACAAATCCTCCCTACCAAACCCACAACTAACCTGTAATTGAGAACTTGGGTGATTGGGATGAAGAAATGAATTGATTAAAACGCCACAAGTGAGACTTGATAAGTTAGAACCAATTCTTCATGCAACAAGAATAAGAAGAAAACCTCTCAAACTTGAAAACACAGAAATTACATTCAACAATTCTGGAAATTCGTAGTCAACCCTATTAAGTTCTTTTTCTCATCCTTATATAGTTGGAAAAGAAGAACTAATGGCTTAAAGTCTAGGTTTACATGTATCTAGTCACAATAGCATTAATTGTTCATCCACCTCAATAATATACTCTAAATTACTGCCCATAATTCTGACAACATAGATGGGCAGATTGTACATTCATTTTGGTGTTGGTTCACATGTGTCTAGTCACACTAACACTAAACCATATCAATATTATATTCCAAATTCGTGCTAATGCCCATCACCATACTTATGGGCAGATTCTTCATGCTTGTTGGTGAGTTTCTGACTTCCTCTTCATGATCCATCATATTCACTACAAGTTGGTCTCCCTCTTCATTAATCCACCTTTGTATGAAGTGTTGGAACACATGCTGGAATTTCTTTGATTGTGATCTTGTGATTGGTCCACTTGGCATGATGATATCATCAACATATTTGCTGCCATTACATTCATCAAGCTTGCTTATAGTTTCCTCATCACTTTTCATGCATTAATAGACCCTAGATCGACACATTTATCTATTAGTTCATCAATTGTACCTATTGGTGACATGCATTCAGAGTCTTTAGAGTATGAGGTGTTGGTTACCAATTGGCCCTTTGAGGGCACAGTATGGTTGTTAGGAGAGTATACCGAGATAGTCCAATAGTGATTCATGATAAATAATTTCTCGGTGACTTAATTAAGATGCCTTTTAGGGATTATGATCTTATTTTGGGCTTGGATTGGTTATCCAGACATCATACTATGGTAGATTATGAGCAAAAACATGTTATGTGGAAAAGACATGATGGAAGGATGTAGTAGTGTCAGGTGAGCAGAGAAACCTTTTATCTACTTTTATTTCAAATATTTCAGTTAGAAGGATGATTTGAAATGGGTTTGAAGCCTACTTGCCATATGTGGTAGATACTAAAACAATGGGGCCTAAGCTTAAAAGTATTCCTATAATGGCAAAATTCCCAGTTGAGTTTCCAGGGCTACCTCTAGTGCAAGAGGTGGAGTTTCGTATTGATGTGATGCCGGGTACCAATCACATTTCTATCACCCTTTATCAGCTGTCATCTACGAAATTGAAAGAGTTGAAGGTGTAGTTGCAAGAGTTGCTAGGTAAGGGTTCATTCACCCTAGTGTCTCACTGTAGGGAGCACCAATATTATTTGTCAAAAAGAAGGATGGCATTTTAAGGTTATGCATTGATTACTGACAATTGAATAAAGTGACCATCAAGAACAAGTATCCATTACCTCGTATGATGATCTTTTTGATCTGTTGAAGGCAGCAGCTGTATTCTCCAAAATTGACTAGAGACTGGGGTACCATCAATTGAGAGTTAAAGAAGAAAATGTAGCTAAGACTACTTTTCATATGAGGTACAACCAATATGAGTTCTTAGTGATGCCTTTTGGGCTGACGAATGCACCAGCATCTTTTATAGATTTAATGAACCGGATCTTCTGGCCATACTTGGATCATTTTATGGTAGTGTTTATTAATGATATTCTTGTTTAGTCACATAATAAGGATGATCATGATAAGCACCTGCAGATTGTATTACAGATTTTGAGAGAGAAACAGTTGTGTACAAAGTTGTCCAAGTGTGAATAATGGCCATGTCAAGTTACTTTCCTCAGACATATGGCTTCAGCAAATGGTATTAGAGTTAGTCAAAGAAAAGTAGAAGCAATTTTAAATTGGAGTCCACCGAAAAATGTAATAGAAGTCAGAAATTTTCTAGGATTGGTAGGCTATTATCGCAAGTTTATGAAGGAATTTTCTATAATAGCTATGTCACTTACAGGACTACTTTGGAAAGGTGTGAAATTTTTGTAGATAGATTGGTGTTGTTAGATGAGTTTTGATCAGTTGAAAGAGATGTTGATTTAAGCTCCTATTATTACTTTACCTATGGAAGATAAATCATATGTGATTTATAGTGATGCTTAACATAATGGTTTAGGGTGTGTTCTGATCCAGAAAGGGAGAGTTATTGCATATGCAACCAGACAGCTAAAACCATAAGTTTAACTATCCGACTCATGTTTGGAGCTGGAAGCCATAATGTTTACATTGAAGATTTGGTAGCATTACTTGTATGGAGAGAAATATTTTGGTTTAAAGTGTTTGGGTGTTCAAAAAGAGCCTAATCTTTGACAAAGATAGTGGTTGGAACCGATAAAAGACTATGATTATTTGATTGACTACCACCCAGGCAAGGCGAATGTTGTTACAGATTCCTTGAGTCGAAAGTCCATGGCAGGGTTGACTGCCTACTCTCTCTTGTTGCTTGTTGAGTTGAGAGCTTTATGTGCTAGTTTTGAGGCATGTGTTGAGTCCATTATTGCTTGATCAGATTAAAGAAGCTCATAAGACATATTTGAAATTTTAGAAGATTGTCATAAAGGGGATAGTAAGGATTTTCATGTTAGAGATGATGGCAGCTTATGGTATAGAGATTGATTATGTATTCCTAATGATGCTATATAAAGAAGATTTTGGAGGAAGCACATCAGTCTCTTTATGCCATGCACCCTAGGAATGCGAAGATGTGTTAAGATTTAAAAAGGCATTACTGGTGGATAGGTCTGAAGAGAAACATTATAGAATTTGTGTCCAAGTATCTCACTTGTCAATGAGTAAAGGCTAAACACCAGGTTCCTTTAAAGTTATTGCAACCATTATCAGTGCCCGAGAGGAAATAGGAGCAGGTGACTATGGATTTTGTACTTGGACTGCCTTTGGCCCAGAGGAAACATGATACACTTTGGGTGATAATAGATAGAATGAAGAGGTCAACTCACTTCCTTCCAGTCAAAATGGATTATTCTCTTGATAAGTTAGCTGAGTTGTATATCAGTGAGATTGTGAGATTATATAGACTTCTAGTTTCACTGGTATCAGATCCAGATCCATGATTTACATCTAGAATTTGGAAGAGTTTGCAGGATGCCTTGAGTACTTGGTTGCATTTCAGTACTACTTTCCACCTATAGATAGATAGGCAAAATGCATTCAATAGTCATGGACATCATCAAGCTTTCACAAACACATATATTGGATCCCAAAGACCTATATAATATTCAAATTTCAGAGATATTGACTTAGTCTAACATACTTAATCACCTTTTTCATAATTTTAGTCACATTTACAATGTGACCTATTTTCCCATATTCTTTGGGAAATTTTTACACTTTTCTCAAATAATACATATTAATGATTTTAGCCATTCTACAATGGCTTAACATATTGTATTTTATGCATTTCACACATCATTACATATAATAATGCATTTTATGTATGAACATCAAATTTAAAGTAACATAACACCAATATAAGCATAATGCGTTATGCTAATCCAAATGCACTTAAAACACATGAAATCAAAGTATGTATTAACCTCTGAATGTGACAAAATCTAAGCCCATTTCTCCCTTCAACTTCAACTTCACAATTGCTCTTCTTCACTTTAATTGGGCAAGTCCATCCTACTCACTTCTAAACCAAATTACAAGTATAATAATAGCATTAGAAATTCATTCTAACACATTTCATTAAATTAAACTTCATTTATATCCATCCTACCCAAAATTGCTCCAAAACCCTAATTTTCAATATTACTTCTCTTAAACTTCAGAGAAACCCATCCATTTCAATCATTCAACATATAATCTTTATTTATCCATCAAAATAATATCAATACAGCCTATTTTAACAATTATCTAAGTCCTTCAAAATTTCAAATTTCACATAATCAATACAATGAAAACTTGTTAAATTCAAAGAAATCTTACCTATTACTTATGATTTCTTCAAATTCTCCTTAATTCTTTTGATATATTTGAGAAATTTGAGTGATTGAAGAAGAATTCTTCTCTTGGTCTTCAATGGAGAAAATTGGTCCCTCTGGAAAAGAAGAAGAAGAAGATAATAAAAATGTGATTTTTAATTTTCTCACTTCTTTTCCTAACACAAATATATATATATTAAATAATTTGTTAAATAATAAATAAATAATTATATTTAATATTTATCATCTATCACCCAAAATTAATTTAATTTTAAAATTTTTTTAACTTTTTATTTTTTAGTTAGGTAACACCTGTGAATTTTAAATATTATTAAATAATTAATTTAAAGGGTAGTTAATATGTTGAAAGAGAGAAATATAAGATATATATATAGTAAATATAAATATATACACATTGTATATATGATGTATACCTAAGATATACATGACATGTATATAAAGTATACATGTGGTGGTCGATGATGATGATGATAAAAAGAAAAGTCAAAGGAAGAAAGAAAATACATGGTTGGGAAAGAAAGGGGGAAAATATTAAAATTAATTAAAATATTTAATTAATAAGTATATATATGATTAGGAATGAAGAATAAAATGAAAAAGAAGTTTTCATCTTCTTCCTCAACCATGATGACCGAAATTTATAAGTAAGGGAAGGGGATTTTTGCTTCATCAAATCCATCAAATTTCATGGAGATTTTAAGGGTTTCAAAGAGATTTTGAAGGAAAACCAAGAATTCAGGTAAGTAATTTCCTTTTTTAAGCTTGTTTCCTTCAATTCTAAGGTTATTTAATATTGAGTTAGAGAGAGAAAGTATGTTTAAATTGTTAAAATGATAGTAATTGAGTTAAAAAAAATGGATATGTGATGATTTGTTGAGATAAGCATGATTGATGAAACTAAGTGTTGGGAATGAATATGTATAATTAGGGTTTTTAGTAGGGGTGTATATAAATATTGTAAGTAGTTGATTAAGTGTTATTTTAAAGTATATATTATGATTTTAAGGTTGGAAATTCAATATGATTAAATTTTGATGAAGTTGGGGGTTTAGGGATAGGTTATGTGAAATTAGGTTTTTGGATGGAGGTTGATATAATTATTGAAATGTGTTGTTTGTTATTATTTTGATATGTAAGTAATGAATTTATGGTTAAATATTGGAAATGAGAAGGGTAGGATGAAGTTTAAATAAAAGTAGTAAATGGTGAAAATAGAGTTCTATTGAGATTTTGGTGGAATTGGTGTATGGAATGCTTGTTTGATATAAATTAAGCATAAAGATGATTTAAAATGAATAATTGTGCTTCTTGTGTAGCTTGTGTGTGTTTAAGGAGAATTAGTACAAGTGGTGAAGGGTTAAGGTTTTGGTGAAAATGAGAGGTGGAGGGAGAATTAAATTGATTCTAAAGAAAGAAAAAGGTTTGTACATGCTTTGCTAATATTCATTTTAAAAGTTCATGTGTGGCATATTATGTATGGTTGCTTTGGAATGTGGTTATTCACATAATCTATGCAATGTTGCATAGTTATGTGATGAGTATTGCATTGGGACATATGACCATTGTAACATGGTGATGCAAAACCCCAAGACCTGAATTCAATTCTTAGAACTCTTTGTTAATTAAATCAGATTTTCAATTACACCCAAGCAATCAGATTGTGATTTGTTCTTACACCCAAGAGCTCTTTCTTATTAGAACCCAAGATACATAGAAGTTTCTCTTGAACCCCAATGAAATAAGCACTCAAGAACACAAGAAATAGGAATTAAAACTAAAATACAAATGAACAGTTCAATAGCAATTCAATCAACACCTTATGTATAAAAACTCAAAGAAAGCAAACTCTCTTTTCATTCATAAAATGATAATTCATAATTTTCTTGGATGCCTCAAACACAAAGCAAACAGCCCCTTTTATAATGCTAGATTAATTCTCCTCCATAAATGCATTTGTAACTCCCATAGTGAATGGTCAAGTCTTCAAATTCAAAACTGAAATTCCTCTCTTTAAATGGATATATCTAGACAGAATATGGGTAAATGGTAGTGGAACATTGTTTTAATGGCTGATTATAATGGTTGGTGGTTATGCTCAAAGGAATTTAAAAGGTCCTTAAAGAAGAGGTTAAAAAACAAACAGATTTAAACCTTAAAAATAAGTAAAATTCGGCCAACATGGCCCACACCTCAAAAGAACCCAAAAAACGAGCCCAAATGCACTTAAGCTTGATTCAAATCTTCTAGCTCAATTTTGTTGACATATTTGGGCTCTCCATTGTTTCCATATATGGACTTTTTATGTTTGGACAACCTATATTTAAAATGTTTTTGTACATAAATTTGAAGTTGATCTTTTAGGCTTTTTGCATGCGACCTTGTGATCGAGTCAACGAGACTGTCCATGTCGGGAAAAGTTTCCTTATTTGCAATCAACTTCAAATCAATTGTTTTGTTCTCTTTACCATCTTGGGTGGCATTTGTATCATTTTTCCTACCCTCAAAAGGATTCATCCTCGAATCTTCACCTACATCAAGATCAAAGGGAGTTAAGTCAGAAACATTGAATGTAGCCGAAACAAAGTACTCACCTGGAAGATCAACTTTATATGCATTATCATTGATCTTTGCTATAATTTGAAAGGATCCAGCCCCACGTGCATCCAGTTTGGATTTTCTTTTCGAAGGGAATCTCTGATACGAACCAGCCACGAGGTAAGGATCCATTGGTGCTTCCAAATGGGCCATTGACTAGGAGCAGAGCTAAGAAGTTTGGAGCAGCTATGAGATTGCATATTCAAGATTAAATTTCAAAGGAACTGACTGAAATGGCAATGGAAAAGTGCACAATAGAGCTTGAAGAAGGCACACCAAAGCTGATTATGATGCTTAGTGTGAATATGGAAGCTAAAGGCTAGCTAAAGAGGTCCAACGTGCAAGAAAGGTCCATGGGGGTTCATATACAGCATTGGGAAGTAATTTAAGGCCCATGGATAGCCCAAATAGTATGGGGCGTGTTCTTATTTTAAAGGGTTTTAGTTTGGCCATTTTTTATACTTTATATTTTCCTTAGTGGGTTAGGATGTGTGGTTTCCTATTTAGTTATTTCAGAATATTAATTTGTTTCCATACTTTATATTTTCCTTAATGGGTTAGGATTTTGACTTTGTAGCTTTCCTTTTCCCATTAGAATTAGGGTTTCAGATTTATGTGTGCCTTTTAGTATAAATAGGGCCTTATTTTTCTTGTAAGGGGACTTTTTAACAAATTATATTATCAATTTTCTTATTGAAAATTTCAGCCATCATAGAATAGGAGTTGATTCTCTTTTTCTTCTGATTGCATCAAGAATTAGATTTACTTATCAATTTCGATTGTGGCGTTCATCTAATTCGAGCTTCCTAAATCCTTCCGTTATAAGTGTTTGTGCTTTGCTAAGCAATTGGGTGCTTTAGAAGGTGGTTTTCCTTCATTCTTGGTTTTCTTCTATTAATCGTGCGTTGGGGTTTGAGGCCTTCATTGCCATAGGGTTCCGCGTCATTTGGTATCAGAGCCAATTACAGGTAAATCTTTATATATCTGTCTTTCTAGGGTTGTTTTATTTGTTCCGTTAGGGTTCTAATTGGATTTTCAAATTGGGTTATAGAATTCTTTGTTCAATTTCGAAATTGTGTTCTTGCCTTTTAATTCAAAATACATTTTTTCTTATTTCGAATTGGGTATAAATTGGACTGAAGGCTTTGTGTTTAGTTGGTGATCCAAGGATAGTGACCAGATCCTAAAAAAAAAAAAATTGGACTGAAGGCTTTGTGTAGAAGAATACCACAAGGAGATGGAGATGATCATGGCTAGAGCTAATATTGAGAAAGATGAACAACGGATGATGTCTAGATTTCTTAGAGGACTTAATCAGAATATTGCAAGTGAGTTGGACATGTATGATTACAATACCATGGAGGAGATGGTTGATAAAGCTATGAAGATAGAGAGGAGGTTAAAGAGCAAGAGTTCCACCAAACTTGGCTATGGGAGACCAAAAAATGTGTTTAGGAGTAATTCGGCCTATAGAGGACCCCGATATAGTGGTGGGGAAAATTCAGCCAATAGGGGTGGAGAGAAAGGGGAGTTCAAGAATTCATTCCAGAAAAGCAATGTTGCAACCTCCAGTGGAAAAGGGCCATCTAGTGGTCCAAACAAGCAAACAGGTACGCCTAACACTATCACTCCTAGTAGGGAGATTAAATGTTTTAAGTGTTTAGGGAATGGGAATATTGCATCCCAATGTCCAAATAGAAGAGTTATGATTGCTACAGCTGATGGTGATGTTTTGTCTGATTTTGAACCTAGTGATAATGATAATGATGATGTTGGGAACTTTGATTCTCCTATATATGATGATGTTGGTAGTGATGAGCATGTTGATTGTACTTTGTTAGCTGAGCGTGGTGAATTGTTAGTTGCCAGATGTGCATTGAATATGCAGGTGAAAGAGGAAAGTCTAGTACAACGTGATAATATCTTTCATAGTAGATGCTTAGTGAATACTGTACTAATGCTGCAAGTACTACTATGGTTGAAAAATTGGGGTTAGAATGTATGAAGCATCCCAATCCTTATAAGTTGCAGTGGTTTAATGATAGTGGTGAGGTGAAAGTAACTAAGCGAGTGAGGGTACCATTTTCAATAGGCTGGTACAAAGATGAAGTTGATTGTGATGTAGTTCCTATGCAAGTTGGACATATGTTGTTGGGCAGACCGTGGCAATATGATCGGAGAGTGCAACATGATGGGTTTTCTAATAGGTACACATTTACCTATGAAGGAAAATAGGTCACTCTTGTTCCATTATCACCCCTAGAAGTGTATGAAGATCAAAGAAAGATGATTGAGAAAGAGAGGCAAGTTGGGGCTACCAATTCAAAAAATTAAGGGGAGTTTGAGAGAACATGATAAGGTGAGTGAGAGTGAAAAGCAAATGGGAAAAGAGGCCAGAAAAGAAACAAAACAAATAAATGGCCCATTGGTGAGAGAAAATAAGAAAGAAGGGAGAGCTAAACAAACTTTTTATGCAAAAGCGAGAGAGGTTAATTTTGCAATGTCTATTGGGCAGCCATTATTGTTCATTAGATACAAAGAAACTTTGTTTGTTGACACTAATGTTTCGCTTGATAGTTTGCCTTCTAGTTTTGTGTCTTTGTTGTAGGATTTTCAGGATGTGTTTCCAGATGAATTACCTAGTGGATTGCCACTGCTAAGAGGAATTGAGCATCAAATAGACTTTGTGCCTGGTTCTACCAACCCAAATAGACTAGCTTACTGGAGTAATCCCGTGGAAATGAAAGAGATGCAAAAGCAAGTAGATGAGTTACTGGAGAAAGGGTTGATTAGAGAGAGTTTGAGTCCGTGTGCTGTTCCTGTGTTGTTGGTTCCAAAGAAGGATGGAACGTGGAGAATGTGTGTTGATTGTAGGGCTGTAAATAAGATCACAGTGAAGTATCAGCATCCTATACCACGACTTGATGACATGTTGGATGAGCTGCATGGTGCCAGGTATTTTTCTAAAATTGATCTTATGAGTGGATATCATCAAATTCGTATGAAACCTGGTGATGAATGGAAAACAGCATTTAAAACTAAATATTGTCTATATGAGTGGTTAGTAATGCCTTTTGGGTTGTCTAATGCAACTAGTACTTTTATGAGACTAATGAACCATGTTTTGAGAGCTTATTTGGGCAAATTTGTTGTAGTCTTTTTTGATGATATTCTGATTTATAGTAAGACTTTGGATGACCATGTTGAGCATGCTAGGCTAGTTTTGGAAGTATTGAGAAATGAAAACTTATATGCCAAGCTTAAGAAATGCACATTTTGCATAGATAGGCTTGTGTTTCTTGGTTTTGTTGTGAGTGCGCAGGGCATTGAAGTAGATGAAGAGAAAGTGAAAGCTATAAAGGAGTGGCCTACTCCAAAGAGTGTGACGGACGTGAGGAGCTTTCATGGATTGGCTAGTTTCTATAGGAGGTTCGTGAAGAACTTTTCTACTATTGCAGCACCGTTAACTAGCATAATCAAAAAAGAAGTTGGGTTCCAATGGGGAGAGGAGCAACAAAAAGCCTTCGACTGCTGAAAGGGAAGTTGACATCCGCTCCTATTTTATCATTACCTAATTTTGAGAGTACATTTGAGATTGAGTGTGATGCTTCTGGTGTAGGTATTGGAGCTGTATTGATGCAAGAGAAAAAGGTCATAGCCTATTTTAGTGAGAAAATCAATGGTGCACAATTGAACTATTCTACTTATGATAAGGAGTTGTATGCCTTGGTGAGAGCATTGGACGTGTGGCAGCACTACCTCCTTCCAAAGGAGTTCGTGATACATACGGATCATGAGTCCCTCAAACACTTGAAGGGACAAGGTAAGTTGAACAAGAGGCATGGTAAGTGGATAGAATTTATAAAATAATTCCCTTATGTTGTTAAATACAAGCAAGGAAAGGATAATATTGTGGCTGATGCGTTGTCTAGAATATATACATTACTATCTGTGTTGAGTTCTAAATTGCTTGGTTTTGAGTACGTTAAGGACTTATATGTAGGTGATGTTGATTTTGGCAATGTGTATGTTGCATGTGAACATGGAGCTTTTAATTCATTTTATAGGCATTACTTGTTTAAGGGAAATAAATTATGTATGCCTAAATGTTCCATGCGTGATTTGCTTGTGTTAGAATCTCATTGTGGGGGATTGATGGGACATTTTGGGGTAGCTAAGACTTATGATATCTTGTTTGAGCATTTTTATTGGTCGTCTATGCGTAAGGATGTTGAGAGATTGTGTTCTGCTTGTATTGCTTGTAGACAAGCGAAATCTAAGTTTATGCCTCATGGTCTATATATGCCTTTACCTGTACCTAGTTCACCTTGGATTGATATTAGCATGGATTTTGTGCTTGGATTGCCTAGAACTAGAAAAGGTAGGGATAGCATTTTTGTAGTTGTTGACAGGTTTAGTAAGATGGCACATTTTATTCCTTGTCATAAAGCTGATGATGCGATTGTTGTAGCTGATTTGTTCTTTAGAGAAGTAGTTCGACTACATGGGGTGCCTAGGACTATTGTGTCTGATAGAGATGCTAAGTTTTTGTCCCATTTTTGGAGAGTTTTATGGGGTAGATTAGGAATTAAGCTTTTGTTTTCTACTACTTGTCATCCACAAATAGATGGGCAAACAGAGGTAGTTAATCGTACACTTGGTACATTGTTGAGAGCTATAGTGGGAAAGAATTTGGCTACTTGGGAAGATTGTTTACCGTTTATTGAGTTTGCTTATAATCGTTCTATTCATTCTTCTACAGGTTATTCGCCATTTGAGCTTGTTTATGGTTTTAACCCATTAACTGTACTTGATCTTATTCCTTTACCTTCACATGAGCTTGTTAGTTTAGATGGATACAGGAAAGCAGAATTGGTGAAGGCTATGCATGAGAAAACTCGAGTTAATATGGAGAAAAAGAACAAGTCATATGCTGATCGAGCGAATAGAGGACGCAAGAAGACAATGTTTGCTCCTAGGGATTGGGTTTGGGTACACTTCCGAAAGGAGAGGTTTCCAAATCAAAGGAAGAATAAGCTTGATGCACGTGGTGATGGTCCATTTCAAGTGTTGGCAAAGATCAATGATAATGCATACAAGATAGACTTGCCTGGTGAGTATGGTGTTAGTACTACTTTTAATGTGTCTGATTTATCTCCTTATGATTATGTAGATTTGAGGACAAATCTTTTTGAAGAGGGGGAGAATGATACGAACCAGCCACGAGGTAAGGATCCATTGGTGCTTCCAAATGGGCCATTGACTAGAAGCAGAGCTAAGAGGTTTGGAGCAGCTATGGGATTGCATATTCAAGATCAAATTTCAAAGGAAGTGACTGAAATGGCAATGGAAAAGTGCAAAATAGAGCTTGAAGAAGGCACACCAAAGCTGATTAATATGCTTAGTGTGAATATGGAAGCTAAAGGCTAGCTAAAGAGGTCCAACATACAAGAAAGGTCCATGGGGGGTTCATATACAGCCTTGGGAAGTAATTTAAGGCCCATGGACAGCCCAAATAGTGTGGGGCGTGTTCTTATTTTAAAGGGTTTTAGTTTGGCCATTTTTTTTATACTTTATATTTTCCTTAGTGGGTTAGGATGTGTGGTTTCCTATTTAGTTATTTCAGAATATTAATTTGTTTCCATACTTTATATTTTCCTTAATGGGTTAGGATTTTGACTTTGTAGCTTTCCTTTTCCCATTAGAATTAGGGTTTCGGATTTATGTGTGCCTTTTAGCATAAATAGGGCCTTATTTTTCTTGTAAGGGGACTTTTTGACAAATTATATTATCAATTTTCTTATTGAAAGTTTCGGCCATCATAGAACAGGAGTGGATTCTCTTTTTCTTCTGATTGCATCAAGAATTAGATTTACTTATCAATTTCGATTGTGGCGTTCATCTAATTCGAGCTTCCTAAATCCTTCCGTTATAAGTGTTCATGCTTTGCTAAGCAATTGGGTGCTTTAGAAGGTGGTTTTCCTTCGTTCTTGGTTTTCTTCTATCAATCGTGCGTTGGGGTTTGAGGCCTTCATTGCCATAGGGTTCCGCAAGTGAACCCATTCCCAATCTCCACGTTCAAAAGACATCATGCGCCTTCCTTTATTAACTCGAGAAGCAATTTTCTCATTTCACTTCTTTATTTTCTTCCTTGCTTTGTCATGAATGACTTTCACCATTTCCGCCTTCTTATGCCCATTTATGTTAGAAATTTCACTCAATGGAATAGGCAAAAGATCCAAAGGGGTTAGTGGATTAAAACTGTATACAATTTCAAAAGGAGAAAAACCAGTGGAAGAATGCACACTCATTTTATATGCAAATTCAACAAATGGTAAATTGCCATCCCAAGTTTTTATATTCCTTCTAATCAAAGCACGCACCAATAATGATCCAAGAGTTCTATTTACTACTTCAGATTGCCCATCAGTTTATGGGTGTGAAGTAGTGGAAAATAACAATTTTTCCCAAGTTTGGACCATAAAAGTCGCTGAAAATGGTTTAAAAATTTAACATCCCTACCAGACAATTGTCTTAGGAATGCCATGCAAACGTACAATCTCATAAAAGAACAAATCAACTGTGTGTGGCATCCTCAATTTTGTGACATGGTATAAAGTGTGCCATTTTAGAAAATCAATCCACAATAACAAAAATTGAGTCTCAACCCTTTTTAGTCCAAGGCAACCCCAATAAAAAAAATTCATAGAAATATCAACCCAAGGATGAATAGGAATAGGCAATGGCATTTATTGAGTTCTAGATTTAGCTTACCTATAAGATATACATTGTGAATAGATTTTCTCAACATCTTTGTGCATATTAGGCCTAAAGAAATGCTCAATGTTTTATCTATACCAAAATGCCCCATAAGTCCCCCACTATGTGCTTCTTGAACAAGCAATTCTCTAATTGAGCTATTAGGCACACACAACTTTCCTTTTTTAAATAAAAATCCCTCATGCCTATAAAAATCATTGAATGCCACATGTTCACAAGCATCATACACATTTGAAAAATCACTATCATTCACATACAATTCTTTCAAATGTTCAAATCCCGGCAATTTAGAAGAAAGAATTGAAATCAAATTATACCTTCTTGAAAGCGCATCAGCCACAACATTTTCTTTTCCTTTCTTATATTGGATGACATAAGGAAAAGACTCAATGAAATCTACCCATTTGGCATGTCTCTTATTCAATTTGCCTTGGCCTTTCAAATGGCACAATGAATCATGGTCCGTGTGTATCACAAATTTCTTTAGTAATAAATAATGCTGCCAAGTCTCTAAAGCTCTCAACAATGCATACATCTCCTTGTCATAAGTAGAGTAGAGCTCCATTTAGCTTGTCGCTAAAATAAGCAATGAGTCTCTTTTCCTACAATAACACAACACCTATATCGATCCCGAAGGCATCACATTCAATTTCAAAAATAGAATCAAAATTAGGCAGCTTCAATAATGGTGAATTACTCAACTTATCTTTCAATAATGAAAATGCATGATCTTGCTCTTTACCCCATACAAATCCCTTATCTTTTTTCATGATTTCAGTTAATGGGGCAGCAATTGTACTAAAGTTGATGTAAACCAGCATGGCAAGGATCCTTTGGTGCTACAAAAAGGACCATTGACAAGGAATAAAGCAAGGAAGTATGGCGTCACTCTTGGATTGCATGTTCAAGACTTTGTTACAAGGGAGGTGACTGAATTAGCAATAAACAAGTGCAGTATGGAGCTGGAAGACCAACAAAGGCTGATTGTGATGCTGAATGTCTATATGGAAGATAAGGCTTTAAAAATGGGCTAGAGGAGCAAGAAAGGAGTAAGGAAGGCAGGCCACATGCAAGCACATGGGCCTTGGACGAAATTAGGTTTTTGGGACCACTTTTGTCACATGGGCAGCCTATTCTTTCATGCACATGGGCTGTGTTCACACCCATGCACATGGGATGTGGTTCCCTTCTTTCCTTAGTTGGTTAGGATGATATTTTCCTTATTTGACAAGGATTTTTGACTTTGTAATTTTCCTTTTTCCACTAGGGTTAGGATAGTTACGAATTTTAATTTGTTTTTCTATAAATAGAGCCTTATTTTCTTGTAAGAGGACCTCTTTGACAAATTATATTCAGATTGCTCTTTATGCAAATTTCGGCCATCTTTGAGAGAGTGAGAGATTTTTCTTCTTTCATTGATTGCATCACAAATCAGACTAACTTATCAATTTCAATTGTGGCATTCTTTTGATCCGTCCTTCCAAATCCTTCAGTCATTAGTGTTCTTGCTTCGCTAAGCATTGGGTGCTATAGAGGGTGGTTTATCCTTGTTCTTGGGTTCCTATATCGAAGCGTGCATTGGGGGTTGAGGCCTTCATTGCCATAGGGTTCCGCATCATTTGGTATCAGAGCCAATTACAGGTAAATCTTTATCTATCTGTCTTTCTAGGGCTTGTTTTTATTTCCGTTAGAGTCTTCATTTGTTCAATTCGTTTTTTAGGGTTCTTTTATTTTATTCGAAATTTCTTCTTTCCCCATACCCCAATTTGTTTGTGTCCCCTTTTCATCATAGTCCAAATCGTTTTCACCTACTTCATCATAGTCAATTCGTTTTCAATTTTTAAAGTATACGGATCTTTCCGTTTGAGCTTGCAATAATTTGTTTGCTGTTTAAGCTTCTATTTATTGATATTCGTTTAGTATTTTGGGGGGTGATATAGAGATAGTGATCTATCCCTAAAAAAAAAAGAGTACAAAAGTGCTCCAACAAAAATTTTTCTTTTTCTTAGTAATTAAAGGTTCCGTGGTTGGTTTGAAGTGGGTTAGAAGCAATCAAAATTTTTAGACCACAAAATTTCCATTTTTTTTTTGGGGCTGTTTTGTTCGAATTGTGGGGGCTGCCATTGCAAAGGGGAATTCGAAATTCTCTTTAGTTTAGGAAGACTTGACACTAGCTTTCTTGGGTAGAATCAATAGGTCCATAAATCAGCTTGCTAAAGGTGGGTTGGTTTTGATACATCTTGGCCAGAATTGTCATATTTTTACCTCTTTGTTTCTAATTCTTGATTGAGCTACCATTTTTTTTGGATTCCGTTACGTTGCTGGAGTGTTATTTGCTTATTCCAAAGCTCTGGTTTATGATAATCGTGTGACACAAATTTCCTTGTGTCGCCTCCAAATCGTCGATTTTCTTTTCTAGGTGTCTAGGAATTAGGTTTCTAGCTTCCTTGAACGTGCTTGGCAGATTGATTTGTGAGCCTCAATTCTGAAGTGCAATCGAAGAATCAGCAAAGGTGAGGTAAGAGCGAAACACTTTGAGTGAATTTTGTTTATTACTAATCTTTTCTTTATGAGTTTGTGTTTGTGATCATGAGTAGTGGGAGAAACCAGAACGTGCAAGATGGGGAGGAAAATGTCCAAGAAGGTTCTAGCAATTTTGAGACATATATGCAACAAAGTAATGAGAGGATGAATGAGATGGCAAGAATGATGGCTACTCTACAAGAGAGCATGAATCTAATGATGAGAGAAAGAGCGCAGCAACGAGCAGCTCAAGTGAGGTTACCACAAAGGGTTATACTAAGAATCGGTGAAGGAGATCGTAGAGCACCAAGAGGTAATGAAGAGGTTGGTGAAAATAACCCAGCAAATGACAATGACCTTACTTCCATAAAGATGAAGGTACCTTCCTTTGAAGGGAGAAACAATGCTGAAGAGTACATTGAATGGGTGAGAAAGGTGGAGCAGATTTTTGAATGCCATAATTATTCAGAAGAGAAGAAGTCCCACATTGCAGCCGTGGAATTTAAGGGATATGCTACATTTTGGTGGGATCAACTCAAATCTAATAGAAGAGGAAAGGGATTGAGACCCGTACCTGATTGGGAGACTTTGAAAGACTTAATGAGAACAAGGTTTGTCCCTTCTCATTACTATAGGGATTTGTATAATAGGTTGGCAAGGCTGATCCAAGGTGGTAAGAGTGTTGAAGAATACCACAAGGAGATGGAGATGATCATGGCAAGAGCTGATATTGAAGAGGATGAGCAGAGGTTGATGTCTAGATTCCTTAGGGGTCTAAATTCAAACATAGCAAGTGAGCTGGAAATGTATGATTACAATTCCATGGGAGAGTTGGTTGAAAAGGCCATGAAGATAGAAAGGAGACTAAAGAGCAAGAATTACACTAAGTCTGGTTCTAGCAAATTTCAGAATATGTGTGGAAGTAGTTCGACCTACAGAGGACCTCAAAACACTAGTAGCAATTCGTCCTCAAGAAGTGGAGATTTCAAGAATTCCTTCCAAAGGAACAATCCTCCACCTACAAGTGGAAAAGGGATGAATGGTGGTCCACATAGGCAGCAATCAGGTACTTCTAATACTACTCCTAGTAGAGATATTAAATGTTTCAAATGTTTAGGGAATGGGCATATTGCTTCTGAATGTCCAAATAGGAGAGTTATGATTGCTACTGATGATGGGGGTATAATTTCTGATTCTGATAATAGTGATGTTGATAATGATGTGAATGACATGTATGATGATGATGATGAGTGTAGTGAGCAAGTTGAAAATGTGTTGATGGCTGAACATGGTGAAATGTTAGTTGCTAGGCGTGCTTTGAATATGCAGGTGAAGGAAGAGGGCCTTGAGCAACGAGATAACATATTTTATTCTAGATGTTTAGTTGATGGTAAGGTTTGTATGCTCATCATTGACAGCAGTAGTTGTACTAATGCCGCAAGTGAGACCATGGTGGAGAAGCTGAAATTGACTTGTTTAAAACATCCCAATCCATATAGACTAAAATGGTTTAATGATAGTGGAGAGGTGAAGGTTACTAAACAAGTGAGAATACCATTCTCTATAGGCTGGTATAAAGATGAAGTGTTGTGTGATGTAGTTCCTATGCAAGCAGGCCATATGTTATTGGGAAGACCTTGGCAATTTGATAGGAAAGCACAGCATGATGGGCATTCAAATAGGTACACGTTTACCTATGAGGGAAAGCTGGTTACTCTTGTTCCATTATCACCCTTGGAGGTTTATGAAGATCATCGAAAGATGTTTGAGAAAGCAAAGCAAGATTCGGCCAAAGTAGTGGTTGGGATTGTTTCTTCCAAAAACAAGGGGAGTGCGAGAGAACATGATAAGGTGAGTGAAAGTGAGAAGAAAATGAGAAAAGAGGCCAGAAAAGAAACTAATCAAATTAATGGCCCATTGGTGAGAGAAAACAAGAAAGAAGGGAAGGCGAAACAAACTTTTTATGCAAGAGCGAGAGAATTAAATGTTGGGCAGCTTGTGTTACTCATTAGATACAAGAAAACTTTGTTTGCTAACATTGATGTTTCACTTGAACATTTGCCTTCTAGCTTTGTGTCTTTATTGCAGGATTTCCAAGATGTGTTTCTGGAGGAGTTGCCTAGTGGTTTGCCACCATTAAGAGGGATCGAACATCAAATTGACTTCATACCTGGTTCTACCATTCCAAATAGACCAGCATATCGAAGTAATCTGATGGAGACCAAGGAGATGCAGAGACAAGTGGAAGAGTTGTTGGAGAAAGGGTTGATTCGAGAGAGTTTAAGTCCATGTGCCGTTCCTATTTTGTTGGTTCCAAAGAAAGATGGTACGTGGAGAATGTGTTTGATTGTAGGGCTGTAAATAAGATCACCGTGAAGTATCGGCATCCTATACAGTGTCTTGATGACATGTTGGACGAATTACATGGTGCAAGGTATTTTACTAAAATTGATCGTATGAGTGGATATCATCAAATTCGTATGAAACCTGGGGATGAATGGAAAATAGCTTTTAAAACAAAATATGGGTTGTATGAGTGGTTGGTAATGCCTTTTGGGTTGTCTAATGCACCTAGTACTTTTATGAGGTTGATGAACCATGTTTTGAGGGCTTATTTGGGCAGATTTGTAGTTGTTTATTTTGATGATATTTTGATCTATAGTAAGACTGAGGAAGAGCATATAGAACATGTTAGATTGGTTTTAGAAGCTTTGAGAAAAGAGAACTTATATGCAAAGCTTAAGAAGTGCACATTTTGCATGGATAGGCTTGTTTTTCTTGGTTTTGTTGTTAGTGCGCAGGGATTGGAAGTTGATGAAGAGAAAGTGAAAGCTATAAGGGAATGGCTTGTTCCTAAGAGTGTGACGAAAGTGAGGAGCTTCCATGGGCTGGCAAGTTTTATAGGAGATTCGTGAAGGATTTTTCTACCATCGCCGCACCACTCACAAGTATTGTCAAGAAGGAAGTTGGATTTCAATGGGGTGAACAGCAACAACGATCGTTTGAAAGTTTGAAAGAAAAACTCACTACTGCGCCTGTTTTAGCTTTACCTAACTTTGATTCTATTTTTGAGATTGAATGTGATGCTTCAGGTATAGGTATTGGGGCTGTTTTGATGCAAGAAAAGAAGCCAATAGCATATTTTAGTGAGAAGCTCAATGGTGCACAACTGAATTATTCTACCTATGACAAGGAGTTGCATGCTTTGGTAAGGGCATTGAATGTGTGGGAGCATTATTTGCTGCCAAAGGAGTTCATTATTCACACTGACTATGAATCCCTCAAGCATTTGAAGGGCCAAGGTATGTTGAACAAAAGACATGGTAAGTGGATTGAACAAATTGAGAAATTTCCTTATGTCATTAAGTATAAGCAAGGTAAAGATAATGTTGTTGCTGATGCGTTGTCTAGGAGATATACATTGTTGTCTGTTTTGAGTTCTAAATTGCTTGGTTTTGAGTATATTAAGGACTTATATATTGGTGATATTGATTTTGGCAATGTTTATGTCGCATGTGAACAAGGAGCTTTTAATTCATTTTTTAGGCAGGATGGTTATTTGTTTAAGGGAAGTAAACTATGTGTGCCTAGATGTTCCATGCGTAAATTGCTTGTTTTGGAATCTCATTGTGGTGGTTTGATGGGGCATTTTGGTGTGTCTAAGACTTATGATATTCTGTTTGAGCATTTTTATTTGCCGTCTAAGCATAAAGATGTTGGGAGATTATGTTCTGCTTGTATTGCATGTAGACAGGCGAAATCTAAGTCTATGCCTCATGGTCTTTATATGCCATTACCTGTACCTAGTTCACCTTGGGTTGATATTAGTATGGATTTTGTGCTTGGTTTGCCTAGGACTAGGAAAGGTAGAGATAGCATTTTTGTGGTTGTTGATAGGTTTAGTACGACGGCACATTTTATTCCGTGTCACAAAGCTGATGATGCAAAAGTTGTGGCTGATTTGTTCTTTAGAGATGTTGTTCGTTTACATGGGGTGCCTATGAAAATTGTTTTTGATAGAGATACTAAGTTTGTGTCCCATTTTTGGCATGTTTTATGGAGTAGATTAGGAACTAAGCTTTTGTTTTCTACTACTTGTCATCCACAAATAGATGGGCAAACTGAAGTAGTGAATCGTACACTTGGTACGTTGTTGAGAGCTTTAGTGGGGAAGAACTTGGTCACTTGGGAAGATTGTTTACCTTTCATTGAATTTGCTTATAATCGTTCAATTCATTCTTCTACAGGTTATTCGCCATTTGAGATTGTTTATGGTTTTAATCCACTAACTGTACTTGATCTTGTTCCTTTGCCTTTTGCATGAGCTTGCTAGTTTAGATGGTGAGAAGAAGGCTGATTTGGTAAAGTCTTTGCATGAAAAGGTTTGAGCAAATATAGAGAAAAAGAATAAGTCATATGCTGATAGGGCAAATAAGGGATGAAAGAAAATGGCATTTGCTCCTGGCGATTGGGTTTGGGTACACTTCCGAAAGGAGAGGTTTCCAAATCAAAGGAAAAGTAAGCTTGATGCACGTGGTGATGGTCCATTCCAAGTATTGGAGAAAATCAATGACAATGCATACAAGATCGACTTGCCTAGTGAGTATGGTATTAGTGCTACTTTTAATGTGACTAATTTATCTCCTTATGATGATGCAGATTTGAGGACAAATCTTTTTAAAGAAGGGGAGAATGATGTAAACCAGCATGGCAAGGATCCTTTGGTGCTACAACAAGGACCATTGACAAGGAATAAAGCAAGGAAGTATGGCGTCACTCTTGGATTGCATGTTCAAGACTTTGTTACAAGGGAGGTGACTGAATTAGCAATAAACAAGTGCAGTATGGAGCTGGAAGACCAACAAAGGCTGATTGTGATGCTGAATGTCTATATGGAAGATAAGGCTTTAAAAATGGGCTAGAGGAGCAAGAAAGGAGTAAGGAAGGCAGGCCACATGCAAGCACATTGGCCTTGGACGAAATTAGATTTTTGGGACCACTTTTGTCACATGGGCAGCCTATTCTTTCATGCACATGGGCTGTGTTCACACCCATGCACATGGGATGTGGTTCCCTTCTTTCCTTAGTTGGTTAGGATGATATTTTCCTTATTTGACAAGGATTTTGACTTTGTAATTTTCCTTTTTCCACTAGGGTTAGGATAGTTACGAATTTTAATTTGTTTTTCTATAAATAGGGCCTTATTTTCTTGTAAGAGCACCTTTTTGACAAATTATATTCAGATTGCTCTTTATGCAAATTTCGGCCATCTTTAAGCGAGTGAGAGATTTTGCTTCTTTCATTGATTGCATCACGAATCAGACTAACTTATCAATTTCGATTGTGGCGTTCTTCTGATCCGTCCTTCCAAATCCTTCCATCATTAGTGTTCTTGCTTCGCTAAGCATTGGGTGCTATAGAGGGTGGTTTATCCTTGTTCTTGGGTTCCTATATCGAAGCGTGCATTGGGGTTTGAGGCCTTCATTGCCATAGGATTCCGCGTCAAAAGTCCTTGACAAATCTCCTATAGAAACTTCCCAAGTCATGAAAGCTCCTTACTTCACTCACATTTTGAGGTTTTGGCCACTCCCTAATTGCCTTAACCTTTTCTTTGTCTACTTCAATTCCTTTTGCATTCACCATATATCCCAAGAAAATGATGCGATCAATGCAAAATGTACATTTCTTCATATTAGCATACAATTGATATTTGCATAATGCATCAAATACACATTTTAAATGCATAACGTGATAATCAACAAATTTTCTATACAAAAGAATGTCATCAAAATAGACAACCACAAACTTTCCAATAAACTCATGCAAAACACGGTTCATAAGTCTCATGAAAGTGCTAGGTGCATTATTTAAATCAAATGGCATAACCATCCACTCATACAATCCATGTTTTGTTTTAAAGTGATTTTCCATTCATCACCTGGTTTCATTCTTATTTGGTGATAACCACTTTTAAGATCAATTTTAGAGAAGATATAAGAACCATGTAATTCATCTAACATGTCATCAAGTCGAGGTATAGGGTGTCAATATTTTATCATAATTTTATTGACGACTCGACAATCAGCACACAAATGCCAACTTCCATCTTTTTATGGCACCAACAAGACGGGTACCGCACATGGGCTTAAGCTTTCTCTTATGTGTCCTCTCTCCAAAAGCTCTTCCACTTGCCTTTTGATGTGGAACCCATGGATCAAATATTACATCTAGCACCCCACATACACATCTAGCATAGAATCTTAGAACTCAAAAAAACAAATCCTCCCTACCAAATCCACAACTAACCGGTAATTGAGAACTTAGGTGATTAGGATGAAGAAATGAATTGATTTAAATGCCAAAAGTCAGACTTGATAAGTTAGAACCAATTCTTCATGCAACAAGAATAAGAAGAAAACCTCTCAAACTTGGAAACACTTAGATTACAATGATAACAATCTGAAAATTCGTAGTAACCCTCTTGAGTTCTTTTTCCCCTCCCTATATAGTTGGAAAATAAGAACTAATGGCTTAAAAGTCTAGGTTTACATGTATCTAGTTACAACAATTATTCATCCACATCAATAGTATATTCTAAATTACTGTCCATAATTCTTACAACTTGATGGGCAGATTCTACATGCATTTTGGTGTTGGTTCACATGTGTTTAGTCACACTAGCACTAAACCACATCAATATTATATTCTAAATTAATGCTAATGCCCATCACCATACTTATGGGCAGATTCTTCATGCTTCATGGTGAGTTTCTGACTTCCTCTTCATGATCCCTCATATTCAGTACAAGTTGGTCTCCCTCTTCATTAATCCACCTTTGAATAAAGTGTTGGAACACATGCTGGAGTTTCTTTGATTGTGATCTTGTGATTGGTCCACTTGGCATAATGATATCATCAACATATTTGCTGCCTTGTGTAGATTCATCAAGCTTGCTTATAGTTTCCTCATCATTCCCTTCTTGTTCAAAAAGATTTGTCTTCAAATCTGAACCTACATCAAAAGGAGAAAGATCACTAACATTGAAAGTTGCAGAAATATTATACTCACCTGGTAGATCGATTTTGTAGGCATTGTCATTAATTCATTCTAAAACTTGGAATGGGCCATCGCCCCTTTAATCCAACTTGGATTTCCTTTGTTGAGGAAATCTTTCCTTCCTCATATGAACCCATACCCAATCACCAGGTTGGAAAATCACATGTTTCCTTCTTCTATTTGCATTATGGGCAAATGATTCATATTTCTTCTCAAGATGACCTCGTGCCTTCTCATGTATCTTCTTAACCAACTCCGCTTTCTTTTCACCATCTAAGTTAGTTATTTCATTTAATGGAAAAGGAAACAAATCAAGTAGTGTAAGCAGATTAAAACCATAAATAATTTTAAATGGTGAATAATCTGTAGAAAATTTATGCTTCTATTATAGGAAAACTCCACTAATGGCAAACAATCTTCCCAAGTTTTCAAATTCTTACCCACAACAGCAAGTGATGCAAGAAAGGACCCCTTGAAGCTAGCAAGTGGACCAATCACTAGGAGCAAGGTAAAGAGATATCAAGCTAGCATGGCTTTGCATATTCAAGAAGAGATTTCCAAAGAGCTTCAAGAATTATCATTCAAGAAGATGGAGATGGAGCTGCAAGGAAGGCCTAAATATATCATGGTTCTAGAAGCATGCAATGGAAGCCAAGAAGGAGCCTTTGAAGGCTATTTTTAAGCCTAGGCTGAAACTACCAAGGAAGAGATAAAGCTTGGCCAATCTTATTTCCATGCACATGCATATTCATGGATGCAAGTTGGCCGAATTCCAAGGGAGTTTGTTGCACCCCTTGGCTGAATCTTCATAGTTAGTTAGAGGGGATATTTTTGTTATTTTGTGGTCCCCATCCTTTTATTTTAATTAGTTAAGTTGTTTTGACTTTGTCAAATCCTATTCTTGTTGGGTTTTTGGAAGTGTTTTCCCTTACAAGCCTAGGATCCTTCTAGAATGTTTTAGTCTTAATTTTCCATATGCAATTAGGAATTTTGTAACCCTTATTTAAGGGCACTATTAGGCTGAATTGGGGACACCATTATTATTAAAGAAATTTTCGAATTCTTATACAAGTTCTTCTTGTGAATTTTCGTGTGAGAGAGATTAGAGTGGATTCTTTAATTCTTTCTTGCATCAAGAATTAGGTTTACTTATCAATGAGAGTTGTGGCATTTTCCTTCTTCTTACCAACTAAATCCTTCAATCATAGTGAGTTCGCGTCTCTTTATAGGCGTTGGGTTCCTTAGGAGGTGATTATCAACTTTCAAGGAGTTCTCTACCATTGTTATACGTTGGGTTTCCTGCCATCGTTGCTAAGGGTCCGCGTCATTTGGTATCAGAGCCTTGCTACAAGGTAATTTTTATCTACTTTGTCTTTCTAGGGTTTGTTAATTTAGGTCTTTTAAATTTCTGCATTTTAGGGTTCTTAGAGATTCTAGTCTTTAATTTTTGAAAAGAGCCATATATCAAAATTTGAAAAGCCTGAAGATTGTTCAAAGAGTAATTCGAAACCTAGGAAAAGGAGCCTGATCGAATTTCGAAACCTAGGCCTTGCATCTGAATTGGATTCGAAACCTAGGGAGTTAATCTGATTGAAATTCGA
The DNA here is from genome assembly GCA_947685225.1 of Garcia nutans. Taxonomy (NCBI): domain Eukaryota; kingdom Viridiplantae; phylum Streptophyta; class Magnoliopsida; order Malpighiales; family Euphorbiaceae; genus Garcia; species Garcia nutans. The sequence continues at coordinate 12,421,426 of CANTUV010000002.1, read as the reverse complement.
AAATTGTTTTGTGTTGTTGGGTATTCCCTCGATTTGTTTTGTGGGTGAATTCTGTGTTGCGAATTAACTCCAGATTTTGAAAAGTTCTTGTGAGTAAATTAAGTTCTGAATCAAGGGGATAGTGATAGGAAGCAAAAAAAAAAAGAGTACAAAACCACTTCAACAAAAATTGTTTGATATTCTTGCTATTTGGGTGCTAAAGATCATATCTAGGTGGGTTAGAAGTAATAAAATTTTTGGGGCGAAAAATTTCACCTTTTGAGGGGCTTTTGGAATTCGAAAATCAGACCTTAATATTCATATTATTTGAGTGTTATAGGTGGGAATTAGAGTCTAGAAGCTAGCATTTTGGGTAGAATTGATTAGGTCCATAAAGCAGCTTGCCAAGTGTGGGTTGTTTTTAATTCATTATATCCAAATTTGTCTTGTTTATTGGCTTCATTGTTTCTGATTTCTTTATCTAGCTTTTAATTCCATTACATTGCTAAGTATCATTTGCTTGTGTCGATACTTGGTTTTATATCGTGTAGTGCAAATTACCTTGCATTGCCTCCGGATACTTGTCTTGTTTTCTATCTAGTTCTAGGATTTAGGTTCTAGTTTCTTGAACGACTTGACAATTGTTGGTTGGTGAGCTTGGTTCTGAAGTGCAATCAAGGAAGACAAGAAAAGTGAGGTAATTCTAAACACTTGAGTGAATTTTAATTATTACTAATCTTGTTTCTTTGAGTTTGTTTGTTTGTTAACATGGCTGGAAAAGGAGAAGAGACTAGCAAAGAAGGAGCTATGGCTGAAAGCTTGGCTAGGCTTAAATGAGACGTTGGTAGCAATGCTTGGTCGAATGGAGATGATGGATACTAGATTGCAAGAGAATGCAGCACGGCAAGCACAACAAATGCAACAAGTACAACAAATTCAGCAAGTGCAACAAGGGCAGCCATTTGCACATCCAAATACCATAATGCGAGCTAGAAGAGTGCTTAGGAGAGAAGGGCAAGGAAATCTTGAAGCCCTAGAAGCAGCCGAAAGGGTAGAAGATGAAGATGAAGGTGGAAATCAACCTACCACTGATGGTGACCTTACTTCCATCAAGATGAAGATTCCTTCCTTTGAAGGGAAGAACAATGCAGAAGAGTTCATAGAATGGGAGAGGAAAGTTGAGCAGATTTTCGAATGCCATAACTACTCCGAAGAGAAGAAATTAGTTTTGGCAGCCGTAGAGTTCAAAGGGTATGCTACCTTTTGGTGGGATCAATTGAAAGCTAATAGAAGAGGGAAAAGTATGAGGCCTATTCCTGAATGGTCAACCTTGAAAGAACTAATGAGAAGCCGATTTGTACCACCTCACTACATTCGGGATTTGTACAATCGACTAGCAAGACTAGTTCAAGGTGGAAGAAGTGTGGAAGAGTACCACAAAGAGATGGAGATGATCATGGCTAGGGCAAATATTGATAAAGATGAAGATAAGAAGATGTCACGATTTCTTGGGGGATTGAATTTGAACATAGCCAATGAATTGGAGAAGTATGAATTCAACACAATGGAAGAGTTAGTTCAAAAGGCCATGAAGATAGGGAGAAGATTGAAGAATAAAGCTATTTCGAAAACTGGCTACTCTAAAGCTAGTGGAAAATTTTCAAACTTCAAGGGTTCAAGTTCGAGAGGAGGTTCCTACAAAGGGGATTACAAGCTTTCCAAAAGAATTCTTCCTATAATCCTAATTTCAAGAAGCCGAATGATGGGGATGCAAAAACAGCCAAGGAAACACCTTCTAGACCTACTCCAAGTAGGGAAATTAAATGCTACAAGTGTTTGGGAAGTGGACACATTGCTTCTCAATGTCCGAATAAGAGGGTGATGATTGCTACCCATGAAGGGGAAATTGAATCAGAATCTGAACATGAAGAAGAAGAGGAGGCCGAATGTGGTGATAGGGCCGAATATGATGAAGAGGCTTGGGAGAATCAAGTCTTGAATGTTGAACATGGAGAGATGCTTGTTACTAGAAGAGCCTTGAATATTCAAGTCAAGGAAGAAGGCTTGGATCAAAGGGAGAATCTTTTCCACTCTAGGTGTTTGGTGAATGGTAAGGTTTGTACACTTATCATTGATGGTGGAAGTTGTACCAATGCTGCTAGTACTACAATGGTGGATAAATTGGGGTTAGCTTGTTTTAAACATCCCAATCCTTACAAGTTGTAATGGTTCAATGACGCTGGGGAAGTAAAAGTGTTGAAGCAAGTCAAGGTACCATTCTCCATTGGGTGGTATAAAGATGAGGTTTTGTGTGATGTAGTGCCAATGCAAGCTGGACATTTGCTATTAGGAAGACCATGGCAGCATGATAGAAGGACACAACATGATGGCTTTTCTAATAAGTATACCTTTACTTATGAAGGAAAGAAGGTTGTTCTAGCACCATTATCACCTCAAGAGGTGTATGAAGATCAAAAGAGGATGCTAGAGAGGGAGAAAAAAGTTTCGGCCAACATGAACCAAGGGGGTTCTAATTCGGCCAATGATGTTTCTTCAACACCCAAGGGTAATTCTAAGGGTAGGGAGAGAGAAAATAATAAAGTGAGTGAGTGCAGAAAGGGAAAAGAGGCCGAGAGTCAAAAGAAAGTAAGCAAAGAAATAAATGGCCCATTGGTGAGAGAAAATAAGCAAGGAGAAAAAGCAAAACATACTTTTTATGCAAGAGCAAGAGAGATAGATGTAGGGCAGCCTGTACTCATTATTATGTATAAAGAATCGTTACTTGCCGACAGTGAAGAATCTCTTAATTCTTTACCTTCTGGTTTTTTGTCTTTGTTGTAGGATTTTAAGGATGTGTTTCCTGAAGACCTTCCTAGTGGTTTGCCGCCATTAAGAGGGATTGACATCAAATTGACTTCATACCCAGTTCTACAATTCCAAACCGGCCAGCATATAGGAGCAATCCTATGGAGACAAAAGAGATGCAAAGACAAGTTGAAGAGCTTTTGGAGAAAGGCTTGGTTCGTGAGAGCCTTAGTCCTTGTGCCGTTCCAGTCTTATTAGTACCCAAGAAAGATGGTTCTTGGAGGATGTGTGTTGATTGTAGGGCTGTGAACAAGATTACTGTGAAGTATAGACATCCCATTCCTAGACTTGATGATATGTTGGACGAATTGCATGGGGCGAGATATTTCACAAAGATTGATCTTATGAGTGGTTATCATCAAATTCGCATGAAGCCGGGAGATGAATGGAAGACTACCTTCAAAATGAAATATGGTTTGTATGAATGGTTAGTTATGCCTTTTGGTTTATCTAATGCACCTAGTACTTTCATGAGATTAATGAACCATGTTTTGAGAGCTTTTTTAGGTAAGTTTGTGGTAGTTTACTTTGATGATATTCTGATTTATAGCAAAACTGAGGAAGAACATGTTGAACATGTTAGGAAAGTGCTTGAAATCCTTAGGGAGCAAAACCTTTATGCTAAGCTTAAGAAGTGTTCTTTTTGTCTAGATAGGGTTATTTTTCTTGGTTTTGTTGTAAGTATGCAGGGAATTGAAGTTGATCAAGAGAAGGTGAAAGCTATCCAAGAGTGGCCGAATCCTTCAAGTGTGACAGAAGTGAGGAGTTTTCACGGATTGGCAAGCTTCTATAGGAGATTTGTCCCTAATTTCTCTATATTGGCAGCCCCCTTGACTAGCATAATCAAGAAAGAAGTGGGATTCATTTGGGGCAAGGAGCAACAAGAAGCATTTGATACTTTGAAAGAGAAGCTTTCTACTACACCCGTTTTAGCTTTACCTAACTTTGATTCTACTTTTGAAATTGAATGTGATGCTTCTGGTGTAGGTATTGGAGCTGTTTTGATGCAAGAGAAGAAGCCCATTGCATACTTTAGAGAAAAGCTTAATGGAGCAAAGCTGAATTATTCAACTTATGACAAGGAGCTATATGCTTTGGTGAGAGCATTGGAAGTATAGGAGCATTATTTGCTGCCCAAGGAATTCGTGATCCATTCAGACCATGAATCATTGAAGCATTTGAGAGGGCAAGGCAACTTGAATAAAAGACATGCAAAATGGGTTGTGAAGATTGAGAAGTTTCCTTATGTGATCAAATACAAGCAAGGTAAAGACAATGTAGTGGCAGATGCACTTTCAAGGAGGTATGCTTTACTTAATGTTTTGAGTACTAAATTGCTTGGATTTGAATGTATAAAGGACTTATATGTTGGTGATTCTGATTTCGGCAATGTTTATGATGCTTGTGAGCATGGTGCTTTTAATTCTTTCTATAGACATGATGGGTTTTTGTTTAAGGGTTCGAAATTATGCATGCCTAGATGTTCTATGAGAGATTTGCTAGTATTAGAATCACATTGTGGGGGTTTGATGGGGCATTTTGGAGTTGATAAGACTTTAGACATGCTGAATGAACACTTTTATTGGCCAAATATGAAAAGGGATGTAATTCGGATTTGTAAGGCTTGTTTGGCTTGTAGGCAAGCTAAGTCTAAATCTATGCCTCATGGTTTGTATATGCCATTACCCGTTCCTAGTTCTCCTTGGATGGACATTAGTATGGACTTTGTTTTAGGATTACCAAGGATTAAGAGGGGGAGAGATAGCATATTTGTGGTTGTTGATAGGTTTAGTAAGATGGCACACTTTTCCCCATGTCATAAGAGTGATGATGCTAGTTTAGTAGCCGAACTCTTCTTTAGGGAGGTGGTTCGAATTCATGGGATACCAAAATCCATAGTTTCTGATAGAGACACCAAGTTTTTGTCTCACTTTTGGCGTGTGCTTTGGGGAAAGTTAGGTACCAAGTTGTTATTTTCCACCACTTGTCATCCTCAAACGGATGGACAAATAGAAGTAGTAAACAGAACTTTAGGTACCAAGTTTAGAGCTTTAGTGGGTAAGAATTTGAGTTCTTGGGAAGATTGTTTGCCATTTATTGAGTTTGCTTATAATCGTGCTATTCATTCTTCTACAGGATATTCACCTTTTGAGCTTGTTTATGGTTTTAACCCACTAATAGTTTTGGATCTTGTTTCTTTACCTTCTCATGAGCTTGTTATTTTAGATGGTGAGAAGAAAGCTAAATTGGTGAAAGAGATGCACGAGAAAGCAAGGGCGAATATTGAGAAAAGGAATAAGAGATATGCTGATTCTGCAAATAGAGGGAGACGTGAGATTAAGTTTCAAGTAGGAGATTGGGTTTGGGTGCATTTTCGAAAAGAGAGGTTTCCTAACCAAAGGAAGAACAAGTTGCAAGCAAGGGGAGATGGCCCAATCCAAGTGCTGGAGAAGATTAATGACAATGCCTACAAGATCGACTTACCAGGTACGTATAATGTTAGTGCTACTTTCAATGTAAGTGATCTTTCTCCTTTTGATGATGCAGATTTGAGGACAAATCTTTTTGAAGAGGGAGAGAATGATGCAAGAAAGGATCCCTTGAAGCTAGCAAGTGGACCAATCACTAGGAGCAAGGCAAAGAGATATCAAGCTAGTATGGCTTTGCATATTCAAGAAGAGATTTCCAAAGAGCTTCAAGAATTATCATTCAAGAAGATGGAGATAGAGCTTGAAGAAGGCACACCAAAGCTGATTATGATGCTTAGTGTCGAAGCTAAAGGCTAGCTAAAGAAAGGTCCAACGTGCAAGAAAGGTCCATGGGGGTTCATATAAAGCCTTGGGAAGTAATTTAAGGCCCATGGACAGCCCAAATAGTGTGGGGGCATTTCTTATGTTGAAGGGATTAGTTTGGTTGTTTCCATACTTTATATTTTGTTTCCATACTTTATATTTTCCTTATGCAATTAGGAATGTTTTCCTTATGCAATTATGAATGTTTTAGTTTTCCATATGCAATTAGGAATTTTGTAACCCTTATTTAAGGGCACTATTAGGCCGAATTTCAGACAACAATAATTAATAAAAAATCTTGAATTCTTCTACAAGTTCTTCTTGTGAATTTTTGTGTGAGAGAGATTAGAGTGGATTCTTTAATTCTTTCTTTGCATCAAGAATTAGGTTTACTTATCAACAAGAGTTGTGGCATTTTCCTTCTTCTTACCAATTAAATCCTTCAATCATAGTGAGTTCGCGTCTCTTTATAGGCGTTGGGTTCCTTAGGAGATAATTATCAAGTTTCAAGGAGTTGTCTACCATTGTTATACATTGGGTTTGCTGCCATCGTTGCTAAGGGTCCGCGTCATATTGCAGCACTGTTAACTAGCATAATCAAAAAGGAAGTTGGGTTCCAATGGGAAGAGGAGCAACAAAAAGCCTTTGACTGCCTAAAAGGGAAGTTGACATCCGCTCCTGTTTTATCATTACCTAATTTTGAGAGTACATTTGAGATTGAGTGTGATGCTTCTGGTGTAGGTATTGGAGCTGTATTGATGCAAGAGAAAAAGCCCATAGCCTATTTTAGTGAGAAAATCAATGGTGCACAATTGAACTATTCCACTTATGATAAGGAGTTGTATGCCTTGGTGAGAGCATTGGACGTGTGGCAGCACTACCTCCTTCCAAAGGAGTTTGTGATACATACGAATCATGAGTCCCTCAAACACTTGAAGGGACAAGGTAAGTTGAACAAGAGGCATGGTAAGTGGATAGAATTTATAGAACAATTCCCTTATGTTGTTAAATACAAGCAAGGAAAGGATAATATAGTGGCTGATGCGTTGTCTAGAAGATATACATTACTATCTGTGTTGAGTTCTAAATTGCTTGGTTTTGAGTACGTTAAGGACTTATATGTAGGTGATGTTGATTTTGGCAATGTGTATGTTGCATGTGAACATGGAGCTTTTAATTCATTTTATAGGCATGATGGATACTTGTTTAAGGGAAATAAATTATGTGTGCCTAAATGTTCCATGCGTGATTTGCTTGTGTTAGAATCTCATTGTGGGGGATTGATGGGACATTTTGGGGTAGCTAAGACTTATGATATCTTGTTTGAGCATTTTTATTCGCCGTCTATGAGTAAGGATGTTGAGAGATTGTGTTCTGCTTGTATTGCTTGTAGACAGGCGAAATCTAAGTTTATGCCTCATGGTCTATATATGCCTTTACCTATACCTAGTTCATCTTGGATTGATATTAGCATGGATTTTGTGCTTGGATTGCCTAGAACTAGAAAAGGTAGGGATAGCATTTTTGTAGTTGTTGACAGGTTTAGTAAGATGGCACATTTTATTCCTTGTCATAAAGCTTATGATGCGATTGTTGTAGCTTATTTGTTCTTTAGAGAAGTAGTTCGACTACATGGGGTGCCTAGGACTATTGTGTCTGATAGAGATGCTAAGTTTTTGTCCCATTTTTGGAGAGTTTTATGGGGTAGATTAGGAACTAAGCTTTTGTTTTCTACTACTTGTCATCCACAAATAGATGGGCAAACAGAGGTAGTTAATCGTACACTTGGTACATTGTTGAGAGCTATAATGGGAAAGAATTTGGCTGCTTGGGAAGATTGTTTACCTTTTATTGAGTTTGCTTATAATCGTTCTATTCATTCTTCTATAGGTTATTCGCCATTTGAGCTTGTTTATGGTTTTAACCCATTAACTATACTTGATCTTATTCCTTTACCTTCACATGAGCTTGTTAGTTTAGATGGAGACAGGAAAGTAGAATTGGTGAAGGCTATGCATGAGAAAGCTCGAGTTAATATGGAGAAAAAGAACAAGTCATATGCTGATCGAGCGAATAGAGGACGCAAGAAGATAGTGTTTGCTCCTGGGGATTGGGTTTGGGTACACTTCCGAAAGGAGAGGTTTCCTAATCAAAGGAAGAATAAGCTTGATGCACGTGGTGATGGTCCATTTCAAGTGTTGTCAAAGATCAATGATAATGCATAGAAGATAGACTTGCCTGGTGAATATGGTGTTAGTACTACTTTTAATGTGTCTGATTTATCTCCTTATGATGATGCAGATTTGAGGACAAATCTTTTTGAAGAGGGGGAGAATGATATGAACCAGCCACGAGGTAAGGATCCATTGGTGCTTCCAAATGGGCCATTGACTAGGAGCAGAGCTAAGAAGTTTGGAGCAGCAATGGGATTGCATATTCAAGATCAAATTTCAAAGGAAGGGACTGAAATGGCAATGGAAAAGTGCACAATAGAGCTTGAAGAAGGCACACCAAAGCTGATTATGATGCTTAGTGTGAATATGGAAGCTAAAGGCTAGCTAAAGAGGTCCAACGTGCAAGAAAGGTCCATGGGGGTTCATATACAACCTTGGGAAGTAATTTAAGGCCCATGGACAACCCAAATAGTGTGGGGCATGTTCTTATTTTAAAGGGTTTTAGTTTGGCCTTTTTTTTTTACTTTATATTTTCCTTAGTGGGTTAGGATGTGTGGTTTTCTATTTAGTTATTTCAGAATATTAATTTGTTTCCATACTTTATATTTTCCTTAATGGGTCAGGATTTTGTCTTTGTAGCTTTCCTTTTCCCATTAGAATTAGGGTTTTGAATTTATGTGTGCCTTTTAGTATAAATAGGGCCTTATTTTTCTTGTAAGGACACTTCATGAAAAAAATGATATTCTCAATTTTCTTATTGAAAATTTCAGCCATCATAGAACAGGAGTGGATTCTCTTTTTCTTTTGATTGCATCAAGAATTAGATTTACTTATCAATTTCGATTGTGGCGTTCTTCTAATTCGAGCTTCCTAAATCCTTCCGTTTATAAGTGTTCGTGCTTTGCTTAGCAATTGGGTGCTTTAGAAGGTGGTTTTTCCTTCGTTCTTGGTTTTCTTCTATCAATCATGCATTGGGGTTTGAGGCCTTCATTGCCATAGGGTTCCGCGTCAGATTGGTTATCCAGACATCAGACTGTGGTAGATTATCAGAGGAAACGTGTTACCCAGAAAAAAAAAGTGATGGGGAGGATGTGGTAGTATTAGGTAAGTAGAGACACCTCTTATCTACTTTCATTTCAACTATTTCAGCTAAATGGGTGATTCGAAAGGGGTGTGAAGCTTACTCGACACATGTATTATTGTGGCCTATGCTTGAAAGTATTCCTACAGTGGTAGAGTTCTCTGATGTGTTTCCAGATGATTTGCTATGGCTACCTCCTAAGAGAGGTGGAGTTTGGTGTTAACGTAATGTTGGGTACCATCCTATTTCTATCACTCATTATCGAATAGCACCTGCAGAATTGAAGGTGCAATTGCAGGAGTTACTAGATAAAGGGTTCATCTGCCCTAGTGTTTCACCATGAGGATCACTAGCGTTGTTTATTAAGAAGAATGATGGTGCTTTAAGGTGCATTGATTACTGCTAGTTGAACAAAGTGATCATCAAGAACAAGTACTCGTTACCTCACATTAATGATATTTTTGATTAGTTGAAGGGGGCAATTGTATTCTCCAAAATTAACCTGAGAGTGAAAGTTGAGCACCATGTTCCTTTAGGGTTGTTGAAGCCATTATCAATTCTTGAGTGGAAGTGGGAGCGAGTGACTATGGATTTTGTAACTAGACTACCTTTGACCCAGAGGAAACATGATGCAATTTGGGTAATAGTGGATAAGGTGACAAAGTCAGCTCACTTTCTTCTGGTTAGGATAGACTAGTCTCTTGATAGGTTAGCTAAGTTGTATGTGAGTGAGGTTGTGAGATTACATGGAGTTCCAGTTTCAGTAGTATAAGACCAAGATCCAAGATTTACATCTAGATTTTGGAAGAGTTTGCAAGATGCCCGGGGTACTCGATTACACATCAGCATTACTCTCCATCCACAAATAGTTGAACAGTCCAAGAGAGTGATACAGGTCCTAGAAGATATATTAAAAAGTTGTGTCATTGACTTTACTAGAAGTTGGGATAGCCATTTACCATTGATTGAATTCACATACAATAACGGTTCTTAGTCCAGTATTAGGATGGCACCTTATGAGACTTTGTATGACAGGAAGTGTAGGACACATTTATGTTGGAATGAAGTTGGAGAAGGGAAACTGGTAGCTCCTGATTTGATAAAAAAAAAAATAGAAGAAAAGGTTTAAGTAATTTAGGATTAATTGAAAGTAGCTTCATGGCGACATAAGTAGTAGATTTAAAAAGGAAGAATATAGAGTTCAATGTGGGTGATAAGTTGTTCTTGAAGATGTCTCCTTGGAAGAGGATATTGAGATTTGGTTAGAAAGGTAAGTTGAGTCCTCGCTTTATTGGACCATATGAGGTATTAGAGAGAGTGGGATCAGTTGCTTATATACTGGCTTTACCACCTGAGTTGGATAAGATACAAAATGTCTTTCATGTCTCTATGCGTTGAAGGTACATATCGGATCTGTCACATGTATTGTCAGTTGAATCTATAGAAGTTATCCGGATCTGACTTACAAAGAGGAACCAGTAGTGATATTAGCATGAGAGGTGAAGAAATTGAGGAACATGAGGGTGCCATTGTTTAAAGTCATATGGAGGAATCACTCTATTGAGGACGCAACATGGAGATCGAGCAGATGATGCGAAGCCAGTATCCTCAATTCTTTCAGAGCTAAACATTAGATAATTTCGAGAATAAAATTATTTAAGGGAGAGAGAGTTGTAAAGCCCGTAGTTTAAATATAATTAAATAAATAATTTGGAAGGGTTAAGTGAGGTGTTGGAAAAAATAAAATAACTAATGTATATGTAGAATATAAATAAAATATACCTGAAATATAAATGTCTAAAAAATAAAAAAGTAAAAAAGTAAATTGGTAAAAGTCAAAGTAAAAGGGTAAAAAGTTAAAAAAATAATAATGTAAAATTATATTAATTTTTAGTGGAAAAGGAACAATTAGGGTTTTTAAATAAATAATTAATTAATTAATTAAATGATTTTATATATGTGGTTAAGGAAAAAGAAAATAAAATAAAAACTAAAATCACCATCTTCTTCTTGCAAGGGAATTGTCCACCATAGCCAAGGAAAAGGGAAATATTTGCTCTTCATCCACACCAAAACTCATCAAGTTTTGAACTAAGGGTAGTGTTAAAGATTTTCCAAGTAATTGGTAAGTTTTTTTTAGAATTTAAAAAGTTTTCTTGGAAATTCTAGTTATGTGAAATTTGCAATTACTATAGAGATTTCAATAATTATTTAAATGGTACGGGATGAAGTTATTTTGATATAGAAGTAATGATTTTAAGGGATTTTAAGGTTAGATAGTAGAAATGATTCAGTTTGGTGGTAGTTTGGAAGAAGTAGAGAGCAAATTAGGAATTTGGTAGGATTTTTTGTTAGAATTGATGTAATTGGAATTTAATTGATTAAAAGGTGTTAGAATGGATCTCTAATGTTATTTTTTAACTTAAAATTTAGTATAGAATTGATTAGGAAGGATTTCCAAAATTAAAGGATATTAGGGGAATTACTGAAAATTGAGTAGATTTGTGATAATTGAAGTTTGGTTGGTTAAAATGAGTAGAATTATGTTTGTAATGGTTTATTTAAACTCATAAATTGATTAGGAATTGAGTAGAGTCAAGTTGGCCAATCAAAAAGGTGAAGAACATTTTGGAAAAGTGAAGGAGTGTAAGTGAATTTGGCTTGAAAGTAGCCATAATTGGTGGTTAGTACATACTTTAGTAATTATGTGTTAAACTGCATTGAATTGGCATGTTACATTGTATGTTGATGATTGTATTATGCTACTTTAATGTGAATGTTCACATGTAAAGTGCATGGTTCTGTGTTAAAATGTGTGATATGCATAATGTATGAATTGTTAAACCATTGTAAAATTGCTAATGGCATTATTGTGTGTGATTGTGAGAAAATGTGCTTTATGCAATTTAAAGAATAACATTTGGCCACATTATGAAAACAGCAAAGAATGTGATATCAATGATGGAAATATGTGAGAAATTGAGAAAAAATCATGAAAGAAGTGTTGAAAAATGAAGAATGATGGAATTGGCTATGTTTAAATTATAATGTGATATGATGTGTGCTTGCCTCATATAGTATCTTGTTCTAGAAAATTGTGTTTGGTGCTATTGATATGGCATGCCTATGATATAATTTGCCTTCGGGGCTAGACACGATGGTGTCACTACTGATGATATGATTTGCCTTTGGGACTAGACATGATGGTGTCACTTTGATGATATTATTTACCTTCAGGGCTAGATACAGAGGTGCCAACTGTTGCTATAGACCAAATCAATGTCTCTGAAACTTAAATATTGTATAAGATTATTTGGGCCCAATGCATGTGATTGTGATAAATTGATGTTTTATATGAGTAATGCATGTGTTAAGTCACAATATATTTCATGTTTGAAAGAGAAACATAGTGCATTGTTCTTAAATTATTTTTTTATTATCAAAGTATATACCGCTAAGTTAGTAGTTTAATACGATTGAATCTCATCATGTAGGTGACAGAATAAAGGCAGAGAGTTCTGATAGACCAAATTAGGTGTAGATTCTTCGATTTGTGCTTGAAGTTTGCTAGGTTGCCACCAGACCAGAGCCTGCTGCATAGCATGTAAATATTTGCTTTTTGTTAAATATGTTATGTTTATATGCATTATGCTATTATATAAAAATGTTGTAACCTTAATTTTTATTTGAATAATGTAAATATTTGAATACTTCACGTGATTTTGAGATTTTGGGTTGTGTGAATGATATTGGAGATTTGGATAAATGGAAATATATATTGGGAGTGCATTTTTATGTAGTTAGTGTTTTATTATTTTTAGGAATATCTGATTTACAGACAAAATTATAGCAAATTTTTCTTAGAGGTTTTCTTTCAATTTTGTATTTTTAACTATTAACTACTAATATATATATATATATTATTTTAGTTACTAAATTATATTTTAAAAGTTAAACTATTTTCATTAAAATTAAGGAGAATTTTCTAATGATAAAGATAGTAACATTCTTATATTTTGTATACATATTTGCAAACTCAGAGTGTGTATACTATATATATATATAGGGTATAAAGGTGTTACACGTATACTAGGTGTATATGTTAAATATACATAAAATACAAATTTAACTAAAAATTGGTAAAAGTTAAAAAGGTAAAAAAATGGAAATTAAATTATTTTGTGGAAGATGATAAATATTGAAAAATAATTATTAATTAATTAATATATATATACATGTGATTAAGAAAAGAAAATAGAAAATGTAAAAGTCAAAATTTAGTCTTCGTCTTCTTCTTCCTCTAGTGTTGGCCAAATTTTTCATTGATTGCCAAGGGGAGATTTCTTCTTTAATCACTCAAAATTTTTCAAAGAATTCAAAGGAGTTAAGGAGATTTTGAAGAAAGAATGAGTAATAAGTAAGTTTCTTTGATTTTAAGAAGCTTTCTTGGAAATTTTAAATATGTGAAAATTGTGATTTTGATGGAGGGTTCAATAATTGCTAATATGAGTTGGTATGAAGTGTTTTGATGTATGTGTAATGATTATGAGGTTAGATGATGAAAATTAATGGGTTTTGTTGAAGTTTGGAAAAGATAGTGTTGAAATTAGGGTTTTGGTGGAATTTGGGGGTAGAATGGATGTAATTGAAGTTTAATTGTGTTAAAATGAGTTATTAATGCTATTTTTATACTTGTAATTTGGTTTAGGAGTGAGTACAGTGGACATACCTAATTAAAGTGGAGAAGGGCATTTGGTGAAGTTGGAATTGGAGAGTGAATTAGGCTTGGATTTTAGCATATTTAAGGTTTGTACATACTTTGATTACATGCATTTTAATTGCATTTAGTTTGGCTTAGCGCATTGTGACTTATGAATATGCTAAGCTACTTTGAAATTGGTTTTGAAATGTAGTATGTATTGCTTTTGTGTAATGTTGTATGAATTATATAAAATATAAACTGTTAAGCTATTGTAGAATGGCTAGCTATAGTAATGTGTATTATTATTTTGTGAAAAGTGTGAAAAATACCCAAGAAATATAGTAAAAGATGTCACATTGTGAATGTGTCTAAAATTATGAGAAATGTGGTTGAAATATGTGAAATATGAAAATGATACATAATTATGAAAAATTTAATGAAAATGGATAAAATGTATGAATGTATGATCACCTTATGCAATGTCTTATTCTAGAGAATTGTGTTTGGTACTATCAGTTTAGTTTGCCATGTGATGATATTTTTATGTGCCTATGAGGCTAGACAAAAAGGTATTAATAGGAGACACACCTATGGGCTATATTTATGACACTCAGATCTCCAATGTCAATAAGGACACACCTTCAGGTGGTTTAGCATGACACTTAGATCCTTGATGTGGTGATAGACCAAAATAATATTTCTAAAACTTAAATATTAAATAGAGACTTTTAAACCTAATGTATGTGTTTGTGAAACCTTGATGATTTATATGAGTAATGCAAGTGTAATACATTTCATGTTTGAAAGGAAAACATAATGCATTGCATTTTTTTTTAAATTACTTTTGTTATCAAAGTATTTATTGCTAAGCTAGTAGCTTAGCACGATTGTTCCATCATGTAAGACAGAGAGCTCCGCTAGACCTGACCAGGTCTTGGTGTTTGGATTAGCACTTGAAGTTTGTTATTTTGCCACAAGACTAGAGCTTGCCTGTATATCTTGTAAACATTTGTTTTTGTTAAACTCATTATGTTTATATACATTATGATATTATGTAAAAATGTTGTAAAATATCTGAAATACAATATATATTTATATATATATATGTGTGTGTGTGTGATTATGAGATATTGAATGATTCTGGAGAAATGTTAGAGATTTGGAATGAATATTATTATTGAGAGTGCTATTTTTCACAGGTTGTGATTGTTTGATTTTTAGGGAATGTGCAATTTACAGATAAAACTTTGACATATTTTTCTCAGAGATTTTTCTTTATAAATATACTATTTTGTCTTTTATTTATTTATATATATTTATTACCTATTAAATTATCTTTTAAAGATTAATTTATTTTAGGAACAATTAAGAGAAATTTTCTACAGTAATTATTGTAGCATTCTTGTATTCTGAATATGTATTTTACATATTCTATGTGTATGCACTATACATATATAAGGTATAAGGGTGTTACAAGTCACTAACCTAATGTTAGTGTTATGTTCTAGGCTAATGGATGTATGTTTATTATTACATTTAATAAAATAAATGAGGAATTTCTTTACTATGTGCCTGTTTATTATTTTAATATGATTAAAGTTTCATGAATAGATGATTCAACTTTTTGTTATCAAGTATATGACTTAGTAGTAAAACTTTAAAGTAATTTGAATTCTATTATAATTATCCATGGTCGATCATTATTCATGGAACGATAATGAATAAAGACTAGTATATAGTTTAACTGATGATCATATTTTACTGATCATAAATATGAGATGTTGAGTCAAAATATAAGTACATGTTAAAGAACATTGTCCTGAATAGACTCAAAATGAGAATATTACATGGATTAATATCATAAGTGATTATTATCGCAACAATGTTATGTAGTTCTTCAACTTGAAATCATTATGGTTCTTTACATGAGAAGTTTTGTATTTTGACATAATTCCATATTATTATCTTTAAAAAGATTTAATAAGGATTATTATTGGATATTTAATAAGTCATAGAGAATGATATAAATGATCTAGATGAGATTTATTCATCTCACATCATGAGAGAGATATCTTTAGACTTTTTTTATAAGACTGAGAAATAAATATGACTATGCTCAAATAAATTAATAAAGATTATTAATGTTATTTGATAAGTTAGTCTGCTTGGAAATCAAGAAATTTTGACCAATCAAAATAAGGATGACATGTTTTATGCCTTATGATTGATGTATTATATCATGTGATAAAATGATTAAATATCTAATTATGGATTAAGGCTGGTTGAATCTCCAATCTTCACTTAATTTTAATAGTTATAGTGTCTTGGTAGAAGCCACTTAAATATATGGGCCTAAAAATAATTATTTAAACCCATTGCCAATATTAAATGAATCTATACGGTTGCGTATGTAACATTCCCTGGCAATTCTCACATAAAATTATCAGAGAATGTTACTCGATATACTGACAGTACTCTAATCAATTCATTGATAAAATTTTCTTTCAAAATGTTACTAACACAAATCTTCAAATAATAATATAATCTGCATGATATAACACTTATAAATCTAATATTTAAACTAATATCCAATATTTCCAATAATCCAAATACTAATTATGGATCGGATAACCATCATAAGTTTGTCAAATCAAATAAATATATAATACATTGTTTTATTTGATAATCATTCACTAGAATCTCAAACTTCATCCTCTAAATACATATATTCCTTTCATGTTTACAAATTTGTATAATCTATCAAATAGCCAAATTAAATTGTATATATATTTCATAACTTATGAGTACAATATACAAAAGATCTCTATATGTACTATAGATAATTTCTAAGATCCTTAATTCCACTTCTTAGCTTGCTCCGATGACCTGATACCTGTGTGTCAAAAAATAATTCTAACACACTAAGCAAAGCTTAGTGGTGCTTATATAAACATATTTTGTCACTTGATATTAAAGAAAAATACTTATGGAAATATAGTAATAACACTTAGTTTTAAGAAATATTTCAATATAATAACTATTTTCAATAATAAGCCAACATAATATTTTGATTACACAAAATAATAACTTTAACTTTATGATAATCATCATGCTATGCTACACTTTTAGTATTGCAGCTTTTCTCTTTTTGAATCATTTTATTTAAGACTTACTTTCTTATTTGTTAACATTGTTCATATTACACTTATTTATTTTCAGTAAGTCTTACTTTTTAATTTCACATATAGAATAATTTCATTCAATCTATAATATTGGCACTTAGATTTAATGCTATACTTTGGAGCACTTTGTATCTTATATCATTATATACACTTTCAATTATTATAACACTTAAAAAGTTATTGATCAATTCAATAACTTGAGCATAACATTTCTATTCCGTGCATTAGAACTTTCACTTGGAAATATTAATATATACATTGCCAATCACTTTCACATTGTAACATAGTAAGTCGATTTTAAGTAATTGACTTATATTATTATTTTGCATTTCTTTCATTATTCATAACATCATATTCACATATATTTCAATTTAGATAACTTCATTAAATATGACCATACATACTGAACTCAGATCATAGGTCTGGATAATAGGTTAGTGTAGCAATTTTAATGTCAAATCTCAAGAATATATAATGGCAATTATGTCCACTGTCACTGATGACACTATGTGTCCATTAATGGCACGAGGTGCCCACTATCACTATGACTATCCTCCCTCTGGCTAGCCATTTAATCCAAAGCTAAATCTAAAATCACTATGATTTGAGCAATTCATTAGATTTGATTAACGCTGAATTATGTATATCACTTTAATGGAATAATTTTTTGATCAACACTTGGTATTACACATCTTTATCATTTATTCAAATTTTATTGCACTACTTGTTAGAGTTAATTTCAATAATCCTTTACACTTTAAGGCCTTATAGTCATTTGGGCTAAAATCACAGATGAAAAATAAGGAAAAGAACTACTTTAGACAAATTCTTCAAGTGACACGCCCAACGACATGGGCGTATCAATGACCATGTCACTTGCTCATTTTATAGAAGCTTTGGCACCCCCAACAATATGGACGTGTCACTGCTTGCATTATTATGCTTGCATTACAGTAGCTATGACACACCCAACAACACGGGCGTGTCACTGGCTGTATCATTTAATTTTCATCACAGTAGCTATGACACGGACATATTCATGGTCATGTCATTAACACTGAAACACAACAGCATTGACACGCCCAGTGACATGGCCGTGTCACTGGTTGTGTCAAGCAAAGTTCTTTATTTCGAACACTTATCAACTTAAACTCCATATATCCAAATATATGATAACAATGGATCAAAACTAGCTTCTTTAACATAGATAGAGTCTATACTAAATACTTTAATCACACTTCAATTAATTAAGTCTTCAATCATCACTTATGGCTAAAAACAACATCAAATCACTCAACTCTTTTAATGATTGAATTAAAAATCATACTCATCACTACAAGTACCTTTAACTTACTTTTCACTCATCAATCCATTTAACCAATAGCTTTCAGTAATAATTCATTATAGATAATCAACTAATTCAAACATTAAAATTCATAGAAATTCAAATATTTGCAAATTGAAATACACAAGCACATACCTCCTTCAAAATCCCTCTTCTTCTCTCTTTTTTCTCTTTTTCTTTGATCACTTATTGATAATCTCCCCTTTTTAGCTTATTCTTTTAAAAATCCATAACTAGATGTGATTTCTTCTTAAATTTTAGCTGATTTTTTGAAAAGAAGGTGAAAGGAGGAGTTTTGGTGATGAAGATGATGATAAGCGTGGATGATGAAGCAAGAAGAAAGGAAGAGAAGTTTCCACACATACACACACCTATCCACACATATATATATATGATGTAATCTAGTGTGGCCACTCTCATTTTAACTATGGTGCACCATCACTCTTAACCTTTGATTCTAATTCGATTTGTAATCCCATAAAACCAAAAAAAAAATCTCTTAAGTAAATTTTTGAGATATACTATTTACTATTCTCTACTTAGAGCATGATGGAGGTCCATCAGTCCTTGCCATTCAAGACACTCTTGATATGGGCCTTCATACTATTTTGGAAGATGACGAAGATGATGTTGTTGATCCTAATGGAGAACTCTACTTTGAACCCATACATAACATGAAGATTCAACTCATTTTGAAGCCTTTTGGGCTGTTCCAAGCCCTTATATTTGAAGACCAATTTAAAGCCCAACATAATGCACTTAAAGATTGATTTTAGTACATGTTTCCATCTCATACATGTGGGGGATGTTTGAAGACTTCAATTTCTGTTTTTCAGTTTCATTTTCCATTATTATCTTGCTTTTAATACGTGTTTGATGTTGATTTAATGTAGGCAGTTTTCTTTGGCTTTAATTGCCTTTATTTAGCTTGTAACTCTTCTTTGTATCCTTATTTAAAAAGGGAAACGAATTTGGAATAGGGACAGATTATCTTTTGAGTGAATTGAAGTGTTTTTAACACATTTGGTTTTGTTAGTTTCCAAAAACTAATAGGGTTTTGTATGTGATCCAAAAACATTCAACCGGTTCCATTTTGTTGTTACAATCAACCATTTAACTTATGAAATTCCAGATTTTAAAGCAAACATAAACACTTTCCTTTTCTCATAAAATAAGCCCTTACACCTTACATAATCCTAATTTTCGTACAACACTACAAACCATCCATAAAGTATCATTTTCTCCCATTTCTTTCATTCACAAACAACCATCTAAACACCACCATGCTATCAGTTGGTATCAGATACAGGTTTACCCCACTTCATTTCCATTCCCCATGTCTAATCCCCAAAACAAAGACAAACACGTCATGACTGACCCACAAGAACTAGCTACTACATTTGAGGTGATGAGGTTAGAGATGGAGTTATATAAGAAAAAAAATGAGGCCCTTGAAACAATTATTCAAAATTCCCCTTTGAATACACGAAATCCAAATGAGGAGGAGCCATTTGATGAAGAACCTAATGAAGATGAACAACCAATTGATTTTGGCCAAGGCAGGTTTAGAGGAAGAGGGAGAGGCCCTTTTCATGGAGGTTTTGGATGAGGAGAACAAAACATGCCTCCACCTATCCATGGTGAAAGACAGGGGGAATTCTTCAATTACAAGATTGAGTTGCCTGAATTTCATGGAAATTGATGCTGATGCCTCTCTAGAATGGGTATATTCCATTGAAAGAGCCTTTGAATTGAAGGATATTTCTGAGGAAAAGAAGATGAAACTTGCTGCCATGAGGTTGAAAGGTTATGCTGCCCTTTGGTGGGAAATTTTGCAAAAGCAAAGGGTTAGAGAAGGTAGACTACGAATCACCCAATGGGACCAAATGAAGGAGGAAATGGATGTGGTGTTTTTACCATCCCATTATAGACAAAAGATGATTGAGAAGATGTTGAGCCTTAAACAAGGCACCAAATCCGTGGAACAATATATCATGGAGTTTGATGGGTTTTTAATGAAATGTGAAGTGGAGGAGACTGAAGAACTACTCATGGGGTGTTTTCTCCAAGGACTAAGTCTTGATATTCAAGACATGGTGAGTTTTTATCCTTATGATTCTCTAATTGAATGAAAAAATTGGCTCTAAGAAGTGAGGCTAGTTTATCTCATGCTCACCCAACCCAATGTTTTTCTAAATCTTCAAACTTTCCTTTACCTTACAAATCACGTCCCAACACCTCACAATCTACCTCTACAAAGGCTTCCTCTACACCACCACCAAAAATCCCATCAAACACCCAAAACACCTCCACCCTAATCAAGAATGTTCAATGTACCCACCAACCAAAAGTGTCTCTAAAAATGTCTTGAAATGTTTTAAATGCCAAGGTTATGGTCATTTTGCTTCTGAATGCCCCACAAGAAAGATAATGACCATAAGGGAAATAGAAGAGGTAGAGGAAGGTTTGTTACTTGCTGACTCCAATGAGGGAGATTCAGTTTTGTATGATGGTGAGGAAGGGGTCCTTGAATGTGAAGCTATGGAGGATGGAGAATGTTTAGTTGTGATGAGAGTTCTGAACTTAGAAAGGAGTGAGGAGGATTGGAGGAGGAAATCTTTGTTCCGCACTAGATGTTTGACAAATAACAAGCTTTGTGAAATTGTTATTGATAGTGGGGCGTGTGAGAATGTTGTTTCCAATGAGATGGTCACCAAGTTGGGACTGAAAACTAAGCCAATCGACACCCCTTACAAGTTGACTTGGCTGGATTCTACACATGAGATAAGAGTGACTAAGAAATGCCTTGTCCCATTTTCTATAGGAAAATACGTTGATGAGGTGAGCTGCCATGTTATTCCTATGAAAGCTTGTCATTTGTTACTTGGAAGGCCTTGGTTGTATGATAAAGATGTTCAACACCAAGGGAGAGCTAATACTTATACATTGCTCCATAATGGGAAAAAGATATTACTCAAGCCTATGCTGCCAGAAAAGAAAAAGAAGAAGAAAGAGGTTGGAGTTGTTGGGTTTTTTTTTCCGATGATGAGAAGAGTGAAATCATTGAGGAGTTGCCTAGCTTTGTCCCTATGGATGTGGAGGATGAGCCCAAACAGAATCATATTATCCCAAATGAGGTACAATATTTGATTAGTGAGTTTAAGAGAATATTCCCAAACACATTTCCCTCGGGTTTACCCCCTCTAAGAACCATACAACACGAGATAAGCTTTATTTCAGGAGCCCAAACTTTTCACAAACAGTCCTATAGAATGAGCCCTAAAGAGAGTGATGAGTTACAAAAGCAGGTTGATGAATTGTTGAAAAGGGGATTTATAAGGGAGAGTATATCTCCATGTGTTGTGCCAGCATTTGTAGTACCCAAAAAAATTGGAAAATGGAGAATGGTGATTGATTCTAGAGCTATTAATAAGATCACAATCAAGTACAGATTTCCAATTCCAAGGCTTGATGACATGCTTGATAGATTGCATGGAGCTTCGGTGTTCTCAAGGATTGATCTTGCAAATGGATTCTATCAAATTCGTGTTAAAGAAGGTGATGAGTGGAAAACAGCCTTCAAAACCAATGCGGGGCTGTATGAATGGTTGGTTATGCCAATGGGGCTTTCAAATTCACCTTCCACCTTCATGCGGCTTATGAATGAGGTACTCAAACCTTTTCTCAATAAATTTGTGGTGGTATACTTTGATGATATTATGATTTTTAGTCGTAGTTTACATGAGCATTGTATGCATTTGAGACTTATCTTTGAGGTTTTGGACCGTGAATCATTATATGCTAATGTGGAGAAGTGTCATTTTTGTGATAGCACCATTAGTTTCTTAGGGTATGTTATGTCTAAAGATGGGATTAGTATGGATCCAAAAAAGGTAAAAGCTATAATTGAATGGCCAATTCCTAGCAATTTGTTTCAAGTTAGAAGCTTTCATGGATTTTGTTCTTTCTATAGAAGATTCATTAAGAATTTCAGCACTATAACAAGCCCAATTACATATTGCATGAAGAAGAGATTGTTTAAATGGACCCCCTCAAGCCACCATTGCCTTTAACACACTAAAGAATGCCATGACAAAAGCTCATGTTTTATCCTTACCCAATTTTACCTTGCCTTTTGAATTGGAGTGTGATGCTAGTGGGGTAGGGATTGGGGCTGTTTTGAGTCAAGAAGGAAAGCCTATTGCATTTTTTAGTGAAAAGTTGTGTTGTGGAACAACCAGCACACCGCAAGGATGAGCAAGAGTTAGGACGTGGGGAACAAGTTGAGGAGATCATCAATCCAATTATTTTGCCACAAGGTCCTATAACTAGATCACGAGCCAAAAAGATTCAGCAAGCACTAATTTGCCATTTGCAAGATTTGGTGAATTTGGCTAACTATGGTTTGCAAGGAATTACAAGCTTGGAGACAAGACCAAAGGAAGTCAATTACAACTTGCTACAAGTTGTAATTCACGAATGAGGCTTGTAATTAATATGTAATAAGGCCCACTAGTTATGCTTATTTAAAAAGTAAGGGCCCTGTTTGTTTTGTATTAAATCAGAACGTTGTTTACTTTATTACTTCTTAAAATTTGATTAGAAAGCAAAACGCTACTTAATAACCCTAATTAGGGTTTAGTTATTTATATCTCATTTAGGGTTGTAAGACACCAGTTTTGAAGTTTTGGATGAATTTATTAACCTAAAGCCAAATTGCTTTTATCTTTGTTGACACGGAACCTCCAAGAATAAGCCTGAGAACCCCTTGATTTCAAACCCGCACAGCATTAACTTGAAAACCCATAGTCGAATTCGGTACAACCCCTAAGGATTAGGTTAGATTTCAGATTACCTTGAATTGATCAAAGATCAAGGATTTCGAAACAGTTTAGTTCCTAAATCCCAGATTCGAAACACTCCACAAGAAAGTTGATCAAACTACTTGAATGTTTCTAAAGCATGTATTCAAGCAAGAACACAAAGATAAAAGCTAATTCGGCTTTTGGTTATAAAATCATCCAAAACTTCAAAACTGATCTCTTACAACCCTAAATGAGATATAAATAGCTAAACCCTAATTAGGGTTATTAAGTAGCGTTTGGCTTTCTAATCAAAATATAAGAAATAATAAAGTAATCAAAGTCCTAATTTAAAACCAAACAAACAGGGCCCTTACTTTTTAAATGAGCATAACTAGTGGGCCTTAATACATATTAAAATAACAAGTTCAGCTAATTATTTAACTATAAATAAGCCCAACTAGTGACTTGAGCCAAATATGCTCCAATTTGCATCCTTGATAAGCCATATCGTGCACCTTCAGCTCCTCTACAACAAAATGTTGCATGTAGCCTTGTGACGTCTCTATCATTCCCCCTTTGTTGGAGAAAACTCGTCCTCGAGTTTTAAAATGATGAAGTAGTAAAGAAAAGCAACTTTGTAATTTCACTCCAATTACTTGTGGCATGTCATCAATTTGAAGAACCTGAAATTTTATTTCATAAACATCACAATCAATGTTAGGTAAAATAAATTCCATGTTTGCAATAGACAGGCAATCATGAATGGTGGGAGTAGAAAGTTTTATTTTTCTTGCTTCTTCTTTTAGTTGTACTTCTAACCCAAGCATATCAATTTCTTCCTTCAATATTTCTTCAAAAGTTTCCAACTTTGGAATGTCTTGTTGAAAAGTAGCAGCTTCTTTTGATTCTAGTGATGAATCTTCACCAATAATCTCTAAAGTAGGATCTTCAATATCACCCTGAAAAGAAGTATCACCATAAACAGCCTCGGATGACATTAACAAATCACTACCATCAACAATCTCTTCTGCATAAATTAGTTCTTCTTCATTGCTATCTTCAACCTTCAAATTCTCCCTTTCTTTGTAGTAATCATCAACACTTTTACTTCCTTCCTTGATAGCCTGAAGTCTCTGCATGATACTCCTATAGAAATGTTCAGGTTGCTGCATTTGATTTCTGCCACCTCTTCGCCTCTCATTGCGCTCCAATGTGGCTCTTTCAACACTCTGCAACCTCAAATCCATGCGCTCTAATCTTTCTGTTATGGTATCCATAGCACGGTGTAAACATGTAAATTCAGCTTGTTGCGCCTCACGCAATCGAGCTGGATCAATCTGAACACCTGCATCTCTTCCAGACATGTTTCTTGCAATAAAAGGTTAGCACAAAACAAATAAAAAGGCCTCACAACACTCCCTCACGTGTTTACACTCAATAGATGAAGGTTGGTCTCTCGTGTTTCACTCAATATATGAAATCACTCATGGTTCAGCTCACACCTCTCAAGCTGATTTCTTTTATGTTCTTAGGTGAATCACACTTTATGAAACAACTCAAATAGCCTCCGTGTGTAGTATCCCAAAATCTGAAATTTGAATCAAAACAGCCCCTCAAATTTGTCAAAATTTCGTGATAAAATTTTGGTTACTTCTAACCTATCCAGATTCGACCCTTATCACCTAAATAACAAGGAAAACGAAAAAAATTTCTTGAAGCACTTTTGTACTCTCTTTTTTTTTTTTTTTTGCTCCCTCTCACTATCTCAAGATGGGCAGCCCTAATTCACACACCACACAAAACTTTTTTTTTTCCAATCAGGTAACAAGAACAAGATCAATTTAGAGGACTTCCTTTTGAAACTCGAAATTGGAACAGAATAAATAATCAAAACTTCCTTTAGACCAATTCAGCTTTCCTTTTGAAACTTGTTTGAAACACTTTCTTGGAAATTCGAAACAGAATCAGAATGATTAACAAGAATAAGATTCGGATTTAGAACACTTTCGAATCAACAAATTTTGAATAAACAATCAAGAACACAATTTCGAATTTGAACAAAGCAACCTAAATTCCCAATTCTAAAATCCACAATAGAACAAATCCAATTCGGAATAGATAGAACAAACCAATTCGGAACAAATCAAATAACCCAATTTCAGAATAAGAAAAATGATTTGGACTAAAAAAAAAAGGCAAACCGAATTCGAAATTGAAATAAGACTCTAAACACAAAACGAAAACTAAATTAGAACCTTAACGGAATTTTTTTTTTTTGAATTTGCGACTTTGAAAGAAAAAACGAAAACGATTCAAGGATCAATAACAAAGAAACAAAACGAAACTAACAAGAAAAGAAACAAAAACGAAAGCAACCCACAAAGGAAACAAAAAACGCAAATAACAAAAGAAGAAACGAAAACGAATTGGAAGGGATAAAACCTGATCTAGAGCATAGGCTCTGATACCAAATGATACGGAACCTCCAAGAATAAGCCTGAGAACCCCTTGATTTCGAACCCCCACAGCATTAACTTGAAAACCCCTAGTCGAATTCGGTACAACCCCCAAGGATTAGGTTAGATTTCAAATTACCTTGAATTGATCAAAGATCCAAGATTTCGAAACAGTTTAGTTCCTAAATCCCAGATTCGAAACACTCCACAAGAAAGTTGATCAAACTACTTGAATGTTTCTAAAGCATGTATTCAAGCAAGAACACAAAGATAAAAGCTAATTCGGCTTTTGGTTATAAAATCGTCCAAAACTTCAAAACTGATCTCTTACAACCCTAAATGAGATATAAATAGCTAAACCCTAATTAGGGTTATTAAGTAGCGTTTGGCTTTCTAATAAAAATATAAGAAATAATAAAGTAATCAAAGTCCTAATTTAAAACCAAACAAACAGGGCCCTTACTTTTTAAATGAGCATAACTAATGGGCCTTAATACATATTAAAATAACAAGTTCAGCTAATTATTTAACTATAAATAAGCCCAGCTAGTGACTTGAGCCAAATATGCTCCAATTTGCATCCTTGATAAGCCATATCGTGCACCTTCAGCTCCTCTACAACAAAATGTTGCATGTAGCCTTGTGACGTCTCTATCATTCCCCCTTTGTTGGAGAAAACTCGTCCTCGAGTTTTAAAATGATGAAGTAGTAAAGAAAAGCAACTTTGTAATTTCACTCCAATTACTTGTGGCATGTCATCAATTTGAAGAACCTGAAATTTTATTTCATAAACATCACAATCATTGTTAGGCAAAATAAATTCCATGTTTGCAATAGACAGGCAATCAAGAATGGTGGGAGTAGAAAGTTTTATTTTTCTTGCTTCTTCTTTTAGTTGTACTTCTAACCCAAGCATATCAATTTCTTCCTTCAATATTTCTTCAAAAGTTTCCAACTTTGGAATGTCTTGTTGAAAAGTAGCAGCTTCTTTTGATTCTAGTGATGAATCTTCACCAATAATCTCTAAAGTAGGATATTCAATATCACCCTGAAAAGAAGTATCACCATAAACAGCCTCGGATGACATTAACAAATCACTACCATCAACAATCTCTTCTGCATAAATTAGTTCTTCTTCATTGCTATCTTCAACCTTCAAATTCTCCCTTTCTTTGTAGTAATCATCAACACTTTTACTTCCTTCCTTGATAGCCTGAAGTCTCTGCATGATACTCCTATAGAAATGTTCAGGTTGCTGTATTTGATTTCTGCCACCTCTTCGCCTCTCATTGCGCTCCAATGTGGCTCTTTCAACACTCTGCAACCTCAAATCCATGCGTTTTAATCTTTTTGTTATGGTATCCATAGCACGGTGTAAACGTGTAAATTCAGCTTGTTGCGCCTCACGCAATCGAGCTGGATCAATCTGAACACCTGCATC
The DNA here is from genome assembly GCA_947685225.1 of Garcia nutans. Taxonomy (NCBI): domain Eukaryota; kingdom Viridiplantae; phylum Streptophyta; class Magnoliopsida; order Malpighiales; family Euphorbiaceae; genus Garcia; species Garcia nutans. The sequence goes on along the minus strand of CANTUV010000002.1, from coordinate 12,394,604 downwards.
TCTTCCAGACATGTTTCCTGCCATAAAAGGTTAGCACAAAACAAATAAAAAGGCCTCACAACACTCCCTCACGTGTTTACACTCAATAGATGAAGGTTGGTCTCTCGTGTTTCACTCAATATATGAAATCACTCACGGTTCAGCTCACACCTCTCAAGCTGATTTCTTTTATGTTCTTAGGTGAATCACACTTTATGAAACAACTCAAATAGCCTCCGTGTGTAGTATCCCAAAATCTGAAATTTGAATCAAAACAGCCCCTCAAATTTGTCAAAATTTCGTGATAAAATTTTGGTTACTTCTAACCTATCCAGATTCGACCATTATCACCTAAATAACAAGGAAAACGAAAAAAATTTCTTGAAACACTTTTGTACTCTTTTTTTTTTTTTTTGCTCCCTCTCACTATCTCAAGATGGGCAGCCCTAATTCACACACCACACAAAACTTTTTTTTTCCAATCAGGTAACAAGAACAAGATCAATTTAGAGGACTTCCTTTTGAAACTCGAAATTGGAACAGAATAAATAATCAAAACTTCCTTTAGACCAATTCAGCTTTCCTTTTGAAACTTGTTTGAAAAACTTTCTTGGAAATTTGAAACAGAATCAGAATGATTAACAAGAATAAGATTCGGATTTAGAACACTTTCGAATCAACAAATTTCGAATAAACAATCAAGAACACAATTTCGAATTTGAACAAAGCAACCTAAATTCCCAATTCGAAAATCCACAATAGAACAAATCCAATTCGGAATAGATAGAACAAACCAATTCGGAACAAATCAACCAACCCAATTTCAGAATAAGAAAAACGATTTGGACTAAAAAAAAAAGGCAAACCAAATTCGAAATTGAAATAAGACTCTAAACACAAAACGAAAACTAAATTAGAACCTTAACGGAATTTTTTTTTTGAATTTGCGACTTTGAAAGAAAAAACGAAAACGATTCAAGGATCAATAACAAAGAAACAAAATGAAACTAACAAGAAAAGAAACGAAAACTAAAGCAACCCACAAAGGAAACAAAAAACGCAAATAACAAAAGAAGAAACGAAAACGAATTGGAAGGGATAAAACCTGATCTAGAGCATAGGCTCTGATACCAAATGATACGGAACCTCCAAGAATAAGCCTGAGAACCCCTTGATTTCGAACCCCCACAGCATTAACTTGAAAACCCCTAGTCGAATTCGGTACAACCCCCAAGGATTAGGTTAGATTTCAGATTACCTTGAATTGATCAAAGATCCAAGATTTCAAAACTGTTTAGTTCCTAAATCCCAGATTCGAAACACTCCATAAGAAAGTTGATCAAACTACTTGAATGTTTCTAAAGCATGTATTCAAGCAAGAACACAAAGATAAAAGCTAATTCGGCTTTTGGTTATAAAATCGTCCAAAACTTCAAAACTGATCTCTTACAACCCTAAATGAGATATAAATAGCTAAACCCTAATTAGGGTTATTAAGTAGCGTTTGGCTTTCTAATCAAAATATAAGAAATAATAAAGTAATCAAAGTCCTAATTTAAAACCAAACAAACAGGGCCCTTACTTTTTAAATGAGCATAACTAGTGGGCCTTAATACATATTAAAATAACAAGTTCAGCTAATTATTTAAATATAAATAAGCCCAACTAGTGACTTGAGCCAAATATGCTCCAATTTGCATCCTTGATAAGCCATATCGTGCACCTTCAGCTCCTCTACAACAAAATGTTGCATGTAGCCTTGTGACGTCTCTATCATTCCCCCTTTGTTGGAGAAAACTCGTCCTCGAGTGACGCGGACCCTTAGCAACGGTGGCAGCAAACCCAACGTATAACAATGGTAGAGAACTCCTTGAAACTTGATAATCACCTCCTAAGGAACCCAACGCCTATAAAGAGACGCGAACTCACTATGATTGAAGGATTTAGTTGGTAAGAAGAAGGAAAACGCCACAACTCCTGTTGATAAGTAAACCTAATTCTTGATGCAAAGAAAGAATTAAAGAATCCACTCTAATCTCTCTCACACGAAAATTCACAAGAACTTGTAGAAGAATTCGAAAAATTTTTATTAATTGTTGTATGTCAAATTTGGCCTAATAGTGCCCTTAAATAAGGGTTACAAAATTCCTAATTGCATATGGAAAATTAAGACTAAAACATTCCTAATTGCATAAGGAAAACATTCCTAATTGCATAAGGAAAAACATTCCTAATTGCATAAGGAAAAACATTCCTAATTGCATAAGGAAAACATAAAGTAATCCTAATCCAATAAGGAAAATATAAAGTAATCGTAATCCAATAAGGAAAATATAAAGTAATCCTAATCCACTAAGGAAAATATAAAGTATGGAAACAACCAAACTAATCCCTTCAATATAAGAAACGCCCCACACTATTTGGGCTATCCATGGGTTTTAAATTACTTCCCAAGGCTTTATATGAACCCCCATGGACCTTTCTTTAGCTAGCCTTTAGCTTCCACACTAAGCATCATAAGCAGCTTTGGTGTGCCTTCTTTAAGCTCTATCTCCATCTTCTTAAATGATAATTCTTGAAGCTCTTTGGAAATCTCTTCTTGAATATGCAAAGCCATACTAGCTTGATATCTCTTTGCCTTGCTCCTAGTGATTGGTCCACTTGCTAGCTTCAAGGGATCCTTTCTTGCATCATTCTCCCCCTCTTCAAAAAGATTTGTCCTCAAATCTGCATCATCAAAAGGAGAAAGATCACTTACATTGAAAGTAGCACTAACATTATACGTACCTGGTAAGTCGATCTTGTAGGCATTGTCATTAATCTTCTCCAGCACTTGGAATGGGCCATCTCCCCTTGCTTGCAACTTGTTCTTCCTTTGGTTAGGAAACCTCTCTTTTCGAAAATGTACCCAAACCCAATCTCCTACTTGAAACTTCATCTCACGTCTCCCTCTATTTACAGAATCAGCATATCTCTTGTTCCTTTTCTCAATATTTGCCCTTGCTTTCTCATGCATCTCTTTCACCAATTTAGCTTTCTTCTCACCATCTAAACTAACAAGCTCATGAGAAGGTAAAGAAACAAGATCCAAAACTGTTAGTGGGTTAAAACCATAAACAAGCTCAAAAGGTGAGTATCCTGTAGAAGAATGAATAGCACGATTATAAGCAAACTCAATAAATGGCAAACAATCTTCCCAAGAACTCAAATTTACCCACTAAAGCTCTCAACATGGTACCTAAAGTTCTGTTTACTACTTCTGTTTGTCCATCCGTTTGAGGATGACAAGTGGTGGAAAATAACAACTTGGTACCTAACTTTCCCCAAAGCACACGCCAAAAGTGAGACAAAAACTTGGTGTCTCTATCAGAAACTATGGATTTTGGTATCCCATGAATTCGAACCACCTCCCTAAAGAAGAGTTCGGCCACTAAACTAGCATCATCACTATTATGACATGGGATAAAGTGTGCCATCTTACTAAACCTATCAACAACCACAAATATGCTATCTCTCCCCCTCTTAGTCCTTGGTAATCCTAAAACAAAGTCCATACTAATGTCCATCCAAGGAGAACTAGGAACGGGTAATGGCATATACAAACCATGAGGCATAGACTTAGACTTAGCTTGCCTACAAGCCAAACAAGCCTTACAAATCCGAATTACATCCCTTTTCATATTCGGCCAATAAAAGTGTTCATTTAGCATGTCTAAAGTCTTATCAACTCCAAAATGCCCCATCAAACCCCCACAATGTGATTCTAATACTAGCAAATATCTCATAGAACATCTAGGCATGCATAATTTCGAACCCTTAAACAAAAACCCATCATGTCTATAGAAAGAATTAAAAGCACCATGCTCACAAGCATCATAAACATTGCCAAAATCAGAATCACCAACATATAAGTCCTTTATACATTCAAATCCAAGCAATTTAGTACTCAAAACATTAAGTAAAGCGTACCTCCTTGAAAGTGCATCTGCCACTACATTGTCTTTACCTTGCTTGTATTTGATCACATAAGGAAACTTCTCAATCTTCATAACCCATTTTGCATGTCTTTTATTCAACTTGCCTTGCCCTCTCAAATGCTTTAATGATTCATGGTCTGAATGGATCACGAATTCCTTGGGCAGCAAATAATGCTCCCATACTTCCAATGCTCTCACCAAAGCATATAGCTCCTTGTCATAAGTTGAATAATTCAGCTTTGCTCCATTAAGCTTTTCACTAAAGTATGCAATGGGCTTCTTCTCTTGCATCAAAACAGCTCCAATACCTACACCAGAAGCATCACATTCAATTTCAAAAGTAGAATCAAAGTTAGGTAAAGCTAAAACGGGTGTAGTAGAAAGCTTCTCTTTCAAAGCATCAAATGCTTCTTGTTGCTCCTTGCCCCAAACAAACCCCACTTCTTTCTTTATTATGCTAGTCAAGGGGGCTGCCAATGTAGAGAAATTAGGGACAAATCTCCTATAGAAGCTTGCCAATTCGTGAAAACTCCTCACTTCTGTCACACTTGAAGGATTCGGCCACTCTTGGATAGCTTTCACCTTCTCTTGATCAACTTCAATTCCCTGCATACTTACAACAAAACCAAGAAAAACAACCCTATCTAGACAAAAAGAACACTTCTTAAGTTTAGCATAAAGGTTTTGCTCCCTAAGGATTTCAAGCACTTTCCTAACATGTTCAACATGTTCTTCCTCAGTTTTGCTATAAATCAGAATATCATCAAAGTAAACTACCACAAACTTACCTAAATAAGCTCTCAAAACATGGTTCATTAATCTCATGAAAGTACTAGGTGCATTAGATAAACCAAAAGGCATAACTAACCATTCATACAAACCATATTTCATTTTGAAGGCAGTCTTCCATTCATCTCCAGGCTTCATGCGAATTTGATGATAACCACTCATAAGATCAATCTTTGTGAAATATTTCGCCCCATGCAATTCGTCCAACATGTCATCAAGTCTAGGAATGGGATGTCTATACTTCACAGTAATCTTGTTCACAGCCCTACAATCAACACACATCCTCCAAGAACCATCTTTCTTGGGTACTAATAAGACTGGAACGGCACAAGGACTAAGGCTTTCGCGAACCAAGCCTTTCTCCAAAAGCTCTTCAACTTGTCTTTGCATCTCTTTTGTCTCCATAGGATTGCTCCTATATGCTGGCCGGTTTCGAATTGTAGAACCGGGTATGAAGTCAATTTGATGTTCAATCCCTCTTAATGGCGGCAAACCACTAGGAAGGTCTTCAGGAAACACATCCTCAAAATCCTACAACAAAGACACAAAACTAGAAGGTAAAGAATCAAGAGATTCTTTACTGTCAGCAAGTAACGATTCTTTATACATAATAATGAGTACAGGCTGCCCTATATCTATCTCTCTTGCTCTTGCATAAAAAGTATGTTTTGCTTTTTCTCATTGCTTATTTTCTCTCACCAATGGGCCATTTATTTGTTTGCTTACTTTCTTTTGACTCTCGGCCTCTTTTCCCTTTCTGCACTCATTCACTTTATTATTTTCTCTTTCCCTACCCTTAGAATTACCCTTGGGTGTTGAAGAAACATCATTGGCCGAATTTGAACCCCCTTGGTTCTTGCTGGCTGAAAATTCTTTCTCCCTCTCTAGCATCCTCTTTTGATCTTCATACACCTCTTGAGGTGATAATGGTGCTAGAACAACCTTCTTTCCTTCATAAGTAAAGGTATACTTATTAGAAAAGCCATCATGTTGTGCCCTTCTATCATGCTGCCATGGTCTTCCTAATAGCAAATGTCTAGCTTGCATTGGCACTACATCACACAAAACCTCATCTTTATACCACCCAATGGAGAATGGTACCTTGACTTGCTTCAACACTTTTACTTCCCCAGCGTCATTGAACCATTGCAACTTGTAAGGATTGGAATGTTTAAAACAAGTTAACCCCAATTTATCCACCATTGTAGTACTAGCAGCATTGGTACAACTTCCACCATCAATGATAAGTGTACAAACCTTACCATTCACCAAATACCTAGAGTGGAAAAGATTCTCCCTTTGATCCAAGCCTTCTTCCTTGACTTGAATATTCAAGGCTCTTCTAGTAACAAGCATCTCTCCATGTTCAGCATTCAAGACTTGATTCTCCCAAGCCTCTTCATCATATTCGGCCCTATCACCACATTCGGCCTCCTCTTCTTCTTCATGTTCAGATTCTGATTCAATTTCCCCTTCATGGGTAGCAATCATCACCCTCTTATTCAGACATTGAGAGACAATGTGTCCACTTCCCAAACACTTGTAGCATTTAATTTCCCTACTTGGAGTAGGTCTAGAAGGTGTTTCCTTTGCTGTTTTTGCATCCCCATCATTCGGCTTCTTGAAATTAGGTTTGTAGGAAAAATTCTTTTGGAAAGAACCCTTGTAATCCCCTTTATAGGAACCTCCACTCGAACTTGAACCCTTGAAGTTTGAAAAATTTCCACTAGCTTTAGAGTAGCCAGTTTTCGAAATAGCTTTATTCTTCAATCTTCTCTCTATCTTCATGGCCTTTTGAACTAACTCTTCCATTGTGTTGAATTCATACATCTCCAATTCATTGGCTATGTTCAAATTCAATCCCCCAAGAAATCGTGACATCTTCTTGTCTTCATCTTCATCAATATTTGCCCTAGCCATGATCATCTCCATCTCTTTGTGGTACTCTTCCACACTTCTTCCACCTTGAACTAGTCTTGCTAGTCGATTGTACAAATCTCGAATGTAGTGAGATGGTACAAATTGGCTTCTCATTAGTTCTTTCAAGGTTGACCATTCAGGAATAGGCCTCATACCTTTTCCTCTTCTATTAGCTTTCAATTGATCCCACCAAAAGGTAGCATACCCTTTGAACTCTACGGCTGCCAAAACTGATTTCTTCTCTTCGGTGTAGTTATGGCATTCGAAAATCTGCTCAACTTTTCTCTCCCATTCTATGAACTCTTCTGCATTGTTCTTCCCTTCAAAGGAAGGAATCTTCATCTTGATGGAAGTAAGGTCACCATCAGTGGTAGGTTGATTTCCACCTTCATCTTCATCTTCTACCCTTTCGGCTGCTTCTAGGGCTTCAAGATTTCCTTGCCCTTCTCTCCTAAGCACTCTTCTAGCTCGCATTATGGGATTTGGATGTGCGGCTGGCTGCCCTTGTTGCATTTGTTGTACTTGCCGTGCTGCATTCTCTTGCAATCTAGTATCCATCATCTCCATTCGACCAAGCATTGCTGCCAAAGTCTCATTAAGCCTAGCCAAGCTTTCGGCCATAGCTCCTTCTTTGCTAGTCTCTTCTCCTTTTCCAGCCATGTTAACAAACAAACAAACTCAAAGAAACAAGATTAGTAATAATCGAAATTCACTCAAGTGTTTAGAATTACTTCACTTTTCTTGTCTTCCTTGATTGCACTTCAGAACCAAGCTCACCAACCAACAATTGTCAAGTCGTTCAAGAAACTAGAACCTAAATCCTAGAACTAGATAGAAAACAAGACAAGTATCCGGAGGCAATGCAAGGTAATTTGCACTACACGATATAAAACCAAGTATCGACACAAGCAAATGATACTTAGCAATGTAATGTAATTAAAAGCTAGATAAAGAAATCAGAAACAATGAAGCCAATAAACAAGACAAATTTGGATATAATGAATCAAAAACAACCCACACTTGGCAAGCTGCTTTATGGACCTAATCAATTCTACCCAAAACGTAAGCTTCTAGACTCTAATTCCCACCTAAAACACTCAAATAATATGAATATTAAGGTCTGATTTTCGAATTCCAAAAGCCCCTCAAAAGGTGGAATTTTTCGCCCAAAAATTTTATTACTTCTCACCTACCTGATCCTCAGCACCCAAATAGCAAGAATATCAAACAATTTTTGTTGAGGTGGTTTTGTACTCTCTTTTTTTTGCTTCCTCTCACTATCCCCTTGATTCGGGACTTAATTTACTCCCAAAAGCTTTTCGAAATCTGGACTTAATTCGCAACCCCAAATTCACTCAAAATCAAATCGAAATCAAACTTGAACAAAAAACTCTAGCTTTTGCTTTCTTTCAAGAACCCTAATCTTGGTTTCGAATCCAATTCAGATGCAAGGCTTAGGTTTCAAAATTCAATCAGACTCCTTTTCCTAGGTTTCGAATTAATCTTTGAACAATCTTTAGACTTTTTGAATTTTGATATATGACTCTTTTTCGAAAATTAAAGACTAGACTCTCTAAGAACCCTAAATCACAGAAATTTAAAATTCCTAAATTAACAAACCCAAGAAAGACAAAGTAGATAAAAATTACCTTGTAGCAAGGCTCTGATACCAAATGACGCGGACCCTTAGCAACGATGGCAGCAAACCCAACGTATAACAATGGTAGAGAACTCCTTGAAACTTGATAATCACCTCCTAAGGAACCCAACGCCTATAAAGAGACGCGAACTCACTATGATTGAAGGATTTAGTTGGTAAGAAGAAGGAAAACGCCACAACTCTTGTTGATAAGTAAACCTAATTCTTGATGGAAAGAAAGAATTAAAGAATCCACTCTAATCTCTCTCACACGAAAATTCACAAGAAGAACTTGTAGAAGAATTCGAAAATTTTTTATTAATTGTTGTATGTCAAATTTGGCCTAATAGTGCCCTTAAATAAGGGTTACAAAATTCCTAATTGCATATGGAAAATTAAGACTAAAACATTCCTAATTGCATAAGGAAAACATTCCTAATTGCATAAGGAAAAACATTCCTAATTGCATAAGGAAAACATTCCTAATTGCATAAGGAAAATATTCCTAATTGCATAAGGAAAAACATTCCTAATTGCATAAGGAAAACATAAAGTAAACCTAATCCAATAAGGAAAATATAAAGTAATCCTAATCCAATAAGGAAAATATAAAGTAATCCTAATCCACTAAGGAAAATATAAAGTATGGAAACAACCAAATTAATCCCTTCAATATAAGAAACGCCCCACACTATTTGGGCTGTCCATGGGCCTTAAATTACTTCCCAAGGCTTTATATGAACCCCCATGGACCTTTCTTTAGCTAGCCTTTAGCTTCCACACTAAGCATCATAATCAGCTTTGGTGTGCCTTCTTTAAGCTCTATCTCCATCTTCTTAAATGATAATTCTTGAAGCTCTTTGGAAATCTCTTCTTGAATATGCAAAGCCATACTAGCTTGATATCTCTTTGCCTTGCTCCTAGTGATTGGTCCACTTGCTAGCTTCAAGGGATCCTTTCCTGCATCATCGAGTTTTAAAATGATGAAGTAGTAAAGAAAAGCAACTTTGTAATTTCACTCCAATTACTTGTGGCATGTCATCAATTTGAAGAACCTAAAATTTTATTTCATAAACATCACAATCATTGTTAGGCAAAATAAATTCCATGTTTGCAATAGACAGGCAATCATGAATGGTGGGAGTAGAAAGTTTTATTTTTCTTGCTTCTTCTTTTAGTTGTACTTCTAACCCAAGCATATCAATTTCTTCCTTCAATATTTCTTCAAAAGTTTCCAACTTTGGAATGTCTTGTTGAAAAGTAGCAGCTTCTTTTGATTCTAGTGATGAATCTTCACCAATAATCTCTAAAGTAGGATCTTCAATATCACCCTGAAAAGAAGTATCACCATAAACAGCCTCGGATGACATTAACAAATCACTACCATCAACAATCTCTTCTGCACAAATTAGTTCTTCTTCATTGCTATCTTCAACCTTCAAATTCTCCCTTTCTTTGTAGTAATCATCAACACTTTTACTTCCTTCCTTGATAGCCTGAAGTCTCTGCATGATACTCCTATAGAAATGTTTAGGTTGCTGCATTTGATTTCTGCCACCTCTTCGCCTCTCATTGCGCTCCAATGTGGCTCTTTCAACACTCTGCAACCTCAAATCCATGCGCTCTAATCTTTCTGTTATGGTATCCATAGCACGGTGTAAACGTGTAAATTCAGCTTGTTGCGCCTCACGCAATCGAGCTGGATCAATCTGAACACCTGCATCTCTTCCAGACATGTTTCCTGTAATAAAAGGTTAGCACAAAACAAATAAAAAGGCCTCACAACACTCCCTCACGTGTTTACACTCAATAGATGAAGGTTGGTCTCTCGTGTTTCACTCAATATATGAAATCACTCACGGTTCATGATGTGAACCAGCATAGCAAGGATCCATTGGTGCTACAACAAGGGCCATTGACGAGGAATAAAGCAAGGAAATATGGCATCACTCTTGGAATGCATATTCAATACTTTATTACAAGAGAGGTGACTGAATTAGCATGGGACAAGTGTGAGAAGGAACTAGAAGACCAACCCAAGCTAGTCATGGTGCTGAATTGTACACATGGTGCTGAAATGTGCGAATTGTCCAGCCAATACCACAACCACCCTGTGAAATGTGCTGCTTGTCCAGAAAGTCCCACAACCCCCTGTGAAATCTACTGTTTCACAACCCCCTATACCAGTTTCAGCAAGAACGACTTTGGCATGCTTAACACATGTTTGGGGGCGTGTTTTTGAGTCTTTTAAGTGGTCCCCTCCATATTTTACTTATTAGGTTTTTATTGTAATATTTAGTTAATAGTTTTCCTTATAGGAAATATGTTGATGATATCATTATGCCAAGTGGACCAATCACAAGATCACAATCAAAGAAACTCCAGCATGTGTTCCAGCACTTCATTCAAAGGTGGATTAATGAAGAGGGAGGCCAACTTGTAGTGAATATGATGGATCATGAAGAGGAAGTCAGAAAATCACCAACAAGCATGAAGAATCTGCCCATAAGTATGGTGATGGGCATTAGCACGAATTTGGAATATAATATTGACATGGTTTAGTGCTAGTGTGACTAGACACATGTGAACCAACACCAAAATGCATGTGGAATCTGCCCATCAATGTTGTCATAATTATGGGCAGTAATTTAGAGTATATTATTGATGTGGATGAACAATTAATGCTATTGTGACTAGATACATGTAAACCTAGACTTTTAAGCCATTAGTTCTTCTTTTCCAACTATATAAGGATGGGAAAAAGAACTTAATAGGGTTGACTACGAATTTCCAGAATTGTTGAATGTAATTTCTGTGTTTTCAAGTTTGAGAGGTTTTCTTCTTATTCTTGTTGCATGAAGAATTGGTTCTAACTTATCAAGTCTCACTTGTGGCGTTTTAATCAATTCATTTCTTCATCCCAATCACCCAAGTTCTCAATTACAGGTTAGTTGTGGGTTTGGTAGGGAGGATTTATTTTTGAGTTCTAAGATTCTATGCTAGATGTGTATGTGGGGTTCTAGATGTAATATTTGATCCATGGGTTCCGCATCAGTTCAGCTCACACCTCTCAAGCTGATTTCTTTTATGTTCTTAGGTGAATCACACTTTATGAAACAACTCAAATAGCCTCCGTGTGTAGTATCCCAAAATCTGAAATTTGAATCAAAACAGCCCCTCAAATTTGTCAAAATTTCGTGATAAAATTTTGGTTACTTCTAACCTATCCAGATTCGACCCTTATCACCTAAATAACAAGGAAAACGAAAAAAATTTCTTGAAGCACTTTTGTACTCTTTTTTTTTTTTGCTCCCTCTCACTATCTCAAGATGGGCAGCCCTAATTCACACACCACACAAAACTTTTTTTTTCCAATCAGGTAACAAGAACAAGATCAATTTAGAGGACTTCCTTTTGAAACTCGAAATTGGAACAGAATAAATAATCAAAACTTCCTTTAGACCAATTCAGCTTTCCTTTTGAAACTTGTTTGAAACACTTGCTTGGAAATTCGAAACAGAATCAGAATGATTAACAAGAATAAGATTCGGATTTAGAACACTTTCGAATCAACAAATTTCGAATAAACAATCAAGAACACAATTTCGAATTTGAACAAAGCAACCTAAATTCCCAATTCGAAAATCCACAATAGAACAAATCCAATTCGGAATAGATAGAACAAACCAATTCGGAACAAATCAACCAACCCAATTTCAGAATAAGAAAAACGATTTGGACTAAAAAAAAAGGCAAACCAAATTCGAAATTGAAATAAGACTCTAAACACAAAACGAAAACTAAATTAGAACCTTAATGGAATTTTTTTTTTGAATTTGCGACTTTGAAAAAAAAAACGAAAACGATTCAAGGATCAATAACAAAGAAACAAAACGAAACTAACAAGAAAAGAAACGAAAACGAAAGCAACCCACAAAGGAAACAAAAAACGAAATAACAAAAGAATAAACGAAAACGAATTGGAAGGGATAAAACCTGATCTAGAGCATAGGCTCTGATACCAAATGATACGGAACCTCCAAGAATAAGCCTGAGAACCCCTTGATTTCGAACCCCCACAGCATTAACTTGAAAACCCCTAGTCGAATTCGATACAACCCCCAAGGATTAGGTTAGATTTTAGATTACCTTGAATTGATCAAAGATCCAAGATTTCGAAACAGTTTAGTTCCTAAATCCCAGATTCGAAACACTCCACAAGAAAGTTGATCAAACTACTTGAATGTTTCTAAAGCATGTATTCAAGCAAGAACACAAAGATAAAAGCTAATTCGGCTTTTGGTTATAAAATCGTCCAAAACTTCAAAACTGATCTCTTACAACCCTAAATGAGATATAAATAGCTAAACCCTAATTAGGGTTATTAAGTAGCGTTTGGCTTTCTAATCAAAATATAAGAAATAATAAAGTAATCAAAGTCCTAATTTAATACTAAACAAACAGGGCCCTTACTTTTTAAATGAGCATAACTAGTGGGCCTTAATACATATTAATATAACAAGTTCAGCTAATTATTTAACTATAAATTAGCCCAACTAGTGACTTGAGCCAAATATGCTCCAATTTTCATCCTTGATCAGCCATATCGTGCACCTTCAGCTCCTCTTCAACAAAATGTTGCATGTAGCCTTGTGACGTCTCTATCATTTGTGCTCTTGCTTGAATACATGCTTCAGAAACTTTCAAGTAGTTTGATCAACTTTCTTGTGGAGTGTTTCGAATCTGGGATTTAGGAACTGACTTGTTTTGAACTCTTGGATCTTTGATCAATTCAAGGTAATCTGAAATCTAACCTAATCCTTGGGGGTTGTACTAAATTCGACTCGGGGTTTTCAAGTTAATGCTGTGGGGGTTCGAAATCAAGAGGTTCTCAGGCTTATTCTTGGAGGTTCCGTATCAAGTTGAATGAAGTTAGGAGAAAGTATTCTGCCTATGACCTTGAGTTTTATGCTTTGGTGCGTGCACTTAGACATTGGAGTGCATATTTGTTGGCAAATTCATTCATTCTGTATATGATGCAAGAAAGAATCCCTTGAAGCTAGCAAGTGGACCAATCACTAGGAGCAAGGCAAAGAGATATCAAGCTAGTATGGCTTTGCATATTCAAGAAGAGATTTCCAAAGAGCTTCAAGAATTATCATTCAAGAAGATAGAGATAGAGCTTGAAGAAGGAACACCAAAGCTGATTATGATGCTTAGTGTGAATATGGAAGCTAAAGGCTAGCTAAAGAGGTCCAACGTGCAAGAAAGGTCCATGGGGATTCATATAAAGCCTTGGGAAGTAATTTAAGGCCTTAGTAAGATGATGGAAGTGATTGGAAGAAAAGCTTGGAGTGCAGCCAGTTTCACAGCGTACCTGTGAGATTTCTGAAGCCCTGTGAGAATAGCTGGATGGACCCACTGCTTAAAGATTATTAATTCTGTTTAATGGGCCACGTTTTATATCATTATGGAAGGCTTAAAAATAGGATTTTGTTTCCATACTTTATATTTTCCTTAGTGGATTAGGATTTTGTTTCCATACTTTATATTTTCCTTAGTGGATTAGGATTACTTTATATTTTCCTTATGCAATTAGGAATGTTTTCCTTATGCAATTAGGAATGTTTTCCTTATTCAATTAGGAATGTTTTAGTCTTAATTTTCCATATGCAATTAGGAATTTTGTAACCTTTATTTAAGGGCACTATTAGGCCGAATTTGACACACAACATTGAATAAAAATTTTTGAATTCTTCTACAAGTTCTTCTTGTGAATTTTCGTGTGAGAGAGATTAGAGTGGATTCTTTAATTCTTTCTTTGCATCAAGAATTAGGTTTACTTATCAACAAGAGTTGTGGCGTTTTCCTTCTTCTTACCAACTAAATCCTTCAATCATAGTGAGTTCGCATCTCTTTATAGGCGTTGGGTTCCGTAGGAGGTGATTATCAAGTTTCAAGGAGTTCTCTACCATTGTTATACGTTGGGTTTGCTGCCATCGTTGCTAAGAGTCCGCGTCATTTGGTATCAGAGCCTTGCTACAAGGTAATTTTTATCTACTTTGTCTTTCTTGGGTTTGTTAATTTAGGTCTTTTAAGTTTCTGTGTTTTAGGGTTCTTAGAAAGTCTAGTCTTTAATTTTCAAAAAAAAAAGAGTCATATATCAAAATTCAAAAAGTCTAAAGATTGTTCAAAGAGTAATTCGAAACCTAGGAAAAGGAGTCTGATTGAATTTCAAAACCTAAGCCTTGCATCTAAATTGGCGAAAACCAAGATTAGGGTTCTTGAAAGAAAGCAAAAGCTAGAGTTTTTGTTCAAGTTTGATTTCGATTTGATTTTGAGTGAATCTGGGGTTACAAATTAAGTCCAGATTTCGAAAAGCTCTTTGGAGTAAATTAAGTCTCGAATTAAGGGGATAGTGAGAGGAAGCAAAAAAAAGAGAGTACAAAATCCTCTCAACAAAAATTGTTTGATATTCTTGCTATTTGGGTGCTAAGGATCAGATCTAGGTGGGTGAGAAGAAATAAAATTTTTGGGCGAAAAATTTCACCTTTTGAGGGGCTTTTGGAATTCAAAAATCAGACCTTAATATTCATGTTATTTGAGTGTTATAGGTGGGAATTAGAGTCTAGAAGCTAGCGTTTTGGGTAGAATTGATTAGGTCCATAAAGCAGCTTGCCAAGTATGGGTTGTTTTTGATTCATTATATCCAAATTTGTCTTGTTTATTGTCTTCATTGTTTCTGATTTCTTTATCTAGCTTTTAATTCCATTATATTGCTAAGTATCATTTGCTTGTGTCGATACTTGGTTCTATATTGAGTAGTGCAAATTACCTTGCATTGCCTCCGGATACTTGTCTTGTTTTCTATCTAGTTCTAGTTTCTTGAACGACTTGACAATTGTTGGTTGGTGAGCTTGGTTCTGAAGTGCAATCAAGGAAGACAAGAAAAGTGAGGTAATTCTAAACACTTGAGTGAATTTCAATTATTACTAATCTTGTTTCTTTGAGTTTGTTTGTTTGTTAACATGGCTGGAAAAGGAGAAGAGACTAGCAAAGAAGAAGCTATGGCCGAAAGTTTGGCTAGGCTTAATGAGTCTTTGGCCGCAATGCTTGATCGAATGGAGATGATGGATACTAGATTGCAAGAGAATGCAGCACGGCAAGCACAACAAATGCAACAAGGGTAGCCAGCCGCACATCCAAATCCCATAATGCGAGCTAGAAGAGTGCTTAGGAGAGAAGGGCAAGGAAATCTTGAAGCCCGAGAAGCAGCCTTAAGGGTAGAAGATGAAGATGAAGGTAGAAATCAACCTACCACTGATGGTGACCTTACTTCCATCAAGATGAAGATTCCTTCCTTTGAAGGGAAGAATAATGCAGAAGAGTTCCTAGAATGGGAGAGGAAAGTTGAGCAGATTTTCGAATACCATAACTACACCGAAGAGAAGAAATCAGTTTTGGCAGCCGTAGATATCAAAGGGTATGCTACCTTTTGGTGGGATCAATTGAAAGCTAATAGAAGAGGGAAAGGTATGAGGCCTATTCCTGAATGGTCAACCTTGAAAGAACTAATGAGGAGCTGATTTGCACCATCTCACTACATTCGGGATTTGTACAATCGACTAGCAAGACTAGTTCAAGGTGGAAGAAGTGTGGAAGAGTACCACAAAGAGATGGAGATGATCATGGCTAGGGCAAATATTGATGAAGATGAAGACAAGAAGATGTCACGATTTCTTAGGGGATTGAACTTGAACATAGCCAATGAATTGGAGATGTATGAATTCAACACAATGGAAGAGTTAGTTCAAAAGGCCATGAAGATAGAGAGAAGATTGAAGAATAAAGCTATTTCAAAAACTAGCTACTCTAAAGCTAGTGGAAATTTTTCAAACTTCAAGGGTTCAAGTTCGAGTGGAGGTTCCTACAAAGGGGATTACAAGGGTTCTTTCCGAAAGAATTCTTCCTACAATCCTAATTTCAAGAAGTCGAATGATGGGGATGCAAAAATAGCCAAGGAAACACCTTCTAGACCTACTCCAAGTAGGGAAATTAAATGCTACAAGTGTTTGGGAAGTGGACACATTGCTTCTCAATGTCCAAATAAGAGGGTGATGATTGCAACCCATGAAGGGGAAATTGAATCAGAATCTGAACATGAAGAAGAAGAGGAGGCCGAATGTGGTGATAGGGCAAAATATGATGAAGAGGCTTGGGAGAATCAAGTCTTGAATGCTGAACATGGAGAGATGCTTGTTACTAGAAGAGCCTTGAATATTCAAGTCAAGGAAGAAGGCTTGGATCAAAGGGAGAATCTTTTCCACTCTAGGTGTTTGGTGAATGGTAAGGTTTGTACACTTATCATTGATGGTGGAAGTTGTACCAATGCTGCTAGTACTACAATGGTGGATAAATTGGGGTTAACTTGTTTTAAACATCCCAATCCTTACAAGTTGCAATGGTTCAATGACGCTGGGGAAGTAAAAGTGTTGAAGCAAGTCAAGGTACCATTCTCCATTGGGTGCTATAAAGATGAGGTTTTATGTGATGTAGTGCCAATGCAAGCTGGACATTTGCTATTAGGAAGACCATGGCAGCATGATAGAAGGGCACAACATGATGGCTTTTCTAATAAGTATACCTTTACTTATGAGGGAAAGAAGGTTGTTCTAGCACCATTATCACCTCAAGTGGTGTATGAAGATCAGAAGAGGATGCTAGAAAGGGAGAAGGAAGTTTCGGCCAACATGAACCAAGGGGGTTCAAATTCGGCCAATGATGTTTCTTCAACACCCAAGGGTAATTCTAAGGGTAGGGAGAGAGAAAATAATAAAGTGAGTGAATGCAGAAAGGAAAAAGAGGCCGAGAGTCAAAAGAAAGTAAGCAAACAAATAAATGGCCCATTGGTGAGAGAAAATAAGCAAGGAGAAAAAGCAAAACATACTTTTTATGCAAGAGCAAGAGAGATAGATGTAGGGCAGTCTGTACTCATTATTATGTATAAAGTAATTGTTACTTGCTGACAGTGAAGAATCTCTTGATTCTTTACCTTCTAGTTTTGTGTCTTTGTTGTAAGATTTTGAGGATGTGTTTCCTGAAGACCTTCATAGTGGTTTGCCACCATTAAGAGGGATTGAACATCAAATTGACTTCATACCCGGTTCTACAATTCCAAACCAGCCAGCATATAGGAGCAATCCTATGGAGACAAAAGAGATGCATGAGAAAGCAAGGGCGAATATTGAGAAAAGGAACAAGAGATATGCTGATTCTGCAAATAGAGGGAGACGTGAGATGAAGTTTCAAATAGGAGATTGGGTTTGGGTGCATTTTCGAAAAGAGAGGTTTCCTAACCAAAGGAAGAACAAGTTGCAAGCAAGGGGAGATGGCCCATTCCAAGTGCTGGAGAAGACTAATAACAATGCCTACAAGATCGACTTACCAGGCACGTATAATGTTAGTGCTACTTTCAATGTAAGTGATCTTTCTCCTTTTGATGATGCAGATTTGAGGACAAATCTTTTTGAAGAGGGGGAGAATGATGCAAGAAAGGATCCCTTGAAGCTAGCAAGTGGACCAATCATTAGGAGCAAGGCAAAGAGATATCAAGCTAGTATGGCTTTGCATATTCAAGAAGAGATTTCCAAAGAGCTTCAAGAATTATCATTCAAGAAGATAGAGATAGAGCTTGAAGAAGGAACACCAAAGCTGATTATGATGCTTAGTGTGAATATGGAAGCTAAAGGCTAGCTAAAGAGGTCCAACGTGCAAGAAAGGTCCATGGGGATTCATATAAAGCCTTGGGAAGTAATTTAAGGCCTTAGTAAGATGATAGAAGTGATTGGAAGAAAAGCTTGGAGTGCAGCCAGTTTCACAGCGTACTTGTGAGATTTCTGAAGCCCTGTGAGAATAGCTGGATGGACCCACTGCTTAAAGATTATTAATTCTGTTTAATGGGCCACTTTTATATCATTATGGAAGGCTTAAAAATAGGATTTTGTTTCCATACTTTATATTTTCCTTAGTGGATTAGGATTTTGTTTCCATACTTTATATTTTCCTTAGTGGATTAGGATTACTTTATATTTTCCTTATGCAATTAGGAATGTTTTTCCTTATGCAATTAGGAATGTTTTTCCTTATGCAATTAGGAATGTTTTCCTTATGCAATTAGGAATGTTTTCCTTATTCAATTAGGAATGTTTTAGTCTTAATTTTCCATATGCAATTAGGAATTTTGTAACCCTTATTTAAGGGCACTATTAGGCCAAATTTGACACACAACATTGAATAAAAATTTTCGAATTCTTCTACAAGTTCTTCTTGTGAATTTTCGTGTGAGAGAGATTAGAGTGGATTCTTTAATTCTTTCTTTGCATCAAGAATTAGGTTTACTTATCAACAAGAGTTGTGGTGTTTTCCTTCTTCTTACCAACTAAATCCTTCAATCATAGTGAGTTCACGTCTCTTTATAGGCGTTGGGTTCCTTAGGAGGTGATTATCAAGTTTCAAGGAGTTCTCTACCATTGTTATACGTTGGGTTTGCTGCCATCGTTGCTAAGGGTCCGCGTCAGTATACTGACCACCAAGCACTTAAATATATTCAAATCCAAGCTAAGTTGAGTAGAAGACATGCATCTTGGGTTGAATATATGCAATCCTTTGATTTTGTTGTGAAGCATAGAGATGGTCCGAGTAATGTTGTGGCTGATGCATTATCTAGGAGATTTTAGGTTCTTAGTACAATGCATGCTCATGTAATAGGATTTGATGATGCGAGAACTTTGCATGAGAATGACGGGTTTTTCGGTCAGATTTGGGAAAGAGTTAGGAAAGATGGTGCATTTAGGGATTTCACTATTCATGATGGTTATCTTTTCAAGCTTGATGCTGTTTGTGTTCCTTAAAGTTCTTTAAGGGAAGCAATTCTAAAAGAAGTCCATGGTGGAGGCCTAGCTGGACACTTTGGACGAGACAAGACCTATGAATTGGCTAGTAGGAATTTCTATTGGCCAAAGATGTGGAAAGACATTTCAAGGCTTGTTGAGGGCTGTAATACATGTAAACATTCCAAAATGACATCATAAGCACATGGTCCATACATGCCTTTGCCAGTTCCGAATGCTCCATGGGAGGATGTAAGTATTGATTTCATAGTTGGGTTGCCACAAACAAGGAGAAATCATGATTCTATTATGGTTGTTGTAGATAGATTTTCTAAAATGGCTCATTTTGTTGCTTGTAACAAAACTAATGATGCATCACATATTCTGAACTTGTATTTTGAAAACATTATAAAACTCCACGGAATTCCAAGAAGATTATAAGTGATAGGGATGTAAAGTTTTTGAGTCATTTTTGGAGACATTTATGGGCAAGACTTGGCACGACTCTGAAATTTAGCATGGCATTTCATCCTCAAAATGATGGACAAACCGAGGTAGTCAACCGAAGCCTTGGTAACATTTTGAGAAGTTTACTGAAGGGAAAGGTGAAGAATTGGGATACTATGTTGGCACATGCAGAGTTTGCTTACAACAGTTCCAAGAGTAAGACTACAAATTTTACTCCTTTTGAATTAGTTTATGGTGCTAACCCTCTTATGCCCAAATCAATTGTTGAATACAACCTAAAGGCTGAAGAAAGGGCTGCTGAAATAGTCAAACTTCATACTAATGCAAAAGAACATATTCAGAGGAAGAATGATGCCTACAAGCGTCAATCCAAGCTGAAATCTATTGTTGAATACAAAGAAAGTGATCTTATTTGGGTGTACTTGTGGAAGGAGAGATTCCCTTCAAAAAGGAAGAATAAGCTAATGCCCAAAGCGGAGGGTCCTTATAAAGTCCTAAAGAAGATAAATCAGAATGCCTACAAGATTGAGCTTCCACCATCTTGCAAGATTTCCAACACATTCAATGTAAACGACCTCTCTAAATTTGTTGAAGATTTAATGCAACCTTCTATGCAAGAGGAGACTTCCCAAGAAGGGGAGAATGATGGAGGTCCATCAGTCCTTGCCATTCAAGACACTCTTGATATGGGCCTTCATACTCTTTTGGAAGATGACGAAGATGATGTTGTTGATCCTAATGGAGAACTCTACTTTGAACCCATACATAACATGAAGATTCAACTCATTTTGAAGCCTTTTGGGCTGTTCCAAGCCCTTATATTTGAAGATCAATTTAAAGCCCAACATAATGCACTTAAAGATTGATTTTAGCACATGTTTCCAGCTCATACATGTGGGGGACGTTTGAAGACTTCAATTTCTGTTTTTCAGTTTCATTTTCCATTATTATCTTGCTTTTAATACATGTTTGATGTTGATTTAATGTAGGCAGTTTTCTTTGGATTTAATTGCCTTTATTTAGCTTGTAACTCTTCTTTGTTTCCTTATTTAAAAAGGGAAACGAATTTGGAATAGGGACAGATTATCTTTTGAGTGAATTGAAGTGTTTTAACACATTTGGATTTTGTTAGTTTCCAAAAACTAATAAGGATTTGTATGTGATCCAAAAAGATTCAACCAGTTCCATTTTTGTTGTTACAATCAACCATTTAACTTCTGAAATTCCAAATTTTAAAGCAAACATAAACACCTTCCTTTTCTCACAAAATAAGCCCTTACACCTTACATTCATCCTAATTTTCGTACAACACTACAAACTATCCATAAAGTATCATTTTCTCCCATTTCTTTTATTCACAAACAACCATCTAAACACCACCACGCCATCATAGTATTTATTTACATTACTTTTATCACTATACATTATCAATTATCAATATTAGTTAAAAAGTTTCCTGTTTAAAAATCTTGACCATTACAGCATACATAGAACAAATTAAAATAGCCATAATAAATTTGAGTCCTAGAAACATTATGGAAAATAAAAATGTTTTATTTTTGCAATGAAATTAATGAATAAAAAAATGTTTAAGGATGCGTAATTATTTTCCTTAATGGTTAAGAAAACCCAATGGAGTTATATATATATTATGTTTCCAAAAAAGTTTTGGTGAATTTTGATATATATATATATCAAATATATATATGAATATTTTATTTTATTAATTATTGAGGATAATAAAATTTGAAATTAAATTAAGATAAAACCTAATAGATTATCCTAAGAAGCCTATAAATTTATATATATATATATATACACACGTTAAATTGCCATAATCCATACTGCGTTTTTAATACGGAAACACCAGAAAGGGCTTAAGAGATTTTCTAAGAAGAGTCTTCAGAAAAAGGCACTAGTAGACAGCCACCTATTTTAGAATATAGTTCATTTGTATTGCTACCTTAGAAAGTGTTCTTATTTAACAATACTAAAGCCTATAAATATATATATATACACATTAAATTGCCATAATCTATATTGGATTTTTAAGACGGAAACACCAGAAGGGCTTAAGAGATTTTCTAAGAAGAGTCTTCAGAAAAAGGTGCTAGTAGACAGCTGCCTATTTTAGAATATAGTTCATTTGTATTGATACCTTAGAAAGTGTTCTTATTTAACAATACTTGGTTATTAGAAAGAAGTCCAGTTTTTACTACAAGAGGTAAGATAATTAATGTTGTGGAACAACCAGCACACCGCAAGGATGAGCAAGGCCTAGGACGTGAGGACCAAGTTGAGGAGATCATCAATCCAATTATTCTGCCACAAGGTCCTATAACTAGATCGCGAGCCAAAAAGATTCAGCAAGCACTAATTTGCCATTTGCAAGATTTGGTGAATTTGGCTAACTATGGTTTGCAAGGAATTACAAGCTTGGAGACAAGACCAAAGGAAGTCAATTACAACTTGCTATAAGTTGTAATTCACGAATGAGGCTTGTATTAAGGCCCACTAGTTATGTATTAAGGCCCACTAGTTATGCTCATTTAAAAAGTAAGGGCCCTGTTTGTTTGGTATTAAATTAGGACTTTGATTACTTTATTATCTCTTATATTTTGATTAGAAAGCCAAACACTACTTAATAACCCTAATTAGGGTTTAGCTATTTATATCTCATTTAGGGTTGTAAGAGATCAGTTTTGAAGTTTGGACGATTTTATAACCAAAAGCCGAATTAGCTTTTATCTTTGTGTTCTTACTTGAATACATGCTTCAGAAACATTCAAGTAGTTTGATCAACTTTCTTGTGGAGTGTTTCGAATATGGGATTTAGGAACTAAACTGTTTCGAAATCTTGGGTCTTTGATCAATTCAAGGTAATCTGAAATCTAACCTAATCCTTGGGGGTTGTACCGAATTCGACTAGGGGTTTTCAAGTTAATGCTTTGGGGGTTCGAAATCAAGGGGTTCTCAGGCTTATTCTTGGAGGTTCCGTATCAA
Source organism: Garcia nutans (assembly GCA_947685225.1). NCBI lineage: Eukaryota > Viridiplantae > Streptophyta > Magnoliopsida > Malpighiales > Euphorbiaceae > Garcia > Garcia nutans. The sequence continues at coordinate 12,371,940 of CANTUV010000002.1, read as the reverse complement.
TTAATCATTCCTTCAATTTAATTAAAATGCATGAATCTTGGCAGGTTTTCATGGATCTTTTTTATTTATTTGATATCCATGGAAACCTATCACTTGATACATGACTTCACAATTAGAAATATATCAAAATGCCTCACATTAGGCCTTAACTCTTTTTTGTTCCTGTGGTAAAAGGGAGAGTGGTTTTTATGAACACACCACTTTTGTTTCTTAAATGATTATCTTTCTAAAAATCTATGTTCTATGGATCATGAAATCAACACCAATTGCAAGCTATCATGAGAATGCAAAATCTATTGCAGGAATTTAAGAAAATGGATAGTTATTACAAATTGAACAATATGCCTGCATATTCTTTTATGTTGGGAAAATTTCTAGTATTCTAGTAATTTCTAGCAAACCTCCACAGTGCTGAGGATTTTGCTAAAACTCTTTACTAGCTATTAAGAAAAAGAGGAAGGAGGAGGAGGAGTACCATATATTTTAAAAATATATATATAAAAAGGTAAAAATGAAAAGCAAAAAATAGTTAAAGTATTTTTTAAAACAAAAGTTAAAAAGTAGTAATTTATGTGATTTTCTAAAAAAAAAAAAAAGGGATTAAATGTTCTATTGGTCTTTAATCCAATTTCCCACTTTAGCGTAGTGTATGCATTACATGGAAAAATAAATAATTTAAGATGATGTGCTAATTTAAAATCTCCAAATCTCATTGGAAATCCCTAAATCCAATTGCGCTTTCCACAAATTTTCCTGAAACAGCTCTTAAGGCTACAAAAATACCAATTTCATTTTTTTAAATTGTTAGAATTTTTTTTTATCAATTAACATCAAATACTAAAAAGCTACAATAAGTTTATGCTTAGTGTATATTGGATTTATACTTAGTATATATTGAGATTATTATACACAAACTAGATAATTAATAATTTTTTATGCACTATAAATATACTAATAACAATATATCATAAAAAAACAAAAACACTCATCGGTTTTATTGTATAAATATATAGAGTTTACACTTAGTATAAATAGAATATACACTTAACATATTAAGAGTTTATTGAACAAAAATCTTTATAATAACAATTTATATCAACATTACAAAAGATATAAATAATTCATATATAATAATTCATTAATATGATGATATAGTTATCATAAAAAATAAATATACATATTGATGTATTGTGCAAATATTACTCTTAGTAAATATAAAGTTTACACTTAGTTTATATAACATTTACACTTAGTATATAAAATGTTTATTAAACAAAAATCTTTATTTAAAAATTTTATATCAACATTACAAGGGTATAAATGATTCATATATCACAATTCAAATAATATCAAAAAATAAAAAATTACAATGAATTTATGCTTAATATATATTGTATTTTTTGTACCCAAATTGCAAAATATGACATAAAATATACTAATAATGGGATTATACAAATTGTTAGATATCTTTAAAGAAAGATTTAGAGTAGCCTCAAGCACACACCACTTCACTAATTTACCAATTAATGGCATAAAGAGCATTTCTTTAATGATGATTTAATAAAAATAATTGAAATTATAAAAGTGAATAATTGTTCAAATAGGAAAAATAATTAGAACTTCAACTAAAAATAAAATCAAATGTCTGAATATACTATAATAGGGGTTAGTTATGTGCTTCTAGATAGGGGAGTAATGGGTTTCAAGCCATTAGGCACTTTCAAAGCAATTTAAAACCACTAGCAAAACATACCCCAGTTTACTGCACTGTCTAAATACAATGAATTAAAATCACCTCCCTTGATAAATAACAAACAATCAGATTAAGGATTTAATAACAAATATTCCACTATAAAAATTATATAAAGCTACCAATAGACAACAACCAAAACCTAGGAATTCATTTTCTTTTTAGTAATGTTCTCCACACCATAATTGATGGATATAAAATGAAAACAATAGTTCCTTAAACAATCGCCCCCATTCCCATGTAGAATGGTTCTTGTGACTTCGACACTGTTAGGCTCAAGGCCTTAGAGAACACGGGCCTAAACCTAAAGAAAATGAAGTCGCCATCCGGACGTGCCGAAAAAAAAGGGTGGATGACTCGATTTCTAAGGAACTCCCAACCCCATAATGGGCTTAGAAAGTTGGATATGTATGAAAAATGTGAGAATGACCTAGCACCCCCATAATACCCGGTTTATTAGAACCAGCCTCCTTTTTAGGTCTATATATTATTGAATTCTTAAAGATTATGATATCATCTATACTACTAAATACTTGCTTATGAAGGAAAAATAGATACTCTTACAACAAGAAGATTTCAGCCACACCACCTTCAAACTCTTCTCTCCATAGCCGAGTTCCCTAGCCTAGCACACATGGGATTTAATCCACCCTATAGCTCTTTCTCTTGAGTTATTTTCTTATTTTCTTATATAGACTATCAATAGAGACAATTCTACTTTAGATTGGTGTGGTTTGCTATAGCCTAACTTGAAGGAAAGTAGCACAAATTCAAGAGAAGTTTTTAATAACAATTTAATATGATTTCTTTCTCTAGCTAGGTAATCATCAAAATTAAATTCCATAGGTAGATCCTTTTTTCTTGGGTTTTGTTTACTTTCATTTCTTTTATATATATGATGCATGAGAAAATCTAACTCATGTATAGGGCTTCATCCTTATGCTTGATGGCACTGATCTTTCTCTCCACTACCTCCAATTTCTCCATGAGGGTTTTGGTTTTTGAAAAGGATTCAAAGGGGAGTTAGGGATAGTGGCTCTTAGTGTGACAAGATCAATAGTAGTTCTATTGTTTTTCAGGTCAACAATGGGAGAAGCTTGGCTCAATGAGTCTACATTAGTATGAGCAACTTGTGTTTGGATTCTATTAGTGCTGAGGTGTGTTCCTCAAATCATGGTTTGGGTCTCCTCCATGATTGAGTTGCATTGTTCCCTCAATGAGTTAGCCATGATCTTGTTGAAATCATCTTATTGGTTATTGAAAATGTTCTTAAATCTCTCTTCTTGTCTCTTGAGGATGGTCTCAATATGAAGGCTGCATATCAATCTGCTCGAATTGGGCCATTGATACCTTCACATAAAAGGGCTAGATTAGCAAGGGTTTTAAAGTTTGAGGGTGGCCAGATTACTTAAAAAGGTCACATGGTGTATGAATATAAGATGAGAGATTGGGCTATAAGACTTCAATGAGGAGGTCTATGATGGTTTTGGCCATGGGCCGATGATACAAATTCAGTTCCAATTATGGGAAGTCTTAATAGGCCGATAACAAGATCTCTAGCTAAGAAGCTTAAGGAATTGCTTTACAATTTTTCACTCAGAAACATGTTGAAGATGGAGTGTCCATTTATGGAAAAAAAATTGTGGAAGCTTTGAAGAGCCCAAGTTAGTAACATTAATTGGGTTAAATAACTTGGATTTGGGCTAATTTTGAACTTGGTTTGAATCCTAATTGTAAGCCTTAAATAAGCCTTATAAGAGGGTTGATTTCTATTATTTGTTTTAAGTCTTTTAGGTTTTTTTGAGAGGTAAGTCTTTTAGGTTATATAAAATCAGATTGCATTCTTTTTCTAGAAATGCATTTATGCTCTTCAAATAGCATTAAATTCTCTCCAAATGAAACCTCCAGCAATTACAACTCATTCAATGCAGTCAACCACTACTCATGAGAGTTTTAAGGAAATTAATGTAATCTCATTTAATTGTGTTTTTTTATGTCTTTTTTAAGCCTGTATATAGAGGTTGATTCCTTTGTGTTTATCATCAACTTTGTATTCAGAATAATATCTTTAATAAAGAGAATTTTTATAGCTATTGTTTATGTTTTATGCTCTAAGGCATTTGTTGGTTTGCTTAGGAGATTTTCTTAGCATAATCAATTGAATTTATATTTTTTTTGTTCTTATGCAATTCAATTTAGGGTTTAGATATTCTGAATTATTCAAATTCTTAATCTTATTTTGTACAATTGGGTGAAGAAACAAACCAGTTTAATTGTTGAATTAAGCTTGGGCTGGTTACAATTCGATTTGGGGGTTTTCAAGACCATTTCATTCTTGGGGGTTTTTGCATCACTTGGTATCAGACTATAGGCTCAAATCAAATAATTTCTATCCATTTCAATTCTATTTTTATTGTTCATGTTGTGTTTATTGTGTTTTGGGGCTGTTCAAATTGGATTGGAAACTACAATTTCAATTTAGTGAGAACTAGCCTTTGTACATTTCTTTTGTTTAGTATGTTTGATTTATAAAATTTGGGAAACCAAATCACCTAAATTTTATAAACTATTTGTTCTTCCATAAAAAACAAAAAGAAGAAAAAAATTGAAAATATATATATGTTCTGAATTATCAAGATTGTGTTAAATATCTTTTCTTCTGAAATTGTGCAATCTAATATCATCTACTGTTCTTTTGAGCTATACCAACTAATTTACATTCATTTAGGTTGGTATATATTGATTTGTCATTATTTGTTTAAGAGTAAACAATTAAATTCGTCTTTTTGTTTGCATTCTTAAGTTTTCATTTTTTTTTGTTTTGTGAGAATTTGCATCTTATACATCAAAAGGTAGTAAAATTGATTCTTTACTGCCTAATTACATAAAAATCAACGTACACTTAGCCTTCATCAATTGTGTGGACATCTATTCTTGTTTACTTTGCTTGCATCTAGAAACATTCTTAGGAAGTCTTTGTGTATTCTATTAGATTGATTTTGCTTTGAATTATCCTTTTGTGAATTGACTAACCATTTGTTATAAAACCAAAAAAAAAAAAGATTGCTTGAGTGGTAAAAGGCAAGAGTGTGTGAGCTCATAAGAGGGTAAAAGCCTAATTTGAGTGAAACACAAGGGAAGTGTTTTGTTTACATTTCTTTCCTAATAAATTTTAGTTTTAAAATATGGATTCTAAAGAGAGTGGAACTGAAAAGAAAGACCTTCCTTCTCAAGGCAATGCAACAACAGTTTGAGAAGACACAACGCACATCATGTTGGCAATTTGAATGATAAATTGGAGAAGCAATAAGGTGAAATCAATGCCATGCAAAAAGGGCTTCCAAACAAGTTTATGAATAAGGAGATAACCAACACCATTATTTGAAGAGGTGTTCCATGAAGAATTTGATGATCATGCCACCATGATCAATGAAGCCCGAAACTTTGGAGGAAGGGGGCAGAAATGATGTGGATCGAAATATAGGTAGCATCAAGATGAAAATCCCTCTATTTCAAGGGAAAAATTATCATGATGCCTATATGGAGTGGGAATACAAGGTGGAGCTCATACTTGAATGTCATATCTACTTTGAAGAGAAGAAAGAAAACTTAGCAGCAGTAGAATTTAGTGATTGTGTCATTGTTTGATGGGATCAACTAATTTTGAGTAGGTGAAGAAATAGAGAAAGACCCATTTCCACATGGGTGGAGATGAAGCAAATCATGAGAAAATGATTTGTCCCATCCCACTACTATAAGGACTTGCAACAAAAATTGCAATCCCTTACTCAAGGGATAAAGAGTGTTGAAGACTATTTTAAGGAGATAGAGATTGCAATGATACATGCCAATATTAGAGAGGATCAGGAAATAATGGCAAGATTCTTATGTGGCCTAAATAAAGAGATTGCAAATATAGTGGAATTATGTAGAGCTTGCAGAGATGGTACACATGGCTATTAAAGTGGAGAATCAATTGTAGCAAAAGGGAGGATTTAGGCAAACCAACACATATTTGACTAATACAAGCTCATGGAAATTGAATTTGAAGAAAGAAAAGGCTACTACATTTCAAAAGGATGACAAGTCAAAACAAAAGGAGCCATCCGAGGTGAAAAATGAAGGTACCCTTAATTCTACAACTCCTAAAAATAGAGATGTGAAATGCTTTAGATGTTTGGTGATGCGACTGGGCCAAGTCTTTCCCAGGAGGTCACCCATCCTGATACTTACCCTATACTAATATGCTTAATCAGAAAGAACGCTAACCATTTCTACCAAAAGCTTAAGCTGCCAACAGAGGCACACCATCTCCTTTATTTGGATCAAATATGGGCTCACCAGTCTCTTTTGACTTTATGTACCACCTTGTCAAACCTGATCCACAACTCTCCGAACCCTCAGACATATCATTTTCTCCCTCTTTAAGGAGGTTCTCCTCGAACCTGGAGCAGTGGTACCAGACCCGATAACCAGGCTCTGATACCAAATGATGGAAATCATCATCTTAGCAACCATACACCCTAATAAATAATAAGTCAAGATACATATGGAATGCAAGAAAACACCCTCCAGTCAAGATGATTCCAAAACCCAAGAACCTCCTCAAGTGAAGTTAGGGAAAAAAGACTAGTTCTAATTGTTATTGTTTACCAATAAAACTAGTACTTGAATTCAACCCACAACGCCACAAACCAGATATGATCTGATAAGTTAAGAGTTAAACACAAGATTTTTTTTATTAGAGAATGCCACTAACCAAATTAGTTTGATAAGTTCAAAGTTCATGAAAGAACTTAAACAAAAACACTCACAAAGAGCAAATTCAAATTATCATTCATCAATGGTCTTCCTACAAATTAGTTTGGCTTTGATATTTATAGCCAAAGTGAGGTAGAAGAAACCTAAATGGCTGTTATTATAGCTCTTCCACGTTCTTCCCTTTAATCCCCACTAACTCTCATTGAAAAGAGCTGTTATACATTAAAAGCATTCATTTTGTAACTCCCAAATGACAACTGATCACACCCCAAACTAAATGCACTCATTTGTAACTTCCAAATGACAACTGATCAAAAACTCAAACTTTAACAAGAATAAAACTCTAACTCTTATATGTTGATTTCATAAAGCAAATAAACTAAACCCAAATTGATAATTAAAATAAAATGACAGCCCAAGCAAGATCCATGCATATTTAATCAAGGATGAATGGCCTTTTATTCTTCAATGGGCTGGATTGATTCAAATATTGTGAGCTGGACTATTGTCTTCATATTTGAAGATGCTTGAAACATGTTGACAATGTTAAGATCTTCTTGCATACATAGATCCTTGACAGAATCTAGATGAGCTTGGTCCTCCCAAATGTCTTCAAGCAAGAAAGTTAATGCTTCTTTCATCCTTTTAGCTTTAGCTCTTGTCATTGGTCCTCTATGAATGGTTAAAGGATCATTCTTGATGTTACTTCTAACCTTAGTTGAATCATTCCCTAGTTGATACTCATCATTCCCCCTTTCCTCGAAAGGATTCATCCTTGAATCATCACCTACATCAAACAAAGATAAATCAGAAACATTGAAAGAGGCACTAATATTGCCATACTTGGCAATTCAAGCTTGTAGGAAATGTCATTGATTCTTTCAAGGACTTGGAATGGCCCATCCCCTCTTGGCATCAATTTAGACTTCCTTTGGCTTGGAAATCATTCCTTCCTCAAGTGTACCAAAACCCCAATCACTATAACTTTCTTTCTTCCCTTGTTATCTTGCTCTTCATATTGTTGAGTTCTTTTCTCTATTTGAGCAACCTAAATTCCCTTGTCATTAACAATATATCCAAGAAAAGTAATTTCATTAGTGGAAAAGTGCATTTCTTAAGATTAGCATATAACTTTTCTTGCCTTAACACATCAAAAACAACCTTTAAATGTGTTACATTCTCATCTAAAGATTTGTTATACACAAGAATATCATCAAAATAAACCACCACAAACTTTCCAATGAAAACACGCAAAACATGATTCATTAATCACATAAAAGTACTTAGCGCATTAGTTAAGCCAAAGGGCATTACTAACCATTCATACAAACCATGTTTAGTTTTCAAAGAAGTTTTCCATTCATCACCTTCACTCATTCTAATTTGATGATATCCAGATTTTAAATCAATTTTAGAAAAAACACAAGAACCATGCAATTCATCCAACATATCATCTAGCCTAGGAATAGGATGTCTATACTTCACCGTTATTTTATTGATGGCTCTGCAATCAACACATATCTTCCATGAACCATCTTTTTTAGGCATCAATAATACAGGAACAGCACATAGACTCATGCTTTCACGCACATACCCCTTCTCCATAAGTTCACTCACTTGCCTTTGGATTTCCTTGGTCTCCTCAGGGTTGCATTTATAAGCTGGCCTATTTGGTATGATTGCACTGAGAATGAAATCAATTTGATGTTCAATTCCTTGAATTGGTGGAAAACCCTTAGGCACATCTTCAGGAAAGAGATCTTCATGTTCCTGCAATAAATCAACAATAACACTAGGCAAACTCTTATCAGCCCCATTAGATATAATCAAAACATCCTTGTACATAAGTATAAGTATAAGCTGCCTCACGGTTAGTGTTTTCCTCACATCACTCATTTTTGCATAAACACTCATTTTTCTTTCATTCATTCCTCCCTTAATTTCTCTCCCCTTGTGTTTCCCATTGCTCTCATTCTTACAACTCATCTCAACTTTTTCTTTTTTCTCTCTCTTTCTTGCTCCCTCCCTAAAGTTTCAGCCAATGAAAATTCAAGTTCTTCATATTGCTCTTTTATTCTCATTTGGTCTTCAAAAATGGTCTTTGGAGACAAAGGTCCAAGTTGGTATTTTTTTCCATTCATGATCAAAGAATATCGGTTCTTAAACTCATCGTGTATGACCCTTCGATCATATTGCCATGGTCTCCCCAACATGTGACCAGCATACATAGGAACCACATCACACAAGACCTCATCTTTATATATACCAATGGAGAAAGAAACCAATAATTGCTTATTCACCTTCACAACACCACTATCATTCAACCATTATAACTTGTATGGTTTTGGATGTTTAGTAGTAGGTAATTTCAGTTTTTCCACAAGTAAAGTACTAGCCACATTTGTACAACTACCACTATCCACAATCATATTACACAACTTGTTAGCAATCAAACAATGCATATGAAATAGATTTTCACGTTGTTCACCATGTTCATCATGTTTACTTTGCAAATTAAGTGTGCGTTGTACAACTAACACATCTCCCCTAGTAAACTCAACATCACTAGCATCTTCTGAAGATGGCATTTCATCATCTTCCTCTCTCTCACTTTCAGACTCAACAGTCTGATCCTTTATGATCATTACCCTTTTATTGGGATATTCACGTGCCATATGACCATGTCCTAGACACTTAAAACACTTTGATACGAACCAGCCACGAGGCAAGGATCCATTGGTGCTTCCAAATGGGCCATTGACTAGGAGCAGAGCTAAGAAGTTTGGAGTAGCTATGGGATTGCATATTCAAGATCAAATTTCAAAGGAAACGACTGAAATGGCAATGGAAAAGTGCACAATAGTGCTTGAAGAAGGCACACCAAAGCTGATTATGATGCTTAGTGTGAATTTGGAAGCTAAAGGCTAGCTAAAGAGGTCCAATGTGCAAGAAAGGTCCATTGGGGGGGGGGGGTTCATATACAGCCTTGGGAAGTAATTTAAGGCCCATGGACAACCCAAATAGTATGGGGCACGTTCTTATTTTGAAGGGATTTAGTTTGGCCAAATTTTGGCATCTCTTTGGCACATGGGATGTGTGGTCCCCTATTTAGTTATTTTAGAATATTAGTTTGTTTTCATACTTTCTATTTTCCTTAGTGGGTTAGGATTTTGACTTTGTAGCTTTCCTTTTCCCATTAAAATTAGAGATTTGGATTTTATTGGCCTTTTAGTATAAATAGGGTCTTATTTTCTTGTAAGCACACTTTTTTTTGACAAATTATATTCTCAATTTTCTTATTGAAAATTTCAGCCATCATAGAACAAGAGTGGATTCTCTTTTTCTTTTGATTACATCAAGAATTAGAATTACTTATCAATTTCGATTGTAGCGTTCTTCTAATTCGAGCTTCCTAAATCCTTCCGTTATAAGTGTTCGTGCTTTGCTAAGCACTTGGGTGCTTTAGAAGGTGGTTTTTCCTTCGTTCTTGGTTTTCTTCTATCAATCGTGCATTGGGGTTTGAGGCCTTCATTGCCATAGGGTTCCACGTCATTTGGTGTCAGAGCCAATTACAGGTAAATCTTTATCTATCTGTCTTTCTAGGATTGTTTTAATTGTTCCGTTAGGGTTCTAATTTGGGATTTCGAATTGGGTTTATTTTATTTATTCCGAATTGGATTTGTTTTATTTGTTCCGAATTGGGTTGTTCTATTTGTTCTATTTTGGATTTTCAAATTGGGTTATAGAATTCTTTATTCAATTTCGAAATTGTGTTCTTGCCTTTTGATTCAAAATACATTTTTCTTATTCCGAATCGGGTATAAATTGGACTGAAGGCTTTGTGTTTAGTTGGTGATCGAAGGATAGTGACCAGATCCTAAAGAAAAAAAAAGAGTACAAAATCACTTCAACAAAAATTCTTTATTTTTCTAGTAATTTAAGGTATTATAATCGTTTTGAATCAGGTTGAAAGTAATCAAAATTTTGGCCACCAATTTCGGCCAATTGAGGGGCTGTTTTATTACGTTTTTCTTGCTGATTTGGAAGTTTTCTTTTCGAAATTGAATTCTTGGGGAGTCTTGATACTAGCTTTCTTGGGTAGAATTATTAGGTCCATAAACTAACTTGCTAAGGTGAGTTGGTTTTGGTACATTTTGACCAGATTCATCATAATTTTTTACCTCTTTGTTTCTATTTCTTGTTTGAGCTACCGTTTTGATTCCGTGACATTGCTAGAGTATTATTTGTTTGATTCTATACTTTGGTTGATATAATCGTGTGACATAAAATTTTCTTGTGTTGGAATTTGAATGCCACAAACTGAATAGCTTGATAAGTTCCAAAGTTCATGCAAGTACTAAAGACAAAACACTCACAAGTTCTCAAAATATCTTTTATATCTTTTAATAATTGTATGATTACAAAGGAAATCAGCCTTTTTTATATAGAAGAAGGCCATATACAAAGAAAGCATCAGAAGTAAGTTCATATGTAACTCCCATATTAATTGACAGCCCCATTACACCTAATAAATAGCCCCATTACTTTGCCAACTCAATGTGAACGTTGGACCATTATTTTCTTGGCCTGTGTAACTCTTTTTCTTTATATTTCAGCCTTTGTAACTCATACTTAATAAGAATAAACCCTAATAAAAGTCAAAATGTAGAATTAAAATACAAATAGTCTGATGCGGAACCCATGGATCAAATATTACATCTAGAACCCCACATACACATCTGGCATAGAATCTTAGAACTCAAAAACAAATCCTCCCTACCAAACCCACAATTAACCTGTAACTTGGGTGATTGGGATGAAGAAATGAATTGATTAAATGCCATAAGTCAGACTTTATAATTTAGAACCAATTCTTCATGCAACAAGAATAAGAAGAAAACCTCTCAAACTTGAAAACACTTAGATTACAATGATAACAATCTGAAAATTCGTAGTCACCCTCTTGAGTTCTTTTTCCCCTCCCTATATAGTTGGAAAAGAAGAACTAATGACTTAAAAGTCTAGGTTTACATGTATATAATAGCATTAATTATTCATCCACATCAATAATATAACCTAAATTACTGCCCATAATTCTGACAACATTGATGGGCAGATTCAACATGCATTTTGGTGTTGGTTCACATGTGTCTAGTCACACTAGCTGATACGGAACCTCCAAGAATAAGCCTGAGAACCCCTTTATTTCGAACCCCCACAGCATTAACTTGAAAACCCCTAGTCGAATTTGGTACAACCCCCAAGGATTAGGTTAGATTTCAGATTACCTTGAATTGATCAAAGATCCAAGATTTCAAAACAAGTCAGTTCCTAAATCCCAGATTCGAAACACTCCACAAGAAAGTTGATCAAACTACTTGAATGTTTCTGAAGCATGTATTCAAGCAAGAACACAAAGATAAAAGCAATTCGGCTTTAGGTTAATTAATTCGTTCAAAACTTCAAAACTAAGATGGATACAACCTTAAATGAGATATAAATAGCTAAACCCTAATTAGGGTTATTAAGTAGCGTTTGGCTTTCTAATCAAATTTTAAGAAATAATAAAGTAATCAAAGTCCTAATTTAATACCAAACAAATAGGGCCCTTACTTTTTAAATGAGCATAACTAGTGGGCCTTAATACATATTAAAATAACAAGTTCAGCTAATTATTTAACTATAAATAAGCCCAACTAGTGACTTGAGCTAAATATGCTCCAATTTGCATCCTTGATCAGCCATATCGTGCACCTTCAGCTCCTCTTCAACAAAATGTTGCATGTAGCCTTGTGACGTCTCTATCATTCCCCCTTTGTTGGAGAAAACTCGTCCTCGAGTTTTAAAATGCTGAAGTAGTAAAGAAAAGCAACTTTGTAATTTCACTCCAATTACTTGTGGCATGTCATCAATTTGAAGAACCTGAAATTTTATTTCATAAACATCAAAATCATTGTTAGGCAAAATAAATTCCATGTTTGCAACAGACAGGCAATCATGAATGGTGGGAGTAGAAAGTTTTATTTTTCTTGCTTCTTCTTTTAGTTGTACTTCTAACCCAAGCATATCAATTTCTTCCTTCAATATTTCTTCAAAAGTTTCCAACTTTGGAATGTCTTGTTGAAAAGTAGCAGCTTCTTTTGATTCTAGTGATGAATCTTCACCAATAATCTCTAAAGTATGATCTTCAATATCACCCTGAAAAGAAGTATCACCATAAACAGCCTCGGATGACATTAACAAATCACTACCATCAACAATCTCTTCTGCATAAATTAGTTCTTCTTCATTGCTATCTTCAACCTTCAAATTCTCCCTTTCTTTGTAGTAATCATCAACACTTTTACTTCCTTCCTTGATAGCCTGAAGTCTCTGCATGATACTCCTATACAAATGTTCAGGTTGCTGCATTTGATTTCTGCCACCTCTTCACCTCTCATTGCGCTCTAATGTGGCTCTTTCAACACTCTGCAACCTCAAATCCATGCGCTCCAATCTTTCTGTTATGGTATCCATAGCACGGTGTAAACGTGTAAATTCAGCTTGTTGCGCCTCACGCAATCGAGCTGGATCATCTGAACACCTGCATCTCTTCCAGACATGTTTCCTGCAATAAAAGGTTAGCACAAAACAAATAAAAAGGCCTCACAACACTCCCTCACGTGTTTACACTCAATAGATGAAGGTTGGTCTCTCGTGTTTCACTCAATATATGAAATCACTCACGGTTCAGCTCACACCTCTCAAGCTGATTTCTTTTATGTTCTTAGGTGGATCACACTTTATGAAACAACTCAAATAGCCTCCGTGTGTAGTATCCCAAAATCTGAAATTTGAATCAAAACAGCCCCTCAAATTTGTCAAAATTTCGTGACAAAATTTTGGTTACTTCTAACCTATCCAGATTCGACCCTTATCACCTAAATAACAAGGAAAACAAAAAAAATTTCTTGAAGCACTTTTGTACTCTTTTTTTTTTGCTCCCTCTCACTAAACCCTAATTAGGGTTATTAAGTAGCGTTTGGCTTTCTAATCAAATTTTAAGAAATAATAAAGTAATCAAAGTCCTAATTTAATACCAAACAAACAGGGCCCTTACTTTTTAAATGAGCATAACTAGTGGGCCTTAATACATATTAAAATAACAAGTTCAGCTAATTATTTAACTATAAATAAGCCCAACTAGTGACTTGAGCCAAATATGCTCCAATTTGCATCCTTGATCAGCCATATCGTGCACCTTCAGCTCCTCTTCAACAAAATGTTGCATGTAGCCTTGTGACGTCTCTATCACTAGCACTAAACACATCAATATTATGTTCCAAATTCGTGCTAATGCCCATCACCATACTTATGGGAAGATTCTTCAAGCTTCTTGGTGAGTTTTTGACTTTCTCTTTATGACCCATCATATTCAATACAAGTTGGTCTCCCTTTTCACTAATCCACCTTTGAATGAAGTGTTGGTACACATGCTAGAGTTTCTTTGATTGTGATCTTGTGATTGGTCCACTTGGCATAATTATATCATCAACATATTTGATGCCTTGTGTAGATTCATCAGACTTGCTTATAGTTTCCTCACCATTCCCACCATGCTCAAAAAGATTTGTAGATAAATTTTGTAGATCAACATATTTCACTAACATTGAAAGTTACAGAAACATTATACTCACCTGGTAGATCAATTTTGTAGGCATTGTCACTGATTTGTTCTAAAACTTGGAATGGGCCATCTCCCCTTGCATCCAACTTGGATTTTCTTTGTTTAGGAAATCTTTTCTTTCTCACATGAACCTATACCCAATCACCAGGTTGGAAAATCACATGTTTCCTTCTTTTATTTTTTTTATGGGCAAATGATTCATCCTTCTTTTGGACTAGTAAAACCAGAACAGTACATGGACTAAGACTTTCATGCACATGTCCCTTTGCTAGCAACTCCTCCACTTGCCTTTGAAGTTCCTTGGTTTCCTCAGGATTACTTCTATAATCTGGTCGGTTAGGAATTGTTGAGCCTGGAATGAAGTCAATTTGATGCTCAATCCCTCTTAAAGGTGGTAAACCTTTTGGTACATCTTCTGGAAAAACATCTCCAAATTCCTGAAAAAGAGAACTAACACAACTAGGCAAAGGGTTATTAAGGTCAGATGTAGAAATCAAGGTATCTTTATACCTAAGTATAACCAGACTTCTTTTCTCACAAAAAGCACTCCTTAACTCTTTTCCTTTTGCATAGAAACACTCTCTTTTATTTTCTCTCCCTTTCTCTTTTTCTCTCACCAATGGACCACTTTTATCATTATTTTTCTCACACTTGGCCTCTTGTTCTCCATTTTTATTTGTTTTACTCTCACCACCAGAATTCTTTTCAAATGGTCTCAAAAGCTTCACTTGATCTTCATACAGTTGTTTTGGTGACAATGGAGCAAGAGTGAAATTTAAACCATTTAAGCTGAAAAAATAATGATTCTTAAAGCCATCATGCAAAGCTTTTCTATCAAATTACCATGGACGACCAAGAAGGATATGGCTAGCATGCATAGGCACAACATCACAACAAACTTCATCTTTGTATCTCCCAATTGCAAAAGAAAACAGAACCTGCTTTGTTACCCTCACCTCTCCACAATCATTTAACCATTGCAGCTTTGTAGGGACTAGGATGTTTTGTGCATGCTAATCCTAATTTATCCACAAAATCAATACTAGCAACATTTGCACAACTACCCCCATCAATGCTGCACACTTTTCCATTCACAATGCAATGAGTATGGAAAATGTTCTCTCTTTGATTACTTTCTTCCTCTTTAATTTGCATGTTTAAAGCTCTTCTAATAACCAAAGATTCACCATGGGCAGGGTATTCAATGATATATTCAATTTCCTCTAATGGTGGCATGCTATCATTATCATCATCACTTTCATGTTCACTAGCACTATCAATTTTACCATTATCTCGTATCAACATGATTTTCTTATTTGGACATTGAGATGCTATATGCCCTACTCCTAAACACCTAAAGAATTTAATGGTACTATGCTTTTGATTAGAGTAAGATGTTTTAGAGTTACCTTTAGGGTCAGCTGGAACTTGTTTTTCATTTCCTTTCCAGGCAGCCTCCTTCCCTTGAGGATTATCATCTTTCTTTGGCCATTTTGAAGTGAAACTAGAGGTGGAATTAGAAAATCCCTTTGCTGCTCCCTTGAGTTTCAGTTGCTTCTCCACTTTCATGGCCATGTGTACCATATCTTCAAGCTCTACATAATGATGTAATTCAATTAAGTTAGCAATCTCTCTATTCAGCCCACTCAAAAATCGAGCCATAGTGATTTCTGGATCCTCCTCTATATTAGTTCTACTCATGATCATCTCCATCTCTTTATGGTAATCCTCCACTGATATGGATCCTTGAGTTAACCACTGTAATTTTTGGTGAAGCTCCCTATAGTAGTAAGATGGTACAAATCTCTTTCTCATCATAGTTTTCATTTCAGCCCAAGTAGTGATGGTTCTTTCTCCATTTCTCCTCTTGGAAATCATCAATTGATCCCACCAAATTAGTGCATAAACTGTGAATTTAACTGCTGCAATTTTAACTTTCTTCATTTCACTATAATTATGACAATCAAACACCAACTCAACTTTTCTTTCCCATTCAAGGTAAGCTTCAGCATCATTTCTCCCCTTGAATGATGGTATCTTCATTTTTATGGAAGATATGTTATTGTCCCTTTGTTGAGGTCTTCTTTGAGCAATTGATTCCTCATTTTCTTCATCATCTTCCCTTTCTATCTCATCATCATTCATCATGTTTCCTCTCCCTCTATTTTGTCCCCTTCGATTAGTATCATTCCACTGCCTTTGCATTATGCTGTCTACATCACCTCTCATGTTGTTTATGTCCAAATCAAACCTTTCAAATCTCCTTTGCATTGCCTCTAACAAGAAGGCTATGTCATTTATGGTCATATCACGTTTTTCACTTCCAGAATTTGACATGGTGTAAGAAGAACCTACTAGAAAATGTTAGTAAAGAAAATTTTCTCACCTCACTCCCTTACGTGTTTCATTCAAGATCAGATTGTCACTCCCCTTGTATTTCACTCAAACCTTGGTCCTTTTTACCTCTCAATTCTTCTATTTATCAAGTTGAATTTCAGAATTGAATCCACTTAAATCAAGTAAAACAAGTTTTGTTTTAAAGACTCTACAAAGAACCTAAGAACAAAATGAATTCAGCAATTCTAGAAGCAATTTAATTTTAAACAACAAGAACTGAAAGTTAACACAAGAAGCAAAAAGTATTTGTGTTAATCAAACCAAAGTAACTATGATTGAGAATTAGCTACTTAATGCATACAAGAAACAAGAGGTATATGAAAGAATGAAACTAAGAATACAAAGAAAAACAATTCTGGATACTAAAAAAATAGAATTCAAATCACTTCAATGAGTAATCTGAATATGCAACCTAAATCTATTCCCAATGCAAGATATGCTCTAAATATTAGATTTTAAATGCTAAATGGATGCATAATGAGCTGATGTAATTTGATCAAATATAATAAGGTAGCATTTGTTAATGATATAAATATGCAATAAATCTCAAACACTTGTGAAGAAAAATATTGGACAGAAACAGGTACTGATGCGGAACCCATGGATCAAATATTACATCTAGAACCCCACGCACACATCTAGCATAGAATATTAGAACTCAAAACAAATCCTCCCTACCAAACCTACAACTAACCTATAATTGAGAACTTGAGTGATTGGGATGAAGAATTGAATTGATTTAAATGCCACAAATCAGACTTGATAAGTTAGAACCAATTCTTCATGCAACAAGAATAAGAAGAAAACCTCTCAAACTTGAAAACACTTAGATTACAATGATAACAATCTGCCAATTCGTAGTAACCCTCTTAAGTTCTTTTTCCCATCCCTATATAGTTGGAAAAGAAGAACTAATGGCTTAAAAGTCTAGGTTTACATGTATCTAGTCACAATAGCATTAATTGTTCATCCACATCAATAATATACTCTAAATTACTGCCCATAATTCTGACAACATTGATGGGAAGATTCTACATGCATTTTGGTATTGGTTCACATGTGTCTAGTCACACTAGCACTAAACCATATCAATATTATATTCCAAATTCGTGCTAATGCCCATCACCATACTTATGGGCAGATTCTTCATGCTTGTTGGTGAGTTTCTGACTTCCTCTTCATGATCCATCATATTCACTACAAGTTGGTCTCCCTCTTCATTAATCCACCTTTGAATGAAGTGCTGGAACACATGCTGGAGTTTCTTTGATTGTGATCTTGTGATTGGTCCACTTGGCATAATGATATCATCAACATATTTGCTGCCATTACATTCATCAAGCTTGCTTATAGTTTCCTCATCATTCCCTCCTTGCTCAAAAAGATTTGTCCTCAAATCTGAGCCTACATCAAAAGGAGAAAGATCACTAACATTAAAAGTTGCAGAAACATTATACTCACCTGGTAGATCGATTTTGTAGCATTGATATTGATCCGTTCTAAAACTTGGAATGGGCCATCTCCCCTTGCATCCAACTTGGATTTCCTTTGTTTAGGAAATCTTTCCTTCCTCATATGAACCCATACCCAATCACCAGGTTTGAAAATCACATGTTTCCTTCTTCTTCTATTTGATTCATATTTCTTCTCAAGATGAGCTCGTGCCTTCTCATGTATCTGCTTAACCAACTCCGCTTTCTTTTCACCATCTAAGTTAGTTATTTCATTTAATGGCAAAGGAAACAGATCAAGTGGTGTAAGTGGATTTAAACCATAAACAATTTCAAATGGTGAATAACCAGTAGAAGAATGAATGCTTCTATTATATGCAAACTCCACTAATGGCAAACAATCTTCCCAAGTTTTCAAATTCTTACCCATAATAGCACGTAACAAAGATCCTAAAGTCCTATTTACCACTTTTTTTTGTCCATCAGTTTGTGGATGACAAGTTGTAGAGAACAACAATTTAGTACCTAACTTATTCCATAAAACACGCCAAAAATGACTTAAGAACTTCACATCTCTATCACTTACAATTGTTTTAGGAATGCCATGCAATCGAACTACTTTCCCAAAGAACAAATTTGCAATATTTGTTGCATCATCAGTTTTGTGACATGCAATGAAATGAGCCATTTTGCTGAATCTATCAACAATAACAAATATGCTATCTTTTCCTTTTCTAGTCCTAGGCAGCCCCAAAACAAAGTCCATAGATATGTCAATCCAAGGTGCATTAGGAATAGGTAAAGGAGTATACAGCCCATGAGGTAAAGACTTAGATTTTGCTTGTTTACATGCAATACACTTAGCACAAATTCTTTTAACATCCTTTCTCATGTTTGGCCAATAGAAATGTTCATGCATAATGTCTAAAGTCTTAAATACCCCAAAATGTCCCATGAGTCCTCCACTATGTGCCTCACGCACAAGCAATTCCCTTAATGAGCAACTAGGCATGCATAATCTTCCATCCTTAAACAAGTACCCATCAAGCCTATAAAACTTCTGAAATGCAGAATGCTCACATGCCTTATAAACATTTGCAAAGTCAACATCATTGGCATACATATTCTTAATTTGCTCAAAGCCTAATAACTTAGAACTAAGAGTTGAGATTAAGGAATACCTTCTTGAAAGTGCATCTGCTTCTACATTGTCTTTGCCACGCTTATACTTTATCACATATGGAAATGGCTCAATGAACTCTATCCACTTTCCATGCCTTTGGTTCAGCTTGGTTTGCCCCTTTAGATGCTTTAATGATTCATGATCTGTATGAATAACAAATTCTTTAGGCAATAAGTAATGTTGCCACACTTGTAAAGCTCTTACCAAAGCATACAACTCCTTGTCATAAGTGGAATAATTTAATTGTGCACCATGAAGCTTCTCACTAAAATATGCAATTGGTTTCCCTTCTTGCATCAAAACAACACCTATGCCCACAACTGAAGCATCACACTCTAATTCGAAGGTCTTATCAAAATCTGGTAAAGCAAGAATTGGAGCAGTAGTTAACCTTTCTTTTAACAAATTGAATGCCCTTTCATGAATTTTAGTCCAATTAAACTTTACATCCTTTTTTACCAATTCATTTAATGGTGCAGCAATGGAACTAAAATCTTTAACAAACCTTCTATAGAAACTAGCCAAACCATGAAAACTTCTTACCTCACTCACGGTTTTAGGTGCTGGCCAATCTCTTATTGCCTTTACCTTTTCATCATCAACCTCAATTCCTTGTGCACTAACCAAAAAACCTAAGAATATGATTTTATCACTATAAAACATGCACTTTTTCAAGTTGGCATATAATTCTTCCTTTCTCAAAACATCAAGAATAACCCTAATATGTTCTACATGCTCATCTACTGATTAGCTATAAATGAGTATGTCATCAAAATATACAACAACAAATTTACCAAGATATGCACGCAGAACATGGTTCATTAATCTCATGAATGTACTAGGTGCATTAGATAAACCAAATGGCATAACTAACCACTCATAAAGACCATATTTTGTTTTGAATGCAGTTTTCCACTCATCTCATTCTTTTCATCCTAATTTGATGGTAACCACTTTTCAAATCAATCTTAGTAAAAATGCAAGAACCACTCAACTCATCAAGCATATCATCAAGTCTAGGAATTGGATGTCTATACTTCACCGTGATTTTATTGATTGCTCGGCAGTCCACACACATTCTCCATGATCCATCTTTCTTTGGGACTAATAACACCGGAATAGCACATGGACTAAGACTTTCACGCACATGTCCCTTTGCTAGCAACTCCTCCACTTGCCTTTGAAGTTCCTTGGTTTCCTTCTGATTACTTCTATAAGCTGGTCGATTAGGAATTGTTGAGCCCGAAATGAAGTCAATTTGATGCTCAATCCCTCTTAAAGGTGGTAAACCTTTGGGTACATCTTCTGGAAAAACATCTCCAAATTCCTGTGAAAGAGAACTAACACAACTAGGCAAATGGTTATCAAGGTCAGATGTAGAAATCAAGGTTTCTTTGTACCTAAGTACAATCAGACTTCTTTTCTCACAAAAGCACTCCTTAACTCCTTTTCTTTTGCATAGAAACACTCTCTTTTATTTTCTCTCCCTTTCTCTTTTTCTCTCACCAATGGGCCATTTTTATCATTATTTTTCTCACACTTGGCCTCTTGTACTCCATTTTTATTTTGTTTACCCTCACCACCAGAATTCTTTTCAAATGATCTCAAAATCTTTACTTGATCTTCATACACTTGTTTAGGTGACAATGGAGCAAGAGTGAAATTTAAACCATTTAGGCTGAAAGAATAATGATTCTTAAAGCCATCATGAAAAGCTTTTCTATCAAACTGCCATGGACGACCAAGAAGGATATGGCTAGCATGCATAGGCATAACATCACAGCAAACTTCATCTTTGTATCTTCCAATTGCAAAAGAAAACAGAACCTGCTTTGTTACCCTCACCTCTCCACTATCATTCAACCATTGCAGCTTGTAAGGGTTAGGATTTTTTGTGCATGCTAACCCTAATTTATCTACAAAATCAGTACTAGCAACATTTGCACAACTACCCCCACCAATGATCATGCTGCACTCTTTTCCATTCACAATGCAACGAGTATGGAAAATGTTCTCTCTTTGATTACTTTCTTCATCTTTAATTTACATGTTTAAAGCCCTTCTAATAACCAAAGATTCACCATGGGCAGGATATTCAATAATATGTTCAATTTCCTCTAATGGTGGCAAATGATCTCATTATCATCATCACTTTCATGTTCACTAGCACTATCAATTTCACCATTATCTCGTATCAATATGATTTTCTTATTTGGACATTGAGATGCTGATACGAAACCTCCAAGAATAAGCCTGAAAACCCCTTGATTTTGAACCCCCACAACATTAACTTGAAAACCCCTACTCGAATTCGGCACAACCTCCAAGGATTAGGTTAGATTTCAGATTACCTTGAATTGATCACAGTCCTAAGATTTCGAAACAAACTAGTTCCTAAATCCCAGAATCGAAACACTCCACAAGAAAGTTGATCAAACTACTTGAATGTTTTCTAAGCATGCATTCTACTCAAGAACACAAAGATAAAAGCAAATTCGGCTTTTAGGTTAATAATTTGTCAAAACTAAAACTGATGTCTTACAACCTTAAATGAGATATAAATAGCTAAACCCTAATTAGGGTTATTAAGTAGCGTTTGTTTTTCTAATCAAATTTTAAGAAATAATAAAGTAAACAACGTTCTAATTTAAAACAAAACAAACAGGGCCCTTACTTTTTAAATAAGCATAACTAGTGGGCCTTAATACATATTAATTACAATCCTCATTCCTGAATTACAACTTGTAGCAAGTTGTAATTGACTTCCTTTGGTCTTGTCTCCAAGCTTGTAATTCCTTGCAAACCATAGTTAGCCAAATTCACCAAATCTTGCAAATGGCAAATTAGTGCTTGCTGAATTTTTTTGGCTCGCGATCTAGTTATAGGACCTTGTGACAAAATAATTGGATTGATGATCTCCTCAACTTGTTCCCCACGTCCTAACTCTTGCTCATCCTTGCGGTGTGCTGGTTGTTCCACAACATTTTCCCTCTCCTCAAAAGGATTCGTCCTCGAATCAAAAGCATCACCTACATCAAAAGGACTTAAATCAGCAACATTAAATGAAGCACTTACATTATACTCACCTGGCAAATCCACTTTATATGCATTGTCATTAATCCTTTCAAGTATCTGAAAAGGACCATCTCCTCGTGGGTTTAACTTGGACTTTCTTTGGTGTGGAAACCGTTATTTGCGAAAATGAACCCAAACCCAATCACCAGGCTGAAAAATCATTGGCTTCCTTCCTTTATTCACTCGAGAAGCTACTTTAGCATTTTTCCTTTCAATCCTTTCCTTAACCTGTTTATGTAACTGCTTCACAAAATCTGCCTTTGAGCTAGCATCAACACTCACAAAATCATTAGATGGCAATGGCAAAATATCCAAAGGAGTAAGCGGATTAAAACCATAAACAATTTCAAATTGAGAACAATTAGTAGTGCTATGAACAACCCTATTATAAGCAAACTCCACAAATGGTAAACAATCCTCCCACTTCCTAATATTCTTTTCTATCACTGCCCTAAGCAAAGTAATCAATGTTTGATTCACAATCTCAGTTTGACCATTGGTTTGAGGATGACAAGTAGTAGAAAACAACAACTTAGTCCCCAATTTTCCCCATAAAACACGCCAGAAATGACTCAAAAACTTAACATCTCTATCACTAACAATGCTTTTGGGTATGCCATGCAAACGAACAACCTCTTTAAAGAACAAATCAGCAATCAATTTAGCATCATCAGTTTTATGAGATGGTATAAAATGAGCCATTTTACTAAATCTATCAACCACAACAAATATACTATCATGACCTCTCCTAGTTTTAGGTTATCTAAGCACAAAATCCATAGACAAATCAGTCCAAGGTCCATTAGGAACAGGTAATGGCGTGTACAAACCATGCGGTTTCATCCTAGACTTAGCTTCTCTACATGTTATGCAATTGATACGGAACCTCCAAGAATAAGCCTGAGAACCCCTTGATTTCGAACCCCCACAGCATTAACTTGAAAACCCCTAGTCAAATTTGGTACAACCACAAGGATTAGGTTAGATTTCAGATTACCTTGAATTGATCAAAGATCCAAGATTTTGAAACAAGTCAGTTCCTAAATCCCAGATTCGAAACACTCCACAAGAAAGTTGATCAAACTACTTGAATGTTTCTGAAGAATGTATTCAAGCAAGAACACAAAGATAAAAGCAATTCGGCTTTAGGTTAATTAATTCGTTCAAAACTTCAAAGCTAAGATGGCTCTTACAACCCTAAATGAGATATAAATAGCTAAACCCTAATTAGGGTTATTAAGTAGCGTTTGGCTTTCTAATCAAATTTTAAGAAATAATAAAGTAATCAAAGTCCTAATTTAATACCAAACAAACAGGGCCCTTACTTTTTAAATGAGCATAACTAGTGGACCTTAATACATATTAAAATAACAAGTTCAGCTAATTATTTAACTATAAATAAGCCCAACTAGTGACTTGAGCCAAATATGCTCCAATTTGCATCCTTGATCAGCCATATTGTGCACCTTCAGCTCCTCTTCAACAAAATATTGCATGTAGCCTTGTGACGTCTCTATCATTCCCCCTTTGTTGGAGAAAACTCGTCCTCGAGTTTTAAAATGCTGAAGTAGTAAAGAAAAGCAACTTTGTAATTTCACACCAATTACTTGTGGCATGTCATCAATTTGAAGAACCTGAAATTTTATTTCATAAACATCAAAATCATTGTTAGGCAAAATAAATTCCATGTTTGCAACAGACATGCAATCATGAATGGTGGGAGTAGAAAGTTTTATTTTTCTTGCTTCTTCTTTTAGTTGTACTTCTAACCCAAGCATATCAATTTCTTCCTTCAATATTTCTTCAAAAGTTTCCAACTTTGGAATGTCTTGTTGAAAAGTAGCAGCTTCTTTTGATTCTAGTGATGAATCTTCACCAATAATCTCTAAAGTATGATCTTCAATATCACCCTGAAAAGAAGTATCACCATAAACAGCCTCGGATGACATTAACAAATCACTACCATCAACAATCTCTTCTGCATAAATTAGTTCTTCTTCATTGCTATCTTCAACCTTCAAATTCTCCCTTTCTTTGTAGTAATCATCAACACTTTTACTTCCTTCCTTGATAGCCTGAAGTCTCTGCATGATACTCCTATAGAAATGTTCAGGTTGCTGCATTTGATTTCTGCCACCTCTTCGCCTCTCATTGCGCTCCAATGTGGCTCTTTCAACACTCTGCAACCTCAAATCCATGCGCTCCAATCTTTCTGTTATGGTATCCATAGCACGGTGTAAACGTGTAAATTCAGCTTGTTGCGCCTCACGCAATCGAGCTGGATCAATTTGAACACCTGCATCTCTTCCAGACATGTTTCCTGCAATAAAAGGTTAGCACAAAACAAATAAAAAAGCCTCACAACACTTCCTCACGTGTTTACACTCAATAGATGAAGGTTGGTCTCTCGTGTTTCACTCAATATATGAAATCTCTCACGGTTCAGCTCACACCTCTCAAGCTGATTTCTTTTATGTTCTTAGGTGAATCACACTTTATGAAACAACTCAAATAGCCTCCGTGTGTAGTATCCCAAAATCTGAAATTTGAATCAAAACAGCCCCTCAAATTTGTCAAAATTTCGTGACAAAATTTTGGTTACTTCTAACCTATCCAGATTCGACCCTTATCACCTAAATAACAAGGAAAACGAAAAAAATTTCTTGAAGCACTTTTGTACTCTTTTTTTTTTTGCTCACTCTCACTATCTCAAGATGGGCAGCCCTAATTCACACACCACACAAAACTTTTTTTTTTCCAATCAGGTAACAAGAACAAGATCAATTTAGAGAACTTCCTTTTGAAACTCGAAATTGGAACAGAATAAATAATCAAGACTTCCTTTAGACCAATTCAGCTTTTCTTTTGAAACTTGTTTGAAACACTTTCTTGGAAATTCGAAACAGAATCAGAATGATTAACAAGAATAAGATTCGGATTTAGAACACTTTCGAATCAACGAATTTCGAATCAACAATCAAGAACACAATTTCGAATTTGAACAAAGCAAACTAAATTCCCAATTCGAAAATCCACAATAGAACAAATCCAATTCGGAATAGATAGAACAAACCAATTCGGAACAAATCAACCAACCCAATTTCAGAATAAGAAAAACGATTTGGACTAAAAAGGCAAACTGAATTCGAAATTGAAATAAGACTCCAAACACAAAACGAAAACTAAATTAGAACCCTAACGGCATTTTTTTTTGAATTTTCGACTTTGAAAGAAAAACGAAAACGATTCAAGGATCAATAACAAAGAAACAAAACGAAACTAACAAGAGAAGAAACGAAAAATGAGAGTAACCCACAAAGGAAACAAAAACGCAAATAGCAGGTGAAGAAAACGAAAATGAAAATAACCCACAAAGAAAACAATTCAGAGGAACAAGGAAAACAAGAGAACGAATTGAACAATTGAAACAAAGCAACAAAAACGCAAATAACAAAAGAAGAAACGAAAACGAACTGATAGGGATAAAACCTGATCTAGAGCGTTGGCTCTGATACCAAATGATACGGAACCTCCAAGAATAAGCCTGAGAACCCCTTGATTTCGAACCCCCACAATATTAACTTGAAAACCCCTAGTCGAATTTGGTACAACCCCCAAGGATTAGGTTAGATTTCAGATTACCTTGAATTGATCAAAGATCCAAGATTTTGAAACAAGTCAGTTCCTAAATCCCAGATTCGAAACACTCTACAAGAAAGTTGATAAAACTACTTGAATGTTTCTGAAGCATGTATTCAAGCAAGAACACAAAGATAAAAGCAATTCGGCTTTAGGTTAATAAATTCATCCAAAACTTCAAAACTCCAAAACTAAGATGGCTTACAACCCTAAATGAGATATAAATAGCTAAACCCTAATTAGGGTTATTAAGTAGCGTTTGGCTTTCTAATCAAATTTTAAGAAATAATAAAGTAATCAAAGTCTTAATTTGATACCAAACAAACAGGGCCCTTACTTTTTAAATGAGCATAACTAGTGGGCCTTAATACATATTAAAATAACACGTTCAGCTAATTATTTAACTATAAATAAGCCCAACTAGTGACTTGAGCCAAATATACTCCAATTTGCATCCTTGATCAGCCATATCGTGCACCTTCAGCTCCTCTTCAACAAAATGTTGCATGTAGCCTTGTGACGTCTCTATCAGCAATGTTCACAAACTTTATGCACATCATGTTTCATACCAGGCCAATAAAAATGTTCTATCAACACATCATATGATACGGAACCTCCAAGAATAAGCCTGAGAACCCCCACAGCATTAACTTGAAAACCCCTAATCGAATTCGGTACAACCCCCAAGGATTAGGTTAGATTTCAGATTACCTTGAATTGATCAAAGATCCAAGATTTCGAAACAAGTCAGTTCCTAAATCCCAGATTCGAAACACTCCACAAGAAAGTTGATCAAACTACTTGAATGTTTCTGAAGCATGTATTCAAGCAAGAACACAAAGATAAAAGCAATTCGGCTTTAGGTTAATTAATTCGTTCAAAACTTCTAAGCTAAGATGGCTCTTACAACCCTAAATGAGATATAAATAGCTAAACCCTAATTAGGGTTATTAAGTAGCGTTTGGCTTTCTAATCAAATTTTAAGAAATAATAAAGTAATCAAAGTCCTAATTTAATACCAAACAAACAGGGCCCTTACTTTTTAAATGAGCATAACTAGTGGACCTTAATACATATTAAAATAACAAGTTCAGCTAATTATTTAACTATAAATAAGCCCAACTAGTGACTTGAGCCAAATATGCTCCAATTTGCATCCTTGATCAGCCATATTGTGCACCTTCAGCTCCTCTTCAACAAAATATTGCATGTAGCCTTGTGACGTCTCTATCATTCCCCCTTTGTTGGAGAAAACTCGTCCTCGAGTTTTAAAATGCTGAAGTAGTAAAGAAAAGCAACTTTGTAATTTCACTCCAATTACTTGTGGCATGTCATCAATTTGAAGAACCTGAAATTTTATTTCATAAACATCAAAATCATTGTTAGGCAAAATAAATTCCATGTTTGCAACAGACATGCAATCATGAATGGTGGGAGTAGAAAGTTTTATTTTTCTTGCTTCTTCTTTTAGTTGTACTTCTAACCCAAGCATATCAATTTCTTCCTTCAATATTTCTTCAAAAGTTTCCAACTTTGGAATGTCTTGTTGAAAAGTAGCAGCTTCTTTTGATTCTAGTGATGAATCTTCACCAATAATCTCTAAAGTATGATCTTCAATATCACCCTGAAAAGAAGTATCACCATAAACAGCCTCGGATGACATTAACAAATCACTACCATCAACAATCTCTTCTGCATAAATTAGTTCTTCTTCATTGCTATCTTCAACCTTCAAATTCTCCCTTTCTTTGTAGTAATCATCAACACTTTTACTTCCTTCCTTGATAGCCTGAAGTCTCTGCATGATACTCCTATAGAAATGTTCAGGTTGCTGCATTTGATTTCTGCCACCTCTTCGCCTCTCATTGCGCTCCAATGTGGCTCTTTCAACACTCTGCAACCTCAAATCCATGCGCTCCAATCTTTCTGTTATGGTATCCATAGCACGGTGTAAACGTGTAAATTCAGCTTGTTGCGCCTCACGCAATCGAGCTGGATCAATTTGAACACCTGCATCTCTTCCAGACATGTTTCCTGCAATAAAAGGTTAGCACAAAACAAATAAAAAAGCCTCACAACACTTCCTCACGTGTTTACACTCAATAGATGAAGGTTGGTCTCTCGTGTTTCACTCAATATATGAAATCTCTCACGGTTCAGCTCACACCTCTCAAGCTGATTTCTTTTATGTTCTTAGGTGAATCACACTTTATGAAACAACTCAAATAGCCTCCGTGTGTAGTATCCCAAAATCTGAAATTTGAATCAAAACAGCCCCTCAAATTTGTCAAAATTTCGTGACAAAATTTTGGTTACTTCTAACCTATCCAGATTCGACCCTTATCACCTAAATAACAAGGAAAACGAAAAAAATTTCTTGAAGCACTTTTGTACTCTTTTTTTTTTTGCTCACTCTCACTATCTCAAGATGGGCAGCCCTAATTCACACACCACACAAAACTTTTTTTTTTCCAATCAGGTAACAAGAACAAGATCAATTTAGAGAACTTCCTTTTGAAACTCGAAATTGGAACAGAATAAATAATCAAGACTTCCTTTAGACCAATTCAGCTTTTCTTTTGAAACTTGTTTGAAACACTTTCTTGGAAATTCGAAACAGAATCAGAATGATTAACAAGAATAAGATTCGGATTTAGAACACTTTCGAATCAACGAATTTCGAATCAACAATCAAGAACACAATTTCGAATTTGAACAAAGCAAACTAAATTCCCAATTCGAAAATCCACAATAGAACAAATCCAATTCGGAATAGATAGAACAAACCAATTCGGAACAAATCAACCAACCCAATTTCAGAATAAGAAAAACGATTTGGACTAAAAAGGCAAACTGAATTCGAAATTGAAATAAGACTCCAAACACAAAACGAAAACTAAATTAGAACCCTAACGGCATTTTTTTTTGAATTTTCGACTTTGAAAGAAAAACGAAAACGATTCAAGGATCAATAACAAAGAAACAAAACGAAACTAACAAGAGAAGAAACGAAAAATGAGAGTAACCCACAAAGGAAACAAAAACGCAAATAGCAGGTGAAGAAAACGAAAATGAAAATAACCCACAAAGAAAACAATTCAGAGGAACAAGGAAAACAAGAGAACGAATTGAACAATTGAAACAAAGCAACAAAAACGCAAATAACAAAAGAAGAAACGAAAACGAACTGATAGGGATAAAACCTGATCTAGAGCGTTGGCTCTGATACCAAATGATACGGAACCTCCAAGAATAAGCCTGAGAACCCCTTGATTTCGAACCCCCACAATATTAACTTGAAAACCCCTAGTCGAATTTGGTACAACCCCCAAGGATTAGGTTAGATTTCAGATTACCTTGAATTGATCAAAGATCCAAGATTTTGAAACAAGTCAGTTCCTAAATCCCAGATTCGAAACACTCTACAAGAAAGTTGATAAAACTACTTGAATGTTTCTGAAGCATGTATTCAAGCAAGAACACAAAGATAAAAGCAATTCGGCTTTAGGTTAATAAATTCATCCAAAACTTCAAAACTCCAAAACTAAGATGGCTTACAACCCTAAATGAGATATAAATAGCTAAACCCTAATTAGGGTTATTAAGTAGCGTTTGGCTTTCTAATCAAATTTTAAGAAATAATAAAGTAATCAAAGTCTTAATTTGATACCAAACAAACAGGGCCCTTACTTTTTAAATGAGCATAACTAGTGGGCCTTAATACATATTAAAATAACACGTTCAGCTAATTATTTAACTATAAATAAGCCCAACTAGTGACTTGAGCCAAATATACTCCAATTTGCATCCTTGATCAGCCATATCGTGCACCTTCAGCTCCTCTTCAACAAAATGTTGCATGTAGCCTTGTGACGTCTCTATCAGCAATGTTCACAAACTTTATGCACATCATGTTTCATACCAGGCCAATAAAAATGTTCTATCAACACATCATATGATACGGAACCTCCAAGAATAAGCCTGAGAACCCCCACAGCATTAACTTGAAAACCCCTAATCGAATTCGGTACAACCCCCAAGGATTAGGTTAGATTTCAGATTACCTTGAATTGATCAAAGATCCAAGATTTCGAAACAAGTCAGTTCCTAAATCCCAGATTCGAAACACTCCACAAGAAAGTTGATCAAACTACTTGAATGTTTCTGAAGCATGTATTCAAGCAAGAACACAAAGATAAAAGCAATTCGGCTTTAGGTTAATTAATTCGTTCAAAACTTCTAAGCTAAGATGGCTCTTACAACCCTAAATGAGATATAAATAGCTAAACCCTAATTAGGGTTATTAAGTAGCGTTTGGCTTTCTAATCAAATTTTAAGAAATAATAAAGTAATCAAAGTCCTAATTTAATACCAAACAAACAGGGCCCTTACTTTTTAAATGAGCATAACTAGTGGACCTTAATACATATTAAAATAACAAGTTCAGCTAATTATTTAACTATAAATAAGCCCAACTAGTGACTTGAGCCAAATATGCTCCAATTTGCATCCTTGATCAGCCATATTGTGCACCTTCAGCTCCTCTTCAACAAAATATTGCATGTAGCCTTGTGACGTCTCTATCATTCCCCCTTTGTTGGAGAAAACTCGTCCTCGAGTTTTAAAATGCTGAAGTAGTAAAGAAAAGCAACTTTGTAATTTCACTCCAATTACTTGTGGCATGTCATCAATTTGAAGAACCTGAAATTTTATTTCATAAACATCAAAATCATTGTTAGGCAAAATAAATTCCATGTTTGCAACAGACATGCAATCATGAATGGTGGGAGTAGAAAGTTTTATTTTTCTTGCTTCTTCTTTTAGTTGTACTTCTAACCCAAGCATATCAATTTCTTCCTTCAATATTTCTTCAAAAGTTTCCAACTTTGGAATGTCTTGTTGAAAAGTAGCAGCTTCTTTTGATTCTAGTGATGAATCTTCACCAATAATCTCTAAAGTATGATCTTCAATATCACCCTGAAAAGAAGTATCACCATAAACAGCCTCGGATGACATTAACAAATCACTACCATCAACAATCTCTTCTGCATAAATTAGTTCTTCTTCATTGCTATCTTCAACCTTCAAATTCTCCCTTTCTTTGTAGTAATCATCAACACTTTTACTTCCTTCCTTGATAGCCTGAAGTCTCTGCATGATACTCCTATAGAAATGTTCAGGTTGCTGCATTTGATTTCTGCCACCTCTTCGCCTCTCATTGCGCTCCAATGTGGCTCTTTCAACACTCTGCAACCTCAAATCCATGCGCTCCAATCTTTCTGTTATGGTATCCATAGCACGGTGTAAACGTGTAAATTCAGCTTGTTGCGCCTCACGCAATCGAGCTGGATCAATTTGAACACCTGCATCTCTTCCAGACATGTTTCCTGCAATAAAAGGTTAGCACAAAACAAATAAAAAAGCCTCACAACACTTCCTCACGTGTTTACACTCAATAGATGAAGGTTGGTCTCTCGTGTTTCACTCAATATATGAAATCTCTCACGGTTCAGCTCACACCTCTCAAGCTGATTTCTTTTATGTTCTTAGGTGAATCACACTTTATGAAACAACTCAAATAGCCTCCGTGTGTAGTATCCCAAAATCTGAAATTTGAATCAAAACAGCCCCTCAAATTTGTCAAAATTTCGTGACAAAATTTTGGTTACTTCTAACCTATCCAGATTCGACCCTTATCACCTAAATAACAAGGAAAACGAAAAAAATTTCTTGAAGCACTTTTGTACTCTTTTTTTTTTTGCTCACTCTCACTATCTCAAGATGGGCAGCCCTAATTCACACACCACACAAAACTTTTTTTTTTCCAATCAGGTAACAAGAACAAGATCAATTTAGAGAACTTCCTTTTGAAACTCGAAATTGGAACAGAATAAATAATCAAGACTTCCTTTAGACCAATTCAGCTTTTCTTTTGAAACTTGTTTGAAACACTTTCTTGGAAATTCGAAACAGAATCAGAATGATTAACAAGAATAAGATTCGGATTTAGAACACTTTCGAATCAACGAATTTCGAATCAACAATCAAGAACACAATTTCGAATTTGAACAAAGCAAACTAAATTCCCAATTCGAAAATCCACAATAGAACAAATCCAATTCGGAATAGATAGAACAAACCAATTCGGAACAAATCAACCAACCCAATTTCAGAATAAGAAAAACGATTTGGACTAAAAAGGCAAACTGAATTCGAAATTGAAATAAGACTCCAAACACAAAACGAAAACTAAATTAGAACCCTAACGGCATTTTTTTTTGAATTTTCGACTTTGAAAGAAAAACGAAAACGATTCAAGGATCAATAACAAAGAAACAAAACGAAACTAACAAGAGAAGAAACGAAAAATGAGAGTAACCCACAAAGGAAACAAAAACGCAAATAGCAGGTGAAGAAAACGAAAATGAAAATAACCCACAAAGAAAACAATTCAGAGGAACAAGGAAAACAAGAGAACGAATTGAACAATTGAAACAAAGCAACAAAAACGCAAATAACAAAAGAAGAAACGAAAACGAACTGATAGGGATAAAACCTGATCTAGAGCGTTGGCTCTGATACCAAATGATACGGAACCTCCAAGAATAAGCCTGAGAACCCCTTGATTTCGAACCCCCACAATATTAACTTGAAAACCCCTAGTCGAATTTGGTACAACCCCCAAGGATTAGGTTAGATTTCAGATTACCTTGAATTGATCAAAGATCCAAGATTTTGAAACAAGTCAGTTCCTAAATCCCAGATTCGAAACACTCTACAAGAAAGTTGATAAAACTACTTGAATGTTTCTGAAGCATGTATTCAAGCAAGAACACAAAGATAAAAGCAATTCGGCTTTAGGTTAATAAATTCATCCAAAACTTCAAAACTCCAAAACTAAGATGGCTTACAACCCTAAATGAGATATAAATAGCTAAACCCTAATTAGGGTTATTAAGTAGCGTTTGGCTTTCTAATCAAATTTTAAGAAATAATAAAGTAATCAAAGTCTTAATTTGATACCAAACAAACAGGGCCCTTACTTTTTAAATGAGCATAACTAGTGGGCCTTAATACATATTAAAATAACACGTTCAGCTAATTATTTAACTATAAATAAGCCCAACTAGTGACTTGAGCCAAATATACTCCAATTTGCATCCTTGATCAGCCATATCGTGCACCTTCAGCTCCTCTTCAACAAAATGTTGCATGTAGCCTTGTGACGTCTCTATCAGCAATGTTCACAAACTTTATGCACATCATGTTTCATACCAGGCCAATAAAAATGTTCTATCAACACATCATATGATACGGAACCTCCAAGAATAAGCCTGAGAACCCCCACAGCATTAACTTGAAAACCCCTAATCGAATTCGGTACAACCCCCAAGGATTAGGTTAGATTTCAGATTACCTTGAATTGATCAAAGATCCAAGATTTCGAAACAAGTCAGTTCCTAAATCCCAGATTCGAAACACTCCACAAGAAAGTTGATCAAACTACTTGAATGTTTCTGAAGCATGTATTCAAGCAAGAACACAAAGATAAAAGCAATTCGGCTTTAGGTTAATTAATTCGTTCAAAACTTCTAAGCTAAGATGGCTCTTACAACCCTAAATGAGATATAAATAGCTAAACCCTAATTAGGGTTATTAAGTAGCGTTTGGCTTTCTAATCAAATTTTAAGAAATAATAAAGTAATCAAAGTCCTAATTTAATACCAAACAAACAGGGCCCTTACTTTTTAAATGAGCATAACTAGTGGACCTTAATACATATTAAAATAACAAGTTCAGCTAATTATTTAACTATAAATAAGCCCAACTAGTGACTTGAGCCAAATATGCTCCAATTTGCATCCTTGATCAGCCATATTGTGCACCTTCAGCTCCTCTTCAACAAAATATTGCATGTAGCCTTGTGACGTCTCTATCATTCCCCCTTTGTTGGAGAAAACTCGTCCTCGAGTTTTAAAATGCTGAAGTAGTAAAGAAAAGCAACTTTGTAATTTCACTCCAATTACTTGTGGCATGTCATCAATTTGAAGAACCTGAAATTTTATTTCATAAACATCAAAATCATTGTTAGGCAAAATAAATTCCATGTTTGCAACAGACATGCAATCATGAATGGTGGGAGTAGAAAGTTTTATTTTTCTTGCTTCTTCTTTTAGTTGTACTTCTAACCCAAGCATATCAATTTCTTCCTTCAATATTTCTTCAAAAGTTTCCAACTTTGGAATGTCTTGTTGAAAAGTAGCAGCTTCTTTTGATTCTAGTGATGAATCTTCACCAATAATCTCTAAAGTATGATCTTCAATATCACCCTGAAAAGAAGTATCACCATAAACAGCCTCGGATGACATTAACAAATCACTACCATCAACAATCTCTTCTGCATAAATTAGTTCTTCTTCATTGCTATCTTCAACCTTCAAATTCTCCCTTTCTTTGTAGTAATCATCAACACTTTTACTTCCTTCCTTGATAGCCTGAAGTCTCTGCATGATACTCCTATAGAAATGTTCAGGTTGCTGCATTTGATTTCTGCCACCTCTTCGCCTCTCATTGCGCTCCAATGTGGCTCTTTCAACACTCTGCAACCTCAAATCCATGCGCTCCAATCTTTCTGTTATGGTATCCATAGCACGGTGTAAACGTGTAAATTCAGCTTGTTGCGCCTCACGCAATCGAGCTGGATCAATTTGAACACCTGCATCTCTTCCAGACATGTTTCCTGCAATAAAAGGTTAGCACAAAACAAATAAAAAAGCCTCACAACACTTCCTCACGTGTTTACACTCAATAGATGAAGGTTGGTCTCTCGTGTTTCACTCAATATATGAAATCTCTCACGGTTCAGCTCACACCTCTCAAGCTGATTTCTTTTATGTTCTTAGGTGAATCACACTTTATGAAACAACTCAAATAGCCTCCGTGTGTAGTATCCCAAAATCTGAAATTTGAATCAAAACAGCCCCTCAAATTTGTCAAAATTTCGTGACAAAATTTTGGTTACTTCTAACCTATCCAGATTCGACCCTTATCACCTAAATAACAAGGAAAACGAAAAAAATTTCTTGAAGCACTTTTGTACTCTTTTTTTTTTTGCTCACTCTCACTATCTCAAGATGGGCAGCCCTAATTCACACACCACACAAAACTTTTTTTTTTCCAATCAGGTAACAAGAACAAGATCAATTTAGAGAACTTCCTTTTGAAACTCGAAATTGGAACAGAATAAATAATCAAGACTTCCTTTAGACCAATTCAGCTTTTCTTTTGAAACTTGTTTGAAACACTTTCTTGGAAATTCGAAACAGAATCAGAATGATTAACAAGAATAAGATTCGGATTTAGAACACTTTCGAATCAACGAATTTCGAATCAACAATCAAGAACACAATTTCGAATTTGAACAAAGCAAACTAAATTCCCAATTCGAAAATCCACAATAGAACAAATCCAATTCGGAATAGATAGAACAAACCAATTCGGAACAAATCAACCAACCCAATTTCAGAATAAGAAAAACGATTTGGACTAAAAAGGCAAACTGAATTCGAAATTGAAATAAGACTCCAAACACAAAACGAAAACTAAATTAGAACCCTAACGGCATTTTTTTTTGAATTTTCGACTTTGAAAGAAAAACGAAAACGATTCAAGGATCAATAACAAAGAAACAAAACGAAACTAACAAGAGAAGAAACGAAAAATGAGAGTAACCCACAAAGGAAACAAAAACGCAAATAGCAGGTGAAGAAAACGAAAATGAAAATAACCCACAAAGAAAACAATTCAGAGGAACAAGGAAAACAAGAGAACGAATTGAACAATTGAAACAAAGCAACAAAAACGCAAATAACAAAAGAAGAAACGAAAACGAACTGATAGGGATAAAACCTGATCTAGAGCGTTGGCTCTGATACCAAATGATACGGAACCTCCAAGAATAAGCCTGAGAACCCCTTGATTTCGAACCCCCACAATATTAACTTGAAAACCCCTAGTCGAATTTGGTACAACCCCCAAGGATTAGGTTAGATTTCAGATTACCTTGAATTGATCAAAGATCCAAGATTTTGAAACAAGTCAGTTCCTAAATCCCAGATTCGAAACACTCTACAAGAAAGTTGATAAAACTACTTGAATGTTTCTGAAGCATGTATTCAAGCAAGAACACAAAGATAAAAGCAATTCGGCTTTAGGTTAATAAATTCATCCAAAACTTCAAAACTCCAAAACTAAGATGGCTTACAACCCTAAATGAGATATAAATAGCTAAACCCTAATTAGGGTTATTAAGTAGCGTTTGGCTTTCTAATCAAATTTTAAGAAATAATAAAGTAATCAAAGTCTTAATTTGATACCAAACAAACAGGGCCCTTACTTTTTAAATGAGCATAACTAGTGGGCCTTAATACATATTAAAATAACACGTTCAGCTAATTATTTAACTATAAATAAGCCCAACTAGTGACTTGAGCCAAATATACTCCAATTTGCATCCTTGATCAGCCATATCGTGCACCTTCAGCTCCTCTTCAACAAAATGTTGCATGTAGCCTTGTGACGTCTCTATCAGCAATGTTCACAAACTTTATGCACATCATGTTTCATACCAGGCCAATAAAAATGTTCTATCAACACATCATATGATACGGAACCTCCAAGAATAAGCCTGAGAACCCCCACAGCATTAACTTGAAAACCCCTAATCGAATTCGGTACAACCCCCAAGGATTAGGTTAGATTTCAGATTACCTTGAATTGATCAAAGATCCAAGATTTCGAAACAAGTCAGTTCCTAAATCCCAGATTCGAAACACTCCACAAGAAAGTTGATCAAACTACTTGAATGTTTCTGAAGCATGTATTCAAGCAAGAACACAAAGATAAAAGCAATTCGGCTTTAGGTTAATTAATTCGTTCAAAACTTCTAAGCTAAGATGGCTCTTACAACCCTAAATGAGATATAAATAGCTAAACCCTAATTAGGGTTATTAAGTAGCGTTTGGCTTTCTAATCAAATTTTAAGAAATAATAAAGTAATCAAAGTCCTAATTTAATACCAAACAAACAGGGCCCTTACTTTTTAAATGAGCATAACTAGTGGACCTTAATACATATTAAAATAACAAGTTCAGCTAATTATTTAACTATAAATAAGCCCAACTAGTGACTTGAGCCAAATATGCTCCAATTTGCATCCTTGATCAGCCATATTGTGCACCTTCAGCTCCTCTTCAACAAAATATTGCATGTAGCCTTGTGACGTCTCTATCATTCCCCCTTTGTTGGAGAAAACTCGTCCTCGAGTTTTAAAATGCTGAAGTAGTAAAGAAAAGCAACTTTGTAATTTCACTCCAATTACTTGTGGCATGTCATCAATTTGAAGAACCTGAAATTTTATTTCATAAACATCAAAATCATTGTTAGGCAAAATAAATTCCATGTTTGCAACAGACATGCAATCATGAATGGTGGGAGTAGAAAGTTTTATTTTTCTTGCTTCTTCTTTTAGTTGTACTTCTAACCCAAGCATATCAATTTCTTCCTTCAATATTTCTTCAAAAGTTTCCAACTTTGGAATGTCTTGTTGAAAAGTAGCAGCTTCTTTTGATTCTAGTGATGAATCTTCACCAATAATCTCTAAAGTATGATCTTCAATATCACCCTGAAAAGAAGTATCACCATAAACAGCCTCGGATGACATTAACAAATCACTACCATCAACAATCTCTTCTGCATAAATTAGTTCTTCTTCATTGCTATCTTCAACCTTCAAATTCTCCCTTTCTTTGTAGTAATCATCAACACTTTTACTTCCTTCCTTGATAGCCTGAAGTCTCTGCATGATACTCCTATAGAAATGTTCAGGTTGCTGCATTTGATTTCTGCCACCTCTTCGCCTCTCATTGCGCTCCAATGTGGCTCTTTCAACACTCTGCAACCTCAAATCCATGCGCTCCAATCTTTCTGTTATGGTATCCATAGCACGGTGTAAACGTGTAAATTCAGCTTGTTGCGCCTCACGCAATCGAGCTGGATCAATTTGAACACCTGCATCTCTTCCAGACATGTTTCCTGCAATAAAAGGTTAGCACAAAACAAATAAAAAAGCCTCACAACACTTCCTCACGTGTTTACACTCAATAGATGAAGGTTGGTCTCTCGTGTTTCACTCAATATATGAAATCTCTCACGGTTCAGCTCACACCTCTCAAGCTGATTTCTTTTATGTTCTTAGGTGAATCACACTTTATGAAACAACTCAAATAGCCTCCGTGTGTAGTATCCCAAAATCTGAAATTTGAATCAAAACAGCCCCTCAAATTTGTCAAAATTTCGTGACAAAATTTTGGTTACTTCTAACCTATCCAGATTCGACCCTTATCACCTAAATAACAAGGAAAACGAAAAAAATTTCTTGAAGCACTTTTGTACTCTTTTTTTTTTTGCTCACTCTCACTATCTCAAGATGGGCAGCCCTAATTCACACACCACACAAAACTTTTTTTTTTCCAATCAGGTAACAAGAACAAGATCAATTTAGAGAACTTCCTTTTGAAACTCGAAATTGGAACAGAATAAATAATCAAGACTTCCTTTAGACCAATTCAGCTTTTCTTTTGAAACTTGTTTGAAACACTTTCTTGGAAATTCGAAACAGAATCAGAATGATTAACAAGTATAAGATTCGGATTTAGAACACTTTCGAATCAACGAATTTCGAATCAACAATCAAGAACACAATTTCGAATTTGAACAAAGCAAACTAAATTCCCAATTCGAAAATCCAATAGAACAAATCCAATTCGGAATAGATAGAACAAACCAATTCGGAACAAATCAACCAACCCAATTTCAGAATAAGAAAAACGATTTGGACTAAAAAGGCAAACTGAATTCGAAATTGAAATAAGACTCCAAACACAAAACGAAAACTAAATTAGAACCCTAACGGCATTTTTTTTTGAATTTTCGACTTTGAAAGAAAAACGAAAACGATTCAAGGATCAATAACAAAGAAACAAAACGAAACTAACAAGAGAAGAAACGAAAAATGAGAGTAACCCACAAAGGAAACAAAAACGCAAATAGCAGGTGAAGAAAACGAAAATGAAAATAACCCACAAAGAAAACAATTCAGAGGAACAAGGAAAACAAGAGAACGAATTGAACAATTGAAACAAAGCAACAAAAACGCAAATAACAAAAGAAGAAACGAAAACGAACTGATAGGGATAAAACCTGATCTAGAGCGTTGGCTCTGATACCAAATGATACGGAACCTCCAAGAATAAGCCTGAGAACCCCTTGATTTCGAACCCCCACAATATTAACTTGAAAACCCCTAGTCGAATTTGGTACAACCCCCAAGGATTAGGTTAGATTTCAGATTACCTTGAATTGATCAAAGATCCAAGATTTTGAAACAAGTCAGTTCCTAAATCCCAGATTCGAAACACTCTACAAGAAAGTTGATAAAACTACTTGAATGTTTCTGAAGCATGTATTCAAGCAAGAACACAAAGATAAAAGCAATTCGGCTTTAGGTTAATAAATTCATCCAAAACTTCAAAACTCCAAAACTAAGATGGCTTACAACCCTAAATGAGATATAAATAGCTAAACCCTAATTAGGGTTATTAAGTAGCGTTTGGCTTTCTAATCAAATTTTAAGAAATAATAAAGTAATCAAAGTCTTAATTTGATACCAAACAAACAGGGCCCTTACTTTTTAAATGAGCATAACTAGTGGGCCTTAATACATATTAAAATAACACGTTCAGCTAATTATTTAACTATAAATAAGCCCAACTAGTGACTTGAGCCAAATATACTCCAATTTGCATCCTTGATCAGCCATATCGTGCACCTTCAGCTCCTCTTCAACAAAATGTTGCATGTAGCCTTGTGACGTCTCTATCAGCAATGTTCACAAACTTTATGCACATCATGTTTCATACCAGGCCAATAAAAATGTTCTATCAACACATCATATGATACGGAACCTCCAAGAATAAGCCTGAGAACCCCCACAGCATTAACTTGAAAACCCCTAATCGAATTCGGTACAACCCCCAAGGATTAGGTTAGATTTCAGATTACCTTGAATTGATCAAAGATCCAAGATTTCGAAACAAGTCAGTTCCTAAATCCCAGATTCGAAACACTCCACAAGAAAGTTGATCAAACTACTTGAATGTTTCTGAAGCATGTATTCAAGCAAGAACACAAAGATAAAAGCAATTCGGCTTTAGGTTAATTAATTCGTTCAAAACTTCTAAGCTAAGATGGCTCTTACAACCCTAAATGAGATATAAATAGCTAAACCCTAATTAGGGTTATTAAGTAGCGTTTGGCTTTCTAATCAAATTTTAAGAAATAATAAAGTAATCAAAGTCCTAATTTAATACCAAACAAACAGGGCCCTTACTTTTTAAATGAGCATAACTAGTGGACCTTAATACATATTAAAATAACAAGTTCAGCTAATTATTTAACTATAAATAAGCCCAACTAGTGACTTGAGCCAAATATGCTCCAATTTGCATCCTTGATCAGCCATATTGTGCACCTTCAGCTCCTCTTCAACAAAATATTGCATGTAGCCTTGTGACGTCTCTATCATTCCCCCTTTGTTGGAGAAAACTCGTCCTCGAGTTTTAAAATGCTGAAGTAGTAAAGAAAAGCAACTTTGTAATTTCACTCCAATTACTTGTGGCATGTCATCAATTTGAAGAACCTGAAATTTTATTTCATAAACATCAAAATCATTGTTAGGCAAAATAAATTCCATGTTTGCAACAGACATGCAATCATGAATGGTGGGAGTAGAAAGTTTTATTTTTCTTGCTTCTTCTTTTAGTTGTACTTCTAACCCAAGCATATCAATTTCTTCCTTCAATATTTCTTCAAAAGTTTCCAACTTTGGAATGTCTTGTTGAAAAGTAGCAGCTTCTTTTGATTCTAGTGATGAATCTTCACCAATAATCTCTAAAGTATGATCTTCAATATCACCCTGAAAAGAAGTATCACCATAAACAGCCTCGGATGACATTAACAAATCACTACCATCAACAATCTCTTCTGCATAAATTAGTTCTTCTTCATTGCTATCTTCAACCTTCAAATTCTCCCTTTCTTTGTAGTAATCATCAACACTTTTACTTCCTTCCTTGATAGCCTGAAGTCTCTGCATGATACTCCTATAGAAATGTTCAGGTTGCTGCATTTGATTTCTGCCACCTCTTCACCTCTCATTGCGCTCCGATGTGGCTCTTTCAACACTCTGCAACCTCAAATCCATGCGCTCCAATCTTTCTATTATGGTATCCATAGCACGGTGTAAACGTGTAAATTCAGCTTGTTACGCCTCACGCAATCGAGCTGGATCAATCTGAACACCTGCTTCTCTTCCAGACATGTTTCCTGCAATAAAAGGTTAGTACAAAACAAATAAAAAGGCCTCACAACACTCCCTCACGTGTTTACACTCAATAGATGAAGGTTGGTCTCTCGTGTTTCACTCAATATATGAAATCACTCACGGTTCAGCTCACACCTCTCAAGCTGATATCTTTTACGTTCTTAGGTGAATCACACTTTATGAAACAACTCAAATAGCCTTCCGTGTGTAGTATCCCAAAATATGAAATTTCGTGAGAAAAAATTTAGTTATGTCTAACCCACCTAGATTCGACCCTTAGCACCTAAATAACAAGGAAAACGAAAAAATTTTCTTGAAGTGATTTTATACTCTTTTTTTTTTGCTCCCTCTCACTATCTCTTTTGAAGGGCAGCCCTAGTTCACACCACACGAAATTTTTTTTTTCCAATCAGGTAACAAGAACAAGATTAATTTAGAGGATTTCCTTTTGAAACTCGAAATTGGAACAGAATAAATAATCAAGACTTCCTTTAGACCAATTCAGCTTTCCTTTTGAAACTTGTTTGAAACACTTTCTTGGAAATTCGAAACAGAATCATAATGATTAACAAGAATAAGATTC
The DNA here is from genome assembly GCA_947685225.1 of Garcia nutans. Classification (NCBI taxonomy): domain Eukaryota; kingdom Viridiplantae; phylum Streptophyta; class Magnoliopsida; order Malpighiales; family Euphorbiaceae; genus Garcia; species Garcia nutans. The sequence continues at coordinate 12,329,993 of CANTUV010000002.1, read as the reverse complement.
GGATTTAGAACACTTTCGAATCAACGAATTTCAAATCAACAATCAAGAACACAATTTCGAATTTGATCAAAGCAACCTAAATTCCCAATTCGGAAATCCACAATAGAACAAATCCAATTCGGAATAGATAGAACAAACCAATTCGGAACAAATCAACCAACCCAATTTCAGAATAAGAAAAACGATTTGGACTAAAAAGGCAAACTGAATTCGAAATTGAAATAAGACTCTAAACACAAAACGAAAACTAAATTAGAACCCTAACGGAATTTTTTTTTTGAATTTTTGACTTTGAAAGAAAAACAAAAACGATTCAAGGATCAATAACAAAGAAACAAAACGAAACTAACAAGAGAAGAAACGAAAACGAAAGTAACCCACAAAGGAAACAAAAACGCAAATAGCAGGTGAAGAAAACGAAAATAACCCACAAAGAAAACAATTCAGAGGAACAAGGAAAACAAGAGAACGAATTGAACAATTGAAACAAAGCAACAAAAACGCAAATAACAAAAGAAGAAACGAAAACGAATTGGAAGGGATAAAACCTGATCTAGAGCGTTGGCTCTGATACCAAATGATACGGAACCTCCAAGAATAATCCTGAGAACCCCTTGATTTCGAACCCCCACAACATTAACTTGAAAATCCCTAGTCAAATTTGGTACAACCACAAGGATTAGGTTAGATTTCAGATTACCTTGAATTGATCAAAGATCCAAGATTTTGAAACAAGTCAGTTCCTAAATCCCAGATTCGAAACACTCCACAAGAAAGTTGATCAAACTACTTGAATGTTTATGAAGCACGTATTCAAGCAAGAACACAAAGATAAAAGTAATTCAGCTTTAGGTTAATTAATTCGTTCAAAACTTCAAAACTAAGATGGCTCTTACAACCCTAAATGAGATATAAATAGCTAAACCCTAATTAGGGTTATTAAGTAGCATTTGGCTTTCTAATCAAATTTTAAGAAATAATAAAGTAATCAAAGTCCTAATTTAATACCAAACAAACAGGGCCCTTACTTTTTAAATGAGCATAACTAGTGGGCCTTAATACATATTAAAATAACAAGTTCAGCTAATTATTTAACTATAAATAAGCCCAACTAGTGACTTGAGCCAAATATGCTCCAATTTGCATCCTTGATCAGCCATATCGTGCACCTTCAGCTCCTCTTCAACAAAATATTGCATGTAGCCTTGTGACGTCTCTATCATCATAGGTCTTACTTACCCCAAAATGACCCATCAAACCTCCTCCATGTGCTTCCTTAACTAACAACTCTCTCATGGAACACTTAGGAATACACAATCTATTTCTCTTAAACAAGAAACCATCAAACAAATGAAAGTCTTTTGAAACAGCCACATCTCCACACGAATTATATATGTCACCAAAATCCACATCACTAACATATAATTCCTTAATATGCTCAAAACCCAATAATCTAGCACTAAGAGAATTAAGTAAAACATACCTTCGCGACAACGCATCAGCCACTACATTCTATTTACCTCGCTTGTATTTAATCACATATTGAAATGTTTCTATGAATTCCACCCATTTGGCATGTCTACGGTTCAGCTTATCTTGACCTTTCAAATGCTTTAAACTTTCATGATCAGTATGTATCACAAACTATTTTGACCACAAATAATGCTGCCATGTATGCAAAGATCGAAACAATGCATATAACTCCTTATCATATGTCGGATACTTCAAAGCCGCTCCACTTAGTTTTTCGCTAAAGTACATCAATAGCCTTTGATCCTGTATCAAAACAACTCTAATTCCTATGCCACTTGCGTCACATTCAATCTCAAAAGTCTTATCAAAATTAGGCAAAGCAAGCAAGGGTGCATTACACAATTTATCCTTAAGTTCATTAAATGCATGTTCTTGTGCATCTCCCCAAACAAAACCGACATTTTTCTTAACTAACTCATTCAAAGGTGCAGGTATAGTACTGAAATTTCTAATGAATCTCCTATAGAAACCAGCAAGTCCATGAAAACTCCTCACCTCACTAGCATTCTTAGGTTTCGGCCAGTCCCTAATAGCTTTTACCTTTTCCTCATCAACCTCAATACCTTGACTAGACACCACAAAACCAAGAAAATGAACCTTATGCATGCAAAAACTACACTTCTTAAGGTTAGCATACAACTTCTCACGCCTAAGAATGTCTAACACAAGATGCACATGTATGACATTATCATCCAAACACTTAGAGTAAACAAGAATATCATCAAAGTAAACAACAACAAATTTACCCAAGTGCTCACGCAACACATGATTCATCAAACGCATGAATGTGCTAGGTGTATTAGTAAGACCAAACGGCATAACCAACCACTCATACAGCCCATATTTAGTCTTAAATGTTGTTTTCCACTCATCACCCACACTCATTCTAATTTGATAATAACCAGATTTCAAATCAATTTTCGTGAACAAACAAGAACCATATAACTCATCAAGCATATCATCTAGTCTAGGAATAGGATGACGATACTTTACAGTGATTTTATTGATGGCTCTGCAATCCACGCACATCCTCCACGTCCCATACTTCTTTGGCACAAGAATAATAAGAACCGAACAAGGACTCAAACTTTCCCTCACGTATCCTTTAGCTAGCAATTCCTCCACTTGCTTTTGTATCTCCTTTGTCTCGAAAGGATTAGCTCGATACGCTGGCCTATTGGGAATGGAAGCTCCCAGAATGAAATCAATTTGATGCTCTATGCCTCTGATTGGCGGCAATTCATCAGGCATTTCTTCGGGAAACAAATCCGCATATTCCTGCAAAAGATCAACAAACACACTAGGCAAAGATTGGTTAAAAATAGTAGTATCTAAACGAGCCTCTTTGTACAAAAGCACAAATGATGATGATCTGATTGCTAGCATACAACACCAAGGACCTGTTACTCGATCAATGGCAAGAAAACTTCAAGGATTAGTTTCCAAACATCTATATGTTCTCAATATAATTGGAACGTTAAGACTTGAAGAAAATAAGAGCAAAGAAGCTGTTGGTTGCACGTGTCCAAATTGCAATCTTCCCAAGAGGCCAATTGACCCAAAGGAGTTAGAATACATATTGGCATCCATCATTATACCTTTGGGAGCTAAATACATACCATTCACGTACCATTGGATGTCCATATATAAAGAGTGGCTGAAACTCACATTGGGAGTCAAAGATGCCTTTTAAAAGCTAGTGGGAGACAAGCTATATGGCTGCCCATGCCTTTTAAAAGCTAGTGGGAGACAGGCTATATGGTTGCCCAATTTGTTTTATGTAACCACATCATTATATTTGTATTTTTTCCATCATTTCACTTGTTTTATGCTTTCTTTAAGTCTTTAAAAATAGATGTAATGGCAGACTTTGAACTTAATGAATATTCTGAGTTTTCTCTCCATTTTTGAGAGCTTTGAGAGGTTTTTAGCCTTCTTTTGAGTTCTGGTTAGAACTTGCACGAATTCCTTGCAAAAATAACCAAGTTTGCTAGGTCTTAACTTATATTCAAGGTTTTTCCTTCACAAGTTGGGGTTGGGTCTTGAATCTGTGGTTTCCAGCCATATAGCTTCAGTTTTACATCACAAGTTGGTGTTGGGTTGAAGGTGCTGGTTGGTGTTCTTATGTTTTGGAGACGATCCGTAGCTTGAGCTTTCTTAGGAATTAAATCCCAGCAAGGCAGGCTCACATCATTTGGTATCAGAGCTTAGGCTCTCCAAATCAGGTTTTTAGCATCATTCCTTCTTGTTTATGTCAAAAAAATATTGTCTTCCTTTGAGTCATTTTTTTGCCATTAGTTTAATTTCTACAAGCTATATGCTTTCTTGTTTCTTTGAGTGCTTCTTCCTTAGTGTTGTTGCTGGATTAATTTAAAAAAAAAAAAGAAAGAAAAAAATCAAAGAAAAATAATCAAAGAAAAAAAAACAGCAACTAATCTCTAAAATTTGCTATTAGGTTAGAAACTGAAGTTGGGTTTGCACATAACCAAATCTTCTTAAATTTTATATGCTTGTTTCAGATGCTAAAATTAGCTTGGAAATCAAATTTTAAGTCAAAATTCGTCCATTTGCCTCGTTATCCATATATTGCAGCCAATTTAGCTAGTTTTGTGTCCAAAAGTGAACGTGTATGTAAACATGTCCAAATCCTTTCAAATTTTACAACAGGCATGTTTTAGATATTCAGCTAATCCTACATATTAAATTTCATGTCAAAATTTGTTCATTTGCTTGGTTGTCCATATATTACCGCTAGTTAGCCATTTTTGGGTCCAGAATATAAATGTTTCATAAGAGACCTAAAAATTCATTTTTTTCTTCTTCCATTTTGTCTCAATATATTGTCCTAAATCCAGTTTTGTCAAATTCTTCCCTTTGGTGATGTTTGTCTAAAATTTCAGTGTCTTTCGTCCTTAGGTTTCAAATATCAGATATTCTGTTTTTTCCAGCTTGTGTTACTCTTGTTCCATTCTTGAATGTGTTTTAAACCTTGCAATTTAGTTATTTAGTTGAGGAAATATTAAGTTCTTGCTAGAACTTGGAAGGGGCTGAAGTGAGTGGAAAAAGGCATAGAGTGGTGAGACTGTTAGAGGGTAAAAAGCCAAAGTTTGAGTGAAACACAGATTGAGTGTTACCAGATTAGAGTGAAACACGTGAGGGAGTGTGTGAGGAAATATTTCTAACATTTTTTTTGCAGCAATCAGTATGTCAAGAAAATGAGATAGTGATCGAGAGAGCAACCAACCCCAAGAGGAGCCAAAAGCTTCTTATGTTCTTAAGGCATTGCAATCTCAATTTCAAAGGATGAATGTGTTGTTTGTTGATATTAGAGAACAGATGGAAAAACACTCAAAACAAATTGAAGAATTGCAGCAAGCAAGCTCTACAAATCAAAGGAATTTAGGAAGGGATGAAAGAGATAATTTTCATAGGGAGCAAAACACAAATAGGGGGCAGAATAGAGGTAGGCGTGCTGGACTAAATGATTTGCCAGTTTTCAATGATTTGGAGGATGTAGATGAAGATAATCTTGATGATGACGATGGGCAGCAATCTGTTGCACTTGATGATGTTATTAGACCAAGATATATGAGAGGTAATATGGGTGGTAGAGGTGGTGGCAGAAATATTAGGCAAGAAACTATGGAAAATGCAAGAGGGAGAGGGAGAGTAGACAGCAATGTTAATGGAATTAAAATGAAAATTCCATCATTCCAAGGCAAAGCAAATCCAGATGCATACTTGGAATGGGAGAGAAAGACCGAACTCATCTTTGATTGCCACAACTATAGTGAGCAAAAGAAGGTGACACTTGCTGTGGTAGAGTTTACTGATTATGCATTAGTTTGGTGGGATCAATTACTCACTAAACGAAGAAGAAATGGCATGAGAGGAGTGCAGACTTGGGATGAGCTGAAACAAGTCATGAGAGATAGATTTGTATCGCAACACTACTATAGGGAGTTACATCAACGATTACAAGGGCTGGTACAAGGCAATAAAAGTGTGGAAGAATATTTTTCAAGAGATGGAAATGGCTATGATACGAGCTAATATAGAAGAAGAAAGGGAAGCAACTATGGCACAGTTTCTACATGGGCTGAAAGATGAAATTACCGACATAGTGGAGCTGCATCATTATGTGGAGCTTGATGACATGTTAAATATGGAAATCAAGGTAGAAAAACAACTCAAGAAGAAGAAAACAACCAGATCGGGAATGGGAATGAATTCTGCCAATAATGTTCCTTGGAAGCCAAATTGGAAGAATGGTGAATCTAGAGAGAATTAAATTGTTTCAAATGAGAAGAAAGAGGGGAACAAGGCTGGAGAAAAACCCATTGTGATTGATAAGGGTAAGGCACCAATGAACTCCAATGGAAGAACAAGAGACATCCAATGTTTCCGATGTTTAGGGAAAGGGCATTATGCTAGAGAATGTCCAAATAAAAGGGTGATGGTGGTGAGGCTGAGTGGTGATATTGAATCTGAAGATGATGAAGTTGTAGATGAAGATTCAGATGTTAACATTCCACCTTTGGATGAAGATAGTGATGTAGAGCATGCTGTGCATGGAAATGCTCTTGTTGTTACTTTAAATATACAGGTGAAGGAAGATGAAGGTGATGAACTGCAAAGAGAAAATATTTTTCATACTAGATGTTTAGTCAAAGAAAAAGTTTGTAGTATGATCATAGATGGTGGGAGTTGTGTTAATGTGGCTAGCACTCTACTAGTAGAGAAACTTGCATTTCCTACTACAAAACATCCTAATCCATACAGATTGCAGTGGTTGAATGATAGTGGAGAAGTTAAGGTGACCAAGCAAGTATTATTGTCATTTACCATTGGGAGGTATAAGGATGAAGTGTTGTATGATGTAGTTCCCATGCATGCTAGTCATATCCTACTTGGGAGGCCATGGCAATATGATAGAAAAGCAACACATGACGGGTTTAAGAATAGGTATTCATTTGATTTTGAAGGCCGAAAGGTGACTCTTGCACCTTTAACACCTATGGAGGCTTTTGAAGACCAAAAGCGAGTACAAGCTGCCATGCAAGAGAAAAAATGCAAAGAGAGGTTGAAAAGAGGGAGAGAGAAAAGAAAGATCAAGAGGAAAAACAAAGAATAAAAACTGAGAGAGAAAAAGAAAAAGAGAAAAAGAAGAAATTACATAATAAAAATGAGAGTGGAGAGAAGAAAGTAAGTTTAGTTGCTAGGGGGAAAGATGTGAGGCAAGCATACTCTTCTGATAGTATGATGCTCCTTCTGATATGTAAGGGAGTTTTTCTTAATGTAAATGACCTTGATACATCTATTCCTAGTGTTGCTTTGACTTTGTTGCAGAAATTTGAAGATGTCTTTCCAAATGAGGTACCGAGTGGATTGCCACCCATTAGAGGAATAGAACATCAAATTGATTTCATTCCTGGAGCTGTAATTCCAAATCGTCCAGCATATAGGACAAATCCTCAAGAGGTCAAGGAGTTGCAAAAACAGGTGGATGAGCTGCTTACGAAAGGTCATGTTAGGGAGAACATGAGTCCATGTGTTGTGCCGGTACTTCTAGTACCTAAAAAGGATGGATCAATGTGAATGTGTGTGGATTGTCATGTTATCAATAAAATCACTGTAAAGTATAAACATCCAATTCCTAGACTTGATAATATGCTTGATGAATTGCATGGCGCATGTATATTTTCAAAAATTGATCTTAAAAGTGGTTATCATCAAATAAGAATGAGATTAGGAGATGAATGGAAAACAACTTTTAAGACTCAATATGGTTTGTATGAATGGTTAGTCATGCCTTTTGGACTAAGCAATGCACCTAGTACTTTCATGAGATTAATGAATCATGTCTTGCGTGCTTTTCTTGGAAAGTTTGTTGCTGTGTATTTTGATGATATTTTAGTGTATAGTCAAAGTTTAAATGATCATTTAATGCATTTAAGATGTGTGCTTGAAGTTCTTAGGAAAGAGAAATTGTATTCAAATTTAAAGAAATGTAGATTCTGCATGGAAAAAGTCATTTTCTTAGGATTTGTAGTGAGTGGGAAAGGAATTGAGGTTGATGAGGATAAGGTAAAAGCCATCAAAGAGTGGCCTACACCAAAATCCGTGACTGATGTTAGGAGTTTTCAAGGTCTTGCTAGTTTTTATAGGAGATTTGTTAGAGACTTTAGTACAATTACAGCGCCATTAAATGAAATTGTGAAGAAAAATGTAGGGTTCAAATGGAATGAGGAACAGGAGCATGCATTTAGATTACTAAAAGAAAAATTATGTTCTGCACCATTACTTGCATTACCTGATTTTTCTAAGACTTTTAAAGTTGAATGTGATGCTTCCGGAGTGGGTATAGGTGCTGTTTTGATGCAAGAAAGAAGACCAATTGCATACTTTTGTGAGAAGCTAAGTGGAGCTCCTTTGAATTACTCTACTTATGACAAGTAGATGTATGCATTAGTGAGGGCGTTGGAGACGTGGCAGCATTATCTTTGGCCAAAGGAGTTTGTTATTCATAGTGATCATGAATCACTAAAATACTTGAAAGGACAAAGCAAGCTGAACAAACGCCATGCCAAATGGAGTGAATTTATTGAAGCGTTTCTATATGTGATTCAATATAAGCAAGGAAAAGAAAATGTTGTTGCTGATGCCTTATCTAGGAGGTATGCCCTAATCTCTATGCTTGATGCTAGACTTCTAGGATTTGAGCATATGAAAGAATTGTATAAGCATGACTCTGAATTTGCACAAATATATGCCTCTTGTGAAAATGCTGCCTTTGAAAAATTTTATAGGCATGATGGTTTCTTATTTAGAGAGAAACGACTTTGTGTTCCAAATAGCTCTATAAGAGGATTGCTTGTAAGAGAGTCACATGGGGAAGGTTTAATGGGACATTTTGGGGTGGCTAAAACATTAGAAATTCTGAATGAACATTTTTATTGGCCACATATGAGGAAAGATGTAGAGAAATTTTGTGCTAAATGCGTGACATGTATGAAAGCAAAGTCCAAAGTAAGACTGCATGGTTTGTATATGCCTTTAAGTGTACCTAGTGAACCTTGGGTAGACTTATCTATGGACTTTATTTTGGGGCTACCTAGGACAAAAAAGGGTCATGATAGTTTATTTGTTGTGGTTGATAGATTTTCTAAAATGGCACATTTCATTCAATGTCATAAAACTGATGATGCATGCCATATACCTGATTTGTTCTTTAGAGAAGTAGTGAGATTGCATGGTATTCCTAGGACCATAGTAAGTGATCGAGATGTAAAATTTTTGAGTCATTTTTGGAAAGTCCTATGGGGAAAGTTAGGTACAAAGCTTTGTTTCTCTACTACATGCCATCCGCAAACAGATGGGCAGACGGAAGTTGTTAATAGGACTGTGGGCACTCTTCTTCGTACCATGATTAAACAAAATTTGAAGACATGGGAGGAATGCATACCATTTATTGATTTTGCATATAATAGATCAATGCATTCATCCACTGGATTTTCACCCTTTGAGCTTGTCTATAGTTTTAATCCACTTACTCCATTAGATTTGTTGCCTCTTCCTACTAATGAGCTTACTAGTTTGATGGTAAAAAGAAAGCTGAATTGGTGAAGCAAATGCATCAAAGGGCCAAGCAACAAATGGAGAAGATTAATGAGAATAGAGCAACCAAAGTAAACAAAGGAAGGAAAAAGATAGTGTTCCAGCCTGGTGATCTGGTATGGGTTCATTTGCGAAAAGAAAGGTTTCCTACACAAAGGAAATCAAAATTGCAGCCGAGAAGTGACGTGGACCCTTAGCAAAGATGGCAGCAAACCCAACGTATAACAATGGTAGAGAACTCCTTGAAACTTGATAATCACCTCCTAAGGAACCCAACGCCTATAAAGAGATGCGAACTCACTATGATTGAAGGATTTAGTTGGTAAGAAGAAGGAAAACGCCACAACTCTTGTTGATAAGTAAACCTAATTCTTGATGCAAAGAAAGAATTAAAGAATCCACTCTAATCTCTCTCACACGAAAATTCACAAGAAGAACTTGTAGAAGAATTCAAAATTTTTTTATTAAATGTTGTATATGAAATTCAGCCTAATAGTGCCCTTAAATAAGGGTTACAAAATTCCTAATTGCATAAGGAAAACATTCCTAATTGCATAAGGAAAACATTCCTAATTGCGTAAAGAAAACATTCCTAATTGCATAAGGAAAACTAAAACATTCCTAATTGCATAAGGAAAACATTAAGTATGAAAACAAAATCCTAATCCACTAGGGAAAATATAAAGTATGGAAACAAAATCCTAATTCAATAAGGAAAATATAAAGTATGGAAACAAAATCCTATTTTTAAGCCTTCCATAATGATATAAAACGTGGCCCATTAAACAAAATTAATAATCTTTAAGCAGTGGGTCCATCCAGCTATTCTCACAGGGCTTCAGAAATCTCACAGGTACGTGTGAAACTGGCTGCACTCCAAAGTCCATCCAGCTATTCTCACAAGGCTTCAGAAATCTCACAGGTACGTGTGAAACTGGCTGTACTCCAATATTTTCTTCTAATCACTTCTATCATCTTACTAAGGCCTTAAATTACTTCCCAAGGCTTCATATGAATCCCCATGGACCTTTCTTGCATGTTGGACCTCTTTAGCTAGCCTTTAGCTTCCATATTCACACTAAGCATCATAATCAGCTTTGGTGTGCCTTCTTCAATCTCTATCTCCATCTTCTTGAATGATAATTCTTGGAGCTCTTTGGAAATCTCTTCTTGAATATGCAAAGCCATACTAGCTTGATATCTCTTTGCCTTGCTCCTAGTGATTGGTCCACTTGCTAGCTTCAAGGGATCCTTTCATGCATCAAGAAGTGATGGACCATTTGAAGTACTCGAAAGGATTAATGATAATGCCTACAAGATTAATCTACCAGGTGAGTATGGTGTAAGTGCAACTTTTAATGTTTTTGATCTTGCTCCTTACTATGCAGATGATGAAGATTCGAGGACGAATTCATTTGAAGAGGGAGAGGATGATGAGGATCTGATTGCTAGCATACAACACCAAGGACCTGTTACTCGATCAATGGCAAGAAAACTTCAAGGATTAGTTTCCAAACATCTATATGTTCTCAATACAATTGGAACGTTAAGACTTGAAGAAAATAAGAGCAAAGAAGCTGTTTGGTTGCACATGTCCAAATTGCAATCTTCCCAAGAGGCCAATTGACCCAAAGGAGTTAGAATACATATTGGCATCCATCATTATACCTTTGGGAGCTAAATACATACCATTCACGTACCATTGGATGCCCATATATAAAGAGTGGCTGAAACTCACATTGGGAGTCAAAGATGCCTTTTAAAAGCTAGTGGGAGACAAGCTATATGGCTGCCCAATTTGTTTTATGTAACCACATCATTATATTTGTATTTTTCCATCATTTCACTTGTTTTATGCTTTCTTTAAGTCTTTAAAAATAGATGTAATGGAAGACTTTGAACTTAATGAATATTCTGAGTTTTCTCTCCATTTTTGAGAGCTTTGAGAGGTTTTTAGCCTTCTTTTGAGTTCTGGTTAGAACTTGCACGAATTTCTTGCAAAAATAACCAAGTTTGCTAGGTCTTAACTTATATTCAAGGTTTTTCCTTCACAAGTTGGGGTTGGGTCTTGAATCTGTGGTTTCCAGCCATATAGCTTCAGTTTTACATCACAAGTTGGTGTTGGGTTGAAGGTGCTGGTTGGTGTTCTTATGTTTTGGAGACGATCCGTAGCTTGAGCTTCCTTAGGAATTAAATCCCAGCAAGGTAGGCTCACATCAACAAACATAGGCTGATTGGTGTAAAAATCATGTTTAACCTCACTTGTACTAGCTAACAAACTCACATTCTTCTCTCCTTCTCTATTTTTCTCAAACTGAATTTAATTTGATTTTTCTTTTCTCTCTTTCTTTTCATTTGCAATCTGATTTTTTTCACTCATTTTTTTGTCACTCTCTCTTTCTTTCTTTTCAAATTCAAGTCTCATTCTTTCCATTTTACATTGATCTTCATACACTTCTTTTGAAGAGAGTGGGGGTCAGAAATGTCTTTCGTCCATCCTTAGTGAATGAATACCGATTGAGGTATCCATCATGCATAGCTCGCCTATCATACTGCCATGGACGTCCAAGTAAAATCTCTCCAGCATGCATTGGCACCACATCACACAACACCTCATCATGATATTTACAAATGGAAAAAGAAATGTTAGATTGTCGATGTACCTTAACCTCTCCACATTCATTCAGCCACTGAAGTTTGTAAGGTCGAGGGTGAGGTTTTGTAGGCAGCCCCAATCGATCAACTAAGAGTGTACTTACCACATTGGTACAGCTTCCACCATCCACAATCACAATAAAAGCCTTGCCTTGAACGTGACACCTTGTATAGAACAAGTTGTCTCATTGTTCTTCATGGTTTTCCTCCTTCAATTGCATGTTAAGAGCACGCCTAGCAACCAGCAAGTCTCCCTTTATTGGTTCTTCAATGCTCCCATCACTTCAACATTCCAAGTCTTGCTTTTCTCCATCTTCACTCTCATCGTCACCTTCTTCTTCATCAGTCACTATCTCACCATTTCTTACGGTCATAACTCTCTTGTTTGGACATTCTTTGCTGATATGTCCCACACCTTGGCACTTCCAACACTTAATATCTCGATTTTGCAGCTTAGGCTCTTCAACTTTGGATTTGTCTTTAGAACTTGTTTCGGCCTTTGCTTTCCCACTATCTTGACCAGCCTTGTTTCTTTCCTTGTAATCACGTCTTCCTTCCCTATTCCAAGGAGAAATAGAATTAGAAACAGGTTTCGAATGATACCTTGATAGTCATCTTCCTTGGAGTTATTTTTCCACCTTGACGGCAATATGCACCATCTCTTTTAACTCCACATAAGGCTGCAAATCAACCTGATCAGCAATGTTCGAATTCAAACCAGCCAAGAACCTGGTATTAGCTCCATGTCTTCATCTATATTAGCTCTAGTCATTAACATTTCCATTTCTTTATAGTAGTCATCAACACTTTTACTACCTTGTTTAAGAACCTGAAGTCTTTGTATAATTTCCCTATGGAAATGTCTAGGCACAAACCTCTTCCTCATGACCGATTTAAGATCAGCCCAAGTCTCAATTGGATACTCCAAATTCCTTCTTCTACTAGTCACTAACTGATCCCACCAAGCTATAGCATAATCTGTAAATTGAGTAACAATAAGCTTGACCTTCTTTTCCTCAGTACATCGATGGCAATCAAATATGAGATCAACCTGCTTTTCCCATTGCAAATAAGCTTCTGGATCTGATTTACCACGAAAATTAGGAATTTTCAGCTTGATGCTTCCCAAGCTCCTATCAACAACTTCATCATCACCATGATTTCTACCATAGAAAGCATTATTATTCATCCTTCCTCTACCTCGACCAGTACCACGGCCTCCTCTACCTCCACCTCTATGTAAAGCTTCTCCAACCAGACTTGCATTATCATCCTCAAGCTCATTTTGATCTTCCAAATGTTTAGGCTGTTGTATTTGATTTCTGCCACCTCTTTGCCTCTCATTGCGCTCCGGTGTGGCTCTTTCAATATTTTGCAACCTCAAATCCAAACACTCCAATGTTTCTGTTATGTTCTCCATAACACGGTATAAACGTGTAAATTCAGCTTGCTGCGCCTCATGCAATCGAGCTGGATCAATTTGAACACCCCTGTCACTGTCATCTTGGCCAGACATTTTTCCTGCAATAAAAGGTTAGAACAAAACAAATAAAAGGCCTCACAACACTCCCTCACATGTTTACACTCAATAGATGGGGTTGGTCACTCGTGTTCCACTCAATATAATGTATTCACTCACGGCTTAGCTCACACCTCTCAAGCTAATTTCTTTTATGTTCTTAGGTGAATCACACTTTATGAAAAAAATCAAATAGCCTTCCGTGTGTAGTATCCCAAGTCTGAAATTTCGAATCAATCACTAATGCAATTCGAATCAAAACAGCCCCTCAATTGTGAAAATTTCGTGACCAGAAATTATATTGATTCTAACCTATCCAGATTCGACCCTTATCACCTAAATAACAAGGAGAATGAAAAATTTTTGTTGAAGTGATTTTATACTCTTTTTTTTTTTTGCTCCCTCTCACTATCTCTCTTGATGGGGGAACCTTAGTTCACACCACACAAAACTTTTACCCAATTAGGTAACAAGAACAAGATCGAATTTAGAGCATTTTGTTTGAAACTCAAAATTGAATCAGAATGAATAATCAAGAACAAGATTCGAATTTAGAGCACTTTGTTTGAAACTCAAAATTGAATCAGAATGAATAATCAAGAACAACATTCGAATTTAGCACACTTTGTTGAATTTTGAATGCAAATCAGAATGATGAACAAGACCAAAATTCGAATTTAAAACACCTTTTCTTGAATTTCGAATTTTAGGTTTTATAATATTTTTTTGAATTTTCGAATTTGAAAGAAAACAAAAATGATTCAAGGAACAAACAACTTAGACGATCAAGAAACAAAGAAAATGACTCAAGAATCAAGAACAAAGAAACAGAACGAAAATAACAAGAGAAGAAACAAAAATGAAAATAACCCACAAAGAAAATAATTCAGAGGAACAAGGAAACAAGAGAACGAATTCAACAATTCAAGATCAAAGTAACGAAAACGAAAATAACAAGAGAAGAAATGAAATAAACAAAGAATTCAAAATTGATAGGGATAAAACCTGATCTAGAGCGCTGGCTCTGATACCAAATGATTCAGCCGGGCCAAGCACTTCCCAGAAGGTCACCCCTCCTGGTACTGACCCTGCACCAACACGGCTAGGCCAAGCACTTTCCAAAAGGTCACCCATCCTGGTACTGACCCTGCACCAGCACGCTTAACCAGAAAGAACGCTAACCATTTCTACCAAAAGCTTAAGCTGTCAGCAGAGGCGCACCCATTTCCTTTATTTGGATCAAACATGGGCTCACCAGTCTCTTTCGACTTTGTGTGCCACCTTTATCAAACCTGATCCACAACCCTCCAAACCCTCGGACATATCATATGCTATATGCCCTACTCCTAAACACCTAAAGCATTTAATGGTACTATGCTTTTGATTAGAGTTAGGTGTTTTAGAGTTAACTTTATGACGCGGACCCTTAGCAACGATGGCAGCAAACCCAACGTATAACAATGGTAGAGAACTCCTTGAAACTTGATAATCACCTCCTAAGGAACCCAACGCCTATAAAGAGACACGAACTCACTATGATTGAAGGATTTAGTTGGTAAGAAGAAGGAAAACGCCACAACTCTTGTTGATAAGTAAACCTAATTCTTGATGCAAAGAAAGAATTAAAGAATCCACTCTAATCTCTCTCACACGAAAATTCACAAGAAGAACTTGTAGAAGAATTCAAAAATTTTTATTAATTGTTGTATCTCAAATTCGGCCTAATAGTGCCCTTAAATAAGGGTTACAAAATTCCTAATTGCATATGGAAAATTAAGACTAAAACATTCCTAATTGAATAAGGAAAACATTCCTAATTGCATAAGGAAAACATTCCTAATATCATTAAGGAAAAACATTCCTAATTGCATAAGGAAAACATTCCTAATTGCATAAGGAAAAACATTCCTAATTGCATAAGGAAAAACATTCCTAATTGCATAAGGAAAATATAAAGTAATCCTAATCCACTAAGGAAAATATAAAGTATGGAAACAAAATCCTAATCCACTAAGGAAAATATAAAGTATGGAAACAAAATCCTATTTTTAAGCCTTCCATAATGATATAAAACGTGGCCCATTAAACAGAATTAATAATCTTTAAGCAGTGGGTCCATCCAGCTATTCTCACAGGGCTTCAGAAAATCTCACAGGTACGTGTGAAACTGGCTGCACTCCAAGCTTTTCTTCCAATCACTTCCATCATCTTACTAAGGCCTTAAATTACTTCCCAAGGCTTTATATGAATCCCCATGGACCTTTCTTGCACGTTGGACCTCTTTAGCTAGCCTTTAGCTTCCATTTTCACACTAAGCATCATAATCAGCTTTGGTGTGCCTTCTTCAAGCTCTATCTCCATCTTCTTGAATGATAATTCTTGAAGCTCTTTGGAAATCTCTTCTTGAATATGCAAAGCCATACTAGCTTGATATCTCTTTGCCTTGTTCCTAGTGATTGGTCCACTTGCTAGCTTCAAGGGATCCTTTCTTGCATCACTTTAGGGTCATCCAGAACTTGTTTTTCCTTTCCTTTCCAGGCAGCCTCCTTCCCTTTAGGATTATCATCTTTCTTTGACCATTTTGAAGTGAAACTAGAGGTGGAATTAGAAAATCCCTTTGCTGCTCCCTTGAGTTTCAGTTGCTTCTCCACTTTCATGGCCATGTGTACCATATCTTCAAGCTCCACATAATGATGTAATTCAATTATGTTAGCTATCTCTCTATTCAGCCCACTCAAAAATCGAGCCATAGTGATTTCTGGATCCTCCTCTATATTAGTTCTACTCATGATCATCTCCATCTCTTTATGGTAATCCTCCACGGACATGGATCCTTGAGTTAACCGATGTAATTTTGGTGAAGCTCCCTATAGTAGTAAGATGGTACAAATCTCTTTCTCATCACAGTTTTCATTTCAGCCCAAGTACTGATGGTTCTTTCTCCATTTCTCCTCTTGGAAATCATCAATTGATCCCACCAAATTAGTGCATAATCTGTGAATTCAACTGCTGCAATTTTAACTTTCTTCATTTCACTATAATTATGACAATCAAACACCAACTCAACTTTTCTTTCCCATTCAAGGTAAGCTTCAGCATCATTTCTCCCCTTGAATGATGGTATCTTCATTTTTATGGAAGATATGTTACTGTCCCTTTGTTGAGGTCTTCTTTGAGCAATTAATTCCTCACTTTCTTCATCATCTTCCCTCTCTATCTCATCATCATTCATCATGTTTCCTCTCCCTCTATTCTGCCTCCTTCGAATAGTATCATTTCGCTGCCTTTGCATTATGCTGTCTACATCACCTCTCATGTTGCTTATGGCCAAATCAAACCTTTCAAATCTCCTTTGCATTGCCTCTAACATGAAGGCTATGTCATTTATGGTCATATCACGTTTTTCACTTCCAGAATTTGACATGGTATAAGAACCTGCAAGAAAATGTTAGTAAAGAAAAAATTTTCTCACCACACTCCCTTACGTGTTTCACTCAAGATCAGATTGTCACTCCTCTTGTATTACACTCAAAACTTGGTCCTTGTTACCTCTCAATTCTCCTTTTATCAAGTTGAATTTCAGAACTGAATCCACTTAAATCAAGTAAAACAAGTTTTGTTTTAAGGACTCTACAAGGAACCTAATGAACAAAATGACTTCAACAATTCTAGAAGCAATTTAATTTAAACAACAAGAACTGAAAGTTAACACAAGAAGTAAAAAGTATTTGTGTTAATCAAAACAAAGTAACTATGATTGAGAATTAGCTACTTAATGCATACAAGAAACAAGAGGTATATGAAAGAATGAAACTAAGAATACAAAGAAAAACAATTCTAGATATTGAAAAAATAGAATTCAAATCACTCAATGAGTAATCTGAATATGCAACCTAAATCTATTCCCATTGCAAGATATGCTCTAAATATCATATTTTAAATGCTAAATGGATGCATAATGAGGAGCTAATGTAATTTGATCAAATATAATAAGGTAATAAGCTGTTAATGGTATAAATATGCAAAAAATCTCAAAAACTTGTGTAGAAAAATATTGGACAGAAAAAGGTACGAATTTTTTTTTCTTTTATGTTGAGGAAGTTGAATCTGATTCTTTTTTTTGTTTTGTTTTTCTTTTGATCTTTTCCTTCTTTTTTTTTTTTTTGAACTTTCAGTAAACAAGAATAGAAATTGAAAAGTTAAACAAAAGTCCACAGATTTGAAGAACAAGAACAAGGTGCAACAAGTACATAAAATGAAGAAACAAGAAACTAAATCTGGTTCTATTTTTTTTCCTTTTTTTTCCTTTGGATAATTAAAACATAAAAGATACCTAGAGATTTATCTTCAAGCCAAAGCTCTGATACCAAATGATGCGGAACCCATGGATCAAAATTACATCTAGAACCCCACACACACATCTAGCATAGAATCTTAGAACTCAAAACAAATCCTCCCTATCAAACCCACAACTAACCTGTAATTGAGAAGTTGGGTGATTGGGATGAAGAATTGAATTGATTTAAATGCCACAAGTCATACTTGATAAGTTAGAACCAATTCTTCATGCAACAAGAATAAGAAGAAAACCTCTCAAACTTGAAAACACTTAGATTACAAAGATAACAATCTGCCAATTCGTAGTAACCCTCTTAAGTTCTTTTTCCCATCTCTATATAGTTGGAAAAGAAGAACTAATGGCTTAAAAGTCTAGGTTTACATGTATCTAGTCACAATAGCATTAATTGTTCATCCACATCAATAATATACTCTAAATTACTGCCCATAATTCTGACAACATTGATGGGCAGATTCTACATGCATTTTGGTGTTGGTTCACATGTGTCTAATCACACTAGCACTAAACCATATCAATATTATATTCCAAATTCGTGCTAATGCCCATCACCATACTTATGGGCAGATTCTTCATGCTTGTTGGTGAGTTTCTGACTTCCTCTTCATGATCCATCATATTCACTACAAGTTGGTCTCCCTCTTCATTAATCCACCTTTGAATGAAGTGCTGGAACATATGCTGGAGTTTCTTTGATTGTGATCTTGTGATTGGTCCACTTGGCATAATGATATCATCAACATATTTGCTGCCATTACATTCATCAAGCTTGCTTATAGTTTCCTCATCAGGTACGATTTTTTTTTCTTTTATGTTGAGGAAGTTGAATCTGATTCTTTTTTTTTCTATTTTTCTTTTGATCTCTTCCTTCTTTTTTTTTTTGAACTTTCAGTAAACAAGGATAGAAATTGAAAAGTTAAACAAAAGTCCACAGATTTGAAGAATAAGAACAAGGTGCAACAAGAACAGAAAATGAAGAAACATAGAAACTGAATCTGATTCTTTTTTTTTTCTTTTTTTTTCCTTTGGATAATTAAAACATAAAAGATATCTAGAGATTTATCTTCAAGCCAAAGCTCTGATACCAAATGATGCGGAACCCATGGATCAAATATTACATCTAGAACCCCACATACACATCTGGCATAGAATCTTAGAACTCAAAAATAAATCCTCCCTACCAAACCCACAATTAACCTGTAATTGAGAACTTGGGTGATTGGGATGAAGAAATGAATTGATTAAACACCACAAGTCAGACTTGATAAGTTAGAACCAATTCTTCATGCAACAAGCATAAGAAGAAAACCTCTCAAACTTGAAAACACTTAGATTACAATGATAACAATCTTGATGAGGATCTGATTGCTAGCATACAACACCAAGGACCTGTTACTGGATCAATGGCAAGAAAACTTCAAGGATTTGTTTCCAAACATCTATATGTTCTCAATACAATTGGAACGTTAAGACTTGAAGAAAATAAGAGCAAAGAAGCTGTTTGGTTGCACATGTCCAAATTGCAATCTTCCCAAGAGGCCAATTGACCCAAAGGAGTTAGAATACATATTGGCATCCATCATTATACCTTTGGGAGCTAAATACATACCATTCACGTACCATTGGATGCCCATATATAAAGAGTGGCTGAAACTCACATTGGGAGTCAAAGATGCCTTTTAAAAGCTAGTGGGAGACAAGCTATATGGCTGCCCATGCCTTTTAAAAGCTAGTGGGAGACAAGCTATATGGCTGCCCAATTTGTTTTATGTAACCACATCATTATATTTGTATTTTTCCATCATTTCACTTGTTTTATGCTTTCTTTAAGTCTTTAAAAACAGATGTAATGGCAGACTTTGAACTTAATGAATATTCTGAGTTTTCTCTCCATTTTTGAGAGCTTTGAGAGGTTTTTAGCCTTCTTTTGAGTTCTGGTTAGAACTTGCACGAATTCCTTGCAAAAATAACCAAGTTTGCTAGGTCTTAACTTATATTCAAGGTTTTTCCTTCACAAGTTGGGGTTGGGTCTTGAATCTTTGGTTTCCAGCCATATAGCTTCAGTTTTACATCACAAGTTGGTGTTGGGTTGAAGGTGCTGGTTGGTGTTCTTATGCTTTGGAGATGATCCGTAGCTTGAGCTTCCTTAGGAATTAAATCCCAGCAAGGCAGGCTCACATCAAATCTGAAAATTCGTAATCACCCTCTTGAGTTCTTTTTCCCCTCCCTATATAGTTGGAAAAGAAGAACTAATGGCTTAAAAGTCTAGGTTTACATGTATCTAGTCATAATAGTATTAATTATTCATCCACATCAATAATATAACCTAAATTACTGCCCATAATTCTGACAACATTGATGGGCAGATTCTACATGCATTTTGGTGTTGGTTCACATGTGTCTAGTCACACTAGCACTAAACACATCAATATTATATTCCAAATTCGTGCTAATGCCCATCACCATACTTATGGGAAGATTCTTCATGCTTCTTGGTGAGTTTTTGACTTTCTCTTCATGATCCATCATATTCAATACAAGTTGGTCTCCCTTTTCATTAATCCACCTTTGAAAGAAGTGTTGGTACACATACTACAGTTCTTTGATTGTGATCTTGTGATTGATCCACTTAGCATAATTATATCATCGACATATTTACTACCTTGTGTAGATTCATCAGGCTTGCTTATAGTTTCCTCATCATAGTCTTAAACAACCTATTAATTTATCTTAGGCCATTGGTCTTTCAGACTTCAAGGCCATGGCCAAATGACCTTTTATTATTTAAAATGGACCTAAATCTTTACTCTCATAAGCCTGGATTATCCTTCAAGTTTAGGTCTTGCTTGAATTATGTTGACCAACTTAAGCTCTTCTTGCATCCATGGATCATCCTTAAACAAATCTTGAGCAACTTGTTTTCTCCAAATCTGATCCATGAAGGAAATTAAAGCCTCTTTCAACTTATTAGCTCTAGACCTTGTCATTGGTCCTCCATATATGGCTAGTGGATCTTTGAATTGTTTGTTCATGTCATCATTTGACTGTTGGTGCTTAGCCAATTTTTGATCAGCATGTAATTCCTCATCATAAAATTAGGCAGCTTAAATAATGGTGCATTACTCAACTTGATAGAGACGTCACAAGGCTACATGCAACATTTTGTTGAAGAGGAGCTGAAGGTACACGTATGGCTGATCAAGGATGCAAATTGGAGCATATTTGGCTCAAGTCACTAGTTGGGCTTATTTATAGTTAAATAATTAGCTGAACTTGTTATTTTAATATGTATTAAGGCCCACTAGTTATGCTCATTTAAAAAGTAAGGGCCCTATTTGTTTGGTATTAAATTAGGACTTTGATTACTTTATTATTTCTTAAAATTTGATTAGAAAGCCAAACGCTACTTAATAACCCTAATTAGGGTTTAGCTATTTATATCTCATTTAGGGTTGTAAGCCATCTTAGTTTTTGGATTTTGAAAGTTTTGAACGAATTAATTAACCTAAAGCCGAATTGCTTTTATCTTTGTGTTCTTGCTTGAATACATGCTTCAGAAACATTCAAGTAGTTTGATCAACTTTCTTGTGGAGTGATTCGAATCTGGGATTTAGGAACTGACTTGTTTCGAAATCTTGGATCTTTGATCAATTCAAGGTAATCTGAAATCTAACCTAATCCTTGGGGGCTGTACCGAATTCGACTAGGGATTTTCAACTTAATGCTGTGGGGGTTCAAAATCAAGGGGTTCTCAGGCTTATTCTTGGAGGTTCCGTATCATTTGGTATCAGAGCCTACGCTCTAGATCAGGTTTTATCCCTTCCAATTCGTTTTCGTTTCTTCTTTTGTTATTTGCGTTTTTGTTGCTTTGTTTCAATTGTTCAATTCGTTCTCTTGTTTTCCTTGTTCCTCTGAATTGTTTTCTTTGTGGGTTATTTTCTTTTTCATTTTCTTCACCTGCTATTTGCGTTTTTGTTTCCTTTGTGGGTTACTTTCGTTTTCGTTTCTTCTCTTGTTAGTTTTGTTTTGTTTCTTTGTTATTGATCCTTGAATCATTTTCGTTCTTCTTTCAAAGTCGAAAATTCAAAAAAAAAATTCCGTTAGGGTTCTAATTTAGTTTTCGTTTTGTGTTTAGAGTCTTATTTCAATTTCGAATTTAGTTTGCCTTTTTAGTCCAAATCGTTTTTCTTATTCTGAAATTGGGTTGGTTGATTTGTTCCAAATTGGTTTGTTCTATCTATTCCGAATTGGATTTGTTCTATTGTGGATTTCCGAATTGGGAATTTAGGTTGCTTTGTTCAAATTCGAAATTGTGTTCTTGATTGTTGATTCGAAATTTGTTGATTCGAAAGTGTTCTAAATCCGAATCTTATTCTTGTTAATCATTCTGATTCTGTTTCGAATTTCCAAGAAAGTGTTTCAAACAAGTTTCAAAAGGAAAGCTGAATTGGTCTAAAGGAAGTCTTGATTATTTATTCTGTTCCAATTTCGAGTTTCAAAAGGAAGTCCTCTAAATTGATCTTGTTCTTGTTACCTGATTGGAAAAAAAGTTTTGTGTGGTGTGTGAATTAGGGCTGCCCATCTTGAGATAGTGAGAGGGAGAAAAAAAAAAGAGTACAAAAGTGCTTCAAGAAATTTTTTTTCGTTTTCCTTGTTATTTAGGTGATAAGGGTCGAATTTGGATAGGTTAGAAGTAACCAAAATTTTGTCATGAAATTTTGACAAATTTGAGGGGCTGTTTTGATTCAAATTTCAGATTTTAGGATACTACACACGGAGGCTATTTGAGTTGTTTCATAAAGTGTGATTCACCTAAGAACATAAAAGAAATCAGCTTGAGAAGTGTGAGCTGAACCGTGAGTGATTTCATATATTGAGTGAAACACGAGAGACCAACCTTCATCTATTGAGTGTAAACACGTGAGGGAGTGTTGTGAGGCCTTTTTATTTGTTTTGTCCTAACCTTTTATTGCAGGAAACATGTCTGGAAGAGATGCAGGTGTTCAGATTGATCCAGCTCGACTGCGTGAGGCGCAACAAGCTGAATTTACACGTTTACACCATGCTATGGATACCATAACAGAAAGATTGGAGCGCATGGATTTGAGGTTGCAGAGTGTTGAAAGAGCCACATTGGAGCGTAATGAGAGGTGAAGAGGTGGCAGAAATCAAATGCAGCAACTTGAACATTTCTATAGGAGTATCATGCAGAGACTTCAGGCTATCAAGGAAGGAAGTAAAAGTGTTGATGATTACTACAAAGAAAGGGATAATTTGAAGGTTGAAGATAGCAATGAAGAAGAACTAATTTATGCAGAAGAGATTGTTGATGGTAGTGATTTGTTAATGTCATCCGAGGATGTTTATGGTGATACTTCTTTTCAGGGTGATATTGAAGATCATACTTTAGAGATTATTGGTGAAGATTCATCACTAGAATCAAAAGAAGCTGCTACTTTTCAACAAGACATTCCAAAGTTGGAAACTTTTGAAGAAATATTGAAGGAAGAAATTGATATGCTTGGGTTAGAAGTACAACTAAAAGAAGAAGCAAGAAAAATAAAACTTTCTACTCCCACCATTCATGATTGCATGTCTGTTGCAAACATGGAATTTATTTTGCCTAACAATGATTTTGATGTTTATGAAATAAAATTTCAGGTTCTTCAAATTGATGACATGCCACAAGTAATTGGAGTGAAATTACAAAGTTGCTTTTCTTTACTACTTCAGCATTTTAAAACTCGAGGACGAGTTTTCTCCAACAAAGGGGGAATGATAGAGACGTCACAAGGCTACATGCAACATTTTGTTGAAGAGGAGCTGAAGGTGCACGATATGGCTGATCAAGGATGCAAATTGGAGCATATTTGGCTCAAGTCACTAGTTGGGCTTATTTATAGTTAAATAATTAGCTGAACTTGTTATTTTAATATGTATTAAGGCCCACTAGTTATGCTCATTTAAAAAGTAAGGGCCCTGTTTGTTTGGTATTAAATTAGGACTTTGATTACTTTATTATTTCTTAAAATTTGATTAGAAAGCCAAACGCTACTTAATAACCCTAATTAGGGTTTAGCTATTTATATCTCATTTAGGGTTGTAAGCCATCTTAGTTTTTGGAGTTTTGGAAGTTTTGAACGAATTAATTAACCTAAAGCCGAATTGCTTTTATCTTTGTGTTCTTGCTTGAATACATGCTTCAGAAACATTCAAGTAGTTTGATCAACTTTCTTGTGGAGTGTTTCGAATCTGGGATTTAGGAACTGACTTGTTTCGAAATCTTGGATCTTTGATCAATTCAAGGTAATCTGAAATCTAACCTAATCCTTGGGGGTTGTACCGAATTCGACTAGGGGTTTTCAAGTTAATGCTGTGGGGGTTCAAAATCAAGGGGTTTTCAGGCTTATTCTTGGAGGTTCCGTATCACAACTTATCTTTCAACATTGAAAATGCATGTTCTTGCTCTTTACCCCATACAAATCCCTTATCTTTTTTCATAATTTCAGTTAACGGTGCAGCAATTGTACTAAAGTCCTTGACAAATCTCCTATAGAAACTTGCCAAGCCATGAAAGCTCCTTACTTCACTCACATTTTGAGGTTTTGGCCACTCCCTAATTGCCTTAACCTTTTCTTCGTTTACTTCAATTCCTTTTACACTCACCACATATCCTAAGAAAATGATGCAATCAAGGCAAAATGTACATTTCTTCATATTAGAATACAATTGATATTTGCATAATGTATCAAATACACATTTTAAATGCATAACGTGATCATCAACAGATTTGCTATACAAAAGAATGTCATCAAAATAGAAAACCACAAACTTTCCAATAAACTTAAGCAAAACATAGTTCATAAGTCTCATGAAAGTGCTAGGTGCATTAGTTAAACCAAACGGCATAACCATCCACTCATACAATCCATGTTTTGTTTTAAAAGCAATTTTCCATTCATCATCTGGTTTCATTCTTATTTGGTGATAACCACTTTTAAGATCAATTTTAGAGAAGATATAAGAACCATGTAATTCATCTAACATGTCATCAAGTCGAGGTATAGGGTGTCATTATTTTATCGTAATTTTATTGACGACTCGACAATCAACACACATATGCCAACTTCCATCTTTTTTTGGCACCAACAAGATGGGTACCACACATGGGCTTAAGCTTTCTCTCATGTGTCCTCTCTTCAAAAGCTCTTCCACTTGCCTTTGAAGCTCCTTGGTCTCTTTTGGATTGCTTCTATATGCAGGCCTATTAGGTATGGCAGCCCCGGGAACAAAATCGATTTGATGTTCAATCCCTCTCAAAGGTGGCAAACCTCATGGTAGATCATCAGGGAAAACATCACTATATTCCTGCAAAACATCAACCACAACACTAGGCAAAGCAGGGTTAAGATCGTTAGAAGAAAAATATGTCTCTTTATACATAAGTACAATCATTAGCTTATTTGTAACCAAAGCTCTCTTAACATCCCTCGTTTTTGCATAGTAGCTCACTTTTCTCCCCTCTTTTCTCTCTTGGACTGATTCACTCAGACTAATTTTCTCTCTTAAATTTTCATATTTACTCTCTAATTTTTTTCACTCTCCTTTTTTCACTCTTTTCTTTTTCTCTTCTTTTTCTTTCAGCCTCTCTCTGTATAAATTCTTTATTTGCTTTGTCAAGTTGCATTTGATCTTTAAAAATCTGTTTAGGGGTTAAACAAGCTAGAGTGAATCTTCTACCTTCTTTGATGCGGAACCCATGGATCAAATATTACATCTAGAACCCCACATACACATCTAGCATAGAATCTTAGAACTCAAAAAACAAATCCTCCCTACCAAATCCACAACTAACCTGTAATTGAGAACTTGGGTGATTGGGATGAAGAAATGAATTGATTTAAATGCCACAAGTCAGACTTGATAAGTTAGAACCAATTCTTCATGCAATAAGAATAAGAAGAAAACCTCTCAAATATGAAAACACATCAATTACATTCAGTATATACTGGAAATTCGTAGTCACCTCTTGAGTTCTTTTTCCCCTCCCTATATAGTTGGAAAAGAAGAAATAATGGCTTAAAAGCCTAGGTTTACATGTATCTAGTCATAATAGCATTAATTATTCATCCACATCAATAATATAACCTAAATTACTGCCCATAATTCTGACAACATTGATGGGCATATTCTACATGCATTTTGGTGTTGGTTCACATGTGTCTAGTCACACTAGCACTAAACCACATCAATATTATATTCAAAATTCGTGCTAATGCCCATCACCATACTTATGGGCAGATTCTTCATGCTTCTTGGTGAGTTTTTGACTTTCTCTTCATAATCCATCATATTCAGTGCAAGTTGGTCTCCCTTTTCATTAATCCACCTTTGAATGAAGTGTTGGTACAGATGCTGGAGTTTCTTTGATTGTGATATTGTGTTTGGTCCACTTGGCATAATGATATCATCAACATATTTGCTGCCTTGTGTAGATTCATCAAGCTTGCTTATAGTTTCCTCATCATTCCCACCTTGCTCAAAAAGATTTGTTCTCAAATCTGAACCTACATCAAAAGAAGAAAGATCACTAACATTGAAAGTTGCAGAAACATTATACTCACCTGGTAGATTGATTTTGTAGGCATTGTCATTGATTTGTTCTAAAACATGGAATGGGCCATCTCCCCTTGCATCCAACTTGGATTTTCTTTGTTTAGGAAATCTTTTCTTTCTCACATGAACCCATACCCAATCACCAGGTTGGAAAATCACATGTTTCCTTCTTTTATTTGCTTTATGGGCAAATGATTCATCCTTCTTTAGGACTAGTAAAACCGGAACAATACATGGACTAAGACTTTAATGCACATGTCCCTTTGCTAGCAACTCCTCCACTTGCCTTTAAAGTTCCTTGGTTTCCTCCGGATTACTTCTATAAGCTGGTCGGTTAGGAATTGTTGATCCTGGAATGAAGTCAATTTAATGCTTAATTCATCTTAAAGGTGGGAAACCTTTTGGTTCTGGAAAAACATCTCCAAATTCCTATAAAAGAGAACTAACACAACTAGGCAAATGGTTATCAAGGTCAGATGTAGAAATCAAGGTCTCTTTGTACCTAAGTACAATCAAACTTCTTTTCTCACAAAAAGCACTTCTTAACTCTTTTTCTTTTTCATAGAAACACTCTCTTTTATTTTCTCTCCCTTTCTCTTTTTGTCTCACCAATGGGCCATTTTTATCATTCTTTTTCTCACACTTGGGCTCTTGTACTCCATTTTTATTTGTTTTACCCTCACCACCAGAATTCCTTTCAAATGATCTCAAAATCTTTACTTGATCTTCATACACTTGTTTAGGTGACAATGGAGCAAGAGTGAAATTTAAACCATTTTGGCTGAAAGAATAAAGATTCTTAAAGCCATCATGCAAAGTTTTTCTATCAAACTGTCATGGACTACCAAGAAGGATATGGCTAGCATGCATAGGCACAACATCACAGCAAACTTCATCTTTGTATCTCCCAATTGCAAAAGAAAACAGAACCTGCTTTGTTACCCTTACCTCCCCACAATAATTCAACCATTGCAGCTTGTAGGGGCTAAGATGTTTTGTGCATGCTAACCCTAATTTATCTATAAAATCAGTACTAGCAACATTTGCACAACTACCCCCATCAATGATCATGCTGCACACTTTTCCATTCACAATGCAACGAGTATGGAAAATGTTCTCTCTTTGATTACATTCTTCATCTTTAATTTGCATATTTAAAGCTCTTATAATAACCAAAGATTCACCATGGGCAGGATATTCAATGATATGTTCAATTTCCTCTAATGGTGGCATACTATCATTATCATCACCACTTTCATGTTCACCAGCACTATCAATTTTACCATTATCTCGTATCAACATGATTTTCTTATTTGGACATTGAGATGCTATATGCTCTACTCCTAAACACCTAAAGCATTTAATGGTACTATGCTTTTGATTAGAGTTAGATGTTTTAGAGTTACCTTTAGGGTCAGCTGGAACTTGTTTTTCCTTTCCTTTCCAGGTAGCCTCCTTCCCTTTAGGATTATCATCTTTCTTTGGCCATTTTGAAGTGAAACTAGAGCTGGAATTAGAAAATCCCTTTGCTGCTCCCTTGAGTTTCAGTTGCTTCTCCACTTTCATGGCCATGTGTACCATATCTTCAAGCTCCACATAATGGTGTAATTCAATTATGTTAGCAATCTCTCTATTCAGCCCACTCAAAAATCGAGCCATAGTGATTTATGGATCCTCCTCTATATTAGTTCTACTCATTATCATCTCCATCTCTTTATGGTAATCCTCCACTGACATGGATCCTTGAGTTAACCGCTGCAATCTTTGGTGAAGCTCTCGATAGTAGTAAGATGGTACAAATCTCTTTCTCATCAAAGTTTTCATTTCAGCCCAAGTAGCGATGGTTCTTTCTCCATTTCTTCTCTTGGAAATCATCAATTGATCCCACCAAATTAGTGCATAATCTGTTAATTCAACTACTGCAATTTTAACATTCTTTATTTCACTATAATTATGATAATCAAACAGCAACTCAACTTTTCTTTCCCATTCAAGGTAAGCTTCAGCATCATTTCTCCCCTTGAATGATGGTATCTTCATTTTTATGGAAGATATGTTACTGTCCCTTTGTTGAGGTCTTCTTTGAGCAATTGATTCCTTACTTTCTTCATCATCTTCCCTTTCTACATCATCATCATTAATCATGTTTCCTCTCCCTCTATTCTGCCCCCTTCGATTAGTATTATTCTGTTGCCTTTGTATTATGCTGTCTACATCACCTCTCATGTTGTTTATGGCCAAATCAAACCTTTCGAATTTCCTTTGCATTGCCTCTAACATGAAGGCTATGTCATTCATGGTCATGTCACGTTTTTCACCTCCAGAATTTGACATGGTATAAGAACCTGCAAGAAAATGTTAGGAAAGAAAATATTATCTCGTCACATTCCCTTACGTATTTCACTCAAGATCAAATTGTCACTCCTCTTGTATTACACTCAAAACTTGGTCCTTGTTACCTCTCAATTCTCCTTTTATCAAGTTGAATTTCAGAACTGAATCCATTTAAATCAAGTAAAACAAGTTTTGTTTTAAGGTGATGTGAGCCTGGTTTGCTGGGATTGAATTCCTAAGGAAGCTCAAGCTACGGATCATCTCCAAAACATAAGAACACCAACCAGCACCTTCAACCCAACACCAACTTGTGATGTAAAACTGAAACTATATGGCTGGAAACCAAAGATTCAAGACCCAACCCCAACTTGTGAAGGAAAAACCTTGAATATAAGTTAAGACCTAGCAAACTTGGTTATTTTTGCAAGGAATTCGTGCAAGTTCTAACCAGAACTCAAAAGAAGGCTAAAATCCTCTCAAAGCTCTCAAAAATGGAGATAAAACTCAGAATATTCATTAAGTTCAAAATCTGCCATTACATCTGTTTTTAAAGACTTAAAGAAAGCATAAAACAAGTGAAATGATGGAAAAATACAAATATAATAATGTGGTTACATAAAACAAATTGGGCAGCCATATAGCTTGTCTCCCACTAGCTTTTAAAAGGCATGGGCAGCCATATAGCTTGTCTCCCACTAGCTTTTAAAAGGCATCTTTGACTCCCAATGTGAATTTCAGCCACTCTTAATATATGGACATCCAATGGAACGTGAATAGTATGTATTTAGCTCCCAAAGGTATAATGATGGATGCCAATATGTATTCTAACTCCTTTGGGTCGATTGGCCTCTTGGGTAGATTGCAATTTGGACACATGCAACCAAACAGCTTCTTTGCTCTTATTTTCTTCAAGTCTTAACGTTCCAATTGTATTGAGAACATATAGATGTTTGGAAACTAATCCTTGAAGTTTTCTTGCCATTGATCGAGTAACAGGTCCTTGGTGTTGTATGCTAGCAATCAGATCCTCATCATAAGGACTCTACAAGGAACCTAATGAACAAAATGACTTCAGCAATTCTAGAAGCAATTTAATTTAAACAACAAGAACTGAAAGTTAACACAAGAAGTAAAAAGTATTTGTGTTAATTAAATCAAAGTAACTATGATTGAGAATTAGCTACTTAATGCATACAAGAAACATGAGGTATATGAAAGAATGAAACTAAGAATACAAAGAAAACAATTCTGGATATTGAAAAATAGAATTCAAATCACTCCAATGAGTAATCTGAATATGCAACCTAAATCTATTCCCAATGCAAGATATGCTCTAAATATCAGATTTTAAATGCTAAATGGATGCATAATGAGGAGCTGATGTAATTTGATCAAATATAATAAGGTAGTGAGCTGTTAATGGTATAAATATGCAAAAAATCTCAAAAACTTGTGTAGGAAAATATTGGACAGAAACAGGTATGAATTTTTTTTTTCTTTTATATTGAGGAAGTTGAATCTGATTCTTTTTTTTGTTTTGTTTTTCTTTTGATCTTTTTCTTCTTTTTTTTTTGAACTTTCAGTAAACAAGAATAGAAATTGAAAAGTTAAACAAAAGTCCATAGATTTGAAGAACAAGAACAAGGTGCAACAAGAACAGAAAATGAAGAAACAAGAAACTAAATCTGGTTCTTTTTTTTTTCTTTTGGGTAATTAAAACATAAAAGATACCTAGAGATTTATCTTCAAGCCAAAGCTCTGATGATACGAACCAGCCACGAGGTAAGGATCCATTGGTGCTTCCAAATGGGCCATTGACTAGGAGCAGAGCTAAGAAGTTTGGAGCAGCTATGGGATTGCATATTCAAGATCAAATTTCAAAGGAAGTGACTGAATGGCAATGGAAAAGTGCACAATAGAGCTTGAAGAAGGCACACCAAAGCTGATTATGATGCTTAGTGTGAATATGGAAGCTAAAGGCTAGCTAAAGAGGTCCAACGTGCAAGAAAGGTCCATGGGGGGGGGTTCATATATAGCCTTGGGAAGTAATTTAAGGCCCATGGACAGCCCAAATAGTGTGGGGCGTGTTCTTATTTTAAAGGGTTTTAGTTTGGCCCTTTTTTTTATACTTTATATTTTCCTTAGTGGGTTAGGATGTGTAGTTTCCTATTTAGTTATTTCAGAATATTAATTTGTTTCCATACTTTATATTTTCCTTAATGGGTTAGGATTTTGACTTTGTAGCTTTTCTTTTCCCATTAGAATTAGGGTTTCGGATTTATGTGTGCCTTTTAGTACAAATAGGGCCTTATTTTTCTTATAAGGACACTTCATGAAAAAATGATATTCTCAATTTTCTTATTGAAAATTTCGGCCATCATAGAACATGAGTGGATTCTCTTTTTCTTTTGATTGCATCAAGAATTAGATTTACTTATCAATTTTGATTGTGGCGTTCTTCTAATTCAAGCTTCCTAAATCCTTTCGTTATAAGTGTTCGTGCTTTGATAAGCAATTGGGTGCTTTAAAAGGTGGTTTTTCCTTCGTTCTTGGTTTTCTTCTATCAATCGTGCGTTGGGGGTTTGAGGCCTTCATTGCCATAGGGTTCCGCGTCATTTGGTATCAGAGCCAATTACAGGTAAATCTTTATCTATCTGTCTTTCTAGGGTTGTTTTAGTTGTTCCGTTAGGGTTCTAATTGGATTTTCGAATTAGGGTTATAGAATTCTTTGTTCAATTTCGAAATTGTGTTCTTGCCTTTTGATAGGAAATATGTTTTTCTTATTCCAAATTGGGTATAAATTGGACTGAAGGCTTTGTGTTTCATTAGTGATCCAAGGATAGTGACCAGATCCTAAAAAAAAAGAGTACAAAATCACTTCAACAAAAATTCTTTGCTTTTCTAGTAATTTAAGGTATTAGAATCGTTTTGAATCAGGTTGAAAGTAATCAAAATTTTAGCCACCAATTTCGGTCAATTGAGGGGCTGTTTTATTACATTTTTCTTGCTGATTTGGAAGTTTTCTTTTCGAAATTGAATTCTTAGGGAGTCTTGATACTAGCTTTCTTGGGTAGAATTATTAGATCCATAAACTAACTTGCTAAGGTGAGTTGGTTTTGATACATTTTGACCAGATTCGTCATAATTTTTGACCTTTTTGTTTCTATTTCTTGTTTGAGCTACCGTTTTGATTCCGTGACATTGCTAGAGTATTATTTGTTTGATTCTATTCTGTGGTTGATATAATCGTGTGACAAAATTTTCTTGTGTTGCCTCTAAATTTGTCAAGTTTCTTTCTAGGTGTCATTCTAGGATTTAGGTTCTAGTTCCCTTGAACGTGCTTGATGATTGATTTGTGAGCCTTTGTTCTAAAGTGCAATCGAAGAATTAGCGAAGGTGAGTTCTTTGTTTTGTGAGATAATGAGCTAGAGTATTATTTGTTTGAGCTACCGTTTTGATTCCGTGACATTGCTAGAGTATTATTTTGTAACCCTTATTTAAGGGCACTATTAGGCCGAATTTGATGAACAACAATTAATAAAAATTTTCGAATTCTTCTACAAGTTCTTCTTGTGAATTTTCATGTGAGAGAGATTAGAGTGTATTCTTTAATTCTTTCTTTGCATCAAGAATTAGGTTATTTATCAACAAGAGTTGTGGCGTTTTCCTTCTTCTTACCAACTAAATCCTTCAATCATAGTGAGTTCGCGTCTCTTTATAGGCGTTGGGTTCCTTAGGAGGTGATTATCAAGTTTCAAGGAGTTCTCTACCATTGTTATACGTTGGGTTTGCTGCCATCGTTGCTAAGGGTCCGCGTCATTTGGTATCAGAGCCTTGCTACAAGGTAATTTTTATCTACTTTGTCTTTTTAGGGTTTGTTAATTTAGGTCTTTTAAATTTCTGCGTTTTAGGGTTCTTAGAGAGTCTAGTCTTTAATTTTTGAAAAAGAGTCATATATCAATTCTGATCAAGGCCGAATTGAAGGAGGGTATTCTTAGGGTGAAAACGAAACCTAGGAAAGGATTCTTGGAGAATTTCGAAACCAAGAATTAGGGTTCTTGAAAGAAAGCAAAAGCTAGAGTTTGTGTTCAAGTTTGATTTCGATTTGGTCTTGAGTGAATCTGGGGTTGCGAATTAAGTCCAGATTTTGAAAAGTCCTTGGGAGTAAATTAAGTCCCGAATCAAGGGGATAGTGAGAGGAAGCAAAAAAAAAAAAAGAGTACAAAACCACCTCAACAAAAATTGTTTGATTTTCTTGCTATTTGGGTGCTAAGGATCAAATCTAGGTGGGTGAGAAGTAATAAAATTTTTGGGCGAAATATTTCACCTTTTGAGGGGCTTTTGGAATTCAAAAATCAAACCTTAATATTCATGTTATTTGAGTGTTATAGGTGGGAATTAGAGTCTAGAAGCTAGAGTTTGGGGTAGAATTGATTAGGTCCATAAAGCAGCTTGCCAAGTGTGGGTTGTTTTTGATTCATTATATCCAAATTTGTCTTGTTTATTGTCTTCATTGTTTCTGATTTCTTTATCTAGTTTTTAATTCCATTACATTGATAAGTATCATTTGCTTGTGTCGATACTTAGTTTTATATCGTGTAGTGCAAATTACCTTGCATTGCCTCTGGATACTTGTCTTGTTTTCTATCTAGTTCTGGGATTTAGGTTCTAGTTTCTTGAACGACTTGACAATTGTTGGTTGGTGATCTTGGTTCTAAAGTGCAATCAAGGAAGACAAGAAAAGTGAGGTAATTCTAAACACTTGAGTGAATTTCGATTATTACTAATCTTGTTTCTTTGAGTTTGTTTGATGAGGAAATTATAAGCAAGCTTAATGAATCTACACAAGGCAGCAATTTGTTGATGATATCATTATTCCAAGTGGACCAATCACAAGATCACAATCAAAGTGATGAGGAAACTATAAGCAAGCTTGATGAATGTAATGGCAGCAAATATGTTGATGATATCATTATGCCAAGTGGACCAATCACAAGATCACAATCAAAGAAATTCCAGCATGTGTTCCAGCACTTCATTCAAAGGTGGATTAATGAAGAGGGAGACCAACTTGTAGTGAATATGATGGATCATGAAGAGGAAGTCAGAAAATCACCAACAAGCATGAAGAATCTGCCCATAAGTATGGTGATGGGCATTAGCACGAATTTGGAATATAATATTGACATGGTATAGTGCTAGTGTGACTAGACACATGTGAACCAACACCAAAATGCATGTGGAATCTGTCCATCAATGTTGTCATAATTATGGGCAGTAATTTAGAGTATATTATTGAGGTGGATGAACAATTAATGCTATTGTGACTAGATACATGTAAACCTAGACTTTAAGCCATTAGTTCTTCTTTTCCAACTATATAAGGATGGGAAAAAGAACTTAATAGGGTTGACTACGAATTTCCAGAATTGTTGAATGTAATTTCTGTGTTTTCAAGTTTGAGAGGTTTTCTTCTTATTCTTGTTGCATGAAGAATTGGTTCTAACTTATCAAGTCTCACTTGTGGCGTTTTAATCAATTCATTTCTTCATCCCAATCACCCAAGTTCTCAATTACAGGTTAGTTGTGGGTTTGGTAGGGAGGATTTGTTTTTGAGTTCTAAGATTCTATGCTAGATGTGTATGTGGAGTTCTAGATGTAATATTTGATCCATGGGTTCCGCATCATTTGGTATCAGAGCTTTGGCTTGAAGATAAATCTCTAGGTATCTTTTATGTTTTAATTATCCAAAGAAAAAAAAAGAAAAAAAGAAAAAAACGAATCAGATTCAGTTTCTATATTTCTTCATTTTCTGTTCTTGTTGCACCTTGTTCTTATTCTTCAAATCTGTGAACTTTTGTTTAATTTTTCAATTTCTATCCTTGTTTACTGAAAGTTCAAAAGAAAAAAAAAAGAGAGGAAAAGATCAAAAGAAAAACAAAAAAAAAAGGAAAAGAGAATCAGATTCAACTTCCTCAACATAAAAGAAACAAAAAATCGTACCTGTTTCTGTCCAGAATTTTTCTTCACAAGTGTTTGATATTTTTTGCATATTTATACCATTAACAGCTTGCTACCTTATTATATTTGATCAAATTACATCAGCTCCTCATTATGCATCCATTTAGCATTTAAAATCTGATATTTAGAGCCTTTCTTGCATTGGGAATAGATTTAGGTTGCATATTCAGATTACTCATTGGAGTGATTTGAATTCTGTTTTTTTTAGGATCTAGAATTGTTTTCTTTGTATTCTTAGTTTCATTCTTTCATATACCTCTTGTTTCTTGTATGCATTAAGTAGCTAATTCTCAATCATAGTTACTTTGGTTTGATTAACACAAATACTTTTGCTTCTTGTGATAACTTTCAGTTCTTGTTGTCTAAAATTAAATTGCTTCTAGAATTGCAGAATTGATTTTGTTCATTAGGTTCCTTGTAGAGTCTTTAAAACAAAACTTGTTCTACTTGATTTAAGTGGATTCAATTCTGAAATTCAACTTGATAAAAGAAGAATTGAGAGGTAAAAGGGACCAAGGTTTGAGTGAAATACAAGAGGAGTGTCAATCTGATCTTGAGTGAAACACGTAAGGGAGTGAGGTGAGAAAATTTTCTTTACTAACATTTTCTTGTAGGTTCTTCTTACACCATGTCAAATTCTGGAAGTGAAAAACGTGATATGACCATAAATGACATAGCCTTCATGTTAGAGGCAATGCAAAGGAGATTTGAAAGGTTTGATTTGACCATAAACAACATGAGAGGTGATGTAGACAGCATAATGCAAAGGCAGCGAAATGATACTAATCGAAGGGGGCAGAATAGAGGGAGAGGAAACATGATGAATGATGATGAGATAGGGAGGGAAGATGATGAAGAAAGTGAGCAATCAATTGCTCAAAGAAGACCTCAACAAAGGGACAGTAACATATCTTCCATAAAAATGAAGATACCATCATTCAAGGGGAGAAATGATGCTGAAGCTTACCTTGAATGGGAAAGAAAAGTTGAGTTGGTGTTTGATTGTCATAATTATAGTGAAATGAAGAAAGTTAAAATTGCAACAGTTGAATTCACAGATTATGCACTAACTTGGTGGGATCAATTGATGATTTCCAAGAGGAGAAATGGAGAAAGAACCATCTCTACTTGGGCTGAAATGAAAACTGTGATGAGAAAGAGATTTGTACCATCTTACTACTATAGGGAGCTTCACCAAAAATTACAGCGGTTAACTCAAGGATCCATGTCAGTGGAGGATTATCATAAAGAGATGGAGATGATCATGAGTAGAACTAATATAGAGGAGGATACAGAAATCACTATGGCTCGATTTTTGAGTGGGCTGAATAGAGAGATAGCTAACATAATTGAATTACATCATTATGTGGAGCTTGAAGATATGGTACACATGGCCATGAAAGTGGAGAAGCAACTGAAACTCAAGGGAGCAGCAAAGGGATTTTCTAATTCCAGCTCTAGTTTCACTTCAAAATGGCCAAAGAAAGATAATAATCCTAAAGGGAAGGAGGCTGCCTGGAAAGGAAAGGAAAAACAAGTTCTAGATGACCCTAAAGGTAACTCTAAAACATCTAACTCTAATCAAAAGCATAGTACCATTAAATGCTTTAGGTGTTTAGGAGTAGGGCATATAGCTTCTCAATGCCCAAATAAGAAAATCATGTTGATACGAGATAATGGTGAAATTGATAGTGCTAGTGAACATGAAAGTGATGATGATAATGATAGCATGCCACCATTAGAAGAAATTGAACATATTATTGAATATCCTGCCCATGGTGAATCTTTGGTTATTAGAAGAGCTTTAAACATGCAAATTAAAGATGAAGAAAGTAATCAAAGAGAGAACATTTTCCATACTCGTTGCATTGTGAATGGAAAAGTGTGCAGCATGATCATTGATGGGGGTAGTTGTGCAAATGTTGCTAGTACTGATTTTGTGGATAAATTAGGGTTAGCATGCACAAAACATCCTAGTCCTTACAAGCTGCAATGGTTGAATGATAGTGGAGAGGTGAGGGTAACAAAGCAGGTTCTGTTTTCTTTTGCAATTGGGAGATACAAGGATGAAGTTTGCTGTGATGTTGTGCCTATGCATGCTAGCCATATCCTTCTTGGTCGTCCATGGCAGTTTGATAGAAAAGCTTTGCATGATGGCTTTAAGAATCATTATTCTTTCAGCCTAAATGGTTTAAATTTCACTCTTGCTCCATTGTCACCTAAACAAGTGTATGAAGATCAAGTAAATATTTTGAGATCATTTGAAAAGAATTCTGGTGGTGAGGGTAAAACAAATAAAAATGGAGTACAAGAGGCCAAGTGTGAGAAAAAGAATGATAAAAATGGCCCATTGGTGAGAGAAAAAGAGAAAGGGAGAGAAAATAAAAGAGAGTGTTTCTATGCAAAAGAAAAGGAGTTAAGGAGTGTTTTTTGTGAGAAAAGAAGTCTGATTGTACTTAGGTACAAAGAGACCTTGATTTCTACATCTAACCTTGATAACCCTTTGCCTAGTTGTGTTAGTTCTCTTTTACAGGAATTTGGAGATGTTTTTCCAGAAGATGTACCCAAAGGTTTACCACTTTTAAGAGGGATTGAGCATCAAATTGACTTCATTCCGGGCTCAACAATTCCTAATCGACCAGCTTATAGAAGTAATCCGGAGGAAACCAAGGAACTTCAAAGGCAAGTGGAGGAGTTGCTAGCAAAGGGACATGTGCATGAAAGTCTTAGCCCATGTGTTGTTCCGGTGTTATTAGTCCCAAATAGAAGAAGGAAACATGTGATTTTCCAACCTGGTGATTGGGTATGGGTTCATGTGAGAAAGAAAAGATTTCCTAAACAAAGAAAATCCAAGTTGGATGCAAGGGGAGATGGCCCATTCCAAGTTTTAGAACAAATCAATGACAATGCCTATAAAATCGATCTACCAGGTCAGTATAATGTTTCTGCAACTTTCAATGTTAGTGATCTTTCTTCTTTTGATGTAGGTTCAGATTTGAGGACAAATCTTTTTGAGCAAGGAGGGAATGATGAGGAAATTATAAGCAAGCTTAATGAATCTACACAAGGCAGCAATTTGTTGATGATATCATTATTCCAAGTGGACCAATCACAAGATCACAATCAAAGTGATGAGGAAACTATAAGCAAGCTTGATGAATGTAATGGCAGCAAATATGTTGATGATATCATTATGCCAAGTGGACCAATCACAAGATCACAATCAAAGAAATTCCAGCATGTGTTCCAGCACTTCATTCAAAGGTGGATTAATGAAGAGGGAGACCAACTTGTAGTGAATATGATGGATCATGAAGAGGAAGTCAGAAAATCACCAACAAGCATGAAGAATCTGCCCATAAGTATGGTGATGGGCATTAGCACGAATTTGGAATATAATATTGACATGGTATAGTTCTAGTGTGACTAGACACATGTGAACCAACACCAAAATGCATGTGGAATCTGTCCATCAATGTTGTCATAATTATGGGCAGTAATTTAGAGTATATTATTGAGGTGGATGAACAATTAATGCTATTGTGACTAGATACATGTAAACCTAGACTTTAAGCCATTAGTTCTTCTTTTCCAACTATATAAGGATGGGAAAAAGAACTTAATAGGGTTGACTACGAATTTCCAGAATTGTTGAATGTAATTTCTGTGTTTTCAAGTTTGAGAGGTTTTCTTCTTATTCTTGTTGCATGAAGAATTGGTTCTAACTTATCAAGTCTCACTTGTGGCGTTTTAATCAATTCATTTCTTCATCCCAATCACCCAAGTTCTCAATTACAGGTTAGTTGTGGGTTTGGTAGGGAGGATTTGTTTTTGAGTTCTAAGATTCTATGCTAGATGTGTATGTGGAGTTCTAGATGTAATATTTGATCCATGGGTTCCGCATCATTGTTTGTTTGTTAACATGGCTGGAAAAGGAGAAGAGACTAGCAAAGAAGGAGCTATGGCCGAAAGCTTGGCTAGGCTTAATGAGACTTTGGCAGCAATGCTTGGTCGAATGGAGATGATGGATACTAGATTGCAAGAGAATGCAGCACGACAAGCACAACAAATTCAGCAAGTGCAACAAGGGCAGCCAGCCGCACATCCAAATCCCATAATGCGAGCTAGAAGAGTGCTTAGGAGAGAAGGGCAAGGAAATCTTGAAGCCCTAGAAGCAGCCGAAAGGGTAGAAGATGAAGATGAAGGTGGAAATCAACCTACCACTGATGGTGACCTTACTTCCATCAAGATGAAGATTCCTTCCTTTGAAGGGAAGAACAATGCAGAAGAGTTCATAGAATGGGAGAGGAAAGTTGAGCAAATTTTCAAATGCCATAACTACACTGAAGAGAAGAAATTAGTTTTGGCAGTCGTAGAGTTCAAAGGGTATGCAACCTTTTGGTGGGATCAATTGAAAGCTAATAGAAGAGGGAAAGGTATGAGGCCTATTCCTGAATGGTCAACCTTGAAAGAACTAATGAGAAGCCAATTTGTACCATCTCACTACATTCGGGATTTGTACAATCGACTAGCAAGACTAGTTCAAGGTGGAAGAAGTGTGGAAGAGTACCACAAAGAGATGGAGATGATCATGGCTAGGGCAAATATTGATGAAGATGAAGACAAGATGATGTCACAATTTCTTGGGGGATTGAATTTAAACATAGACAATGAATTAGAGATGTATGAATTCAACACAATAAAAGAGTTAGTTCAAAAGGCCATGAAGATAGAGAGAAGATTGAAGAATAAAGCTATTTCGAAAACTGGCTACTCTAAAGCTAGTGGGAATTTTTCAAACTTTAAGGGTTCAAGTTCGAGTGGAGGTTCCTACAAAGGGGATTACAAGGGTTCTTTCCAAAAGAATTCTTCCTACAATCCTAATTTCAAGAAGCCGAATGATGGGGATGCAAAAACAGCCAAGGAAACACCTTCTAGACCTACTCCAAGTAGGGAAATTAAATGCTACAAGTGTTTGGGAAGTGGACATATTGCTTCTCAATGTCTGAATAAGAGGGTGATGATTGCTACCCATGAAGGGGAAAATTGAATCAGAATCTGAACATGAAGAAGAAGAGGAGGCCGAATGTGGTGATAGAGCCGAATATGATGAAGAGGCTTGGGAGAATCAAGTCTTGAATGCTGAACATGGAGAGATGCTTGTTACTAGAAGAGCCTTGAATATTCAAGTCAAGGAAGAAGGCTTGGATCAAAGGGAGAATCTTTTCCACTCTAGGTGTTTGGTGAATGGTAAGGTTTGTACACTTATCATTGATGGTGGAAGTTGTACCAATGCTGCTAGTACTACAATGGTGGATAAATTGGGGTTAACTTGTTTTAAACATCCCAATCCTTACAAGTTGCAATGGTTCAATGACGCTGGGGAAGTAAAAGTGTTGAAGCAAGTCAAGGTACCATTCTCCATTGGGTATAAAGATGAGGTTTTGTGTGATGTAGTGCCAATGCAAGCTGGACATTTGCTATTAGGAAGACCATGGCAGCATGATAGAAGGGCACAACATGATGGCTTTTCTAATAAGTATACCTTTACTTATGAAGGAAAGAAGGTTATTCTAACACCATTATCACCTCAAGAGGTGTATGAAGATCAGAAGAGGATGCTAGAGAGGGAGAAAGAAGTTTCGGCCAACATGAACCAAAGGGGTTCAAATTCGGCCAATGATGTTTTTTCAACACCCAAGGGTAATTCTAAGGGTAGGGAGAGAGAAAATAATAAAGTGAGTGAGTGCAGAAAGGGAAAAGAGGCCGATAGTCAAAAGAAAGTAAGCAAACAAATAAATGGCCCATTGGTGAGAGAAAATAAGCAAGTAGAAAAAGCAAAACATACTTTTTATGAAAGAGCAAGAGAGATAGATGTAGGGCAGCCTGTACTCATTATTATGTATAATGAATTGTTACTTGCTGACAGTGAAGAATCTCTTGATTCTTTACCTTCTAGTTTTGTGTCTTTGTTGCAGAATTTTAAGGATGTGTTTCCTGAAGACCTTCCTAGTGGTTTGCCGCCATTAAGAGGGATTGAACATCAAATTGATTTCATACCCGGTTCCACAATTCCAAACCGACCAGCATATAGGAGCAATCCTATGAAGACAAAAGAGATGCAAAGACAAGTTGAAGAGCTTTTGGAGAAAGGCTTGGTTCGCAAGAGCCTTAGTCCTTGTGCCGTTCCAGTCTTATTAGTACCCAAGAAAGATGGTTCTTGGAGGATGTGTGTTGATTGTAGGGCTGTGAACA
This sequence comes from Garcia nutans, assembly GCA_947685225.1. Lineage (NCBI taxonomy): Eukaryota > Viridiplantae > Streptophyta > Magnoliopsida > Malpighiales > Euphorbiaceae > Garcia > Garcia nutans. The sequence continues at coordinate 12,289,086 of CANTUV010000002.1, read as the reverse complement.
AGATTACTGTGAAGTATAGACATCCCATTCCTAGACTTGATGACATGTTGGACGAATTGCATGGGGCGAAATATTTCACAAAGATTGATCTTATGAGTGGTTATCATCAAATTCACATGAAGCCGGGAGATGAATGGAAGACTGCCTTCAAAACGAAATATGGTTTGTATGAATGGTTAGTTATGCCTTTTGGTTTATCTAATGCACCTAGTACTTTCATGAGATTAATGAACCATGTTTTGAGAGCTTATTTAGGTAAGTTTGTGGTAGTTTACTTTGATGATATTCTGATTTATAGCAAAACTGAGGAAGAACATGTTGAACATGTTATGTTAGGAAAGTGCTTGAAATCCTTTGGGAGCAAAACCTTTATGCTAAGCTTAAGAAGTGTTCTTTTTGTCTAGATAGGGTTGTTTTTCTTGGTTTTGTTGTAAGTATGTAGGGAATTGAAGTTGATCAAGAGAAGGTGAAAGCTATCCAAGAGTGGCCGAATCCTTCAAGTGTGACAGAAGTGAGGAGTTTTCACGGATTAGCAAGCTTCTATGGGAGATTTGTCCCTAATTTCTCTACATTGGCAGCCCCCTTGACTAGCATAATCAAGAAAGAAGTGGGATTCATTTGGGGCAAGGAGCAACAAGAAGCATTTGATGCTTTGAAAGAGAAGCTTTCTACTACACCCGTTTTAGCTTTACCTAACTTTGATTCTACTTTTGAAATTGAATGTGATGCTTCTGGTGTAGGTATTGGAGCTGTTTTGATGCAAGAGAAGAAGCCCATTGCATACTTTAGTGAAAAGCTTAATGGAGCAAAGCTGAATTATTCAACTTATGACAAGGAGCTATATGCTTTGGTGAGAGCATTAGAAGTATGGGAGAATTATTTGTTGCCCAAGGAATTCGTGATCCATTCAGACCATGAATCATTGAAGCATTTGAGAGGGCAAGGCAAGTTGAATAAAAGACATGCAAAATGGGTTATGAAGATTGAGAAGTTTCCTTATGTGATCAAATACAAGCAAGGTAAAGACAATGTAGTGGCAGATGCACTTTCAAGGAGGTACGCTTTACTTAATGTTTTGAGTACTAAATTGCTTGGATTTGAATGTATAAAGGACTTATATGTTGGTGATTCTGATTTCGGCAATGTTTATGATGCTTGTGAGTATGGTGCTTTTAATTCTTTCTATAGACATGATGGGTTTTTGTTTAAGGGTTCGAAATTATGCATGCCTAGATGTTCTATGAGAGATTTGCTAGTATTAGAATCACATTGTGGGGGTTTGATGGGGCATTTTGGAGTTGATAAGACTTTAGACATGCTGAATGAACACTTTTATTGGCCAAATATGAAAAGGGATGTAATTCGGATTTGTAAGGCTTGTTTGGCTTGTAGGCAAGCTAAGTCTAAATTTATGCCTCATGGTTTGTATATGCCATTACCCGTTCCTAGTTCTCCTTGGATGGACATTAGTATGGACTTTGTTTTAGGATTACCAAGGACTAAGAGGGGGAGAGATAGCATATTTGTGGTTGTTGATAGGTTTAGTAAGATGGCACACTTTATTCCATGTCATAAGAGTGATGATGCTAGTTTAGTGGCCGAACTCTTTTTTAGGGAGGTGGTTCGAATTCATGGGATACCAAAATCCATAGTTTCTAATAGAGACACCAAGTTTTTGTCTCACTTTTGGTGTGTGCTTTTGGGGAAAGTTAGGTACCAAGTTGTTATTTTCCACCACTTGTCATCCTCAAACGGATGGACAAATAGAAGTAGTAAACAGAACTTTAGGTACCATGTTGAGAGCTTTAGTGGGTAAGAATTTGAGTTCTTAGGAAGATTGTTTGCCATTTATTGAGTTTGCTTATAATCATGCTATTCATTCTTCTACAGGATATTCACCTTTTGAGCTTGTTTATGGTTTTAACCCACTAACAGTTTTGGATCTTGTTTTTTTACCTTCTCATGAGCTTGTTAGTTTAGATGGTGAGAAGAAAGCTAAATTGGTGAAAGAGATGCATGAGAAAGCAAGGGCGAATATTGAGAAAAGGAACAAGAGATATGCTAATTCTGCAAATAGAGGGAGACGTGAGATTAAGTTTCAAGTAGGAGATTGGGTTTGGGTGCATTTTCGAAAAGAGAGGTTTCCTAACCAAAGGAAGAACAAGTTGCAAGCAAGGGGAGATGGCCCATTCCAAGTGCTGGAGAAGATTAATGACAATGCCTACAAGATCGACTTACCAGGTACGTATAATGTTAGTGCTACTTTCAATGTAAGTGATCTTGATGATGCAGATTTGAGGACAAGTCTTTTTGAAGAGGGGGAGAATGATGCAAGAAAGGATCCCTTGAAGCTAGCAAGTGGACCAATCACTAGGAGCAAGGCAAAGAGATATCAAGCTAGTATGGCTTTGCATATTCAAGAAGAGATTTCCAAAGAGCTTCAAGAATTATCATTCAAGAAGATGGAGATAGAGCTTGAAGAAGGCACACCAAAGCTGATTATGATGCTTAGTGTGGAAGCTAAAGGCTAGCTAAAGAAAGGTCCAACGTGCAAGAAAGGTTCATGGGGGTTCATATAAAGCCTTGGGAAGTAATTTAAGGCCCATGGACAGCCCAAATAGCGTGGGGCATTTCTTATGTTGAAGGGATTAGTTTGGTTGTTTCCATACTTTATATTTTCCTTAGTGGATTAGGATTTTGTTTCCATACTTTATATTTTCCTTAGTGGATTAGGATTTTGTTTCCATACTTTATGTTTTCCTTATGCAATTAGGAATATTTTCCTTACGCAATTAGGAATGTTTTATTTTTCCATATGCAATTAGGAATTTTGTAACCCTTATTTAAGGCCACTATTAGGCCGAATTTGATGAACAACAATTAATAAAATTTTTTGAATTCTTCTACAAGTTCTTCTTGTGAATTTTCGTGTGAGAGAGATTAGAGTGGATTCTTTAATTCTTTCTTTGCATCAAGAATTAGGTTTACTTATCAACAAGAGTTGTGGCATTTTCCTTCTTCTTACCAACTAAATCCTTCAATCATAGTGAGTTCGCGTCTCTTTATAGGCGTTGGGTTCCTTAGGAGGTGATTATCAAGTTTCAAGGAGTTCTCTACCATTGTTATATGTTGGGTTTGCTGCCATCGTTGCTAAGGGTCCGCATCACTACAGCTGATGGTGATGTTGTGTCTGATTCTGAACCTAGTGATAATGATAATGATGATGTTGGGAACTTTGATTCTCCTCTATATGATGATGTTGGTAGTGATGAGCATGTTGATTGTACTTTGTTAGTTGAGCGTGGTGAATTGTTAGTTGCTAGGCGTGCATTGAATATGCAGATGAAAGAGGAAAGTCTAGTACAGCGTGATAATATTTTTCATACTAGATGCTTAGTGAATAATAAGGTTTGTACACTTATTATTGATAGTGGGAGCTGTACTAATGCTGCAAGTACTACTATGGTTGAAAAATTGGGGTTAGAATGTATGAAGCGTCCCAATCCTTATAAGTTGCAGTGGTTTAATGATAGTGGTGAGGTGAAAGTAACTAAGCGAGTGAGGGTACCATTTTCAATAGGCTGGTACAAAGATGAAGTTAATTGTGATGTAGTTCCTATGCAAGCTGGACATATGTAGTTGGGCAGACCGTGGCAATATGATCGGAGAGCGCAACATGATGGGTTTTCTAATAGGTACACATTTACCTATGAAGGAAAACAGGTCACTCTTGTTCCATTATCACCCCTAGAAGTATATGAAGATCAAAGAAAGATGACTGAGGCAGAGAGGCAAGTTGGGGCTACCAATTCAAAAATTAAAGGGAGTTTGAGAGAACATGATAAGATGAGTGAGAGTGAAAAGAAAATGGGAAAAGAGGCCAGAAAAGAAACAAAACAAATAAATGGCCCATTGGTGAGAGAAAATAAGAAAGAAGGGAGAGCAAAACAAATTTTTTATGCAAGAGCGAGAGAGGTTAATTTTGCAATGTCTATTGGGCAGCCATTATTGCTCATTAGATACAAAGGAACTTTGTTTGCTGACACTAATGTTTCGCTTGATAGTTTGCCTTCTAGTTTTGTGTCTTTGTTGCAGGATTTTCAGGATGTGTTTCCAGATGAATTACCTAGTGGATTGCCACCGCTAAGAGGAATTGAGCATCAAATAGACTTCGTGCCTGGTTCTACCATCCCAAATAGACCAACTTACCGGAGTAATCCCATGGAAATGAAAGAGATGCAAAAGCAAGTTTGAGATGCAAAAGGGCTGATTAGAGCGAGTTTGAGTCTGTGTACTGTTCCTGTGTTGTTGGTTCCAAAGAAGGATGGCACGTGGAGAATGTGTGTTGATTGTAGGGCTATAAATAAGATCACAGTGAAGTATCAGCATCATATACCATGATTTGATGACATGTTGGATGAGCTGCATGGTGCCAGGTATTTTTCTAAAATTGATCTTATGAGTGGATATCATCAAATTCGTATGAAACCTGGTGATGAATGGAAAACAACATTTAAAACTAAATATGGTCTATATGAGTGGTTAGTAATGCCTTTTGGGCTGTCTAATGCACCTAGTACTTTTATGAGACTAATGAAACATGTTTTGAGAGCTTATCTGGGCAAATTTGTTGTAGTCTATTTTGATGATATTCTGATTTATAGTAAGACTTTGGATGACCATGTTGAGCATGCTAGGCTAGTTTTGGAAGTATTGAGAAATGAAAACTTATATGCCAAGCTTAAGAAATGCACATTTTGCATAGATAGGCTTGTGTGTTCTTGGTTTTGTTGTGAGTGCGCAGGGCGTTGAAGTAGATGAAGAGAAAGTGAAAGCTATAAAGGAGTGGCCTACTCCAAAGAGTGTGACGGACGTGAGGAGCTTTCATGGATTGGCTAGTTTCTATAGGAGGTTCGTGAAGGACTTTTCTATTATTGCAGCACTGTTAACTAGCATAATCAAAAAGGAAGTTGGGTTCCAATGGGGAGAGGAGCAACAAAAAGCCTTCGACTGCCTGAAAGGAAAGTTGACATCCGCTCCTATTTTATCATTACCTAATTTTGAGCGTACATTTGAGATTGAGTGTGATGCTTTTGGTGTAGGTATTGGAGCTGTATTGATGCAAGAGAAAAAGCCCATAGCCTATTTTAGTGAGAAACTCAATGGTGCACAATTGAACTATTCCACTTATGATAAGGAGTCGTATGCCTTGATGAGAGATTGGACGTGTGGCAGCACTACCTCCTTCCAAAGGAGTTCGTGATACATACGGATCATGAGTCCCTCAAACACTTGAAGGGACAAGGTAAGTTGAATAAGAGGCATGGTAAGTGGATAGAATTTATAGAACAATTCTCTTATGTTGTTAAATACAAGCAAGGAAAGGATAATATAGTGGTTGATGCGTTGTCTAGAAGATATACATTACTATCTGTGTTGAGTTCTAAATTGCTTGGTTTTGAGTACGTTAAGGACTTATATGTAGGTGATGTTGATTTTGGCAATGTGTATGTTGCATGTGAACATGGAGCTTTTAATTCATTTTATAGGCATGATGGATACTTCTTTAAGGGAAATAAATTATGTGTGCCTAAATGTTCCATGTGTGATTTGCTTGTGTTAGAATCTCATTGTGGGGGATTGATGGGACATTTTGGGGTAGCTAAGACTTATGATATCTTGTTTGAGCATTTTTATTGGCCGTCTATGCGTAAGGATGTTGAGAGATTGTGTTCTGCTTGTATTGCTTGTAGACAGGCGAAATCTAAGTCTATGCCTCATGGTCTATATATGCCTTTACCTGTACCTAGTTCACCTTAGATTGATATTAGCATGGATTTTGTGCTTGGATTGCCTAGAACTAGAAAAGGTAGGGATACCATTTTTGTAGTTGTTGACAGGTTTAGTAAGATGGCACATTTTATTCCTTGTCATAAAGCTGATGATACAATTGTTGTAGCTGATTTGTTCTTTAGAGAAGTAGTTCGACTACATGGGGTGCCTAGGACTATTGTGTCTGATAGAGATGCTAAGTTTTTGTCCCATTTTTGGAGAGTTTTATGGGGTAGATTAGGAACGAAGCTTTTATTTTCTACTACTTGTCATCCACAAATAGATGGACAAACAGAGGTAGTTAATCATACACTTGGTACATTGTTGAGAGCTATAGTGGGAAAGAATTTGGCTACTTGGGAAGATTATTTAACTTTTATTGAGTTTGCTTATAATCGTTCTATTCATTCTTCTACAGGTTATTCGCCATTTGAGCTTGTTTATGGTTTTAACCCATTAACTGTACTTGATCTTATTCCTTTACCTTCACATGAGCTTGTTAGTTTAGATGGAGATAGGAAAGCAGAATTGGTGAAGGCTATGCATGAGAAAGCTCGAGTTAATATGGAGAAAAAGAACAAGTCATATGCTGATTGAGCGAATAGAGGACGCAAGAAGATAGTGTTTGCTCCTGGGGATTGGGTTTGGGTACACTTCCAAAAGGAGAGGTTTCCAAATCAAAGGAAGAATAAGCTTGATGCACGTGGTGATGGTCCATTTCAAGTGCTGGCAAAAATCAATGATAATGCATACAAGATAGATTTGCCTGGTGAGTATGGTGTTAGTACTACTTTTAATGTGTTTGATTTATCTCCTTATGATGATGCAGATTTGAGGACAAATCTTTTTGAAGAGGGGGAGAATGATACGAACCAGCCATGAGGTAAGGATCCATTGGTGCTTCCAAATGGGCCATTGACTATGAGCAGAGCTAAGAAGTTTGGAGCAGCTATGGGATTGCATATTCAAGATCAAATTTCAAAGGAAGTGACTGAAATGGCAATGGAAAAGTGCACAATAGAGCTTGAAGAAGGCACACTAAAGCTGATTATGATGCTTAGTGTGAATATGGAAGCTAAAGGCTAGCTAAAGAGGTCCAACGTGCAAGAAATGTCCATGGGGGTTCATATACAGCCTTGGGAAGTAATTTAAGGCCCATGGACAGCCCAAATAGTATGAGGCGTGTTCTTATTTTAAAGGGTTTTAGTTTGGCCTTTTTTTATATACTTTATATTTTCCTTAGTGGGTTAGGATGTGTGGTTTTTTTATTTAGTTATTTCAGAATATTAATTTGTTTTTATACTTTATATTTTCCTTAATGGGTTAGAATTTTGACTTTGTAGCTTTCCTTTTTCCCATTAGAATTAGGGTTTCGGATTTATGTGTGCCTTTTAGTATAAAATGGGCCTTATTTTTCTTGTAAGGACACTTTTTAAAAAATATATTCTCAATTTTCTTATTGAAATTTCGGCCATCATAGAATAGGAGTGGATTCTCTTTTTCTTCTGATTGCATCAAGAATTAGATTTACTTATCAATTTTGATTGTGGTGTTCTTCTAATTTGAGCTTCCTAAATCCTTCCGTTATAAGTGTTCGTGCTTTGCTAAGCAATTGGGTGCTTTAGAAGGTGGTTTTTCCTTCGTTCTTGGTTTTCTTCTATCAATCATGCGTTGGGATTTGAGGCCTTCATTGCCATTGATACCAAATGATGTGAAACCCATGGATCAAATATTACATCTAGAACCCCACATACACATCTAGCATAGAATCTTAGAACTCAAAAAACAAATCCTCCCTACCAAACCCACAACTAACCTGTAAATGAGAACTTGGGTGATTGGGATGAAAAAATGAATTGATTTAAATGCCACATGTCAAACTTAATAAGTTAGAACCAATTCTTCATGCAACAAGATAAGAAGAAAACCTCTCAAACTTGAAAACACATCAATTACATTCAGCATATACTGAAAATTCGTAGTCACCTCTTGAGTTCTTTTTTCCCTCCCTATATAGTTGGAAAAGAAGAACTAATGGCTTAAAAGCCTAGGTTTACATGTATCTAGTCATAATAGCATTAATTATTCATCCACATCAATAATATAACCTAAATTACTACCCATAATTCTGACAACATTGATGGGCAGATTCTACATGCATTTTGGTGTTGGTTCACATGTGTCTAGTCACACTAGCACTAAGCCACATCAATACTATATTCCAAATTCGTGCTAATGCCCATCACCATACTTATGGGCAGATTCTTGATGCTTCTTGGTGAGTTTTTGACTTTCTCTTCATGATCCATCATATTCAGTACAAGTTGGTCTCCCTTTTCATTAATCCACCTTTGAATGAAGTGTTGGTACACATGCTGAAGTTTCTTTGATTGTGATCTTGTGATTGGTCCACTTGGCATAATGATATCATCAACATATTTGCTGCCTTGTGTAGATTCATCAAGCTTGCTTATAGTTTCTTCATCATTCTTTCTCCAAAGAGTACCTATTAGAATACCCATCATGATTCACTTTCCTATCCCATTGCCATGGTCTACCTAATAAAAAATGACTAGCTTGCATAGGAGCATTTTGAACAGTCCCTCCACGAATAGCATTGATCTCTCCTTGTTGCCCTCTCAAGCATTTCATTAATGTTTTCAAACACTACTTGTATCCTCTCAAATTGTTGTTGCATGGCTTTGAGAAGGAAGGTTGTGTCTTGTTTATTGTCTCCACTTGATAATTCCATATTAACCTGAAATTTTGAGAACAAAATAAAGAAAACACAAGAACTCTCCCTTGCGTGTTTGCTTTTGTGCTAATGACACTCCACTCGTGTTTCACTCACAATTGGCTTTTATCCTCTTACAAGCTCACTCACTCTTGCCTTTATCCACTCAAGCAATCTATATGATTTTTTACACAAGGGTCAGTTCAAATCACAATTAAATGACTCAATGTAAACAATTTTAATGAGAATTAACAAAGGAATTATAATTGAGCAACAAGAGGTGAAAACAAAACTAGAGGCAAAAAACACAACCAAACAAATGAAAGGAACACACTTGAATTAGAATTAAGTGTATAATGATTTTTTTTGTATGTTATTTAGGCAGCAATGATTCACTATTGTTACCTATTGAAGATGTAAGAGTCAAATGGGCAGAATTAACAAATGACAACTAAAGATACAAACAATATAATGAATTAGAAATTTAATGAACGAAACTTGTATTTCCCTAGTGGAAACACAAATTATCACACCAAACAATCAAATAATGTGAAATAAATGGTTTTTGCAAGAAACCAAACTCAATTGGCATGAGTTGATTCCAAACAGCCCCAAATTCTCACAATAACACTAATTGAAAAGAACTAGTTCAGAAATGATTTTCCCTTATATTTTTGATGGCGTGGTGGGTGGCTAAGGTGGCTGCTGGTGAAGATTAAGTTGACAAAAGCTAGGATGAAAGGTTTGGGTGAAAGATAGATGATTGCTTTTGGAAACAAACAAAACCAAATAGTTTTTGGAAACTAATAAAACCCAAATGTGATTAACACCTTCTTTTCTTATTCAAAATTTGATTTTTCAAAGTACACAAAGACACCCTTTAGATTGGGAAACAAGAGACATAATGGCCATAAAACCTCATGTTGGTTACAAACAGCCATAAACTCCATTTAAAACCAATAAAGTAACATTTAAAGACACAATTAATGGCCATAAAACCTGATGTCAGTTACAAACAGCCATAAACTCTATTTAAAACCAATAAAGTAACATTTAAAGACACAATAGCTGTTTCAAAGAATTATGGGCTCAAATGGACTGAAATTTATAGTCTATGAGCAACCAAGTGGGCTTTGATTGTTGTCTTCATAGATGATGGCTTGAAAAAACCCAAATGGCCTCAAAAGGAGCTGTAATTTCAGATTGAACATGCCACCCCCACTAAGCCCATCTTCACTTGGGGTGTCTTCATCATCTTCACTAATAGAATCAAGACCATGGCCCATGTCAAGGACATCTTGAAAGGCTAGGCTAGATGGACCTCCATCATTCTCCCCTTCTTGAAAAGTTTCTACTTGGATAGAAGTTGACATAGTGTCTTCCTTGTATTTGGCTAAGACACTTACATTGAAGGTGTTGGAAATCTTGTATGTTGGGGGTAGCTCAACTTTGTAAGTATTCTGATTTACCTTCTTTATGACCTTGTAAGGACCTTCGGCTTGGGCATAAGTTTACTCTTTCTTTTAGAAGGGAATCTGATGAGGAAACTATAAGCAAGCTTGATGAATCTACACATGGCAGCAAATATGTTTGATATCATTATGCCAAGTGGACCAATCACAATATCACAATCAAAGAAACTCCAGCATGTGTTCCAACACTTCATTCAAAGGTGGATTAATGAAGAGGGAGACTAAATTGTACTGAATATGATGGATCATGAAGAGGAAGTCAGAAACTCACCAAGAAGCATGAAGAATCTGCCCATAAGTATGGTGATGGGCATTAGCACGAATTTGGAATATAATATTGATGTGGTTTAGTGCTAGTGTGACTAGACACATGTGAACCAACACCAAAATGCATGTAGAATCTGCCCATCAATGTTGTCAGAATTATGGGCAGTAATTTAGAGTATATTATTGATGTGGATGAACAATTAATGCTATTGTGACTAGATACATGTAAACCTAGACTTTTAAGCCATTAGTTCTTCTTTTCCAACTATATAGGGATGGGAAAAAGAACTTAAGGGGGTGACTACGAATTTTTAGATTGTTATCATTATAATCTAAGTGTTTTCAAGTTTAAGAGGTTTTCTTCTTATTCTTGTTGCAAGAAGAATTGGTTCTAACTTATCAAGTCTGACTTGTGGCGTTTAAATCAATTCATTTCTTCATCCCAATCACCCAAGTTCTCAATTATAGGTTAGTTGTTGGTTTGGTAGGGAGGATTTGTTTTTGAATTCTAAGATTCTATGCTAGATGTGTATGTGGGGTTCTAGATGTAATATTTGATCCATGGGTTCCGTATCATTTGGTATCAGAGCTTTGGCTTGAAGATAAATCTCTAGGTATCTTTTATGTTTTAATTACCCAAAAGAAAAAAATAAAAAAAAAGAACCGGATTCAGTTTCTGTCTCTTCATTTTCTGTTCTAGTTGCACCTTGTTCTTGTTCTTCAAATCTGTGAATTTTTGTTTATCTTTTCAATTTCTATCCTTGTTTACTGAAAGTTCAAAAAAAAGAAGAAGGAAAAGATCAAAAGAAAAACAAAAAAAAAAGAATCAGATTAAACTTCCTCAACATAAAAATAATCGTACCTGCTTCTGTCCAATATTTTTCTACACAAGTTTTTGAGATTTTTTGCATATTTATACCATTAAAGCTTGCCACCTTATTATATTTGATCAAATTACATCAGTTCCTCATGATGCATCCATTTAGCATTCAAAATCTGATATTTAGAGCATATCTAGCATTGGGAATAGATTTAGGTTGCATATTCAGATTACTTATTGGAGTGATTTGAATTCTGTTTTTTTTTTTTAGTAACCAGATTTATTTTTCTTTGTATTCTTAGTTTCACTCTTTCATATACCTCTTGTTTCTTGTATGTATTAAGTAGCTAATTCTCAATCATAGTTACTTTGGTTTGATTAACACAAATACTTTTTGCTTCTTGTGTTAACTTTTAGTTCTTCTTGTTTAAAATTAAATTGCTTCTAGAATTGCTGAATTCATTTTGTTCATTAGGTTTCTTGTAGAGTCTTTAAAAAAAACTTGTTTTACTTGATTTAAGTGGATTCAGTTCTGAAATTCAACTTGATAAAGGAAGATTTGAGAGGTAAAAAGGACCAAGTTTTGAGTGAAATACAAGAGGAGTGACAATCTGATCTTAAGTGAAACACGTAAGGGATTGAGGTGAGGAAATTTTCTTTACTAACATTTTCTTGTAGGTTCTTCTTACACCATGTCAAATTCTGGAAGTGAAAAATGTGATATGACCATAAATGACATAGCCTTCATGTTAGAGGCAATGCAAAGGAGATTTGAAAGGTTTGATTTGGCTATAAACAACATGAGAGGTGATGTAGACAGCATAATGCAAAGGCAACGGAATGATACTAATCGAAAAGGGCAGAATAGAGGGAGAGGAAGAATGATGAATGATGATGAGGTAGAAAGGGAAGATGATGAAGAAAGTGAGGTATCAATTGCTCAAAGAAGAACTCAACAAGGGGACAGTAACATATATTCCATAAAAATGAAGATACCATCATTCAAGGGGAGAAATGATACTGAAGCTTACCTTGAATGGGAAAGAAAAGTTGAGTTGGTGTTTGATTGTCATAATTTAGAGTGAAATGAAAAAAGTTAAAATTGCAGCAGTTGAATTCACCGATTATGCACTACTTTGGTGGATTAGCTCCATAAACTAATTCAAAAGGAGTAAAATTTGTAGTCTTACTCTTCGAAGTATTGTAAGCAAATACAGCATGAGCCAACAAAGAATCCCAATTCTTCACTTTCCCCTTTAGCAAACTTCCCAAAATATTGCCCAAGCTTCGATTGACCACCTTAGTTTGTCCATCTGTTTGAGGATGAAAAGCCGTACTAAACTTCAAGGTAGTCCCTAACCTTGCCCACAAATGTCTCCAGAAATGACTCAAAAACTTTACATCCCTATCACTCACTATACTCCTAGGAATTCCATGGAGTTTTACAACATTTTCAAAGTACAAATTCAGAACATGAGATGCATCATTAGTTCTATTACAAGCAATAAAATGAGCCATTTTTGAGAACCTATCTACTACAACCATAATGGAATTATGATTTCATCTTGTTCTTGGCAAGCCAACAATGAAATCAATACTTACATCTTCCCATGGTGAGCTTGGAATCGGCAATGTCATGTATGGTCCGTGAGCTTGTGTAGTCATCTTGGATTTGTTTACAAGTATTACAGCCCTCAATGAGTCTTGAAACCTCTTTCCACATCTTTCGCCAAATAGAAATTCTTGCTTGCCAATTCATAGGTTTTGTCTCTTCCAAAGTGACCGGCTAGGCCTCCACCATGGACTTCCTTTAGAATTTCTTCCCTTAAAGAGCTTTGAGGAACACAAACATCATCAATCTTGAAAAGATAACTATTAAGTCTGAGGGTTTGGAGGGTTGTGGATCAGGTTCGACAAGATGACACATAAAGCCGAAAGAGACTGATGAGCCCATGTTTGATCCAAATAAAGGAAATGGGTGCGCCTCTGCTGACAGCTTAAGCTTTTGGTAGAAATGGTTAGCGTTCTTTTCGGTTAAGTGTGCTAGTATAGAGTCAATACCAGGATGGGTGACCTCCTGGGAAGTGCTTAGCCCAGCTATATCATTTGGTATCAGAGCCTATTTATCGGGTCTAGTCCCACTGTTCCAGGTTCGAGGATGAACCTCCTTAAAGAGGGAGGAAATAATAAGTCCGAGGGTTTGGAGGGTTGTGGATTAGGCTCGACAAGGTAGCACATAAAGTCAAAAGAGACTGATGAGCCCATGTTTGATCCAAATAAAGGAAATGAGTGCGCCTCTACTGACAGCTTAAGCTTTTGGTAGAAATGGTTAGCATTCTTTTCGGTTAAGCATGCTGGTGCAGGGTCAGTACCAGGATGGGTGACCTCCTAGGAAGTGCTTGGCCTACCCGCATCAATAACCATCATGAATAATGAAGTCCCTAAATTACCATCTTTCCTAACTCTCTCCCAAATTTGACCGAAATCCCCATCACTCTTATACAAGGTCTTAATATCCTCAAATCCTATTACATAAGCATTCATGGTAATAAGAACCTCATACCTCCTAGACAATGCATCTGCCACCTTATTGCTTAGACCATCCCCATACTAAACTACAAAATCAAAGGATTGCATGTATTCAACCCAAGATGCATGTCTCTTACTTAACTTAGCTTGACTTTGTATGTATTTGAGGGCTTGATGGTCAGTAAATAAGATGAAAGAATTAGCCAACAAATATGCACTCCAATGTCTTAGAGAACGAATTAAGGTATAGAACTCAAGATTATAGGCAGGATATTTTCTCCTACACTCATTCAACTTTTCACTAGAAAATGCAATAGGTTTGCCTTCTTGACTCAAAACAGCCCCTATCCCAACCCCACTAGCATCACACTCCAATTCAAAAGGTAAATTGAAATTAGGCAAGGCTAAAACAAGAGCTTTTGACATTACGTTCTTTAAAGTGTTAAAAGCAAGGATGGCTTGAGGTATCCATTTAAACATCCCCTTTTTCATGCAGTCTATTATAGGACTTGTTATAGTGCTAAAACCCCCAATGAATCTCCTATAAAAAGAACAAAAACCATGAAAACTCCTTATTTGAAACAGATTATTTGGAATAGGCCAATCAACAATAGCCTTTTAACCTTTTCAGAATCCATACTTATCCCATCTTTGGATACAACATACCCCAAAAAACTAATGGTTCTATCACAAAAAATGACATTTCTCTACATTAGCATACAATGATTCATGGTCCAAAACCTCAAAAACAATTCTCAAATGCATATAATGCTCATGTAAACTAGTACTAAAGATCAGAATATCATCAAAGTATACCACCACAAATTTGTTAAGGAAAGGTTTAAGTACCTCATTCATGAGCCACATAAAGGTGGAAGGTGAATTAGAGAGTCCCATTGGCATGACCAACCATTCATACAGCCCCACATTGGTCTTGAAGGCTGTTTTCCACTCATCACCTTCTCTAACACGAATTTGGTAGAATCCATTTGCAAGATCAATCCTTGAGAAAACTGAAGCTCCATGCAATCGGTCAAGCATGTCATCAAGCCTTGGAATAGGAAACCTGTACTTGATTGTTATCTTGTTAACAGCCCTTGAATCTATCACCATTCTCCACTTGCCATTCTTTTTAGAAACAACAAAGGCCGGTACAACACAAGGAGAAACACTTTCCCTTATAAAGCCTCTCTTTAACTATTCATCAACTTGCTTTTGCAATTCATCACTCTCTTTAGGACTCATTCTATAGGAGATTTTATGAGGGATTTGAGCTCCCGGAATAAAACTGATCTCATGTTGTATTGTTCTTAGAGGGGGCAACCCGATAGGTAAAGTGTTTGGAAAAACTCTCTCAAACTTACTAATAAGAAATTTTACCTCGTCTGAAATTGCATGATTCTATTTGGGCTCATCCACCACATCAATTGGAACAAAGCTAGGCAGCCCTTCCATGATCTCACTCTTCTCATCATTGGATAACAATCCAACCACCCCAACTTCTCTCTTCTTCTTTCGCTTCTCGGGTAGTAACGGATTGAGTAAGATTGTATTACCCTCATGGAAAAGGTGTAAGTATCGGCTTTCCCTTGGTGTTGAGCATCCTTATCATACAACCAAGGCCTTCCAAGAAGCAAGTGACAAGCTGTCATTGGGATAACATGGCAGCTCACCTCATCCACATATTGCCCAATTGCAAAAGGAACTAGACACTTCTTAGTGACCTTAATTTCATGTTCATAGTTTAGCCATGCCAACCTGTAAGGGGTGTCAATTGGCTCGGTTTTTAGTCCTAACTTCGCAACCATTTCATTGGATACAACATTCTCACATGCACCACTATCAATAATAACTTCACATAATTTATTTTTTGTCAAACATCTAGGGCCAAATAGGGATTTTCTCCTCCAATCCTCCTAACTCTTCTCAATATTCAGGATAAGCATCACCACTAAACACTCCCCATCTTCCATTGCGTCACAAACAAGGGTTGCTCCCTCGTCAACATTCAGTTCACTATTTACCGCAATAGAATCAGCATGGTATATTTCTTCCTCAGTCTCCTCTATCTTGAAGGACATTCGGATTGGAAGTGTCCATACCCTTGGCATTTGAAACATTTCAAAGCATTCTTAGAGGTACTTTTGGATGGTGGCATAGATTAGGTATTTTTTTGGTGTGCTGGAAGCATTTTTAAAAGGGGGTTTTGGTGAGGGTGTGTATATGGTCTTTATAGGGGCAGAATTGAGCCGCTAGAGCTTTGTTTGTAAGATAATGAGGTGTAATTAGAAGGTTTACTATTGGTTCTATTTTGGTGTGAATGCTTCAAACTTACCTCACTTCTCAAAGCCAATCTCTTCAATTCAATAAGAGACTCATCAGGGTAGAAGCTTACCATGTCTTGGATATCAAGATGCAATCCTTGGAGAAAAAGCCCCATGATAAGCTCCTCGGTCTCCTCTACCTCACACTTCAACAAAAATTCCTCAAATTCCATGGTGTATTGTTCCACAGTTTTAGTGTCTTATTTGAGGCTCAACATTTGCTCAATCATTTTCTGTCTATAATGAGGTGGTAAGAACACCGCATCCATCTCCTCTTTCATCCTATCCCATTGAGTAATCCGAGGCCTTCCTTCCCTCATTCTTTGCTTTTGCAAATTATCCCACCAAAGGGCAGCATATCCCTTCAATCTCATAGCAGCAAGCTTTATCCTTTTGTCTTCGGTCACCTCCCTCAGTTCAAAGGATCTCTCCATTGAGTATACCCATTCAAGATAGGCATCAGCACAATCTTACCATGAAATTCTGGCAATTCGATTTTATAGTTAAAAAACTCTTCTTGCCTTTCAACACTGATGGGTGGTGGCAAATGCCTTCCCCCTCGGCAATGACCTCCATGAATTAGTGCTCGTCCTTTTCCTCTAAAACCTCCATGTCCCAACACAAGTTGCTGGTCCTCCTCATTGAAATCATCATTAGTCAGTTCCACTTCATGAGGATTTTGGGTATTTGGAGGGGTATTTTGGATTAGCGTTTCCAGGGCCTCATTCTTAGCCTTAGGAACTTCTATTTCCAGCCTCATTTTCTCAACTTCCGAGGCTAGATCTTGATCTTCTGACATGACCTTTTTGTCCTTGTTAGAAGATGTTTGCTGGTTATTAGACATAACAAAAAAAACTCAAATGAAAGGGGAAGAAAATAAGGATATTGTCTCTGATACCAACTGATAGCGTGGTGGGTGGCTAAGGTGGCTGGTGGTGAAGATTAAGTTTGACAAAGGCTAGGATGAAAGGTTTGGGTGAAAGATAGATGATTGTTTTTGGAAACAAACAAAACCCAATAGTTTTTGGAAACTAATAAAACCCAAATGTGATTAACACTTTCTTTTCTTATTCAAAATTTGATTTTTCAAAGTACACAAAGACACCCTTCAAATAGGGAAACAAGAGACATAATGGTAAAACCTCATGTTGGTTGCAAACAGCCATAAACTCCATTTAAAACCAATAAAGTAAATTTAAAGACACAATTAATGGCCATAAAACCTGATTTCAGTTACAAACAGCCATAAACTCTATTTAAAACCAATAAAGTAACATTTAAAGACACAATTAAGGTTTAAAACATCTATTGCCCAATCTAAAAGGTGTTCCAACGAATTATGGGCTCAAATGGACTGAAATTTATAGTCTATGAGAAACCAAGTGGGCTTTGATTGTACCCAAATGGCCTCAAAAGGAGCTGTAATTTCATATTGAACATGCCACCCCCACTAAGCCCATCTTCACTTGGGGTGTCTTCATCATCTTCACTAATAGAATCAAGACCAAGGCCCATGTCAAGGACATCTTGAAAGGCTAGGCAAGATGGACCTCCATCAATTTTAGTATATTTTAACCAAAAATAACTAAACTGGAAGATGATAATCACGTTAGAACAACAAAAGGGAACTTAATTAACATAAAAGAAGCAAAAAAAAAAAAGAATAGAATGATGTAATTTGCAATTTTTTTTGGACAGAATTTTTTTTGTTATTATATGAATTCAAATGTGATTATATAACTTAGGAAAGATTTCCCCCAAATTAGATAACCCAAAACAAAGAAACAGACAGATTTGGGCAAAAGAGCTAATTAGAATGAATATTAAGTTTTGGATTCAAATTGGTATTCAATAGCCCAAGAGCACTAAGAACAATAAATAAAAACAATAGATAAAGGATAGATAATTACTTGATAAATCGGCTCTAATACCAAATGATGCGGAACCCCGAGACTCGAATTCGATTCTTAGAACTCTTTGTCAATCAAATCAGATTTTCAATTACACCCAAGCAATCAGATTGTGATTTGTTCTTACACCCAAGAGCTTTCTTATTATAACTCAAGATACATAGAAGTTTCCCTTGAACCCCAATGAAATAAGCACTCAAGAACACAAGAAAATAGGAATTAAAACTGAAATGCAAATGAACAGTTCAATTGCAATTCAATCAACACTTTATGTATAAAAACTCAAAGAAAGCAAACTCCCTTTTCATTCATAAAATGATAATTCATAATTTTCTTGGATGCTTCAAACACAAAGCAAACAGCCCCTTTCATAGAGGTTTACATCAGGAATAAAACACAACCTAATGCTAGATTAATTCTCCTCCATAAACGCATTTGTAACTCCCATGGTGAATGGTCAAGTCTTCAAATTCAAAACTGAAATTTCTCTTTTTAAATGGATGTATCTAGACAGAATATGGGTAAATGGTAGTGGAACATTTTTTTTAATGGCTGATTATAATGGTTGGTGGTTATGCTCAAAGGAATTTAAAAGGTCTTTGAAGAAGAGGTTCAAAAACAAACAGATTTAAACCTTAAAAATAAGCAAAATTCGGCCAACATGGCCCACACCTCAAAAGAACCCAAAAAACGAGCCCAAATGCACTTAAGCTTGATTCAAGTCTTCTAGCCCAATTTTGTTGACATATTTGGGCTCTCCATTGTTTCCATATATGGACTTTTTATGTTTGGAAAGCCCATATTCAAAATGTTTTTGTGCTAAATTTGAAGTTGATCTTTTAGGCTTTTTGCACGCGACCTTGTGATCGGGCTAATGAGACTGTCCATGTCGGAAAAAGTTTCCTTATTTGCAATTAACTTCAAATAATCTATTTTGCTCTCTTGACCATCTTGGGTGGCATTTGTATCATTTGTATCATTTCCCCTCCCCTCACTTGTTTTTGGACTCTCACTTCCCCATTATTATTAAGCCATTGCAATTTGTATGGCTTAGGATGCTTAGTGGTCTCTAATCCTAATCTGTCCACAAACAAAGTACTAGCCACATTCACACAACTGCCCCCATCAATGATCAAACTATACACCTTCTCATTTACTAAACACCTAGTATAGAAAATGTTTTCTCTTTGCTACTTGATCCCCTCTTCATCTTCTTTTACTTGTGCATTAAAAGCCCTCCTAGTTACCATCATTCTACCTTCCATAGGCATCTCACAATCACTACAATCCTCCAATGAAGGCATCTCATCCTCAATATCATTCTCATAATCTGTTTCAACCTCACCCTCTCACATAATCATTACCCTTTTATTTGAACATTGTGATGCTATGTGTCCGTACCCCCCAAACACTTAAAATACTTAATATCCCGATTCCTAGAAGTTTGGGCAGAGGTGTTACCTTTATTTTTGGGGTCAAATGTCTCCTTAGGCTTCATTTTCTCAACTTTCTTATATTGGGCAGCCTTATTATCATTCTTCCAATTAGACCTCCATGTGGTATTTTGATTTGAATATGTGTTGGCTTGCCTCACATTACCTTTGCACTTCAATTGTTTCTCCACTTTAATTGCCATATGCACCATTGGTTGAATTCAAGTACTAGATTCATTGGTAAACAATAACAATTGGAACTAGTTTTTCCCTAACTTCGCTTGAGGAGGTCCTTGGGTTTTGGAATCATCTTTACTGGAGGGTGTTTTCTTACATTCCATATGTATCATAACTTAATAGTTATTAGGGTATATGATTGCTAAGATCAGGTTCGACAAAAGGTGGTGGTGAGCCCATGTTTGGTCCAAATAAAGGAAATGGGTGCGCCTCTGTTGACAGCTTAAGCTTTTGGTAGAAATGGTTAGTATTCTTTCCAGTTAAATGTGCTGGTGCAGGGTCAGTACCAGGATGGGTGATCTTCTGGGAAGTGCTTGGCCTAGCCGTGTTGGTACAGGGTCAGTACTAGGAAGGGTGACCTTCTGGGAAATGCTTGGTCCAGCCGTGTTGGTACAGGGTCAGTACCAGAATGGGTGTCCACCTGGAAAGTGCTTGCCCGGCCGCATCATTTGGTATCAGAGCTTTGGCTTGAAGATAAATCTCTAGGTATCTTTTATGTTTTAATTATCCAAAGGAAAAAAATAAAAAAAAAAGAACCAGATTCAGTTTCTTTTTTCTTCAATTTCTGTTCTAGTTGCACCTTGTTCTTGTTCTTCAAATCTTTGGACTTTTGTTTAACTTTTCAATTTCTATCCTTGTTTACTGAAAGTTCAAAAAAAAAGAGAAGAAAAAGATCAAAAGAAAAACAAAACAAAAAAAAAAGAGAAGGAAAAGATCAAAAGAAAAACAAAACAAAAAAAAAGAATCAGATTCAACTTCCTCAACATAAAAGAAAAAAAATTTTCGTACCTGTTTCTGTCCAATATTTTTCTACACAAGTGTTTGAGATTTTTTGCATATTTATACCATTAACAGCTTGCTACCTTATTATATTTGATTAAATTACATCAGCTCCTCATTATGCATCCATTTAGCATTTAAAATCTGATATTTAGAGCATAGCTTGCATTGGGAATAGATTTACGTTGCATATTCAGATTACTCATTGGAGTGATTTGAATTCTATTTTTCAATATTCAGAATTGTTTTTCTTTTTATTCTTAGTTTCATTCTTTCTATATACCTCTTGTTTCTTGTATGCATTAAGTAGCTAATTCTCAATCATAGTTACTTTGGTTTGATTAATACAAATACTTTTTACTTCTTGTGTTAACTTTTAGTTCTTGTTTTTTAAATTAAATTGCTTCTAGAATTGAATTCATTTTGTTAATTAGGTTCCTTACAGAGTGTCACTCCTCTTGTATTACACTCAAAACTTGGTCCTTGTTACCTCTCAATTCTCCTTTTATCAAGTTGAATTTCAGAACTGAATCCACTGTATAAGGGAGTGTGGTGAGAAAATTTTTTCTTTACTAACATTTTCTTGCAGGTTCTTATACCATGTCAAATTCTGGAGGTGAAAAACATGACATGACCATGAATGACATAGCCTTCATGTTAGAGGCAATGCAAAGGAAATTTGAAAGGTTTGATTTGGCCATAAACAACATGAGAGGTGATGTAGACAACATAATACAAAGGCAATGGAATAATACTAATCGAAGGGGGCAGAATAGAGGGAGAGGAAACATGATGAATGATGATGAGGTAGAAAGGGAAGATGATGAAAAAAGTGAGGAATCAATTGCTCAAAGAAGACCTCAACAAAGGGACAGTAACATATCTTCCATAAAAATGAAGATACCATCATTCAAGGGGAGAAATGATGCTGAAGCTTACCTTGAATGGGAAAGAAAAGTTGATTTGGTGTTTGATTGTCATAATTATAGTGAAATGAAGAAAGTTTAAATTGCAGCAGTTGAATTCACAGATTATGCACTAATTTGGTGGGATCAATTGATGATTTCCAAGAGAAGAAATGGAGAAAGAACCATCACTACTTGGGTTGAAATGAAAACTTTGATGAGAAAGAGATTTGTACCATCTTACTACTATCGAGAGCTTCACCAAAGATTACAACGATTAACTCAAGGATCCATGTCAGTGGAGGATTGCCATAAAGAGATGGAGATGATCATGAATTGAACTAATATAGAGGAGGATCCAGAAATCACTATGGCTCGATTTTTTAGTGGGCTGAATAGAGAGATTGCTAACATAATTGAATTACACCATTATGTGGAGCTTGAAGATATGGTACACATGGCCATGAAAGTGGAGAAGCAACTGAAACTCAAGGGAGCAGCAAAGGGATTTTCTAATTCCAGCTCTAGTTTCACTTCAAAATGGCCAAAGAAAGATGATAATCCTAAAGGGAAGGAGGCTGCCTCGAAAGGAAAGGAAAAACAAGTTCCAGCTGACCCTAAAGGTAACTCTAAAACATCTAACTCTAATCAAAAGCATAGTACCATTAAATGCTTTAGGTGTTTAGGAGTAGGGCATATAGCATCTCAATGTCCAAATAAGAAAATCATGTTGATACTAGATAATGGTGAAATTGATAGTGCTAGTGAACATGAAAGTGATGATGATAATGATAGCATGCCACCATTAGAGGAAATTGAACATATCATTGAATATCCTGCCCATGGTGAATCTTTGGTTATTAGAAGAGCTTTAAACATGCAAATTAAAGATCAAGAAAGTAATCAAAGAGAGAACATTTTCCATACTCGTTGCATTGTGAATGGAAAAGTGTGCAGCATATATGGGGGTAGTTGTGCAAATGTTGCTAGTACTGATTTTGTAGATAAATTAGGGTTAGCATGCACAAAACATCCTAGCCCCTACAAGCTGCAATGGTTGAATGATTGTGGGGAGGTGAGGGTAACAAAGCAGGTTCTGTTTTCTTTTGCAATTGGGAGATACAAAGATGAAGTTTACTGTGATATTGTGTCTATGCATGCTAGCCATATCCTTCTTGGTCGTCCATGGCAGTTTGATAGAAAAGCTTTGCATGATGGCTTTAAGAATCATTATTCTTTCAGCCTAAATGGTTTAAATTTCACTCTTGCTCCATTGTCACCTAAACAAGTATACAATGAAGATCAAGTGAAGATTTTAAGATCATTAGAAAGGAATTCTAGTGGTGAGGGTAAAACAAATAAAAATGGAGTACAAGGGCCCAAATGTGAGAAAAGGAATGATAAAAATGGCCCATTGGTGAGAGAAAAAGAGAAAGGGAGAGAAAATAAAAGAGAGTGTTTCTATGCAAAAGGAAAAGAGTTAAGGAGTGCTTTTTGTGAGAAAAGAAGTCCGTAATAACCCTTTGTCTAGTTGTGTTAGTTCTCTTTTACAGGAATTTGGAGATGTTTTTTCAGAAGATGTACCAAAAGGTTTACCACCTTTAAGAGGGATTGAGCATCAAATTGACTTCATTCCGGGCTCAACAATTCCTAACCGACCAGCTTATAGAAGTAATCCGGAGGAAACCAAGGAACTTCAAAGGCAAGTGGAGGAGTTGCTAGCAAAGGGACATGTGTATGAAAGTCTTAGTCCATGTATTGTTCCGGTTTTACTAGTCCTAAAGAAGGATAAATCATTTGCCCATAAAGCAAATAAAAGAAGGAAACATGTGATTTTCCAACCTGGTGATTGGGTATGGGTTCATATGAGAAAGAAAAGATTTCCTAAACATAGAAAATCCAAGTTGGATGCAAGGGGAGATGGCCCATTCCATGTTTTAGAACGAATCAATGACAATGCCTACAAAATTGATCTACCAGGTTCATATTTGAGGATAAATCTTTTTGAGCAAGGAGGGAATGATGAGGAAACTATAAGCAAGCTTGATGAATCTACACAGGGCAGCAAATATGTTGATGATATCATTATGCCAAGTGGACCAATCACAAGATCACAATCAAAGAAACTCCAGCATGTGTTCCAACACTTCATTCAAAGGTGGATTAATGAAAAGGGAGACCAACTTGTACTGAATATGATGGATCATGAAGAGAAATTCAAAAGCTCACCAAGAAGCATGAAGAATCTGCCCATAAGTATGGTGATGGGTATTAGCACGAATTTGGAATATAATATTGATGTGGTTTAGTGCTAGTGTGACTAGACACATGTGAACCAACACCAAAATGCATGTAGAATCTGCCCATCAATGTTGTCAAATTATGGGCAGTAATTTAGGTTATATTATTGATGTGGATGAATAATTAATGCTATTGTGACTAAATACATGTAAACCTAGACTTTTAAGCCATTAGTTCTTCTTTTCCAACTATATAGGGATGGGAAAAAGAACTTAAGAGGGGGACTACGAATTTTCAGATGGTTGAATGTAATTGATGTGTTTTCAAGTTTGAGAGGTTTTCTTCTTATTCTTATTGCATGAAGAATTAGTTCTAACTTATCAAGTCTGACTTGTGGCGTTTAAATCAATTCATTTCTTCATCCCAATCACCCAAGTTCTTAATTACAGGTTAGTTGTGGGTTTGGTAGGGAGGATTTATTTTTGAGTTCTAAGATTTTAAGCTAGATGTGTATGTGGGGTTCTAGATGTAATATTTGATCCATGGGTTTCGCATCATTTGGTATCAGAGCCTATTTATCGGGTATGGTCCCACTGCTACAGGTTCGAGGACGAACCTCCTTAAAGAGGGAGGGAATGATATGTCCGAGGGTCTGGAGGGTTGTGGATCAGGTTCAACAAAAGGTGGCGGTGAGCCCATGTTTGATCCAAATAAAGGAAATGAGTGTGCCTCTGCTGACAGCTTAAGCTTTTGGTAGAAATGGTTAGTGTTCTTTTCGATTAAGCATGCTGGTGCAGGGTCAGTACCAGGATGGGTGACCTTCTGGGAAGTACTTGGCCTAGCCGTGTTGGTGCAGGGTCAGTACCAGGAAGAGTGACCTTCTGGGAAGTGCTTAGCCCAGCCGTGCTGGTGCAAGGTCAGTACCAGAATGGGTGTCCACCTGCGAAGTGCTTGGCCCGGCCGCATCAATTTCCTATCATTTGGTATCAGAGTAAGGCTCAAGTTGAGGTTTGCTTATCTTTGTGTTTATTTTTTTTTTGTTCAAGTTTAACATCTTCATCTTATTTTTCTTTATTTGTGTTGAATCTTCTTGTTTTAATTTTAACCTATTAAGTATTCTTTGATTTAAGTTCATACCTCTTTGTGTTGTGGAACAACCAGCACACCGCAAGGATGAGTAAGAGTTAGGACGTGAGGAACAAGTTGAGGAGATCATCAATCCAATTATTCTGCCACAAGATCCTATAACTAGATCGCGAGCCAAAAAGATTCAGCAAGCACTAATTTGCCATTTGCAAGATTTGGTGAATTTGGCTAACTATGGTTTGCAAGGAATTACAAGCTTGGAGACAAGACCAAAGGAAGTCAATTACAACTTGCTACAAGTTGTAATTCACGAATGAGGCTTGTAATTAATATGTATTAAGGCCCACTAGTTATGCTCATTTAAAAAGTAAGGGCCCTGTTTGTTTGGTATTAAATTAGGACTTTGATTACTTTATTATTTCTTAAAATTTGATTCGAAAGCCAAACGCTACTTAATAACCCTAATTAGGGTTTAGCTATTTATATCTCATTTAGCGTTATAAGATATCAGTTTTAGTTTTTGACAAATTATTAACCTAAAAGCCGAATTTGCTTTTATCTTTGTGTTCTTGAGTAGAATGCATGCTTAGAAACATTCAAGTAGTTTGATCAACTATCTTGTGGAGTGTTTTGATTCTGGGGTTTAGGAACTAGTTTGTTTCGAAATCTTAGGACTGTGATCAATTCAAGATAATCTGAAATCTAACCTAATCCTTGGAGGTTGTGCCGAATTCGACTAGGGGTTTTCAAGTTAATGCTGTGGGGGTTCGAAATCAAGGGGTTCTTAGGCTTATTCTTGGAGGTTCCGTATCATTTGGTATCAGAGACAGGCTCTAGATCAGGTTTTATCCCTATCAATTTCAAATTCTTTGTTTATTTCGTTTCTTCTCTTGTTATTTTCGTTTTTGTTACTTTGATCTTGAATTGTTGAATTCGTTCTCTTGTTTCCTTGTTCCTCTGAATTGTTTTCTTTGTGGGTTATTTTTGTTTTCGTTTCTTCTCTTGTTATTTTTGTTTTGTTTCTTTGTTCTTGATTCTTGAGTCGTTTTCTTTGTTTCTTGATCTTCTAAGTTGTTTGTTCCTTGAATCATTTTCGTTTTCTTCAAATTCGAAAATTCAAAAAAATTATTATAAAACCTAAAATTCAAAATTCAAGAAAAGGTGTTTTAAATTCGAATTTTGGTCTTGTTCATCATTCTAATTTGCATTCGAAATTCAACAAAGTGTGCTAAATTCGAATCTTGTTCTTGATTTTTCATTCTGATTCAATTTCGAGTTTCAAACAAAGTGCTCTAAATTCGATCTTGTTCTTATTACCTAATTGGGTAAAAGTTTTGTGTGGTGTGAACTAAGGTTCCCCCATCAAGAGAGATAGTGAGAGGGAGCAAAAAAAAAAAAAGAGTGCTAAACCACTTCAACAAAAATTTTTCATTCTCCTTGTTATTTAGGTGATAAGGGTTGAATCTGGATAGATTAGAATCAATATAATTTCTGGTCACGAAATTTTCACCATTGAGGGGCTGTTTTGAGGGGCTATTTTGATTCGAATTGCATTAGTGATTCATTCGTAATTTCAGACTTGGGACACTACACACGGAAGGCTATTTGATTTGTTTCATAAAGTGTGATTCACCTAAGAACATAAAAGAAATTAGCTTGAGAGGTGTGAGCTAAGCCGTGAGTGAATACATCATATTGAGTGGAGCACGAGTGACCAACCCCATCTATTGAGTGTAAACACGTGAGGGAGTATTGTGAGACCTTTTATTTGTTTTGTTCTAACCTTTTATTGCAGGAAAAATGTCTGGCCAAGATGATAGTGACAAGGGTGTTCAAATTGATCCAGCTCGATTGCGTGAGGCGCAGCAAGCTGAATTTACACGTTTATACCGTGTTATGGAGAACATAATAGAAACCTTGGAGCGCATGGATTTGAGGTTGCAAAATGTTGAAAGAGCCACACCGGAGTGCAATGAGAGGCAAAGAGGTGGCAGAAATCAAATACAACAGCTTGAACATTTGGAAGATGAAAATGAGCTTGAGGATGATAATGCAAGTCTGGTTGGAGGAGCTCTACATAGAGGTGGAGGTAGAGGAGGCCGTGGTACTGGTCGAGGTAGAGGAAGGATGAATAATAATGCTTTCTATGGTAGAAATAATGGTGATGATGAAGTCGTTGATAGGAGCTTGGGAAGCATCAAGCTGAAAATTCCTAACTTTCATGGTAAATCAGATCCAAAAGCTTATTTGCAATGGGAAAAGCAGGTTGATCTCATATTTGATTGCCATCGATGTACTGAGGAAAAGAAGGTCAAGCTTATTGTTACTCAATTTACATATTATGCTATAGCTTGGTGAGATCAGTTAGTGACTAGTAGAAGAAGGAATTTGGAGTATCCAATTGAGACTTGGGCTGATCTTAAATCGGTCATGAGGAAGAGGTTTGTGCCTAGACATTTCCATAGGGAAATTATACAAAGACTTCAGGTTCTTAAACAAGGTAGTAAAAGTGTTGATGACTACTACAAAGAAATGGAAATGTTAATGACTACAGCTAATATAGATGAAGACATGGAGACTACTATGGCACGTTTCTTGGCTGGTTTGAATTCGAACATTGCTGATCAGGTTGATTTGCAGCCTTATGTGGAGTTAGAAGAGATGGTGCATATTGCCGTCAAGGTGGAAAAACAACTCCAAGGAAGACGACCATCAAGGTATCATTCGAAACCTGTTTCTAATTCTATTTCTCCTTGGAATAGGGAAGGAAGGCGTGATTACAAGGAAAGAAATAGGGCTGGTCAAGATAGTGGGAAAGCAAAGGCCGAAACAAGTTCTAAAGACAAATCCAAAGTTGAAGAGCCTAAGCTGCGAAATCGAGATATTAAGTGTTAGAAGTGCCAAGGTGTGGGACATATCAGCAAAGAATGTCCAAACAAGAGAGTTATGACCGTAAGAAATGGTGAGATAGTGACTGATGAAGAAGAAGGTGACGATGAGAGTGAAGATGGAGAAAAGCAAGACTTGGAATGTTGTAGTGATGGGAGCATTGAAGAACCAATAAAGGGAGACTTGCTGGTTGCTAGGCATGCTCTTAACATGCAATTGAAGGAGGAAAACCATGAAGAACAACGAGACAACTTATTCCATACAAGGTGTCACGTTCAAGGCAAGGCTTGTATTGTGATTGTGGATGGTGGAAGCTGTACCAATGTGGTAAGTACACTCTTGGTTGATCGATTGGGGCTGCCTACAAAACCTCACCCCTAACCTTACAAACTTCAATGGCTGAATGAATGTGGAGAGGTTAAGGTACATCGACTGATGCGGAACCCATGGATCAAATATTACATCTAGAACTCCACATACACATCTAGCATAGAATCTTAGAACTCAAAAACAAATCCTCCCTACCAAACCCACAACTAACCTGTAATTGAGAACTTGGGTGATTGGGATGAAGAAATGAATTGATTAAAACGCCACAAGTGAGACTTGATAAGTTAGAACCAATTCTTCATGCAACAAGAATAAGAAGAAAACCTCTCAAACTTGAAAACACAAAAATTACATTCAACAATTCTGGAAATTCGTAGTCAACCCTATTAAGTTCTTTTTCCCATCCTTATATAGTTGGAAAAGAAGAACTAATGGCTTAAAGTCTAGGTTTACATGTATCTAGTCACAATAGCATTAATTGTTCATCCACTTCAATAATATACTCTAAATTACTGCCCATAATTCTGACAACATAGATGGGCAGATTGTACATTCATTTTGGTGTTGGTTCACATGTGTCTAGTCACACTAACACTAAACCATATCAATATTATATTCCAAATTCGTGCTAATGCCCATCACCATACTTATGGGCAGATTCTTCATGCTTGTTGGTGAGTTTCTGACTTCCTCTTCATGATCCATCATATTCACTACAAGTTGGTCTCCCTCTTCATTAATCCACCTTTGTATGAAGTGTTGGAACACATGCTGGAATTTCTTTGATTGTGATCTTGTGATTGGTCCACTTGGCATGATGATATCATCAACATATTTGCTGCCATTACATTCATCAAGCTTGCTTATAGTTTCCTCATCATTCCCTCCTTGCTCAAAAAGATTTGTCCTCAAATCTGAGCCTACATCAAAAGGAGAAAGATCACTAACATTGAAAGTTGCAGAAACATTATACTCACCTGGTAGATCAATTTTGTAGGCATTGTCATTGATCCGTTCTAAAACTTGGAATGGGCCATCTCCCCTTGCATCCAACTTGGATTTCCTTTGTTTAGGAAATCTTTCCTTCCTCATATGAACCCATATCCAATCACCAGGTTGGAAAATCACATGTTTCCTTCTTCTATTTGCATTATGGGCAACTGATTCATATTTCTTCTCAAGATGAGCTCGTGCCTTTTCATGTATCTGCTTAACCAACTCAGCTTTCTTTTCACCATCTAAGTTAGTTATTTCATTTAATGGCAAAGGAAACAAATCAAGTGGTGTAAGTGGATTAAAACCATAAATAATTTCAAATGGTGAATAACCAGTAGAAGAATGTATGCTTCTATTATATGCAAACTCCACTAATGGCAAACAATCTTCCCAAGTTTTCAAATTCTTACCCACAACAGCACGTAACAAAGATCCTAAAGTCCTATTTACCACTTCTGTTTGTCCATCAGTTTGTGGATGACAAGTTGTAGAGAACAACAATTTAGTACCTAACTTATTCCATAAAACACTCCAAAAATGACTTAAGAACTTCACATCTCTATCACTTACAATTGTTTTAGGAATGCCATGCAACCGAACTACTTCCCCAAAGAACAAATTTGCAATATTTGTTGCATCATCAGTTTTGTGACATGCAATGAAATGAGCCATTTTGCTGAATCTATCAACAACAACAAATATGCTATCTTTTCCTTTTCTAGTCCTAGGCAGCCCCAAAACAAAGTCCATAGATATGTCCATCCAAGGTGCATTAGGAATAGGTAAAGGAGTATACGGCCCATGAGGTAAAGACTTAGATTTTGCTTGTTTACATGCAATACACTTGGCACAAATTCTTTCAACATCCTTTCTCATGTTTGGCCAATAGAAATATTCATGCAGAATGTCTAAAGTCTTAAATATCCCAAAATGTCCCATGAGTCCTCCACTATGTGCCTCACGCACAAGCAATTCCCTTAATGAGCAACTAGGCATGCATAATCTTCCATCCTTAAATAAGTACCCATCATGCCTATAAAACTTCTGAAATGCAGAATGCTCACATGCTTTATAAACATTTGCAAAGTCAACATCATTGGCATACATATCCTTAATTTGCTCAAAGCCTAATAACTTAGAACTAAGAGTTGAGATTAAGGAATACCTTCTTGAAAGTGCATCTACTACTACATTGTCTTTGCCACGCTTATACTTTATCACATATGGAAATGGCTCAATGAACTCTATCCACTTTCCATGCCTTCGGTTCAGCTTGGTTTGCCCCTTTAGATGCTTTAATGATTCATGATCTGTATGAATAACAAACTCTTTAGGCAATAAGTAATGTTGCCACACTTGTAAAGCTCTTACCAAAGCATACAGCTCCTTGTCATAAGTGGAATAATTTAATTGTGCACCATGAAGCTTCTCACTAAAATATGCAATTGGTTTCCCTTCTTGCATCAAAACAGCACCTATGCCCACACCTGAAGCATCACACTCTAATTCGAAGGTCTTATCAAAATCTGGTAAAGCAAGAATTGGAGCAGTAGTTAACCTTTCTTTCAACAAATTGAATGCCATTTCATGAATTTTAGTCCAATTAAACTTTACATCCTTTTTTACCAATTCATTTAATGGTGCAGCAATGGAACTAAAATCTTTAACAAACCTTCTATAGAAACTAGCCAAACCATGAAAACTTCTTACCTCACTCACGGTTTTAGGTGCTGGCCAATCTCTTATTGCCTTTACCTTTTCATCATCAACCTCAATTCCTTGTGCACTAACCATAAAACCTAAGAATATGATTTTATCACTACAAAACATGCACTTTTTCAAGTTGGCATATAATTCTTCCTTTCTCAAAACATCAAGAATAACCCTAATATGTTCTACATGCTCATCTACTGATTTGCTATAAATGAGTATGTCATCAAAATATACAACAACAAATTTACCAAGATATGCACGCAGAACATGGTTCATTAATCTCATGAATGTACTAGGTGCATTAGATAAACCAAATGGCATAACTAACCACTCATAAAGACCATATTTTGTTTTGAATGCAGTTTTCCACTCATCTTGATGAGGAAACTATAAGCAAGCTTGATGAATGTAATGGCAGCAAATATGTTGATGATATCATTATGCCAAGTGGACCAATCACAAGATCACAATCAAAGAAATTCCAGCATGTGTTCCAGCACTTCATACAAAGGTGGATTAATGAAGAGGGAGACCAACTTGTAGTGAATATGATGGACCATGAAGAGGAAGTCAGAAACTCACCAACAAGCATGAAGAATCTGCCCATAAGTATGGTGATGGGCATTAGCACGAATTTGGAATATAATATTGATATGGTTTAGTGTTAGTGTGACTAGACACATGTGAACCAACACCAAAATGAATGTACAATCTGCCCATCAATGTTGTCAGAATTATGGGCAGTAATTTAGAATATATTATTGAGGTGGATGAACAATTAATGCTATTGTGACTAGATACATGTAAACCTAGACTTTAAGCCATTAGTTCTTCTTTTCCAACTATATAAGGATGGGAAAAAGAACTTAATAGGGTTGACTACGAATTTCCAGAATTGTTGAATGTAATTTCTGTGTTTTCAAGTTTGAGAGGTTTTCTTCTTATTCTTGTTGCATGAAGAATTGGTTCTAACTTATCAAGTCTCACTTGTGGCGTTTTAATCAATTCATTTCTTCATCCCAATCACCCAAGTTCTCAATTACAGGTTAGTTGTGGGTTTGGTAGGGAGGATTTGTTTTTGAGTTCTAAGATTCTATGCTAGATGTGTATGTGGGGTTCTAGATGTAATATTTGATCCATGGGTTCCGCATCACATCTCCTTCTTTCATCCTAATTTGATGGTAACCACTTTTCAAATCAATCTTAGTAAAAATGCAAGAACCACTCAACTCATCAAGCATATCATCAAGTCTAGGAATTGGATGTCTATACTTCACCGTGATTTTATTGATTGCTCGGCAGTCCACACACATTCTCCATGATCCATCTTTCTTTGGGACTAATAACACCGGAACAGCACATGGGCTAAGACTTTCACGCACATGTCCCTTTGCTAGCAACTCCTCCACTTGCCTTTGAAGTTCCTTGGTTTCCTCCGGATTACTTCTATAAGCTGGTCGATTAGGAATTGTTGAGCCCGGAATGAAGTCAATTTGATGCTCAATCCCTCTTAAAGGTGGTAATCCTTTGGGTACATCTTCTGGAAAAATATCTCCAAATTCCTGTAAAAGAGAAATAACACAACTAGGCAAAGGGTTATCAAGGTTAGATGTAGAAATCAAGGTCTCTTTGTACCTAAGTACAATTAGACTTCTTTTCTCACAAAAAGCACTCCTTAACTCCTTTTCTTTTGCATAGAAACACTCTCTTTTATTTTCTCTCCCTTTCTCTTTTTCTCTCACCAATGGGCCATTTTTATCATTCTTTTTCTCACACTTGGCCTCTTGTACTCCCTTTTTATTTGTTTTACCCTCACCACCAGAATTCTTTTCAAATGATCTCAAAATATTTACTTGATCTTCATACACTTGTTTAGGTGACAATGGAGCAAGAGTGAAATTTAAACCATTTAGGCTGAAAGAATAATGATTCTTAAAGCCATCATGCAAAGCTCTTCTATCAAACTGCCATGGACGACCAAGAAGGATATGGCTAGCATGCATAGGCACAACATCACAGCAAACTTCATCTTTGTATCTCCCAATTGCAAAAGAAAACAGAACCTGCTTTGTTACCCTCACCTCTCCACTATCATTCAACCATTGCAGCTTGTAAGGACTAGGATGTTTTGTGCATGCTAACCCTAATTTATCCACAAAATCAGTACTAGCAACATTTGCACAACTACCCCCATCAATGATCATGCTGCACACTTTTCCATTCACAATGCAACGAGTATGGAAAATGTTCTCTCTTTGATTACTTTCTTCATCTTTAATTTGCATGTTTAAAGTTCTTCTAATAACCAAAGATTCACCATGGGCTGGATATTCAATAATATGTTCAATTTCTTCTAATGGTGGCATGCTATCATTATCATCATCACTTTCATGTTCACTAGCACTATCAATTTCACCATTATCTCGTATCAACATGATTTTCTTATTTGGACATTGAGATGCTATATGCCCTACTCCTAAACACCTAAAGCATTTAATGGTACTATGCTTTTGATTAGAGTTAGATGTTTTAGAGTTACCTTTAGGGTCATCTAGAACTTGTTTTTCCTTTCCTTTCCAGGCAGCCTCCTTCCCTTTAGGATTATCATCTTTCTTTGGCCATTTTGAAGTGAAACTAGAGCTGGAATTAGAAAATCCCTTTGCTTCTCCCTTGAGTTTCAGTTGCTTCTCCACTTTCATGGCCATGTGTACCATATCTTCAAGCTCCACATAATGATGTAATTCAATTATGTTAGCTATCTCTCTATTCAGCCCACTCAAAAATCGAGCCATAGTGATTTCTGGATCCTCCTCTATATTAGTTTTACTCATGATCATCTCCATCTCTTTATGGTAATCCTCCACTGACATGGATCCTTGAGTTAACCGCTGTAATTTTTGGTTAAGCTCCCTATAGTAGTAAGATGGTACAAATCTCTTTCTCATCACAGTTTTCATTTCAGCCCAAGTAGTGATAGTTCTTTCTCCATTTCTCCTCTTGGAAATCATCAATTGATCCCACCAAATTAGTGCATAATCTTTGAATTCAACTGCTGCAATCTTAACTTTCTTCATTTCACTATAATTATGACAATCAAACACCAACTCAACTTTTCTTTCCCATTCAAGGTAAGCTTCAGCATCATTTCTCCCCTTGAATGATGGTATCTTCATTTTTATGGAAGATATGTTACTGTCCCTTTGTTGAGGTCTTCTTTGAGCAATTGATTCCTCACTTTCTTCATCATCTTCCCTCTCTATCTCATCATCATTCATCATGTTTCCTCTCCCTCTATTCTGCCCCCTTCGATTGGTATCATTTCGCTGCCTTTGCATTATGCTGTCTACATCACCTCTCATGTTGTTTATGGTCAAATCAAACCTTTCAAATCTCCTTTGCATTGCCTCTAACATGAAGGCTATGTCATTTATGGTCATATCACGTTTTTCACTTCCAGAATTTGACATGGTGTAAGAAGAACCTACAAGAAAATGTTAGTAAAGAAAATTTTCTCACCTCACTCCCTTACGTGTTTCACTCAAGATCAGATTGACACTCCTCTTGTATTTCACTCAAACCTTGGTCCTTTTTACCTCTCAATTCTTCTTTTATCAAGTTGAATTTCAGAATTGAATCCACTTAAATCAAGTAAAACAAGTTTTGTTTTAAAGACTCTACAAGGAACCTAAGAACAAAATGAATTCAGCAATTCTAGAAGCAATTTAATTTTAAACAACAAGAACTGAAAGTTAACACAAGAAGCAAAAGTATTTGTGTTAATCAAAGCAAAGTAACTATGATTGAGAATTAGCTACTTAATGCATACAAGAAACAAGAGGTATATGAAAGAATGAAACTAAGAATACAAAGAAAAACAATTCTGGATGCTAAAAAAAACAGAATTCAAATCACTCCAATGAGTAATCTGAATATGCAACTTAAATCTATTCCCAATGCAAGAAATGCTCTAAATATCAGATTTTTAAATGCTAAATGGATGCATAATGAGGAGCTGATGTAATTTGATCAAATATAATAAGGTAGCAAGCTGTTAATGGTATAAATATGCAAAAAATCTCAAACACTTGTGAAGAAAAATTCTGGACAGAAACAGGTACGATTTTTTTTTTCTTTTATGTTGAGGAAGTTGAATCTGATTCTCTTTTCTTTTTTTTTTGTTTTTCTTTTGATCTTTTCCTCTTTTTTTCTTTTGAACTTTCAGTAAACAAGGATAGAAATTGAAAAATTAAACAAAAGTTCACAGATTTGAAGAATAAGAACAAGGTGCAACAAGAACAGAAAATGAAGAAATATAGAAACTGAATCTGATTCGTTTTTTTTTTCTTTTTTTTTCTTTGGATAATTAAAACATAAAAGATACCTAGAGATTTATCTTCAAGCCAAAGCTCTGATACCAAATGATGCGGAACCCATGGATCAAATATTACATCTAGAACTCCACATACACATCTAGCATAGAATCTTAGAACTCAAAAACAAATCCTCCCTACCAAACCCACAACTAACCTGTAATTGAGAACTTGGGTGATTGGGATGAAGAAATGAATTGATTAAAACGCCACAAGTGAGACTTGATAAGTTAGAACCAATTCTTCATGCAACAAGAATAAGAAGAAAACCTCTCAAACTTGAAAACACAGAAATTACATTCAACAATTCTGGAAATTCGTAGTCAACCCTATTAAGTTATTTTTCCCATCCTTATATAGTTGGAAAAGAAGAACTAATGGCTTAAAGTCTAGGCTTACATGTATCTAGTCACAATAGCATTAATTGTTCATCCACCTCAATAATATACTCTAAATTACTGCCCATAATTCTGACAACATAGATGGGCAGATTGTACATTCATTTTGGTGTTGGTTCACATGTGTCTAGTCACACTAACACTAAACCATATCAATATTATATTCCAAATTCGTGCTAATGCCCATCACCATACTTATGGGCAGATTCTTCATGCTTGTTGGTGAGTTTCTGACTTCCTCTTCATGATCCATCATATTCACTACAAGTTGGTCTCCCTCTTCATTAATCCACCTTTGTATGAAGTGTTGGAACACATGCTGGAATTTCTTTGATTGTGATCTTGTGATTGGTCCACTTGGCATGATGATATCATCAACATATTTGCTGCCATTACATTCATCAAGCTTGCTTATAGTTTCCTCATCATCGACAATCTAACATTTCTTTTTCCATTGGTAAATATCATGATGAGGTGTTGTGTGATGTGGTACCAATGCATGCTGGAGAGATTTTACTTGGACGTCCATGGCAGTATGATAGGCGAGCTATACATGATGGATACCTCAATTTGTATTCATTCACTAAGGATGGACAAAAGACAATTCTGACCCCACTCTCTTCAAAAGAAGTGTATGAAGATCAATGTAAAATGGAAAGAATGAGACTTGAATTTGAAAAGAAAGAAAGAGAGAGTGACAAAAAAAAATGGAGATAGCCATGATAAGGGCTAATGTGGATGAGGATCGTGAAGCCACCATGGCAAGGTTCTTGAATGGCTTGAACAAGAACATTGCTGATCTTGTGGAGTTGCAACACTATGTGGAGATTGAAGACATGGTGAATGTGGCCATGAAAATTGAAAGACAACTGAAATGCAAGGGTACAAGTAAGTATGATTCTAAACCTTATTTGACTTCCTCTTCTTCTTCTTGGAAACCAAATTGGTGTACAAAGGAGGATAAACCTATTGTTAAGCCTAAGATTGATGAATGATAATCTGAATTTGCTCTTTGTGAGTGTTTTTGCTTAAGTTCTTTCATGAACTTTGAACTTATCAAACTAAATTGGTTTGCGGCATTCTCTAACCAAAAAAAAAATCTTGTGTTTAATTCTTAACTTATCATATCATATCTGGTTTGTGGTGTTGTGGGTTGAAATCAAGTTCTAAAATTCAACCTGATAACAAAAGAATTGAGAGGTAAAAAGGCTAAGAACTTGAGCTTATAAAAAAAGAAAAGAAAAAGGAACCAAGTTTTGTGTGAAATACAAGAGGAGTGACAATCTGACCTTGAGGGAAACACTAAGGGAGTGTGGTGAGGAAATTTTTCTATACTAACATTTTCTTGCAGGTTCTTATACCATGTCAAAATCTGGAGGTGAAAAACATGATATGACCATGAATGACATAGGCTTCATGTTAGAGGAAATGCAAATGAAATTTGAAAGGTTTGATTTGTTCATAAACAACTTGAGAGGTGATGTAAACAACATAATGCAAAGGCAGCAAAATAATACTAATCGAAGGGGGCATAATAGAGGGAGAGGAAAAATGATGAAGATGATGAGGTAGAAAGGGAAGATGATGAAGAAAGTGACGAATCAATTGCCCAAAGAAGACCTCAACAAAGGGACAACACCATATCTTCCATAAAAATGAAGAGATCATCATTCAAAGGAAGAAATGATGCCAAAGCTTACCTTGAATGGGAAAGAAAAGTTGAGTTGGTGTTTGATTGTCATAATTATAGTGAAATGAAGAAAGTTAAACTTGCAGCAGTTGAATTCACATATTATGCACTAGTTTGGTGGGATCAATTAATGATTTCTAAGAGGAGAAATGGAGAAAGAACCATCACTACTTGGGCTAAAATGAAAAATGTGATGAGAAAGAGATTTGTATCATCTTACAGGGAGCTTCACCAAAGATTGCAATGGCTAACTCAAGGATCCATGTCGGTGGAGAATTACCATAAAAAATGGAGATGATCATGAGTAGAACTAATATAGAAGAGGATTCATAAATCACTATGGCTCAATTTTTGAGTGGGCTGAATAGGGAGATTGCCAACATAGTTTAATTACATCATTATGTGGAGCTTGAAGATATGGTACACATGGCCGTGAAAGTGGAGATGCAACTGAAACTAAAGGGAGCAGCAAAGGGATTTTCTAATTCTAGATCTAGTTTCACTTAAAAGTGGCCAATGAAAGATGATAATTCTCAAGGGAAGGAGACTGCCTGGAAAGGAAAGGAAAAGCAAGTTCCAGCCGACCCTAAAGGTAACTCTAAAACATCTAACTCTAATCAAAAGCATAGTTCCATTAAATGCTTTAGGTGTTTAGGAGCAGGGCATATAGCATCTCAATGTCCAAATAAGAAAATCATGCTGATAAGAGATAATGGTGAAATTGATAGTGCTAGTGACATTAAAGTGATGATGATGATAATGATAGAATGCCACCATTAGAGGAAATTGAACATATCATTGAGTATCCTGCACATGGTGGGTCTTTGGCTATTAGAAGAGCCTTAAACATGCAAATTAAAGATGAAGAAAGTAATAAAAGAGAGAACATTTTCCATACTCATTGCATTGTGAATGGAAAAGTGTGCAGCATGATCATTGATGGGGGTAGTTGTGCAAATGTTGCTAGTACTAATTTTGTGGATAAATTAGGGTTAACATGCACAAAGCATCCTAGTCCCTACAAGCTACAATGGTTAAATGATTGTGGAGAGGTGAAGGTAACAAAGCAGGTTCTATTTTCTTTTGCAATTGGGGATACAAAGATGAAGTTTGTTGTGATGTTGTGCCTATGCATGCTAGCCATATTCTTCTTGGTCATCCATGGCAGTTTGATAGAAAGGTTTTGCATGATGGCTTTAAGAATCATTATTCTTTCAGCCTAAATGGTTTAAATTTCACTCTTGCTCCATTGTCACCTAAACAAGTGTATGAAGATCAAGTGAAGATGTTGAGATCACTTGAAAGAAATTCTGGTGGTGAGGGTAAAACAAATAAAAATGGGATAAAAGAGGCCAAGAGTGAGAAAAAGAATGATAAAAATGGCCCATTGGTGAGAGAAAAAGAGAAAGGAAGAGAAAATAATAGAGAGTGTTTCTATGCAAAAGAAAAAGAGTTAAGGAGTGCTTTTTGTGAGAAAAGAAGTCTAATTGTACTTAGGTACAAAGAGGCCTTGATTTCTACATTTGACCTTAATAATCTTTTGCCTAGTTGTGTTTGTTCTCTTTTATAGGAATTTGAAGATGTCTTTCCAGAAGATGTGCCTAAGGGTTTACCACCTTTAAGAGGGATTGAGCATCAAATTGACTTCATTGTAGGCTCAACAATTCTTAACTAACTAGCTTATAGAAGTAATCCGAAGGAGACCAAGGAACTTCAAAGGCAAGTGGAGGAGTTGCTAGCAAAGGGATATGTGTGTGAAAGTCTTAGTCCATGTGCTGTTCCAATTTTATTAGTCCCAAAGAAGGATGAATCATGGCAAATGTGTGGACTGCCTAACAATCAATAAAATCATGGTGAAGTATAAACATCCAATTGCTAGACTTGATGACATGCTTGATGAGTTGAGTGGTTCTTGTATTTTTACTATGATTGATTTTAAAAAGTGGTTACCATCAAATTCGGATGAAAGAAGAAGATGAGTGGAAAACTGTATTCAAAACAAAATATGGTCTTTATGAGTGGTTCGTTATGCCATTTGGTTTATTTAATGCACCTAGTACATTCATGAGACTAATTAACCATTGCATGCATATCTTGGTAAATTTGTTGTTGTATAGTTTGATGACATTCTCATTTATAGCAAATCAGTAATGAGCATGTAGAACATATTAGGGCTGTTCTTGATGTTTTGAGAAACGAAAAATTGTATGCCAACGTGAAACATGTTTTGTAGTGATAAAATCATATTCTTAGGTTTTATGGTCAATGCATAGGGAATTGAGGTTGATGATGAAAAGGTAAAGGCAATAAGAGATTGGCTAGCACCTAAAATCGTGAGTGAGGTAAGAAGTTTTCATGGTTTGGCTAGTTTCTATTGAGGTTTGTTAAAGATTTTAGTTCCATTGCTGCAACATTAAATGAATTGGTAAAAAAAGATATAAAGTTTGTATGGACTAAAATTCATGAAAAGGCATTTAATTTATTGAAAGAAAGGTTAACTACTGCTCCAATTCTTGCTTTACCAGATTTTAATAAGACTGTCAAATTAGAGTGTGATGCTTCAGGTGTGGGCATAGGTGTTGTTTTGATGCAAGAACGGAAACCAATTGTATATTTTAGTGAGAAGCTTTATGGTGCACAATTAAATTATTCCATTTATGACAAGTAGT
Source organism: Garcia nutans (assembly GCA_947685225.1). Classification (NCBI taxonomy): domain Eukaryota; kingdom Viridiplantae; phylum Streptophyta; class Magnoliopsida; order Malpighiales; family Euphorbiaceae; genus Garcia; species Garcia nutans. The sequence goes on along the minus strand of CANTUV010000002.1, from coordinate 12,249,461 downwards.
TGTATGCATTGATAAGAGCTTTACAAGTGTGGCAACATTACTTATTGCCTAAAGAGCTTGTTATTCATACAGATCATGAATCATTAAAGCATCTAAAGGATCAAACCAAGCTGAATCGAAGACATGGAAAGTGGATGGAGTTCATTGAGCCATTTCCATATGTGATAAAGTATAAGTGTGGTAAAGACAATGTAGTAGCACATGCACTTTCAAGAATGATGCGGAATCCATGGATCAAATATTACATCTTGAACCCCACGTACACATCTAGCATAGAATCTTCAAACTCAAAATAAATCCTCCCTACCAAACCCACAACTAACCTGTAATTGAGCACTTGGGTGATTGGGATGAAGAAATTAATTGATTTAAATGCCACAAGTCAGACTTGATAAGTTAGAACCAATTCTTCATGCAACAAGAATAAGAAGAAAACCTCTCAACCTTGAAAACACATCAATTACATTCAACATAAACTGGAAATTCGTATCAACCCTTCTGAGTTCTTTTTCCCCTCCCTATATAGCTGCAAAAGAAGAACTAATGGCTTAAAATTCTAGGTTTACATGTATCTAGTCACACTAGCATTAATTATCCATCCACATCAATAATATATTCTAAATTACTTCCCATAATTCTGACAATATTGATTGACAGATTCTGCATGCACTTTGATGTTGGTTCACATGTGTCTAGTCACACTAGCACTAAACCACATCAATATTATTTTCCAAATTCGTGCTAATGCCCATCACCATATTTATGGGCAGATTCTTCATGCTTTTTGGTGAGTTTCTGACTTCCTCTTCATGTTCCTTCATATTCAGTAAAAGTTGGTCTCCCTCTTCATTAATCCACCTTTGAATGAAGTGTTGGAACACATGCTAGAGTTTCTTTGATTGTGATCTTGTGATTGGTCCACTTGGCATAATGATATCATCAACATATTTACTGCATTTTGTAGATTCACCAAGATTGCTTATAGTTTTCTCATCATTCCCTCCTTGCTCGAAAAGATTTGTCCTCAAATCTGAACCTGCATCGAAAGGAGAAAGATCACTAACATTGAAAGTTGCAGAAACATTATCTCACCTGGTAGATCGATTTTCTAGGCATTGTCATTGATTCATTCTAAAACTTGGAATGGTGATACGGAACCTCCAAGAATAAGCCTGAGAACCCCTTGATTTCGAACCCCCACAGCATTAACTTGAAAACCCCTAGTCGAATTCGGTACAACCCCCAAGGATTAGGTTAGATTTCAGATTACCTTGAATTGATCAAAGATCCAAGATTTCGAAACAAGTCAGTTCCTAAATCCCAGATTCGAAACACTCCACAAGAAAGTTGATCAAACTACTTGAATGTTTCTGAAGCATGTATTCAAGCAAGAACACAAAGATAAAAGCAATTCGGCTTTAGGTTAATAAATTCGTCCAAACTTCAAAACTGATATCTTACAACCCTAAATGAGATATAAATAGCTAAACCCTAATTAGGGTTATTAAGTAGCGTTTGACTTTCTAATCAAAATATAAGAAATAATAAAGTAATCAAAGTCCTAATTTAATACCAAACAAATAGGGCCCTTACTTTTTAAATGAGCATAACTAGTGGGCCTTAATACATAACTAGTGGGCCTTAATACAAGCCTCATTCGTGAATTACAACTTGTAGCAAATTGTAATTGACTTCCTTTGGTCTTGTCTCCAAGCTTGTAATTCCTTGCAAACCATAGTTAGCCAAATTCACCAAATCTTGCAAATGGCAAATTAGTGCTTGCTGAATCTTTTTGGCTCGCGATCTAGTTATAGGACCTTGTGGCAGAATAATTGGATTGATGATCTCCTCAACTTGGTCCTCACGTCCTAGGCCTTGCTCATCCTTGCGATGTGCTGGTTGTTCCACAACATTTCCCCTCTCCTCAAAAGGATTCGTCCTAGAATCAAAAGCATCACCTACATCAAAAGGACTTAAATCAGCAACATTAAACAAAGCACTCACATTATACTCACCTGGCAAATCCACTTTATACGCATTATCATTAATCCTTTCAAGTGTTTGAAAAGGACCATCTCCTCGTGGATTTAACTTAGACTTCCGTTGCTGTGGGAACCTTTCTTTGCAAAAATGTACCCAAACCCAATCACCAGGCTGAAAAAGCATTGGCTTTCTTCCTTTATTCACTCTAGAAGCTACTTTGGCATTTTGCTTTTCAATCCTTTCCTTAACCTGCTTATGTAACTTCCTCACAAAATTTGCCTTTGAACTAGCATCAACACTCACAAAATCGTTAGATGGCAATGGCAAAATATCTAAAGGAGTAAGCGGATTAAAACCATAAACAATTTCAAATGGAGAACAGTTAGTAGTGCTATGAACAACCCTATTGTAAGCAAACTCCACAAATGGTAAACAATCCTCCCACATCCTAATATTCTTTTCTATTACTGCCCTAAGCAAAGTAATCAATGTTCGATTCACAACCTCAGTTTGACCATCGGTTTGAGGATGGCAAGTAGTAGAAAACAGCAACTTAGTTCCCAACTTTCCCCACAAAACACGCCAAAAATGACTCAAAAACTTAACATCTCGATCACTAACAATGCTTTTGGGTATGCCATGCAAACGCACAACCTCTTTAAAGAACAAATCAGCAATCAATTTTGCATCATCAGTTTTATGACATGGTATAAAATGAGCCATTTTACTAAATCTATCAACCACAACAAATATACTGTCACGACCTCTCCTAGTTTTAGGCAAACCAAGCACAAAATCCATAGACAAATCAGTCCAAGGTCCATCAGGAACAGGTAATGGCGTGTACAAACCATGCGGTTTCAACCTAGACTTAGCTTCTCTACATGTTATGCAATGCTCACAAACTTTATGCACATCATGTTTCATACCAGGCCAATAAAAATGTTCTATCAACACATCATAGGTCTTACTTACCCCAAAATGACCCATCAAGCCTCCTCCATGGGCTTCCTTAACTAACAACTCTCTCATGGAACACTTAGGAATACACAATCTACTTTTCTTGAACAAAAAAACCATCAAACAAATGAAAGTCTTTCAAAACAGCCACATCACCACACGAATTATATATGTCACCAAAATCCACATCACTAACATATAATCCCTTAATATGCTCAAAACCCAACAATCTAGCACTAAGAGAATTAAGTAAAACATACCTTCGCGACAACGCATCAACCACTACATTCTCCTTACCTCGCTTGTATTTAATCACATATAGGAATGTTTCTATGAACTCCACCCATTTGGCATGCCTTCAAATGCTTTAAACTCTCATGGTCAGTATGTATCACAAACTCTTTTGACCACAAATAATGCTGCCATGTATCCAAAGCTCGAAACAATGCATATAACTCCTTATCATATGTCGGATACTTCAAAGCCGCTCCACTTAGCTTTTCACTAAAGTACATCAATGGCCTTTGATACTGTATCAAAACAGCTCCAATTCCTATGCCACTTGCATCACATTCAATCTCAAAAGTCTTATCAAAATTAGGCAAAGCAAGCAAGGGTGCATTACACAATTTATCCTTAAGTTCATTAAATGCATGTTCTTATGCATCTCCCCAAACAAATCCGACATTTTTCTTAAACCAAGAAAATGAACCTTATCCATGCAAAAACTACACTTCTTAAGGTTAGCATACAACTTCTCACGCCTAAGAATGTCTAACACAAGACGCACATGTATGACATGATCATCCAAACACTTAGAGTAAACAAGAATATCATCAAAGTAAACAACAACAAATTTACCCAAGTGCTCACGCAACACATGATTCATCAAACTTATGAATGTGCTAGGTGCATTAGTAAGACCAAACGGCATAACCAACCACTCATACAGCCCATATTTAGTCTTAAATGTTGTTTTCCACTCATCACCCACACTCATTCGAATTTGATAATAACCAGATTTCAAATTAATTTTCGTGAACAAATAAGAACCATGTAACTCATCAAGCATATCATTTAGTCTAGGAATAGGATGACGATACTTTACAGTAATTTTATTGATGGCTCTGCAATCCAAGCACATCCTCCACGTCCCATCCTTCTTTGGCAGAAGAAGAACAGGAACTGAACAAGGACTCAAACTTTCCCTCACGTATCCCTTAGCTAGCAATTCCTCCATTTGCTTTTGTATCTCCTTTGTCTCGAAAGGATTAGCTCGATACGCTGGCCTGTTGGGAATGGAAGCTCCCGGAATGAAATCAATTTGATGCTCTATGCCTCTGATTGGCGACAATTCATCAGGCATTTCTTCGGGAAACAAATTCGCATATTCCTGCAAAAGATCAACAAACACACTAGGCAAAGATTGGTTAAAAACAGTAGTATCTAAACGAGCCTCTTTGCACAGAAGCACAAACATAGGCTGATTGGTGTAAAAAGCATGTTTAACCTCACTTGTACTAGCTAACAAACTCACATTCTTCTCTCCTTCTCTATTTTTCTCAAACTGAATTTGTTTTGATTTTTCTTTTCTCTCTTTCTTTTCATTTGCAATCTGATTTTTTTCACTCATTTTTTGTCACTCTCTCTTTCTTTCTTTTCAAATTCAAGTCTCATTCTTTCCATTTTACATTGATCTTCATACACTTCTTTTGAAGAGAGTGGGGTCAGAATTGTCTTTCGTCCATCCTTAGTGAATGAATACCAGTTGAAGTATCCATCATGCATAGCTCGCCTATCATATTGCCATGGACGTCCAAGTAAAATCTCTCCAGCATGCATTGGCACCACATCACACAACACCTCATCATGATATTTACCAATGGAAAAAGAAATGTTAGATTGTCGATTTAACTTAACCTCTCCACATTCATTCAGCCACTGAAGTTTGTAAGGTCGGGGGTGAGGTTTTGTAGGCAGCCCCAATCGATCAACCAAGAGTGTACTTACCACATTGGTACACCTTCCACCATCCACAATCACAATACAAGCCTTGCCTTGAACGTGACACCTTGTATGGAACAAGTTGTCTCATTGTTCTTCATGGTTTTCCTCCTTCAATTGCATGTTAAGAGCACGCCTAGCAACCAGCAAGTCTCCCTTTATTGGTTCTTCAATGCTCCTATCACTACAACATTCCAAGTATTGCTTTTCTCCATCTTCACTCTCATCGTCACCTTCTTCTTCATCAGTCACTATCTCACCATTTCTTACAGTCATAACTCTCTTGTTTGGACATTCTTTGCTGATATGTCCCACACCTTGGCACTTCCAACACTTAATATCTCGATTTCGCAGCTTAGGCTCTTCAACTTTGGATTTGTCTTTAGAACTTGTTTTGGCCTTTGCTTTCCCACTATCTTGACCAGCCTTGTTTCTTTCCTTGTAATCATGCCTTCCTTCCCTATTCCAAGGAGAAATAGAAATAGAAACAGGTTTCGAATGATACCTTGATGGTCGTCTTCCTTGGAGTTGTTTTTCCACCTTGACGGCAATATGCACCATCTCTTCTAACTCCACATAAGGCTGCAAATCAACCTGATCAGCAATGTCCGAATTCAAACCAGCCAAGAAACGTGCCATAGTAGTCTCCATGTCTTCATCTATATTAGCTCTAGTCATTAACATCTCCATTTCTTTGTAGTAGTCATCAACACTTTTACTTCCTTGCTTGAGAACCTGAAGTCTCTGCATGATTTCCCTATGGAAATGTCTAGGCACAAACCTCTTCCTCATGACCGATTTAAGATCAGCCCACGTCTCAATAGGATACTTCAAATTCCTTCTTCTACTAGTCACTAACTGATCCCACCAAGCTATAGCATAATTTGTAAATTGAGTAACAATAAGCTTGACCTTATTTTCCTCAGTACATCGATGGCAATCAAATATGAGATCAACCTGCTTTTCCCATTGCAAATAAGCTTCTGGATCTGATTTACCACAAAAATTAGGAATTTTCAGCTTGATGCTTCCCAAGCTCCTATTAACGACTTCATCATCACCATGATTTCTACCATAGAAAGCATTATTATTCATCCTTCCTCTACCTCGACCAGTACCACGGCCTCCTCTACCTCCACCTCTATGTAGAGCTCCTCCAACCAGACTTGCATTATCATCCTCAAGCTCATTTTCATCTTCCAAATGTTTAGGCTGTTGCATTTGATTTCTGCCACCTCTTTGCCTCTCATTGCGCTCCGGTGTGGCTCTTTCAACATTTTGCAACCTCAAATCCATGCACTCCAATGTTTCTATTATGTTCTCCATAACACGGTATAAACGTGTAAATTCAGCTTGCTGCGCCTCACGCAATCGAGCTGGATCAATTTGAACACCCCTGTCACTGTCATCTCGGCCAGACATTTTTCCTACAATAAAAGGTTAGAACAAAACAAATAAAAGGCCTCACAACACTCCCTCACATGTTTACACTCAATAGATGGGGTTGGTCACTCGTGTTCCACTCAATATAATGTATTCACTCACGGCTTAGCTCACACCTCTCAAGCTAATTTCTTTTATATTCTTAGGTGAATCACACTTTATGAAACAACTCAAATAGCCTTCCGTGTGTAGTATCACAAGTCTAAAATTTCGAATGAATCACTAATGCAATTCGAATCAAAACAGCCCCTCAATGGTGAAAATTTCGTGACCAGAAATTATATTGATTCTAACCTATCCAGATTCGACCCTTATCACCTAAATAACAAGGAGAATGAAAAATTTTTGTTGAAGTGGTTTTGTACTCTTTTTTTTTTTGCTCCCTCTCACTATCTCTCTTGATGGGGCGACCTTAGTTCACACCACACAAAACTTTTACCCAATTAGGTAACAAGAACAAGATCGAATTTAGAGCACTTTGTTTGATACTCGAAATTGAATCAGAATGAATAATCAAGAACAAGATTCGAATTTAGCACACTTTGTTGAATTTTTAATTCAAATCAGAATGATGAACAAGACCAAGATTCGAATTTAAAACACCTTTTTTTGAATTTTGAATTTTAGGTTTTATAATATATTTTTTTTGAATTTTTGAATTTGAAAGAAAACGAAAACGATTCAAGGAATAAACAACTTAGATGATCAAGAAACAAAGAAAACAATTCAAGAATCAAGAACAAAGAAACAGAACGAAAATAACAAGAGAAGAAACGAAAACAAAAACAACCCACAAAGAAAACAATTCAGAGGAACAAGGAAATAAGAGAACGAATTCAACAATTCAAGATCAAAGTAACGAAAACAAAAGTAACAAGAGAAGAAACAAAAACGAATTTGATAGGGATAAAACATGATGCTTTTGATTTGAGGACGAATCCTTTTTGAGGAGAGGGGAAATGTTGTGGAACAACCAGCACACCGCAAGGATGAGCAAGAGTTAGGACGTGAGGAACAAGTTGAGGAGATCATCAATCCAATTATTCTGCCATAAGGTCCTATAACTAGATTGCGAGCCAAAAAAGATTCAACAAGCACTAATTTGCCATTTGCAAGATTTGGTGAATTTGGCTAACTATGGTTTGCAAGGAATTACAAGCTTGGAGACAAGACCAAAGGAAGTCAATTACAACTTGCTACAAGTTGAAATTCACGAATGAGGCTTGTAGTTAATATGTATTAAGGCCCACTAGTTATGCTTATTTTAAAAATAAGGGCCCTATTTGTTTTGTATTAAATTAGAACTTTGTTTACTTTATTATTTTCTTAAAATTTGATTAGAAAACCAAATGCTACTTAATAACCCTAATTAGGGTTTAGCTATTTATATCTCATTTTAGGGTTGTAAGACATCAGTTTTGGTTTTTGGACAAATTAATAACCTAAAGTTGTTTTGCTTTTATCTTTGTGTTCTTGCTTGAATACATGCTTAAGAAACATTCAAGTAGTTTGATCAACTTTCTTGTGGAGTGTTTCGAATCTGGGATTTTGGGAACTAGTTTGTTTCGACATCTTGGATCTCTGATCAATTCAAAGAAATCTGAAATCTAACCTTTATTCTTTGGAGGTTGTACCGAATTCGACTAAGGTTTTTCAAGTTAATGTTTTGGGGGTTCGACATCAAGGAGTTCTCAAGCTTATTCTTGGAGGTTCCGTATCACTTCAAAATATACAACAACAAATTTACCAAGATATGCACGCAGAACATGGTTCATTAATCTCATGAATGTACTAGGTGCATTAGAGAAACCAAATTGCATAACTAACCACTCATAAATACCATATTTTGTTTTGAATGCAGTTTTCCACTCATCTCCTTCTTTCATCCTAATTTGATGGTAACCACTTTTCAAATCAATCTTAGTAAAAATGTAAGAACCACTCAACTCATCAAGCATATCATCAAGTCTAGGAATTGGATGTCTATACTTCACCGTGATTTTATTGATTGCTTGGCAGTCCACACACATTCTCCATGATCCATCTTTCTTTGGGACTAATAACACCGGAACAGCACATGGACTAAGACTTTCACGCACATGTCCCTTTGCTAGCAACTCCTCCACTTGCCTTTGAAGTTCCTTGGTTTCCTCTGGATTACTTCTATAAGCTGGTCTATTAGGAATTGTTGAGCCCGGAATGAAGTCAATTTGATGCTCAATCCCTCTTAAAGGTGGTAAACCTTTGGGTACATCTTCTGGAAAAACATCTCCAAATTCCTGTAAAAGAGAACTAACACAACTAGGCAAAGGGTTATCAAGGTCAGATGTAGAAATCAAGGTCTCTTTGTACCTAAGTACAATCAGACTTCTTTTCTCACAAAAAGTACTCCTTAACTCCTTTTCTTTTGCATAGAAACACTCTCTTTTATTTTCTCTCCCTTTCTCTTTTTCTCTCACCAATGGGCCATTTTTATCATTCTTTTTCTCACACTTGGCCTCTTCTACTCCATTTTTATTTGTTTTACCCTCACCACCAGAATTCTTTTCAAATGATCTCAAAATCTTTACTTGATCTTCATACACTTGTTTAGGTGACAATGGAGCAAGAGTGAAATTTAAACCATTTAGGCTGAAAGAATAATGATTCTTAAAGCCATCATGAAAAGCTTTTCTATCAAACTGCCATGGACGACCAAGAAGGATATGGCTAGCATGCATAGGCACAACATCACAGCAAACTTCATCTTTGTATCTCCCAATTGCAAAAGAAAAAAGAACCTGCTTTGTTACCCTCACCTCTCCACTATCATTCAACCATTGCAGATTGTAAGGGCTAGGATGTTTTCAGCATGCTAACCCTAATTTATCTACAAAATCAGCACTAGCAACATTTGCACAACTACTCCCATCAATGATCATGCTGCACACTTTTCCATTCACAATGCAACGAGTATGGAAAATGTTCTCTCTTTGATTACTTTCTTCATCTTTAATTTGCATGTTTAAAGCTCTTCTAATAACCAAAGATTCTCCATGGGCAGGATATTCAATAATATGTTCAATTTCCTCTAATGGTGGCATGCTATCATTATCATCATCACTTTCATGTTCACTATCACTATCAATTTCACCATTATCTTGTATCAACATGATTTTCTTATTTGGACATTGAGATGCTATATGCCCTACTCCTAAACACCTAAAGCATTTAATGGTACTATGCTTTTGATTAGAGTTAGATGTTTTAGAGTTAACTTTAGGGTCATCTAGAACTTGTTTTTTCTTTCCTTTCCAGGCAACCTCCTTCCCTTTAGGATTGTCATCTTTCTTTGGCCATTTTGAAGTGAAACTAGAGCTGGAATTAGAAAATCCCTTTGCTGCTCCCTTGAGTTTCAGTTGCTTCTCCACTTTCATGGCCATGTGTACCATATCTTTAAGCTCCACATAATGATGTAATTCAATTATGTTAGCTATCTCTCTATTCAGCCCACTCAAAATTGAGCCATAGTGATTTTTGGATCCTCCTCTATATTAGTTCTACTCATGATCATCTCCATCTCTTTATGGCAATCCTCCACTGACATGGATCCTTGAGTTAACCTCTGTAATTTTTGGTGAAGCTCCCTATAGTAGTAAGATGGTACAAATCTCTTTCTCATCACAGTTTTCATTTCAGCCCAAGTAGTGATGGTTCTTTCTCCATTTCTCCTCTTGGAAATCATCAATTGATCCCACCAAATTAGTGCATAATCTGTGAATTCAACTGCTGCAATTTTAACTTTCTTCATTTCACCATAATTATGACAATCAAACACCAACTCAACTTTTCTTTCCCATTCAAGGTAAGCTTCAGCATTATTTCTCCCCTTGAATGATGGTATCTTCATTTTTATGGAAGATATGTTATTGTCCCTTTGTTGAGGTCTTCTTTGAGCAATTGATTCCTCACTTTCTTCATCATCTTCCATTTCTATCTCATCATCATTCATCATGTTTCCTCTCCCTCTATTCAGCCCCCTTCAATTAGTATCATTCCGCTGCCTTTGCGTTATGCTGTCTACATCACCTCTCATGTTGTTTATGGCCAAATCAAACCTTTCAAATCTCCTTTGCATTGCCTCTAACATGAAGGCTATGTCATTTATGGTCATATCATGTTTTTCACTTCCACAATTTGACATGGTGTAAGAAGAACCTACAAGAAAATGTTAGTAAAGAAAATTTCCTCACCTCACTCCCTTACGTGTTTCACTCAAGATCAGATTGTCACTCCTCTTGTATTTCACTCAAACCTTGGTCCTTTTTTACCTCTAAATTCTTCTTTTATCAAGTTGAATTTTAGAATTGAATCCACTTAAATCAAGTAAAACAAGTTTTGTCTTAAAAACTCTACAAGGAACCTAATGAACAAAATGAATTCAGCAATTCTAGAAGTAATTTAATTTTAAACAACAAGAACTGAAAGTTAACACAAGAAGCAAAAAGTATTTGTGTTAATCAAACCAAAGTAACTATGATTGAGAATTAGCTACTTAATGCATACAAGAAACAAGAGGTATATGAAAGAATGAAACTAAGAATACAAAGAAAAAAAATTCTGGATACTAAAAAAAAAAATAGAATTCAAATCACTCCAATGAGTAATCTGAATATGCAACCTAAATCTATTCCCAATGTAAGATATGCTCTAAATATCAGATTTTAAATGCTAAATGGATGCATAATGAGGAGCTGATGTAATTTGATCAAATATAATAAGGTAGCAAGCTGTTAATGGTATAAATATGCAAATAATCTCAAACACTGGTGAAGAAAAATATTGGGCGGAAACAGGTACGATTTTTTTTCTTTTATGTTGAGGAAGTTGAATCTGATTCTCTTTTTTTTTCTTTTAATCTTTTCCTTCTTTTTTTTTGAACTTTCAGTAAACAAGGATAGAAATTGAAAAGTTAAACAAAAGTCCACAGATTTGAAGAAAAAGAACAAGGTGCAACAAGAACAGAAAATGAAGAAACATAGAAACTGAATCTGATTTTTTTTTCTTTGGATAATTAAAACATAAAAGATACCTAGAGACATATCTTCAAGCCAAAGTTCTGATACCAAATGATGTGGAACCCATGGATCAAATATTACATCTAGAACCCCCACATACACATCTAGCATAGAATCTTAGAACTCAAAACAAATCCTCCCTACCAAACCCACAACTAACCTGTAATTGAGAACTTGGGTGATTGGGATGAAGAAATGAATTGATTTAAACGCCACAAGTCAGACTTGATAAGTTAGAACCAATTCTTCATGCAACAAGAATAAGAAGAAAACCTCTCAAACTTGAAAACACTTAGATTACAATGATAACAATCTGCCAATTCGTAGTAACCCTCTTAAGTTCTTTTTCTCATCCCTATATAGTTGGAAAAGAAGAACTAATGGCTTAAAAGTCTAGGTTTACATGTATCTAGTCACAATAGCATTATTTGTTCATCCACATCAATAATATACTCTAAATTACTGCCCATAATTCTGACAACATTGATGGGCAGATTCTACATGCATTTTGGTGTAGGTTCACATGTGTCTAGTCACACTACCACTAAACCATATCAATATTATATTCTAAATTCGTGCTAATGCCCATCACCATACTTATGGGCAGATTCTTCATGCTTGTTGGTGAGTTTCTGACTTCCTCTTCATGATCCATCATATTCACTACAAGTGTGTGATACGAACCAGCCACGAGGTAAGGATCCATTGGTGCTTCCAAATGGGCCATTGACTAGGAGCAAAGCTAAGAAGTTTGGAACAGCTATGAGATTGCATATTCAAGATCAAATTTCAAAGGAAGTGACTGAAATGGCAATGGAAAAGTGCACAATAGAGCTTGAAGAAGGCACACCAAAGCTGATTATGATGCTTAGTGTGAATATGGAAGCTAAAGGCTAGCTAAAGAGGTCCAACGTGCAAGAAAGGTCTATGGGGGTTCATATACAGCCTTGGGAAGTAATTTAAGGCCCATGGATAGCCCAAATAGTGTGGGGCATGTTCTTATTTTAAAGGGTTTTAGTTTGGCGGTTTTTTTATACTTTATATTTTCCTTAGTGGGTTAGGATGTGTGGTTTCCTATTTAGTTATTTCAGAATATTAATTTGTTTCCATACTTTATATTTTCCTTAATGGGTTAGGATTTTGGCTTTGTAGCTTTCCTTTTCCCATTAGAATTAGGGTTTCAGATTTATGTGTGCCTTTTAGTATAAATAGGGCCTTATTTTTCTTGTAAGGACACTTTATGACAAACTATATTCTCAATTTTCTTATTGAAAATTTCGGCCATCATAGAACAGGAGTGGATTCTCTTTTTCTTTTGATTGCATCAAGAATTAGATTTACTTATCAATTTCGATTGTGGCGTTCTTCTAATTCGAGCTTCCTAAATCCTTCCGTTATAAGTGTTCGTGCTTTGCTAAGCAATTGAGTGCTTTAGAAGGTGGTTTTTCCTTCGTTCTTGGTTTTTTCTTCTATCAATTGTGCGTTGGGGTTTGAGGCCTTCATTGCCATAGGGTTCCGCGTCATTTGGTATCAGAATCAATCACAGGTAAATCTTTATCTATTTGTCTTTCTACGGTTGTTTTAGTTGTTCCGTTAGGGTTCTAATTGGATTTTCGAATTAGGGTTATAGAATTCTTTGTTCAATTTCGAAATTGTGTTCTTGCCTTTTGATTCAAAATACATTTTTCTTATGCTTAATTGGGTATAAATTGGACTGGAGGCTTTGTGTTTCGTTGGTGATCCAAGGATAGTGACCATATACTAAAAAAAAAAAGAGTACAAAATCACTTCAACAAAAATTCTTTGCTTTTCTAGTAATTTAAGGTATTAGAATCGTTTTGAATCAGGTTGAAAGTAATCAAAATTTTGGCCACCAATTTTGGTCAATTGAGGGGCTGTTTTATTACATTTTTTCTTGCTGATTTGGAAGTTTCCTTTTTCGAAATTGAATTCTTGTGGAGTCTTGATACTAGCTTTCTTGGGTAGAATTATTAGGTCCATAAACTAACTTGCTAAGGTGAGTTGGTTTTGATACATTTTGACCAGATTCATCATAATTTTTAACCTCTTTGTTTCTATTTCTTGTTTGAGCTACCGTTTTGATTCCGTGACATTGCTAGAGTATTATTTGTTTGATTTTATACTCTGGTTGATATAATCGTGTGACACAAAATTTTCTTGTGTTGCCTCCAAATTTGTCAAAGTTTCTTTCTAGGTGTCATTATAGGATTTAGGTTCTAGTTCCCTTGAACGTGCTTAGTGATTGATTTGTGAGCCTTTGTTATGAAGTGCAATCTAAGAATTAGCGAAGGTGAGTTCTTTGTTTTGTGAGATAATGAGTAGCAATTCTAGTAGAGATAAAGGCATAGCTGTTGAGAAAGAAGAGATCCGGGATATTGCAGATGATCTTGAGACATACAAGCAAGCAAATGAGTACAATATGGAAATAATAGCAAATACATTGGCTAGCTTGCAGCAGTCCATGGAACGCTTAATGCAAGCAACAACCTGCTCCAATAAGGCTGCCACAGAGAATTCTACAACCAGCAAGAGCTGAAGAGAGAGAAGAGCCAATTAGGAGGAGGGCACCAAGAGGTGCATATGAGAGAGGCCGTGTGGCTGATTATGGATTTGAAGAAGCAGAAGCTGGAATTTATCAAGCACCTATCAATGATAATGATTTGACTTCCATCAAAATGAAGGTTCCTGAATTTAGAGGGAACAACAATGCTGAAGAATACATTGAATGGGAGCGCAAAGTAGAGCAAAATTTTGAGTGCCATAATTATTCTGAAGAAAAGAAGTCACACATTGCAGCTGTGGAGTTCAAGGGTTATGCAACATTCTGCTGGGATCAATTAAAATCCACTAGAATAGGCCAGGGGTTGAGAGCCGTACCTGCATGGGAGGAGTTGAGAGACCTGATGAGGCAGCATTTTATCCCTTCTCATTATTATAGGGATCTTTATAATCACTTAGCACAACTGGTGCAAGGTGGCAAGAGTGTAGAAGAATACCCCAAGGAGATGGAGATGATCATGGCTAGAGCCAATATTGAGGAAGATGAAGAACGGATTATGTCTAGATTTCTTGGAGGACTTAATCAGAATATTGCAAGTGAGTTGGACATGTATGATTACAACACCATGGAGGAGATGGTTGATAAAGCTATGAAGATAGAGAGGAGGTTAAAGAGCAAGAGTTCCACCAAACTTGGCTATGGGAGACCACAAAATGTGTTTGAGAGTAATTCGTCCTATAGAGGACCCCAATATAGTGGTGGGGGAAATTCAGCCGATAGGGGTGGAGAGAAAGGGGAGTTCAAGAATTCATTCCAGAAAAGCAATGCTGCAACCTCCAGTGGAAAAGGGCCTAACACTACCACTCCTAGTAGTGAGATTAAATGTTTTAAGTGTTTAGGGAATGGTCATATTGCATCCCAATGTCCAAATAGAAGAGTTATGATTGCTACAGCTGATGGTGATGTTGTGTGATGAGGATCTGATTGCTAGCATACAACACCAAGGACCTGTTACTCGATCAATGGCAAGAAAACTTCAAGGATTAGTTTCCAAACATCTATATGTTCTCAATACAATTGGAACGTTAAGACTTGAAGAAAATAAGAGCAAAGAAGCTGTTTGTTTGCACGTGTCCAAATTGCAATCTTCCCAAGAGGCCAATTGACCCAAAGGAATTAGAATACATATTGGCATCCATCATTATACCTTTGAGAGCTAAATACATACCATTCACGTACCATTGGATGCCCATATATTAAGTGTGGCTGAAACTCACATTGGGAGTCAAAGATGCCTTTTAAAAGCTAGTGGGAGACAAGCTATATGGCTGCCCAATTTGTTTTATGTAACCACATCATTATATTTGTATTTTTCCATCATTTCACTTGTTTTATGCTTTCTTTAAGTCTTTAAAAATAGATGTAATGGCAGACTTTGAACTTAATGAATATTCTGAGTTTTCTCTCCATTTTGAGAGCTTTGAGAGGTTTTTAGCCTTCTTTTGAGTTCTGGTTAGAAATTGCACGAATTCCTTGCAAAAATAACCAAGTTTGCTAGGTCTTAACTTATATTCAAGGTTTTTCCTTCACAAGTTGGGGTTGGGTCTTGAACCTTTGGTTTCCAGCCATATAGCTTCAGTTTTACATCACAAGTTGGTGTTGGGTTGAAGGTGCTGGTTGGTGTTCTTATGTTTTGGAGACGATCCGTAGCTTGAGCTTCCTTAGGAATTAAATCCCAGAAAGGCAGGCTCACATCATTGTGTCACCTAGTGATAATGATAGTGATGATGTTGGGAACTTTGATTCTCCTATATATGATGATGTTGGTAGTGATGAGCATGTTGATTGTACTTTGTTAGCTGAGCATGGTGAATTGTTAGTTGCTAGGCGTGAATTGAATATGCAGGTGAAAGAGGAAAGTCTAATACAGCATTATAATATTTTTCATACTAGATGCTTAATGAATAATAAGGTTTGTACACTTATTATTGATAGTGGGAGCTGTACTAATGCTGCAAGTAATACTATGGTTGAAAAATTGGGGTTAGAATGTATGAAGCATCCCAATCCTTATAAGTTGCAGTGGTTTAATGATAGTGGTGAGGTGAAAGTAACTAAGCGAGTGAGGGTACCATTTTCAATAGGCTGGTACAAAGATGAAGTTGATTGTGATGTAGTTCCTATGCAAGCTGGACATGTTGTTGGGCAGACCGTGGCAATATGATTGGAAAGCGCAACATGATGGGTTTTCTAATAGGTACACATTTACCTATGAAGGAAAATAGGTCACTCTTGTTCCATTATCACCCCTAGAAGTGTATAAAGATCAAAGAAAGATGATTGAGGCAAAGAGGCAAGTTGGGGCTACCAATTCAAAAATTAAAAGGAGTTTGAGAGAACATGATAAGGTGAGTGAGAGTGAAAAGAAAATGATACGGAACCTCCAAGAATAAGCCTGAGAACCCCTTGATTTCGAACCCCCACAGCATTAACTTGAAAACCCCTAGTCGAATTCGGTACAACCCCCAAGGATTAGGTTAGAATTCAGATTACCTTGAATTGATCAAAGATCCAAGATTTCGAAACAAGTCAGTTCCTAAATCCCAGATTCGAAACACTCCACAAGAAAGTTGATCAAACTACTTGAATGTTTCTGAAGCATGTATTCAAGCAAGAACACAAAGATAAAAGCAATTCGGCTTTAGGTTAATTAATTCGTTCAAAACTTCAAAACTGATGTCTTACAACCCTAAATGAGATATAAATAGCTAAACCCTAATTAGGGTTATTAAGTAGCATTTGGCTTTCTAATCAAATTTTAAGAAATAATAAAGTAATCAAAGTCCTAATTTAATACCAAACAAACAGGGCCCTTACTTTTTAAATGAGCATAACTAGTGGGCCTTAATACATATTAATTACAAGCCTCATTCGTGAATTACAACTTGTAGCAAGTTGTAATTGACTTCCTTTGGTCTTGTCTCCAAGCTTGTAATTCCTTGCAAACCATAGTTAGCCAAATTCACCAAATCTTGCAAATGGCAAATTAGTGCTTGCTGAATCTTTTTGGCTCGCGATCTAGTTATAGGACCTTGTGACAGAATAATTGGATTGATGATCTCCTCAACTTGGTCCTCACGTCCTAGGCCTTGCTCGTCCTTGTGGTGTGCTCGTTGTTCCACAACATTTCCCCTCTCCTCAAAAGGATTCGTCCTCGAATCATAAGCATCACCTACATCAAAAGGACTTAAATCAGCAACATTAAACGAAGCACTCACATTATACTCACCTGGCAAATCCACTTTATACGCATTATCATTAATCCTTTCAAGTATTTGAAAAGGACCATCTCCTCCTGGATTTAACTTAGACTTGCGTTGCTGTGGTAACCTTTCTTTGCGAAAATGTGCCCAAACCCAATCACCAGGCTGAAAAAGCATTGGCTTTCTTCCTTTATTCACTCTAGAAGCTACTTTGGCATTTTGCTTCTCAATCCTTTCCTTAACCTGCTTATGTAACTTCCTCATGAAATCTGCCTTTGAACTAGCATCAACACTCACAAAATCATTAGATGGCAATGGCAAAACATTCAAAGGAGTAAGCGGATTAAAACCATAAACAATTTCAAATGGAGAACAAGTAGTAGTGCTATGAACAGCCCTATTGTAAGCAAACTCCACAAATGGTAAACAATCCTCCCACATCCTAATATTCTTTTCTATCGCTGCCCTAAGCAAAGTAATCAATGTTCGATTCACAATCTTAGTTTGACCATCGGTTTGAGAATAGCAAGTAGTAGAAAACAACAACTTAGTCCCCAATTTTCCCCATAAAACACGCCAGAAATGACTCAAAAACTTAACATCTCTATCACTAACAATGCTTTTGGGTATGCCATGCAAACGAACAACCTCTTTAAAGAACAAATCAGCAATCAATTTAGCATCATCAGTTTTATGACATGGTATAAAATGAGCCATTTTACTAAATCTATCAACCACAACAAATATACTATCACGACCTCTCCTAGTTTTAGTGATGAGGATCTGATTGCTAGCATACAACACCCCTGTGGAGCTGCATCATTATGTGGAGCTTGATGACATGTTAAATATGGCAATCAAGGTAGAAAAACAACTCAAGAAGAAGAAAACAACCAGATCGGGAATGAGAATGAATTCTGCCAATAATGTTCCTTGGAAGCCAAATTGGAAGAAAGGGGAATCTAGTGAGAATAAATTTGTTTCAAAGGAGAAGAAAGAGGGGAACAAGGCTTGAGAAAAACCCATTGTGATTGATAAGGGTAAGGCACCAATGAACTCCAATGGAAGAACAAGAGACATCCAATGTTTCCGATGTTTAGGGAAAGGGCATTATGCTAGAGAATGTCCAAATAAAAGGGTGATGGTGGTGAGGCCGAGTGGTGATATTGAATCTGAAGATGATGAAGTTGTAGATGAAGATTCAGATGTTAACATTCCACCTTTGGATGAAGATAGTGATGTAGAGCATGCTGTGCATGGAAATGCTCTTGTTGTTATGCGTGCTTTAAATATACTGGTGAAGGAAGATGAAGGTGATGAACTGCAAAGAGAAAATATTTTTCATACTAGATGTTTAGTCAAAGAAAAAGTTTGTAGTATGATCATAGATGGTGGGAGTTGTGTTAATGTGGCTAGCACTCTACTAGTAGAGAAACTTGCATTTCCTACTACAAAACATCCTAATCCATACAGATTGCAGTGGTTGAATGATAGTGGAGAAGTTAAGGTGACCAAGCAAGTATTATTGTCATTTACCATTGGGAGGTATAAGGATGAAGTGTTGTGTGATGTAGTTCCCAGGCATGCTAGTCATATCCTACTTGGGAGGCCATGGCAATATGATAGAAAAGCAACACATGACGGGTTTAAGAATAGGTATTCATTTGATTTTGAAGGGCGAAAGGTGACTCTTGCACCTTTAACACCTATGGAGGCTTTTGAAGACCAAAAGCGAGTACAAGCTGCCATGCAAGAGAAAATTCAAAGAGAGGTTGAAAAGAGGGAGAGAGAAAAGAAAGATCAAGAGGAAAAACAAAGAATAAAAACTGAGAGAGAAAAAGAAAAAGAGATAAAGAAGAAATTACATAATAAAAATGAGAGTGGAGAGAAGAAAGTAAGTTTAGTTGCTAGGGGAAAAGATGTGAGGCAAGCATACTCTTCTGATAGTATGATGCTCCTTTTGATATGTAAGGGAGTTTTTCTTAATGTAACTAACCTTGATCCATCTATTCCTAGTGTTGCTTTGACTTTGTTGCAGGAATTTGAAGATGTCTTTCCAAATGAGGTACCGAGTGGATTGCCACCCATTAGAGGAATAGAACATCAAATTGATTTCATTCCTGGAGCTGTAATTCCAAATCGTCCAGCATATAGGACAAATCCTCAAGAGGTCAAGGAGTTGCAAAAACAGGTGGATGAGCTGCTTGCGAAAGGTCATGTTAGGGAGAGCATGAGTCCATGTGCTGTGCCGGTACTTCTAGTACCTAAAAAGGATGGATCAATGCGAATGTGTGTGGATTGTCGTGCTATCAATAAAATCACTGTAAAGTATAGACATCCAATTCCTAGACTTGATGATATGCTTGATGAATTGCATGGTGCATGTATATTTTCAAAAATTGATCTTAAAAGTGGTTATCATCAAATAAGAATGAGATTAGGAGATGAATGGAAAACAGCTTTTAAGACTCAATATGGTTTGTATGAATTGTTAGTCATGCCTTTTGGACTAAGCAATGCACCTAGTACTTTCATGAGATTAATGAATCATGTCTTGCGTGCTTTTCTTGGAAAGTTTGTTGTTGTGTATTTTGATGATATTTTAGTGTATAGTCAAAGTTTAAATGATCATTTAATGCATTTAAGATGTGTGCTTGAAGTTCTTAGGAAAGAGAAATTGTATGCAAATTTAAAGAAATGTACATTCTGCATGGAAAAAGTCATTTTCTTAGGATTTGTAGTGAGTGGGAAAGGAATTGAGGTTGATGAGGATAAGGTAAAAGCCATCAAAGAGTGGCCTACACCAAAATCCGTGACTGATGTTAGGAGTTTTCATGGTCTTGCTAGTTTTTATAGGAGATTTTTTAGAGACTTTAGTACAATTGCAGCGCCATTAAATGAAATTGTGAAGAAAAATGTAGGGTTCTAATGGAATGAGGAACAGGAGCATGCATTTAGATTACTAAAAGAAAAATTATGTTCTGCACCATTACTTGCATTACCTGATTTTTCTAAGACTTTTGAAGTTGAGTGTGATGCTTCCGGAGTGGGTATAGGTGCTGTTTTGATGCAGGAAAGAAGACCAATTGCATACTTTAGTGAGAAGCTAAGTGGAGCTCCTTTGAATTACTCTACTTATGACAAGGAGATGTATGCATTAGTGAGGGCGTTGGAGACGTGGCAGCATTATCTTTGGCCAAAGGAGTTTGTTATTCATAGTGATCATGAATCACTAAAATACTTGAAAGGACAAAGCAAGCTGAACAAACGCCATGCCAAATGGAGTGAATTTATTGAAGTGTTTCCATATGTGATTCAATATAAGCAAGGAAAAGAAAATGTTGTTGCTGATGCCTTATCTAGGAGGTATGCCCTAATCTCTATGCTTGATGCTAGACTTCTAGGATTTGAGCATATGAAAGAATTGTATAAGCATGACTCTGAATTTGCACAAATATATGCCTCTTGTGAAAATGCTGCCTTTGAAAAATTTTATAGGCATGATGGTTTCTTATTTAGAGAGAAACAACTTTGTGTTCCAAATAGCTCTATAAGAGGATTGCTTGTAAGAGAGTCACATGGGGGAGGTTTAATGGGACATTTTGGGGTGGCTAAAACATTAGAAATTCTGCATGAACATTTTTATTGGCCACATATGAGGAAAGATGTAGAGAAATTTTGTGCTAAATGCGTGACATGTATGAAAGCAAAATCCAAAGTAAGACCACATGGTTTGTATATGCCTTTAAGTGTACTTAGTGAACCTTGGGTAGACTTATCTATGGATTTTATTTTGGGGCTACCTAGGACAAAAAAAGGTCATGATAGTTTATTTGTTGGGGTTGATAGATTTTCTAAAATGGCACATTTCATTCCATGTCATAAAACTGATGATGCATGCCATATATCTGATTTGTTCTTTAGAGAAGTAGTGAGATTGCATGGTATTCCTAGGACCATAGTAAGTGATTGAGATGTAAAGTTTTTGAGTCACTTTTGGAAAGTCCTATGGGGAAAGTTAGGTACAAAGCTTTGTTTCTCTACTACATGCCATCCGCAAACAGATGGGCAGACGGAAGTTGTTTATAGGACTGTGGGCACTCTTCTTCGTACCATGATTAAACAAAATTTGAAGACATGGGAGGAATGCATACCATTTATTGAATTTGCATATAATAGATCCATGCATTCATCCACTGGATTTTCACCCTTTGAGCTTGTCTATGGTTTTAATCCACTTACTCCATTAGATTTGTTGCCTCTTCCTACTAATGAGCTTACTAGTTTTGATGGTAAAAAGAAAGCTGAATTGGTGAAGCAAATGCATCAAAGGGCCAAGCAACAAATGGAGAAGATTAATGAGAATAGAGCAACCAAAGGAAACAAAGGAAGGAAAAAGATGGTGTTCCAGCCCGGTGATCTGGTATGGGTTCATTTGCGAAAAGAAAGGTTTCCTACACAAAGGAAATCAAAATTGCAACCGAGAAGTGATGGACCATTTGAAGTACTCGAAAGGATTAATGATAATGCCTACAAGATTAATCTACCAGGTGAGTATGGTGTAAGTGCAACTTTTAATGTTTTTGATCTTGCTCCTTACTATGCAGATGATGAAGATTCGAGGACGAATTCTTTTGAAGAGGGAGAGGATGATGAGGATCTGATTGCTAGCATACAACACCAAGGACCTGTTACTCGATCAATGGCAAGAAAACTTCAAGGATTAGTTTCCAAACATCTATATGTTCTCAATACAATTGGAACATTAAGACTTGAAGAAAATAAGAGCAAAGAAGCTGTTTGGTTGCACGTGTCCAAATTGCAATCTACCCAAGAGGCCAATTGACCCAAAGGAGTTGGAATACATATTGGCATCCATCATTATACCTTTGGGAGCTAAATACATACCATTCACGTGCCATTGGATGCCCATATATTAAGAGTGGCTGAAACTCACATTGGGAGTCAAAGATGCCTTTTAAAAGCTAGTGGGAGACAAGCTATATTGCTGCCCATGCCTTTTAAAAGCTAGTGGGAGACAATCTATATGGCTGCCCAATTTGTTTTATGTAACCACATTATTATATTTGTATTTTTTCCATCATTTCACTTATTTTATGCTTTCTTTAAGTCTTTAAAAACAGATGTAATGGCAGTCTTTGAACTTAATGAATATTCTGAGTTTTCTCTCCATTTTTGAGAGCTTTGAGAGGTTTTTAGCCTTCTTTTGAGTTCTGGTTAGAACTTGCACGAATTCCTTGCAAAAATAACCAAGTTTGCTAGATCTTAACTTATATTCAAGGTTTTTCCTTCACAAGTTGGGGTTGGGTCTTGAATCTTTGGTTTCCAGCCATATTTCAGTTTTACATCACAAGTTGGTGTTGGGTTGAAGGTGCTGGTTGGTGTTCTTATGTTTTGGAGACGATCCGTAGCTTGAGCTTCCTTAGGAATTAAATCCCAACAAGGCAGGCTCACATCATTTAGGCAAACCAAGCACAAAATCCATAGACAAATCAGTCCAAGGTCCATTAGGAACAGGTAATGGCGTGTACAAACCATGCGGTTTCAACCTAGACTTAGCTTCTCTACATGTTATGCAATGCTCACAAACTTTATGCACATCATGTTTCATACCAGGCCAATAAAATGTTCTATCAACACATCATAGGTCTTACTTAACCAAAATGACCCATCAAGCCTCCTCCATGGGCTTCCTTAACTAACAACTCTCTCATGGAACACTTAGGAATACACAATCTACTTTTCTTGAATAAAAAACCATCAAACAAATGAAAGTCTTTCAAAACAGCCACATCACCACACGAATTATATATGTCACCAAAATCCACATCACTAACATATAATCCCTTAATATGCTCAAAACCCAACAATCTAGCACTAAGAGAATTAAGTAAAACATACCTTTGCGACAATGCATCAGCCACTACATTCTCCTTACCTCGCTTGTATTTAATCACATATGGGAATGTTTCTATGAACTCCACCCATTTGGCATGCCTACGATTCAGCTTATTTTGACCCTTCAAATGCTTTAAACTCTCATGGTCAGTATGTATCACAAACTCTTTTGACCACAAATAATGCTGCCATGTATGCAAAGCTCGAAACAATGCATATAACTCCTTATCATATGTCGGATACTTCAAAGCCCCACTTAGCTTTTCACTAAAATACATCAATGGCCTTTGATCCTGTATCAAAACAGCTCCAATTCCTATGCCACTTGCATCACATTCAATCTCAAAAGTCTTATCAAAATTAGGCAAAGCAAGCAAGGGTGCATTACACAATTTATCCTTAAGTTCATTAAATGCATGTTCTTGTGCATCTCCCCAAACAAATCCGACATTTTTCTTAACTAACTCATTCAAAGGTGCAGTTATAGTACTGAAATTTCTAATGAATCTCCTATAAAAACCAGCAAGTCCATGAAAACTCCTCACCTCACAAGCATTCTTAGGTTTCGGCCAGTCCCTAATAGCCTTTACCTTTTTCTCATCAACCTCAATACCTTGACTAGACACCACAAAACCAAGAAAATAAACCTTATCCATGCAAAAACTACACTTCTTAAGGTTAGCATATAACTTCTCACGCCTAAGAATGTCTAACACAAGACGCACATGCATGACATGATCATCCAAACACTTAGAGTAAACAAGAATATCATCAAAGTAAACAACAACAAATTTACCCAAGTGCTCACGCAACACATGATTCATCAAACGCATGAATGTGCTAGGAGCATTAGTAAGACCAAACGGCATAACCAACCACTCATACAGCCCATATTTAGTCTTAAATGCTATTTTCCACTCATAACCCACACTCATTCTAATTTGATAATAACCAGATTTCAAATCAATTTTGGTGAACAAATAAGAACCATGTAACTCATCAAGCATATCATCTAGTCTAGGAATAGGATGACGATACTTTACAATGATTTTATTGATGGCTCTGCAATCCATGCACATCCTCCATGTCCCATCCTTCTTTGGCACAAGAATAACAGGAACTGAACAAGGACTGAAGCTTTCCCTCACATATCCCTTAGCTAGCAATTCGTCCACTTGCTTTTGTATCTCCTTTATCTCAAAAGGATTAGCTCGATACGCTGGCCTATTGGGAATGGAAGCTCCAGGAATGAAATCAATTTGATGCTCTATGCCTCTGATTGGCGGCAATTCATCAGGCATTTCTTCGGGAAACAAATCTGCATATTCCTGCAAAAGATCAACAAACACACTAGGCAAAGATTGGTTAGAAACAGTAGTATCTAAACGAGCCTCTTTGCACAAAAGCACAAACATAGGCTGTTTGGTGTAACAAGCATGTTTAACCTCACTTGTACTAGCTAACAAACTCACATTCTTCTCTCCTTCTCTATTTTTCTCAAACTGTGTTTTGATTTTTCTTTTCTCTCTTTCTTTTCATTTGCAATCTGATTTTTTTCACTCATTTTTTTGTCACTCATTTTTTTGTCACTCTCTCTTTCTTTCTTTTCAAATTCAAGTCTCATTCTTTCCATTTTATATTGGTCTTCATACACTTCTTTTGGAGAGAGTGGTGTCAGAATTGTCTTTCGTCCATCCTTAGTGAATGAATACCGATTGAGATATCCATCATGCTTAGCTCGCCTATCATACTGCCATGGACGTCCAAGTAGAATCTCTCCAGCATGCATTGGCACCACATCACACAACACCTCATCATGATACTTACCAATAGAAAAAGAAATGATAGATTGTCGATTTACCTTAACCTCTCCACAATCATTCAGCCACTGAAGTTTGTAAGGATGTGGGTGAAGTTTCATAGGCAGCCCCAATCGATCAACCAAAAATGTACTTACCACATTGGTACAGCTTTCACCATCCACAATCATACTACAAGCCTTGCCTTGAACGTGACACCTTGTATGGAACAAGTTGTCTCGTTGTTCTTCATGGTTTTCCTCCTTCAATTGCATATTAAGAGCACGCCTAGTAACCAGCAAGTCACCCTTAATTGGTTCTTCAATGCTCCCATCACTACAACTTTCCAATGCTGGCATCTCACCATCATCACTCTCATTGTCGTCTTCCTCTTCATCAGTCACTATCTCACCATTTCTCATGGTCATAACTCTCTTGTTTGGACATTCTTTGCTGATATGTCCCATACCTTGGCACTTCCAACACTTAATATCTCGATTTCGCAGCTTAGGCTCTTCAACTTTGGACTTGTCTTTAGAACTTGATTCGGCCTTCACTTTCCCACTATCTTGACCAGCCTTGTTTCTTTCCTTGTAATCACTCCTTCCTTCCCTATTCCAAGGAGAAAAAGAATTAGAAACAGGTTTTGAATAATACCTTGATGGTCATCTTCCTTGGAGTTGTTTTTCCACCTTGATGGCAATATGCACCATCTCTTCTAACTCCACATATGGCTGCAAATCAACCTGGTCAGCAATATCTGAATTCAAACCAGCCAAGAACGTGCCATAGTAGCCTCTACATCCTCATCTAGGTTAGCTCTAGTCATCAACATCTCCATCTCTTTGTAGTAGTCATCAACACTTTTACTTCCTTGCTTGAGAACCTGAAGTCTCTGCATGATTTCCCTATGAAAATGTCTAGGCACAAACCTCTTCCTCATGACTGATTTAAGATCAGCCCAAGTCTCAATAGGATACTCCAAATTCCTTCTTCTACTAGTCACTAACTGATCCCACCAAGCTATAGCATAATCTGTAAATTGAGTAACAATAAGCTTGACCTTCTTTTCCTCAGTACATTGATGGCAATCAAATATTAGGTCAACCTGCTTCTCCCATTGCAAATAAGCTTCTGGATCTGATTTACCACGAAAATTAGGAATTTTCAGCTTGATGCTTCCCAAGCTCCTATCAACGACTTCATCATCACCATGATTTCTACCATAGAAAGGATTATTATTCAGCCTTCCTCTACCTCTACCAGCACCACGTCCTCCTCTACCTCCACCTCTATGTAGAGTTCCTCCAACCAGACTTGCATTATCCTCCTCAAGCTCATTTTCATCTTCCAAATGTTCAAGCTTTTGCATTCGATTTCTGCCACCTCTTTGCCTCTCAATGCGCTCCGGTGTGGCTCTCTCAACACTCTGCAACCTCAAATCCATGTGCTCCAATGTTTCTATTATGTTCTCCATAGTACGGTATAAACGTGTAAATTCAGCTTGCTGCGCCTCCCGCAATCGAGCTGGATCAATCGGAACACCCCTGCTATCACTTTCATCTCTCCCAGACATTTTTCCTGCAATAAAAGGTTAGCACAAAACAAATAAAAGGCCTCACAACACTCCCTCATGTGTTTACACTCAATAGATGAAGGTTAGTCTCTCGTGTTTCACTCAATATATGAAATCACTCACGGTTCATGATACGGAACCTCCAAGAATAAGCCTGAGAACCCCTTGATTTCGAACCCCCACAGCATTAACTTGAAAACCCCTAGTCGAATTCGGTACAACCCCCAAGGATTAGGTTAGATTTCAGATTACCTTGAATTGATCAAAGATCCAAGATTTTGAAACAAGTCAGTTTCTAAATCCCAGATTCGAAACACTCCACAAGAAAGTTGATCAAACTACTTGAATGTTTCTGAAGCATGTATTCAAGCAAGAACACAAAGATAAAGCAATTCGGCTTTAGGTTAATAAATTCGTCCAAACTTCAAAACTTCCAAAACTTACAACCCTAAATGAGATATAAATAGCTAAACCCTAATTAGGGTTATTAAGTAGCATTTGGCTTTCTAATCAAATTTTAAAAAATAATAAAGTAATCAAAGTCCTAATTTAATACCAAACAAACAGGGCCCTTACTTTTTAAATGAGCATAATTAGTGGGCCTTAATACATATTAAAATAACAAGTTCAGCTAATTATTTAACTATAAATAAGCCCAACTAGTGACTTGAGCCAAATATGCTCCAATTTGCATCCTTGATCAGCCATATCGAGCACCTTCAACTCCTCTTCAACAAAATGTTGCATGTAGCCTTGTGACGTCTCTATCAGTTCAGCTCACACCTCTCAAGCTGATATCTTTTACGTTCTTAGGTGAATCGCACTTTATGAAACAACTCAAATAGCCTTCCGTGTGTAGTATCCCAAAATCTGAAATTTCGTGAAAAAAAATTCAGTTACATCTAACCCACCTAGATTCGACCCTTAGCACCTAAATAACAAGGAAAACGAAAAATTTTTTCTTGAAGTGATTCTATACTCTTTTTTTTTTTGCTCCCTCTCACTATCTCTTTTGAAGGGCATCCCTAGTTCACCACACGAAACTTTTTTTTTCAATCAGGTAACAAGAACAAGATCAAATTTGAAGCACTTTCTTTGAATTTTGAAACTGAATCAGAATGAATAATCAAGACAAGATTCAAATTTAGCACACTTTGTTGAATTTCGAATTCAAATCAGAATGATTAACAAGAACAAGATTCGGATTTAGAACACTTTGGTGAATTTCGAATTCAAATCAGAATGAATAACAAGAACAAGATTCGGATTTAGAACACTTTCCCTGAATTTCGAATTTAGGTTTTTTTATGAAAACGAAAACGAAAATAACCCACAAAGAAAAACGAAAACGTAAATAACAAAAGAAGGAACGAAAATGAATTGATAGGGATAAAACCTGATCTAGAGCGTAGGCTCTAATACCAAATGATACGGAACCTCCAAGAATAAGCCTGAGAACCCCTTGATTTCGAACCCCCACAGCATTAACTTGAAAACCCCTAGTCGAATTCGGTACAACCCCCAAGGATTAGGTTAGAATTCAGATTACCTTGAATTGATCAAAGATCCAAGATTTCGAAACAAGTCAGTTCCTAAATCCCAGATTCGAAACACTCCACAAGAAAGTTGATCAAACTACTTGAATGTTTCTGAAGCATGTATTCAAGCAAGAACACAAAGATAAAAGCAATTCGGCTTTAGGTTAATTAATTCGTTCAAAACTTCAAAACTGATGTCTTACAACCCTAAATGAGATATAAATAGCTAAACCCTAATTAGGGTTATTAAGTAGCGTTTGGCTTTCTAATCAAATTTTAAGAAATAATAAAGTAATCAAAGTCCTAATTTAATACCAAACAAACAGGGCCCTTACTTTTTAAATGAGCATAACTAGTGGGCCTTAATACATATTAATTACAAGCCTCATTCGTGAATTACAACTTGTAGCAAGTTGTAATTGACTTCCTTTGGTCTTGTCTCCAAGCTTGTAATTCCTTGCAAACCATAGTTAGCCAAATTCACCAAATCTTGCAAATGGCAAATTAGTGCTTGCTGAATCTTTTTGGCTCACGATCTAGTTATAGGACCTTGTGGTAGAATAATTGGATTGATGATCTCCTCAACTTGGTCCTCACGTCCTAGGCCTTGCTCGTCCTTGTGGTGTGCTCATTTTTCACAACAGAAAATGGGAAAAGAGGCCAGAAAAGGAACAAAACAAATAAATGGCCCATTGATGAGAGAAAATAAGAAAGAAGGAAGAGCGAAACAAACTTTTTATGTAAGAGCGAGAGAGGTTAATTTTGCAATGTCTATTGGGCAGCCATTATTGCTCATTAGATACAAAGAAACTTTATTTGCTGACACTAATGTTTCGCTTGATAGTTTGCCTTCTAGTTTTGTGTCTTTGTTGTAGGATTTTCAGGATGTGTTTCCAGATGAATTACCTAGTGGATTGCCACCGCTAAGAGGAATTGAGCATCAAATAGACTTCGTGCCTGTTTCTACCATCCCAAATAGACTAGCTTACCGGAGTAATCCCATGGAAATGAAAGAGATGCAAAAGCAAGTAGATGAGTTACTGGAGAAAGGGCTGATTAGAGAGAGTTTGAGTCCGTGTGCTGTTCTTGTGTTGTTGGTTCCAAAGAAGGATGGCACGTGGAGAATGTGTGTTGATTGTAGGGCTATAAATAAGATCACAGTGAAGTATCGGCATCCTATACCACGACTTGATGACATGTTGGATGAGCTGCATGGTGCCAGGTATTTTTCTAAAATTGATCTTATGAGTGGATATCATCAAATTCGTATGAAACCTGGTGATGAATGGAAAACAGCATTTAAAACTAAATATGGTCTATATGAGTGGTTAGTAATGCCTTTTGGGTTGTCTAATGCACCTAGTACTTTTATGAGATTAATGAACCATGTTTTGAGAGCTTATTTGGGCAAATTAGTTGTAGTCTATTTTGATGATATTCTGATTTATAGTAAGACTTTAGATGACCATGTTGAGCATGCTAGGCTAGTTTTGGAAGTATTGAGAAATGAAAACTTATATGCCAAGCTTAAGAAATGCACATTTTGCATAGATAGGCTTGTGTTTCTTGGTTTTGTTGTGAGTGCACAGGGCGTTGAAGTAGATGAAGAGAAAGTGAAAGCTATAAAGGAGTGGCCTACTCCAAAGAGTGTGACGGACGTGAGGAGCTTTCATGGATTGGCTAGTTTCTATAGGAGGTTTGTGAAGAACTTTTCTACTATTGCAGCACCGTTAACTAGCATAATCAAAAAGGAAGTTGGGTTCCAATGGGGAGAGGAGCAACAAAAAGCCTTCAACTGCCTGAAAGGGAAGTTGATATCCGCTCCTATTTTATCATTACCTAATTTTGAGAGTACATTTGAGATTGAGTGTGATGCTTCTGGTGTAGGTATTGGAGCTGTATTGATGCAAGAGAAAAAGCCCATAGCCTATTTTAGTGAGAAACTCAATGGTGCACAATTGAACTATTCCACTTATGATAAGGAGTTGTATGCCTTGGTGAGAGCATTGGACGTGTGGAACCACTATCTCCTTCCAAAGGAGTTCCTGATACATACCGATCATGAGTCCCTCAAACACTTGAAGGGACAAGGTAAGCTGAACAAGAGTCATGATAAGTGGATAGAATTTATAGAACAATTCCCTTATGTTGTTAAATACAAGCAAGGAAAGGATAATATAGTGGCTGATGAGTTGTCTAGAAGATATACATTACTATCTGTGTTGAGTTCTAAATTGCTTGGTTTTGAGTACGTTAAGGACTTATATGTAGGTGATGTTGAATTTGGCAATGTGTATGTTGCATGTGAACATGGAGCTTTTAATTCATTTTATAGGCATGATGGATACTTGTTTAAGGGAAATAAATTATGTGTGCCTAAATGTTCCATGCGTGATTTGCTTGTGTTAGAATCTCATTGTGGGGGATTGATGGGACATTTTGGGGTAGCTAAGACTTATGATATCTTATTTGAGCATTTTTATTTGCAGTCTATGTGTAAGGATGTTGAGAGATTGTGTTTAGCCTATATTGCTTGTAGACAGGCGAAATCTAAGTCTATGCCTCATGGTCTATATATGCCTTTACCTGTACCTAGTTCACCTTGGATTGATATTAGCATGGATTTTGTGCTTGGATTGCCTAGAACTAGAAAAGGTAGGGGTAGCATTTTTGTAGTTGTTGACAGGTTTAGTAAGATGGCACATTTTATTCCTTATCATAAAGCTGATGATGCGATTGTTGTAGCTGATTTGTTCTTTAGAGAAGTGGTTCGACTACATGGGGTGCCTAGGACTATTGTGTCTGATAGAGATGCTAAGTTTTTGTCCCATTTTTGGAGAGTTTTATGGGGTAGATTAGGAACTAAGCTTTTGTTTTCTACTACTTGTCATCCACAAACAGATGGGCAAACAGAGGTAGTTAATCGTACACTTGGTACATTGTTGAGAGCTATAGTGGGAAAGAATTTGGCTTCTTGGGAAGATTGTTTACCTTTTATTGAGTTTGCTTATAATCGTTCTATTCATTCTTCTACAGGTTATTCACCATTTGAGCTTGTTTATGGTTTTATCCCATTAACTGTACTTGATCTTATTTCTTTACCTTCACATGAGCTTGTTAGTTTAGATGGAGACAGGAAAGTAGAATTGGTGAAGGCTATGCATGAGAAAGCTCGAGTGAATAGAGGACGCAAGAAGATAGTGTTTGCTCCTAGGGATTGGGTTTGGGTACACTTCCGAAAGGAGAGGTTTCCAAATCAAAGGAAGAATAAGCTTGATGCACGTGGTGATGGTCCATTTCAAGTGTTGGCAAAGATCAATGATAATGCATACAAGATAGACTTGCCTGGTGAGTATGGTGTTAGTACTACTTTTAATGTGTCTGATTTATCTCCTTATGATGATGCAGATTTGAGGAAAAATTTTTTTGAAGAGGGGGAGAATGATACGAACCAGCCACAAGGTAAGGATCCATTGGTGCTTCCAAATGGGCCATTGACTAGGAGCAAAGCTAAGAAGTTTGGAATAGCTATGGGATTGCATATTCAAGATCAAATTTCAAAGGAAGTGACTGAAATGGCAATGGAAAAGTGCACAATAGAGCTTGAAGAAGGCACACCAAAGCTGATTATGATGCTTAGTGTGAATATGGAAGCTAAAGGCTAGCTAAAGAGGTCCAACGTGCAAGAAAGGTCCATGGGGGTTCATATACAGCCTTGGGAAGTAATTTAAGGCCCATGGACAGCCCAAATAGTGTGGGGCGTGTTCTTATGTTAAAGGGTTTTAGTTTGGCCGTTTCTTTTATACTTTATATTTTTCTTAGTGGGTTAGGATGTGTGGTTTCCTATTTAGTTATTTCAGAATATTAATTTGTTTCCATACTTTATATTTTCCTTAATGGGTTAGGATTTTGACTTTGTAGCTTTCCTTTTCCCATTAGAATTAGGGTTTCGGATTTATGTGTGCCTTTTAGTATAAATAGGGCCTTATTTTTCTTGTAAGGACACTTTATGACAAACTATATTCTCAATTTTCTTATTGAAAATTTCAGCCATCATAGAACAGGAGTGGAT
Source organism: Garcia nutans (assembly GCA_947685225.1). Classification (NCBI taxonomy): domain Eukaryota; kingdom Viridiplantae; phylum Streptophyta; class Magnoliopsida; order Malpighiales; family Euphorbiaceae; genus Garcia; species Garcia nutans. The sequence goes on along the minus strand of CANTUV010000002.1, from coordinate 12,217,326 downwards.
TCTCTTTTTCTTTTGATTGCATCAAGAATTAAATTTACTTATCAATTTTGATTGTGGCGTTCTTCTAATTCGAGCTTCCTAAATCCTTCCGTTATAAGTGTTCGTGCTTTGCTAAGCAATTGGGTGCTTTAGAAGGTGGTTTTTCCTTCGTTCTTGGTTTTTTCTTCTATTAATCGTGCGTTGGGGTTTGAGGCCTTCATTGCCATAGGGTTCCACGTCAGTTGGTCTCCCTCTTCATTAATCCACCTTTGAATGAAGTGTTGGAACACATGCTGGAGTTTCTTTGATTGTGATCTTGTGATTGGTCCACTTGGCATAATGATATCATCAACATATTTGCTGCCATTATATTCATCAAGCTTTCTTATAGTTTCCTCATCAATATGGCTAGCATGCATAGGCACAACATCACAGCAAACTTCATCTTTGTATCTCCCAATTGCAAAAGAGAACAGAACCTGCTTTGTTACCCTCACCTCTCCACAATCATTCAACCATTGCAGCTTGTAAGGGCTAGGATGTTTTGTGCATGATAACTGATGAGGAAACTATAAGCAAGCTTGATGAATCTACACAAGACAGCAAATATGTTGATGATATCATTATGCCAAGTGGACCAATCACAAGATCACAATCAAAGAAACTCCAGCATGTGTTCCAACACTTCATTCAAAGGTGGATTAATGAAAAGGGAGACCAACTTATACTGAATATGATGTATCATGAAGAGAAAGTTAAAAACTCACCAAGAAGCATGAAGAATCTGCCCATAAGTATGGTGATGGGCATTAGCACGAATTTGGAATATAATATTAATGTGGTTTAGTGCTAGTGTGACTAGACACATGTGAACCAATACCAAAATGCATGTAGAATCTGCCCATCAATGTTGTCAGAATTATGGGCAGTAATTTAGGTTATATTATTGATGTGGATGAATAATTAATGCTATTATGACTAGATACATGTAAACCTAGACTTTTAAGCCATTAGTTCTTCTTTTCCAACTATATAGGGAGGGAAAAAAGAACTCAAGAGGGGACTACGAATTTTCAAATTGTTGAATGTAACTGATGTGTTTTCAAGTTTGAGAGGTTTTCTTCTTATTCTTGTTGCATGAAGAATTGGTTCTAACTTATCAAGTCTGACTTGTGGCATTTAAATCAATTAATTTCTTCATCCCAATCACCCAAGTTCTCAATTACAGGTTAGTTGTGGGTATGGTAGGGAGGATTTATTTTTGAGTTCTAAGATTCTATGCTAGATGTGTATGTGGGGATCTAGATGTAATATTTGATCTATGGGTTTCGCATCATTTGGTATCAGAGCCTATTTTTCGGGTCTGGTCCCACTGTTCCAGGTTCAAGGACAAACCTCCTTAAAGAGGGAGGGAATGATATGTCCGAGGGTCTGGAGGGTTGTGGATCAGGTTCGACAAAAGGTGGGGGTGAGCCCATGTTTGATCCAAATAAAGGAAATGGCTACGCCTCTGCTGACAGCTTAAGCTTTTAGTAGAAATGGTTAGCATTCTTGTCGGTTAAGCATACTGGTGCAGGGTCAGTACCAGGATTGGTGACCTTATGGGAAGTGCTTGTGCAGGTTCAGTACCAGGAGGGGTGACCTTCTGGGAAGTGCTTGGCCCAACCGTGTTGGTGCAGGGTCAGTACCAGAATGGGTGTCCACCTAGGAAGTGCTTGGCCCGGCCGCATCATTTGGTATCAGAGCTTTGGCTTGAAGATAAATATCTAGGTATCTTTTATGTTTTAATTATCCAAAGGAAAAAAAAGAAAAAAAAAGAACCAGATTCAGTTTCTATGTTTCTTCATTTTCTGTTCTTGTTGCACCTTGTTCTTATTCTTCAAATTTGTGGACTTTAGTTTAACTTTTCAATTTCTATCCTTGTTTATTGAAAGTTCAAAAAAAAAAAGAAGGAAAAGATCAAAATAAAAAAATAAAAAAACAAAAAAAGAGAATCATATTCAACTTCCTCAACATAAAAGAAAAAAATTCGTACCTATTTCTGTCCAATATTTTTCTGCACAAGTGTTTAAGATTTTTTACATATTTGTACCATTAACAGCTTGCTACCTTATTATATTTGATCAAATTACATCAGCTCCTAATTATGCATCCATTTAGCATTTAAAATCTGATATTTAAGGCATATATTGCATTGGGAATAGATTTAGGTTGCATATTCAGATTACTCATTGGAGTGATTTGAATTCTGTTTTTGTTTAATATCCATAATTGTTTTTCTTTGTATTCTTAGTTTCATTCTTTCATATACCTCTTATTTCTTGTATGCATTAAGTAGCTAATTCTCAATCATAGTTACTTTGGTTTGATTAACACAAATACTTTTTGCTTCTTGTGTTAACTTTTAGTTTTTGTTGTTTAAAATTAAATTGCTTCTAGAATTGCTGAATTCATTTTGTTCATTAGGTTCCTTGTAGAGTCTTTAAAACAAAACTTGTTTTACTTGATTTAATTGGATTCAGTTCTGAAATTCAACTTGATAAAAGAAGAATTGAGAGGTAAAAAGGACCAAGGTTTGAGTGAAATACAAGAGGAGTGACAATCTGATCTTGAGTGAAACACGTAAGGGAGTGAGGTGAGGAAATTTTCTTTACTAACATTTTCTTGTAGGTTCTTCTTACACCATGTCAAATTCTGGAAGTGAAAAAAGTGATATGACCATAAATGACATAGCCTTCATGTTGGAGGCAATGCAAAGGAGATTTGAAAGGTTTTATTTGGCCATAAACAACATGAGAGGTGATGTAGACAGCATAATGCAAAGGTAACGAAATGATACTAATCGAAGGGGGGCAGAATAGAGGGAGAGGAAACATGATGAATGATGATGAGGCAGAAAGGGAAGATGATGAAGAAAGTGAGGAATCAATTTCTCAAAGAAGACCTCAACTGATGTGAGCCTGCCTTACTGGGATTTAATTCCTAAGGAAGCTCAAGCTACGGATCGTCTCCAAAACATAAGAACACCAACCAGCACCTTCAACCCAACACCAACTTGTGATGTAAAACTGAAGCTATATGGCTGGAAACCAAAGATTCAAGACCCAACCCCAACTTGTGAAGGAAAAACCTTGAATATAAGTTAAGACCTAGCAAACTTGGTTATTTTTGCAAGGAATTCGTGCAAGTTCTAACCAGAACTCAAAAGAAGGCTAAAAACCTCTCAAAGCTCTAAAAAATGGAGAGAAAACTCAGAATATTCATTAAGTTCAAAGTCTGCCATTACATCTGTTTTTAAAGACTTAAAGAAAGCATAAAACAAGTGAAATGATGGAAAAAATACAAATATAATGATGTGGTTACATAAAACAAATTGGGCAGCCATATAGCTTGTCTCCCACTAGCTTTTAAAAGGCATGGGCAGCCATATAGCTTGTCTCCCACTAGCTTTTAAAAGGCATCTTTGACTCCCAATGTGAGTTTCAGCCACTCTTTATATATGGGCATCCAATGGTACGTGAATGGTATGTATTTAGCTCCCAAAGGTATAATGATGGATGCCAATATGTATTCTAACTCCTTTGGGTCAATTGGCCTCTTGGGAAGATTGCAATTTGGACACGTGCAACCAAACAGCTTCTTTGCTCTTATTTTCTTCAAGTCTTAACGTTCCAATTGTATTGAGAACATATAGATGTTTGGAAACCAATCCTTGAAGTTTTCTTGCCATTGATCGAGTAACAGGTCCTTGGTGTTGTATGCTAGCAATCAAATCCTCATCATCCTCTCCCTCTTCAAAAGAATTTGTTCTCGAATCTTCATCATCTGCATAGTAAGGAGCAAGATCAGAAACATTAAAAGTTGCACTTACACCATACTCACCTGGTAGATTAATCTTGTAGGCATTATCATTAATCCTTTGGAGTACTTCAAATGACCCTTTTTTGTCCTTGCCATTTTAGCTTTTTCTCTTTTTCTTTTTCTCTCTCAGCTTTTATTCTTTGTTTTTCCTCTTGATCTTTCTTTTCTCTCTCCCTCTTTTCAACCTCTCTTTGCATTTTCTCTTGCATGGCAGCTTGTACTCTCTTTTGGTCTTCAAAAGCCTCCATAGGTGTTAAAGGTGCAAGAGTCACCTTTCGGCCTTCAAAATCAAATGAATACCTATTCTTAAACCCGTCATGTGTTGCTTTTCTATCATATTGCCATGGCCTCCCAAGTAGGATATGAGTAGCATGCATGGGAACTACATCACACAACACTTCATCCTTATACCTCCCAATGGTAAATGACAATAATACTTGCTTGGTCACCTTAACTTCTCCACTATCATTCAACCACTGCAATCTGTATGGATTAGGATGTTTTGTAGTAGGAAATGCAAGTTTCTCTACTAGTAGAGTGCTAGCCACATTAACACAACTCCCACCATCTATGATCATACTACAAACTTTTTCTTTGACTAAACATCTAGTATGAAAAATATTTTCTCTTTGCAGTTCATCACCTTCATCTTCCTTCACCTGTATATTTAAAGCACGCATAACTACAAGAGCATTTCCATGCACAGCATGCTCTACATCACTATCTTCATCCAAAGGTGGAATGTTAACATCTGAATCTTCATCTACAACTTCATCATCTTCAGATTCAATATCACCACTCGGCCTCACCAACATCACCCTTTTATTTGGACATTCTCTAGCATAATGCCCTTTCCCTAAACATCGGAAACATTGGATGTCTCTTGTTCTTCCATTGGAGTTCATTGGTGCCTTACCCTTATCAATCACAATGGGTTTTTCTCCAGCCTTGTTCCCCTCTTTCTTCTCCTTTGAAACAAATTTATTCTCACTAGATTCCCCTTTCTTCCAATTTGGCTTCCAAGGAACATTATTGGCAAAATTCATTCCCATTCTCGATCTGGTTGTTTTCTTCTTCTTGAGTTGTTTTTCTACCTTGATTGCCATATTTAACATGTCATCAAGCTCCACATAATGATGCAGCTCCACTATATCGGCAATTTCATCTTTCAGCCCATGTAGAAACCGTGCCATAGTTGCTTCCCTTTCTTCTTCTATATTAGCTCGTATCATAGCCATTTCCATCTCTTGAAAATATTCTTCCACACTTTTATTGCCTTGTACCAACCCTTGTAATCGTTGATGTAACTACCTATAGTAGTGTTGTGGTACAAATCTATCTCTCATGACTTGTTTCAGCTCATCCCAAGTCTGCACTCCTCTCATGCCATTTCTTCTTCGTTTAGTGAGTAATTGATCCCACCAAACTAATGAATAATCAGTAAACTCTACCACAGCAAGTGTCACCTTCTTTTGCTCACTATAGTTGTGGCAATCAAAGATGAGTTCGGTCTTTCTCTCCCATTCCAAGTATGCATCTGGATTTGCTTTGCCTTGGAATGATGGAATTTTCATTTTAATTCCATTAACATTGCTGTCCACTCTCCCTCTTGCATTTTTCCATAGTTTCTTGCCTAATATTTCTGCCACCACCTCTACCACCCATATTACCTCTCATATATCTTGGTCTAATAACATCATCAAGTGCAACAGATTGCTGCCCATCGTCATCATCAAGATTATCTTCATCTACATCCTCCAATTCATTGAAAACTGGCAAATCATTTAGTCCAGCATGCCTACCTCTATTGTACCCCCTATTTGTGTTTTTGATGTGAGCCTGCCTTGCTGGGATTTAATTCCTAAGGAAGCTCAAGCTACGGATCGTCTCCAAAACATAAGAACACCAACCAGTACCTTCAACCCAACACCAACTTGTGATGTAAAACTGAAGCTATATGGCTGGAAACCAAAGATTCAAGACCCAACCCCAACTTGTGAAGGAAAAACCTTGAATATAAGTTAAGACCTAGCAAACTTGGTTATTTTTGCAAGGAATTCGTGCAAGTTCTAACAAGAACTCAAAAGAAGGCTAAAAACCTCTCAAAGCTCTCAAAAATGGAGAGAAAACTCAGAATATTCATTAAGTTCAAAATCTGCCATTACATATGTTTTTAAAGACTTAAAGAAAGCATAAAACAAGTGAAATGATGGAAAAATACAAATATAATAATGTGGTTACATAAAACAAATTGGGCAGCCATATAGCTTGTCTCCCACTAGCTTTTAAAAGGCATCTTTGACTCCCAATGTGAATTTCAGCCACTCTTAATATATGGACATCCAATGGAACGTGAATGGTATGTATTTAGCTCCCAAAGGTATAATGATGGATGCCAATATGTATTCTAACTCCTTTGGGTCAATTGGCCTCTTGGGTAGATTGCAATTTGGACACATGCAACCAAACAGCTTCTTTGCTCTTATTTTCTTCAAGTCTTAACGTTCCAATTGTATTGAGAACATATAGATGTTTGGAAACTAATCCTTGAAGTTTTCTTGCCATTGATCGAGTAACAGGTCCTTGGTGTTGTATGCTAGCAATCAGATCCTCATCATCCTCTCCCTCTTCAAAAGAATTCGTCCTCGAATCTTCATCATCTGCATAGTAAGGAGCAAGATCAGAAACATTAAAAGTTGCACTTACACCATACTCACCTGGTAGATTAATCTTGTAGGCATTATCATTAATCCTTTCGAGTACTTCAAATGGTCCATCACTTCTCGGCTGCAATTTTGATTTCCTTTGTGTAGGAAACCTTTCTTTTCGCAAATGAACCCATACCAGATCACCAGGCTGGAACACCATCTTTTTCCTTCCTTTGTTTACTTTGGTTGCTCTATTCTCATTAATCTTCTCCATTTGTTGCTTGGCCCTTTGATGCATTTGCTTCACCAATTCAGCTTTCTTTTTACCATCAAAACTAGTAAGCTCATTAGTAGGAAGAGGCAACAAATCTAATGGAGTAAGTGGATTAAAACCATAGACAAGCTCAAAGGGTGAAAATCCAGTGGATGAATGCATTGATCTATTATATGCAAATTCAATAAATGGTATGCATTCCTCCCATGTCTTCAAATTTTGTTTAATCATGGTACGAAGAAGAGTGCCCACAGTCCTATTAACAACTTCCGTCTGCCCATCTGTTTGCGGATGGCATGTAGTAGAGAAACAAAGCTTTGTACCTAACTTTCCCCATAGGACTTTCCAAAAATGACTCAAAAATTTTACATCTCGATCACTTACTATGGTCCTAGGAATACCATGCAATCTCACTACTTCTCTAAAGAACAAATCAGATATATGGCATGCATCATCAGTTTTATGACATGGAATGAAATGTGCCATTTTAGAAAATCGATCAACCACAACAAATAAACTATCATGACCTTTTTTTGTCCTAGGTAGCCCCAAAATAAAATCCATAGATAAGTCTACCCAAGGTTCACTAGGTACACTTAAAGGCATATACAAACCATGTGGTCTTACTTTGGATTTTGCTTTCATACATGTCACGCATTTAGCACAAAATTTCTCTACATCTTTCCTCATATGTGGCCAATAAAAATGTTCATGCAGAATTTCTAATGTTTTAGCCACCCCAAAATGTCCCATTAAACCTCCCCCATGTGACTCTCTTACAAGCAATCCTCTTATAGAGCTATTTGGAACACAAAGTCGTTTCTCTCTAAATAAGAAACCATCATGCCTATAAAATTTTTCAAAGGCAGCATTTTCACAAGAGGCATATATTTGTGCAAATTCAGAGTCATGCTTATACAATTCTTTCATATGCTCAAATCCTAGAAGTCTAGCATCAAGCATAGAGATTAGGGCATACCTCCTAGATAAGGCATCAGCAACAACATTTTCTTTTCCTTGCTTATATTGAATCACATATGGAAATGCTTCAATAAATTCACTCCATTTGGCATGGCGTTTGTTCAGCTTGCTTTGTCCTTTCAAGTATTTTAGTGATTCATGATCACTATGAATAACAAACTCCTTTGGCCAAAGATAATGCTGCCACGTCTCCAACGCCCTCACTAATGCATACATCTCCTTGTCATAAGTAGAGTAATTCAAAGGAGCTCCACTTAGCTTCTCACTAAAGTATGCAATTGGTCTTCTTTCCTGCATCAAAACAGCACCTATACCCACTCCGGAAGCATCACATTCAACTTCAAAAGTCTTAGAAAAATCAGGTAATGCAAGTAATGGTGCAGAACATAATTTTTCTTTTAGTAATCTAAATGCATGCTCCTGTTCCTTATTCCATTTGAACCCTACATTTTTCTTCACAATTTCATTTAATGGGGCTGCAATTGTACTAAAGTCTCTAACAAATCTCCTATAAAAACTAGCAAGACCATGAAAACTCCTAACATCAGTCACAGATTTTGGTGTAGGCCACTCTTTGATGGCTTTTACCTTATCATCATCAACCTCAATTCCTTTCCCACTCACTACAAATCCTAAGAAAATGACTTTTTCCATACAGAATGTACATTTCTTTAAATTTGCATACAATTTCTCTTTCCTAAGAACTTCAAGCACACATCTTAAATGCATTAAATGATCATTTAAACTTTGACTATACACTAAAATATCATCAAAATACACAACAACAAACTTTCCAAGAAAAGCACGCAAGACATGATTCATTAATCTCATGAAAGTACTAGGTGCATTGCTTAGTCCAAAAGGCATGACTAACCATTCATACAAACCATATTGAGTCTTAAAAGCTGTTTTCCATTCATCTCCTAATCTCATTCTTATTTGATGATAACCACTTTTAAGATCAATTTTTGAAAATATACATGCACCATGCAATTCATCAAGCATATCATCAAGTCTAGGAATTGGATGTCTATACTTTACAGTGATTTTATTGATAGCACGACAATCCACACACATTCGCATTGATCCATCCTTTTTAGGTACTAGAAGTACCGGCACAGCACATGGACTCATGCTCTCCCTAACATGACCTTTCGCAAGCAGCTCATCCACCTGTTTTTGCAACTCCTTGACCTCTTGAGGATTTGTCCTATATGCTGGACGATTTGGAATTACAGCTCCAGGAATGAAATCAATTTGATGTTCTATTCCTCTAATGGGTGGCAATCCACTCGGTACCTCATTTGGAAAGACATCTTCAAATTCCTGCAACAAAGTCAAAGCAACACTAGGAATAGATGGATCAATGTCAGTTACATTAAGAAAAACTCCCTTACATATCAGAAGGAGCATCATACTATCAGAAGAGTATGCTTGCCTCACATCTTTCCCCCTAGCAACTAAACTTACTTTCTTCTCTCCACTCTCATTTTTATTATGTAATTTCTTCTTTTTCTCTTTTTCTTTTTCTCTCTCAGCTTTTATTCTTTGTTTTTCCTCTTGATCTTTCTTTTCTCTCTCCCTCTTTTCAACCTCTCTTTGCATTTTCTCTTGCATGGCAGCTTGTACTCTCTTTTGGTCTTCAAAAGCCTCCATAGGTGTTAAAGGTGCAAGAGTCACCTTTCGGCCTTCAAAATCAAATGAATACCTATTCTTAAACCCGTCATGTGTTGCTTTTCTATCATATTGCCATGGCCTCCCAAGTAGGATATGAGTAGCATGCATGGGAACTACATCACACAACACTTCATCCTTATACCTCCCAATGGTAAATGACAATAATACTTGCTTGGTCACCTTAACTTCTCCACTATCATTCAACCACTGCAATCTGTATGGATTAGGATGTTTTGTAGTAGGAAATGCAAGTTTCTCTACTAGTAGAGTGCTAGCCACATTAACACAACTCCCACCATCTATGATCATACTACAAACTTTTTCTTTGACTAAACATCTAGTATGAAAAATATTTTCTCTTTGCAGTTCATCACCTTTGATGAGGATCTGATTGCTAGCATACAACACCAAGGACCTGTTACTCGATCAATGGCAAGAAAACTTCAAGGATTAGTTTCCAAACATCTATATGTTCTCAATACAATTGGAACGTTAAGACTTGAAGAAAATAAGAGCAAAGAAGCTGTTTGGTTGCATGTGTCCAAATTGCAATCTACCCAAGAGGCCAATTGACCCAAAGGAGTTAGAATACATATTGGCATCCATCATTATACCTTTGGGAGCTAAATACATACCATTCACGTTCCATTGGATGTCCATATATTAAGAGTGGCTGAAATTCACATTGGGAGTCAAAGATGCCTTTTAAAAGCTAGTGGGAGACAAGCTATATGGCTGCCCATGCCTTTTAAAAGCTAGTGGGAGACAAGCTATATGGCTGCCCAATTTGTTTTATGTAACCACATTATTATATTTGTATTTTTCCATCATTTCACTTGTTTTATGCTTTCTTTAAGTCTTTAAAAACATATGTAATGGCAGATTTTGAACTTAATGAATATTCTGAGTTTTCTCTCCATTTTTGAGAGCTTTGAGAGGTTTTTAGCCTTCTTTTGAGTTCTTGTTAGAACTTGCACGAATTCCTTGCAAAAATAACCAAGTTTGCTAGGTCTTAACTTATATTCAAGGTTTTTCCTTCACAAGTTGGGGTTGGGTCTTGAATCTTTGGTTTCCAGCCATATAGCTTCAGTTTTACATCACAAGTTGGTGTTGGGTTGAAGGTACTGGTTGGTGTTCTTATGTTTTGGAGACGATCCGTAGCTTGAGCTTCCTTAGGAATTAAATCCCAGCAAGGCAGGCTCACATCAACCTTCATCTTCCTTCACCTGTATATTTAAATCATGCATAACAACAAGAGCACTTCCATGCACAGCATGCTCTACATCACTATCTTCATCCAAAGGTAGAATGTTAACATCTGAATCTTCATCTACAACTTCATCATCTTCAGATTCAATATCACCACTCGGCCTCACCACCATCACCCTTTTATTTGGACATTCTCTAGCATAATGCCCTTTCCCTAAACATCGGAAACATTGGATGTCTCTTGTTCTTCCATTGGAGTTCATTGGGGCCTTACCCTTATCAATCACAATGGGTTTTTCTCCAGCCTTGTTCCCCTCTTTCTTCTCCTTTGAAACAAATTTATTCTCACTAGATTCCCCTTTCTTCCAATTTGGCTTCCAAGGAACATTATTGGCAGAATTCATTCCCATTCCAGATCTGGTTGTTTTCTTCTTCTTGAGTTGTTTTTCTACCTTGATTGCCATATTTAACATGTCATCAAGCTCCACATAATGATGCAGCTCCACTATGTCGGCAATTTCATCTTTCAGCCCATGTAGAAACCGTGCCATAGTTGCTTCCCTTTCTTCTTCTATATTAGCTCGTATCATAGCCATTTCCATCTCTTGAAAATATTCTTCCACACTTTTATTGCCTTGTACCAGCCCTTGTAATCGTTGATGTAACTCCCTATAGTAGTGTTGTGGTACAAATCTATCTCTCATGACTTGTTTCAGCTCATCCCAAGTCTGCACTCCTCTCATGCCATTTCTTCTTCGTTTAGTGAGTAATTGATCCCACCAAACTAATGCATAATCAGTAAACTCTACCACAGCAAGTGTCACCTTCTTTTGCTCACTATAGTTGTGGCAATCAAAGATGAGTTCAGTCTTTCTCTCCCATTCCAAGTATGCATCTGGATTTGCTTTGCCTTGGAATGATGGAATTTTCATTTTAATTCCATTAACATTGCTGTCTACTCTCCCTCTCCCTCTTGCATTTTCCACAGTTTCTTGCCTAATATTTCTGCCACCACCTCTACCACCCATATTACCTCTCATATATCTTGGTCTAATAACATCATCAAGTGCAACAGATTGCTGCCCATCATCATCATCAAGATTATCTTCATCTACATCCTCCAATTCATTGAAAACTGGCAAATCATTTAGTCCAGCACGCCTACCTCTATTCTGCCCCCTATTTGTGTTTTGCTCCCTATGAAAATTATCTCGTTCATCCCTTCCTAAATTCCTTTGATTTGTAGAGCTTGCTTGCTGCAATTCTTCAATTTGTTTTGAGTGTTTTTCCATCTGTTCTCTAATATCAACAAACAACACATTCATCCTTTGAAATTGAGATTGCAATGCCTTAAGAACATTAGAAGCTTCTGGCTCTTCTTGGGGTCGGTTGCTCTCTCGATCACTATCTCGTTTTGTTGACATACTGATTGCTGCAAAACAAATGTTAGAAATATTCTCTCACACACTCCCTCACGTGTTTCACTCTAATATGGTAACACTCAATCTGTATTTCACTCAAACTTTGGCTTTTACCCTCTAACAATCTCACCACTCTATGCCTTTTTCCACTCACTTCAGCCCCTTCCAAGTTCTAGCAAGAACTTAATATTTCCTCAACTAAATAACTAAATTGCAAGGTTTAAAACACATTCAAGAATGGAACAAGAGTAACACAAGCTGAAAAAAAACAGAATATATGATATTTGAAACCTAAGGACGAAAGACACTAAAGTTTTAGACAAACATTACCAAAGGGAAGAATTTGACAAAACTGGATTTAGGACAATATATTGAGACAAAATGGAAGAAGAAAAACGAATTTTTAGGTCTCTTATGAAACGTTTATATTATGGACCCAAAAATGGCTAACTAGCGATAATATATGGACAACCAAGCAAACGAACGAATTTTTACATGAAATTTAATATGTATGCTTAGCTGAATATCTAAAACATGCCTGTAAAATTTGAAAGGATTTGGACATGTTTACATACACATTCACTTTTGGAAGGCAGAAATTGTCACAACCCCCTTTGAGAAGGCAAAAATTTTCACAACCCCCTGTGAAAAAAAAACTGGAAGCCAGAAATTTTCACACCCCCCTGTGAAAAAAACTGGAATCCTGTGAGAATCCACCCATTGCTTAAAAATCTTTAATTTCTAATCCAAGGGCCACGAATTTACTTTTTTTTTTTCGTTCTTTCTTTCTTTCTTTTTTTTTTTTTAATTTAATCCAGCAACAACATTAAGGTAGAAGGACTCAAAGAAACAAGAAGGCATACAGCTTGTAGAAATTAAACTAATGGCAAAAAAAATGACTCCAAGGAAGACAATATATATATTTTTGACATAAACAAGAAGGAATGATGCTAAAAACCTGATTTGGAGAGCCTAAGCTCTGATACCAAATGATGTGAGCCTGCCTTGCTGGGATTTAATTCCTAAGGAAGCTCAAGCTACGGATCGTCTCCAAAACATAAGAACACCAACCAGTACCTTCAACCCAACACCAACTTGTGATGTAAAACTGAAGCTATATGGCTGGAAACCAAAGATTCAAGACCCAACCCCAACTTGTGAAGGAAAAACCTTGAATATAAGTTAAGACCTAGCAAACTTGGTTATTTTTGCAAGGAATTCGTGCAAGTTCTAACAAGAACTCAAAAGAAGGCTAAAAACCTCTCAAAGCTCTCAAAAATGGAGAGAAAACTCAGAATATTCATTAAGTTCAAAATCTGCCATTACATATGTTTTTAAAGACTTAAAGAAAGCATAAAACAAGTGAAATGATGGAAAAATACAAATATAATAATGTGGTTACATAAAACAAATTGGGCAGCCATATAGCTTGTCTCCCACTAGCTTTTAAAAGGCATCTTTGACTCCCAATGTGAATTTCAGCCACTCTTAATATATGGACATCCAATGGAACGTGAATGGTATGTATTTAGCTCCCAAAGGTATAATGATGGATGCCAATATGTATTCTAACTCCTTTGGGTCAATTGGCCTCTTGGGTAGATTGCAATTTGGACACATGCAACCAAACAGCTTCTTTGCTCTTATTTTCTTCAAGTCTTAACGTTCCAATTGTATTGAGAACATATAGATGTTTGGAAACTAATCCTTGAAGTTTTCTTGCCATTGATCGAGTAACAGGTCCTTGGTGTTGTATGCTAGCAATCAGATCCTCATCAGTTTTGCTCCCTATGAAAATTATCTCTTTCATCCCTTCCTAAATTCCTTTGATTTGTAGAGCTTGCTTGCTGCAATTCTTCAATTTGCTTTGAGTGTTTTTCCATCTGTTCTCTAATATCAACAAACAACACATTCATCCTTTGAAATTGAGATTGCAATGCCTTAAGAACATAAGAAGCTTCTGGCTCCTCTTGGGGTTGGTTGCTCTCTCGATCACTATCTCGTTTTGTTGACATACTGATTGCTGCAAAACAAATGTTAGAAATATTTCCTCACAGACTCCCTCATGTGTTTCACTCTAATCTGGTAACACTCAATCTGTGTTTCACTCAAACTTTGGCTTTTTACCCTCTAACAGTCTCACCACTCTATGCCTTTTTCCACTCACTTCAGCCCCTTCCAAGTTCTAGCAAGAACTTAATATTTCCTCAACTAAATAACTAAATTGCAAGGTTTAAAACACATTCAAGAATGGAACAAGAGTAACACAAGCTGAAAAAAAACAGAATATCTGATATTTGAAACCTAAGGACGAAAGACACTGAAGTTTTAGACAAACATTACCAAAGGGAAGAATTTGACAAAACTGGATTTAGGACAATATATTGAGACAAAATGGAAGAAGAAAAACGAATTTTTAGGTCTCTTATGAAACGTTTATATTATGGACCCAAAAATGGCTAACTAGCGATAATATATGGACAACCAAGCAAACGAACGAATTTTTACATGAAATTTAATATGTATGCTTAGCTGAATATCTAAAACATGCCTGTAAAATTTGAAAGGATTTGGACATGTTTACATACACATTCACTTTTGGAAGGCAGAAATTGTCACAACCCCCTTTGAGAAGGCAAAAATTTTCACAACCCCCTGTGAAAAAAAAACTGGAAGCCAGAAATTTTCACACCCCCCTGTGAAAAAAACTGGAATCCTGTGAGAATCCACCCATTGCTTAAAAATCTTTAATTTCTAATCCAAGGGCCACGAATTTACTTTTTTTTTTTCGTTCTTTCTTTCTTTCTTTTTTTTTTTTTAATTTAATCCAGCAACAACATTAAGGTAGAAGGACTCAAAGAAACAAGAAGGCATACAGCTTGTAGAAATTAAACTAATGGCAAAAAAAATGACTCCAAGGAAGACAATATATATATTTTTGACATAAACAAGAAGGAATGATGCTAAAAACCTGATTTGGAGAGCCTAAGCTCTGATACCAAATGATGTGAGCCTGCCTTGCTGGGATTTAATTCCTAAGGAAGCTCAAGCTACGGATCGTCTCCAAAACATAAGAACACCAACCAGTACCTTCAACCCAACACCAACTTGTGATGTAAAACTGAAGCTATATGGCTGGAAACCAAAGATTCAAGACCCAACCCCAACTTGTGAAGGAAAAACCTTGAATATAAGTTAAGACCTAGCAAACTTGGTTATTTTTGCAAGGAATTCGTGCAAGTTCTAACAAGAACTCAAAAGAAGGCTAAAAACCTCTCAAAGCTCTCAAAAATGGAGAGAAAACTCAGAATATTCATTAAGTTCAAAATCTGCCATTACATATGTTTTTAAAGACTTAAAGAAAGCATAAAACAAGTGAAATGATGGAAAAATACAAATATAATAATGTGGTTACATAAAACAAATTGGGCAGCCATATAGCTTGTCTCCCACTAGCTTTTAAAAGGCATCTTTGACTCCCAATGTGAATTTCAGCCACTCTTAATATATGGACATCCAATGGAACGTGAATGGTATGTATTTAGCTCCCAAAGGTATAATGATGGATGCCAATATGTATTCTAACTCCTTTGGGTCAATTGGCCTCTTGGGTAGATTGCAATTTGGACACATGCAACCAAACAGCTTCTTTGCTCTTATTTTCTTCAAGTCTTAACGTTCCAATTGTATTGAGAACATATAGATGTTTGGAAACTAATCCTTGAAGTTTTCTTGCCATTGATCGAGTAACAGGTCCTTGGTGTTGTATGCTAGCAATCAGATCCTCATCAGTTTTGCTCCCTATGAAAATTATCTCTTTCATCCCTTCCTAAATTCCTTTGATTTGTAGAGCTTGCTTGCTGCAATTCTTCAATTTGCTTTGAGTGTTTTTCCATCTGTTCTCTAATATCAACAAACAACACATTCATCCTTTGAAATTGAGATTGCAATGCCTTAAGAACATAAGAAGCTTCTGGCTCCTCTTGGGGTTGGTTGCTCTCTCGATCACTATCTCGTTTTGTTGACATACTGATTGCTGCAAAACAAATGTTAGAAATATTTCCTCACAGACTCCCTCATGTGTTTCACTCTAATCTGGTAACACTCAATCTGTGTTTCACTCAAACTTTGGCTTTTTACCCTCTAACAGTCTCACCACTCTATGCCTTTTTCCACTCACTTCAGCCCCTTCCAAGTTCTAGCAAGAACTTAATATTTCCTCAACTAAATAACTAAATTGCAAGGTTTAAAACACATTCAAGAATGGAACAAGAGTAACACAAGCTGGAAAAAACAGAATATCTGATATTTGAAACCTAAGGACGAAAGACACTGAAATTTTAGACAAACATCACCAAAGGGAAGAATTTGACAAAACTGGATTTAGGATAATATATTGAGACAAAATGGAAGAAGAAAAAATGAATTTTTAGGTCTCTTATGAAACATTTATATTCTGGACCCAAAAATGGCTAACTAGCGGTAATATATGGACAACCAAGCAAACGAACGAATTTTGACATGAAATTTAATTTGTAGGCTTAGCTGAATATCTAAAACATGCCTGTAAAATTTGAAAGGATTTAGACATGTTTACATACACGTTCACTTTTGGACACAAAACTAGCTAAATTGGCTGCAATATATGGATAACGAGGCAAATGGACGAATTTTGACTTAAAATTTGATTTCCAAGCTAATTTTAGCATCTGAAACAAGCATATAAAATTTAAGGAGATTTGGTTATGTGCAAACCCAACTTCAGTTTCTAACCCAATAGCAAATTTTAGAGATTAGTTGCTGTTTTTCTTTTCTTTGATTTTTTTTTCTTTCTTTTTTTTTAAAATTAATCCAGCAACAACACTAAGGAAGAAGGACTCAAAGAAACAAGAAAGCATACAGCTTGTAGAAATTAAACTAATGGCAAAAAAAATGACTCAAAGGAAGATAATATTTTTTTGACATAAACAAGAAGGAATGATGCAAAAAACCTGATTTGGAGAGCCTAAGCTCTGATACCAAATGATGTGAGCCTGCCTTGCTGGGATTTAATTCCTAAGGAAGCTCAAGCTACGGATCGTCTCCAAAACATAAAAACACCAACCAGCACCTTCAACCCAACACCAACTTGTGATGTAAAACTGAAGCTATATGGCTGGAAACCAAAGATTCAAGACCCAACCCCAACTTGTGAAGGAAAAACCTTGAATATAAGTTAAGACCTAGCAAACTTGGTTATTTTTGCAAGGAATTCGTGCAAGTTCTAACCAGAACTCAAAAGAAGGCTAAAAACCTCTCAAAGCTCTCAAAAATGGAGAGAAAACTCAGAATATTCATTAAGTTCAAAGTCTGCCATTACATCTGTTTTTAAAGACTTAAAGAAAGCATAAACAAGTGAAATGATGGAAAATTACAAATATAATGATGTGGTTACATAAAACAAATTGGGCAGCCATATAGCTTGTCTCCCACTAGCTTTTAAAAGGCATCTTTGACTCACAATGTGAGTTTCAGCCACTCTTTATATATGGGCATCCAATGGTACGTGAATGGTATGTATTTAGCTCCCAAAGGTATAATGATGGATGCCAATATGTATTCTAACTCCTTTGGGTCAATTGGCCTCTTGGGAAGATTGCAATTTGGACACGTGCAACCAAACAGTTTCTTTGCTCTTATTTTCTTCAAGTCTTAACGTTCCAATTGTATTGAGAACATATAGATGTTTGAAAACTAATCCTTGAAGTTTTCTTGCCATTGATCGAGTAACAGGTCCTTGGTGTTGTATGCTAGCAATCAGATCCTCATCGTCAACAAAGGGACAGTAACATATCTTCCATAAAAATGAAGATACCATCATTCAAGGAGAGAAATGATACTGAAGCTTACCTTGAATGGGAAAGAAAAGTTGGGTTGGTGTTTGATTGTCATAATTATAGTGAAATGAAGAAAGTTAAAATTGCAGCAGTTGAATTCACAGATTATGCACTAATTTGGTGGGATCAATTGATGATTTCCAAGAGGAGAAATGGAGAAAGAACCATCACTACTTGGGCTGAAATGAAAACTGTGATGAGAAAGAGATTTGTACCATCTTACTACTATAGGGAGCTTCACCAAAAATCCATGTCAGTGGAGGATTACCATAAAGAGATGGAGATGATCATGAGTAGAACTAATATAGAGGAGGATTCAGAAATCACTATGGCTCGATTTTTTAGTGGGCTGAATAGAGAGATTGCTAACATAATTGAATTACATCATTATGTGGAGCTTGAAGATATGGTACACATGGCCATGAAAGTGGAGAAGCAACTGAAACTCAAGGGAGCAGCAAAGGGATTTTCTAATTCCAGCTCTAGTTTCACTTCAAAATGGCCAAAGAAAGATGATAACACTAAAGGGAAGGAGGCTGCCTGGAAAGGAAAGGAAAAATAAGTTCCAGCTGACCCTAAAGGTAACTCTAAAACATCTCACTCTAATCAAAAGCATAGTACCATTAAATGCTTTAGGTTTTAGGAGTAGGGCATATAGCATCTCAATGTCCAAATAAGAAAATCATGTTGATATGAGATAATGGTGAAATTGATAGTGCTGGTGAACATGAAAGTGGTGATGATAATGATAGCATGCCAAACACAAAAGAAACAGCCCAAGAATGGCCACATAAAACGATTTGAAGGAAAGAAACAATCAACCCCAAGAAAAGGCTTACACAAGATGAATTTGAAGGGAAAAACACAACCAAATTGAACAAGACCCAATAGACACAAAACAAACTAAATTCTGACTACTAGAACACCAATGACTTAACAAACGGAATACTTAAATGGATGGGAAAGTGAAAAAAATGAATTGAATAAACTATTCTGAATACTAAAACGAACTAAAACTGACTCTTGAATGCCAAAAACGAAAATTGAATAGAGAAGGAAAGGAAAAAACGAATTTGAATAAAATAACCCTAATGGAACAATTAAACAAGCCCTAGAAAGACAAAGTAGATAAAAATTACCTTGTAGCAAGGCTCTGATACCAAATGACGCGGACCCTTAGCAACGATGGCAGCAAACCCAACGTATAACAATGGTAGAGAACTCCTTGAAACTTGATAATCACCTCCTAAGGAACCCAACGCCTATAAAGAGACGCGAACTCACTATGATTGAAGGATTTAGTTGGTAAGAAGAAGGAAAACGCCACAACTCTTGTTGATAAGTAAACCTAATTCTTGATGCAAAGAAAGAATTAAAGAATCCACTCTAATCTCTCTCACACGAAAATTCACAAGAATAACTTGTAGAAGAATTCAAAATTTTTTATTAATTGTTGTATCTCAAATTCTGCCTAATAGTGCCCTTAAATAAGGGTTACAAAATTCCTAATTGCATAAGGAAAACATTCCTAATTGCATAAGGAAAATGGAAAACATTCCTAATTGCATAAGGAAAAATATAAAGTAATCCTAATCCACTAAAGAAAATATAAAGTAATCCTAATCCACTAAGGAAAACATAAAGTAAATCTGAATCTAAATCAGATAAGTAATCTAAATCCTATCCAAATCTAATAAAACAAATCCAAAATAGATTTGGAAAGACTAAATAATATCAAATCCTAAAAGATATGGAAAATAAAATAATATCCTAACTAACTAAGGAATGAGGGGACCACATCCCATGTGACAAAAAGATGCCTTCCACTTGCTGAAATTCGTAACTTCCTTGGGCCCATATTAAACATGCCTTAATTAAGTCCAAAAAAAGGCCTAATGTATTGGAAAAACAAGCCCAACATGTGCAGCCATGTTCAGCCTTAAAAACTTGCTAAACATGCAAAAAAACTTGCTGAACAAGCCCAAGAAAGCATGCCCATGTGTTTGGATGTGATTTCCATACTTTGATCTTCACTTTAGGCTTCCCTTTGTGTAGCTTTGGCCTATAAGCTGTATCAAGCTCCACAAAGCCAATATTGCTTGAATTGCACCAAATCTGCTCCATATGAAGTGTAGCACGCCCCAAGTGTATTTCAGCCTCATAAAAGAGCTTTTGAACTCCTTTTAAATCTATTTGGATGATGTAAGATTGCTTTTCTTCAATGGCACAAAGCTGCCATATCTGGTTTGTATCATTCTCCCTTTCTTTTGAAAAGATTCGTCCTCGAATCTTGCTCATGTTCAGATCTGGAATGGAAACTTTAGGCACCAATTGATCTTCAAAAACCTCCTCTTGAGTTGATGAAAATAGTTTGAATGTTTCTTCTAGAACATCAACCTGCACATTGTCAAAAAAACTAGGAAAAGCTCCGTTAGTTAAAGACAGCTCACATGGAACTGAACCATCCTCTTCTTGAAC
Organism: Garcia nutans; assembly: GCA_947685225.1. Classification (NCBI taxonomy): domain Eukaryota; kingdom Viridiplantae; phylum Streptophyta; class Magnoliopsida; order Malpighiales; family Euphorbiaceae; genus Garcia; species Garcia nutans. Next base: position 12,196,922 of record CANTUV010000002.1, on the reverse strand, counting down.
TTCTAAATCAGCTCCATATTCTTTGTCTACCTCTTCAACCATATTTTGAACAATTTCATCGCAATCATCATCATCACAACCATAATCATCATAAATAGGTGAATTCTCATCCACATCTCCAAGAAGATCTCCATTTTTCACAAACTCTTCTTTAAATTCAATTATGGGAATCTCAGTAACTTCACTCCTTACTTCATCAAGTAATGGCACTACATCCTCTACTTCACAAACATCCTCTTCATGCAACTCTTCCAATTCATCCTCTTTTTTTAGTTCAACATTGGAATCCTCCATGGTTGCACTCTCCTCTTTCACCTTAATGGTAGGAATTTTTGGAACCACACTTATTGCTTCACATAGTTTAGAAGTATGCTTACACATATCTTCCAATTGTTGTCTCAGTTTCTTATATTCTAGTTTCATCCTCTTAGATTTCCTTTCTTCTTGTCGTCTCTTACAATGAATAAGAAAGTTTTTCTCCTTTGCATAGAAAACTGAAAGTTCTTCCTCTAATGAAGCAATCTCCTTTTCACAATATGAATATTCCCTTGTGTACCTTCGTGCACCTCCTAACTTTTGATACCACCTTTCAATAAGCTCTTCAAGAAATCGAATCTTACCATCGAGATATTGTAGATGGTATTTTTCTTTGGCTTCCTCTTCATCCATCTCAATCTCAATTGTTGTTGACATTTTTTTTTATATGTAGAATTTGAAAATCACTAAACAAACACAAAAGAAACAGCCCAAGAATGGCCACATAAAACGATTTGAAGGAAAGAAACAATCAACCCCAAGAAAAGGCTTACACAAGATGAATTTGAAGGGAAAAACACAACCAAATTGAACAAGACCCAATAGACACAAAACAAACTAAATTCTGACTACTAGAACACCAACGACTTAACAAACGGAATACTTAAATGGATGGGAAAGTGAAAAAAATGAATTGAATAAACTATTCTGAATACTAAAACGAACTAAAACTGACTCTTGAATGCCAAAAACGAAAATTGAATAGAGAAGGAAAGGAAAAAACGAATTTGAATAAAATAACCCTAATGGAACAATTAAACAAGCCCTAGAAAGACAAAGTAGATAAAAATTACCTTGTAGCAAGGCTCTGATACCAAATGACGCGGACCCTTAGCAACGATGGCAGCAAACCCAATGTATAACAATGGTAGAGAACTCCTTGAAACTTGATAATCACCTCCTAAGGAACCCAACGCCTATAAAGAGACGCGAACTCACTATGATTGAAGGATTTAGTTGGTAAGAAGAAGGAAAACGCCACAACTCTTGTTGATAAGTAAACCTAATTCTTGATGCAAAGAAAGAATTAAAGAATCCACTCTAATCTCTCTCACACGAAAATTCACAAGAATAACTTGTAGAAGAATTCAAAATTTTTTATTAATTGTTGTATCTCAAATTCTGCCTAATAGTGCCCTTAAATAAGGGTTACAAAATTCCTAATTGCATAAGGAAAACATTCCTAATTGCATAAGGAAAATGGAAAACATTCCTAATTGCATAAGGAAAAATATAAAGTAATCCTAATCCACTAAAGAAAATATAAAGTAATCCTAATCCACTAAGGAAAACATAAAGTAAATCTGAATCTAAATCAGATAAGTAATCTAAATCCTATCCAAATCTAATAAAACAAATCCAAAATAGATTTGGAAAGACTAAATAATATCAAATCCTAAAAGATATGGAAAATAAAATAATATCCTAACTAACTAAGGAATGAGGGGACCACATCCCATGTGACAAAAAGATGCCTTCCACTTGCTGAAATTCGTAACTTCCTTGGGCCCATATTAAACATGCCTTAATTAAGTCCAAAAAAAGGCCTAATGTATTGGAAAAACAAGCCCAACATGTGCAGCCATGTTCAGCCTTAAAAACTTGCTAAACATGCAAAAAAACTTGCTGAACAAGCCCAAGAAAGCATGCCCATGTGTTTGGATGTGATTTCCATACTTTGATCTTCACTTTAGGCTTCCCTTTGTGTAGCTTTGGCCTATAAGCTGTATCAAGCTCCACAAAGCCAATATTGCTTGAATTGCACCAAATCTGCTCCATATGAAGTGTAGCACGCCCCAAGTGTATTTCAGCCTCATAAAAGAGCTTTTGAACTCCTTCTAAATCTATTTGGATGATGTAAGATTGCTTTTCTTCAATGGCACAAAGCTTCCATATCTGGTTTGTATCATTCTCCCTTTCTTTTGAAAAGATTCGTCCTCGAATCTTGCTCATGTTCAGATCTGGAATGGAAACTTTAGGCACCAATTGATCTTCAAAAACCTCCTCTTGAGTTGATGAAAATAGTTTGAATGTTTCTTCTAGAACATCAACCTGCACATTGTCAAAAAAACTAGTAAAAGCTCCGTTAGTTAAAGACAGCTCACATGGAACTGAACCATCCTCTTCTTGAACTTCTAAATCAGCTCCATATTCTTTGTCTACCTCTTCAACCATATTTTGAACAATTTCATCGCAATCATCATCATCACAACCATAATCATCATAAATAGGTGAATTCTCATCCACATCTCCAAGAAGATCTCCATTTTTCACAAACTCTTCTTTAAATTCAATTATGGGAATCTCAGTAACTTCACTCCTTACTTCATCAAGTAATGGCACTACATCCTCTACTTCACAAACATCCTCTTCATGCAACTCTTCCAATTCATCCTCTTTTTTTAGTTCAACATTGGAATCCTCCATGGTTGCACTCTCCTCTTTCACCTTAATGGTAGGAATTTTTGGAACCACACTTATTGCTTCACATAGTTTAGAAGTATGCTTACACATATCTTCCAATTGTTGTCTCAGTTTCTTATATTCTAGTTTCATCCTCTTAGATTTCCTTTCTTCTTGTCGTCTCTTACAATGAATAAGAAAGTTTTTCTCCTTTGCATAGAAAACTGAAAGTTCTTCCTCTAATGAAGCAATCTCCTTTTCACAATATGAATATTCCCTTGTGTACCTTCGTGCACCTCCTAACTTTTGATACCACCTTTCAATAAGCTCTTCAAGAAATCGAATCTTACCATCGAGATATTGTAGATGGTATTTTTCTTTGGCTTCCTCTTCATCCATCTCAATCTCAATTGTTGTTGACATTTTTTTTTTATATGTAGAATTTGAAAATCACTAAACAAACACAAAAGAAACAGCCCAAGAATGGCCACATAAAACGATTTGAAGGAAAGAAACAATCAACCCCAAGAAAAGGCTTACACAAGATGAATTTGAAGGGAAAAACACAACCAAATTGAACAAGACCCAATAGACACAAAACAAACTAAATTCTGACTACTAGAACACCAACGACTTAACAAACGGAATACTTAAATGGATGGGAAAGTGAAAAAAATGAATTGAATAAACTATTCTGAATACTAAAACGAACTAAAACTGACTCTTGAATGCCAAAAACGAAAATTGAATAGAGAAGGAAAGGAAAAAACGAATTTGAATAAAATAACCCTAATGGAACAATTAAACAAGCCCTAGAAAGACAAAGTAGATAAAAATTACCTTGTAGCAAGGCTCTGATACCAAATGACGCGGACCCTTAGCAACGATGGCAGCAAACCCAACGTATAACAATGGTAGAGAACTCCTTGAAACTTGATAATCACCTCCTAAGGAACCCAACGCCTATAAAGAGACGCGAACTCACTATGATTGAAGGATTTAGTTGGTAAGAAGAAGGAAAACGCCACAACTCTTGTTGATAAGTAAACCTAATTCTTGATGCAAAGAAAGAATTAAAGAATCCACTCTAATCTCTCTCACACGAAAATTCACAAGAATAACTTGTAGAAGAATTCAAAATTTTTTATTAATTGTTGTATCTCAAATTCTGCCTAATAGTGCCCTTAAATAAGGGTTACAAAATTCCTAATTGCATAAGGAAAACATTCCTAATTGCATAAGGAAAATGGAAAACATTCCTAATTGCATAAGGAAAAATATAAAGTAATCCTAATCCACTAAAGAAAATATAAAGTAATCCTAATCCACTAAGGAAAACATAAAGTAAATCTGAATCTAAATCAGATAAGTAATCTAAATCCTATCCAAATCTAATAAAACAAATCCAAAATAGATTTGGAAAGACTAAATAATATCAAATCCTAAAAGATATGGAAAATAAAATAATATCCTAACTAACTAAGGAATGAGGGGACCACATCCCATGTGACAAAAAGATGCCTTCCACTTGCTGAAATTCGTAACTTCCTTGGGCCCATATTAAACATGCCTTAATTAAGTCCAAAAAAAGGCCTAATGTATTGGAAAAACAAGCCCAACATGTGCAGCCATGTTCAGCCTTAAAAACTTGCTAAACATGCAAAAAAACTTGCTGAACAAGCCCAAGAAAGCATGCCCATGTGTTTGGATGTGATTTCCATACTTTGATCTTCACTTTAGGCTTCCCTTTGTGTAGCTTTGGCCTATAAGCTGTATCAAGCTCCACAAAGCCAATATTGCTTGAATTGCACCAAATCTGCTCCATATGAAGTGTAGCACGCCCCAAGTGTATTTCAGCCTCATAAAAGAGCTTTTGAACTCCTTCTAAATCTATTTGGATGATGTAAGATTGCTTTTCTTCAATGGCACAAAGCTTCCATATCTGGTTTGTATCATTCTCCCTTTCTTTTGAAAAGATTCGTCCTCGAATCTTGCTCATGTTCAGATCTGGAATGGAAACTTTAGGCACCAATTGATCTTCAAAAACCTCCTCTTGAGTTGATGAAAATAGTTTGAATGTTTCTTCTAGAACATCAACCTGCACATTGTCAAAAAAACTAGGAAAAGCTCCGTTAGTTAAAGACAGCTCACATGGAACTGAACCATCCTCTTCTTGAACTTCTAAATCAGCTCCATATTCTTTGTCTACCTCTTCAACCATATTTTGAACAATTTCATCGCAATCATCATCATCACAACCATAATCATCATAAATAGGTGAATTCTCATCCACATCTCCAAGAAGATCTCCATTTTTCACAAACTCTTCTTTAAATTCAATTATGGGAATCTCAGTAACTTCACTCCTTACTTCATCAAGTAATGGCACTACATCCTCTACTTCACAAACATCCTCTTCATTCAACTCTTCCAATTCATCCTCTTTTTTTAGTTCAACATTGGAATCCTCCATGGTTGCACTCTCCTCTTTCACCTTAATGGTAGGAATTTTTGGAACCACACTTATTGCTTCACATAGTTTAGAAGTATGCTTACACATATCTTCCAATTGTTGTCTCAGTTTCTTATATTCTAGTTTCATCCTCTTAGATTTCCTTTCTTCTTGTCGTCTCTTACAATGAATAAGAAAGTTTTTCTCCTTTGCATAGAAAACTGAAAGTTCTTCCTCTAATGAAGCAATCTCCTTTTCACAATATGAATATTCCCTTATGTACCTTCGTGCACCTCCTAACTTTTGATACCACCTTTCAATAAGCTCTTCAAGAAATCGAATCTTACCATCGAGATATTGTAGATGGTATTTTTCTTTGGCTTCCTCTTCATCCATCTCAATCTCAATTGTTGTTGACATTTTTTTTTTATATGTAGAATTTGAAAATCACTAAACAAACACAAAAGAAACAGCCCAAGAATGGCCACATAAAACGATTTGAAGGAAAGAAACAATCAACCCCAAGAAAAGGCTTACACAAGATGAATTTGAAGGGAAAAACACAACCAAATTGAACAAGACCCAATAGACACAAAACAAACTAAATTCTGACTACTAGAACACCAACGACTTAACAAACGGAATACTTAAATGGATGGGAAAGTGAAAAAAATGAATTGAATAAACTATTCTGAATACTAAAATGAACTAAAACTGACTCTTGAATGCCAAAAACGAAAATTGAATAGAGAAGGAAAGGAAAAAACGAATTTGAATAAAATAACCCTAATGGAACAATTAAACAAGCCCTAGAAAGACAAAGTAGATAAAAATTACCTTGTAGCAAGGCTCTGATACCAAATGACGCGGACCCTTAGCAACGATGGCAGCAAACCCAACGTATAACAATGGTAGAGAACTCCTTGAAACTTGATAATCACCTTCTAAGGAACCCAACGCCTATAAAGAGACGCGAACTCACTATGATTGAAGGATTTAGTTGGTAAGAAGAAGGAAAACGCCACAACTCTTGTTGATAAGTAAACCTAATTCTTGATGCAAAGAAAGAATTAAAGAATCCACTCTAATCTCTCTCACACGAAAATTCACAAGAATAACTTGTAGAAGAATTAAAATTTTTTTATTAATTGTTGTATCTCAAATTCTGCCTAATAGTGCCCTTAAATAAGGGTTACAAAATTCCTAATTGCATAAGGAAAACATTCCTAATTGCATAAGGAAAATGGAAAACATTCCTAATTGCATAAGGAAAAATATAAAGTAATCCTAATCCACTAAAGAAAATATAAAGTAATCCTAATCCACTAAGGAAAACATAAAGTAAATCTGAATCTAAATCAGATAAGTAATCTAAATCCTATCCAAATCTAATAAAACAAATCCAAAATAGATTTGGAAAGACTAAATAATATCAAATCCTAAAAGATATGGAAAATAAAATAATATCCTAACTAACTAAGGAATGAGGGGACCACATCCCATGTGACAAAAAGATGCCTTCCACTTGTTGAAATTCGTAACTTCCTTGGGCCCATATTAAACATGCCTTAATTAAGTCCAAAAAAAGGCCTAATGTATTGGAAAAACAAGCCCAACATGTGCAGCCATGTTCAGCCTTAAAAACTTGCTAAACATGCAAAAAAACTTGCTGAACAAGCCCAAGAAAGCATGCCCATGTGTTTGGATGTGATTTCCATACTTTGATCTTCACTTTAGGCTTCCCTTTGTGTAGCTTTGGCCTATTAGCTGTATCAAGCTCCACAAAGCCCATATTGCTTGAATTGCACCAAATCTGCTCCATATGATGTGTAGCACGCCCCAAGTGTATTTCAGCCTCATAAAAGAGCTTTTGAACTCCTTTTAAATCTATTTGGATGATGTAAGATTGCTTTTCTTCAATGGCACAAAGCTGCCATATCTGGTTTGTATCATTGCTTGAGAACCTGAAGTCTCTACATGATTTCCCTATGGAAATGTCTAGGTACAAACCTCTTCCTCATGACTGATTTAGGATCAGCCCAAGTCTCAATAGGATACTCCAAATTCCTTCTTCTACTAGTCACTAACTGATCCCACCAAGCTATAGCATAATCTGTAAATTGAGTAACAATAAGCTTGACCTTCTTTTCCTCAGTACATCGATGGCAATCAAATATGAGGTCAACCTGCTTCTCCCATTGCAAATAAGCTTCTGGATCTAATTTACCATGAAAATTAGGAATCACCACTTGATCTGTTTTCTCTGCCATTAAATGAAATAACTAACTTAGATGGTGAAAAGAAAGTGGAGTTGGTTAAGAAGATACATGAGAAGGCACGAGCTCATCTTGAGAAGAAATATGAATCATTTTCCCATAATGCAAATAGAAGAAGGAAACATGTGGTCTCCAACCTGTTGATTGGGTATGGGTTCATATGAGGAAGGAAAGGTTTCCTAAACAAAGGAAATCCAAGTTTGATGCAAGAGGAGATGGCCCATTCCAAGTTTTAGAACGAATCAATGACAATGCCTACAAAATTGATCTACTAGGTGAGTATAATGTTTTTGCAACTTTCAATGTTAGATGTCTTTCTTCTTTCGAAGTAGGTTCAAATTTGAGGAAAAATCTTTTTGAGCAAGGAGGGAATGTTGAGAAAACTATAAGCAATCTTGGTAAATCTACACAATGCAACAAATATATTGATGATATCATTATGCCAAGTGGACCAATCACAAGATCACAATCAAAGAAACTCCAGCATGTGTTCCAACACTTCATTCAAAGGTGGATTAATGAAAAGGGAGACCAACTTGTACTGAATATGATGGATCATAAAGAGAAAGTTAAAAACTCACCAAGAAGCATGAAGAATCTGCCCATAAGTATGGTGATGGGCATTAGCACGAATTTGGAATATAATATTGATGTGGTTTAGTGCTAGTGTGACTAGACACATGTGAACCAATAGCAAAATGCATGTAGAATCTGCCCATCAATGTTGTCAGAATTATGGGCAGTAATTTAGGTTATATTATTGATGTGGATGAATAATTAATGCTATTATGACTAGATACATGTAAACCTAGACTTTTAAGACATTAGTTCTTCTTTTCCAACTATATAGGGAGGGGAAAAAGAACTCAAGAGGGGACTATGAATTTTCAAATTGTTGAATGTAACTGATGTGTTTTCAAGTTTGAGAGGTTTTCTTCTTATTCTTGTTGCATGAAGAATTGGTTCTAACTTATCAAGTCTGACTTGTGTCATTTTAAATCAATTCATTTACTTCATCCCAATCACCCAAGTTCTTAATTACAGGTTAGTTGTGGGTTTGGTAGGGAGGATTTGTTTTGAGTTCTAAGATTCTATGCTCTAAATATTAGATTTTAAATGCTAAATCATTGCATAATGAGGAACTGATATAATTTGATCAAATATAATAAGATAGAGTGCAGTCAATGGCATAAATAAGCAAAAACTCTTATACACTTGTGTAGATACTGGACAGAAACATGTATGAATTTTTTTCTTTTTATATATGTTGAGGAAGTTGAATCTGATTCTTTTTTTCTTATTTTTTTTATCTTTTCCTTGATACGGAACCTCCAAGAATAAGCCTGAGAACCCCTTGATTTCGAACCCCCATAGCATTAACTTGAAAACCCCTAGTCGAATTCGGTACAACCCCCAAGGATTAGGTTAGATTTCAGATTACCTTGAATTGATCAAAGATCCAAGATTTCGAAACAAGTCAGTTCCTAAATCCCAGATTCGAAACACTCCACAAGAAAGTTGATCAAACTACTTGAATGTTTCTGAAGCATGTATTCAAGCAAGAACACAAAGATAAAAGCAATTCGGCTTTAGGTTAATTAATTCGTTCAAAACTTCAAAACTGATGTCTTACAACCCTAAATGAGATATAAATAGCTAAACCCTAATTAGGGTTATTAAGTAGCGTTTGGCTTTCTAATCAAATTTTAAGAAATAATAAAGTAATCAAAGTCCTAATTTAATACCAAACAAACAGGGCCCTTACTTTTTAAATGAGCATAACTAGTGGGCCTTAATACATATTAATTACAAGCCTCATTCGTGAATTACAACTTGTAGCAAGTTGTAATTGACTTCCTTTGGTCTTGTCTCCAAGCTTGTAATTCCTTGCAAACCATAGTTAGCCAAATTCACCAAATCTTGCAAATGGCAAATTAGTGCTTGCTGAATCTTTTTGGCTCGCGATCTAGTTATAGGACCTTGTGGCAGAATAATTGGATTGATGATCTCCTCAACTTGGTCCTCACGTCCTAGGCCTTGTTCCTCCTTGTGGTGTGCTCGTTGTTCCACAACATTCCTTCTTTTTGTTTAACTTTCAGTAAACATGAATAGAAAATGAAAAGATAAAAACAGAGATTTGAAGAAAAGAACAAGGTGAAACAAGAACAAAAATTAAAGAGACTTAGAAACTGAATCTGGTTCTTTTTTTTTCTTTTAATCTTTAGTCTTTTTTTTTTCTTTTAAACTTTCAGTAAACAAGAATAGAAAATGATAAGATAAGAACATATAATCTAAAGAACAAGAACAAGGTGCAACAAAAAACAGAAAAATGAGGTGACATAGATGATAAACAAGAACAAGAAAGTAGCTGAGATAATTAAAATAGAAAAGATACTTAGAGATTCATCTTCAAGCCAAAGCTCTGATACCAAATGATGTGGAACCCATGGATTAAATATTACATCTAGAACCCCACATATACATATAGCATAGAATCTTAGAACTTAAAAATAAATCCTCCCTACCAAACCCACAACTAACCTATAATTGAAAACTTGGGTGATTGGGATGAAGTAAATGAATTGATTTAAAATGCCACAAGTCAGACTTGATAAGTTAGAACCAATTCTTCATGCAACAAGAATTAGAAGAAAACCTCTCAAACTTGAAAACACATAAATTACAATCAACATAATCTGAAAATTCGTATCAGTCCCTCTAGTCCTTTCCACCCCTCTCTATATAGCTGGAAATGAAGAATTAATGGCTTAGAAATCTAGGCTCACATGCATCTAGTCACACTAGCATTAATTATTCATCCACTTCAATATTATATTCTAACTTAGGGCCCATAATTCTGATAATATTGATGGGGCAGATTCTATAAGCTTTTTGGTGTTGGTTCACATGTGTGATATGTCCGAGGGTTTGGAGGGTTGTGGATCAGGTTCGACAAAGGTGGCACACAAAGTCGAAAGAGACTGGTGAGCCCATGTTTGATCCAAATAAAGGAAATGGGTGCGCCTCTGCTGACAGCTTAAGCTTTTGGTAGAAATGGTTAGCGTTCTTTCTGGTTAAGCGTGCTGGTGCAGGGTCAGTACCAGGATGGGTGACCTTCTGGGAAGTGCTTGGCCTAGCCGTGTTGTTGCAGGGTCAGTACCAGGAGGGGTGACCTTCTGGGAAGTGCTTGGCCCAGCCATACTGGTGCAGGGTCAGTACCAGAATGGGTGTCCACTTGGGAAGTGCTTGGCTCGTTCGCATCATTTGGTATCAGAGCCTATTATTGGGTCTGGTCCCACTGCTCCAAGTTCGAGGATGAACTTCTTTAAAGAGGGAGGGAATGATATGTCCGAGGGTTTGGAGGGTTGTGGATCAGGATCAATAAAGGTGGCACACAAAGTCGAAAGAGACTGGTGAGCCCATGTTTGATCCAAATAAAGGAAATGGGTGCGCCTCTGCTGACAGCTTAAGCTTTTGGTAGAAATGGTTAGCGTTCTTTCTGGTTAAGCGTGCTGGTGCAGGGTCAGTACCAGGATGGGTGACCTTCTGGAAAGTGCTTGGCCTAGCCGTGTTGGTGCAGGGTCAGTACCAGGAGGGGTGACCTTCTGGGAAGTGCTTGGCCCAGCCGTACTGGTGCAGGGTCAGTACCAGAATGGGTGTCCACCTGGGAAGTGCTTGGCTCATTCGCATCATTTGGTATCGGAGCCTATTATCGGGTCTGGTCCCACTGCTCCAAGTTCGAGGATGAACTTCCTTAAAGAGGGAGGGAATGATATGTCCGAGGGTTTGGAGGGTTGTGGATCAGGTTCAATAAAGGTGGCACACAAAGTCGAAAGAGACTGGTGAGCCCATGTTTGATCCAAATAAAGGAAATGGGTGCGCCTCTGCTGACAGCTTAAGCTTTTGGTAGAAATGGTTAGCGTTCTTTCTGGTTAAGCATGCTGGTGTAGGGTCAGTACCAGGATGGGTGACCTTCTGGGAAGTGCTTGGCCTAGCCGTGTTGGTGCAGGGTCAGTACCAGGAGGGGTGACCTTCTGGGAAGTGCTTGGCCCAGCCGTACTGGTGCAGGGTCAGTACCAGAATGGGTGTCCACCTGGGAAGTGCTTGGCCCGGCCGCATCAATGTGTCTAGATACACTATCACTAAACCACATCAATAATATATTGTAAATTCGTGCTAATGCCCATCAACATATTTATGGGCAGATTCTTCATGTTTTTGGTGAGTTTCTGACTTCCGCTTCATGATTCTTCATATTCAGTACAAGTTGGTCTCCCTCTTCATTAATTCACCTTTGAATGAAGTGTTGAAACACATGCTGGAGTTTCGTTGATTGTGATCTTATGATTGGTCCACTTGGTCTAATGATGTCATCAACATATTTGCTGCCTTGTGTAGATTCATTAAGCTTGCTTATAGTTTCCTCATCATCATTCATCAATGGTCTTTTTACAAATGAGTTTGGCTTTGATATTTATAGCCAAAGCATGGTAGAAGTGACGCGGACCCTTAGCAATGATGGCAGCAAACCCAACGTATAACAATGGTAGAGAACTCCTTGAAACTTGATAATCACCTCGTAAGGAACCCAACGCCTATAAAGAGATGCGAACTCACTATGATTGAAGGATTTAGTTGGTAAGAAGAAGGAAAATGCCACAACTCTCGTTGATAAGTAAACCTAATTCTTGATGCAAAGAAAGAATTAAAGAATCCACTCTAATCTCTCTCACACGAAAATTCACAAGAAGAACTTGTAGAAGAATTCGAAAATTTCTTTAATAATAATCTGTCCCCAATTCGGCCTAATAGTGCCCTTAAATAAGGGTTACAAAATTCCTAATTACATATGAAAAATTAAGACTAAAACATTCTAGAAGGATCCTAGGCTTGTATGGGAAAACACTTCCAAAAACCCAACAAGAATAGGATTTGACAAAGTCAAAACAACTTAACTAATTAAAATAAAAGGATGGGGACCACAAAATAACAAAAATATCCCCTCTAACTAACTATGAAGATTCGGCCTTCCCTTGGAATTCGGCCAACTTGCATCCATGAATGTGCATACATGTGCATGGAAATAAGATTGACCAAGCTTTGACTCTTCCTTGGTAGTTTCGGCCTAGGCTTAAAAATAGCCTTCAAAGGCTCCTTCTTGGCTTCCATTACATGCTTCTAGAACCATGATATATTTAGGCATTCCTTGCAGCTCCATCTCCATCTTCTTGAATGATAATTCTTGAAGCTCTTTGGAAATCTCTTCTTGAATATGCAAGGCCATGCTAGCTTGATATCTCTTTGCCTTGCTCCTAGTGATTGGTCCACTTGCTAGCTTCAAGGGGTCCTTTCTTGCATCATTCTCCCCCTCTTCAAAAAGATTTGTCCTCAAATCTGCATCATCAAAAGGAGAAAGATCACTTACATTGAAAGTAGCACTAACATTATACGTACCTGGTAAGTCGATCTTGTAGGCATTGTCATTAATCTTCTCCAGCACTTGGAATGGGCCATCTTCTCTAGCTTGTAACTTGTTCTTCCTTTGGTTAGGAAAGCTCTCTTTTCGAAAATGCACCCAAACCCAAACTCCTACTTGAAACTTCATCTCACGTCTCCCTCTATTTGCAGAATCAGCATATCTCTTGTTCCTTTTCTCAATATTCGCCCTTGCTTTCTCATGCTTCTTTTTCACCAATTTAGCTTTCTTCTCACCATCTAAACTAACAAGCTCATGAGAAGGTAAAGAAACAAGATCCAAAACTGTTAGTGGGTTAAAACCATAAACAAGCTCAAAAGGTGAATATCCTGTAGAAGAATGAATAGCACGATTATAAGCAAACTCAATAAATGGCAAACAATCTGCCCAAGAACTCAAATTCTTACTCACTAAAGCTCTCAACATGGTACCTAAAGTTTTGTTTACTACTTCTGTTTGTCCATCCGTTTGAGGATGACAAGTGGTGGAAAATAACAACTTGGTACCTAACTTTCCCCAAAGCACAAGCCAAAAGTGAGACAAAAACTTAGTGTCTCTATCAGAAACTATGGATTTTGGTATCCCATGACTTCGAACCACCTCCCTAAAGAAGAGTTCGGCCACTAAACTAGCATCATCACTCTTATGACATGGGATAAAGTGTGTCATCTTGCTAAACCTATCAACAACCACAAATATGCTATCTCTCCCCCTCTTAGTCCTTGGTAATCCTAAAATAAAGTCCATACTAATGTCCATCCAAGGAGAACTAGGAATGGGTAATGGCATATACAAACCATGAGGCATAGACTTAGACTTAGCTTGCCTACAAGCCAAACGAGCCTTACAAATCCGAATTACATCTGTTTTCATATTCGGCCAATAAAAGTGTTCATTCAGCATGTCTAAAGTCTTATCAACTCCAAAATGCCCCCATAAAACCCCCACAATGTGATTCTAATACTAGCAAATCTCTCATAGAACATCAAGGCATGCATAATTTCAAACCCTTAAACAAAAACCCCTCATGTCTATAGAAAGAATTAAAAGCACCATGCTCACAAGCATCATAAACATTGCCAAAATCAGAATCACCAACATATAAGTCCTTTATACATTCAAATCCAAGCAATTTAGTACTCAAAATATTAAGTAAAGCGCACCTCCTTGAAAGTGCATCTGCCACTACATTGTCTTTACCTTGCTTGTATTTGATCACATAAGGAAACTTCTTAATCTTCACAACCCATTTTGCATGTCTTTTATTCAACTTGCCTTGCCCCTCCCAAATGCTTCAATGATTCATGGTCTGAATGGATCACGAATTCCTTGGGCAGCAAATAATGCTCCCATACTTCCAATGCTCTCACCAAAGCATATAGTACCTTGTCATAAGTTGAATAATTCAGCTTTACTCCATTAAGATTTTCACTAAAGTATGCAATGGGCTTCTTCTCTTGCATCAAAATAGCTCCAATACCACACCAGAAGCATCACATTCAATTTCAAAAGTAGAATCAAAGTTAGGTAAAGCTAAAATGGGTGTAGTAGAAAGCTTCTCTTTCAAAGCATCAAATGCTTCTTGTTGCTCCTTGCCCCAAACGAATCCCACTTCTTTCTTGATTATGCTAGTCAAGCGGGCTGCCAAAACTGATTTCTTCTCTTCGGTGCAGTTATGGCATTCAAAAATCTGCTCAACTTTCCTCTCTCATTCTATGAACTCTTCTGCATTGTTCTTCCCTTCAAAGGAAGGAATCTTCATCTTGATGGAAGTAAGGTCACCATCAGTGGTAGGTTGATTTCCGCCTTCATCTTAATCTTCTACACTTTCGGGCTGCTTCTAGGGCTTCAAGATTTCCTTGCCCTTCTCTCCTAAGCACTCTTCTAGCTCGCATTATGGGATTTGGATGTGCGGCTGGCTGCCCTTGTTGCACTTGCTGAATTTGTTGCACTTGTTGCATTTGTTGTGCTTGCCGTGCTGCATTCTCTTGCAATCTAGTATCCATCATCTTCATTCAACCAAGCATTGCTGCCAAAGTCTCATTAAGCCTAGCCAAGTTTTCGGCCATAGCTCCTTCTTTACTAACTCTTCTCCTTTTCCAGCCATGTTAACAAACAAACAAACTCAAAGAAACAAGATTAGTAATAATCAAAATTCACTCAAGTGTTTAGAATTACCTCACTTTTCTTGTCTTCCTTGATTGCACTTCAGAACCAAGCTCACCAACCAACAATTGTCAAGTCGTTCAAGAAACTAGAACCTAAATCTTATAACTAGATAGAAAATAAGATAAGTATCCGGAGGCAATGCAAGGTAATTTGCACTACACGATATAAAACCAAGTATCGACACAAGTAAATGATACTTAGCAATGTAATGGAATTAAAAGCCAGATAAAGAAATCAGAAACAATGAAGCCAATAAACAAGACCAATTTGGATATAATGAATCAAAAACAACCCACACTTGGGAAGCTGCTTTATGGACCTAATCAATTCTACCCAAAACGCTAGCTTCTAGACTCTAATTCCCACCTATAACACTCAAATAATATGAATATTAAGGTCTGATTTTCGAATTCCAAAAGCCCCTCAAACGGTGAAATTTTTAGCCCCAAAAATTTTATTACTTCTAACCCACCTAGATCTGATCTTTAGCACCCAAATAGCAAGAATATAAAACAATTTTTGTTGAAGTGATTTTGTACTCTTTTTTTTTTTGCTTCCTATCACTATCCCCTTGATTCGAAACTTAATTTACTCACAAGAACTTTTCAAAATCTGGACTTAATTCTCAACACAGAATTCACCCACAAAACAAATCGAGGGAATACCCAACAACGCAAAACAATTTTCGAATTTCAATCAGATTAACTCCCTAGGTTTCGAATCCAATTTAGATGCAAGGCCTAGGTTTCAAAATTTGATCAGACTCCTTTTCCTAGGTTTCGAATTACTCTTTGAACAATCTTCAGGCTTTTCGAATTTTGATATATGACTCTTTTTCAAAAATTAAAGACTAGACTCTCTAAGAACCCTAAAACGCAGAAATTTAAAAGACCTAAATTAACAAACCCTAGAAAGACAAAGTAGATAAAAATTTCCTTGTAGCAAGGCTCTGATACCAAATGACGCAGACCCTTAGCAACGATGGCAGCAAACCCAACATATAACAATGGTAGAGAACTCCTTGAAACTTGATAATCACCTCCTAAGGAACCCAACTCCTATAAAGAGACGCGAACTCACTATGATTGAAGGATTTAGTTGGTAAGAAGAAGGAAAATGCCACAACTCTCTTTGATAAGTAAACCTAATTCTTGATGCAAAGAAAGAATTAAAGAATCCACTCTAATCTCTCTCACACGAAAATTCACAAGAAGAACTTGTAGAAGAATTCAAAAATTTCTTTAATAATAATGGTGTCCCCAATTCGGCCTAATAGTGCCCTTAAATAAGGGTTACAAAATTCCTAATTGCATATGGAAAATTAAGACTAAAACATTCTAGAAGGATCCTAGGCTTGTATGGGAAAACACTTCCAAAAACCCAACAAGAATAGGATTTGACAAAGTCAAAACAACTTAACTAATTAAAATAAAAGGATGGGGACCACAAAATAACAAAAATATCCCCTCTAACTAACTATGAAGATTCGGCCGAGGGGTGCAACAAACTCCCTTGGAATTCGGCCAACTTGCATCCATGAATGTGCATGCATGCGCATGGAAATAAGATTGACCAAGCTTTGACTCTTCCTTGGTAGTTTCGGCCTAGGCTTAAAAATAGCCTTCAAAGGCTCCTTCTTGGCTTCCATTGCATGCTTCTAGAACCATGATATATTTAGGCCTTCCTTGCAGCTCCATCTCCATCTTCTTGAATGATAATTCTTGAAGCCCTTTGGAAATCTCTTCTTGAATATGCAAAGCCATGCAAAGCCATGCTAGCTTGACATCTCTTTGCCTTTGATGCGGAACCCATGGATCAAATATTACATCTAGAACCCCACATACACATCCAGCATAGAATCTTAGAACTCAAAAACAAATCCTCCCTACCAAACCCACAACTAACCTGTAATTGAGAACTTGGGTGATTGGGATGAAGAAATGAATTGATTAAAACGCCACAAGTAAGACTTGATAAGTTAGAACCAATTCTTCAGGCAACAAGAATAAGAAGAAAACCTCTCAAACTTGAAAACACTTAGATTACAATGATAACAATCTGCCAATTTCGTAGTAACCCTATTAAGTTCTTTTTCCCATCCTTATATAGTTGGAAAAGAAGAACTAATGGCTTAAAAGTCTAGGTTTACATGTATCTAGTCACAATAGCATTAATTGTTCATCCACATCAATAATATACTCTAAATTACTGCCCATAATTATGACAACATTGATGGGCAGATTCCACATGCATTTTGGTGTTGGTTCACATGTGTCTAGTCACACTAGCACTAAACCATGTCAATATTATATTCCAAATTCGTGCTAATGCCCATCACCATACTTATGGGCAGATTCTTCATGCTTGTTGGTGATTTTCTGACTTCCTCTTCATGATTCATCATATTCACTACAAGTTGGTCTCCCTCTTCATTAATCCACCTTTGAATGAAGTGCTGGAACACATGCTGGAGTTTCTTTGATTGTGATCTTGTGATTGGTCCACTTGGCATAATGATATCATCAACATATTTCCTATAAGGAAAAATATTAACTAAATATTACAATAAAAACCTAATAAGTAAAATATGGAGGGGACCACTTAAAAGACTCAAAAACACGCCCCCAAACATGTGTTAAGCATGCCAAAGTCGTTCTTGCTGAAACTGGTATAGGGGGTTGTGAAACAGTAGATTTCACAGGGGGTTGTGGGACTTTCTGGACAAGCAGCACATTTCACAGGGTGGTTGTGGTATTGGCTGGACAATTCGCACATTTCAGCACTATGTGTACAATTCAGCACCATGACTAGCTTGGGTTGTTCTTCTAGTTCCTTCTCGCACTTGTCCCATGCTAATTCAGTCACCTCTCTTGTAATAAAGTATTGAATATGCATTCCAAGAGTGATGCCATATTTCCTTGCTTTATTCCTCGTCAATGGCCCTTGTTGTAGCACCAATGGATCCTTGCTATGCTGGTTCACATCATTCTCCCCTTCTTTAAAAAGATTTGTCCTCAAATCTGCATCATCAAAAGGAGATAAATCAGTTACATTAAAAGTAGCACTAACATCATACTCACCAGGTAAGTCGATCTTGTAGGCATTGTCATTGATTTGCTCTAATACTTGGAAAGGACCATCTCCCCTTGCATCCAACTTGGATTTTCTTTGTTTAGGAAATCTTTTCTTTCTCACATGAACCCATACCCAATTACCAGGTTGGAAAATCACATGTTTCCTTCTTTTATTTGCTTTATGGGCAAATGATTCATCCTTCTTTAGGACTAGTAAAACCAGAATAGTACATGGACTAATACTTTCACACACATGTCCCTTTGCTAGCAACTCCTCCACTTGCCCTTGAAGTTCCTTGGTTTCCTCCGAATTACTTCTATAAGCTGGTCGGTTAGGAATTGTTGAGCCCGGAATGAAGTCAATTTGATGCTCAATCCCTCTTAAAGGTGGTAAACCTTTGGGTACATCTTCTGGAAAAACATCTCCAAATTCCTGTAAAAGAGAACTAACACAACTAGGCAAAGGGTTATCAAGGTTAGATGTAGAAATCAAGGTCTCTTTGCACCTAAGTACAATCAGACTTCTTTTCTCACAAAAAGCACTCCTTAACTCCTTTTCTTTTGCATAGAAACACTCTCTTTTATTTTCTCTCCCTTTCTCTTTTTCTCTCACCAAGGGGCCATTTTTATCATTCTTTTCCTCACACCTGGCCTCTTTTACTCCATTTTTATTTGTTTTACACTCACCACCAGAATTCTTTTCAAATGATCTCAAAATATTTACTTGATCTTCATACACTTGTTTAGGTGACAATGGAGCAAGAGTGAAATTTAAACCATTTAGGCTGAAAGAATAATGATTCTTAAAGCCATCATGCAAAGCTCTTCTATCAAACTGCCATGGACGACCAAGAAGGATATGGCTAGCATGCATAGGCACAACATCACAGCAAACTTCATCTTTGTATCTCCCAATTGCAAAAGAAAACAGAACCTGCTTTGTTACCCTCACCTCTCCACTATCATTCAACCATTGCAGCTTGTAAGGACTAGGATGTTTTGTGCATGCTAACCCTAATTTATCCACAAAATCAGTACTAGCAACATTTGCACAACTACCCCCATCAATGATCATGCTGCACACTTTTCCATTCACAATGCAACGAGTATGGAAAATGTTCTCTCTTTGATTACTTTCTTCATCTTTAATTTGCATGTTTAAAGCTCTTCTAATAACCAAAGATTCACCATGGGCTGGATATTCAATAATATGTTCAATTTCTTCTAATGGTGGCATGCTATCATTATCATCATCACTTTCATGTTCACTAGCACTATCAATTTCACCATTATCTCGTATCAACATGATTTTCTTATTTGGACATTGAGATGCTATATGCCCTACTCCTAAACACCTAAAGCATTTAATGGTACTATGCTTTTGATTAGAGTTAGATGTTTTAGAGTTACCTTTAGGGTCATCTAGAACTTGTTTTTCCTTTCCTTTCCAGGCAGCCTCCTTCCCTTTAGGATTATCATCTTTCTTTGGCCATTTTGAAGTGAAACTAGAGTTGAAATTAGAAAATCCCTTTGCTGCTCCCTTGAGTTTCAGTTGCTTCTCCACTTTCATGGCCATGTGTACCATATCTTCAAGCTCCACATAATGATGTAATTCAATTATGTTAGCTATCTCTCTATTCAGCCCACTCAAAAATCGAGCCATAGTGATTTCTGGATCCTCCTCTATATTAGTTCTACTCATGATCATCTCCATCTCTTTATGGTAATCCTCCACTGACATGGATCCTTGAGTTAACCGCTGTAATTTTTGGTGAAGCTCCCTATAGTAGTAAGATGGTACAAATCTCTTTCTCATCACAGTTTTCATTTCAGCCCAAGTAGTGATAGTTCTTTCTCCATTTCTCCTCTTGGAAATCATCAATTGATCCCACCAAATTAGTGCATAATCTGTGAATTCAACTGCTGCAATCTTAACTTTCTTCATTTCACTATAATTATGACAATCAAACACCAACTCAACTTTTCTTTCCCATTCAAGGTAAGCTTCAGCATCGTTTCTCCCCTTGAATGATGGTATCTTCATTTTTATGGAAGATATGTTACTGTCCCTTTGTTGAGGTCTTCTTTGAGCAATTGATTCCTCACTTTCTTCATCATCTTCCCTCTCTATCTCATCATCATTCATCATGTTTCCTCTCCCTCTATTCTGCCCCCTTCGATTAGTATCATTTCGCTGCCTTTGCATTATGCTGTCTACATCACCTCTCATGTTGTTTATGGTCAAATCAAACCTTTCAAATCTCCTTTGCATTGCCTCTAACATGAAGGCTATGTCATTTATGGTCATATCACGTTTTTCACTTCCAGAATTTGACATGGTGTAAGAAGAACCTACAAGAAAATGTTAGTAAAGAAAATTTTCTCACCTCACTCCCTTACGTGTTTCACTCAAGATCAGATTGACACTCCTCTTGTATTTCACTCAAACCTTGGTCCCTTTTACCTCTCAATTCTTCTTTTATCAAGTTGAATTTCAGAATTGAATCCACTTAAATCAAGTAGAACAAGTTTTGTTTTAAAGACTCTACAAGGAACCTAATGAACAAAATGAATTCTGCAATTCTAGAAGCAATTTAATTTTAGACAACAAGAACTGAAAGTTATCACAAGAAGCAAAAGTATTTGTGTTAATCAAACCAAAGTAACTATGATTGAGAATTAGCTACTTAATGCATACAAGAAACAAGAGGTATATGAAAGAATGAAACTAAGAATACAAAGAAAAACAATTCTGGATCCTAAAAAAAAACAGAATTCAAATCACTCCAATGAGTAATCTGAATATGCAACCTAAATCTATTCCCAATGCAAGAAAGGCTCTAAATATCAGATTTTAAATGCTAAATGGATGCATAATGAGGAGCTGATGTAATTTGATCAAATATAATAAGGTAGCAAGCTGTTAATGGTATAAATATGCAAAAAATCTCAAACACTTGTGAAGAAAAATTCTGGACAGAAACAGGTACGATTTTTTTTTTCTTTTATGTTGAGGAAGTTGAATCTGATTCTCTTTTCTTTTTTTTTGTTTTTCTTTTGATCTTTTCCTCTTTTTTTTCTTTTGAACTTTCAGTAAACAAGGATAGAAATTGAAAAATTAAACAAAAGTTCACAGATTTGAAGAATAAGAACAAGGTGCAACAAGAACAGAAAATGAAGAAATATAGAAACTGAATCTGATTCATTTTTTTTTTCTTTGGATAATTAAAACATAAAAGATACCTAGAGATTTATCTTCAAGCCAAAGCTCTGATACCAAATGATGCGGAACCCATGGATCAAATATTACATCTAGAACCCCACATACACATCCAGCATAGAATCTTAGAACTCAAAAACAAATCCTCCCTACCAAACCCACAACTAACCTGTAATTGAGAACTTGGGTGATTGGGATGAAGAAATGAATTGATTAAAACGCCACAAGTAAGACTTGATAAGTTAGAACCAATTCTTCAGGCAACAAGAATAAGAAGAAAACCTCTCAAACTTGAAAACACTTAGATTACAATGATAACAATCTGCCAATTTCGTAGTAACCCTATTAAGTTCTTTTTCCCATCCTTATATAGTTGGAAAAGAAGAACTAATGGCTTAAAAGTCTAGGTTTACATGTATCTAGTCACAATAGCATTAATTGTTCATCCACATCAATAATATACTCTAAATTACTGCCCATAATTATGACAACATTGATGGGCAGATTCCACATGCATTTTGGTGTTGGTTCACATGTGTCTAGTCACACTAGCACTAAACCATGTCAATATTATATTCCAAATTCGTGCTAATGCCCATCACCATACTTATGGGCAGATTCTTCATGCTTGTTGGTGATTTTCTGACTTCCTCTTCATGATTCATCATATTCACTACAAGTTGGTCTCCCTCTTCATTAATCCACCTTTGAATGAAGTGCTGGAACACATGCTGGAGTTTCTTTGATTGTGATCTTGTGATTGGTCCACTTGGCATAATGATATCATCAACATATTTCCTATAAGGAAAAATATTAACTAAATATTACAATAAAAACCTAATAAGTAAAATATGGAGGGGACCACTTAAAAGACTCAAAAACACGCCCCCAAACATGTGTTAAGCATGCCAAAGTCGTTCTTGCTGAAACTGGTATAGGGGGTTGTGAAACAGTAGATTTCACAGGGGGTTGTGGGACTTTCTGGACAAGCAGCACATTTCACAGGGTGGTTGTGGTATTGGCTGGACAATTCGCACATTTCAGCACTATGTGTACAATTCAGCACCATGACTAGCTTGGGTTGTTCTTCTAGTTCCTTCTCGCACTTGTCCCATGCTAATTCAGTCACCTCTCTTGTAATAAAGTATTGAATATGCATTCCAAGAGTGATGCCATATTTCCTTGCTTTATTCCTCGTCAATGGCCCTTGTTGTAGCACCAATGGATCCTTGCTATGCTGGTTCACATCAGCCTTGCTCCTAGTGATTGGTCCACTTGCTAGCTTCAAGGGGTCCTTTCTTGCATCAATGTGTATGTGGGGTTCTAGATACAATATTTGATCCATAGGTTCTACATCATTTGGTATCAGAGCTTTGGCTTGAAGATAAATCTCTATGTATCTTTTATGTCTTAATTATCTCAGTTTCTTTCTTGTTTATCATCTAAATCTTCTCATTTTTTTTCTGTTCATGTTGCACCTTGTTCTTGTTCTTTAGATTTTGTGTTCTTATCTTTCATTTTCTATTGTTGTTTACTGAAAGTTTAAAAAAAAGTAAAAGATAAAAAAAAAAAGAAAAGAACCAAATTCAGTTTCTAAGTCTCTTCAATTTTCTGTTCTTGCTGTACCTTGTTCTTATTATTTAAATCTGTGTTTTTTTTTATCATTTCATTTTCTATTCTTGTTCATTAAATGTTCAACCAAAAAAAAGAAGGAAAAGATCAAAAGAAAAAGAAACAAAAAGAAAAAAAAAGGAATCAGATTCAACTTCCTCAATATATGAAAAAAAAAATTTCGTACCTGTTTTGTCCAGTATTTTTCTACACAAGTGTGTAAGAGTTTTTGCTTATTTATGCCATTAACAACTCTCTATCTTATTATATTTAATCAAATTGCATCATGATGAGAAAACTATAACCAATCTTGGTGAATCTACACAATGCAGCAAATATGTTGATGATATCATTATGCCAAGTGGACCAATCACAAGATCACAATCAAAGAAACTCCAGCATGCGTTCCAACACTTCATTCAAAGGTGGATTAATGAAGAGGGAGACCAACTTATACTGAATATGAAGGAACATGAAGTGGAAGTCAGAAACTCACCAAGAAGTATGAAGAATCTGTCCATAAATATGGTGATGGGCATTAGCATAAATATGCTGAAACATACCTAGAGTGGGAAAGGAAGGTGGAGCTTATATTTGATTGTCATAACTACTAAGAGGGAAAGAAGGTGAAGTTAGCAGTAGTTGAGTTTACAGATTATGCATCGATATGGTGGGGGCAACTAAAACTTAGAAGAAGAAGAAATGGAGAGAAGCTTATTGAGACATGGGCAGAAATGAAGGTTGTCATGAGGAGGAGATTTGTGCCATCCTACTACTATCATGACCTACATTAAAAGTTGCAGAGTCTCGCTCAAGGGTCTATGTCAGTAGAAGATTATCACAAATAGATGGAGATGGCAATGATTCGAGCAAATATTGAAGAGGATAGAGAAGCTACCATGGCTATATTCTTGGGGGGTCTAAACAGAGATATTGCAAATATGGTAGAGCTACATCACTATATAGAGCTTGAGGAGATGGTGAACATGGCCATGAAGGTGGAGAGACAACTCAAGCAAAAGGGGGCAGCAAGGAGTTCCTCCAATTACAACCCAACATGGACCTTAATGATACGGAACCTCCAAGAATAAGCCTGAGAACCCCTTGATTTCGAACCCCCACAACATTAACTTGAAAACCCCTAGTCGAATTCGGTACAACCCCCAAGGATTAGGTTAGATTTCAGATTACCTTGAATTGATCAAAGATCCAAGATTTCGAAACAAGTCAGTTTCTATATCCCAGATTCGAAACACTCCACAAGAAAGTTGATCAAACTACTTGAATGTTTCTTAAGCATGTATTCAAGCAAGAACACAAAGATAAAGCAATTCGGCTTTAAGGTTAATAAATTCGTCCAAACTTCAAAACTCTTGTCTTACAACCCTAAATGAGATATAAATAGCTAAACCCTAATTAGGGTTATTAAGTAGCATTTGGCTTTCTAATCAAATTTTAAGAAATAATAAAGTAATCAAAGTCCTAATTTAATACCAAACAAACAGGGCCCTTACTTTTTAAATGAGCATAACTAGTGGGCCTTAATACATATTAAAATAACAAGTTCAGCTAATTATTTAACTATAAATAAGCCCAACTAGTGACTTGAGCCAAATATGCTCCAATTTGCATCCTTGATCAGCCATATCGTGCACCTTCAGCTCCTCTTCAACAAAATGTTGCATGTAGCCTTGTGACATCTCTATCACTTAAGGTGGCCAAAAAAAGATGAGAAGACTAAAGATGAGAGCTCTAAGGATAAAGACTTAAGTTCCAAGGTGAAAGGTGCAAGCTTTGAAAAGAGCAAAGGAGCCTCTTCCACAAATAAAAGTACTACTAATTTTCCTAATTCTTCTAATAGGCAAAGAAATATTAAGTGTTTTAAATGTTTGTGTTGTGGAACAACCAGCACAGCGCAAGGATGAGCAAGTGATATGACCGGGCCAAGCACTTCCCAGGTGGACACCCATTCTGGTACTGACCCTGCACCAGCACGGCTGGGCCAAGCACTTCCCAGAAGGTCACCCCTCCTGGTACTGACCCTGCACCAACACGGCTAGGCCAAGCACTTCCCAGAAGGTCACCCATCCTGGTACTGACCCTGTACCAGCACGCTTAACTAGAAGAACGCTAACCATTTCTACCAAAAGCTTAAGCTGTCAGTAGAGGCGCACCCATTTCCTTTATTTGGATCAAACACGGGCTCACCGCCACCTTTTGTCGAACCTGATCCACAATCCTCCAGACCCTCGGACATATCAGCAAGAGTTAGGACGTGAGGAATAAGTTGAGGAGATCATCAATCCAATTATTCTGCCACAAGGTCCTATAACTAGATCGCGAGCCAAAAAGATTCAGCAAGCACTAATTTGCCATTTGCAAGATTTGGTGAATTTGGCTAACTATGGTTTGCAAGGAATTACAAGCTTGGAGACAAGACCAAAGGAAGTCAATTACAACTTGCTACAAGTTGAAATTCACGAATGAGGCTTGTTTTAGTTGTTTAGCCCTGTTTTATTATTTAGTTATTTTAAACATGTGTTATTTAGTTATGGTGGGACCATGTTATGTTTTTAATGGGTGGTCCTATATGTTTAAGACTGGGGCCCTATTTAATTAAGTATTTCCTTATTGGGTTAGGATTTTATGTTATGAAAAGGCTATAAATATGCCTTGGATGAATTAGGGTGCAGTTTTTTTAGGTGGGGGACGAATTAATAACCAAAAGCCGATTTGTTTTTATCTTTGTGTTCTTGCTTGAATACATGCTTAAGAAACATTCAAGTAGTTTGATCAACTTTCTTGTGGAGTGTTTCGAATCTGGGATTTAGGAACTAGTTTGTTTCGACATCTTGGATCTCTGATCAATTCAAAGAAATATGAAATCTAACCTTTATTCTTTGGAGGTTGTGCCGAATTCGACTAGGGGTTTTCAAGTTAATGTTTTGGGGGTTCGACATCAAGGAGTTCTCAGGCTTATTCTTGGAGGTTCCGTATCATTTGGTATCAGAGCCAACGCTCTAGATCAGGTTTTATCCCTATCAATTTTGAATTCTTTGTTTATTTCGTTTCTTTCTTGTTCTCTTGTTATTCGAATTCTTGATTCTGAATTCTTGAATCTTAATCTTGAATCTTAGATTTGTTTGATTCGTTTTCTTCTTAACTCTTGTTAGACGAATTCTTGATTCTTAATCTTGAATCTTAGATTTGTTTTTCTTTGTGGGTTATTTTCGTTTTCGTTTTCTTCACTTGTTATTTTCGTTCTGTTTCTTTGTTCTTGATTCTTGAATCATTTTCTTTGTTTTTTGATTGTCTAAGTTGTATGTTCCTTGAATCATTTTCGTTTTCTTTCAAATTTGAAAATTCAAAAAAAAATTATAAAACCTAAAATTCGAAATTCAAGAAAAGGTGTTTTAAATTCGAATCTTGATCTTGTTCATCATTCTGATTTGAATTCGAAATTCAACAAAGTGTGCTAAATTCGAATCTTGTTCTTGATTATTCATTCTGATTCAATTTTGAGTTTCAAAGACAGTACTCTAAATTCGATCTTGTTCTTGTTATTTAATTGGGTAAAAGTTTCGTGTGGTGTGAATTAAGGTTGCCCCCATCAAGAGAGATAGTGAGAGGGAGCAAAAAAAAAAAGGGAGTACAAAACCACTTCAACAAAAAATTTTCATTCTCCTTGCTATTTAGGAGATAAGGGTCAAATCTGGATAGGTTAGAATCAATATAATTTCTGGTCATGAAATTTTCACCATTGAGGGGCTGTTTTTGATTCGAATTGCATTAGTGATTCATTCGAAATTTTAGACTTGGGATACTACACACGGAAGACTATTTGATTTGTTTCATAAAGTGTGATTCACCTAAGAACATAAAAGAAATTAGCTTGAGAGGTGTGAGCTAAGCCGTGAGTGAATACATTATATTGAGTGGAACACGAGTAACCAACCCCATCTATTGAGTGTAAACACGTGAGGGAGTGTTGTGAGGCCTTTTATTTGTTTTGTTCTAACCTTTTATTGCAGGAAAAATGTCTGGCCGAGATGACAGTGACAGGGGTGTTCAAATTGATCCAGCTCGATTGAGTGAGGCGCAGCAAGCTGAATTTACACGTTTATACCGTGCTATGGAGAAGATAACAGAAACATTGGAGTGCATGGATTTGAGGTTGCAAAATGTTGAAAGAGCCATACCGGAATGCAATGAGAGGCAAAGAGGTGGCAGAAATCAAATGCAACAGCCTGAACATTTGGAAGATGAAAATGAGCTTGAGGATGATAATGCAAGTCTGGTTGGAGGAGCTCTACATAGAGGTGGAGGTAGAGGAGGCCGTGGTACTGGTCGAGGTAGAGGAAGGATGAATAATAATGCTTTCTATGGTAGAAATCATGGTGATGATGAAGTCGTTGATAGGAGCTTGGGAAGCATCAAGCTGAAAATTCCTAACTTTCATGGTAAATCAGATCCAGAAGCTTATTTGCAATAGGAAAAGCAGGTTGATCTCATATTTGATTGCCATCGATGTACTGAGGAAAAGAAGGTCAAGCTTATTGTT
The DNA here is from genome assembly GCA_947685225.1 of Garcia nutans. Lineage (NCBI taxonomy): Eukaryota > Viridiplantae > Streptophyta > Magnoliopsida > Malpighiales > Euphorbiaceae > Garcia > Garcia nutans. The sequence continues at coordinate 12,169,365 of CANTUV010000002.1, read as the reverse complement.
ACTCAATTTACAGATTATGCTATAGCTTGGTGGGATCAGTTAGTGACTAGTAGAAGAAGGAATTTGGAGTATCCAATTGAGACTTGGGCTAATCTTAAATCAGTCATGAGGAAGAGGCTTGTGCCTAGACATTTCCATAGGGAAATTATACAAAGACTTCAGGTTCTTAAACAAGGTAGTAAAACCGTTGATGACTACTACAAAGAAATGAAAATGTTAATGACTAGAGCTAATATAGATGAAGACATGGAGACTACTATGGCGCGTTTCTTGGCTAGTTTGAATTCGAACATTGCTGATCAGGTTGATTTGCAGCCTTATGTGGAGTTAGAAGAGATGGTGCATATTGCCGTCAAGATGGAAAAACAACTCCAAGGAAGATGACCATCAAGGTATCATTCGAAACCTGTTTCTAATTCTATTTCTCCCTGGAATAGGGAAGGAAGGCGTGATTACAAGGAAAGAAACAGGGCTGGTCAAGATAGTGGGAAAGCAAAGGCCGAAACAAGTTCTAAAGACAAATCCAAAGTTGAAGAGCCTAAGCTACGAAATCGAGATATTAAGTGTTGGAAGTGCCAAGGTGTGGGACATATCAGCAAAGAATGTCCAAACAAGAGAGTTATGACCGTAAGAAATGGTGAGATAGTGACTGATGAAGAAGAAGGTGACGATGAGAGTGAAGATGGAGAAATGCAAGACTTGGAATGTTGTAGTGATGGGAGCATTGAAGAACCAATAAAGGGAGACTTGCTGGTTGCTAGGCGTGCTCTTAACACACAATAGAAGGAGGAAAACTATGAAGAACAACGAGACAACTTGTTCCATACAAGGTGTCACATTCAAGGCAAGGCTTGTATTGTGATTGTGGATGGTGGAAGCTGTACCAATGTGGTAAGTACACTCTTGGTTGATCGATTGGGGCTGTCTACAAAACCTCACCCCCCGACCTTACAAACTTCAGTGGCTGAATGAATGTGGAGAGGTTAAGGTAAATCGACAATCTAACATTTCTTTTTCCATTGGTAAATATCATGATGAGGTGTTGTGTGATGTGGTGCCAATGCATGCTGGAGAGATTTTACTTGGACGTCCATGGCAGTATGATAGGCGAGCTATGCATGATGGATACCTCAATCGGTATTCATTCACAAAGGATGGACAAAAGACAATTCTGACCCCACTCTCTTCAAAAGAAGTGTATGAAGATCAATGTAAAATGGAAAGAATGAGACTTGAATTTGAAAAGAAAGAAATAGAGAGTGACAAAAAAATGAGTGAAAAAAAAATCAGATTGCAAATGAAAAGAAAGAGAGAAAAGAAAAATAAAAACAAATTCAGTTTGAGAAAAATAGAGAAGGAGAGAAGAATGTGAGTTTGTTAGCTAGTACAAGTGAGGTTAAACATGCTTTTTACACCAATCAGCCTATGTTTGTGCTTTTGTGCAAAGAGGCTCGTTTAGATACTACTGTTCTTAACCAATCTTTGCCTAGTATGTTTGTTGATCTTTTGCAGGAATATGCCAATTTGTTTCCCGAAGAAATGCCTGATGAATTGCCTCCAATCAGAGGTATAGAGCATCAAATTGATTTCATTCTGGGAGCTTCCATTCCCAATAGGCCAGCGTATCGAGCTAATCCTTTCGATACAAAGGAGATACAAAAGCAAGTGGAGGAATTGCTAGCTAAGGGATACGTGAGGGAAAGTTTGAGTCCTTGTTCGGTTCTTGTTATTCTTGTGCCAAAGAAGGATGGGACGTGGAGGATGTGCGTGGATTGCAGAGCCATTAATAAAATCACTGTAAAGTATCGTCATCTTATTCCTAGACCAGATGATATGCTTGATGAGTTATATGGTTCTTGTTTGTTCACGAAAATTGATTTGAAATCTGGTTATTATCAAATTCGAATGAGTGTGGGTGACGAGTGAAAAACAACATTTAAAACTAAATATGGGCTGTATGAGTGGTTGGTTATGCCGTTTGGTCTTACTAATGTACCTAGCACATTCATGCGTTTGATGAATCATGTGTTGCGTGAGCACTTGGGTAAATTTGTTGTTGTTTACTTTGATGATATTATTGTTTACTCTAAGTGTTTGGATGATCATGTCATACATGTGCGTCTTGTGTTAAACATTCTTAGGCCTGAGAAGTTGTATGCTAACCTTAAGAAGTGTAGTTTTTGCATGGATAAGGTTCATTTTCTTGATTTTGTGGTGTCTAGCCAAGGTATTGAGGTTGATGAGGAAAAGGTAAAGGCTATTAGGGACTGGCCAAAACCTAAGAATGCTAGTGAGGTGAGGAGTTTTCACGGACTTGCTGGTTTCTATAGGAGATTCATTAGAAATTTCAGTACTATAGCTGCACCTTTGAATGATTTAGTTAAGAAAATGTCGGTTTTGTTTGGGGAGATGCACAAGAACATGCATTTAATGAACTTAAGGATAAATTATGTAATGCACCCTTGCTTGCTTTACCTAATTTTGATAAGATCTTTGAGATTGAATGTGATATGAGCCTGCCTTGTTGGGATTTAATTCCTAAGGAAGCTCAAGCTACGGATCGTCTCCAAAACATAAGAACACCAACCAGCACCTTCAACCCAACACCAACTTGTGATGTAAAACTGAAGCTATATGGCTGGAAACCAAAGATTCAAGACCCAACCCCAACTTGTGAAGGAAAAACCTTGAATATAAGTTAAGACCTAGCAAACTTGGTTATTTTTGCAAGGAATTCGTGCAAGTTCTAATCAGAACTCAAAAGAAGGCTAAAAACCTCTCAAAGCTCTCAAAAATGGAGAGAAAACTCAGAATATTCATTAAGTTCAAAGTCTTCCATTACATCTATTTTTAAAGACTTAAAGAAAGCATAAAATAAGTGAAATGATGGAAAAATACAAATATAATAATGTGGTTACATAAAACAAATTGGGGAGCCATATAGCTTGTCTCCCACTAGCTTTTAAAAGGCATGGGCAGCCATATAGCTTGTCTCCTACTAGCTTTTAAAAGGCATCTTTGACTCCCAATGTGAGTTTCAGCCACTCTTAATATATGGGCATCCAATGGCACGTGAATGGTATGTATTTAGCTCCCAAAGGTATAATGATGGATGCCAATATGTATTCTAACTCCTTTGGGTCAATTGGTCTCTTGGGTAGATTGCAATTTGGACACGTGCAACCAAACAGCTTCTTTGCTCTTATTTTCTTCAAGTCTTAATATTCCAATTGTATTGAGAACATATAGATGTTTGGAAACTAATCCTTGAAGTTTTCTTGCCATTGATCGAGTAACAGGTCCTTGGTGTTGTATGCTAGCAATCAGATCCTCATCATCCTCTCCCTCTTCAAAAGAATTCGTCCTCAAATCTTCATCATCTGCATAGTAAGGAGCAAGATCAGAAAACATTAAAAGTTGCACTTACACCATACTCACCTGGTAGATTAATCTTGTAGGCATTATCATTAATCCTTTCGAGTACTTCAAATGGTCCATCACTTCTCGGCTGTAATTTTGATTTCCTTTGTGTAGGAAACCTTTCTTTTCGCAAATGAACCCATACCAGATCACCAAGCTGGAACACCATCTTTTTCCTTCCTTTGTTTACTTTGGTTGCTCTATTCTCATTAATCTTCTCCATTTGTTGCTTGGCCCTTTGATGCATTTGCTTCACCAATTCAGCTTTCTTTTTACCATCAAAACTAGTAAGCTCATTAGTAGGAAGAGGCAACAAATCTAATGGAGTAAGTGGATTAAAACCATAGACAAGCTCAAAGGGTGAAAATCCAGTGGATGAATGCATTGATCTATTATATGCAAATTCAATAAATGGTATGCATTCCTCCCATGTCTTCAAATTTTGTTTAATCATGGTACGAAGAAGAGTGCCCACAGTTCTATTAACAACTTCCGTCTGCCCATCTGTTTGCGGATGGCATGTAGTAGAGAAACAAAGCTTTGTACCTAACTTTCCCCATAGGACTTTCCAAAAATGACTCAAAAATTTTACATCTCGATCACTTACTATAGTCCTAGGAATACCATGCAATCTCACTACTTCTCTAAAGAACAAATCAGATATATGGCATGCATCATCAGTTTTATGACATGGAATGAAATGTGCCATTTTAGAAAATCTATCAACCACAACAAATAAACTATCATGACCCTTTTTTGTCCTTGGTAGTCCCAAAATAAAGTCCATAGATAAGTCTACCCAAGGTTCACTAGGTACACTTAAAGGCATATACAAACCATGTGGTCTTACTTTGGACTTTGCTTTCATACATGTCATGCATTTAGCACAAAATTTCTCTACATCTTTCCTCATATGTGGCCAATAAAAATGTTCATTCAGAATTTCTAATGTTTTAGCCACCCCAAAATGTTCCATTAAACCTCCCCCATGTGACTCTCTTACAAGCAATCCTCTTATAGAGCTATTTGGAACACAAAGTCGTTTCTCTCTAAATAAGAAACCATCATGCCTATAAAATTTTTCAAAGGCAGCATTTTCACAAGAGGCATATATTTGTGCAAATTCAAAGTCATGCTTATACAATTCTTTCATATGCTCAAATCCTAGAAGTCTAGCATCAAGCATAGAGATTAGGGCATACCTCCTAGATAAGGCATCAGCAACAACATTTTCTTTTCCTTGCTTATATTGAATCACATATGGAAACGCTTCAATAAATTCACTCCATTTGGCATGGCGTTTGTTCAGCTTGCTTTGTCCTTTCAAGTATTTTAGTGATTCATGATCACTATGAATAACAAACTTCTTTGGCCAAAGATAATGCTGCCATGTCTCCAACGCCCTCACTAATGCATACATCTCCTTGTCATAAGTAGAGTAATTCAAAGGAGCTCCACTTAGCTTCTCACTAAAGTATGCAATTGGTCTTCTTTCCTGCATCAAAACAACACCTATACCCACTCCGGAAGCATCACATTCAACTTCAAAAGTCTTAGAAAAATCAGGTAATGCAAGTAATGGTGCAGAACATAATTTTTCTTTTAGTAATCTAAATGCATGCTCCTGTTCCTCATTCCATTTGAACCCTACATTTTTCTTCACAATTTCATTTAATGGCGCTGCAATTGTACTAAAGTCTCTAACAAATCTCCTATAAAAACTAGCAAGACCATGAAAACTCCTAACATCAGTCACGGATTTTGGTGTAGGCCACTCTTTGATGGCTTTTACATTATCCTCATCAACCTCAATTCCTTTCCCACTCACTACAAATCCTAAGAAAATGACTTTTTTCATGCAGAATGTACATTTCTTTAAATTTGCATACAATTTCTCTTTCCTAAGAACTTCAAGCACACATCTTAAATGCATTAAATGATCATTTAAACTTTGACTATACACTAAAATATCATCAAAATACACAACAACAAACTTTCCAAGAAAAGCACGCAATACATGATTCATTAATCTCATGAAAGTACTAGGTGCATTGCTTAGTCCAAAAGGCATGACTAACCATTCATACAAACCATATTGAGTCTTAAAAGCTGTTTTCCATACATCTCCTAATCTAATTCTTATTTGATGATAACCACTTTTAAGATCAATTTTTGAAAATATACATGCGCCATGCAATTCATCAAGCATATCATCAAGTCTAGGAATTGGATGTCTATACTTTACACTGATTTTATTGATAGCACGACAATCCACACACATTCGCATTGATCCATCCTTTTTAGGTACTAAAAGTACCAGAACAGCACATGGACTCATGCTCTCCCTAACATGACCTTTCGCAAGCAGCTCATCCACCTGTTTTTGCAACTCCTTGACCTCTTGAGGATTTGTCCTATATGCTGGACGATTTGGAATTACAGCTCTAGGAATGAAATCAATTTGATGTTCTATTCCTCTAATGGGTGGCAATCCACTCGGTACCTCATTTGGAAAGACATCTTCAAATTCCTGCAACAAAGTCAAAGCAACACTAGGAATAGATGGATCAAGGTCAGTTACATTAAGAAAAACTCCCTTACATATCAAAAGGAGCATCATACTATCAGAAGAGTATGCTTGCCTCACATCTTTCCCCCTAGCAACTAAACTTACTTTCTTCTCTCCACTCTCTTTTTTATTATGTAATTTCTTCTTTTTCTCTTTTTCTTTTTCTCTCTTAGTTTTTATTCTTTGTTTTTCCTCTTGATCTTTCTTTTCTCTCTCCCTCTTTTCAACCTCTCTTTGGATTTTCTCTTGCATGGCAGCTTGTACTCGCTTTTGGTCTTCAAAAGCCTCCATAGGTGTTAAAGGTGCAAGAGTCACCTTTCACCCTTTTAAAATCAAATGAATACCTATTCTTAAACCCGTCATGTGTTGCTTTTCTATCATATTGCCATGGCCTCCCAAGTAGGATATGACTAGCATGCATGGGAACTACATCACACAACACTTCATCCTTATACCTTCCAATGGTAAATGACAATAATACTTGCTTGGTCACCTTAACTTCTCCACTATCATTCAACCACTACAATCTGTATGGATTAGGATGTTTTGTAGTAGGAAATGCAAGTTTCTCTACTAGTAGAGTGCTAGCCACATTAACACAACTCCCACCATCTATGATCATACTACAAACTTTCTCTTTGACTAAACATCTAGTATGAAAAATATTTTCTCTTTGCAGTTCATCACCTTCATCTTCCTTCACCTGTATATTTAAAGCACGCATAACAACAAGAGCATTTCCATGCACAGCATGCTCTACATCACTATCTTCATCTTCCTTCACTATCTTCATCACTATCACTATGCTCTACATCTGAATCTTCATCTACGACTTCATCATCTTCAGATTCAATATCACCACTCGGCCTCACCACCATCACCCTTTTATTTGGAATTTCTCTAGCATAATGCCCTTTCCCTAAACATCGGAAACATTGGATGTCTCTTGTTCTTCCATTGGAGTTCATTGGTGCCTTACCCTTATCAATCACAATGGGTTTTTCTCCAGCCTTGTTCCCCTCTTTCTTCTCCTTTAAAACAAATTTATTCTCACCAGATTCCCCTTTCTTCCAATTTGGCTTCCAAGGAACATTATTGGCAGAATTCATTCCCATTCCCGATCTGGTTGTTTTCTTCTTCTTGAGTTGTTTTTCTATCTTGATTGCCATATTTAACATGTCATCAAGCTCCACATAATGATGCAGCTCCACTGATGTGAGCCTGCCTTGCTAGGATTTAATTCCTAAGGAAGCTCAAGCTACGGATCGTCTCCAAAACATAAGAACACCAACCAGCACCTTCAACCCAACACCAACTTGTGATGTAAAACTGAAACTATATGGCTGGAAACCAAAGATTCAAGACCCAACCCCAACTTGTGAAGGAAAAACCTTGAATATAAGTTAAGACCTAGCAAACTTGGTTATTTTTGCAAGGAATTCGTGCAAGTTCTAACCAGAACTCAAAAGAAGGCTAAAAACCTCTCAAAGCTCTCAAAAAATGGAGAGAAAACTCAGAATATTCATTAAGTTCAAAATCTGCCATTACATTTGTTTTTAAAGACTTAAAGAAAGCATAAAACAAGTGAAATGATGGAAAAATACAAATATAATAATGTGGTTACATAAAACAAATTGGGCAGCCATATAGCTTGTCTCCCACTAGCTTTTAAAAGGCATGGGCTGCCATATAGCTTGTCTCCCACTAGCTTTTAAAAGGCATCTTTGACTCCCAATGTGAATTTCAGCCACTCTTAATATATGGACATCCAATGGAACGTGAATGGTATGTATTTAGCTCCCAAAGGTATAATGATGGATGCCAATATGTATTCTAACTCCTTTGGGTCAATTGGCCTCTTGGGTAGATTGCAATTTGGACACATGCAACCAAACAGCTTCTTTGCTCTTATTTTCTTCAAGTCTTAACGTTCCAATTGTATTGAGAACATATAGATGTTTGGAAACTAATCCTTGAAGTTTTCTTGCCATTGATCGAGTAACAGGTCCTTGGTGTTGTATGCTAGCAATCAGATCCTCATCATCCTCTCCCTCTTCAAAAGAATTCGTCCTCGAATCTTCATCATCTGCATAGCAAGGAGCAAGATCAGAAACATTAAAAGTTGCACTTACACCATACTCACCTGGTAGATTAATCTTGTAGGCATTATCATTAATCCTTTCGAGTACTTCAAATGGTCCATCACTTCTCGGCTGCAATTTTGATTTCCTTTGTGTAGGAAACCTTTCTTTTCGTAAATGAACCCATACCAGATCACCAGGCTGGAACACCATCTTTTTCCTTCCTTTGTTTACTTTGGTTGCTCTATTCTCATTAATCTTCTCCATTTGTTGCTTGGCCCTTTGATGCATTTGCTTCACCAATTCAGCTTTCTTTTTACCATCAAAACTAGTAAGCTCATTAGTAGGAAGAGGCAACAAATCTAATGGAGTAAGTGGATTAAAACCATAGACAAGCTCAAAGGGTGAAAATCCAGTGGATGAATGCATTGATCTATTATATGCAAATTCAATAAATGGTATGCATTCCTCCCATGTCTTCAAATTTTGTTTAATCATGGTACGAAGAAGAGTGCCCACAGTCCTATTAACAACTTCCGTCTGCCCATCTGTTTGCGGATGGCATGTAGTAGAGAAACAAAGCTTTGTACCTAACTTTCCCCATAGGACTTTCCAAAAATGACTCAAAAATTTTACATCTCGATCACTTACTATGGTCCTAGGAATACCATGCAATCTCACTACTTCTCTAAAGAACAAATCAGATATATGGCATGCATCATCAGTTTTATGACATGGAATGAAATGTGCCATTTTAGAAAATCTATCAACCACAACAAATAAACTATCATGACCTTTTTTTGTCCTAGGTAGTCCCAAAATAAAGTCCATAGATAAGTCTACCCAAGGTTCACTAGGTACACTTAAAGGCATATACAAACCATGTGGTCTTACTTTGGACTTTGCTTTCATACATGTCACGCATTTAGCACAAAATTTCTCTACATCTTTCCTCATATGTGGCCAATAAAAATGTTCATTCAGAATTTCTAATGTTTTAGCCACCCCAAAATGTCCCATTAAACCTCCCCCATGTGACTCTCTTACAAGCAATCCTCTTATAGAGCTATTTGGAACACAAAGTCGTTTCTCTCTAAATAAGAAACCATCATGCCTATAAAATTTTTTAAAGGCAGCATTTTCACAAGAGGCATATATTTGTGCAAATTCAGAGTCATGCTTATACAATTCTTTCATATGCTCAAATCCTAGAAGTCTAGCATCAAGCATAGAGATTAGGGCATACCTCCTAGATAAGGCATCAGCAACAACATTTTCTTTTCCTTGCTTATATTGAATCACATATGGAAACGCTTCAATAAATTCACTCCATTTGGCATGGCGTTTGTTCAGCTTGCTTTGTCCTTTCAAGTATTTTAGTGATTCATGATCACTATGAATAACAAACTCCTTTGGCCAAAGATAATGCTGCCACGTCTCCAACGCCCTCACTAATGCATACATCTCCTTGTCATAAGTAGAGTAATTCAAAGGAGCTCCACTTAGCTTCTCACTAAAGTATGCAATTGGTCTTCTTTCCTGCATCAAAACAGCACCTATACCCACTCCGGAAGCATCACATTCAACTTCAAAAGTCTTAGAAAAATCAGGTAATGCAAGTAATGGTGCAGAACATAATTTTTCTTTTAGTAATCTAAATGCATGCTCCTGTTCCTCATTCCATTTGAACCCTACATTTTTCTTCACAATTTCATTTAATGGGGCTGCAATTGTACTAAAGTCTCTAACAAATCTCCTATAAAAACTAGCAAGACCATGAAAACTCCTAACATCAGTCACGGATTTTGGTGTAGGCCACTCTTTGATGGCTTTTACCTTATCATCATCAACCTCAATTCCTTTCCCACTCACTACAAATCCTAAGAAAATGACTTTTTCCATGCAGAATGTACATTTCTTTAAATTTGCATACAATTTCTCTTTCCTAAGAACTTCAAGCACACATCTTAAATGCATTAAATGATCATTTAAACTTTGACTATACACTAAGATATCATCAAAATACACAACAACAAACTTTCCAAGAAAAGCACGCAAGACATGATTCATTAATCTCATGAAAGTACTAGGTGCATTACTTAGTCCAAAAGGCATGACTAACCATTCATACAAACCATATTGAGTCTTAAAAGCTGTTTTCCATTCATCTCCTAATCTCATTCTTATTTGATGATAACCACTTTTAAGATCAATTTTTGAAACTATACATGCACCATGCAATTCATTAAGCATATCATCAAGCCTAGGAATTGGATGTCTATACTTTACAGTGATTTTATTGATAGCACGACAATCCACACACATTCGCATTGATCCATCCTTTTTAGGTACTAGAAGTACCGGCACAGCACATGGACTCATGCTCTCCCTAACATGACCTTTCGCAAGCAGCTCATCCACCTGTTTTTGCAACTCCTTGACCTCTTGAGGATTTGTCCTATATGCTGGACGATTTGGAATTACAGCTCCAGGAATGAAATCAATTTGATGTTCTATTCCTCTAATGGGTGGCAATCCACTCGGTACCTCATTTGGAAAGACATCTTCAAATTCCTGCAACAAAGTCAAAGCAACACTAGGAATAGATGGATCAAGGTCAGTTACATTAAGAAAAACTCCCTTACATATCAGAAGGAGCATCATACTATCAGAAAAGTATGCTTGCCTCACATCTTTCCCCCTAGCAACTAAACTTACTTTCTTCTCTCCACTCTCATTTTTATTATGTAATTTCTTCTTTTTCTCTTTTTCTTTTTCTCTCTCAGTTTTTATTCTTTGTTTTTCCTCTTGATCTTTCTTTTCTCTCTCCCTCTTTTCAACCTCTCTTTGCATTTTCTCTTGCATGGCAGCTTGTACTCGCTTTTGGTCTTCAAAAGCCTCCATAGGTGTTAAAGGTGCAAGAGTCACCTTTCGGCCTTCAAAATCAAATGAATACCTATTCTTAAACCCATCATGTGTTGCTTTTCTATCATATTGCCATGGCCTCCCAAGTAGGATATGACTAGCATGCATGGGAACTACATCACACAACACTTCATCCTTATACCTCCCAATGGTAAATGACAATAATACTTGCTTGGTCACCTTAACTTCTCCACTATCATTCAACCACTGCAATCTGTATGGATTAGGATGTTTTGTAGTAGGAAATGCAAGTTTCTCTACTAGTAGAGTGCTAGCCACATTAACACAACTCCCACCATCTATGATCATAGTACAAACTTTTTCTTTGACTAAACATCTAGTATGAAAAATATTTTCTCTTTGTAGTTCATCACCTTCATCTTCCTTCACCTGTATATTTAAAGCACGCATAACAACAAGAGCATTTCCATGCACAGCATGCTCTACATCACTATCTTCATCCAAAGGTGGAATGTTAACATCTGAATCTTCATCTACAACTTCATCATCTTCAGATTCAATATCACCACTTGGCCTCACCACCATCACCCTTTTATTTGGACATTCTCTAGCATAATGCCCTTTCCCTAAACATCGGAAACATTGGATGTCTCTTGTTCTTCCATTGGAGTTCATTGGTGCCTTACCCTTATCAATCACAATGGGTTTTTCTCCAGCCTTGTTCCCCTCTTTCTTCTCCTTTGAAACAAATTTATTCTCACTAGATTCCCCTTTCTTCCAATTTGGCTTCCAAGGAACATTATTGGCAGAATTCATTCCCATTCCCGATCTGGTTGTTTTCTTCTTCTTGAGTTGTTTTTCTACCTTGATTGCCATATTTAACATGTCATCAAGCTCCACATAATGATGCAGCTCCACTATGTCGGCAATTTCATCTTTCAGCCCATGTAGAAACCGTGCCATAGTTGCTTCCCTTTCTTCTTCTATATTAGTTCGTATCATAGCCATTTCCATCTCTTGAAAATATTCTTCCACACTTTTATTGCCTTGTACCAGCCCTTGTAATCGTTGATGTAACTCCCTATAGTAGTGTTGTGGTACAAATCTATCTCTCATGACTTGTTTCAGCTCATCCCAAGTCTGCACTCCTCTCATGCCATTTCTTCTTCGTTTAGTGAGTAATTGATCCCACCAAACTAATGCATAATCAGTAAACTCTACCACAGCAAGTGTCACCTTCTTTTGCTCACTATAGTTGTGGCAATCAAAGATGAGTTCGGTCTTTCTCTCCCATTCCAAGTATGCATCTGGATTTGCTTTGCCTTGGAATGATGGAAGTTTCATTTTAATTCCATTAACATTGCTGTCTACTCTCCCTCTCCCTCTTGCATTTTCCATAGTTTCTTGCCTAATATTTCTACCACCACCTCTACCATGCATATTACCTCTCATATATCTTGGTCTAATAACATCATCAAGTGCAACAGATTGCTGCCCATCGTCATCATCAAGATTATCTTCATCTACATCCTCCAATTCATTGAAAACTGGCAAATCATTTAGTCCAGCACGCCTACCTCTATTCTGCCCCCTATTTGTGTTTTGCTCCCTATGAAAATTATCTCGTTCTTCCCTTCCTAAATTCCTTTGATTTGTAGAGCTTGCTTGCTGCAATTCTTCAATTTGCTTTGAGTGTTTTTCCATCTGTTCTCTAATATCAACAAACAACACATTCATCCTTTGAAATTGAGATTGCAATGCCTTAAGAACATAAGAAGCTTCTGGCTCCTCTTGGGGCTGGTTGCTCTCTCGATCACTATCTCGTTTTGTTGACATACTGATTGCTGCAAAACAAATGTTAGAAATATTCTCTCACACACTCCCTCACGTGTTTCACTCTAATCTGGTAACACTCAATCTGTGTTTCACTCAAACTATGGCTTTTACCCTCTAACAATCTCACCACTCTATGCCTTTTTTTCACTCACTTCAGCCCCTTCCAAGTTCTAGCAAGAACTTAATATTTCCTCAACTAAATAACTAAATTGCAAGGTTTAAAACACATTCAAGAATGGAACAAGAGTAACACAAGCTGGAAAAAACAGAATATTTGATATTTGAAACCTAAGGACGAAAGACACTGAAATTTTAGACAAACATTACCAAAGGGAAGAATTTGACAAAACTGGATTTAGGATAATATATTGAGACCAAATGGAAGAGAAAAAATGAATTTTTAGGTCTCTTATGAAACGTTTATATTCTGGACCCCAAAATGGCTAACTAGCTGTAATATATGGACAACCAAGCAAACGAACTAATTTTGACATGAAATTTAATATGTAGGCTTAGCTGAATATCTAAAACATGCCTGTAAAATTTGAAAGGATTTGGACATGTTTACATACACGTTCACTTTTGGACACAAAACTAGCTAAATTGGCTGCAATATATGGATAACGAGGCAAATGGACGAATTTTGACTTAAAATTTTATTTCCAAGCTAATTTTAGCATCTGAAACAAGCATATAAAATTTGAGAAGATTTGGTTATGTGCAAACCCAACTTCAGTTTCTAACCCAATAGCAAATTTTAGAGATTAGTTGCTGTTTTTTTTTTCTTTGATTTTTTTTTCTCTTTTTTTTTAAATTAATCCAGCAACAACATTAAGGAAGAAGGACTCAAAGAAACAAGAAAGCATACAGCTTGTAGAAATTAAACTAATGGCAAAAAAAATGACTCAAAGGAAGAGAATATTTTTTTTTGACATAAACAAGAAGGAATGATGCTAAAAACCTGATTTGGAGAGCCTAAGCTCTGATACCAAATGATGTGAGCCTGCCTTGCTAGGATTTAATTCCTAAGGAAGCTCAAGCTACGGATCGTCTCCAAAACATAAGAACACCAACCAGCACCTTCAACCCAACACCAACTTGTGATGTAAAACTGAAACTATATGGCTGGAAACCAAAGATTCAAGACCCAACCCCAACTTGTGAAGGAAAAACCTTGAATATAAGTTAAGACCTAGCAAACTTGGTTATTTTTGCAAGGAATTCGTGCAAGTTCTAACCAGAACTCAAAAGAAGGCTAAAAACCTCTCAAAGCTCTCAAAAAATGGAGAGAAAACTCAGAATATTCATTAAGTTCAAAATCTGCCATTACATTTGTTTTTAAAGACTTAAAGAAAGCATAAAACAAGTGAAATGATGGAAAAATACAAATATAATAATGTGGTTACATAAAACAAATTGGGCAGCCATATAGCTTGTCTCCCACTAGCTTTTAAAAGGCATGGGCAGCCATATAGCTTGTCTCCCACTAGCTTTTAAAAGGCATCTTTGACTCCCAATGTGAATTTCAGCCACTCTTAATATATGGACATCCAATGGAACGTGAATGGTATGTATTTAGCTCCCAAAGGTATAATGATGGATGCCAATATGTATTCTAACTCCTTTGGGTCAATTGGCCTCTTGGGTAGATTGCAATTTGGACACATGCAACCAAACAGCTTCTTTGCTCTTATTTTCTTCAAGTCTTAACGTTCCAATTGTATTGAGAACATATAGATGTTTGGAAACTAATCCTTGAAGTTTTCTTGCCATTGATCGAGTAACAGGTCCTTGGTGTTGTATGCTAGCAATCAGATCCTCATCATCCACTATGTCGGCAATTTCATCTTTCAGCCCATGTAGAAACTGTGCCATAGTTGCTTCCCTTTCTTCTTTTATATTAGCTCGTATCATAGCCATTTCCATCTCTTGAAAATATTCTTCCACACTTTTATTGCCTTGTACCAGCCCTTGTAATCGTTGATGTAACTCCCTATAGTAGTGTTGTGGTACAAATCTATCTCTCATGACTTGTTTCAGCTCATCCCAAGTCTGCACTCCTCTCATGCCATTTCTTCTTCGTTTAGTGAGTAATTGATCCCACCAAATAAATGCATAATCAGTAAACTCTACCACAGCAAGTGTCACCTTCTTTTGCTCACTTATAGTTGTGGCAATCAAAGATGAGTTCGGTCTTTCTCTCCCATTCCAAGTATGCATCTGGATTTGCTTTGCCATGGAATGATGGAATTTTCATTTTAATTCCATTAACATTGCTGTCTACTCTCCCTCTCCCTCTTGCATTTTCCATAGTTTCTTTCCTAATATTTCTGCCACCACCTCTACCACCCATATTACCTCTCATATATCTTGGTCTAATAACATCATCAAGTGCAACAGATTGCTGCCCATCGTCATCATCAAGATTATCTTCATCTACATCCTCCAATTCATTGAAAACTGGCAAATCATTTAGTCCAGCACGCCTACCTCTATTCTGCCCCCTATTTGTGTTTTGCTCCCTATGAAAATTATCTCATTCATCTCTTCCTAAATTCCTTTGATTTGTAGAGCTTGCTTGCTGCAATTCTTCAATTTGCTTTGAGTGTTTTTCCATCTGTTCTCTAATATCAACAAACAACACATTCATCCTTTGAAATTGAGATTGCAATGCCTTAAGAACATAAGAAGCTTCTGGCTCCTCTTGGGGTTGGTTGCTCTCTCGATCACTATCTCGTTTTGTTGACATATTGATTGCTGCAAAACAATTGTTAGAAATATTTCCTCACACACTCCCTCACGTGTTTCACTCTAATCTGGTAACACTCAATCTGTGTTTCACTCAAACTTTGGCTTTTTACCCTCTAACAGTCTCACCACTCTATGCCTTTTTCCACTCACTTCAGCCCCTTCCAAGTTCTAGCAAGAACTTAATATTTCCTCAACTAAATAACTAAATTGCAAGGTTTAAAACACATTCAAGAATGGAACAAGAGTAATACAAGCTGGAAAAAACAGAATATCTGATATTTGAAACCTAAGGACGAAAGACACTGAAATTTTAGACAAACATTACTAAAGGGAAGAATTTGACAAAACTGGATTTAGGACAATATATTGAGACAAAATGGAAGAAGAAAAACGAATTTTTAGGTCTCTTATGAAATGTTTATGTTATGGACCCAAAAATGGCTAACTAGTGGTAATATATGGACAACCAAGCAAACGAACGAATTTTGACATGAAATTTAATATGTAGGCTTAGCTGAATATCTAAAACATGCCTGTAAAATTTGAAAGGATTTGGACATGTTTACATACACGTTCACTTTTGGACACAAACCTAGCTAAATTGGCTGCAATATATGGATAACTAGGCAAATGGAGGAATTTTGACTTAAAATTTGATATCCAAGCTAAGTTTAGCATCTGAAACAAGCATATAAAAATTTGAGAAGATTTGGTTATGTGCAAACCCAACTTCAGTTTCTAACCCCCTAGCAAATTTGAGAGATTAGTTGCTGTTTTCTTTTTTTTTTTTCTGTTCTTTTTTTCTTTTTTTTTTAAATTAATCCAGCAACAACATTAAGGAAGAAGGACTCAAAGAAACAAGAAAGCATACAGCTTGTAGAAATTAAACTAATGGCAGAAAATGACTTAAATGAAGACAATATTTTTTTTTGACATAAACAAGAAGGAATGATGCTAAAAACCTGATTTGGAGAGCCTAGGCTCTGATACCAAATGATATGAGCCTGCCTTGTTGGGATTTAATTCCTAAGGAAGCTCAAGCTACGGATCGTCTCCAAAACATAAGAACACCAACCAGCACCTTCAACCCAACACCAACTTGTGATGTAAAACTGAAGCTATATAGCTGGAAACCAAAGATTCAAGACCCAACCCCAACTTGTGAAGGAAAAACCTTGAATATAAGTTAAGACCTAGCAAACTTGGTTATTTTTGCAAGGAATTCGTGCAAGTTCTAACCAGAACTCAAAAGAAGGCTAAAAACCTCTCAAAGCTCTCAAAAATGGAGAGAAAACTCAGAATATTCATTAAGTTCAAAGTTTGCCATTACATATGTTTTTAAAGACTTAAAGAAAGCATAAAATAAGTGAAATGATGGAAAAATACAAATATAATAATGTGGTTACATAAAACAAATTGGGGAGCCATATAGCTTGTCTCCCACTAGCTTTTAAAAGGCATGGGCAGCCATATAGCTTGTCTCCCACTAGCTTTTAAAAGGCATCTTTGACTCCCAATGTGAGTTTCAGCCACTCTTAATATATGGGCATCCAATGGCACGTGAATGGTATGTATTTAGCTCCCAAAGGTATAATGATGGATGCCAATATGTATTCTAACTCCTTTGGGTCAATTGGCCTCTTGGGTAGATTGCAATTTGGACACGTGCAACCAAACAACTTCTTTGCTCTTATTTTCTTCAAGTCTTAATGTTCCAATTGTATTTAGAACATATAGATGTTTGGAAACTAATCCTTGAAGTTTTCTTGCCATTGATCGAGTAACAGGTCCTTGGTGTTGTATGCTAGCAATCAGATCCTCATCAGAATGTGATGCAAGTGGCATAGGAATTGGAGCTGTTTTGATACAGGATCAAAGGCCATTGATGTACTTTAGCGAAAAACTAAGTGGAGTGGCTTTGAAGTATCCGACTTAATAAGGAGTTATATGCATTGTTTCGAGCTTTGTACATGGCAGCATTATTTGTGGTCTAAAGAGTTTGTGATACATAATGATCATGAAAGTTTAAAGCATTTGAAAGGTCAAGATAAGCTGAATCGTAGACATGCCAAATGGGTGGAATTCATAGAAACATTTCCATAAGTGATTAAATACAAGCGAGGTAAAGAGAATGTAGTGGCTGATGCGTTGTCGCGAAGGTATGTTTTACTTAATTCTCTTACTGCTAGATTATTGGGTTTTGAGCATATTAAGGAATTATATGTTAGTGATGTGGATTTTGGTGACATATATAATTCGTGTGGAGATGTGGCTATTTCAAAAGACTTTCATTTGTTTGATGGTTTCTTGTTTAAGAGAAATAGATTGTGTATTCCTAAGTGTTCCATGAGAGAGTTGTTAGATAAGGAAGCACATGGAGGAGGTTTGATGGGTCATTTTGGGGTAAGTAAGACCTATGATGTGTTGATAGAACATTTTTATTGGCCTGGTATGAAACATGATGTGCATAAAGTTTGTGAGCATTGCATAACATGTAGAGAAGCTAAGTCTAGGATGAAACCGCATGGTTTGTAAACGCCATTACTTGTTCCTAATGGACCTTGGACTGATTTGTCTATGGATTTTGTGCTTGGATTACCTAAAACTAGGAGAGGTCATGATAGTATATTTGTTGTGGTTGATAGATTTAGTAAAATGGCTCATTTTATACCATGTTATAAAACTGATGATGCTAAATTGATTGTTGATTTATTCTTTAAAGAGGTTGTTCGTTTGCATGGCATACCCTAAAGCATTGTTAGTGATAGAGATGTTAAGTTTTTGAGTCATTTCTGGAGTATTTTATGGGAAAAATTGGGGACTAAGTTGTTGTTTTCTACTACTTGCCATCCTCAAACCGATGGTCAAACTGAGGTTGTGAATCGAACATTGATTACTTTGCTTAGGGCAGTGATAGAAAAGAATATTAGGATGTGGGAGGATTGTTTACCATTTGTGGAGTTTGCTTATAATAGGGCTGTTCATAGCACTACTAATTGTTCTCCATTTGAAATTGTTTATGGTTTTAATCCGCTTACTCCTTTGGATATTTTGGCATTGCCATCTAATGATTTTGTGAGTGTTGATGCTAGCTCAAAGGTAGATTTTGTGAAGAAGTTACATAAACAAGTTAAGGAAAGGACTGAAAGGCAAAATGCTAAAGTAGCTTCTCGAGTGAATAAAGGAAGGAAGCCAATGATTTTTCAGCCTGGTGATTGGGTTTGGGTTCATTTTCGCAAAGAATGGTTTCCGCACCAAAGAAAGTCCAAGTTAAACCCACGAGGAGATGGTCCTTTTCAGATACTTGAAAGGATTAATGACAATGCATATAAAGTGGATTTGCCAGTGAGTATAATGTACGTGCTTTGTTTAATGTTGCTGATTTAAGTCCTTTTGATGTAGGTGATGCTTTTGATTCGAGGACGAATCCTTTTGAGGAGAGGGGAAATGTTGTGGAACAACCAGCACATCGTAAGGATGAGCAAGAGTTAGGACGTGAGGAACAAGTTGAGGAGATCATCAATCCAATTATTCTGCCACAAGGTCCTATAACTAGATCGTGAGCCAAAAAGATTCAGCAAGCACTAATTTGCCATTTGCAAGATTTGGTGAATTTGGCTAACTATGGTTTGCAAGGAATTACAAGCTTGGAGACAAGACCAAAAGAAGTCAATTACAACTTGCTACAAGTTGAAATTCACGAATGAGGCTTGTTTTAGTTGTTTAGCCCTGTTTTATTATTTAGTTATTTTAAACATGTGTTATTTAGTTATGGTGGGACCATGTTATGTTTTTAATGGGTGGTCCTATATGTTTAATGGGGCCCTATTTAATTAAGTATTTCCTTATTGGGTTAGGATTTTATGTTATGAAAAGGCTATAAATATGCCTTGGATGAATTAGGGTGCAGTTTTTTTAGGTGGGGGACGAATTAATAACCAAAAGCCGATTTGTTTTTATCTTTGTGTTCTTGCTTGAATACATGCTTAAGAAACATTCAAGTAGTTTGATCAACTTTCTTGTGGAGTGTTTCGAATCTGGGATTTAGGAACTAGTTTGTTTCGACATCTTGGATTTCTGATCAATTCAAAGAAATCTGAAATCTAACCTTTATTCTTTGGAGGTTGTGCCGAATTCGACTAGGGGTTTTCAAGTTAATGTTTTGGGGGTTTGACATCAAGGAGTTCTCAGGCTTATTCTTGGAGGTTCCGTATCATGGTGGCCGAAAATTCTTTCTCCCTCTCTAGCATCCTCTTTTGATCTTCATACACCTCTTGAGGTGATAATGGTGCTAGAACAACCTTCTTTGATGCGGACCCTTAGCTACGATGGCAGCAAACCCAACGTATAACAATGGTAGAGAACTCCTTGAAACTTGAAAATCACCTCCTAAGGAACCCAACGCCTATAAAGAGACGCGAACTCACTATGATTGAAGGATTTAGTTGGTAAGAAGAAGGAAAATGCCACAACTCTTGTTGATAAGTAAACCTAATTCTTGATGCAAAGAAAGAATTAAAGAATCCACTCTAATCTCTCTCACACGAAAATTCACAAGAAGAACTTGTAGAAGAATTCAAAATTTTTTATTAATTGTTGTTGTCTGAAATTTGGCCTAATAGTGCCCTTAAATAAGGGTTACAAAATTCCTAATTGCATATGGAAAACTAAAACATTCCTAATTGCATAAGGAAAACATTCTTAAATGCATAAGGAAAACATTCCTAATTGCATAAGGAAAACATAAAGTATGGAAACAAAATCCTAATCCACTAAGGAAAATATAAAGTATGGAAACAAAATCCTAATCCAATAAGGAAAATATAAAGTATGGAAACAACCAAACTAATCCCTTCAACATAAGAAACGCCCCACACTATTTGGGCTGTCCATGGGCCTTAAATTACATCCCAAGGCTTTATATGAACCCCCATGGACCTTTCTTGCACGTTGGACCTTTCTTTAGCTAGCCTTTAGCTTCCACACTAAGCATCATAATTAGCTTTGGTGTGCCTTCTTCAAGCTCTATCTCCATCTTCTTGAATGATAATTCTTGAAGCTCTTTGGAAATCTCTTCTTGAATATGCAAAGCCATACTAGCTTGATATCTCTTTGCCTTGCTCTTAGTGATTGGTCCACTTGCTAGCTTCAAGGGATCCTTTCTTGCATCATTCTCCTCCTCTTCAAAAAGATTTGTCCTCAAATCTGCATCATCAAAAGGAGAAAGTTCACTTATATTGAAAGTAGCACTAACATTATACGTACCTTGTAAGTCAATCTTGTAGGCATTGTCATTAATCTTCTCTAGCACTTGGAATGGGCCATCTCCCCTTGCTTGCAACTTGTTCTTCCTTTGGTTAGGAAACCTCTCTGATACGAGCAAGGACCCTAACTCCACCACAAAAGCTAGCTCAAGAGTGGAGGTTTAGCCCATGCTTATATAGTAGCCAGGAACTCCTTACACGGCCGATGTGGGATCACATCATCCTCCCCTTCTTTAGACTGCACGTCCTCGTGCTCGTGCCAACTCAATCGTTTACCCGCAGTCCACACACGAGTCGCTTGTGCCAACTCACTCGTTAACCCGCACCCGAGCCAAGGAACGAAGGGACAAGGACCACACCGGTGCGTGCAAGGTTGGCTCTGATACCAACTGATACGAGCAAGGACCCTAACTCCACCACAAAAGCTAGCTCAAGAGTGGAGGTTTAGCCCATGCTTATATAGTAGCCAGGAACTCCTTACACGGCCGATGTGGGATCACATCACTCTCTTTTCGAAAATGCACCCAAACCCAATCTCCTACTTGAAACTTCATCTCACGTCTCCCTCTATTTGCAGAATCAGCATATCTCTTGTTCCTTTTCTCAATATTCGCCCTTGCTTTCTCATGCATCTCTTTCACCAATTTAGCTTTCTTCTCACCATCTAAACTAACAAGCTCATGAGAAGGTAAAGAAACAAGATCCAAAACTGTTAGTGGGTTAAAACCATAAACAAGCTCAAAAGGTGAATATCCTGTAGAAGAATGAATAGCACGATTATAAGCAAACTCAATAAATAGCAAACAATCTTCCCAAGAACTCAAATTTTTACCCACTAAAGCTCTCAACGTGGTTCCTAAAGTTCTGTTTACTACTTTTGTTTGTCCATCCGTTTGAGGATGACAAGTGGTGGAAAATAACAACTTGGTACCTAAGTTTCCCCAAAGCACACACCAAAAGTGAGACAAAAACTTGGTGTCTCTATCAGAAACTATGGATTTTGGTATCCCATGAATTCGAACCACCTCCCTAAAGAAGAGTTCGGCCACTAAACTAGCATCATCACTCTTATGACATGGGATAAAGTGTGCCATCTTACTAAACCTATCAACAACCACAAATATGCTATCTCTCCCCCTCTTAGTCCTTGGTAATCCTAAAACAAAGTCCATACTAATGTCCATCCAAGGAGAACTAGGAACGGGTAATGGCATATACAAACCATGAGGCATAGATTTAGACTTAGCTTGCCTACAAGCCAAACGAGCCTTACAAATCCGAATTACATCCCTTTTCATATGTGGCCAATAAAAGTGTTCATTCAGCATGTCTAAAGTCTTATCAACTCCAAAATGCCCCATCAAACCCCCACAATGTGATTCTAATACTAGCAAATCTCTCATAGAATATCTAGACATGCATAATTTCGAACCCTTAAACAAAAACCCATCATGTCTATAGAAAGAATTAAAAGCACCATGCTCACAAGCATCATAAACATTGCCGAAATCAGAATCACCATCATATAAGTCCTTTATACATTCAAATCCAAGCAATTTAGTACTCAAAACATTAAGTAAAGCGTACCTCCTTGAAAGTGCATCTACCACTACATTGTCTTTACCCTACTTGTATTTGATCACATAAGGAAACTTCTCAATCTTCATAACCCATTTTGCATGTCTTTTATTCAACTTGCCTTGCCCTCTCAAATGCTTCAATGATTCATGGTCTGAATGGATCACGAATTCCTTGGGCTGCAAATAATGCTCCCATACTTCCAATGCTCTCACCAAAGCATATAGCTCCTTGTCATAAGTTGAATAATTTAGCTTTGCTCCATTAAGCTTTTCACTAAAGTATGCAATGGGCTTCTTCTCTTGCATCAAAACAGCTCCAATACCTACACCAGAAGCATCACATTCAATTTCAAAAGTAGAATCAAAGTTAGGTACAGCTAAAACGGGTGTAGTAGAAAGCTTCTCTTTCAAAGCATCAAATGCTTCTTGTTGCTCCTTGCCCCAAACGAATCCCACTTCTTTCTTGATTATGCTAGTCAAGGGGGCTGCCAATGTAGAGAAATTAGGGAAAAATCTCCTATAGAAGCTTGTCAATCCGTGAAAACTCCTCACTTCTGTCGCACTTGAAGGATTCGGCCACTCTTGGATAGCTTTCACCTTCTCTTGATCAACTTCAATTCCCTGCATACTTACAACAAAACCAAGAAAAACAACCCTATCTAGACAAAAAGAACACTTCTTAAGCTTAGCATAAAGGTTTTGCTCCCTAAGGATTTCAAGCACTTTCCTAACATGTTCAACATGTTCTTCCTCAGTTTTGCTATAAATCAGAATATCATCAAAGTAAACTACCACAAACTTACCTAAATAAGCTCTCAAAACATGGTTCATTAATCTCATGAAAGTACTAGGTGCATTAGATAAACCAAAAGGCATAACTAACCATTCATGCAAACCGTATTTCGTTTTGAAGGCAGTCTTCCATTCATCTCCCGGCTTCATGCGAATTTGATGATAACCACTCATAAGATCAATCTTTGTGAAATATTTCGCCCCATGCAATTCGTCCAATATGTCATCAAGTCTAGGAATGGGATGTCTATACTTCACAGTAATCTTGTTCACAACCCTACAATCAACACACATCCTCCAAGAACCATCTTTCTTAGGTACTAATAAGACTGGAACGGCACAAGGACTAAGGCTCTTGCAAACCAAGCCTTTCTCCAAAAGCTCTTCAACTTGTCTTTGCATCTCTTTTGTCTCCATAGGATTGCTTCTATACGCTGGCCGGTTTGGAATTGTAGAACCGGGTATGAAATTAATTTGATGTTTAATCCCTCTTAATGGCGGCAAACCACTAGGAAGTTCTTCAGGAAACACATCCTTAAAACCCTGCAACAAAGACACAAAACTAGAAGGTAAAGAATCAAGAGATTCTTCACTGTCAGCAAGTAACAATTCTTTATACATAATAATGAGTACAGGCTGCCCTACATCTATCTCTCTTGCTCTTGCATAAAAAGTATGTTTTGTTTTTTCTCCTTGCTTATTTTCTCTCACCAATGGGCCATTTATTTGTTTGCTTACTTTCTTTTGACTCTGGCCTCTTTTCCCTTTCTGCACTCACTCACTTTATTATTTTCTCTCTCCCTACCCTTAGAATTACCCTTGGGTGTTCAAGAAACATCATTGGCTGAATTTGAACCCCCTTGGTTCATGTTGGCCGAAACTTCTTTCTCCCTCTCTAGCATCCTCTTCTGATCTTCATACACCTCTTGAGGTGATAATGGTGCTAGAACAACCTTCTTTCCTTCATAAGTAAAGGTATACTTATTAGAAAAGCCAGCATGTTGTGCCCTTCTATCATGCTGCCATGGTCTTCCTAATAGCAAATGTCTAGCTTGCATTGGCACTACATCACACAAAACCTCATCTTTATAACACCCAATAGAGAATGGTACCTTGACTTGCTTCAACACTTTTACTTCCCCAACATCATTGAACCATTGCAACTTGTAAGGATTGGGATGTTTAAAACAAGCTAACCCCAATTTATCCACCATTGTAGTACTAGTAGCATTGGTACAACTTCCTCCATCAATAATAAGTGTACAAACCTTACCATTCACCAAACACCTAGAGTGAAAAAGATTCTCCCTTTGATCCAAGCCTTCTTCCTTGACTTGAATATTCAAGGCTCTTCTAGTAACAAGCATCTCTCCATGTTCAGCATTCAAGACTTGATTCTCCCAAGCCTCTTCATCATATTCGACCCTATCACCACATTCGGCCTCCTCTTCTTCTTCATGTTCAGATTCTGATTCAATTTCCCCTTCATGGGTAGCAATCATCACCCTCTTATTCAGACATTGAGAAGCAATGTGTCCACTTCCCAAACACTTGTAGCATTTAATTTCCCTACTTGGAGTAGGTCTAGAAGGTGTTTCCTTGGCTGTTTTTCATCCCCATCATTCGGCTTCTTGAAATTAGGATTGTAGGAAGAATTCTTTTGGAAAGAACCCTTGTAATCCCCTTTGTAGGAACCTCCACTCGAACTTGAACCCTTGAAGTTTGAAAATTTTCCACTAGCTTTAGTGTAGCCAGTTTTTGAAATAGCTTTATTCTTCAATCTTCTCTCTATCTTCATGGCCTTTTGAACTAACTCTTCCATTGTGTTGAATTCATACATCTCCAATTCATTGGCTATGTTCAAATTCAATCCCCAAGAAATCGTGACATCTACTTGTCTTCATCTTCATCAATATTTGCCCTAGCCATGATCATCTCCATCTCTTTGTGGTACTCTTCCACACTTCTTCCACCTTGAACTAGTCTTGCTAGTCGATTGTACAAATCCCGAATGTAGTGAGATGGTATAAATCGGCTTCTCATTAGTTCTTTCAAGGTTGACCATTCAAGAATAGGCCTCATACCTTTCCCTCTTCTATTAGCTTTCAATTGATCCCACCAAAAGGTAGCATACCCTTTGAACTCTACGGCTGCCAAAACTGATTTCTTCTCTTCAGTGTAGTTATGGCATTCGAAAATCTACTCAACTTTCCTCTCCCATTCTATGAACTCTTCTGCATTGTTCTTCCCTTCAAAGGAAGGAATCTTCATCTTGATGGAAGTAAGGTCACCATCAGTGGTAGGTTGATTTCCACCTTCATCTTCATCTTCTACCCTTTCGGCTGCTTCTAGGGCTTCAAGATTTCCTTGCCCTTCTCTCCTAAGCACTCTTCTAGCTCACATTATGGGATTTGGATGTGCGGCTGGCTGCCCTTGTTGCACTTACTGAATTTGTTGCACTTGTTGTGCTTGCCGTGCTGCATTCTCTTGCAATCTAGTATCCATCATCTCCATTCGACCAAGCATTGCTGCCAAAGTCTCATTAAGCCTATCCAAGCTTTCGGCCATAGCTCCTTCTTTGCTAGTTTCTTCTCCTTTTCCAGCCATGTTAACAAACAAACAAACTCAAAGAAATAAGATTAGTAATAATCGAAATTCACTCAAGTGTTTAGAATTACCTCACTTTTCTTGTCTTCCTTGATTGCACTTCAGAACCAAGCTCACCAACCAACAATTGTCAAGTGGTTCAAGAAACTAGAACCTAAATCCTAGAACTAGATAGAAAACAAGACAAGTATCCAGAGGCAATGCAAGGTAATTTTCACTATACGATATAAAACTAAGTATCGACACAAGCAAATGATACTTAGCAATGTAATGGAATTAAAAGCTAGACAAAGAAATCAGAAACAATGAAGCCAATAAACAAGACCAATTTGGATATAATGAATCAAAAACAACCCACACTTGGCAAGCTGCTTTATGGACCTAATCAATTATACCCAAAACGCTAGCTTCTAGACTCTAATTCCCACCTATAACACTCAAATAATATGAATATTAATGATACGGAACCTCCAAGAATAAGCCTGAGAACTCCTTGATGTCGAACCCCCAAAACATTAACTTGAAAACCCCTAGTAGAATTCGGTACAACCTCCAAAGAATAAAGGTTAGATTTCATATTTCTTTGAATTGATAAGAGATCCAAGATGTCGAAACAAATTAGTTCCCAAAATCCTAGATTCGAAACACTCCACAAGAAAGTTGATCAAACTACTTGAATGTTTCTTAAGCATGTATTCACGCAAGAACACAAAGATAAAAGCAAAACGGCTTTATGTTATTAATTCGTCCAAAAACCAAAACTGATGTCTTACAACTCTAAATGAGATATAAATAGCTAAACCCTAATTAGGGTTATTAAGTAGCATTTGGTTTTCTAATCAAATTTTAAGAAATAATAAAGTAAACAAAGTTCTAATTTAATACAAAACAAACAGGGCCCTTACTTTTTAAATAAGCATAACTAGTGGGCCTTAATACATATTAACTACAAGCCTCATTCATGAATTTCAACTTGTAGCAAGTTGTAATTGACTTCCTTTGGTCTTGTCTCCAAGCTTGTAATTCCTTGCAAACCATAGTTAGCAAAATTCACCAAATCTTGCAAATGGCAAATTAGTGCTTGCTGAATCTTTTTGGCTCGTGATCTAGTTATAGGACCTTGTGGCAGAATAATTGGATTGATGATCTCCTCAACTTGTTCCTCAAGTCCTAACTCTTGCTCATCCTTGCGGTGTGCTGGTTGTTCCACAACATTTCCCCTCTCCTCAAAAGGATTCGTCCTCGAATCAAAAGCATCACCTACATCAAAAGGACTTAAATCAGCAACATTAAACGAAGCACTTACATTATACTCACCTGGCAAATCCACTTTATATGCATTGTCATTAATCCTTTCAAGTATCTGAAAAGGACCATCTCCTCGTGGGTTTAACTTGGACTTTCTTTGGTGTGGAAACCGTTCTTTGAGAAAATGAACCCAAACCCAATCACCAGGCTGAAAAATCATTGGCTTCCTTCCTTTATTTACTCGAGAAGCTACTTTAGCATTTTGCCTTTCAGTCCTTTCCTTAACCTGTTTATGTAACTTCTTCACAAAATCTGCCTTTGAGCTAGCATCAACCCTCACAAAATTATTAGATGGCAATGGCAAAATATCCAAAGAAGTAAGCGGATTAAAACCATAAACAATTTCAAATGGAGAACAATTAGTAGTGCTATGAACAGCCCTATTATAAGCAAACTCCATAAATGGTAAACAATCCTCCCATATCGTAATATTCTTTTCTATCACTGCCCTAAGCAAAGTAATCAATGTTCGATTCACAACCTCAGTTTGACCATCGGTTTAAGGATGGCAAGTAGTAGAAAACAACAACTTAGTCCCCAATTTTCCCCATAAAACACGCCAGAAATGACTCAAAAACTTAACATCTCTATCACTAACAATGCTTTTGGCTATGCCATGCAAACGAACAACCTCTTTAAAGAACAAATCAGCAATCAATTTAGCATCATCAGTTTTATGACATGGTATAAAATGAGCCATTTTACTAAATCTATCAACCACAACAAATATACTATCACGACCTCTCCTAGTTTTAGGTAATCCAAGCACAAAATCCATAGACAAATCAGTCCAAGGTCCATTAGGAATAGGTAATGGCATGTACAAACCATGTGGTTTCACCCTAGACTTAGCTTCTCTACATGTTATGCAATGCTCACAAATTTTATGCACATCATGTTTCATACCAGGCCAATAAAAATGTTCTATCAACACATCATAGGTTTTACTTACCCCAAAATGACCCATCAAACCTCGTCCATGTGCTTCCTTAACTAACAACTCTCTCATGGAACACTTAGGAATACACAATCTATTTCTCTTAAACAAGAAACCATCAAACAAATGAAAGTCTTTTGAAACAGCCACATCTCCACACGAATTTATATGTCACCAAAATCCACATCACTAACATATAATTCCTTAATACGCTCAAAACCCAATAATCTAGCACTAAGAGAATTAAGTAAAACATACCTTCGTGACAACGCATCAGCAACTACATTCTCTTTACCTCGCTTGTATTTAATTACATATGGAAATGTTTCTATGAATTCCACCCATTTGGCATGTCTACGATTCAGCTTATCTTGACCTTTCAAATGCTTTAAACTTTCATGATCAGTATGTATCACAAACTCTTTTGACCACAAATAATGCTGCCATGTATGCAAAGCTCGAAACAATGCATATAACTCGTTATCATATGTCGGATACTTTAAAGCCGCTCCACTTAGTTTTTCGCTAAAGTACATCAATGGCCTTTGATCCTATATCAAAACAGCTCCAATTCCTATGCCACTTGCATCACATTCAATCACAAAAGTCTTATCAAAATTAGGCAAAGCAAGCAAGGGTGCATTACACAATTTATCCTTAAGTTCATTAAATGCATGTTCTTGTGCATCTCCCCAAACAAAACCGACATTTTTCTTAACTAACTCATTCAAAGGTACAGCTATAGTACTAAAATTTCTAATGAATCTCCTATGGAAACCAGCAAGTCCATGAAAACTCCTCACCTCACTAGCATTCTTAGGTTTCTGCTAGTCCCTAATAGCCTTTACCTTTTCCTCATCAACCTCAATGCCTTGGCTAGACAACACAAAACCAAGAAAATGAACCTTATCCATGCAAAAACTACACTTCTTAAGGTTAGCATACAACTTCGATCTTGTTCTAAATTTCGAGTTTCAAACAAAGTGCTCTAAATTCGATCTTGTTCTTGTTACCTAATTGGGTAAAAGTTTTGTGTGGTGTGAACTAAGGTTCCCCCATCAAGAGATATAGTGAGAGGGAGCAAAAAAAAAAAAGAGTATAAAACCACTTCAACAAAATTTTTTCATTATCCTTGTTATTTTGGTGATAAGGGTCGAATCTGGATAGGTTAGGATCAATATAATTTTTGGTCACGAAATTTTCACCATTGAGGGCTATTTTGATTCGAATTGCATTAGTGATTCATTCGTAATTTCAGACTTGGGACACTACACACGGAAGGCTATTTGATTTGTTTCATAAAGTGTGATTCACCTAAGAACATAAAAGAAATTAGCTTGAGAGGTGTGAGCTAAGCCGTGAGTGAATACATCATATTGAGTGGAACACGAGTGACCAACCCCATCTATTGAGTGTAAACACGTGAGGGAGTGTTGTGAGGCCTTTTATTTGTTTTGTTCTAACCTTTTATTGCAGGAAAAATGTCTGGCCAAGATGACAGTGACAGGGGTGTTCAAATTGATCCAGCTCGATTGCGTGAGGCGCAACAAGCTGAATTTAAACGTTTATACCGTGTTATGGTGATACGGAACCTCCAAGAATAAGCCTGAGAACCCCTTGATTTCTAACCCCCACAGCATTAACTTGAAAACCCCTAGTCGAATTCGGTACAACCCCCAAGGATTAGGTTAGATTTTCAGATTACCTTGAATTGATCAAAGATCCAAGATTTCGAAACAAGTCAGTTCCTAAATCCCAGATTCGAAACAGTCCACAAGAAAGTTGATCAAACTACTTGAATGTTTCTGAAGCATGTATTCAAGCAAGAACACAAAGATATAAGCACTTCGGCTTTAGGTTAATTAATTCGTTCAAAACTTCAAAACTGATCTCTTACAACCCTAAATGAGATATAAATAGCTAAACCCTAATTAGGGTTATTAAGTAGTGTTTGGCTTTCTAATCAAAATATAAGAGATAATAAAGTAATCAAAGTCCTAATTTAATACCAAACAAACAGGGCCCTTACTTTTTAAATGAGCATAACTAGTGGGCCTTAATACATAACTAGTGGGCCTTAATACAAGCCTCATTCGTGAATTACAACTTGTAGCAAGTTGTAATTGACTTCCTTTGGTCTTGTCTCCAAGCTTGTAATTCCTTGCAAACCATAGTTAGCCAAATTCACCAAATCTTGCAAATGGCAAATTAGTGCTTGCTGAATCTTTTTGGCTCGCGATCTAGTTATAGGACCTTGTGGCAGAATAATTGGATTGATGATCTCCTCAACTTGGTCCTCACGTCCTAGGCCTTGCTCATCCTTGCGGTGTGCTGGTTGTTCCACAACATTTCCCCTCTCCTCAAAAGGATTCGTCCTCGAATAAAAAGCATCACCTACATCAAAATGACTTAAATCAGCAACATTAAACGAAGCACTCACATTATACTCACCTGGCAAATCCACTTTATACGCATTATCATTAATCCTTTCAAGTATTTGAAAAGGACCATCTCCTCGTGGATTTAACTTAGACTTCCGTTGCTGTGGGAACCTTTCTTTGCGAAAATGTACCCAAACCCAATCACCAGGCTGAAAAAGCATTGGCTTTCTTCCTTTATTCACTCTAGAAGCTACTTTGACATTTTGCTTTTCAATCCTTTCCTTAACCTGCTTATGTAACTTCCTCACGAAATCTGCCTTTGAACTAGCATCAACACTCACAAAATCGTTAGATGGCAATGGAAAAATATCTAAAGGAGTAAGCGGATTAAAACCATAAACAATTTCAAATGGAGAACAGTTAGTAGTGCTATGAACAACCCTATTGTAAGCAAACTCCACAAATGGTAAACACTCCTCCCACATCCTAATATTCTTTTCTATTACTGCCCTAAGCAAAGTAATCAAGGTTCGATTCACAACCTCAGTTTGCCCATCGGTTTGAGGATGGCAAGTAGTAGAAAACAGCAACTTAGTTCCCAACTTTCCCCACAAAACACGCCAAAAATGACTCAAAAACTTAACATCTCGATCACTAACAATGCTTTTGGGTATGCCATGCAAATGCACAACCTCTTTAAAGAACAAATCAGCAATCAATTTTGCATCATCAGTTTTATGACATGGTATAAAATGAGCCATTTTACTAAATCTATCAACCACAACAAATATACTATCACGACCTCTCCTAGTTTTAGGCAAACCAAGCACAAAATCCATAGACAAATCAGTCCAAGATCCATCAGGAACAGGTAATGGCGTGTACAAACCATGCGGTTTCAACCTAGACTTAGCTTCTCTACATGTTATGCAATGCTCACAAACTTTATGAACATCATGTTTCATACCAGGCCAATAAAAATGTTCTATCAACACATCATAGGTCTTACTTACCCCAAAATGACCCATCAATCCTCCTCCATGGGCTTCCTTAACTAACAACTCTCTCATGGAACACTTAGGAATACACAATCTACTTTTCTTGAACAAAAAACCATCAAACAAATGAAAGTCTTTCAAAACAGCCACATCACCACACGAATTATATATGTCACCAAAATCCACATCACTAACATATAATCCCTTAATATGCTCAAAACCCAACAATCTAGCACTAAGAGAATTAAGTAAAACATACCTTCGCGACAACGCATCAGCCACTACATTCTCCTTATCTCGCTTGTATTTAATCACATATGGGAATGTTTCTATGAACTCCACCCATTTGGCATGCCTACGATTCAGCTTATCTTGACCCTTCAAATGCTTTAAACTCTCATGGTCAGTATGTATCACAAACTCTTTTGACCACAAATAATGCTGCCATGTATCCAAAGCTCGAAACAATGCATATAACTCCTTATCATATGTCGGATACTTCAAAGCCGCTCCACTTAGCTTTTCACTAAAGTACATCAATGGCCTTTGATCCTGTATCAAAACAGCTCCAATTCCTATGCCACTTGCATCACATTCAATCTCAAAAGTCTTATCAAAATTAGGCAAAGCAAGCAAGGGTGCATTACACAATTTATCCTTAAGTTCATTAAATGCATGTTCTTGTGCATCTCCCCAAACAAATCCGACATTTTTCTTAACTAACTCATTCAAAGGTGCAGCTATAGTACTGAAATTTCTAATGAATCTCCTATAAAAACCAGCAAGTCCATGAAAACTCCTCACCTCACTAGCATTCTTAGGTTTCGGCCAGTCCCTAATAGCCTTTACCTTTTCCTCATCAACCTCAATACCTTGACTAGACACCACAAAACCAAGAAAATGAACCTTATCCATGCAAAAACTACACTTCTTAAGGTTAGCATATAACTTCTCACGCCTAAGAATGTCTAACACAAGACGCACATGCATGACATGATCATCCAAACACTTAGAGTAAATAAGAATATCATCAAAGTAAACAACAACAAATTTACCCAAGTGCTCACGCAACACATGATTCATCAAACGCATGAATGTGCTAGGTGCATTAGTAAGACCAAACGGCATAACCAACCACTCATACAGCCCATATTTAGTCTTAAATGTTGTTTTCCATTCATCACCCACACTCATTCTAATTTGATAATAACCAGATTTCAAATCAATTTTGGTGAACAAACAAGAACCATGTAACTCATCAAGCATATCATCTAGTCTAGGAATAGGATGACGATACTTTACAGTGATTTTATTGATGGCTCTGCAATCCACGCACATCCTCCACGTCCCATCCTTCTTTGGCACAAGAATAACAGGAACTGAACAAGGACTCAAGCTTTCCCTCACATATCCCTTAGCTAGCAATTCCTCCACTTGCTTTTGTATCTCCTTTGTCTCAAAAGGATTAGCTCGATACGCTGGCCTATTGGGAATGGAAGCTCAATGAATGAAATCAATTTGATGCTCTATGCCTCTGATTGGCGCAATTCATCAGGCATTTCTTCAAGAAACAAATCTGCATATTCCTGCAAAAGATCAACAAACACACTAGGCAAAGATTGGTTAGAAACAGTAGTATCTAGACGAGCCTCTTTGCACAAAAGCACAAACATAGGCTGTTTGGTGTAAAAAGCATGTTTAACCTCACTTGTACTAGCTAACAAACTCACATTCTTCTCTCCTTCTCTATTTCTCTCAAACTGAATTTGTTTTGATTTTTCTTTTCTCTCTTTCTTTTCATTTGCAATCTGATTTTTTTCACTCATTTTTTTTGTATCTCTCTCTTTCTTTCTTTTCAAATTCAAGTCTCATTCTTTCCATTTTACATTGGTCTTCATACACTTCTTTTGGAGAGAGTGGTGTCAAAATTGTCTTTCATCCATCCTTAGTGAATGAATACCGATTGAGATATCCATCATGCCTAGCTCGCCTATCATACTGCCATCGACGTCCAAGTAGAATCTCTCCAGCATGCATTGGCACCACATCACACAACACCTCATCATGATACTTACCAATGGAAAAAGAAATGATAGATTGTCGATTTAGCTTAACCTCTCCACAATCATTCAGCCACTGAAGTTTGTAAGGATGTGGGTGAAGTTTCATAGGCAGCCCCAATCGATCAACCAAAAATGTACTTACCACATTGGTACAGCTTCCACCATCCACAATCATACTACAAGCCTTGCCTTGAACGTGACACCTTGTATGGAACAAGTTGTCTCGTTGTTCTTCATGGTTTTCCTCCTTCAATTGCATATTAAGAGCACGCCTAGTAACCAGCAAGTCACCCTTAATTGGTTCTTCAATGCTCCCATCACTACAACTTTCCAATGCTGGCATCTCACCATCATCACTCTCATTGTCGTCTTCCTCTTCATCAGTCACTATCTCACCATTTCTCATGGTCATAACTCTCTTGTTTGGACATTCTTTGCTGATATGTCCCACACCTTGGCACTTCCAACACTTAATATCTCGATTTCGCAGCTTAGGCTCTTCAACTTTGGACTTGTCTTTAGAACTTGATTCGGCCTTCACTTTCCCACTATCTTGACCAGCCTTGTTTCTTCCCTTGTAATCACGCCTTCCTTCCCTATTCCAAGGAGAAAAAGAATTAGAAATAGGTTTTGAATAATACCTTGATGGTCTTCTTCCTTGGAGTTGTTTTTCCACCTTGATGGCAATATGCACCATCTCTTCTAACTCCACATATGGCTGCAAATCAACCTGGTCAGCAATATCCAAATTCAAACCAGCCAAGAAACGTGCCATAGTAGCCTCTACATCCTCATCTAGGTTAGCTCTAGTCATCAACATCTCCATCTCTTTGTAGTAGTCATCAACACTTTTACTTCCTTGCTTGAGAACCTGAAGTCTCTGCATGATTTCCCTATGGAAATGTCTAGGTACAAACCTCTTCCTCATGACTGATTTAAGATCAGCCCAAGTCTCAATAGGATACTCCAAATTCCTTCTTCTACTAGTTACTAATTGATCCCACCAAGCTATAGCATAATCTGTAAATTGAGTAACAATAAGCTTGACCTTCTTTTCCTCAGTACATCGATGGCAATCAAATATGAGGTCAACCTGCTTCTCCCATTGCAAATAAGCTTCTGGATCTGATTTACCACAAAAATTAGGAATTTTCAGCTTGATGCTTCCTAAGCTCCTATCAACGACTTCATCATCACCATGATTTCTGCCATAGAAAGGATTATTATTCATCCTTCCTCTACCTCTACCAGCACCACGTCCTCCTCTACCTCCACCTCTATGTAGAGCTCCTCCAACCAGACTTGCATTATCCTCCTCAAGCTCATTTTCATCTTCCAAAAGTTTAGGATGTTGCATTCGATTTCTGCCACCTCTTTGCCTCTCAACGCACTCCGGTGTGGCTCTTTCAACACTCTGCAACCTCAAATCCATGCGCTCCAATGTTTCTGTTATGTTCTCCATAGTGCGGTATAAACGTGTAAATTCAGCTTGCTGCACCTCACGCAATCGAGCTGGATCAATCGGAACACCCCTGTCATTGTAATCTTGGCCAGACATTTTCCCTGCAATAAAAGGTTAGCACAAAACAAATAAAAGGCCTCACAACACTCCCTCACGTGTTTACACTCAATAGATGAAGGTTGGTCTCTCGTGTTTCACTCAATATATGAAATCACTCACGGTTCAGCTCACACCTCTCAAGCTGATATCTTTTACGTTCTTAGGTGAATCACACTTTATGAAACAACTCAAATAGCCTTCCGTGTGTAGTATCCCAAAATCTGAAATTTCATGAGAAAAAAATTCAGTTACGTCTAACCCAACTAGATTCGACCCTTAGCACCTAAATAACAAGGAAAACGAAAAATTTTTCTTGAAGTGATTTTATACTCTTTTTTTTTTAGCTCCCTCTCACTATCTCTTTTGAAGGGCAGCCCTAGTTCACACCACACGAAATTTTTTTCCAATCAGGTAACAAGAACAAGATCAATTTAGAGGACTTCCTTTTGAAACTCGAAATTGGAACAGAATAAATAATCAAGACTTCCTTTAGACCAATTCAGCTTTCCTTTTGAAACTTGTTTGAAACACTTTCTTGGAAATTCGAAACAGAATCAGAATGATTAACAAGAATAAGATTCGGATTTAGAACACTTTCGAATCAACAAATTTCGAATCAACAATCAAGAACATAATTTCGAATTTGAACAAAGCAACCTAAATTCCCAATTCGGAAATCCACAATAGAACAAATCCAATTCGGAATAGATAGAACAAACCAATTCGGAACAAATCAACCAACCCAATTTCAGAATAAGAAAAACGATTTGGACTAAAAAAGGCAAACTGAATTCGAAATTGAAATAAGACTCCAAACACAAAACGAAAACTAAATTAGAACCCTAACGGAATTTTTTTTTTGAATTTTCGACTTTGAAAGAAAAATGAAAACGATTCAAGGATCAATAATAAAGAAACAAAACGAAACTAACAAGAGAAGAAACGAAAATGAAAGTAACCCACAAAGGAAACAAAAACGCAAATAGCAGGTGAAGAAAACGAAAACGAAAATAACCCACAAAGAAACCAATTCAGAGGAACAAGGAAAACAAGAGAACGAATTGAACAATTAAAACAAAGCAACAAAAACTCAAATAACAAAAGAAGAAACGAAATAAACAAAGAATTCGAAATTGATAGGGATAAAACCTGATCTAGAGCGCTGGCTCTGATACCAAATGATACGGAACCTCCAAGAATAAGCCTGAGAACCCCTTGATTTCGAACCCCCACAGCATTAACTTGAAAACCCCTAGTCGAATTCGGTACAACCCCCAAGGATTAGGTTAGATTTCAGATTACCTTGAATTGATCAAAGATCCTGATACAAACCAGATATGGCAGCTTTGTGCCATTGAAGAAAAGCAATCTTACATCATCCAAATAGATTTAAAAGGAGTTCAAAAGCTCTTTTATGAGGCTGAAATACACTTGGGGCGTGCTACACTTCATATGGAGCAGATTTGGTGCAATTCAAGCAATATGGGCTTTGTGGAGCTTGATACAGCTTATAGGCCAAAGCTACACAAAGGGAAGCCTAAAGTGAAGATCAAAGTATGGAAATCACGTCCAAACACATGGGCATGCTTTCTTGGGCTTGTTCAGCAAGTTTTTTGGCATGTTTAGCAAGTTTTTAAGGCTGAACATGGCTGCACATGTTGGGCTTGTTTTTCCAATACATTAGACCTTTTTTTGGACTTAATTAAGGCATGTTTAATATGGGCCCAAGGAAGTTACGAATTTCAGCAACTGGAAGGCATCTTTTTGTCACATGGGATGTGGTCCCCTCATTCCTTAGTTAGTTAGGATATTATTTTATTTTCCATATCTTTTAGGATTTGATATTATTTAGTCTTTCCAAATCTATTTTGGATTTGTTTTATTAGATTTGGATAGGATTTAGATTACTTATCTGATTTAGATTCAGATTTACTTTATGTTTTCCTTAGTGGATTAGGATTACTTTATATTTTTCCTTATGCAATTAGGAATGTTTTCCATTTTCCTTATGCAATTAGGAATGTTTTCCTTATGCAATTAGGAATGTTTTCCTTATGCAATTAGGAATTTTGTAACCCTTATTTAATGGCACTATTAGGCAGAATTTGAGATACAACAATTAATAAAAATTTTTGAATTCTTCTACAAGTTATTCTTGTGAATTTTCATGTGAGAGAGATTAGAGTGGATTCTTTAATTCTTTCTTTGCATCAAGAATTAGGTTTACTTATCAACAAGAGTTGTGGCGTTTTCCTTCTTCTTACCAACTAAATCCTTCAATCATAGTGAGTTCGTGTCTCTTTATAGGCGTTGGGTTCCTTAGGAGGTGATTATCAAGTTTCAAGGAGTTCTCTACCATTGTTATACGTTGGGTTTGCTGCCATCGTTGCTAAGGGTCCGCGTCAGATCCAAGATTTCGAAACAAGTCAGTTCCTAAATCCCAGATTCGAAACAGTCCACAAGAAAGTTGATCAAACTACTTGAATGTTTCTGAAGCATGTATTCAAGCAAGAACACAAAGATATAAGCACTTCGGCTTTAGGTTAATTAATTCGTACAAAACTTCAAAACTGATCTCTTACAACCCTAAATGAGATATAAATAGCTAAACCCTAATTAGGGTTATTAAGTAGTGTTTGGCTTTCTAATCAAAATATAAGAGATAATAAAGTAATCAAAGTCCTAATTTAATACCAAACAAACAGGGCCCTTACTTTTTAAATGAGCATAACTAGTGGGCCTTAATACAAGCCTCATTCGTGAATTACAACTTGTAGCAAGTTGTAATTGACTTCCTTTGGTCTTGTCTCCAAGCTTGTAATTCCTTGCAAACCATAGTTAGCCAAATTCACCAAATCTTGCAAATGGCAAATTAGTGCTTGCTGAATCTTTTTGGCTCGCGATCTAGTTATAGGACCTTGTGGCAGAATAATTGGATTGATGATCTCCTCAACTTGGTCCTCACGTCCTAGGCCTTGCTCATCCTTGTGGTGTGCTTGTTGTTCCACAACATTTCCCCTCTCCTCAAAAGGATTCGTCCTCGAATAAAAAGCATCACCTACATCAAAATGACTTAAATCAGCAACATTAAACGAAGCACTCACATTATACTCACCTGGCAAATCCACTTTATACGCATTATCATTAATCCTTTCAAGTATTTGAAAAGGACCATCTCCTCGTGGATTTAACTTAGACTTCCGTTGCTGTGGGAACCTTTCTTTGCGAAAATGTACCCAAACCCAATCACCAGGCTGAAAAAGCATTGGCTTTCTTCCTTTATTCACTCTAGAAGCTACTTTGACATTTTGCTTTTCAATCCTTTCCTTAACCTGCTTATGTAACTTCCTCACGAAATCTGCCTTTGAACTAGCATCAACACTCACAAAATCGTTAGATGGCAATGGAAAAATATCTAAAGGAGTAAGCGGATTAAAACCATAAACAATTTCAAATGGAGAACAGTTAGTAGTGCTATGAACAGCCCTATTGTAAGCAAACTCCACAAATGGTAAACAATCCTCCCACATCCTAATATTCTTTTCTATTACTGCCCTAAGCAAAGTAATCAAGGTTCGATTCACAACCTCAGTTTGCCCATCGGTTTGAGGATGGCAAGTAGTAGAAAACAGCAACTTAGTTCCCAACTTTCCCCACAAAACACGCCAAAAATGACTCAAAAACTTAACATCTCGATCACTAACAATGCTTTTGGGTATGCCATGCAAATGCACAACCTCTTTAAAGAACAAATCAGCAATCAATTTTGCATCATCAGTTTTATGACATGGTATAAAATGAGCCATTTTACTAAATCTATCAACCACAACAAATATACTATCACGACCTCTCCTAGTTTTAGGCAAACCAAGCACAAAATCCATAGACAAATCAGTCCAAGATCCATCAGGAACAGGTAATGGCGTGTACAAACCATGCGGTTTCAACCTAGACTTAGCTTCTCTACATGTTATGCAATGCTCACAAACTTTATGAACATCATGTTTCATACCAGGCCAATAAAAATGTTCTATCAACACATCATAGGTCTTACTTACCCCAAAATGACCCATCAATCCTCCTCCATGGGCTTCCTTAACTAACAACTCTCTCATGGAACACTTAGGAATACACAATCTACTTTTCTTGAACAAAAAACCATCAAACAAATGAAAGTCTTTCAAAACAGCCACATCACCACACGAATTATATATGTCACCAAAATCCACATCACTAACATATAATCCCTTAATATGCTCAAAACCCAACAATCTAGCACTAAGAGAATTAAGTAAAACATACCTTCGCGACAACGCATCAGCCACTACATTCTCCTTATCTCGCTTGTATTTAATCACATATGGGAATGTTTCTATGAACTCCACCCATTTGGCATGCCTACGATTCAGCTTATCTTGACCCTTCAAATGCTTTAAACTCTCATGGTCAGTATGTATCACAAACTCTTTTGACCACAAATAATGCTGCCATGTATCCAAAGCTCGAAACAATGCATATAACTCCTTATCATATGTCGGATACTTCAAAGCTGCTCCACTTAGCTTTTCACTAAAGTACATCAATGGCCTTTGATCCTGTATCAAAACAGCTCCAATTCCTATGCCACTTGCATCACATTCAATCTCAAAAGTCTTATCAAAATTAGGCAAAGCAAGCAAGGGTGCATTACACAATTTATCCTTAAGTTCATTAAATGCATGTTCTTGTGCATCTCCCCAAACAAATCCGACATTTTTCTTAACTAACTCATTCAAAGGTGCAGCTATAGTACTGAAATTTCTAATGAATCTCCTATAAAAACCAGCAAGTCCATGAAAACTCCTCACCTTAGCATTCTTAGGTTTCGGCCAGTCCCTAATAGCCTTTACCTTTTCCTCATCAACCTCAATACCTTGACTAGACACCACAAAACCAAGAAAATGAACCTTATCCATGCAAAAACTACACTTCTTAAGGTTAGCATATAACTTCTCACGCCTAAGAATGTCTAACACAAGACGCACATGCATGACATGATCATCCAAACACTTAGAGTAAATAAGAATATCATCAAAGTAAACAACAACAAATTTACCCAAGTGCTCACGCAACACATGATTCATCAAACGCATGAATGTGCTAGGTGCATTAGTAAGACCAAACGGCATAACCAACCACTCATACAGCCCATATTTAGTCTTAAATGTTGTTTTCCATTCATCACCCACACTCATTCTAATTTGATAATAACCAGATTTCAAATCAATTTTGGTGAACAAACAAGAACCATGTAACTCATCAAGCATATCATCTAGTCTAGGAATAGGATGACGATACTTTACAGTGATTTTATTGATGGCTCTGCAATCCACGCACATCCTCCACGTCCCATCCTTCTTTGGCACAAGAATAACAGGAACTGAACAAGGACTCAAGCTTTCCCTCACATATCCCTTAGCTAGCAATTCCTCCACTTGCTTTTGTATCTCCTTTGTCTCAAAAGGATTAGCTCGATACGCTGGCCTATTGGGAATGGAAGCTCAATGAATGAAATCAATTTGATGCTCTATGCCTCTGATTGGCGCAATTCATCAGGCATTTCTTCAAGAAACAAATCTGCATATTCCTGCAAAAGATCAACAAACACACTAGGCAAAGATTGGTTAGAAACAGTAGTATCTAGACGAGCCTCTTTGCACAAAAGCACAAACATAGGCTGTTTGGTGTAAAAAGCATGTTTAACCTCACTTGTACTAGCTAACAAACTCACATTCTTCTCTCCTTCTCTATTTCTCTCAAACTGAATTTGTTTTGATTTTTCTTTTCTCTCTTTCTTTTCATTTGCAATCTGATTTTTTTCACTCATTTTTTTTGTATCTCTCTCTTTCTTTCTTTTCAAATTCAAGTCTCATTCTTTCCATTTTACATTGGTCTTCATACACTTCTTTTGGAGAGAGTGGTGTCAAAATTGTCTTTCATCCATCCTTAGTGAATGAATACCGATTGAGATATCCATCATGCCTAGCTCGCCTATCATACTGCCATCGACGTCCAAGTAGAATCTCTCCAGCATGCATTGGCACCACATCACACAACACCTCATCATGATACTTACCAATGGAAAAAGAAATGATAGATTGTCGATTTAGCTTAACCTCTCCACAATCATTCAGCCACTGAAGTTTGTAAGGATGTGGGTGAAGTTTCATAGGCAGCCCCAATCGATCAACCAAAAATGTACTTACCACATTGGTACAGCTTCCACCATCCACAATCATACTACAAGCCTTGCCTTGAACGTGACACCTTGTATGGAACAAGTTGTCTCGTTGTTCTTCATGGTTTTCCTCCTTCAATTGCATATTAAGAGCACGCCTAGTAACCAGCAAGTCACCCTTAATTGGTTCTTCAATGCTCCCATCACTACAACTTTCCAATGCTGGCATCTCACCATCATCACTCTCATTGTCGTCTTCCTCTTCATCAGTCACTATCTCACCATTTCTCATGGTCATAACTCTCTTGTTTGGACATTCTTTGCTGATATGTCCCACACCTTGGCACTTCCAACACTTAATATCTCGATTTCGCAGCTTAGGCTCTTCAACTTTGGACTTGTCTTTAGAACTTGATTCGGCCTTCACTTTCCCACTATCTTGACCAGCCTTGTTTCTTCCCTTGTAATCACGCCTTCCTTCCCTATTCCAAGGAGAAAAAGAATTAGAAATAGGTTTTGAATAATACCTTGATGGTCTTCTTCCTTGGAGTTGTTTTTCCACCTTGATGGCAATATGCACCATCTCTTCTAACTCCACATATGGCTGCAAATCAACCTGGTCAGCAATATCCAAATTCAAACCAGCCAAGAAACGTGCCATAGTAGCCTCTACATCCTCATCTAGGTTAGCTCTAGTCATCAACATCTCCATCTCTTTGTAGTAGTCATCAACACTTTTACTTCCTTGCTTGAGAACCTGAAGTCTCTGCATGATTTCCCTATGGAAATGTCTAGGTA
Source organism: Garcia nutans (assembly GCA_947685225.1). Lineage (NCBI taxonomy): Eukaryota > Viridiplantae > Streptophyta > Magnoliopsida > Malpighiales > Euphorbiaceae > Garcia > Garcia nutans. The sequence continues at coordinate 12,127,316 of CANTUV010000002.1, read as the reverse complement.
CAAACCTCTTCCTCATGACTGATTTAAGATCAGCCCAAGTCTCAATAGGATACTCCAAATTCCTTCTTCTACTAGTTACTAACTGATCCCACCAAGCTATAGCATAATCTGTAAATTGAGTAACAATAAGCTTGACCTTCTTTTCCTCAGTACATCGATGGCAATCAAATATGAGGTCAACCTGCTTCTCCCATTGCAAATAAGCTTCTGGATCTGATTTACCACAAAAATTAGGAATTTTCAGCTTGATGCTTCCCAAGCTCCTATCAACGACTTCATCATCACCATGATTTCTGCCATAGAAAGGATTATTATTCATCCTTCCTCTACCTCTACCAGCACCACGTCCTCCTCTACCTCCACCTCTATGTAGAGCTCCTCCAACCAGACTTGCATTATCCTCCTCAAGCTCATTTTCATCTTCCAAAAGTTTAGGATGTTGCATTCGATTTCTGCCACCTCTTTGCCTCTCAACGCGCTCCGGTGTGGCTCTTTCAACACTCTGCAACCTCAAATCCATGCGCTCCAATGTTTCTGTTATGTTCTCCATAGTGCGGTATAAACGTGTAAATTCAGCTTGCTGCACCTCACGCAATCGAGCTGGATCAATCGGAACACCCCTGTCATTGTCATCTTGGCCAGACATTTTCCCTGCAATAAAAGGTTAGCACAAAACAAATAAAAGGCCTCACAACACTCCCTCACGTGTTTACACTCAATAGATGAAGGTTGGTCTCTCGTGTTTCACTCAATATATGAAATCACTCACGGTTCAGCTCACACCTCTCAAGCTGATATCTTTTACGTTCTTAGGTGAATCACACTTTATGAAACAACTCAAATAGCCTTCCGTGTGTAGTATCCCAAAATCTGAAATTTCATGAGAAAAAAATTCAGTTACGTCTAACCCAACTAGATTCGACCCTTAGCACCTAAATAACAAGGAAAACGAAAAATTTTTCTTGAAGTGATTTTATACTCTTTTTTTTTTAGCTCCCTCTCACTATCTCTTTTGAAGGGCAGCCCTAGTTCACACCACACGAAATTTTTTTCCAATCAGGTAACAAGAACAAGATCAATTTAGAGGACTTCCTTTTGAAACTCGAAATTGGAACAGAATAAATAATCAAGACTTCCTTTAGACCAATTCAGCTTTCCTTTTGAAACTTGTTTGAAACACTTTCTTGGAAATTCGAAACAGAATCAGAATGATTAACAAGAATAAGATTCGGATTTAGAACACTTTCGAATCAACAAATTTCGAATCAACAATCAAGAACATAATTTCGAATTTGAACAAAGCAACCTAAATTCCCAATTCGGAAATCCACAATAGAACAAATCCAATTCGGAATAGATAGAACAAACCAATTCGGAACAAATCAACCAACCCAATTTCAGAATAAGAAAAACGATTTGGACTAAAAAAGGCAAACTGAATTCGAAATTGAAATAAGACTCCAAACACAAAACGAAAACTAAATTAGAACCCTAACGGAATTTTTTTTTGAATTTTCGACTTTGAAAGAAAAATGAAAACGATTCAAGGATCAATAACAAAGAAACAAAACGAAACTAACAAGAGAAGAAACGAAAATGAAAGTAACCCACAAAGGAAACAAAAACGCAAATAGCAGGTGAAGAAAACGAAAACGAAAATAACCCACAAAGAAACCAATTCAGAGGAACAAGGAAAACAAGAGAACGAATTGAACAATTAAAACAAAGCAACAAAAACTCAAATAACAAAAGAAGAAACGAAATAAACAAAGAATTCGAAATTGATAGGGATAAAACCTGATCTAGAGCGCTGGCTCTGATACCAAATGATACGGAACCTCCAAGAATAAGCCTGAGAACCCCTTGATTTCGAACCCCCACAGCATTAACTTGAAAACCCCTAGTCGAATTCGGTACAACCCCCAAGGATTAGATTAGATTTCAGATTACCTTGAATTGATCAAAGATCCTGATACAAACCAGATATGGCAGCTTTGTGCCATTGAAGAAAAGCAATCTTACATCATCCAAATAGATTTAAAAGGAGTTCAAAAGCTCTTTTATGAGGCTGAAATAGACTTGGGGCGTGCTACACTTCATATGGAGCAGATTTGGTGCAATTCAAGCAATATGGGCTTTGTGGAGCTTGATACAGCTTATAGGCCAAAGCTACACAAAGGGAAGCCTAAAGTGAAGATCAAAGTATGGAAATCACGTCCAAACACATGGGCATGCTTTCTTGGGCTTGTTCAGCAAGTTTTTTGGCATGTTTAGCAAGTTTTTAAGGCTGAACATGGCTGCACATGTTGGGCTTGTTTTTCCAATACATTAGACCTTTTTTTGGACTTAATTAAGGCATGTTTAATATGGGCCCAAGGAAGTTACGAATTTCAGCAACTGGAAGGCATCTTTTTGTCACATGGGATGTGGTCCCCTCATTCCTTAGTTAGTTAGGATATTATTTTATTTTCCATATCTTTTAGGATTTGATATTATTTAGTCTTTCCAAATCTATTTTGGATTTGTTTTATTAGATTTGGATAGGATTTAGATTACTTATCTGATTTAGATTCAGATTTACTTTATGTTTTCCTTAGTGGATTAGGATTACTTTATATTTTTCCTTATGCAATTAGGAATGTTTTCCTTATGCAATTAGGAATGTTTTCCTTATGCAATTAGGAATTTTGTAACCCTTATTTAAGGGCACTATTAGGCAGAATTTGAGATACAACAATTAATAAAAATTTTTGAATTCTTCTACAAGTTATTCTTGTGAATTTTCATGTGAGAGAGATTAGAGTGGATTCTTTAATTCTTTCTTTGCATCAAGAATTAGGTTTACTTATCAACAAGAGTTGTGGTGTTTTCCTTCTTCTTACCAACTAAATCCTTCAATCATAGTGAGTTCGTGTCTCTTTATAGGCGTTGGGTTCCTTAGGAGGTGATTATCAAGTTTCAAGGAGTTCTCTACCATTGTTATACGTTGGGTTTGCTGCCATCGTTGCTAAGGGTCCGCGTCAGATCCAAGATTTCGAAACAAGTCAGTTCCTAAATCCCAGATTCGAAACAGTCCACAAGAAAGTTGATCAAACTACTTGAATGTTTCTGAAGCATGTATTCAAGCAAGAACACAAAGATATAAGCACTTCGGCTTTAGGTTAATTAATTCGTTCAAAACTTCAAAACTGATCTCTTACAACCCTAAATGAGATATAAATAGCTAAACCCTAATTAGGGTTATTAAGTAGTGTTTGGCTTTCTAATCAAAATATAAGAGATAATAAAGTAATCAAAGTCCTAATTTAATACCAAACAAACAGGGCCCTTACTTTTTAAATGAGCATAACTAGTGGGCCTTAATACATAACTAGTGGGCCTTAATACAAGCCTCATTCGTGAATTACAACTTGTAGCAAGTTGTAATTGACTTCCTTTGGTCTTGTCTCCAAGCTTGTAATTCCTTGCAAACCATAGTTAGCCAAATTCACCAAATCTTGCAAATGGCAAATTAGTGCTTGCTGAATCTTTTTGGCTCGCGATCTAGTTATAGGACCTTGTGGCAGAATAATTGGATTGATGATCTCCTCAACTTGGTCCTCACGTCCTAGGCCTTGCTCATCCTTGCGGTGTGCTGGTTGTTCCACAACATTTCCCCTCTCCTCAAAAGGATTCGTCCTCGAATAAAAAGCATCACCTACATCAAAATGACTTAAATCAGCAACATTAAACGAAGCACTCACATTATACTCACCTGGCAAATCCACTTTATACGCATTATCATTAATCCTTTCAAGTATTTGAAAAGGACCATCTCCTCGTGGATTTAACTTAGACTTTCGTTGCTGTGGGAACCTTTCTTTGCGAAAATGTACCCAAACCCAATCACCAGGCTGAAAAAGCATTGGCTTTCTTCCTTTATTCACTCTAGAAGCTACTTTGACATTTTGCTTTTCAATCCTTTCCTTAACCTGCTTATGTAACTTCCTCACGAAATCTGCCTTTGAACTAGCATCAACACTCACAAAATCGTTAGATGGCAATGGAAAAATATCTAAAGGAGTAAGCGGATTAAAACCATAAACAATTTCAAATGGAGAACAGTTAGTAGTGCTATGAACAGCCCTATTGTAAGCAAACTCCACAAATGGTAAACAATCCTCCCACATCCTAACATTCTTTTCTATTACTGCCCTAAGCAAAGTAATCAAGGTTCGATTCACAACCTCAGTTTGCCCATCGGTTTGAGGATGGCAAGTAGTAGAAAACAGCAACTTAGTTCCCAACTTTCCCCACAAAACACGCCAAAAATGACTCAAAAACTTAACATCTCGATCACTAACAATGCTTTTGGGTATGCCATGCAAATGCACAACCTCTTTAAAGAACAAATCAGCAATCAATTTTGCATCATCCGTTTTATGACATGGTATAAAATGAGCCATTTTACTAAATCTATCAACCACAACAAATATACTATCACGACCTCTCCTAGTTTTAGGCAAACCAAGCACAAAATCCATAGACAAATCAGTCCAAGATCCATCAGGAACAGGTAATGGCGTGTACAAACCATGCTGTTTCAACCTAGACTTAGCTTCTCTACATGTATGCAATGCTCACAAACTTTATGAACATCATGTTTCATACCAGGCCAATAAAAATGTTCTATCAACACATCATAGGTCTTACTTACCCCAAAATGACCCATCAATCCTCCTCCATGGGCTTCCTTAACTAACAACTCTCTCATGGAACACTTAGGAATACACAATCTACTTTTCTTGAACAAAAAACCATCAAACAAATGAAAGTCTTTCAAAACAGCCACATCACCACACGAATTATATATGTCACCAAAATCTACATCACTAACATATAATCCCTTAATATGCTCAAAACCCAACAATCTAGCACTAAGAGAATTAAGTAAAACATACCTTCGCGACAACGCATCAGCCACTACATTCTCCTTATCTCGCTTGTATTTAATCACATATGGGAATGTTTCTATGAACTCCACCCATTTGGCATGCCTACGATTCAGCTTATCTTGACCCTTCAAATGCTTTAAACTCTCATGGTCAGTATGTATCACAAACTCTTTTGACCACAAATAATGCTGCCATGTATCCAAAGCTCGAAACAATGCATATAACTCCTTATCATATGTCGGATACTTCAAAGCCGCTCCACTTAGCTTTTCACTAAAGTACATCAATGGCCTTTGATCCTGTATCAAAACAGCTCCAATTCCTATGCCACTTGCATCACATTCAATCTCAAAAGTCTTATCAAAATTAGGCAAAGCAAGCAAGGGTGCATTACACAATTTATCCTTAAGTTCATTAAATGCATGTTCTTGTGCATCTCCCCAAACAAATCCGACATTTTTCTTAACTAACTCATTCAAAGGTGCAGCTATAGTACTGAAATTTCTAATGAATCTCCTATAAAAACCAGCAAGTCCATGAAAACTCCTCACCTCACTAGCATTCTTAGGTTTCGGCCAGTCCCTAATAGCCTTTACCTTTTCCTCATCAACCTCAATACCTTGACTAGACACCACAAAACCAAGAAAATGAACCTTATCCATGCAAAAACTACACTTCTTAAGGTTAGCATATAACTTCTCACGCCTAAGAATGTCTAACACAAGACGCACATGCATGACATGATCATCCAAACACTTAGAGTAAATAAGAATATCATCAAAGTAAACAACAACAAATTTACCCAAGTGCTCACGCAACACATGATTCATCAAACGCATGAATGTGCTAGGTGCATTAGTAAGACCAAACGGCATAACCAACCACTCATACAGCCCATATTTAGTCTTAAATGTTGTTTTCCATTCATCACCCACACTCATTCTAATTTGATAATAACCAGATTTCAAATCAATTTTGGTGAACAAACAAGAACCATGTAACTCATCAAGCATATCATCTAGTCTAGGAATAGGATGACGATACTTTACAGTGATTTTATTGATGGCTCTGCAATCCACTCACATCCTCCACGTCCCATCCTTCTTTGGCACAAGAATAACAGGAACTGAACAAGGACTCAAGCTTTCCCTCACATATCCCTTAGCTAGCAATTCCTCCACTTGCTTTTGTATCTCCTTTGTCTCAAAAGGATTAGCTCGATACGCTGGCCTATTGGGAATGGAAGCTCCAGGAATGAAATCAATTTGATGCTCTATGCCTCTGATTGGCGCAATTCATCAGGCATTTCTTCAAGAAACAAATCTGCATATTCCTGCAAAAGATCAACAAACACACTAGGCAAAGATTGGTTAGAAACAGTAGTATCTAGACGAGCCTCTTTGCACAAAAGCACAAACATAGGCTGTTTGGTGTAAAAAGCATGTTTAACCTCACTTGTACTAGCTAACAAACTCACATTCTTCTCTCCTTCTCTATTTCTCTCAAACTGAATTTGTTTTGATTTTTCTTTTCTCTCTTTCTTTTCATTTGCAATCTGATTTTTTTCACTCATTTTTTTTGTATCTCTCTCTTTCTTTCTTTTCAAATTCAAGTCTCATTCTTTCCATTTTACATTGGTCTTCATACACTTCTTTTGGAGAGAGTGGTGTCAAAATTGTCTTTCATCCATCCTTAGTGAATGAATACCGATTGAGATATCCATCATGCCTAGCTCGCCTATCATACTGCCATCGACGTCCAAGTAGAATCTCTCCAGCATGCATTGGCACCACATCACACAACACCTCATCATGATACTTACCAATGGAAAAAGAAATGATAGATTGTCGATTTAGCTTAACCTCTCCACAATCATTCAGCCACTGAAGTTTGTAAGGATGTGGGTGAAGTTTCATAGGCAGCCCCAATCGATCAACCAAAAATGTACTTACCACATTGGTACAGCTTCCACCATCCACAATCATACTACAAGCCTTGCCTTGAACGTGACACCTTGTATGGAACAAGTTGTCTCGTTGTTCTTCATGGTTTTCCTCCTTCAATTGCATATTAAGAGCACGCCTAGTAACCAGCAAGTCACCCTTAATTGGTTCTTCAATGCTCCCATCACTACAACTTTCCAATGCTGGCATCTCACCATCATCACTCTCATTGTCGTCTTCCTCTTCATCAGTCACTATCTCACCATTTCTCATGGTCATAACTCTCTTGTTTGGACATTCTTTGCTGATATGTCCCACACCTTGGCACTTCCAACACTTAATATCTCGATTTCGCAGCTTAGGCTCTTCAACTTTGGACTTGTCTTTAGAACTTGATTCGGCCTTCACTTTCCCACTATCTTGACCAGCCTTGTTTCTTCCCTTGTAATCACGCCTTCCTTCCCTATTCCAAGGAGAAAAAGAATTAGAAATAGGTTTTGAATAATACCTTGATGGTCTTCTTCCTTGGAGTTGTTTTTCCAACTTGATGGCAATATGCACCATCTCTTCTAACTCCACATATGGCTGCAAATCAACCTGGTCAGCAATATCCAAATTCAAACCAGCCAAGAAACGTGCCATAGTAGCCTCTACATCCTCATCTAGGTTAGCTCTAGTCATCAACATCTCCATCTCTTTGTAGTAGTCATCAACACTTTTACTTCCTTGCTTGAGAACCTGAAGTCTCTGCATGATTTCCCTATGGAAATGTCTAGGTACAAACCTCTTCCTCATGACTGATTTAAGATCAGCCCAAGTCTCAATAGGATACTCCAAATTCCTTCTTCTACTAGTTACTAACTGATCCCACCAAGCTATAGCACAATCTGTAAATTGAGTAACAATAAGCTTGACCTTCTTTTCCTCAGTACATCGATGGCAATCAAATATGAGGTCAACCTGCTTCTTCCATTGCAAATAAGCTTCTGGATCTGATTTACCATAAAAATTAGGAATTTTCAGCTTGATGCTTCCCAAGCTCCTATCAACGACTTCATCATCACCATGATTTCTGCCATAGAAAGGATTATTATTCATCCTTCCTCTACCTCTACCAGCACCACGTCCTCCTCTACCTCCACCTCTATGTAGAGCTCCTCCAACCAGACTTGCATTATCCTCCTCAAGCTCATTTTCATCTTCCAAAATTTTAGGATGTTGCATTCGATTTCTGCCACCTCTTTGCCTCTCAACGCGCTCCGGTGTGGCTCTTTCAACACTCTGCAACCTCAAATCCATGCGCTCCAATGTTTCTGTTATGTTCTCCATAGTGTGGTATAAACGTGTAAATTCAGCTTGCTGCACCTCACGCAATCGAGCTGGATCAATCGGAACACCCCTGTCATTGTCATCTTGGCCAGACATTTTCCCTGCAATAAAAGGTTAGCACAAAACAAATAAAAGGCCTCACAACACTCCCTCACGTGTTTACACTCAATAGATGAAGGTTGGTCTCTCGTGTTTCACTCAATATATGAAATCACTCACGGTTCAGCTCACACCTCTCAAGCTGATATCTTTTACGTTCTTAGGTGAATCACACTTTATGAAACAACTCAAATAGCCTTCCGTGTGTAGTATCCCAAAATCTGAAATTTCATGAGAAAAAAATTCAGTTACGTCTAACCCAACTAGATTCGACCCTTAGCACCTAAATAACAAGGAAAACGAAAAATTTTTCTTGAAGTGATTTTATACTCTTTTTTTTTTAGCTCCCTCTCACTATCTCTTTTGTAGGGCAGCCCTAGTTCACACCACACGAAATTTTTTTCCAATCAGGTAACAAGAACAAGATCAATTTAGAGGACTTCCTTTTGAAACTCGAAATTGGAACAGAATAAATAATCAAGACTTCCTTTAGACCAATTCAGCTTTCCTTTTGAAACTTTTTTGAAACACTTTCTTGGAAATTCGAAACAGAATCAGAATGATTAACAAGAATAAGATTCGGATTTAGAACACTTTCGAATCAACAAATTTCGAATCAACAATCAAGAACATAATTTCGAATTTGAACAAAGCAACCTAAATTCCCAATTCGGAAATCCACAATAGAACAAATCCAATTCGGAATAGATAGAACAAACCAATTCGGAACAAATCAACCAACCCAATTTCAGAATAAGAAAAACGATTTGGACTAAAAAAGGCAAACTGAATTCGAAATTGAAATAAGACTCCAAACACAAAACGAAAACTAAATTAGAACCCTAACGGAATTTTTTTTTGAATTTTCGACTTTGAAAGAAAAATGAAAACGATTCAAGGATCAATAACAAAGAAACAAAACGAAACTAACAAGAGAAGAAACGAAAATGAAAGTAACCCACAAAGGAAACAAAAACGCAAATAGCAGGTGAAGAAAACGAAAACGAAAATAACCCACAAAGAAACCAATTCAGAGGAACAAGGAAAACAAGAGAACGAATTGAACAATTAAAACAAAGCAACAAAAACTCAAATAACAAAAGAAGAAACGAAATAAACAAAGAATTCGAAATTGATAGGGATAAAACCTGATCTAGAGCGCTGGCTCTGATACCAAATGATACGGAACCTCCAAGAATAAGCCTGAGAACCCCTTGATTTCGAACCCCCACAGCATTAACTTGAAAACCCCTAGTCGAATTCGGTACAACCCCCAAGGATTAGATTAGATTTCAGATTACCTTGAATTGATCAAAGATCCTGATACAAACCAGATATGGCAGCTTTGTGCCATTGAAGAAAAGCAATCTTACATCATCCAAATAGATTTAAAAGGAGTTCAAAAGCTCTTTTATGAGGCTGAAATAGACTTGGGGCGTGCTACACTTCATATGGAGCAGATTTGGTGCAATTCAAGCAATATGGGCTTTGTGGAGCTTGATACAGCTTATAGGCCAAAGCTACACAAAGGGAAGCCTAAAGTGAAGATCAAAGTATGGAAATCACGTCCAAACACATGGGCATGCTTTCTTGGGCTTGTTCAGCAAGTTTTTTGGCATGTTTAGCAAGTTTTTAAGGCTGAACATGGCTGCACATGTTGGGCTTGTTTTTCCAATACATTAGACCTTTTTTTGGACTTAATTAAGGCATGTTTAATATGGGCCCAAGGAAGTTACGAATTTCAGCAACTGGAAGGCATCTTTTTGTCACATGGGATGTGGTCCCCTCATTCCTTAGTTAGTTAGGATATTATTTTATTTTCCATATCTTTTAGGATTTGATATTATTTAGTCTTTCCAAATCTATTTTGGATTTGTTTTATTAGATTTGGATAGGATTTAGATTACTTATCTGATTTAGATTCAGATTTACTTTATGTTTTCCTTAGTGGATTAGGATTACTTTATATTTTTCCTTATGCAATTAGGAATGTTTTCCTTATGCAATTAGGAATGTTTTCCTTATGCAATTAGGAATTTTGTAACCCTTATTTAAGGGCACTATTAGGCAGAATTTGAGATACAACAATTAATAAAAATTTTTGAATTCTTCTACAAGTTATTCTTGTGAATTTTCATGTGAGAGAGATTAGAGTGGATTCTTTAATTCTTTCTTTGCATCAAGAATTAGGTTTACTTATCAACAAGAGTTGTGGTGTTTTCCTTCTTCTTACCAACTAAATCCTTCAATCATAGTGAGTTCGTGTCTCTTTATAGGCGTTGGGTTCCTTAGGAGGTGATTATCAAGTTTCAAGGAGTTCTCTACCATTGTTATACGTTGGGTTTGCTGCCATCGTTGCTAAGGGTCCGCGTCAGATCCAAGATTTCGAAACAAGTCAGTTCCTAAATCCCAGATTCGAAACAGTCCACAAGAAAGTTGATCAAACTACTTGAATGTTTCTGAAGCATGTATTCAAGCAAGAACACAAAGATATAAGCACTTCGGCTTTAGGTTAATTAATTCGTTCAAAACTTCAAAACTGATCTCTTACAACCCTAAATGAGATATAAATAGCTAAACCCTAATTAGGGTTATTAAGTAGTGTTTGGCTTTCTAATCAAAATATAAGAGATAATAAAGTAATCAAAGTCCTAATTTAATACCAAACAAACAGGGCCCTTACTTTTTAAATGAGCATAACTAGTGGGCCTTAATACATAACTAGTGGGCCTTAATACAAGCCTCATTCGTGAATTACAACTTGTAGCAAGTTGTAATTGACTTCCTTTGGTCTTGTCTCCAAGCTTGTAATTCCTTGCAAACCATAGTTAGCCAAATTCACCAAATCTTGCAAATGGCAAATTAGTGCTTGCTGAATCTTTTTGGCTCGCGATCTAGTTATAGGACCTTGTGGCAGAATAATTGGATTGATGATCTCCTCAACTTGGTCCTCACGTCCTAGGCCTTGCTCATCCTTGCGGTGTGCTGGTTGTTCCACAACATTTCCCCTCTCCTCAAAAGGATTCGTCCTCGAATAAAAAGCATCACCTACATCAAAATGACTTAAATCAGCAACATTAAACGAAGCACTCACATTATACTCACCTGGCAAATCCACTTTATACGCATTATCATTAATCCTTTCAAGTATTTGAAAAGGACCATCTCCTCGTGGATTTAACTTAGACTTTCGTTGCTGTGGGAACCTTTCTTTGCGAAAATGTACCCAAACCCAATCACCAGGCTGAAAAAGCATTGGCTTTCTTCCTTTATTCACTCTAGAAGCTACTTTGACATTTTGCTTTTCAATCCTTTCCTTAACCTGCTTATGTAACTTCCTCACGAAATCTGCCTTTGAACTAGCATCAACACTCACAAAATCGTTAGATGGCAATGGAAAAATATCTAAAGGAGTAAGCGGATTAAAACCATAAACAATTTCAAATGGAGAACAGTTAGTAGTGCTATGAACAGCCCTATTGTAAGCAAACTCCACAAATGGTAAACAATCCTCCCACATCCTAACATTCTTTTCTATTACTGCCCTAAGCAAAGTAATCAAGGTTCGATTCACAACCTCAGTTTGCCCATCGGTTTGAGGATGGCAAGTAGTAGAAAACAGCAACTTAGTTCCCAACTTTCCCCACAAAACACGCCAAAAATGACTCAAAAACTTAACATCTCGATCACTAACAATGCTTTTGGGTATGCCATGCAAATGCACAACCTCTTTAAAGAACAAATCAGCAATCAATTTTGCATCATCCGTTTTATGACATGGTATAAAATGAGCCATTTTACTAAATCTATCAACCACAACAAATATACTATCACGACCTCTCCTAGTTTTAGGCAAACCAAGCACAAAATCCATAGACAAATCAGTCCAAGATCCATCAGGAACAGGTAATGGCGTGTACAAACCATGCTGTTTCAACCTAGACTTAGCTTCTCTACATGTATGCAATGCTCACAAACTTTATGAACATCATGTTTCATACCAGGCCAATAAAAATGTTCTATCAACACATCATAGGTCTTACTTACCCCAAAATGACCCATCAATCCTCCTCCATGGGCTTCCTTAACTAACAACTCTCTCATGGAACACTTAGGAATACACAATCTACTTTTCTTGAACAAAAAACCATCAAACAAATGAAAGTCTTTCAAAACAGCCACATCACCACACGAATTATATATGTCACCAAAATCTACATCACTAACATATAATCCCTTAATATGCTCAAAACCCAACAATCTAGCACTAAGAGAATTAAGTAAAACATACCTTCGCGACAACGCATCAGCCACTACATTCTCCTTATCTCGCTTGTATTTAATCACATATGGGAATGTTTCTATGAACTCCACCCATTTGGCATGCCTACGATTCAGCTTATCTTGACCCTTCAAATGCTTTAAACTCTCATGGTCAGTATGTATCACAAACTCTTTTGACCACAAATAATGCTGCCATGTATCCAAAGCTCGAAACAATGCATATAACTCCTTATCATATGTCGGATACTTCAAAGCCGCTCCACTTAGCTTTTCACTAAAGTACATCAATGGCCTTTGATCCTGTATCAAAACAGCTCCAATTCCTATGCCACTTGCATCACATTCAATCTCAAAAGTCTTATCAAAATTAGGCAAAGCAAGCAAGGGTGCATTACACAATTTATCCTTAAGTTCATTAAATGCATGTTCTTGTGCATCTCCCCAAACAAATCCGACATTTTTCTTAACTAACTCATTCAAAGGTGCAGCTATAGTACTGAAATTTCTAATGAATCTCCTATAAAAACCAGCAAGTCCATGAAAACTCCTCACCTCACTAGCATTCTTAGGTTTCGGCCAGTCCCTAATAGCCTTTACCTTTTCCTCATCAACCTCAATACCTTGACTAGACACCACAAAACCAAGAAAATGAACCTTATCCATGCAAAAACTACACTTCTTAAGGTTAGCATATAACTTCTCACGCCTAAGAATGTCTAACACAAGACGCACATGCATGACATGATCATCCAAACACTTAGAGTAAATAAGAATATCATCAAAGTAAACAACAACAAATTTACCCAAGTGCTCACGCAACACATGATTCATCAAACGCATGAATGTGCTAAGTGCATTAGTAAGACCAAACGGCATAACCAACCACTCATACAGCCCATATTTAGTCTTAAATGTTGTTTTCCATTCATCACCCACACTCATTCTAATTTGATAATAACCAGATTTCAAATCAATTTTGGTGAACAAACAAGAACCATGTAACTCATCAAGCATATCATCTAGTCTAGGAATAGGATGACGATACTTTACAGTGATTTTATTGATGGCTCTGCAATCCACTCACATCCTCCACGTCCCATCCTTCTTTGGCACAAGAATAACAGGAACTGAACAAGGACTCAAGCTTTCCCTCACATATCCCTTAGCTAGCAATTCCTCCACTTGCTTTTGTATCTCCTTTGTCTCAAAAGGATTAGCTCGATACGCTGGCCTATTGGGAATGGAAGCTCCAGGAATGAAATCAATTTGATGCTCTATGCCTCTGATTGGCGCAATTCATCAGGCATTTCTTCAAGAAACAAATCTGCATATTCCTGCAAAAGATCAACAAACACACTAGGCAAAGATTGGTTAGAAACAGTAGTATCTAGACGAGCCTCTTTGCACAAAAGCACAAACATAGGCTGTTTGGTGTAAAAAGCATGTTTAACCTCACTTGTACTAGCTAACAAACTCACATTCTTCTCTCCTTCTCTATTTCTCTCAAACTGAATTTGTTTTGATTTTTCTTTTCTCTCTTTCTTTTCATTTGCAATCTGATTTTTTTCACTCATTTTTTTTGTATCTCTCTCTTTCTTTCTTTTCAAATTCAAGTCTCATTCTTTCCATTTTACATTGGTCTTCATACACTTCTTTTGGAGAGAGTGGTGTCAAAATTGTCTTTCATCCATCCTTAGTGAATGAATACCGATTGAGATATCCATCATGCCTAGCTCGCCTATCATACTGCCATCGACGTCCAAGTAGAATCTCTCCAGCATGCATTGGCACCACATCACACAACACCTCATCATGATACTTACCAATGGAAAAAGAAATGATAGATTGTCGATTTAGCTTAACCTCTCCACAATCATTCAGCCACTGAAGTTTGTAAGGATGTGGGTGAAGTTTCATAGGCAGCCCCAATCGATCAACCAAAAATGTACTTACCACATTGGTACAGCTTCCACCATCCACAATCATACTACAAGCCTTGCCTTGAACGTGACACCTTGTATGGAACAAGTTGTCTCGTTGTTCTTCATGGTTTTCCTCCTTCAATTGCATATTAAGAGCACGCCTAGTAACCAGCAAGTCACCCTTAATTGGTTCTTCAATGCTCCCATCACTACAACTTTCCAATGCTGGCATCTCACCATCATCACTCTCATTGTCGTCTTCCTCTTCATCAGTCACTATCTCACCATTTCTCATGGTCATAACTCTCTTGTTTGGACATTCTTTGCTGATATGTCCCACACCTTGGCACTTCCAACACTTAATATCTCGATTTCGCAGCTTAGGCTCTTCAACTTTGGACTTGTCTTTAGAACTTGATTCGGCCTTCACTTTCCCACTATCTTGACCAGCCTTGTTTCTTCCCTTGTAATCACGCCTTCCTTCCCTATTCCAAGGAGAAAAAGAATTAGAAATAGGTTTTGAATAATACCTTGATGGTCTTCTTCCTTGGAGTTGTTTTTCCAACTTGATGGCAATATGCACCATCTCTTCTAACTCCACATATGGCTGCAAATCAACCTGGTCAGCAATATCCAAATTCAAACCAGCCAAGAAACGTGCCATAGTAGCCTCTACATCCTCATCTAGGTTAGCTCTAGTCATCAACATCTCCATCTCTTTGTAGTAGTCATCAACACTTTTACTTCCTTGCTTGAGAACCTGAAGTCTCTGCATGATTTCCCTATGGAAATGTCTAGGTACAAACCTCTTCCTCATGACTGATTTAAGATCAGCCCAAGTCTCAATAGGATACTCCAAATTCCTTCTTCTACTAGTTACTAACTGATCCCACCAAGCTATAGCACAATCTGTAAATTGAGTAACAATAAGCTTGACCTTCTTTTCCTCAGTACATCGATGGCAATCAAATATGAGGTCAACCTGCTTCTTCCATTGCAAATAAGCTTCTGGATCTGATTTACCATAAAAATTAGGAATTTTCAGCTTGATGCTTCCCAAGCTCCTATCAACGACTTCATCATCACCATGATTTCTGCCATAGAAAGGATTATTATTCATCCTTCCTCTACCTCTACCAGCACCACGTCCTCCTCTACCTCCACCTCTATGTAGAGCTCCTCCAACCAGACTTGCATTATCCTCCTCAAGCTCATTTTCATCTTCCAAAATTTTAGGATGTTGCATTCGATTTCTGCCACCTCTTTGCCTCTCAACGCGCTCCGGTGTGGCTCTTTCAACACTCTGCAACCTCAAATCCATGCGCTCCAATGTTTCTGTTATGTTCTCCATAGTGTGGTATAAACGTGTAAATTCAGCTTGCTGCACCTCACGCAATCGAGCTGGATCAATCGGAACACCCCTGTCATTGTCATCTTGGCCAGACATTTTCCCTGCAATAAAAGGTTAGCACAAAACAAATAAAAGGCCTCACAACACTCCCTCACGTGTTTACACTCAATAGATGAAGGTTGGTCTCTCGTGTTTCACTCAATATATGAAATCACTCACGGTTCAGCTCACACCTCTCAAGCTGATATCTTTTACGTTCTTAGGTGAATCACACTTTATGAAACAACTCAAATAGCCTTCCGTGTGTAGTATCCCAAAATCTGAAATTTCATGAGAAAAAAATTCAGTTACGTCTAACCCAACTAGATTCGACCCTTAGCACCTAAATAACAAGGAAAACGAAAAATTTTTCTTGAAGTGATTTTATACTCTTTTTTTTTTAGCTCCCTCTCACTATCTCTTTTGTAGGGCAGCCCTAGTTCACACCACACGAAATTTTTTTCCAATCAGGTAACAAGAACAAGATCAATTTAGAGGACTTCCTTTTGAAACTCGAAATTGGAACAGAATAAATAATCAAGACTTCCTTTAGACCAATTCAGCTTTCCTTTTGAAACTTTTTTGAAACACTTTCTTGGAAATTCGAAACAGAATCAGAATGATTAACAAGAATAAGATTCGGATTTAGAACACTTTCGAATCAACAAATTTCGAATCAACAATCAAGAACATAATTTCGAATTTGAACAAAGCAACCTAAATTCCCAATTCGGAAATCCACAATAGAACAAATCCAATTCGGAATAGATAGAACAAACCAATTCGGAACAAATCAACCAACCCAATTTCAGAATAAGAAAAACGATTTGGACTAAAAAAGGCAAACTGAATTCGAAATTGAAATAAGACTCCAAACACAAAACGAAAACTAAATTAGAACCCTAACGGAATTTTTTTTTTTGAATTTTCGACTTTGAAAGAAAAATGAAAACGATTCAAGGATCAATAACAAAGAAACAAAACGAAACTAACAAGAGAAGAAACGAAAATGAAAGTAACCCACAAAGGAAACAAAAACGCAAATAGCAGGTGAAGAAAACGAAAACGAAAATAACCCACAAAGAAACCAATTCAGAGGAACAAGGAAAACAAGAGAACGAATTGAACAATTAAAACAAAGCAACAAAAACGCAAATAACAAAAGAAGAAACGAAATAAACAAAGAATTCGAAATTGATAGGGATAAAACCTGATCTAGAGCGCTGGCTCTGATACCAAATGATACGGAACCTCCAAGAATAAGCCTGAGAACCCCTTGATTTCGAACCCCCACAGCATTAACTTGAAAACCCCTAGTCGAATTCGGTACAACCCCCAAGGATTAGGTTAGATTTCAGATTACCTTAAATTGATCAAAGATCCTGATACAAACCAGATATGGCAGCTTTGTGCCATTGAAGAAAAGCAATCTTACATCATCCAAATAGATTTAAAAGGAGTTCAAAAGCTCTTTTATGAGGCTGAAATACACTTGGGGCGTGCTACACTTCATATGAAGCAGATTTGGTGCAATTCAAGCAATATGGGCTTTGTGGAGCTTGATACAGCTTATAGGCCAAAGCTACACAAAGGGAAGCCTAAAGTGAAGATCAAAGTATGGAAATCACGTCCAAACACATGGGCATGCTTTCTTGGGCTTGTTCAGCAAGTTTTTTGGCATGTTTAGCAAGTTTTTAAGGCTGAACATGGCTGCACATGTTGGGCTTGTTTTTCCAATACATTAGACCTTTTTTTGGACTTAATTAAGGCATGTTTAATATGGGCCCAAGGAAGTTACGAATTTCAGCAACTGGAAGGCATCTTTTTGTCACATGGGATGTGGTCCCCTCATTCCTTAGTTAGTTAGGATATTATTTTATTTTCCATATCTTTTAGGATTTGATATTATTTAGTCTTTCCAAATCTATTTTGGATTTGTTTTATTAGATTTGGATAGGATTTAGATTACTTATCTGATTTAGATTCAGATTTACTTTATGTTTTCCTTAGTGGATTAGGATTACTTTATATTTTTCCTTATGCAATTAGGAATGTTTTCCTTATGCAATTAGGAATGTTTTCCTTATGCAATTAGGAATTTTGTAACCCTTATTTAAGGGCACTATTAGGCAGAATTTGAGATACAACAATTAATAAAAATTTTTGAATTCTTCTACAAGTTATTCTTGTGAATTTTCATGTGAGAGAGATTAGAGTGGATTCTTTAATTCTTTCTTTGCATCAAGAATTAGGTTTACTTATCAACAAGAGTTGTGGCGTTTTCCTTCTTCTTACCAACTAAATCCTTCAATCATAGTGAGTTCGTGTCTCTTTATAGGCGTTGGGTTCCTTAGGAGGTGATTATCAAGTTTCAAGGAGTTCTCTACCATTGTTATACGTTGGGTTTGCTGCCATCGTTGCTAAGGGTCCGCGTCAGATCCAAGATTTCGAAACAAGTCAGTTCCTAAATCCCAGATTCGAAACAGTCCACAAGAAAGTTGATCAAACTACTTGAATGTTTCTGAAGCATGTATTCAAGCAAGAACACAAAGATATAAGCACTTCGGCTTTAGGTTAATTAATTCGTTCAAAACTTCAAAACTGATCTCTTACAACCCTAAATGAGATATAAATAGCTAAACCCTAATTAGGGTTATTAAGTAGTGTTTGGCTTTCTAATCAAAATATAAGAGATAATAAAGTAATCAAAGTCCTAATTTAATACCAAACAAACAGGGCTCTTACTTTTTAAATGAGCATAACTAGTGGGCCTTAATACATAACTAGTGGGCCTTAATACAAGCCTCATTCGTGAATTACAACTTGTAGCAAGTTGTAATTGACTTCCTTTGGTCTTGTCTCCAAGCTTGTAATTCCTTGCAAACCATAGTTAGCCAAATTCACCAAATCTTGCAAATGGCAAATTAGTGCTTGCTGAATCTTTTTGGCTCGCGATCTAGTTATAGGACCTTGTGGCAGAATAATTGGATTGATGATCTCCTCAACTTGGTCCTCACGTCCTAGGCCTTGCTCATCCTTGCGGTGTGCTGGTTGTTCCACAACATTTCCCCTCTCCTCAAAAGGATTCGTCCTCGAATAAAAAGCATCACCTACATCAAAATGACTTAAATCAGCAACATTAAACGAAGCACTCACATTATACTCACCTGGCAAATCCACTTTATACGCATTATCATTAATCCTTTCAAGTATTTGAAAAGGACCATCTCCTCGTGGATTTAACTTAGACTTTCGTTGCTGTGGGAACCTTTCTTTGCGAAAATGTACCCAAACCCAATCACCAGGCTGAAAAAGCATTGGCTTTCTTCCTTTATTCACTCTAGAAGCTACTTTGACATTTTGCTTTTCAATCCTTTCCTTAACCTGCTTATGTAACTTCCTCACGAAATCTGCCTTTGAACTAGCATCAACACTCACAAAATCGTTAGATGGCAATGGAAAAATATCTAAAGGAGTAAGCGGATTAAAACCATAAACAATTTCAAATGGAGAACAGTTAGTAGTGCTATGAACAGCCCTATTGTAAGCAAACTCCACAAATGGTAAACAATCCTCCCACATCCTAACATTCTTTTCTATTACTGCCCTAAGCAAAGTAATCAAGGTTCGATTCACAACCTCAGTTTGCCCATCGGTTTGAGGATGGCAAGTAGTAGAAAACAGCAACTTAGTTCCCAACTTTCCCCACAAAACACGCCAAAAATGACTCAAAAACTTAACATCTCGATCACTAACAATGCTTTTGGGTATGCCATGCAAATGCACAACCTCTTTAAAGAACAAATCAGCAATCAATTTTGCATCATCAGTTTTATGACATGGTATAAAATGAGCCATTTTACTAAATCTATCAACCACAACAAATATACTATCACGACCTCTCCTAGTTTTAGGCAAACCAAGCACAAAATCCATAGACAAATCAGTCCAAGATCCATCAGGAACAGGTAATGGCGTGTACAAACCATGCGGTTTCAACCTAGACTTAGCTTCTCTACATGTTATGCAATGCTCACAAACTTTATGAACATCATGTTTCATACCAGGCCAATAAAAATGTTCTATCAACACATCATAGGTCTTACTTACCCCAAAATGACCCATCAATCCTCCTCCATGGGCTTCCTTAACTAACAACTCTCTCATGGAACACTTAGGAATACACAATCTACTTTTCTTGAACAAAAAACCATCAAACAAATGAAAGTCTTTCAAAACAGCCACATCACCACACGAATTATATATGTCACCAAAATCCACATCACTAACATATAATCCCTTAATATGCTCAAAACCCAACAATCTAGCACTAAGAGAATTAAGTAAAACATACCTTCGCGACAACGCATCAGCCACTACATTCTCCTTATCTCGCTTGTATTTAATCACATATGGGAATGTTTCTATGAACTCCACCCATTTGGCATGCCTACGATTCAGCTTATCTTGACCCTTCAAATGCTTTAAACTCTCATGGTCAGTATGTATCACAAACTCTTTTGACCACAAATAATGCTGCCATGTATCCAAAGCTCGAAACAATGCATATAACTCCTTATCATATGTCGGATACTTCAAAGCCGCTCCACTTAGCTTTTCACTAAAGTACATCAATGGCCTTTGATCCTGTATCAAAACAGCTCCAATTCCTATGCCACTTGCATCACATTCAATCTCAAAAGTCTTATCAAAATTAGGCAAAGCAAGCAAGGGTGCATTACACAATTTATCCTTAAGTTCATTAAATGCATGTTCTTGTGCATCTCCCCAAACAAATCCGACATTTTTCTTAACTAACTCATTCAAAGGTGCAGCTATAGTACTGAAATTTCTAATGAATCTCCTATAAAAACCAGCAAGTCCATGAAAACTCCTCACCTCACTAGCATTCTTAGGTTTCGGCCAGTCCCTAATAGCCTTTACCTTTTCCTCATCAACCTCAATACCTTGACTAGACACCACAAAACCAAGAAAATGAACCTTATCCATGCAAAAACTACACTTCTTAAGGTAGCATATAACTTCTCACGCCTAAGAATGTCTAACACAAGACGCACATGCATGACATGATCATCCAAACACTTAGAGTAAATAAGAATATCATCAAAGTAAACAACAACAAATTTACCCAAGTGCTCACGCAACACATGATTCATCAAACGCATGAATGTGCTAGGTGCATTAGTAAGACCAAACGGCATAACCAACCACTCATACAGCCCATATTTAGTCTTAAATGTTGTTTTCCATTCATCACCCACACTCATTCTAATTTGATAATAACCAGATTTCAAATCAATTTTGGTGAACAAACAAGAACCATGTAACTCATCAAGCATATCATCTAGTCTAGGAATAGGATGACGATACTTTACAGTGATTTTATTGATGGCTCTGCAATCCACGCACATCCTCCACGTCCCATCCTTCTTTGGCACAAGAATAACAGGAACTGAACAAGGACTCAAGCTTTCCCTCACATATCCCTTAGCTAGCAATTCCTCCACTTGCTTTTGTATCTCCTTTGTCTCAAAAGGATTAGCTCGATACGCTGGCCTATTGGGAATGGAAGCTCCATGAATGAAATCAATTTGATGCTCTATGCCTCTGATTGGCGCAATTCATCAGGCATTTCTTCAAGAAACAAATCTGCATATTCCTGCAAAAGATCAACAAACACACTAGGCAAAGATTGGTTAGAAACAGTAGTATCTAGACGAGCCTCTTTGCACAAAAGCACAAACATAGGCTGTTTGGTGTAAAAAGCATGTTTAACCTCACTTGTACTAGCTAACAAACTCACATTCTTCTCTCCTTCTCTATTTCTCTCAAACTGAATTTGTTTTGATTTTTCTTTTCTCTCTTTCTTTTCATTTGCAATCTGATTTTTTTCACTCATTTTTTTTGTACCTCTCTCTTTCTTTCTTTTCAAATTCAAGTCTCATTCTTTCCATTTTACATTGGTCTTCATACACTTCTTTTGGAGAGAGTGGTGTCAAAATTGTCTTTCATCCATCCTTAGTGAATGAATACCGATTGAGATATCCATCATGCCTAGCTCGCCTATCATACTGCCATCGACGTCCAAGTAGAATCTCTCCAGCATGCATTGGCACAACATCACACAACACCTCATCATGATACTTACCAATGGAAAAAGAAATGATAGATTGTCGATTTAGCTTAACCTCTCCACAATCATTCAGCCACTGAAGTTTGTAAGGATGTGGGTGAAGTTTCATAGGCAGCCTCAATCGATCAACCAAAAATGTACTTACCACATTGGTACAGCTTCCACCATCCACAATCATACTACAAGCCTTGCCTTGAACGTGACACCTTGTATGGAACAAGTTGTCTCGTTGTTCTTCATGGTTTTCCTCCTTCAATTGCATATTAAGAGCACGCCTAGTAACCAGCAAGTCACCCTTAATTGGTTCTTCAATGCTCCCATCACTACAACTTTCCAATGCTGGCATCTCACCATCATCACTCTCATTGTCGTCTTCCTCTTCATCAGTCACTATCTCACCATTTCTCATGGTCATAACTCTCTTGTTTGGACATTCTTTGCTGATATGTCCCACACCTTGGCACTTCCAACACTTAATATCTCGATTTCGCAGCTTAGGCTCTTCAACTTTGGACTTGTCTTTAGAACTTGATTCGGCCTTCACTTTCCCACTATCTTGACCAGCCTTGTTTCTTCCCTTGTAATCACGCCTTCCTTCCCTATTCCAAGGAGAAAAAGAATTAGAAATAGGTTTTGAATAATACCTTGATGGTCTTCTTCCTTGGAGTTGTTTTTCCACCTTGATGGCAATATGCACCATCTCTTCTAACTCCACATATGGCTGCAAATCAACCTGGTCAGCAATATCCGAATTCAAACCAGCCAAGAAACGTGCCATAGTAGCCTCTACATCCTCATCTAGGTTAGCTCTAGTCATCAACATCTCCATCTCTTTGTAGTAGTCATCAACACTTTTACTTCCTTGCTTGAGAACCTGAAGTCTCTGCATGATTTCCCTATGGAAATGTCTAGGTACAAACCTCTTCCTCATGACTGATTTAAGATCAGCCCAAGTCTCAATAGGATACTCCAAATTCCTTCTTCTACTAGTTACTAACTGATCCCACCAAGCTATAGCATAATCTGTAAATTGAGTAACAATAAGCTTGACCTTCTTTTCCTCAGTACATCGATGGCAATCAAATATGAGGTCAACCTGCTTCTCCCATTGCAAATAAGCTTCTGGATCTGATTTACCACAAAAATTAGGAATTTTCAGCTTGATGCTTCCCAAGCTCCTATCAACGACTTCATCATCACCATGATTTCTGCCATAGAAAGGATTATTATTCATCCTTCCTCTACCTCTACCAGCACCACGTCCTCCTCTACCTCCACCTCTATGTAGAGCTCCTCCAACCAGACTTGCATTATCCTCCTCAAGCTCATTTTCATCTTCCAAAAGTTTAGGATGTTGCATTCGATTTCTGCCACCTCTTTGCCTCTCAACGCGCTCCGGTGTGGCTCTTTCAACACTCTGCAACCTCAAATCCATGCGCTCCAATGTTTCTGTTATGTTCTCCATAGTGCGGTATAAACGTGTAAATTCAGCTTGCTGCACCTCACGCAATCGAGCTGGATCAATCGGAACACCCCTGTCATTGTCATCTTGGCCAGACATTTTCCCTGCAATAAAAGGTTAGCACAAAACAAATAAAAGGCCTCACAACACTCCCTCACGTGTTTACACTCAATAGATGAAGGTTGGTCTCTCGTGTTTCACTCAATATATGAAATCACTCACGGTTCAGCTCACACCTCTCAAGCTTATATCTTTTACGTTCTTAGGTGAATCACACTTTATGAAACAACTCAAATAGCCTTCCGTGTGTAGTATCCCAAAATCTGAAATTTCATGAGAAAAAAATTCAGTTACGTCTAACCCAACTAGATTCGACCCTTAGCACCTAAATAACAAGGAAAACGAAAAATTTTTCTTGAAGTGATTTTATACTCTTTTTTTTTAGCTCCCTCTCACTATCTCTTTTGAAGGGCAGCCCTAGTTCACACCACACGAAATTTTTTTCCAATCAGGTAACAAGAACAAGATCAATTTAGAGGACTTCCTTTTGAAACTCGAAATTGGAACAGAATAAATAATCAAGACTTCCTTTAGACCAATTCAGCTTTCCTTTTGAAACTTGTTTGAAACACTTTCTTGGAAATTCGAAACAGAATCAGAATGATTAACAAGAATAAGATTCGGATTTAGAACACTTTCGAATCAACAAATTTCGAATCAACAATCAAGAACATAATTTCGAATTTGAACAAAGCAACCTAAATTCCCAATTCGGAAATCCACAATAGAACAAATCCAATTCGGAATAGATAGAACAAACCAATTCGGAACAAATCAACCAACCCAATTTCAGAATAAGAAAAACGATTTGGACTAAAAAAGGCAAACTGAATTCGAAATTGAAATAAGACTCCAAACACAAAACGAAAACTAAATTAGAACCCTAACGGAATTTTTTTTTTGAATTTTCGACTTTGAAAGAAAAATGAAAACGATTCAAGGATCAATAACAAAGAAACAAAACGAAACTAACAAGAGAAGAAACGAAAATGAAATTAACCCACAAAGGAAACAAAAACGCAAATAGCAGGTGAAGAAAACGAAAACGAAAATAACCCACAAAGAAACCAATTCAGAGGAACAAGGAAAACAAGAGAACGAATTGAACAATTAAAACAAAGCAACAAAAACTCAAATAACAAAAGAAGAAACGAAATAAACAAAGAATTCGAAATTGATAGGGATAAAACCTGATCTAGAGCGCTGGCTCTGATACCAAATGATACGGAACCTCCAAGAATAAGCCTGAGAACCCCTTGATTTCGAACCCCCACAGCATTAACTTGAAAACCCCTAGTCGAATTCGGTACAACCCCCAAGGATTAGGTTAGATTTCAGATTACCTTGAATTGATCAAAGATCCTGATACAAACCAGATATGGCAGCTTTGTGCCATTGAAGAAAAGCAATCTTACATCATCCAAATAGATTTAAAAGGAGTTCAAAAGCTCTTTTATGAGGCTGAAATACACTTGGGGCGTGCTACACTTCATATGGAGCAGATTTGGTGCAATTCAAGCAATATGGGCTTTGTGGAGCTTGATACAGCTTATAGGCCAAAGCTACACAAAGGGAAGCCTAAAGTGAAGATCAAAGTATGGAAATCACGTCCAAACACATGGGCATGCTTTCTTGGGCTTGTTCAGCAAGTTTTTTGGCATGTTTAGCAAGTTTTTAAGGCTGAACATGGCTGCACATGTTGGGCTTGTTTTTCCAATACATTAGACCTTTTTTTGGACTTAATTAAGGCATGTTTAATATGGGCCCAAGGAAGTTACGAATTTCAGCAAGTGGAAGGCATCTTTTTGTCACATGGGATGTGGTCCCCTCATTCCTTAGTTAGTTAGGATATTATTTTATTTTCCATATCTTTTAGGATTTGATATTATTTAGTCTTTCCAAATCTATTTTGGATTTGTTTTATTAGATTTGGATAGGATTTAGATTACTTATCTGATTTAGATTCAGATTTACTTTATGTTTTCCTTAGTGGATTAGGATTACTTTATATTTTCCTTAGTGGATTAGGATTACTTTATATTTTTCCTTATGCAACTAGGAATGTTTTCCATTTTCCTTATGCAATTAGGGATGTTTTCCTTATGCAATTAGGAATGTTTTCCTTATGCAATTAGGAATGTTTTCCTTATGCAATTAGGAATTTTGTAACCCTTATTTAAGGGCACTATTAGGCAGAATTTGAGATACAACAATTAATAAAAATTTTTGAATTCTTCTACAAGTTATTCTTGTGAATTTTCGTGTGAGAGAGATTAGAGTGGATTCTTTAATTCTTTCTTTGCATCAAGAATTAGGTTTACTTATCAACAAGAGTTGTGGCGTTTTCCTTCTTCTTACCAACTAAATCCTTCAATCATAGTGAGTTCGTGTCTCTTTATAGGCGTTGGGTTCCTTAGGAGGTGATTATCAAGTTTCAAGGAGTTCTCTACCATTGTTATACGTTGGGTTTGCTGCCATCGTTGCTAAGGGTCCGCGTCAGATCCAAGATTTTGAAACAAGTCAGTTCCTAAATCCCAGATTCGAAACAGTCCACAAGAAAGTTGATCAAACTACTTGAATGTTTCTGAAGCATGTATTCAAGCAAGAACACAAAGATATAAGCACTTCGGCTTTAGGTTAATTAATTCGTTCAAAACTTCAAAACTGATCTCTTACAACCCTAAATGAGATATAAATAGCTAAACCCTAATTAGGGTTATTAAGTAGTGTTTGGCTTTCTAATCAAAATATAAGAGATAATAAAGTAATCAAAGTCCTAATTTAATACCAAACAAACAGGGCCCTTACTTTTTAAATGAGCATAACTAGTGGGCCTTAATACATAACTAGTGGGCCTTAATACAAGCCTCATTCGTGAATTACAACTTGTAGCAAGTTGTAATTGACTTCCTTTGGTCTTGTCTCCAAGCTTGTAATTCCTTGCAAACCATAGTTAGCCAAATTCACCAAATCTTGCAAATGGCAAATTAGTGCTTGCTGAATCTTTTTGGCTCGCGATCTAGTTATAGGACCTTGTGGCAGAATAATTGGATTGATGATCTCCTCAACTTGGTCCTCACGTCCTAGGCCTTGCTCATCCTTGCGGTGTGCTGGTTGTTCCACAACATATGGAGAACATAACAGAAACATTGGAGCGCATGGATTTGAGGTTGCAAAATGTTGAAAGAGCTACACCGGAGCGCAATGAGAGGCAAAGAGGTGGTAGAAATCAAATACAACAGCCTGAACATTTGGAAGATGAAAATGAGCTTGAGGATGATAATGCAAGTCTGGTTGGAGGAGCTCTACATAGAGGTGGAGGTAGAGGAGGCCGTGGTACTGGTCAAGGTAGAGGAAGGATGAATAATAATGCTTTCTATGGTAGAAATCATGGTGATGATGAAGTCGTTGATAGGAGCTTGGGAAGCATCAAGCTGAAAATTCCTAACTTTCATGGTTGCTAGGCGTGCTCTTAACATGCAATTGAAGGAGGAGAACCATGAAGAACAACGAGACAACTTGTTCCATACAAGGTGTCATGTTCAAGGCAAGGCTTGTATTGTGATTGTGGATGGTGGAAGCTGTACCAATGTGGTAAGTACACTCTTGGTTGATCGATTGGGGCTGCCTACAAAACCTCACCCCCGACCTTACAAACTTCAGTGGCTGAATGAATGTGGAGAGGTTAAGGTACATCGACAATCTAACATTTCTTTTTCCATTGGTAAATATCATGATGAGTTGTTGTGTGATGTGGTGCCAATGCATGCTGGAGAGATTTTACTTGGACGTCCATGGTAGTATGATAGGCGAGCTATGCATGATGGATACCTCAATCGGTATCCATTCACTAAGGATGGACGAAAGACAATTCTGACCCCACTCTCTTCAAAAGAAGTGTATGAAGATCAATGTAAAATGGAAAGAATGAGACTTGAATTTGAAAAGAAAGAAAGAGAGAGTGACAAAAAAAATGAGTGAAAAAAATCAGATTGCAAATGAAAAGAAAGAGAGAAAAGAAAAATCAAAACAAATTCAGTTTGAGAAAAATAGAGGAGAGAAGAATGTGCGTTTGTTAGCTAGTACAAGTGAGGTTAAACATGCTTTTTACACCAATCAGCCTATTTTTGTGCTTTTGTGCAAAGAGGCTCGTTTAGATACTACTGTTTTTAACCAATCTTTGCCTAGTGTGTTTGTTGATCTTTTGCAGGAATATGCGGATTTGTTTCCCGAAGAAATGCCTGATGAATTGCCGCCAATTAGAGGCATAGAGCATCAAATTGATTTCATTCCGGAAGCTTCCATTCCCAATAGGCTAGCGTATCGAGCTAATCCTTTCGAGACAAAGGAGATACAAAAGCAAGTGGAGGAATTGCTAGCTAAGGGATACGTGAGGGAAAGTTTGAGTCCTTGTTCGGTTCCTGTTATTCTTGTGCCAAAGAAGGATGGGACGTGGAGGATGTGCGTGGATTGCAGAGCCATCAATAAAATCACTGTAAAGTATCGTCATCCTATTCCTAGTTTAGATGATATGCTTGATGAGTTACATGGTTCTTGTTTATTCACGAAAATTGATTTGAAATATGGGCTGTATGAGTGTGGGTGATGAGTGGAAAACAACATTTAAGACTAAATATGGGCTGTATGAGTGGTTGGTTATGCCGTTTGGTCTTACTAATGCACCTAGCACATTCATGCGTTTGATGAATCATATGTTGCGTGAGCACTTGGGTAAATTTATTATTGTTTACTTTGATGATATTCTTGTTTACTCTAAGTGTTTGGATGATCAAGTCATGCATGTGCGTCTTGTGTTAGACATTCTTAGGTGTGAGAAGTTGTATGCTAACCTTAAGAAGTGTAGTTTTTGCATGGATAAGGTTCATTTTCTTGGTTTTGTGGTGTCTAGTCAAGGCATTGAGGTTGATGAGGAAAAGGTAAAGGTTATTAGGGACTGACCGAAACCTAAGAATGCTAGTGAGGTGAGGAGTTTTCATGGACTTGCTGGTTTCTATAGGAGATTCATTAGAAATTTCAGTACTATAGCTGCACCTTTGAATGAGTTAGTTAAGAAAAATGTCGGTTTTGTTTGGAGAGATGCACAAGAACATGCATTTAATGAACTTAAGGATAAATTGTGTAATGCACCCTTGCTTGCTTTGCCTAATTTTGATAAGATCTTTGAGATTGAATGTGATGCAAGTGGCATAGGAATTGGAGCTGTTTTGATACAGGATCAAAGGCCATTGATGTACTTTAGCGAAAAACTATGTGGAGCGACTTTGAAGTATCCGACATTTGATAAGGAGTTATATGCATTGTTTCGAGCTTTGCATACATGGCAGCATTATTTGTGGTCAAAAGAGTTTGTGATACATACTGATAATGAAATTTTAAATCATTTGAAAGGTCAAGATAAGTTGAATCGTAGACATGCCAAATGGGTGGAATTTATAGAAACATTTCCATATGTGATTAAATACAAGCGAGTTAAAGAGAATGTTGTGGCTGATGCGTTGTCGCGAAGGTATATTTTACTTAATTCTCTTACTGCTAGATTATTGGGTTTTGAGCATATTAAGGAATTATATGTTAGTGATGTGGATTTTGGTGTGGAGATGTGGCTGTTTCAAAAGACTTTCATTTGTTTGATGGTTTCTTGTTTAAGAGAAATAGATTGTGTATTCCTAAGTGTTCCATGAGAGAGTTGTTAGTTAAGGAAGCACATGGAGGAGGTTTGATGGGTCATTTTGGGGTAAGTAAGACCTATGATGTGTTGATAGAACATTTTTATTGGCCTGGTATGAAACATGATGTGCATAAAGTTTGTGAGCATTGCATAACATATAGAGAAGCTAAGTCTAGGATGAAACCGCATGGTTTGTACACACCATTACCTGTTCCTAATGGACCTTGGACTGATTTGTCTATGGATTTTGTGCTTGGATTACCTAAAACTAGGAGAGGTCATGATAGTATATTTGTTGTGGTTGATAGATTTAGTAAAATGGCTCATTTTATACCATGTCATAAAACTGATGATGCTAAATTGATTGCTGATTTGTTCTTTAAAGAGGTTGTTCATTTGCATTGCATACCCAAAAGCATTGTTAGTGATAGAGATGTTAAGTTTTTGAGTCATTTCTGGCGTGTTTTTATGGGGAAAATTGGGGACTAAGTTGTTGTTTTCTACTACTTGCCATCCTCAAACCGATGGTCAAACTGAGGTTGTGAATCGAACATTGATTACTTTGCTTAGGGCAGTGATAGAAAAGAATATTAGGATGTGGGAGGATTGTTTACCATTTGTGGAGTTTGCTTAAAATAGGGTTGTTCATAGCACTACTAATTATTCTCCATTTGAAATTGTTTATGGTTTTAATCTGCTTACTCCTTTGGATATTTTGCCATTGCCATCTAATGATTTTGTGAGTGTTGATGCTAGCTCAAAGGCAGATTTTGTGAAGCAGTTACATAAACAGGTTAAGGAAAGGATTGAAAGGCAAAATGCTAAAGTAGCTTCTCGAGTGAATAAAGGAAGGAAGCCAATGATTTTTCAGCCTGGTGATTGGGTTTGGGTTCATTTTCTCAAAGAATGGTTTCCACACCAAAGAAAGTCCAAGTTAAACCCACGAGGAGATGGTCCTTTTCAGATACTTGAAAGGATTAATGACAATGCATATAAAGTGGATTTGCCAGGTGAGTATAATGTAAGTGCTTCGTTTAATGTTGCTGATTTAAGTCCTTTTGATGTAGGTGATGCTTTTGATTTGAGGACGAATCCTTTTGAGGAGAAGGGAAATGTTGTGGAACAACCAGCACACCGCAAGGATGAGCAAGAGTTAGGACGTGAGGAACAAGTTGAGGAGATCATCAATCCAATTATTCTGCCACAAGGTCCTATAACTAGATCGCGAGCCAAAAAGATTCAGCAAGCACTAATTTGCCATTTGCAAGATTTGGTGAATTTGGCTAACTATGGTTTGAAAGGAATTACAAGCTTGGAGACAAGACCAAAGGAAGTCAATTACAACTTGCTACAAGTTGTAATTCACGAATGAGGCTTGTAATATTAAGGCCCACTAGTTATGCTTATTTAAAAAGTAAGGGCCCTGTTTGTTTTTTATTAAATTAGGACTTTGTTTACTTTAATATTTCTTAAAATTTGATTAGGAAGCCAAACGCTACTTAATAACCCTAATTATGGTTTAGCTATTTATATCTCATTTAGGTTTGTAAGACATCAGTTTTTAGTTTTGACAAATTATTAACCTAAAAGCCAAATTTGTTTTTATCTTTGTGTTCTTGAGTAGAATGCATGCTTAGAAACATTCAAGTAGTTTGATCAACTTTCTTGTGGAGTGTTTCGATTCTAGGGTTTAGGAACTAGTTTCTTTTGAAATCTGATAGAGACGTCACAAGGCTACATGCAACATTTTGTTGAAGAGGAGCTGAAGGTGCACGATATGGCTGATCAAGGATGCAAATTGGAGCATATTTGGCTCAAGTCACTAGTTGGGCTTATTTATAGTTAAATAATTAGCTGAACTTGTTATTTTAATATGTATTAAGGCCCACTAGTTATGCTCATTTAAAAAGTAAGGGCCCTGTTTGTTTGGTATTAAATTAGGACTTTGATTACTTTATTATTTCTTAAAATTTGATTAGAAAGCCAAACGCTACTTAATAACCCTAATTAGGGTTTAGCTATTTATATCTCATTTAGGGTTGTAAGCCATCTTAATTATGAAGTTTTTGGACGAATTTATTAATCTAAAGCCGAATTGCTTTTATCTTTGTGTTCTTGCTTGAATACATGCTTCAGAAACATTCAAGTAGTTTGATCAACTTTCTTGTGGAGTGTTTCGAATCTGGGATTTAGGAACTGACTTGTTTCGAAATCTTAGATCTTTGATCAATTCAAGGTAATCTGAAATCTAACCTAATCCTTGGGGGTTGTACCGAATTCGATTAGGGGTTTTCAAGTTAATGCTGTGGGGGTTTGAAATCAAGGGGTTCTCAGGCTTATTCTTGGAGGTTCCGTATCATTTGGTATCAGAGCCAGCGCTCTAGATCAGTTTTTATCCCTATCAATTTTGAATTCTTTATTTATTTCGTTTCTTCTTTTGTTATTTGCGTTTTTGTTGCTTTGTTTCAATTGTTCAATTCGTTCTCTTATTTTCCTTGTTCCTCTGAATTATTTTCTTTGTGGGTTACTTTCGTTTTCGTTTCTTCTCTTGTTAGTTTCGTTTTCGTTTCTTTGTTATTGATCCTTGAATCATTTTCGTTTTTCTTTCAAAGTCGAAAATTCAAAAAAAAAATTCCGTTAGGGTTCTAATTTAGTTTTCGTTTTGTGTTTAGAGTCTTATTTCAATTTCGAATTCAGTTTGCCTTTTTAGTCCAAATCATTTTTCTTATTCTGAAATTGGGTTGGTTGATTTGTTCCGAATTGGTTTGTTCTATCTATTCCGAATTGGATTTGTTCTATTGTGGATTTCCGAATTGGGAATTTAGGTTGCTTTGTTCAAATTCGAGATTGTGTTCTTGATTGTTGATTCGAAAGTATTCTAAATCCGAATCTTATTCTTGTTAATCATTCTGATTCTGTTTCGAATTTCCAAGAAAATGTTTCAAACAAGTTTCAAAAGGAAAGCTGAATTGGTCTAAAGGAAGTTTTGATTATTTATTCTGTTCCAATTTCGAGTTTCAAAAGGAAGTCCTCTAAATTGATCTTGTTCTTGTTACCTGATTGGAAAAAAAAAAGTTTTGTGTGGCGTGTGAATTAGGGCTGCCCATCTTGAGATAGTGAGAGGGAGCCAAAAAAAAAAAGAGTACAAAAGTGCTTCAAGAAATTTTTTTTCGTTTTCCTTGTTATTTAGGTGATAAGGGTCGAATATGGATAGGTTAGAAGTAACCAAAATTTTGTCACGAAATTTTGACAAATTTGAGGGGCTGTTTTGATTCAAATTTCAGATTTTGGGATACTACACACGGAGGCTATTTGAGTTGTTTCATAAAGTGTGATTCACCTAAGAACATAAAAGAAATCAGCTTGAGAGGTGTGAGCTGAACCGTGAGAGATTTCATATATTGAGTGAAACACGAGAGACCAACCTTCATCTATTGAGTGTAAACACGTGAGGGAGTGTTGTGAGGCTTTTTTATTTGTTTTGTTCTAACCTTTTATTGCAGGAAACATGTCTGGAAGAGATGCAAGTGTTCAGATTGATCCAGTTCGATTGCGTGAGGCGCAACAAGCTGAATTTACACGTTTACACCGTGCTATGGATACCATAACAGAAAGATTGGAGCGCATGGATTTGAGGTTGCAGAGTGTTGAAAGAGCTACATTGGAGCGCAATGAGAGTCGAAGAGGTGGCAGAAATCAAATGCAGCAACCTGAACATTTCTATAGGAGTATCATGCAGAGACTTCAGGCTATCAAGGAAGGAAGTAAAAGTGTTGATGATTACTACAAAGAAAGGGAGAATTTGAAGGTTGAAGATAGCAATGAAGAAGAACTAATTTATACAGAAGAGATTGTTGATGGTAGTGATTTGTTAATGTCATCCGAGGCTGTTTATGGTGATACTTCTTTTCAGGGTGATATTGAAGATCATACTTTAGAGATTATTGGTGAAGATTCATCACTAGAATCAAAAGAAGCTGCTACTTTTCAACAAGACATTCCAAAGTTGGAAACTTTTGAAGAAATATTGAAGGAAGAAATTGATATGCTAGGGTTAGAAGTACAACTAAAAGAAGAAGCAAGAAAAATAAAACTTTCTACTCCCACCATTCATGATTGCCTGTCTGTTGCAAACATGGAATTTATTTTGCCTAACAATGATTTTGATGTTTATGAAATAAAATTTCAGGTTCTTCAAATTGATGACATGCCACAAGTAATTGGAGTGAAATTACAAAGTTGCTTTTCTTTACTACTTCAGCATTTTAAAACTCGAGGACGAGTTTTCTCCAACAAAGGGGGAATGATAGAGACGTCACAAGGCTACATGCAACATTTTGTTGAAGAGGAGCTGAAGGTGCACGATATGGCTGATCAAGGATGCAAATTGGAGCATATTTGGCTCAAGTCACTAGTTGGGCTTATTTATAGTTAAATAATTAGCTGAACTTGTTATTTTAATATGTATTAAGGCCCACTAGTTATGCTCATTTAAAAAGTAAGGGCCCTGTTTGTTTGGTATTAAATTAGGACTTTGATTACTTTATTATTTCTTAAAATTTGATTAGAAAGCCAAACGCTACTTAATAACCCTAATTAGGGTTTAGCTATTTATATCTCATTTAGGGTTGTAAGCCATCTTAATTATGAAGTTTTTGGACGAATTTATTAATCTAAAGCCGAATTGCTTTTATCTTTGTGTTCTTGCTTGAATACATGCTTCAGAAACATTCAAGTAGTTTGATCAACTTTCTTGTGGAGTGTTTCGAATCTGGGATTTAGGAACTAACTTGTTTCAAAATCTTGGATCTTTGATCAATTCAAGGTAATCTGAAATCTAACCTATTCCTTGGGGGTTGTACCAAATTCGATTAGGGGTTTTCAAGTTAATGCTGTGGGGGTTCGAAATCAAGGGGTTCTCAGGCTTATTCTTGGAGGTTCCGTATCAAAATCTTAGGACTGTGATCAATTCAAGGTAATCTGAAATCTAACCTAATCCTTGGAGGTTGTGCCGAATTCGACTAGGGGTTTTCAAGTTAATGCTGTGGGGGTTCGAAATCAAGGGGTTCTCAGGCTTATTCTTGGAGGTTCCGTATCAAACGACTTCATCATCACCATGATTTCTACCATAGAAAGCATTATTATTCATCCTTCCTCTACCTCGACTAGTACCATGGCCTCCTCTACCTCCACCTCTATGTAGAGCTCCTCCAACCAGACTTGCATTATCATCCTCAAGCTCATTTTCATCTTCCAAATGTTCAGGCTGTTGCATTTGATTTCTGCCACCTCTTTGCCTCTCATTGCGCTTCGGTGTGCCTCTTTCAACATTTTGCAACCTCAAATCCATGTGCTCCAATGTTTCTGTTATGTTCTCCATAACACGGTATAAACGTGTAAATTCAGCTTGCTGCGCCTCACGCAATCGAGCTGGATCAATTTGAACACCCTTGTCACTGTCATCTCGGCCAGACATTTTTCCTGCAATAAAAGGTTAGAACAAAACAAATAAAAGGCCTCACAACACTCTCTCACATGTTTACACTCAATAGATGGGGGTTGGTCACTCGTGTTCCACTCAATATAATATATTCACTCACGACTTAGCTCACACCTCTCAAGCTAATTTCTTTTATGTTCTTAGGTGAATCACACTTTATGAAACAACTCAAATAGCCTTCCGTGTGTAGTATCCCAAGTCTGAAATTTTGAATGAATCACTAATGCAATTCTAATCAAAACAGCCCCTCAATGGTGAAAATTTCGTGACTAGAAATTATATTGATTCTAACCTATCTAGATTCAACCCTTATCACCTAAATAACAAGGAGAATGAAAAATTTTTGTTGAAGTGGTTTTGTACTCTTTTTTTTTTTTTGCTCCCTCTCACTATCTCTCTTGATGGGGCGACCTTAGTTCACACTACACAAAACTTTTACCCAAATAGGTAACAAGAACAAGATCGAATTTAGAGCACTTTGTTTGAAACTCGAAATTGAATCAGAATGAATAATCAAGAACAAGATTCGAATTTAGCACACTTTGTTGAATTTCGAATTCAAATTAGAATGATGAACAAGACCAAGATTTGAATTTAAAACACCTTTTCTTGAATTTCAAATTTTTGGTTTTATAATAATTTTTTTTGAATTTTCAAATTTGAAAGAAAACGAAAACGATTCAAGGAATAAACAACTTAGACAATCAAGAAACAAAGAAAACGATTCAAGAATCAAGAACAAAGAA
This sequence comes from Garcia nutans, assembly GCA_947685225.1. NCBI lineage: Eukaryota > Viridiplantae > Streptophyta > Magnoliopsida > Malpighiales > Euphorbiaceae > Garcia > Garcia nutans. The sequence continues at coordinate 12,091,804 of CANTUV010000002.1, read as the reverse complement.
ACAGAACAAAAATAACAAGAGAAGAAACGAAAATGAAAATAACCCACAAAGAAAACAATTCAGAGGATGATGCAAGAAAGGATCCCTTGAAGCTAGCAAGTGGACCAATCACTAGGAGCAAGGCAAAGAGATATCAAGCTAGTATGGCTTTGCATATTCAAGAAGAGATTTCCAAAGAGCTTCAAGAATTATCATTCAAGAAGATGGAGATAGAGCTTGAAGAAGGCACACCAAAGCTGATTATGATGCTTAGTGTGAAAATGGAAGCTAAAGGCTAGCTAAAGAGGTCCAACGTGCAAGAAAGGTCCATGGGGATTCATATAAAGCCTTGGGAAGTAATTTAAGGCCTTAGTAAGATGATGGAAGTGATTGGAAGAAAAGCTTGGAGTGCATCCAGTTTCACACGTACCTGTGAGATTTCTGAAGCCCTGTGAGAATAGCTGGATGGACCTACTGCTTAAAGATTATTAATTCTGTTTAATGGGCCACGTTTTATATCATTATGGAAGGCTTAAAAATAGGATTTTGTTTCCATACTGTATATTTTCCTTAGTGGATTAGGATTTTGTTTCCATACTTTATATTTTCCTTAGTGGATTAGGATTACTTTATGTTTTTCCTTATGCAATTAGGAATGTTTTTCCTTATGCAATTAGGAATGTTTTCCTTATGCAATTAGGAATGTTTTAGTTTTCCATATGCAATTAGGAATTTTGTAACCCTTATTTAAGGGCACTATTAGGTTGAATTTCAGGATACAATATTTAATAAAAATTTTCGAATTCTTCTACAAGTTCTTCTTGTGAATTTTTGTGTGAGAGAGATTAGAGTGGATTCTTTAATTCTTTCTTTGCATCAAGAATTAGGTTTACTTATCAACAAGAGTTCTGGCGTTTTCCTTCTTCTTACCAACTAAATCCTTCAATCATAGTGAGTTCGCGTCTCTTTATAGGCGTTGGGTTCCTTAGGAGGTGATTATCAAGTTTCAAGGAGTTCTCTACCATTGTTATATGTTGGGTTTGCTGCCATCGTTGCTAAGGGTCCGCGTCATTTGGTATCAGAGCCTTGCTACAAGGTAATTTTTATCTACTTTGTCTTTCTTGGGTTTGTTAATTTAGGTCTTTTAAATTTCTGCGATTTAGGGTTCTTAGAGAGTCTAGTCTTTAATTTTTGAAAAAGAGTCATATATCAAAATTCAAAAAGTCTAAAGATTGTTCAAAGAGTAATTCGAAACCTAGGAAAAGGAGTCTGATTGAATTTCGAAACCTAAGCCTTGCATCTGAATTGGATTCGAAACCAAGATTAGGGTTCTTGAAAGAAAGCAAAAGTAGAGTTTTTGTTCAAGTTTGATTTCAATTTAATTTTGAGTGAATCTGGGGTTGAAAATTAAGTCCAGATTTCGAAAAGCTCTTGGGAGTAAATTAAGTCCCGAATCAAGGATATAGTGAGAGGAAGCAAAAAAAAAAAAGGAGTACAAAATCACCTCAACAAAATTTGTTTGATATTCTTGCTATTTGGGTTTTGGAATTCGAAAATCAGACCTTAATATTCATGTTATTTGAGTGTTATAGCTGGGAATTAGAGTCTAGAAGCTAGCGTTTTGGGTAGAATTGATTAGGTCCATAAAGCAGCTTGCCAAGTGTGGGTTGTTTTTGATTCATTATATCCAAATTTGTCTTGTTTATTGTCTTCATTGTTTCTGATTTCTTTATCTAGCTTTTAATTCCATTACGTTGCTAAGTATCATTTGCTTGTGTCGATACTTGGTTCTATATCGAGTAGTGCAAATTACCTTGCATTGCCTCCGGATACTTGTCTTGTTTTCTATCTAGTTCTAGGATTTAGGTTCTAGTTTCTTGAACGACTTGACAATTGTTGGTTGGTGAGCTTGGTTCTGAAGCACAATCAAGGAAGACAAGAAAAGTGAGGTAATTCTAAACACTTGAGTGAATTTCGATTATTACTAATCTTGTTTCTTTGAGTTTGTCTGTTTGTTAACATGGCTAGAAAAGGAGAAGAGACTAGCAAAGAAGGAGCTATGGCCGAAAGCTTGGCTAGGCTTAATGAGACTTTGGCAGCAATGCTTGGTCGAATGGAGATGATGGATACTAGATTGCAAGAGAATGCAGCACGGCAAGCACAACAAATTCAACAAGTGCAACAAGGGCAGCCAGCCGCACATCCAAATCCCATAATGCGAGCTAGAAGAGTAGGGCAAGGAAATCTTGAAGCCCTAGAAGCAGCCGAAAGGGTAGAAGATGAAGATGAAGGTGGAAATCAACCTACCACTGATGGTGACCTTACTTCCATCAAGATGAAGATTCCTTCCTTTGAAGGGAAGAACAATGCAGAAGAGTTCATAGAATGGGAGAGGAAAGTTGAGCAGATTTTCGAATGCCATAACTACACCGAAGATGATGTAAACCAGCATGGCAAGGATCCTTTGGTGCTACAACAAGGACCATTGACAAGGAATAAAGCAAGGAAGTATGGAGTCACTCTTGGATTGCATGTTCAAGACTTTGTTACAAGGGAGGTGACTGAATTAGCAATAAACAAGTGCAGTATGGAGCTGGAAGACCAACAAAGGCTGATTGTGATGTTGAATGTTTATATGGAAGATAAGGCTTTAAAAATAGGCTAGAGGAGCAAGAAAGGAGTAAGGAAGGCAGCCCACATGCAAGCACATGGGCCTTGGACGAAATTAGGTTTTTTGGGACCACTTTTGTCACATGGGCAGCCTATTCTTTCATGCACATGGGCTGTGTTCACACCCATGCACATGGGATGTGGTTCCCTTCTTTCCTTAGTTGGTTAGGATGATATTTTCCTTATTTGACAAGGATCCTTCTTTCCTTAGTTGGTTAGGATGATATTTTCCTTATTTGACAAGGATTTTGACTTTGTAATTTTCCTTTTTTCACTAGGGTTAGGATAGTTACGAATTTTAATTTGTTTTTCTATAAATAGGGCCTTATTTTCTTGTAAGAGGAACTTTTGACAAAATTATATTCAGATTGCTTTTTATGCAAATTTCGGCCATCTTTGAGAGAGTGAGAGATTTTGCTTCTTTCATTGATTGCATCACGAATCAGACTAACTTATCAATTTCGATTGTGGCGTTCTTCTAATCCGTCCTTCCAAATCCTTCTGTCATTAGTGTTCTTGCTTCGCTAAGCATTGGGTGCTATAGAGGGTGGTTTATCCTTGTTCTTGGATTCCTATATCGAAGCGTGTGTTGGAGTTTGAGGCCTTCATTGCCATAGGGTTCCACATCATTTGGTATCAGAGCCAATTACAGGTAAATCTTTATCTATTTGTCTTTCTAGGGCTTGTTTTTATTTCCGTTAGAGTCTTCATTTGTTCAATTCGTTTTTTTAGGGTTCTTTTATTTTATTTGAAATTTCTTCTTTCCCCATACCCCAATTTGTTTGTGTCCCCTTTTCATCATAGTCCAAATCGTTTTTCACCTACTTCACCATAGTCAATTCGTTTTCAATTTTTAAAGTATACGGATCTTTCCGTTTGAGTTTGCAATAATTCGTGTGCTGTTTAAGCTTCTATTTCTTGATTTTCGTTTAGTATTTTGGGGGGGGGGGGGGGGGGATGATCTAGAGATAGTGATCTATCCCTAAAAAAAAAAACAGAAGTACTCCAACAAAAATTTTTCTGTTTCTTAGTAATTAAAGGTTCCGTGGTTGGTTTGAAGTGGGTTAGAAGCAATCAAAATTTTTAGGCCACAAAATTTCCATTTTTTTTGGGGCTGTTTTTTTGTTCGAATTGTGGGGGCTGCCATTGCAAAGGGGATTTCGAAATTCTCTTTAGTTTAGGAAGACTTGACACTAGCTTTCTTGGGTAGAATCAATAGGTCCATAAATCAGCTTGCTAAAGGTGGGTTGGTTTTGATACATCTTGGCCAGAATTGTCATATTTTTACCTCTTTGTTTCTAATTCTTGATTGAGCTACCATTTTTTGGATTCCGTTACGTTGCTGGAGTGTTATTTGCTTGTTCCAACACTCTGGTTTATGATAATAGTGTGACACAAATTTCCTTGTGTCGCCTCCAAATCGTCGAGTTTCTTTTCTAGGTGTCTAGGAATTAGGTTTCTAGCTTCCTTGAACGTGCTTGGCAGATTGATTTGTGAGCCTCGATTCTGAAGTGCAATCGAAGAATCAACAAAGGTGAGGTAAGAGCGAAACACTTTGAGTGAATTTTGTTTATTACTAATCTTTTCTTTGTGAGTTTGTGTTTGTGATCATGAGTAGTGGGAGAAACCAGAACTTGCAAGATGGGGAGGAAAATGTCCAAGAAGGTTCTAGCAATTTTGAGACATATATGCAGCAAAGTAATGAAAGGATGAATGAGATGGCAAGAATGATGGCTACTCTACAAGAGAGCATGAATCTAATGATGAGAGAAAGAGAGCAGCAACCAGCAGCTCAAGTGAGGTTACCACAAAGGGTTCTACTAAGAATCGGTGAAGGAGATCGTAGAGCACCTAGAGGTAATGAAGAGGTTGGTGAAACCAGCAAATGACAATGACCTTACTTCCATAAAGATGAAGGTACCTTCCTTTGAAGGGAGAAACAATGCTGAAGAGTACATTGAATGGGAGAGAAAGGTGGAGCAGATTTTTGAATGCCATAATTATTCAGAAGAGAAGAAGTCCCACATTGCAGCCGTGGAATTTAAGGGATATGTTACATTTTGGTGGGATCAACTCAAATCTAATAGGAGAGGAAAGGGATTGAGACCCGTACCTGATTGGGAGACTTTGAAAGACTTAATGAGAACAAGGTTTGTCCCTTCTCATTACTATAGGGATTTGTATAATAGGTTGGCAAGGCTGATCCAAGGTGGTAAGAGTGTTGAAGAATACCACAAGGAGATGGAGATGATCATGGCAAGAACTGATATTGAAGAGGATGAGCAGAGGTTGATGTTTAGATTCCTTGGGGGTCTAAATTCAAACATAGCAAATGAGCTGGAAATGTATGATTACAATTCCATGGGAGAATTGGTTGAAAAGGCCATGAAGATAGAAAGGAGACTAAAGAGCAAGAATTACACCAAGTCTGGTTCTAGAAAATTTCAGAATATGGGTGGAAGTAGTTCGACCTACAGAGGACCTCAAAACACTAGTAGCAATTCGTCCTCAAGAAGTGGAGATTTCATTCCAAAGGAACAATCCTCCACCTACAAGTGAAAAAGGGACGAATGGTGGTCCAAATAGGCAGCAATCAGGTATTTCTAATACTACTCCTAGTAGAGATATTAAATGTTTCAAATGTTTAGGGAATGGGCATATTGCTTCTGAATGTCCAAATAGGAGAGTTATGATTGCTACTAATGATGGGGGTATAATTTCTGATTCTGATCATAGTGATGTTGATAATGATGTGAATGACATGTATGATGATGATGATGAGTGTAGTGAGCAATTTGAAAATGTGTTGATGGCTGAACATGGTGAAATGTTAGTTGCTAGGCGTGCTTTGAATATGCAAGTGAAGGGAGAGGGTCTTGAGCAGCGAGATAACATATTTTATTCTAGATGTTTAGTTGATGGTAAGGTTTGTATGCTCATCATTGACAGCGGTAGTTGTACTAATGCCACAAGTGAGACCATGGTGGAGAAGCTGAAATTGACTTGTTTAAAACATCCCAATCCATATAGACTACAATGGTTTAATGATAGTGGAGAGGTGAAGGTTACTAAACAAGTGAGAATACCATTCTCTATAGGCTGGTATAAAGATGAAGTGTTGTGTGATGTAGTTCCTATGCAAGCAGGCCATATGTTATTGGGAAGACCTTGGCAATTTGATAGGAAAGCACAGCATGATGGGCATTCAAATAGGTACACGTTTACCTATGAGGGAAAGCTGGTTACTCTTGTTCCATTATCACCCTTGGAGGTTTATGAAGATCATCGAAAGATGCTTGAGAAAGCAAAGCAAGATTCGACCAAAGTAGTGGTTGGGGCTGTTTCTTCCAAAAACAAGGGGAGTGCGAGAGAACATGATAAGGTGAGTGAAAGTGAGAAGAAAATGGGAAAAGAGGCCAGAAAAGAAACTAATCAAAATAATGGCCCATTGGTGAGAGAAAACAAGAAAGAAGGGAAGGCAAAACAAACTTTTTATGCAAGAGCGAGAGAATTAGATGTTGGGCAGCCTGTGTTACTCATTAGATACAAGGAAACTTTGTTTGCAGACATTGATGTTTCACTTGAACATTTACCTTCTAGTTTTGTGTCTTTATTGCAGGATTTCCAAGATGTGTTTCCGGAGGAGTTGCCTAGTGGTTTGCCACCATTAAGAGGAATCGAACATCAAATTGACTTCATACCTGGTTCTACCATTCCAAATAGACCAGCATATCGAAGTAATCCGATGGAGACCAAGGAGATGCAGAGACAAGTGGAAGAGTTGTTGGATAAAGGGTTGATTCGAGAGAGTTTAAGTCCGTGTGCCGTTCCTGTTTTGTTGGTTCCAAAGAAAGATGGCACGTGGAGAATGTGTGTTGATTGTAGGGCTGTAAATAAGATCACCGTGAAGTATCGGCATCCTATACCGCGTCTTTATGGCATGTTGGACGAATTACATGGTGCAAGGTATTTTACTAAAATTGATCTTATGAGTGGATATCATCAAATTCGTATGAAACCTGGGAATGAATGGAAAACAACTTTTAAAACAAAATATGGGTTGTATGAGTGGTTGGTAATGCCTTTTGGGTTGTCTAATGCACCTAGTACTTTTATGAGGTTGATGAACCATGTTTTGAGGGCTTATTTGGGCAGATTTGTAGTTGTTTATTTTGATGATAGTTTGATCTATAGTAAGACTGAGGAAGAGCATATAGAACATGTTAGGTTGGTTTTAGAAGCTTTGAGAAAAGAGAACTTATATGCAAAGCTTAAGAAGTGCACATTTTGCATGGATAGGCTTGTTTTTCTTGGTTTTGTTGTTAGTGCGCAGGGATTGGAAGTTGATGAAGAGAAAGTGAAAGCTATAAGGGAATGGCCTGTTCCTAAGAGTGTGACGGAAGTGAGGAGCTTCCATGGGCTGGAGAGTTTTTATAGGAGATTCGTGAAGGATTTTTCTACCATCGCCGCACCACTCACAAGTATTGTCAAGAAGGAAGTTAGATTTCAATGGGGTGAACAGCAACAATGATCGTTTGAAAGTTTGAAAGAAAAACTCACTACTGCGCCTGTTTTAGCTTTACCTAACTTTGATTCTATTTTTGAGATTGAATGTGATGCTTCAGGTATAGGTATTGGGGCTATTTTGATGCAAGAAAAGAAGCCAATAGCATATTTTAGTGAGAAGCTCAATGGTGCGCAACTGAATTATTCTACCTATGACAAGGAATTGCATGCTTTGGTAAGGGCATTGAATGTGTGGGAGCATTATTTGCTGCCAAAGGAGTTCATTATTCACACTGACCATGAATCCCTCAAGCATTTGAAGGGCTAAGGTAAGTTGAACAAAAGACATGGTAAGTGGATTGAACAAATTGAGAAATTTCCTTATGTCATTAAGTATAAGCAAGGTAAGGATAATGTTGTTGCTGATGCGTTGTCTAGGAGATATACATTGCTGTCTGTTTTGAGTTCTAAATTGCTTGGTTTTGAGTATATTAAGGACTTATATATTGGTGATATTGATTTTGGCGATGTTTATGTCGCATGTGAACAAGGAGCTTTTAATTCATTTTTTAGGCAGGATGGTTATTTGTTTAAGGGAAGTAAACTATGTGTGCCTAGATGTTCCATGCGTAATTTGCTTGTTTTGGAATCTCATTGTGGTGGTTTGATGGGGCATTTTGGTGTGTCTAAGACTTATGATATTCTGTTTGAGCATTTTTATTGGCCGTCTATGCTTAAAGATGTTGGGAGATTATGTTCTGCTTGTATTGCATGTAGACAGGCGAAATCTAAGTCTATGCCTCATGGTCTTTATATGCCATTACCTGTACCTAGTTCACCTTGGGTTGATATTAGTATGGATTTTGTGCTTGGTTTGCCTAGGACTAGGAAAGGTAGAGATAGCATTTTTGTGGTTGTTGATAGGTTTAGTAAGATGGCACATTTTATTCCATGTCACAAAGCTGATGATGCCAAAGTTGTGGCTGATTTGTTCTTTAGAGATGTTGTTCGTTTACATGGGGTGCCTCAGACAATTGTTTTTGATAGAGATACTAAGTTTTTGTCCCATTTTTGGCGTGTGTTATGGAGTAGATTAGGAACTAAGCTTTTGTTTTCTACTACTTGTCATTCACAAACAGATGGGCAAACTGAAGTAGTGAATCGTACACTTAGTACGTTGTTGAGAGCTTTAGTGGGGAAGAATTTGGTCACTTGGGAAGATTGTTTACCTTTTATTGAATTTGCTTATAATCGTTCAATTCATTCTTCTACAGGTTATTCGCCATTTGAGATTGTTTATGGTTTTAATCCACTAATTGTACTTGATCTTGTTCCTTTGCCTTTACATAAGCTTGCTAGTTTGGATGGTGAGAAGAAGGCTGATTTGGTAAAGTCTTTGCATGAAAAGGTTCGAGCAAATATAGAGAAAAAGAACAAGTCATATGCTGATAGGGAAAATAAGGGACGAAAGAAAATGGCATTTGCTCCTGGCGATTGGGTTTGGGTACACTTCCGAAAGGAGAGGTTTCCAAATCAAAGGAAGAGTAAGCTTGATGCACGTGGTGATGGTCCATTCCAAGTATTGGAGAAAATCAATGACAATGCATACAAGATCGACTTGCCTGGTGAGTATGGTGTTAGTGCTACTTTTAATGTGACTGATTTATCTCCTTATTATGATGCAGATTTGAGGACAAATCTTTTTAAAGAAGGGGAGAATGATGTAAACCAGCATGGCAAGGATCCTTTGGTGCTACAACAAGGACCATTGGCAAGGAATAAAGCAAGGAAGTATGGCATCACTCTTGGATTGCATGTTCAAGACTTTGTTACAAGGGAGGTGACTGAATTAGCAATAAACAAGTGCAGTATGGAGTTGGAAGACCAACAAAGGCTGATTGTGATGCTGAATGTCTATATGGAAGATAAGGCTTTAAAAATGGGCTAGAGGAGCAAGAAAGGAGTAAGGAAGGCAGCCCACATGCAAACACATGGGCCTTGGACGAAATTAGGTTTTTTGGGACCACTTTTGTCACATGGGAAGCCTATTCTTTCATGCACATGGGCTGTGTTCACACCCATGCACATGGGATGTGGTTCCCTTCTTTCCTTAGTTGGTTAGGATGATATTTTCCTTATTTGACAAGGATCCTTCTTTCCTTAGTTGGTTAGGATGATATTTTACTTATTTGACAAGGATCCTTCTTTCCTTAGTTGGTTAGGATGATATTTTCCTTATTTGACAAGGATTTTGACTTTGTAATTTTCCTTTTTTTCACTAGGGTTAGGATAGTTACGAATTTTAATTTGTTTTTCTATAAATAGGGCCTTATTTTCTTGTAAGAGGAACTTTTGACAAAATTATATTCAGATTACTTTTTATGCAAATTTCGGCCATCTTTGAGAGAGTGAGAGATTTTGCTTCTTTCATTGATTGCATCACGAATCAGACTAACTTATCAATTTCGATTGTGGCGTTCTTCTGATCCATCCTTCCAAATCCTTCCGTCATTAGTGTTCTTGCTTCGCTAAGCATTGGGTGCTATAGAGGGTGGTTTATCCTTGTTCTTGGATTCCTATATCGAAGCGTGCGTTGGAGTTTGAGGCCTTCATTGCCATAGGGTTCCGCGTCAGAAAAGAAGAAATCAGTTTTGGCAGCCGTAGAGTTCAAGGGGTATGCTACCTTTTGGTGGGATCAATTGAAAGCTAATAGAAGAGGGAAAGGTATGAGGCCTATTCCTGAATGGTCAACCTTGAAAGAACTAATGAGAAGTCGATTTGTACCATCTCACTACATTTGGGATTTGTACAATCGACTAGCAAGACTAGTTCAAGGTGGAAGAAGAGTGGAAGAGTACCACAAAGAGATGGAGATGATCATGGCTAGGGCAAATATTGATGAAGATGAAGACAAGAAGATGTCACGATTTCTTGGGGGATTGAATTTGAACATAGCCAATGAATTGGAGATGTATGAATTCAACACAATGGAAGAGTTAGTTCAAAAGGCCATGAAGATAGAGAGAAGATTGAAGAATAAAGCTATTTCGAAAACTGGCTACAATAATAATTTCAAGAAGCCGAATGATGGGGATGCAAAAACAGCCAAGGAAACACCTTCTAGACCTATTCCAAGTAGGGAAATTAAATGCTACAAGTGTTTGGGAAGTGGACACATTGCTTCTCAATGTCCGAATAAGAGGGTGATGATTGCAACCCATGAAGGGGAAATTGAATCAGAATCTGAACATGAAGAAGAAGAGGAGGCCGAATGTGGTGATAGGGAAAAATATGATGAAGAGGCTTGGGAGAATCAAGTATTGAATGCTGAACATGGAGAGATGCTTGTTACTAGAAGAGCCTTGAATATTCAAGTCAAGGAAGAAGGCTTGGATCAAAGGGAGAATCTTTTCCACTCTAGGTGTTTGGTGAATGGTAAGGTTTGTACACTTATCATTGATGGTGCAAGTTGTACCAATGCTGCTAGTACTACAATGGTGGATAAATTGGGGTTAACTTGTTTTAAACATCCCAATCCTTACAAGTTGCAATGGTTCAATGATGCTGGGGAAGTAAAAGTGTTGAAGCAAGTCAAGGTACCATTCTCCATTGGGTGGTATAAAGATGAGGTTTTGTGTGATGTAGTACCAATGCAAGTTGGACATTTGCTATTAGGAAGACCATGGCAGCATGATAGAAGGGCACAACATGATGGCTTTTCTAATAAGTATACCTTTACTTATGAAGGAAAGAAGGTTGTTCTAGCACCATTATCACCTCAAGAGGTGTATGAAGATCAAAAGAGGATGCTAGAGAGGGAGAAAGAAGTTTCGGCCAACATGAACTAAGGGGGTTCAAATTGTCAATGATGTTTCTTCAACACCCAAGGGTAATTCTAAGGGTAGGGAGAGAGAAAATAATAAAGTGAGCGAGTGCAGAAAGGGAAAAGAGGCCGAGAGTCAAAAGAAAGTAAGCAAACTAATAAATGGCCCATTGGTGAGAGAAAATAAGCAAGGAGAAAAAGCAAAACATACTTTTTATGCAAGAGCAAGAGAGATAGATGTAGGGCAGCCTGTACTCATTATTATGTATAAAGAATTGTTACTTGCTGACAATGAAGAATCTCTTGATTCTTTACCTTCTAGTTTTGTGTCTTTGTTGCAGGATTTTGAGGATGTGTTTCCTGAAGACCTTCCTAGTGGTTTGCCACCATTAAGAGGGATTAAACATCAAATTGACTTCATACCCAGTTCTACAATTCCAAACCGGCCAGCATATAGGAGCAATCCTATGGAGACAAAAGAGATGCAAAGACAAGTTGAAGAGCTTTTGGAGAAAGGCTTGGTTCGCGAGAGCCTTAGTCCTTGTGCCGTTCCAGTCTTATTAGTGCCCAAGAAAGATGGTTCTTGGAGGATGTGTGTTGATTGTAGGGCTGTGAACAAGATTACTGTGAAGTATAGACATCCCATTCCTAGACTTGATGACATGTTGGACGAATTGCATGGGGCGAAATATTTCACAAAGATTGATCTTATGAGTGGTTATCATCAAATTCGCATGAAGCCTGGAGATGAATGGAAGACTGCCTTCAAAACGAAATATGGTTTGTATGAATGGTTAGTTATGCCTTTTGGTTTATCTAATGCACCTAGTACTTTCATGAGATTAATGAACCGTGTTTTGAGAGCTTTAGTGGGTAAGAATTTGAGTTCTTGGGAAGATTGTTTGCCATTTATTGAGTTTGCTTATAATCGTGCTATTCATTATTCTACAGGATATTCACCTTTTGAGCTTGTTTATGGTTTTAACCCACTAACAGTTTTGGACCTTGTTTCTTTACCTTCTCATGAGCTTATTAGTTTATATGGTGAGAAGAAAGCTAAATTGGTGAAAGAGATGCATGAGAAAGCAAGGGCGAATATTGAGAAAAGGAACAAGAGATATGTTGATTCTGCAAATAGAGGGAGACGTGAGATTAAGTTTCAAGTAGGAGATTGGGTTTGGGTGAATTTTCGAAAAGAGAGGTTTCCTAACCAAAGGAAGAACAAGTTGCAAGCAAGGGGAGATGGCCCATTCCAAGTGCTGGAGAAGATTAATGACAATGCCTACAAGATCGACTTACCAGGTACGTATAATGTTAGTGCTACTTTCAATGTAAGTGATCTTTCTCCTTTTGATGATGCAGATTTGAGGACAAATCTTTTTGAAGAGGGGGAGAATGATGCAAGAAAGGATCCCTTGAAGCTAGCAAGTGGACCAATCACTAGGAGCAAGGCAAAGAGATATCAAGCTAGTATGGCTTTGCATATTCAAGAAGAGATTTCCAAAGAGCTTCAAGAATTATCATTCAAGAAGATGGAGATAGAGCTTGAAGAAGGCACACCAAAGCTGATTATGATGCTTAGTGTGAAAACTGCTTAAAGATTATTAATTCTGTTTAATGGGCCACGTTTTATATCATTATGGAAGGCTTAAAAATAGGATTTTGTTTCCATACTTTATATTTTCCTTAGTGGATTAGGATTTTGTTTCCATACTTTATATTTTCCTTAGTGGATTAGGATTATTTTATGTTTTTCCTTATGCAATTAGGAATGTTTTTCCTTATGCAATTAGGAATGTTTTCCTTATGCAATTAGGAATGTTTTAGTTTTCCTTATGCAATTAGGAATGTTTTCCTTATGTAATTAGGAATGTTTTCCTTATGTAATTAGGAATGTTTTCCTTATGCAATTAGGAATGTTTTAGTTTTCCATATGCAATTAGGAATTTTGTAACCCTTATTTAAGGGCACTATTAGGCTGAATTTCAGGATACAATATTTAATAAAAATTTTCAAATTCTTCTACAAGTTCTTCTTGTGAATTTTCGTGTGAGAGAGATTAGAGTGGATTCTTTAATTCTTTCTTTGCATCAAGAATTAGGTTTACTTATCAACAAGAGTTGTGGCGTTTTCCTTCTTCTTACCAACTAAATTCTTCAATCATAGTGAGTTCGCATCTCTTTATAGGCGTTGGGTTCCTTAGGAGGTGATTATCTAGTTTCAAGGAGTTCTCTACCATTGTTATACATTGGGTTTGCTGCCATCGTTGCTAAGGGTCCGCGTCAGAGGAACAAGGAAACAAGAGAACGAATTCAACAATTCAAGATCAAAGTAACGAAAACAAAAATAACAAGAGAAGAAACGAAAATGAATTTGATAGGGATAAAACCTGATCTAGAGCGTAGGCTCTGATACCAAATGATACGGAACCTCCAAGAATAAGCCTGAGAACACCTTGATGTCGAACCCCCAAAACATTAACTTGAAAACCCCTAGTCAAATTCGGTACAACCTCCAAAGAATAAAGGTTAGATTTCAGATTTCTTTGAATTGATCAGAGATCCAAGATGTCGAAACAAACTAGTTCCCAAAATCCCAGATTCGAAACACTCCACAAGAAAGTTTATCAAACTACTTGAATGTTTCTTAAGCATGTATTCACGCAAGAACACAAAGATAAAAGCAAAACGGCTTTAAGTTATTAATTCGTCCAAAAACCAAAACTGATGTCTTACAACCCTAAATGAGATATAAATAGCTAAACCCTAATTAGGGTTATTAAGTAGCATTTGGTTTTCTAATCAAATTTTAAGAAATAATAAAGTAAACAAAGTTCTAATTTAATACAAAACAAACAGGGCCCTTACTTTTTAAATAAGCATAACTAGAGGGCCTTAATACATATTAACTACAAGCCTCATTCGTGAATTTCAACTTGTAGCAAGTTGTAATTGACTTCCTTTGGTCTTGTCTCCAAGCTTGTAATTCCTTGCAAACCATAGTTAGCCAAATTCACCAAATCTTGCAAATGGCAAATTAGTGCTTGCTGAATCTTTTTAGCTCGCGATCTAGTTATAGGACCTTGTGGCAGAATAATTGGATTGATGATCTTCTCAACTTGCTCCTCACGTCCTAACTCTTGCTCATCCTTGCGGTGTGCTGGTTGTTCCACAACAATTAAGGTCTGATTTTCGAATTCCAAAAGCCCCTCAAAAGGTGAAATTTTTCGCCCCAAAAATTTTATTACTTCTAACCCACCTAGATCTGATCTTTAGCACCCAAATAGCAAGAATATCAAACAATTTTTGTTGAAGTGGATTTGTACTCTTTTTTTTTTTTGCTTCCTATCACTATCCCCTTGATTCGGAACTTAATTTACTCACAAGAACTTTTCGAAATCTGGACTTAATTTGCAACACAGAATTCACCCACAAAACAAATCGAGGGAATACCCAACAACGCAAAACAATTTTCGAATTTCAATCAGATTAACTTCCTAGGTTTCGAATCCAATTCAAATGCAAGGCCTAGGTTTCGAAATTCAATCAGACTCCTTTTCCTAGGTTTCGAATTACTCTTTGAACAATCTTCAGGCTTTTCAAATTTTGATATATGACTTTTTTTCAAAAATTAAAGACTAGACTCTTTAAGAACCCTAAAACGCAGAAATTTAAAAGACCTAAATTAACAAACCCTAGAAAGACAAAGTAGATAAAAATTACCTTGTAGCAAGGCTCTGATACCAAATGACGCGGACCCTTAGCAACGATGGCAGCAAACCCAACGTATAAGGTAGAGAACTCCTTGAAACTTGATAATCACCTCCTAAGGAACCCAACGCCTATAAAGAGACGCGAACTCACTATGATTGAGGATTTAGTTGGTAAGAAGAAGGAAAATCCACAACTCTCGTTGATAAGTAAACCTAATTCTTGATGCAAAGAAAGAATTAAAGAATCCCCTCTAATCTCTCTCACACGAAAATTCACAAGAAGAACTTGTAGAAGAATTCAAAATTTTCTTTAATAATAATGGTGTCCCCAATTTTGCCTAATAGTGCCCTTAAATAAGGGTTACAAAATTCCTAATTGCATATGGAAAATTAAGACTAAAACATTCTAGAAGGATCCTAGGCTTGTATGGGAAAACACTTCCAAAAACCCAACAAGAATAGGATTTGACAAAGTCAAAACAACTTAACTAATTAAAATAAAAGGATGGGGACCACAAAATAACAAAAATATCCCCTCTAACTAACTATGAAGATTCGGCCAAGGGGTGCAACAAACTCCCTTGGAATTCGGCCAACTTGCATCCATGAATGTGCATGCATGTGCATGGAAATAAGATTGACCAAGCTTTGACTCTTCCTTGGTAGTTTCGGCCTAGGCTTAAAAATAGCCTTCAAAGGCTCCTTCTTGGCTTCCATTGCATGCTTCTAGAACCATGATATATTTAGGCCTTCATTGCAGCTCCATCTCCATCTTCTTGAATGATAATTCTTGAACTCTTTGGAAATCTCTTCTTGAATATGCAAAGCCATGCTAGCTTGATATCTCTTTGCCTTGCTCCTAGTGATTGGTCCACTTGCTAGCTTCAAGGGGTCCTTTCTTGCATCAAGAAGAAACCTAAATAGCTGTTATTATAGCTCTCCACTTTCTCCCCTTTAATCCCCACTAACTTTCATTGAAAAGAGATGTTATACATTAAATGACTCATTTGTAACTCCTAAATGATAATTAATCACACCCCAAACTAAATGCACTCATTAAAATACATTAAAACTCACACTTAACAAGAATAAAACCCGAACTCTGATATGTTGATTTCACAAAGCAAATAAAATAAACCCAAATTAATAAATAACATAAAATGACAGTCCAAGATCCATGATTACTTAATCAAGGCTAAATGGCTCTTTATTCTTCAATGGGCTGGATTGATTCAGATAATGTGGGTTAGAGTATTGTCTTCATATTTGAACATGCTTGGATCAAGTTTACAATCTTTGACTCTTGTTCCTTTCATAATAAGTTAGCTGCATCACATTGAGCTTGTTTCTTCCAAATGTCTTCAATTAAGCAAGTTAATGTTTCCTTCATCTTTTAGGCTTTAGCTCTTGTTATTGGGCCTCCATGAATGGCTAAAGGGTCTTTCTTTGCATTTTCATCATTAGCCGAATGGACTCGAGCTTGTTGGTACTCATCATTCCCCCTTTCCTCAGAAGAATTCATCCTCGAATATGCTCCTTCATCACCTACATCAAACATAAACAAATCAGAAACATTGAAGGTAGCACTTATATTGCCATACTCACTAGGCAATTGCAGCTTGTATGCACTGTCATTGATTCTTTGTAGGACTTGAAATGGTCCATCTCCTCTCGGCATCAGTTTAGACTTCCTTTGACTTGAAAATCTTTCCTTCCTCAAGTGTACCCAAACCCAATCACCTGGTTCAAATATGACTTTCTTTCTTCCCTTGTTGTGTTGCTTTTCATATTTATATGTCTGAGGGTTGTGGATCAGGTTCGACAAAAGGTGGCGGTGAGCCCATGTTTGATCCAATTAAAGGAAATGGGTGCGCATCTGCTGACAGCTTAAGCTTTTGGTAGAAATGGTTAGCGTTCTTTTCGGTTAAGCGTGCTGGTGCAGGGTCAGTACCAGGATGGGTGACCTTCTGGGAATTGCTTGGCCTAGTCGTGTTGGTGCAGGGTCAGTACCAGGAGGGGTAACTTTCTGGGAAGTGCTTAGCTCAGCTGTGCTTGTGCAGGGTCAGTACCAGAATGGGTGTCCACCTGGGAAGTGCTTGGCCCGGCCGCATCACATATTGTTGAAATTTTTTCTCTATTTGAGTACACACCCTCTTATATAAGCATTTAACAAATTCAGTCTTTTGTTTTCCTTCCAAATTAGCTTTTTCAATGGGTAATGGCAGTAAATCATAGGTGTTAATGGATAGAAACCATATACAACCTCAAAAGGTGAACAATTTATTGTAGCATGAATACTCCTAACATATAGCAAACATTCTTCCCAATTCTTCAGATTTCTTTGAATTATTGCCCTCAATAGTTGTGAAAAAGTTCTATTGACCACCTCCATTTGTCCATCCGTTTGTCGATGACATGTTGTTGAAGAACAGCCCCGCAACATGAGTTGCATCATCTGTCTTATAGCATGGAATGAAATGTACCATTTTGCTAAACCTGTCAACAACAACAAAAATAGAATCTTTCCCTCCCCTTGACCTAGGTAATCCTAAAACAAAGTCCATGAAAATGTCTACCAAGGTTCAATATCCAAAATTGTTTTTCTTTGTACTCTTAGTTTCATTCTTTCCTATACCTCTTGTTTCTTGTATGCATTAAGTAGCTAATTCTCAATCATAGTTAATTTGGTTTGATTAACACAAATACTTCTTGCCTCTAGTGTTAACTTTCAGTTCTTGTTGATTTAAATTGAATTGCTTCTAGAATTGTTGAATTCATTTTGTTCATTAGGTTCCTTGTAGAGTCTTTAAAATAACACTTGTTTTACTTGATTTAAGTAGATTCAGTTCTAAAATTCAACTTGATAAAAGAAGAATTGAGAGGTAAAAAGGCCAAGAATTTGAGATTATAAAAAAAATAGAAAAGGGACCAAGATTTGAGTGAAATACAAGAGTGACAATCTGATCTTGAGTGATACACGTAAGGAAGTGTGGTGAGAATATTTTTCTTTACTAACATTTTCTTGCAGGTTCTTATACCATGTCAAATTCTAGAGGTGAAAAATGTGATGATGTGGAACCCATGAATCAAATATTACATCTAGAACCCCACATACACATCTAGCATAGAATCTTAGAACTCAAAAACAAATCCTCCCTACCAAACCCACAACTTACCTGTAATTGAGAACTTGGGTGATTGGGATGAACACAAGTCAGACTTGATAAGTTAGAACCAATTCTTCATGCAACAAGAATAAGAAGAAAACCTCTCAAACTTGAAAACACATCAATTACATGCAGTATAAACTGGAAATTCGTAGTCACCTCTTGAATTCTTTTTCCCCTCCCTATATAGTTGGAAAAGAAGAACTGATGGATTAAAAGTCTAGGTTTACATGTATCTAGTCATAATAGCATTAATTATTCATTCACATCAATAATATAACCTAAATTACTGCCCATAATTATGACAACATTGATGGGCAGATTCTACATGCATTTTGGTATTGGTTCCCATGTGTCTAGTCACACTAGCACTAAACCACATCAATATTATATTCCAAATTCGTGCTAATGCCCATCACCATACTTATGGGCAGATTCTTCATGCTTCTTGGTGAGTTTTTGACTTTCTCTTCATGATCCATCATATGAGTACAAGTTGGTCTCCCTTTTCATTAATCCACCTTTGAATGAAGTGTTGGAACACATGCTGGAGTTTCTTTGATTGTGATCTTCTGATTGGTCCACTTGGCATAATGATATCATTAACATATTTGTTGCCTTGTGTAGATTCATCAAGCTTGCTTATAGTTTCCTCATCATTCCCTCCTTGCTCAAAAAGATTTGTCCTCAAATCTGAACCTACATCAAAAGAAGAAAGATCACTAACATTGAAAGTTGCAGAAGCATTATACTCACCTGGTAGATCAATTTTGTAGGCATTGTCATTGATTCATTCTAAAACTTGGAATGGGCCATCTCCCCTTGCATCCAACTTGGATTTTCTTGGTTTAGGAAATCTTTTCTTTCTCATATGAACCCATACCCAATCACCAGGTTGGAAAATCACATGTTTTCTTCTTTTATTTGCTTTATGGGCAAATGATTCATCCTTCTTTAGGACTAGTAAAACCGGAATAGTACATGGACTAAGACTTTCACGCACATGTCCCTTTGCTAGCAGCTCATCCACTTGCCTTTGAAGTTCCTTGGTTTCCTCCGGATTACTTCTATAAGCTGGTCGGTTAGGAATTGTTGAGCCCTGAATGAAGTCAATTTGATGCTCAATCCCTCTTAAAGGTGGTAAACCTTTTGGTACATCTTCTGGAAAAACATCTCCAAATTCCTATAAAAGAGAACTAACACAACTAGGCAAATGGTTATCAAGGTCAGATGTAGAAATCAAGGTCTCTTTGTGCCTAAGTACAATCAGACTTCTTTTCTCACAAAAAGCACTCCTTAACTCTTTTTCTTTTGCATAGAAACACTCTCTTTTATTTTCTCTCCCTTTCTCTTTTTCTCTCACCATTGGGCCATTTTTATCATTCTTTTTCTCACACTTGGCCTCTTGTACTCCATTTTTATTTTTTTTACCCTCACCACCAGAATTCCTTTCAAATGATCTCAAAATCTTTACTTGATCTTCATACACTTATTTAGGTGACAAAGGAGCAAGAGTGAAATTTAAACCATTTAGGCTGAAAGAATAAAGATTCTTAAAGCCATCATGCAAAGTTTTTCTATCAAACTACCATGGACGACCAAGAAGGATATGGATAGCATGCATAGGCACAACATCACAGCAAACTTCATCTTTGTATCTCCTAATTGCAAAAGAAAACAGAACTTGCTTTGTTACCCTCACCTCTCCACAATCATTCAACCATTGCAGCTTGTAAGGGCTAGGATGTTTTGTGCATGCTAACCCTAATTTATCTATAAAATCAGTACTATCAACATTTGCACAACTACCCCCATCAATGATCATACTGCACACTTTTCCATTCACAATGCAACGAGTATGGAAAATGTTCTCTCTTTGATTACTTTCTTCATCTTTAATTTGCATGTTTAAAGCTCTTCTAATAACCAAAGATTCACCATGGGCAGGATATTCAATAATATGTTCAATTTCCTCTAATGGTGGCATGCTATCATTATCATCATCACTTTCATGTTCACTAGCACTATCAATTTCACCATTATCTCGTATCAACATGATTTTCTTATTTGGACATTGAAATGCTATATGCCTACTCCTAAACACCTAAAGCATTTAATGGTACTATGCTTTTGATTGGAGTTAGATGTTTTAGAGTTACCTTTAGGGTCATCTAGAACTTGTTTTTCCTTTCCTTTCCAGGAAGCCTCCTTCCCTTCAGGATTATCATCTTTCTTTGGCCATTTTGAAGTGAAACTAGAGCTGGAATTAGAAAATCCCTTTGCTGCTCCCTTGAGTTTCAGTTGCTTCTCCACTTTCATGGCCATGTGTACCATATCTTCAAGCTCCACATAATGATGTAATTCAATTATGTTAGCAATCTCTCTATTCAGCCCACTCAAAAAATCGAGCCATAGTGATTTTTGGATCCTCCTCTATATTAGTTCTACTCATGGTCATCTCCATCTCTTTAAGTTAACCGCTGTAATTTTTGGTGAAGCTCCCTATAGTAGTAAGATGGTACAAATCTCTTTCTCATCACAGTTTTCATTTCAGCCCAAGTAGTGATGGTTCTTTCTCCATTTCTCCTCTTGGAAGTCATCAATTGATCCCACCAAATTAGTGCATAATCTGTGAATTCAACTGCTGTAATTTTAACTTTCTTTATTTCACTATAATTATGACAATCAAACACCAACTCAACTTTTCTTTCCCATTCAAGGTAAGCTTCAGCATCATTTCTCCCCTTGAATGATGATATCTTCATTTTTATGGAAGATATGTTACTGTCCCTTTGTTGAGGTCTCCTTTGAGCAATTGATTCCTCACTTTCTTCATCATCTTCCCTTTCCACCTCATCATCATTCATCATGTTTCCTCTCCCTCTATTCTGCCCCCTTCAATTAGTATCATTCCGTTGCCTTTGCATTATGCTGTCTACATCACCTCTCATGTTGTTTATGGCCAAATCAAACCTTTCAAATCTCCTTTGCATTACCACTAACATGAAGGCTATGCCATTTATGGTCATATCACGTTTTTCACTTCCAGAATTTGACATGGTGTAAGAAGAACCTACAAGAAAATGTTAGTAAAGAAAATTTCCTCACCTCACTCCCTTACGTGTTTCACTCAAGATCATATTGTCACTCCTCTTGTATTTCACTCAAAACTTGGTCCTTTTTACCTCTCAATTCTTCTTTTATCAAGTTGAATTTCAGAACTGAATTCCACTTAAATCAGTAAACAAGGAAAGAAATTGAAAAGATAAACAAAAATCCACAGATTTGAAGAACAAGAACAAGGTGCAACTAGAATAGAAAATGAAGAGACAGAAACTGAATCTGGTTCTTTTTTTTTTCTTTTGGGTAATTAAAAACATAAAAGATACCTAGAGATTTATATTCAAGCCAAAGCTCTGATACCAAATGATACGGAACCAATGGATCAAATATTATATCTAGAATCCACATACACATCTAGTATACAATCTTAGAACTCAAAAACAAATCCTCCCTACCAAACCCACAACTAACCTATAATTGAGAACTTGGGTGATTGAGACGAAGAAATGATGAGGATCCGAATGCTAGCATACAACACCAAGGACCTGTTACTCGATCAATGGTAAGAAAACTTCAAGGATTAGTTTCCAAACATCTATATGTTCTCAATACAATTGGAACGTTAAGACTTGAAGAAAATAAGAGCAAAGAAGCTGTTTGGTTGCACGTGTCCAAATTGCAATCTACCCAAGAGGCCAGTTGACCCAAAGGAGTTAGAATACATATTGGCATCCATCATTATACCTTTGGGAGCTAAATACATACCATTCAAGTACCATTGGATGCCCATATATTAAGAGTGGCTGAAACTCACATTGGGAGTCAAAGATGCCTTTTAAAAGCTAGTGGGAGACAAGCTATATGGCTGCCCATGCCTTTTAAAAGCTAGTGGGAGACAAGCTATATGGCCGCCCATGCCTTTTAAAAGCTAGTGGGAGACAAGCTATATGGCTGCCCAATTTGTTTTATGTAACCACATCATTATATTTGTATTTTCCCATCATTTCACTTGTTTTATGCTTTCTTTAAGTCTTTAAAAACAGATGTAATGGCAGACTTTGAACTTAATGAATATTCTGAGTTTTCTCTCCATTTTTGAGAGCTTTGAGAGGTTTTTAGCCTTCTTTTGAGTCCTGGTTAGAACTTGCACGAATTCCTTGCAAAAATAACCAAGTTTGCTAGGTCTTAACTTATATTCAAGGTTTTTCCTTCACAAGTTGGGGTTGGGTCTTGAATCTTTGGTTTCCAGCCATATAGCTTCAGTTTTACATCACAAGTTGGTGTTGGGTTGAAGGTGCTGGTTGGTGTTCTTATGTTTTGGAGACGATCCATAGCTTGAGCTTCCTTAGGAATTAAATCCCAGCAAGGTAGGCTCACATCATTTGGTATCAGAGCTTAGGCTCTCCAAATCAGGTTTTTAGCATCATTCCTTCTTGTTTATGTCAAAAAAAAAATATATTGTCTTCCTTTGAGTCATTTTCTACCAATAGTTTAATTTCTACAAGCTGTATGTTTTCTTGTTTCTTTGAGTCCTTCTTCCTTAATGTTGTTGCTGGATTAATTTAAAAAAGAAAGAAAGAAAGAAAGAACAAAAAAAAAGAAGAGAAAACAGCAACTAATCTCGCAAATTTGCTAGTGGGTTAGAAACTGAAGTTGAGTTTTCACATAACCAAATCTTCTCAAATTTTATATGCTTGTTTCAGATGCTAAACTTAGCTTGGAATTCAAATTTTAAGTCAAAATTCCTCCATTTGCCTAGTTATCCATATATTGCAGCCAATTTAGCTAGTTTTGAGTCCAAAAGTGAACGTGTATGTAAACATGTCCAAATCCTTTCAAATTTTACAGGCATGTTTTAGATATTTAGCTAAGCCTCCATATTAAATTTTATGTCAAAATTCGTTCGTTTGCTTGGTTGTCCATATATTACCGCTAGTTAGCCATTTTTGGGTCCAGAACATAAACATTTCATAAGAGACCTAAAAATTCATTTTTTCTTCTTCCATTGTTTCAGATGCATTTTTGTCTCAATATATTGTCTTAAATCCAGTTTTGTCAAATTCTTCCCTTTAGTAATGTTTATCTAAAATTTCAGTGTCTTTCGTCCTTAGGTTTCAAATATCAGATATTTTGTTTTCTTTCCAGCTTGTTTTACTCTTGTTCCATTCTTGAATGTGTGTTTAGACCTTGTAATTTAGTTATTTAGTTGAGGAAATATTAAGTTCTTGCTAGAACTTGGAAGGGGCTGAAGTGAGTGAAAAAAGGCATAGAGTGGTGAGATTGTTAGAGGGTAAAAGCCAAAGTTTGAGTGAAACACAGATTAAGTGTTACCAGATTAGAGTGAAACACGTGAGGGAGTGTGTGAGAGAATATTTCTAACATTTGTTTTGCAGCAATCAGTATGTCAACAAAACGAGATAGTGATCGAGAGAGCAACCAGCCCCAAGAGGAGCCAGAAGCTTCTTATGTTCTTAAGGCATTGCAATCTCAATTTCAAAGGATGAATGTGTTGTTTGTTGATATTAGAGAACAGATGGAAAAACACTCAAAGAAAATTGAAGAATTGCAGCAAGCAAGCTCTACAAATCAAAGGAATTTAGGAAGGGATGAACGAGATAATTTTCATAGGAAGCAAAACACAAATAGGGGGCAGAATAGAGGTAGGCATGCTGGACTAAATGATTTGCTAGTTTTCAATGACTTGGAGGATGTAGATGAAGATAATCTTGATGATGATGATGGGCAGCAATCTGTTGCACTTGATGATGTTATTAGACCAAGATATATGAGAGGTAATATGGGTGGTAGAGGTGGTGGCAGAAATATTAGGCAAGAAACTATGGAAAATGCAAGTGGGAGAGGGAGAGTAGACAGCAACGTTAATGGAATTAAAATGAAAATTCCATCATTCCAAGGCAAAGCAAATCCAGATGCATATTTGGAATGGGAGAGAAAGACTGAACTCATCTTTGATTGCCACAACTATAGTGAGCAAAAGAAGGTGACACTTGCTGTGGTAGAGTTTACTGATTATGCATTAGTTTGGTGGGATCAATTACTCACTAAGCAAAGAAGAAATGGCATGAGAGGAGTGCAGACTTGGGATGAGTTGAAACAGGTCATAAGAGATCGATTTGTTCCACAACACTACTATAGAGAGTTGCATCAAAGATTACAAGGGCTGGTGCAGGGCAATAAAAGTGTGGAAGAATATTTTCAAGAAATGGAAATGGCTATGATACGAGCTAATATAGAAGAAGAAAGGGAAGCAACTATGGCACGGTTCCTACATGGGCTGAAAGATGAAATTGCCGACATAGTGGAGCTGCATCATTATGTGGAGCTTGATGATATGTTAAATATGGCAATCAAGGTAGAAAAACAACTCAAGAAGAAGAAAACAACCAGATCAGGTATGGGAATGAATTCTACCAACAATGTTCCATGGAAGCCAAATTGGAAGAAAGGGGAATTTAGTGAGAGTAAATTTGTTTCAAAGGAGAAGAAAGAGGGAAATAAGGCTGGAGAAAAACCCATTGTGATTGATAAGGGTAAGGCACCAATGAACTCCAGCGGAAGAACTAGAGACATCTAATGTTTTAGATGCTTAGGCAAGGGACATTATGCTGCACAATGTCCAAATAAAAGGGCAATGGTGATGAGGCCAAGTGGAGAGATAGAATCTGAAGATGATGAGGCTGTTAATGATGATTCAAGTGATGACATTCAACCTATGGGTGATGATAGTGATGTAGAGCATGCTGTACATGGCAACGTTCTAGTTGTTATGCATGCTTTAAATACCCAAGTAAAGGCAGATGATGGTGATGAGCTACAAAGAGAAAATATCTTTCATACTAGGTGTCTAGTTAAAGATAGAGTTTGTAGCATGATAATAGACAGTGGAAGTTGCGTGAATGTGGCTAGTACTCTACTAGTGGAAAAACTTGATTTCCCTACTACAAAACATCATAAGCCATATAGATTGCAATGGTTTAATGATTGTGGTGAAGTTAGGGTGACTAAGCAAGTGCTGCTAACATTTTCCATTGGGAGGTATAAGGATGAAGTGTTATATGATGTTGTTCCTATGCATGCTAGTCATATTCTGCTTGAGAGGCCATGGCAATATGATAGAAGGGCTATACATGATGGATTCAAAAATAGGTACTCTTTTGATTTTGAAGGTCGAAAGTTGACGCTTGCACCTTTGACACCGATGGAGGCTTTTGAAGACCAAAAATGAATACAAGCTGCCATGGAAGAGAAAGTGCAAAAAGAATCTGAAAAGAGAGTGAGAGAAAGAAAAGAGCAAGAGGAAAAACAAAGAATAAAAAAAGAGAAAGAAAAAGAAAATGAGAAAAAGAAAAAAATCTACAATAAAAATGAGAGTTGTGAGAAGAAAGTAAGTTTAGTTGCTAAGGGAAAAGATGTAAGGCAAGCCTATTCTTCAAATAATGCGATGCTTCTCTTACTATGTAAGGGAGCTTTTCTTAATGTAACTGACCTTGATCCTCCTATTCCTAGTGTTGCATTGACTTTGTTGCATGAATTTGAAGATGTCTTTCCCGATGAAGTATCTAGCGGATTACCACCTATCAGAGGAATAGAACATCAAATTGATTTTGTTCCTGGAGCTATAATTCCGAATAGGCCAGCATATAGAACCAATCCTCAAGAGGCCAAAGAGTTACAAAAACAGGTGGAAGAATTACTTGCAAAGGGTCATGCCAGAGAGAGCATGAGTCCATGCACTGTACCGGTACTTTTGGTACCCAAAAAGGATGGATCAATGCGAATGTGTGTGGATTGTCGCGTCGTCAACAAAATCACTGTAAAGTATAGACATCCAATCCCTAGACTTGATGATATGCTTGATGAATTGCATGGTGCATGTATATTTTCGAAAATTGATCTTAAAAGTGGTTATCATCAAATAAGAATGAGATTATGAGATGAATGGAAAACAGCTTTTAAGACTCAATATGGTTTGTATGAATGGTTAGTCATGCCTTTTGGACTAATCAATGCACCTAGTACTTTCATGAGATTAATGAATCATGTCTTGCGTGCTTTTCTTGGAAAGTTTGTTGTTGTGTATTTTGATGATATTTTAGTGTATAGTCAAAGTTTAAATGATCATTTAATGCATTTAAGATGTGTGCTTGAAGTTCTTAGGAAAGAGAAATTGTATGCAAATTTAAAGAAATGTACATTCTGCATGAAAAAAGTCATTTTCTTAGGATTTGTAGTGAGTGGGAAAGGAATTGAGGTTGACGAGGATAAGGTAAAAGCCATCAAAGAATGGCCTACACCAAAATTCGTGACTGATGTTAGGAGTTTTCATGGTCTTGCTAGTTTTTATAGGAGGTTTGTTAGAGATTTTAGCACAATTGCAGCCCCATTGAATGAAGTAGTAAAGAAAAATGTAGGGTTCAGATGGAATGAGGAACAGGAGCATGCATTTAGATTACTGAAAGAAAAATTATGTTCTGCACCATTACTTGCATTACCTGATTTTTCTAAGACTTTTGAAGTTGAATGTGATGCTTCCGGAGTGGGTATAGGTGCTGTTTTGATGCAGGAAAGAAGACCAATTGCATACTTTAGTGAGAAGCTAAGTGGAGCTCCTTTGAATTACTCTACTTATGACAAGGAGATGTATGCATTAGTTAGGGCGTTGGAGATGTGGCAGCATTATCTTTGGCCAAAGGAGTTTGTTATTCATAGTGATCATGAATCACTAAAATACTTGAAAGGACAAAGCAAGCTGAACAAATGCCATGCCAAATGGAGTGAATTTATTGAAGCGTTTCCATATGTGATTCAATATAAGCAAGGAAAAGAAAATGTTGTTGCTGATGCCCTATCTAGGAGGTATGCCCTAATCTCTATGCTTGATGCTAGACTTCTAGGATTTGAGCATATGAAAGAATTGTATAAGCATGACTCTAAATTTGCACAAATATATGCCTCTTGTGAAAATGCTGCCTTTGAAAAATTTTATAGGCATGATGGTTTCTTATTTAGAGAGAAATGACTTTGTGTTCCAAATAGCTCTATAAGAGGATTGCTTGTAAGAGAGTCACATGGGGGAGGTTTAATGGGACATTTTGGGGTGGCTAAAACATTAGAAATTCTGAATGAACATTTTTATTGGCCACATATGAGGAAAGATGTAGAGAAATTTTGTGCTAAATGCATGACATGTATGAAAGCAAAGTCCAAAGTAAGACCACATGGTTTGTATATGCCTTTAAGTGTACCTAGTGAACCTTGGGTAGACTTATCTATGGACTTTATTTTGGGGCTACCAAGGACAAAAAAGGGTCATGATAGTTTATTTGTTGTGGTTGATAGATTTTCTAAAATGGCACATTTCATTCCATGTCATAAAACTGATGATGCATGCCATATATCTGATTTGTTCTTTAGAGAAGTAGTGAGATTGCATGGTATTCCTAGGACCATAGTAAGTGATCGAGATGTAAAATTTTTGAGTCATTTTTGGAAAGTCCTATGGGGAAAGTTAGGTACAAAGCTTTGTTTCTCTACTACATGCCATCCGCAAACAGATGGGCAGACGGAAGTTGTTAATAGGACTGTGGGCACTCTTCTTCGTACCATGATTAAACAAAATTTGAAGACATGGGAGGAATGCATACCATTTATTGAATTTGCATATAATAGATCAATGCATTCATCCACTGGATTTTCACCCTTTGAGCTTGTCTATGGTTTTAATCCACTTACTCCATTAGATTTGTTGCCTCTTCCTACTAATGAGCTTACTAGTTTTGATGGTAAAAAGAAAGCTGAATTGGTGAAGCAAATGCATTAAAGGGCCAAGCAACAAATGGAGAAGATTAATGAGAATAGAGCAACCAAAGTAAACAAAGGAAGGAAAAAGATGGTGTTCCAGCCTGGTGATCTGGTATGGGTTCATTTGCGAAAATAAAGGTTTCCTACACAAAGGAAATCAAAATTGCAGCCGAAAAGTGATGGACCATTTGAAGTACTCGAAAGGATTAATGATAATGCCTACAAGATTAATCTACCAGGTGAGTATGGTGTAAGTGCAACTTTTAATGTTTCTGATATTGCTCCTTACTATGCAGATGATGAAGATTCAAGGACGAATTCTTTTGAAGAGGGAGAGGATGATGAGGATCTGATTGCTAGCATACAACACCAAGGACCTGTTACTCGATCAATGGCAAGAAAACTTCAAGGATTAGTTTCCAAACATCTATATGTTCTCAATACAATTGAAACATTAAGACTTGAAGAAAATAAGAGCAAAGAAGCTGTTTGGTTGCACGTGTCCAAATTGCAATCTACCCAAGAGGCCAATTGACCCAAAGGAGTTAGAATACATATTGGCATCCATCATTATACCTTTGGGAGCTAAATACATACCATTCACGTACCATTGGATGCCCATATATTAAGAGTGGCTGAAACTCACATTGGGAGTCAAAGATGCCTTTTAAAAGCTAGCGGGAGACAAGCTATATGGCTGCCCATGCCTTTTAAAAGCTAGTGGGAGACAAGCTATATGGCTGCCCATGCCTTTTAAAAGCTAGTGGGAGACAAGCTATATGGCTGCCCAGTTTGTTTTATGTAACCACATTATTATATTTGTATTTTTCCATCATTTCACTTGTTTTATGCTTTCTTTAAGTCTTTAAAAACAGATGTAATGGCAGACTTTGAACTTAATGAATATTCTGAGTTTTCTCTCCATTTTTGAGAGCTTTGAGAGGCTTTTAGCCTTCTTTTGAGTTCTGGTTAGAACTTGCACGAATTCCTTGCAAAAATAACCAAGTTTGCTAGGTCTTAACTTATATTCAAGGTTTTTCCTTCACAAGTTGGGGTTGGGTCTTGAATCTTTGGTTTCCAGCCATATAGCTTCAGTTTTACATCACAAGTTGGTGTTGGGTTGAAGGTGCTGGTTGGTGTTCTTATGTTTTGGAGACGATCCGTAGCTTGAGCTTCCTTAGGAATTAAATCCCAGCAAGGCAAGCTCACATCAAGAAATGAATTGATTTAAATGCCACAAGTCAGACTTGATAAGTTAGAACCAATTCTTCATGCAACAAGAATAAGAAAAAAACCTCTCAAACTTGAAAACACATCAATTACATACAGTATAAACTGGAAATTCGTAGTCACCTCTTGAATTCTTTTTCCCCTCCCTATATAGTTGGAAAAGAAGAACTAATGGATTAAAAGTAAAGGTTTACATGTATCTAGTCATAATAGCATGAATTATTCATCCACATCAATAATATAACCTAAATTACTGCCCATAATTCTGACAACATTGATGGGCAGATTCTACATGCATTTTGGTATTGGTTCACATGTGTCTAATCACACTAGCACTAAACCACATCAATATTATATTCCAAATTCGTACTAATGCCCATCACCATACTTATGGGCAGATTCTTCATGCTTCTTGGTGAGTTTTTGACTTTCTCTTCATGATCCATCATATTCAGTACAAGTTGGTCTCCCTTTTCATTAATCCACCTTTGAATGAAGTGTTGGAACACATGCTGGAGTTTCTTTGATTGTGATCTTGTGATTGGTCCACTTGGCATAATGATATCATCAACATATTTGCTGCCTTGTGTAGATTCATCAAGCTTGCTTATAGTTTCCTCATCATGTGATATGACCATGAATGACATAGCCTTCTTGTTAGCGGCAATGCAAATGAAATTTGAAAGGTTTGATTTGGTCATAAACAACATGGAAGGTGATGTAGACAGCATAATGCCAAGGCAGTAAAATAATACTAATCGAAGGGGGTAGAATAGAGGGAGAGGAAATATGATGAATGATGATGAGGTAGAAAGGGAAGATGATGAAGAAAGTGAGGAATCAATTGCCCAAAGAAGACCTCAACAAAGGGACAGCAACATATCTTCCATAAAAATGAAGATACCATCATTCAAAGGGAGAAATGATGCTGAAGCTTACCTTGAATAGGAAAGAAAAGTTGAGTTGGTGTTTGATTGTCATAATTATAGTGAAATGAAGAAAATTAAACTTGCAGCAGTTGAATTCACAGATTATGCACTAGTTTGATGGGATCAATTAATGATTTCCAAGAGGAGAAATGGAGAAAGAGCCATCACTACTTGGGCTGAAATGAAAGCTGACCGAGAAAGAGATTGTAAAATCTTACTACTATAGAGAGCTTCACCAAAGATTACAGCGGTTAACTCAAGGATCCATATCAGTGGAGGATTACCATAAAGAAATAGAGATGATCATGAGTAGAACTAATATAGAGGAGGATTCAAAAATCACTATGGCTCAATTTTTTAGTGGGCTGAATAGGGAGATTGCCAACATAGTTAAATTACATCATTATGTGGAGGTTGAAGATATGGTACACATGGCCATGAAAGTGGAGAAGCAACTAAAATTAAAGGGAGCAGCAAAGGGATTTTCTAATTTTGGATCTAGTTTCACTTCAAAGTGGCCAAAGAAAGATAATAATCCTCAAGGAAAGGAGGCTGCCAGGGAAAGAAAAAGCAAGTTCCAGCCGACCCTAAAGGTAACTCTAAAATATCTAACTCTGATCAAAAGCATAGTACCATTAAATGATTTAGGTGTTTAGGAGTAAGGCATATAGCATCTCAATGTCCAAATAAGAAAATCATGCTAATAAGCAATAATGGTGAAATTGATAGTGCTAGTGAACATGAAAGTGATGATGATGATAATGATAGCATGCCACCATTAGAGGAAATTGAACATATCATTGAGTATCCTGCACATGGTAAATCTTTGGTTATTAGAAGAGCCTTAAATATACAAATTAAAGATGAAGAAAGTAATCAAAGAGAGAATATTTTCCATACTCATTGCATTGTGAATGGAAAAGTGTGTAGCATGATCATTGATGGGGGTAGTTGTGCAAATGTTGCTAGTACTGATTTTGTGGATAAATTAGGGTTAACATGCACAAAACATCCTAGTCCCTACAAGCTGCAATGGTTGAATGATTGTGGAGAGGTGAAGGTAAAAAAGCAGGTTATGTTCTCTTTTGCAATTGGGCGATATAAAGATGAAGTTTGTTGTGATGTTGTGCCTATGTATGCTAGCCATATTCTTCTTGGTCATCCATGGTAGTTTGATAGAAAGGCTTTGCATGATGGCTTTAAGAATCATTATTCTTTCGGCCTATATAGTTTAAATTTCACTCTTGCTCCATTGTCACCTAAACAAGTGTATGAAGATCAGGTGAAGATGTTGAGATCACTTGAAAGGAATTCTGGTGGTGAGGGTAAAACAAATAAAAATGGGCTAAAAGAGGCAAAGAGTGAGAAAAAAGAATGATAAAAATGGCCCAGTGGTGAGAGAAAAAGAGAAAGGGAGAGAATAAAAGAGTGTTTCTATGCAAAAGAAAGAGAGTTAAGAAGTGCTTTTTATGAGAAAAGAAGTCTAATTGTACGTAGGTATAAAGAGACCTTGATTTCTACATCTGACCTTGACAATCCTTTGCCTAGTTGTGTTATTTCTCTTTTACAAAAATTTGGAGATTTCTTTCTAGAAGATGTGCCTAGAGGTTTACCACCTTTAAGAGGGATTAAACATCAAATTGACTTCATTCCAGGCTCAAAAATTCCTAATCGACTAGCTTATAGAAGCAATCCGGAGAAAACCAAGGAGCTTCAAAGGCAAGTGGAGGAGTTGCTATCAAAAGGACATGTGCATGAAAGTCTTAGTGATGTGGAACCCATGGATCAATTAATACATATAGAAACCTACATACACATCTAGCATAGAATCTTAGAACTAAAAAAAAATCCTCCCTACCAAACCCACAACTAACCTATAATTGAGAACTTGGATGATTGGGATTGACGCGGAACCCTATGGCAATGAAGGCCTCAAACCCCAACGCACGATTGATAGAAGAAAACCAAGAACGAAGGAAAGACCACCTTCTAAAGCACCCAATTGCTTAGCAAAGCACGAACACTTATAATGGAAGGATTTAGGAAGCTCGAATTAGAAGAACGCCACAATCGAAATTGATAAGTAAATCTAATTCTTGATGCAATCAGAAGAAAAAGAGAATCCACTCCTGTTTTATGATGGCCGAAATTTCAATAAGAAAATTGAGAATATAATTTTTCAAAAAGTGTCCTTACAAGAAAAATAAGGCCCTATTTATACTAAAAGGCACACATAAATCTGAAACCCTAATTCTAATGGAAAAAGGAAAGCTACAAAGTCAAAATCCTAACCCATTAAGGAAAATATAAACTAAGGAAACAAATTAATATTCTGAAATAACTAAATAGGAAACCACACATCCTAACCCACTAAGGAAAATATAAAGTATAAAAAAAATGGCCAAACTAAAACCCTTTAAAATAAGAACACGCCCCACACTATTTGGGCTATCCATGGGCCTTAAATTACTTCCCAAGGCTGTATATGAACCCCCCATGGACCTTTCTTGCACGTTGGACCTCTCTAGCTAGCCTTTAGCTTCCATATTCACACTAAGCATCATAATCAGCTTTGGTGTGCCTTCTTCAAGCTCTATTGTGCACTTTTCCATTGCCATTTCTGTCACTTCCTTTGAAATTTGATCTTGAATATGCAATCCCATAGTTGCTCCAAACTTCTTAGCTCTGCTCCTAGTCAATGGCCCATTTGGAAGCACCAATGGATCCTTACCTCGTGGCTGGTTCGTATCATTCTCTCCCTCTTCAAAAAGATTTGTCCTCAAATCTACATCATCATAAGGAGATAAATCAGACACATTAAAAGTAGTACTAACACCATACTCACCAGGCAAGTCTATCTTGTATGCATTATCATTGATCTTTACCAACACTTGAAATGGACCATCACCACGTGCATCAAGCTTATTCTTCCTTTGATTTGGAAACCTCTCCTTTCGAAAGTGTACCCAAACCCAATCCCCAGGAGCAAACACTATCTTCTTGCGTCCTCTATTCGCTCGATCAGCATATGACTTGTTCTTTTTCTCCATATTAACTCGAGCTTTCTCATGCATAGCCTTCGCCAATTCTGCTTTCCCATCTCCATCTAAACTAACAAGCTCATGTGAAGGTAAAGGAATAAGATCAAGTACAGTTAATGGGTTAAAACCATAAACAAGCTCAAATGGCAAATAACCTGTAGAAGAATGAATAGAACGATTATAAGAAAACTCAATAAAAGGTAAACAATCTTCCCAAGCAGCCAAATTCTTTCCCACTATAGCTCTCAACAATGTACCAAGTGTACGATTAACTACCTCTGTTTGCCCATCTGTTTGTGGATGACAAGTAGTAGAAAACAAAAGCTTAGTTCCTAATCTACCCCATAAAACTCTCCAAAAATGGGACAAAAACTTAGCATCTCTATCAGACACAATAGTCCTAGGCACCCCATGTAGTCGAACTACTTCTCTAAAGAACAAATCAGCTACAACAATCGCATCATCAGCTTTATGATAAGGAATAAAATGTGCCATCTTACTAAACCTGTCAACAATTACAAAAATACTATCCCTACCATTTCTAGTTCTAGGCAATCCAAGCACAAAATCCATGCTAATATCAATCCAAGGTGAACTAGGTACAGATAAAGGCATATATAGACCATGAGGCATAGACTTAGATTTCGCCTGTCTACAAGCAATATAAGCAGAACACAATCTCTCAACATCCTTACGCATAGACGACCAATAAAAATGCTCAAACAAGATATCATAAGTCTTAGCTACCCCAAAATGTCCCATCAATCCCCCACAATGAGATTCTAACACAAGCAAATCACGCATGGAACATTTAGGCACACATAATTTATTTCCCTTAAACAAGTATCCATCATGCCTATTAAATGAATTAAAAGCTCCATGTTCACATGCAACATACACATTGCCAAAATCAACATCACCTACATATAAGTCCTTAATGTACTCAAAACCAAGCAATTTAGAACTCAACACAGATAGTAATGTATATCTTCTAGACAACGCATCATCCACTATATTATCCTTTCCTTGCTTGTATTTAACAACATAAGGGAATTGTTCTATAAATTCTATCCACTTACCATGCCTCTTGTTCAACTTACCTTGTCCCTTCAAGTGTTTGAGGGACTCATGATCCGTATATATCACGAACTCCTTTGGAAGGAGGTAGTGCTGCCACACGTCCAATGCTCTCACCAAGGCATACAACTCCTTATCATAAGTGGAATAGTTCAATTGTGCACCATTGAGTTTCTCACTAAAATAGGCTATGAGCTTTTTCTCTTGCATCAATATAGCTCCAATACGTACACCAGAAGCATCACACTCAATCTCAAATGTACTCTCAAAATTAGGTAATGATAAAATAGGAGCGGATGTCAACTTCCCTTTTAGGCAGTCGAAGGCTTTTTGTTGCTCCTCTCCCCACTGGAACCCAACTTCCTTTTTGATTATGCTAGTTAACGGTGCTACAATAGTAGAAAAGTTCTTCACGAACCTCCTATAGAAACTAGCCAGTCCATGAAATCTCCTCACATCCGTCACACTCTTTGGAGTAGGCCACTCCTTTATAGCTTTCACTTTCTCTTCATCTACTTCAACGCCCTGCGCACTCACAACAAAACCAAGAAACACAAGCCTATCTATGCAAAATGTGCATTTCTTAAGCTTGGCTTATAAGTTTTCATTTCTCAATACTTCCAAAACTAGCCTAGCATGCTCAACATGGTCATCCAAAGTCTTACTATAAATCAGAATATCATCAAAATAGACTACAACAAATTTGCCCAAATAAGCTCTCAAAACATGGTTCATTAGTCTCATAAAAGTACTAGGTGCATTAGACAACCCAAAAGGCATTACTAACCTTTCATATAGACCATATTTCATTTTAAATGCTGTTTTCCATTCATCACCAGGTTTCATACGAATTTGATGATATCCACTCATAAGATCAATTTTAGAAAAATACCTAGCACTATGCAGCTCATCCAACATGTCATCAAGTCATGGTATAGGATGCCAATACTTCACTGTGATCTTATTTACAGCCCTACAATCAACACACATTCTCCACGTGCCATCCTTCTTTGGAACCAACAACACAGGAACAGCACACGGACTCAAACTCTCTCTAATCAGCCCTTTCTCTAGTAACTCATCTACTTGCTTTTGCATCTCTTTCGTTTCCACAGGATTACTCCAGTAAGCTGGTCTATTTGGGATGGTAGAACCAGGCACGAAGTCTATTTGATGCTCAATTCCTCTTAGCGGTGGCAATCCACTAGGTAATTCATCTGGAAACACATCTTGAAAATCCTGCAACAAAGACACAAAACTAGAAGGCAAACTATCAAACGAAATATTAGTGTCAGCAAACAAAGTTTCTTTGTATCTAATGAGCAATAATGGCTGCCCAATAGACATTGCAAAATTAACCTCTCTCGCTCTTGCATAAAAAGTTTGTTTTGCTCTCCCTTCTTTGTTGTGGAACAACGAGCACACCACAAGGACGAGCAAGGCCTAGGATGTGAGGACCAAGTTGAGGAGATCATCAATCCAATTATTCTACCACAAGGTCCTATAATTAGATCGCGAGCCAAAAAGATTCAGCAAGCACTAATTTTCCATTTGCAAGATTTGGTGAATTTGGCTAACTATGGTTTGCAAGGAATTACAAGCTTGGAGACAAGACCAAAGGAAGTCAATTACAACTTGCTACAAGTTGTAATTCATGAATGAGACTTGTAATTAATATGTATTAAGGCCCACTAGTTATGCTCATTTAAAAAGTAAGGGCCCTGTTTGTTTGGTATTAAATTAGGACTTTGATTACTTTATTATTTCTTAAAATTTGATTAGAAAGCCAAACGCTACTTAATAACCCTAATTAGGGTTTAGCTATTTATATCTCATTTAGGGTTGTAAGACATCAGTTTTGAAGTTTTGAACGAATTAATTAACCTAAAGCCTAATTGCTTTTATCTTTGTGTTCTTGCTTGAATACATGCTTCAGAAAACATTCAAGTAGTTTGATCAACTTTCTTGTGGAGTGTTTCGAATCTGGGATTTAGGAACTGACTTGTTTCGAAATCTTGGATCTTTGATCAATTCAAGGTAATCTGAAATCTAACCTAATCCTTGGGGGTTGTACCGAATTCGACTAGGGGTTTTCAAGTTAATGCTGTGGGGGTTCGAAATCAAGGGGTTCTCAGGCTTATTCTTGGAGGTTCCGTATCATTTGGTATCAGAGCCAACGCTCTAGATCAGGTTTTATCCCTACCAATTCATTTTCGTTCCTTCTTTTGTTATTTGCGATTTCGTTACTTTGATCCAATTGTTGAATTCGTTCTCTTGTTTTCCTTGTTCCTCTGAATTGTTTTCTTGGTGGGTTATTTTTCGTTTTTGTTTTCTTCACCTGTTATTTGCGTTTTCATTTTTCTTTGTGGCTTATTTTCATTTTTGTTTTCATAAAACCTAAATTCGAAATTCAGGAAAAGTGTTCTAAATCCGAATCTTGTTCTTGTTATTCATTCTGATTTGAATTCGAAATTCACCAAAGTGTTCTAAATCCGAATCTTGTTCTTGTTAATCATTCTGATTTGAATTCGAAATTCAACAAAGTGTGCTAAATTCGAATCTTGTCTTGATTATTCATTCTGATTCAGTTTCGAAATTCAAAGAAAGTGCTTCAAATTCGATCTTGTTCTTGTTACCTGATTGGAAAAAAGTTTCGTGTGGTGTGAACTAGGGCTGCCCTTCAAAAGAGATAGTGAGAGGGAGCAAAAAAAGAAGAAGAGAGAGTATAGAATCACTTCAAGAAAAATTTTTCGTTTTCCTTGTTATTTAGGTGCTAAGGGTCGAATCTAGGTGGGTTAGAAGTAACTGAATTTTTTTTTTCACGAAATTTCAGATTTTGGGATACTACACACGGAAGGCTATTTGAGTTGTTTCATAAAGTGTGATTCACCTAAGAACGTAAAAGATATCAGATTGAGAGGTGTGAGCTGAACCGTGAGTGATTTCATATATTGAGTGAAACACGAGAGACCAACCTTCATCTATTGAGTGTAAACACGTGAGGGAGTGTTGTGAGGCCTTTTATTTGTTTTGTGCTAAACTTTTATTGCAGGAAAAATGTCTGGGAGAGATGAAAGTGATAGCAGGGGTGTTCCGATTGATCCAACTCGATTTCGGGAGGCGCAGCAAACTGAATTTACACGTTTATACCGCACTATGGAGAACATAACAGAAACATTGGAGCGCATGGATTTGAGGTTGCAGAGTGTTGAAAGAGCCACACCGGAGCGCATTGAGAGGCAAAGAGGTGGCAGAAATCGAATGCAACAACCTGAACATTTGGAAGATGAAAATGAGCTTGAGGAGGATAATGCAAGTCTGGTTGGAGGAGCTCTACATAGAGGTGGAGGTAGAGGAGGACGTGGTGCTGGTAGAGGTAGAGGAAGGATGAATAATAATCCTTTCTATAGTAGAAATCATGGTGATGATGAAGCCGTTGATAGGAGCTTGGGAAGCATCAAGCTGAAAATTCCTAATTTTCATGGTAAATCAGATCCAGAAGCTTATTTGCAATGGGAGAAGCAGGTTGACCTCATATTTGATTGCCATCGATGTACTGAGGAAAAGAAGGTCAAGCTTATTGTTACTCAATTTACAGATTATGCTATAGCTTGGTGGGATCAGTTAGTGACTAGTAGAAGAAGGAATTTGGAGTATCCTATTGAGACTTGGGCTGATCTTAAATCAGTCATGAGGAAGAGGTTTGTGCCTAGACATTTCCATAGGGAAATCATACAGAGACTTCAGGTTCTCAAGCAAGGAAGTAAAAGTGTTGATGACTACTACAAAGAGATGGAGATGTTGATGACTAGAGCTAACCTAGATGAGGATGTAGAGGCTACTATGGAACGTTTCTTGGCTGGTTTGAATTCGGATATTGCTGACCAGGTTGATTTGCAGCCATATGTGGAGTTAGAAGAGATGGTGCATATTGCCATCAAGGTGGAAAAACAACTCTAAGGAAGACGACCATCAAGGTATTATTCAAAACCTGTTTCTAATTCTTTTTCTCCTTGGAATAGGGAAGGAAGGCGTGATTACAAAGAAAGAAACAAGGCTGGTCAAGATAGTGGGAAAGTGAAGGCCGAATCAAGTTCTAATGACAAGTCCAAAGTTGAAGAGCCTAAGCTGCGAAATCGAGATATTAAGTGTTGGAAGTGCTAAGGTGTGGGACATATCAGCAAAGAATGTCCAAACAAGAGAGTTATGACCATGAGAAATGGTGAGATAGTGACTGATGAAGAGGAAGACGACAATGAGAGTGATGATGGTGAGATGCCAGCATTGGAAAGTTGTAGTGATGGGAGCATTGAAGAACCAATTAAGGGTGACTTGCTGGTTACTAGGCGTGCTCTTAATATGCAATTGAAGGAGGAAAACCATGAAGAACAATGAGACAACTTGTTCCATACAAGGTGTCACGTTCAAGGCAAGGCTTGTAGTATATTGTGGATGGTGGAAGCTGTACCAATATGGTAAGTACATTTTTGGTTGATCGATTGGGGCTGCCTATGAAACTTCACCCACATCCTTACAAACTTCAGTGGTTGAATGATTGTGGAGAGGTTAAGGTAAATCGACAATCTATAATTTCTTTTTCCATATTTAAGTATCATGATGAGGTGTTGTGTGATGTGGTGCCAATGCATGCTGGAGAGATTCTACTTGGACGTCCATGGAAGTATGATAGGCGAGCTAAGCATGATGGATATCTCAATCGGTATTCATTCACTAAGGATGGACGAAAGACAATTCTGACACCACTCTCTCCAAAAGAAGTGTATGAAGACCAATGTAAAATGGAAAGAATGAGACTTGAATTTGAAAAGAAAGAAAGAGAGAGTGACAAAAAAATGAGTGAAAAAAATCAGATTGCAAATGAAAAGAAAGAGAGAAAAGAAAAATCAAAACAAATTCAGTTTGAGAAAAATAGAGAAGGAGAGAAGAATGTGAGTTTGTTAGCTAGTATAAGTGAGGTTAAACATGCTTTTTACACCAAACAGCCTATGTTTGTGCTTTTGTGCAAAGAGGCTCATTTAGATACTACTGTTTCTAACCAATCTTTGCCTAGTGTGTTTGTTGATCTTTTGCAGGAATATACAGATTTGTTTCCCGAAGAAATGCCTGATGAATTGCCGCCAATCAGAGGCATAGAGCATCAAATTGATTTCATTCCTGGAGCTTCCATTCCCAATAGGCCAGCGTATCGAGCTAATCCTTTTGAGACAAAGGAGATACAAAAGCAAGTGGAGGAATTGCTAGCTAAGGGATATGTGAGGGAAAGCTTGAGTCCTTGTTCAATTCCTATTATTCTTGTGCCAAAGAAGGATGGGACGTGGAGGATGTGCATGGATTGCAGAGCCATCAATAAAATCACTGTAAAGTATCGTCATCCTATTCCTAGACTAGATGATATGCTTGATGAGTTACATGGTTCTTGTTTGTTCACCAAAATTGATTTGAAATCTGGTTATTATCAAATTAGAATGAGTGTGGGTGATGAGTGGAAAACAGCATTTAAGACTAAATATGGGCTGTATGAGTGGTTGGTTATGCCGTTTGGTCTTACTAATGCACCTAGCACATTCATGCGTTTGATGAATCATGTGTTGTGTGAGCACTTGGGTAAATTTGTTGTTGTTTACTTTGATGATATTCTTGTTTACTCTAAGTGTTTGGATGATAATGTCATGCATGTGCGTCTTGTGTTAGACATTCTTAGGCGTGAGAAGTTATATGCTAACCTTAAGAAGTGTAGTTTTTGCATGGATAAGGTTCATTTTCTTGGTTTTGTGGTGTCTAGTCAAGGTATTGAGGTTGATGAGGAAAAGGTAAAGGCTATTAGGGACTGGCCGAAACCTAAGAATGCTAGTGAGGTGAGGAGTTTTCATGGACTTGCTGGTTTTTATAGGAGATTCATTAGAAATTTCAGTACTATAGCTGCACCTTTGAATGAGTTAGTTAAGAAAAATGTCGGATTTGTTTGGGGAGATGCATAAGAACATGCATTTAATGAACTTTAAGGATAAATTGTGTAATGCACCCTTGCTTGCTTTGCCTAATTTTGATAAGACTTTTGAGATTGAATGTGATGCAAGTGGCATAGGAATTGGAGCTGTTTTGATACAGGATCAAAGGCCATTGATGTACTTTAGTGAAAAGCTAAGTGGAGCGGCTTTGAAGTATCCGACATATGATAAGGAGTTATATGCATTGTTTCGAGCTTTGCATACATGGCAGCATTATTTGTGGTCAAAAGAGTTTGTGATACATACTGACCATGAGAGTTTAAAGCATTTGAAGGGTCAAGATAAGCTGAATCGTAGGCATGCCAAATGGGTGGAGTTCATAGAAACATTCCCATATGTGATTAAATACAAGCGAGGTAAGGAGAATGTAGTGGCTGATGCGTTGTCGCGAAGGTATGTTTTACTTAATTCTCTTAGTGCTAGATTGTTGGGTTTTGAGCATATTAAGGGATTATATGTTAGTGATGTGGATTTTGGTGACATATATAATTTGTGTGGTGATGTGGCTGTTTTGAAAGACTTTCATTTGTTTGATGGTTTTTTGTTCAAGAAAAGTATATTGTGTATTCCTAAGTGTTCCATGAGAGAGTTGTTAGTTAAGGAAGCCCATGGAGGAGGCTTGATGGGTCATTTTGGGGTAAGTAAGACCTATGATGTGTTGATAGATGTGCATAAAGTTTGTGAGCATTGCATAACATGTAGAGAAGCTAAGTCTAGGTTGAAACCGCATGGTTTGTACATGCCATTACCTGTTCCTAATGGACCTTGGACTGATTTGTCTATGGATTTTGTGCTTGGTTTGCCTAAAACTAGTAGAGGTCGTGATAGTATATTTGTTGTGGTTGATAGATTTAGTAAAATGGCTCATTTTATACCATGTCATAAAACTGATGATGCAAAATTGATTGCTGATTTTTTCTTTAAAGAGGTTGTGCGTTTGCATGTCATACCCAAAAGCATTGTTAGTGATCGAGATGTTAAGTTTTTGAGTCATTTTTGGCGTGTTTTGTGGGGAAAGTTGGGAACTAAGTTGCTGTTTTCTACTACTTGCCATCCTCAAACCGATGGTCAAACTGAGGTTGTGAATCGAACATTGATTACTTTGCTTAGGGCAGTAATAGAAAAGAATATTAGGATGTGGGAGAATAGTTTACCATTTGTGGAGTTTGCTTACAATAGGGCTGTTCATAGCACTACTAATTGTTCTCCATTTGAAATTGTTTATGGTTTTAATCCGCTTACTCCTTTGGATGTTTTGCCATTGCCATCTAATGATTTTGTGAGTGTTGATGCTAGTTCAAAGGCAGATTTCATGAGGAAGTTACATAAGCAGGTTAAGGAAAGGATTGAGAAGCAAAATGCCAAAGTAGCTTCTAGAGTGAATAAAGGAAGAAAGCCAATGCTTTTTCAGCCTGGTGATTGGGTTTGGGTACATTTTCGCAAAGAAAGGTTCCCACAGTAACGCAAGTCTAAGTTAAATCCACGAGGAGATGGTCCTTTTCAAATACTTGAAAGGATTAATGATAATGCGTATAAAGTGGATTTGCCAGGTGAGTATAATGTAAGTGCTTCGTTTAATGTTGCTGATTTAAGTCCTTTTGATGTAGGTGATGCTTATGATTCGAGGACGAGTCCTTTTGAGGAGAGGGGAAATGTTGTGGAACAACGAGTACACCACAAGGACAAGCAAGGCCTAGGACGTGAGGACCAAGTTGAGGAGATCATCAATCCAATTATTCTTCCACAAGGTCCTATAACTAGATCGCGAGCCAAAAAGATTCAGCAAGCACTAATTTGCCATTTGCAAGATTTGGTGAATTTGGCTAACTATGGTTTGCAAGAAATTACAAGCTTGGAGACAAGACCAAAGGAAGTCAATTACAACTTGCTACAAGTTGTAATTCACGAATGAGGCTTGTAATTAATATGTATTAAGGCCCACTAGTTATGCTCATTTAAAAAGTAAGGGCCCTGTTTGTTTGGTATTAAATTAGGACTTTGATTACTTTATTATTTCTTAAAATTTGATTAGAAAGCCAAACGCTACTTAATAACCCTAATTAGGGTTTAGCTATTTATATCTCATTTAGGGTTGTAAGACATCAGTTTTGAAGTTTTGAACGAATTAATTAACCTAAAGCCTAATTGCTTTTATCTTTGTGTTCTTGCTTGAATACATGCTTCAGAAACATTCAAGTAGTTTGATCAACTTTCTTGTGGAGTGTTTCGAATCTGGGATTTAGGAACTGACTTGTTTCGAAATCTTGAATCTTTGATCAATTCAAGGTAATCTGAAATCTAACCTAATCCTTGGGGGTTGTACCGAATTCGACTAGGGGTTTTCAAGTTAATGCTGTGGGGGTTCGAAATCAAGGGGTTCTCAGGCTTATTCTTGGAGGTTCCGTATCATTCTTTCTTATTTTCTCTCACCAATGGGCCATTTATTTGTTTTGTTTCTTTTCTGGCCTCTTTTCCCATTTTCTTTTCACTCTCACTCACCTTATCATGTTCTCTCAAGCTCCCTTTAATTTTTGAATTGGTAGCCCCAACTTGCCTCTCTGCCTCAATCATCTTTCTTTGATCTTCATACACTTCTAGGGGTGATAATGGAATAAGAGTGACCTATTTTCCTTCATAGGTAAATGTGTACCTATTAGAAAACCCATCATGTTGCTCTCTCCGATCATATTGCCACGGTCTGCCCAACAACATATGTTCAGCTTGCATAGGAACTACATCACAATCAACTTCATCTTTGTACCAGCCTATTGAAAATGGTACCCTCACTCGCTTAGTTACTTTCACCTCACCACTATCATTAAACTACTGCAACTTATAA
The DNA here is from genome assembly GCA_947685225.1 of Garcia nutans. Classification (NCBI taxonomy): domain Eukaryota; kingdom Viridiplantae; phylum Streptophyta; class Magnoliopsida; order Malpighiales; family Euphorbiaceae; genus Garcia; species Garcia nutans. Next base: position 12,048,917 of record CANTUV010000002.1, on the reverse strand, counting down.
GGATTGGGATGCTTCACACATTCTAACCCCAATTTTTCAACCATAGTAGTACTTGCAGCATTAGTACAGCTCTCACTATCAATAATAAGTGTACAAACCTTATTATTCACTAAGCATCTAGTATGAAAAATATTATCACGCTGTACTAGACTTTCCTCTTTCAGCTGCATATTCAATGCACGCCTAGCAACTAACAATTCACCACGCTCAGCTAACAAAGTACAATCAACATGCTCATCACTACCAACATCATCATATATAGGAGAATCAAAGTTCCCGACATCATTATTATCATTATCACTAGGTTCAGAATCAGACACAACATCACCATCAGTTGTAGCAATCATAACTCTTCTATTTGGACATTGGGATGCAATATGACCATTCCCTAAATACTTAAAACATTTAATCTCCCTACTAGGAGTGGTAGTGTTAGGCGTACCTGTTTGCTTGTTTGGACCACTAGATGGCCCTTTTCCACTGGAGGTTGCAGCATTGCTTTTCTGGAATGAATTCTTGAACTCCCCTTTCTCTCCACCCCTATTGGCTGAATTTGCCCCACCACTATTGATGAGGAAACTATAAGCAAGCTTGATGAATGTAATGGCAGCAAATATGTTGATGATATCATTATGCCAAGTGGACCAATCACAAGATCACAATCAAAGAAACTCCAGCATGTGTTCCAGCACTTCATTCAAAGGTGGATTAATGAAGAGAGAGACCAACTTGTAGTGAATATGATGGATCATGAAGAGGAAGTCAGAAACTCACCAACAAGCATGAAGAATCTGCCCATAAGTATGGTGATGGGCATTAGCACGAATTTGGAATATAATATTGATATGGTTTAGTGCTAGTGTGACTAGACACATATGAACGAACACCAAATGCAGGGCAGTAATTTAGAGTATATTATTGATATGGATGAACAATTAATGCTATTGTGACTAGATACATGTAAACCTAGACTTTTAAGCCATTAGTTCTTGATAGAGATGTCACAAGGCTACATGCAACATTTTGTTGTAGAGGAGCTGAAGGTGCACGATATGGCTTATCAAGGATGCAAATTGGAGCATATTTGGCTCAAGTCACTAGTTGGGCTTATTTATAGTTAAATAATTAGCTGAACTTATTATTTTAATATGTATTAAGGCCCACTAGTTATGCTCATTTAAAAAGTAAGGGCCCTGTTTGTTTGGTATTAAATTAGGACTTTGATTACTTTATTATTTCTTAAAATTTGATTAGAAACCAAACGCTACTTAATAACCCTAATTAGGGTTTAGCTATTTATATCTCATTTAGGGTTGTAAGTTTGGCAGTTTTGAAGTTTGGACGAATTTATTAACCTAAAGCCGAATTGCTTTATCTTTGTGTTCTTGCTTGAATACATGCTTCAGAAACATTCAAGTAGTTTGATCAACTTTCTTGTGGAGTGTTTCGAATCTGGGATTTATGAACTGACTTGTTTCGAAATCTTGGATCTTTGATCAATTCAAGGTAATCTGAAATCTAACCTAATCCTTGGGGGTTGTACCGAATTTGACTAGGGGTTTTCAAGTTAATGCTGTGGGGGTTCGAAATCAAGGGGTTCTCAGGCTTATTCTTGGAGGTTCCGTATCAAAAGCTCTCAACAACGTACCAAGTGTACGATTCACTACTTCAGTTTGCCCATCTGTTTGTGGATGACAATTAGTAGAAAACAAAAGCTTAGTTCCTAATCTACTCCATAAAACACGCCAAAAATGGGACAAAAACTTAGTATCTCTATCAGAAACAATTGTCCTAGGCACCCCATGTAAACGAACAACATCTCTAAAGAACAAATCAGCCACAACTTTTGCATCATCAGCTTTGTGACATGGAATAAAATGTGCCATCTTACTAAACCTATCAACAACCACAAAAATGCTATCTCTACCTTTCCTAGTCCTAGGCAAACCAAGCACAAAATCCATACTAATATCAACCCAAGGCGAACTAGGTACAGGTAATGGCATATAAAGACCATGAGGCATAGACTTAGATTTTGCCTGTCTACATGCAATACAAGCAGAACATAATCTCCCAACATCTTTACGCATAGACGGCCAATAAAAATGCTCAAACAGAATATCATAAGTCTTAGACACACCAAAATGCCCCATCAAACCACCACAATGAGATTCCAAAACAAGAAAATTACTCATGGAACATCTAGGCACACATAGTTTACTTCCCTTAAACAAATAACCATCCTACCTAAAAAATGAATTAAAAGCTCCTTGTTCACATGCGACATAAACATTGCCAAAATCAATATCACCAATATATAAGTCCTTAATATACTCAAAACCAAGCAATTTAGAACTCAAAACAGACAGCAATGTATATCTCCTAGACAACGCATCAGCAACAACATTATCTTTACCTTGCTTATACTTAATGACATAAGGAAATTTCTCAATTTGTTCAATCCACTTACCATGTCTTTTGTTCAACTTACCTTGGCCCTTCAAATGCTTGAGGGATTCATGGTCAGTGTGAATAATGAACTCCTTTGGCAGCAAATAATGCTCCCACACATTCAATGCCCTTACCAAAGCATGCAACTCCTTGTCATAGGTAGAATAATTCAGTTGCGCACCATTGAGCTTCTTACTAAAATATGCTATTGGCTTCTTTTCTTGCATCAAAACAGCCCCAATACCTATACCTGAAGCATCACATTCAATCTCAAAAATAGAATCAAAGTTAGGTAAAGCTAAAACAGGCGCAGTAGTGAGTTTTTCTTTCAAACTTTCAAACGATCGTTGTTGCTGTTCACCCCATTGAAATCCAACTTCCTTCTTGACAATACTTGTGAGTGGTGCGGCGATGGTAGAAAAATCCTTCACGAATCTCCTATAAAGACTCGTCAGCCCATGGAAGCTCCTCACTTCCGTCACACTCTTAGGAACAGGCCATTCCCTTATAGCTTTCACTTTCTCTTCATCAACTTCCAATCCCTGCGCACTAACAACAAAACTAAGAAAAACAAGCCTATCCATGCAAAATGTGCACTTCTTAAGCTTTGCATATAAGTTCTCTTTTCTCAAAGCTTCTAAAACCAACCTAACATGTTCTATATGCTCTTCCTCAGTCTTACTATAGATCAAAATATCATCAAAATAAACAACTACAAATCTGCCCAAATAAGCCCTCAAAACATGGTTCATCAACCTCATAAAAGTACTAGGTGCATTAGACAACCCAAAAGGCATTACGAACCACTCATACAACCCATATTTTGTTTTAAAAGCTGTTTTCCATTCATCCCCAGGCTTCATACGAATTTGATGATATCCACTCATAAGATCAATTTTAGTAAAATACCTTGCACCATGTAATTCATCCAACATGTCATCAAGACGTGGTATAGGATGCCGATACTTCACGATGATCTTATTTACAGCCATACAATTAACACACATTCTCCACGTGCCATCTTTCTTTGGAACCAACAAAACAGGAACAACACACGGACTTAAACTCTCTCGAATCAACCCTTTCTCCAACAACTCTTCCACTTGTCTCTGCATCTCCTTGGTCTCCATCGGATTACTTCGATATGCTGGTCTATTTGGAATGGTAGAACCAGGTATGAAGTCAATTTGATGTTCGATCCCTCTTAATGGTGGCAAACCACTAGGCAACTCCTCCGGAAACACATCTTGGAAATCCTACAATAAAGACACAAAACTAGAAGGCAAATGTTCAAGTGAAACATCAATGTTAGCAAACAAAGTTTCCTTGTATCTAATGAGTAACACAGGCTGCCCAACATTTAATTCTCTCGCTCTTGCATAAAAAGTTTGTTTTGCCTTCCCTTCTTTCTTGTTTTCTCTCACCAATGGGCCATTAATTTGATTAGTTTCTTTTCTGTCCTCTTTTCCCATTTTCTTCTCACTTTCACTCACCTTATCATGTTCTCTCACACTCCCCTTGTTTTTGGAAGAAACAGCCCCAACCACTACATTGGCTGAATCTTGCTTTGCTTTCTCAAGCATCTTTCGATGATCTTCATAAACCTCCAAGGGTGATAATGGAACAAGAGCAACCAGCTTTCCCTCATAGGTAAACGTGTACCTATTTGAATGCCCATCATGATGTGCTTTCCTATCAAATTGCCAAGGTCTTCCCAATAACATATGGCCTGCTTGCATAGGAACTACATCACACAACACTTCATCTTTACACCAGCCTATAGAGAATGGTATTCTCACTTGTTTAGTAACGTTCACCTCTCCACTATCATTAAACCATTGTAGTCTATATGGATTGGGATGTTTTAAACAAGTCAATTTCAGCTTCTCCACCATGGTCTCACTTGCGGCATTAGTATAACTACCGCTGTCAATGATGAGCATACAAACCTTACCATCAACTAAACATCTAGAATAAAATATGTTATCTCGTTGCTCAAGGCCCTCTTCCTTCACCTGCATATTCAAGGCACGCCTAGCAACTAACATTTTACCATGTTCAGCCATCAACACATTTTCAACTTGCTCACTACACTCATCATCATCATCATACATGTCATTCACATCATTATCAACATCACTATGATCAGAATCAGAAATTATACCCCCATCATCAGTAGCAATCATAACTCTCCTATTTGGACATTCAGAAGCAATATGCCCATTCCCTAAACATGTGAAACATTTAATATCTCTACTAGGAGTAGTATTAGAAGTACCTGATTGTTGCCTATTTGGACCACCATTCGTCCCTTTTCCACTTGTAGGTGGAGGATTGTTCCTTTGGAAGGAATTCTTGAAATCTCCACTTCTTGAGGACGAATTGCTACTAGTGTTTTGAGGTCCTCTGTAGGTCGAACTACTTCCACCCATATTCTCAAATTTGCTAGAACCAGACTTGGTGTAATTCTTGCTCTTTAGTCTCCTTTCTATCTTCATGGCCTTTTCAACCAACTCTCCCATGGAATTGTAATCATACATTTCCAGCTCACTTGCTATGTTTGAATTTAGACCCCCAAGGAATCTAGACATCAACCTCTGCTCATCCTCTTCAATATCAGCTCTTGCCATGATCATCTCCATCTACTTGTGGTATTCTTCAACACTCTTACCACCTTGGATCAGCCTTGCCAACCTATTATACAAATCCCTATAGTAATGAGAAGGGACAAACCTTGTTCTCATTAAGTCTTTCAAAGTCTCCCAATCAGGTACGAGTCTCAATCCCTTGCCTCTTCTATTAGATTTGAGTTGATCCCACCATAATGTAGCATATCCCTTAAATTCCACGGCTGCGATGTGGGACTTCTTCTCTTCTGAATAATTATGGCATTCAAAAATCTGCTCCACCTTTCTCTCCCATTCAATGTACTCTTCAGCATTGTTTCTCCCTTCAAAGGAAGGTACCTTCATCTTTATGGAAGTAAGGTCATTGTCATTTGCTGGGTTATTTTCACCAACCTCTTCATTACCTCTAGGTGCTCTATGATCTCCTTCACCGATTCTTAGTAGAACCCTTTGTGGTAACCTCACTTTAGCTGCTGGTTGCTGCGCTCTTTCTCTCATCATTAGATTCATGCTCTCTTGTAGAGTAGCCATCATTCTTGCCATCTCATTCATCCTCTCATTACTTTGCTACATATATGTCTCAAAATTGCTAGAACCTTCTTGGACATTTTTCTCCCCATCTTGCACGTTCTGGTTTCTCCCACTACTCATGATCACAAACACAAACTCACAAAGAAAAGATTAGTAATAAACAAAATTCACTCAAAGTGTTTCGCTCTTACCTCACCTTTGCTAATTCTTCGATTGCACTTCAGAATCGAGGCTCACAAATCAATCTGCCAAGCACGTTCAAGGAAGCTAGAAACCTAATTCCTAGACACCTAGAAAAGAAACTCGACGATTTGGAGGCGACACAAGGAAATTTGTGTCACACGATTATCATAAACCAGAGTGTTGGAACAAGCAAATAACACTCTAGCAACGTAGCGGAATCCAAAAAAAATGGTAGCTCAATCAAGAATTAGAAACAAAGAGGTAAAAATATGACAATTCTGGCCAAGATGTATCAAAACCAACCCACCTTTAGCAAGTTGATTTATGGACCTATTGATTCTACCCAAGAAAGCTAGTGTCAAGTCTTCCTAAACTAAAGAGAATTTCGAATTCCCCTTTGCAATGGCAGCCCCCACAATTCGAACAAAATAGCCCAAAAAAAAATGGAAATTTTGTGGCCTAAAAATTTTGATTGCTTCTAACCCACTTCAAACCAACCACGGAACCTTTAATTACTAAGAAATAGAAAAATTTTTGTTGGAGCACTTTTGTACTCTTTTTTTTAGGGATAGATCACTATCTCTAGATCACCCCCCCCCCCCCCCCCCCAAAAAAAATACTAAACGAATATCAATAAATAGAAGCTTAAACAGCAAACGAATTATTGCAAGTTCAAACGGAAAGATCCGTATACTTTAAAAATTGAAAATGAATTGACTATGGTGAAGTAGGTGAAAACGATTTGGACTATGATGAAAAGGGGACACAAACAAATTGGGGTATGGGGAAAGAAGAAATTTCTAATAAAATAAAAGAACCCTAAAAAATGAATTGAACAAATGAAGACTCTAACGGAAATAAAAACAAGCCCTAGAAAGATAGATAGATAAAGATTTACCTGTAATTGGCTCTGATACCAAATGATGCGGAACCCTATGGCAATGAAGGCCTCAAACCCCAACGCACGCTTCGATATAGGAACCCAAGAACAAGGATAAACCACCCTCTATAGCACCCAATTCTTAGCGACGCAAGAACACTAATGACGGAAGGATTTGGAAGGACGGATCAGAAGAACGCCACAATCGAAATTGATAAGTTAGTCTGATTTGTGATGCAATCAATGAAAGAAGCAAAATCTCTCACTCTCTCAAAGATGGCCGAAATTTGCATAAAGAGCAATCTGAATATAATTTGTCAAAAAGGTCCTCTTACAAGAAAATAAGGCCCTATTTATAGAAAAACAAATTAAAATTCATAACTATCCTAACCCTAGTGGAAAAAGGAAAATTACAAAGTCAAAATCTTTGTCAAATAAGGAAAATATCATCCTAACCAACTAAGGAAAGAAGGGAACCACATCCCATGTGCACCACATCCCATGTGCATGGGTATGAACACAGCCCATGTGCATGAAGGAATAGGCTGCCCATGTGACAAAAGTGGTCTCAAAAACCTAATTTCATCCAAGGCCCATGTGCTTGCATGTGGCCTGCCTTCCTTACTCCTTTCTTGCTCCTCTAGCCCATTTTTAAAGCCTTATCTTCCATATAGACATTCAGCATCACAATCAGCCTTTGTTGGTCTTCCAGCTCCATATTGCACTTGTTTATTGCTAATTCAGTCACCTCCCTTGTAACAAAGTCTTGAACATGCAATCCAAGAGTGACGCCATACTTCCTTGCTTTATTCCTTGTCAATGGTCCTTGTTGTAGCACCAAAGGATCCTTGCCATGCTGGTTTACATCAGATGATAACCACTTTTAAGATCAATTTTCGAAAATATACATGCACCATGCAATTCATCAAGCATATCATCAAGTCTAGGGATTGGATGTCTATACTTTACAGTGATTTTGTTGACGGCGCGACAATCCACATACATTCGCATTGATCCATCCTTTTTGGGTACCAAAAGTACCGGTACAGCGCATGGACTCATGCTCTCTCTGACATGACCCTTTGCAAGTAATTCTTCCACCTGTTTTTGTAACTCTTTGGCCTCTTGAGGATTGGTTCTATATGCTGGCCGATTCGGAATTACAGCTCCAGGAACAAAATCAATTTGATGTTCTATTCCTCTGATAGGTGGTAGTCCGCTAGATACTTCATCGGGAAAGACATCTTCAAATTCCTGCAACAAAGTCAATGCAACACTAAGAATAGGAGGATCAAGGTCAGTTACATTAAGAAAAGCTCCCTTACATAGTAAGAGTAGCATCACATTATTTGAAGAATAGGCTTGCCTCACATCTTTTCCCCTAGCAACTAAACTTACTTTCTTCTCACAACTCTCATTTTTATTGTAGATTTTTTCTTTTTCTCATTTTCTTTTTCTTTCTCTTTTTTTTTTCTTTGTTTTTCCTCTTGCTCTTTTCTTTCTCTCACTCTATTTTCAGATTCTTTTTGCATTTTCTCTTCCATGGCAGCTTGTATTCATTTTTGGTCTTCAAAAGCCTCCATCGGTGTCAAAGGTGCAATCATCAACTTTCGACCTTCAAAATCAAAAGAGTACCTATTTTTGAATCCATCATGTACAACCCTTCTATCATATTGCCATGGCCTCCCAAGCAGAATATAACTAGCATGCATAGGAACAACATCACATAACACTTCATCCTTATACCTCCCAATGGAAAATGTTAGCAGCACTTGCTTAGTCACCCTAACTTCGCCACAATCATTAAACCATTGCAACCTATATGGCTTAGGATGTTTTGTAGTAGGGAAATCAAGTTTTTCCACTAGTAGAGTACTAGCCACATTCACGCAACTTCCACTGTCTATTATCATGCTACAAACTCTATCTTTAACTAGACACCTAGTATGAAAGATATTTTCTCTTTGTAGCTCATCACCATCATCTGCCTTTACTTGGGTATTTAAAGCATGCATAACAACTAGAATGTTGCCATGTACAGCATGCTCTACATCACTATCATCACCCATAGGTTGAATGTCATCACTTGAATCATCATTAACAGCCTCATCACCTTCAGATTCTATCTCTCCACTTGGCCTCATCACCATTGCCCTTTTATTTGGACATTGTGCAGCATAATGTCCCTTGCCTAAGCATCTAAAACATTGGATGTCTCTAGTTCTTCCGCTGGAGTTCATTGGTGCCTTACCATTATCAATCACAATGGGTTTTTCTCCAGCCTTGTTTCCCTCTTTCTTCTCCTTTGAAACAAATTTACTCTCACTAGATTCCCCTTTCTTCCAATTTGGCTTCCATGGAACATTGTTGGTAGAATTCATTCCCATACCTGATCTGGTTGTTTTCTTCTTCTTGAGTTGTTTTTCTACCTTGATTGCCATATTTAACATATCATCAAGCTCCACATAATGATGCAGCTCCACTATGTCGGCAATTTCATCTTTCAACCCATGTAGGAACCAAGCCATAGTTGCTTCCCTTTCTTCTTCTATATTAGCTCGTATCATAGCCATTTCCATTTCTTGAAAATATTCTTCCACACTTTTATTGCCCTGCACTAGCCCTTGTAATCTTTGATGCAACTCTCTATAGTAGTGTTGTGGAACAAATCAATCTCTCATGACCTGTTTCAACTCATCCCAAGTCTGCACTCCTCTCATGCCATTTCTTCTTCGTTTAGTGAGTAATTGATCCCAACAAACTAATGCATAATCAGTAAACTCTACCACAGCAAGTGTCACCTTCTTTTGCTCACTATAGTTGTGGCAATCAAAGATGAGTTTGGTCTTTCTCTCCCATTCCAAATATGCATCTGGATTTGCTTTGCCTTGGAATGATGGAATTTTCATTTTAATTCCATTAACGTTGCTGTCTACTCTCCCTCTCCCTCTTGCATTTTCCATAGTTTCTTGCCTAATATTTCTACCACCACCTCTACCACCCATATTACCTCTCATATATCTTGGTCTAATAACATCATCAAGTGCAACAGATTGCTGCCCATCATCATCATCAAGATTATCTTCATCTACATTCTCCAAGTCATTGAAACTGGCAAATCATTTAGTCCAGCGCGCCTACCTCTACTCTGCCCCCTATTTGTGTTTTGCTCCCTATGAAAATTATCTCGTTCATCCCTTCCTAAATTCCTTTGATTTGTAGAGCTTGCTTGCTGCAATTCTTCAATTTGCTTTGAGTGTTTTTCCATTTTTTCTCTAATATCAACAAACAACACATTCATCCTTTGAAATTGAGATTGCAATGCCTTAAGAACATAAGAAGCTTCTGGCTCCTCTTGGGGCTGGTTGCTCTCTCGATTACTATCTCATTTTGTTGACATACTGATTGCTGCAAAACAAATGTTAGAAATATTCTCTCACACACTCCCTCACGTGTTTCACTCTAATATGGTAACACTCAATCTGTGTTTCACTCAAACTTTGGCTTTTACCCTCTAACAATCTCACCACTCTATGCCTTTTTTCACTCACTTCAGCCCTTCCAAGTTCTAGCAAGAACTTAATATTTCCTCAACTAAATAACTAAATTGCATGGTTGAAAATACATTCAAGAATGGAACAAGAGTAAAACAAGCTGGAAAAAAAAATAGAATATCTGATATTTGAAACCTAAGGACGAAAGACACTGAAATTTTAGACAAACATTACTAAAGGGAAGAATTTGATAAAACTGGATTTAGGACAATATATTGAGACAAAATGGAAGAAAAAAAACAAATTTTTAGGTCTCTTATGAAATGTTAATGTTCTGAACCCAAAAATGGCTAACTAGCGGTAATATATGGACAACCAAGCAAACGAATGAATTTTGACATGAAATTTAATATGTAGGCTTAGCTGAATATCTAAAACATGCCTGTAAAATTTGAAAGGATTTGGACATGTTTACATACACGTTCACTTTTGGACACAAAACTAGCTAAATTGGCTGCAATATATGGATAACTAGGCAAATGGAGGAATTTTGACTTAAAATTTGATTTCCAAGCTAAGTTTAGCATCTGAAACAAGCATATAAAATTTGAGAAGATTTGGTTATGTGCAAACCCAACTTCAGTTTCTAACCCACTAGCAAATTTGAGAGATTAGTTGCTGTTTCCTCTTTTTTTTTCTTTTCTTTTCTGTTCTTTCTTTCCTTTTTTTTTTAATTAATCCAGCAACAACATTAAGGAAGAAGGACTCAAAGAAACAAGAAAGCATACAGTTTGTAGAAATTAAACTAATGGCAGAAAATGACTCAAAGGAAGACAATATTTTTTTTTTGACATAAACTCTTAAAAACCGGATTTGGAGAGTCTAAGCTCTGATACCAAATGATGTGAGCCTGCCTTGCTGGGATTTAATTCCTAAGGAAGCTCAAGCTATGGATTGTCTCCAAAACATAAGAACACCAACCAGCACCTTCAACCCAACACCAACTTGTGATGTAAAACTGAAGCTATATGGTTGGAAACCAAAGATTCAAGACCCAACCCCAACTTGTGAAGGAAAAACCTTGAATATAAGTTAAGACCTAGCAAACTTGGTTATTTTTGCAAGGAATTCCTGCAAGTTCTAACCAGAACTCAAAAGAAGGCTAAAAACCTCTCAAAGCTCTCAAAAATGGAGAGAAAACTCAGAATATTCATTAAGTTCAAAGTCTGCCATTACATCTGTTTTTAAAAGACTTAAAGAAAGCATAAAACAAGTGAAATGATGGAAAAATACAAATATAATGATGTGGTTACATAAAACAAATTGGGTAGCCATATAGCTTGTCTCCCACTAGCTTTTAAAAGGCATGGGCAGCCATATAGCTTGTCTCCCACTAGCTTTTAAAAGGCATCTTTGACTCCCAATGTGAGTTTCAGCCACTCTTAATATATGGGCATCCAATGGTACATGAATGGTATGTATTTAGCTCCCAAAGGTATAATGATGGATGCCAATATGTGTTCTAACTCCTTTGGGTCAATTGGCCTCTTGGGTAGATTGCAATTTGGACACGTGCAACCAAATAGCTTCTTTGCTCTTATTTTCTTCAAGTCTTAACGTTCCAATTGTATTGAGAACATATAGATGTTTGGAAACTAATCCTTGAAGTTTTCTTGCCATTGATCGAGTAACAGGTCCTTGGTGTTGTATGCTAGCAATCAGATCCTCATCAAACCTTGTAATTGGCCCATTTGGTAATACGAGCTCCATGCCATCTTGGCCTCCTATGGTTGCTCCGCTAGCCTTGTTCATACTGCCATCTTTGTTCGCATCAATCTCTCCCTTCTCAAAAAGATTCATCCTCGAATCTGTGTCCATATCAAAAAGAGAAAGATAAAAAACATTAAAGGTTGTAGAAACTTGATACTCACCAGGCAAGTCAATTTTATAAGCATTATCATTAATCTTTTCTAGCACTTGGAAAGGACCATCGCCTCTTGTATCCAACTTTGATTTTCTCATATTGGGAAACCTTTCCTTCCTTAAATGCACCCATACCCAATCACCAGGTTCAAAAGTAACAACTTCGCACCCCCGATTGGCTTGACGTGCATAATGCTTATTCTTCTTCTCAATGTGTTGTCTAGCCTTCTCATGTATAGTCTTGACTAACTCAGCCTTCCTCTGTCCATCTAGGTTAGTAATCTCATGTAATGGCAAAGGAATTACATTTATAGGAGTAAGAGGATTAAACTCATACACAATTTCAAAAGGTGAGAATCCAGTGGAAGAATGCAAACTACGATTATAAGCAAATTCAACTAATGGAAGACACTCTTCCCATTTTCTCAAATTTTTACCTACCACAGTATGCAATAATGTCCCTAAAGTTCTATTCACTGCTTCAGTTTGTCCATCAATTTATGGATGACAAGTGGTAGAAAATAATAACTTAGTATCCAATTTTCCCCACAAAACTCTTCAAAAGTGGCTCAAGAATTTAACATCATGATCAGAGACAATTGTCCTAAGTATACCATGCAAATGCACAACATCTCTAAAGAATAAATTAGCCATATTTGTTGCATCATTAGTTTTATGACAAGCTATGAAATGTGCCATTTTGCTAAATCTATCCACAACAACAAATATGTTGTCTCTACCTTTCTTTGTCCTAGGTAAACCTAACACAAAATCCATAGAAATGTCAACCCAAGGATCATTAGGAATAGGTAGAGGTGTATACAATCCATGAGGCATAGATTTGGACTTAGCTTGCCTACTTGCAATACATTTAGAACAAATTCTTTCAACATCCCTACGCATGTGTGGCCAATAAAAATGCTCAGAAAGTATATCCAAAGTCTTATGCACACCAAAATGACCCATCAATCCACCGCTATGTGATTAACGCACAAGTGATTCCCTTAATGAACATGCAAGTACACATAATCGATTCCTATGAAATAAAAATCCATCATGCCTATAAAATATTTGGAAAGCAGCATGTTCACAAGCAACATAGACATTACCAAAATCAAAATCTGTTGCATACATATCTTTAAGTTGCTCAAATCCTAACATCTTAGAACTAAGTGTAGTGATTAAAGCATACCTCCTTGATAATGCATCAGCAACAACAATATCTTTACCTTGCTTGTAGTGGATCACAAAAGGAAATGTCTCAATGAATTCAACCCATTTTGCATGCCTCTTATTCAGCTTCCCTTTCCCTTTTAGGTGCTTAAGTGACTCATGGTCTATATGGATCACAAATTCTTTTGGAAGCAAGTAATGTTGCCACATGTCTAGTGCTCTCACTAGGGCATATAAATCCTTGTCATAGGTAGAGTACTTTAATTGAGCTCCATTCAACTTCTCACTAAAATATGATATGGGACATTTTTCCTGCATCAACACAACACCTATACCAATCCCAGAAGCATCACATTCAAGTTCAAAAGTTTTATCAAAGTTTGGTAAACATAAAATAGGAGCATAACAAAACCTATCTTTTAAAGTATTAAAAGCCCTATTTTGCTCATCTCCCCACTTAAAGCCAACGTCTTTTTTAATTATTTTAGTCAAAGGAGCTGCAATGGATGAGAAATCTTTCACAAATCTTCTATAAAAACTAGCTAACCCATGAAAACTCCTTACCTCAGACATACTCTTAGGCGTAGGCCATTCTTGAATAGCTTTCTCCTTTTAAGCATCTACCTCAACCCCTCTAGCTCTCACAACAAAACCTAAGAAAATAAGTTTATTAATACAAAAAGTATACTTCTTCAAATTAGCATACAACTTCTCTTTTCCTTAGAACCTCTAGAACTAACCTAACATGCATGATATGCTCATCTAGAGACTTGTTGTATATAAGAATGTCATCAAAATACACAACAACACATTTTTCAAGGAAATTACGCAAAACATGATTCATTAGCCTCATAAATGTGCTAGGTGCATTAGTCAAACCAAAAGGCATAACCGTCCATTCATATAAACCATATTTTGTTTTAAATGCAGTTTTCCACTCATCACCAGGTTTCATCCTAATTTGATGATATCCACTTTCAAATCAATTTTAGTGAAAATACATGCACACTCATCTAACATGTCATCTAATCTAGGAATGGGATGGCGATACTTTACAGTGGTTTTGTTAACTGCACGACAATCCACACACATCCTCCATGTTCCATATTTCTTGGGTACCAACAACACTGGTACAGCACATGGGCTAAGGCTCTCTCTCACATGCCCCTTCTCCAACAATTCATCTACTTGCCTTTGAAGTTTTTTTTTTGTCTCCTCTGGGTTACTTCTATAGGCTGGCCTATTTGGAATTACTGCTCCAGGAATAAAATCAATCTGATGCTCAATACCCCTTAAGGGAGGGAGTCCCTTTGGCATCTCTTCAGGAAAGACTTCATCAAATTCCTGTAACAAATAAACAAAACAAGTAGGCAAATTTGGGTTAAGGTCAGTCATAATCAATAAACTTTCCTTAAACCTTATTGCTATAAGTGATCTTCTGCCTATGTAAGCACTCTTAAGATCTCTCTCTTTTGCAAAGAAACTCTTCTTCTTTTCACTCTTATTTTCTCTCCTCTTACTGTTCTCTCCTGCACATCTCTCTTTCTTTACCTCACTTGTGCAGTCACTCCCTATTGAGCCACATAATTGTTTCTTTTCTCTCTTGGCCTCTTGTTCCTCCATTTTTTTAGTTAACTCACTGCCCGAATCCCTATTTGAAGTATTCATCATCTTAATCTATTCTTGATACACTTCCTTTGGAGATAAATGTGCTAAAGTGAAAATCTTCCCCTTTAAACTAAAAGAATGCCTATTCTTGTACCCATCATGTGTGACTTTCCTATCAAACTGCCAATGCCTACCCAATAATAAATGTCCAGCTTGCATGGGTACTACATCACATAATACTTCATTAACATATTTCCCAATAGAAAATGGTACCACAACTTGTTTTGTTACCTTCACTTCACCGCTATCATTTAGCCACTGTAGCCTATATGGTTTAGGGTGTTTTGCACACTTCAACCCTAACTTATCAACTAAGGTTGTACTAGCCACATTTGCACAACTGCCTCCATCTATAATCATGCTGCAAACTTTCCCTCCTACCAAACACCTAGTGTGAAAGATGTTTTCCCTTTGTTCTATGCTCTCTTCCTTAACCTGAACATTAAGTGCATGCCTAACTATCAAAGATTCACCACAAACAGCATACTCAACCTCAACATCACTAAAATCCTCCAAACTAGGCATAGAATCACAGTCAGATTCTGATTCAGATTCAATTTCTCCATTGTTCCTCATAAGCATAGTCTTTTTATTAGGACATTGTGAAGCAATATGTCCATTACCCAAACATTTAAAACAATTAATATTTCTTTGCCTATTAGAAGAATTAGAAAAATCAGTGGTACCTTTATTTTTAGAAGAGACTCCTTTGCTCTTTTCAAAGCTTGCACCTTTCACCTTGGAACTTAAGTCTTTATCCTTAGACCTCTCATCTTTATTCTTCTCATCTTTCTTTGGCCACCTTGAGGTCCATTTTGGGTTGTAATTGGAGAAACTCCTTGCTACACCCTTTTGCTTGAGTTGTCTCTCCACCTTCATGGCCATGTTCACCATCTCCTCAAGCTCTATATAGTGATGTAGCTGTACCATATTTGCAATATCTCTAACTAGACCTCCCAAGAATCGAGCCATGGTAGCTTCTCTATCCTCTTCAATATTTGATCGAATCATTGCCATCTCCATCTCTTTGTGATAATCTTCTACTGACATAGACCCTTGAGTGAGTCTTTGCAATTTTTGATGTAGCTCATGATAGTAGTAGGATGGCACAAATCTTCTCCTCATGACAGCCTTCATTTCTGCCCACGTCTCAATAGGCTTCTCTCCATTTCTTATTCTTGTAAGTTTCAGTTGTCCCCACCATATCGATGGATAATCTGTAAACTCAATTGCTGCTAACTTCACCTTCTTTCCCTCTGAGTAGTTATGACAATCAAATATAAGCTCCACCTTCCTTTCCCACTCTAGGTATGTTTCAGCATCATTCCTTCCTATAAATGTTGGAATCTTCATCTTTATAGAAGTGATGTTGCTATCTCTCCTTCTTGGCCTCCTATCTCCTCCTGGCCTTCTATCTCTTCTAGGCCTAACCCTTGAAGATTGGTTGTTATCTTCATCAGGTTCATCATGGGACTCTATATCTTCTTCATCATAAGTTTGTTGCCTAGTGTCCCTCCGCTTTGTTGATGTAGCTCCTAATTGTTGGGATTGCTTAACAACCTCAACTTCATCCCTCAAATTCATAACATCTAAACTAAACTTCTCAAATTGGTTTTGCATAGCCTTCATTGCAAAAACTACATCTTTCATGCTCATGTCGCCACCCTTGCCTGCCTTCTCAGACATGATGTAAAACTGCAAGAAAATTTAGAGAAGAGAGAAAAAAAATCCTCACACTCTCCCTCATGGGTTTACACTCAATAATATATCACTTCACTCGTGTTTCACTCAAATCAGACCTTTACCCTCTTATTTGCTCACACTCTCTTGCCTTTTTCCCTCTCTTGTTCCCTTCTTGAAGTTGCACTTCATAATTTAAAACAACTAATCAGATTAGTCACAAGCAGCAATCTATAAAAATTACAATGAAAAAACTAACAAGAAACAAAAAAAACCCAAGTTCTAGATGCAATTTAATAATCATCGTAATAAAAAAAAAAGAGAAAACACACAGATAAAGAATTGTATGTTTGTGAATGCAAGTCCTAAGAGTAACCAGAATGCAAAAGTCACTCTTATATGTGTGGCAGAAACAAAAGAAATTGAAAACAAGAAAATTAAACTATGAATGCAATAAAATTGATAAAGCAGGAAGCTAAATTAAAGACTTTTGATTTTTCCCAAGTGGGAGTCGAAATAAACCCTAGACCTAGTGATTCAACTAACTTACACTAATTAGAAAGGTAAGATATGGTATAGATATGAAAGGATATTAATTGAAACAAGGAAACCCTAAACAATTTTGGAAACATAATCAATAATCCCAAAAATTGCGCAAGAATTTTCAGATGGCCCGTTCGCCCTAAAATTGAATGATTTGGGGGCCGTGACAGGCCGTTATGGGTAAACCCAGAAACAAATGTAGGGCTCAAAAATCAATTTATAAATTGGTATTTGTACGTCCCGTAACTCTTTCTTAGCGAAAAGTTATGGCCTTTCAAAGTTGACCCTTCTACCACCAAAATTGACCCTACCTAATTTCAAGCCAAAAAGGTCTCCTTCAACCCTAGCTTTGTTCTAGCAGCCGCCAAGCTATTTTTTTCTTTAATTTTTTTTTCATTTTTTTTCATTTTCTTCTTTTCTCTTTTTTTTTGTTTTTTTAAGCTAACGAACTAATAGGCCAAAATCAAAATTTCGAAAGGATTGAAATAAAAAAAAATTACCGAATTGATTAAAGTAAAGAAAGGAATATCACAGAAAGCATAAGAACATAGATAGAGCCAAAGTTTTGATACCAAATGATGCGGAACCCCAAGATTATAAAGAATTCGAAACCCCAACACACAAATTTAGTATACCAAGAACCCTAGCTGTTTGTTTGTCCTACTAAACCCCTAATTGACATGCAACTAAAAATGTAGATAATTGGACAGCATTAAAGAAAAACTAGAAAGAAAGGCACAAGTTTTACCTTGATAAGTTGATTCCAATTCTTGATGCAACAAGAAGAAGAGTGCCCTCTCTTTATGAAATTCGGCCAAGCCAAAATAATTGAATAATATGATCACCAAAACTGATGTCTTACAATCCTAAATGAGATATAAACAGCTAAACCCTAATTAGGGTTATTAAGTAGCGTTTGGTTGGCTAATCAAATTTTAAGAAATAATAAAGTAAACAAAGTTTTAATTTAATACAAAATAAATAGGGCCCTTTCTTTTTTAAATAAGCATAACTAGTGGGACTTAATACATATTAAATAATAGGCCCATATACTTGGATTAAATTTATGGGTTGCTTCTCCTCTCTATTCGTAGAGTCAAAGGCCTGTCCACCAAGTGTTTCTTCCATGAATTGCCTTACAAAGCCTTGGAAGGTAGATTTGAGCTTCTTGGCATGTAACCTTGTAATTGGCCCATTTGGTAATACGAGCTCCCTGCCATGTTGGCCTCCTATGCTTGCTCCGCTAGCCTTGCTCATACTGCCATCTTTGTTCGCATCACCTAGAGATTTATCTTCAAGCCAAGACTCTGATACCAAATGATGTAGAACCCATGGATCGAATATTACATCTAGAACCCCACATACACATCTAGCATAGAATCTTAGAACTCAAAACAAATCCTACCTACCAAACCCACAACTAAACTGTAATTGAGAACTTGGGTGATTGGGAAGAAGAAATGAATTGATTTAAATGCCACAAGTCAGACTTGATAAGTTAGAACCAATTCTTCATGCAACAAGAATAAGAAGAAAACCTCTCAAACTTGAAAACACATCAATTACATTCAACATAAACTGGAAATTCGCATCATCCCTTTTGAGTTCTTTTTCCCCTCCCTATATAGCTGCAAAAGAAGAACTAATGGCTCAAATTTCTAGGTTTACATGTATCTAGTCTGATACAAACCAGATATGACAGCTTTGTGCCATTGAAGAAAAGCAATCTTACATCATCCAAATAGATTTAAAAGGAGTTCAAAAGCTCTTTTATGAGGCTGAAATACACTTGGGGCGTGCTACACTTCATATGGAGCAGATTTGGTGCAATTCAAGCAATATGGGCTTTGTGGAGCTTGATACAGCTTATAGGCCAAAGCTACACAAAGGGAAGCCTAAAGTGAAGATCAAAGTATGGAAATCACGTCCAAACACATGGGCATGCAAACGATACCAAATGACGAGGACCCTTAGCAACGATGGCAGCAAACCCAACGTATAACAATGGTAGAGAACTCCTTGAAACTTGATAATCACCTCCTAAGGAACCCAACGCCTATAAAGAGACGCGAACTCACTATGATTGAAGGATTTAGTTGGTAAGAAGAAGGAAAACGCCACAACTCTTGTTGATAAGTAAACCTAATTCTTGATGCAAAGAAAGAATTAAAGAATCCACTCTAATCTCTCTCACACGAAAATTCACAAGAATAACTTGTAGAAGAATTCAAAAATTTTTATTAATTGTTGTCTCAGTTTCTTATATTCTAGTTTCATCCTCTTATATTTCCTTTCTTTTTGTCGTCTCTTACAATGAATAAGAAAGTTTTTCTCTTTTTCATAGAAAACTGAAAGTTCTTCCTCTAATGAAGCAATCTCCTTTTCACAATATGAATATTCCCTTGTGTACCTTCGTGCACCTCCTAACTGATGCGGAACCCATGGATCAAATATTACATCTAGAACCCCACATACACATCTAGCATAGAATCTTAGAACTCAAAAACAAATCCTCCCTACCAAACCCACAACTAACCTGTAATTGAGAACTTGGGTGATTGGGATGAAGAAATGAATTGATTAAAACGCCACAAGTGAGACTTGATAAGTTAGAACCAATTCTTCATGCAACAAGAATAAGAAGAAAACCTCTCAAACTTGAAAACACAGAAATTACATTCAACAATTCTGGAAATTCGTAGTCAACCCTATTAAGTTCTTTTTCCCATCCTTATATAGTTGGAAAAGAAGAACTAATGGCTTAAAGTCTAGGTTTACATGTATCTAGTCACAATAGCATTAATTGTTCATCCACCTCAATAATATACTCTAAATTACTGCCCATAATTATGACAACATTGATGGGCAGATTCCACATGCATTTTGGTGTTGGTTCACATGTGTCTAGTCACACTAGCACTAAACCATGTCAATATTATATTCCAAATTCGTGCTAATGCCCATCACCATACTTATGGGCAGATTCTTCATGCTTGTTGGTGATTTTCTGACTTCCTCTTCATGATCCATCATATTCACTACAAGTTGGTCTCCCTCTTCATTAATCCACCTTTGAATGAAGTGCTGGAACACATGCTGGAGTTTCTTTGATTGTGATCTTGTGATTGGTCCACTTGGCATAATGATATCATCAACATATTTCCTATAAGGAAAACTATTAACTAAATATTACAATAAAAACCTAATAAGCAAAATATGGAGGGACCACTTAAAAAACTCAAAAACACGCCCCAAACATGTGTTAAGCATGCCAAAGTCGTTCTTGCTGAAACTGGTACAGGGGGTTGTGAAACAGTAGATTTCACAGGGGGTTGTGAGACTTTCTGGACAAGCAGCGCATTTCACAGGGTGGTTGTTGTATTGGCTGGACAATTCGCACATTTCAGCACCATGTGTACAATCCAGCACCATTACTAGCTTGGGTTGGTCTTCTAGTTCCTTCTCGCACTTGTCCCATGCTAATTCAGTCACCTCTCTTGTAATAAAGTATTGAATATGCATTCCAAGAGGGATGCCATATTTCCTTGCTTTATTCCTCGTCAATGGCCCTTGTTGTAGCACCAATGGATCCTTGCTATGCTGGTTCACATCACTAACTTTTGATACCACCTTTCAATAAGCTCTTCAAGAAATCGAATCTTACCATCGAGATATTGTAGATGGTATTTTTCTTTGGCTTCCTCTTCATCCATCTCAATCTCAATTGTTGTTGACAATTTTTTTTTATATGTAGAATTTGAAAATCACTAAACAAACACAAAAGAAACAGCCCAAGAATGGCCACATAAAATGATTTGAAGGAAAGAAACAATCAACCCCAAGAAAAGGCTTACACAAGATGAATTTGAAGGGAAAAACACAACCAAATTGAACAAGACCCAATAGACACAAAACAAACTAAATTCTGACTACTAGAACACCAACGACACAAACGGAATACTTAAATGGATGGGAAAGTGAAAAAAATGAATTGAATAAACTATTCTGAATACTAAAACGAACTAAAACTGACTCTTGAATGCCAAAAACGAAAATTGAATAGAGAGGGAAAGGAAAAAATGAATTTGAATAAAATAACCCTAATGGAACAATTAAACAAGCCCTAGAAAGACAAAGTAGATAAAAATTACCTTGTAGCAAGGCTCTGATACCAAATGACGTGGACCCTTAGCAACGATGGCAGCAAACCCAACGTATAACAATGGTAGAGAACTCCTTGAAACTTGATAATCACCTCCTAAGGAACCCAACGCCTATAAAGAGACGCGAACTCACTATGATTGAAGGATTTAGTTGGTAAGAAGAAGGAAAACGCCACAACTCTTGTTGATAAGTAAACCTAATTCTTGATGCAAAGAAAGAATTAAAGAATCCACTCTAATCTCTCTCACACGAAAATTCACAAGAAGAACTTGTAGAAGAATTCGAAAATTTTTATTAATTGTTGTTATCAAATTCTGCCTAATAGTGCCCTTAAATAAGGGTTACAAAATTCCTAATTGCATAAGGAAAACATTCCTAATTGCATAAGGAAAACATTCCTAATTGCATAAGGAAAATGGAAAACATTCCTAATTGCATAAGGAAAAATATAAAGTAATCCTAATCCACTAAGGAAAATATAAAGTAATCCTAATCCACTAAGGAAAATATAAAGTAATCCTAATCCACTAAGGAAAATATAAAGTAATCCTAATCCACTAAGGAAAACATAAAGTAAATCTGAATCTAAATCAGATAAGTAATCTAAATCCTATCCAAATCTAATAAAACAAATCCAAAATAGATTTGGAAAGACTAAATAATATCAAATCCTAAAAGATATGGAAAATAAAATAATATCCTAACTAACTAAGGAATGAGGGGACCACATCCCATGTGACAAAAAGATGCCTTTCACTTGCTGAAATTCGTAACTTCCTTGGGCCCATATTAAACATGCCTTAATTAAGTCCAAAAAAAGGCCTAATGTATTGGAAAAACAAGCCCAACATGTGCAGCCATGTTCAGCCTTAAAAACTTGCTAAACATGCCAAAAAACTTGCTGAACAAGCCCAAGAAAGCATGCCCATGTGTTTGGACGTGATTTCCATACTTTGATCTTCACTTTAGGCTTCCCTTTGTGTAGCTTTGGCCTATAAGCTGTATCAAGCTCCACAAAGCCCATATTGCTTGAATTGCACCAAATCTGCTCCATATGAAGTGTAGCACGCCCCAAGTGTATTTCAGCCTCATAAAAGAGCTTTTTAACTCCTTTTAAATCTATTTGGATGATATAAGATTGCTTTTCTTCAATGGCACAAAGCTGCCATATCTGGTTTGTATCATAGTCACACTAGCATTAATTATCCATCCACATCAATACTATATTCTAAATTACTGCCCATAATTCTAACAACATTGATGGGCAGATTCTACATACACTTTGGTGTTGGTTCACATGTGTCTAGTCACACTAGCACTAAACCACATCAATATTATATTCCAAATTTGTGCTAATGCCCATCACCATATTTATGGGCAGATTCTTCATGCTTCTTGGTGAGTTTCATACTTCCTCTTCATGTTCCTTCATATTTAGTACAAGTTGGTCTCCCTCTTCATTAATCCACCTTTGAATGAAATGTTGGAACACATGCTGGAGTCTCTTTGATTGTGATCTTGTGATTGGTCCACTTAGCATAATGATATCATCAACATATTTACTGCATTGTGTAGATTCAACAAAGATTGCTTATAGTTTTCTCATCACTGTTGTTTGGTGGGGCATATTTTATCTAATAAACCGTTGAACTTAAAAGTGATATCTAATGCATTTTCTAGTGCTTGGAGAACTAGGAAGGGTTTCAGAGTTTAGGATATGGGAAGCGGGCTATTTATTTGTGATTTTGAATCAATCAGAGATAAGAAGGTTTTGAAGGAGAGTCCTTGGCATTTTGACAACATCTAGTGATTTTGTCAGATCTAAAAGGCTCAAAACAGCCATCGAAAGTACAGTTACATTGGTGTTCCTTTTTGGGTCAGGATTTGTAACCTTGCCTTAAACAAAAGGGATCGTAAATCAATAGAGGTAGTGGCTGGGAAAATTAAAAAATTGGAGGAGATTGACGCAAGGTATCTAGATTCCTGGGGTAAGTGGGTGAGGGTAAGGGTATTGATTGATGTGCATGAACCTTTTAGAAGGGGTGCAAGGTTATGCAATCAAATGGATGAGGAGGTGTGGATTTATTTTAGATATGAAAAACTTCCAAACTTCTGTTAATGGTGTGGAAAGGTGGGGCATAATTAGGATGAATGTGACAAGAAACCTAATGATATTAAGGTGGAGGATTGACCTTATAACCCAGCCTCACGAGCGATGACAACAAGACACAAGGGCGGTTTTAACTTCTCTCTCAACAAAAACAAAGATAACAAAACTAATACCACAACTACCAATAGTGAAGAAGGTAGGGTTGGAACTTATAGCATTGCTCATAGACAACTGGTGATGGAGGAGGAGCCCTCTTGATACGGAATGATGAGGAAACTATAAGCAAGCTTGATGAATGTAATGGCAGCAAATATGTTGATGATATCATTATGCCAAGTGGACCAATCACAAGATCACAATCAAAGAAATTCCAGCATGTGTTCCAGCACTTCATACAAAGGTGGATTAATGAAGAGGGAGACCAACTTGTAGTGAATATGATGGACCATGAAGAGGAAGTCAGAAACTCACCAACAAGCATGAAGAATCTGCCCATAAGTATGGTGATGGGCATTAGCACGAATTTGGAATATAATATTGATATGGTTTAGTATTAGTGTGACTAGACACATGTGAACCAACACCAAAATGAATGTACAATCTGCCCATCAATGTTGTCAGAATTATGGGCAGTAATTTAGAATATATTATTGAGGTGGATGAACAATTAATGCTATTGTGACTAGATACATGTAAACCTAGACTTTAAGCCATTAGTTCTTCTTTTCCAACTATATAAGGATGGGAAAAAGAACTTAATAGGGTTGACTACGAATTTCCAAAATTGTTGAATGTAATTTCTGTGTTTTCAAGTTTGAGAGGTTTTCTTCTTATTCTTGTTGCATGAAGAATTGGTTCTAACTTATCAAGTCTCACTTGTGGCGTTTTAATCAATTCATTTCTTCATCCCAATCACCCAAGTTCTCAATTACAGGTTAGTTGTGGGTTTGGTAGGGAGGATTTGTTTTTGAGTTCTAAGATTCTATGCTAGATGTGTATGTGGGGTTCTAGATGTAATATTTGATCCATGGGTTCCGCATCATTTGGTATCAGAGGTTGAAGATAAATCTCTAGGTATCTTTTATGTTTTAATTATCCAAAGAAAAAAAAAGAAAAAAAAACGCATCAGATTCAGTTTCTATATTTCTTCATTTTCTGTTCTTGTTGCACCTTGTTCTTATTCTTCAAATCTGTGAACTTTTGTTTAATTTTTCAATTTCTATCCTTGTTTACTGAAAGTTCAAAAGAAAAAAAGAGGAAAAGATCAAAAGAAAAACAAAAAAAAAAGGAAAAGAGAATCAGATTCAACTTCCTCAACATAAAAGAAAAAAAAAATCGTACCTGTTTCTGTCCAGAATTTTTCTTCACAAGTGTTTGAGATTTTTTGCATATTTATACCATTAACAGCTTGCTACCTTATTATATTTGATCAAATTACATCAGCTCCTCATTATGCATCCATTTAGCATTTAAAATATGATATTTAAAGCCTTTCTTGCATTGGGAATAGATTTAGGTTGCATATTCAGATTACTCATTGGAGTGATTTGAATTCTGTTTTTTTTTTTAGGATCCAGAATTGTTTTCTTTGTATTCTTAGTTTCATTCTTTCATATACCTCTTGTTTCTTGTATGCATTAAGTAGCTAATTCTCAATCATAGTTACTTTGGTTTGATTAACACAAATACTTTTGCTTCTTGTGATAACTTTTAGTTCTTGTTGTCTAAAATTAAATTGCTTCTAGAATTGCAGAATTCATTTTGTTCATTAGGTTCCTTGTAGAGTCTTTAAAACAAAACTTGTTCTACTTGATTTAAGTGGATTCAATTCTGAAATTCAACTTGATAAAAGAAGAATTGAGAGGTAAAAGGGACCAAGGTTTGAGTGAAATACAAGAGGAGTGTCAATCTGATCTTGAGTGAAACACGTAAGGGAGTGAGGTGAGAAAATTTTCTTTACTAACATTTTCTTGTAGGTTCTTCTTACACCATGTCAAATTCTGGAAGTGAAAAACGTGATATGACCATAAATGACATAGCCTTCATGTTAGAGGCAATGCAAAGGAGATTTGAAAGGTTTGATTTGACCATAAACAACATGAGAGGTGATGTAGACAGCATAATGCAAAGGCAGCGGAATGATACTAATCGAAGGGGGCAGAATAGGGGGAGAGGAAACATGATGAATGATGATGAGATAGAGAGGGAAGATGATGAAGAAAGTGAGCAATCAATTGCTCAAAGAAGACCTCAACAAAGGGACAGTAACATATCTTCCATAAAAATGAAGATACCATCCTTCAAGGGGAGAAATGATGCTGAAGCTTACCTTGAATGGGAAAGAAAAGTTGAGTTGGTGTTTGATTGTCATAATTATAGTGAAATGAAGAAAGTTAAAATTGCAGCAGTTGAATTCACAGATTATGCACTAATTTGGTGGGATCAATTGATGATTTCCAAGAGGAGAAATGGAGAAAGAACCATCACTACTTGGGCTGAAATGAAAACTGTGATGAGAAAGAGATTTGTACCATCTTACTACTATAGGGAGCTTCACCAAAAATTACAGCGATTAACTCAAGGATCCATGTCAGTGGAGGATTACCATAAAGAGATGGAGATGATCATGAGTAGAACTAATATAGAGGAGGATCCAGAAATCACTATGGCTCGATTTTTGAGTGGGCTGAATAGAGAGATAGCTAACATAATTGAATTACATCATTATGTGGAGCTTGAAGATATGGTACACATGGCCATGAAAGTGGAGAAGCAACTGAAACTCAAGGGAGCAGCAAAGGGATTTTCTAATTCCAGCTCTAGTTTCACTTCAAAATGGCCAAAGAAAGATGATAATCCTAAAGGGAAGGAGGCTTCCTGGAAAGGAAAGGAAAAACAAGTTCTAGATGACCCTAAAGGTAACTCTAAAACATCTAACTCTAATCAAAAGCATAGTACCATTAAATGCTTTAGGTGTTTAGGAGTAGGGCATATAGCATCTCAATGTCCAAATAAGAAAATCATGTTGATACGAGATAATGGTGAAATTGATAGTGCTAGTGAACATGAAAGTGATGATGATAATGATAGCATGCCACCATTAGAAGAAATAGAACATATTATTGAATATCCTGCCCATGGTGAATCTTTGGTTATTAGAAGAGCTTTAAACATGCAAATTAAAGATGAAGAAAGTAATCAAAGAGAGAACATTTTCCATACTCGTTGCATTGTGAATGGAAAAGTGTGCAGCATGATCATTGATGGGGGTAGTTGTGCAAATGTTGCTAGTACTGATTTTGTGGATAAATTAGGGTTAGCATGCACAAAACATCCTAGTCCTTACAAGCTGCAATGGTTGAATGATAGTGGAGAGGTGAGGGTAACAAAGCAGGTTCTGTTTTCTTTTGCAATTGGGAGATACAAAGATGAAGTTTGCTGTGATGTTGTGCCTATGCATGCTAGCCATATCCTTCTTGGTCGTCCATGGCAGTTTGATAGAAGAGCTTTGCATGATGGCTTTAAGAATCATTATTCTTTCAGCCTAAATGGTTTAAATTTCACTCTTGCTCCATTGTCACCTAAACAAGTGTATGAAGATCAAGTAAATATTTTGAGATCATTTGAAAAGAATTCTGGTGGTGAGGGTAAAACAAATAAAAAGGGAGTACAAGAGGCCAAGTGTGAGAAAAAGAATGATAAAAATGGCCCATTGGTGAGAGAAAAAGAGAAAGGGAGAGAAAATAAAAGAGAGTGTTTCTATGCAAAAGAAAAGGAGTTAAGGAGTGCTTTTTGTGAGAAAAGAAGTCTGATTGTACTTAGGTACAAAGAGACCTTGATTTCTACATCTAACCTTGATAACCCTTTGCCTAGTTGTGTTAGTTCTCTTTTACAGGAATTTGGAGATGTTTTTCCAGAAGATGTACCCAAAGGATTACCACCTTTAAGAGGGATTGAGCATCAAATTGACTTCATTCCGGGCTCAACAATTCCTAATCGACCAGCTTATAGAAGTAATCCGGAGGAAACCAAGGAACTTCAAAGGCAAGTGGAGGAGTTGCTAGCAAAGGGACATGTGCGTGAAAGTCTTAGCCCATGTGCTGTTCCGGTGTTATTAGTCCCAAAGAAAGATGGATCATGGAGAATGTGTGTGGACTGCCGAGCAATCAATAAAATCACGGTGAAGTATAGACATCCAATTCCTAGACTTGATGATATGCTTGATGAGTTGAGTGGTTCTTGCATTTTTACTAAGATTGATTTGAAAAGTGGTTACCATCAAATTAGGATGAAAGAAGGAGATGAGTGGAAAACTGCATTCAAAACAAAATATGGTCTTTATGAGTGGTTAGTTATGCCATTTGGTTTATCTAATGCACCTAGTACATTCATGAGATTAATGAACCATGTTCTGCGTGCATATCTTGGTAAATTTGTTGTTGTATATTTTGATGACATACTCATTTATAGCAAATCAGTAGATGAGCATGTAGAACATATTAGGGTTATTCTTGATGTTTTGAGAAAGGAAGAATTATATGCCAACTTGAAAAAGTGCATGTTTTGTAGTGATAAAATCATATTCTTAGGTTTTATGGTTAGTGCACAAGGAATTGAGGTTGAT
This sequence comes from Garcia nutans, assembly GCA_947685225.1. Lineage (NCBI taxonomy): Eukaryota > Viridiplantae > Streptophyta > Magnoliopsida > Malpighiales > Euphorbiaceae > Garcia > Garcia nutans. The sequence continues at coordinate 12,020,866 of CANTUV010000002.1, read as the reverse complement.
GATGAAAAGGTAAAGGCAATAAGAGATTGGCCAGCACCTAAAACCGTGAGTGAGGTAAGAAGTTTTCATGGTTTGGCTAGTTTCTATAGAAGGTTTGTTAAAGATTTTAGTTCCATTGCTGCACCATTAAATGAATTGGTAAAAAAGGATGTAAAGTTTAATTGGACTAAAATTCATGAAATGGCATTCAATTTGTTGAAAGAAAGGTTAACTACTGCTCCAATTCTTGCTTTACCAGATTTTGATAAGACCTTCGAATTAGAGTGTGATGCTTCAGGTGTGGGCATAGGTGCTGTTTTGATGCAAGAAGGGAAACCAATTGCATATTTTAGTGAGAAGCTTCATGGTGCACAATTAAATTATTCCACTTATGACAAGGAGCTGTATGCTTTGGTAAGAGCTTTACAAGTGTGGCAACATTACTTATTGCCTAAAGAGTTTGTTATTCATACAGATCATGAATCATTAAAGCATCTAAAGGGGCAAACCAAGCTGAACCGAAGGCATGGAAAGTGGATAGAGTTCATTGAGCCATTTCCATATGTGATAAAGTATAAGCGTGGCAAAGACAATGTAGTAGCAGATGCACTTTCAAGAAGGTATTCCTTAATCTCAACTCTTAGTTCTAAGTTATTAGGCTTTGAGCAAATTAAGGATATGTATGCCAATGATGTTGACTTTGCAAATGTTTATAAAGCATGTGAGCATTCTGCATTTCAGAAGTTTTATAGGCATGATGGGTACTTATTTAAGGATGGAAGATTATGCATGCCTAGTTGCTCATTAAGGGAATTGCTTGTGCGTGAGGCACATAGTGGAGGACTCATGGGACATTTTGGGATATTTAAGACTTTAGACATTCTGCATGAACATTTCTATTGGCCAAAAATGAGAAAGGATGTTGAAAGAATTTGTGCCAAGTGTATTGCATGTAAACAAGCAAAATCTAAGTCTTTACCTCATGGGCTGTATACTCCTTTACCTATTCCTAATGCACCTTGGATGGACATATCTATGGACTTTGTTTTGGGGCTGCCTAGGACTAGAAAAGGAAAAGATAGCATATTTGTTGTTGTTGATAGATTCAGCAAAATGGCTCATTTCATTGCATGTCACAAAACTGATGATGCAACAAATATTGCAAATTTGTTCTTTGGGGAAGTAGTTCGGTTGCATGGCATTCCTAAAACAATTGTAAGTGATAGAGATGTGAAGTTCTTAAGTCATTTTTGGCGTGTTTTATGGAATAAGTTAGGTACTAAATTGTTGTTCTCTACAACTTGTCATCCACAAACTGATGGACAAACAGAAGTGGTAAATAGGACTTTAGGATCTTTGTTACGTGCTGTTGTGGGTAAGAATTTGAAAACTTGGGAAGATTGTTTGCCATTAGTGGAGTTTGCATATAATAGAAGCATACATTCTTCTACTGGTTATTCACCATTTGAAATTGTTTATGGTTTTAATCCACTTACACCACTTGATTTGTTTCCTTTGCCATTAAATGAAATAACTAACTTAGATGGTGAAAAGAAAGCTGAGTTGGTTAAGCAGATACATGAAAAGGCACGAGCTCATCTTGAGAAGAAATATGAATCAGTTGCCCATAATGCAAATAGAAGAAGGAAACATGTGATTTTCCAACCTGGTGATTGGGTATGGGTTCATATGAGGAAGGAAAGATTTCCTAAACAAAGGAAATCCAAGTTGGATGCAAGGGGAGATGGCCCATTCCAAGTTTTAGAACGGATCAATGACAATGCCTACAAAATTGATCTACCAGGTGAGTATAATGTTTCTGCAACTTTCAATGTTAGTGATCTTTCTCCTTTTGATGTAGGCTCAGATTTGAGGACAAATCTTTTTGAGCAAGGAGGGAATGATGAGGAAACTATAAGCAAGCTTGATGAATGTAATGGCAGCAAATATGTTGATGATATCATTATGTCAAGTGGACCAATCACAAGATCACAATCAAAGAAATTCCAGCATGTGTTCCAGCACTTCATACAAAGGTGGATTAATGAAGAGGGAGACCAACTTGTAGTGAATATGATGGACCATGAAGAGGAAGTCAGAAACTCACCAACAAGCATGAAGAATCTGCCCATAAGTATGGTGATGGGCATTAGCACGAATTTGGAATATAATATTGATATGGTTTAGTGTTAGTGTGACTAGACACATGTGAACCAACACCAAAATGAATGTACAATCTGCCCATCAATGTTGTCAGAATTATGGGCAGTAATTTAGAATATATTATTGAGGTGGATGAACAATTAATGCTATTGTGACTAGATACATGTAAACCTAGACTTTAAGCCATTAGTTCTTCTTTTCCAACTATATAAGGATGGGAAAAAGAACTTAATAGGGTTGACTACGAATTTCCAGAATTGTTGAATGTAATTTCTGTGTTTTCAAGTTTGAGAGGTTTTCTTCTTATTCTTGTTGCATGAAGAATTGGTTCTAACTTATCAAGTATCACTTGTGGCGTTTTAATCAATTCATTTCTTCATCCCAATCACCCAAGTTCTCAATTACAGGTTAGTTGTGGGTTTGGTAGGGAGGATTTGTTTTTGAGTTCTAAGATTCTATGCTAGATGTGTATGTGGGGTTCTAGATGTAATATTTGATCCATGGGTTCCGCATCACGGAACCTCCAAGAATAAGCTTGAGAACCCCTTTGATTATTCGGACCCCCGACTACATTAACTTAAAAATCCCAATAACAATTCAGTCTCAACCCCTAAGAAAGGCTAGAATTCAGATTGCTTAGAAAGATGATCAAAGATCTAGAATAAAGGAAACTTGTTTCTAAATTCCAGATTAACACTACACAAGAAGATGATTAGTCCACTTGAATGTTTCTTAGCATGTATTCTACTCAAGAACACAAAGATAAAGGAAAAAGCCTTTTGGTTTTAATTCGTCAATAATCTCAAGTGAAATTCGTTTTAGGCCTTTATATAGCTTTTACAAGACCTAAAAAACTCATAATCTAAAATAAACAAACTCAACTTATGGGCTTTATCATAAACAAGCTTGGACAGCCCATTATCAAAGCAATAAAACTCATAGGCTTTTAAATTAACATGTTTTAAACAACCCATAATGGAAAAAATACAAACGTATTTAATTTCACTCAATTAACAAGGCTAAGAACTAAAAACAAACTTAAGTAAGCCCATTTTAAAGTTGGACTTGAAATAAGTTGTAATTAACTTTATTTGATCTTGTTTCCAAGCCTTGGATCCCTTGCAGCCCATTACAAGCCAAATTCACCAAACCTTGTAGATGACAAATTAACGTTTGTTGAATCTTCTTGGCTTGTGATCTAGTTTTAGGCCCTTGAGGCAGAATAATTGGATTGAAAATATCCTCAATTTGATCCTTGCTTCATTGGCCATGCTCATCCTCTTGGTGTGTAGGTTGTTCCACAACATTTTTCCTCTCCTCAAAAGGATTCCTCCTCTAATCGAAAGCATCACCAACATCAAAAGGACTCAAATCCGCCACATTAAATGAAGCACTTACATTGTACTCACATGGCAAATCCACTTTATATGCATTGTCGTTAATCCTTTTCAAGTATTTGAAAAGGACCATCTCCTCTTGGGTTCAACTTGGACTTCCTTTGGTGTGGAAACCTTTCTTTGCAAAAATGTACCTAAACCCAATCTCCAACTGAAAAATCATTGGCTTCCTTCCTTTATTCACTTGTGAAGCTGCAAGATAGTGAAGGATGATGATGACCGGGATGCATTCCAAGATCCTCAAGAAAAAAAAAGAAGGCTATAGAGGAAACTGAAATTGTTGGTGTGGAAAATTTTATTACTGATTTGGAGAAGATATTTGAAAAGAAGCTGAAGGCTGAAGAGGTGTTGGAGGTGGACAGGCTATTTGATCAAGATGAAGAAGTTCCTTACAAGTTAAGATGCCTTCTTTCTCTAAGTTTGATGGAACTGGGAATCCTCATCTACATGTTAAGCAATATATCACTGCCATGCAGTCTATCAGAGCTACTAACACTCAAACTCTAAGATATTTCATGCTTTTATTAGATTCTGTTGTGCAAAATTGGTTCAACACCTTAGAGGAAAATACTCAAAAGAACTGGAATTTGCTGTACAAAGCCTTCATCTAACAATATGGGTACAATGCTGAATTGGAAGTGACTTTGATGGAGGTAGAATCAATCAGACAAAAGCAAAATGAGAACTTTGTTGATTATGTAAAGAGATGGGGGAATAAGGCTGTACTTCTTAAGAAGAGGTCGGATGACTTATGAGAAAACTATAAGCAATCTTAGTGAATCTACACAATACAGCAAATATGTTGATGATATCATTATGCCAAGTGGACCAATCACAATATCACAATCAAAGAAACTCCATCATGTGTTCCAACACTTCATTCAAAGGTGGATTAATGAAGAGGGAGACCAACTTATACTGAATATGAAGGAACATGAAGAGGAAGTCAGAAGCATGAAGAATCTGCCCATAAATTTGGTGATGGGCATTAGCACGAATTTGGAATATAATATTGATTTGGTTTAGTGCTAGTGTGACTTGACACATGTGAACCAACACCAAAGTGCATGTAGAATCTGCCCATCAATGTTGTCAGAATTATGGGCAGTAATTTAGAATATATTATTGATCTGGATGGATAATTAATGTTAGTGTGACTAGATAAATGGAAACCTAGAATTTTAAGCCATTAGTTCTTCTTTTGCAGCTATATAGGGAGGGGAAAAAGAACTCAAAAGGGCTGATATGAATTTTCAGTTTATGCTGAATGTAATTGATGTATTTTCAAGTTTGAGAGGTTTTCTTCTTATTCTTATTGCATGAAGAATTAGTTCTAACTTATCAAGTCTAACTTGTGGCGTTTAAGTCAATTCATTTCTTCATCCCAATCACCCAAGTTCTCAATTACAGGTTAGTTGTGGGTTTGGTAGGGAGGATTATTTTTTAAGTTCTAAAATTTTATGCTAGATGTGTATGTGGGGTTCTAGATGTAATATTTAATCCATGGGTTTCGCATCATTTGGTATCAGAGCTTTGGCTTGAAGATAAATCTCTAGGTATCTTTTATGTTTTAATTATCTCAGTTTCTTTCTTGTTCTTGTTTATCATCTAAATATCCTCATTTTTTTTCTATTCTTGTTGCACCTTGTTCTTGTTCTTTAGATTTTGTGATACAGAACCTCCAAGAATAAGCCTGAGAACCCCTTGATTTCGAACCCCCACAGCATTAACTTGAAAACACCTAGTCAAATTCGACACAACCTCCAAGAATTAGGTTAGATTTCAGATTACCTTGAATTGATCACAGGCCTAAGATTTCGAAACAAACTAGTTCCTAAATCCCAGAATCGAAACACTCCACAAGAAAGTTGATCAAACTAGTTGAATGTTTCTAAGCATGCATTCTACTCAAGAACACAAAGATAAAAGCAAATTCAGCTTTTAGGTTAATAATTTGTCAAAACTAAAACTGATGTCTTACAACCCTAAATGAGATATAAATAGCTAAACCCTAATTAGGGTTATTAAGTAGTGTTTGGCTTTCTAATCAAATTTTAAGAAATAATAAAGTAAACAACGTTCTAATTTAATACAAAATAAATAGGGCCCTTACTTTTTAAATAAGCATAACTTGTGGGCCTTAATACATATTAATTACAAGCCTCATTCGTGAATTACAACTTGTAGCAAGTTGTAATTGACTTCCTTTAGTCTTGTCTCCAAGCTTGTAATTCCTTGCAAACCATAGTTAGCCAAATTCACCAAATCTTGCAAATGGCTAATTAGTGCTTGCTGAATCTTTTTGGCTCGCGATCTAGTTATAGGACCTTGTGGAAAAATAATTGGATTGATGATCTCCTCAACTTGTTCCCCACGTCCTAACTCTTGCTCATTCTTGCGGTGTGCTGGTTGTTCCACAACATTTCCCCTCTCCTCAAAAGGATTCGTCCTCGAATCAAAAGCATCACCTACATCAAAAGGACTTAAATCAGCAACATTAAACGAAGCACTTACATTATACTCACCTGGAAAATCCACTTTATATGCATTGTCATTAATCCTTTCAAGTATCTGAAAAGGACCATCTCCTCGTGGGTTTAACTTGGACTTTCTTTGGTGTGGAAACTGTTCTTTGCGAAAATAAACCCAAACCCAATCACCAGGCTAAAAAATCATTGGCTTCCTTCCTTTATTCACTCGAGAAGCTACTTTAGTATTTTGCCTTTCAATCCTTTCCTTAACCTGTTTATGTAACTGCTTCACAAAATCTGCCTTTGAGCTAGCATCAACACTCACAAAATCATTAGATGGCAATGGAAAAATATCCAAAGGAGTAAGTGTATTAAAACCATAAACAATTTCAAATGGAGAAAAATTAGTAGTGCTATGAACAGCCCTATTATAAGCAAACTCCACAAATGGTAAACAATCCTCCCACATCCTAATATTCTTTTCTATCACTGCCCTAAGCAAAGTAATCAATGTTCGATTTACAACCTCAGTTTGACCATCGGTTTGAGGATGGCAAGTAGTAGAAAACAACAACTTAGTCCCCAATTTTCCCCATAAAACACGCCAGAAATGACTCAAAAACTTAACATCTCTATCACTAACAATGCTTTTGGGTATGCCATGCAAACGAACAACCTCTTTAAAGAACAAATCAGCAATCAATTTAGCATCATCAGTTTTATGACATGGTATAAAATGAGCCATTTTACTAAATCTATCAACCACAACAAATATATTATCATGACCTCTCCTAGTTTTAGGTAATCCAAGCACAAAATCCATAGACAAATCAGTCCAAGGTCCATTAGGAACAGGTAATGGCGTGTACAAACCATGCGGTTTCATCCTAGACTTAGCTTCTCTACATGTTATGCAATGCTCACAAACTTTATGCACATCATGTTTCATACCAGGCCAATAAAAATGTTCTATCAACACATCATAGGTCTTACTCACCCCAAAATGACCCATCAAACCTCCTCCATGTGCTTCCTTAACTAACAACTCTCTCATGGAACACTTAGGAATACACAATCTATTTCTCTTAAACAAGAAACCATCAAACAAATGAAAGTCTTTTGAAACAGCCACATCTCCACATGAATTATATATGTCACCAAAATCCACATCACTAACATATAATTCCTTAATATGCTCAAAACCCAATAATCTAGCACTAAGAGAATTAAGTAAAACATACCTTCGCGACAACACATCAGCCACTACATTCTCTTTACCTCGCTTGTATTTAATCACATATGGAAATGTTTCTATGAATTCCACCCATTTGGCATGTCTACGGTTCAGCTTATCTTGACCTTTCAAATGCTTTAAACTTTCATTATCAGTATGTATCACAAACTCTTTTGACCACAAATAATGCTGCCATGTATGCAAAGATCGAAACAATGCATATAACTCCTTATCATATGTCAGCTACTTCAAAGCCGCTCCACTTAGTTTTTCGCTAAAGTACATCAATGGCCTTTGATCCTGTATCAAAACAGCTCCAATTCCTATGCCACTTGCATCACATTCAATCTTAAAAGTCTTATCAAAATTAGGCAAAGCAAGCAAGGGTGCATTACACAATTTATCCTTAAGTTCATTAAATGCTTATTCTTGTGCATCTCCCCAAACAAAACCGACATTTTTCTTAACTAACTCATTCAAAGGTGCATCTATAGTACTGAAATTTCTAATGAATCTCCTATAGAAACCAGCAAGTCCATGAAAAATCCTCACCTCACTAGGATTCTTAGGTTTCGGCCAGTCCCTAATAGCTTTTACCTTTTCCTCATCAACCTCAATACCTTGACTAGACACCACAAAAACCAAGAAAATGAACCTTATCCATGCAAAAACTACACTTCTTAAGGTTAGCATACAACTTCTCACGCCTAAGAATGTCTAACACAAGACGCACATGTATGACATGATCATCCAAACACTTAGAGTAAACTAGAATATCATCAAAGTAAACAACAACAAATTTACCCAAGTGCTCACGCAACACATGATTCATCAAACGCATGAATGCGCTAGGTGCATTAGTAAGACCAAACGGCATAACCAACCACTCATACAGCCCATATTTAGTCTTAAATGCTGTTTTCCACTCATCACCCACACTCATTCGAATTTGATAATAACCAGATTTCAAATCAATTTTTGTGAACAAACAAGAACCATGTAACTCATCAAGCATATCATCTAGTCTAGGAATAGGATAACGATACTTTACAGTGATTTTATTGATGGCTCTACAATCCACGCACATCCTCCACGTCCCATCCTTCTTTGGCACAAGAATAACAGGAACCGAACAAGGACTCAAACTTTCCCTCACATATCCTTTAGCTAGCAATTCCTCCACTTGCTTTTGTATCTCCTTTGTCTCAAAAGGATTAGCTCGATACGCTGGCCTATTGGGAATGGAAGCTCCCATAATGAAATCAATTTGATGCTCTATGCCTCTGATTGTTGGCAATTCATCAGGCATTTCTTCGGGAAACAAATCCGCATATTCCTGCAAAAGATCAACAAACACACTAGGCAAAGATTGGTTAAAAACAGTAGTATCTAAACGAGCCTCTTTGCACAAAAGCACAAACATAGGCTGATTGGTGTAAAAAGCATGTTTAACCTCACTTGTACTAGCTAACAAACGCACATTCTTCTCTCCTTCTCTATTTTTCTCAAACTGAATTTGTTTTGATTTTTCTTTTCTCTCTTTCTTTTCATTTGGAATCTGATTTTTTTCACTCATTTTTTGTCACTCTCTCTTTCTTTCTTTTCAAATTCAAGTCTCATTCTTTCCATTGTACATTGATCTTCATACACTTCTTTGAAGAGAGTGGGGTCAGAATTGTCTTTCGTCCATCCTTAGTGAATGAATACCGATTGAGGTATCCATCATGCATAGCTCGCCTATCATACTGCCATGGACATCCAAGTAAAATCTCTCCAGAATGTATTGGTACCACATCACACAACACCTCATCATGATATTTACCAATGGAAAAAGAAATGTTAGATTGTCGATGTACCTTAACCTCTCCACATTCATTCAGCCACTGAAGTTTGTAAGGTCGGGGGTGAGGTTTTGTAGGCAGCCCCAATCGATCAACCAAGAGTGTACTTACCACATTGGTACAGCTTCCACCATCCACAATCACAATACAAGCCTTGCCTTGAACGTGACACCTTGTATGGAACAAGTTGTCTCGTTGTTCTTCATGGTTTTCCTCCTTCAATTGCATGTTAAGAGCACGCCTAGCAACCAGCAAGTCTCCCTTTATTGGTTCTTCAATGCTCCCATCACTACAACATTCCAAGTCTTGCTTTTCTCCATCTTCACTCTCATCGTCACCTTCTTCTTCATCAGTCACTATCTCACCATTTCTTACGGTCATAACTCTCTTGTTTGGACATTCTTTGCTGATATGTCCCACACCTTGGCACTTCCAACACTTAATATCTCGATTTCGCAGCTTAGGCTCTTCAACTTTGGATTTGTCTTTAGAACTTGTTTCGGCCTTTGCTTTCCCACTATCTTGACCAGCCTTGTTTCTTTCCTTGTAATCACGTCTTCCTTCCCTATTCCAAGGAGAAATAGAATTAGAAACAGGTTTCGAATGATACCTTGATAGTCGTCTTCCTTGGAGTTGTTTTTCCACCTTGACGGCAATATGCACCATCTCTTCTAACTCCAAATAAGGCTGCAAATCAACCTGATCAGCAATGTCCGAATTCAAACCAGCCAAGAAATGTGCCATAGTGGTCTCCATGTCTTCATCTATATTAGCTCTAGCCATTAACATTTCCATTTGTTTGTAGTAGTCATCAACACTTTTACTACCTTGTTTAAGAACCTGAAGTCTTTGTATAATTTCCCTATGGAAATGTCTAGGCACAAACCTGATACAAACCAGATATGGCAGCTTTGTGCCATTGAAGAAAAGCAATCTTACATCATCCAAATAGATTTAAAAGGAGTTCAAAAGCTCTTTTATGAGGCTGAAATACACTTGGGGCGTGCTACACTTCATATGGAGCAGATTTGGTGCAATTCAAGCAATATGGGCTTTGTGGAGCTTGATACAGCTTATAGGCCAAAGCTACACAAAGGTAAGCCTAAAGTGAAGATCAAAGTATGGAAATCACGTCCAAACACATGGGCATGCTTTCTTGGGCTTGTTCAGCAAGTTTTTTGGCATGTTTAGCAAGTTTTTAAGGCTGAACATGGCTGCACATGTTGGGCTTGTTTTTCCAATACATTAGGCCTTTTTTTGGACTTAATTAAGGCATGTTTAATATGGGCCCAAGGAAGTTACGAATTTCAGCAAGTGGAAGGCATCTTTTTGTCACATGGGATGTGGTCCCCTCATTCCTTAGTTAGTTAGGATATTATTTTATTTTCCATATCTTTTAGGATTTGATATTATTTAGTCTTTCCAAATCTATTTTGGATTTGTTTTATTAGATTTGGATAGGATTTAGATTACTTATCTGATTTAGATTCAGATTTACTTTATGTTTTCCTTAGTGGATTAGGATTACTTTATATTTTCCTTAGTGGATTAGGATTACTTTATATTTTTCCTTATGCAATTAGGAATGTTTTCCATTTTCCTTATGCAATTAGGAATGTTTTCCTTATGCAATTAGGAATTTTGTAACCCTTATTTAAGGGCACTATTAGGCAGAATTTGAGATACAACAATTAATAAAAATTTTTGAATTCTTCTACAAGTTCTTCTTGTGAATTTCCGTGTGAGAGAGATTAGAGTGAATTCTTTAATTCTTTCTTTGCATCAAGAATTAGGTTTACTTATCAACAAGAGTTGTGGCGTTTTCCTTCTTCTTACCAACTAAATCCTTCAATCATAGTGAGTTCGCGTCTCTTTATAGGCGTTGGGTTCCTTAGGAGGTGATTATCAAGTTTCAAGGAGTTCTCTACCATTGTTATACGTTGGGTTTGCTGCCATCGTTGCTAAGGGTCCGCGTCACCCTGTCACTGTCATCTTGGCCAGACATTTTCCCTGCAATAAAAGGTTAGAACAAAACAAATAAAAGGCCTCACAACACTCCCTCACGTGTTTACACTCAATAGATGGGGTTGGTCACTCGTGTTCCACGCAATATAATGTATTCACTCACTGCTTAGCTCACACCTCTCGAGCTAATTTCTTTTATATTCTTAGGTGAATCACACTTTATGAAACAAATCAAATAGCCTTCCGTGTGTAGTATCCCAAGTCTGAAATTTTGAATCAATCACTAATGCAATTTCGAATCAAAACAGCCCCTCAATGGTGAAAATTTCATGACCAGAAATTATATTGATTCTAACCTATCCAGATTCGACCCTTATCACCTAAATAACAAGGAGAATGAAAAAATTTTGTTGAAGTGGTTTTATACTCTTCTTTTTTTTTTTTTGCTCCCTCTCACTATCTCTCTTGATGGGGAACCTTAGTTCATACCACGCAAAACTTTTACCCAACTAGATAACAAGAACAAGATCGGATTTAGAGCACTTTGTTTGAAACTCGAAATTGAATCAGAATGAATAATCAATAACAAGATTCGAATTTAGCACACTTTGTTGAATTTCGAATGCAAATCAGAATGATGAACAAGACCAAAATTCGAATTTAAAACACCTTTTCTGAATTTTGAATTTTAGGTTTTATAATATTTTTTTTGAATTTCCAAATTTGAAGAAAACGAAAACGATTCAAGGAACAAACAACTTAGAAAATCAAGAAATAAAGAAAATGACTCAAGAATCAAGAACAAAGAAACAGAACAAAAATAACAAGAGAAGAAACAAAAACGAAAATAACCCACAAAAAAAACAATTCAGAGGAACAAGGAAACAAGATAACGAATTCAACAATTCAAGATCAAAGTAACGAAAACGAAAATAACAAGAGAAGAAACAAAATAAACAAAGAATTCGAAATTGATAGGGATAAAACCTGATCTAGAGCGCTGGCTCTGATACCAAATGATACGGAACCTCCAAGAATAAGCCTGAGAACCCCTTGATTTCGAATCCCCACAGCATTAACTTGAAAACCCCTAGTCAAATTCGGCACAACCTCCAAGGATTAGGTTAGATTTCAGATTACCTTGAATTGATCACAGTCCTAAGATTTCGAAACAAACTAGTTCATAAATCTCAGAATCGAAACACTCCACAAGAAAGTTGATCAAACTACTTGAATGTTTCTAAGCATGCATTCTACTCAAGAACACAAAGATAAAAGCAAATTCGGCTTTTAGGTTAATAATTTGTCAAAACTAAAACTGATGTCTTATAACCCTAAATGAGATATAAATAGCTAAACCCTAATTAGGGTTATTAAGTAGCGTTTGGCTTTCTAATCAAATTTTAAGAAATAATAAAGTAAACAACGTTCTAATTTAATACAAAACAAACAGGGCCCTTACTTTTTAAATAAGCATAACTAGTGGGCCTTAATACATATTAATTACAAGCATCATTCGTGAATTACAACTTGTAGCAAGTTGTAATTGACTTCCTTTGGTCTTGTCTCTAAGCTTGTAATTCCTTGCAAACCATAATTAGCCAAATTCACCAAATCTTACAAATGGCAAATTAGTGGTTGCTGAATCTTTTTGGCTTGCGATCTAGTTATAGGACCTTGTGGCAAAATAATTGGATTGATGATCTCCTCAACTTGTTCCCCACGTCCTAACTCTTGCTCATTCTTGCGGTGTGCTGGTTGTTCCACAATATTTTGTGTTCTTATCTTTCATTTTTATATTGTTGTTTACTGATAGTTCAAAGAAAAAAGAAACATAAAAGATCAAAAAAAAAAAGAAGAAAAGAACCAAATTCAATTTCTAAGTCTCTTCATTTTTCTGTTCTTGCTGCACCTTGTTCTTCAAATTTGTTTTTTTTTTTATCTTTTCATTTTCTACTCTTGTTTATTGAAAGTTCAACAAAAAAAAAAAGAAGGAAAAGATCAAAAGAAAAAGAAACAAAAAGAAAAAAAGGAATCAGATTCAACTTCCTCAATATATGAAAAAAAAATTCTGTACCTATTTCTGTCCAGTATTTTTCTACACAAGTTGATGTGAGCCTGCCTTGCTGGGATTTAATTCCTAAGGAAGCTCAAGCTACGGATCGTCTCCAAAACATAAGAACACCAACCAGTACCTTCAACCCCTTCCAAGTTCTAGCAAGAACTTAATATTTCCTCAACTAAATAACTAAATTGCAAGGTTTAAAACACATTCAAGAATGGAACAAGAGTAACACAAGCTGAAAAAAAACAGAATATATGATATTTGAAACCTAAGGACGAAAGACACTAAAATTTTAGACAAACATTACCAAAGGGAAGAATTTGACAAAACTGGATTTAGGACAATATATTGAGACAAAATGGAAGAAGAAAAATGAATTTTTAGGTCTCTTATGAAACGTTTATATTATGGACCCAAAAATGGCTAACTAGCGGTAATATATGGACAACCAAGCAAACGAACGAATTTTGACATGAAATTTAATATGTATGCTTAGCTGAATATCTAAAACATGCCTGTAAAATTTGAAAGGATTTGGACATGTTTACATACACATTCACTTTTGGAAGGCAGAAATTGTCACAACCCCCTGTGAGAAGGCAAAAATTTTCACAACCCCATGTGAAAAAAACTGGAAGCCAGAAATTTTCACACCCCCCTGTGAAAAAAACTGGAAGCCTGTGAGAATCCACCCATTGCTTAAAAATCTTTAATTTCTAATCCAAGGGCCACGAATTTACTTTTTTTTTTTTCGTTCTTTCTTTCTTTCTTTTTTTTTTTAATTTAATCCAGCAACAACATTAAGGTAGAAGGACTCAAAGAAACAAGAAGGCATACAGCTTGTAGAAATTAAACTAATGGCAAAGAAAATGACTCCAAGGAAGACAATATATATTTTTGACATAAACAAGAAGGAATGATGCTAAAAACCTGATTTGGAGAGCCTAAGCTCTGATACCAAATGATGTGAGCCTGCCTTGCTGGGATTTAATTCCTAAGGAAGCTCAAGCTACGGATCGTCTCCAAAACATAAGAACACCAACCAGTACCTTCAACCCAACACCAACTTGTGATGTAAAACTGAAGCTATATGGCTGGAAACCAAAGATTCAAGACCCAACCCCAACTTGTGAAGGAAAAACCTTGAATATAAGTTAAGACCTAGCAAACTTGGTTATTTTTGCAAGGAATTCGTGCAAGTTCTAACAAGAACTCAAAAGAAGGCTAAAAACCTCTCAAAGCTCTCAAAAATGGAGAGAAAACTCAGAATATTCATTAAGTTCAAAATCTGCCATTACATATGTTTTTAAAGACTTAAAGAAAGCATAAAACAAGTGAAATGATGGAAAAATACAAATATAATAATGTGGTTACATAAAACAAATTGGGCAGCCATATAGCTTGTCTCCCACTAGCTTTTAAAAGGCATGGGCAGCCATATAGCTTGTCTCCCACTAGCTTTTAAAAGGCATCTTTGACTCCCAATGTGAATTTCAGCCACTCTTAATATATGGACATCCAATGGAACGTGAATGGTATGTATTTAGCTCCCAAAGGTATAATGATGGATGCCAATATGTATTCTAACTCCTTTGGGTCAATTGGCCTCTTGGGTAGATTGCAATTTGGACACATGCAACCAAACAGCTTCTTTGCTCTTATTTTCTTCAAGTCTTAACGTTCCAATTGTATTGAGAACATATAGATGTTTGGAAACTAATCCTTGAAGTTTTCTTGCCATTGATCGAGTAACAGGTCCTTGGTGTTGTATGCTAGCAATCAGATCCTCATCACAAGTGTATAAGAGTTTTTGCTTATTTACGCCATTAAGAGCTCTCTATCTTATTATATTTAATCAAATTGCATCAGTTCCTCATTTTGCATTGATTTAACATTTAAAATTTGAAATTTAGAGTATAGCTTACATTGGGAATAGATTTAGGTTGCATATTCAGATTACTTATTGGAGTGATTTGAATTCTAATTTTAAATATCCAGAATTATTTTTTTTTCTTTGTATTCTTAGTTTCATTCTTTCATATACCTCTTGTTTCTTGTATGCATCAAGTAGCTAATTCTCAATCATAGTTACTTTGGCTTGATTAACACAAATGCTTTTTGATTCTTGTGTTAACTTTCAGTTCTTGCTGTTTAAATTAAATTGCTTCAAGAATTGCTGAATTTATTTCGTTCATTAGGTTCCTGCAGAGTTGTTGTGGAACAACTAGCGCACCGCAAGGATGAGCAAGAGTTAGGATGTGAGGAACAAGTTGAGGAGATCATCAATCCAATTATTCTGCCACAAGGTCCTATAACTAGATCGCAGGCCAAAAAGATTCAGCAAGCACTAATTTGCCATTTGCAAGATTTGGTAAATTTGGCTAACTATGGTTTGCAAGGAATTACAAGCTTGGAGACAAGACCAAAGGAAGTCAATTACAACTTGCTACAAGTTGAAATTCACGAATGAGGCTTGTAGTTAATATGTATTAAGGCCCACTAGTTATGCTTATTGATACGAACCAGCCACGAGGTAAGGATCCATTGGTGCTTCCAAATGGGTCTTGACTAGGAGCAGAGCTAAGAAGTTTGGAGCAGCTATGTGATTGCATATTCAAGATCAAATTTCAAAGGAAGTGACTGAAATGGCAATGGAAAAGTGCACAATAGAGCTTGAAGAAGGCACACCAAAGCTGATTATGATGCTTAGTGTGGAAGCTAAAGAGGTCCAACGTGCAAGAAAGGTCCATGGGGATTGATATAAAGCTTTGGGAAGTAATTTAAGGCCCATGGAAAGCGCAAATAGTGCGGGGCGTGTTCTTATGTTGAAGGGATTTAGTTTGGTTGTTTCCATACTTTATATTTTCCTTAGTGGATTAGGATTTTGTTTCCATACTTTATATTTTCCTTAGTGGATTAGGATTTTGTTTCCATACTTTATATTTTCCTTAATGGGTTAGGATTTTGACTTTGTAGCTTTCCTTTTCCCATTAGAATTAGGGTTTCGGATTTATGTGTGCCTTTTAGTATAAATAGGGCCTTATTTTTCTTATAAGGGGACTTTTGACATATTATTATTAAAAATTTTGAATTCTTCTACAAGTTCTTCTTGTGAATTTTCGTGTGAGAGAGATTAGAGTGGATTCTTTAATTCTTTCTTTGCATCAAGAATTAGGTTTACTTATCAACGAGAGTTGTGGCGTTTTCCTTCTTCTTACCAACTAAATCCTTCAATCATAATTAGGTTTAATCGCGTCTCTTTATAGGCGTTGGGTTCCTTAGGAGGTGATTATCAAGTTTCAAGGAGTTCTCTACCATTGTTATACGTTGGGTTTGCTGCCATCGTTGCTAAGGGTCCGCGTCATTTGGTATCAGAGCCTTGCTACAAGGTAATTTTTATCTACTTTGTCTTTCTAGGGTTTGTTAATTTAGGTCTTTTAAGTTTCTGCGTTTTAGGGTTCTTAGAGAGTCTAGTCCTTAATTTTCGAAAAAAAGAGTCATATATCAAAATTCGAAAAGTCTAAAGATTGTTCAAAGAGTAATTCGAAACCTAGGAAAAGGAGTCTGATTGAAATTCGAAACCTAGGCCTTGCATCTGAATTGGATTCGAAACCAAGATTAGGGTTCTTGAAAGAAAGCAAAAGCTAGAGTTTTTGTTCAAGTTTGATTTCAATTTGATTTTGAGTGAATCTGGGGTTGCGAATTAAGTCCAGATTTTGAAAAGTTCTTGGGAGTAAATTAAGTCCCCAATCAAGGGGATAGTGAGAAGAAGCAAAAAAAAAAAGAGTACAAAACCACCTCAACAAAAATTATTTGATATTCTTGCTATTTGGGTGCTAAGGATCAAATCTAGGTGGGTCAGAAGTAATAAAATTTTTTTGGGCGAAAAATTTCACCTTTTGAGGGGCTTTTGGAATTTGAAAATCAGACCTTAATATTCATATTATTTGAGTGTTATAGGTGGGAATTATAGTCTAGAAGCTAGCGTTTTGGGTAGAATTGATTAGGTCCATAAAGCAGCTTGCCAAGTGTGGGTTGCTTTTGATTCATTATATCCAAATTTGTCTTATTTATTGGCTTCATTGTTTCTGATTTCTTTATCTAGCTTTTAATTCCATTACATTGCTAAGTATCATTTGCTTGTGTCGATACTTGGTTTTATATCGTGTAGTGCAAATTACCTTGCATTGCCTCCGGATACTTGTTTTGTTTTCTATCTAGTTCTAGGATTTAGGTTCTAGTTTCTTGAATGACTTGACAATTGTCGGTTGGTGAGCTTGGTTCTGAAGTGCAATCAAGGAAGACAAGAAAAGTGAGGTAATTCTAAACACTTGAGTGAATTTCGATTATTACTAATCTTGTTTCTTTGAGTTTGTTTGTTTGTTAACATGGCTGGAAAATAAGAAGAGACTAGCAAAGAAGGAGCTATGGCCGAAAGCTTGGCTAGGCTTAATGAGACTTTGGCAGCAATGCTTGGTCGAATGGAGATGATAGATACTAGATTGCAAGAGAATGCAGCACGGCAAGCACAACAAATGCAACAAGTGCAACAAATTTAGCAAGTGCAACAAGGGCAGCCAGCCGCACATCCAAATCCATAATGCAACCTAGAAGAGTGCTTAGGAGAGAAGGGCAAGGAAATCTTGAAGCCCTAGAAGCAGCCGAAAGGGTAGAAGATGAAGATGAAGGTGGAAATCAACCTACCACTGATGGTGACCTTACTTCCATCAAGATGAAGATTCCTTCCTTTGAAGGGAAGAACAATGCAAAAGAGTTCATAGAATGGGAGAGGAAAGTTGAGTAGATTTTCGAATGCCATAACTACACCGAAGAGAAGAAATCAGTTTTGGCAGTCGTAGAGTTCAAAGGGTATGCTACCTTTTGGTGGGATCAATTGAAAGCTAATAGAAGAGGGAAAGGTATGAGGCCTATTCCTGAATGGTCAACCTTGAAAGAACTAATGAGAAGCCGATTTGTACCATCTCACTACATTCGGGATTTGTACAATCGACTAGCAAGACTAGTTCAAGGTGGAAGAAGTGTGGAAGAGTACCACAAAGAGATGGAGATGATCATGGCTAGGGCAAATATTGATGAAGATGAAGAAAAGAAGATGTCACGATTTCTTGGGGGATTGAATTTGAACATAGCCAATGAATTGGAGATGTATGAATTCAACACAATGGAAGAGTTAGTTCAAAAGGCCATGAAGATAGAGAGAAGATTGAAGAATAAAGCTATTTCAAAAACTAGCTACTCTAAAGCTAGTGGAAAATTTTTCAAACTTCAAGGGTTCAAGTTCGAGTGGAGGTTCCTACAAAGGGGATTACAAGGGTTCTTTCCAAAAGAATTCTTCCTACAATCCTAATTTCAAGAAGCCGGATGATGGGAATGCAAAAACAGCCAAGGAAACACCTTCTAGACCTACTCCAAGTAGGGAAATTAAATGCTACAAGTGTTTGGGAAGTGGACACATTGCTTCTCAATGTCCGAATAAGAGGGTGATGATTGCTACCCATGAAGGGGAAATTTAATCAGAATCTGAACATGAAGAAGAAGAGGAGGCCGAATGTGGTGATAGGGCCGAATATGATGAAAAGGCTTGGGAGAATCAAGTATTGAATGCTGAACACGGAGAGATGCTTGTTACTAGAAGAGCCTTGAATATTCAAGTCAAGGAAGAAGGCTTGGATCAAAGGGAGAATCTTTTTCATTCTAGGTGTTTGGTGAATGGTAAGGTTTGTACACTTATCATTGATGGTGGAAGTTGCACCAATGCTGCTAGTACTATGATGGTGGATAAATTGGGGTTAGCTTGTTTTAAACATCCCAATCCTTACAAGTTGCAATGGTTCAATGACGCTGGGGAAGTAAAAGTATTGAAGCAAGTCAAGGTACCATTCTCCATTGGGTGGTATAAAGATGAGGTTTTATGTGATGTAGTGCCAATGCAAGCTGGACATTTGCTATTAGGAAGACCATGGCGGCATGATAGAAGAGCACAACATGATGGCTTTTCTAATAAGTATAGCTTTACTTATGAAGGAAAGAAGGTTGTTCTAGCACCATTATCACCTCAAGAGGTGTATGAAGATCACAAGAGGATGCTAGAGAGGGAGAAAGAAGTTTTGGCCAACATGAACCAAGGGGGTTCAAATTCGGCCAATGATGTTTCTTCAACACCCAAGGGTAATTCTAAGGGTACGGAGAGAGAAAATAATAAAGTGAGTGAGTGTAGAAAGGGAAAAGAGGCCGAGAGTCAAAAGAAAGTAAGCAAACAAATAAATGGCCCATTGGTGAGAGAAAATAAGCAAGGAGAAATAGCAAAATATACTTTTTATGCAAGAGCAAGAGAGATAGATGTAGGGCAGCCTGTACTCATTATTATGTATAAAGAATCGTTACTTGCTGACAGTGAAGAATCTCTTGATTCTTTACCTTCTAGTTTTGTGTCTTTGTTGCAGGATTTTAAGGATGTGTTTCCTGAAGACCTTCCTAGTGGTTTGCCGCCATTAAGAGGGATTGAACATCAAATTGACTTCATACCCGGTTCTACAATTCCAAACCAGCCAGCATATAGGAGCAATCCTATGGAGACAAAAGAGATGCAAAGACAAGTTGAAGAGCTTTTGAAGAAAGGCTTGGTTCGCGAGAGCCTTAGTCCTTGTGCTGTTCCAGTCTTATTAGTACCCAAGAAAGATGGTTCTTGGAGGATGTGTGTTGATTGTAGGGCTGTGAACAAGATTACTGTGAAGTATAGACATCCCATTCCTAGACTTGAGTGACGAATTGCATGGGGCAAAATATTTCACAAAGATTGATCTTATGAGTGGTTATCATCAAATTCGCATAAAGCCTGGAGATGAATGGAAGACTGCCTTCAAAACGAAATATGGTTTGTATGAATGGTTAGTTATGCCTTTTGGTTTATCTAATGCACCTAGTACTTTCATGAGATTAATGAACCGTGTTTTGAGAGCTTATTTAGGTAAGTTTGTGGTAGTTTACTTTGATGATATTCTGATTTATAGAAAAACTGAGGAAGAACATGTTGAACATGTTAGGAAAGTGCTTGAAATCCTTAGGGAGCAAAACCTTTATGATAAGCTTAAGAAGTGTTCTTTTTTTCTAGATAGGGTTGTTTTTCTTGGTTTTGTTGTAAGTATGCAGGGAGTTGAAGTTGATCAAGAGAAGGTGAAAGCTATCCAAGAGTGGCCGAATCCTTCAAGTGTGACAGAAGTGAGGAGTTTTCACGGATTGGCAAGCTTCTATAGGAGATTTGTCCCTAATTTCTCTACATTGGCAGCCCCCTTGACTAGCATAATCAAGAAAGAAGTGGGATTCGTTTGGGGCAAGGAGCAACAAGAAACATTTGATGCTTTGAAAGAGAAGCTTTCTACTACACCCGTTTTAGCTTTACCTAACTTTGATTCTACTTTTGAAATTGAATGTGATGCTTCTGGTGTAGGTATTGGAGCTATTTTGATGCAAGAGAAGAAGCCCATTGCATACTTTAGTGAAAAGCTTAATGGAGCAAAGCTGAATTATTCAACTTATGACAAGGAGCTATATGCTTTGGTGAGAGCATTGGAAGTATGGGAGCATTATTTGCTGCCCAAGGAATTCGTGATCCATTCAGACCATGAATCATTGAAGCATTTGAGAGGGCAAGGCAAGTTAAATAAAAGACATGCAAAATGGGTTGTAAAGATTGAGAAGTTTCCTTATGTGATCAAATACAAGCAAGGTAAAGACAATGTAGTGGCAGATGCACTTTCAAGGAGGTACGCTTTACTTAATGTTTTGAGTACTAAATTGCTTGGATTTGAATATATAAAGGACTTATATGTTGGTGATTCTGATTTCGGCAATGTTTATGATGCTTGTGAGCATGGTTCTTTTAATTCTTTCTATAGACATGATGGGTTTTTGTTTAAGGGTTTGAAATTATGCATGCCTAGATGTTCTATGAGAGATTTGCTAGTATTAGAATCACATTATGGGGGTCTGATGGGGCATTTTGGAATTGATAAGACTTTAGACATGCTGAATGAACACTTTTATTGGCTGAATATGAAAAGGGATGTAATTCGAATTTGTAAGGATTGTTTGGCTTGTAGGCAAGCTAAGTCTAAGTCTATGCCTCATGGTTTGTATATGCCATTACCCGTTCCTAATTCTCCTTGGATGGACATTAGTATGGACTTTGTTTTAGGATTACCAATGACTAAGAGGGGGAGAGATAGCATATTTGTGGTTATTGATAGGTTTAGTAAGATGGCACACTTTATCATATGTCATAAGAGTGATGATGCTACTTTAATGGCCAAACTCTTCTTTAGGGAGGTGGTTCGAATTCATGGAATACCAAAATTCATAGTTTCTGATAGAGACACCAAGTTTTTCTCTCACTTTTGGCGTGTGCTTTAGGGAAAGTTAGGTACCAAGTTGTTATTTTTCACCACTTGTCATCCCCAAATGGATGGACAAACAGAAGTAGTAAACAGAACTTTTGGTACCATTTTGAGAGCTTTAGTGGGTAAGAATTTGAGTTATTGGGAAGATTGTTTGCCATTTATTGAGTTTGCTTATAATCGTGCTATTCATTCTTCTACAGGATGTTCACCTTTTGAGCTTGTTTATGGTTTTAACCCACTAACAGTTTTGGATCTTGTTTCTTTACCTTCTCATGAGCTTGTTAGTTTAGATGGTGAGAAGAAAGCTAAATTGGTGAAAGAGATGCATGAGAAAGCAAGGGCGAATATTGAGGAAAGGAACAAGAGATATGCTGATTCTGCAAATAGAGGGAGACGTGAGATGAAGTTTCAAGTAGGAGATTGGGTTTGGGTACACTTCCGAAAGGAGAGGTTTCCTGATGAGGATCTGATTGCTAGCATACAACACCAAGGACCTGTTACTCGATCAATGGCAAGAAAACTTCAAGGATTAGTTTTCCAAACATCTATATGTTCTCAATACAATTGAAACATTAAGACTTGAAGAAAATAAGAGCAAAGAAGCTATTTGGTTGCACGTGTCCAAATTGCAATCTACCCAAGAGGCCAATTGACCCAAAGGAGTTAGAATACATATTGGCATCCATCATTATACCTTTGGGAGCTAAATACATACCATTCACGTACCATTGGATGCCATATATTAAGAGTGGCTAAAACTCACATTGGGAGTCAAAGATGCCTTTTAAAAGCTAGTGGGAGACAAGCTATATGGCTGCCCAATTTGTTTTATGTAACCACATCATTATATTTGTATTTCCCATCATTTCACTTGTTTTATGCTTTCTTTAAGTCTTTAAAAACAGATGTAATGGTAGACTTTGAACTTAATGAATTTTCTGAGTTTTCTCTCCATTTTTGAGAGCTTTGAGAGGTTTTTAGCCTTCTTTTGAGTTCTGGTTAGAACTTGCATGAATTCCTTGCAAAAATAACCAAGTTTGCTAGGTCTTAACTTATATTCAAGGTTTTTCCTTCACAAGTTGGTGTTGGGTCTTGAATCTTTGGTTTCCAGCCATATAGCTTCAATTTTGCATCACAAGTTGGTGTTGGGTTGAAGGTGCTGGTTGGTGTTCTTATGTTTTTGAGATGATCCGTAGCTTGAGCTTCCTTAGGAATTAAATCCCAGCAAGGCAGGCTCACATCATTTCCAAATCAAAGGAAGAATAAGCTTGATGCACGTGGTGATGGTCCATTTCAAGTGTTGGCAAAGATCAATGATAATGCATACAAGATAGACTTGCCTGGTGAGTATAGTGTTACTACTACTTTTAATGTGTCTGATTTATCTCCTTATGATGATGCAGATTTGAGGACAAATCTTTTTGAAGAGGGGGAGAATGATACGAACCAGCCACAAGGTAAGGATCCATTGGTGCTTCCAAATGGGCCATTGACTAGGAGCAGAGCTAAGAAGTTTGGAGCAGCTATGGGATTGCATATTCAAGATCAAATTTCAAAGGAAGTGACTGAAATGGTAATGGAAAAGTGCACAATAGAGCTTGAAGAAGGCACACCAAAGCTGATTCTGATGCTTAGTGTGGAAGCTAAAGGCTAGCTAAAGAGGTCCAACATGCAAGAAAGGTCCATGGGGGTTCATATAAAGCCTTGGGAAGTAATTTAAGGCCCATGGACAGCCCAAATAGTGTGGGGCGTGTTCTTATGTTGAAGGGATTTAGTTTGTTTGTTTCCATACTTTATATTTTCCTTAGTGGATTAGGATTTTATTTCCATACTTTATATTTTCATTAGTGGATTAGGATTTTGTTTCCATACTTTATATTTTCCTTAGTGGATTAGGATTTTGTTTCCATACTTTATATTTTCCTTAATGGGTTAGGATTTTGACTTTGTAGCTTTCCTTTTCCCATTAGAATTAGGGTTTCGGATTTATGTGTGCCTTTTAGTATAAATAGGGCCTTATTTTTCTTGTAAGGGGACTTTTGACATATTATTATTAAAAAGTTTTTAATTCTTCCACAAGTTCTTCTTGTGAATTTTTGTGTGAGAGAGATTAGAGTGGATTCTTTAATTCTTTCTTTGCATCAAGAATTAGGTTTACTTATCAACGAGAGTTGTGGCATTTTCCTGCTTCTTACCAACTAAATCCTTCAATCATAGTAAGTTTGCGTCTCTTTATAGGCGTTGGGTTCCTTAGGAGGTGATTATCAAGTTTCAAGGAGTTCTCTACCATTGTTATAAGTTGGGTTTGCTGCCATCGTTGCTAAGGGTCCGCGTCACTTATTTAAAAAGTAAGGGCCCTGTTTGTTTTGTATTAAATTAGAACTTTGTTTACTTTATTATTTCTTAAAATTTGATTAGAAAACCAAATGCTACTTAATAACCCTAATTAGGTTTAGCTATTTATATCTCATTTAGGGTTGTAAGACATCAGTTTTGGTTTTTGGATGAATTAATAACCTAAAGCCATTTTGCTTTTATCTTTGTGTTCTTGCGTGAATACATGCTTAAGAAACATTCAAGTAGTTTGATCAACATTCTTGTGGAGTGTTTCGAATCTGGGATTTTGGGAACTAGTTTGTTTCGACATCTTGGATCTCTGATCAATTCAAAGAAATCTGAAATCTAACCTTTATTCTTTAGAGGTTGTACCGAATTCGACTAGGGGTTTTCAAGTTAATGTTTTGGGGGTTCGACATCAAGGAGTTCTCAGGCTTATTCTTGGAGGTTCCGTATCATTTGGTATCAGAGCCTACGCTCTAGAGCAGGTTTTATCCCTATCAAATTCGTTTTCGTTTCTTCTCTTGTTATTTTCGTTTTCATTACTTTGATCTTGAATTGTTGAATTTGTTCTCTTGTTTCCTTGTTCCTCTGAATTGTTTTCTTTGTGGGTTATTTTTGTTTTCGTTTCTTCTCTTGTTATTTTCATTCTGTTTCTTTGTTCTTGATTCTTGAATCGTTTTCTTTGTTTCTTGATCGTCTAAGTTGTTTGTTCCTTGAATCATTTTAGTTTTCTTTCAAATTCGAAAATTAAAAAAAAATTATTATAAAACCTAAAATTCAAAATTCAAGAAAAGGTGTTTTAAATTCGAATCTTGGTCTTGTTCATCATTCTGATTTGAATTCGAAATTCAACAAAGTGTGCTAAATTCAAATCTTGTTCTTGATTATTCATTCTGATTCAATTTTGAGTTTCAAACAAAGTTCTCTAAATTCGATCTTGTTCTTGTTACCTAATTGGGTAAAAGTTTTGTGTGGTGTGAACTAAGGTCGCCCCATCAAGAAAGATAGTGAGAGGGAGCAAAAAAAAAAAAAAGAGTACAAAACCACTTCAACAAAAAATTTTCATTCTCCTTGTTGTTTAGGTGATAAGGGTCGAATATGGATAGGTTAGAATCAATATAATTTCTGGTCACGAAATTTTCACCATTGAGGGGCTGTTTTGATTCGAATTGCATTAGTAATTTATTCGAAATTTCAGACTTGGGATACTACACAAGGAAGGCTATTTGAGTTGTTTCATAAAGTGTGATTCACCTAAGAACATAAAAGAAATTAGCTTGAGAGGTGTGAGCTAAGCCGTGAGTGAATACATTATATTGAGTGGAACACGAGTGACCAACCCCATCTATTAGTGTAAACACGTGAGAGAGTGTTGTGAGGCCTTTTATTTGTTTTTTTCTAACCTTTTATTGCAGGAAAAATGTCTGGCTGAGATGACAGTGACAGGGGTGTTCAAATTGATCCAGCTCGATTGCGTGAGGCGCAGCAAGCTAAATTTACACGTTTATACCGTGTTATTGAGAACATAATAGAAACATTGGAGCACATGGATTTGAGGTTGCAAAATGTTGAAAGAGCCACACCGGAGTGCAATGAGAGGCAAGAAGGTGGCAGAAATCAAATGCAACAGCCTGAACATTTGGAAGATGAAAATGAGCTTGAGGATGATAATGCAAGTCTGGTTGGAGGAGCTCTACATAGAGGTGGAGGTAGAGGAGGCCGTGGTACTGGTCGAGGTAGAGGAAGGATGAATAATAATGCTTTCTATGGTAGAAATCATGGTGATGATGAAGTCGTTGATAAGAGCTTGGGAAACATCAAGCTGAAAATTCCTAATTTTCGTGGTAAATTAGATCCAGAAGCTTATTTGCAATGGGAAAAGCAGGTTGATCTCATATTTGATTGCCATCGATGTACTGAGGAAAAGAAGGTCAAGCTTATTGTTACTCAATTTATAGATTATGCTATAGCTTGGTGGGATCAGTTAGTGACTAGTAGAAGAAGGAATTTGGAGTATCCTATTAAGACTTGGGCTGATCTTAAATTGGTCATGAGGAAGAGGTTTGTGCCTAGACATTTCCATAGGGAAATCATGTAGAGACTTCAGGTTCTCAAGCAAGGAAGTAAAAGTGTTGATGACTACTACAAAGAAATGGAGATGTTAATGACTAGAGCTAATATAGATGAAGACATGGAGACTACTATGGCACGTTTCTTGGCTGGTTTGAATTTAGACATTGCTGATCAGGTTGATTTGCAGCCTTATGTGGAGTTAGAAGAGATGGCGCATATTGCCGTCAAGGTGGAAAAATAACTCCAAGGAAGACGACCATCAATGTATCATTTGAAACCTGTTTCTAATTCTATTTCTCCTTGGAATAGGGAAGGAAGGCGTGATTACAAGGAAAGAAACAAGGCTAGTTAAGATAGAGGGAAAGCAAAGGCCGAAACAAGTTCTAAAGACAAATCCAAAGTTGAAGAGCCTAAGCTGCGAAATCGAGATATTAAGTGTTGGAAGTGCCAAGGTGTGGGACATATCAGCAAAGAATGTCCAAACAAGAGAGTTATGATAGTAAGAAATGGTGAGATAGTGACTGATGAAGAAGAAGGTGACGATGAGAGTGAAGATGGAGAAAAGCAAGACTTGGAATGTTGTAGTGATGGGAGCATTGAAGAACCAATAAAGGGAGACTTGCTGGTTGCTAGGCGTGCTCTTAACACGCAATTGAAGGAGGAAAACCATGAAGAACAACGAGACAACTTGTTCCATACAAGGTGTCACGTTCAAGGCAAGGCTTGTATTGTGATTGTGGATGGTGGAAGCTGTAACAATGTGGTAAGTACACTCTTGGTTGATCGATTGGGGCTACCTACAAAACCTCACCCCGACCTTACAAATTTCAGTGGCTGAATGAATGTGGAGAGGTTAAGGTAAATTAACAATCTAATATTTCTTTTTCCATTGGTAAATATCATGATGAGGTGTTGTGTGATGTGGTGCCAATGCATGCTGGCGAGATTTTACTTGGACGTCCATGGCAATATGATAGGCGAGCTATGCATGATGGATACTTCAACCGGTATTCATTCACTAAGGATGGATGAAAGACAATTATGACCCCACTCTCTTCAAAAGAAGTGTATGAAGATCAATGTAAAATGGAAAGAATGAGACTTGAATTTGAAAAGAAAGAAAGAAAGAGTGACAAAAAAATGAGTGAAAAAAATCAGATTGCAAATTAAAAGAAAGAGAGAAAAGAAAAATAAAAACAAATTCAGTTTGAGAAAAATAGAGAAGGAGAGAAGAATGTGAGTTTGTTAGCTAGTACAAGTGAGGTTAAACATGCTTTTTACACCAATCAGCCTATGTTTGTGCTTTTGTGCAAAGAGGCTCGTTTAGATACTACTGTTTTTAACCAATCTTTGCCTAGTGTGTTTGTTGATCTTTTGCAGGAATATGCGGATTTGTTTTCCAAAGAAATGCCTGATGAATTGCAGCCAATCAGAGGCATAGAGCATCAAATTGATTTCATTCCTGGAGCTTCCATTCCCAATAGGCCAGCGTATCGAGCTAATCCTTTCGAGACAAAGGAGATACAAAAGCAAGTAGAGGAATTGCTAGCTAAGGGATACGTGAGGGAAAGTTTGAGTCCTTGTTCGGTTCCTGTTCTTCTTGTGCCAAAGAAGGATGGGGCATGGAGGATGTGCGTGGATTGCAGAGCCATCAATAAAATCACTGTAAAGTATCGTCATCCTATTCCTAGACTAGATGATATGCTTGATGAGTTACATGGTTCTTGTTTGTTCACGAAAATTGATTTGAAATCTGGTTATTATCAAATTCGAATGAGTGTGGGTGATGAGTGGAAAACAACATTTAAGACTAAATATGGGTTGTATGAGTGGTTGGTTATGCCGTTTGGTCTTACTAATGCACCTAGCACATTCATGCGTTTGATGAATCATGTTTTGCTTGAGCACTTGGGTAAATTTGTTGTTGTTTACTTTGATGATATTCTTGTTTACTCTAAGTGTTTGGATGATCATGTCATACATGTGCGTCTTGTGTTAGACATTCTTAGGCGTGAGAAGTTGTATGCTAACCTTAAGAAGTGTAGTTTTTGCATGGATAAGGTTCATTTTCTTGGTTTTGTGATGTCTAGTCAAGGTATTGAGGTTGATGAGGAAAAGATAAAGGCTATTAGGGACTGGCCGAAACCTAAGAATGCTAGTGAGGTGAGGTGTTTTCATGGACTTGCTGGTTTCTATAGGAGATTCATTAGAAATTTCAGTACTATAGATGCACCTTTGAATGAGTTAGTTAAGAAAAATGTCGGTTTTGTTTGGGGAGATACACAAGAACATGCATTTAATGAACTTAAGGATAAATTGTGTAATGCACCCTTGCTTGCTTTGCCTAATTTTGATAAGACTTTTGAGATTGAATGTGATGCAAGTGGCATAGGAATTGGAACTGTTTTGATACAGGATCAAAGGCCATTGATGTACTTTAGCGAAAAACTAAGTGAAGCAGCTTTGAAGTATCTGACATATGATAAGGAGTTATATGCATTGTTTCGAGCTTTGCATACATGGCAGCATTATTTGTGGTCAAAAGAGTTTGTGATACATACTAATTATGAAAGTTTAAAGCATTTGAAAGGTCAAGATAAGCTGAATCGTAGACATGCCAAATGGGTGGAATTCATAGAAACATTTCCATATGTGATTAAATACAAGCGAGGTAAAGAGAATGTAGTGGCTGATGCGTTGTCGTGAAGGTATGTTTTACTTAATTCTCTTATTGCTAGATTATTGGGTTTTGAGCATATTAAGGAATTATATGTTAGTGATGTGGATTTTGGTGACATATATAATTCGTGTGGAGATGTGGCTGTTTCAAAAGTCTTTCATTTGTTTGATGGTTTCTTGTTTAAGAGAAATAGATTGTGCATTCCTAAGTGTTCCATGAGAGAGTTGTTAGTTAAGGAAGCACATGGAGGAGGTTTATTTTGGGGTAAGTAAGACCTATGATGTGTTGATAGAACATTTTTGTTGGCCTGGTATGAAACATGATGTGCATAAAGTTTGTGAGCATTGCATAACATGTAGAGAAGCTAAGTCTAGGGTGAAACCGCATGGTTTGTACATGCCATTACCTATTCCTAATGGACCTTGGACTGATTTGTCTATGGATTTTGTGCTTGGATTACCTAAAACTAGGAGAGGTCGTGATAGTATATCTGTTGTGGTTGATAGATTTAGTAAAATGGCTCATTTTATACCATGTCATAAAACTGATGATCCTAAATTGATTGCTGATTTGTTCTTTAAAGAGGTTGTTCATTTGCATGGCATACCCAAAAGCATTGTTAATGATAGACATGTTAAGTTTTTGAGTCATTTCTGGCGTGTTTTATGAGGAAAATTGGGGACTAAGTTGTTGTTTTCTACTACTTGCCATCCTCAAACCGATGGTCAAACTGCGGTTGTGAATCGAACATTGATTACTTTGCTTAGGGCAGTGATAGAAAAGAATATTAGGATGTGGAAGGATTGTTTACCATTTGTGGAGTTTGCTTATAATAGGGCTGTTCATAGCACTACTAATTGTTCTCCATTTGAAATTGTTTATGGTTTTAATCCGCTTACTTCTTTGGATATTTTGCCATTGCCATCTAATGATTTTGTGAGTGTTGATGCTAGCTCAAAGGCAGATTTTGTGAAAAAGTTACATAAACAGGTTAAGGAAAGGACTGAAAGGCAAAATGCTAAAGTAGCTTCTCGAGTGAATAAAGGAAGGAAGCCAATGATTTTTCAGCCTGGTGATTGGGTTTGGGTTCATTTTCGCAAAGAAAGGTTTCCACACCAAAGAAAGTCCAAGTTAAACCCACGAGGAGATGGTCCTTTTCAGATACTTGAAAGGATTAATGACAATGCATATAAAGTGGATTTGCCAGGTGAGTATAATGTAAGTGCTTCGTTTAATGTTGCTGATTTAAGTCCTTTTGATGTAGGTGATGCTTTTGATTCGAGGATGAATCCTTTTGAGGAGAGGGGAAATGTTATGGAACAACCAGCACACCGCAAGGATGAGCAAGAGTTAGGACTCGAGGAACAAGTTGAGGAGATTATCAATCCAATTATTCTGCCACAAGGTCCTATAACTAGATCGCGAGCCCAAAAGATTCAGCAAGCACAAATTTGCCATTTGCAAAATTTGGTGAATTTGGCTAACTATGGTTTGCAAGGAATTACAAGCTTAGAGACAAGACCAAAGGAAGTCAATTACAACTTGCTACAAGTTGAAATTCACGAATGAGGCTTGTAGTTAATATGTATTAAGGCCCACTAGTTATGTTTATTTAAAAAGTAAGGGCCCTGTTTGTTTTGTATTAAATTAGAACTTTGTTTACTTTATTATTTCTTAAAATTTGATTAGAAAACCAAATGCTACTTAATAACCCTAATTAGGGTTTATCTATTTATATCTCATTTAGGGTTGTAAGACATCAGTTTTGGTTTTTGGACGAATTAATAACCTAAAGCCGTTTTGCTTTTATCTTTGTGTTCTTGCATGAATACATGCTTAAGAAACATTCAAGTAGTTTGATCAACTTTCTTGTGGAGTGTTTCGAATCTGGGATTTTGGGAACTAGTTTGTTTCAACATCTTGGATCTCTGATCAATTCAAAGAAATTTGAAATCTAACCTTTATTCTTTGGAGGTTGTACCGAATTCGACTAGGGGTTTTCAAGTTAATGTTTTGGGGCTTCGACATCAAGGAGTTCTCAGGCTTATTCTTGGAGGTTCCATATCAAGAGTCTTAAAAACAAAACTTGTTTTACTTAATTTAAGTGGATTCAGTTCTGAAATTCAACTTGATAAAAGAAGAATTGAGAGGTAACAAGGACCAAGTTTTGAGTGAAATACAAGAGGATTGACAATCTGATCTTGAGTGAAACACATAAGGGAGTGTGGTGAGAAAATTTTTCTTTACTAACATTTTCTTGCAGGTTCTTATACCATGTCAAATTCTGGAGGTGAAAAACGTGATATGACCATGAATGACATAGCCTTCATGTTAGAGGCAATGCAAAGAAAATTTGAAAGGTTTGATTTGGTCATAAACAACATGAGAGGTGATGTAGACAGCATAATGCAAAGGCAGCAAAATAATACTAATCGAAGGGGCAGAATAGAGAGAGAGGAAACATGATGAATGATGATGAGGTAGAAAGGGAAGATGATGAAGAAAGTGA
Source organism: Garcia nutans (assembly GCA_947685225.1). Lineage (NCBI taxonomy): Eukaryota > Viridiplantae > Streptophyta > Magnoliopsida > Malpighiales > Euphorbiaceae > Garcia > Garcia nutans. Next base: position 11,989,732 of record CANTUV010000002.1, on the reverse strand, counting down.
GGAATCAATTGTCCAAAGAAGACCTCAACAAAGGGACAGCAACATATCTTCCATAAAAATGAAGATACCATCATTCAAAGGGAGAAATGATGCTGAAGCTTACCTTGAATGGGAAAGAAAAGTTGAGTTGGTGTTTAATTGTCATAATTATAGTGAAATAAAGAAAGTTAAAATTGCAGCAGTTGAATTCACAGATTATGCACAGATTATTCACATATTAGCTTTCTTCTCACCATCTAAACTAACAAGCTCATGAGAAGGTAAAGAAACAAGATCCAAAACTGTTAGTGGGTTAAAACCATGGGTTAAAACCATAAACAAGCTCAAAAGGTGAATATCCTGTAGAAGAATGAATAGCACAATTATAAGCAAACTCAATAAATGGCAAATAATCTTCCCAAGAACTCAAATTCTTACCCACTAAAGCTCTCAACATGGTACCTAAAGTTCTGTTTACTACTTCTATTTGTCCATCCGTTTGAGGATGATAAGTGGTGGAAAATAACAACTTGGTACCTAACTTTCCCCAAAGCACACGCCAAAAGTGAGACAAAAACTTGGTGTCTCTATCAGAAACTATGGATCCAAAACTGTGAATAATCTGTGAATAATTTGTGAATTCAACTGCTGCAATTTTAACTTTCTTTATTTCACTATAATTATGACAATCAAACAAGATCCAAAACTATTAGTGGGTTAAAACCATAAAGAAAGCTAATATGTGAATAATCTGTGCATAATCTGTGAATTCAACTGCTGCAATTTTAACTTTCTTTATTTCACTATAATTATGACAATCAAACAAGATCCAAAACTATTAGTGGGTTAAAACCATAAACAAGCTCAAAAGGTGAATATCCTGTAGAAGAATGAATAGCACGATTATAAGCAAACTCAATAAATGGCAAACAATCTTCCCAAGAACTCAAATTCTTACCCACTAAAGCTCTCAACATGGTACCTAAAGTTCTGTTTACTACTTCTGTTTGTCCATCCGTTTGAGGATGACAAGTGGTGGAAAATAACAACTTGGTACCTAACTTTCCCCAAAGCACACGCCAAAAGTGAGACAAAAACTTGGTGTCTCTATCAGAAACTATGGATTTTGGTATCCCATGAATTCGAACCACCTCCCTAAAGAAGAGTTCGGCCACTAAACTAGCATCATCACTCTTATGACATGGAATAAAGTGTGCCATCTTACTAAACCTATCAACAACCACAAATATGCTATCTCTCCCCCTCTTAGTCCTTGGTAATCCTAAAACAAAGTCCATACTAATGTCCATCCAAGGAGAACTAGGAACGGGTAATGGCATATACAAACCATGAGGCATAGACTTAGACTTAGCTTGCCTACAAGCCAAACAAGCCTTACAAATCCGAATTACATCCCTTTTCATATTCGGCCAATAAAAGTGTTCATTTAGCATGTCTAAAGTCTTATCAACTCCAAAATGCCCCATCAAACCCCCCACAATGTGATTCTAACACTAGCAAATCTCTCATAGAACATTTAGGCATGCATAATTTCGAACCCTTAAACAAAAACTCATCATGTCTATAGAAAGAATTAAAAGCACCATGCTCACAAGCATCATAAACACTGCCAAAATCAGAATCACCAACATATAAGTCCTTTATACATTCAAATCCAAGCAATTTAGTACTCAAAACATTAAGTAAAGCGTACCTCCTTGAAAGTGCATCTGCCACTACATTGTCTTTACCTTGCTTGTATTTGATCACATAAGGAAACTTCTCAATCTTCATAACCCATTTTGCATGTCTTTTATTCAACTTGCCTTGCCCTCTCAAATGCTTCAATGATTCATGGTCTGAATGGATCACCAATTCCTTGGGCAGCAAATAATGCTCCCATACTTCCAATGCTCTCACCAAAGCATATAGCTCCTTGTCATAAGTTGAATAATTCAGCTTTGCTCCATTAAGCTTTTCACTAAAGTATGCAATGAGCTTCTTCTCTTGTATCAAAACAGATCCAATACCTACACCAGAAGCATCACATTCAATTTCAAAAGTAGAATCAAAGTTAGGTAAAGCTAAAACGGGTGTAGTAGAAAGCTTCTCTTTCAAAGCATCAAATGCTTCTTGTTACTCCTTGCCCCAAACGAACCCCACTTCTTTCGTGATTATGCTAGTCAAGGAGGCTGCCAATGTAGAGAAATTAGGGACAAATTTCCTATAGAAGCTTGCCAATCCGTGAAAACTCCTCACTTTTGTCACACTTGAAGGATTCGGCCACTCTTGGATAGCTTTCACCTTCTCTTGATCAACTTCTGATGCGGAACCCATGGATCAAATATTACATCTAGAACTCCACATACACATCTAGCTTAGAATCTTAGAACTCAAAAACAAATCCTCCCTACCAAACCCACAACTAACCTGTAATTGAGAACTTGGGTGATTGGGATGAAGAAATGAATTGATTAAAACACCACAAGTGAGACTTGATAAGTTAGAACCAATTCTTCATGCAACAAGAATAAGAAGAAAACCTCTTAAACTTGAAAACACAGAAATTACATTCAACAATTCTGGAAATTCGTAGTCAACCCTATTAAGTTCTTTTTCCCATCCTTATATAGTTGGAAAAGAAGAACTAATGGCTTAAAGTCTAGGTTTACATGTATCTAGTCACAATAGCATTAATTGTTCATCCACCTCAATAATATACTCTAAATTACTGCCCATAATTCTGACAACATAGATGGGCAGATTGTACATTCATTTTGGTGTTGGTTCACATGTGTCTAGTCACACTAACACTAACACTAAACCATATCAATATTATATTCCAAATTCGTGCTAATGCCCATCACCATACTTATGGGCAGATTCTTCATGCTTGTTGGTGAGTTTCTGACTTCCTCTTCATGATCCATCATATTCACTACAAGTTGGTCTCCCTCTTCATTAATCCACCTTTGTATGAAGTGTTGGAACACATGCTGGAATTTCTTTGATTGTGATCTTGTGATTGGTCCACTTGGCATGATGATATCATCAACATATTTGCTGCCATTACATTCATCAAGCTTGCTTATAGTTTCCTCATCATTCCCTCCTTGCTCAAAAAGATTTGTCCTCAAATCTGAGCCTACATCAAAAGGAGAAAGATCACTAACATTGAAAGTTGCAGAAACATTATACTCACCTGGTAGATCAATTTTGTAGGCATTGTCATTGATCCGTTCTAAAACTTGGAATGGGCCATCTCCCCTTGCATCCAACTTGGATTTCCTTTGTTTAGGAAATCTTTCCTTCCTCATATGAACCCATACCCAATCACCAGGTTGGAAAATCACATGTTTCCTTCTTCTATTTGCATTATGGGCAACTGATTCATATTTCTTCTCAAGATGAGCTCGTGCCTTTTCATGTATCTGCTTAACCAACTCAGCTTTCTTTTCACCATCTAAGTTAGTTATTTCATTTAATGGCAAAGGAAACAAATCAAGTGGTGTAAGTGGATTAAAACCATAAACAATTTCAAATGGTGAATAACCAGTAGAAGAATGTATGCTTCTATTATATGCAAACTCCACTAATGGCAAACAATCTTCCCAAGTTTTCAAATTCTTACCCACAACAGCACGTAACAAAGATCCTAAAGTCCTATTTACCACTTCTGTTTGTCCATCAGTTTGTGGATGACAAGTTGTAGAGAACAACAATTTAGTACCTAACTTATTCCATAAAACACTCCAAAAATGACTTAAGAACTTCACATCTCTATCACTTACAATTGTTTTAGGAATGCCATGCAACCGAACTACTTCCCCAGAGAACAAATTTGCAATATTTGTTGCATCATCAGTTTTGTGACATGCAATGAAATGAGCCATTTTGCTGAATCTATCAACAACAACAAATATGCTATCTTTTCCTTTTCTAGTCCTAGGCAGCCCCAAAACAAAGTCCATAGATATGTCCATCCAAGGTGCATTAGGAATAGGTAAAGGAGTATACAGCCCATGAGGTAAAGACTTAGATTTTGCTTGTTTACATGCAATACACTTGGCACAAATTCTTTCAACATCCTTTCTCATGTTTGGCCAATAGAAATGTTCATGCAGAATGTCTAAAGTCTTAAATATCCCAAAATGTCCCATGAGTCCTCCACTATGTGCCTCACGCACAAGCAATTCCCTTAATGAGCAACTAGGCATGCATAATCTTCCATCCTTAAATAAGTACCCATCATGCCTATAAAACTTCTGAAATGCAGAATGCTCACATGCTTTATAAACATTTGCAAAGTCAACATCATTGGCATACATATCCTTAATTTGCTCAAAGCCTAATAACTTAGAACTAAGAGTTGAGATTAAGGAATACCTTCTTGAAAGTGCATCTGCTACTACATTGTCTTTGCCACGCTTATACTTTATCACATATGGAAATGGCTCAATGAACTCTATCCACTTTCCATGCCTTCGGTTCAGCTTGGTTTGCCCCTTTAGATGCTTTAATGATTCATGATCTGTATGAATAACAAACTCTTTAGGCAATAAGTAATGTTGCCACACTTGTAAAGCTCTTACCAAAGCATACAGCTCCTTGTCATAAGTGGAATAATTTAATTGTGCACCATGAAGCTTCTCACTAAAATATGCAATTGGTTTCCCTTCTTGCATCAAAACAGCACCTATGCCCACACCTGAAGCATCACACTCTAATTCGAAGGTCTTATCAAAATCTGGTAAAGCAAGAATTGGAGCAGTAGTTAACCTTTCTTTCAACAAATTGAATGCCATTTCATGAATTTTAGTCCAATTAAACTTTACATCCTTTTTTACCAATTCATTTAATGGTGCAGCAATGGAACTAAAATCTTTAACAAACCTTCTATAGAAACTAGCCAAACCATGAAAACTTCTTACCTCACTCACGGTTTTAGGTGCTGGCCAATCTCTTATTGCCTTTACCTTTTCATCATCAACCTCAATTCCTTGTGCACTAACCATAAAACCTAAGAATATGATTTTATCACTACAAAACATGCACTTTTTCAAGTTGGCATATAATTCTTCCTTTCTCAAAACATCAAGAATAACCCTAATATGTTCTACATGCTCATCTACTGATTTGCTATAAATGAGTATGTCATCAAAATATACAACAACAAATTTACCAAGATATGCAGGCAGAACATGGTTCATTAATCTCATGAATGTACTAGGTGCATTAGATAAACCAAATGGCATAACTAACCACTCATAAAGACCATATTTTGTTTTGAATGCAGTTTTCCACTCATCTCCTTCTTTCATCCTAATTTGATGGTAACCACTTTTCAAATCAATCTTAGTAAAAATGCAAGAACCACTCAACTCATCAAGCATATCATCAAGTCTAGGAATTGGATGTCTATACTTCACCGTGATTTTATTGATTGCTCGGCAGTCCACACACATTCTCCATGATCCATCTTTCTTTGGGACTAATAACACCGGAACAGCACATGGGCTAAGACTTTCACGCACATGTCCCTTTGCTAGCAACTCCTCCACTTGCCTTTGAAGTTCCTTGGTTTCCTCCGGATTACTTCTATAAGCTGGTCGATTAGGAATTGTTGAGCCCGTAATGAAGTCAATTTGATGCTCAATCCCTCTTAAAGGTGGTAATCCTTTGGGTACATCTTCTGGAAAAACATCTCCAAATTCCTGTAAAAGAGAAATAACACAACTAGGCAAAGGGTTATCAAGGTTAGATGTAGAAATCAAGGTCTCTTTGTACCTAAGTACAATTAGACTTCTTTTCTCACAAAAAGCACTCCTTAACTCCTTTTCTTTTGCATAGAAACACTCTCTTTTATTTTCTCTCCCTTTCTCTTTTTCTCTCACCAATGGGCCATTTTTATCATTCTTTTTCTCACACTTGGCCTCTTGTACTCCCTTTTTATTTGTTTTACCCTCACCACCAGAATTCTTTTCAAATGATCTCAAAATATTTACTTGATCTTCATACACTTGTTTAGGTGACAATGGAGCAAGAGTGAAATTTAAACCATTTAGGCTGAAAGAATAATGATTCTTAAAGCCATCATGCAAAGCTCTTCTATCAAACTGCCATGGACGACCAAGAAGGATATGGCTAGCATGCATAGGCACAACATCACAGCAAACTTCATCTTTGTATCTCCCAATTGCAAAAGAAAACAGAACCTGCTTTGTTACCCTCACCTCTCCACTATCATTCAACCATTGCAGCTTGTAAGGACTAGGATGTTTTGTGCATGCTAACCCTAATTTATCCACAAAATCAGTACTAGCAACATTTGCACAACTAACCCCATCAATGATCATGCTGCACACTTTTCCATTCACAATGCAACGAGTATGGAAAATGTTCTCTCTTTGATTACTTTCTTCATCTTTAATTTGCATGTTTAAAGCTCTTCTAATAACCAAAGATTCACCATGGGCTGGATATTCAATAATATGTTCAATTTCTTCTAATGGTGGCATGCTATCATTATCATCATCACTTTCATGTTCACTAGCACTATCAATTTCACCATTATCTCGTATCAACATGATTTTCTTATTTGGACATTGAGATGCTATATGCCCTACTCCTAAACACCTAAAGCATTTAATGGTACTATGCTTTTGATTAGAGTTAGATGTTTTAGAGTTACCTTTAGGGTCATCTAGAACTTGTTTTTCCTTTCCTTTCCAGGCAGCCTCCTTCCCTTTAGGATTATCATCTTTCTTTGGCCATTTTGAAGTGAAACTAGAGCTGGAATTAGAAAATCCCTTTGCTGCTCCCTTGAGTTTCAGTTGCTTCTCCACTTTCATGGCCATGTGTACCATATCTTCAAGCTCCACATAATGATGTAATTCAATTATGTTAGCTATCTCTCTATTCAGCCCACTCAAAAATCGAGCCATAGTGATTTCTGGATCCTCCTCTATATTAGTTCAACTCATGATCATCTCCATCTCTTTATGGTAATCCTCCACTGACATGGATCCTTGAGTTAACCGCTGTAATTTTTGGTGAAGCTCCCTATAGTAGTAAGATGGTACAAATTTCTTTCTCATCACAGTTTTCATTTCAGCCCAAGTAGTGATAGTTCTTTCTCCATTTCTCCTCTTGGAAATCATCAATTGATCCCACCAAATTAGTGCATAATCTGTGAATTCAACTGCTGCAATCTTAACTTTCTTCATTTCACTATAATTATGACAATCAAACACCAACTCAACTTTTCTTTCCCATTCAAGGTAAGCTTCAGCATCATTTCTCCCCTTGAATGATGGTATCTTCATTTTTATGGAAGATATGTTACTGTCCCTTTGTTGAGGTCTTCTTTGAGCAATTGATTCCTCACTTTCTTCATCATCTTCCCTCTCTATCTCATCATCATTCATCATGTTTCCTCCCCCTCTATTCTGCCCCCTTCGATTGGTATCATTTCGCTGCCTTTGCATTATGCTGTCTACATCACCTCTCATGTTGTTTATGGTCAAATCAAACCTTTCAAATCTCCTTTGCATTGCCTCTAACATGAAGGCTATGTCATTTATGGTCATATCATGTTTTTCACTTCCAGAATTTGACATGGTGTAAGAAGAACCTACAAGAAAATGTTAGTAAAGAAAATTTTCTCACCTCACTCCCTTACGTGTTTCACTCAAGATCAGATTGACACTCCTCTTGTATTTCATTCAAACCTTGGTCCTTTTTACCTCTCAATTCTTCTTTTATCAAGTTGAATTTCAGAATTGAATCCACTTAAATCAAGTAAAACAAGTTTTGTTTTAAAGACTCTACAAGGAACCTAAGAACAAAATGAATTCAGCAATTCTAGAAGCAATTTAATTTTAAACAACAAGAACTGAAAGTTAACACAAGAAGCAAAAGTATTTGTGTTAATCAAAGCAAAGTAACTATGATTGAGAATTAGCTACTTAATGCATACAAGAAACAAGAGGTATATGAAAGAATGAAACTAAGAATACAAAGAAAAACAATTCTGGATGCTAAAAAAAACAGAATTCAAATCACTCCAATGAGTAATCTGAATATGCAACTTAAATCTATTCCCAATGCAAGAAATGCTCTAAATATCAGATTTTTAAATGCTAAATGGATGCATAATGAGGAGCTGATGTAATTTGATCAAATATAATAAGGTAGCAAGCTGTTAATGGTATAAATATGCAAAAAATCTCAAACACTTGTGAAGAAAAATTCTGGACAGAAACAGGTACGATTTTTTTTTCTTTTATGTTGAGGAAGTTGAATCTGATTCTCTTTTCTTTTTTTTTGTTTTTCTTTTGATCTTTTCCTCTTTTTTTTCTTTTGAACTTTCAGTAAACAAGGATAGAAATTGAAAAATTAAACAAAAGTTCACAGATTTGAAGAGTAAGAACAAGGTGCAACAAGAACAGAAAATGAAGAAATATAGAAACTGAATCTGATTCGTTTTTTTTTCTTTTTTTTCCTTTGGATAATTAAAACATAAAAGATACCTAGAGATTTATCTTCAAGCCAAAGCTCTGATACCAAATGATGCGGAACCCATGGATCAAATATTACATCTAGAACTCCACATACACATCTAGCATAGAATCTTAGAACTCAAAAACAAATCCTCCCTACCAAACCCACAACTAACCTGTAATTGAGAACTTGGGTGATTGGGATGAAGAAATGAATTGATTAAAACGCCACAAGTGAGACTTGATAAGTTAGAACCAATTCTTCATGCAACAAGAATAAGAAGAAAACCTCTCAAACTTGAAAACACAGAAATTACATTCAACAATTCTGGAAATTCATAGTCAACCCTATTAAGTTCTTTTTCCCATCCTTATATAGTTGGAAAAGAAGAACTAATGGCTTAAAGTCTAGGTTTACATGTATCTAGTCACAATAGCATTAATTGTTCATCCACCTCAATAATATACTCTAAATTACTGCCCATAATTCTGACAACATAGATGGGCAGATTGTACATTCATTTTGGTGTTGGTTCACATGTGTCTAGTCACACTAACACTAAACCATATCAATATTATATTCCAAATTCGTGCTAATGCCCATCACCATACTTATGGGCAGATTCTTCATGCTTGTTGGTGAGTTTCTGACTTCCTCTTCATGATCCATCATATTCACTACAAGTTGGTCTCCCTCTTCATTAATCCACCTTTGTATGAAGTGTTGGAACACATGCTGGAATTTCTTTGATTGTGATCTTGTGATTGGTCCACTTGGCATGATGATATCATCAACATATTTGCTGCCATTACATTCATCAAGCTTGCTTATAGTTTCCTCATCAACTTCAATTCCCTGCATACTTACAACAAAACCAAGAAAAACAACCCTATCTAGACAAAAAGAACACTTTTTAAGTTTAGCATAAAGGTTTTGCTCCCTAAGGATTTCAAGCACTTTCCTAACATGTTCAACATGTTCTTCCTCAGTTTTTCTATAAATCAGAATATCATCAAAGTAAACTACCACAAACTTACCTAAATAAGCTCTCAAAACATGGTTCATTAATCTCATGAAAGTACTAAGTGCATTAGATAAACCAAAAGGCATAACTAACCATTCATACAAACCATATTTCATTTTGAAGGCAGTCTTCCATTCATCTCTAGGCTTCATGCAAATTTGATGATAACCACTCATAAGATCAATCTTTGTGAAATATTTCGCCCCATGCAATTCGTCCAACATGTCATCAAGTCTAGGAATGGGATGTCTATACTTCACAGTAATCTTGTTCACAGCCCTACAATCAACACACATCCTCCAAGAACCATCTTTCTTGGGTACTAATAAGACTGGAACGGCACAAGGACTAAGGCTCTCGCGAACCAAGCCTTTCTCCAAAAGCTCTTCAACTTGTCTTTGCATCTCTTTTGTCTCCATAGGATTGCTCCTATATGCTGGCCGGTTTGGAATTGTAGAATCGGGTATGAAGTCAATTTGATGTTCAATCCCTCTTAATGGTGGCAAACCACTAGGAAGGTCTTCAGGAAACACATCCTCAAAATCCTGCAACAAAGACACAAAACTAGAAGGTAAAGAATCAAGAGATTCTTCATTGTCAGCAAGTAACAATTCTTTATACATAATAATGAGTACAGGCTGCCCTACATCTATCTCTCTTGCTCTTGCATAAAAAGTATGTTTTGCTTTTTCTCCTTGCTTATTTTCTCTCACCAATGGACCATTTATTTGTTTGCTTACTTTCTATTGACTCTCGGCCTCTTTTCCCTTTCTGCACTCACTCACTTTATTATTTTCTCTCTCCCTACCCTTAGAATTACCCTTGGGTGTTGAAGAAACATCATTGACCGAATTTGAACCCCCTTGGTTCATGTTGGTCGAAACTTCTTTCTCCCTCTCTAGCATCCTCTTTTGATCTTCATACACCTCTTGAGGTGATAATGGTGCTAGAACAACCTTCTTTCCCTCATAAGTAAAGGTATACTTATTAGAAAAGCCATCATGTTGTGCCCTTCTATCAGGCTGCCATGGTCTTCCTAATAGCAAATGTCCAGCTTGCATTGGCACTACATCACACAAAACCTCATCTTTATACCACCCAATGGAGAATGGTACCTTGACTTGCTTCAACACTTTTACTTCCCCAGCGTCATTGAACCATTGCAACTTTAAGGATTGGGATGTTTAAAACAAGTTAACCCCAATTTATCCACCATTTTAGTACTAGCAACATTGGTACAACCTCCACCATCAATGATAAGTGTACAAACCTTACCATTCACCAAACAACTAGAGTGGAAAAGATTCTCCCTTTGATCCAAGCCTTCTTCCTTGACTTGAATATTCAAGGCTCTTCTAGTAACAAGCATCTCTCCATGTTCAGCATTCAAGACTTGATTCTCCCAAGCCTCTTCATCATATTTTTCCCTATCACCACATTCGGCCTCCTCTTCTTCTTCATGTTCAGATTCTGATTCAATTTCCCCTTCATGGGTTGAAATCATCACCCTCTTATTCGGACATTGAGAAGCAATGTGTCCACTTCCCAAACACTTGTAGCATTTAATTTCCCTACTTGGAGTAAGTCTAGAAGGTGTTTCCTTGGCTGTTTTTGCATCCCCATCATTCGGCTTCTTGAAATTAGGATTGTAGGAAGAATTCTTTTGGAAAGAACCCTTGTAATCCCCTTTGTAGGAACCTCCACTCGAACTTGAACCCTTGAAGTTTGAAAATTTTCCACTAGCTTTAGAGGAGCCAGTTTTCGAAATAGCTTTATTCTTCAATCTGCTCTCTATCTTCATGGCCTTTTGAACTAACTCTTCCATTGTGTTGAATTCATACATCTCCAATTCATTGGCTATGTTCAAATTCAATCCCCCAAGAAATCGTGACATCTTCTTGTCTTCATCTTCATCAATATTTGCCCTAGCCATGATCATCTCCATCTCTTTGTGGTACTCTTCCACACTTCTTCCACCTTGAACTAGTCTTGCTAGTCGATTGTACAAATCCCGAATGTAGTGAGATGGTACAAATCGGCTTCTCATTAGTTCTTTCAAGGTTGACCATTCAGGAATAGGCCTCATACCTTTCCCTCTTCTATTAGCTTTCAATTGATCCCACCAAAAGGTGGCATACCCTTTGAACTCTACAGCTGCCAAAACTGATTTTTTCTCTTCGGTGTAGTTATGGCATTCAAAAATCTGCTCAACTTTCCTCTCCCATTCTATGAACTCTTCTGCATTGTTCTTCCCTTCAAAGGAAGGAATCTTCATCTTGATGGAAGTAAGGTCACCATCAGTGGTAGGTTGATTTCCACCTTCATCTTCATCTTCTACCCTTTTGGCAGCTTCTAGGGCTTCAAGATTTTCTTGCCCTTCTCTCCTAAGCACTCTTCTAGCTCGCATTATAGGATTTGGATGTGCGGCTGGCTGCCCTTGTTGCACTTGCTGAATTTGTTGTGCTTGCCGTGCTGCATTCTCTTGCAATCTAGTATCCATCATCTCCATTCAACCAAGCATTGCTGCCAAAGTCTCATTAAGCCTAGCCAAGCTTTCGGCCATAGCTCCTTCTTTGCTAGTCTCTTCTCCTTTGCCAGCCATGTTAACAAACAAACAAACTCAAAGAAACAAGATTAGTAAGAATCGAAATTCACTCAAGTGTTTAGAATTACCTCACTTTTCTTGTCTTCTTTGATTGCACTTCAGAACCAAGCTCACCAACCAACAATTGTCAAGTCGTTTAAGAAACTAGAACCTAAATCCTAGAACTAGATAGAAAACATGACAAGTATCCGGAGGCAATGCAAGGTAATTTGCACTACTCGATATAGAACCAAGTATCGACACAAGCAAATGATACTTAGCAATGTAATGGAATTAAAAGCTAGATAAAGAAATCATAAACAATGAAGACAATAAACAAGACAAATTTGGATATAATGAATCAAAAACAACCCACACTTGGCAAGCTGCTTTATGGACCTAATCAATTCTACCCAAAACGCTAGCTTCTAGACTCTAATTCCCACCTATAACACTCAAATAACATGAATATTAAGGTTTGATTTTTGAATTCCAAAAGCCCCTCAAAAGGTGAAATTTTTTGCCCAAAAATTTTATTACTTCTCACCCACCTAGATCTGATCCTTAGCACCCAAATAGCAAGAATATCAAACAATTTTTGTTGAGGTGATTTTGTACTCTCTTTTTTTTTGCTTCCTCTCACTATCCCCTTGATTCGGGACTTAATTTATTCCCAAGAGCTTTTCGTAATCTGGACTTAATTCTCAACCCTAGATTCACTCAAAATCAAATCGAAATCAAACTTGAACAAAAACTCTAGCTTTTGCTTTCTTTCAAGAACCCTAATCTTGGTTTCGAATCCAATTCAGATGCAAGGCTTAGGTTTCAAAATTCAATCAGACTCCTTTTCCTAGGTTTCGAATTACTCTTTGAACAATCTTTAGAATTTTTGAATTTTGATATATGACTCTTTTTTTCAAAAATTAAAGACTAGACTCTCTAAGAACCCTAAATCGCAGAAATTTAAAAGACCTAAATTAACAAACCCAAGAAAGGCAAAGTAGATAAAAATTACCTTGTAGCAAGGCTCTGATACCAAATTACGCGGACCCTTAGCAACGATGGCAGCAAACCCAACGTATAACAATGGTAGAGAACTCCTTGAAACTTGATAATCACCTCCTAAGGAACCCAACGCCTATAAAGAGACGCAAACTCACTATGATTGAAGGATTTAGATGGTAAGAAGAAGGAAAACGCCACAACTCTTGTTGATAAGTAAACCTAATTCTTGATGCAAAGAAAGAATTAAAGAATCCACTCTAATCTCTCTCACACGAAAATTCACAAGAAGAACTTGTAGAAGAATTCAAAAATTTTTATTAAATGTTGTATATCAAATTCGGCCTAATAGTGCCCTTAAATAAGGGTTACAAAATTCCTAATTGCATATGGAAAATTAAGACTAAAACATTCCTAATTGAATAAGAAAAACATTCATAATTGCATAAGGAAAACATTCCTAATTGCATTAAGGAAAAACATTCCTAATTGCATAAGGAAAAAGTTCCTAATTGCATAAGGAAAAACATTCCTAATTGCATAAGGAAAATATAAAGTAATCCTAATCCACTAAGGAAAATATAAAGTATGGAAACAAAATCCTAATCCACTAAGGAAGATATAAAGTATGGAAACAAAATCCTATTTTTAAGCCTTCCATAACGATATAAAACATGGCCCATTAAACAGAATTAATCTTTAAGCAGTGGGTCCATCCAGCAATTCTCACAAGGCTTCAGAAATCTCACAGGTACGTGTGAAACTGGCTGCACTCCAAGCTTTTCTTCCAATCACTTCCATCATCTCACTAAGGCCTTAAATTACTTCCCAAGGCTTTATATGAATCCCCATGGACCTTTCTTGCACGTTGGACCTCTTTAGCTAGCCTTTAGCTTTCATTTTCACACTAAGCATCATAATCAGCTTTGGTGTGCCTTCTTCAAGCTCTATCTCCATCTTCTTGAATGATAATTCTTGAAGCTCTTTGGAAATCTCTTCTTGAATATGTAAAGCCATACTAGCTTGATATCTCTTTGCCTTGCTCTTAGTGATTGGTCCACTCGCTAGCTTCAAGGGATCCATTCTTGCATCATGCATTGTCTAGGAGATATGAGGTTCTTAGTACCATGAATGCTCATGTAATAGGATTTGAGGATATTAAGACCTTGTATAAGAGTGATGGGGATTTTGGTCAAATTTGGGAGAGTTAGGAAAGATGGTGCATTTAGGGACTTCACTATTCATGATGGTTATCTTTTCAAGCTTGATACTATTTGTATTCCTCAAAGCTCTTTAAGGGAAGCAATTCTAAAGGAAGTCCATGTTGGAGGCCTAGCCGGTCACTTTAGAAGAGACAAAACCTATGAATTGGCAAGCAACAATTTCTATTGGCCAAAGGTGTGAAAAGAGGTTTCAAAACTCATTGAGAGCTGTAATACTTGTAAACAATCCAAGATGACTACACAAGCTCACAAACTATTCCTGCCTTTGCCGATTCCAAGCTCACCATGGGAAGATGTAAGTATTGGTTTCATTATTGGCTTGCCAAGAACAAGACAAAATTATGATTCCATTATGGTTGTAGTAGATAGGTTCTCAAAAATGGCTCATTTTATTGCTTGTAACAAAACTAATATGCATCTTATGTTTTGAATTTGTACTTTGAAAATGTTGTAAAACTCCATGGAATTCCTAGGAGTATAGTGAGTGATAAGGATGTAAAGTTTTTGAGTCATTTCTAAAGACATTTGTGGCCAAGGTTAGGGACTATCTTGAAGTTTAGCACGGCCTTTCATCCTCAAATAGATGGACAAACTGAGGTGGTCAATCGAAGCTTGGGCAATATTTTGAGAAGCTTGCTGAAGGGGAAAGTGAAGAATTGGGATTCTCTGTTGGCTCATGCTGAATTTGCTTATAATAGTTCGAAGAGTAAGACTACAAATTTTATTCCTTTTAAATTAGTTTATGGTGCTAATTCATTTGTTCCTCTTGATTTGAGCAAAGCACATTCTAGTATTCCCTCTAACTTAAAGGCTGAGGATAGAGCTAATGAAATTATCAAACTCCATGCTAAAGTAAAAGCACATATTGAGAAGAAAAATGAAGCCTACAAGATGCAAGCCAAGCTGAAACCTGTTGTGGAGTTCAAAGAAGGTGACCTAGTGTGGGTTCACATGAGGAAGGAACGATTCCCTTCTAAAAGAAAGAATAAACTTATGCCCAAAGCAGAAGGTCCTTACAAGGTCATAAAGTGGGTAAATCAGAATGGTTACAAAGTTGAGCTACCCCCAACTTACAAGATTTCCAACACCTTCAATCTAAGTGACTTAGCCAAATACAAGGAAGACACTATGTCAACTTCTGCCCAAGTAGAAACTTTTCAAGAAGGGAAGAATGATGGAGGTCCATCTAGCCTAGCCTTTCAAGATGTCCTTGACATAGGCCTTGGTCTTGATTCTATTAGTGAAGATGATGAAGACACCCCAAGTGAAGATGGGCTTAGTGGGGGGTGGCATGTTCAATCTGAAATTACAGCTCCTTTTGAGGCCATTTGGGTTTTTTTCTAGCCATCATCTTTGAAGACAACAATAAAAGTCCACTTGGTTGCTCATAGACTATAAATTTCAGTCCATTTGAGCCCATAATTCATTGGAACACCTTTCAGATTGGGCAATAGTTGTTTCAAACCTTAATTGTGTCTTTAAATGTTATTTTATTGGTTTTAAATAGAGTTTATGGCTGTTTATAACCGACGAGGTTTTATGGCCATTAATTGTGTCTTTAAATGTTACTTAATTGGTTTTAAATGGAGTTTATGGCTGTTTGTAACCGACGTGAGGTTTTATGTCCATTATATCTCTTATTTCCCTATTTAAAGGGTGTCTTTGTGTACTTTGGGAGGTCAGATTTTGAAAAAGAAAAGAAGGTGTTAATCACATTAGGGTTTTATTAGTTTCCAAAACTATTGGATTTTGTTTGTTTCCAAAAAACAATCATCTATCTTTCATCCAAACCTTTCATCCTCACCTTTGTCAACTTAATCTTCACCACCAGCCACCTTAGCTATTCACCATGCCATCACTAACACAAAAAACAATCCTTTGCTTAAGTTTGGAAGGGGTACCTCCTCCATCAACCTTCTTGATAGGGGAAGGATTGAATGAAAAGTTTGTCTTATCATCTTTTTAAGATATAGGTGAAGAAACCACAAAAGAGGAAATTTTGTTTAGTAAGTTTGAACCAACTGTGGATGAGGAGACAATGACTATTTATGTTATGAATGAATTTTGGGATTTAACTGACAATGATGGTGAATCAGAGTCTAGGAAAGAAGAATGGGCTTGGTCTGAACCTAAAGAATAAGAAGTGTTGAATACACACTCTGGAAAGCCCTATGAAAGAGCTCCTTCAAAAGAAGTAGAGGCTGACAAAGGAAAAGATGCTAAGACATAAGGAAGGAAAAAGATGATGTTGTCCTTATGTAATTGAAAAGGACCCTAGCTAGCATTGATACGAACCAGCCACGAGGTAAGGATCCATTGGTGCTTCCAAATAGGCCATTGACTAGGAGCAGAGCTAAGAAGTTTGGGGCAGCTATGGGATTGCATATTCAAGATCAAATTTCAAAGGAAGTGACTGAACTGGCAATGGAAAGGTGCATAATAGCGCTTGAAGAAGGCACACCAAAGCTGATTATGATGCTTAGTGTGGAAGCTAAAGGCTAGCTAAAGAGGTCCAACGTGCAAGAAAGGTCCATGGGGGTTCATATAAAGCCTTGAGAAGTAATTTAAGGCGCATGGACAGCCCAAATAGTGTGGGGTGTGTTCTTATGTCGAAGGGATTTAGTTTGGTTGTTTCCATACTTTATATTTTCCTTAGTGGATTAGGATTTTGTTTCCATAATTTTGTTTCCATACTTTATATTTTCCTTAATGGGTTAGGATTTTGACTTTGTAGCTTTCCTTTTCCCATTAGAATTAGGGTCTTGGATTTATGTGTGCCTTTTAGTTTAAATAGGGCCTTATTTTTCTTGTAAGGGGACTTTTGACATATTATTATTAAAAAATTTTGAATTCTTCTACAAGTTCTTCTTGTGAATTTTCGTGTGAGAGAGATTAGAGTGGATTCTTTAATTCTTTCTTTGCATGAAGAATTAGGTTTACTTATCAACGAGAGTTGTGGCATTTTCCTTCTTCTTACCAACTAAATCCTTCAATCATAGTGAGTTCGCATCTCTTTATAGGCGTTGGGTTCCTTAGGAGGTGATTATCAAGTTTCAAGGAGTTCTCTACAATTGTTATACATTGGGTTTGCTGCCATTGTTGCTAAGGGTCCGCGTCATTTGGTATCAGAGCCTTGCTACAAGGTAATTTTTATCTACTTTGTCTTTCTAGGGTTTGTTAATTTAGGTCTTTTAAGTTTCTGCATTTTAGGGTTCTTAGAGAGTCTAGTCTTTAATTTTCAAAAAAAAAAGAGTCATATATCAAAATTCGAAAAGTCTAAAGATTGTTCAAAGAGATTCGAAACTTAGGAAAAGGAGTCTGATTGAAATTCGAAACCTAGGCCTTGCATCTGAATTGGATTCGAAACCAAGATTAGGGTTCTTGAAAGAAAGCAAAAGCTAGAGTTTTTGTTCAAGTTTGATTTCGATTTGATTTTGAGTGAATCTGGGGTTGCGAATTAAGTCCAGATTTCAAAAAGTTCTTGGGAGTAAATTAAGTCCCAAATAAAGGGGATAGTGAGAGGAAGCAAAAAAAAAGAGTACAAAACCACCTCAACAAAAATAGTTTGATATTCTTGCTATTTGGGTGCTAAGGATTAGATCTAGGTGGGTCAAAAGTAATAAAAAAATTTTGGGAGAAAAATTTCACCTTTTGAGGGGCTTTTGGAATTTCGAAAATCAGACCTTAATATTCATATTATTTGAGTGTTATAGGTGGGAATTAGAGTCTAGAAGCTAGCGTTTTGGGTAGATTTGATTAGGTCCGTAAAGCAGCTTGCCAAGTGTGGGTTGCTTTTCATTCATTATATCCAAATTTATCTTGTTTATTGGCTTCATTGTTTCTGATTTCTTTATCTAGCTTTTAATTCCATTACATTGCTAAGTATCATTTGCTTGTGTCGATACTTGGTTTTATATCGTGTAGTGCAAATTACCTTGCATTGCTTCCGGATACTTGTCTTGTTTTCTATCTAGTTCTAGGATTTAGGTTCTAGTTTCTTGAACGACTTGACAATTGTTGGTTGGTGAGCTTGGTTCTGAAGTGCAATCAAGGAAGACAAGAAAAGTGAGGTAATTCTAAACACTTGAGTGAATTTCGATTATTACTAATCTTGTTTCTTTGAGTTTGTTTGTTTGTTAACATGGCTGGAAAAGGAGAAGAGACTAGCAAAGAAGGAGCTATGGCCAAAAGCTTGGCTAGGCTTAATGAGACTTTGGCAGCAATGCTTGGTCGAATGGAGATGATGGATACTAGATGGCAAGAGAATGCAGCACGGCAAGCACAACAAATGCAACAAGTGCAACAAATTCAGCAAGTGCAACAAGGGCAGCCAGCCGCACATCCAAATCCCATAATGCGAGCTAGAAGAGTGCTTAGGAGAGAAGGGCAAGGAAATCTTGAAGCCCTAGAAGCAGTCAAAAGGGTAGAAGATGAAGATGAAGGTGGAAATCAACCTACCACTGATGGTGACCTTACTTCCATCAAGATGAAGATTCCTTCCTTTGAAGGGAAGAACAATGCAGAAGAGTTCATAGAATGGGAGAGGAAAGTTGAGCAGATTTTTGAATGCCATAACTACACCTAAGAGAAGAAATCAGTTTTGGCAGCCATAGAGTTCAAAGGGTATGCTACCTTTTGGTGGGATCAATTGAAAGCTAATAGAAGAGGGAAAGGTATGAGGCCTATTCCTGAATGGTCAACCTTGAAAGAACTAATGAGAAGCTGATTTGTACCATCTCACTACATTCGGGATTTGTACAATCGACTAGCAAGACTAGTTCAAGGTGGAAGAAGTGTGGAAGAGTACCACAAAGAGATGGAGATGATCATGGCTTAGGCAAATATTGATGAAGATGAAGACAAGAAGATGTCACGATTTCTTGGGGGATTGAATTTGAACATAGCCAATGAATTGGAGATATATGAATTCAACACAATGGAAGAGTTAGTTCAAAAGGCCATGAAGATAGAGAGAAGATTGAAGAATAAAGCTATTTCGAAAACTAGCTACTCTAAAGCTAGTGGAAATTTTTCAAACTTCAAGGGTTCAAGTTCGAGTGGAGGTTCCTACAAAGGGGATTACAAGGGTTCTTTCCAAAAGAATTCTTCCTACAATCCTAATTTCAAGAAGTCAAATGATGGGGATGCAAAAACAGCCAAGGAAACACCTTCTAGACCTACTCCAAGTAGGGAAATTAAATGCTACAAGTATTTGGGAAGTGGACACATTGCTTCTCAATGTCCGAATAAGAGGGTGATGATTGCAACCCACGAAGGGGAAATTGAATCAGAATCTAAACATGAAGAAGAAGAGAAGGCTGAATGTGGTGATAGGGCCGAATATAATGAAGAGGCTTGGGAGAATCAAGTCTTGAATGCTGAACATGGAGAGATGCTTGTTACTAAAAGAGCCTTGAATATTCAAGTCAAGGAAGAAGGCTTGGATCAAAGGGAGAATCTTTTCCACTCTAGGTGTTTGGTGAATGGTAAGGTTTGTACACTTATCATTGATGGTGGAAGTTGTACCAATGCTGCTAGTACCACAATGGTGGATAAATTGGGGTTAGCTTGTTTTAAACATCCCAATCCTTACAAGTTGCAATGGTTTAATGATGCTAGGGAAGTAAAAGTGTTGAAGCAAGTCAAGGTACCATTCTCCATTGGGTGGTATAAAGATGAGGTTTTGTGTGATGTAGTGCCAATGCAAGCTGGACATTTGCTATTAGGAAGACCATGGCAGCATGATAGAAGGGCACAACATGATGGCTTTTCTAATAAGTATACCTTTACTTATGAAGGAAAGAAGGTTGTTCTAGCACCATTATCACCTCAAGAGGTGTATGAAGATCAAAAGAGGATGCTAGAGAGGGAGAAAGAAGTTTCGGCCAGCATGAACCAAGGGGGTTCAAATTCGGCCAATGATGTTTCTTCAACACCCAAGGGTAATTCTAAGGGTAGGGAGAGAGAAAATAATAAAGTAAGTGAGTGCAGAAAGGGAAAAGAGGCCGAGAGTCAAAAGAAAGTAAGCAAACAAATAAATGGCCCATTGGTGAGAGAAAATAAGCAAGGAGAAAAAGCAAAACATACTTTTTATGCAAGAGCAAGAGAGATAGATGTAGGGAAGCCTGTACTCATTATTATGTATAAAGAATCGTTACTTGCTGACAGTGAAGAATCTCTTGATTCTTTACCTTCTAGTTTTGTGTCTTTGTTGCAGAATTTAAGGATGTGTTTCCTAAAGACCTTCCTAGTGGTTTGCCGCCATTAAGAGGGATTGAACATCAAATTGACTTCATACCCGGTTCTTCAATTCCAAACCGGCCAGCATATAGGAGCAATCCTATGGAGACAAAAGAGATGCAAAGACAAGTTGAAGAGCTTTTGGAGAAAGGCTTGGTTCGCGAGACCCTTAGTTCTTGTGCCGTTTCAGTCTTATTAGTACCCAAGAAAGATGGTTCTTGGAGGATGTGTGTTGATATTAGGGCTGTCAACAAGATTATTGTGAAGTATAGACATCCCATTCCTAGATTTGATGACATGTTGGACGAATTGCATGGGGCAAAATATTTTACAAAGATTGATCTTATGAGTGGTTATCATCAAATTCGCCTGAAGCCTGGAGATGAATGGAAGACTGCCTTCAAAATGAAATATGGTTTGTATGAATGGTTAGTTATGCCTTTTGGTTTATCTAATGCACCTAGTTTGTGGTAGTTTACTTTGATGATATTCTGATTTATAGCAAAACTGAGGAAGAACATGTTGAACATGTTAGGAAAGTGCTTGAAATCCTTAGGGAGCAAAACCTTTATGCTAAGCTTAAGAAGTGTTCTTTTTGCCTAGATAGGGTTGTTTTTCTTGGTTTTGTTGTAAGTATGCAGGGAATTGAAGTTGATCAAGAGAAGGTGAAAGCTATCCAAGAGTGGCTGAATCCTTCAAGTGTGACAGAAGTGAGGAGTTTTCACGGATTGACAAGCTTCTATAGGAGATTTGTCCCTAATTTCTCTACATTGGCAGCCCCCTTGACTAGCATAATAAAGAAAGAAGTGGGGTTCATTTGGGGCAAGGAGCAACAAGAAGCATTTGATGCTTTGAAAGAGAAGCTTTCTACTACACCCATTTTTGCTTTACCTAACTTTGATTCTACTTTTGACATTGAATGTGATGCTTTTGGTGTAGGTATTGGAGCTGTTTTGATGCAAGAGAAGAAGCCCATTGCATACTTTAGTGAAAAAGCTTAATGGAGCAAAGCTGAATTATTCAACTTATGACAAGGAGCTATATGCTTTGGTGAGAGCATTGGAAGTATGGGAGCATTATTTGCTGCCCAAGGAATTCGTGATCCATTCGGACCATGAATCATTGAAGCATTTGAGAGGGCAAGGCAAGTTGAATAAAAGACATGCAAAATGGGTTGTGAAGATTGAGAAGTTTCCTTATGTGATCAAATACAAGCAAGGTAAAGACAATGTAGTGGCAGATGCACTTTCAAGGAGGTACGCTTTACTTAATGTTTTGAGTACTAAATTGCTTGGATTTGAATGTATAAAGGACTTATATGTTGGTGATTCTGATTTCGGCAATGTTTATGATGCTTGTGAGCATGGTGCTTTTAATTCTTTCTATAGACATGATGGGTTTTTGTTTAAGGGTTTGAAATTATGCATGCCTAGATGTTCTATGAGAGATTTACTAGTATTAGAATCACATTGTGGGGGTTTGATGGGGCATTTTGGAATTGATAAGACTTTAGACATGCTGAATGAACACTTTTATTGGCCGAATATGAAAAGGGATGTAATTCGGATTTGTAAGGCTTGTTTGGCTTGTAGGCAAGCTAAGTCTAAGTCTATACCTCATGGTTTGTATATGCCATTACCCATTCCTAGTTCTCCTTGGATGGACATTACTATGGACTTTGTTTTAGGATTACCAAGGACTAAGAGGGGGAGAGATAGCATATTTGTGGTTGTTGATAGGTTTAGTAAGATGGCACACTTTATCCCATGTCATAAGAGTGATGATGCTAGTTTAGTGGCCGAACTCTTCTTTAAGGAAGTGGTTCGAATTCATGGGATACCAAAATCCATAGTTTCTGATAGAGACACCAAGTTTTTGTCTCACTTTTGGCGTGTGCTTTGGGGAAAGTTAGGTACCAAGTTGTTATTTTCCACCACTTGTCATCCTCAAACAGATGGATAAACAGAAGTAGTAAATAAAACTTTAGGTACCATGTTGGGAGCTTTAGTGGATAAGAATTTGAGTTCTTGGGAATATTGTTTGCCATTTATTGAGTTTGCTTATAATCGTGCTATTCATTCTTCTACAAGATATTCACCTTTTGATCTTGTTTATGGTTTTAACCCACTAACAGTTTTGGATCTTGTTTCTTTACCTTCTCATGAGCTTGTTAGTTTAGATGGTGAGAAGAAAGCTAAATTGGTGAAAGAGATGCATGAGAAAGCAAGGGCGAATATTGAGAAAAGGAACAAGAGATTTGTTGATTCTGCAAATAGAGGGAGACGTGAGATGAAGTTTCAAGTAGGAGATTGGGTTTGGGTACACTTCCGAAAGGAGAGGTTTCCAAATCAAAGGAAGAATAAGCTTGATGCACGTGGTGATGGTCCATTTTAAGTGTTGGCAAAGATCAATGATAATGCATACAAGATAGACTTACCTGGTGAGTATAGTGTTAGTACTACTTTTAATGTGTCTGATTTATCTCCTTATGATGATGCAGATTTGAGGACAAATCTTTTTGAAGAGGGGGAGAATGATACGAACCAGCCACGAGGTAAGGATCCATTGGTGCTTCCAAATGGGCCATTGACTAGGAGCAGAGCTAAGAAGTTTGGAGCAGCTATGGGATTGCATATTCAAGATCAAATTTCAAAGGAAGTGACTGAAATGGCAATGGAAAAGTGCACAATAGAGCTTGAAGAAGGCACACCAAAGCTGATTATGATGCTTAGTGTGGAAGCTAAAGGCTAGCTAAAGAGGTCCAACGTGCAAGAAAGGTCCATGGGGGTTCATATAAAGCCTTGGGAAGTAATTTAAGGCTCATGGACAGCCCAAATAGTGTGGGGCGTGTTCTTATGTTGAAGGGATTTAGTTTGGTTGTTTCCATACTTTATATTTTCCTTAGTAGATTAGGATTTTGTTTCCATACTTTATATTTTCCTTAATGGGTTAGGATTTTGACTTTGTAGCTTTCCTTTTCCCATTAGAATTAGGGTTTCGGATTTATGTGTGCCTTTTAGTTTAAATAGGGCCTTATTTTTCTTGTAAGGGGACTATTGACATATTATTATTAAAAATTTTTGAATTATTCTACAAGTTCTTCTTGTGAATTTTCGTGTGAGAGAGATTAGAGTGGATTATTTAATTCTTTCTTTGCATCAAGAATTAGGTTTACTTATCAACGAGAGTTGTGGCGTTTTCCTTCTTCTTACCAACTAAATCCTTCAATCATAGTGAGTTCACGTCTCTTTACAGGCGTTGGGTTCCTTAGGAGGTGATTATCAAGTTTCAAGGAGTTCTCTACCATTTTTATACGTTGGGTTTGCTGCCATCGTTGCTAAGGGTCCGCGTCAAGCATCAGTATCTGAGATTTACTAACTACATCCAAAATATATGAAATACAGAACCTCATAGATCCTTGCCCCTGACACATCCAAGTAGATAAAGCTTTTTCTACTCCAACTTTCCTTGGCTTGTTTTGTTTTTATTTTCTTTGTTTTATGTTTTCTGAAGCAATTATGTTTTCTAAATTAAGATTGTTTGAATAAATTACTTTCGTTAAATTTTTATTTTTGTTGGTCTTTGTTCATTTTGGTGCTGAACCGATGATGAATCTAGCTTGATATTCATAAATTAGTGTATCTATGCATTATAATTCAAATGACTTTACTAGGTAAGGGAATTTTTCTATAAGCATTGAGTTGTGTATGCTTACTTAGAGAGGGTTCCTGCATAATTATCAGTGTCTAGTCCCTAGTCGATCTTAGAACATACTTTGAAGAACTTTCGAGGCAGTGATCCAGACATTATTTGATGAGCCAACAACTAGAATCCACCCCATAAATATTAATCTCTAGTTTGTCCCATTGATCCTTCATAAGATTTTAGCTTGCTTTTTATTAGCTTGAAAGCCCGATAACCTACCCTAAGTTATTATGACATTTATGACAAGTCTGATGATCATGAGGTACTAAGGGCCAAAGAAGATCAAGGAAAATGATGTATAGTCAAGACCATAAGCATAGTTGAACTTTACCTGAACTATATCTAATATCTCCAATTTCTTTCATCATTGAGATAAAGTCAGGATAACAAAGAATTCATCCACATTGATGCAGACTCATCCCACTTCATTAGTCCATAGTCAAAAGTATAAAATAGTGTGAAACAATACAACTCTTTAGAACTAGGATCCAAAAAAACAAAAAGAAAAACAAAAGGAGAGAGAAAGAAAGAAAAAGTAAAAAAAGAAAACAAAAGAAAAAAGAAAAAAGAAGAAGAAAAAGGAAGAATAATAGGGTTTCAAGCTTTTTGTAAAAGGAAAGGTCATCTTGATCAAAACCAGATTTCTACCAAGAAGATAAGCTGTATCTTTTCAAGTTTTGTCTTTTCATGAAGAAAATCTCAAGTTTTGTCTTTTCATGAAGTAAGATTTCAAGTTCTATTTTTCATGAAGCAAGATAACAAGATGCCTAAAAGGTGAAAATGAAGTCTAGAGTTAAAGTTTCCAACTATATACGGTTTAACATAAAGTTTATAGTATGAAGGTTTGTTTATAGTGTTACATAAACTCCAATCTAAAAATGGCCTTTATTTAACCCATATCCTTTATAGACCTTATTTCAGGCCTATTAAAGATATGTTGATCTCTCTTAGTAGGTAGAGTCTATTAGTGGAGATTGTTTGAAAAGCGTGCATATGAGATAGACAATATTTAAATCTAATGAGACTTTTAGCTAAGTAATGTGTATGTGCCTATCTGAAATGTAAAAGTTCTTGCTCAAATAGAACTAATTCCGGAGTTTAGTGTGGTAACTAGGATTGTCATGTTTGTTATAGATATGTTAATTTGGAAAATAAAGCTCTAACATATAATGACACTGATTTGAGAAAGCCAAAACGTGATTTAAAAAAAGGGGGGTTTGTCATACAAGCCTACAAGTTTAGTGAAGTGTGTTACATTATAAAACCTCAAAAGACATATTGGGCAAAAGTGGACTTATGAAAGGTTCATTTGTAAGGTTATAGAGAAATTACTAACTAATGCATAGAACCATAGGTCGAAATAGGTATCTCCCTTTTTTTATTACCACACTTGGGCCCCTACTACTCATGTTTCCAACATCTTGCCATAGATGTGAAGGTTTCTGATATTTTAATTTAAGACCTGAACGAGCATCTTGAAGGAACCAATGGGAGTACTTTGGCTTATCACCTTGGTTTATGAGTCAATAGAACTACTGTAAGTATCATCCATGCATATCATGCGTACATGAGTATATCACACTATATTTTTTATCTTGTGTTACCCATTCTTTTATCAAAGTGAATAGTAATACTCTATGAAGCAAACATGAAGCAGATATAGAATCCGGGGGGCATGGAAGACCCATTGCTTAAGAAAAATTTAGTCATTTTGCAAATAGTAGAGATGCATGCTTGTGCAAAGAATCAGACAAAATACAAACATCAGTCAGAGCCTACATCGATTTGAGACTACACATGGGGCAAAGCTTCTCCTTTCAATTTTTGAGTTTATGCGCATACAAAACATTTTTACATTTTTAATATTTTGCCACACAGGGGGCAAAGAGAGGATATGAGAGCTAAAAAATAGCTGAATTTTTAAAAAATGAAGAGCTAAAAGAATTGAACAAGAAGAAAGTCAGAACTCTCTAATGAATGAAGATACAAAAGATAAAAGATCAGGACATAGGTCCAAGAATAGAAGATCAGTCTAGTTAGAAGAGCTGCAGTCAAAGTAAGATAGAGGTTCATTCTCAAGAGTGAAGAATCAAGATAAAGATCTATTTCTGTAAAGGCAGACTTTTCAAGTGGATTTGTTGAAGCATCCACTGCCTAGCCTATATTAGATTTGTTGAAGTATCCTGATGGCACAATCTCTAGCCTATATTGAATTTGATGAAGTATCCTGATGGCACAATCTCTAGCCTATTTTAGATTTGTTGAAGTATTCCAACAGCTCAATCTCCAGCCTATATTGGATTTGTTGAAGTATCCCGATGGTGCATTTTTTTGGAAGTATCCAAACCTCCAGCCTATATTGGATTTATAAAGTATCTTGATGGCATAGTTTCATGGGTCTAGAACCCTAACTAATTCAAGGATCTAGAACCTAAACTAATTCACAGGTCCAGAACCTAAGCCAATTCATAGGTCCAGAACACAAAATAAATTCATAGGTCCAAAATCCAAATCAATTTAAGGGTCCAGAACACAAACCAATTCACAGGTCCAGAACCCAAACTAATTCATGAGTCTAGAACCCAAACTATGAGTCTAGAATCCAAACCAGCTGAATTCACAGGTCAAGAACCCAAATCAATTCGCGGGTCCATAATTCAAACCAATTCATGAGTCCAAAACTCAAACTACTTCATGGGCCTAGAACCTAAACCAATTTAAGAGTCCAGAACTCAAATTAGGATGTTGCAGGTCCAGAACCAAACATATCAAAGCATCCAAGATTAGCTTAAACTTGTCAAGGCAGACTGCTTTTCAATCTCTGAATAAATTTAGGATTATTCAAGTAGGGGCAAACTATAGACCCTTAAATGAGCTTAGTTCTAATTTAAAAGCCCAAACCATGGCGGTCCAATACTTAAAGGCCCAAGTTAAATCCAACTCAATTTTAAAAGCCGAATCAATTCTAGTTAAACCCGAAACCTAAAATAATTAAGTCAGCCTAAGCTTTATGTCGAATTGGTATACCAATTTGACATGAGCCTATGCTCGTGTTGGGTTAGGCCTAATCCAACACGAGCATAGGCTAATGTCAAATTGGCACAAGGCCAATTTGACATGAGCCTTTGCTCATATAGTATTAGCATTATGGCCGGCCCTAGTTCAAGCAACTTCAATTCTATTATGACTCAAATGGTTCAGTGCTTGCCTTAGTTAATTAGGAGTCTTTAAATTGATGCCCTAATGTAGCTTATAAATAGCCAATAAAATAACATATGAGGGGGGTAGCCACAGAGCTTAGGAATTAAGTAGTTAGCAATTATGTTTAATCTAGTGAGCAGCCATATTTAACAAATTGGAAAAAGTAATAGATAGAAGTGAAAAGAAAATAAAAGAGAGATAGTAGTTGATCCTTGGATCATTGAAACTCCAACCAAAACACGACCTTGGCCCAGGTCATTCAATAAACCAAGCAGTAGGTGTGGTTTAACGTATCAAATTGGTGGAGTCAACAATGCAGGTTTAACTTCCTTTAACTAATTCAATTCAATTATTTACTTTTATCATTGTATCGTTCAATTAATAAACAATATTGTAAATTTCTCATAGTAAGCCATATATTTGGGATTAAAATAGACAGAAATGCCAATTGCTTATTTTGCCCTTATTTTTATAAATTTAAAACCCTGATATTATAATATTGCATCTTAGTTTTAGGATTAAACCATAAAATTGCATGACCAAACCCTAATTTTGCATGTTTTAATTCTAGTTTGCATATTAAACCCTAGTTTTAAGTTAAAACCCTAATCATATTATAAAATCCTAATTTTACATGTTACATATTAGCAAAACCCTAATTCCATAACAAAACCTATTTTGTAAATTGTTTACCTTTCGGGGGTGCTGGCCCCGATTCCCCACAAAAGGCGCTACCCCCTAACCCCTACCCACTAACCGGCTAAGGAGACCAACGTGTGCGTTGCACCCTATATTTCATTAATGGGTAATATTAAGATATGTTTGTTTATTTTTCTTTTAATTATTCAATTATTTTCATATATATTTGTGTTATTTTTTCTTGCTTTATTTTTTTCTTGGATTTATATGTATTTTTAAAGGGGATTATAAAAGGCATGTTTTCACTTGTGGGTACCTTATTTGTTTAATTTATTTAGTTAGCCTAATTTAATTTATTTAAGGACTTTGGGACTATTGTAAGGGATACATTTTCACCATTTGATAGGTGTCCTATTTTATTTATGTTATGGACATTTGAAAATTGTAAGGACATATTTTCATCTTCGGATGGGTGCCCATTTTGTTTGATTTGTTTAATTTAATATGATTTTGATTTTATTTTGATTATTGCTTGTAATATGGATTATTTTATAATATGATTAAGAATTTAATAATATTTAGACCTGAAAAGAAGGCCGATTCTAATAAACCGGGTGTTATAAGGGTGCTGGGTCATTCTCACCTTCTCCATGCGTATCCAACTTTTTGAACCTAGTAGGAGTTAGAAATTTCTTATAAATAAAGTTATCCACCCCTTTCTATCTTCTCAGCCCTTCTGAGTGACAACTTCTATTCTTCAGGTTTAGTAAGCTCATGTTCTCTAAGGCTCGGAGCCTAACAGTATTAAAGTCCTAAGAACTATTCTACTGGGAGTGAGAATGAAAATCTCCGCTCATAGTTAGGTTACACTCTTTGGGTTTCAACTTCTATTAGGAGTCAGGTCATCCATAGTTTTCCAGTCTAACTTTTAAACTATAGATCATTCTTTTTTTATCATTCTTTCTTTTTGTTATTAGTCATAAAATATAATAAAGATTTTTCTAGTGGATTTATTTTGGCCATGTTAATTCGTTTATAGTTGATGTACTATAAATTTTATTATTAATGGAATATGCATTTTTTTCTTTTAATAATTATTTAGTATAATTATTTTTAATGCATGACATTAATTAATCAAGTTTTATAATTATTCATTATATAGTTTTTTAAAAAAAACTTGGTTTGAATAATTGTGTAACTTTGCATATATATTCTATATTAACACTAATCATTATATATAGTCGAGATGATGATTGGATACATAATGACCTTTTAACTTGAGATTTTATCTGTGTTAATGTTAATGTTTAAATTGGTTGTAAAATTATAATGATATGTAAATTGTGGCATTAATAATTTCATGTATATAATGTCTAAAAGTAAATCCTCCTTTTTCAATAGCAAAATATCATCTCCTTCCAAGAACATCATTGCTAAATTAAATAAGAGTGCTAAGTTATCTAGAGATAACTATGAGATTTAGAGTATGAAAATTCAGTACTTGATGGAAGAACAGGAGGCACTAGAACCTCTGACTTCCATCATGGATGTACTTGGCCAAGAAGGAACCATGGCCCAACATAGGCAGGATCATGATGCCTTTGCTATTTATAAGAGGAAAAACTCACTTGCTCGCATCACTTTGCTACGCGCAATGGATGATGACATTATGAAAAAGTTTTGCACAGCCATGAATATGTAAGGGAGATGTGGGTGGCCCTCAAGGAAAAATTCGATGGAGTTTATCTAACCAAACTATGCTAGCTCACTATCAAGTTTGACACTTACAAGAAGCATCTTGAACATAACATGAGGAAACATCTCCAAGAGATGTCCAACATGATGAATGAGATTCATAATGCTAGTCCAAGCCAATCTAAAAGGGAATCATGACACCAAGTGCAAGTACTATAACAACAAAAGCAAGGGTAAAGCAAATAATGGCCAGGATAACAAGAGGCCAAAGCAAAACATGAGGAAGCATCCTAATAAGAGAAATTTTACAAAGGTCAAATGTTTCAATTATGAAAATAAGGGCCATTATGCTAAGGACTGCACTGCACCTAATAAGGTAAAATCCATTAACTCATGTGTAAATGGAATAATGGTTTCAAGTTCAAAATTTTTAACTAAATCTAATCCTCTGTGGGTTATAGATTCAGGAGCCACCAACCATGTAATGAAGAATTGTAAAGCCTTCATTGAATTCCATTGATTACTCACCAGGGTGAGATGGATTTCATGGGGAACAATGCTCGCATTAAGTTGAAAGGGATTGGCACCTGCAAATTAATATTGCATGAAGGTAGAACCTTGTTGCTTTATGATGTTCTCTACGTCCACAAATCATATAGATTCTTATTTCTATTATTGTTTTGCTTAGATTAGGTTTTTATTAAATTTTCATGAAAATACAATACTTTTAAATTTGGGACAAGCCTTTTATGACTCCGAATATATTTTGGACAACTTTTTGGTATTAGATGTTAAACATGGTTCTATTTCTAATAATAGTTTTCTATATTCACCATTTCAAGTAATTTTGATGATGATACGAATCTATGGCATGCTAGACTAGGTCACATTGGCCAACAACATATGGATATATTAGCTAGGGCCGATCTCTTATTGAACTTTAGTAAAGTAGAATTACTTGCTTGTGAATTTTGTTTAGAGGGAAATGCTGCGATGAAGCCCTTTGAAAAGTCACAAGAGCTACCATTCCATTGCAACTTATACACTCAAAAATTTATGGTTCAATGAATCTGAGGGTAAGGCATGACACCTACTATTTCATCACCTTTATAGATGACTATGCTAAGTATGGTCATGTCTACTTGATTGCACATAAATCTAAAGTTTTAAGTTGCTTCAAAAAAAAAGTTGCTTCAAGAACTACCTCAACGTAGTTGAGAATCATCTAGACATGAAAAGTGAAAACACTTCAAACTGATAGGGGTCATGAATATTTGCTTATCAGTTCAAATAATTATGTGATGAAAAAGTAACAGAGCATCAGTTGATTATTCCTTGAACTATGCAACAAAATAGTGTTGCTAAAAGGAGAAACACGACTCTTCTTGAAATAGTTAGGTCAATGAAGGCGCAAGCTAAATTGCCTACTACCTTCTAATGCGATGCATTATTAATCACCACATATGTACTTAACTAAGTGCTCTCTAAATCCATCCTAACAACACTATATGAGTTATAGACAAGTTGGAAACCCGACCTAAGCATCCTAAAACCTTGGGGATGTGCTGCCTATGTTCATGATAGCTAACATAAATATAAGAAATTAGGCCTAAGAGGAAAAAAAGAGTATCTTTGTGAGATATTCTGACCTATTCAAAGGATATGTATTCATAGGTGAATAAGATAGTGGGAGGATAACTAAATTTGAATCATGAAATGTCACATTCTCAAAGAATAATTTTCTTATCCAGGGCAATTTAAATCAAGAGTTCTTCTTATATGAACTGAGGATCAAAGTTCACAAGGACCACTTCATTTGAATGGGAGGAATTTGGTGGAATTAGCTCCATCAACTGGTCCGGCTAAAAGTGATCCTAGTCCAAGTGGGAGTATGAATCCTAATTCGAATGGGAGTCCCATGGATCTTGATTTAGTTGATGTTCCAATTTTTGAACTTGGAGAAAATGTTCCTTAAGATTCTAATTTGAGGCGAAGCAATCATGGAACCACTTCTCGCTATCGATTTAATATCAAAGGAAGTAATGATGTATTCATAGTTATGTCTCAAGATGATGAAGAGCTTAGAAATTTCAAAGAGGCTCTCTCATGTCCGGCCAAGGATAATTGGAGAAAAGCAATGGAAGAGGAGTTAGACTGCTTGAGGTCAAATCAAGTCTGGAGTTTGGTTGATCTTCCGAAGGGTTGCAAATTCATTTGGAATAAATAGGTTCATAAAATCAAGCAGAAGGCTGATGGCATCATTGAGAGGTATAAAGCTCGTTTCGTAGCAAAGGGGTATACACAAAAGGAAGGAATAGACTATGAAGAGACTTTTTCACCTGTTATGAGGTTTACTTCTCTAAGGTTGATATTAATTAGCAGTTGTGGCAAAACTAAATCTTGAGTTGCATCAAATGGATATGAAAAACTATTTTTCTCAATAGAGCATTGGATGAAGAAATCTATATGGATCAACCAATAGATTTGGTCAAACAAGGCTAAGAAAATAAAGTATGTAAATTGAAAAAATCAATCTATGGTCTGAAGCAATCTTCAAGATAATGGTACATTTGTTTTCGCAATGCAATTATATCATATGGTTTTACTATAATATATGAGGACCATTGTATCTACATCAAGTGGTTGAAAACAAAATTTGCCATGATGTCATTATATATTGATGACATATTAATTTTTAGAAATGACAAAGTATTTCTGGATAACATCAAAGGCCGTTATCAATCAATTTTGAGATAAAAGATATGTGCGACACTGCATATATACTTGGAGTAAAAATTTTGAGAGATCATTCTAGGAAATTATTGTCTCTTTCCCAACAGGTGTACATAAAGAAAGTACTTGAGCAATTTAACATGTGTGACTATAAAGCCATATATTAATATGCATGACTGTAAAGCCATATATTCCCTTATTGCCAAAGGTGAAAGCTTGAGCCAAAGGTTGTGTCCCAAAACACTGAATGATGCGGAACCCATGGATCAAATATTACATCTAGAACCCCACATACACATCTAGCATAGAATCTTAGAACTCAAAAACAAATCCTCCCTACCAAACCCACAACTAACCTGTAATTGAGAACTTGGGTGATTGGGATGAAGAAATGAATTGATTAAAACGCCACAAGTCAGACTTGATAAGTTAGAACCAACTCTTCATGCAACAAGAATAAGAAGAAAACCTCTCAAACTTGAAAACACAGAAATTACATTCAACAATTCTGGAAATTCGTAGTCAACCCTATTAAGTTCTTTTTCCCATCCTTATATAGTTGGAAAAGAAGAACTAATGGCTTAAAGTCTAGGTTTACATGTATCCAGTCACAATAGCATTAATTGTTCATCCACCTCAATAATATACTCTAAATTACTGCCCATAATTATGACAACATTGATGGGCAGATTCCACATGCATTTTGGTGTTGGTTCACATGTGTCTAGTCACACTAGCACTAAACCATGTCAATATTATATTCCAAATTCGTGCTAATGCCCATCACCATACTTATGGGCAGATTCTTCATGCTTGTTGGTGATTTTTCTGACTTCCTCTTCATGATCCATCATATTCACTACAAGTTGGTCTCCCTCTTCATTAATCCACCTTTGAATGAAGTGCTGGAACACATGCTGGAGTTTCTTTGATTGTGATCTTGTGATTGGTCCACTTGGCATAATGATATCATCAACATATTTCCTATAAGGAAAACTATTAACTAATATTACAATAAAAACCTAATAAGCAAAATATGGAGGGGACCACTTAAAAGACTCAAAAAACACGCCCCAAACATGTGTTAAGCATGCCAAAGTCGTTCTTGCTGAAACTGGTATAGGGGGTTGTGAAACAGTAGATTTCACAGGGGGTTGTGGTATTGGCTGGACAATTCGCACATTTCAGCACCATGTGTACAATCCAACACCATGACTAGCTTGGGTTGGTCTTCTAGTTCCTTCTCGCACTTGTCCCATGCTAATTCAGTCACCTCTCTTGTAATAAAGTATTGAATATGCATTCCAAGAGTGATGCCATATTTCTTTGCTTTATTCCTCGTCAATGGCCCTTGTTGTAGCACCAATGGATCCTTGCTATGCCGGTTCACATCATTCTCCCCTTCTTTAAAAAGATTTGTCCTCAAATTTGCATCATCAAAAGGAGATAAATCAGTTACATTAAAAGTAGCACTAATACCATACTCACCAGGTAAGTCGATCTTGTAGGCATTGTCATTGATTTGCTCCAATACTTGGAAAGGACCATCTCCCCTTGCAACCAACTTGGATTTTCTTTGTTTAGGAAATCTTTTCTTTCTCACATGAACCCATACCCAATTACCAGGTTGGAAAATCACATGTTTCCTTCTTTTATTTGCTTTATGGGCAAATGATTCATCCTTCTTTAGGACTAGTAAAACCAGAATAGTACATGGACTAATACTTTCACACACATGTCCCTTTGCTAGCAACTCCTCCACTTGCCCTTGAAGTTCCTTGGTTTCCTCCGGATTACTTCTATAAGCTGGTCGGTTAGGAATTGTTGAGCCCGGAATGAAGTCAATTTGATGCTCAATCCCTCTTAAAGGTGGTAAACCTTTGGGTACATTTTCTGGAAAAACATCTCCAAATTCCTGTAAAAGAGAACTAACACAACTAGGCAAAGGGTTATCAAGGTTAGATGTAGAAATCAAGGTCTCTTTGCACCTAAGTACAATCAGACTTCTTTTCTCACAAAAAGCACTCCTTAACTCCTTTTCTTTTGCATAGAAACACTCTCTTTTATTTTCTCTCCCTTTCTCTTTTTCTCTCACCAATGGGCCATTTTTATCATTCTTTTCCTCACACTTGGCCTCTTTTACCCCATTTTTATTTGTTTTACCCTCACCACCAGAATTCTTTTCAAATGATCTCAAAATATTTACTTGATCTTCATACACTTGTTTAGGTGACAATGGAGCAAGAGTGAAATTTAAACCATTTAGGCTGAAAGAATAATGATTCTTAAAGCCATCATGCAAAGCTTTTCTATCAAACTGCCATGGACGACCAAGAAGGATATGGCTAGCATGCATAGGCACAACATCACAGCAAACTTCATCCTGGTATCTCCCAATTGTAAAAGAAAATAGAACCTGCTTTGTTACCCTCACCTCTCCACTATCATTCAACCATTGCAGCTTGTAAGGACTAGGATGTTTTGTGCATGCTAACCCTAATTTATCCACAAAATCAGTACTAGCAACATTTGCACAACTACCCCCATCAATGATCATGCTGCACACTTTTCCATTCACAGTGCAACGAGTATGGAAAATGTTCTCTCTTTGATTACTTTCTTCATCTTTAATTTGCATGTTTAAAGCTCTTCTAATAACCAAAGATTCACCATGGGCAGGATATTCAATAATATGTTCTATTTCTTCTAATGGTGGCATGCTATCATTATCATCATCACTTTCATGTTCACTAGCACTATCAATTTCACCATTATCTCGTATCAACATGATTTTCTTATTTGGACATTGAGAAGCTATATGCCCTACTCCTAAACACCTAAAGCATTTAATGGTACTATGCTTTTGATTAGAGTTAGATGTTTTAGAGTTACCTTTAGGGTCATCTAGAACTTGTTTTTCCTTTCCTTTCCAGGCAGCCTCCTTCCCTTTAGGATTATCATCTTTCTTTGGCCATTTTGAAGTGAAACTAGAGCTGGAATTAGAAAATCCCTTGGCTGCTCCCTTGAGTTTCAGTTGCTTCTCCACTTTCATGGCCATGTGTACCATATCTTCAAGCTCCACATAATGATGTAATTCAATTATGTTAGCTATCTCTCTATTCAGCCCACTCAAAAATCGAGCCATAGTGATTTCTGGATCCTCCTCTATATTAGTTCTACTCATGATCATCTCCATCTCTTTATGGTAATCCTCCACTGACATGGATCCTTGAGTTAACCGCTGTAATTTTTGGTGAAGCTCCCTATAGTAGTAAGATGGTACAAATCTCTTTATCATCACAGTTTTCATTTCAGCCCAAGTAGTGATGGTTCTTTCTCCATTTCTCCTCTTGGAAATCATCAATTGATCCCACCAAATTAGTGCATAATCTGTGAATTCAACTGCTGCAATTTTAACTTTCTTCATTTCACTATAGTTGTGACAATCAAACACCAACTCAACTTTTCTTTCCCATTCAAGGTAAGCTTCAGCATCATTTCTCCCCTTGAAGGATGGTATCTTCATTTTTATGGAAGATATGTTACTGTCCCTTTGTTGAGGTCTTCTTTGAGCAATTGATTGCTCACTTTCTTCATCATCTTCCCTCTCTATCTCATCATCATTCATCATGTTTTCTCTCCCTCTATTCTGCCCCCTTCGATTAGTATCATTTCGCTGCCTTTGCATTATGCTGTCTACATCACCTCTCATGTTGTTTATGGTCAAATCAAACCTTTCAAATCTCCTTTGCATTGCCTCTAACATGAAGGCTATGTCATTTATGGTCATATCACGTTTTTCACTTCCAGAATTTGACATGGTGTAAGAAGAACCTACAAGAAAATGTTAGTAAAGAAAATTTTCTCACCTCACTCCCTTACGTGTTTTACTCAAGATCAGATTGACACTCCTCTTGTATTTCACTCAAACCTTGGTCCCTTTTACCTCTCAATTCTTCTTTTATCAAGTTGAATTTCAGAATTGAATCCACTTAAATCAAGTAGAACAAGTTTTGTTTTAAAGACTCTACAAGGAACCTAATGAACAAAATGAATTCTCCAATTCTAGAAGCAATTTAATTTTAGACAACAAGAACTGAAAGTTATCACAAGAAGCAAAAGTATTTGTGTTAATCAAACCAAAGTAACTATGATTGAGAATTAGCTACTTAATGCATACAAGAAACAAGAGGTATATGAAAGAATGAAACTAAGAATACAAAGAAAAACAATTCTGGATCCTAAAAAAAAACAGAATTCAAATCACTCCAATGAGTAATCTAAATATGCAACCTAAATCTATTCCCAATGCAAGAAAGGCTCTAAATATCAGATTTTAAATGCTAAATGGATGCATAATGAGGAGCTGATATAATTTGATCAAATATAATAAGGTAGCAAGCTGTTAATGGTATAAATATGCAAAAAATCTCAAACACTTGTGAAGAAAAATTCTGGACAGAAACAGGTACGATTTTTTTTTTCTTTTATGTTGAGGAAGTTGAATCTGATTCTCTTTTCTTTTTTTTTTGTTTTTCTTTTGATCTTTTCCTCTTTTTTTCTTTTGAACTTTCAGTAAACAAGGATAGAAATTGAAAAATTAAACAAAAGTTCACAGATTTGAAGAATAAGAACAAGGTGCAACAAGAACAGAAAATGAAGAAATATAGAAACTGAATCTGATTCGTTTTTTTTTTCTTTGGATAATTAAAACATAAAAGATACCTAGAGATTTATCTTCAAGCCAAAGCTCTGATACCAAATGATGCGGAACCCATGGATCAAATATTACATCTAGAACCCCACATACACATCTAGCATAGAATCTTAGAACTCAAAAACAAATCCTCCCTACCAAACCCACAACTAACCTGTAATTGAGAACTTGGGTGATTGGGATGAAGAAATGAATTGATTAAAACGCCACAAGTCAGACTTGATAAGTTAGAACCAACTCTTCATGCAACAAGAATAAGAAGAAAACCTCTCAAACTTGAAAACACAGAAATTACATTCAACAATTCTGGAAATTCGTAGTCAACCCTATTAAGTTCTTTTTCCCATCCTTATATAGTTGGAAAAGAAGAACTAATGGCTTAAAGTCTAGGTTTACATGTATCCAGTCACAATAGCATTAATTGTTCATCCACCTCAATAATATACTCTAAATTACTGCCCATAATTATGACAACATTGATGGGCAGATTCCACATGCATTTTGGTGTTGGTTCACATGTGTCTAGTCACACTAGCACTAAACCATGTCAATATTATATTCCAAATTCGTGCTAATGCCCATCACCATACTTATGGGCAGATTCTTCATGCTTGTTGGTGATTTTTCTGACTTCCTCTTCATGATCCATCATATTCACTACAAGTTGGTCTCCCTCTTCATTAATCCACCTTTGAATGAAGTGCTGGAACACATGCTGGAGTTTCTTTGATTGTGATCTTGTGATTGGTCCACTTGGCATAATGATATCATCAACATATTTCCTATAAGGAAAACTATTAACTAATATTACAATAAAAACCTAATAAGCAAAATATGGAGGGGACCACTTAAAAGACTCAAAAAAACACGCCCCAAACATGTGTTAAGCATGCCAAAGTCGTTCTTGCTGAAACTGGTATAGGGGGTTGTGAAACAGTAGATTTCACAGGGGGTTGTGGTATTGGCTGGACAATTCGCACATTTTAGCACCATGTGTACAATCCAACACCATGACTAGCTTGGGTTGGTCTTCTAGTTCCTTCTCGCACTTGTCCCATGCTAATTCAGTCACCTCTCTTGTAATAAAGTATTGAATATGCATTCCAAGAGTGATGCCATATTTCTTTGCTTTATTCCTCGTCAATGGCCCTTGTTGTAGCACCAATGGATCCTTGCTATGCTGGTTCACATCACTGAAAGAATAAAACATATGCAGAATGTCACTTATACAAGTGTTGTTGGAAGCCTAATGTATGTAATGATTTGTACTAGGCCTAATATTTGCTTTGTCATTGAGATGATAAGCAAATTTCAATCCAATCCAAGTCTGGCACATTAGCAAGCAGTTAAGAAGGTCCCTAAAAGGCATCGTCTATTATTCATTGTGCTATCAAGACATAATCTAAGTTTAGAAGGCTACACGGATTCTAATTAGGCAAGAGATGTGGATGAAAGAAAATCTACCTCAAAATTTATTTTCTTACTCAATAAGGATGCTATCTCATGGCGTAACAAGAACCAGTCTTGCATAGCATTTTCGATTATGAAAGCTAAATTTATGGCATTTTTTAGCTGCGGTACAATTCATTGTGCTATCAAGACATAATCTAAGTTTAGAAGGCTACACGGATTCTAATTAGGCAAGAGATGTGGATGAAAGTAAATCTACCTCAAAATTTATTTTCTTACTCAATAAGGATGTTATCTCATGGAGTAACAAGAACCAGTCCTGCATAGCATTTTCGATTATGAAAGCTAAATTTATGGCATTTTTTAGCTGCGGTACAAAAGGATGTTTGGCTTAAGAGATTCTTAGATTATTTGGGTATTGATGCTGTAAATGAGTGAGTCACAATATACTGTGACAATCAGGTAGTAATTGCCCACACAAAAGACCCAATGTTTCATTGTAAAACTAAACAAATAAACATTAAATACAATTTTGTTAGAGACATGCGAGCGGGGATTTTTGCTCCACTCCCTGAGGAATGGTTCTTGAGACTTCGACGCTGTTAGGCTCTGTGATACAGAACCTCCAAGAATAAGCCTGAGAAACCCTTTGATTATTATAGACCCCCACAACATTTACTTGAAAACCCCAATAACAATTCAGTCTCAACCCCTAAGAAAGGCTAGAATTTAGATTGCTTAGAAAGATGATCAAAGATCTAGAATAAAGGAAACTTATTTCTAAATTCCATATTCGAAACACTCCACAAGAAGATGATTAGTCCACTTGAATGTTTCTTAGCATGTATTCTACTAAAGAGCACAAAGATATAAGCAAACAGCCTTTTGGTTATAATTCATCAATAATCTAAATTGAAATTTGTTTTAGGCCTTTATATAGCCTATACAAGACCTAAAAACTCATAAACTAAAATAGACAAACTCAACTTATGGGCCTTAACATAAACAAGTTTGGACAGCCCATTATCAAAGCAATAAAACTAATAGGCTTTTTAAATTAACATGTTTTAAACAATCCATTAAGAAAAAAATACAAACATATTTAATTTTACTCAATTAAAAAGGCTAAGATCTAAAAATAACTTAAGTAAGCCCATTTTGAAGTTGGACTTGAATTTTAAGTAAGCCCATTTTGAAGTTGGACTTGAATTAGGTTGTACTTAACTTTATTTGATCTTGTTTCCAAGCCTTGGATCCTTAGTAGCCCATTACAAGCCAACTTCACCAAATCTTGTAGATGACAAATTAACGCTTACTGAATCTTCTTGGCTCGTGATCTAGTTATAGGTCCTCGAGGCAGAATAATTGGATTCAAAACCTTCTCAATTTGATCCTTGCTTCTTTGGTCATGCTCATCCTCTTGGTGTGTAGGTTGTTCCATGACATTTCCCCTCTCTTCAAAAGGATTTGTCCTCAAATTTAAAACATCACCTACATCAAAAGGACTCAAATCAGCCACATTAAATGAAGCACTTACACTGTACTCACCTAGAAAATCTACTTTATAAGCATTGTCATTAATCCTTTCAAGTATTTGAAAAGGACCATCTCCTTTTGGGTTTAACTTGGACTTCCTTTGGTGTGGAAACCTTTCTTTGCGAAAATGTACCCAAACCCAATCACCAGGCTGAAAAATCATTGGCTTCCTTCCTTTATTCAATCGTGAAGCTACTTTAGCATTTTGCTTTTCAATCCTTTCCTTAACCTGCTTATGTAACTTCTTCACTAAATCTGCCTTTGAATTAGTATCAACATTCATAAATTTGTTAGGTGGCAATGGCAATAAATCAATAGGAATAAGTGGATTAAAACCATAAACAATTTCAAATGGAGAACAATTAGTAGTGCTATAAACAGCCCTATTATAAGAAAACTCCACAAATGGTAAACAATCCTCCCATATCCTAATATTCTTTTCTATAATTGCCCTAAGCAAAGTAATCAAAGTCCGATTAACTACTTTAGTTTGGCCATCAGTTTGAGGATGGCAAGTAGTTGAGAACAACAGCTTAGTTCCTAATTTTTCCCATAAAACACGCCAAAAATAACACAAAACTTAACATCTCTATCACGAACAATGCTCTTAGGTATGCCATGCAAATGCACAACCTCTTTGAAGAACAAATCAGCAATCAATTTAGCATCATCATTTTTATGACATGGTATAAAATGAGTCATTTTACTAAATCTATTAACCATAACAAAAATACTATCATGACCTTTCATAGTTTTAGGTAATCCAAGCACGAAATCCATAGACAAATCAGTCCAAGGTTCACTAGGAATAGGTAATGGTGTATATAAACCATGCGGTTTCAACCTAGACTTAGCCTCTCTACATGTTATGCAATGCTCACAAACCTTATGCACATCATGTTTCATACCAGGCCAAAATAAATGTTCTATCAGCATATCATAGGTTTTATTTACCCCAAAATGACCCATCAAGCCTCCTCTATGTGCTTCCTTAATTAACAATTCTCTCATAAAATACTTAGGAATACACAATCTATTTTTCTTAAACAAGAAACCATCAAACAAGTAAAAATCATTTGAAACAGCCACATTACCACAAGATACGTATATATCACCAAAATTCTCATCATTAAGATATAACTCCTTAATAAGCTCAAAACCTAACAATTTAGCACTAAGAGAATTAAGAAAAGTATACCTTCGTGACAATGCTTC
The DNA here is from genome assembly GCA_947685225.1 of Garcia nutans. Lineage (NCBI taxonomy): Eukaryota > Viridiplantae > Streptophyta > Magnoliopsida > Malpighiales > Euphorbiaceae > Garcia > Garcia nutans. Next base: position 11,948,327 of record CANTUV010000002.1, on the reverse strand, counting down.
AGCAACCACATTCTCTTTACCTTGCTTGAATTTAATCACATATGGGAACGTTTCTATGAATTCCACCCATTTGGCATGCCTACGATTCAGCTTATCTTGACCCTTCAAATGTTTTAAACTTTCATGGTCAGTATGTATCACGAACTCTTTAGGCCACAAATAATGTTGCCATGTATGCAAAGCTCGAACCAAAGCATATAACACCTTATCATATGTTGGATACTTCAAGGTTGCCCCACTTAACTTTTCACTAAAATACATTAGTGACCTTTGATCCTGCATCAAAATGGCTCCAATTCCTATGCCACTAGCATCACATTCAATTTCAAAAATTTTATCAAAGTTAGACAAAGCAAGCAAAGGTGCATCACACAATTTATCCTTAAGTTCATTAAATGCATGCTCTTGTGCATCACCCCAATCAAATCCAACATTTTTCTTAACTAACTCATTCAAAGGTGCAGCTATAGTGCTGAAATCTCTAATAAATCTCCTATAGAAACTAGCAAGTCCATGAAAGCTCCTCACCTCACTAGCATTCTTAGGTCTCAGCTAATCTTTAATAGCCCTTACCTTTTCCTCATCAACCTCTATACCTTGACTAGACACCACAAAACCAAGAAACTTAACCTTATCCATGCAAAAACTACACTTCTTAAGGTTAGCATACAACTTTTCAAGCCTAATAATGTCTAATACAAGACTTACATGCATAACATGATCATCCAAGCACTTAGAGTAAATAAGAATATCATCAAAATAAACGACGACAAATTTACCCAAGTACTTATGCAACACATGGTTCATCAATCTCATGAATGTGTTACGTGCATTAATAAGACCAAATGGCATAACAAGCCACTCATACAATCCATATTTAGTCTTAAATGTTGTTTTTCACTCATCACCCATATTCATTCAAATTTGATAATAACCAGATTTCAAATCAATTTTAGTGAATAAACAAGATCCATATAACTCATCAAGCATATCATCTAATCTAGGAATAGGATGACGATACTTTAGAGTGATTTTATTGATAGCTCTGCAATCCACACACATCCTCCATGTTCCATCCTGCTTTGGCACAAGAATAACAGGAACCGAGCAAGGACTAAGACTTTTCCTCACATACCCCTTAGCTAGTAACTCCTCCACTTGTTTTTATATCTCCTTTGTCTCGATGGAATTAGTTCTATATGCTGGTCTATTGGGTATGGAAGCTCCAGGAATGAAGTCAATTTGGTGTTCTATGCCTCTAATTGGTGGCAAACCATTGGGCATCTCTTCTGGAAATAAATCTTCAAATTCCTGCAAAAGATCAACAAACACACTAGGCAAAGATGGGTTAAGATCAGTGGTGGCCAAATAAGCCCCTTTGCACAAAATACAAATATAGGCTGATTGTTGTAAAAAGCATATTTAACCTCACTTGTCCTAGCTATCAAACTCATATTCTTTTCTTTTCTTTTCTTTTTCAATAGACTGAATTTGCTTTCCTTTTTCTTTTTCCTCTTTCTTTTTATTTGCACTCTGTTTATTTTTACTCATTTTATTTTCACTCTCTTTTTCTTTCTTTACAGCCTCAAGTCTCATCCTTTCCATTTTACATTGGTCTTCATACACTTCTTTTGAGGAAATTGGTGTTAGAATGGCCTTTCGCCCATCCTTTGTGAATGAATACCTATTAAGGTACCCATCATGCATAGCTCTTCGGTCATATTGCCATGGTCTACCAAGTAGAATATCTCCAGCATGCATTGGAACCACATCGCACAACACTTCATCATGATATTTACCAATGAAAAAGGAAATGATAGATTGCCTATTTACCTTAACCTCACCACAATCATTAAGCTATTGGAGTTTGTAGGGTCGTGGGTGTGGTGTAGTAGACAACCCCAATCTTTCAACCAAGAGTGTAATCACAACATTGGTGCAGCTTCCACCATTTACAATCACACTACATGCCTTGCCTTGAACATGACATCTTGTATGGAACAAATTATCTCGTTGCTCCTCACGGCTATCCTCCTTCAATTGTGTGTTAAGAGCACGCCTAGTAACCAGTAAATCACCTTTAATTGTCTCCTCAATGCTCCCATCGCCACAATCCTCCAATTCTGACATCTCACCATCATCACTGTCATTGTTGCCTTCTTCTTCATCAGTCACTATCTCACCATTTCTTACGGTCTCTTATTTGGATATTCTTTGCTGATATGACCTACACCTTGGCACTTCCAACATTTAATATCTCTATTTCTCTGCTTAGGCTCTTCGACTTTGGATTTGTCTTTAGAAATCGAATATGCCTTCGCCTTTCCACCATCATGAACAACCTTATTTCCACCCTTAAAATCATGCCTTCCATCCCTATTCCAAGAAGAACTTGGATTAGAATAATGTTTGGAAACATACCGTGCTACTCCTCTTCCGTGGAGTTGTTTTTTCACCTTGATGGCAATATGCACCATCTCTTCTAACTCCACATAAGGTTGCAAATCAACTTGATCCATTATGTCCTTGTTCAAACCAGCCAAGAAACGTGCCATAGTAGTCTCCATATCTTCATCTATATTAGCTCTAGTCATAATCATTTCCATCTCTTTGTAGTAGTCATCAACACTCCTACTACCTTGTTTAAGAACCTGAAGTCTTTGCACAAGTTCTCTATGAAAATGTCTAGGCACAAATCTCTTTCTCATGACAAACTTAAGATCACGCCAAGTCTCAATTGGATACTCCAAATTTCTTCTTCTATTAGTCACCAATTGGTCCCACCAAGCTATAGCATAATCTGAAAATTGAGTAATAGCAAGCTTGACTTTCTTTTCTTCACTAAATTGATGGCAATCAAAGATAAACTCAACCTGCTTTTCCCATTGCAAATAAACCTCCGGATCTGATTTACCTCAAAAATTAGAAAATTTTAATTTAATGCTTCTCAAGTTCCTATCTACAAAGTCATCATCACCACGATTTCTACCATAGAATGCATTATCATACATTCTTCCTTTACCTCTACCAGCACCTCGGCCTCCTCTACCTCCTCCTCTAGGTAGAACTCCTCCAACCAGAGTTGCATTATCATCCTCAAACTCGTATTCATCATCCAAATTAACAGGTTAAGGTATTTGATTTCTACCACCTCTTTGCCTTTCATTGCGCTCTGGTGTGGCTCTTTCAACAGCTTGCAACCTCAAATCCACACGCTCTAATGTTTCTGTTATGTTCTCCATAGTGCGGTATAAACGTGTAAATTCAGTTTGTTGAGCCTCACGCAATCTAGCCGCATCAACTTGTATGGCTTCACTACCTTCACCTTGATCAGACATTACTGCAATAAAAGATTAGAAAATAACAAAGAAAAAAAATAATATAAGGACCTCACAACACTCCCTTACATGTTTACGCTCAAAAGATGGGGTAGTCACTCATGTTTCGCTCAATTTATTTATTTTGCTCACGGCTTTTCTCACACTGCTCTAGCTAATTTCTTTTATGTTCTTAGGTGAATCACACTTTTAGAACAAATTCAAATAGCTTGATTTGTACAGAATTTCTAAATCTGAAATTTTCATAACAAGTTTGAAGCAAATTGGCTAAAACAAGAAATGTAATATACTAGAAGCAAAAAAATATGACAACTCATTAAGAACCAAATGACATATGAAGAAAAAAATGACACATATTTGATTAGGACAATTTAGAAGGTAATTTTTTTAAAGAAACAACCCCAAAAGTTATTAATTAATGATTAATAACTACTATAATAATCACACAATAAATGTAGGTCAAATTTAGAATGTTATTCTTTTGAAGGAACAACCCCCAAAAGTTATTAATTAATGATTAATAACTATAATAATCACACAATAAATGTAGTCAACTATAGTTCAAATTTGATTAGGAAGATCTAAAGCCACAATTCTAGATTTTTTTTCTATTTTTTTTTCAGAATTTTTTTTTAGATTTGTATTTCTTTTCTCTTCTAAACAGCAAGATTTTAATCTTTTTTTTTAATTTTTTTCGACGAATTTTTTTTATAACCACATGCACTAAATCAAATGTGCAAGCTTTTTAATTGATGAAAAGAATTCAAATTAACCCAACAAATAAAACCAAAATTCGAAGAGACAATAATAATTCAAATGATGGAAAAACAAAGGAAATACAAGAACAATAAGAGATAAACTTATAAGAACAAAAGAAAACAAGAATTCAGAATCAAAAACACAAATTTGTTAAGGATAAAACCTAATCTAGAGCCAAACCAGCTCTGATACCAAATAATACGGGACCTCCAAGAATAAGCCTGAGAAAACCCCCACAACATTAACTTGAAAGGCTAGAATTTAGATTGCTTAGAAAGATGATCAAAGATCTAGAATAAAAGGAAACTTATTTCTAAATTTCATATTTGAAACACTCCACAAGAAGATAATCAGTCCACTTGAATGTTTCTTAGCATGTATTCTACTCAAGAACACAAAGATATAAGCAAACAACCTTTTGGTTATAATTCATCAATCAGCTGAATTGAAATTTGTTTTAGGCCTTTATATAGCCTTTACAAGACCTAAAAACTCATAAACTAAAATAGACAAACTCAACTTATGGGCCTTAACATAAACAAGTTTGGACAGCCCATTATCAAAGCAATAAAACTAATAGGCTTTTTAAAATAACATGTTTTAAACAGTCCATTAAGTCAAAAAATACAAACATACTTAATTTTACTTAATTAAAAAGGCTAAGATCTAAAAACAACTTAAGTAAGCACATTTTAAAGTTGGACTTGCATGTCAAGTAAGCCCATTTTGAAGCTGGACTTGAATTAAGTTGTAATTAACTTTATTTGATCTTATTTCTAATTCTTGGATCCCTTATAGTTCATTACAAGCCAAATTCACCAAATCTTGTAGATGACAAATTAATGCTTGCTGAATCTTCTTGGCTCATAATCTAGTTATAGGTTCTCGAGGCAGAATAATTGGATTGAAAATCTCCTCAAATTGATCCTTGCTTCTTTGGTCATGCTCATCCTCTTGGTGTGTAGGTTGTTCCATAATAGAAAGAATACTATAGCATATGACTCATACCATATGTGTGTTTTCTCAACCAAGAAGGGAGACAAAAGAATATGATCTCTATTTTGTCAAAGTGAGATCTTTAGAGAATTTAGGTTCTCAACATTATTACCCATATGACTTTTAGTTAGTTTTCAATGTTTGATTAGTTGTTTGCCATCTTAGGATGTTACCAAAAAATTATGTATGATTCGATTTAATGAGATATTTCTAGAAAAACAAGTTTGGTTATTATCAAATGAACTCAATTAAAATGAAAATTACTATATTATCACTTTCTTGTTATATCAATAAGTCGACCAATTATATTTGAAAACTTACATAATTATGGATGCAAATTATCCTGAAATCTTATGTGAACAGTGAAAATGTGATAAGTAATCTAGAGTAAAACATACTATATCTATTCCAAAATCATTTTAGGAAATGAGATGTTATATATCCTTAATAAGTGTATAGCCTAAAAGTTCTCGTAATATGTCAGACGCACGGTCTATTAATATAGTATGAGCTGTCTTAAAGCATGAATTTTTTTAAGAATGTGTCACATTATATGCGAGAAGGAGATATTAATTTTAGGTCGGGTCCACCCATGATGGGTGGATAGACCCAGAGACCAATATAATTATTAATATTATTTAATTATAATATTTAATATATTTAATATTATTAAGATAATATTAAATTATTTGAGAGAGGATAATAAGTTAAGATAATTAAGATAATCCAAGAGAGTTTAATTTTATTTCTAAAATCAAATATAAATTCTAGGAGAATAATATTACTACTATAAATATATGAGTATTTGCAAACTCAAAAAGGTTACTGTAGAGTTTTTTTTTTTTTTTTCTATGCCACATACTCTAAAAGTGTGAGATTGAGAGGTTTAGAATTGATTTTTAGACTATAGAAAATGAGAATATTCTTCTTTGGTGATTGTTCTTTAAGATTAGTAGTATAAATACAAAATTAATCTTCCACATATATGGTTAAAGATATATGAACATCTTCTTGATTTAATTTCCAACACCAATCAATGAACTCGGTTGAATATTATTGGAATATTTTTGGCCTATAGTTTTTTTTTTTCGTTTTAAATATGATATGTACAAATTACTTAGAAATGAAAAAAACTATATTTCTTTTCGAGAGAGAGAAAAATAAACATTTGCACATGAGAGGGAGATAATGTTGATACAATATGAATACGTTGGTAACAGATATTACATTTGTTTGTTCATTATTACCTCATATTTCTTTTCTGGTCACTATCTTAAGTAAATTCCAAAAACATGTGAATCATCTTTTTACGCCTCGTGACAAAGATATAATAAACAAGAGAAGAACCCCTTGAGACCTGTGAGAGAGCATCCGCATCTGCATCTGCATCTGCATCTAAGAATCACATAAGAAATAAACCTGTAAAGAAAGACGAAGCAGACCATGATCACCACATTTCTCCATCTACTTTCTTCTCCATATCCTTCTTCTCTAAGCACGTCTTCTCCAGTAACCATACATGTCCCAAACATGTTCTTCAAGCATTTTCCTGATTTTGAGAACTCATTTATCAAGAACCCTTCAAATGGGTACTTAAAAAGTGATATGTAGTGCATGAAAATCCAGTAATTTGGGATTCCATGCCTTGATACGAAATACCCAGAGAACAAGAAGAAGGAGCCCATTACTCCTGATATGACTGAATTTCCAACTATGAAATTAGGCACTAAAGCACTGATACATACCACAACTGAATTTGCTGTGTAAAGAATTAACCAGATTAAAAGCAGGAAGTGCATGAATGCTGGAAAGCTTGGATTCAGACCCACTAACCAATATAATGGAATAGAGAACAATATAGCCAGAATGAGCAGAAATGGCAAGTAAACAAGCCCATTAGCAATAGCATATGACGAGACTCTGTAACTCCCACAAGATGTCTCCTTCACTAGAATTTCCCTCTCTTGTAAGAAAATTGGCAGAGCCTCTGTTGTGCAAGAGAGCAAAAATGTCAATATAAAAGCAAACAGGCCCACCCTTTCTTCTGCTCCTACCAAATCATCTTTAACATGGCAAAATATGGAACCCAAAACAAACCCAGAAACCAACATCTGAACTGTTCTGCAAGCAAACAGCTCTTTAGTTCTGAAAATATTTTTGGAGAATCTATGAGTGAGAATTACAGTCTCCTGAAATCTTGAATTCGCAAAATTCATAGGAAAATCGCTACCAACATTGATAATTTCCTCATCAACAACTTTTGATTGTTGGAAAAGTTGTTGAAGAGTGAACTTGCCACTTTTACTCTCACCTTCTTCCGCAAATTTCTTGGTTTGTTGTTGTTGTTGTTGTACTACTTGTGGCAGCGACTGCAAATCTTGCTGATGTTGTGGTTGTTGAAATGCTTCAATGGATTCGATCGCAAATTCAACAATATTGACATGAGGAGGAAGCTGCATTCCCATTGTTCTTAAATGAACTCCAAGCTGATCCACAGTCCCGTTGTGCAAAACCGAGCCATTATCCATCAAAAGTATTGAATTGAAAAGCTTCACAATACGAAATCCCGGCTGGTGAATGCTTAAAATTATAGTTCTACCTCTTCTTTCTGCCATGACTTTAAGCATGTCAATAATTTGTAAAGCAGAAGTACTATCAAGGCCAGAAGTTGGCTCATCAAGAATCAAGACTTTAGGATCATGTATGACATCAACTCCGATGGAAACACGACGCTTTTCTCCACCAGAAATCCCGCGAACTCTGTCATCTCCGGTACCCACACGAGTCATGGCTACATGGTCAAGGCCTAGTTCTTGAAGCAAGGACTTAACTCTAGATCTCAGTTGATCTTGAGGAAGCCTTAGACGTAACTTGGCACTAAACATGAGAGTTTCTTCGACAGTAAGAAGTGGAAAAAGGGTGTCTCTTTGTGTGACATAGCCTGAAATCTTTTTGAATTGAGCTTTGTCAATAGGATTTTGGTTGACAGAAACGGAACCAATATGTGGGGTGAGTTTTCCGGCTAACACTTCAAGTAAGGAAGATTTTCCAGCTCCACTTGGACCAACAATTGCAAGGATTTCCCATGGCTTAGCTTTGCAATTTACACCTTTTAGAACATGTTTTTCTTCAAGATTTGGTTTTGGTTGCTCCTTGGTAAAGATTTTGAAAGGGATTTCTCTATTCTTAGTGGAAATCTTGTAGGTGATCCCTCTAGCTTCAATCTCACAACCTTGTTTCTTCATTGAAGTAGACGACTTATTTTTCAATGATTTGTTGGCTAATTTGCTTCTCTCACCAACCCAGAGTGATTAGCATGTGTTAATAAAGAAAGTACATTTACCGGAGCTTTATTTGTCTTTCTTCGATCGAATAAACAAGAAATTGTAAAACAATGAATGAGTGGTCGAAATGGATTTAGCTGGCGGACAATGATAATTACAATTACATCCTCGAACTGTTTGTTGCAGGTTCACGTGAAATTGTTCTTGCTACTACTTTGTCACGGAAAATTAGATAAGTCACGTGTCATATATAGTCGCATGTGTAAGTGTAACCCGTATAAGATGATATTGTTGTTTTAAGTTACAATAAAATTTTAAAACAACTTATGAACCAAAAAAAAATTAAAACAACTTTTCTTTCTTTGTTAAATATGAACTCTTTAAAGGAGGTAGAGAACAATTCTATATTGATGTTGTAAATAGTTCTGATACAACAGATAGCTTATATACACTGTATACCTTAGCTAATGTAACTAATAGATAAGATAAGTATAGAAATACAAATTTAAATATAAACCCGAGATTTATATTATCTCCTTATACACCCTCGCAAGATGGCAGACCGCGAGGTAATGCCAATCTTGGAACACAATCTGTCAAAATCCCGAGTCGATAGGGCCTTGGTTAATACATCTGCAATCTGTTCTTTGGATGGAACATGAGCTACACGAAGTTTTCCTTCTTGTACTTGAGTCCTCACAAAGTGATAATCTACAGCTACATGCTTTATTCGTGAGTGTTGAACCGGATTAGCAGCAACATAGGTTGCACTTAGGTTGTCACAGTAAATCACCGGTATTGTAGACAAATCAACATGTAATTCTTGAAGCAGATTAGATGCCCATGTTAATTCTGCAGATGTATTAGCAACAGACTTATATTCGGCCTCCGTTGATGATCTTGCCATTGTTCTTTGCTTTTTGGAAGACCATACAACCAGATTTCTGCCCAGGAAAATAACATGTGCACTTGTGGATGTACGATCATCACAATTCCCTGCCCAATCAGCGTCGGAAAACGCATGTAAAACACAAGGTGAATCTTTATGTATGAATAAACCTTTGTCAAAGCTCCCATGAAGATACCGCAATAGCCTTTTCGCTGCATTCCAATGATTAACAATTGGCCTAGATGTAAACTGTGATAACTTATTTACTGTAAAAGCGATGTCTGGCCGAGTGAGTAATAAATATTGAAGTTTCCCAACTATTGTTCTATACTTGGCAACATCTTGAAAGTGAGCAGCATCATCTAGACGCAAAGATGTGGAAGTGGACATAGGTGTAGTAACAGGTTTAGAACCTTCCATCTGCGCAGCCTCAAGCAATTCTCTAACATAATTCTGTTGAGACAAAAACAATCTTGCACTTGTGCGAGTAACTTCAACTCCGAGAAAGAAATTCAAGTCTCCTAAGTCCTTGATTGAAAACTGAGACTTGAACTTGTTTATAAAGCTTTCTACATGATTAGCCTTGTTCCCAGTAATTATGATATCATCAACGTATATGAGAATATAAATCACCATTCCAAGCTTTGAATAAATAAAGAGACATGTATCTGATTGAGATTGAACAAAATGATATGAAATCAAGAAGTCTTTCAATTCAGTGTACCAAGCACGTGGTGCTTGCTTGAGGCCATATAAAGATTTGTGTAACTTACATACAAAGCCAGGTTTTTTATCATCAATATATCCCGGTGGTTGCTCCATAAAAATAGTTTCAGACAATCTCCCATGCAAGAATGCATTATTAACATCAATTTGCCGTAACGGCCAATCACATGAAACAGCAAGTGATAAGATAATTCTGACCGTAGCATGTTTTGCAACCGGACTAAAAATTTGGTCATAGTCCATACCTGGTCTTTGTGTAAAACCTCGCGCAACCAATCTAGCTTTATATTGTACCAGATTTCCTTCAGAATCATACTTAATACGATAAAGCCATTTGCAGCTCACCACATTTGAAGCATGTTGAGAAGGAACTAATGTCCATGTCTGCTGCCTCATTAGTGCATTATACTCCTCATCCATAGCAATCCTCCATCTGGGATCTTTGAGAGCTTGTGGTACTGTTTTGGGCACAAATAATTTTGTATTTTGAACTGCTTCAGCTGCAAGACACAATTTGTTAATAGGCTTATAAATGTTGTTCTTGCTTCGAGTGACCATGGGATGAGTGGACTGAGATGGAGGCAGCAATGACATAGCAGGAGGAGGAGAAGTATTGGGCAAAAATTCTGTACTTGGCTATTGTAAAATTCTGTTTTCAGAGACAGATTATGCAGATTCTGCACTTCCCTGGCCCGACGCAGCTAAGGTGGAAGACCCAACTTCAGTTGTCTGTAAATTCATTGGCACGCTAGAATCTTCTGAGGGAAGGCAGTCCGTGTTTGTGCACTTGTAGCTGAACCTGCAGAAATATTTACTGGAAGAGGCAACACAGAATGAAGTGGTGACCATTCACTAAGAGAAGAGGAATCTGGATGGTTAGAGTTAGATTCAAGACCAGAATATGGAAATGAATTTTCCACAAAGTCAACATGACGGGACATAAATAAACGATTTGTAGACAACTCAAGACACTTATAGGCACTTTGATTGGATGAGTAACCAACAAACAAGCATGGAGATGATCGTTGCTGTAATTTATGTGTGTTATAGGGACGAAGCCAGGGATAGCATAGACACCCAAAGACAAGTTTTCTATAATTTGGAGCATAACCATGCAATCTATAAAACGGAGAATCATATTGAAGTACAGGAGTAGGCATACGATTGATCAAATAAGCAACAGTAAGAAAAGCATACGACCAAAAACTTAATGGCAAACAAGCAAGATGAAGCATTGTTAAACCAGTTTCAACAATGTGCCTATGACGACGTTCAGCAACAGCATTATGTTCAGGGGTATATGGTGGAGTTAAGAAATGAGTTATACCATTCTCTTGAAAGAATGATTTTAAATGAATAAATTCACCCCCATTATCCGAATAAACAGATATTATTTGATGTTTAAAGAATTTTTCCACAACCTTTTTGAACGAAGGAAACACAATAGACACATCGGATTTCTTTCGAAGAGGAAACAACCAAATATATTTTGTAAAATGATCAATTAGAATCAAATAATAACGAAATCCATCTTGAGAAACAATTGGAGCAGGACCCCATACATCACAATAAATAAGTTCTAAAGGTTCACTACTTTTGACAGAAGACTCAGAAAATGGAACTTTATGCATCTTATTGCATTTATAAGAATCACAAAAAAACTTGGAATAAAATGAAACAGAACATTCAGACAAATTCTTTATAACTTGACGCAAAATGGGAGTAGAGGGATGACCGAGACAACGATGCCAAAGCGGTTGAGAAGTACTAATAGTATGAGACACAATAGGAGATGACATCAGATTGCTAGGTGGCCACTCATACACGCCATCTTTAGGTTGCCCCTCCGCCAAAAGAGTCCCCGTGCGCAAATCCTTCACAAAGAACGAAAATGGGTTAAATGAAACCTCAACATCATTAGTTACACAGAATTGATAAATAGAAATGAGGTTCTTTTGTATAGCCGGTACACAAAGAACATTATGTAAATGAAGTTGCCGTAGAGGAGTTGTAAAGGAAACTGAACCAGTGTGCATAATCGGGTGGCTAGTCCCATCTCCAAGCATAACATCCTCAGTTCCATCATATTATGAATGCATAGACAAGTTTTGCACATCCTGAGTTATATGCTGATTCGCACCTGAATCAAGAAGCCATTTCGTGTTGTCACCCATACCAGGTTGTTGATGTTTAGCATAATTAACCTGCGGCTTTGAGGAAGATAAAGTCGAATTTGATGCAAAAAGCCAAGGACAAACTTTCTCAAACTTAAAACATTGCTTTAACATATGTCCAGAACGATTGCAAAATTGACAAACAACTGAAGATTTGTTATTAGAAGATGAATTCCCATTGAAATTTCGAGTGTTTCCACTGAAATTTTGCTGCTGTGAAGAACTATAACCAGTACGCCTACCACCAGCAGTTTTATTATTAACATAATTGACAGATACCTGAGTGGAGACCGCTGTTGATTCTCGAAGAATCTGATTTTCAACATCTGTCAGCTTCTCATGCAGTTCTTCAAACGAAATTGGAGTCTCACGAGCTCGTAATGCTGCTGCAATTTCTTTATATTCAGCAGGCAAGCCATGGAATATATATAAAGCCAACTCAGACATGGGAACTGTAACACCAGCGAACGCCAGCTGAACTAAGATTGCTCGAGCTTTCTGTAAAAACTCAGTGACAGATGATGATCCCTTTTTCATCATTAAAAGCTACTCACGTAGACTCATGATTCTACTTTGAGATGGTTTTGCATACATAGATGCCAAGGATTGCCAAACATCATATGATGTTTTCTCCCCAATCACAAAAGCCACAACTTCAGGAGATAGAGATGCAACTAATGAGCTTCTAATCAGCTGATCTTGTTGAAACCACTGAACATCATCCAGATTTTGACGAGTAGGTTTTGTTTCTACATAACGCAGAAAGTCATATCCAACCAGCAATGAGTACCATTGGGTATGCCAAATCTGATAATTTGAGGGTGAGAGTTTAATCGGTGCCTGTGCAGAGGCATTTAATGAAATGAGTTGTTTTGATGAAGTCATATGAATAGTGGCAGAGGGTGAAGATAACACATTGGTTGGTGTAGATTCATTAGTTGAATCGGTGATATTAGCTATTGATCGGCAGGGAAATAAATAAATAAATAAAGAACCCTGGATGTTGGGCTCTGATACCATAAAGGAGGTAGAGAACAATTCTATATTGATGTTGTAAATAGTTCTGATACAACAGATAGCTTATATACACTGTATACCTTAGCTAATGTAACTAATAGATAAGATAAGTATAGAAATACAAATTTAAATATAAACCCGAGATTTATATTATCTCCTTATACTCTTTAAATGTAATCCTAAAAATTAAATCGTGAATACAATGTGTCATATATACCATTTTCTTTCTTCTTTTCGTGCCATCATTCAGGTTGTCGACAAAACCTAGACTATCAATAATTGAAGCTATGTGAGTGCTGTCAAAGGTGATAAAACTGTACGAGTTTCATCGAAAAACATAGAGAGATTACTAGTGGCAATAAAAGAAGTAGAAGATTGTGGAATGCCATCAACAAGCCGTGTGAGTGCCATAGCCAACCTGCAAAGAAGTGAATGCTTGTGGAGGCATGATAGATGACCATTTACTTGTCTCTAGCAATCGCACATTGTTGTGCTGCGACCAATCTTAGATGGATGAATGGAGGCGTATTGTTGTTCTGATTTTAAACGGAGGCATGTTCATGGGTGATGTTTGACTTTATGGGTGAATGCATGAGTAGCAGAGTGATATTTTCTTTGTTCTTGTTCTGTTCTTGTGTGTTTGGGTTTACAAAATCTATTTTTGGGTGTTGTTGAGATGAGATCTGTTTGTGTGTATACGATGATCAAAGTTGGAGTAGTGGCATGGAGATGGGTGCAAGAGAGAAGATGAAGGTGGAAGGTGTTCTCAATTGTGATGCATATTGGTATGTTCTTAGGCGAATGTAAAAGTTTGAGACATATGATGTTGTTAGATTGAGGCTGGATCTAGAGAGAGATTGAGAATTAGGATTATGGTGATTTTAGATGCTGAAAGCACGGCTTATGTTGATAATGAGATTGTTGGTTGACATTGGTGATTCTAGTGAAAGAACTACCGGAGATTTGAGTTTAGTGGGTTTGGAGCTCTTAATGGGTGATTAGTGTGAGGAGGTTTCTTTCAAATTAGTAAATATGGAGGTCTTTCAAATTTGAAGAGGCAAAGGTGCTAAGCTAATGTGTATATGAACTTGAGTCCACGTAGATTCCACCTAGGCATCCAAATAAGCATGCATTGCACATCTATCATGTTGATCACGGGAAACTTGGAATCAATCAGTAAAAAAAAACTAATTTGTAATAAATTCTCCAGTTCAATCATTAATTTTAATTTTTTAAAATTTCATACTCAATTGTCAAAAAGGCTGAAGTTTAGACACTATATTTTAAGACTATATGAGATATGCATTGTCTAATAGACCACATTCAATAAAAAAATAATAATAACATTCACTAGAAGGGTTTAATTGTCTTAATATAATTGATTTTTGCTACTTAAGGATTTGTCTTTGTTCTTGCAGAAATAATTGAACCTGCTTGCTGTACATCATACTCGAGCTTTCCCACATAGTATTATATAAATAAACAAATTATTTGCCTTTTGGAAGTAAATGTAAGGCAATAAGGAGGTTGAAAACTGACTGGAAATTGGACCTTCCATTTGTGGCTGAAATCACATTCAACCATAGAGGCTTAAAATCTATATCAAATCTTTACAGTTCTGATATTCCTTGCCACTAATTTGTATATATATATATATATACATAGATCAATTGATAAAAAAATAATTTAATTTATTAAGAGATTTTAAATTTTAGTCCTTAAATATATAATTATATTAAAACTCAATATAAATTTTTTTATTATATTTATAGTCTTACTCAACTAAACTCTAAAAAAATAATATATAAAAAAACTCAACTCTAACTCTAAAAAATAATTTATAAAAAAATACTAATGGCTCGGCTTATATTCTAAAAGATTTTTCAAAGATAGGATAACATGTATTGGGAGGCAACCATGGCCACGGTTCGATTAACCAAAATCACCGGTTCAGAACTGCCGGTTCCTGTTTATAATTTTCGTGAACCTTAACCTTAACCGGTAAGAGCCGATTCAATTACGGTTCAGACCCCTAAAAACTAATCCGGTTCCAGTTTCGGTTTCAGTTTGAACCACCGATTCAAATTAATTTTTTTAAAAAATTATATTTAAAAGAAAATACTATTATTGATACATGATAATATTTTTTATGAGATTAAACACCACTTATAAAATTAATAATATTATTTAAGTTAAATCAAATAATATTATTTATAAATATTTAATATTATAATTAAACTATAAAGAAAAAATTAAAAAAATGTTTGAACATAATTGCTAAAAATCAATTAACTATATAAATTATAATTATAAATATTTAATATTATATTTGAAATATTCAATGAATATAAATAATGTGCCTTGCAATTGTCAATTTATTTCTTTACTCATCATCCAAAATATTAATATATTGTTATAAAATTTACTCATCATCACTTATATTATAAAAATGACTAGAACTTGTCATTTTAATAATAATAATAATAATAATAATAATAATAATAATAATAATAATTTTTAACAATGATAACAATAACAATTACTAATAATAATAATAACAAAATAATAATAATTAACAAACAATAAATATTACTAGCAATATTAATAAACACTAATAATAATAATAAGATAATAATAATTAACAATAAACAATAAATATTACTAATAATAATAGCAAATAATAATAATAATAAATAATAAATATTACTAATAATAATAAAAAACAGTAACAAATAATAATAATAAGAATTTAAGAGAGTAGAAATTAAAGAACTGAGAGTTGAAGAATTTAGAGTTAAATTAGATAATTAAAATTTGATTATTGAGAGAAATTGTGCAAAAATTAGAAAATGAATTAAAAAAAATAGTGTATTTATAGATTTTTTGAATTTTTTTATTTTCATAAAATATTCTTAATTTTTTTTTATTTTTTTAATTTTTCGGTTTCGATTCAAATATTTTGGAACCTGAATGACGCGGACCCTTAGCAACGATGGCAGCAAACCCAACGTATAACAATGGTAGAGAACTCCTTGAAACTTGATAATCACTTCCTAAGGAACCCAACGCCTATAAAGAGACGCGAATTCACTATGATTGAAGGATTTAGTTGGTAAGAAGAAGGAAAACGCCACAACTCTTGTTGATAAGTAAACCTAATTCTTGATGCAAAGAAAGAATTAAAGAATCCACTCTAATCTCTCTCACACGAAAATTCACAAGAAGAACTTGTAGAAGAATTCAAAATTTTTTATTCAATGTTGTATATGAAATTCAGCCTAATAGTGCCTTTAAATAAGGGTTACAAAATTCCTAATTGCATATGGAAAACTAAAACATTCCTAATTGCATAAGGAAAACATTCCTAATTGCATAAGGAAAACTAAAATATTCCTAATTGCATAAGGAAAACATTTCTAATTGCATAAGGAAAACATTAAGTATGAAAACAAAATCCTAATCCACTAAGGAAAATATAAAGTATGGAAACAAAATCCTATTTTTAAGCCTTCCATAATGATATAAAACGTGGCCCATTAAACAGAATTAATAATCTTTAAGCAGTGGGTCCATCCAGCTATTCTCACAGGGCTTCAGAAATCTCACAAGTACGTGTGAAACTGGCTGCACTCCAAGCTTTTCTTCCAATCACTTCCATCATCTTACTAAGGCCTTAAATTACTTCCCAAGGCTTTATATGAATCTCCATGGACCTTTCTTGCACGTTGGACCTCTTTAGCTAGCCTTTAGCTTCCATATTCACACTAAGCATCATAATCAGCTTTGGTGTGCCTTCTTCAAGCTCTATCTCCATCTTCTTGAATGATAATTCTTGAAGCTCTTTGGAAATCTCTTCTTGAATATGCAAAGCCATACTAGCTTGATATCTCTTTGCCTTCCTCCTAGTGATTGGTCCACTTGCTAGCTTCAAGAGATCCTTTCTTGCATCATTCTCCCCTTCTTCAAAAAGATTTGTCCTCAAATCTGCATCATCAAAAGGAGAAAGATCACTTACATTGAAAGTAGCACTAATTTTATACGTACCTGGTAAGTCAATCTTGTAGGCATTGTCATTAATCTTCTCCAGCACTTGGAATGGGCCATCTCCTCTAGCTTGCAACTTGTTCTTCCTTTGGTTAGGAAACCTCTCTTTTCGAAAATGCACCCAAACCCAATCTCCTACTTGAAACTTCATCTCGCGTCTCCCTCTATTTGCAGAATCAGCATATCTCTTGTTCCTTTTCTCAATATTCGCCCTTGCTTTCTCATGCATCTCTTTCACCAATTTAGCTTTCTTCTCACCATCTAAACTAACAAGCTCATGAGAAGGTAAAGAAACAAGATCCAAAACTGTTAGTGGGTTAAAACCATAAACAAACTCAAAAGGTGAATATCCTGTAGAAGAATAAATAGCACGATTATAAGTAAACTCAATAAATGGCAAACAATCTTCCCAAGAACTCAAATTTTTACCCACTAAAGCTCTCAACATGGTACCTAAAGTTATGTTTACTACTTCTGTTTGTCCATCCGTTTGAGGATGACAAGTGGTGGAAAATAACAACTTGGTACCTAACTTTCCCCAAAGCACACGCCAAAAGTGAGACAAAAACTTGGTGTCTCTATCAGAAACTATGGATTTTGGTATCCCATGAATTCGAACCACCTCCCTAAAGAAGAGTTCGGCCACTAAACTAGCATCATCACTCTTATGACATGGGATAAAGTGTGCCATCTTACTAAACCTATCAACAACCACAAATATGCTATCTCTCCCCCTCTTAGTCCTTGGTAATCCTAAAACAAAGTCCATACTAATGTCCATCCAAAGAGAACTAGGAACGGGTAATGGCATATACAAACCATAAGGCATAGACTTAGACTTAGCTTGCCTACAAGCCAAACAAGCCTTACAAATCCGAATTACATCCCTTTTCATATTCGGCCAATAAAAGTGTTCATTTAGCATGTCCAAAGTCTTATCAACTCCAAAATGCCCCATCAAACCCCCACAATGTGATTCTAATACTAGTAAATCTCTCATAGAATATCTAGGCATGCATAATTTCGAATCCTTAAACAAAAACCCATCATGTCTATAGAAAGAATTAAAAGCACCATGCTCACAAGCATCATAAACATTGCCAAAATCAGAATCACCAACATATAAGTCCTTTATACATTCAAATCCAAGCAATTTAGTACTCAAAACATTAAGTAAAGCGTACCTCCTTGAAAGTGCATCTGCCACTACATTGTCTTTACCTTGCTTGTATTTGATCACATAAGGAAACTTCTCAATCTTCATAACCCATTTTGCATGTCTTTTATTCAACTTGCCTTGCCCTCTCAAATGCTTCAATGATTCATGGTCTGAATGGATCACGAATTCCTTGGGCAGCAAATAATGCTCCCATACTTCCAATGCTCTCACCAAAGCATATAGCTCCTTGTCATAAGTTGAATAATTCAGCTTTGCTCCATTAAGCTTTTCACTAAAGTATGCAATGGGATTCTTCTCTTGCATCAAAACAGCTCCAATACCTACACCAGAAGCATCACATTCAATTTCAAAAGTAGAATCAAAGTTAGGTAAAGCTAAAATGGGTGTAGTAGAAAGCTTCTCTTTCAAAGCATTAAATGCTTCTTGTTGCTCGTTGCCCCAAACGAACCCCACTTCTTTCTTGATTATGCTAGTCAAGGGGGCTGCCAATGTAGAGAAATTAGGGACAAATCTCCTATAGCAGCTTGCCAATCCGTGAAAAACTCCTCACTTCTGTCACACTTGAAGGATTCGGACACTCTTGGATAGCTTTTACCTTCTCTTGATCAACTTCAATTTTCTGCATACTTACAACAAAACCAAGAAAAACAACCCTATCTAGACAAAAAGAACACTTCTTAAGTTTATCATAAAGGTTTTGCTCCCTAAGGATTTCAAGCACTTTCCTAACATGTTCAACATGTTCTTCCTCAGTTTTGCTATAAATCAAAATATCATCAAAGTAAACTACCACAAACTTACCTAAATAAGCTCTCAAAACATGGTTCATTAATCTCATGAAAGTACTAGGTGCATTAGATAAACCAAAAGGCATAACTAACCATTCATACAAACCATATTTCATTTTGAAGGCAGTCTTCCATTCATCTCCAGGCTTCATGCGAATTTGATGATAACCACTCATAAGATCAATCTTTGTGAAATATTTCGCCCCATGCAATTCGTCCAACATGTCATCAAGTCTAGGAATGAGATGTCTATACTTCACAGTAATCTTGTTCACAGCCCTACAATCAACACACATCCTCCAAGAACCATCTTTCTTGGGCACTAATAAGACTGGAACGGTACAAGGACTAAGGCTCTCGCGAACCAAACCTTTCTCCAAAAGCTCTTCCAACTTGTCTTTGCATCTCTTTTGTCTCCATAGGATTGCTCCTATATGCTGGCCGGTTTGGAATTGTAGAACCCGGTATGAAGTCAATTTGATGTTCAATCCCTCTTAATGGTGGCAAACCACTAGGAAGGTCTTCAGGAAACACATCCTCAAAATCCTGCAACAAAGACACAAAACTAGAAGGTAAAGAATCAAGAGATTCTTCATTGTCAGCAAGTAACAATTCTTTATACATAATAATGAGTACAGGCTGCCCAACATCTATCTCTCTTGCTCTTGCATAAAAAGTATGTTTTGCTTTTTCTCCTTGCTTATTTTCTCTCACCAATGGGCCATTTATTTGTTTGCTTACTTTCTTTTGACTCTCGGCCTCTTTTCCCTTTTTGCACTCACTCACTTTATTATTTTCTCTCTCCCTACCCTTAGAATTACCCTTGGGTGTTGAAGAAACATCATTGACCGAATTTGAACCCCCTTGGTTCATGTTGGCCGAAACTTCTTTCTCCCTCTCTAGCATCCTCTTTTGATCTTCATACACTTCTTGAGGTGATAATGGTGCTAGAACAACCTTCTTTCCCTCATAAGTAAAGGTATACTTATTAGAAAAGCCATCATGTTGTGCCCTTCTATTATGCTGCCACGGTCTTCCTAATAGCAAATGTCCAGCTTGCATTGGCACTACATCATACAAAACCTCATCTTTATACCACCCAATGGAGAATGGTACCTTGACTTGCTTCAACACTTTACTTCCCCAGCGTCATGAACCATTGCAACTTGTAAGGATTGGGATGTTTAAAACAAGGTAACCCCAATTTATCCACCATTGTAGTACTAGCAGCATTGGTACAACTTCCACCATCAATAATAAGTGTACAAACCTTACCATTCACCAAACACCTAGAGTGGAAAAGATTCTCCCTTTGATCCAAGCCTTCTTCCTTGACTTGAATATTCAAGGCTCTTCTAGTAACAAGCATCTCTCCATGTTCAGCATTCAAGACTTGATTCTCCCAAGCCTCTTCATCATATTTTTCCCTATCACCACATTCGGCCTCCTCTTCTTCTTCATGTTCAGATTCTGATTCAATTTCCCCTTCATGGGTTGCAATCATCACCCTCTTATTCGGACATTGAGAAGCAATGTGTCCACTTCCCAAACACTTGTAGCATTTAATTTCCCTACTTGGAGTAGGTCTAGAAGGTGTTTTCTTGTCTGTTTTTGCATTCCCATCATTCGGCTTCTTGAAATTAGGATTGTAGGAAGAATTCTTTTGGAAAGAACCCTTGTAATCCCCTTTGTAGGAACCTCCACTCGAACTTGAACCCTTGAAGTTTGAAAAATTTCCACTAGCTTTAGAGTAGCCAGTTTTTGAAATAGCTTTATTCTTAAATCTTCTCTCTATCTTCATGGCCTTTTGAGCCAACTCTTCCATTGTGTTGAATTCATACATCTCCAATTCATTCGCTATGTTCAAATTCAATCTCCCTAGAAATCGTGACATCTTCTTATCTTCATCTTCATCAATATTTGCCCTAGCCATGATCATCTCCATCTCTTTGTGGTACTCTTCCACACTTCTTCCACCTTGAACTAGTCTTGCTAGTCGATTGTACAAATCTCGAATGTAGTGAGATGGTACAAATCGGCTCCTCATTAGTTCTTTCAAGGTTGACCATTCAGGAATAGGCCTCATACCTTTCCCTCTTCTATTAGCTTTCAATTGATCCCACCAAAAGGTAGCATACCCTTTGAACTCTACGACTGCCAAAACTGATTTCTTCTCTTCGGTGTAGTTATGGCATTCAAAAATCTGCTCAACTTTCTTCTCCCATTCTATGAACTCTTCTGCATTGTTCTTCTTTTTAAAGGAAGGAATCTTCATCTTGATGGAAGTAAGGTCACCATCAGTGGTAGGTTGATTTCCACCTTCATCTTCATCTTCTACCCTTTCGGCTGCTTTTAGGGCTTCAAGATTTCCTTGCCCTTCTCTCCTAAGCACTCTCCTAGCTCGCATTATGGGATTTGGATGTGCGGTTGGCTGCCCTTGTTGCATTTGTTGTGCTTGACGTGCTGCATTCTCTTGCAATCTAGTATCCATCATCTCCATTCGACCAAGCATTGCTGCCAAAGTCTCATTAAGCCTAGCCAAGCTTTCGGCCATAGCTCCTTCTTTGCTAGTCTCTTCTCCTTTTCCAGCCATGTTAACAAACAAACAAACTCAAAGAAACAAGATTAGTAATAATTGAAATTCACTCAAGTGTTTAGAATTACCTCACTTTTCTTGTCTTCCTTGATTGCACTTCAGAACCAAGCTCACCAACCAACAATTGTCAAGTCGTTTAAGAAACTAGAAGCTAAATCCTAGAACTAAATAGAAAACAAGACAAGTATCCAGAGGCAATGCAAGGTAATTTGCACTACTCGATATAGAACCAAGTATAGACACAAGCAAATGATACTTAGCAATGTAATGGAATTAAAAGCTAGATAAAGAAATCAGAAACAATGAAGACAATAAACAAGACAAATTTGGATATAATGAATAAAAAACAACCCACACTTGGCAAGCTGCTTTATGGACCTAATCAATAACATGAATATTAAGGTCTGATTTTCGAATTCCAAAAGCCCCTCAAAAGGTGAAATTTTTTGCCAAAAAATTTTATTACTTCTCACCCACTTAGATCTGATCCTTAGCATCCAAATGGCAAGAATATCAAATAATTTTTGTTGAGGTGATTTTGTACTCTTTTTTTTTTGCTTCCTATCACTATCCCCTTGATTCGGGACTTAATTTACTCCCAAGAGCTTTTCAAAATCTAGACTTAATTCGCAACCCCAGATTCACTCAAAATCAAACTTGAACAAAAACTCTAGCTTTTGCTTTCTTTCAAGAACCCTAATCTTGGTTTTGAATCCAATTCAAATGCAAGGCTTAGGTTTCGAAATTCAATCAGACTCCTTTTTGAAAATTAAAGACTAGACTCTCTAAGAACCCTAAATTGCAGAAATTTAAAAGACCTCAATTAACAAACCCAATAAAGACAAAGTAGATAAAAATTACCTTGTAGCAAGGCTCTGATACCAAATGACGCGGACCCTTAGCAACGATGGCAGCAAACCCAACGTATAACAATGGTAGAGAACTCCTTGAAACTTGATAATCACCTCCTAAGGAACCCAACGCCTATAAAGAGACGCGAACTCACTATGATTGAAGGATTTAGTTGGTAAGAAGAAGGAAAATGCCACAACTCTTGTTGATAAGTAAACCTAATTCTTGATGCAAAGAAAGAATTACAGAATCCACTCTAATCTCTCTCACACGAAAATTTACAAGAAGAACTTGTAGAAGAATTCAAAAATTTTTATTCAATGTTGTATATGAAATTCAGCCTAATAGTGCCCTTAAATAAGGGTTACAAAATTCCTAATTGCATATGAAAAACTAAAACATTCCTAATTGCATAAGGAAAATATTCCTAATTGCATAAGGAAAACTAAAACATTCCTAATTGCATAAGGAAAACATTCCTAATTGCATAAGGAAAACATTAAGTATGGAAACAAAATCCTAATCCACTAAGGAAAATATAAAGTATGGAAACAAAATCCTATTTTTAAGCCTTCCATAATGATATAAAACGTGGCCCATTAAACAGAATTAATAATCTTTAAGCAGTGGGTCCATCCAGCTATTCTCACAGGGCTTCAGAAATCTCACAGGTACTTGTGAAACTGGCTGCACTCCAAGCTTTTCTTCCAATCACTTCCATCATCTTACTAAGGCCTTAAATTACTTTCCAAGGCTTTATATGAATCCCCATGGACCTTTCTTGCACGTTGGACCTCTTTAGCTAGCCTTTAACTTCCATATTCACACTAAGTATCATAATCAGCTTTGGTGTGCCTTCTTCAAGCTCTATCTCCATCTTCTTGAATGATAATTCTTGAAGCTCTTTGGAAATCTCTTCTTGAATATGCAAAGCCATACTAGCTTGATATCTCTTTGCCTTGCTCCTAGTGATTGGTCCACTTGCTAGCTTCAAGGGATCCTTTCTTGCATCACTGAATCGGAACCTTAAAGGAAGGTTCTGATTTCGGTTCTGAACCTTTAATTACGATTACGGTTCGGTTCATTGAACCAGACCGTAACCGCCGATCCGGTTCAACAGAACCGTGATCATGCTTATTGGGAGGCCATACAATGTGGGCCATGAAATTTACAGCTTACCCATGTGCAAGTTGACTCTCAAAATTTTAAAATTTTTTTTAATTAAATATTTTGTATATACTATTAATAATGTATTTAGTTGCTCTAAAAATTTTTAAAATTTTCATTTATTATTTATAAATTTATTTGTAATTTATATATAACTATTTTTATAAATTTATCAGTTAAGAAACTTTAAAATTTTTATCCTTCTCTGTCAAGTTAGGTTTTTAATAATTTTGTTTTTACATTTATATAGATTTTTTAATGTTTATATTTTGTCCTTCAAATGTTGAAATCTGATACTGTCACTGTATGTATTAATATTTGAATTTTAGTCTCTAGCAATAAGATGTAAGTAATTCACACCATTAAAATTTTAATTGAATAATATTCTAATAGTTTTAAAATTTTCAAATTTAGTTTGAGTTGAACCCTACTTTCATGGAAGTAAATTAATAAATTTTGGCACATTTAATATTAATCTTATGATGCCCACTTGTAGTAATCTATAAATAGCAGATTTCATACATTATTTAAACATCACAAGAAGATCAATATAAGGCTAAGACATCTTGGATGCTAGGAATTTCAAATCCTAACTGAAGTCAAATAACAAGTTATAAAAAAGACTTTTTACAAAATTATCGGAAAAAAATAAAAATATAAAATTTATCAATATTTTAAAATTTATTATAATTTTTATTAATTTATGATTTAATAGATTAGTATAATTTATTATGAGTTTATTATACATAATAAATTTTATATATTTATGATGGGATCATTATATTTTTTATAAAATGATACAATTTTTTTTGATAAAGCATGTAAAAATTAATATATATTTATATATATGTGTTTGTGGTCGAGATATAATTTTTCCTTTTAAAAATTCATTATTTTTAGAGGAATTTGTGCTATTTACGTAAATTCAGCAGCCACCTTTTATTCTAAGGGCAATTTTTTATTTCTATTTGGACGCGCATTTTTTTTTACTGTAAAACACTTTTTTTCTTTTTTTTTTCCTTTCCTTTTCTTATTTATTTATATTTTTTTATTTAAAAATAATTTTTTTGATATCATATTTTCACAAAATACATAATATACATATAACATATAACATATATCAAATATCTATAATTTTTTTAATATTTTTTAGATTTATTTTTTATTTTTATATTAACACAATATACACATAACGTTAGCATAAAATCAACATAACATACATACAATATACAAAATAAATACATAATATAAAAACAATATCTATCAAATATCTAAAACATCTATATAGCATATATTAAATATATACAAAATATCTACCAAATATCCACATACCAAAATTAATATTTTTTTCTAATTTTATTTTTTATGTGTATTGTTGGAAAAATTTTACATAATAAAGGTTGGATGCTACTTTTGTGTGGAAGACTTGAACCATTACTTGTACAATTGGTCGTAAAGGGCCGTGGCGAAACCATGAATCGATCGAAGGAGGGGATCAAAATTTTAAATATTTAAAAAAAATATTAGTTGAAACAACATCGATTTAGCTAGATACTAAAAAGAATATATTAATTCTAACTAAAATAGAATCGTTTAAGCCAATTTTAGGTTAAAAAAATTTAAATAGAGGAGTTATATTTTTCAACCCTCTTTTCGTCTTTCATATACAAGTCTAGAGGTTTTCCTGAATTTCTATAGATGTGTAGTCGACGATAAAAAGTCCTATGTTAATAAAATAAAAATAGAAAATTTAGAATAATTTAATATTTTTTATAAAAATAAAAATGTATTTATTAAATTAATTTAAATTAATGAATTTTTATTTTTATTTTTACAACAAAAATATTTTTGTATAAATATGTTTTGCTACAGAATATGATAAAAATTTGATGTAAATAATTACAGTTTAAATTTAAATGTAAATTAAAATGAGATTTTAATATATCATAAAGAATAAATTCAGGTAACCATAAGAATAAATTCAGCTAACCATCCTAAGTTTATGACATATAGGTGATTTATATATAATAATATTTCTTAAAAAAAAATACTAGAATGAAGAAAAATGTGGACATAATGAATTATTGAACTTTGAACGGCTCTAAAAACTAGCAAAAAAAAAAAAAAAAGAGAACAAGTTGGGTTGTGTGATGCGGGCTACTCTTTTTAACATATTAATCATCAGCTCACTCTTTTTAACACCTTAGCCATCAGTCATTAAGAGCAACCAAGAGGGTTCATAGACCCTCCAGGACCCCCTTGGTTCCAGCCTTGGTGAAAGGCAATCACAATAGAGGAAAAATTCTTATTTTCCACAGTCTAAAAGCACTCACAGAAAAAACAAGACGCTCTCACAAAACTCACAAAGAGTAATTCTTTTTGGGAGAGGAGAAGCCATGGGAAAAAAATTACATTGTTTTTTCTTTATTGAGATTACTGATAAAATCTCTGCAGATAATAGTAAATTATTATCTTTATCTTATTGTGAGTTCAAATTTTTTTGAACTCTTTTAAATTAATAATATATTTAATTAATTATCATATTAATTAAATAAATATATAAAGGGTCATGGGTGTACCCACTCATCATGGGCTAACCAAATCTAATAAGACCAACATCTCCCATTCGCACATAAATTGATGCATCTCATCTGAGCAAACTATTTTAACATCTCGTATTGGGCTAATAGACTATGTGTCTCATACTGGGCTAATAGACTATGTGACTAGCATACTACGAGACTCTAAACTATATACCTGGTAAGAATATATAACGGCTCATTTACAAAACTACTTTTAGAGTAGATAAAGTATGTTTTACCTGAGATCATTTATCACGTTTCTTATGTCTCTGACTGTTCTCGAGAAAATTTTGTATCCATAATTATGTTAGCTGATTAACATAGTTAGTCGACTTGTGGATATTAAGAACAAATGAGCATCAAGTGATATTCCTTTCAGTTCAGTTCCACTAATCATGAATGAACTAGCTTTTCTAGAAATATCCCATTAGGTTGAATCATTCATAACCTTCTAGTAACACTCTAAGATAGCAAACATCTAACCATATCTCAAGAACCAACCAAAAGTCATAAGGATTACAATATTCTTATACCCTATATATATAAAATTTATACACTCAGTATATATAAAATATAAATATAGAATAAAAAAATACTACAATACGATAGCAAAAATAATAATAACTTATACATTGATAATAATTATAAGAAATTTATACATATAGGTTTAATATTTCAGCAAATTTTATAAGAAAATCTCTAAAATAATTCACCAAAGTTTTTTCTGTAAATTGGATAATTCCCAAAAATCTAATAATACAACATGCAAATCACTGCCAAATTCTTAATCCAATCCAAAGCCCATATTTTCTCCAAAATCATCAAGGTTCCCACAAACATTTATACAAAATACTTTAAATATTTACAACACTCTACAATGCATTAATTATACAAAAATATTTTTATGTAACGATATAATGTTCATAAGCATATTAAATTTTAACAAAAATATATATTTACATGATATGTGAGCTGGCATCAATAAAACTGGTCTTATGGCAAAATCTCTAACTTCAAGAACAACACAAAATAATGAGAAAACTATAAGTAAGCTTGATGAATCTACACAAGGCGGAAAATATGTTAATGATATCATTATGCCAAGTGGACCAATCACTAGATCACAATCAAAGAAACTCCAACATGTGTTTCAACTCTTCATGATTCTTCATATTCAGTACAAGTTGGTATCCCTCTTCATTAATCCACCTTTGAAGTAAAAAACTCACCAAAAAGTATGAAGAATCTACCCATAAATATGTTGATGGGCATTAACATGAATTTACAATATAATATTGATGCTGTTTAGTGAAAGTATGACTAGACACATATGAACCAATACCAAATACATATAGAATTTGCCCATCAATATTATCAAAGTTATGGTCACTAATTTAGAATATAATATTGATGTGGATAAGTAATTAATGCTAGTGTGACTAGATGCATGTGAACTTGGACTTCTAAGCCATTAATTCTTCTTTTCCAGTTATATAGAGAGGGGTGGAAAGAACTAAAGGGGGGTGATAAAAATTTTCAGATTGTTTTCATTGTAAACAATGTGTTTCAAGTTTTGAAGATTAAGTGAAAATTTTGAGATTAATTGAAAGGAATTCTGATGAAAAGGGTAAAACAAATAAAAATGGAGCAAAAGAGGCCGAGAGTGAGAAAAAGAATGATAAAAATGGCCCATTGGTGAGGGAAAAAGAGAAAGGGAGAGAAAATAAAAGAGAGTATTTCTATACAAAAGAAAGAGAGTTAAGGAGTGCTTTTTGTGAGAAAAGAAGTCTGATTATACTTCGGTACAAAGAGACATTGATTTCTACTTCTGATCTTAACAATTCTTTGCCCATTGTATTACTTCTCTTTTATAGGAATTTGGAGATGTCTTTCCAGAAGATGTACCTAAGGGCTTACCACCTTTAAGAGGGATTGAGCATCAAATTGACTTCATTCCAAGCTCAACAATTCCTAACTGACTAGCTTATAGAAGTAATCTGGAGGAAACCTAGGAACTTTAAAGGCAAGTGGAGGAGTTGCTAGCAAAAGGACATGTTCTTGAAAGTCTTAGTCCATGTGCTGTTCCAGTTTTATTAGTTCCAAAGAAGGGTGGATCATGGGGAATATGTGTGGATTGCCGAGTAATTAATAAAATCACAGTGAAGTATAGACATCCAATTCCTAGACTTGATGTTATGCTTGATAAGTTTCATTTTTAATAAGATTGATTTGAAAAGTGATTACCATCAAATTAGGATGAAAGAAGCAGATGAGTGGAAAACTGCATTCAAAACAAAATATGATTTTTATGAGTGGTTAGTTATGCTATTTGGTTTATCTAATGCACTTAGTACATTAATGAGATTAATGAACCATATTTTGTGTGCATATCTTGGTAAATTTGTTGTTGTATATTTTGATGACATACTCATTCATAGCAAATCGGCAGATGAGCATGTAGAATATATTAGGACTATTCTTGATGTTTTGAAAAAGGAAAAATTGTATGCCAACTTGAAAAAGTGCATGTTTTGTAGAGATAAAATCATATTCTTAGATTTTATGGTTAGTGCACAATATATTAAGGTTGATGATGATCAGCACCTAAAACTGTGATTGAGGTAAGAAGTTTTAATGGTTTGGCTAGTTTCTATAGAAGGTTTGTTAAAGATTTTAGTTCCATTGCTGCACCATTAAATGAATTGGAAAAAAATGATATAAAGTTTCTATGGACTAAAATTCATGAAAAGGCATTTAATTTGTTAAAAGAAAGGTTAACTACTGCTCCAATTCTTACTTTACTAGATTTTGATAAGTCTTTCAAATTAGAATGTGATGCTTCAAGTGTGAGCATAAGTGCTGTTTTGATGCAAGAAGGGAAACCAATTGCATATTTTATTGAGAAGCTTCGTGGTGCACAATTAAATTATTCCACTTATGACAAAGAGTTGTATGCTTTGGTAAGAGCTTTACAAGTGTGGCAACATTACTTATTGCCTAAAGAGTTTATTATTCATACAGATCTTGAATCATTAAAGCATCTAAAGGAACAAACCAAGCTGAATCGAAGACATGGAAAGTGGATGGAGTTCATTGAGCCATTTCCATATGTGATAAAGTATAAGCGCGATAAAGACAATGTAGTAGCAAATGCACTTTCAAGAAAATTATTCCTTAATCTCAACTCTTAGTTCCAAGCTATTAGGCTTTGAGCAAATTAAGGATATGTATGCCAATGATGTTGACTTTGCTAATGTTTATAAAGCATGTGAGCATTCTGTATTTCAAAAGTTTTATAGCATGATGGGTATTTATTTAAGGTTGGAAAAATATGCATGCCTAGTTCATCTTTAAGGGAATTGCTTATACGTGAGGCACATAGTGGAGGACTCATGGGGCATTTTAGGATATTTAAGACTTTAGACATACTGCATGAACATTTCTATTGGCCAAATATGAGAAAGGATTTTGAAAGAATTTGTGCCAAGTGTATTGCATGTAGACAAGCAAAGTCTAAGTCTTTACCTCATGGACTGTATACTCCTTTAACTATTCCTAATGCACCTTAGATTAACATATCTATGGACTTTGTTTTGGGGCTGCCTAGGACTAGAAAAGAGAAAGATAACATATTTGTTATTGTTGACAAAGTCAGCAAAATGGCTCATTTTATTGCATGTCACAAAACTGATGATGCAACAAATATTACAATTTGTTCTTTGGGAAAGTAGTTCGTTTGCATGAACTTCCTAAAACAATTGCAAGTGATAGAGATATGAAGTTCTTGAGTCATTTTTGGCGTGTTTTATGGATTAAGTTAGGTACTAAATTGTTATTCTCTAAAACTTGTCATCCACAAACCAATGGACAAACAGAAGTGTAAATAGGACTTTTGGATCTTTGTCACGTGCTGTTGTGGGTAAGAATTTAAAAACTTGGGAAGATTATTTGCCATTAGTTCAGTTTGCATATAATAGAAGCATACATTCTTCTACAGGTTATTCACCTTTTGAAATTATTTATAGTTTTAATCCGCTTACACCACTTAATCTATTTCCTTTGCCATTAAATGAAATAACTAACTTAGATGGTGAAAAAAAAGTGGAGTTAGTTAAGAAGATACATGAGAAGGCACGAGCTCATCTTGAGAAGAAGTATGAATCATTTACCCATAATACAAATAGAAGAAGGAAGCATGTGGTTTTCCAACCCGGTGATTGGGTATGGGTTCATATGAGGAAGGAAAGGTTTCCTAAATAAAGAAAATCCAAGTTGAATTCAAGAGGAGATGGCTCATTTCAAGTTTTAGAACGAATCAATGACAATACCTACAAAATTGATCTACCCAATAAGTATAATGTTTATGCAACTTTCAATGTTAATGATTTTTCTCCTTTTGATGTAGGTTCAGATTTGAGGACAAATCTTTTTGAGCAAGGAGGAAATGATGAGAAAACTATAAGCAAGCTTGATGAATCTACACAAGGCAGCAAATATGTTGATGATATCATTATGCCAAATGGACCAATCACTAGATCACAATCAAAGAAACTCCAACATGTATTCTAACACTTCATTCAAAGGTGAATTAATGAAGAGGGAGATCAACTTGTATTGAATATAAAGAACCATGAAGAGAAAGTCAGAAACCCACCAAAAATCATGAAGAATATGCCCATAAATATGTTAATGGGCATTAGCACAAATTTACAATATAATATTGATGCGGTTTAGTGCTAGTGTGACTAGACACATGTGAACCAACACCAAATGCATGTAGAATCTGCCCATTAATATTATCAAAGTTGTGGGCCCTAATTTAGAATATAATATTAATGTGGATAGGTAATTAATGCTAGTGTGACTAGATGCATGTGAACCTAGACTTCTAAACCATTAATTCTTTTTTTTAGCTATATAGAGAGGGGTGGAAAGAACTAAAGGGGGTGATATGAATTTTCAGATTATTTTTACTGTAAACTATATGTTTCAAGTTTTGAGAGGTGATGCGGAACCGCAGCCTATAAAGAGACTAAAATGCCAACACACAATTGATATGGAGCAAGAAGAAGAGAAGAATTCCCAACCTATTGAACCCCCAAATGACTAATGCAATTGGAAACACAAATAATTGGTTGATTTAAGAATATCAAGAATAGAAATTTGCTAAGCTGTAAAGACCTTGATTGATGAGGAAAATATAAGCAAGCTTGATGAATCTACACATGGCAGCAAATATGTTGATGATATTATTATGCCAAGTGGACCAATCACAAGATCACAATAAAAAAAACTCCAGCATGTGTTCCAACACTTCATTCAAAGGTGGATTAATGAAGAGGGAGACCAACTTGTACTGAATATGATGGATCATGAAGAGGAAGTCAGAAACTCACCAAGAAGCATGAAGAATCTGCCCATAAGTATGGTGATGGGCATTAGTACGAATTTGGAATATAATATTGATGTGGTTTAGTGCTAGTGTGACTAGACACATATGAACCAACACCAAAATGCATGTAGAATCTGCCCATCAATGCTGTCAAAATTATGAGCATTAATTTAGAGTATATTATTGATGTGGGTGAACAATTAATGCTATTGTGACTAGATACATGTAAACATAGACTTTTAAGCCATTAGTTCTTCTTTTCCAACTATATAGGGATGGGAAAAAGAACTTAGGAGGGTGACTACGAATTTTCAGATTGTTATCATTGTAATCTAAGTGTTTTCAAGTTTGAGAGGTTTTTTTCTTATTCTTGTTGCATGAAGAATTGGTTCTAACTTATCAAGTCTGAGTTGTGGCATTTAAATCAATTCATTTCTTCATCCCAATCACCCAAGTTCTCAATTACAGGTTAGTTGTGGGTTTGGTAGGGAGGATTTGTTTTTGAGTTCTAAGATTCTATGCTAGATGTGTATGTAGGGTTCTAGATGTAATATTTGATCCATGGGTTCCGCATCATTTGGTATCAGTGCTTTGGCTTGAAGATAAATCTCTAGGTATCTTTTATATTTTAATTATCCAAAGGAAAAAAAGAAAAAAAAAAGAGAACCAGATTCAGTTTCTTGTTTCTTCATTTTCTGTTCTTGTTGCACCTTGTTCTTGTTCTTCAAATATGTGGACTTTTGTTTAACTTTTCAATTTCTATCCTTGTTTACTAAAAGTTCAAAAAAAAAAGAAGGAAAAGGACAAAAGAAAAACAAAAAAAAAAGAATCAGATTCAACTTCCTCAACGTGAAAGAAAAAAAAAATTCGTACATGTTTCTGTCCAATATTTTTCTACACAAGTGTTTGAGATTTTTTGCATATTTATACCTTTAACAGCTTGCTACCTTATTATATTTGATCAAATTACATCAGCTCCTCATTATGCATCCATTTAGCATTTAAAATTTGATATTTAGAGCATAGCTTGCATTGGGAATAGATTTAGGTTGCATATTCAGATTACTCATTGGAGTGATTTGAATTCTATTTTTCAATATCCAGAATTGTTTTTCTTTGTATTCTTAGTTTCATTCTTTCATATACCTCTTATTTCTTGTATGCATTAAGTAGCTAATTCTCAATCATAGTTACTTTGTTTTGATTAACACAAATACTTTTTGCTTCTTGTGTTAACTTTCAGTTCTTGTTGTTTAAAATTAAATTGCCTCTATAATTGTTGAATTCATTTTATTCATTAGGTTCCTTTAGAGTCTTTAAAACAAAAATTTGTTTTACTTGATTTAAGTGGATTCAGTTCTGAAATTTAACTTGATAAAAGAAGAATTGAGAGGTAAAAACGACCAAGTTTTGAGTGAAATACAAGAGGAGTGACAATCTGATCTTGAGTGAAACACGTAAGGGAGTGTGGTGAGGAAATTTTCTTTACTAACATTTTCTTGTAGGTTCTTCTTACAACATGTCAAATTCTAAAAGTGAAAAACGTGATTTGACCATAAATGACATAGCCTTTATGTTAGAGGCAATGCAAAGGAGATTTGAAAGGTTTGATTTGGCCATAAACAACATGAGAGGTGATGTAGACAGCATAATACAAAGGCAACAGAATGATACTAATCGAAGGGGGCACAATAGAGGGTGAGGAAACATGATGAATGATGATGAGGTAGAAAGGGAAGATGATGAAGAAAGTGAGAAATCGATTGCTCAAAGAAGACCTCAACAAAGGGACAGTAACATATCTTCCATAAAAATGAAGATACCATCATTCAAGGGGAGAAATGATGCTGAAGCTTACCTTGAATGGGAAAGAAAAGTTGTGTTGGTGTTTAATTGTCATAATTATAGTGAAATGAAGAAAGTTAAAATTGCAGCAGTTGAATTCACAGATTATGCACTAATTTGGTGGGATCAATTGATGATTTCCAAGAAGATAAATGGAGAAATAACCATCACTACTTGGGCTGAAATGAAAACTATGATGAGAAAGAGATTTGTACCATCTTACTACTATAGGGAGCTTCACCAAAAATTGCAGCGGTTAACTCAAGGATCCATGTCAGTGGAGGATTACCATAAAGAGATGGAGATGATCATGAGTAGAACTAATATAGAGTAGGATCCAGAAATCACTATGGCTCGATTTTTGAGTGGGCTGAATAGAGAGATTGTGATACGAGCAAGGACCCTAACTCCACCACAAAAGCTAGCTCAAGAGTGGAGGTTTAGCCCATGCTTATATAGTAGCCAGGATCTCCTTACACGGCCGATGTGGGATCACATCATCCTCCCCTTCTTTAGACTGCACGTCCTCGTGCTCGTGCCAACTCAATCATTTTTACCCGCAGTCCACACACGAGTCGCTTGTGCCAACTCACTCGTTAACCCGCACCCGAGCCAAGGAACGAAGGGACAAGGACCACACCGGTGCGTGCAAGGTTGGCTCTGATACCAACTGATACGAGCAAGGACCCTAACTCCACCACAAAAGCTAGCTCAAGAGTGGAGGTTTAGCCCATGCTTATATAGTAGCCAGGATCTCCTTACACGGCCGATGTGGGATCACATCATCCTAGAACCCCACATACACATCTAGCATAGAATCTTAGAACTCAAAAGCAAATCCTCCCTACCAAACCCACAACTAACCTGTAATTGAGAACTTGGGTGATTGGGATGAAGAAATGAATTGATTAAAACGCCACAAGTAAGACTTGATAAGTTAGAACCAATTCTTCATGCAACAAGAATAAGAAGAAAACCTCTCAAACTTGAAAACACAGAAATTACATTCAACAATTCTGGAAATTCGTAGTCAACCCTATTAAGTTCTTTTTCCCATCCTTATATAGTTGGAAAAGAAGAACTAATGGCCTAAAGTCTAGGTTTACATGTATCTAGTCACAATAGCATTAATTGTTCATCCACCTCAATAATATACTCTAAATTACTGCCCATAATTCTGACAACATTGATGGGCAGATTGTACATTCATTTTGGTGTTGGTTCACATGTGTCTAGTCACACTAACACTAAACCATATCAATATTATATTCCAAATTCGTGCTAATGCCCATCACCATACTTATGGGCAGATTCTTCATGCTTGTTGGTGAGTTTCTGACTTCCTCTTCATGGTCCATCATATTCACTACAAGTTGGTCTCCCTCTTCATTAATCCACCTTTGTATGAAGTGCTGGAACACATGCTGGAATTTCTTTGATTGTGATCTTGTGATTGGTCCACTTGGCATAATGATATCATCAACATATTTGCTGCCATTACATTCATCAAGCTTGCTTATAGTTTCCTCATCATTCCCTCCTTGCTCAAAAAGATTTGTCCTCAAATCTGAGCCTACATCAAAAGGAGAAAGATCACTAACATTGAAAGTTGCAGAAACATTATACTCACCTGGTAGATCAATTTTGTAGGCATTGTCATTGATCCGTTCTAAAACTTGGAATGGGCCATCTCCCCTTGCATCCAACTTGGATTTCCTTTGTTTAGGAAATCTTTCCTTCCTCATATGAACCCATACCCAATCACCAGGTTGGAAAATCACATGTTTCCTTCTTCTATTTGCATTATGGGCAACTGATTCATATTTCTTCTCAAGATGAGCTCGTGCCTTCTCATGTATCTGCTTAACCAACTCAGCTTTCTTTTCACCATCTAAGTTAGTTATTTCATTTAATGGTAAAGGAAACAAATCAAGTGGTGTATGTGGATTAAAACCATAAACAATTTCAAATGGTGAATAACCAGTAGAAGAATGTATGCTTCTATTATATGCAAACTCCACTAATGGCAAACAATCTTCCCAAGTTTTCAAATTCTTACCCACTACAGCACGTAACAAAGATCCTAAAGTCCTATTTACCACTTCTGTTTGTCCATCAGTTTGTGGATGACAAGTTGTAGAGAACAACAATTTAGTACCTAACTTATTCCATAAAACACGCCAAAAATGACTTAAGAACTTCACATCTCTATCACTTACAATTGTTTTAGGAATGCCATGCAACCGAACTACTTCCCCAAAGAACAAATTTGCAATATTTGTTGCATCATCAGTTTTGTGACATGCAATGAAATG
Source organism: Garcia nutans (assembly GCA_947685225.1). Lineage (NCBI taxonomy): Eukaryota > Viridiplantae > Streptophyta > Magnoliopsida > Malpighiales > Euphorbiaceae > Garcia > Garcia nutans. Next base: position 11,912,383 of record CANTUV010000002.1, on the reverse strand, counting down.
AGCCATTTTGCTGAATCTATCAACAATAACAAATATGCTATCTTTTCCTTTTCTAGTCCTAGGCAGCCCCAAAACAAAGTCCATAGATATGTCCATCCAAGGTGCATTAGGAATAGGTAAAGGAGTATACAGCCCATGAGGTAAAGACTTAGATTTTGCTTGTTTACATGCAATACACTTGGCACAAATTCTTTCAACATCCTTTCTCATGTTTGGCCAATAGAAATGCTCATGCAGAATGTCTAAAGTCTTAAATATCCCAAAATGTCCCATGAGTCCTCCACTATGTGCCTCACACACAAGCAATTCCCTTAATGAGCAACTAGGCATGCATAATCTTCCATCCTTAAACAAGTACCCATCATGCCTATAAAACTTCTGAAATGCAGAATGCTCACATGCTTTATAAACATTTGCAAAGTCAACATCATTGGCATACATATCCTTAATTTGCTCAAAGCCTAATAACTTAGAACTAAGAGTTGAGATTAAGGAATACCTTCTTGAAAGTGCATCTGCTACTACATTGTCTTTGCCACGCTTATACTTTATCACATACGGAAATGGCTCAATGAACTCTATCCACTTTCCATGCCTTCGGTTCAGCTTGGTTTGCCCCTTTAGATGCTTTAATGATTCATGATCTGTATGAATAACAAACTCTTTAGGCAATAAGTAATGTTGCCACACTTGTAAAGCTCTTACCAAAGCATACAGCTCCTTGTCATAAGTGGAATAATTTAATTGTGCACCATGAAGCTTCTCACTAAAATATGCAATTGGTTTCCCTTCTTGCATCAAAACAGCACCTATGCCCACACCTGAAGCATCACACTCTAATTCGAAGGTCTTATCAAAATTTGGTAAAGCAAGAATTGGAGCAGTAGTTAACCTTTCTTTCAACAAATTGAATGCCCTTTCATGAATTTTAGTCCAATTAAACTTTACATCCTTTTTTACCAATTCATTTAATGGTGCAGCAATGGAACTAAAATCTTTAACAAACCTTCTATAGAAACTAGCCAAACCATGAAAACTTCTTACCTCACTCACGGTTTTAGGTGCTGGCCAATCTCTTATTGCCTTTACCTTTTCATCATCAACCTCAATTCCTTGTGCACTAACAGTAAAACCTAAGAATATGATTTTATCACTACAAAACATGCACCTTTTCAAGTTGGCATATAATTCTTCCTTTCTCAAAACATCAAGAATAACCCTAATATGTTCTACATGCTCATCTACTGATTTGCTATAAATGAGTATGTCATCAAAATATACAACAACAAATTTACCAAGATATGCACGCAGAACATGGTTCATTAATCTCATGAATGTACTAGGTGCATTAGATAAACCAAATGGCATAACTAACCACTCATAAAGACCATATTTTGTTTTGAATGCAGTTTTCCACTCATCTCCTTCTTTCATCCTAATTTGATGGTAACCACTTTTCAAATCAATCTTAGTAAAAATGCAAGAACCACTCAACTCATCAAGCATATCATCAAGTCTAGGAATTGGATGTCTATACTTCACCGTGATTTTATTGATTGCTCGGCAGTCCACACACATTCTCCATGATCCATCTTTCTTTGGGACTAATAACACCGGAACAGCACATGGGCTAAGACTTTCACGCACATGTCCCTTTGCTAGCAACTCCTCCACTTGCCTTTGAAGTTCCTTGGTTTCCTCCGGATTACTCCTATAAGCTGGTCGATTAGGAATTGTTGAGCCCGGAATGAAGTCAATTTGATGCTCAATCCCTCTTAAAGGTGGTAAACCTTTGGGTACATCTTCTGGAAAAACATCTCCAAATTCCTGTAAAAGAGAACTAACACAACTAGGCAAAGGGTTATCAAGGTTAGATGTAGAAATCAAAGTCTCTTTGTACCTAAGTACAATCAGACTTCTTTTCTCACAAAAAGCACTCCTTAACTCCTTTTCTTTTGCATAGAAACACTCTCTTTTATTTTCTCTCCCTTTCTCTTTTTCTCTCACCAATGGGCCATTTTTATCATTCCTTTTCTCACACTTGGCCTCTTGTACTTCATTTTTATTTTTTTTACCCTCACCACCAGAATTCTTTTCAAATGATCTCAAAATATTTACTTGATCTTCATACACTTGTTTAGGTGACAATGGAGCAAGAGTGAAATTTAAACCATTTAGGCTGAAAGAATAATGATTCTTAAAGCCATCATGCAAAGCTTTTCTATCAAACTGCCATGGACGACCAAGAAGGATATGGCTAGCATGCATAGGCACAACATCACAGCAAACTTCATCCTTGTATCTCCCAATTGCAAAAGAAAACAGAACCTGCTTTGTTACCCTCACCTCTCCACTATCATTCAACCATTGCAGCTTGTAAGGACTAGGATGTTTTGTGCATGCTAACCCTAATTTATCCACAAAATCAGTACTAGCAACATTTGCACAACTACCCCCATCAATGATCATGCTGCACACTTTTCCATTCACAATGCAACGAGTATGGAAAATGTTCTCTCTTTGATTACTTTCTTCATCTTTAATTTGCATGTTTAAAGCTCTCCTAATAACCAAAGATTCACCATGGGCAGGATATTCAATAATATGTTCAATTTCTTCTAATGGTGGCATGCTATCATTATCATCATCACTTTCATGTTCACTAGCACTATCAATTTCACCATTATCTCGTATCAACATGATTTTCTTATTTGGACATTGAGAAGCTATATGCCCTACTCCTAAACACCTAAAGCATTTAATGGTACTATGCTTTTGATTAGAGTTAGATATTTTAGAGTTACCTTTAGGGTCATCTAGAACTTGTTTTTCCTTTCCTTTCCAGGCAGCCTCCTTCCCTTTTGGATTATCATCTTTCTTTGGCCATTTTGAAGTGAAACTAGAGCTGGAATTAGAAAATCCCTTTGCTGCTCCCTTGAGTTTTAGTTGCTTCTCCACTTTCATGGCCATGTGTACCATATCTTCAAGCTCCACATAATGATGTAATTCAATTATGTTAGCTATCTCTCTATTCAGCCCACTCAAAAATCGAGCCATAGTGATTTCTGTATCCTCCTCTATATTAGTTCTACTCATGATCATCTCCATCTCTTTATGATAATCCTCCACTGACATGGATCCTTGAGTTAACCGCTGTAATTTTTGGTGAAGCTCCCTATAGTAGTAAGATGGTACAAATCTCTTTCTCATCACAGTTTTCATTTCAGCCCAAGTAGTGATGGTTCTTTCTCCATTTCTCCTCTTGGAAATCATCAATTGATCCCACCAAATTAGTGCATAATCTGTGAATTCAACTGCTGCAATTTTAACTTTCTTCATTTCACTATAATTATGACAATCAAACACCAACTCAACTTTTCTTTCCCATTCAAGGTAAGCTTCAGCATCATTTCTCCCCTTGAAGGATGGTATCTTCATTTTTATGGAAGATATGTTACTGTCCCTTTGTTGAGGTCTTCTTTGAGCAATTGATTGCTCACTTTCTTCATCATCTTCCCTCTCTATCTCATCATCATTCATCATGTTTCCTCTCCCCCTATTCTGCCCCCTTCGATTAGTATCATTCCGCTGCCTTTGCATTATGCTGTCTACATCACCTCTCATGTTGTTTATGGTCAAATCAAACCTTTCAAATCTCCTTTGCATTGCCTCTAACATGAAGGCTATGTCATTTATGGTCATATCACGTTTTTCACTTCCAGAATTTGACATGGTGTAAGAAGAACCTACAAGAAAATGTTAGTAAAGAAAATTTTCTCACCTCACTCCCTTACGTTTTTCACTCAAGATCAGATTGACACTCCTCTTGTATTTCACTCAAACCTTGGTCCCTTTTACCTCTCAATTCTTCTTTTATCAAGTTGAATTTCAGAATTGAATCCACTTAAATCAAGTAGAACAAGTTTTGTTTTAAAGACTCTACAAGGAACCTAATGAACAAAATGAATTCTGCAATTCTAGAAGCAATTTAATTTTAGACAACAAGAACTGAAAGTTATCACAAGAAGCAAAAGTATTTGTGTTAATCAAACCAAAGTAACTATGATTGAGAATTAGCTACTTAATGCATACAAGAAACAAGAGGTATATGAAAGAATGAAACTAAGAATACAAAGAAAACAATTCTGGATCCTAAAAAAAAAACAGAATTCAAATCACTCCAATGAGTAATCTGAATATGCAACCTAAATCTATTCCCAATGCAAGAAAGGCTTTAAATATCAGATTTTAAATGCTAAATGGATGCATAATGAGGAGCTGATGTAATTTGATCGAATATAATAAGGTAGCAAGCTGTTAATGGTATAAATATGCAAAAAATCTCAAACACTTGTGAAGAAAAATTCTGGACAGAAACAGGTACGATTTTTTTTCTTTTATGTTGAGGAAGTTGAATCTGATTCTCTTTTCCTTTTTTTTTTGTTTTTCTTTTGATCTTTTCCTCTTTTTTTCTTTTGAACTTTCAGTAAACAAGGATAAAAATTGAAAAATTAAACAAAAGTTCATAGATTTGAAGAATAAGAACAAGGTGCAACAAGAACAGAAAATGAAGAAATATAGAAACTGAATCTGATTCGTTTTTTTTTCTTTTTTTTTCTTTGGATAATTAAAACATAAAAGATACCTAGAGATTTATCTTCAAGCCAAAGCTCTGATACCAAATGATGCGGAACCTTTGGATCAAATATTACATCTAGAACCCCCACATACACATCTAGCATAGAATCTTAGAACTCAAAAGCAAATCCTCCCTACCAAACCCACAACTAACCTGTAATTGAGAACTTGGGTGATTGGGATGAAGAAATGAATTGATTAAAACGCCACAAGTAAGACTTGATAAGTTAGAACCAATTCTTCATGCAACAAGAATAAGAAGAAAACCTCTCAAACTTGAAAACACAGAAATTACATTCAACAATTCTGGAAATTCGTAGTCAACCCTATTAAGTTCTTTTTCCCATCCTTATATAGTTGGAAAAGAAGAACTAATGGCCTAAAGTCTAGGTTTACATGTATCTAGTCACAATAGCATTAATTGTTCATCCACCTCAATAATATACTCTAAATTACTGCCCATAATTCTGACAACATTGATGGGCAGATTGTACATTCATTTTGGTGTTGGTTCACATGTGTCTAGTCACACTAACACTAAACCATATCAATATTATATTCCAAATTCGTGCTAATGCCCATCACCATACTTATGGGCAGATTCTTCATGCTTGTTGGTGAGTTTCTGACTTCCTCTTCATGGTCCATCATATTCACTACAAGTTGGTCTCCCTCTTCATTAATCCACCTTTGTATGAAGTGCTGGAACACATGCTGGAATTTCTTTGATTGTGATCTTGTGATTGGTCCACTTGGCATAATGATATCATCAACATATTTGCTGCCATTACATTCATCAAGCTTGCTTATAGTTTCCTCATCAGATTGCTAACATAATTGAATTACACCATTATGTGGAGCTTGAAGATATGGTACACATGGCCATGAAAGTGGAGAAGCAACTGAAACTCAAGGGAGCAGCAAAGGGATTTTCTAATTCCAGCTCTAGTTTCACTTCAAAATGGCCAAAGAAAGATGATAATCCTAAAGGGAAGGAGGCTGCCTGGAAAGGAAAGGAAAAACAAGTTCCAGCTAACCCCAAAAGTAACTCTAAAACATCTAACTCTAATCAAAAGCATAGTACCATTAAATGCTGTAGGTGTTTAGGAGTAGGGCATATAGCATCTCAATGTCCAAATAAGAAAATCATGTTGATACGAGATAATGGTGAAATTGATAGTGCTAGTGAACATGAAAGTGATGATGATAATGATAGCATGCCACCATTAGAGAAAATTGAACATATCATTGAATATCCTGCCCAAGATGAATCTTTGGTTATTAGAAGAGCTTTAAACATGCAAATTAAAGATGAAGAAATTAATCAAAGAGAGAACATTTTCCATACTCGTTGCATCGTGAATGGAAAAGTGTGCAGCATGATCATTGATGGGGGTAGTTGTGCAAATGTTGCTAGTACTGATTTTGTAGATAAATTAGGGTTAGCATGTACAAAACATCCTAGCTCCTACAAGCTGTAATTGTTGAATGATTGTGTGGAGGTGAGGGTAACAAAGCAGGTTCTATTTTCTTTTGCAATTGGGAGATACAAAGATGAAGTTTGCTGTGAAGTTGTGCCTATGCATGCTAGCCATATCTTTCTTGGTCGTCCATGGTAGTTTGGTAGAAAAGCTTTGCATGATGGCTTTAAGAATCATTATTCTTTTAGCCTAAATGGTTTAAATTTCACTCTTTCTCCATTGTCACCTAAACAAGTGTATGAAGATCAAGTAAAGATTTTGAGATCATTTGAAAGGAATTATGGTGGTGAGGGTAAAACAAATAAAAATGGACTACAAGAGGCCAAGTGTGAGAAAAAGAATGATAAAAATGGCCCATTGGTGAGAGAAAAAGAGAAAGGGAGAGAAAATAAAAGAGAGTGTTTCTATGCAAAAGAAAAAGAGTTAATGAGTGCTTTTTGTGAGAAAAGAAGTCTGATTGTACTTAGGTACAAAGAGACCTTGATTTCTACATCTGACCTTGATAACCATTTGCCTAGTTGTGTTAGTTCTCTTTTACAGGAATTTGGAGATGTTTTTCCAAAAGATGTACCTAAAGGTTTACCACCTTTAAGAGGGATTGAGCATCAAATTGACTTCATTCCGGGCTCAATAATTCCTAATTGACCAGCTTATAGAAGTAATCTGGAGGAAACCAAGGAACTTCAAAGGTAAGTGGAGGAGTTGCTAGCAAAGGGACATGTGCATGAAAGTCTTAGTCCATGTGTTGTTTCGGTGTTATTAGTCCCAAAGAAAGATGGATCATGGAGAATGTGTATGGACTGCCGAGCAATCAATAAAATCACGGTGAAGTATAGGCATCCAATTCCTAAACTTGATGATATGCTTGATGAGTTGAGTGGTTCTTGCATTTTTACTAAGATTGATTTAAAAAGTGGTTACCATCAAATTAGGATGAACGAAGGAGATGAGTGGAAAACCGCATTCAAAACAAAATATGGTCTTTATGAGTGGTTAGTTATCCCATTTGGTTTATCTAATGCTCCTAGTACATTCATGAGATTAATGAACCATGTTCTGCGTGCATATCTTGGTAAATTTGTTGTTGTATATTTTGATGACATACTCATTTATAGCAAATCAGTAGATGAGCATGTAGAACATATTAGAGCTGTTCTTGATGTTTTGAGAAAGGAAGAATTGTATGCCAACTTGAAAAAGTGCATGTTTTGTAGTGATAAAATCATATTCTTAAGTTTTATGGTTAGTGCACAAGGAAATGAGGTTGATGATGAAAAGGTAAAGGCAATAAGAGATTGGCCAGCACCTAAAACCGTGAGTGGGGTAAGAAGTTTTCATGGTTTGGCTAGTTTCTATAGAAGGTTTGTTAAAGATTTTAGTTCCATTGCTACACCATTAAATGAATTGGTAAAAAAAGATATAAAGTTTAATTGGACTAAAATTCATGAAAAGGCATTCAATTTGTTGAAAGAAAGTTTAACTACTGCTCCAATTCTTGCTTTACCAGATTTTGATAAGACCTTCGAATTAGAGTGTGATGCTTCAAGTGTGGGCTATGTGCTATTTTGACGCAAGAAGGGAAACCAATTGCATATTTTAGTGAGAAGCTTCATGGTGCACAATTAAATTATTCCACTTATGACAAGGAGCCGTATGCTTTGGTAAGAGCTTTACAAGTGTGGCAACATTACTTATAGCCTAAAGAGTTTGTTATTCATACAGATCATGAATCATTAAAGCATCTAAAAGGGAAAACCAAGCTGAACCGAAAACATGGAAAGTGGATAGAGTTCATTGAGCCATTTCCATATGTGATAAAGTATAAGCATGGCAAAGACAATGTAGTAGCAGATGCACTTTCAAGAAGGTATTCCTTAATCTCAACTCTTAGTTCTAAGATATTAGGCTTTGAGCAAATTAAGGATATGTATGCCAATGATGTTGACTTTACAAATGTTTATAAAGCATGTGAGCATTCTGCATTTCAGAAGTTTTATAGGCATGATGGGTACTTGTTTAAGGATGGAAGATTATGCATGCCTAGTTGCTCATTAAGGGAATTGCTTGTGCGTGAGGCACATAGTGGAGGACTCATGAGATATTTTGGGGGTATTTAAGACTTTAGAAATTCTGCATGAACATTTCTATTGGCCAAACATGAGAAAAGATGTTGAAAGAATTTGTCCCAAGTGTATTGCATGTAAACAAGCAAAATCTAAGTCTTTACCTCATGGGCTGTATACTCCTTTACCTATTCCTAATGCACCTTGGATTGACATATCTATGGACTTTGTTTTGGGGTTGCCTAGGACTAGAAAAGGGAAAGATAGCATATTTGTTATTGTTGATAGATTCAGCAAAATGGCTCATTTCATTGCATGTCACAAAACTGATGATGCAACAAATATTGCTAATTTGTTCTTTGGGGAAGTAGTTCGGTTGCATGGCATTCCTAAAATAATTTCACAAAACTTTAGGATCTTTGTTACATGCTGTTGTAGGTAAGAATTTGAAAACTTGGGAAGATTGTTTGCCATTAGTGGAGTTTGCATATAATAGAAGCATACATTCTTCTATAGTTTATTCACCATTTGAAATTATTTATGGTTTTAATCCTCTTACACCACTTGATCTATTTCCTTTGCCATTAAATGAAATAACTAACTTAGATGGTGAAAAGAAAGCGGAATTAGTTAAGAGGATACATGAGAAGGCACGAGCTCATCTTGAGAAGAAATATGAATCATTTGCCCATAATGCAAATAGAAGAAGGAAACATGTGATTTTTCAACCTGGTGATTGGGTATGGGTTCATATGAGGAAGGAAAGATTTCCTAAACAAAGGAAATCCAAGTTGGATACAAGGGGAGATGGCCCATTCCCAGTTTTAGAACAAATCAATGACAATGCCTACAAAATTGATCTACCAGGTGAGTATAATGTTTCTGCAACTTTCAATGTTAGTGATCTTTCTCCTTTTGATGTAGGTTCAGATTTGAAGACAAATCTTTTTGAGCAAGGAGGGAATGATGAGGAAACTATAAGCAAGCTTGATGAATCTACACATGGCAGCAAATATGTTAATGATATCATTATGCCAAGTGGATCAATCACAAGTTCACAATCAAAGAAACTCCAGCATGTGTTCCAACACTTCATTCAAAGGTGGATTAATGAAGAGGGAGACCAACTTATACTGAATATGATGAATCATGAAGAGGAAGTCCGAAACTCACCAAGAACCATGAAGAATCTGCCCATAAGTATGGTGATGGGCATTAGCATGAATTTAGAATATAATATTGATGTGGTTTAGTGCTAGTGTGACTAGACACATGTGAACCAACACCAAAATGCATGTAGAATCTGCCCATCAATGTTGTCAAAATTATGGGCATTAATTTAGAGTATATTATTGATGTGGGTGAACAATTAATGCTATTGTGACTAGATACATATAAATATAGACTTTTAAGCCATTAGTTCTTCTTTTCCAACTATATAGGGATGGGAAAAAGAAATTAGGAGGGTGACTACGAATTTTCAGATTGTTATCATTGTAATCTAAGTGTTTTCAAGTTTGAGAGGTTTTCTTCTTATTCTTGTTGCATGAAGAATTGGTTCTAACTTATCAAGTCTGACTTGTGGCGTTTAAATCAATTTATTTCTTCATCCCAATCACCCAAGTTCTCAATTATAGGTTAGTTGTGGGTTTGGTAGGGAGGATTTGTTTTTTAGTTCTAAGATTCTATGCTAGATGTGTATGTGGGGTTCTAGATGTAATATTTGATCCATGGGTTCCGCATCATTGATAAAATTAAATTCTTGTTGCAATAGAGAGTTAAACAAGTAGTCTTGAAGCTGCCTCCATGAAAAATCATCCCCAAAACCCCAACCAATAGCCCCTTTTATAGGGATTTTACAGCAAAAAGAAGAAACCCTAAAAATACTTATATGGGCCAAAGTAAATAAGGAGCCTAATTGGGCCTAACTTAGGCTGAACTTAACAAACTTAGACCCAACAATTTAAATCCAAATAACTAAAACCAAAAAGGTATAAAATACTAAAATATAAATTAAACTCGTCCAAAATGGCCCACATCTCAAAAAGGACCCAAAACAAGCCCAAATGCACTCACGCTTAATGCAAGTCTTCTAGCCCAATTTTGTTGACATATTTGGGCTCTTCAAAACTTTCATATATGGACTTTTCATATTTAGACAGCCCATAATTAACATGTTTTTGGACAAAAACTTGAAGTTACTCTTTGAGTCTCTTAGCTCGAGATCTAATAATTGGTTCGCCAAAACATTCAATATTTGGAATCAGCCCCCAATTGTTTCCTTTGCTTCCTTGACCATTATGGACTGCATTTGCATCACTTGTGCTCGCATCAAGAGGTTTTCTTCTTATTCATGTTGCATAAAGAATTGGTTCTAGCTTATCAAGTCTGATTTATGGCATTTTCAATCAATTCATTTTCTTTATCCCAATCACCCAAGTTCTCAATTATAGGTTAGTTGTGGGTTTGGTAGGGAGGATTTGTTTTTTGAGTTCTAAGATTCTATGCTAGATGTATATGTATAGATATAATATTTGATCCATGGATTCCGCATCATGTATGTTACATATATGTAGATATATGTTAGTATATATTATATATAACTAGATATATATATATATATCTATTATATATCTTTTATACTATAGATGATGGAAATCACTAATTTAACATCCATAAACCCCAATAGCTAAGGAGCTATGATTCAAATGGAATGCAAATTAACATCCCCAACTAGATGAAACAAATCAGGATCAATTCAAGATTGAAGTAAGGAAAACTATTCTAATTCCTTTATCAAGAAATATTGATTAAAAAAACAATTAGAGCAGCACTTTGAATCCTTTAAAATGCCACAAACTTGTCAAATTTGATAAGTTAAAAAGAAAATAAAGATTTTAGGTGTTGAACGCTACAAACTAAAAATAATTTGATAAGTTCCAAAGTTCATGCAAGAACTTAAAACAAGACACTCACAAGTACTCAAATAGATTATATTACTCAAAAAATTGCCCTTACAATGGTGTTCAACCTAGTATTTATAGGACTAAGTACCAAGGTTTAAAGAAAGACATAAGTTACAAAAGAAAATGCAACTTCCAAATTCAATGCTGTCCTAAATGCCATAAAAATTGGTTATGTAACCTCCTTGACTTAAATATGGAAAATGTAACTTATTGCTAACTATAAACATAAAATTCGTTCATCCTAAATAGGCTAAAAATAACTAAAGCATAAAAGCCCAAATATGCATAAATAAAGCCCAAATAAAAAAAACTGATTTATTCAACCCAGAATGGCGCTTTTATTCTTTAAATATGGCTGATTGCTTCAAATATAATGGCCTGGACTCTTATCTTCATGATTTGAACATGCTTGGATCAAGTTTACAATCTTTGACTATTGTTCCTCCCATAATAAGTTAGTTGCATCACATTGAGCTTGTTTCTTCCAAATGTATTCAATTAAGCAAGTTAATATTTTCTTCACCTTTTTGGCTCTAGCTCTTGTTATTGGGCCTCCATGAATGGTTCAAGGGTCTTTCTTTGCATTTTCATCCTTAGCCGAATGGAATCGAGTTTGCTGGTTCTCATCAATAAAAATAGTTAAAATGATTTTAACTATTTTAGTTAAATCGTCATCAATAAAAAATTAAAATTGCAATACTTAATTTTAAATTAATACTTATTCCACTCTCACATGTTAATTAATTAGTTTATATCAAACTATATTAATTAATTTATAATAATTAATTTATATGAATATAAAATAGATTTTAATTAATTTATAATTAATTAATTTTTGTTCGATAAAAGAGTCATGTAAATAAATATGTCTTATCATATATTAATTTTAATATATGAAATAAAACTATATATTCAATGAAGGTAAAAAATTTATTAATGTCAATTAATTTACTAAATTAACTTTAAAATATTAAGATTTTAAATTTATTAATTGATGAGGAATTACATGCTGATCAAAAATTGGCCAAGCACCAACAATCCAATGATGACATGAACAAACAATTGAAAGATCCACGAGCCTTATATGGAGGATCAATGACAAGGTCTAGAGCTAATAAGTTGAAAGAGGCTTTAATTTCCTTCATGGATCAGATTTGGAGAAAACAAGTTGCTCAAGATTTGTTTAAGGATGATCCATGGATGCAAGAAGAGCTTAAGTTGGTCAACATAATTCAAGCAAGACCTAATCTTGAAGGCTAATCCAGGCTTAATGGAACTAGATTTAGGTCCATTTTTAATAATAAAAGGTCATTTGGCCATGGTCTTGAAGTCTAAAAGACCAATGGCCTAAGACAAATTAATAGGTTGTTTAAGACTATTTGTGTTTTATTTTTGCATTTTGACTTTTATTAGGGTTTATTCTTATTAAGTATGAGTTATAAAGGCTTAAATATGAAGAAAAAGAGTTATAAAAGCCAAGAAAATAATGGTCCAACGTTCACATTGAGTTGGCAAAGTAATGGGGCTATTTATTGGGTGTAATGGGTCTGTCAATTAATATGGGAGTTACATATGAACTTAATTCTGATGCTTTCTTTGTATATGGCCTTCTTCTATATAAACAAGGCTGATTTCCTTTGTAAGGAGACAATTATTGAAAGATATAAAAGATATTTTGAGCACTTGTGAGTGTTTTGTCTTAAGTTCTTGCATGAACTTTGGAACGTATCAAGCTATTCAGTTTGTGACGTTCAAATTTCAAAATCTTTCTTTTCATCCTTAACTTATCAAACCTTCTTTGTTTGTGGTGTTTTGAGGAAATCAAAGTGCTATTCTAATTACTTAATCATAATTCCATTGATAAAAGTGATTAGAATAGTTAATCTTCATTCTTGAACGATCTAGATTTTGATTCAACTTTTGGACGGTGTTAATTTGCATTCCATATATATCATAGTTTTTTTAACTATTGGGGTGTATGGTTGCTAAATTAATGATTTCCATCATTTTGGTATCAGAGCAGGTATCAAGTTTGAGGTTTGCGTATCCCTTTTAAATTGCAGATTGTTTCACTTTTAATATTTTGATTTTATTCTTCTCTTTCTATCACCATGGATTAAAAAAAAGTTCTTTCTTCATTCTAATTTTGTGTTCCTAGAGGAAATTGTTGTTCCTACTCCTTATACAAAAAAAAAGCAAAAAAAAAAAAAGAAAACAGAATATTCATCTATTGATATTGAAATTATATATTTTGCTTGTGTCCTTGTGTAAACCACTATTAATTTTTTTTAGCCTACCTTTATTTGCTCTTTAGACTTGCCCAATTTCACTCTATTGAATCAACTATAATCTGAATTGTTTAGTTTGAGGACCTTAGTTTATCAAAGAACCCAAAGAACAAAACATGAGAGGTAAAAGGCATGAGTGGTGAGATAAGCATCGAGAAAAGCCAAATACTTTTGTGAAACAAGAGTGGTGTAAATCAATTCATTGAGTTAAACACGTGAGGGAGTGCTGGTGAGGTTATGTTCTTTATTCTTCCTTATTTTACAGGTTTTAAAGATGTCTAACAAAGAAAAAGAAGGGAGTTCTTCCTCAAATGATCCAATGATACAAGCTATGCAACAACAGTTTCAGAGGATGTTTAACATGATGGGAGAAATCAATGATCGCCTCGAAAGGCATGATGATGTTCTCAAACGTTTGCATGGTGAACCAACTCAACGAAGACAACCAGCCTTTGATCAAGAAGATTATGATGGCGAGGACGATATGGATGATGATCAAATCACTTTGGTTGGTCAAAACATCAATCCTAGGAGGCAAGTTAGGAGGGGACGCGTTGATGATGTAGATCGCAACATTGGAAGCATTAAGATGAAAATTCCTTCATTTCAAGGAAGGAAGGAATAATCCATATATTTACTTGGAATGGGAGCAAAAAGTGGAGCTAATCTTTGAATGTCATAATTAGTTCGAAGGGAAAAAGGTAAAACTTGTTGCTGTTGAATTTTGTGATTATGCTATTGTTTGGTGGGATCAAATTTGCAAGGAAAGACGTAGAAATGGTGAAAGACCCATAGAGACATGGAGGGAGATGAAGCAAATCATGAGGAAGAGATATGTCCCAAGTTATTACTATAAAGAATTGCATCAAAGGTTGCAAACTTTGACACAAGGCTCTATGAGTGTAGAGGAGTACCACAAGGAGATGGAAATGGCTATGATAAGGCCTAATATGGAGGAAGATCATGAGTCTACTATGGCACGATTTTCGAATGGACTAAACAAGCAAATTGCTGATCGTTTGGAGTTGCAACATTATGTGGAGATGGAGGACATGCTAAATATGGCCATTAAAATTGAAAGACAACTCAAAGGAAAAGGCACAAGGTATGATTGTAAAATTTCTTCGGTTTCTTCTTCTTGGAGATCGAATTGGAGTAAAAAGGATGATAAACCCATTGTTAAGCCTAAAATAGATGAAACTAAAAACAAAAATGAATTAGGCAGCAAGGGTAAAGTTGAGAATCAACCTAATTAAACTAGAAGCATTAAATGCTTCAAGTGCCTTGGACATGGTCATATGGCACGTGAATGCCCTAATAAAAGAATGATGATCATGAGGGATGGTATTGTAGAATCTGAAAGTGAGATAGAGGATGAAGATGATATGCCACCTTTGGAAGATGATAGTGATGTAGAATATGCTAAGGGTGAAGCTTTAGTTGTACAACGCACACTTAGTTTGCAAAATAAACAAGATGAACATGGGAAGCAACGTGAGAATTTGTTTCATACTCATTGTTTGATTGCTAATAAGCAAGTAAGTGAGCTTATGGAGAAAGGGTATGTGCATGAAAGCATGAGTCCATGTGTTGTTCCTATATTATTAGTGCCTAAAAAGGATGAAACTTGGAGAATGTGTGTTGATTGTCAAGCCATCAACAAAATCACGATGAAGTATAGACACCCTATTCCTAGGCTAGATGATATGTTGGATGAATTATATGGTTCTTGTGTGTTTTCAAAAATTGATTTAAAATGTGGATATCATCAAATAAGAATGCGTGAAGGTGATGAATGGAAAACAACTTTCAAAACTAAGCATGGATTATATGAGTGGTTAGTAATGCCTTTTGGTTTAAATAATGCACCTAGCACTTTCATGAGATTGATGAACCATGTTTTGCGAGATTTTATTGGAAAGTTTGTGGTTGTTTATTTTGATGATATTCTGATCTATAGCAAGGCTTTATATGAGAATGTACAACATTTGAAATCTGTTTTTGATGTGCTTAGAAAGGAAAAGTTGTATGCTAATCTAAACAAATGCATCTTTTGCACTAATGAAATTACTTTTCTTAGTTATGTTGTTAATGATAAAGGAATACATGTTGATCAAGAAAAAGTGAAAGTAATTAGAGAATGGCCAAAACCCACTAGTGTCAGTGATGTAAGAAGTTTTCATGGTCTTGGTAGCTTTTATAGGAGATTCATTAAGGATTTCTCTACAATTACTGCATCTTTGACTGAATGCATTAAGAAAAATGTAGGATTTAAGTGGGGTAAAGAACAAGTTGAGGCTTTTAACTTGCTTAAAGATAAACTTTGTTCAGCACCTTTACTTGTTTTGCCTATTTTTTCTAAAACTTTTGAAATTGAGTGTGATGCAAGTGGCATAGGTATTGGTGGAGTCTTAATGCAAGAAGGTAAGCCAATTGCTTTCTTTAGTGAGAAATTAAGTGGAGCAAGTTTAAACTACCCTACATATGACAAAGAGTTCTATGCTTTGGTGCAAGTTTTGAAGACATGGGAGCATTATCTTTACTACAAGGAATTCATAATCCATACTGATCATGAGTCCTTGAAGTATCTTAAAGGATAAGGGAAGTTGTGTAAAAGACATGCAAAATGGGTGGAATTCATTGAATCCTTTCCTTACATCATCAAGTACAAACAAGGTAAGGAAAATGTGGTTGCTGATGCTCTTTCTAGAAGGTATGCCCTAATTTCTAAACTTAATGCAAAATTATTAGGTTTTAAGTACATTAAAAATTTATATAATTCTGACCATGATTTTACTAGTGTTTATGGGGCATGTGAGAAAGGTGGGTTTGAAAAATTCTATAGGCATGATGGTTTTCTTTTTAAAGAAAACAAGCTGTGTGTTCCTCAATGTTCAATGAGAGAATTACTTGTGAGGGAGGCACATAGTGGTGGGTTAATGGGACATTTTGGAATTAAAAAGAATCTAGGTGTGTTAAGTGAGCATTTCTTTTGGCCACAAATGAAAAGAGATATTGAGAGGATATATGAGAAATGCATTACATGCAAACAAGCTAAATCTAGAGTAATGCCTCATGGGTTGTATAACCCTCTTCCTATACCTAATGAACCTTGGGTTGATATATCAATGGACTTTGTCTTGGCTTTACCTAGGTCTAAAGGGGGGAGAGATTCTATTTTTGTTGTTGTGAACAAGTTTAGCTAGATGGCACATTTCATTCCATACAACAAAACTGATGATGCAACACATGTTGCGGGGTTGTTCTTCAAAGAAATTGTGAGATCACATGGCATCCCAAGAACAATTGCGAGTAATAGAAATTTGAAGTTCCTTAGCCACTTTTGGAAAACATTTTGGAGCAAGTTGGGTACAAGGCTGTTGTATTCAACCACTTGTCATCCGCAAATAGATGGACAAACAGAAGTGGTAAATAGGATCTTATCAACTCTTTTGAGGGCCATAATACAAAAGAATTTGAAGAATTGGGAGGAATGTTTGCCACATGTGGAGTTTGCTTATAATCGCAGTGTGCATGCTACAACAAACATTCACCATTTGAAGTTGTGTATGGGTTCAATCTATTAACTCCAATGGATTTTCTACCTTTACCATTAGAGAAAGTAAATTTGGATGGTAAACAAAAATCTGACTTTGTTAGAACTTTGCATGAAAAGGTGCATACACAAATTGAAAAGAAGACTCTACAATATGAGAAGCAACACAACAAAGGCTGAAAGAAAGTAGTATTCAAACCTGGAGATTTGGTTTGGCTACACTTAAGGAAGGAAAGATTTCCTAGCCAAAGGAAGTCAAAACTAATGCCTAGAGGGGATGGTCCATTTCGAGTCCTTCAAAGAATAAATGACAATGCATATAAGCTGGAATTGCCAAGTGAGTATGGTAATGTTAGTGCAACCTTCAATGTTTCTGATTTGTCTTTGTTTGATGTAGGTGATGAAGGATCAGATTCGAGGATGAATCCTTACGAGGAGAGGGAGAATGATGAGGAATTACATGCTGATCAAAAATTGGCCAAGCACCAACAGTCCAATGATGACATGAACAAACAATTCAAAGATCCACTAGCCATATACGGAGGACCAATGACAAGGTCTAGAGCTAATAAGTTGAAAGAGGCTTTAATTTCCTTCATGGAACAGATTTGGAGAAAACAAGTTGCTCAAGATTTGTTTAAGGATGATCCATGGATGCAAGAAGAGCTTATGTTGGTCAACATAATTCAAGCAAGACCTAATTTTGAAGGCTAATCCAGGCTTAATGGAACTAGATTTAGGTCCATTTTTAATAATAAAAGGTCATTTGGCCATGGTCTTGAAGTCTAAAAGACTAATGGCCTAAGACAAATTAATAGGCTGTTTAAGACTATTTGTGTTTTAATTCTGCATTTTGACTCTTATTAGGGTTTATTCTTATTAAGTATGAGTTACAAAGGCTGAAATATGAAGAAAAAGAGTTACAAAAGCCAAGAAAATAGTGGTCCAACGTTCACATTGAGTTGGCAAAGTAATAGGGCTATTTATTAGGAGCAATGGGGCTGTCAATTAATATGGGAGTTACATATGAACTTAATTCTGATGCTCTCTTTGTATATGGCCTTCTTCTATATAAACAAGGCTGATTTCCTTTGTAAGGAGACAATTATTGAAAGATATAAAAGATATTTTGAGCACTTGTGAGTGTTTTGTCTTAAGTTCTTGCATGAACTTTGGAACTTATCAAGCTATTCAGTTTGTGGCGTTCAAATTCCAGAATCTTTGTTTTCATCCTTAACTTATCAAACCTTCTTTGTTTGTGGGGTTTTGAGGAAATCAAAGTGCTATTCTAATTACTTAATCATAATTCCATTGATAAAAGTGATTAGAATAGTTAATCTTACTTCATTCTTGAACGATCCAGATTTTGATTCAACTTTTGGAGTTTGTTAATTTGCATTCCATATATATCATAGTTCTTTAACTGTATGGTTGCTAAATTGATGATTTTCATCATTAATTGCATATATTACATGTTATACAAAAAAAGTCATTACACAAAAAAAAAAAAAACAAATGAAGACACAGTTCCTCCTATATTTTTGAAAGTTAAAGTTTTGGAAAAAAAAATTGTAAGCTCTTTAAATTTGAAACAGCTTCCACTTTTTTTTTTTTTGTTATTTTTGTAATAAGCCCTAAAAAATATGTAATTTTGGATAAAGCTTTTTGAGGTTGGTATTTATTGGGTTAAATCCAAGAGGAACGGGTTGGGCTCGAGGGGAGAGACTGGAGAGATAAAAAGGCAATGGTTGAAGTTGAGCGCAAGAAAGATGGATTAAGAGAGTGCCAAGCAGCCACTAGTTCGTTGTTAAAATGGAGCTCCAAACTTTATGCCCTTTATTTTCAACACGTAGGCTTTTTTCTCTCCCTCTTTGCATACACTGCTATCATTACAACTTCGGATTTTTAGTAGGTTACACGTATTCATTTGTTTGCCATATTTGACGCGGACCCTTAGCAACGATGGCAGCAAACCCAACGTATAACAATGGTAGAGAACTCCTTGAAACTTGATAATCACCTCTTAAGGAACCCAACGCCTATAAAGAGACTCGAACTCACTATGATTGAAGGATTTAGTTGGTAAGAAGAAGGAAGATGCCACAACTCTTGTTGATAAGTAAACCTAATTCTTGATGCAAAGAAAGAATTAAAGAATCTACTCTAATCTCTCTCACACGAAAATTCACAAGAAGAACTTGTAGAAGAATTCGAAAATTTTTATTCAATGTTGTGTGTCAAATTTGGCCTAATAGTGCCCTTAAATAAGGGTTACAAAATTCCTAATTGCATATGGAAAACTAAAACATTCCTAATTGCATAAGGAAAACATTCCTAATTGCATATGGAAAACTAAAACATTCCTAATTGCATAAGGAAAACATAAAGCATGGAAACAAAATCCTAATCCACTAAGGAAAATATAAAGTATGGAAACAAAATCCTAATCCACTAAGGAAAATATAAAGTATGGAAATAAAATCCTAATCCAATCAACATAAGAAACGCCCCAAACTATTTGGGCTGTCCATGGGCCTTAAATTACTTCCCAATCAACATAAGAAACGCCCCATACTATTTGGGCTGTCCATGGGCCTTAAATTACTTCCCAAGGCTTTATATGAACCCCCATGGACCTTTCTTGCATGTTGGACCTTTCTTTAGCTAGCCTTTAGCTTCCACACTAAGCATCATAATCAGCTTTGGTGTGCCTTCTTCAAGCTCTATCTCCATCTTCTTGAATGATAATTCTTGAAGCTCTATGGAAATCTCTTCTTGAATATGCAAAGCCATACTAGCTTGATATCTCTTTCCCTTGCTCCTAGTGATTGGTCCACTTTCTAGCTTCAAGGGATCTTTTCTTGCATCATTCTCCCCCTCTTCAAAAAGATTTGTCCTCAAATATTCATCATCAAAAGGAGAAAGATCACTTACATTGAAAGTAGCACTAACATTATACGTACCTGGTAAGTCGATCTTGTAGGTATTGTCATTAATCTTCTCCGGTACTTGGAATGGGTCATCTCCCATTGCTTGCAACTTGTTCTTCCTTTGGTTAGGAAACCTCTCTTTTCGAAAATGTACCCAAACCCAATCTCCTACTTGAAACTTAATCTCACGTCTCCCTCTATTTGCAGAATCAGCATATCTCTTGTTCCTTTTCTCAATATTCGCCCTTGCTTTCTCATGCATCTCTTTCACCAATTTTGCTTTCTTCTCACCATCTTGCTTTTTATTTGATCACATAAGGAAACTTCTCAATCTTCACAATCCATTTTGCATGTCTTTTATTCAACTTGCCTTGTCCTCTCAAATGCTTCAATGATTCGTGGTCTGAATGGATCACGAATTCCTTGGGCAGCAAATAATGCTCCCATATTTCCAATGCCCTCACCAAAGCATATAGCTCCTTGTCATAAGTTGAATAATTCAGCTTTGCTCCATTAAGCTTTTCACTAAAGTATGCAATGGGCTTCTTCTCTTGCATCAGAACAGCTCCAATGCCTACACCAGAAGCATCACATTCAATTTCAAAAGTAGAATCAAAGTTAGGTAAAGCTAAAACGGGTGTAGTAGAAAGCTTCTCTTTCAAAGAATCAAATGCTTCTTGTTGCTCCTTGCCCCAAACGAATCCCACTTCTTTCTTGATTATGCTAGTCAAGGGGGTTGCCAATGTAGAGAAATTAGGGACAAATCTCCTATAGAAGCTTGCCAATCCGTGAAAACTCCTCACTTCTGTCACACTTGAAGGATTCAGCCACTCTTGGATAGCTTTCACCTTCTCTTGATCAACTTCAATTCCCTACATACTTACAACAAAACCAAGAAAAACAACCCTATCTAGACAAAAAGAACACTTCTTAAGCTTAGCATAAAGGTTTTGCTCCCTAAGAATTTCAAGCACTTTCCTAACATGTTTAACATGTTCTTCCTCAGTTTTGCTATAAATCAGAATATCATCAAAGTAAACTACAAAAAACTTGCCTAAATAAGCTCTCAAAACATGGTTCATTAATCTCATGAAAGTACTAGGTGCATTAGATAAACCAAAAGGCATAACTAACCATTCATACAAACCATATTTCGTTTTGAAGGTAGTCTTCCATTCATCTCCCGGCTTCATGCGAATTTGATGATAACCACTTATAAGATCAATCTTTGTGAAATATTTTGCCCCATGCAATTCGTCCAACATGTCATCAAGTCTAGGAATGGGATGTCTATATTTCACAGTAATCTTGTTCACAGCCCTACAATCAACACACATCCTCCAAGAACCATCTTTCTTGGGTACTAATAAGACTGGAACGGCACAAGGACTAAGGCTCTCGTGAACCAAGCCTTTCTCCAAAAGCTCTTCAACTTGTCTTTGCATCTCTTTTGTCTCCATAGGATTGCTCCTATATGCTGGCCGGTTTGGAATTGTAGAACTGGGTATGAAGTCAATTTGATGTTCAATCCCTCTTAATGGCGGCAAACCACTAGGAAGGTATTCAGAAAATACATCCTTAAAATCCTGCAACAAAGACACAAAACTAGAAGGTAAAGAATTAAGAGATTCTTCACTGTCAGCAAGTAACGATTCTTTATACATAATAATGAGTATAGGCTGCCCTACATCTATCTCTCTTGCTCTTGCATAAAAAGTATGTTTTGCTTTTTCTCCTTGCTTATTTTCTCTCACCAATGGGCCATTTATTTGTTTGCTTACTTTCTTTTGACTCTCGGCCTCTTTTCCCTTTCTGCACTCACTCACTTTATTATTTTCTCTCTCCCTACCCTTAGAATTACCCTTGGGTGTTGAAGAAACATCATTGGCCGAATTTGAACCCCCTTGGTTCACGTTGGCCGAAACTTCTTTCTCCCTCTCTAGCATCCTCTTCTGATCTTCATACACCTTTTGAGGTGATAATGGTGCTAGAACAACCTTCTTTCCTTCATAAGTAAAGGTATACTTATTAGAAATGTGCCCTTCTATCATGCTGCCATGGTCTTTCTAATAGCAAATGTCCAGCTTGCATTGGCACTACATCACACAAATTCTCATCTTTATACCACCCAATGAATAATGGTACCTTGACTTGCTTCAATACTTTTACTTCCCCAGCGTCATTGAACCATTGCAACTTGTAAGGATTGGGATGTTTAAAACAAGCTAACCCCAATTTATCTACCATTGTAGTACTAGCAGCATTGGTACAACTTCCACCATCAATGATAAGTGTACAAACCTTACCATTCACCAAACACCTAGAGTGGAAAAGATTCTCCCTTTGATCCAAGCCTTCTTCCTTGACTTGAATATTCAAGGCTCTTCTAGTAACAAGCATCTCTCCATGTTCAGCATTCAAGACTTGATTCTCCCAAGCCTCTTCATCATATTCGGCCCTATCACCACATTCGGCCTCTTCTTCTTCTTCATGTTCAGATTCTGATTCAATTTCCCCTTCATGGGTAGCAATCATTACCCTCTTATTCTGACATTGAGAAGCAATGTGTCCACTTCCCAAACACTTGTAGCATTTAATTTCCCTACTTGGAGTAGGTCTAGAAGGTGTTTCCTTGGCTGTTTTTGCATCCCCATCATTCGGCTTCTTGAAATTAGGATTGTAGGAAGAATTCTTTTGGAAAGAACCCTTGTAATCCCCTTTGTAGGAACCTCTACTCGAACTTGAACCCTTGAAGTTTAAAAAATTTCCACTAGCTTTAGAGTAGCCAGTTTTCAAAATAACTTTATTCTTCAATCTTCTCTCTATCTTCATGGCCTTTTGACCTAACTCTTCCATTGTGTTGAATTCATACATCTCCAATTCATTGGCTATGTTCAAATTCAATCCCCCAAGAAATCGTGACATCTTCTTGTCTTCATCTTCATCAATATTTGCCCTAGCCATGATCATCTCCATCTCTTTGTGGTACTCTTCCACACTTCTTTCACCTTGAACTAGTCTTGCTAGTTGATTGTACAAATCCCAAATGTAGTGAGATGGTACAAATCGGCTCCTCATTAGTTCTTTCAAGGTTGACCATTTAGGAATAGGCCTCATACCTTTCCCTCTTCTATTAGCTTTCAATTGATCCCACCAAAAGGTAGCATACCCCTTGAACTCTACGGCTGCCAAAACTGATTTCTTCTCTTCGGTGTAGTTATGGCATTCAAAAATCTGCTCAACTTTCCTCTCCCATTCTATGAACTCTTCTGCATTGTTCTTCCCTTCAAAGGAAGGAATCTTCATCTTGATGGAAGTAAGGTCACCATTAGTGGTAGGTTGATTTCCACCTTCATCTTCATCTTTTAACCTTTCGGCTGCTTCTAGGGCTTCAAGATTTCTTGCCCTTCTCTCCTAAGCACTCTTCTAGCTCGCATTATGGGATTTGGATGTGCGGCTGGCTGCCCTTGTTGCACTTGCTGAATTTTTAGCCCAAAATTTTTTTTATTACTTCTGACCCACCTAGATATGATCCTTAGCACCCAAATAGCAAGAATATCAAACAATTTTTGTTGAAGTGGTTTTGTACTCTTTTTTTTTTTTTTTGCTTCCTCTCACTATCCCCTTGATTCGGGACTTAATTTACTCCCAAGAACTTTTCGAAATCTGGACTTAATTCGCAACCCCAGATTCACTCAAAATCAAATCGAAATCAAACTTGAACAAAAACTCTAGCTTTTGCTTTCTTTCAAGAACCCTAATCTTGGTTTCGAATCCAATTCAGATGCAAGGCCTAGGTTTCGAATTTCAATCAGACTCCTTTTCCTAGGTTTCGAATTACTCTTTGAACAATCTTTAGACTTTTCGAATTTTGATATATGACTCTTTTTTTCAAAAATTAAAGACTTGACTCTCTAAGAACCCTAAAACGCAGAAACTTAAAAGACCTAAATTAACAAACCCTAGAAAGACAAAGTAGATAAAAATTACCTTGTAGCAAGGCTCTGATACCAAATGACGCGGACCCTTAGCAACGATGGCAGCAAACCCAACGTATAACAATGGTAGAGAACTCCTTGAAACTTGATAATCACCTCCTAAGGAACCCAAGGCCTATAAAGAGACGCGAACTCACTATGATTGAAGGATTTAGTTGGTAAGAAGAAGGAAAATGCCACAACTCTCGTTGATAAGTAAACCTAATTCTTGATGCAAAGAAAGAATTAAAGAATCCACTCTAATCTCTCTCACACGAAAATTCACAAGAAGAACTTGTAGAAGAATTTGTAAATTTTTAATAATAATATGTCAAAAGTCCCCTTACAAGAAAAAAAAAGGCCCTATTTATACTAAAAGGCACACATAAATCCGAAACCCTAATTCTAATGGGAAAAGGAAAGCTACAAAGTCAAAATCCTAACCCATTAAGGAAAATATAAAATATGGAAACAAAATCCTAATCCACTAAGGAAAATATAAAGTATGGAAACAAAATCCTAATCCACTAAGGAAAATATGAAGTATGAAAATAAAATCCTAATCCACTAAGGAAAATATAAAGTATGGAAATAACCAAACTAAATCCCTTCAACATAAGAACATGCCCCACACTATTTGGGCTGTCCGTGGGCCTTAAATTACTTCCCAAGGCTTTATATGAACCCCCATGGACCTTTCTTGCATGTTTGACCTTTCTTGCACGTTGGACCTCTTTAGCTAGCCTTTAGCTTCCACACTAAGCTTCATAATTAGCTTTGGTGTGCCTTCTTCAAGCTCTATTGTGCACTTTTCCATTGCCATTTCAGTCACTTCCTTTGAAATTTGATCTTGAATATGCAATCCCATAGCTGCTCCAAACTTCTTAGCTCTGCTCCTAGTCAATGGCCCATTTGGAAGCACCAATGGATCCTTACCTCTTGGCTGGTTTGTATCAGTTGCACCTTGTTCTTGTTCTTCAAATCTGTGGATTTTTGTTTATCTTTTCAATTTCTATCCTTGTTTACTGAATGTTCAACAAAAAAAAAGAAGGAAAAGATCAAAAGAGAAAAAAAAAAAAAGAGAATCAGATTCAACTTCCTCAACATAAAAGAAAAAAAAAATTCATACCTGTTTCTGTCCTATATTTTTCTACACAAGTGTTTGAGATTTTTTGTATATTTATACCATTAACATCTTGATACCTTATTATATTTGATCAAATTACATCAGGTCCTCATTATGCATCCATTTAGCATTTAAAATCTGTTATTAGAGCACAACTTGCATTGGGAATAGATTTAGGTTGCATATTCAGATTACTCATTGGAGTGATTCATTCCATTTTTCAATATCCATAATTGTTTTTTCTTTGTATTCTTAGTCTCATTCTTTCATATACCTCTTGTTTCTTGTATGCATTAAGTAGCTAATTCTTAATCACAGTTACTTTGGTTTGATTAACACAAATACTTTTGCTTCTTGTGTTAACTTTCAGTTCTTATTGTTTAAAATTAAATTGCTTCAAGAATTATTGAATTTATTTTGTTCATTAGGATCCTTGTAGAGTCTTTAAAACAAAACTTGTTTTACTTGATTTAAGTAGATTCAATTCTGAAATTCAACTTGATAAGAGAAGAATTGAGAGGTAAAAAGGACCAAGTTTTGAGTGAAATACAAGAGGAGTGACAATCTGATCTTGAGTGAAACACGTAAGGGAGTTGATGTGAGCCTGCCTTGCTGGGATTTAATTCCTAAGGAAGCTCAAGCTACGGATCGTCTCCAAAACATAAGAACACCAACCAGTACCTTCAACCCAACACCAACTTGTGATGTAAAACTGAAGCTATATGGCTGGAAACCAAAGATTCAAGACCCAACCCCAACTTGTGAAGGAAAAACCTTGAATATAAGTTAAGACCTAGCAAACTTGGTTATTTTTGCAAGGAATTCGTGCAAGTTCTAACAAGAACTCAAAAGAAGGCTAAAAACCTCTCAAAGCTCTCAAAAATGGAGAGAAAACTCAGAATATTCATTAAGTTCAAAATCTGCCATTACATCTGTTTTTAAAGACTTAAAGAAAGCATAAAACAAGTGAAATGATGGAAAAAATACAAATATAATAATGTGGTTACATAAAACAAATTGGGCAGCCATATAGCTTGTCTCCCACTAGCTTTTAAAAGGCATGGGCAGCCATATAGCTTGTCTCCCACTAGCTTTTAAAAGGCATCTTTGACTCCCAATGTGAATTTCAGCCACTCTTAATATATGGACATCCAATGGAACGTGAATGGTATGTATTTAGCTCCCAAAGGTATAATGATGGATGCCAATATGTATTCTAACTCCTTTGGGTCAATTGGCCTCTTGGGTAGATTGCAATTTGGACACATGCAACCAAACAGCTTCTTTGCTCTTATTTTCTTCAAGTCTTAACGTTCCAATTGTATTGAGAACATATAGATGTTTGGAAACTAATCCTTGAAGTTTTCTTGCCATTGATCGAGTAACAGGTCCTTGGTGTTGTATGCTAGCAATCAGATCCTCATCATCCTCTCCCTCTTCAAAAGAATTCGTCCTCGAATCTTCATCATCTGCATAGTAAGGAGCAAGATCAGAAACATTAAAAGTTGCACTTACACCATACTCACCTGGTAGATTAATCTTGTAGGCATTATCATTAATCCTTTCGAGTACTTCAAATGGTCCATCACTTCTCGGCTGCAATTTTGATTTCCTTTGTGTAGGAAACCTTTCTTTTCGCAAATGAACCCATACCAGATCACCAGGCTGGAACACCATCTTTTTCCTTCCTTTGTTTACTTTGGTTGCTCTATTCTCATTAATCTTCTCCATTTGTTGCTTGGCCCTTTTGATGTGAACCAGCATAGCAAGGATCCATTGGTGCTACAACAAGGGCCATTGACGAGGAATAAAGTAAATGATGTGAACCAGCATAGCAAGGATCCATTGGTGCTACAACAAGGGCCATTGACGAGGAATAAAGCAAGGAAATATGGCATCCCTCTTGGAATGCATATTCAATACTTTATTACAAGAGAGGTGACTGAATTAGCATGGGACAAGTGCGAGAAGGAACTAGAAGACCAACCCAAGCTAGTCATGGTGCTGGATTGTACACATGGTGCTGAAATATGTGAATTGTCCAGCCAATACCACAACCACCCTGTGAAATGTGCTGCTTGTCCAGAAAGTCTCACAACCCCCTGTGAAATCTACTGTTTCACAACCCCCTGTACCAGTTTCAGCAAGAACGACTTTGGCATGCTTAACACATGTTTGGGGCGTGTTTTTGAGTCTTTTAAGTGGTCCCCTCCATATTTTGCTTATTAGGTTTTTATTGTAATATTTAGTTAATAGTTTTCCTTATAGGAAATATGTTGATGATATCATTATGCCAAGTGGACCAATCACAAGATCACAATCAAAGAAACTCCAGCATGTGTTCCAGCACTTCATTCAAAGGTGGATTAATGAAGAGAGAGACCAACTTGTAGTGAATATGATGGATCATGAAGAGGAAGTCAGAAAATCACCAACAAGCATGAAGAATCTGCCCATAAGTATGGTGA
Source organism: Garcia nutans (assembly GCA_947685225.1). NCBI lineage: Eukaryota > Viridiplantae > Streptophyta > Magnoliopsida > Malpighiales > Euphorbiaceae > Garcia > Garcia nutans. The sequence goes on along the minus strand of CANTUV010000002.1, from coordinate 11,884,890 downwards.
TGGGCATTAGCACGAATTTGGAATATAATATTGACATGGTTTAGTGCTAGTGTGACTAGACACATGTGAACCAACACCAAAATGCATGTGGAATCTGCCCATCAATGTTGTCATAATTATGGGCAGTAATTTAGAGTATATTATTGAGGTGGATGAACAATTAATGCTATTGTGACTAGATACATGTAAACCTAGACTTTAAGCCATTAGTTCTTCTTTTCCAACTATATAAGGATGGGAAAAAGAACTTAATAGGGTTGACTACGAATTTCCAGAATTGTTGAATGTAATTTCTGTGTTTTCAAGTTTGAGAGGTTTTCTTCTTATTCTTGTTGCATGAAGAATTGGTTCTACCTTATCAAGTCTCACTTGTGGCGTTTTAATCAATTCATTTCTTCATCCCAATCACCCAAGTTCTCAATTACAGGTTAGTTGTGGGTTTGGTAGGGAGGATTTGTTTTTGAGTTCTAAGATTCTATGCTAGATGTGTATGTGGAGTTCTAGATGTAATATTTGATCCATGGGTTCCGCATCATTTGGTATCAGAGCTTTGGCTTGAAGATAAATCTCTAGGTATCTTTTATGTTTTAATTATCCAAAGAAAAAAAAAACGAATCAGATTCAGTTTCTATATTTCTTCATTTTCTGTTCTTGTTGCACCTTGTTCTTATTCTTCAAATCTGTGAACTTTTGTTTAATTTTTCAATTTCTATCCTTGTTTACTGAAAGTTCAAAAGAAAAAAAAGAGGAAAAGATCAAAAGAAAAACAAAAAAAAAAAGAAAAGAGAATCAGATTCAACTTCCTCAACATAAAAGAAAAAAAAATCGTACCTGTTTCTGTCCAGAATTTTTCTTCACAAGTGTTTGAGATTTTTTGCATATTTATACCATTAACAGCTTGCTACCTTATTATATTTGATCAAATTACATCAGCTCCTCATTATGCATCCATTTAGCATTTAAAATCTGATATTTAGAGCCTTTCTTGCATTGGGAATAGATTTAGGTTGCATATTCAGATTACTCATTGGAGTGATTTGAATTCTGTTTTTTTTAGGATCCAGAATTGTTTTTCTTTGTATTCTTAGTTTCATTCTTTCATATACCTCTTGTTTCTTGTATGCATTAAGTAGCTAATTCTCAATCATAGTTACTTTGGTTTGATTAACACAAATACTTTTGCTTCTTGTGATAACTTTCAGTTCTTGTTGTCTAAAATTAAATTGCTTCTAGAATTGCAGAATTCATTTTGTTCATTAGGTTCCTTGTAGAGTCTTTAAAACAAAACTTGTTCTACTTGATTTAAGTGGATTCAATTCTGAAATTCAACTTGATAAAAGAAGAATTGAGAGGTAAAAGGGACCAAGGTTTGAGTGAAATACAAGAGGAGTGTCAATCTGATCTTGAGTGAAACACGTAAGGGAGTGAGGTGAGAAAATTTTCTTTACTAACATTTTCTTGTAGGTTCTTCTTACACCATGTCAAATTCTGGAAGTGAAAAACGTGATATGACCATAAATGACATAGCCTTCATGTTAGAGGCAATGCAAAGGAGATTTGAAAGGTTTGATTTGACCATAAACAACATGAGAGGTGATGTAGACAGCATAATGCAAAGGCAGCGAAATGATACTAATCGAAGGGGGCAGAATAGAGGGAGAGGAAACATGATGAATGATGATGAGATAGAGAGGGAAGATGATGAAGAAAGTGAGCAATCAATTGCTCAAAGAAGACCTCAACAAAGGGACAGTAACATATCTTCCATAAAAATGAAGATACCATCCTTCAAGGGGAGAAATGATGCTGAAGCTTACCTTGAATGGGAAAGAAAAGTTGAGTTAGTGTTTGATTGTCACAACTATAGTGAAATGAAGAAAGTTAAAATTGCAGCAGTTGAATTCACAGATTATGCACTAATTTGGTGGGATCAATTGATGATTTCCAAGAGGAGAAATGGAGAAAGAACCATCACTACTTGGGCTGAAATGAAAACTGTGATGAGAAAGAGATTTGTACCATCTTACTACTATAGGGAGCTTCACCAAAAATTACAGCGGTTAACTCAAGGATCCATGTCAGTGGAGGATTACCATAAAGAGATGGAGATGATCATGAGTAGAACTAATATAGAGGAGGATCCAGAAATCACTATGGCTCGATTTTTGAGTGGGCTAAATAGAGAGATAGCTAAATTAATTGAATTACATCATTATGTGGAGCTTGAAGATATGGTACACATGGCCATGAAAGTGGAGAAGCAACTGAAACTCAAGGGAGCAGCCAAGGGATTTTCTAATTCCAGCTCTAGTTTCACTTCAAAATGGCCAAAGAAAGATGATAATCCTAAAGGGAAGGAGGCTGCCTGGAAAGGAAAGGAAAAACAAGTTCTAGATGACCCTAAAGGTAACTCTAAAACATCTAACTCTAATCAAAAGCATAGTACCATTAAATGCTTTAGGTGTTTAGGAGTAGGGCATATAGCTTCTCAATGTCCAAATAAGAAAATCATGTTGATACGAGATAATGGTGAAATTGATAGTGCTAGTGAACATGAAAGTGATGATGATAATGATAGCATGCCACCATTAGAAGAAATAGAACATATTATTGAATATCCTGCCCATGGTGAATCTTTGGTTATTAGAAGAGCTTTAAACATGCAAATTAAAGATGAAGAAAGTAATCAAAGAGAGAACATTTTCCATACTCGTTGCACTGTGAATGGAAAAGTGTGCAGCATGATCATTGATGGGGGTAGTTGTGCAAATGTTGCTAGTACTGATTTTGTGGATAAATTAGGGTTAGCATGCACAAAACATCCTAGTCCTTACAAGCTGCAATGGTTGAATGATAGTGGAGAGGTGAGGGTAACAAAGCAGGTTCTATTTTCTTTTGCAATTGGGAGATACAAGGATGAAGTTTGCTGTGATGTTGTGCCTATGCATGCTAGCCATATCCTTCTTGGTCGTCCATGGCAGTTTGATAGAAAAGCTTTGCATGATGGCTTTAAGAATCATTATTCTTTCAGCCTAAATGGTTTAAATTTCACTCTTGCTCCATTGTCACCTAAACAAGTGTATGAAGATCAAGTAAATATTTTGAGATCATTTGAAAAGAATTCTGGTGGTGAGGGTAAAACAAATAAAAATGGAGTAAAAGAGGCCAAGTGTGAGGAAAAGAATGATAAAAATGGCCCCTTGGTGAGAGAAAAAGAGAAAGGGAGAGAAAATAAAAGAGAGTGTTTCTATGCAAAAGAAAAGGAGTTAAGGAGTGCTTTTTGTGAGAAAAGAAGTCTGATTGTACTTAGGTGCAAAGAGACCTTGATTTCTACATCTAACCTTGATAACCCTTTGCCTAGTTGTGTTAGTTCTCTTTTACAGGAATTTGGAGATGTTTTTCCAGAAGATGTACCCAAAGGTTTACCACCTTTAAGAGGGATTGAGCATCAAATTGACTTCATTCCGGGCTCAACAATTCCTAACCAACCAGCTTATAGAAGTAATCCGGAGGAAACCAAGGAACTTCAAGGGCAAGTGGAGGAGTTGCTAGCAAAGGGACATGTGTGTGAAAGAATTAGTCCATGTACTATTATGGTTTTACTAGTCCTAAAAAAGGATGAATCATTTGCCCATAAAGCAAATAAAAGAAGGAAACATGTGATTTTCCAACCTGGTAATTGGGTATGGGTTCATGTGAGAAAGAAAAGATTTCCTAAACAAAGAAAATCCAAGTTGGATGCAAGGGGAGATGGTCCTTTCCAAGTATTGGAGCAAATCAATGACAATGCCTACAAGATCGACTTACCTGGTGAGTATGGTATTTGTGCTACTTTTAATGTAACTGATTTATCTCCTTTTGATGATGCAGATTTGAGGACAAATCTTTTTAAAGAAGGGGAGAATGATGTGAACCAGCATAGCAAGGATCCATTGGTGCTACAACAAGGGCCATTGACGAGGAATAAAGCAAGGAAATATGGCATCCCTCTTGGAATGCATATTCAATACTTTATTACAAGAGAGGTGACTGAATTAGCATGGGACAAGTGCGAGAAGGAACTAGAAGACCAACCCAAGCTAGTCATGGTGCTGGATTGTACACATGGTGCTGAAATGTGCGAATTGTCCAGCCAATACCACAACCACCCTGTGAAATGTGCTGCTTGTCCAGAAAGTCTCACAACCCCCTGTGAAATCTACTGTTTCACAACCCCCTGTACCAGTTTCAGCAAGAACGACTTTGGCATGCTTAACACATGTTTGGGGCGTGTTTTTGAGTCTTTTAAGTGGTCCCCTCCATATTTTGCTTATTAGGTTTTTATTGTAATATTTAGTTAATAGTTTTCCTTATAGGAAATATGTTGATGATATCATTATGCCAAGTGGACCAATCACAAGATCACAATCAAAGAAACTCCAGCATGTGTTCCAGCACTTCATTCAAAGGTGGATTAATGAAGAGGGAGACCAACTTGTAGTGAATATGATGGATCATGAAGAGGAAGTCAGAAAATCACCAACAAGCATGAAGAATCTGCCCATAAGTATGGTGATGGGCATTAGCACGAATTTGGAATATAATATTGACATGGTTTAGTGCTAGTGTGACTAGACACATGTGAACCAACACCAAAATGCATGTGGAATCTGCCCATCAATGTTGTCATAATTATGGGCAGTAATTTAGAGTATATTATTGAGGTGGATGAACAATTAATGCTATTGTGACTAGATACATGTAAACCTAGACTTTAAGCCATTAGTTCTTCTTTTCCAACTATATAAGGATGGGAAAAAGAACTTAATAGGGTTGACTACGAATTTCCAGAATTGTTGAATGTAATTTCTGTGTTTTCAAGTTTGAGAGGTTTTCTTCTTATTCTTGTTGCATGAAGAATTGGTTCTAACTTATCAAGTCTCACTTGTGGCGTTTTAATCAATTCATTTCTTCATCCCAATCACCCAAGTTCTCAATTACAGGTTAGTTGTGGGTTTGGTAGGGAGGATTTGTTTTTGAGTTCTAAGATTCTATGCTAGATGTGTATGTGGAGTTCTAGATGTAATATTTGATCCATGGGTTCCGCATCACCTTTGATGCATTTGCTTCACCAATTCAGCTTTCTTTTTACCATCAAAACTAGTAAGCTCATTAGTAGGAAGAGGCAACAAATCTAATGGAGTAAGTGGATTAAAACCATAGACAAGCTCAAAGGGTGAAAATCCAGTGGATGAATGCATTGATCTATTATATGCAAATTCAATAAATGGTATGCATTCCTCCCATGTCTTCAAATTTTGTTTAATCATGGTACGAAGAAGAGTGCCCACAGTCCTATTAACAACTTCCGTCTGCCCATCTGTTTGCGGATGGCATGTAGTAGAGAAACAAAGCTTTGTACCTAACTTTCCCCATAGGACTTTCCAAAAATGACTCAAAAATTTTACATCTCGATCACTTACTATGGTCCTAGGAATACCATGCAATCTCACTACTTCTCTAAAGAACAAATCAGATATATGGCATGCATCATCAGTTTTATGACATGGAATGAAATGTGCCATTTTAGAAAATCGATCAACCACAACAAATAAACTATCATGACCTTTTTTTGTCCTAGGTAGCCCCAAAATAAAATCCATAGATAAGTCTACCCAAGGTTCACTAGGTACACTTAAAGGCATATACAAACCATGTGGTCTTACTTTGGATTTTGCTTTCATACATGTCACGCATTTAGCACAAAATTTCTCTACATCTTTCCTCATATGTGGCCAATAAAAATGTTCATGCAGAATTTCTAATGTTTTAGCCACCCCAAAATGTCCCATTAAACCTCCCCCATGTGACTCTCTTACAAGCAATCCTCTTATAGAGCTATTTGGAACACAAAGTCGTTTCTCTCTAAATAAGAAACCATCATGCCTATAAAATTTTTCAAAGGCAGCATTTTCACAAGAGGCATATATTTGTGCAAATTCAGAGTCATGCTTATACAATTCTTTCATATGCTCAAATCCTAGAAGTCTAGCATCAAGCATAGAGATTAGGGCATACCTCCTAGATAAGGCATCAGCAACAACATTTTCTTTTCCTTGCTTATATTGAATCACATATGGAAATGCTTCAATAAATTCACTCCATTTGGCATGGCGTTTGTTCAGCTTGCTTTGTCCTTTCAAGTATTTTAGTGATTCATGATCACTATGAATAACAAACTCCTTTGGCCAAAGATAATGCTGCCACGTCTCCAACGCCCTCACTAATGCATACATCTCCTTGTCATAAGTAGAGTAATTCAAAGGAGCTCCACTTAGCTTCTCACTAAAGTATGCAATTGGTCTTCTTTCCTGCATCAAAACAGCACCTATACCCACTCCAGAAGCATCACATTCAACTTCAAAAGTCTTAGAAAAATCAGGTAATGCAAGTAATGGTGCAGAACATAATTTTTCTTTTAGTAATCTAAATGCATGCTCCTGTTCCTTATTCCATTTGAACCCTACATTTTTCTTCACAATTTCATTTAATGGGGCTGCAATTGTACTAAAGTCTCTAACAAATCTCCTATAAAAACTAGCAAGACCATGAAAACTCCTAACATCAGTCACGGATTTTGGTGTAGGCCACTCTTTGATGGCTTTTACCTTATCATCATCAACCTCAATTCCTTTCCCACTCACTACAAATCCTAAGAAAATGACTTTTTCCATACAGAATGTACATTTCTTTAAATTTGCATACAATTTCTCTTTCCTAAGAACTTCAAGCACACATCTTAAATGCATTAAATGATCATTTAAACTTTGACTATACACTAAAATATCATCAAAATACACAACAACAAACTTTCCAAGAAAAGCACGCAAGACATGATTCATTAATCTCATGAAAGTACTAGGTGCATTGCTTAGTCCAAAAGGCATGACTAACCATTCATACAAACCATATTGAGTCTTAAAAGCTGTTTTCCATTCATCTCCTAATCTCATTCTTATTTGATGATAACCACTTTTAAGATCAATTTTTGAAAATATACATGCACCATGCAATTCATCAAGCATATCATCAAGTCTAGGAATTGGATGTCTATACTTTACAGTGATTTTATTGATAGCACGACAATCCACACACATTCGCATTGATCCATCCTTTTTAGGTACTAGAAGTACCGGCACAGCACATGGACTCATGCTCTCCCTAACATGACCTTTCGCAAGCAGCTCATCCACCTGTTTTTGCAACTCCTTGACCTCTTGAGGATTTGTCCTATATGCTGGACGATTTGGAATTATAGCTCCAGGAATGAAATCAATTTGATGTTCTATTCCTCTAATGGGTGGCAATCCACTCGGTACCTCATTTGGAAAGACATCTTCAAATTCCTGCAACAAAGTCAAAGCAACACTAGGAATAGATGGATCAAGGTCAGTTACATTAAGAAAAACTCCCTTACATATCAAAAGGAGCATCATACTATCAGAAGAGTATGCTTGCCTCACATCTTTCCCCCTAGCAACTAAACTTACTTTCTTCTCTCCACTCTCATTTTTATTATGTAATTTCTTCTTTTTCTCTTTTTCTTTTTCTCTCTTAGCTTTTATTCTTTGTTTTTCCTCTTGATCTTTCTTTTCTCTCTCCCTCTTTTCAACCTCTCTTTGCATTTTCTCTTGCATGGCAGCTTGTACTCTCTTTTGGTCTTCAAAAGCCTCCATAGGTGTTAAAGGTGCAAGAGTCACCTTTCGGCCTTCAAAATCAAATGAATACCTATTCTTAAACCCGTCATGTGTTGCTTTTCTATCATATTGCCATGGCCTCCCAAGTAGGATATGACTTGCATGCATGGGAACTACATCACACAACACTTCATCCTTATACCTCCCAATGGTAAATGACAATAATACTTGCTTGGTCACCTTAACTTCTCCACTATCATTCAACCACTGCAATCTGTATGGATTAGGATGTTTTGTAGTAGGAAATGCAAGTTTCTCTACTAGTAGAGTGCTAGCCACATTAACACAACTCCCACCATCTATGATCATACTACAAACTTTTTCTTTGACTAAACATCTAGTATGAAAAATATTTTCTCTTTGCAGTTCATCACCTTCATCTTCCTTCACCTGTATATTTAAAGCACGCATAACAACAAGAGCACTTCCATGCACAGCATGCTCTACATCACTATCTTCATCCAAAGGTAGAATGTTAACATCTGAATCTTCATCTACAACTTCATCATCTTCAGATTCAATATCACCACTCGGCCTCACCACCATCACCCTTTTATTTGGACATTCTCTAGCATAATGCCCTTTCCCTAAACATCGGAAACATTGGATGTCTCTTGTTCTTCCATTGGAGTTCATTGGGGCCTTACCCTTATCAATCACAATGGGTTTTTCTCCAGCCTTGTTCCCCTCTTTCTTCTCCTTTGAAACAAATTTATTCTCACTAGATTCCCCTTTCTTCCAATTTGGCTTCCAAGGAACATTATTGGCAGAATTCATTCCCATTCCAGATCTGGTTGTTTTCTTCTTCTTGAGTTGTTTTTCTACCTTGATTGCCATATTTAACATGTCATCAAGCTCCACATAATGATGCAGCTCCACTATGTCGGCAATTTCATCTTTCAGCCCATGTAGAAACCGTGCCATAGTTGCTTCCCTTTCTTCTTCTATATTAGCTCGTATCATAGCCATTTCCATCTCTTGAAAATATTCTTCCACACTTTTATTGCCTTGTACCAGCCCTTGTAATCGTTGATGTAACTCCCTATAGTAGTGTTGTGGTACAAATCTATCTCTCATGACTTGTTTCAGCTCATCCCAAGTCTGCACTCCTCTCATGCCATTTCTTCTTCGTTTAGTGAGTAATTGATCCCACCAAACTAATGCATAATCAGTAAACTCTACCACAGCAAGTGTCACCTTCTTTTGCTCACTATAGTTGTGGCAATCAAAGATGAGTTCAGTCTTTCTCTCCCATTCCAAGTATGCATCTGGATTTGCTTTGCCTTGGAATGATGGAATTTTCATTTTAATTCCATTAACATTGCTGTCTACTCTCCCTCTCCCTCTTGCATTTTCCACAGTTTCTTGCCTAATATTTCTGCCACCACCTCTACCATCCATATTACCTCTCATATATCTTGGTCTAATAACATCATCAAGTGCAACAGATTGCTGCCCATCATCATCATCAAGATTATCTTCATCTACATCCTCCAATTCATTGAAAACTGGCAAATCATTTAGTCCAGCACGCCTACCTCTATTCTGCCCCCTATTTGTGTTTTGCTCCCTATGAAAATTATCTCGTTCATCCCTTCCTAAATTCCTTTGATTTGTAGAGCTTGCTTGCTGCAATTCTTCAATTTGTTTTGAGTGTTTTTCCATCTGTTCTCTAATATCAACAAACAACACATTCATCCTTTGAAATTGAGATTGCAATGCCTTAAGAACATTAGAAGCTTCTGGCTCTTCTTGGGGTCGGTTGCTCTCTCGATCACTATCTCGTTTTGTTGACATACTGATTGCTGCAAAACAAATGTTAGAAATATTTTCTCACACACTCCCTCACGTGTTTCACTCTAATATGGTAACACTCAATCTGTATTTCACTCAAACTTTGGCTTTTACCCTCTAACAATCTCACCACTCTATGCCTTTTTCCACTCACTTCAGCCCCTTCCAAGTTCTAGCAAGAACTTAATATTTCCTCAACTAAATAACTAAATTGCAAGGTTTAAAACACATTCAAGATTGGAACAAGAGTAACACAAGCTGAAAAAAAAACAGAATATATGATATTTGAAACCTAAGGACGAAAGACACTAAAATTTTAGACAAACATTACCAAAGGGAAGAATTTGACAAAACTGGATTTAGGACAATATATTGAGACAAAATGGAAGAAGAAAAACGAATTTTTAGGTCTCTTATGAAACGTTTATATTATGGACCCAAAAATGGCTAACTAGCGGTAATATATGGACAACCAAGCAAACGAACGAATTTTGACATGAAATTTAATATGTATGCTTAGCTGAATATCTAAAACATGCCTGTAAAATTTGAAAGGATTTGGACATGTTTACATACACATTCACTTTTGGAAGGCAGAAATTATCACAACCCCCTGTGAGAAGGCAAAAATTTTCACAACCCCCTGTGAAAAAAACTGGAAGCCAGAAATTTTCACACCCCCCTGTGAAAAAAACTGGAAGCCTATGAGAATCCACCCATTGCTTAAAAATCTTTAATTTCTAATCCAAGGGCCACGAATTTACTTTTTTTTTTTTCGTTCTTTCTTTCTTTCTTTTTTTTTAATTTAATCCAGCAACAACATTAAGGTAGAAGGACTCAAAGAAACAAGAAGGCATACAACTTGTAGAAATTAAACTAATGGCAAAAAAAATGACTCCAAGGAAGACAATATATATATTTTTGACATAAACAAGAAGGAATGATGCTAAAAACCTGATTTGGAGAGCCTAAGCTCTGATACCAAATGATGTGAGCCTGCCTTGCTGGGATTTAATTCCTAAGGAAGCTCAAGCTACGGATCGTCTCCAAAACATAAGAACACCAACCAGTACCTTCAACCCAACACCAACTTGTGATGTAAAACTGAAGCTATATGGCTGGAAACCAAAGATTCAAGACCCAACCCCAACTTGTGAAGGAAAAACCTTGAATATAAGTTAAGACCTAGCAAACTTGGTTATTTTTGCAAGGAATTCGTGCAAGTTCTAACAAGAACTCAAAAGAAGGCTAAAAACCTCTCAAAGCTCTCAAAAATGGAGAGAAAACTCAGAATATTCATTAAGTTCAAAATCTGCCATTACATCTGTTTTTAAAGACTTAAAGAAAGCATAAAACAAGTGAAATGATGGAAAAAATACAAATATAATAATGTGGTTACATAAAACAAATTGGGCAGCCATATAGCTTGTCTCCCACTAGCTTTTAAAAGGCATGGGCAGCCATATAGCTTGTCTCCCACTAGCTTTTAAAAGGCATCTTTGACTCCCAATGTGAATTTCAGCCACTCTTAATATATGGACATCCAATGGAACGTGAATGGTATGTATTTAGCTCCCAAAGGTATAATGATGGATGCCAATATGTATTCTAACTCCTTTGGGTCAATTGGCCTCTTGGGTAGATTGCAATTTGGACACATGCAACCAAACAGCTTCTTTGCTCTTATTTTCTTCAAGTCTTAACGTTCCAATTGTATTGAGAACATATAGATGTTTGGAAACTAATCCTTGAAGTTTTCTTGCCATTGATCGAGTAACAGGTCCTTGGTGTTGTATGCTAGCAATCAGATCCTCATCAGGAGTGTGGTGAGAAAATTTTTCTCTACTATCATTTTCTTGTAGGTTCTTATACCATGTCAAATTCTGGAGGTGAAAAACGTGATATGACCATGAATGACATGGCCTTCATGTTAGAGGCAATGCAAAGGAAATTTGAAAGGTTTGATTTGGTCATAAACAACATGAGAGGTGATGTAGACAACATAATACAAAGGCAGCAAAATAATACTAATCGAAGGGGGCAGAATCCAGAGGGAGAGGAAACATGATGAATGATAATGAGGTAGAAAGGGAAGATGATGAAGAAAGTGAGGAATCAATTGCAAAAAGAAGACCTCAGCAAAGGGACAACAACATATCTTCCATAAAAATGAAGATAACATCATTCAAAGAGAGAAATGATGCTGAAGCTTACCTTGAAAGGGAAAGAAAAGTTGAGTTGTTGTTTGATTGTCATAATTATAGTGAAATGAAGAAAGTTAAAATTGCAGCAATTGAATTCATAGATTATGCACTAATTTGGTGGGATCAATTGATGATTTCCAAGAGAAGAAATGGAGAAAGAACAATCACTACTTGGGCTGAAATGAAAACTTTGATGAGAAAGAGATTTTGTACCATCTTACTACTATCGAGAGCTTCACCAAAGATTGCAGCGGTTAACTCAAGGATCCATGTCAGTGGAGGATTACCATAAAGAGATGGAGATGATCATGAGTAGAACTAATATAGAGGAGGATCCAAAAATCACTATGGCTCGATTTTTGAGTGGGCTGAATAGAGAGATTGCCAACATAATTGAATTACATCATTATGTGGAGCTTGAAGATATGGTACACATGGCCATGAAAGTGGAGAAGCAACTGAAACTCAAGGGAGTAGCAAAGGGGTTTTCTAATTTCAGCCCTAGTTTCACTTCAAAGTGGCCAATGAAAGATGATAATCCTAAAGGGAAGGAGGCTACCTGAAAAGGAAAGGAAAAACAAGTTCTAGCTGACCCTAAAGTAACTCTATAACATCTAACTCTAACCAAAAGCATAGTACCATTAAATGCTTTAGGTGTTTAGGAGTATGACATATAGCATCTCAATGTCCAAATAAGAAAATCATGCTGATAAGAGATAATGGTGAAATTGATAGTGCTAGTGAACATGAAAGTGATGATGTGAGCCTGCCTTGCTGGGATTTAATTCCTAAGGAAGCTCAAGCTATGGATCGTCTCCAAAACATAAGAACACCAACCAGCACCTTCAACCCAACACCAACTTGTGATGTAAAACTGAAGCTATATGGCTGGAAACCAAAGATTCAAGACCCAACCCCAACTTGTGAAGGAAAAACCTTGAATATAAGTTAAGACCTAGCAAACTTGGTTATTTTTGCAAGGAATTCGTGCAAGTTCTAACCAAAACTCAAAAAAGGCTAAAAACCTCTCAAAGCTCTCAAAAATGGAGAGAAAACTCAGAATATTCATTAAGTTCAAAGTCTGCCATTACATCTATTTTTAAAGACTTAAAGAAAGCATAAAACAAGTGAAATGATGGAAAAATACAAATATAATGATGTGGTTACATAAAACAAATTGGGCTGCCATATAGCTTGTCTCCCACTAGCTTTTAAAAGGCATGGGCAGCCATATAGCTTGTCTCCCACTAGCTTTTAAAAGGCATCTTTGTCTCCCAATGTGAGTTTCAGCCACTCTTAATATATGGGCATCCAATGGTACGTGAATGGTATGTATTTAGCTCCCAAAGGTAACATGATGGATGCCAATATGTATTCTAACTCCTTTGGGTCAATTGGCCTCTTGGGTAGATTGCAATTTGGACACATGCAACCAAACAGCTTCTTTGCTCTTATTTTCTTCAAGTCTTAACGTTCCAATTGTATTGAGAACATATAGAAGTTTGGAAACTAATCCTTGAAGTTTTCTTGCCATTGATCAAGTAACAGGTCCTTGGTGTTATATGCTAGCAATCAGATCCTCATCATCCTCTCCTTCTTCAAAAGAATTCGTCCTCGAATCTTCATCATCTGCATAGTAAGGAGCAAGATCAGAACATTAAAAATTGCACTTACACCATACTCACCTGGTAGATTAATCTTGTAGGCATTATCATTAATCCTTTCGAGTACTTCAAATGATCCATCACTTCTCGGCTGCAATTTTGATTTCCTTTGTGTAGGAAACCTTTCTTTTCTCAAATGAACCCATACCAGATCACCAGGCTGGAACACCATCTTTTTCCTTCCTTTGTTTACTTTGGTTGCTCTATTCTCATTAATCTTCTCCATTTGTTGCTTGGCCCTTTGATGCATTTGCTTCACCAATTCAGCTTTCTTTTTACCATCAAAACTAGTAAGCTCATTAGTAGGAAGAGGCAACAAATCTAATGGAGTAAATCCAGTGGATGAATGCATTGACAACTTCATTCCAAATCTAAAGCTTGCCAATCCGTGAAAACTCCTCACTTCTGTCACACTTGAAGGATTCGGCCACTCTTGGATAGCTTTCACCTTCTCTTGATCAACTTCAATTCCCTGCATACTTATAACAAAACCAAGAAAAACAACCCTATCTAGACAAAAAGAACACTTCTTAAGTTTAGCATAAAGGTTTTGCTCCCTAAGGATTTCAAGCACTTTCCTAACATGTTCAACATGTTCTTCCTCAGTTTTGCTATAAATTAGAATATCATCAAAGTAAACTATCACAAACTTACCTAAATAAGCTATCAAAACATGGTTCATTAATCTCATGAAAGTACTAGGTGCATTAGATAAACCAAAAGGCATAACTAACCATTCATACAAACCATATTTCGTTTTGAAGGCAGTCTTCCATTCATCTCCAGGCTTCATGCGAATTTGATGATAACCACTCATAAGATCAATCTTTGTGAAATATTTCACCCCATGCAATTCGTCCAACATGTCATCAAGTTTAGGAATGGGATGTCTATACTTCATAGTAATCTTATTCACAACCCTACAATCAACACACATCCTCCAAGAACCATCTTTCTTGGGTACTAATAAGACTGGAACAGCACAAGGACTAAGGCTCTCGCGAACCAAGCCTTTCTCCAAAAGCTCTTCAACTTGTCTTTGCATCTCTTTTGTCTCCATAGGATTGCTCCTATATGCTGGCCGGTTTGAAATTGTAGAACCGGGTATGAAGTCAATTTGATGTTCAATCCCTCTTAATGGTGGCAAACCACTAGGAGGTCTTCAGGAAACACATTCTCAAAATCCTGCAACAAAGACACAAAACTAGAAGGTAAAGAATAGAGAGATTCTTCACTGTCTGCAAGTAACAATTCTTTATACATAATAATGAGTATAGGCTGCCCTACATCTATCTCTCTTGCTCTTGCATAAAAAGTATGTTTTGCTTTTTCTCCTTGCTTATTTTCTCTCACCAATGGGCCATTTATTTGTTTGCTTACTTTCTTTTGACTCTCGGCCTCTTTTCCCTTTCTGCACTCACTTACTTTATTATTTTCTCTCTCCCTACCCTTAGAATTACCCTTGGGTGTTGAAGAAACATCATTGGTTAAATTTGAACCCCCTTGGTTCATGTTGGCCGAAACTTCTTTCTCCCTCTCTAGCATCCTCTTCTGATCTTCATACACCTCTTGAGGTGATAATGGTGCTAGAACAACCTTCTTTCAATCATAAGTAAAGGTATACTTATTAGAAAAGCCATCATGTTGTGCCCTTCTATCATGCTGCCATGGTCTTCCTAATAGCAAATGTCCAGCTTGCATTGGCACTACATCACACAAAATCTCATCTTTATACCACCCAATAGAGAATGGTACCTTGACTTGCTTCAACACTTTTACTTCCCCAGCGTCATTGAACCATTGCAACTTGTAAGGATTGGGATGTTTAAAACAAGTTAACCCCAATTTATCCACCATTGTAGTACTAGCAGCATTGGTACAACTTCCACCATCAATGATAAGTGTACAAACCTTACCATTCACCAAACACCTAGAGTGGAAAAAGATTCTCCCTTTGATCCAAGCCTTCTTCCTTGACTTGAATATTCAAGGCTCTTCTAGTAACAAGCATCTCTCCATGTTCAGCATTCAAGACTTGATTCTCCCAAGCCTCTTCATCATATTTTGCCCTATCACCACATTCGCCCTCCTCTTCTTCTTCATGTTCAGATTCTGATTCAATTTCCCCTTCATGGGTTGCAATCATCACCCTCTTATTTGGACATTGAGAAATAATGTGTCCACTTCCCAAACACTTGTAGCATTTAATTTCCCTACTTGGAGTAGGTCTAGAAGGTGTTTCCTTGGCTGTTTTTGCATTCCCATCATTTGGCTTCTTGAAATTAGGATTGTAGGAAGAATTCTTTTGGAAAGAACCCTTGTAATACCCTTTGTAGGAACCTCCACTCGAACTTGAACCCTTGAAGTTTGAAAAATTTCTACTAGCTTTAGAGTAGCGAGTTTTCGAAATAGCTTTATTCTTCAATCTTCTCTCTATCTTCATGGCCTTTTGAACTAACTCTTCCATTGTGTTGAATTCATACATCTCCAATTCATTGGTTATGTTCAAATTCAATCCGCCAAGAAATTGTGACATCTTCTTGTCTTCATCTTCATCAATATTTGCCCTAACCATGATCATCTCCATCTCTTTGTGGTACTCTTCCATACTTTTTCCACCTTGAACTAGTCTTGCTAGTCGATTGTACAAATCTTGAATGTAGTGAGATGGTACAAATAGGCTCCTCATTAGTTCTTTCAAGGTTGACCATTCAGGAATAGGCCTCATACCTTTCCCTCTTCTATTAGCTTTCAATTGATCCCACCAAAAGGTAGCATACCCTTTGAACTCTACGGCTGCCAAAACTGATTTCTTCTCTTCGGTGTAGTTATGGCATTCAAAAATCTGCTCAACTTTCCTCTCCCATTCTATGAACTCTTCTGCATTGTTCTTCCCTTCAAAGGAAGGGATCTTCATCTTGATGGAAGTAAGGTCACCATCAGTGGTAGGTTGATTTCCACCTTCATCTTCATCTTCTACCCTTTCGGCTGCTTCTAGGGCTTCAAGATTTCCTTGTCCTTCTCTCCTAAGCACTCTTCTAGCTCGCATTATGGGATTTGGATGTGCGGTTGGCTACCCTTGTTGCATTTGTTGTGTTTGCCGTGCTGCATTCTCTTGCAATCTAGTATCCATCATCTCCATTCGACCAAGCATTGCTGCCAAAGTCTCATTAAGCCTAGCCAAGCTTTCGGCCATAGCTCCTTCTTTGCTAGTGTCTTCTCCTTTTCCAGCCATGTTAACAAACAAACAAACTCAAAGAAACAAGATTAGTAATAATCGAAATTCACTCAAGTGTTTAGAATTACCTCACTTTTCTTATCTTCCTTGATTGCACTTCAGAACCAAGCTCACCAACCAACAATTGTCAATTCGTTCAAGAAACTAGAACCTAAATCCTAGAACTAGATAGAAAACAAGACAAGTATCCGTAGGCAATGCAAGGTAATTTGCACTACACGATATAAAACCAAGTATCGACACAAGCAAATGATACTTAGCAATGTAATAGAATTAAAAGCTGGATAAAGAAATCAGAAACAATGAAGACAATAAACAAGACAAATTTGGATATAATGAATAAAAAACAACCCACACTTGGCAAGCTGCTTTATGGACCTAATCAGTTCTACCCAAAATGCTAGCTTCTAGACTCTAATTCCCACTTATAACACTCAAATAACATGAATATTAAGGTCTGATTTTCGAATTCCAAAGGCCCCTCAAAAGGTGAAATTTTTCGCCCAAAAAATTTTATTACTTCTCACCCACCTAGATCTGATCCTTAGCACCCAAATAGCAAGAATATCAAACAATTTTTGTTAAGGTGGTTTTGTACTCTTTTTTTTTTGCTTCCTCTCACTATCCCCTTGATTCGGGACTTAATTTACTCCCAAGAGCTTTTCGAAATCTGGACTTAATTCGTAACCCCAGATTCACTCAAAATCAAATCGAAATCAAATTTGAACAAAAACTCTAGCTTTTGCTTTCTTTCAAGAACCCTAATCTTGGTTTTGAATCCAATTCAGATGCAAGGCTTAGGTTTCAAAATTCAATCAGACTCCTTTTCCTAGGTTTCGAATTACTCTTTGAACAATCTTTAGACTTTTTGAATTTTGATATATGACTCTTTTTCAAAAATTAAAGACTAGACTCTCTAAGAACCCTAAATCGCAGAAATTTAAAAGACCTAAATTAACAAACCCAAGAAAGACAAAGTAGATAAAAATTACCTTGTAGCAAGGCTTTGATACCAAATGACGCGGACCCTTAGCAACGATGGCAGCAAACCCAATGTATAACAATGGTAGAGAACTCCTTGAAACTTGATAATCACCTCCTAAGGAACCCAACACCTATAAAGAGATGCGAACTCACTATGATTGAAGGATTTAGTTGGTAAGAAGAAGGAAAACGCCACAACTCTTGTTGATAAGTAAACCTAATTCTTGATGCAAAGAAAGAATTAAAGAATCCACTCTAATCTCTCTCACACGAAAATTCACAAGAAGATCTTGTAGAAGAATTTGAAAATTTTTATTAAATGTTGTATGTCAAATTCGGCCTAATAGTGCCCTTAAATAAGGGTTACAAAATTCCTAATTGCATATGGAAAATTAAGACTAAAACATTCCTAATTGCATAAGGAAAACCATTCCTAATTGCATAAGGAAAACATTCCTAATTGCATAAGGAAAAATATTCCTAATTGCATAAGGAAAAACATTCCTAATTGCATAAGGAAAATATAAAGTAATCCTAATCCACTAAGGAAAATATAAAGTATGGAAATAAAATCCTAATCCACTAAGGAAAATATAAAGTATGGAAACAAAATTCTATTTTTAAGCCTTCCATAATGATATAAAACGTGGCCCATTAAACAGAATTAATAATCTTTAAGCAGTGGGTCCATCCAGCTATTCTCACAGGGCTTCAGAAATCTCACAGGTACGCTGTGAAACTGGCTGCACTCCAAGCTTTTCTTCCAATCACTTCCATCATCTTACTAAGGCCTTAAATTACTTCCCAAGGCTTTATATGAATCCCCATGGACCTTT
This sequence comes from Garcia nutans, assembly GCA_947685225.1. NCBI lineage: Eukaryota > Viridiplantae > Streptophyta > Magnoliopsida > Malpighiales > Euphorbiaceae > Garcia > Garcia nutans. The sequence continues at coordinate 11,866,434 of CANTUV010000002.1, read as the reverse complement.
CTTGCATGTTGGACCTCTTTAACTAGCCTTTAGCTTCCATATTCACACTAAGCATCATAATCAGCTTTGGTATGCCTTCTTCAAGCTCTATCTCCATCTTCTTGAATGATAATTCTTGAAGCTCTTTGGAAATCTCTTCTTGAATATGCAAAGCCATACTAGCTTGATATCTCTTTGCCTTGCTCCTAGTGATTGGTCCACTTGCTAGCTTCAAGGGATCCTTTCTTGCATCAGAGGGGCTGTTTTGATTCGAATTGCATTAGTGATTCATTCAAAATTTCAGACTTGGGATACTACACACGGAAGGCTATTTGATTTTGTTTCATAAAGTGTGATTCACCTAAGAACATAAAAGAAATTAGCTTGAGAGGTGTGAGCTAAGCCGTGAGTGAATACATTATATTGAGTGGAACACGAGTGACCAACCCCATCTATTGAGTGTAAACACGTGAGGGAGTGTTGTGAGGCTTTTTATTTGTTTTGTTTTAACCTTTTATTGTAGGAAAAATGTCTGGCCAAAATTACAGTGACAGGGGTGTTCAAATTGATCCAGCTCGATTGCGTGAGGCACAGCAAGCTGAATTTACACGTTTATACCGTGTTATAGAGAACATGACAGAAACATTGGAGCGCATGGATTTGAGGTTGCAAAATGTTGAAAGAGCCACACCGGAGCGCAATGAGAGGCAAAAAGGTGGCAGAAATCAAATACAACAGCCAGAACATTTGGAAGATGAAAATGAGCTTGAGGATGATAATGCAAGTCTGGTTGGGGGAGCTCTACATAGAGGTGGAGGTAGAGGAGGCCGTGGTACTGGTCGAGGTAGAGGAAGCATGAATAATAATGCTTTCTATGGTAGAAATCATGGTGATGATGAAGTCGTTGATAGGAGCTTGGGAAGCATCAAGCTGAAAATTCCTAACTTTCATGGTAAATCATATCCAGAAACTTATTTGCAATGGGAAAAGCAGGTTGATCTCATATTTGATTGCCATCGATGTACTGAGGAAAAGAAGGTCAAGCTTATTGTTACTCAATTTACAGATTATGCTATACCTTGGTGGGATCAGTTAGTGACTAGCAGAAGAAGGAATTTGTAGTATCCAATTGAGACTTGGGCTGATCTTAAATCGGTCATGAGGAAGAGGTTTGTGCCTAGACATTTCCATAGGGAAATTATACAAAGACTTCAAGTTCTTAAACAAGGTAGTAAAAGCGTTGATGACTACTACAAAGAAATGGAAATGTTAATGACTAGAGCTAATATAGATGAAGACATGGAGACTACTATGGCACGTTTCTTGGCTGGTTTGAATTCGGACATTGCTGATCAGGTTGATTTACAGCCTTATGTGGAGTTAGAAGAGATGGTGCATATTGCCGTCAAGGTGGAAAAACAACTCCAAGGAAGACGACCATCAAGGTATCATTCGAAACTTGTTTCTAATTCTTTTTCTCCTTGGAATAGGGAAGGAAGGCGTGATTACAAGGAAAGAAACAAGGCTGGTCAAGATAGTGGGAAAGCAAAGGCCGAAACAAGTTCTAAAGACAAATCCAAAGTTGAAGAGCCTAAGCTGCGAATCGAGATATTAAGTGTTGGAAGTGCCAAGGTGTGGGACATATCAGCAAAGAATGTCCAAACAAGAGAGTTATGACCGTAAGAAATGGTGAGATAGTGACTGATGAAGAAGAAGGAGACGATGAGAGTGAAGATGGAGAAAAGCAAGACTTGGAATGTTGTAGTGATGGGAGCTTTGAAGAACCAATAAAGGGAGACTTGCTGGTTGCTAGGCGTGCTCTTAACATGCAATTGAAGGAGGAAAACCATGAAGAACAATGAGACAACTTGTTCCATACAAGGTATCACGTTCAAGGCAAGGCTTGTATTGTGATTGTGGATGGTGGAAGCTGTACCAATGTGGTAAGTACACTCTTGGTTGATCGATTAGGGCTGCCTACAAAACCTCACCCCCGACCTTACAAACTTCAGTGCTGAATGAATGTGGAGAGGTTAAGGTACATCGACAATCTAACATTTCTTTTTCCATTGGTAAATATCATGATGAGGTGTTGTGTGATGTGGTGCCAATGCATGCTGGAGAGATTTTACTTGGACGTCCATGGCAGTATGATAGGTGAGCTATGCATGATGGATACCTCAATCGGTATTCATTCACTAAGGATGGGCGAAAGACAATTCTGACCCCGCTCTCTTCAAAAGAAGTGTATGAAGATCAATGTAAAATGGAAAGAATGAGACTTGAATTTGAAAAGAAAGAAAGAGAGAGTGACAAAAAAATGAGTGAAAAAAATCAGATTGTAAATGAAAAGAAAGAGAGAAAAGAAAAATCAAAACAAATTCAGTTTGAGAAAAATAGAGAAGGAGAGAAGAATGTGAGTTTGTTAGCTAGTACAAGTGAGGTTAAACATGCTTTTTACACCAATCAGCCTATGTTTGTGCTTTTGTGCAAAGAGGCTCGTTTAGATACTACTGTTTTTAACCAATCTTTGCCTAGTGTGTTTGTTGATCTTTTGCAGGAATATGCGGATTTGTTTCCCGAAGAAATGCCTGATGAATTGCCGCCAATCAGAGGCATAGAGCATCAAATTGATTTCATTCCGGGAGCTTCCATTCCCAATAGGCCAGCGTATCGAGCTAATCCTTTCGAGACAAAGGAGATACAAAAGCAAGTGGAGGAATTGCTATCTAAAGGATACGTGAGGGAAAGTTTGAGTCCTTGATCGGTTCCTGTTATTCTTGTGCCAAAGAAGGATGGGATGTGGAGGATGTGCGTGGATTGTAGAGCCATCAATAAAATCACTGTAAAGTATCACCATCCTATTCCTAGACTAGATGATATGCTTGATGAGTTACATGGTTCTTGTTTGTTCACGAAAATTGATTTGAAATCTGGTTATTATCAAATTCTAATGAGTGTGGGTTATGAGTTGAAAACAGCATTTAAGACTAAATATGGGTTGTATGAGTGGTTGGTTATGCCGTTTGGTCTTACTAATGCACCTAGCACATTCATGCATTTGATGAATCATGTGTTGCGTGAGCACTTGGGTGAATTTGTTGTTGTTTACTTTGATGATATTCTTGTTTACTGTAAGTGTTTGGATGATCATGTCATACATGTGCGTCTTGTGTTAAACATTCTTAGGCGTGAGAAGTTGTTTGCTAACCTTAAGAAGTGTAGTTTTTGCATGGATAAGGTTCATTTTCTTGGTTTTGTGGTGTCTAGTCAAGGCATTGAGGTTGATGAGGAAAAGGTAAAGGCTATTAGGGACTAGCCGAAACCTAAGAATGCTAGTGAGGTGAGGAGTTTTCATGGACTTGCTGGTTTTTATCAGAGAATCATTAGAAATTTCAGTACTATAGCTGCACCTTTGAATGAGTTAGTTAAGAAAAATGTCGATTTTGTTTAGAGAGATGCACAAGAACATGCATTTAATGAACTTAAGGATAAATTGTGTAATGCACCCTTGCTTGCTTTGCCTAATTTTGATAAGACCTTTGAGATTGAATGTGATGCAAGTGGCATAGGAATTGGAGCTGTTTTGATACAGGATCAAAGGCCATTGATGTACTTTAGCGAAAAACTAAGTGGAGCGGCTTTGACGTATCCGACATATGATAAGGAGTAATATGCATTGTTTCGGGCTTTGCATACTTGGAAGCATTATTTGTGGTCAAAAGAGTTTGTGATACATACTGATCATGAAAGTTTAAAGCATTTGAAAGGTCAAGATAAGCTGAATCGTAGACATGTCAAATGGGTGGAATTCATAGAAACATTTCCATATGTGATTAAATACAAGCGAGGTAAAGAGAATGTAGTGGCTGATGCATTGTCGCGAAGGTATGTTTTACTTAATTCTCTTAGTGCTAGATTATTGGGTTTTGAGTATATTAAGGAATTATATGTTAGTGATGTGGATTTTGGTGACATATATAATTTGTGTGAAGATGTGGCTGTTTCAAATGACTTTCATTTGTTTGATGGTTTCTTGTTTAAGAGAAATAAATTGTGTATTCCTAAGTGTTCCATGAGAGAGTTGTTAGTTAAGGAAGCACATGGAGGAGGTTTGATGGGTCATTTTGGAGAAAGTAAGACCTATGATGTGTTGATAGAACATTTTTATTGGCCTGGTATGAAACATGATGTGCATAAAGTTTGTGAGCATTGCATAACATGTAGAGAAGCTAAGTCTAGGATGAAACCGCATGGTTTGTACACGCCTTTACCTGTTCCTAATGGACCTTGGACTGATTTGTCTATGGATTTTGTGCTTGGATTACCTAAAACTAGGAGAGGTCGTGATAGTATATTTGTTGTGGATGATAGATTTAGTAAAATGGCTCATTTTATACCATGTCATAAAACTGATGATGCTAAATTGATTGCTGATTTGTTCTTTAAAGAGGTTGTTCGTTTGCATGGCATACCCAAAAACATTGTTAGTGATAGAGATGTTAAGTTTTTGAGTCATTTCTGGCGTATTTTATGGGAAAAATTGGGGACTAAGTTGTTGTTTTCTACTACTTGCCATCCTCAAACCGATGGTCAAACTGAGGTTGTGAATTGAACATTGATTACTTTACTTAGGGCAGTGATAGCAAAGAATATTAGGATGTGGGATGATTGTTTACCATTTGTGGAGTTTGCTTATAATAGGGTTGTTCATAGCACTACTAATTGTTCTCCATTTGAAATTGTTTATGGTTTTAATCCGCTTACTTCTTTGGATATTTTGCCATTGTCATCTAATGATTTTGTGAGTGTTGATGCTAGCTCAAAGGTAGATTTTGTGAAGCAGTTACATAAACAGGTTAAGGAAAGGATTGAAAGGCAAAATGCTAAAGTAGCTTCTCGAGTGAATAAAGGAAGGAAGCCACTGATTCTTCAGCCTGGTGATTGGGTTTGGGTTCATTTTCGCAAAGAACAGTTTCCACACCAAAGAAAGTCCAAGTTAAACCCACGAGGAGATGGTCCTTTTCAGATACTTGAAAGGATTAATGACAATGCATATAAAGTGGATTTGCCAGGTGAGTATAATGTAAGTGCTTCGTTTAATGTTGCTGATTTAAGTCCTTTTGATGTAGGTGATGCTTTTGATTCGAGGATGAATCCTTTTGAGGAGAGGGGAAATGTTGTGGAACAACCAGCACACCGCAAGGATGAGCAAGAGTTAGGACGTGAGGAACAAGTTGAGGAGATCGTCAATCCAATTATTCTGCCACAAGGTCCTATAACTAGATCGCGAGCCAAAAAGATTCAGCAAGCACTAATTTGCCATTTGCAAGATTTGGTGAATTTGGCTAACTATGGTTTGCAAGGAATTACAAGCTTGGAGACAAGACCAAAGGAAGTCAATTACAACTTGCTACAAGTTGTAATTCACGAATGAGGCTTGTAATTAATATGTATTAAGGCCCACTAGTTATGCTTATTTAAAAAGTAAGGGCCCTGTTTGTTTTGTATTAAATTAGGACTTTGTTTACTTTATTATTTCTTAAAATTAGATTATAAAGCCAAACACTACTTAATAACCCTAATTAGGGTTTAGCTATTTATATCTCATTTAGGGTTGTAAGACATCAGTTTTTAGTTTTTGACAAATTATTAACCTAAAATCCGAATTTGCTTTTATCTTTGTGTTCTTGAGTAGAATGCATGCTTAGAAACATTCAAGTAGTTTGATCAACTTTCTTGTGGAGTGTTTCGATTCTGGGGTTTAGGAACTATTTTGTTTCGAAATCTTAGGACTGTGATCAATTCAAGGTAATTTGAAATCTAACCTAATCCTTGGAGGTTGTGCCGAATTCGACTAGGGGTTTTCAAGTTAATGCTGTGGGGGTTCAAAATCAAGGGGTTCTCAGGCTTATTCTTGGAGGTTTCGTATCATAAGTTTAGCTTCTGAAACAAGCATATAAAATTTGAGAAGATTTGGTTATGTGCAAACCCAACTTCAGTTTCTAACCCACTAGCAAATTTGAGAGATTAGTTGTTGTTTTCTCTTTTTTTTCTTTTTTTTTTTTCTGTTCTTTCTTTTTTTAAAAAAAAAATTAATCCAGCAACAACATTAAGGAAGAAGGACTCAAAGAAACAAGAAAGCATACAGCTTGTAGAAATTAAACTAATGGCAGAAAATTACTCAAAGGAAAACAATATTTTTTTTTGACATAAACAAGAAGGAATGATGCTAAAAACCTAATTTTGAGAGCCTAAGCTCTGATACCAAATGATGTGAGCCTGCCTTGCTGGAATTTAAGTCCTAAGGAAGCTCAAGCTACGGATCGCTCCAAAACATAAGAACACCAACCAGCACCTTCAACCCAACACCAACTTGTTATGTAAAACTGAAGCTATATGGCTGGAAACCTAAGATTCAAGACCCAACCCCAACTTGTGAAGGAAAAACCTTGAATATAAGTTAAGACCTAGCAAACTTGGTCATTTTTGCAAGGAATTCGTGCAAGTTCTAACCAGAACTCAAAAGAAGGCTAAAAACCTCTCAAAGCTCTCAAAAATGGAGAGAAAACTTAGAATATTCATTAAGTTCAAAGTCTGCCATTACATCTGTTTTTAAAGACTTAAAGAAAGCATAAAACAAGTGAAATGATGGAAAAAATACAAATATAATGATGTGGTTACATAAAACAAATTGGGCTGCCATATAGCTTGTCTCCCACTAGCTTTTGAAAGGCATGGGCAGCCATATAGCTTGTCTCCCACTAGCTTTTAAAAGGCATCTTTGACTCCCAATGTGAGTTTCAGCCACTCTTAATATATGGGCATCCAATGGCATGGCACGTGAATGGTATGTATTTAGCTCCCAAAGGTATAATGATGGATGCCAATATGTATTCTAACTCCTTTGGGTCAATTGGCCTCTTGGGTAGATTGAAATTTGGACGCATGCAACCAAACAGCTTCTTTGCTCTTATTTTCTTCAAGTCTTAACGTTCCAATTGTATTGAGAACATATAGATGTTTGGAAACTAATCCTTGAAGTTTTCTTGCCATTAATCGAGTAACAGGTCCTTGGTGTTGTATGCTAGCAATCAGATCCTCATCAAGTGATGATGATGATAATGATAGCATGCCACCATTAGAGGAAATTGAACATATCATTGAATATCCAGCCCATGGTGAATATTTGGTTATTAGAATAGCTTTAAACATGCAAATTAAAGATGAAGAAAGTAATCAAAGAGAGAACATTTTCCATACTCGTTGCATTGTGAATGGAAAAGTGTGTAGCATGATCATTAATGGGGTAGTTGTGCAAATATTGCTAGTACTGATTTTGTGGATAAATTAGGATTAGCATGCACAAAACATCCTAGTCCCTACAAGCTGCAATGGTTGAATGATTGTGGAGAGGTGAGGGTAACAAAGCAGGTTCTATTTTCTTTTGCAATTGGGAGATACAAAGATGAAGTTTACTGTGATGTTGTGTCTATGCATGCTAGCCATATCCTTCTTGGTCGTCCATGGAAGTTTGATAGAAAAGCTTTGCATGATGGCTTTAAGAATCATTTTTCTTTCAGCCTAAATGGTTTAAATTTCACTCTTGCTCCATTGTCACCTAAACAAGTGTATGAAGATCAAGTGAAGATTTTGAGATCATTTGAAAGGAATTCTGGTGGTGAGGGTAAAAGAAATAAAAATGGAGTACAAGAGGCCAAGTGTGATATGAACTAGCCACGAGGCAAGGATCCATTGGTGCTTCCAAATGGGCCATTAACTAGGAGCAGAGCTAAGAAGTTTGGAGCAGCTATGGGATTACATATTCAAGATCAAATTTCAAAGGAAGTGACTGAAATGGCAATGGAAAAGTGCACAATAGAGCTTGAAGAAGGCACACCAAAGCTGATTATGATGCTTAGTGTGAATATGGAAGCTAAAGGCTAGCTAAAGAGGTCCAACGTGCAAGAAAGGTCCATGGGGGTTCATATATAGCTTTGGGAAGTAATTTAAGGCCCATGGACAGCCCAAATAGTGTGGGGCGTGTTCTTATTCTGAAGGGATTTAGTTTGGCTGAATTTTGGCATCTTTTTGGCACATGGGATGTGTGGTCCCCTATTTAGTTATTTTAGAATATTAGTTTATTTCCATACTTTCTATTTTCCTTAGTGGGTTAGGATTTTGACTTTGTAGCTTTCCTTTTCCCATTAGAATTAGGGATTCGGATTTTATTGGCCTTTTAGTATAAATAGGGCCTTATTTTCTTGTAAGCATACTTTTTTTTTGACAAATTATATTCTCAATTTTCTTATTGAAAATTGCGGCCATTATAGAACAAGAGTGGATTCTTTTTTTCTTCTGATTACATCAAGAATTAGATTTACTTATCAATTTTGATTGTGGCATTCTTCTAATTCGAGCTTCCTAAATCCTTCCGTTATAAGTGTTCGTGCCTGGATAAGCAATTGGGTGCTTTAGAAGGTGGTTTTTCCTTCGTTCTTGGTTTTCTTCTATCAATCGTGCATTGGGGTTTGAGGCCTTCATTGCTATTGGGTTCCGCATCATTTGGTATCAGAGCCAATTACAGGTAAATCTTTATCTATCTGTCTTTCTAGGGTTGTTTTAATTGTTTTGTTAGGGTTCTAATTTGGGATTTCAAATTGGGTTAGAGTCTTTATTATTTCGAATTGGGTTTGTTTTATTTGTTCTGAATTGGGTTGTTCTATTTGTTCTATTTTGGATTTTCGAATTGGGTTATAGAATTCTTTGTTCAATTTTGAAATTGTATTCTTGCCTTTTGATTTGAAATACATTTTTCTTATTCCGAATTGGGTATAACTTGGACTGAAGGTGATGTAAACCAGCATGGCAAGGATCCTTTGATGCTACAACAAGGACCATTGACAAGGAATAAAGTAAGGAAGTATGGCGTCACTCTTGGATTGCATGTTCAAGACTTTGTTACAAGGGAGGTGACTGAATTAGCAATAAACAAGTGCAGTATGGAGCTGTAAGACCAACAAAGGCTGATTGTGATGCTGAATGTCTATATAGAAGATAAGGCTTTAAAAATGGGAGCAAGAAAGGAGTAAGGAAGGCAGCCCACATTCAAGCACATGGGCCTTGGACGAAATTAGGTTTTTGGGACCACTTTTGTCACATGGGCAGCCTATTCTTTCATGCACATGGGCTGTGTTCACACCCATGCACATGGAATGTGGTTCCCTTCTTTCCTTAGTTGGTTAGGATGATATTTTCCTTATTTGACAAGGATCCTTCTTTCCTTAGTTGGTTAGGATGATATGATATTTTCCTTATTTGACAAGGATCCTTCTTTCCTTAGTTGGTTAGGATGATATGATATTTTCCTTATTTGACAAGGATCCTTCTTTCCTTAGTTGGTTAGGATGATATTTTCCTTATTTGACAAGGATTTTAACTTTGTAATTTTCCTTTTTTCACTAGGGTTAGGATAGTTACGAATTTTAATTTGTTTTTCTATAAATAGGGCATTATTTTCTTGTAAGAGTATCTTTTTGACAAATTATATTCAGATTGCTCTTTATGCAAATTTCGGCCATCTTTGAGAGAGTGAGAGATTTTGCTTCTTTCATTGATTGCATCACGAATCAGACTAACTTATCAATTTCGATTGTGGCGTTCTTCTGATTCGTCCTTCCAAATCCTTTCGTCATTAGTGTTCTTGCTTCGCTAAGCATTGGGTGCTATAGAGGGTGGTTTATCCTTGTTCTTGGATTCCTATATCGAAGCGTGCGTTGGGGTTGGAGGCCTTCATTGCCATAGGGTTCTGCGTCAGAAGGCTTTGTATTTAGTTGGTGATCAAAGGATAGTGGCCAGATCTTTAAAAAAAAAAGAGTACAAAATCACTTCAACAAAAATTCTTTGCTTTTCTAGTAATTTAAGGTATTAGAATCGTTTTGAATTAGGTCGAAAGTAATCAAAATTTTGGCCACCAATTTCGGCCAATTGAGAGGCTGTTTTTTTACATTTTTCTTGCTGATTTGGAAGTTTTCTTTTCGAAATTGAATTCTTGGGGAGTCTTGATACTAGCTTTCTTAGGTAGAATTATTAGGTCCATAAACTAACTTGCTAAGGTGAGTTGGTTTTAATACATTTTGACCATATTCATCATAATTTTTGACCTCTTTGTTTCTAATTCTTGTTTGAGCTACCGTTTTGATTCCATGACATTGCTAGAGTATTATTTGTTGATTCTATACTCTGGTTGATATAATCGTGTGACACAAAATTTTCTTGTGTTGCCTCCAAAATTGTCAAGTTTCTTTCTAGGTGTCATTCTAGGATTTAGGTTCTAGTTCCCTTGAACGTGCTTGGTGATTGATTTGTGAGCCTTTGTTCTAAAGTGCAATCGAAGAATTAGCGAAGGTGAGGTAATGAGTAGCAATTCTAGTAGAGATAAAGGCATAGCTGTTGAGAAAGAAGAGATGAGTATCCGGGATATTGCATATGATCTTGAGATGTACAAGCAAGCAAATGAGGGCAATATGGAAAGAATAGCAAATATGTTGGCTATCTTGCAGCAGTCCATGGAACGCTTAATGCAAGCACAACAACCTGTTCCAATAAGGCTACCACAGAGAATTCTATAACCAGCAAGAGCTGAAGAGAGAGAAGAACCAGTTAGGAGGAGGGCACCAAGAGGTGCATATGAGAGAGGCCGTGTGGCTGATTATGGATTTGAAGAAGGAGAGGCTGAAATTTATCAAGCACCTATCAATGATAATGATTTGACTTCCATCAAAATGAAGGTTTCTGAATTTAGAGGGAACAACAATGCTGAAGAATACATTGAATGGGAGCGCAAAGTAGAGTAAATTTTTGAGTGCCATAATTATTCTGAAGAAAAGAAGTCACACATAACAGCTATGGAGTTCAAGGGTTATGCAACACTCTGGTGGGATCAACTAAAATCCACTAGAAGAGGCAAAGGGTTGAGAGCCGTACCCGCATGGGAGGAGTTGAGAGACCTGATGAGGCAACGATTTATCCCTTCTCATTATTATAGGGATCTTTATAATAACTTAGCATGACTGGTGCAAGGTGGCAAGAGTGTAGAAGAATACCACAAGGAGATGGAGATGATCATGGCTAGAGCTAATATTGAGGAAGATGAACAACGGATGATGTCTAGATTTCTTGGATGACTTAATCAGAATATTGCAAGTGAGTTGGACATGTATGATTACAATACCATGGAGGAGATGGTTGATAAAGCTATGAAGATAGAGAGGAGGTTAAATGATGAGGATCTGATTGCTAGCATACAACACCAAGGACCTGTTACTCGATCAATGGCAAGAAAACTTCAAGGATTAGTTTCCAAACATCTATATGTTCTCAATACAATTGGAACGTTAAGACTTGAAGAAAATAAGAGCAAAGAAGCTGTTTGGTTGCATGTGTCCAAATTGCAATCTACCCAAGAGGCCAATTGACCCAAAGGAGTTAGAATACATATTGGCATCCATCATTATACCTTTGGGAGCTAAATACATACCATTCATGTTCCATTGGATGTCCATATATTAAGAGTGGCTGAAATTCACATTGGGAGTCAAAGATGCCTTTTAAAAGCTAGTGGGAGACAAGCTATATGGCTGCCCATGCCTTTTAAAAAGCTAGTGGGAGACAAGCTATATGGCTGCCCAATTTGTTTTATGTAACCACATTATTATATTTGTATTTTTCCATCATTTCACTTGTTTTATGCTTTCTTTAAGTCTTTAAAAACAGATGTAATGGCAGATTTTGAACTGAATGAATATTCTGAGTTTTCTCTCCATTTTTGAGAGCTTTGAGAGGTTTTTAGCCTTCTTTTGAGTTCTTGTTAGAACTTGCACGAATTCCTTGCAAAAATAACCAAGTTTGCTAGGTCTTAACTTATATTCAAGGTTTTTCCTTCACAAGTTGGGGTTGGGTCTTGAATCTTTGGTTTCCAGCCATATAGCTTCAGTTTTACATCACAAGTTGGTGTTGGGTTGAAGGTACTGGTTGGTGTTCTTATGTTTTGGAGACGATCCGTAGCTTGAGCTTCCTTAGGAATTAAATCCCAGCAAGGCAGGCTCACATCATTTGGTATCAGAGCTTAGGCTCTCCAAATCAGGTTTTTAGCATCATTCCTTCTTGTTTATGTCAAATATATATATATATTGTCTTCCTTGGAGTCATTTTTTTTTGCCATTAGTTTAATTTCTACAAGCTGTATGCCTTCTTGTTTCTTTGAGTCCTTCTACTTTAATGTTGTTGCTGGATTAAATTAAAAAAAAAAGAAAGAAAGAAAGAACGAAAAAAAAAAAAAAAAGTAAATTCGTGGCCCTTGGATTAGAAATTAAAGATTTTTAAGCAATGGGTGGATTCTCACAGGCTTCCAGTTTTTTTCACAGGGGGGTGTGAAAATTTCTGGCTTCCAGTTTTTTTCACAGGGGGTTGTGAAAATTTTTGCCTTCTCACAGGGGGTTGTGACAATTTCTGCCTTCCAAAAGTGAATGTGTATGTAAACATGTCCAAATCCTTTCAAATTTTACAGGCATGTTTTAGATATTCAGCTAAGCATACATATTAAATTTCATGTCAAAATTCGTTCGTTTGCTTGGTTATCCATATATTACCGCTAGTTAGCCATTTTTGGGTCCATAATATAAACGTTTCATAAGAGACCTACAATTTCGTTTTTCTTCTTCCATTTTGTCTCAATATATTGTCCTAAATCCAGTTTTGTCAAATTCTTCCCTTTGGTAATGTTTGTCTAAAATTTTAGTGTCTTTCGTCCTTAGGTTTCAAATATCATATATTCTGTTTTTTTTCAGCTTGTGTTACTCTTGTTCCATTCTTGAATGTGTTTTAAACCTTGCAATTTAGTTATTTAGTTGAGGAAATATTAAGTTCTTGCTAGAACTTGGAAGGGGCTGAAGTGAGTGGAAAAAGGCAGAGTGGTGAGATTGTTAGAGGGTAAAAGCCAAAGTTTGAGTGAAATACAGATTAAGTGTTACCATATTAGAGTGAAACACGTGAGGGAGTGTGTGAGAGAATATTTCTAACATTTGTTTTGCAGCAATCAGTATGTCAACAAAACGAGATAGTGATCGAGAGAGCAACCGACCCCAAGAAGAGCCAGAAGCTTCTAATGTTCTTAAGGCATTGCAATCTCAATTTCAAAGGATGAATGTGTTGTTTGTTGATATTAGAGAACAGATGGAAAAACACTCAAAACAAATTGAAGAATTGCAGCAAGCAAGCTCTACAAATCAAAGGAATTTAGGAAGGGATGAACGAGATAATTTTCATAGGGAGCAAAACACAAATAGGGGGCAGAATAGAGGTAGGCGTGCTGGACTAAATGATTTGCCAGTTTTCAATGAATTGGAGGATGTAGATGAAGATAATCTTGATGATGATGATGGGCAGCAATCTGTTGCACTTGATGATGTTATTAGACCAAGATATATGAGAGGTAATATGGGTGGTAGAGGTGGTGGCAGAAATATTAGGCAAGAAACTGTGAAAAATGCAAGAGGGAGAGGGAGAGTAGACAGCAATGTTAATGGAATTAAAATGAAAATTCCATAATTCCTAGGCAAAGCAAATCCAGATGCATACTTGGAATGGGAGAGAAAGACTGAACTCATCTTTGATTGCCACAACTATAGTGAGCAAAAGAAGGTGACACTTGCTGTTTTACTGATTATGCATTAGTTTGGTGGGATCAATTACTCACTAAACGAAGAAGAAATGGCATGAGAGGAGTGCAGACTTGGGATGAGCTGAAACAAGTCATGAGAGATAGATTTGTACCACAACACTACTATAGGGAGTTACATCAACGATTACAAGGGCTGGTACAAGGCAATAAAAGTGTGGAAGAATATTTTCAAGAGATGGAAATGGATATGATACGAGCTAATATAGAAGAAGAAAGGGAAGCAACTATGGCACGGTTTCTACATGGGCTGAAAGATGAAATTGCCAACATAGTGGAGCTGCATCATTATGTGGAGCTTGATGACATGTTAAATATGGCAATCAAGGTAGAAAAACAACTCAAGAAGAAGAAAACAACCAGATATGGAATGGGAATGAATTCTGCCAATAATGTTCCTTGGAAGCCAAATTGGAAGAAAGGGGAATCTAGTGAGAATAAATTTGTTTCAAAGGAGAAGAAAGAGGGGAACAAGGCTGGAGAAAAACCCATTGTGATTGATAAGGGTAAGGCCCCAATGAACTCCAATGGAAGAACAAGAGACATCCAATGTTTCCGATGTTTAGGGAAAGGGCATTATGCTAGAGAATGTCCAAATAAAAGGGTGATGGTGGTGAGGCCGAGTGGTGATATTGAATCTGAAGATGATGAAGTTGTAGATGAAGATTCAGATGTTAACATTCTACCTTTGGATGAAGATAGTGATGTAGAGCACGCTGTGCATGGAAGTGCTCTTGTTGTTATGCGTGCTTTAAATATACAGGTGAAGGAAGATGAAGGTGATGAACTGCAAAGAGAAAATATTTTTCATACTAGATGTTTAGTCAAAGAAAAAGTTTGTAGTATGATCATAGATGGTGGGAGTTGTGTTAATGTGGCTAGCACTCTACTAGTAGAGAAACTTGCATTTCCTACTACAAAACATCCTAATCCATACAGATTGCAGTGGTTGAATGATAGTGGAGAAGTTAAGGTGACCAAGCAAGTATTATTGTCATTTACCATTGGGAGGTATAAGGATGAAGTGTTGTGTGATGTAGTTCCCATGCATGCTAGTCATATCCTACTTGGGAGGCCATGGCAATATGATAGAAAAGCAACACATGACGGGTTTAAGAATAGGTATTCATTTGATTTTGAAGGCCGAAAGGTGACTCTTGCACCTTTAACACCTATGGAGGCTTTTGAAGACCAAAAGAGAGTACAAGCTGCCATGCAAGAGAAAATGCAAAGAGAGGTTGAAAAGAGGGAGAGAGAAAAGAAAGATCAAGAGGAAAAACAAAGAATAAAAGTTGAGAGAGAAAAAGAAAAAGAGAAAAAGAAGAAATTACATAATAAAAATGAGAGTGGAGAGAAGAAAGTAAGTTTAGTTGCTAGGGGGAAAGATGTGAGGCAAGCATACTCTTCTGATAGTATGATGCTCCTTCTGATATGTAAGGGAGTTTTTCTTAATGTAACTGACCTTGATCCATCTATTCCTAGTGTTGCTTTGACTTTGTTGCAGGAATTTGAAGATGTCTTTCCAAATGAGGTACCGAGTGGATTGCCACCCATTAGAGGAATAGAACATCAAATTGATTTCATTCCTGGAGCTGTAATTCCAAATCGTCCAGCATATAGGACAAATCCTCAAGAGGTCAAGGAGTTGCAAAAACAGGTGGATGAGCTGCTTGCGAAAGGTCATGTTAGGGAGAGCATGAGTCCATGTGCTGTGCCGGTACTTCTTGTACCTAAAAAGGATGGATCAATGCGAATGTGTGTGGATTGTCGTGCTATCAATAAAATCACTGTAAAGTATAGACATCCAATTCCTAGACTTGATGATATGCTTGATGAATTGCATGGTGCATGTATATTTTCAAAAATTGATCTTAAAAGTGGTTATCATCAAATAAGAATGAGATTAGGAGATGAATGGAAAACAGCTTTTAAGACTCAATATGGTTTGTATGAATGGTTAGTCATGCCTTTTGGACTAAGCAATGCACCTAGTACTTTCATGAGATTAATGAATCATGTCTTGCGTGCTTTTCTTGGAAAGTTTGTTGTTGTGTATTTTGATGATATTTTAGTGTATAGTCAAAGTTTAAATGATCATTTAATGCATTTAAGATGTGTGCTTGAAGTTCTTAGGAAAGAGAAATTGTATGCAAATTTAAAGAAATGTACATTCTGTATGGAAAAAGTCATTTTCTTAGGATTTGTAGTGAGTGGGAAAGGAATTGAGGTTGATGATGATAAGGTAAAAGCCATCAAAGAGTGGCCTACTGATGTGAGCCTGCCTTGCTGGGATTTAATTCCTAAGGAAGCTCAAGCTACGGATCGTCTCCAAAACATAAGAACACCAACCAGTACCTTCAACCCAACACCAACTTGTGATGTAAAACTGAAGCTATATGGCTGGAAACCAAAGATTCAAGACCCAACCCCAACTTGTGAAGGAAAAACCTTGAATATAAGTTAAGACCTAGCAAACTTGGTTATTTTTGCAAGGAATTCGTGCAAGTTCTAACAAGAACTCAAAAGAAGGCTAAAAACCTCTCAAAGCTCTCAAAAATGGAGAGAAAACTCAGAATATTCATTAAGTTCAAAATCTGCCATTACATATGTTTTTAAAGACTTAAAGAAAGCATAAAACAAGTGAAATGATGGAAAAATACAAATATAATAATGTGGTTACATAAAACAAATTGGGCAGCCATATAGCTTGTCTCCCACTAGCTTTTAAAAGGCATGGGCAGCCATATAGCTTGTCTCCCACTAGCTTTTAAAAGGCATCTTTGACTCCCAATGTGAATTTCAGCCACTCTTAATATATGGACATCCAATGGAACGTGAATGGTATGTATTTAGCTCCCAAAGGTATAATGATGGATGCCAATATGTATTCTAACTCCTTTGGGTCAATTGGCCTCTTGGGTAGATTGCAATTTGGACACATGCAACCAAACAGCTTCTTTGCTCTTATTTTCTTCAAGTCTTAACGTTCCAATTGTATTGAGAACATATAGATGTTTGGAAACTAATCCTTGAAGTTTTCTTGCCATTGATCGAGTAACAGGTCCTTGGTGTTGTATGCTAGCAATCAGATCCTCATCATCCTCTCCCTCTTCAAAAGAATTCGTCCTCGAATCTTCATCATCTGCATAGTAAGGAGCAAGATCAGAAACATTAAAAGTTGCACTTACACCATACTCACCTGGTAGATTAATCTTGTAGGCATTATCATTAATCCTTTCGAGTACTTCAAATGGTCCATCACTTCTCGGCTGCAATTTTGATTTCCTTTGTGTAGGAAACCTTTCTTTTCGCAAATGAACCCATACCAGATCACCAGGCTGGAACACCATCTTTTTCCTTCCTTTGTTTACTTTGGTTGCTCTATTCTCATTAATCTTCTCCATTTGTTGCTTGGCCCTTTGATGCATTTGCTTCACCAATTTAGCTTTCTTTTTACCATCAAAACTAGTAAGCTCATTAGTAGGAAGAGGCAACAAATCTAATGGAGTAAGTGGATTAAAACCATAGACAAGCTCAAAGGGTGAAAATCCAGTGGATGAATGCATTGATCTATTATATGCAAATTCAATAAATGGTATGCATTCCTCCCATGTCTTCAAATTTTGTTTAATCATGGTACGAAGAAGAGTGCCCACAGTCCTATTAACAACTTCCGTCTGCCCATCTGTTTGCGGATGGCATGTAGTAGAGAAACAAAGCTTTGTACCTAACTTTCCCCATAGGACTTTCCAAAAATGACTCAAAAATTTTACATCTCGATCACTTACTATGGTCCTAGGAATACCATGCAATCTCACTACTTCTCTAAAGAACAAATCAGATATATGGCATGCATCATCAGTTTTATGACATGGAATGAAATGTGCCATTTTAGAAAATCGATCAACCACAACAAATAAACTATCATGACCTTTTTTTGTCCTAGGTAGCCCCAAAATAAAATCCATAGATAAGTCTACCCAAGGTTCACTAGGTACACTTAAAGGCATATACAAACCATGTGGTCTTACTTTGGATTTTGCTTTCATACATGTCACGCATTTAGCACAAAATTTCTCTACATCTTTCCTTATATGTGGCCAATAAAAATGTTCATGCAGAATTTCTAATGTTTTAGCCACCCCAAAATGTCCCATTAAACCTCCCCCATGTGACTCTCTTACAAGCAATCCTCTTATAGAGCTATTTGGAACACAAAGTCGTTTCTCTCTAAATAAGAAACCATCATGCCTATAAAATTTTTCAAAGGCAGCATTTTCACAAGAGGCATATATTTGTGCAAATTCAGAGTCATGCTTATACAATTCTTTCATATGCTCAAATCCTAGAAGTCTAGCATCAAGCATAGAGATTAGGGCATACCTCCTAGATAAGGCATCAGCAACAACATTTTCTTTTCCTTGCTTATATTGAATCACATATGGAAATGCTTCAATAAATTCACTCCATTTGGCATGGCGTTTGTTCAGCTTGCTTTGTCCTTTCAAGTATTTTAGTGATTCATGATCACTATGAATAACAAACTCCTTTGGCCAAAGATAATGCTGCCACGTCTCCAACGCCCTCACTAATGCATACATCTCCTTGTCATAAGTAGAGTAATTCAAAGGAGCTCCATTTAGCTTCTCACTAAAGTATGCAATTGGTCTTCTTTCCTGCATCAAAACAGCACCTATACCCACTCCGGAAGCATCACATTCAACTTCAAAAGTCTTAGAAAAATCAGGTAATGCAAGTAATGGTGCAGAACATAATTTTTCTTTTAGTAATCTAAATGCATGCTCCTGTTCCTTATTCCATTTGAACCCTACATTTTTCTTCACAATTTCATTTAATGGGGCTGCAATTGTACTAAAGTCTCTAACAAATCTCCTATAAAAACTAGCAAGACCATGAAAACTCCTAACATCAGTCACGGATTTTGGTGTAGGCCACTCTTTGATGGCTTTTACCTTATCATCATCAACCTCAATTCCTTTCCCACTCACTACAAATCCTAAGAAAATGACTTTTTCCATACAGAATGTACATTTCTTTAAATTTGCATACAATTTCTCTTTCCTAAGAACTTCAAGCACACATCTTAAATGCATTAAATGATCATTTAAACTTTGACTATACACTAAAATATCATCAAAATACACAACAACAAACTTACCAAGAAAAGCACGCAAGACATGATTCATTAATCTCATGAAAGTACTAGGTGCATTGCTTAGTCCAAAAGGCATGACTAACCATTCATACAAACCATATTGAGTCTTAAAAGCTGTTTTCCATTCATCTCCTAATCTCATTCTTATTTGATGATAACCACTTTTAAGATCAATTTTTGAAAATATACATGCACCATGCAATTCATCAAGCATATCATCAAGTCTAGGAATTGGATGTCTATACTTTACAGTGATTTTATTGATAGCACGACAATCCACACACATTCGCATTGATCCATCCTTTTTAGGTACTAGAAGTACCGGCACAGCACATGGACTCATGCTCTCCCTAACATGACCTTTCGCAAGCAGCTCATCCACCTGTTTTTGCAACTCCTTGACCTCTTGAGGATTTGTCCTATATGCTGGACGATTTGGAATTACAGCTCCAGGAATGAAATCAATTTGATGTTCTATTCCTCTAATGGGTGGCAATCCACTCGGTACCTCATTTGGAAAGACATCTTCAAATTCCTGCAACAAAGTCAAAGCAACACTAGGAATAGATGGATCAAGGTCAGTTACATTAAGAAAAACTCCCTTACATATCAGAAGGAGCATCATACTATCAGAAGAGTATGCTTGCCTCACATCTTTCCCCCTAGCAACTAAACTTACTTTCTTCTCTCCACTCTCATTTTTATTATGTAATTTCTTCTTTTTCTCTTTTTCTTTTTCTCTCTCAGCTTTTATTCTTTGTTTTTCCTCTTGATCTTTCTTTTCTCTCTCCCTCTTTTCAACCTCTCTTTGCATTTTCTCTTGCATGGCAGCTTGTACTCTCTTTTGGTCTTCAAAAGCCTCCATAGGTGTTAAAGGTGCAAGAGTCACCTTTCGGCCTTCAAAATCAAATGAATACCTATTCTTAAACCCGTCATGTGTTGCTTTTCTATCATATTGCCATGGCCTCCCAAGTAGGATATGACTTGCATGCATGGGAACTACATCACACAACACTTCATCCTTATACCTCCCAATGGTAAATGACAATAATACTTGCTTGGTCACCTTAACTTCTCCACTATCATTCAACCACTGCAATCTGTATGGATTAGGATGTTTTGTAGTAGGAAATGCAAGTTTCTCTACTAGTAGAGTGCTAGCCACATTAACACAACTCCCACCATCTATGATCATACTACAAACTTTTTCTTTGACTAAACATCTAGTATGAAAAATATTTTCTCTTTGCAGTTCATCACCTTCATCTTCCTTCACCTGTATATTTAAAGCACGCATAACAACAAGAGCACTTCCATGCACAGCATGCTCTACATCACTATCTTCATCCAAAGGTAGAATGTTAACATCTGAATCTTCATCTACAACTTCATCATCTTCATATTCAATATCACCACTCGGCCTCACCACCATCACCCTTTTATTTGGACATTCTCTAGCATAATGCCCTTTCCCTAAACATCGGAAACATTGGATGTCTCTTGTTCTTCCATTGGAGTTCATTGGGGCCTTACCCTTATCAATCACAATGGGTTTTTCTCCAGCCTTGTTCCCCTCTTTCTTCTCCTTTGAAACAAATTTATTCTCACTAGATTCCCCTTTCTTCCAATTTGGCTTCCAAGGAACATTATTGGCAGAATTCATTCCCATTCCAGATCTGGTTGTTTTCTTCTTCTTGAGTTGTTTTTCTACCTTGATTGCCATATTTAACATGTCATCAAGCTCCACATAATGATGCAGCTCCACTATGTCGGCAATTTCATCTTTCAGCCCATGTAGAAACCGTGCCATAGTTGCTTCCCTTTCTTCTTCTATATTAGCTCGTATCATATCCATTTCCATCTCTTGAAAATATTCTTCCACACTTTTATTGCCTTGTACCAGCCCTTGTAATCGTTGATGTAACTCCCTATAGTAGTGTTGTGGTACAAATCTATCTCTCATGACTTGTTTCAGCTCATCCCAAGTCTGCACTCCTCTCATGCCATTTCTTCTTCGTTTAGTGAGTAATTGATCCCACCAAACTAATGCATAATCAGTAAACTCTACCACAGCAAGTGTCACCTTCTTTTGCTCACTATAGTTGTGGCAATCAAAGATGAGTTCAGTCTTTCTCTCCCATTCCAAGTATGCATCTGGATTTGCTTTGCCTTGAAATGATGGAATTTTCATTTTAATTCCATTAACATTGCTGTCTACTCTCCCTCTCCCTCTTGCATTTTCCACAGTTTCTTGCCTAATATTTCTGCCACCACCTCTACCACCCATATTACCTCTCATATATCTTGGTCTAATAACATCATCAAGTGCAACAGATTGCTGCCCATCATCATCATCAAGATTATCTTCATCTACATCCTCCAATTCATTGAAAACTGGCAAATCATTTAGTCCAGCACGCCTACCTCTATTCTGCCCCCTATTTGTGTTTTGCTCCCTATGAAAATTATCTCGTTCATCCCTTCCTAAATTCCTTTGATTTGTAGAGCTTGCTTGCTGCAATTCTTCAATTTGTTTTGAGTGTTTTTCCATCTGTTCTCTAATATCAACAAACAACACATTCATCCTTTGAAATTGAGATTGCAATGCCTTAAGAACATTAGAAGCTTCTGGCTCTTCTTGGGGTCGGTTGCTCTCTCGATCACTATCTCGTTTTGTTGACATACTGATTGCTGCAAAACAAATGTTAGAAATATTCTCTCACACACTCCCTCACGTGTTTCACTCTAATATGGTAACACTCAATCTGTATTTCACTCAAACTTTGGCTTTTACCCTCTAACAATCTCACCACTCTATGCCTTTTTCCACTCACTTCAGCCCCTTCCAAGTTCTAGCAAGAACTTAATATTTCCTCAACTAAATAACTAAATTGCAAGGTTTAAAACACATTCAAGAATGGAACAAGAGTAACACAAGCTGAAAAAAAACAGAATATATGATATTTGAAACCTAAGGACGAAAGACACTAAAATTTTAGACAAACATTACCAAAGGGAAGAATTTGACAAAACTGGATTTAGGACAATATATTGAGACAAAATGGAAGAAGAAAAACGAATTTTTAGGTCTCTTATGAAACGTTTATATTATGGACCCAAAAATGGCTAACTAGCGGTAATATATGGACAACCAAGCAAACGAACGAATTTTGACATGAAATTTAATATGTATGCTTAGCTGAATATCTAAAACATGCCTGTAAAATTTGAAAGGATTTGGACATGTTTACATACACATTCACTTTTGGAAGGCAGAAATTGTCACAACCCCCTGTGAGAAGGCAAAAATTTTCACAACCCCCTGTGAAAAAAACTGGAAGCCAGAAATTTTCACACCCCCCTGTGAAAAAAACTGGAAGCCTGTGAGAATCCACCCATTGCTTAAAAATCTTTAATTTCTAATCCAAGGGCCACGAATTTACTTTTTTTTTTTTCGTTCTTTCTTTCTTTCTTTTTTTTTAATTTAATCCAGCAACAACATTAAGGTAGAAGGACTCAAAGAAACAAGAAGGCATACAGCTTGTAGAAATTAAACTAATGGCAAAAAAAATGACTCCAAGGAAGACAATATATATATTTTTGACATAAACAAGAAGGAATGATGCTAAAAACCTGATTTGGAGAGCCTAAGCTCTGATACCAAATGATGTGAGCCTGCCTTGCTGGGATTTAATTCCTAAGGAAGCTCAAGCTACGGATCGTCTCCAAAACATAAGAACACCAACCAGTACCTTCAACCCAACACCAACTTGTGATGTAAAACTGAAGCTATATGGCTGGAAACCAAAGATTCAAGACCCAACCCCAACTTGTGAAGGAAAAACCTTGAATATAAGTTAAGACCTAGCAAACTTGGTTATTTTTGCAAGGAATTCGTGCAAGTTCTAACAAGAACTCAAAAGAAGGCTAAAAACCTCTCAAAGCTCTCAAAAATGGAGAGAAAACTCAGAATATTCATTAAGTTCAAAATCTGCCATTACATATGTTTTTAAAGACTTAAAGAAAGCATAAAACAAGTGAAATGATGGAAAAATACAAATATAATAATGTGGTTACATAAAACAAATTGGGCAGCCATATAGCTTGTCTCCCACTAGCTTTTAAAAGGCATGGGCAGCCATATAGCTTGTCTCCCACTAGCTTTTAAAAGGCATCTTTGACTCCCAATGTGAATTTCAGCCACTCTTAATATATGGACATCCAATGGAACGTGAATGGTATGTATTTAGCTCCCAAAGGTATAATGATGGATGCCAATATGTATTCTAACTCCTTTGGGTCAATTGGCCTCTTGGGTAGATTGCAATTTGGACACATGCAACCAAACAGCTTCTTTGCTCTTATTTTCTTCAAGTCTTAACGTTCCAATTGTATTGAGAACATATAGATGTTTGGAAACTAATCCTTGAAGTTTTCTTGCCATTAATCGAGTAACAGGTCCTTGGTGTTGTATGCTAGCAATCAGATCCTCATCACCTACACCAAAATCCGTGACTGATGTTAGGAGTTTTCATGGTCTTGCTAGTTTTTATAGGAGATTTGTTAGAGACTTTAGTACAATTGCAGCCCCATTAAATGAAATTGTGAAGAAAAATGTAGGGTTCAAATGGAATAAGGAACAGGAGCATGCATTTAGATTACTAAAAGAAAAATTATGTTCTGCACCATTACTTGCATTACCTGATTTTTCTAAGACTTTTAAAGTTGAATGTGATGCTTCCGGAGTGGGTATAGGTGCTGTTTTGATGCAGGAAAGAAGACCAATTGCATACTTTAGTGAGAAGCTAAGTGGAGCTCCTTTGAATTACTCTACTTATGACAAGGAGATGTATGCATTAGTGAGGGCGTTGGAGACGTGGCAGCATTATCTTTGGCCAAAGGAGTTTGTTATTCATAGTGATCATGAATCACTAAAATACTTGAAAGGACAAAGCAAGCTGAACAAACGCCATGCCAAATGGAGTGAATTTATTGAAGCATTTCCATATGTGATTCAATATAAGCAAGGAAAAGAAAATGTTGTTGCTGATGCCTTATCTAGGAGGTATGCCCTAATCTCTATGCTTGATGCTAGACTTCTAGGATTTGAGCATATGAAAGAATTGTATAAGCATGACTCTGAATTTGCACAAATATATGCCTCTTGTGAAAATGCTGCCTTTGAAAAATTTTATAGGCATGATGGTTTCTTATTTAGAGAGAAACGACTTTGTGTTCCAAATAGCTCTATAAGAGGATTGCTTGTAAGAGAGTCACATGGGGGAGGTTTAATGGGACATTTTGGGGTGGCTAAAACATTAGAAATTCTGCATGAACATTTTTATTGGCCACATATGAGGAAAGATGTAGAGAAATTTTGTGCTAAATGCGTGACATGTATGAAAGCAAAATCCAAAGTAAGACCACATGGTTTGTATATGCCTTTAAGTGTACCTAGTGAACCTTGGGTAGACTTATCTATGGATTTTATTTTGGGGCTACCTAGGACAAAAAAAGGTCATGATAGTTTATTTGTTGTGGTTGATCGATTTTCTAAAATGGCACATTTCATTCCATGTCATAAAACTGATGATGCATGCCATATATCTGATTTGTTCTTTAGAGAAGTAGTGAGATTGCATGGTATTCCTAGGACCATAGTAAGTGATCGAGATGTAAAATTTTTGAGTCATTTTTGGAAAGTCCTATGGGGAAAGTTAGGTACAAAGCTTTGTTTCTCTACTACATGCCATCCGCAAACAGATGGGCAGACAGAAGTTGTTAATAGGACTGTGGGCACTCTTCTTCGTACCATGATTAAACAAAATTTGAAGACATGGGAGGAATGCATACCATTTATTGAATTTGCATATAATAGATCAATGCATTCATCCACTGGATTTTCACCCTTTGAGCTTGTCTATGGTTTTAATCCACTTACTCCATTAGATTTGTTGCCTCTTCCTACTAATGAGCTTATTAGTTTTGATGGTAAAAAGAAAGCTGAATTGGTGAAGCAAATGCATCAAAGGGCCAAGCAACAAATGGAGAAGATTAATGAGAATAGAGCAACCAAAGTAAACAAAGGAAGGAAAAAGATGGTGTTCCAGCCTGGTGATCTGGTATGGGTTCATTTGCGAAAAGAAAGGTTTCCTACACAAAGGAAATCAAAATTGCAGCCGAGAAGTGATGGACCATTTGAAGTACTCGAAAGGATTAATGATAATGCCTACAAGATTAATCTACCAGGTGAGTATGGTGTAAGTGCAACTTTTAATGTTTCTGATCTTGCTCCTTACTATGCAGATGATGAAGATTCGAGGACGAATTCTTTTGAAGAGGGAGAGGATGATGAGGATCTGATTGCTAGCATACAACACCAAGGACCTGTTACTCGATCAATGGCAAGAAAACTTCAAGGATTAGTTTCCAAACATCTATATGTTCTCAATACAATTGGAACGTTAAGACTTGAAGAAAATAAGAGCAAAGAAGCTGTTTGGTTGCATGTGTCCAAATTGCAATCTACCCAAGAGGCCAATTGACCCAAAGGAGTTAGAATACATATTGGCATCCATCATTATACCTTTGGGAGCTAAATACATACCATTCACGTTCCATTGGATGTCCATATATTAAGAGTGGCTGAAATTCACATTGGGAGTCAAAGATGCCTTTTAAAAGCTAGTGGGAGACAAGCTATATGGCTGCCCATGCCTTTTAAAAAGCTAGTGGGAGACAAGCTATATGGCTGCCCAATTTGTTTTATGTAACCACATTATTATATTTGTATTTTTTCCATCATTTCACTTGTTTTATGCTTTCTTTAAGTCTTTAAAAACAGATGTAATGGCAGATTTTGAACTGAATGAATATTCTGAGTTTTCTCTCCATTTTTGAGAGCTTTGAGAGGTTTTTAGCCTTCTTTTGAGTTCTTGTTAGAACTTGCACGAATTCCTTGCAAAAATAACCAAGTTTGCTAGGTCTTAACTTATATTCAAGGTTTTTCCTTCACAAGTTGGGGTTGGGTCTTGAATCTTTGGTTTCCAGCCATATAGCTTCAGTTTTACATCACAAGTTGGTGTTGGGTTGAAGGTACTGGTTGGTGTTCTTATGTTTTGGAGACGATCCGTAGCTTGAGCTTCCTTAGGAATTAAATCCCAGCAAGGCAGGCTCACATCATTAAAGATCAAGAGTTCCACCAAAATTGGCTATGGGAGACCACAAAATGTGTTTGAGAGTAATTCGGCCTATAGAGGACCCCAATATAGTGGTGGGGCAAATTCAGCCAATAGGGGTGAAGAGAAAGGGGAGTTCAAGAATTCATTCCAGAAAAGCAATGCTGCAACCTCCAGTGGAAAAGGGCCATCTAGTGGTCCAAACTAGCAAACAGGTATGCCTAACACTACCACTCCTAGTAGGGAGATTAAATGTTTTAAGTGTTTAGGGAATGGGCATATTGCATCCCAATGTCCAAATAGAAGAGTTATGATTGCTACTGCTGATGGTGATGTTGTGTCTGATTCTGAACCTAGTGATAATGATGATGTTGGGAACTTTGATTCTCCTATATATGATGATGTTGGTAGTGATGAGCATGTTGATCGTACTTTGTTAGCTGAGCGTGGTGAATTGTTAGTTGCTAGGCGTGCATTGAATATGCAGGTGAAAGAGGAAAGTCTAGTACAACGTGATAATATTTTTCATACTAGATGCTTAGTGAATAGTAAGGTTTGTACACTTATTATTGATAGTGGGAGCTGTACTAATGCTGCAAGTACTACTATGGTTGAAAAATTAGGGTTAGAATGTATGAAGCATCCCAATCCTTATAAGTTACAATGGTTTAATGATAGTGGTGAGGTGAAAGTAACTAAGCGAGTGAGGGTACCATTTTCAATAGGCTGGTACAAAGATGAAGTTGATTGTGATGTAGTTCCTATGCAAGCTTGACATATGTTATTGGGCAGACCGTGGCAATATGATCGGAGAGCGCAACATGATGGGTTTTCTAATAGGTACACATTTATCTATGAAGGAAAACAGGTCACTCTTGTTCCATTATCACCCCTAGAAGTGTATGAAGATCAAAGAAAGATGATTGAGAAAGAGAGGCAAGTTGGGGCTACCAATTCAAAAATTAAGGGGAGTTTGAGAGAACATGATAAGGTGAGTGAGAGTGAAAAACAAATGGGAAAAGAGGCCAGAAAAGAAATAAAAAAAAAATAAATGGCCTATTGGTGAGAGAAAATAAGAAAGAAGGGAGAGCAAAATAAACTTTTTATGCAAGAGCGAGAGAGGTTAATTTTCCAATGTATATTGGGCAGCCATCATTGCTCATTAGATACAAAGAAACTTTGTTTACTGCCACTAATGTTTCGCTTGATAGTTTGCCTTCTAGTTTTGTGTCTTTGTTGCAGGATTTTCAGGATGTGTTTCCAGATGAATTACCTAGTGGATTGCCACCGCTAAGAGGAATTGAGCATTAAATAGACTTCATGCCTGGTTCTACCATCCCAAATAGACCAGCTTACCAGAGTAATCCCATGGAAATGAAAGAGATGAAAAAGCAAGTAGATGAGTTACTGGAGAAAGGGCTGATTAGAGAGAGTTTGAGTCCGTGTGCTGTTCCTGTGTTGTTGGTTCCAAAGAAGGATGGCATGTGGAGAATGTGTGTTGATTGTAGGGCTGTAAATAAGATCACAGTGAAGTATCGGCATCCTATATCATGACTTGATGACATGTTGGATGAGCTGCATGGTGCCAGGTATTTTTCTAAAATTGATCTTACGAGTGGATATCATCAAATTCGTATGAAACCTGGTGATGAATGGAAAACAACATTTAAAACTAAATATGGTCTATATGAGTGGTTAGTAATGCCTTTTGGGTTGTCTAATGCACCTATGAGACTAATGAACCATGTTTTGAGAGCTTATTTGGGCAAATTTGTTGTAGTCTATTTTGATGATATTCTGATTTATAGTAAGACTTTGGATGACCATGTTGAGCATGCTAGGCTAGTTTTGGAAGTATTGAGAAATGAAAACTTATATGCCAAGCTTACGAAATGCACATTTTGCATAGATAGGCTTGTGTTTCTTGGTTTTGTTGTGAGTGCGCAGGGCGTTGAAGTAGAAGAAGCGAAGGTGAAAGCTATAAATAAGTGGCTTACTCCAAAGAGTGTGACGGACGTGAGGAGCTTTCATGTTTTGGCTAGTTTCTATAGGAGGTTCGTGAAGGACTTTTCTACTATTGCAGCACTGTTAACTAGCTTAATCAAAAAGGAAGTTAGGTTCCAATGGGGAGAGGGGCAACAAAAAGCCTTCAACTGCCTGAAAGGGAAGTTGACATCCGCTCCTATTTTATCATTACCTAATTTTGAGAGTACATTTGAGATTGAGTGTGATGCTTCTGGTGTAGGTATTGAAGCTGTGTTAATGCAAGAGAAGAAGCCCATAGCCTATTTTAGTGAGAAACTCAATGGTGCACAATTGAACTATTCCACTTATGATAAGGAGTTGTATGCCTTGGTGAGAGCATTGGACGTGTGGCAGCACTACCTCCTTTCAAAGGAGTTCGTGATACATACGGATCATGAGTCCCTCAAACACTTGAAGGGAAAAGGTAAGTTGAACAAGAGGCATGGTAAGTGGATAGAATTTATAGAACAATTCCCTTATGTTGTTAAATACAAGCAAGGAAAGGATAATATAGTGGCTGATGCATTGTCTAGAAGATATACATTACTATCTGTGTTGAGTTCTAAATTGGTTGGTTTTGAGTATGTTAAGGACTTATATGTAGGTGATGTTGATTTTGGCAATGTGTATGTTGCAAGTGAACATGGAGCTTTTAATTCATTTTATAGGCATGATGGATACTTGTTTAAGGGAAATAAATAATGTGTGCCTAAATGTTCCATGCGTGATTTGCTTGTGTTAGAATCTCATTGTGGGGGATTGATGGGACATTTTGGAGTAGCTAAGACTTATTATATCTTGTTTGAGCATTTTTATTGGCCGTCTATGCTTAAGAATGTTGAGAGATTGTGTTCTGCTTGTATTGCTTGTAGACAGGCAAAATCTAAGTCTATGCCTCATGGTCTATATATGCCTTTACCTGTACCTAGTTCACCTTGGATTGATATTAGCATGGATTTTGTGCTTGGATTGCCTAGAACTAGAAAAGGTAGGATAGCATTTTTGTAGTTGTTGATAGGTTTAGTAAGATGGCACATTTTATTCCTTGTCATAAAGCTGATGATACGATTGTTGTAGCTGATTTGTTCTTTAGAGAAGTGGTTCGACTACATGGGGTGCCTAGGACTAGATGCTAAGTTTTTGTCCCATTTTTGGAGAGTTTTGTGGGGTAGATTAGGAACTAAGCTTTTGTTTTCTACTACTTGTCATCCACAAACAAATGGGCAAACAGAGGTAGTTAATCGTACACTTGGTACATTGTTGAGAACTATATTGGGAAAGAATTTGGCTGCTTGGGAAGATTGTTTACCTTTTATTGAGTTTGCTTATAATTGTTCTATTCATTCTTCCACAGATTATTTGCCATTTGAGCTTGTTTATGTCTTTAACCCATTAACTGTACTTGATCTTATTCCTTTACCTTCACATGAGCTTGTTAGTTTAGATGTAGACATGAAAGCAGAATTGGTGAAGGCTATGCATGAGAAAGCTCGAGTTAATATGGAGAAAAAGAACAAGTCATATGCTGATCGAGCGAATAGAGGACGCAAGAAGATAGTGTTTGCTCCTGGGGATTGGGTTTGGGTACACTTCCAAAAGGAGAGGTTTCCAAATCAAAGAAAGCATATGCTTGATGCACGTGGTGATGGTCCATTTCAAGTGTTGGCAAAGATCAATGATAATGCATACAAGATAGACTTGCCTGGTGAGTATGGTGTTAGTGCTACTTTTAATGTGTCTGATTTATCTCCTTATGATGATACAGATTTGAGGACAAATCTTTTTGAAGAGGGGGAGAATGATACGAACCAGCCACGAGGCAAGGATCCATTGGTGCTTCCAAATGAGCCATTGACTAGGAGCAGAGCTAAGAAGTTTGGAGCAGCTATGGGATTACATATTCAAGATCAAATTTCAAAGGAAGTGACTGAAATGGCAATGGAAAAGTGCACAATAGAGCTTGAATAAGGCACACCAAAGCTGATTATGATGCTTAGTGTGAATATGGAAGCTAAAGGCTAGCTAAAGAGGTCCAACGTGCAAGAAAGGTCCATGGGGGTTCATATACAGCCTTGGGAAGTAATTTAAGGCCCATGGATAGCCCAAATAGTGTGGGGTGTGTTCTTATTTTGAAGGGATTTAGTTTGGCCGAATTTTGGCATCTTTGTGGCACATGGGATGTGTGGTCCCCTATTTAGTTATTTTAGAATATTAGTTTGTTTCCATACTTTCTATTTTCTTTAGTGGGTTAGGATTTTGACTTTGTAGCTTTCCTTTTCCCATTAGAATTAGGGATTCGGGTTTATTTTCCTTTTAGTATAAATAGGGCCTTATTTTCTTGTAAGCACACTTTTTTTTGACAAATTATATTCTCAATTTTCTTATTGAAAATTTCGGCCATTATAGAACAAGAGTGGATTCTCTTTTTCTTCTAATTGCATCAAGAATTAGATTTACTTATCAATTTTGATTGTGGCGTTCTTCTAATTCGAGCTTCCTAAATCCTTCCGTTATAAGTGTTCGTGCCTGGCTAAGCAATTGGGTGCTTTGGAAGGTGGTTTTTCCTTCATTCTTGGTTTTCTTCTATCAATCATGCATTGGGGTTTGAGACCTTCATTGCTATAGGGTTTCGCATCAAAGTGTGAGAAAAAAAATGATAAAAATGGCCCATTGGTGAGAGAAAAAGAGAAAGGGAGAGAAAATAAAAGAGAGTGTTTCTATGCAAAAGGAAAAGAGTTATGGAGTACTTTTTGTGAGAAAAGAACTCTGGTTATACTTAGGTACAAAGAAACCTTGATTTCTACATTTGACCTTGATAGCCCTTTGCCTAGTTGTGTTAGTTCTCTTTTACAGGAATTTGGAGATGTTTTTCCAGAAGATGTACCTAAAGGTTTACCACCTTTAAGAGGGATTGAGCATCAAATTGACTTCACTCCGGGCTCAACAATTCCTAACCGACCAGCTTATAGAAGTAATCCGGAGGAAATGAAGGAACTTCAATGGCAAGTGGAGGAGTTGCTAGCAAAGGGACATGTGCGTGAAAGTCTTAGTCCATGTATTGTTCCTATTTTACTAGTCCCAAAGAAGGATGAATCATTTGCCCATAAAGCAAATAGAAGAAGGAAACTTGTGATTTTCCAACCTGGTGATTGGGTATGGGTTCATATTAGAAAGAAAAGATTTCCTAAACAAAGAAAATCCAAGTTGGATGCAAGGGGAGATAGCCCATTCCATGTTTTAGAATGAATCAATGACAATGCCTACAAAATCGATCTACCAGGTGAGTATAATGTTTCTGCAACTTTCAATGTTAGTGATCTTTCTTCTTTTGATATTGGTTCAGATTTGAGGACAAATCTTTTTGAGCAAGGAAGAAATGATGAGGAAACTATAAGCAAGCTTGATGAATCTACACAAGGCAGCAAATATGTTGATGATATCATTATGCCAAGTGGACCAATCACAAGATCACAATCAAAGAAACTCCAGCATGTGTTCCAACACTTCATTCAAAGGTGGATTAATGAAGAGGGAGACCAACTTGTACTGAATATGATGGATCATGAAGAGGAAGTCAGAAACTCACCAAGAAGCATGAAGAATCTGCCCATAAGTATGGTGATGGGCATTAGCACGAATTTGAAATATAATATTGATGTGGTTTAGTGCTAGTGTGACTAGACACATATGAACCAAGACCAAAATGCATATAGAATCTGCCCATCAATGTTGTCAGAAATATGGGTAGTAATTTAGATTATATTATTGATGTGGATGAATAATTAATGCTATTATGACTAGATACATGTAAACCTAGACCTTGTTATAAATTGTAACACTACTAGTTGAAACATTCAGATTTTCTAAAACTAGCTCGAGAGTTGTTATGAATATATAAGATTCTTGTTTTTCTCCCACATAATTGATGATTGAATTGACTTACTAAGGTGCTTGCTTTCTTATTTGCCCAAGGAGGAGGAGGTATTATGCCTTAAGCTTAATTTTCCTAATTCAAATTTGTTAGCCCAACTTTCCACTTTTTCGAGATGTCCAAACTATTTATTATCTTCCTAGGTCAATTATAATGTTTGGAAATTTTCAAATTGATAAGTATGAAAAGTTTTTTAAAGATAATTTCAAAACAATTGAACATTAAGCAAAGTAATAATTGCTTATTCTTTAAAAGACTTGGAGCATACAGGCTAACTATTTTATTTAAGAGGCATTGGATGAACTTCTTAATTTATTTATTCTTTAAAAGTCTGTGCTCTTTTGTTCATTGTATTGCCTGCGTCTTTGAAGTCTATGCTCATTCATTGTGTTGCTTGTGTTTTTGAAGTCTGTGCTCTTTTCCTCTTATGTATTTTCTACTTTTCCATTAGGAATCTCATTCAGAATCCCATCTCAGATTTCCTGCAATTGTAAGCACCCTTCAAAAGATGGAGCTTACCTCAGAGGTATTCACAATTGCATATTATTACTCTTTTTTGTTCTTTGTCCCGGTAACCTAGTTAAGTTCAAGTATGTTGGTTTTGGAAACAATGAAGTGGTGAAAAACAGTGCATACTTTCATTAATTCATTAAACTAAGATATAAGCATTTTAGCACAAGCTATCATGTGGTTTTCTACTATTGATTAACTATTTTACTTATCGAATTGCTTTTGCAACTTAACAAAGCATACTTGACATACTTTGAGCTATACCTACAGAACTAAAAGATACAAATAAGTGTCTTGAACAATTGAGAAGTCTTCGGCATTAGGTGACATAAAAAATGACAACATCCTCAACAAATTATTCTTGCAATTACTGCTGGTGGTTTTCAATGTATATTCACATTGTTGATTAGATATTTACAAGTTTTATACTTGAAATTTGTAAGAACTCCAACAGCTTTGTGTTTTGTGAACCTCATGGTTGGAATAACCTCTACTTTTATTTGGATGAGGGAAAATAAAAGAGGAAGGAAAACAAATAGGGAAAACAAAGGTGGAATGAAGTTTATATTGTTTGGGAAGAGGGATAAAATGAAAAAAAAAAAAAGAAGGAAAATAAGCATTATTATCCTTCCATTATTTTTCTCTCCAAGATGTCAAGAAATAAAGGACTAAAAAGGATAAGAAAATTGAATTTCCTTCCTCTCCTTTCTATCCAAACAAAATAGAGGAAAATAATAACATTTCAAAATTTTTCTTCCCTCATTATCTTCTCT
Organism: Garcia nutans; assembly: GCA_947685225.1. Taxonomy (NCBI): domain Eukaryota; kingdom Viridiplantae; phylum Streptophyta; class Magnoliopsida; order Malpighiales; family Euphorbiaceae; genus Garcia; species Garcia nutans. Next base: position 11,833,124 of record CANTUV010000002.1, on the reverse strand, counting down.
TCTTATTTTTCTTTAATTCCTTTCTCCATTTATTATCCAAACATAGGGAATGTTGGATGACTGGGAGGGTGTTTTCTTCTTTTTTTCCATATTCTTATGTTTAGACATGCTTATTGATGAGGATCAACTGGGGAATGATTTGGCTAAGTTTGGAAGTAACATCAAGAATGATCCTTTAACCATTCATAGAGGACCAATGATAAGAGCTAAAGCTAAAAGGATGAAAGAAGCATTAATTTGCTTACTTAAAGACATTTGGAAGGATCAAGCTTATCTAGATTCTGTCAAGGGTCTATGTATGCAAGAAGACCTTAACATTATCAACATGTTTCAAGCATGTTCAAATATGAATACAATAGTCTAGCCCACATTGTTTGAATCAATCCAGTTCATTGAAGAATAAAAGGCCATTCAGCCTTGATTAAGTGCGCATGGATCTTGGGCTGCCATTTTATTTTAATTATTAATTAGGGTTTAGTTTATTTGCTTTATGAATTCAACATATTAGAGTTAGGGTTTTAATCTTGTTAAAGTTTAAGTTTTTGATCAGTAGTCATTTAGAAGTTACAAATGCATGCATTTAGTGTGGGTTGTCATCAGTTGTCATTTGGGAGTTACAAAATGAATGCTTTTAATGTATTACAACACTTTTCAGTGAGAGTTAGTGGGGATTAAAGGGGAGAACGTAGGAGAGCTATAATAACGGCCATTTAGGTTTCTTCTATCTCACTTTGGCTATAAATATCAAAGACAAACTCATTTGTAAGAAAACAATTGATGAATTTGCTCTTTGTGAGTGTTTTTGCATAACTTCTTCTTGAACTTTGAATTTATCAAACTAATTCAGTTTGTGGCATTCTCTAACTAAAAATCTTATGTTTAATTCTTAACTTACCAAATCTTTGTGACGTTGTGGGTTAAATTCAAGTACTAGTTTCATTGATAAACAATAACAATTGGAACTAGTTTTACCCTAACTTCACTTGAGGAGATCCCATTGGAATCATCTTGACTGGAGGGTCTTTTCTTACATTCCATATATAACATAACTTAATAGTTATTAGGGTATATGGTTATTAAGATGATGATTTCCTATCATTTGGTATCAGATCCTACTTCAAGTTGAGGTTTGCTTATCTTTGTGTTTTTTTTCTCCTTGTTTGGTTCAAGTTTATCATCTTTATATTATTTTTTTCTTTGTTTGTGCTGAATCTTCTTATTTTATTTCTGCCCTTTTAAGTATTCTTTGATTTAAGTTCATACCTCTGCGTTGACACAACAAGTTTTTTTGTTCCTTCTCTTATTGTTACATTCTTGTGTTAACCCTAAAATTTCTGCACTTTTGTTATTATAAAAAAATGGAAAAAAATGAAATTAAAAAAATCAGAATTGCAAAAGTGTGGAATTCTAGTTCTTAAAATTTCAGAATTTTCTTGAGGCTAAAGGACCTAAAATTTCAGCACTTAGGTTGTTTCCTTGTGTTTAGCTACTTCAAATTTGGCCTTACTTAACATCTTGATCTAGACCAACCCTTTTCACTCCATTGAATTGCCATAATCTAATTTGGTTTGTTTAGGTGATTAGTTCAACTATGAACCCAAAGAAAAAAGCAAGAGAGGTAAAAGGCAAGAGTTGTAAGATTAGCATCCAGAAAAGCCAAATTTTTGAGTAAAACATGAGCGGTGTGATTCATTATTTGAGTGAAACATGTAAGGGAGTGTGTGAGGCAATTCTAACTTATTTTTTCAGCTTTTAGATATTTCCATGGACTTTGTTTTAGGAGGTCAAGGGGAGGGAAAGATTCTATTGTTGTTGTTGTTGTTGACAGGTTTAGTGAAATGGCACGTTTCATTCCATGCCACAAGATGGATGATGCCATGTTGCGGGCCTATTCTTCAAAGAAATTGTGATATTGCATGGGGTTCCAAGGACAATTGTTAGTGATAGAGATGTCAAGTTTCTTAGCCACTTTTGGAAGACACTTTGGAGTAAGTTGGGAACAAAGTTCTATTCTCAACATCTTGTCATCCACAAATGGATGGACAAATGGAGGTGGTCAATAGGACTCTTTCACAACTATTGAGGCAATAATTCAAAGAAATATGAAGAATTGGAAAGAATGTTTGCCACATGTTGAGTTTGCCTACAATAGGAGTATTCATGCTACAACAAATTGTTCACCTTTTGAGGTTGTATATGAGTTCAATCCATTAACTACTATGGATTTACTACCACTACCCATTGAAAAAGCTAATTTGAAAGGCAAACAAAAGGCTAAATTTGTTAAAAGCTTACATGAAAGGGTGTGTGCTCAAATAGAGAAAAGAACTCAACAATATGAAAAGCAACATAATAAGGGAAGAAAGAAAGTTATAATTGAACCAAGTGATTGGGGTTGGGTACACTTGAGGAAGGAACAATTCCAAGCCAAAGGAAGTCTAAATTGATGCTAAGAGGGGATGGAGCATTCCAAGTCCTTAAAAGAATCAATGACAATGCCTATAAGCTGGAATTGCCAAGTAAGTATGGAAATATTAGTGCCTCTTTCAATGTTTTTAATTTATCTTTGTTTGATGTAGGTGATGATTCATGGACGAATCCTTTTGAGAAAAGGGGGAATGATGAGGATCAATCAGGGAATGATTCAGCTAAGGTTGGAAGTAACATAAAGAATGATCCTTTAACCATTCATAGAGGACCAATGACAAGAGCTAAAGCTAAAATGATGAAAGAAGCATTAACTTGCTTACTTGAAGATATTTGGAAGGACCAAGCTCATCTAGATTCTGTCAATGGTCTATGATACGGAACCTCCAAGAATAAGCCTGAGAACCCCTTGATTTCGAACCCCCACAGCATTAACTTGAAAACCCCTAGTCGAATTCGGTACAACCCCCAAGGATTAGGTTAGATTTCAGATTACCTTGAATTGATCAAAGATCCAAGATTTTGAAACAAGTCAGTTTCCAAATCCCATATTCGAAACACTCCACAAGAAAGTTGATCAAACTACTTGAATGTTTCTGAAGCATGTATTCAAGCAAGAACACAAAGATAAAAGCAATTCGGCTTTAGGTTGTCCAAACTTCAAAACTAAAAACTAAGATGACTTACAACCCTAAATGAGATATAAATAGCTAAACCCTAATTAGGGTTATTAAGTAGCGTTTGGCTTTCTAATCAAATTTTAAGAAATAATAAAGTAATCAAAGTCCTAATTTAATACCAAACAAACAGGGCCCTTACTTTTTAAATGAGCATAACTAGTGGGCCTTAATACATAACTAGTGGGCCTTAATACAAGCCTCATTCGTGAATTACAACTTGTAGCAAGTTGTAATTGACTTCCTTTGGTCTTATCTCCAACCTTGTAATTCCTTGCAAACCATAGTTAGCCAAATTCACCAAATCTTGCAAATGGCAAATTAGTGCTTGCTGAATCTTTTTGGCTCGCGATCTAGTTATAGGACCTTGTGGCAGAATAATTGGATTGATGATCTCCTCAACTTGGTCCTCACGTCCTAGGCCTTGCTCATCCTTGCGGTGTGCTGGTTGTTCCACAACAGTCTACGTATGCAAGAAGACCTTAACATTGTCAACATGTTTCAAGCATGTTCAAATATGAAGACAACAGTCCAGCCCACATTGTTTGAATCAATTCAACCCATTGAAGAATAAAAGCCAATTCAGCCTTGATTAAGTGTGCATGGATCTCGGGCTGTTATTTTATTTTAATTATAAATTTGGATTTAGTTTATTTGCTTTATGAATTCAACATATTAGAGTTGAGGTTTTATTCTTGTAAAAGTTTGAGTTTTTGATCAGTTGTCATTTGGGACTTACAAATGAGTACATTTAGTTTGGGATGTGATCAGTTGCCATTTGGGAGTTACAAAATGAATGCTTTTAATGTATAACAACTCTTTTCAATTAGAGTTAGTGGGGATTAAAGGGGAGAACGTGGGAGATCTATAATAACCAGATTTCAAATCAATTTTGGTGAACAAACAAGAACCATGTAACTCATCAAGCATATCATCTAGTCTAGGAATAGGATGACGATACTTTACAGTGATTTTATTGATGGCTCTGCAATCCACGCACATTCTCCACGTCCCATCCTTCTTTGGCACAAGAATAACAGGAACTGAACAAGGACTCAAGCTTTCCCTCACATATCCCTTAGCTAGCAATTCCTCCACTTGCTTTTGTATCTCCTTTGTCTCAAAAGGATTAGCTCGATACGTTGGCCTATTGGGAATGGAAGCTCCAGGAATGAAATCAATTTGATGCTCTATGCCTCTGATTGGCGGCAATTCATCAGGCATTTCTTCGGGAAACAAATCTGCATATTCCTGCAAAAGATCAACAAACACACTAGGCAAAGATTGGTTAGAAACAGTAGTATCTAAACGAGCCTCTTTGCACAAAAGAACAAACATAGGCTGTTTGGTGTAAAAAGCATGTTTAACCTCACTTGTACTAGCTAACAAACTCACATTCTTCTCTCCTTCTCTATTTTTCTCAAACTGAATTTGTTTTGATTTTTCTTTTCTCTCTTTCTTTTCATTTGCAATCTGATTTTTTTCACTCATTTTTTTGTCACTCTCTCTTTCTTTCTTTTCAAATTCAAGTCTCATTCTTTCCATTTTACATTGGTCTTCATACACTTCTTTTGGAGAAAGTGGTGTCAGAATTGTCTTTCGTCCATCCTTAGTGAATGAATACCGATTAAGATATCCATCATGCTTAGCTCGCCTATCATACTGCCATGGACGTCCAAGTAGAATCTCTCCAGCATGCATTGGCACCACATCACACAACACCTCATCATGATACTTACCAATGGAAAAAGAAATTATAGATTGTCGATTTACCTTAACCTCTCCACAATCATTCAGCCACTGAAGTTTGTAAAGATGTGGGTGAAGTTTCATAGGTAGCCCCAATCGATCAACCAAAAATGTACTTACCACATTGGTACAGCTTCCACCATCCACAATCATACTACAAGCCTTGCCTTGAACATGACACCTTGTATGGAACAAGTTGTCTCTTTGTTCTTCATGGTTTTCCTCCTTCAATTGCATATTAAGAGCACGCCTAGTAACCAGCAAGTCACGCTTAATTGGTTCTTCAATGCTCCCATCACTACAACTTTCCAATGCTGGCATCTCACCATCATCACTCTCGTTGTCGTCTTCCTCTTCATCAGTCACTATCTCACCATTTCTCATGGTCATAACTCTCTTGTTTGGACATTCTTTGCTGATATGTCCCACACCTTGGCACTTCCAACACTTAATATCTCGATTTCGCAGCTTTGGCTCTTCAACTTTGGACTTGTCTTTAGAACTTGATTTGGCCTTCACTTTCCCACTATCTTGACCAGCCTTGTTTCTTCCCTTGTAATCACGCCTTCCTTCCCTATTCCAATGAGAAAAAGAATTAGAAATAGGTTTTGAATAATACCTTGATGGTCTTCTTCCTTGGAGTTGTTTTTCCACCTTGATGGCAATATGCACCATCTCTTCTAACTCCACATATGGCTGCAAATCAACCTGGTCAGCAATATCCGAATTCAAACCAGCCAAGAAACGTGCCATAGTAGCCTCTACATCCTCATCTAGGTTAGCTCTAGTCATCAACATCTCCATCTCTTTATAGTAGTCATCAACACTTTTACTTCCTTGCTTGAGAACCTGAAGTCTCTACATGATTTCCCTATGGAAATGTCTAGGTACAAACCTCTTCCTCATGACTGATTTAAGATCAGCCCAAGTCTCAATAGGATACTCCAAATTCCTCCTTCTACTAGTCACTAACTGATCCCACCAAGCTATAGCATAATCTGTAAATTGAGTAACAATAAGCTTGACCTTCTTTTCCTCAGTACATCGATGGCAATCAAATATGAGGTCAACCTACTTCTCCCATTGCAAATAAGCTTCTGGATCTGATTTACCACGAAAATTAGGAATTTTCAGCTTGATGCTTCCCAAGCTCCTATCAACGACTTCATCATCACCATGATTTCTACCATAGAAAGGATTATTATTCATCCTTCCTCTACCTCTACCAGCACCACGTCCTCCTCTACCTCCACCTCTATGTAGAGCTCCTCCAACCAGACTTGCATTATCCTCCTCAAACTCATTTTCATCTTCCAAAAGTTCAGGATGTTGCATTCGATTTCTGCCACCTCTTTGCCTCTCAATGCGCTCCGGTGTGGCTCTTTCAACACTCTGCAACCTCAAATCCATGCACTCCAATGTTTCTGTTATGTTCTCCATAGTGCGGTATAAACGTGTAAATTCAGCTTGCTGCGCCTCACGCAATCGAGCTGGATCAATCGGAACACCCCTGTCACTGTCATCTTGGCCAGACATTTTCCCTGCAATAAAAGGTTAGCACAAAACAAATAAAAGGCCTCACAACACTCCCTCACGTGTTTACACTCAATAGATGAAGGTTGGTCTCTCGTGTTTCACTCAATATATGAAATCACTCACGGTTCAGCTCACACCTATCAAGCTGATATCTTTTACGTTCTTAGGTGAATCACACTTTATGAACACAACTCAAATAGCCTTCCGTGTGTAGTATCCCAAAATCTGAAATTTCGTGAGAAAAAAAATTCAGTTACGTCTAACCCACCTAGATTCGACCCTTAGCACCTAAATAACAAGGAAAACGAAAAATTTTTCTTGAAGTAATTTTATACTCTTTTTTTTTTTTTGCTCCCTCTCACTATCTATTTTGAAGGGCAGCCCTAGTTCACACCACATGAAATTTTTTTTTTTAATCAGGTAACAAGAACAAGATCAATTTAGAGGACTTCCTTTTGAAACTCGAAATTGGAACAGAATAAATAATCAAGACTTCCTTTTGACCAATTCAGCTTTCCTTTTGAAACTTGTTTGAAACACTTTCTTGGAAATTCGAAACAGAATCAGAATGATTAACGAGAATAAGATTCAGATTTAGAACACTTTCAAATCAACAAATTTCGAATCAACAATCAAGAACACAATTTCAAATTTGAACAAAGCAACCTAAATTCCCAATTCGGAAATCCACAATAGAGCAAATCCAATTCGGAATAGATAGAACAAACCAATTCGGAACAAATCAACCAACCCAATTTCAGAATAAAAAAAAATGATTTGGACTAAAAAAGCAAACTGAATTCGAAATTGAAATAAGACTCTAAACACAAAACGAAAACTAAATTAGAATCCTAACGGAATTTTTTTTTTTGAATTTTCGACTATGAAAGAAAAACGAAAACGATTCAAGGATCAATAACAAAGAAACAAAACGAAACTAACAAGAGACGAAACGAAAATGAAAGTAACCCACAAAGGAAACAAAAAAACGCAAATAGCAGGTGAAGAAAACGAAAACGAAAATAACCCACAAAGAAAACAATTCAGAGGAACAAGGAAAATAAGAGAATGAATTGAACAATTGAAACAAAGCAACAAAAATGCAAATAACAAAAGAAGAAACGAAAACGAATTGGAAGGGATAAAACCTGATCTAGAGTGTAGGCTCTGATACCAAATGATACGGAACCTCCAAGAATAAGCCTGAGAACCCCTTGATTTCGAACCCCCACAGCATTAACTTGAAAACCCCTAGTCAAATTCAGTACAACCCCCAAGGATTAGGTTAGATTTCAGATTACCTTGAATTGATCAAAGATCCAAGATTTCGAAACAAGTCAGTTCCTAAATCCCAGATTCGAAACACTCCACAAGAAAGTTGATCAAACTACTTGAATGTTTCTGAAGCATGTATTCAAGCAAGAACACAAAGATATAAGCAATTCGGCTTTAGGTTAATTAATTCGTCCAAAACTTTAAAACTAAAAACTAAGATGGCTTACAACCCTAAATGAGATATAAATAGCTAAACCCTAGTTAGGTTTATTAAGTAGCATTTGGCTTTCTAATCAAATTTTAAGAAATAATAAAGTAATCAAAGTCCTAATTTAATACCAAACAAACAGGGCCCTTACTTTTTAAATGAGCATAACTAGTGGGCCTTAATACATAACTAGTGGGCCTTAATACAAGCCTCATTCGTGAATTACAACTTGTAGCAAGTTGTAATTGACTTCCTTTGGTCTTGTCTCCAACCTTGTAATTCCTTGCAAACCATAGTTAGCCAAATTCACCAAATCTTGCAAATGGCAAATTAGTGCTTGCTGAATCTTTTTGGCTCGCGATCTAGTTATAGGACCTTGTGGCAGAATAATTGGATTGATGATCTCCTCAACTTGGTCCTCACGTCCTAGGCCTTGCTCATCCTTGCGGTGTGCTGGTTGTTCCACAACAGTCTACGTATGCAAGAAGACCTTAACATTGTCAACATGTTTCAAGCATGTTCAAATATGAAGACAACAGTCCAGCCCACATTGTTTGAATCAATTCAACCCATTGAAGAATAAAAGCCAATTCAGCCTTGATTAAGTGTGCATGGATCTCGGGCTGTTATTTTATTTTAATTATAAATTTGGATTTAGTTTATTTGCTTTATGAATTCAACATATTAGAGTTGAGGTTTTATTCTTGTAAAAGTTTGAGTTTTTGATCAGTTGTCATTTGGGACTTACAAATGAGTACATTTAGTTTGGGATGTGATCAGTTGCCATTTGGGAGTTACAAAATGAATGCTTTTAATGTATAACAACTCTTTTCAATTAGAGTTAGTGGGGATTAAAGGGGAGAACGTGGGAGATCTATAATAACAGCCATTTAGATTTCTTATACCTAACTTTGACTATAAATATCAAAGCCAAACTCATTTGTAAGAAAACAATTGATGAATGATAATCTGAATTTGTCCTTTGTGAGTGTTTTTGCTTAAGTTCTTCTTGAACTTTGAACTTATCAAACTAATTCAGTTTGTGATGTTCTCTAACTAAAAATCTTATATTTAATTCTTAACTTATCAAATCTTTGTGGCATTGTGGGTTGAATTCAAGTACTAGTTTCATTGATAAACAATAGCAATTGAAACTAGTTTTACCCTAACTTCACTTGAGGAGATCCTTGGGGTTTGGAATCATCTTGACTGGAGGGTGCTTTCTTGCATTCCATATACAACATAACTTAATAGTTATTGGGGTGTATGGTTGCTAAGACAATGATTTCCTATCACTTATCTTCTAATTCTCCTGCCTTCCTCTTCCTCTTTTTTTGTTTCTCTTTTTTTATAATTCATACATGTAGCTATTGTAATTGAGAAGTTCATGGGGTTTCTTTTTTCCTTCCCTTGTATCCTCGGAGTTGGCAATAATCCTATATTTGAGCCCTAGTAATTTGGTGGCAAAATGCATTGCTTTATTGGGATAGTTTTGTGGTGTGTCTTAAGTCAAGATTTTTCATTTTGTGCAAAGATTAGGAGAAAGACCTATAGCAGAATCATGAAATGCCTTCACAAGGATTGGCTATTGTTGCAAGCCTTTGGAAGTTTATCTTGCTAGTTGATAAGTTTGTTATTCTTTTTTTATTATTTTTTATCTAATGGAAGGTTAAGTGTGGCCACAAAGCATGCTTTTGGGAAAAGTATAGAAAGGGGATGCTTTATTTCTGTTATTTTCATTTGTTATCATTTGTTTATTTATGGCTCTTTATGAGAGGAATTTAGCCATTGAATGTACAAATACATATGATTACTTGTTGGTGTATAAACTGATCTAGCCAATTGTTATCCACTTTGCAATGTACTTCTTGTTGTTGCACTGTATTCAAGATGTAAGGCTTAATGGTGGAAACAAATCTTAGGGCTTAGTCTTTTTTATTTTTTTTTATACCTGTAGAAATTCCATGGGTCTTGAAAGTGTTGGACCAAATGTACATTAGTGGCTATATAAATGTAGTTGAATTCTCATCTTACACAAAATAATTGGTTTGTGTTAAAATTTAATATATTCTACTTATATGTCACTATAAGTTATTATAGTTTTTCAACATGAGATTATATTCTCCAACACTCTGCCTCAAGTATAATTAAGCCTAGACCAATTATCAATTGCCAAATATAGATGGTAACCTATTCTCAAGGACTATCAAAAATTACCTGGGCCTACTTTTTTGAGTCCCTAGGTTAATAAATGGGTCTATATTCTTCTGTTAGCCTAAACTCTAGGTCTTTAAATACAAGCCCAAGGTTATCTTGCCGTTGGACCATCTTTTGCTTTGATACCATGTAAAAATTCCATGGGTCTTGAGAATATTAAACTAAGTGCACATCAGTAGCTCTATAAATGGGGTTTGAATCCTCATTTTATGAAAAACTCCATGGGCCTTGTGTTAAGGTCTAAGTTACTTTACTTATATGTCACTATAAACTCTTATAGTTCTTCAATGTGAGATTATATTATCCAACAATACCAATGTTTTTAATTACTTTAGCTTTTCCTTTATTTGAATAGTTTGTCTTTAAATTTTGATTGGATTCAGATAGGCTCTTCAGCTTTGTAAATTTCTTTTATCACTGATCAAATTAATGGCTCAATTAACCAAGTTCACAAAGTTAAAGAATCCTATTAACTTCAGTCAAAATTTGAAAACTAAATTGACAATTTTATTTTTGGCTAATTTGATTTTTTGGCCTTCTAATTCGAATGTTGTCTTTTCTTGATTTTCTAGTACTATAGAAATTTGAAAATAACCTAAATATCCATCTAATAAACAAAAATAAGCTTTATCTGCAAGTCTCTCAAGCATTTGATCAATGAATGGTAAGGGAAAATGATCCTTGCAAGTAGCTTTATTTAATTTCCTATAGTCTATGCAAACACTTCATCCAGTGATTATTCTTGAAGGAATTAATTTATTATTTTCACTTGTTATAATAGCCATACCTCTCTTCTTTGAAACTACATGTACATGTATTACCTAAGAACTTGATGCGGAACCCATGGATCAAAGAATACATCTAGAACCCCGCATATACATCTAGCATAGAATCTTAGAACTCAAAAACAAATCCTCCCTACCAAACCCAAAACTAACCTGTAATTGAAAACTTGGGTGATTGGGATAAAGAAAATGAATTGATTTAAACACCACAAGTCAGACTTGATAAGTTAGAACCAATGCTTCATGCAACAAGAATAAGAAGAAAACCTCTCAAACTTGAAAATAAATAAATTACAATCAGCATAATCTGGAAATTCATATAAGCCCCTTTAGTTCTTTCCACCCCTCTCTATATAACTGGAAATGAAGAATTAATGGCTTAGAAGTCGAGGCTCACATGTATCTAGTTACACTAGCATTAATTATCCATCCACATCAATATTATATTCTAAATTAGTGCCCATAATTCTGATAATATTGATGGGCAGATTCTATATGCATTTTGGTGTTTGTTCACATGTGTCTAGTCACACTAGCACTAAACCACATCAATATTATATTGTAGTCCTAGGCATGCAATGAAATGAGCCATTTTGCTGAATCTGTCAATAATAACAAGTATGCTATCTTTCCCTTTTCTAGTCCGAGGCAGCCCCAAACACAAAGTCTATAGATATGTCAATCCAAGGTACATTAGGGATAGGCAAAGGAGTATACAACCCATGAGGTAAAGACTTAGATTTTGCTTGTTTACATGTAATACACTTAGCACAAATTTTTTCAACTTATTTTCTCATGTTTGGCTGATAGAAATGTTCATGAAGAATGTCTAAAGTCTTAAATACCCCAAAATATCCCATGAGTCCTCCACTATGTGCCTCACACACAAGCAATTCCCTTAATGAGCAACTATGCATGCATAATCTTTCATCCTTAAACAAGTACCCATCATGCCTATAAAACTTCAGAAATGCAAAATGCTCACATGCTTTATAAACATTTGCAAAGTCAACATCATTGGCATATATATCCTTAATTTGCTCAAAGCCTAATAACTTATAACTAAAAGTTGAGATTAAGGAATACCTTCTTGAAAGTGCATCTGCTACTACATTGTCTTTGCAATGCTTATACTTTATCACATATGGAGATAGCTCAATAAACTCTATCCACTTTCCATGTCTTCAGTTTAGCTTGGTTTGTCCCTTTAGATCCTTTAATGATTCATGATCTGTATGAATAACAAACTCTTTATTCAATAAGTAATGTTGCCACACTTATAAAGCTCTTACAAAAGTATACTACTCTTTATTATAAGTGGAATAATTTAATTGTGTACCATAAAGCTTCTCACTAAAAAATACAATTGGTTTCCCTTCTTGCATCAAAATGGCACCTATGCCCACACCTGAAGGATCACACTCTAATTCAAAGGTCTTATCAAAATCTGGTAAAGCAAGAATTGGAGCAGTAGTTAACATTTCTTTCAACAAATTGAATGCCTTTTCATGAATTTCAGTCCAAACAAACTTTACATCTTTTTTTACCAATTAATTTAATGGTGCAGCAATGGAACTAAAATCTTTAACAAACCTCATATAGAAACTAGCCAAACCATGAAAACTTCTTACCTGACTCACGGTTTTAGGTGCTGGCCAATCTCTTATTGCCTTTACCTTTTTATCATCAACCTCAATTCATTGTCCAATGACCATAAACCTAAGAATATGATTTTAACACTACAAAACATGCACTCTTTCAAGTTGGCATATAATTTTTCCTTTCTCAAAACATCTAGAACAACCCTAATATGTTCTACATGCTCATCTACTGATTTGCTATAAATAAGTATGTCATCAAAATATACAACAATAAATTTACCAAGATATGCACGCAAAATATGATTCATTAATTTCATGGTGCATTAGATAAACCAAATGGCATAACTAACCACTCATAAAGACCATATTTTGTTTTGAATGCAGTTTTCCACTCATCTCCTTCTTTCATCTTTATTTGATGGTAATCACTTTTCAAATCAATCTTAGTAAAAATGCAAGAACCACTTTACTCATCAAGCATATCATTAAGTCTAGGAATTGGATGTCTATACTTCACCATGATTTTATTGATTGCTCGGCAGTCCATACCCATTCTCCATGATCCATCCTTCTTTGGGACTAATAAAATCGGAACAACACATGGACTAAGACTTTCACGTGCATGTCCCTTTACTAGCAACTCCTCCACTTGCCTTTGAAGTTCCTTGGTTTCATCCGGATTACTTCTATAAGCTGGTAGGGTAGGAATTGTTGAGCCTGGAATGAAGTCAATTTGATGCTCAATCCCTCTTAAAGGTGGTAAACCTTTAGGCACATTGATGTGAACCAGCATAGCAAGGATCCATTGGTGCTACAACAAGGGCCATTGACGAGGAATAAAGCAAGGAAATATGGCATCACTCTTGGAATGCATATTCAATACTTTATTACAAGAGAGGTGACTGAATTAGCATGGGACAAGTGCGAGAAGGAACTAGAAGACCAACCCAAGCTAGTCATGGTGCTGAATTGTACACATGGTGCTGAAATGTGAGAATTTTCCAGCCAATACCACAACCACCCTGTGAAATGTGCTGCTTGTCCAGAAAGTCCCACAACCCCCTGTGAAATTTACTGTTTCACAACCCCCTATACCAGTTTCAGCAAGAACGACTTTGGCATGCTTAACACATGTTTGGGGGCGTGTTTTTGAGTCTTTTAAGTGGTCCCCTCCATATTTTACTTATTAGGTTTTTATTGTAATATTTAGTTAATAGTTTTCCTTATAGGAAATATGTTGATGATATCATTATGCCAAGTGGACCAATCACAAGATCACAATCAAAGAAACTCCAGCATGTGTTCCAGCACTTCATTCAAAGGTGGATTAATGAAGAGGGAGACCAACTTGTAGTGAATATGATGGATCATGAAGAGGAAGTCAGAAAATCACCAACAAGCATGAAGAATCTGCCCATAAGTATGGTGATGGGCATTAGCACGAATTTGGAATATAATATTGACATGGTTTAGTGCTAGTGTGACTAGACACATGTGAACCAACACCAAAATGCATGTGGAATCTGCCCATCAATGTTGTCATAATTATGGGCAGTAATTTAGAGTATATTATTGATGTGGATGAACAATTAATGCTATTGTGACTAGATACATGTAAACCTAGACTTTTAAGCCATTAGTTCTTCTTTTCCAACTATATAAGGATGGGAAAAAGAACTTAATAGGGTTACTACGAAATTGGCAGATTGTTATCATTGTAATCTAAGTGTTTTCAAGTTTGAGAGGTTTTCTTCTTATTCTTGTTGCATGAAGAATTGGTTCTAACTTATCAAGTTTGACTTGTGGCGTTTTAATCAATTCATTTCTTCATCCCAATCACCCAAGTTCTCAATTACAGGTTAGTTGTGGGTTTGGTAGGGAGGATTTGTTTTTGAGTTCTAAGATTCTATGCTAGATGTGTATGTGGGGTTCTAGATGTAATATTTGATCCATGGGTTCCGTATCACACATCTTCTGGAAAAGACATCTCTAAATTCCTATAAAAGAGAACTAACACCACTAGGGAAAGGTGATGCGGAACCCATGGATCAAATATTACATCTAGAACCTCACATATACATATAACATAGAATCTTAGAAATCAAAAATAAATCCTCCCTACCAAACCCACAAATAACCTTTAATTGAGAAATTGGGTGATTGGGATGAAGTAAATGAATTGATTTAAAATACCACAAGTCAGACTTAATAAGTTAGAACCAATTCTTCATGCAAGAAGAATAAGAAGGAAAACCTCTCAAAACTTGAAACACATAGATTACAATGATAAAAATCTGAAAATTTGTATCAGCCCCTTTAGTTCTTTCCACCCCTCTCTATATAGCTGAAAATGAAGAATTAATGGCTTAGAAATCTAGGCTCACATGTATCTAGTCACACTAGCATTAATTATCCATCCACATCAATATTATATTTTAAATTAGTCCCCATAATTCTGATAATATTGATGGGCAGATTCTATAAGCATTTTGGTGTTGGTACACATGTGTCTAGTCATACTAGCACTAAATCACATCAATATTATATTGTAAATTCGTGCTAATGCCCATCAACATATTTATTGGCAGATTCTTCATGATTTTTGGTGAGTTTTTTACTTTCCCTTCATGATTCTTCATATTTAGAACAAGTTGGTCTCCCTCTTCATTAATCCACCTTTAAATGAAGTGTTGGAACACATGCTGGAGTTTCTTTGATTATGATCTTTTGATTGGCCCACTAGGCATAATGATATCATCAACATATTTGCTAGCTTGTGTAGATTCATCAAGCTTGCTTAAAGTTTCCTCATCAAAAGGTTGTCAAGGTCAGATGTAGAAATCAAATCTCCTTGTACCTAAGTACAATCAGATGTAGAAATCAAGTCTCCTTGTACCTAAGTACAATCAGACTTCTTTTCTCACAAAAAGTACTCCTTAACTCTTTTTCTTTTGCATAGAAACACTCTCTTTTATTTTCTCTCCCTTTCTCTTTTTCTCTCGCCAATGGGCCATTTTTATCATTCTTTTTCTCACACTTGGCCTTTTTTATTCCATTTTTATTTGTTTTATCCTCACCACCAAAATTTCTTTCAAGTGATCTCAAAATCTTCACCTCATCTTCATATATTATTTAGGTGACAATGGAGGAAGAGTGAAATTTAAACTATTTAGGCTGAAAGAATAATGATTATTAAAGCCATCATACAAAGCCTTTCTATCAAACTGCCATGGACAACCAAGAAGAATATGGTTGGCATGCATAGGCATAATATCACAACAAACTTCATCTTTGTATCGCCCAATTGTAAAAGAAAACAAAACTTGCTTTGTTACCTTCACCTCTACACAATCATTCAACCATTGTAGCTTGTAGGGACTAGGATGTTTTGTGCATGTTAACCCTAATTTATCCACAAAATCAGTGCTAGCAATATTTGTACAACTACCCCCATCAATGATCATGTTGCACAATTTTCCATTCATAATGCAATGAGTATGGAAAATGTTCTATCTGATTACTTTCTTCATCTTTAATTTGCATGTTTAAGGCTCTTCTAATAACCAAATATTCACAATGTGCAGGATACTCAATGATATGTTTAATTTCCTCTAATGGTGGCATGCTATCGTTATCATCATCATCACTTTCATGTTCACTAGCACTATCAATGTCACCATTATCTCTTATAAGCATGATTTTCTTATTTGGACATTGAGATGCTATATGCCCTACTCCTAAACACCTAAAGCATTTAATGGTACTACACTTTTGATTAGAGTTAGATGTTTTAGAGTTACCTTTAGGGTTAGCTGGAACTTTCTTTTTCTTTCCTTTCTAGGCAGCCTCCTTCCCTTGAGGATTTTCATCTTTGTTCCGCCATTTTGAAGTGAAACTAGATCCGGAAAAAGAAAATCCCTTTGCTGCTCCCTTGAGTTTCAGTTGCTTCTCCACTTTCATAGCCATGTGTACCATATCTTCAAGCTCCACATAATGATATAATTCAACTATGTTGGCAATCTCCCTATTAAGCCCACTCAAAAATTGAGCCATAGTGATTTATGAATCCTTCTCTATATTAGTTCTACTCATGATCATCTCTATTTCTTTATGATAATCTTCCACTGACATGGATCTTTGAATTAACCGCTTCAATCTTTGGTGAAGCTCCCTATAGTAGTAAGATGGTACAAATCTCTTTATCATCATAGTTTTCATTTCAGCCCAAGTAGTGATAGTTCTTTCTCCATTTCTCCTCTTAAAAATCATTAATTGATCCCACCAAACAAGTGCATAATCTGTGAATTCAACTGCTGCAAGTTTAACTTTCTTCATTTCACTATAATTATGACAATCAAACCCAACTCAACTTTTCTTCCCCATTCAAGGTAAGCGTCAACATCATTTCTCCCTTTGAATGATGGTATATTCATTTTTATGGAAGATATGTTGTTGACCCTGTGTTCAGGTCTTCTTTGAGCTATTGATTCCTCACTTTCTTCATCATCTTCCCTTTCTACCTCATCATCATTTATCATTTTTCCTCTCCCCCTATTCTGCCCCCTTCTATTAATATTATTTTGTTGCCTTTTGCATCATGCTATCTACATCACCTCTCATGTTGTTTATGACCAAATCAAACCTTTCAAATTTCCTTTGCATTGCCTCTAGCATGAAGACTATGTCATTCATGGTCATATCACATTTTTCAACTCTAGAATTTGACATGGTGTAAGAACCTACAAGAAAATGTTAGTAAAGAAAAATTTCCTCACCACACTTCCTTACGTATTTCACTCAAGATCAGATTATCACTCCTCTTGTATTTCACTTAAAACTTGGTCCCTTTTCTGTTTTTTTTATAAGCTCAAATTCTTAGCCTTTTTACCTCTCAATTCTTCTTTTATCAATTTGAATTTCAGAACTGGATCCACTTAAATCAGGTAAAACAAGTGTTATTTTAAAGACTCTACAAGGAATCTAATGAACAGAATAAATTTAACAATTCTAGAAGTAATTCAATTTAAATTAATAAGAATTGAAAGTTAACACAAGAGGCAAGAAGCATTTGTGTAAATCAAACCAAAGTAACTATGATTGAGAATTAGCTACTTAATTCATACAAGAAATGAGAGGTATATGAAAGAAAGAAACTAAGAGTACAAAGAAAAACAATTATGGATATTGAAAAAATAGAATTCAAATCACCCCAATGAGCAATTTGAATATGCAACCTAAACCTATTCCTAATGTAAGTTGTGCTCCAAGTATCAGATTTTAAATGCTAAATGGATGCATAATGAGAAACTGATGCAATTTGATCAAATGTAAGAATTTGATATATATTGAGGAAGCTGAATTTGATTCTCTTTTTTTTTTTTTTTCTTTTGGTCTTTTCCTTCTTTTTTTTAAAAAATTTTTAGTAAACAAGAATAGAAAATGAAAAGATAAAAAAACACAGATCTGAAGAACAAGAACAAGGTGCAACAAGAATAGAAGATGAAGAGACTTAGATGACAAACAAGAAAAGGATATAAATTGAGGTAATTAAAACGTAAATGATACCTAGAGATTTATCTTCAAGCCAAAGCTCAAATACCAAATGATGCAGAACCCATGGATTAAAGATTACATCTAGAACCCCACATATACATCTAGCATAGAATCTTAGAACTCAAAAAAAAAAAATCCTCCCTACCAAACCCACAACTAACCTGTAATTGAGAACTTGGGTGATTGGGATAAAGAAAATGAATTGATTTAAATGCCACAAGTCAGACTTTATAAGTTAGAACAAATTCTTCATGTAACAATAAGAAGAAAATCTCTCAAACTTGAAAACACATATTACAATCAGCATAATCTGGAAATTCGTATCTGCCCCTTTAGTTCTTTTCACCCCTCTATATATAGCTGGAAATGAAGAATTAATGGCTTAGAAGTCTAGGTTCACATGTATCTAGTCACACTAGCACTCATTATCCATCCACATCAATATTATATTCTAAATTAGTGCCCATAATTCTGATAATATTGATGGGCAGATTCTACATGTATTTTGGTATTGGTTCACATATGTCTAGTCACACTAGCACTAAACCACATCAATATAATATTGTAAATTTGTGCTAATGCCATCAACATATTTATGGGCAGATTCTTCATGCTTTTTGGTGAGTTTCTGACTTCCCCTTCATGATTCTTCATATTCAGCATAAGTTGGTCCCCTCTTCATTAATCCACCTTTGAATGAAGTGTTGGAACACATGCTAGAGTTTCTTCAATTGTGATCTTGTGATTGGTCCACTTGGCATAATGATATCATCAACATATTTGTTGTCTTATGTAGATTCATCAAGCTTGCTTATAGTTTCCTCATCAATAATTTTGATAATATTGATGGGCAGAATCTACATATATTTTGGTGTTGGTTCACATGTGTCTAGTCACACTAGCACTAAACCACATCAATATTGTATTGTAAATTCGTGCTAATGCCCATCAACATATTATGCGCAGATTCTTCATGCTTTTTGGTAAATTTCTGACTTCTCCTTCACAATTATTCATATTCGGTATAAGTTGGTCTCCCTCTTCATTAATCCACCTTTGAATGAAGTGTTGGAACACATGCTAGAGTTTCTTTGATTGTGAACTTGTGATTGGTCCACTTGGCATAATGATATCATCAACATATTTGCTGTCTTGTGTAGATTCATCAAGCTTGCTTATAGTTTCCTTGTCCTTTGAGATATTTGAAGGACTCATGATCAGTGTGGATTATGAATTCCTTATACTATAATCAGTGTAGGCTCTAATACCAAAATGATGGAAATCATCAATTTAGCAGCCATACACCCCAATAGTTAAAGAACTATGATATATATGGAATGCAAATTAACACCCTCCAATAGTTGAATCAAAATATGGATCGTTCAAGAATGAAGTAAGATTAACTATTCTAATCACTTTTATCAATGGAATTATGATTAAGTAATTAGAATAGCACTTTGATTTTCTTAAAACACCACAAACAAAGAAGGTTTGATAAGTTAAGGATGAAAACAAAGATTCTGGAATTTGAACGCTGCAAACTGAATAGCTTGATAAGTTTCAAAGTTCATGCAAGAACTTAAGACAAAACACTCACAAGTGCTCAATATATCTTTATATCTTTTTAATTGTGTGTTTACAAAGGAAATCTGCCTTTTTTATATATAAGAAGGCCATATACAAAGAAAGCATCAGAATTAAGTTCATGTGTAACTCCCATATTAATTGGCAGCCCCATTACACCTAATAAATAGCCCCATTACTTTGCCAACTCAATGTGAACGTTGGACCATTATTTTCTTGGCTTTTATAACTCTTTCTCTTCATATTTCAGCCTTTGTAACTCATACTTAATAAGAATAAACCTAATACAAGTCAAAATGCAGAATTAAAACACAAATAGTCTTAAACAACCTATTAATTTGTCTTAGGCCATTGGTCTTTTAGACTTCAAGACCATGGCCAAATGACCTTTTATTATTAAAAATGGACCTAAATATTTACTCTCATAAGCCTAGATTAGCCTTCAAGATTAGAACTTGCTTGAGTTATGTTGACCAACTTAAGCTTTTCTTGCATCCATGGATCATACTTCAACAAATCTTGAGCAACATGTTTTCTCTAAATCTGATCCATCAAGCCTCTTTCAACTTATTAGCTCTAGACCTTGTCATTGGTCCTCCATATATGGCTAGTGGATCTTTGAATTATTTGTTCATGTCATCATTGGACTGTTAGTGCTTGGCCAATTTTTTATTAGCATGTAATTCTTCATTAGAACTACTTTCCCAAATAACAAATTACCAATATTTGTCGCATCATCTATTTTGTCATGCAATGAAATGAGTCATTTTTCTAAATCTGTCAACAATAACAAATATGATATTTATCCCTTTTCTAGTCCTAGTGATGCAGAACCCATGGGTCAAATATTATATCTAGAACCCCACATACACATCTAGCATAGAATCTTAGAACTCAAAACAAATCCTCCCTACCAAACCCACAACTAACCTATAATTAAGAACTTGGGTGATTGGGATGAAGAAATAAATTTATTTAAACGCCACAAGTCATACTTGATAAGTTAGAACCAATTCTTCATTCAAGAAGAATAAGAAGAAAACCTCTCAAACTTGAAAACACATCAATTACATTCAACATAAATTGGAACTATCAATTACTTTCATGTTCACTAGCACTATTTCACCATTATCTCTTATATGCATGATTTTCTTATTTGGACATTGAGATGCTATATGCCCTACTCCTAAACACCTAAAGCATTTAATGGTACAATGCTTTTGATTAGAGTTAGATGTTTTAGAGTTACCTTTAGGGTCGGCTGAAACTTGCTTTTCCTTTCCTTTCCAGGTAGCCTCCTTCCCTTGAGGATTATCATTTTTGTTTGGCCATTTTAAAGTGAAACTAGATCTAGAATTAGAAAATCCCTTTGCAGCTCCCTTTAGTTTCAGTTGCTTCTCCACTTTCACGGCCATGTGTACCATATCTTCAAGCTCCACATAATGATGTAATTCAACTATGTTGGTAATCTTCCTATTCATCCCACTCAAAAATTGAGCCATAGTGATTTTTGAATCCTCCTCTATATTATTTCTATTCATGATCATCTTCATTTCTTTATGGTAATCCTCCACTAACATGGATCCTTGAGTTAACCGCTGCAATCTTTGGTGAAGCTCCCTATAGTAGTAAGATGGTACAAATCTCTTTATCATCACAGTTTTCATTTCAGCCCAAGTAGTGATGGTTTTTTCTCCATTTCTCCTCTTGGAAATCATTAATTGATCCCACTAAACTAGTATATAATCTTTGAATTCAACTGCTGGAAGTTTAACTGATACGGAACCTCCAAGAATAAGCCTGAGAACTCCTTGATGTCAAACCCCCAAAACATTAACTTGAAAACCCCTAGTCGAATTCGGTACAACCTCCAAAGAATAAAGGTTAGATTTCAGATTTCTTTGAATTGATCAGAGATCCAAGATGTCGAAACAAACTAGTTCCCAAAATCCCAGATTCAAAACACTCCACAAGAAAGTTGATCAAACTACTTGAATGTTTCTTAAGCATGTATTCACTCAAGAACACAAAGATAAAAGCAAAACGGCTTTAGGTTATTAATTCATCCAAAAACCAAAACTGATGTCTTACAACCCTAAATGAGATATAAATAGCTAAACCCTAATTAGGGTTATTAAGTAGCATTTGGTTTTCTAATAAAAATTTTAAGAAATAATAAAGTAAACAAAGTTCTAATTTAATACAAAACAAACAGGGCCCTTACTTTTTAAATAAGCATAACTAGTGGGCCTTAATACATGACGCGGACCCTTAGCAACGATGGCAGCAAACCCAACGTATAACAATGGTAGAGAACTCCTTGAAACTTGATAATCACCTCCTAAGGAACCCAACGCCTATAAAGAGACGCGAACTCACTATAAGAAGAAGGAAAACGCCACAACTCTTGTTGATAAGTAAACCTAATTCTTGATGTAAACAAAGAATTAAAGAATCCACTCTAATCTCTCTCACACGAAAATTCACAAGAATAACTTGTAGAAGAATTCAAAAATTTTTATTAATTGTTGTATGTCAAATTTGGCCTAATAGTGCCCTTAAATAAGGGTTACAAAATTCCTAATTGCATATGGAAAATTAAGACTAAAACATTCCTAATTGCATAAGGAAAACATTCCTAATTGCATAAGGAAAAACATTCCTAATTGCATAAGGAAAACATTCCTAATTGCATAAGGAAAAACATTCCTAATTGCATAAGGAAAACATAAAGTAATCCTAATCCAATAAGGAAAATATAAAGTAATCCTAATCCAATAAGGAAAATATAAAGTATGGAAACAACCAAACTAATCCCTTCAATATAAGAAACGCCCCACACTATTTGGGCTGTCCATGGGCCTTAAATTACTTCCCAAGGCTTTATATGAACCCCCATGGACCTTTCTTTAGCTAGCCTTTAGCTTCCACACTAAGCATCATAATCAGCTTTGGTGTGCCTTCTTTAAGCTCTATCTCCATCTTCTTAAATGATAATTCTTGAAGCCCTTTGGAAATCTCTTCTTGAATATGCAAAGCCATACTAGCTTGATATCTCTTTGCCTTGCTCCTAGTGATTGGTCCACTTGCTAGCTTCAAGGGATCCTTTCTTGCATCATTCTTCCCCTCTTCAAAAAGATTTGTCCTCAAATCTGCATCATCAAAAGGAGAAAGATCACTTACATTGAAAGTAGCACTAACATTATACGTACCTGGTAAGTCGATCTTGTAGGCATTGTCATTAATCTTCTCCAGCACTTGGAATGGGCCATCTCCCCTTGCTTGCAACTTGTTCTTCCTTTGGTTAGGAAACCTCTCTTTTCGAAAATGTACCCAAACCCAATCTCCTACTTGAAACTTCATCTCACGTCTCCCTCTATTTACAGAATCAGCATATCTCTTGTTCCTTTTCTCAATATTTGCCCTTGCTTTCTCATGCATCTCTTTCACCAATTTAGCTTTCTTCTCACCATCTAAACTAACAAGCTCATGAGAAGGTAAAGAAACAAGATCCAAAACTGTTAGTGGGTTAAAACCATAAACAAGCTCAAAAGGTGAATATCCTGTAGAAGAATGAATAGCACGATTATAAGCAAACTCAATAAATGGCAAACAATCTTCCCAAGAACTCAAATTTTTACCCACTAAAGCTCTCAACATGGTACCTAAAGTTCTGTTTACTACTTCTGTTTGTCCATCCGTTTGAGGATGACAAGTGGTGGAAAATAACAACTTGGTACCTAACTTTCCCCAAAGCACACGCCAAAAGTGAGATAAAAACTTGGTGTCTCTATCAGAAACTATGGATTTTGGTATCCCATGAATTCGAACCACCTCCCTAAAGAAGAGTTCGGCCACTAAACTAGCATCATCACTCTTATGACATGGGATAAAGTGTGCCATCTTACTAAACCTATCAACAACCACAAATATGCTATCTCTCCCCCTCTTAGTCCTTGGTAATCCTAAAACAAAGTCCATACTAATGTCCATCCAAGGAGAACTAGGAACGGGTAATGGCATATACAAACCATGAGGCATAGACTTAGACTTAGCTTGCCTACAAGCCAAACAAGCCTTACAAATCCGAATTACATCCCTTTTCATATTCGGCCAATAAAAGTGTTCATTTAGCATGTCTAAAGTCTTATCAACTCCAAAATGCCCCATCAGACCCCTACAATGTGATTCTAATACTAGCAAATCTCTCATAGAACATCTAGGCATGCATAATTTCGAACCTTTAAATAAAAATCCATCATGTCTATAGAAAGAATTAAAAGCACCATGCTCACAAGCATCATAAACATTGCCAAAATCAGAATCACCAACATATAAGTCCTTTATACATTCAAATCCAAGCAATTTAGTACTCAAAACATTAAGTAAAGCGTACCTCCTTGAAAGTGCATCTGCCACTACATTGTCTTTACCTTGCTTGTATTTGATCACATAAGGAAACTTCTCAATCTTCATAACCCATTTTGCATGTCTTTTATTCAACTTGCCTTGCCCTCTCAAATGCTTTAATGATTCATGGTCTGAATGGATCACGAATTCCTTGGGCAGCAAATAATGCTCCCATACTTTCAATGCTCTCACCAAAGCATATAGCTCCTTGTCATAAGTTGAATAATTCAGCTTTGCTCCATTAAGCTTTTCACTAAAGTATGCAATGGGCTTCTTCTCTTGCATCAAAATAGCTCCAATACCTACACCAGAAGCATCAAATTCAATTTCAAAAGTAGAATCAAAGTTAGGTAAAGCTAAAACGGGTGTAGTAGAAAGCTTCTCTTTCAAAGCATCAAATGCTTCTTGTTGCTCCTTGCCCCAAACAAACCCCACTTCTTTCTTTATTATGCTAGTCAAGGGGGCTGCCAATGTAGAGAAATTAGGGACAAATCTCCTATAGAAGCTTGCCAATCAGTGAAAACTCCTCACTTCTGTCACACTTGAAGGATTCGGCCACTCTTGGATAGCTTTCACCTTCTCTTGATCAACTTCAATTCCCTGCATACTTACAACAAAACCAAGAAAAACAACCCTATCTAGACAAAAAGAACACTTCTTAAGTTTAGCATAAAGGTTTTGCTCCCTAAGGATTTCAAGCACTTTCCTAACATGTTCAACATGTTCTTCCTCAGTTTTGCTATAAATCAGAATATCATCAAAGTAAACTACCACAAACTTACCTAAATAAGCTCTCAAAACATGGTTCATTAATCTCATGAAAGTACTAAGTGCATTAGATAAACCAAAAGGCATAACTAACCATTCATACAAACCATATTTCGTTTTGAAGGCAGTCTTCCATTCATCTCCAGGCTTCATACGAATTTGATGATAACCACTCATAAGATCAATCTTTGTGAAATATTTTGCCCCATGCAATTCGTCCAACATGTCATCAAGTCTAGGAATGGGATGTATCACAGTAATCTTGTTCACAGCCCTACAATCAACACACATCCTCCAAGAACCATCTTTCTTGGGTACTAATAAGACTGGAACGGCACAATGACTAAGGCTTTCGCGAACCAAGCCTTTCTCCAAAAGCTCTTCAACTTGTCTTTGCATCTCTTTTGTCTCCATAGGATTGCTCCTATATGCTGGCCGGTTTGGAATTGTAGAACCGGGTATGAAGTCAATTTGATGTTCAATCCCTCTTAATGGCGGCAAACCACTAGGAAGGTCTTCAGGAAACACATCCTCAAAATCCTGCAACAAAGACACAAAACTAGAAGGTAAAGAATCAAGAGATTCTTTACTGTCAACAAGTAACGATTCTTTATACATAATAATGAGTACAGGCTGCCCTATATCTATCTCTCTTGCTCTTGCATAAAAAGTATGTTTTGCTTTTTCTCCTTGCTTATTTTCTCTCACCAATGGGCCATTTATTTGTTTGCTTACTTTCTTTTGACTCTTGGCCTCTTTTCCCTTTCTGCACTCATTCACTTTATTATTTTCTCTTTCCCTACCCTTAGAATTACCCTTGGGTGTTGAAGAAACATCACTGGCCGAATTTGAACCCCCTTGGTTCATGTTGGCCGAAACTTCTTTCTCCCTCTCTAGCATCCTCTTCTGATCTTCATACACCTCTTGAGGTGATAATGGTGCTAGAACAACCTTCTTTCCCTCATAAGTAAAGGTATACTTATTAGAAAAGCCATCATGTTGTGCCCTTCTATCATGCTGCCATGGTCTTCCTAATAGCAAATGTCCAGCTTGCATTGGCACTACATCACACAAAACCTCATCTTTATACCACCCAATGGAGAATGGTACCTTGACTTGCTTCAACACTTTTACTTCCCCAGCGTCATTGAACCATTGCAACTTGTAAGGATTGGGATGTTTAAAACAAGTTAACCCCAATTTATCCACCATTGTAGTACTAGCAGCATTGGTACAACTTCCACCATCAATGATAAGTGTACAAACCTTACCATTCACCAAACACCTAGAGTGGAAAAGATTCTCCCTTTGATCCAAGCCTTCTTCCTTGACTTGAATATTCAAGGCTCTTCTAGTAACAAGCATCTCTCCATGTTCAGCATTTAAGACTTGATTCTCCCAAGCCTCTTCATCATATTCGGCCCTATCACCACATTCGGCCTCCTCTTCTTCTTCATGTTAAGATTCGGATTCAATTTCCCCTTCATGGGTAGCAATCATCACCCTCTTATTCGGACATTGAGAGGCAATGTGTCCACTTCCCAAACACTTGTAGCATTTAATTTCCCTACTTGGAGTAGGTCTAGAAGGTGTTTCCTTGGCTGTTTTTGCATCCCCATCATTCGGCTTCTTGAAATTAGGTTTGTAGGAAGAATTATTTTGGAAAGAACCCTTGTAATCCCCTTTATAGGAACCTCCACTCGAACTTGAACCCTTGAAGTTTGAAAAATTTCCACTAGCTTTAGAGTAGCCAGTTTTCGAAATAGCTTTATTCTTCAATCTTCTCTCTATCTTCATGGCCTTTTGAACTAACTCTTCCATTGTGTTGAATTCATACATCTCCAATTCATTGGCTATGTTCAAATTCAATCCCCCAAGAAATCGTGACATCTTCTTGTCTTCATCTTCATCAATATTTGCCCTAGCCATGATCATCTCCATCTCTTTGTGGTACTCTTCCACACTTCTTCCACCTTGAACTAGTCTTGCTAGTCGATTGTACAAATCCCGAATGTAGTGAGATGGTACAAATCGGCTCCTCATTAGTTCTTTCAAGGTTGACCATTCAGGAATAGGCCTCATACCTTTCCCTCTTCTATTAGCTTTCATTTGATCCCACCAAAAGGTAGCATACCCTTTGAACTCTACGGCTGCCAAAACTGATTTCTTCTCTTCGGTGTAGTTATGGCATTCGAAAATCTGCTCAACTTTTCTCTCCCATTCTATGAACTCTTCTGCATTGTTCTTCCCTTCAAAGGAAGGAATCTTCATCTTGATGGAAGTAAGGTCACCATCAGTGGTAGGTTGATTTCCACCTTCATCTTCATCTTCTACCCTTTCGGCTGCTTCTAGGGCTTCAAGATTTCCTTGCCCTTCTCTCCTAAGCACTCTTCTAGCTCGCATTATGGGATTTGGATGTGCGGCTGGCTGCCCTTGTTGCATTTGTTGTACTTGCCGTGCTGCATTCTCTTGCAATCTAGTATCCATCATCTCCATTCGACCAAGCATTGCTGCCAAAGTCTCATTAAGCCTAGCCAAGCTTTCGGCCATAGCTCCTTCTTTGCTAGTCTCTTCTCCTTTTCCAGCCATGTTAACAAACAAACAAACTCAAAGAAACAAGATTAGTAATAATCGAAATTCACTCAAGTGTTTAGAATTACTTCACTTTTCTTGTCTTCCTTGATTGCACTTCAGAACCAAGCTCACCAACCAACAATTGTCAAGTCGTTCAAGAAACTAGAACCTAAATCCTAGAACTAGATAGAAAACAAGACAAGTATCCGGAGGCAATGCAAGGTAATTTGCACTACACGATATAAAACCAAGTATCGACACAAGCAAATGATACTTAGCAATGTAATGGAATTAAAAGCTAGATAAAGAAATCAGAAACAATGAAGACAATAAACAAGACAAATTTGGATATAATGAATCAAAAACAACCCACACTTGGCAAGTTGCTTTATGGACCTAATCAATTCTACCCAAAACGCTAGCTTCTAGACTCTAATTCCCACCTATAACACTCAAATAACATGAATATTAAGGTCTGATTTTCGAATTCCAAAAGCCCCTCAAAAGGTGAAATTTTTCACCCAAAAATTTTATGACTTCTAACCCACCTAGATCTGATCCTTAGCACCCAAATAGCAAGAATATCAAACAATTTTTTTGTTGAGGTGGTTTTGTAATCTCTTTTTTTTTTGTATGTAGAATTTGAAAATCACTAAACAAACATAAAAGAAACAGCCCAAGAATGGCCACATAAAATGATTTGAAGGAAAGAAACAATCAACCCCAAGAAAAGGCTTACACAAGATGAATTTGAAGGGAAAAACACAACCAAATTGAACAAGACCCAATAGACACAAAACAAACTAAATTCTGACTACTAGAACACCAACGACTTAACAAACGGAATACTTAAATGGATGGGAAAGTGAAAAAAATGAATTGAATAAACTATTCTGAATACTAAAACGAACTAAAACTGACTCTTGAATGCCAAAAACGAAAATTGAATAGAGAAGGAAAGGAAAAAACGAATTTGAATAAAATAACCCTAATGGAACAATTAAACAAGCCCTAGAAAGACAAAGTAGATAAAAATTACCTTGTAGCAAGGCTTTGATACCAAATGACGCGGACCCTTAGCAACGATGGCAGCAAACCCAACGTATAACAATGGTAGAGAACTCCTTGAAACTTGATAATCACCTCCTAAGGAACCCAACGCCTATAAAGAGACGCGAACTCACTATGATTGAAGGATTTAGTTGGTAAGAAGAAGGAAAATGCCACAACTCTTGTTGATAAGTAAACCTAATTCTTGATGCAAAGAAAGAATTAAAGAATCCACTCTAATCTCTCTCACACGAAAATTCACAAGAATAACTTGTAGAAGAATTCAAAAATTTTTATTAATTGTTGTATGTCAAATTTGGCCTAATAGTGCCCTTAAATAAGGGTTACAAAATTCCTAATTGCATATGGAAAATTAAGACTAAAACATTCCTAATTGCATAAGGAAAACATTCCTAATTGCATAAGGAAAAACATTCCTAATTGCATAAGGAAAACATTCCTAATTGCATAAGGAAAATATTCCTAATTGCATAAGGAAAAACATTCCTAATTGCATAAGGAAAACATAAAGTAATCCTAATCCAATAAGGAAAATATAAAGTAATCCTAATCCAATAAGGAAAATATAAAGTATGGAAACAACCAAACTAATCCCTTCAATATAAGAAACGCCCCACACTATTTGGGCTGTCCATGGGCCTTAAATTACTTCCCAAGGCTTTATATGAACCCCCATGGACCTTTCTTTAGCTAGCCTTTAGCTTCCACACTAAGCATCATAATCAGCTTTGGTGTGCCTTCTTTAAGCTCTATCTCCATCTTCTTAAATGATAATTCTTGAAGCTCTTTGGAAATCTCTTCTTGAATATGCAAAGCCATACTAGCTTGATACCTCTTTGCCTTGCTCCTAGTGATTGGTCCACTTGCTAGCTTCAAGGGATCCTTTCTTGCATCAATAAATATTAAATACAAGCCTCATTCGTGAATTTCAACTTGTAGCAAGTTGTAATTGACTTCCTTTGGTCTTGTCTCCAAGCTTGTAATTCCTTGCAAACCATAGTTAGCCAAATTCACCAAATCTTGCAAATGGCAAATTAGTGCTTGCTGAATCTTTTTGGCTCGCGATCTAGTTATAGGACCTTGTGGTAGAATAATTGGATTGATGATCTCCTCAACTTGTTCCTCACATCCTAACTCTTGCTCATCCTTGCGTTGTGCTGGTTGTTCCACAACATTTCCCCTCTCCTCAAAAGGATTCATCCTCGAATCAAAAGCATCACCTACATCAAAAGGACTTAAATCAGTAACATTAAACGAAGCACTTACATTATACTCACCTGGCAAATCCACTTTATATGCATTGTCATTAATCCTTTCAAGTATCTGAAAAGGACCATCTCCTCGTGGGTTTAACTTGGACTTTCTTTGGTGTGGAAACCGTTCTTTGCGAAAATGAACCCAAACCCAATCACCAGGCTGAAAAATCATTGGCTTCCTTCCTTTATTCACTCGAGAAGCTATTTTAGCATTTTGCCTTTCAGTCCTTTCCTTAACCTGTTTATGTAACTTCTTCACAAAATCTACCTTTGAGCTAGCATCAATACTCACAAAGGAGTAAGCGAATTAAAATCATAAACAATTTCAAATGGAGAACAATTAGTAGTGCTATGAATAGCCCTATTATAAGCAAACTCCACAAATGGTAAACAATCCTCCCACATCCTAATATTCTTTTCTATCACTGCCCTAAGCAAAGTAATCAATGTTCGATTCACAACCTCAGTTTGACCATCGGTTTGAGGATGGCAAGTAGTAGAAAACAACAACTTAGTCCCCAATTTTCCCCATAAAACACGCCAGAAATGACTCAAAAACTTAATATCTCTATCACTAACAATGCTTTTGGGTATGCCATGCAAACGAACAACCTCTTTAAAGAACAAATCAGCAATCAATTTAGCATCATCAGTTTTATGACATGGTATAAAATGAGCCATTTTACTAAATCTATCAACCACAACAAATATACTATCATGACCTCTCCTAGTTTTAGGTAATCCAAGCACAAAATCCATAGACAAATTAGTCCAAGGTCCATTAGGAACAGGTAATGGCGTGTACAAACCATGCGGTTTCACCCTAGACTTAGCTTCTCTACATGTTATGCAATGCTCACAAACTTTATGCACATCATGTTTCATACCAGGCCAATAAAAATGTTCTATCAACACATCATAGGTCTTACTTACCCCAAAATGACCCATCAAACCTCCTCCATGTGCTTCCTTAACTAACAACTCTCTCATGGAACACTTAGGAATACACAATCTATTTCTCTTAAACAAGAAACCATCAAACAAATGAAAGTCTTTTGAAATAGCCACATCTCCACACTAATTTTTTATGTCACCAAAATCCACATCACTAACATATAATTCCTTAATATGCTCAAAACCCAATAATCTAGCACTAAGAGAATTAAATAAAACATACCTTCGCGACAACGCATCAGCCACTACATTCTCTTTACCTCGCTTGTATTTAATCACATATGGAAATGTTTCTATGAATTCCACCCATTTGGCATGTCTACGATTCAGCTTATCTTGACCTTTCAAATGCTTTAAACATTCATGATCAGTATGTATCACAAACTCTTTTGACCACAAATAATGCTTTCATGTATGCAAAGCTCGAAACAATGCATATAACTCCTTATCATATGTCGGATACTTCAAAGTCGCTCCACTTAGTTTTTCGCTAAAGTACATCAATGGCCTTTGATCCTATATCAAAACAGCTCCAATTCCTATGCCACTTGCATCACATTCAATCTCAAAAGTCTTATCAAAATTAGGCAAAGCAAGCAAGGGTGCATTACACAATTTATCCTTAAGTTCATTAAATGCATGTTCTTGTGCATCTCCCCAAACAAAACCGACATTTTTCTTAACTAACTCATTCAAAGGTGCAGCTATAGTACTGAAATTTCTAATGAATCTCCTATAGAAACCAGCAAGTCCATGAAAACTCCTCACCTCACTAGCATTCTTAGGTTTCAGCCAGTCCCTAATAGCCTTTACCTTTTCCTCATCAACCTCAATACCTTGACTAGACACCACAAAACCAAGAAAATGAACCTTATCCATGCAAAAACTACACTTCTTCTTAAGGTTAGCATACAACTTCTCATGCCTAAGAATGTCTAACACAAGACGCACATGTATGACATGATCATCCAAACACTTAGAGTAAACAAGAATATCATCAAAGTAAACAACAACAAATTTACCCAAGTGCTCACGCAACACATGATTCATCAAATGCATGAATGTGCTAGGTGCATTAGTAAGACCAAACGGCATAACCAACCACTCATACAGCCCATATTTAGTCTTAAATGTTGTTTTCCACTCATCACCCACACTCATTCGAATTTGATAATAACTAGATTTCAAATCAATGTTCGTGAACAAGCAAGAACCATGTAACTCATCAAGCATATCATCTAGTCTAGGAATAGGATGATGATACTTTACAGTGATTTTATTGATAGCTCTGCAATCCACGCACATCCTCCACGTCTCATCCTTCTTTGGCACAAGAATAATAGGAAACGAACAAGGACTCAAACTTTCCCTCACGTATCCCTTAGCTAGCAATTCCTCCACTTGCTTTTGTATCTCCTTTGTCTCAAAAGGATTAGCTCGATACGCTGGCCTATTGGGAATGGAAGCTCCCGAATGAAATCAATTTGATGCTCTATGCCTCTGATTGGCGGCAATTCATCAGGCATTTCTTCGGGAAATAAATCTGCATATTCCTGTAAAAGATCAACAAACACACTAGGCAAAGATTGGTTGAAAACAGTAGTATCTAAATGAGCCTCTTTGCACAAAAGCACAAACATAGGCTGATTTGTGTAAAAAGCATGTTTAACCTCACTTGTACTAGCTAACAAACTCACATTCTTCTCTCCTTCTCTATTTTTCTCAAACTGAATTTGTTTTTATTTTTCTTTTCTCTCTTTCTTTTCATTTGCAATCTGATTTTTTTCACTCATTTTTTTGTCACTCTCTCTTTCTTTCTTTTCAAATTCAAGTCTCATTCTTTCCATTTTACATTGATCTTCATACACTTCTTTTGAAGAGAGTGGGGTCAGAATTGTCTTTCGTCCATCCTTAGTGAATGAATACCGATTGAGGTATCCATCATGCATAGCTCGCCTATCATACTGCCATGGACGTCCAAGTAAAATCTCTCCAGCATGCATTGGCACCACATCACACAACACCTCATCATGATATTTACCAATGGAAAAAGAAATGTTAGATTGTCAATTTACCTTAACCTCTCCACATTCATTTAGCCACTGAAGTTTGTAAAGTCGGGGGTGAGGTTTTGTAGGCAGTCCCAATCGATCAACCAAGAGTGTACTTACCACATTGGTACAGCTTCCACCATCCACAATCACAATACAAGCCTTGCCTTGAACGTGACACCTTGTATGGAACAAGTTGTCTCGTTGTTCTTCATGGTTTTCCTCCTTCAATTGCGTGTTAAGAGCATGCCTAGCAACCAGCAAGTCTCCCTTTATTGGTTCTTCAATGCTCCCATCACTACAACATTCCAAGTCTTGCTTTTCTCCATCTTCACTCTCATCGTCACCTTCTTCTTCATCAGTCACTATCTCACCATTTCTTACAGTCATAACTCTCTTGTTTGGACATTCTTTGCTGATATGTCCCACACCTTGGCACTTCCAACACTTAATATCTCAATTTCGCAGCTTAGGCTCTTCAAATTTGGATTTGTCTTTAGAACTTGTTTCGGCCTTTGCTTTCCCACTATCTTGACCAGCCTTGTTTCTTTCCTTGTAATCACACCTTCCTTCCCTATTCCAAGGAGAAATAGAATTAGAAATAGGTTTCAAATGATACCTTGATGGTCTTCTTCCTTGGAGTTATTTTTCCACCTTGACGGCAATATGCACCGTCTCTTCTAACTACACATAAGGCTGCAAATCAACCTGATCAGCAATGTCCGAATTCAAACCAGCCAAGAAATGTGCCATAGTAGTCTCCATGTCTTCATCTATATTAGCTCTAGTCATTAACATCTCCATTTCTTTGTAGTAGTCATCAACACTTTTACTTCCTTGCTTGAGAACCTGAAGTCTCTGCATGATTTCCCTATGGAAATGTCTAGGCACAAACCTCTTCCTCATGACCGATTTAATATTAGCCCAAGTCCCAAGTCTCAATAGGATACTCCAAATTCCTTCTTCTACTAGTCACTAACTGATCCCACCAAGCTATAGCATAATCTGTAAATTGAGTAACAATAAGCTTGACCTTCTTTTCCTCAGTACATCGATGGTAATCAAATATGAGATCAACCTGCTTTTCCCATTGCAAATAAGCTTCTGGATCTGATTTACCATGAAAATTAGGAATTTTCAGCTTGATGCTTCCCAAGCTCCTATCAACGACTTCATCATCACCATGATTTCTACCATAGAAAGCATTATTATTCATCCTTCCTCTACCTCGACCAGTACCACGACCACCTCTACCTCCACCTCTATGTAGACCTCCTCCAACCAGACTTGCATTATCATCCTCAAGCTCATTTTCATCTTCCAAATGTTCAGGCTATTGCATTTGATTTCTGCCACCTCTTTGCCTCTCATTGCGCTCCGGTGTGGCTCTTTCAACATTTTGCAACCTCAAATCCATGCGCTCCAATTTTTAACTTTCTTCATTTCACTATAATTATGACAATCAAACACCAACTCAACTTTTCTTTCCCATTCAAGGTAAGCTTTAGCATTATTTCTCCCTTTGAATGATGGTATCTTCATTTTTATGGAAGATATGTTGTTGTCCCTTTGATTAGGTCTTCTTTGGGTTGTTGATTCCTCACTTTCTTCACCATCTTCCCTTTCTACCTCATCATCATTCATCATGTTTCCTCTCCCCCTATTCTGCCCCCTTCTATTAGTATTATTTTGCTATCTTTGCATCATGCTGTCTTCATCACCTCTCATGTTGTTTATGACCTTTCAAATTCATTTGCATTGCCTCTAGCATGAAGGCTATGTCATTCATTGTCATATCACATTTTTCAACTCCTGAATTTGACATGGTGTAAGAACCTATAAGAAAATGTTAGTAAAGAAAAATTTTCTCACCACACTCCCTTACGTGTTTCACTCAATATCAGATTGTCACTCTTGTATTTCACTCAAAACTTGATCCCTTTTCTATTTTTTTTATAAGCTCAAATTCTTAGCCTTTTTATGACGCGAACCCTTAGCAACAGTGGCAGCAAACCCAACGTATAACAATGGTAGAGAACTCCTTGAAACTTGATAATCACCTCCTAAGGAACCCAACGCCTATAAAGAGACGCGAACTCACTATGATTGAAGGATTTAGTTAGTAAGAAGAAGGAAAACGCCACAACTCTCGTTGATAAGTAAACCTAATTCTTGATGCAAAGAAAGAATTAAAGAATCCACTCTAATCTCTCTCACACGAAAATTCACAAGAACTTGTAGAAGAATTCGAAAATTTTTAATAATAATATGTCAAAAGTCCCCTTACAAGAAAAATAAGGCCCTATTTATACTAAAAGGCACACATAAATCCGAAACCCTAATTCTAATGGGAAAAGGAAAGCTTCAAAGTCAAAATCCTAACCCATTAAGGAAAATATAAAGTATGGAAACAAAATCCTAATCCACTAAGGAAAATATAAAGTATGGAAACAAAATCCTAATCCACTAAGGAAAATATAAAGTATGGAAACAACCAAACTAAATCCCTTCAACATAAGAACACGCCCCACACTATTTGGGCTGTCCATGGGCCTTAAATTACTTCCCAAGGCTTTATATGAACCCTCATGGACCTTTCTTGCACGTTGGACCTCTTTAGCTAGCCTTTAGCTTCCACACTAAGCATCATAATCAGCTTTGGTGTGCCTTCTTCAAGCTCTATTGTGCACTTTTCCATTGCCATTTCAGTCACTTCCTTTGAAATTTGATCTTGAATATGCAATCCCATAGCTGCTCCAAACTTCTTAGCTCTGCTCCTAGTCAATGGCCTATTTGGAAGCACCAATGTATCCTTACCTCGTGACTGGTTCGTATCATTGGTCCACTTGCTAGCTTCAAGGGGTCCTTTCTTGCATCATTTTACCTTTCAATTCTTCTTTTATCAAGTTGAATTTTAGAACTGGATCCACTTAAATCAAGTAAAATAAGAGTTATTTTAAAGACTCTACATGGAACCTAATGAACAAAATGAATTCAACAATTCTAGAAGCAATTAAATTTAAATCAATAAGAACTGAAAGTTAACACAAGAGGCAAGAAGTTTTTGTGTCAATCAAACCAAAAACTATGATTGAGAATTATATACTTAATGCATACA
Source organism: Garcia nutans (assembly GCA_947685225.1). Classification (NCBI taxonomy): domain Eukaryota; kingdom Viridiplantae; phylum Streptophyta; class Magnoliopsida; order Malpighiales; family Euphorbiaceae; genus Garcia; species Garcia nutans. The sequence continues at coordinate 11,797,310 of CANTUV010000002.1, read as the reverse complement.
AGTAGATTAAAGATAGCTTTCAATAGACAATGGAGTTATGTGGATCCTAAACAAAAGGCTGTTCCATTTTCTATAAGAGACCAAGTGTTTCTGAAGGTCTCACTAATGAAAAGAGTGATGAGATTCAAAAAATGAGGAAAACTATCATCTAGATAGATAGGTCATTTTGAGATATTGGAAAGAGTCGATGGAGTTTCCTATCGACTAGCTTTACTATATAGATTGGAACACATACATCTTGTATTCCATATTTCCATGTTGCATAAATATGTATCTGATTCGAGTCATGTGTTATAAGTGCACGTTTTATAGTTACAGTCTAATCTATCATATAAAGAAACTCCTGTAGCTATAATTGATCATTAGGTTAGCAAATTGTCGAACAAATAGATTCCTATGGTTAAAGTGTTGTGGCGTAGCCAATCTATAGAGGAATATACATGGGAGACTGAAGCAGAAATGCAACATCTATACCCAAATATGTTCTGTCACTGAGTAGAAATCAACTCTATTTTGTAATTAAGTAATACTATAAGTAAAAATTTAAGATCAAATTTTCTGTAAGGAAGGAATGATGCAATACCATACTTAGAAAAATAAATCTAAATAATATAGTGATTGGAAAAGTAAGATAAAAAATAGAATAAAGTAAATTAATGACCTGGTAAGATAAATTGATTTATTTTATTTAGGCCCAAAAATCATTATATGTATATTATAAGATGATGAACACAAGAAAAATTATCACTAGGTCATCACTTTCAATAATTATAATAAAATATTAAAATACTCCCTTAATGTACACCATAGAAAGTATTGAAGGATATGATGGAAGACTATTTGCCCTATTGCATATGAGCGGAGGGTGATTAACTTAGATGAGTGACAAATGGGTGGTGGAGATGATGATTTTTCACTATAAATAGCCAACCAAATGAAGACAAAAATCACTTCTTACTTTAAAAAAAATGCTTTGTTCAAAATAGTTATTTTTTAGCTAATAAGATGCTTTCCAAATAATTTGTAGCAAATCAAGGAGCTATAATTGTTGTTTAAAAGAAAACAAGAAAAGGTGAGTTCTAATTATTAGTTAATTAAAGCATATTCTCTAAGTATTCATTTTAATTCAAATGAAGATTAATACTTTGATTAAACTTAATTATAAAAATGTATATAGTATGGCATATATATACATATATGGTGATGTTGTAATTTTATACTAATCTAATCCTATATATATATGGTATGCTGTTTATTTAATTATAATGCATTTTTAATTATATATAAATCATAAATATATATATTATGGGATATATGTATGTTATTTGATTAATTATAATGCAATCATATATATATGGTTATATATATTATATGGTTTATATATATTATGATATTTATTTATAAATGGTAATATAGTTTATTTAATTATAATGCAATTTTAATTATATTATAATCCTAAAAATATGTATATATTGCAGTATATATATAAATATAAACACTAACAAAAAATATAAAGTGGAAGATGGTTAAATTTATATGTAAAAAAAAAGAAATACAATTTTATAATGGATTAAGTTGCAAAATTTAAAAAAAGAACAAAAGAAATATAAGTAAATTGTAATTTGTATGGATATGACATGCAACATGAAAAGACCTAAAATAAATAAGACTTTGAATAATGATAAAAAAAAAATCCTAAGTAACTTATACTATAGATTTTACTAAATGTGACAAATAATAGTGAGCACCATATAATTCAAGAAAAAGAGAAATAAGAGAATCCTCTAGACAAAAAGGAAAGGCACTTCAAGAGGCTAATGGTAAGTGATAATCTAATGTGATTTCTGACCTCTTCTATTCTAAACTGCATTACCCTACTTAACTTTGGCTAAGTAGCATCTTAATTTTTATTGACACCCCAATTTTTGTTACCTGATTTTGTATATTGTTTCTTAAAGAGGCCTTTGTTTATGATTAATTATTTTGTTCAAATATTTACTTCTGATTATCTGTTTATTACTTAACTAGTAATTTGATTCTTTGGCAAATTGTTATTGAGCTATTTTTATCTAACTTTCGGTTGAGTTATTTATCTTATTTTATTAATTTCTAATTTCTTTGTTGAGTTTATTATTGAGATATTATTATCGGCTTTGATTTTTATGTTGATTTGAATCTATAATTATTAAATTTCTTTGATTATTCTAATAAGATTGCTTGTTAAGCTTACTATTTGATCTCCACTATTGTGATATGACCCAACTCTGGTGGGAGTTAAATCACTAGATGGTATACATTGGTGTTCTGTTGTACACAAAAAATGAGGCAGTTATCACCCTAATATAGAGCCAATGGTTGCTCTATTTTTAATGTCACAACATGTGCTTTTTATAACTGTGGTTATATATTATCTGACTTTTTGATGCTTATAAGGTTTATTTATTTCTAATTTATTCATCACTCCCTTTCTCACTCACTATGCATATGGGTCTATTTGAGTTATTTATTAATTATCCCATCTAGTCATACATTAAGTTATGATTCACTGAGTTAACAGCTTACCCCTCATCACCATTATTTTTCTTTTTAGATTAGTGGTCTATAGGTTAGAGCACTAAAATTCCTACTTCTTAGATGTTCACTCTGTTGGTTAGTACTAGAAGCAGTTTATGTAATAATAGATAAAGTCCATAATATATTTCCGTTCTATAGTTCTCCATTAGGTACAATGTAGTTGTAAGGGTTGTACTTATGTCTAAAAACTTAAAATATAAACAAGGTTACATTAATATATATTTTTACAAAGATATTAAATGATCTTGATATGGTCTAAAGAAAGTTATTCGTCGTATTTGGTGGCTTTAAGCTGGTCAGAACCCTAGGACTATCTCACCACGTGTGAGCGGAGATTTTTGCTCCCACTCCTGGTGGAATGGTTCTTGCGACTTCGGCACTGTTTAGGCTCAGGGCCTTAGAGAACATGGGTCTAAGCCCGGAGAAAAATGGAGTCAGCACCCGGATGGGCTGGGAAAAAAAGGGGTGGATGACTCGATTCCTAAGAAATTTCCAATCCCCTAATGGGTTTGAAAAGTTGGGTATGTGTGGAGAAGGTGAAAAATAGCTCAGCACCCCTACAACGTCCGGTTCATTGGAACCGGCCTCCATTTCAGTTGTTAATATTATAAAATTCTTAAATATAATGATATTATCCACACTGCATGTGATCATAAGAATAAATAAATACATTATTAAAATCACAATAATGTCCAAAAAAAACAAATAAATGGACACCCATCCAAGAATGAAAACATATCCTTACATCATCCATATCTAAACCTAAATATGACACCCATCAAAAAGGTGAAAACATATCCTTTATATTAATTCTAAAATATGAAAATAAATTGAATTGCATAAAGATTAATTAATGAGGTACCCAATCATGGAAACATACCTCTTATAATTTTAACAAATAAATAAATCATCTATCCATGATAAACAAATCAAATATTGAAATTAAATAAATCAATCATTAAAACATATAATAAACTACGTAATCAAATCTAAAACTAAATAAAGCAATAAATGTATAAGTTTAGGGTTTACATCTTAAAATAAGATTTTAGAATTTTAATTACTAAATTAGCGCTTTGAAAAAAAGAAAGTTAAATACACAGACTCATAATACACAAATAAATATTGACCCATTCGACGGGCCCATACGGTGGTCCCGCTAGCCGGTTAGCAAATGGGGTTCAGGGGGCAGTGCCCCAGATAATTTTGAAAACTGGTTTTTAGGGTTGTAGGTTTTGGTGTTAAAAATTTTGAAAACTAGTTTTAGGGTTTGAGAAAAATAAGATTTTGGAAAACAAGAATAGGATTTCTAGTTTAGAAATTAGGGTTAGGGTTTTGATAAAAACATGGAACTTTTATGAAGACAATGCTAGGGTTTAGGATTTTGATAAAAATATGGTCACTGTGTATTTCAAATTAGGGTTTGTAGAGTTTTAAACATGAAATATGGTTTTTTAGGGTTTTAGACTTCAAATTAGGGTTTAATTGAATTGTATTTTAGGTTGGATTCAAAGAGGTTGAATTAAATCAAGTTATTTAAATTTTATAATAAATCACAACCAAACTTTATTTGCTACTGGACTAAATAACTATAATATAATATTATTGGATTTAAATCAACAATCTTCATACTATTGGATTCAAGCAATTGTAAAATTTTATAAACTTAAATGAAGTAAACAAAGAATAGCACACCTTCGTTTGTTGGCTCCACCGAATTGAAGAAATTAAAACAAGTTATTACCTGCTTTAATACAAGATTTCTGGCAGAGCAAAATCAAGGCAATGCGTTCACTGCCTTTGTATAATTTTGTTTCCTTTATTACTTTTGTCTTCCTTGCTTTCTTGTTTTTCTATGGTTTATGCCTCAAGTCTTAGGAAAAATTAAAAGTCTAAAGTTTCCTTTAAAAATTGCTTCCCCCAGTCTGTGTGTTTTATACTCTTAATAAGGAAATACTAACTGTTTAGAAAAAAATTATAAAATCGTGTAAAATAAGATTTGGTCAAAAATCAACAGTGTGCGCGAACTGCTGGGCCTGCAAGGATTGCTGCGGGCTGGCATGCGAATTGCGCTGGGTGAGGCAACGGGCAATTTGAGGGCCTGGCGAACTGGGCAGTGCCCAGTTTGTTGCTACCGTGAAGTGCCCTTGCTGCACGGCAGGGCTGCTGCGCGTCGCTCACTGATTCGTCCGATTTTTATATTTTATTTTTATATTTTTATTAAAAATAACTATTAAATATTATAAAGATAAATATTATAAATAGTAAATAAAATAAATATCACAAAAATTATTTTAGACTGTTTAAAAATATTGGGCTGGATTGGATAAAAAATTAAGGGTCTACACCATACCTCTCCCTAATTAAACTAGGGGTGGTGTGTATCATACCTATAAGCATATAAAGATCAATTGGATGAGAATACATATTTACATATGTAGTTCATATTGCTTAGACAATTGTATTTCACCCTTCTCAAAATCCAACATGTCAGAAATGCCTAAACATCAGTTTTGATACCACCAAATGTAATATTCCCTAACAATCCTCTTTGAAAACTATCAGAAGATGCTACTCAATACTCTAAACAAATCTACAATAATCCAATATACAATTTCGTGTAACTTAAATAACAATCCAACAAAAAACTTTGACAGAGTTTCCTCTGTAATGATCACTATTCAAAAATTTTAATAATTAACATAACCTGCAAAAAAATACTTTTAACTTCCAATTAAACTAGACTTCGATAACTGCAATAAATTAAATACCAGCAATAAATCAAATTAAACACTATAAACTTTTTAATCCATAATTATAAACATAAAATACATTACTAGAATTAATAATCATTCATTAAAACTTATAACTTCAAACTCTAAATATATATATATATATATATATATTCCATCCACTATTAACAATTTGTTACAATCTCCAGATAAACTAAAAGAAATTATACAATTTGTATACAATTCACATTTACATTATTTATAAAGAACTTCATCAATTCTTAAATTTGCTCTGATCCATCTTACTTGTGTGCTAGAAAAATTATAACATGCTAAGTTTATAGCTTAGTGGTGCTTGTAGACAGATATTTTACCATTTAATATCAAAGTAAATAATAAAATAATGATGATGATGGTGGTGGTAATAATAATAATGATAATAATAACAATAATAAAATATCATATTTCAATTTTAGAAAATAACTCAATAACTTAAACGCTTTTAATCAAACTTATTTTAAATTCAATTTAGAAAGTAAAAATGTAATCTCACAGCTATTTACTAAAAACACCTCTATTTTTATTATAGTTGTATCATCACATGTTATGTTCAACTTAATTAAATAAATTATAATTATGCTACCATTGTTTATAAAATTTTGAAATTGTTCACGCTACAATAGTAGTGTTTATTTTTTCTATTTACAATTTATATTTTTACTTGCAATTTAGTTTAATAAGTTTTCACTTCAATTTAAATAAAAAATAAACTCTCTATAAAATTTATATTTTCACTCACAAATTATATTTCCACTAATAATATAATATACAACTCATAAAAAAATGTACATATTTTACTTTTCTTATTTTTAGTAAATTTCTCTTATCAATTTAATAAACTGAATGCTTCCATTTAGTTTAACACTTTGAACACTTTTGCTCCATTTAACATTTGGAACACTTTGGTTGAAGTTAACATTTTAGACACTTTCAATCAATGTAAACACATTGGACAATTTCATTATGTTTAACTCAACAACATTCAATTTAATAAACATTTAAACATCTCATTTTTCGTTCTAATTATTATATATTTTCAATGCTCACAAATATGTATTTTCTTATAATCTAACAATTTAATATAACAAATCAACAATATTGTGAGTGGGGATTTTCTCCCCCACTCCCACGTGGAATGGTTATTGTGACTTTGGCACTGTTAGACTCAAGGCCATAAAGAATATGAGCTTAAACCCGAACAAAATGGAGTAGCCACCCGGACGGACTGGGAAAAAGAAAGGGGTGGATGACTCGATTTCTAAGGAATTTCTAACCCCTTATTAGGTTTAGAGTGAGAATGGCCCAGCACCCCCACAACGCCCGGTTCATTGGAACCGGCCTCCTTTTCAGGTCTTAATATTATAAAATTCTTAAATATAATGACATTACCATACTACATGTGATCATAAGAATAAATAAATACTTTATTAAAAATCATAGCAATATCCAAACAAAATAAATAAATGGAAATCCATCCGAGGATGGAAACATGTCCTTACATTGTCCATGTCTAAAACTAAATAGGATACCCATCAAAAGGTTGAAACACATCCTTTACATTAATTTCAAAATATAAAAATAATTTAAATTACATAAAGATTAATTAATGAGGTACCCAATTATGAAAACATACCTCTTACAATTTTTAATACCAACATAAATAAATAATAATAATAATAAAGAAACCATCCATCCATGATAAACAAATCAAATATCAAAATCAAATAAATCAATCATCAAATCATATAATAAGCTACATAATCAAATCTAAAAATAAATAAAGCAATAAATGTATAAGTTTAGGGTTTATATCTTAAATTAAGATTTTTAGAATTTTAATAACTAAATCAGGATTTAAAATAAAGGAAGTTAAACACAAAGACTTACAATACACAAATAAATATTGACCCCTTCAAAGAGCCATACGGCGGTTTAAGATTTTAGGGTTTAAGATTTAGAAAATAGGGTTTTGAAATTTTTGAAAGCTGATCAAAGTTTTAAAGTTTATACAAATTAAAGTCACTGTGAATATTTTTAAAGAGCTTAAATGAAGCTACTGTGAGTTTTTATAGAAAAACCTTAAGTGGGTCTATGTAGCATATTCATTAAATATCCATGCGCAACAGAAAAAAAATAAATATCCTGAGCCTACAAGTTTACTGGTTCTAGATTATATGATGTAGAAAAATAATAACAGAAATTTGCACTCCATGTAAACTATGAATTGATTTTAAAAGAACTATCCTACTGTAACTTTAATTAGATGAAGAATGAATTTATTCAATATTTAAAATAATCAAAGCATATTATATTTATTTAAATATCGTCATTTGTTGGCTCCACCAAAATCGTTGAATGAGAATTCTGGGTGAGCTTTTCTAAGACAATGAGTGCACTGCCTTTGTAAAGGTTGTGTGTCGTTGATCTTCTTTTCCTATCCTTTTCTCTGCTTCCTTTGTTGATGAAAATTTGCTAGGGTTTATTCGTTGATCAAAAGTCTGATAATAATTCTAGAGTAATTTTTGTCGTCCCTATTTCTATTTTTTAATACCTTATTTATATGAAAAATCAAAAACCTAATCTTAGCTGGTTAAGGAAAATTCAACCATTAAGGAAAATATTAAAAACCAAGCTAAATAGGGATTTATAAAAAAAACTGGCCGCGAGCACTGGCTGTTGGGCCAACTGCTGCGAGGCTGGGGGTGACCTGCAAGCCAATTCGGTGTGGGCATGCCCTGCGGTGAATTGGCATGCCCCAATTCACCATGGGCATGCCCTACAGCAAATTGGGCATGCCCTGCAGCAAATTGGGCATGCCCTGCTCTTCGTGGGCACGCCCTACCGCGAATTGGCATGCCCTTCGTCGTCTAATTTTATTTATTTATTTATTTTATTAATATTATTATTAAAAATAAATATTATATTTTAATAAATATTTATATTTTCTTTTCCCTTTTTTATTTTAAATAATAAATATTATATTATTATTAATAAAATAAATAATAAATATTATACAAATTATTTCGAAATATTTTAAATATTCGTTGTTCACTTAATCGCCTTTCAACTAGTATTAGACTGGACTTGGTCAAAAAATAAAGGTCTATAAATATATATATGTTTCAATAGATTTTACATTTTTTGACACTTTTGCCCTCGTATACTTGGTAACAAACCCTAGACTCAGATAACAGGTCATTAATGGCAAGTAAATGACCACTTTAAAGAAAATGGCTAATGGCCTACTATTGGCACAAATGATCACTATCAATAGCGACATAAAGTGTCCACTGTTGGCACAAAGTACCCATTAATACTATAGACGTTCATCCTATGGCTAGCTATTCAATCCGATATCTAGGTTTAGTACTAGCACAATCAGGTAATCAATCAAAAATTCATTTCAAATAATTTTATCATTGTACACCATTTCATAACTATAACAATAGGTTTTCCTAAATACATTTCACACCAATTCTTAATCTTTTCACTTTGACAATATAATTAAATAGATCTTTTTTAATTAAATCCAAATATATATATTTATATATCATAAATTATTTTTAAATCCCGATGAAGTTATTTTAAGGTATTTTATAAGTATACATACTCTGACTCAAGTTTTTCATTCATTGTTCATTCACTAGTTTGTATACTTATTTGTTATGAAAGTCCTTTTTGAATTATTGTACATAACTTTATAAATTTTATAGACTATAGACAATTATTTCAATTACATTTATAATGTATATATATAACATACTTGTAATATAATAGTATGACAAACTTTGTTTACATATTAATCTTATATTTTCAATTCATATTTCACATTCTCATTATAATAATAAATTCCAAACAGATTTTTCACTTTCACTTAATTTACTCTTTCAAAATATTTGAATTTCATAAGTTATCATTTTGAATTCAAAAGTGTATATATATTTTGTATGCATTACATGTATTTTATATATTTATAAATGTATTTTGTAATTAATACCTCTTTCTGGTATCAACTTTATTGTTTTCTTTATTAATTCTCTTTATGTAATAAACCAATATTTAAACAACTTTTCCTTTTGTTCCAATTAGGTTGGTCCAATTTTAAAAGGCCCAAAGTAAGATGGTTCAATTTTTAAAGCCTTAAACCTAGTCCGATCCAATGTTGAAAGACCAAATTAGGTTTGATCCTATTTTAAAAGACAAAACTAGGCTGGATTGGGCCCGAAACCTAAAATCATGATGAACTGGCCTTGGCCAAGGCTTTTGATCTTAATTTTGGGGTAGACTAAGATTCCTAATTGGGTTTAACTTTGGATTACTTTCAGATAAGCAGAAAGGATTTGAAATTTACGATTTTACTTAAGCTGTCTTTTGGCCTATAAATACAAGGAGATAGAAAGAACAACAATTAATCAAAGCAATAGAACCTTGAATGAATAAAAGAAATAGAGAGCAACACATAAAATAAAAAAAACACAGTAACCAAAAAGGAGATAGTAGCCATTATGTCTCCATATTGCTTCACTCAACCAAAGGACAATTCTAATCTAGGCTGTAAGCTACAATCAAGTTTGGGACAATAGATTCAACTTTGGTGCGGCCAACATATAGGTATAATCCTATTTATTCAATTCAATTCAGTATTATTTGTTTACCGTCATTGCTTAATTCATTGCATCATCAAAGTAAAAATCAATTTACTAATTATTTATAGTAAAGTTATAGATAATGTTTAGTTGTATGTAAGACATTAGTTTTAGGAAAAAATCTAACCCCATATTAAACCCTAATTTGTATTTTCAAATTCCTAATTCTATATCAAACCCTAAACTTTCATGATTCAACCGTAGTTTGTATTCTAAAACCCTAGTTTTATTTTAAATCTCTAGTTTGCATGCTTAAACCCTGGTTTTGTTTAAAACCCTAATTTTTAAAGATTGAAACCCTAATCTCATGGTTAATCCCTAATTTGTATTGAAATCCTAATTTATCATTCTAAACACTAAAACCCTAATTTATACCTTAAAACCCTATTTTACATGTTTAAAACCCTAAAACACTAATTTGATTATTAAAACCCTAATTTGCATCAATAAACCCTAATTTCATATCTAAAACCCTATTTTAAAATTAAACCATAGGTTTGATCATTGTATGCTTGTGATGGGGGATGATTTTTAATTTTATTTTTGATAAGTGAATGGTTAAATTATATTTTCTTATTATTATTTGCTATTTAGATCTTTAAAGTTATAAAAGGCATGTTTTTCACTTTGTGGGTGTCTTGTTTTATTTAATTTATTATTTTATTTTATTTAAATTTTGGGATTAATGTAAAGGACATGTTTTCATCAAATGGTGGGTGTTCTATTTTATTTTCTTATACTTTTTGGACATTGGCCATTGTAATGTGTGGACTTGCTTTGATTTTAATATAATGTGTGGACATTTTTCTATTTTATTGACTCGATCACCAAATGGTGTGGACTTGCTTTGATTTTAATATAATGGATATTTATTTATTTTAATTACATGTATTACAGATAATGTTAAGAATTTAATAATATTTAGACCAAAAAAGAAGGTCGTTTCCAATGAACCTATGCTTTGGGGGTGTAGGTTCCTTGTCACATTCCTCATATGTACACAACCTTCTAAACCTAGTAGGGGTTGAGAATTCTTTGGAAATCGAGTCATGCACCCCTTTTTATTTTCCCTCCTAGTCCGGGTCACGACTCCAAATTCTGCAGGTTTAGGCCCGTGTTCTCTTAGGCCATGAGCCTAAAGTGCAAAAGTCGCAAGAACCATTCCACATGAAAGTGGGGGAAAAAATCCATGCTAATAGTGGTGACTCCACTGGGATAAGAGAAGTTGATTCCGTTGGTCTTTATATTATTTTATTCTTCTTTATTATGATATTATCCATTACATCACTTAAATTGCATTGTGCGTGTGAGTTAGGACGCAACCCGTGTTATGTTGTGTAAAGAGTATCATACTTTCAATCAAGGTATAGATATCGAGCATGGCATAACCACTCATAGCCTCATGCCTTTGGATATATACTTCTTATGAGAGCCTAAGCTTTTCAACCCAAAGACTTTGCCCCATATAATTGGCCTAGTAACTTTCCTTAGGTGTACCTAATATGCTTGCTATTTGACTATGGTTAAACATATTTTGGTTTGAATTATGACCCATTTGATTTGTTTTTTCCTAATATGACCCAATTGTGGTATAAGCCTAAAATAATTTTAAGAGCCTAAGAACTCAAAATAATTTTACTCTTTTAAAAGCCCAAAATCAAGGCCAAAATGAACAAATTATTTTAAAACTCTTTTTCAAAGATGGTATTTAGAGATAAAACCTTTTTAAAATGAGCCAAAAATCCTTTTCCCTATCATGGCTCAAGTTCAAAGTCCAAAATTCATTTTTAAACAAATCCTTTTGTAATGGACTTTGAAACATTTTTTTTAACCTAAATCCAAATTGCAACCTTTTTTTTTTTCTTAAAATGGGTTTGCAACTAGTTGGGTCAATTATGGAATATTAAAATCAATTTTGGGACTAAATTATACTAAGGCCTATTAATTATGGGCTTATTTGTGGTATGAATCATTAGTTGCTTTTCCAAATGAGAAATCTATTTATGATATACCCTTTAATTTAGTTTGAATCCACAATATAGCATGAAAGCTATTTTTAGTTAATCCAATGGATTAAGGCTTAATTAATAGAAATTATCATGAATTGACTTTTAAATTTGACAATACAACTATTGGTTAAACCATCTTAGTTGATCTCAAAAACAAAATATCCTATGTTGATATTTTGTTGACCATATACCTAAAAAAAGAGACTCGCCACTTATGCGTGATTGATATAAGATTGGAAGGACAATCCTTACTCTGTTTTTTTGTTTGATTGTTATATACATGCATACATTTGTATGTGTATTGCATTACATAGCATTGATCCTTTCTGGCTCACAGACTTAGAGTACAGCAGTTTAAGGACATACGACAACCCAACCTACCTCAGCGGCTCAAAGTTCAGTGATGATACAATTAATTTCACTCCTAGAACCATGAATCCCAACCAAGTTCAGAACTTAGTATATGAAGCTCTTGCATCCAGGATGAAAGAGTTAAAGGGAGCCTAACTAAGACCATGAAAAATCAACTAGCTATGTTGTTGGAAGGAAATACTACTAAGGCATCCGCCAGTTCTAAAAACCAAAGGGACAAAGGAAAGGCTAAGGTAGCTGAGGTGGCCTTTGATGAAGACAAAGCGGCAAATGACGATGATGATTGGGATGCTTACTTTCAATCAAAAGAAGAAAAGGAGGCCGAAGAGAAGGCTGATCTTGCCAATATTGAAAAAATTGATTGCTGACATGGAAAAAAAGTTTCAAAAGAAGCTCAAGACTGAAGAGGTATAAGCGGTAGACAAGCTATCTGAACAAGATGAAGAAGTTCCTTGCAAGTTCAAGATTCCTTCTTTCACTAAGTACAATAGTACAGGAAATCCCCACTTGCATGTTAAGTAGTACATCACTGCCATGTAGTCTGCCAGAGCTGCTAAAGGTCAAACCCTAAGATATTTCATGCTTTCATTAGATCCTGTAGTGTGAAATTGATTCAATATCTTAGAGGCAAGTACTCAAAAGAACTGGGATTTCTAGTACAATACTAAATTGAAAGTAACTCTAATGGAGGTAGAAGCAATCAGGCAAAGGCATAATAAAAACTTTGTTAATTATGTGAACAGATAGAGGAATAAGGTTACACTCCTTAAGAAGAGGCCAGATGAGTCGGATTAGATTAGGATGATAGTGAGATATGTCCTACCTAATCATCATGAACAATGTCTCACACTCTTATCAGAGACTTCAAAGATCTTCTCCAAGCTAGCTTGCAAATAGAAGAATGGGAAAAAGAGAAGAACCATTTTTCTAGAAAAAAGGAATGAGAGAGGAAATTATCAGTCTAGCCGTCAGAGTACACAAAATCAGTGGATGTCAATGCAATAATTGTTTAAGCAAATAGAAGACAATTTTTATAGTTGGGAAACCCTCTACTTAGGTTTTCAACAAGTTACAAAAAAAAAGGGGTTATTATAATCGTTGGCTCCTTGACTGCCACATGATCCTCTACCATCAAACTTTGATGCCAAGCCTTTTGTCAATTCTATAAAATACAAAGGCATGATACAGACAAATGCCTATGATTAAGGTACGAAATCTAAGATTTGATTGACAGTGGTAAGTTATCTGAGCTCGATAAGCCCAATATAAGAGTAATCCTTTGCCTAAATTTGGAAGAGTGCCACCACCAGCTATCTTTATGATAGGGGAAGGATTGATGGAAAGTTTTATCTTGTCATCTTTTCAAGATGTAGATGGTGGAACTACTAAAGAGGAGGTAATACTAAGCAAGATTAAATAAACTATGGATGAGGAGGTGATGACCATTTTGAAAAAGATAATGCCTAACCTCATTGATGATGCAAAAATCCTTGCCTTTGATATGTCCAAGTAGATGAAACTTTTTCAACTACAATTCAACAAACTTCCTTAGGTTTGAGTTATGCTTATTTTACTTCTTCTTTCTTTGGTATTTTTTGGAACAATTTTGTGAATAAACTATTTTTGTTATATTTATGTTTTTTTTTATCTTTGCTCATTTTGGTGGTCAACCAATGATGAATCTAGCTTGATATTCATAAATTAGTATATCTATCTATGAATTATAATTTGAATGACTTTACTAGGTGAAGGAATTATTCTATAGCATTGAGCTGTGTATGTTTACTTAAAGAGGGCTTCTGCATAATTATCTTTTTCCTAGGTCCTAGTCAATCTTAGAATATTCTTTGATGAACTTTTCAAGGCAAAATTGAACTCTACTTATTTAAGAGAGAGATGATCTATTCATTGTTTGGTGAGCCAACAACTAGAATCCACCCTATAAACATTAATCCCCAGTTTGTCCTTTTGAGCCTTCATAAGATTTTAGCTTGCTTTTTAATGATCACGGAGCTAAAGGGACAAGTAGTTCAAGGAAAAGGATGCATAGTGAAGACTATAAGAATAGTTAAAGTTTACCTGGACTAAACCTAATATCTCAGACCTATTTCATCATTGAGATAACATTAGGTTAATAAAGGATTCATTCTCACTAAAGTAGACTCATCCTACCCCATTCATAGTCAAAGCATAAGATGATGCAAATAAGACATCTCTCTTAGAGCTAGGACCAAAAACAAAAAAAAGGAAAATGATAAAAACAAAAACAAAAAAGGGGAAAGAAGAAAAGAAAAAAAGGAAAAAGCAAAGAACAAAAAGAAAATAAAGAACAAAAAAACATATAAAAAAAAAGAAAGAAAAAAAGGAGAAAATGGAACCAAGGGTTTCAAATTTTTTTGCAAAAGCAAAGATCATCTTGATCAAATCCAGATTTATACCAAGAAGATAAGCTCTATCTTTTTGTGAAGTAAGCTTTCAAGCTTTGTCTTTTCATGAAGCAATATCTAAAGTTATGTTTTTCATCGAAGCAAGGTAAAAGGTAGAAATAAAGTCTAGAGTTTAATGTTTCCAATGGTGTACGATTCCATCATAAAGTTTGTAGTGTGAAGGTTTGTCCATAGTGTTACATCAGCTCTAATCTAAAAATGATGTTTATTTAACCCATATCCCTTATAGGCCCCATTTCAAGCCTATGCTAATTTGTTCTTTGGGGGAAGTAGTTTGTTTGTATGGCATTCCTAAAACAATTGTAAGTAATAGAAATGTGAAATTCTTGAGTTATTTTTGGCGTGTTTTTTGGAATAAGTTAGGTACTAAATTGTTGTTCTCTATAACTTGTCATTCACAAACTGATAGACAAACAGAAGTGGCAAATATGACTTTACAATCTTTGTTACGTGTTGTTGTGGGTAAGAATTTGAAAACTTGGGAAGATTGTTTGCCATTAGTTAAGTTTGCATATAATAGAAGCATACATTCTTCTACAAGTTATTCACCTTTCGAAATTGTTTATGGTTTTAATATGCTTACACCACTTGATCTGTTTCCTTTTCCATTAAATGAAATAACTAACTTAGATGGTGAAAAGAAAGCGGAGTTGGTTAAGAAGATACATGAGAAGGCACAAGCTCATCTTGAGAAGAAGTGTGAATCATTTGCCCATAATGCAAATAGAAGAAGGAAGCATGTGGTTTTCCAACCTAGTGATTGGGTATGGGTTCATATGAGGAAGAAAAGGTTTCCTAAACAAAGGAAATCCAAGTTGGATGCAAGGGGAGATGGCCCATTTCAAGTTTTAGAAAGAATCAATGACAATGCCTACAAAATTGATCTACCCGGTGGGTATAATGTTTCTGCAACTTTTAATGTTAGTGATCTTTCTCCTTTCGATGTAGGTTTAGATTTGAGGATAAATCTTTTTGAGCAAGGAGAGAATGCTGAGAAAACTATAAGCAATCTTGATGAATCTACACAAGGTAGCAAATATGTTGATGATATCATTATGCCAAGTGGACCAATCACAAGATCATAATCAAAGAAATTCCAGCATGAGTTCCAACACTTCATTCAAAGGTGGATTAATGAAGAGGGAGACCAACTTTTACTGAATATGAAGAATCATGAAGAGGAAGTCAGAAACATACCAAAAAGAATGAATAATCTGCCTATAAATATGTTGATGGGCATTAGCACGAATTTACAATATAATATTAATGTGGTTTAGTGCTAGTGTGACTAGACACATATGAACCAACTCCAAAATGCATGTAGAATCTGCCCATCAATATTATTAGAGTTATGGGCATTAATTTACAATATAATATTGATGTGGATAGGTAATTAATGCTAGTGTGACTAGATACATGTGAACCTAGACTTCTAAGCCATTAATTCTTCTTTTCCAGCTATATTGAGAGTGGTGGAAAGAACTAAAGGGGGTGATACGAATTTTCAGATTATTTTTCATTGTAAACTATGTGTTTCATGTTTTGAGAGGTTTTCTTCTTATTCTTGTTTCATGAAGAAGTGGTTCTAACTTATCAAGTCTGACTTGTGGCATTTTCAATCAATTCATTTTCTTTATCCCAATCACCTAAGTTTTCAATTACAGGTTAGTTGTGGGTTTGGTAGGGAGGATTTATTTTTTGAGTTCTAAGATTCTATGCTAGATATATATGTGGGGTTCTAGATATAATATTTGATACATGGGTTTCACATCAGAAAGTTGATTCAAATAAGAATCAAGAATAAGAGATAGTGAATCTCTCACAAAACTATGTTCTTAAATTTTATTAATCAAACAAACTATATGAATTATAATGTAGAAAGGGTGACTTTATATAGGCTATAAGATAATCCCTAAATTAGAAGGAAATAAGGTTGTTTAGGAAAATAAAATCAACCTTTCCTTATATAACTAAATTCATCTAAAGTAAGATGATTGTGAAAACTTGTATGCATATCTCATTAATAAAATTGATAATAAGGCCACATAGGAATATCCTAGAAAAAGACTAAAAATAATAAGTAAATTCATCAAAAGTAAGATGATTGTGAAAACTTGTCCGTGCAAACACAATAGCGTTCACAGTGAGTCTTGCGATAGCGAAGTTGAATGTGAAATCAGTATGGTGACCACTGAATCAGTGGCATGATTGTTAAGTCTTATGTGACTTCACAAAGATGAATCAAGCCTTGATCTGATTATAGGAGTCTAAGCTTGTAGTTGGAGTCCTCCTTGCATTCCTCGATAGTAGCTAGATCCCTCTAAAAGCCTTGCATCATAGTCAACAAGGCATCTTTGAACCTTTGTAAATGTCCTCTAGTGGTGGATCCATTTGGTAAACTAAGCGGGCCCTTGGACATTGGCTTGGTTTGCTTCTTAATTACATTAGAAAACATCATGTTATACCCACATATGTTTTCAACAAATGCTTACTTTTATAATGAGATCCATTCAGGAGATTGTTTAAAAGTTACGGTGGATTTTTCAATAAAGGCAACTATACTTTTCCTTACAAACAAAACAATGAGAATTTTGAATTTCTGCATTCTCAACGTTTCAGTATTCTCTCATCATTCCACATTGCACCACAATATTGACATTCCCAAGTAGGGTAGCGAATGATCCAATAAACTAAATTTAAAATATTAAATATTCATGAATATAAGGCAAAATTTGAAAAACAAATATAGATAATTATTAAAAAATCTCAAAAAAATCAAATAAAGAAAGCTCAATTTTGTAATCAAATAGATGCATGTGCTTCCATTTTCAAAATCAATATTCCTCATAACATATAAAGCATCATTTTGAATGCCTTTTGCAAGAATAAACAACAAAATCATTAGTTTTTCTAAAATCTTATTAAAATGTCATTAATAATTTCTAAATGAAATTTTAAATTGAAAAATACCATCAATAACCGGTTCAATTTGTGTTGTTTCATTAATATTTAAAGGAGATGATGTAATCCCTACATCTTCAGTCCTTAATCCTTCCATTCTCTTTTTAGTTATTAAATCTGAACTATTATCACCAGTTTCATCTGAAATAAGCTTTGAGCAAACTACAACTAAATCATGAACTTTGCGTCACACCTAAATATTAAACAATAAATGATTATTTAAAAAAATAATTAATATTCATTACCATTGGAAATGTTACTGAGAGAAATTCTTGATGTATGTTTTGCTCTTTTATTCTTACTACTCGTACTTTTAGCTAGGAAAGATTGTAAAAAATATCAATAAAAGAGGAGAGATATTCATTAAATAGCTCAAAAAAGAGCAGGTTTTTGTTAAACATACAAATTATTCAATAATAAAAAAAATGTGTGTAAAATTTTATATTCTTGTAGCTGTTAACATTTTATATAAATTAATTTGTTTAAACGTCCTTGAATTTTGCTTATTATTGTCAATCATTCTCTTCTGTTGGTTATTTGATATTTAATGTTACTTATTAAAAATATTTAATAAATATATCTAATAATTAAATAAAAGTGTAAAATATATATATAAATAACTAATTTTTTAGTGTTTATGAAAGAAAAAGTGTGTTTATTGATTTGAAATGAAGATAGTATATTATAAGATTATGGTAAATTTTTAGTTCAAAAATTCACAATTGGAATATAAGTAGCAATTAAATTATTTAAAAAATTAGAAAAAATAAAAAAAATATTATTAGGTAAAAACCATGGAAAAATAGTAATTAGTTTGCATATTATTGTTAGACAATCCATTATCCAATGTGGAATCAAGTCTCACTATCTGGTCCACCAATATATTTTCACACACTTGAAATCCGATGAATGAAGAAAACTTGCATTGTTAAATGATATTTCAAACAATGGTAATAGGTCAGAGTAATATTGATAAATAACATAGTTTTTAAACAAAATATTTTTCAACCAATATATATTTTTTTAAAGTATGATTAAACACAATAGTGAAATATATATTAATCACCATAGTGAAATACATAATTGTTGATTTCAATCAATATGTTTTCTTAAGTTTGATTAAAAGCCCAACACAATCAGAATTAAATAATCAAAGCAATATTAATTGACTAAGGTTGCAAATTAAAAAAACCAAAATAATTTAAACATCCTAGTGTTAGGACTATGATAAGAGTATGCCTAAGTTGCAAGTGCATAGATCGTTGACAAGTGATAAAGTGATAAGTAGAGTATTATTTCCATAAGAAAGGTGAATCTAAATACCAAACAATTAAACTAACTATTATTTAAATAAACAAAATTTGGTCTTAATTAAATAAACTAAATAAAATGAATTGCTTTTGAATTTAAATATAATAATTTCGTGTACTTAGGGTTAAGTCACCTATATTGATTTACTATGAATTTTCTAATATTTTGATTTAATTTAGTTTCCTTTTTACTAATGTTTGGATTCTCCTAAATCATGTTTTACTCTCTCAAGTACTAAAACTAATCTCATGATCATAA
The DNA here is from genome assembly GCA_947685225.1 of Garcia nutans. NCBI lineage: Eukaryota > Viridiplantae > Streptophyta > Magnoliopsida > Malpighiales > Euphorbiaceae > Garcia > Garcia nutans. The sequence goes on along the minus strand of CANTUV010000002.1, from coordinate 11,777,940 downwards.
GTAATTAAATCAATTAATTAGGTTTTGTGAGAATCTAAAATCAACCTTTTAAGTGTTAACCTTATCTCTAAGTAAAAACTTAAAATTATTACCTCCGTAGACTAATGTTATGCTTCCACTCTTGCTCCATCACATAATATCTCAATTCGATTAATTATTAGCCAGATAATTAAAATATTAAGATCAAAGATAACAAAATAATCAAAGATAAAATTAATTAAATCAAATAAATATATATCATTCTAATAAATTCAATATAAGGGACCAACCCTAAATAAAGATTTAGTTCTTCATAATAGGAATAAAAACACTAGAATTATTAAAGATAATAATTGAAAGTATTATAGTTTAAAGAATAAGAAAAATCAAACTCTAATTCTTTGGATTAAAAAAGAGCTCCACTTGGAACTTGAATCTCTTCCTTGAACCAAACTACTCTTCACTCTAAAGAAATTCTAAAACTCTAGGAAAACTAAAATAGAAATTTGTTTCTTAGATGATTGAATCTAATCTAATCTTGCACACTTGAAACCTTGGGAGGATGTTTGTTTATATAGAGGGCTTGGAATTTTTTGGCGGAAAGCTGGAGTACAACTATTTTCTTCTTCATTTTTCCAAAATTTCAAAGCTAAAAAAAGCTGGAGTACAACTGTTTTCTTTTTCATTTTTCCAAAATTTCACCTTAAAGTTAGAAAAATTTGCCCAACAGGCATGGCTTTTGAGTGCCACATTGTGGCTTGGGTGGATAAGAGCTGTTTCAAGCAATTTTTCAGCCTAGCAGTGGTGGTTTAACTGCCACGGTCGTGGTCCTTAAGATGCCATGACCTTGGATTTTGCTAATAGTTTGGAACTCTAACTTTTATTTCTTCTCTTCACTTGGACAACAAGCAATCCTATCCCATGGGTGTGGCCTTTAATTGCCAAGGTTGTGAGTGTGACATTTGGTTTTTCTTCATTTTTGCACATTTTTCTTTAATTTCTTATCGCTTTATGCTAAAAATCATGTATCTAGACTTTCCAAGCTAAAATTAGGAAATTCTAACTCAAACAAAGAAAATATACCAAATCCAATTTGAAAACAATTAAAAGCAATGTTAGAATTATCCAAAATATTAGTTAAAATACAACTCTATTAAACTCTGACAAACTTAAACCATTACTTGTCCTTAAGCACTAAAATTTTCACAATAGACTTCATTTATGTTAAATTTATATACAAAAATTTAAACTATTAAAATTTTAAAATTTAATCCCTTAAACTCAGCTCCATAACCATACTTAATTCATTCTCACTTCCTTTGCTCAATAAATTTAATTAATTGCAAGTAATTATTGAACTTCAAATAGGCAAATTTTCTTTTTATGCAAACTTTGAATATTCTCATATGCATATTTAATTAAGTTTTCTCTAGTAATAGACATCATTAACTTAAGGAAAATCAAAAGGACTTTTATGGGTTATAATGGGGTCTAAAAGGGTAAGGCCTTAAATAATTATATGGACTTTGAAATATTTCTCAAACCATTGAGTGTAGGGAGAATATAATGGAGAATCCTTTGCTTTACTCCTTTCTTGCCTCCTCTTTTGCTAAATTAGGGAGAATATATTTACTTACTTTTTTTCAAAGATTTATATATATAATTTTACCCTAAACTTTGAACTTAGGAGTCTATTGTAGGAATCATAATAATCTTCTTTTCTTTTTCACCACATTTGAGCAAATAATATAAGAAATTTTCAAAAGATACTTAATCTAGAAAAAGTTTATCATTTTGGTTATTTTTAACAAAGAATAACTCAAGCTAAAATTTAATTTGCTCAAGCTAAAAATTTAATTTAAGCTCAAAGAGAAAAAACTAGAGGTAGTGTTTAGAAATTGGTAGATATAAGATTTTAGCTCAACAAACAATGGCCAAATCATTTTTTCCTATAATTAGCAAGGTTCAATTTCACCTCAAAAGGTCGCTTAAATATGTTCTAAACTTAGGCAAAAAATAATATAAAAGAATATGAGTCGTTTCTTATATGTCCATAATTAATCATTTTCAATTAAATCCAAGAGCTCATTTGATTCAAAATCCATAAAGCATAGTTATTTACCAAATTTTTTACCTTAAATTTCAAAAATTTTATTTGAAAATTTTTAACATATAAAATCACATATAAGTAATACTTTATTGTGAAAACAAATTATTATAACATTTAAAATAAAACTTGTCCACCCTTAATATTCTACAAACAAAAATATGAGTAATAATCTATATGATGAGTAAAGTATCAAAACTTAAGCATTTAGGTAATAGACTTCCAACATCTAAAAATGATCATCCAACCATAAAAATGAACATTCCGATCATTAACATTCAAATAACACCATAAAACCACAAATTATCAAATAAATATAAAAACTAAATGAAAAGCATAACAACATAATGTACTTTACTACAAATAACTTGATGGAAACTCACCCCAAACTTTAATCACCACTTTCCTCAATGGTCACTGTCATCATTGTGAGGAGGAAGGAGTTGTTGTAGTGGTGGGTAGTTGATGCGGAACCCATGGATCAAATATTACATCTAGAACCCCACATACACATCTAGCATAGAATCTTAGAACTCAAAAACAAATCCTCCCTACCAAACCCACAACTAACCTGTAATTAAGAACTTGGGTGATTGGGATGAAGAAATGAATTGATTAAAACGCCACAAGTCAGACTTGATAAGTTAGAACCAACTCTTCATGCAACAAGAATAAGAAGAAAACCTCTCAAACTTGAAAACACAGAAATTACATTCAACAATTCTGGAAATTCGTAGTCAACCCTATTAAGTTCTTTTTCCCATCCTTATATAGTTGGAAAAGAAGAACTAATGGCTTAAAGTCTAGGTTTACATGTATCTAGTCACAATAGCATTAATTGTTCATCCACCTCAATAATATACTCTAAATTACTGCCCATAATTATGACAACATTGATGGGCAGATTCCACATGCATTTTGGTGTTGGTTCACATGTGTCTAGTCACACTAGCACTAAACCATGTCAATATTATATTCCAAATTCGTGCTAATGCCCATCACCATACTTATGGGCAGATTCTTCATGCTTGTTGGTGATTTTTCTGACTTCCTCTTCATGATCCATCATATTCACTACAAGTTGGTCTCCCTCTTCATTAATCCACCTTTGAATGAAGTGCTGGAACACATGCTGGAGTTTCTTTGATTGTGATCTTGTGATTGGTCCACTTGGCATAATGATATCATCAACATATTTCCTATAAGGAAAACTATTAACTAATATTACAATAAAAACCTAATAAGCAAAATATGGAGGGGACCACTTAAAAGACTCAAAAAACACGCCCCAAACATGTGTTAAGCATGCCAAAGTCGTTCTTGCTGAAACTGGTATAGGGGGTTGTGAAACAGTAGATTTCACAGGGGGTTGTGGGACTTTCTGGACAAGCAGCACATTTCACAGGGTGGTTGTGGTATTGGCTGGACAATTCGCACATTTCAGCACCATGTGTACAATCCAGCACCATGACTAGCTTGGGTTGGTCTTCTAGTTCCTTCTCGCACTTGTCCCATGCTAATTCAGTCACCTCTCTTGTAATAAAGTATTGAATATGCATTCCAAGAGTGATGCCATATTTCTTTGCTTTATTCCTCGTCAATGGCCCTTGTTGTAGCACCAATGGATCCTTGCTATGCTGGTTCACATCATTCTCCCCTTCTTTAAAAAGATTTGTTCTCAAATCTGCATCATCAAAAGGAGATAAATCAGTTACATTAAAAGTAGCACTAATACCATACTCACCAGGTAAGTCGATCTTGTAGGCATTGTCATTGATTTGCTCCAATACTTGGAAAGGACCATCTCCCCTTGCATCCAACTTGGATTTTCTTTGTTTAGGAAATCTTTTCTTTCTCACATGAACCCATACCCAATTACCAGGTTGGAAAATCACATGTTTCCTTCTTTTATTTGCTTTATGGGCAAATGATTCATCCTTCTTTAGGACTAGTAAAACCAGAATAGTACATGGACTAATACTTTCACACACATGTCCCTTTGCTAGCAACTCCTCCACTTGCCCTTGAAGTTCCTTGGTTTCCTCCGGATTACTTCTATAAGCTGGTCGGTTAGGAATTGTTGAGCCCGGAATGAAGTCAATTTGATGCTCAATCCCTCTTAAAGGTGGTAAACCTTTGGGTACATTTTCTGGAAAAACATCTCCAAATTCCTGTAAAAGAGAACTAACACAACTAGGCAAAGGGTTATCAAGGTTAGATGTAGAAATCAAGGTCTCTTTGCACCTAAGTACAATCAGACTTCTTTTCTCACAAAAAGCACTCCTTAACTCCTTTTCTTTTGCATAGAAACACTCTCTTTTATTTTCTCTCCCTTTCTCTTTTTCTCTCACCAATGGGCCATTTTTATCATTCTTTTCCTCACACTTGGCCTCTTTTACTCCATTTTTATTTGTTTTACCCTCACCACCAGAATTCTTTTCAAATGATCTCAAAATATTTACTTGATCTTCATACACTTGTTTAGGTGACAATGGAGCAAGAGTGAAATTTAAACCATTTAGGCTGAAAGAATAATGATTCTTAAAGCCATCATGCAAAGCTTTTCTATCAAACTACCATGGACGACCAAGAAGGATATGGCTAGCATGCATAGGCACAACATCACAGCAAACTTCATCCTTGTATCTCCCAATTGCAAAAGAAAATAGAACCTGCTTTGTTACCCTCACCTCTCCACTATCATTCAACCATTGCAGCTTGTAAGGACTAGGATGTTTTGTGCATGCTAACCCTAATTTATCCACAAAATCAGTACTAGCAACATTTGCACAACTACCCCCATCAATGATCATGCTGCACACTTTTCCATTCACAATGCAACGAGTATGGAAAATGTTCTCTCTTTGATTACTTTCTTCATCTTTAATTTGCATGTTTAAAGCTCTTCTAATAACCAAAGATTCACCATGGGCAGGATATTCAATAATATGTTCTATTTCTTCTAATGGTGGCATGCTATCATTATCATCATCACTTTCATGTTCACTAGCACTATCAATTTCACCATTATCTCGTATCAACATGATTTTCTTATTTGGATATTGAGATGCTATATGCCCTACTCCTAAACACCTAAAGCATTTAATGGTACTATGCTTTTGATTAGAGTTAGATGTTTTAGAGTTACCTTTAGGGTCATCTAGAACTTGTTTTTCCTTTCCTTTCCAGGCAGCCTCCTTCCCTTTAGGATTATCATCTTTCTTTGGCCATTTTGAAGTGAAACTAGAGCTGGAATTAGAAAATCCCTTGGCTGCTCCCTTGAGTTTCAGTTGCTTCTCCACTTTCATGGCCATGTGTACCATATCTTCAAGCTCCACATAATGATGTAATTCAATTATGTTAGCTATCTCTCTATTCAGCCCACTCAAAAATCGAGCCATAGTGATTTCTGGATCCTCCTCTATATTAGTTCTACTCATGATCATCTCCATCTCTTTATGGTAATCCTCCACTGACATGGATCCTTGAGTTAACCGCTGTAATTTTTGGTGAAGCTCCCTATAGTAGTAAGATGGTACAAATCTCTTTCTCATCACAGTTTTCATTTTAGCCCAAGTAGTGATGGTTCTTTCTCCATTTCTCCTCTTGGAAATCATCAATTGATCCCACCAAATTAGTGCATAATCTGTGAATTCAACTGCTGCAATTTTAACTTTCTTCATTTCACTATAGTTGTGACAATCAAACACCAACTCAACTTTTCTTTCCCATTCAAGGTAAGCTTCAGCATCATTTCTCCCCTTGAAGGATGGTATCTTCATTTTTATGGAAGATATGTTACTGTCCCTTTGTTGAGGTCTTCTTTGAGCAATTGATTGCTCACTTTCTTCATCATCTTCCCTCTCTATCTCATCATCATTCATCATGTTTCCTCTCCCTCTATTCTGCCCCCTTCGATTAGTATCATTTCGCTGCCTTTGCATTATGCTGTCTACATCACCTCTCATGTTGTTTATGGTCAAATCAAACCTTTCAAATCTCCTTTGCATTGCCTCTAACATGAAGGCTATGTCATTTATGGTCATATCACGTTTTTCACTTCCAGAATTTGACATGGTGTAAGAAGAACCTACAAGAAAATGTTAGTAAAGAAAATTTTCTCACCTCACTCCCTTACGTGTTTCACTCAAGATCAGATTGACACTCCTCTTGTATTTCACTCAAACCTTGGTCCCTTTTACCTCTCAATTCTTCTTTTATCAATTTGAATTTCAGAATTGAATCCACTTAAATCAAGTAGAACAAGTTTTGTTTTAAAGACTCTACAAGGAACCTAATGAACAAAATGAATTCTGCAATTCTAGAAGCAATTTAATTTTAGACAACAAGAACTGAAAGTTATCACAAGAAGCAAAAGTATTTGTGTTAATCAAACCAAAGTAACTATGATTGAGAATTAGCTACTTAATGCATACAAGAAACAAGAGGTATATGAAAGAATGAAACTAAGAATACAAAGAAAAACAATTCTGGATCCTAAAAAAAAACAGAATTCAAATCACTCCAATGAGTAATCTGAATATGCAACCTAAATCTATTCCCAATGCAAGAAAGGCTCTAAATATCAGATTTTAAATGCTAAATGGATGCATAATGAGGAGCTGATGTAATTTGATCAAATATAATAAGGTAGCAAGCTGTTAATGGTATAAATATGCAAAAAATCTCAAACACTTGTGAAGAAAAATTCTGGACAGAAACAGGTATGATTTTTTTTTTCTTTTATGTTGAGGAAGTTGAATCTGATTCTCTTTTCTTTTTTTTTTTTGTTTTTCTTTTGATCTTTTCCTCTTTTTTTCTTTTGAACTTTCAGTAAACAAGGATAGAAATTGAAAAATTAAACAAAAGTTCACAGATTTGAAGAATAAGAACAAGGTGCAACAAGAACAGAAAATGAAGAAATATAGAAACTGAATCTGATTCGTTTTTTTTTTCTTTGGATAATTAAAACATAAAAGATACCTAGAGATTTATCTTCAAGCCAAAGCTTTGATACCAAATGATACGGAACCCATGGATCAAATATTACATCTAGAACCCCACATACACATCTAGCATAGAATCTTAGAACTCAAAAACAAATCCTCCCTACCAAACCCACAACTAACCTGTAATTGAGAACTTGGGTGATTGGGATGAAGAAATGAATTGATTAAAACGCCACAAGTCAGACTTGATAAGTTAGAACCAACTCTTCATGCAACAAGAATAAGAAGAAAACCTCTCAAACTTGAAAACACAGAAATTACATTCAACAATTCTGGAAATTCGTAGTCAACCCTATTAAGTTCTTTTTCCCATCCTTATATAGTTGGAAAAGAAGAACTAATGGCTTAAAGTCTAGGTTTACATGTATCTAGTCACAATAGCATTAATTGTTCATCCACCTCAATAATATACTCTAAATTACTGCCCATAATTATGACAACATTGATGGGCAGATTCCACATGCATTTTGGTGTTGGTTCACATGTGTCTAGTCACACTAGCACTAAACCATGTCAATATTATATTCCAAATTCGTTCTAATGCCCATCACCATACTTATGGGCAGATTCTTCATGCTTGTTGGTGATTTTTCTGACTTCCTCTTCATGATCCATCATATTCACTACAAGTTGGTCTCCCTCTTCATTAATCCACCTTTGAATGAAGTGCTGGAACACATGCTGGAGTTTCTTTGATTGTGATCTTGTGATTGGTCCACTTGGCATAATGATATCATCAACATATTTCCTATAAGGAAAACTATTAACTAATATTACAATAAAAACCTAATAAGCAAAATATGGAGGGGACCACTTAAAAGACTCAAAAAACACGCCCCAAACATGTGTTAAGCATGCCAAAGTCGTTCTTGCTGAAACTGGTATAGGGGGTTGTGAAACAGTAGATTTCACAGGGGGTTGTGGGACTTTCTGGACAAGCAGCACATTTCACAGGGTGGTTGTGGTATTGGCTGGACAATTCGCACATTTCAGCACCATGTGTACAATCCAGCACCATGACTAGCTTGGGTTGGTCTTCTAGTTCCTTCTCGCACTTGTCCCATGCTAATTCAGTCACCTCTCTTGTAATAAAGTATTGAATATGCATTCCAAGAGTGATGCCATATTTCTTTGCTTTATTCCTCGTCAATGGCCCTTGTTGTAGCACCAATGGATCCTTGCTATGCTGGTTCACATCAGTAGTGCAATCCAAACTGGGCAAAGAAGCTGGTAATTTGCTTGCTCAACCCAGTATGGACCTCATGCTCAACACTGCCAAACTGCTGCTCCATGCTATCAAATCACCATTCCCATGCATCATTCCTGCAGTTCATTTAATTCTCAAAAGAATCAAGCCTGTTAGGTAAATATTCAAAAGAATTTGGTGGAGATGAAGGTCCAACCTTAAATGGGTGAGGGGTAGAATGGTGTTGTTCCTTAGTATCCTCAAATTCATCTACCTCCCTCGTTAAATCATCTCCATCAAGTTCAATATTGGCATCGAAAAGTCCTAAAACTACATATCTTTTGCCCCTCTTTTCAGCTAACTTAATAGCAAGCATGATATTTATATCTATGGTAGTTTTTCCAAGAATTGGGGGGGGGGGGGGGGGGGGTGGGGGTGAGATGATCAAATCTAATATCTAGATAATCAACAAATTTTATTATCATTCCCCCTATAATATTTTTTCCTGATTGCTTTACAATCTCTTCACATCTTTTGCCAAACTAAAACCCAGAATTAAAAGGGGTTACTTTAAAAGCACCTTCAAAAGCACAATAAAAAAATGTAATTCCTTAGAATTCATCATTCCTTGGCTTTCACTTCTATAAAAAATGGTGTTTGCTAAGACCACATGAATATACCTATAAAATGGGTTAGTGAAATTTGAGGCTTTTAAATTTTACTATTAAACCACCCAATCTAGTTTAGGTCTTCTTGTTTTGAGTTCTAAGATTCTATGCTAGATGTATATGTGGGGTTCTAGATGTAATATTATATCCATGGGTTCCGCATCATTTGGTATTAGAGCTTTGGCTTGAAGATAAATCTCTAGGTATCATTTATGCTTTAATTATCTCAGTTTATATCCTTGTTCTCGTTTGTCATCTAGGTCTCTTCATTTTCTATTCTTGTAGCGCCTTGTTCTTGTTCTTCAAATATGTGTTTTATCTTTTCATTTTATATTCTTGTTTACTAAAAATTTTAAAAAAAGAAGTAAAAGATCAAAAGAAAAACAAAAAAAGAGAATCAGATTCAGTTTCCTCAATATATATATAAAAAATTTCTATTTCTGTCCATTATTTTTCTACACAAGTGTGTAAGAGTTTTTGCTTATTTATGCCATTAACAGCTCTCTATCTTATTATATTTGATCAAATTGCATCAGTTCCTCATTATGCATCCATTTAGCATTTAAAATATGATACTTGGAGCATAGCTTACATTGGGAATAGATTTAGGTTGCATATTCAAATTGCTCATTGGGGTGATTTGAATTCTATTTTTTTTAATATCCAGAATTATTTTTCTTTGTACTCATAGTTTCATTCTTTCATATACCTCTTGTTTCTTGTAGTCATTAAGTAGCTAATTCTCAATCATAGTTACTTTGGTTTGATTAACACAAATACTCCTTCCCTCTTATGTTAACTTTCAATTCTTGTTGATTTAAATTGAATTACTTTTAGAATTGTTGAATTCATTTTGTTCATTAGGTTCCTTATAGAGTCTTTAAAATAACACTTATTTTACTTGATTTAAGTGGATCCAGTTTTGAAATTCAACTTGATAAAACAAGAATTGAGAGGTAAAAATGCTAAGAATTTGAGCTTATAAAAAAATAGAAAAGGGACCAAGTTTTGAGTGAAATACAAGAGTGACAATTTGATATTGAGTGAAACACATAAGGGAGTGGTGAGAAAAATTTTCTTTACTAAAACAATTGTAAGTGATAGAGATGTGAAGTTCTTGAGTCATTTTTGGCATGTTTTGTGGAATAAGTTAGGTACTAAATTGTTGTTCTCTATAACTTGTCATCCACAAACTGATAGACAAACAGAAGTGGCAAATATGACTTTAGAATCTTTGTTATGTGTTGTTGTGAGTAAGAATTTGAAAACTTGGGAAGATTATTTGCCATTATTTAAGTTTGCATATAATAGAAGCATACATTCTTCTACAAGTTATTTACCTTTTGAAATTGTTTATGGTTTTAATACGCTTACACCACTTGATCTGTTTCCTTTGCCATTAAATGAAATAACTAACTTAGATGGTGAAAAAAAAAAATCAAAGTTGGTTAAGAAGATACATGAGAAGGCACAAACTCATCTTGAGAAGAAATATGAAACATTTGCCCATATTGCAAATAGAAGAAGGAAGCATGTGGTTTTCCACCTGGTGATTGGGTATGGATTCATATGAGGAAGGAAAGGTTTCCTAAATAAAGGAAATCCAAGTTGGATGCAAGGGGAGACGACCCCTTTCAAGTTTTAGAACGAATCAATGACAATGCCTACAAAATTGATCTACCAGGTGAATATAATGTTTCTGCAACTTTCAATGTCAGTGATCTTTCTCCTTTTGATGTAGGTTCAAATTTGAGGATAAATCTTTTTGAACAAGGAGGGAATGATGAGGAAACTTATGTGGAACCCATGGATCAAATATTACATCTAGAACCCCACATACACATCTAGCATAGAATCTTAGAACTCAAAAACAAATCCTCCCTACCAAACCCACAACTAACCTGTAATTGAGAACTTGGGTGATTGGCATGAAGAAATGAATTGATTTAAACGCCACAAGTTAGACTTGATAAGTTAGAACTAATTCTTCATGCAACAAGAATAAGAAGAAAAACTCTCAAACTTGAAAACACATCATTTGCATTCAATAATCTGAAAATTTGTAGTGACCCTCTTAAGTTCTTTTTCCCCTCCCTATATAGTTGGAAAAGAAGAACTAATGGCTTAAAAGTCTAGGTTTACATGTATCTAATCACAATAGCATTAATTATTCATCCACATCAATAATATATTCTAAATTACTGCCCATAATTCTGACAACATTGATGGTCAGATTCTACATGCATTTTGGTGTTGGTTCACATGTGTCTAGTCACACTAGCACTAAACCACATCAATATTATATTCCAAATTCGTGCTAATGCACATCACCATACTTATGTGCAGATTCTTCATGCTTCTTGGTGAGTTTCTGACTTCCTCTTCATGATCCCTCATATTCAGTGCAAGTTGGTCTCCCTCTTCTTTAATCCACCTTTGAATGAAGTGTTGGAACACATGCTAGATTTTCTTTGATTGTGATCTTATGATTGGTCCACTTGGCATAATGATATCATCAACATATTTGTTGCCTTGTGTAGATTTATCAAGCTTGCTTATAGTTTCCTCATCATTCCCTCCTTGCTCAAAAAGATTTGTCCTCAAATCCGAATCTACATCAAAAGGAGAAAGATCACTAATATTGAAAGTTGCAAAAACATTATATTCACTTGTAGATCAATTTTGTAGGCATTGTCATTAATTTGTTCTAAAACTTGGAATGGGCCATCTCCCCTTGCATCCAACTTGGATTTTCTTTGTTTAGGAAATCTTTTCTTTCTCATATGAACTCATACCCAATCACCAGGTTGGAAAATCACATATTTCCTTCTTCTATTTGCATTATGGGCAAATGATTCATCCTTCTTTGGGACTAGTAAAACCGGAACAGTACATGGACTATGACATTCATGCACATGTCCCTTTGCTAGCAACTCGTCCACTTGCCTTTGAAGTTCCTTGGTTTCCTCAGGATTACTTCTATAAGCTGGTCGGTTAGGAATTGTAGAGCCCGGAAGGAAGTCAATTTGATGCTCAATCCCTCTTAAAGGTGGTAAACCTTTAGGTACATCTTCTGGAAAAAGATCTCCAAATTTCTGTAAAAGAGAACTAACACAACTAGGCAAAGGGTTATCAAGGGCAGATGTAGAAATCAAGGTCTCTTTGTACCTAAGTTCAATCAGACTTCTTTTCTCAGAAAAAGCACTCCTTAACTCTTTTTCTTTTGCATAGAAACACTCTCCTTTATTTTCTCTCCCTTTCTCTTTTTCTCTCACCAATGGGCCATTTTTATCATTCTTTTTCTCACACTTGGCCTCTTGTACTCCATTCTTATTTGTTTTACCCTCACCACCAAAATTCCTTTCAAATGATCTCAAAATCTTTACTTGATCTTCATACACTTGTTTAGGTGACAATGAAGCAAGAGTGAAATTTAAACCATTTAGGCTGAAAGAATAATGATTCTTAAAGCCATCATGCACAGAACCTGCTTTGTTACCCTCACCTCTCCACAATTATTCAACCATTGTAGCTTGTAGGGACTAGGATGTTTTGTGCATGCTAACCCTAATTTATCTACAAAATCAGTACTAGCAACATTTGCACAACTACCCCCATCAATGATCAAGCTGCACACTTTTCCATTCACAATGCAACGAGTATGGAAAATGTTCACTCTTTGATTAATTTCTTCATCTTTAATTTGCATGTTTAAAGCTCTTTTAATAACCGAAGATTCACCATGGGCAGGATATTCAATGATATGTTCAATTTCCTCTAATGGTGGCATGCTATCCTTATCATCATCACTTTCATGTTCACTAGCACTATCAATTTCACCATTATCTGGTATCAACATGATTTTTTTATTTGGACATTGAGATGCTATATGCCCTACTCCTAAACACCTAAAGCATTTAATGGTACTATGCTTTTGATTAGAGTTAGATGTTTTAGAGTTACCTTTAGGGTCAGCTGGAACTTGTTTTTCATTTCCTTTCTAGGCAGCCTCCTTGCCTTTAGGATTGTCATCTTTCTTTGGCCATTTTGAAGTGAAACTAGAGCTAGAATTAGAAAATCCCTTTAATACTCCCTTGAGCTTCAGTTGCTTCTCCACTTTTATGGCCATGTGTACCATATCTTCAAGCTCCACATAATGATGTAATTCAATTATGTTATTAATCTCTTTATTCAGCCCACTCAAAAATTGAGCCATAGTGATTTCTGGATCCTCTATATTAGTTCTACTCATGATCATCTCCATCTCTTTATGGTAATCCTCCACTGACATGGATCCTTGAGTTAATCGCTGCAATTTTTGGTGAAGATCCCTATTGACGCAGATCCTTAGCAACGATGGCAGCAAACCCAACGTATAACAATGGTAGAGAACTCCTTGAAACTTGATAATCACCTCCTAAGGAACCCAACGCCTATAAAGAGACGCGAACTCACTATGATTGAAGGATTTAGTTGGTAAGAAGAAGGAAAACGCCACAACTCTTGTTGATAAGTAAACCTAATTCTTGATGCAAAGAAAGAATTAAAGAATCCACTCTAATCTCTCTCACACGAAAATTCACAAGAAGAACTTGTAGAAGAATTCGAAAAATTTTTATTAATTGTTGTATGTCAAATTTGGCCTAATAGTGCCCTTAAATAAGGGTTACAAAATTCCTAATTGCATATGGAAAATTAAGACTAAAACATTCCTAATTGCATAAGGAAAACATTCCTAATTGCATAAGGAAAAACATTCCTAATTGCATAAGGAAAACATTCCTAATTGCATAAGGAAAAACATTCCTAATTGCATAAGGAAAACATAAAGTAATCCTAATCCAATAAGGAAAATATAAAGTAATCCTAATCCAATACGGAAAATATAAAGTAATCCTAATCCACTAAGGAAAACATAAAGTAAATCTGAATCTAAATCAAATAAGTAATCTAAATCCTATCCAAATCTAATAAAATAAATCCAAAATAGATTTGGAAAGACTAAATAATATCAAATCCTAAAAGATATGGAAAATAAAATAATATCCTAACTAACTAAGGAATGAGGGGACCACATCCCATGTGACAAAAAGATGCCTTCCACTTGCTGAAATTCGTAACTTCCTTGGGCCCATATTAAACATGCCTTAATTAAGTCCAAAAAAAGGCCTAATGTATTGGAAAAACAAGCCCAACATGTGCAGCCATGTTCAACCTTAAAAACTTGCTAAACATGCCAAAAAACTTGCTGAACAAGCCCAAGAAAGCATGCCCATGTGTTTGGACGTGATTTCCATACTTTGATCTTCACTTTAGGCTTCCCTTTGTGTAGCTTTGGCCTATAAGCTGTATCAAGCTCCACAAAGCCCATATTGCTTGAATTGCACCAAATCTGCTCCATATGAAGTGTAGCACGCCCCAAGTGTATTTCAGCCTCATAAAAGAGCTTTTGAACTCCTTTTAAATCTATTTGGATGATGTAAGATTGCTTTTCTTCAATGGCACAAAGCTGCCATATCTGGTTTGTATCACCTATAGTAGTAAATGGTACAAATCTCTTTCTCATCACAGTTTTCATTTTAGCCCAAGTAGTGATGGTTCTTTCTCCATTTCTCCTCTTGGAAATCATCAATTGATCCTACCAAATTAGTGCATAATCTGTGAATTCAACTGCTGCAATTTTAACTTTCTTCATTTCACTATACACCAACTCAACTTTTCACAATCAAACACCAACTCAACTTTTCTTTCCCATTCAAGGTAAGCTTCAGCATCATTTCTCCCCATGAATGATAGTATCTTCATTTTTATGGAAGATATGCTACTGTCCCTTTGTTGAGGTCTTCTTTGAGCAATTGATTCCTCACTTTCTTCATCATCTTCCCTTTCTACCTCATCATCATTCATCATGTTTCCTTGCCTCTATTCTGCTTCCTTTGATTAGTATTATTTTGCTGCCTTTGCATTATGCTGTCTACATCACCTCTCATGTTGTTTATGACCAAATCAAACCTTTCAAATTTTCTTTGCATTGCCTCTAACATTAAGGCTATGTCATTCATGGTCATGCCACATTTTTCACCTCTAGAATTTGACATGGTATAAGAACCTGCAGGAAAATATTAGTAAAGAAAAATTTTCTCACCACACCCCCTTATGTGTTTCACTCAAGATCAGATTTTTACTTCCCTTGTATTACACTCAAAACTTGGTCCTTGTTACCTCTCAATTCTCCTTTTATCAAGTTGAATTTCAGAACTGAATCCACTTAAATTAAGTAAAACAAGTTTTGTTTTAAAGACTCTACAAGAAACCTAATGAACAAAATGACTTCAGCAATTCTAGAAGCAATTTAATTTAAACAACAAGAACTGAAAGTTAACACAAGAAGCAAAAAGTATTTGTGTTAATCAAACCAAAGTAACTATGATTGAGAATTAGCTACTTAATGCATACAAGAGACAAGAGGTATATGAAAGAACAAAACTAAGAATACTCAATCAAAAAACAGAATTCAAATCACTCCAATAAGCAATCTGAATATGCAACCTAAATCTATTCCCAATGCAAGATATGCTCTAAATATCAGATTTTAAATGCTAAATGGATACATAATGAGGAGCTGATGTAATTTGATCAAATATAATAAGGTAGTAAGCTGTTAATGGTATAAATATGCAAAACATCTCAAACACTTGTGTAGAAAAATATTGGACAGAAACAGGCACGAATTTTTTTTCCTTTGTTTTTCTTTTGATCTTTTCCTTCTTTTTTTTTGTTGAACTTTAAGTAAACAAGGATAGAAATTAAAAAGATAAATAAAAATCCACAAATTTGAAGAACAAGAACAAGGTGCAATAAGAACATAAAATGAAAAGACAAAGAAACTGAATGTGGTTCTTTTTTTTTCTTTTTTTTTTCTTTTGGATAATTAAAACATAAAAGATACCTAGAAATTTATCTTCAAGCCAAAGCTCTAATACCAAATGATGCGGAACTCATGGATCAAATATTACATCT
This sequence comes from Garcia nutans, assembly GCA_947685225.1. Taxonomy (NCBI): domain Eukaryota; kingdom Viridiplantae; phylum Streptophyta; class Magnoliopsida; order Malpighiales; family Euphorbiaceae; genus Garcia; species Garcia nutans. The sequence goes on along the minus strand of CANTUV010000002.1, from coordinate 11,761,971 downwards.
AGAACCCCACATACACATCTAGCATAGAATCTTAGAACTCAAAAACAAATTCTCCCTACCAAACCCACAACAAACCTGTAATTGAAAACTTGGGTGATTGGGATGAAGAAATGAATTGATTTAAACGTCAAAAGTCAGACTTGATAAGTTAGAACATATTCTTCATGCAACAAGAATAAGAAGAAAACCACTCAAACTTGAAAACACATCAATTACATTCAATAATCTGAAAATTCGTAGTGACCCTCTTAAGTTCTTTTCCCCCTCCCTATATAGTTGGAAAAGAAGAACTAATGGCTTAAAAGTCTAGGTTTACTAATTATTCATCCACATCAATAATATATTCTAAATTACTGCCCATAATTCTGACAACATTGATGGACAGATTCTACATGCATTTTGGTGTTGGTTCACATGTGTCTAGTCACACTAGCACTAAACCACATCAATATTATATTCCAAATTCGTGCTAACGCCCATCACCATACTTATGGCTAGATTCTTCATGCTTCTTGGTGAGTTTTTTACTTCCTCTTCATGATCTCTCATATTCAGTGCAAGTTAGTCTCCCTCTTCATTAATCCACCTTTGAATGAAGTGTTGGAACACAGGCTGGAGTTTCATTGATTGTGATCTTGTGATTGGTCCACTTGGCATAATGATATCATCAACATATTTGCTGCCTTGTTTAGACTATAAGCAAGCTTGATGAATCTACACAAGGCAACAAATATGTTGATGATATCATTATGCCAAGTGGACCAATCACAAGATCACAATAAAAAAAACTTCAGCATGTGTTCCACACTTCATTCAAAGGTGGATTAATGAAGAGGGAGACCAACTTGTACTAAATATGAAGAATCATGAAGGGGAAGTTAGAAACTCACCAAAAAGCATGAAGAATCTGCCCATAAATATGTTGATGGGCATTAGCACGAATTTACAATATAACATTAATGTGGTTTAGTGCTAGTGTGACTACACACATGCGAACCAACACCAAAATTCATGTAGAATCTGCCCATCAATATTATTAGAATTATGGGCACTAATTTAGAATATAATATTGATGTGGATGGATAATTAATGCTAGTGTGACTAGATATATGTGAGCCTAGACTACGAAGCCATTAACTCTTCATTTTCAGCTATATAGGGAGGGGTGGAAAGAACTAAAGGGACTGATACAAATTTTTAGATTGTTATCATTGTAATCTATGTGTTTCATGTTTTGAGGGGTTTTTCTTCTTATTCTTGTTACATGAAGAATTGGTTCTAACTTATGAAGTCTGACTTGTCGCATTTTAAATCAATTCATTTACTTCATCCCAATCACCCAAGTTCTCAATTACAGGTTAGTTGTGGGTTTGGTAGGGAAGATTTATTTTTGAGTTCTAAGATTCTATGCTAGATGTATATGTGGGGTTCTAGATGTAATATTTGATCCATGGATTCTGCATCAAAATAGCTGGCTCTTTTTAGGTTGATTATAGACATGCAAATATATTGTCCATAATTATTTTCTCTTTGCTTGTCTAACTCTTTATGAACATTGCAGGTGGTTGGGCAATTGGGTAACTTGCCATTTGTGTCCACTGGTTTTTCTCATGATGAAGTTGGACCAGCCCATGTAGCTTCAGCTCTACCGTAAGCTTCTCTATATGCTCCTTTCATGGCACCACCACCTTATATTAGCTCATCCTTTGGTCCTTAAGGCTTCTATATGAATTACATAGTATGTGCTCCTGTTTCATGTTTATGTATGTTATATTTATGCATGAAAATGCGTATTCTTACCTTTTTCTTTCAGGCTCATAGAGAATGCTTGAGGAACAAAATAGGAAACTGTAAGAAGAACTAAATGCCAGCCATTAGAATGCTGCTCATTTTAAAAACTTATATCATTAATCAGAGCAAAACTTTTGGGATTTTTTGTTCTAGGGTTTTAGAAATCCCGACACTCCTTCTTCATCAAGTGAGGCTATAAGTTGATGACCAAAGCATACCTTCTCCACCTTCAGACAACAACTTCTTTAGAGCCTTATTTGATTATGGACCTTCCCCTTCCCAGTGATCTTGTAGTTGCCTTATATTGTATGAAACATTAATGTTCTTGTAATATCACTGTGTAGTATTAACTTGATGACCTAATTTCCACTGAATCTTTTTATTTATTTATTTATTCATTTTTTTACTTTCTTTTTTTGACTTTTGACTTATTTCTTTTCTTTTTTTTCTTTTATGCTTTCTACTTTTTATTTTTTCGACACACTTTTTTTTTCAATATTAAAAAGGTCTATGATGAATTGCCATAGGTCATGGCGAATTTGTCATAGACCTAAGGCAATTTTATTTCCTTTTTAGCTCCTAACTCATAATCCCAAGACAACATCATTCCTTTTCTAATTCAGTCTCTAGATTTCCTCTTATTTAAGCCCCTTCATAGTCGTTCTTTGAGCATGCACATCAATTCTCCTTTTGCATATCACAATAATTTAACTTCAATAAATTCCAATATGAACAAAGTAAATTTAAAGAAGATGAGGAATTTATTTAAAAGTCTTGACGCTGTTGACTGGATATAAATATCTTGGTCTAAAATTAGAGCTTTAAAGTATTTCCAAAATACCAAATTGAACCAACCCCTCTTGTATACTATGGCTTCCTTTTAGAATGTAGAATCTAAGACCTTTAAATTGATAATTTTGAGTTGTGTCCCATGATTGAGGAATTTGAATCCTTTCTTATGATTGAGGAATTTGAAGCCTTTCTTGGATATCTATATGATCAGTAGATAGCATTGCCTATATTATCATAAAAATATCATCAAAAAATGCAAATGCTATTTCAGATATTAAAACTTGAAGTTCTACAATTGACCAGAGGTGAGAAAATTTTACTTGGTCTTTTGATTGATTTTTGGGCATCCCATTTGGCTTTCACCAAAGCATAGGGGTGCATGTTCTTATTTAAGCATAGGGGTGCATGTTCTTAGTTATCCCAATCGCCCAAGTTCTCAATTACAGGTTAGTTGTTGGTTTGGTAGGGAGGATTTGTTTTTTGAGTTCTAAGATTCTATTGTAGATGTATATGTGAGGTTCTAGATATAATATTTGATTCATGAGTTCCGGATCATTTGGCATCAGAGCTTTGGCTTCAATATAAATCTTTAGGTATCTTTTTTTATTTAATTATCTCAGTTCATTTTTCTTGTTCTTGTTTATCATCTAAATCTCTTCATTTTTTGTTATTTTTCCAACTTGTTCTTGTTCTTTAGATTCTGTGTTCTTATATTTTCATTTTTTTATTCTTATTTATTGAAAGTTAAAAAAAATGAAAAGATAAAAAGAAGTGAAAAAAATCAGATTCAGCTTCCTCAATTTATAAAAAGAAATTCGTACATGTTTCTATGCATTAGTTTTCTACACAAGTTTATAAGAGTTGCTGCATATTTATGCCATTAGCAGCACTCTATCTTATTATATTTGATCAAATTGCATCAGTTCCTCAGTATGCATTGATTTAGCATTTAAAATCTGATATTTAAAGCATAGCTTACATTAGGAATATGTTTAGGTTGCATATTCAAATTACTCATTGGAGTGATTTGAATTCTATTTTTTCAATATTCAGAATTATTTTTCTTTGTATTCTTAGTTTCATTCTTTCATATACCTCTTGTTTCTTGTATGCATTAAGTAGCTAATTCTCAATCATAGTTACTTTAGTTTGATTAACACAAATACTTCTTGCTTCTTGTGTTAACTTTCAATTCTTGTTGATTTAAATTGAATTGCTTCTAGAATTGTTGAATTCATTTTGTTCATTAGGTTCCTTATAGGGACTTTAAGACAACACTTGTTTTACTTTATTTAAGTGGATTCAGTTCAGAAATTGAACTTGATAAAAGAAGAATTGAGAGGTAAAAAAAGGCTAATGAGGAAACTGATGCAAGAAAGGATCCCTTGAAGCTAGCAAGTGGACCAATCACTAGGAGCAAGGCAAAGAGATATCAAGCTAGTATGGCTTTGCATATTCAAGAAGAGATTTCCAAAGAGCTTCAAGAATTATCATTTAAGAAGATGGAGATAGAGCTTAAAGAAGGCACACCAAAGCTGATTATGATGCTTAGTGTGGAAGCTAAAGGCTAGCTAAAGAAAGGTCCATGGGGGTTCATATAAAGCCTTGGGAAGTAATTTAAGGCCCATGGACAGCCCAAATAGTGTGGGGCGTTTCTTATATTGAAGGGATTAGTTTGGTTGTTTCCATACTTTATATTTTTTCCTTAGTGGATTAGGATTACTTTATATTTTTCTTATTGGATTAGGATTACTTTATATTTTCCTTATTGGATTAGGATTACTTTATGTTTTCCTTATGCAATTAGGAATGTTTTTCCTTATGCAATTAGGAATGTTTTCCTTATGCAATTAGGAATGTTTTCCTTATGCAATTAGGAATGTTTTTCCTTATGCAATTAGGAATGTTTTCCTTATGCAATTAAGAATGTTTTAGTCTTAATTTTCCATATGCAATTAGGAATTTTGTAACCCTTATTTAAGGGCACTATTAGGCCAAATTTGACATACAACAATTAATAAAAAAATTTTGAATTCTTCTACAAGTTCTTCTTGTGAATTTTCGTGTGAGAGAGATTAGAGTGGATTCTTTAATTCTTTCTTTGTATCAAGAATTAGGTTTACTTATCAACAAGAGTTGTGGCATTTTCCTTCTTCTTACCAACTAAATCCTTCAATCATAGTGAGTTCGCGTCTCTTTATAGGCGTTGGGTTCCTTAGGAGGTGATTATCAAGTTTCAAGGAGTTCTCTACCATTGTTATACGTTGGGTTTGCTGCCATCGTTGCTAAGGGTCCGCGTCATTTGGTATCAGAGCCTTGCTACAAGGTAATTTTTATCTACTTTGTCTTTCTTGGGTTTGTTAATTTAGATCTTTTAAGTTTCTGCGTTTTAGGGATCTTAGAGAGTCTAGTCTTTAATTTTTGGAAAAAAAAAGAGTCATATATCAAAATTCAAAAAATTCAAAAAGTCTAAAGATTGTTCAAAGAGTAATTCGAAAAGGAGTCTGATTGAATTTCAAAACCTAGGCCTTGCATCTGAATTGGATTCGAAACCAAGATTAGGGTTCTTGAAAAAAAGAAAAAGCTAGAGTTTTTGTTCAAGTTTGATTTCGATTTGATCTTGAGTGAATCTGGGGTTGCAAATTAAATCCAGATTTCGAAAAGTTCTTGGGAGTAAATTAAGTCCCGAATCAAGGGGATAGTGAGAGGAAGCAAAAAAAAAAAGAAAAAAAAAGAAAAAAAAAAGAGTACAAAACCACCTCAACAAAAAAATTGTTTGATATTCTTGCTATTTGGGTGCTAAGGATCAGATCTAGGTGGGTGAGAAGTCATAAAATTTTTGGGTGAAAAATTTCACCTTTTGAGGGGCTTTTGGAATTCGAAAATCAGACCTTAATATTCATGTTATTTGAGTGTTATAGGTGGGAATTAGAGTCTAGAAGTTAGCGTTTTGGGTAGAATTGATTAGGTCCATAAAGCAACTTGCCAAGTGTGGGTTGTTTTTGATTCATTATATCCAAATTTGTCTTGTTTATTGTCTTCATTGTTTCTGATTTCTTTATCTAGCTTTTAATTCCATTACATTGCTAAGTATCATTTGCTTGTGTCGATACTTGGTTTTATATCGTGTAGTGCAAATTACCTTGCATTGCCTCCGGATACTTGTCTTGTTTTCTATCTAGTTCTAGGATTTAGGTTCTAGTTTCTTGAACGACTTGACAATTGTTGGTTGGTGAGCTTGGTTCTGAAGTGCAATCAAGGAAGACAAGAAAAGTGAGGTAATTCTAAACACTTGAGTGAATTTCGATTATTACTAATCTTGTTTCTTTGAGTTTGTTTGTTTGTTAACATGGCTGGAAAAGGAGAAGAGACTAGCAAAGAAGGAGCTATGGCTGAAAGCTTGGCTAGGCTTAATGAGACTTTGGCAGCAATGCTTGGTCGAATGGAGATGATGGATACTAGATTGCAAGAGAATGCAGCACGGCAAGTATAACAAATGCAACAAGGGCAGCCAGCCGCACATCCAAATCCCATAATGCGAGCTAGAAGAGTGCTTAGGAGAGAAGGGCAAGGAAATCTTGAAGCCCTAGAAGCAGCCGAAAGGGTAGAAGATGAAGATGAAGGTGGAAATCAACCTACCACTGATGGTGACCTTACTTCCATCAAGATGAAGATTCCTTCCTTTGAAGGGAAGAACAATGCAGAAGAGTTCATAGAATGGGAGAGGAAAGTTGAGCAGATTTTTGAATGCCATAACTACACCGAAGAGAAGAAATCAGTTTTGGCAGCCGTAGAGTTCAAAGGGTATGCTACCTTTTGGTGGGATCAAATGAAAGCTAATAGAAGAGGGAAAGGTATGAGGCCTATTCCTGAATGGTCAACCTTGAAAGAACTAATGAGGAGCCGATTTGTACCATCTCACTACATTCGGGATTTGTACAATCGACTAGCAAGACTAGTTCAAGGTGGAAGAAGTGTGGAAGAGTATCACAAAGAGATGGAGATGATCATGGCTAGGGCAAATATTGATGAAGATGAAGACAAGAAGATGTCACGATTTCTTGGGGGATTGAATTTGAACATAGCCAATGAATTGGAGATGTATGAATTCAACACAATGGAAGAGTTAGTTCAAAAGGCCATGAAGATAGAGAGAAGATTGAAGAATAAAGCTATTTCGAAAACTGGCTACTCTAAAGCTAGTGGAAATTTTTCAAACTTCAAGGGTTCAAGTTCGAGTGGAGGTTCCTATAAAGGGGATTACAAGGGTTCTTTCCAAAAGAATTCTTCCTACAAACCTAATTTCAAGAAGCCGAATGATGGGGATGCAAAAATAGCCAAGGAAACACCTTCTAAACCTACTCCAAGTAGGGAAATTAAATGCTACAAGTGTTTGGAAAGTGGACACATTGCCTCTCAATGTCCGAATAAGAGGGTGATGATTGCTACCCATGAAGGGGAAATTGAATCAGAATCTGAACATGAAGAAGAAGAGGAGGCCGAATGTGGTGATAGGGTCGAATATGATGAAGAGGCTTGGGAGAATCAAGTCTTGAATGCTGAACATGGAGAGATGCTTGTTACTAGAAGAGCCTTGAATATTCAAGTCAAGGAAGAAGGCTTGGATCAAAGGGAGAATCTTTTCCACTCTAGGTGTTTGGTGAATGGTAAGGTTTGTACACTTATCGTTGATGGTGGAAGTTGTACCAATGCTGCTAGTACTACAATGGTGGATAAATTGGGGTTAACTTGTTTTAAACATCCCAATCCTTACAAGTTGCAATGGTTCAATGACGCTGGGAAAGTAAAAGTGTTGAAGCAAGTCAAGGTACCATTCTCCATTGGGTGGTATAAAGATGAGGTTTTGTGTGATGTAGTGCCAATGCAAGCTGGACATTTGCTATTAGGAAGACCATGGCAGCATGATAGAAGGGCACAACATGATGGCTTTTCTAATAAGTATACCTTTACTTATGAAGGAAAGAAGGTTGTTCTAGCACCATTATCACCTCAAGAGGTGTATGAAGATCAAAAGAGGATGCTAGAGAGGGAGAAAGAAGTTTCAGCCAGCAAGACCCAAGGGGGTTCAAATTCTGCCAATGATGTTTCTTCAACACCCAAGGGTAATTCTAAGGGTAGGGAAAGAGAAAATAATAAAGTGAATGAGTGCAGAAAGGGAAAAGAGGCCGAGAGTCAAAAGAAAGTAAGCAAACAAATAAATGGCCCATTGGTGAGAGAAAATAAGCAAGGAGAAAAAGCAAAACATACTTTTTATGCAAGAGCAAGAGAGATAGATATAGGGCAGCCTGTACTCATTATTATGTATAAAGAATCGTTACTTGCTGACAGTAAAGAATCTCTTGATTCTTTACCTTCTAGTTTTGTGTCTTTGTTGCAGGATTTTGATGATGTGTTTCCTGAAGACCTTCCTAGTGGTTTGCCGCCATTAAGAGGGATTGAACATCAAATTGACTTCATACCCGGTTCTACAATTCCAAACCGGCCAGCATATAGGAGCAATCCTATGGAGACAAAAGAGATGCAAAGACAAGTTGAAGAGCTTTTGGAGAAAGGCTTGGTTCGCGAAAGCCTTAGTCCTTGTGCCGTTCCAGTCTTATTAGTACCCAAGAAAGATGGTTCTTGGAGGATGTGTGTTGATTGTAGGGCTGTGAACAAGATTTCTGTGAAGTATAGACATCCCATTCCTAGACTTGATGGCATGTTGGACGAATTGCATGGGGCGAAATATTTCACAAAGATTGATCTTATGAGTGGTTATCATCAAATTCGCATGAAGCCTGGAGATGAATGGAAGACTGCCTTCAAAACGAAATATGGTTTGTATGAATGGTTAGTTATGCCTTTTGGTTTATCTAATGCACCTAGTACTTTCATGAGATTAATGAACCATGTTTTGAGAGCTTATTTAGGTAAGTTTGTGGTAGTTTACTTTGATGATATTCTGATTTATAGCAAAACTGAGGAAGAACATGTTGAACATGTTAGGAAAGTGCTTGAAATCCTTAGGGAGCAAAACCTTTATGCTAAGCTTAAGAAGTGTTCTTTTTGTCTAGATAGGGTTGTTTTTCTTGGTTTTGTTGTAAGTATGCAGGGAATTGAAGTTGATCAAGAGAAGGTGAAAGCTATCCAAGAGTGGTCGAATCCTTCAAGTGTGACAGAAGTGAGGAGTTTTCACGGATTGGCAAGCTTCTATAGGAGATTTGTCCCTAATTTCTCTACATTGGCAGCCCCCTTGACTAGCATAATAAAGAAAGAAGTGGGGTTCTTTTGGGGCAAGGAGCAACAAGAAGCATTTGATGCTTTGAAAGAGAAGCTTTCTACTACACCCGTTTTAGCTTTACCTAACTTTGATTCTACTTTTGAAATTGAATGTGATGCTTCTGGTGTAGGTATTGGAGCTGTTCTGATGCAAGAGAAGAAGCCCATTGCATACTTTAGTAAAAAGCTTAATGGAGCAAAGCTGAATTATTCAACTTATGACAATGAGCTATATGCTTTGGTGAGAGCATTGGAAGTATGGGAGCATTATTTGCTGCCCAAGGAATTCGTGATCCATTCAGACCATGAATCATTGAAGCATTTGAGAGGGCAAGGCAAGTTGAATAAAAGACATGCAAAATGGGTTATGAAGATTGAGAAGTTTCCTTATGTGATCAAATACAAGCAAGGTAAAGACAATGTAGTGGCAGATGCACTTTCAAGGAGGTACGCTTTACTTAATGTTTTGAGTACTAAATTGCTTGGATTTGAATGTATAAAGGACTTATATGTTGGTGATTCTAATTTTGGCAATGTTTATGATGCTTGTGAGCATGGTGCTTTTAATTCTTTCTATAGACATGATGGATTTTTCTTTAAAGGTTCGAAATTATGCATGCCTAGATGTTCTATGAGAGATTTGCTAGTATTAGAATCACATTGTGGGGGTTTGATGGGGAATTTTGGAGTTGATAAGACTTTAGACATGCTAAATGAACACTTTTATTGGCCGAATATGAAAAGGGATGTAATTCGGATTTGTAAGGCTTGTTTGGCTTGTAAGCAGGCTAAGTCTAAGTCTATGCCTCATGGTTTGTATATGGCATTACCCGTTCCTAGTTCTCCTTGGATGGACATTAGTATGGACTTTGTTTTAGGATTACCAAGGACTAAGAGGGGGAGAGATAGCATATTTGTGGTTGTTGATAGGTTTAGTAAGATGGCACACTTTATCCCATGTCATAAGAGTGATGATGCTAGTTTAGTGGCCGAACTCTTCTTTAGGGAGGTGGTTCGAATTCATGGGATACCAAAATCCATAGTTTCTGATAGAGACACCAAGTTTTTATCTCACTTTTGGCGTGTGCTTTGGGGAAAGTTAGGTACCAAGTTGTTATTTTCCACCACTTGTCATCTTCAAACGGATGGACAAACAGAAGTAGTAAACAGAACTTTAGGTACCATGTTGAGAGTTTAGTGGGTAAAAATTTGAGTTCTTGGGAAGATTGTTTGCCATTTATTGAGTTTGCTTATAATCGTGCTATTCATTCTTCTACAGGATATTCACCTTTTGAGCTTGTTTATGGTTTTAACCCACTAACAGTTTTGGATCTTATTTCTTTACCTTCTCATGAGCTTGTTAGTTTAGATGGTGAGAAGAAAGCTAAATTGGTGAAAGAGATGCATGAGAAAGCAAGGGCAAATATTGAGAAAAGGAACAAGAGATATGCTGATTCTGTAAATAGAGGGAGACGTGAGATGAAGTTTCAAGTAGGAGATTGGGTTTGGGTACATTTTCAAAAAGAGAGGTTTCCTAACCAAAAGAAGAACAAGTTGCAAGCAAGGGGAGATGGCCCATTCCAAGTGCTGGAGAAGATTAATGACAATGCCTACAAGATCGACTTACCAGGTACGTATAATGTTAGTGCTACTTTCAATGTAAGTGATCTTTCTCCTTTTGATGATGCAGATTTGAGGACAAATCTTTTTGAAGAGGGGGAGAATGATGCAAGAAAGGATCCCTTGAAGCTAGCAAGTGGACCAATCACTAGGAGCAAGGCAAAGAGATATCAAGCTAGTATGGCTTTGCATATTCAAGAAGAGATTTCCAAAGAGCTTCAAGAATTATCATTTAAGAAGATGGAGATAGAGCTTAAAGAAGGCACACCAAAACTGATTATGATGCTTAGTGTGGATGCTAAAGGCTAGCTAAAGAAAGGTCCATGGGGGTTCATATAAAGCCTTGGGAAGTAATTTAAGGCCCATGGACAGCCCAAATAGTGTGGGGCGTTTCTTATATTGAAGGGATTAGTTTGGTTGTTTCCATACTTTATATTTTCCTTAGTGGATTAGGATTTAGTGGATTAGGATTACTTTATATTTTCCTTATTGGATTAGGATTACTTTATATTTTCCTTATTGGATTAGGATTACTTTATGTTTTCCTTATGCAATTAGGAATATTTTCCTTATGCAATTAGGAATGTTTTCCTTATGCAATTAGGAATGTTTTAGTCTTAATTTTCCATATGCAATTAGGAATTTTGTAACCCTTATTTAAGGGCACTATTAGGCCAAATTTGACATACAACAATTAATAAAAATTTTTCGAATTCTTCTACAAGTTCTTCTTGTGAATTTTCGTGTGAGAGAGATTAGAGTGGATTCTTTAATTCTTTCTTTGTATCAAGAATTAGGTTTACTTATCAACAAGAGTTGTGGCGTTTTCCTTCTTCTTACCAACTAAATCCTTCAATCATAGTGAGTTCGCGTCTCTTTATAGGCGTTGGGTTCCTTAGGAGGTGATTATCAAGTTTCAAGGATTTCTCTACCATTGTTATACGTTGGGTTTGCTGCCATCGTTGCTAAGGGTCCGCGTCAGAAACTATAAGCAAGCTTGATGAATCTATACAAGGCAGCAAATATGATGACGATATCATTATGCCAAGTGGACCAATCACAATATCACAATCAAAGAAACTCCAGCATGTGTTCCAACACTTCATTCAAAGGTGGATTAATAAAGAGGGAGACCAACTTGTACTGAATATGAAGAATCATGAAGGGAAAGTCAGAAATTCACCTAAAAGCAAGAAGAATCTGCCACAAATATGTTGATGGGCATTAGCACGAATTTACAATATAATATTGATGTGGTTTAGTGTTAATGTGACTAGACACATGCGAACCAACACCAAAATGCATGTAGAATCTGCCCATCAATATTATCAGAATTATGGGCACTAATTTAGAATATAATATTGATGTGGATGGATAATTAATGCTAGTGTGACTAGATACATGTGAGCCTAGACTACTAAGCTATTAACTCTTCGTTTTCAGCTATATAGAGAGGGGTGGAAAGAACTAAAAGGGCTGATATGAATTTCCAGATTATGCTGATTTGTAATTTATGTGTTTTCAAGTTTGAGAGGTTTTCTTCTTATTCTTGTTGAATGAAGAATTGGTTCTAACTTATCAAGTTTGACTTGTGGCTTTTAAATCAATTCATTTTCTTTATCCCAATCACCCAAGTTCTCAATTATAGGTTAGTTGTGGTTTTGGTAGGGAGGATTTGTTTTTGAGTTCTAAGATTCTATGCTAGATGTATATGTGAGGTTCTAGATGTAATATTTGATCCATGGTTTCACATCATTTGGTATCAGACCTTTGGCTTGAAGATAAATCTCTAGGTATCATTTATGTTTTAATTATCTCAGTTTATACCCTTATTCTTTATTTTCATCTAAGTCTCTTCATCTTCTATTCTTGCTGCACCTTGTTCTTATTTTTCAAATTTGTGTTTTTTATCTTTTCATTTCCTGTTCTTGTTTACTGAATTTTTTTAAAAAAAAAGAATAAGGAAAATATCAAAAGAAAAAAAAGAGAATCAAATTCAGCTTCCTCAATATATATAAAATAAATTCGTACCTGTTTCTGTCCATTATTTTTCTACACAAATGTGTAAGAGTTTTTGCTTATTTATGACTTTAACAGCTCTCTATCTTATTATATTTGATCAAATTGCATCAATTCCTCATTATGCATACATTTAGCATTTAAAATTTGATACTTGGAGCATAGCTTACATTGGGAATAGATTTACTATGAATGGTAGGTGTCGACCACAACTACCTCCAACATCAAAAATACATATCCATAAATTCCAATGTTTGAATAGTGTGTTTAGATTGTCAATCAGTTTATGGATGAAAGGCAGAGCTAAAATTTAGTCGAGTTCCTGAAGCTTCTTAAAACATCTGCCAGAATTTAGAGATGAATTATGGGCCATTATAAAAAATAATAGAGATTAGCACTCAATATAGAGTGATTATCTTATCAAGGTGTAACTGAGCATATTAAGAAGCAGTATAAGTCATCTTGATTGGCAAAAAATGTGTTGTCTTGGTGAGTCAATCCATTATCACCCGATAGAGTTACACACATATTTGTGTGAGGTAATCTAATGACAAAGTCCATCGCAACTCATTCCCATTTCCATTCTAGCATTGGTAATTCTTGAAATAACCCTACAAGTCTCTGATGTTCAATCTTCACTTATTGATATGTTAAACACTTACCCATAAATTCAGCAATCTCCATCTTCATACTTGGCCACCGATAATAACCTAATGCAAGAAAGGATCCCTTGAAGCTAGCAAATGGACCAATCACTAGGAGCAAGGCAAAGAGATATCAAGCTAGTATGGCTTTGCATATTCAAGAAGAGATTTCCAAAGAGCTTCAAGAATTATCATTCAAGAAGATGGAGATAGAGCTTGAAGAAGACACACCAAAGCTGATTATGATGCTTAGTGTGGAAGCTAAAGGCTAGCTAAAGAAAGGTCCAACGTGCAAGAAAGGTCCATGGGGGTTCATATAAAGCCTTGGGAAGTAATTTAAGGCCCATGGACAGCCCAAATAGTGTGGGGCGTTTCTTATGTTGAAGGGATTAGTTTGGTTGTTTCTATACTTTATATTTTCCTTATTGGATTAGGATTTTGTTTCCATACTTTATATTTTCCTTAGTGGATTAGGATTTTGTTTCCATACTTTATGTTTTCCTTATGCAATTAGGAATGTTTTAGTTTTCCATATGCAATTAGGAATGTTTTCCTTATGCAATTAGGAATGTTTTCCTTATGCAATTAGTAATGTTTTAGTTTTCCATATGCAATTAGGAATTTTGTAACCCTTATTTAAGGGCACTATTAGACCGAATTTCAAAGAACAACAATTAATAAAAATTTTCGAATTCTTCTACAAGTTCTTCTTGTGAATTTTTGTGTGAGAGAGATTAGAGTGGATTCTTTAATTCTTTCTTTGCATCAAGAATTAGGTTTACTTATCAACAAGAGTTGTGGCATTTTCCTTCTTCTTACCAACTAAATCCTTCAATCATAGTGAGTTCGCATCTCTTTATAGGCGTTAGGTTCCTTAGGAGGTGATTATCAAGTTTCAAGGAGTTCTCTACCATTGTTATACGTTGGGTCTGCTGCCATCATTGCTAAGGGTCCGCGTCATTTGGTATTAGAGCCTTGCTACAAGGTGATTTTTATCTACTTTGTCTTTCTAGGGTTTGTTAATTTAGGTCTTTTAAATTTCTGCATTTTAGGGTTCTTAAAGAGTCTAGTCTTTAATTTTCAAAAAAAGTCATATATCAATTCTGATCAAGGCCAAATTGAAGAAGGGTATTCTTAGGGTGAAAACGAAACCTAGGAAAGGATTCTTGGAGAATTTCAAAACCAAGAATTAGGGTTCTTGAAAGAAAGAAAAAGCTAGAGTTTGTGTTCAAGTTTGATTTCGATTTGGTCTTGAGTGAATCTGGGGTTGCGAATTAAGTCCAGATTTCGAAAAGTCCTTGGGAGTAAATTAAGTCCCAAATCAAGGGTATAGTGAGAGGAAGCAAAAAAAAAAAGAGTACAAAAACCACCTCAACAAAAATTGTTTGATATTCTTGCTATTTGGGTGCTAAGGATTAGATCTAGGTGGGTGAGAAGTAATAAAATTTTTAGGCGAAAAATTTTACCTTTTGAGGGGCTTTTGGAATTTGAAAATCAGACCTTAATATTCATGTTATTTGAGTGTTATAGGTGGGAATTAGAGTCTAGAAGCTAGCGTTTTGGGTAGAATTGATTAGGTCCATAAAGCAGCTTGCCAAGTGTGGGTTGTTTTTGATTCATTATATCAAAATTTGTCTTGTTTATTGTCTTCATTGTTTCTAATTTCTTTATCTAGCTTTTAATTCCATTACATTGCTAAGTATCATTTGCTTGTGTCGATACTTGGTTTTATATCGTGCAGTGCAAATTACCTTGCATTGCCTCCGGATACTTGTCTGGTTTTCTATCTAGTTCTAGGATTTAGGTTCTAGTTTCTTGAACGACTTAACAATTGTTGGTCGGTGAGCTTGGTTTTGAAGTGAAATCAAGGAAGACAAGAAAAGTGAGGTAATTCTAAACACTTGAGTGAATTTCGATTATTACTAATCTTGTTTCTTTGATTTTGTTTGTTTGTTAACATGGCTGGAAAAGGAGAAGAGACTAGTAAAGAAGGAGCTATGGCCGAAAGCTTGGCTAGGCTTAATAAGACTTTGGCAGCAATGCTTGGTCGAATGGAGATGATGGATACTAGATTGCAAGAGAATGCAGCACGACAAGCACAACAAATTCAGCAAGTGCAACAAGGGCAACCAGCCGCACATCCAAATCCCATAATGCGAGCTAGAAGAGTGCTTAGGAGAGAAGGGCAAGGAAATCTTGAAGCCCTAGAAGCAGCAGAAAGGGTAGAAGATGAAGATGAAGGTGGAAATCTACCTACCACTGATGGTGACCTTATTTCCATCAAGATGAAGATTCCTTCCTTTGAAGGGAAGAACAATGCAGAAGAGTTCATAGAATGGGAGAGGAAAGTTGAGCAGATTTTCGAATGCCATAACTACACCGAAGAGAAGAAATCAGTTTTAGCAGCCGTAGAGTTCAATGGGTATGCTACCTTTTGGTGGGATCAAATGAAAGCTAATAGAAGAGGGAAAGGTATGAGGCCTATTCCTGAATGGTCAACCTTGAAAGAACTAATGAGGAGCCGATTTCTACCATCTCACTACATTCGGGATTTGTACAATCGACTAGCAAGACTAGTTCAAGGTGGAAGAAGTGTGGAAGAGTACCACAAAAAGATGGAGATGATCATGGCTAGGGCAAATATTGATGAAGATGAGGACAAGAAGATGTCACGATTTCTTGGGGGATTGAATTTGAACATAGCCAATGAATTGGAGATGTATGAATTCAACACAATGGAAGAGTTAGTTCAAAAGGCCATGAAGATAGAGAGAAGATTGAAGAATAAAGCTATTTCGAAAACTGGCTACTCTAAAGCTAGTGGAAAATTTTCAAACTTCAAGTGTTCAAGTTCGAGTGGAGGTTCCTACAAAGGGGATTACAAGGGTTCTTTCCAAAAGAATTCTTCCTACAATCCTAATTTCAAGAAGCCGAATGATGGGGATGCAAAAACAGCCAAGGAAACACCTTCTAGACCTACTCCAAGTAGGGAAATTAAATGCTACAAGTGTTTGGGAAGTGGACACATTGCTTCTCAATGTCCGAATAAGAGGGCAATGATTGCTACCCATGAAGGGGAAATTGAATCAGAATCTAAACATGAAGAAGAAGAGGAGGCCGAATGTGGTGATAGGGCTGAATATGATGAAGAGGTTTGGGAGAATCAAGTCTTGAATGCTGAACATGGAGAGATGCTTGTTACTAGAAGAGCCTTGAATATTCAAGTCAAGGAAGAAGGCTTGGATCAAAGAGAGAATCTTTTCCACTCTAGGTGTTTGGTGAATGGTAAGGTTTGTACACTTATCATTGATGGTGGAAGTTGTACCAATGCTGCTAGTACCACAATGGTGGATAAATTGGGGTTAGCTTGTTTTAAACATCCCAATCCTTACAAGTTGCAATGGTTCAATGATGCTGGGGAAGTAAAAGTGTTGAAGCAAGTCAAGGTACCATTCTCATTGGGTGGTATAAAGATGAGGTTTTGTGTGATGTAGTGCCAATGCAAGCTGGACATTTGCTATTAGGAAGACCATGGCAGCATGATAGAAGGGCACAACATGATGGCTTTTCTAATAAGTATACCTTTACTTATGAAGGAAAGAAGGTTGTTCTAGCACCATTATCACCTCAAGAGTTGTATGAAGATTAGAAGAGGATGCTAGAGAGGGAGAAAGAAGTTTCGGCCAACATGAACCAAGGGGGTTCAAATTCGGCCAATGATTTTTTTTCAACACCCAAGGGTAATTCTAAGGGTAGGGAGAGAGAAAATAATAAAGTGAGTGAGTGTAGAATGGGAAAAGAGGCCGAGAGTCAAAAGAAAGTAAGCAAACAAATAAATGGCCCATTGGTGAGAGAAAATAAGCAAGGAGAAAAGGCAAAACATACTTTTTATGCAAGAGCAAGAGAGATAGATGTAGGGCAGCCTGTACTCATTATTATGTATAAAGAATCGTTACTTGCTGACAGTGAAGAATCTCTTGATTCTTTACCTTCTAGTTTTGTGTCTTTGTTGCAGGATTTTGAGGATGTGTTTCTTGAAGACCTTCCTAGTGGTTTGTCACCATTAAGAGGGATTGAACATCAAATTGACTTCATACCCGGTTCTACAATTCCAAACCGGCCAGCATATAGGAGCAATCCTATGGAGACAAAAGAGATGCAAAGACAAGTTGAAGAGCTTTTGGAGAAAGGCTTGGTTCGCGAGAGCCTTAGTCCTTGTGCCGTTCCAGTCTTATTAGTACCCAAGAAAGATGGTTCTTGGAGGATGTGTGTTGATTGTAGGGCTGTGAACAAGATTACTGTGAAGTATAGACATCCCATTCCTAGACTTGATGACATGTTGGACGAATTGCATGGGGCGAAATATTTCACAAAGATTGATCTTATGAGTGGTTATCATCAAATTCGCATGAAGCCGAGAGATTAATGGAAGACTGCCTTCAAAATGAAATATGGTTTCTATGAATGGTTAGTTATGCCTTTTGGTTTATCTAATGCACCTAGTACTTTCATGAGATTAATGAACCATGTTTTGAGAGCTTATTTAGGTAAGTTTGTGGTAGTTTACTTTGATGATATTCTGATTTATAGCAAAATTGAGGAAGAACATGTTGAACATGTTAGGAAAGTGCTTGAAATCATTAGGGAGCAAAACCTTTATGCTAAACTTAAGAAGTGTTCTTTTTGTCTAGATAGGGTTGTTTTTCTTGGTTTTGTTGTAAGTATGCAGGGAATTGAAGTTAATCAAGAGAAGGTGAAAGCTATCCAAGAGTGGCCGAATCCTTCAAGTGTGACAGAAGTGAGGAGTTTTCACAGATTGGCAAGCTTCTATAGAAGATTTGTCCCTAATTTCTCTACATTGGCAACCCCCTTGACTAGCATAATCAAGAAAGAAGTGGGATTCGTTTAGGGCAAGGAGCAACAAGAAGCATTTGATGCTTTCAAAGAGAAGCTTTCTACTACACCCGTTTTAGCTTTACCTAACTTTGATTCTACTTTTGAAATTGAATGTGATGCTTCTAGTGTAGGTATTGGAGATGTTTTGATGCAAGAGAAGAAGCCCATTGCATACTTTAGTAAAAAGCTTAATGGAGGAAAGCTGAATTATTCAACTTATGACAAGGAACTATATGCTTTGGTGAGAGCATTGGAAGTTTGGGAGCATTATTTGCTGCCCAAGGAATTCATGATCCATTCAGACCATGAATCATTGAAGCATTTGAGAGGGCAAGGCAAGTTGAATAAAAGACATGCAAAATGGGTTACGAAGATTGAGAAGTTTCCTTATGTGATCAAATACAAGCAAGGTAAAGACAATGTAGTGGCAGATGCACTTTCAAGGAGGTACGCTTTACTTAATGTTTTGAGTACTAAATTGCTTGGATTTGAATGTATAAAGGACTTATATGTTGGTGGTTCTGATTTCGGCAATGTTTATGATGGTTGTGAGCATGGTGCTTTTAATTCTTTCTGTAGACATGATGGGTTTTGTTTAAGGGTTCGAAATTATGCATGCCTAGATGTTCTATGAGAGATTTGCTAGTATTAGAATCACATTGTGGGGGTTTGATGGGGCATTTTGGAGTTGATAAGACTTTAGACATGCTGAATGAACACTTTTATTGGCCAAATATGAAAAGGGATGTAATTCGGATTTGTAAGGCTTATTTGGCTTGTAGGCAAGCTAAGTCTAAATCTATGCCTCATGGTTTGTATATGCCATTTCCCGTTCCTAGTTCTCCTTGGATGGACATTAGTATGGACTTTGTTTTAGGATTACCAAGGACTAAGAGGGGGGAGAGATAGCATATTTGTGGTTGTTGATAGGTTTAGTAAGATGGCACACTTTATCCCATGTCATAAGAGTGATGATGCTAGTTTAGTGGCTGAACTCTTCTTTAGGGAGGTGGTTCGAATTCATGGGATATCAAAATCCATAGTTTCTGATAGAGACACCAAGTTTTTGTCTCACTTTTGGTGTGTGCTTTGGGGAAAGTTAGTGATGTAAACCAGCATGGCAAGGATCCTTTGGTGCTACAACAAGGACCATTGACAGGGAATAAAGCAAGGAAGTATGGCGTCACTCTTGGATTGCATGTTCAAGACTTTGTTACAAGGGAGATGACTGAATTAGCAATAAACAAGTGTTGTATGGAGCTGGAAGACCAACAAAGGCTGATTGTGATGCTGAATGTCTATATGGAAGATAAGGCTTTAAAAATGGGCTAGAGGAGCAAGAAAGGAGTAAGGAAGGCAGGCCACATGCAAGCACATGGGCCTTGGATGAAATTAGGTTTTTGGGACCACTTTTGTCACATGGGCAGCCTATTCTTTCATGCACATGGGCTGTGTTCACACCCATGCACATGGGATGTGGTTCCCTTCTTTCCTTAGTTGGTTATGATGATATTTTCCTTATTTGACAAGGATTTTGACTTTCTAATTTTCCTTTTTCCACTAGGGTTAGGATAGTTACGAATTTTAATTTGTTTTTCTATAAATAGGGCCTTATTTTCTTATAAGAGGACCTTTTTGACAAATTATATTCAGATTGCTCTTTATGCAAATTTTGGCCATCTTTGAGAGAGTGAGAGATTTTGCTTCTTTCATTGATTGCATCACGAATTAGACTAACTTATCAATTTCGATTGTGGCGTTCTTCTGATTCGTCCTTCCAAATCCTTCCGTCATTAGTGTTCTTGCTTTGCTAAGCATTGGGTGCTATAGAGGGTGGTTTATCCTTGTTCTTGGGTTCCTATATCGAAGCGTGCATTGGGGTTTGAGGCCTTCATTGCCATAGGGTTCCGCGTCATTTGGTATCAGAGCCAATTACAGGTAAATCTTTATTTATCTGTCTTTCTAGGGCTTGTTTTTATTTCCGTTAGAGTCTTCATTTGTTCAATTCATTTTTTAGGGTTCTTTTATTTGATTTGAAATTTCTTCTTTCCCCATACCCCAATTCGTTTGTGTCCCCTTTTCATCATAGTCCAAATCATTTTCACCTACTTCACCATAGTCAATTCGTTTTTAATTTTTAAAGTATACGGATCTTTCCGTTTGAGCTTGCAATAATTCGTTTGATGTTTAAGCTTCTATTTATTGATATTCGTTTAGTATTTGGGGGGGGGGGGGGTGATCTAGAGATAGTGATCTATCCTTAAAAAAAAAGGAGTACAAAAGTGCTCCAACAAAAATTTTTCTGTTTCTTAATAATTAAAGGTTCCGTGGTTGGTTTGAAGTGGGTTAGAAGCAATCAAAATTTTTAGGCCACAAAATTTTCATTTTTTTTGGGGCTGTTTTGTTCGAATTGTGGGGGCTGCCATTGCAAAGGGGAATTCGAAATTCTCTTTAGTTTAGGAAGACTTGACACTAGCTTTCTTGGGTAGAATCAATAGGTCCATAAATCAGCTTGCTAAAAGGTGGGTTGGTTTTGATACATCTTGGCCAGAATTGTCATATTTTTACCTCTTTGTTTCTAATTCTTGACTGAGCTGCCCTTTTTTTTTTTGGATTCTGCTACGTTGCTGGAGTGTTATTTGCTTGTTCCAACACTCTGGTTTATGATAATTGTGTGACACAAATTTCCTTGTGTCGCCTCCAAATCGTCGAGTTTCTTTTCTAGGTGTCTAGGAATTAGGTTTCTAGCTTCCTTGAACGTGCTTGGCAGATTGATTTGTGAGCCTCGATTCTGAAGTGCAATCGAAGAATCAGCAAAGGTGAGGTAAGAGCGAAACACTTTGAGTGAATTTTGTTTATTACTAATCTTTTCTTTGTGAGTTTGTGATTGTGATCATGAGTAGTGGGAGAAACCAGAACGTGCAAGATGGGGAGGAAAATGTCCAAGAAGTTTCTAGCAATTTTGAGACATATATGCAGCAAAGTAATGAGAGGATGAATGAGATGGCAAGAATGATGGCTACTTTACAAGAGAACATGAATCTAATGATGAGAGAAAGAGAGCAGCAACCAGCAGCTCAAGTGAGGTTACCACAAAGGGTTCTACTAAGAATCGGTGAAGGAGATCGTAGAGCACCTAGAGGTAATGAAGAGGTTGGTGAAAATAACCCAGCAAATGACAATGACCTTACTTCCATAAAGATGAAGGTACCTTCCTTTGAAGGGAGAAACAATGCTGAAGAGTACATTGAATGAGAGAGAAAGGTGGAGCAGATTTTTGAATGCCATAATTATTCAGAAGAGAAGAAGTCCCACATTGCAGCCGTGGAACTATAGGGATATGCTACATTCTGGTGGGATCAACTCAAATCTAATAGAAGAGGAAAAGGATTGAGACCCGTACCTGATTGGGAGACTTTGAAAGACTTAATGAGAACAAGGTTTGTCCCTTCTCATTACTATAGGGATTTGTATAATAGGTTGGCAAGGCTGATCCAAGGTGGTAAGATTGTTGAAGAATACCACAAGGAGATGGAGATGATCATGGCAAGAGCTGATATTGAAGAGGATGAGCAGAGGTTGATGTCTAGATTCCTCTAAATTCAAACATAGCAAGTGAGCTGGAAATGTATGATTACAATTCCATGGGAGAGTTGGTTGAAAAGGCCATGAAGATAGAAAGGAGACTAAAGAGCAAGAATTACACCAAGTCTGGTTCTAGCAAATTTCAGAATATGGGTGGAAGTAGTTCGACCTACAGAGGTCCTGAAAACACTAGTAGCAATTCGGCCTCATGAAGTGGAGATTTCAAGAATTCCTTCCAAAGGAACAATCCTCCACCTACAAGTGGAAAAGGGACGAATGGTGGTCCAAATAGGCAGCAATCAGGTACTTCTAATACTACTCTTAGTAGAGATATTAAATGTTTCAAATGTTTAGGGAATGGGCATATTGCTTCTGAATGTCCAAATAGGAGAGTTATGATTGCTACTGATGATGGGGGTATAATTTCTGATTCTGATCATAGTGATGTTGATAATGATGTGAATGACATGTATGATGATGATGATGATGAGTGTAGTGAGC
This sequence comes from Garcia nutans, assembly GCA_947685225.1. Classification (NCBI taxonomy): domain Eukaryota; kingdom Viridiplantae; phylum Streptophyta; class Magnoliopsida; order Malpighiales; family Euphorbiaceae; genus Garcia; species Garcia nutans. Next base: position 11,739,844 of record CANTUV010000002.1, on the reverse strand, counting down.
AAGTTGAAAATGTGTTGATGGCTGAACATGGTGAAATGTTAGTTGTTAGGCGTGCTTTAAATATGCAGGTGAAGGAAGAGGGCCTTGAGCAATGAGATAACATATTTTATTCTAGATGTTTAGTTGATGGTAAGGTTTGTATGCTCATCATTGACAGCGGTAGTTGTACTAATGCCGCAAGTGAGACCATGGTGGAGAAGCTGAAATTGACTTGTTTAAAACATCCCAATCCATATAGACTACAATGGTTTAATGATAGTGGAGAGGTGAAGGTTACTAAACAAGTGAGAATACCATTCTCTATAGGCTGGTATAAAGATGAAGTGTTGTGTGATGTAGTTCCTATGCAAGCAGGCCATATGTTATTGGGAAGACCTTGGCAATTTGATAGGAAAGCACAGCATGATGGGCATTCAAATAGGTACACGTTTACCTATGAGGGAAATCTGGTTACTCTTGTTTCATTATCACCCTTGGAGGTTTATGAAGATCATCGAAAGATGCTTGAGAAAGCAAAGCAAGATTCGGCCAAAGTAGTGGTTGGGGCTGTTTCTTCCAAAAACAAGGGGAGTGCAAGAGAACATAATAAGGTGAGTGAAAGTGAGAAGAAAATAGGAAAAGAGGCCAGAAAAGAAACTAATCAAATTAATGGCCCATTGGTGAGAGAAAACAAGAAAGAAGGGAAGGCAAAACAAACTTTTTATGCAAGAGCGAGAGAATTAAATGTTGGGCAGCCTGTGTTACTCATTAGATACAAGGAAACTTTGTTTGCTAACATTGATGTTTCACTTGAACATTTGCCTTCTAGCTTTGTGTCTTTATTGCAGGATTTTCAAGGTGTGTTTCCGGAGGAGTTGCCTAGTTTGCCACCATTAAGAGGGATCGAACATCAAATTGACTTCATACCTGGTTCTACCATTCCAAATAGACCAGCATATCGAAGTAATTCGATGGAGACTAAGGAGATGTAGAGACAAGTGGAAGAGTTGTTGGAGAAAGGGTTGATTCGAGAGAGTTTAAGTCCGTGTGCCATTCCTGTTTTGTTGGTTCCAAAGAAAGATGGCACGTGGAGAATGTGTGTTGATTGTAGGGCTGTAAATAAGATCATCGTGAAGTATCGGCATCCTATACCGCGTCTTGATGACATGTTGGACGAATTACATGGTGCAAGGTATTTTACTAAAATTGATCTTATGAGTGGATATCATCAAATTCGTATGAAACCTGGGGATGAATGGAAAACAGCTTTTAAAACAAAATATGGGTTGTATGAGTGGTTGGTAATGCCTTTTGGGTTGTCTAATGCACCTAGTACTTTTATGAGGTTGATGAACCATGTTTTGAGGGCTTATTTGGGCATATTTGTAGTTGTTTATTTTGATGATATTTTGATCTATAGTAAGACTGAGGAAGAGCATATAGAGCATGTTAGGTTGGTTTTAGAAGCTTTGAGAAAAGAGAACTTATATGCAAAGCTTAAGAAGTGCACATCTTGCATGGATAGGCTTGTTTTTCTTGGTTTTATTGTTAGTGCGCAGGGATTGGAAGTTGATGAAGAGAAAGTGAAAGCTATAAAGGAATGGCCTGTTCCTAAGAGTGTGACGGAAGTGAGGAGCTTCCATGGGCTGGCGAGTTTTTATAGGAGATTCGTGAAGGATTTTTCTACCATCGCCGCACCACTCACAAGTATTGTCAAGAAGGAAGTTGGATTTCAATGGGGTGAACAGCAACAACGATCGTTTGAAAGTTTGAAAGAAAAACTCACTACTGCGCCTGTTTTAGCTTTACCTAACTTTGATTCTATTTTTGAGATTGAATGTGATGCTTCAGGTATAGGTATTGGGGCTGTTTTGATGCAAGAAAAGAAGCCAATAGCATATTTTAGTGAGAAGCTCAATGGTGCGCAACTGAATTATTCTACCTATGACAAGGAGTTGCATGCTTTGGTAAGGGCATTGAATGTGTGGGAGCATTATTTGTTGCCAAAGGAGTTCATTATTCACACTGACCATGAATCCCTCAAGCATTTAAAGGGCCAAGGTAAGTTAAACAAAAGACATGGTAAGTGGATTGAACAAATTGAGAAATTTCCTTATGTCATTAAGTATAAGCAAGGTAAAGATAATGTTGTTGCTGATGCATTGTCTAGGAGATATACATTGCTGTCTGTTTTGAGTTCTAAATTGCTTGGTTTTGAGTATATTAAGGACTTATATATTGGTGATATTGATTTTGGCAATGTTTATGTCGCATGTGAACAAGGAGCTTTTAATTCATTTTTTAGGCAGGATGGTTATTTGTTTAAGGGAAGTAAACTATGTGTGCCTAGATGTTCCATACGTAATTTGCTTGTTTTGGAATCTCATTGTGGTGGTTTGATGGGGCATTTTGGTGTCTAAGACTTATGATATTCTGTTTGAGCATTTTTATTGGCTGTCTATGCGTAAAGATGTTGGGAGATTATGTTCTGCTTGTATTGCATGTAGACAGGCGAAATCTAAGTCTATGCCTCATGGTCTTTATATGCCATTACCTGTACCTAGTTCACCTTGGGTTGATATTAGTATGGATTTTGTGCTTGGTTTGCCTAGGACTAGGAAAGGTAGAGATAGCATTTTTGTGGTTGTTGATAGGTTTAGTAAGATGGCACATTTTATTCCATGTCACAAAGCTGATGATGCAAAAGTTGTGGCTGATTTGTTCTTTAGAGATGTTGTTCGTTTACATGGGGTGCCTAGGACAATTGTTTCTGATAGAGATACTAAGTTTTTGTCCCATTTTTGGCGTGTTTTATGGAGTAGATTAGGAACTAAGCTTTTGTTTTCTACTACTTGTCATCCACAAACAGATGGGCAAACTGAAGTAGTGAATCGTACACTTGGTACGTTGTTGAGAGCTTTAGTGGGGAAGAACTTGGTCACTTGGGAAGATTGTTTACCTTTCATTGAATTTGCTTATAATCGTTCAATTCATTCTTCTACAAGTTATTTGCCATTTGAGATTATTTATGGTTTTAATCCACTAACTGTACTTGATCTTGTTCCTTTGCCTTTACATGAGCTTGCTAGTTTAGATGGTGAGAAGAAGGCTGATTTGGTAAAGTCTTTTCATGAAAAGGTTCAAGCAAATATAGAGAAAAAGAACAAGTCATATGCTGATAGGGCAAATAAGGGACGAAAGAAAATGGCATTTGCTCCTGGCGATTGGGTTTGGATACACTTCCGAAAGGAGAGGTTTCCAAATCAAAGGAAAAGTAAGCTTGATGCACGTGGTGATGGTCCATTCCAAGTATTGGAGAAAATCAATGACAATGCATACAAGATCGACTTGCCTGGTGAGTATGGTGTTAGTGCTACTTTTAATGTGACTGATTTATCTCCTTATGATGATGCAGATTTGAGGACAAATCTTTTTAAAGAAGGGGAGAATGATGTAAACCAGCATGGTAAGGATCCTTTGGTGCTACAACAAGGACCATTGACAAGGAATAAAGCAAGGAAGTATGGCGTCACTCTTGGATTGCATGTTCAAGACTTTGTTACAAGGGAGGTGACTGAATTAGCAATAAACAAGTGCAGTATGGAGCTGGAAGATTAACAAAGGCTGATTGTGATGCTGAATGTCTATATGGAAGATAAGGCTTTAAAAATGGGCTAGAGGAGCAAGAAAGGAGTAAGGAAGGCAGGCCACATGCAAGCACATGGGCCTTGGACGAAATTAGGTTTTTGGGACCACTTTTGTCACATGGGCAGCCTATTCTTTCAAGCACATGGGCTGTGTTCACACCCATGCACATGGGATGTGGTTCCCTTCTTTCCTTAGTTGGTTAGGATGATATTTTCCTTATTTGACAAGGATTTTGACTTTGTAATTTTCCTTTTTCCACTAGGGTTAGGATAGTTACGAATTTTAATTTTTTTTTCTATAAATAGGGCCTTATTTTCTTGTAAGAGGACCTTTTTGACAAATTATATTCAGATTGCTCTTTATGCAAATTTCGGCCATTTTGAGAGAGTAAGAGATTTTGCTTCTTTCATTGATTGCATCACGAATCAGACTAACTTATCAATTTCGATTGTGGCATTCTTCTGATCCGTCCTTCCAAATCCTTTCGTCATTAGTGTTCTTGCTTCACTAAGCATTGGGTGCTATAGAGGGTGGTTTATCCTTGTTTTTGGGTTCCTATATCGAAGCGTGCGTTGGGGTTTAAGGCCTTCATTGTCATAGGGTTCCACATCAGTTAGGTACCAAGTTGTTATTTTCCACCACTTGTCATCCTCAAACGGATGGACAAACAGAAGTAGTAAACAGAACTTTAGGTACCATGTTGAGAGCTTTAGTGGGTAAGAATTTGAGTTCTTGGGAAGATTGTTTGCCATTTATTGAGTTTGCTTATAATCGTGCTATTCATTCTTCTACAGGATATTCACCTTTTGAGCTTGTTTATGGTTTTAACCCATTAACAGTTTTGGATCTTGTTTCTTTACCTTCTCATGAGCTTGTTAGTTTAGATGGTGAGAAGAAAGCTAAATTGGTGAAAGAGATGCATGAGAAAGCAAGAGCGAATATTGAGAAAAGGAACAATAGATATGCTGATTTTGCAAATAGAGGGAGACGTGAGATTAAGGTTCAAGTAGGAGATTGGGTTTGGGTGTATTTTCAAAAAGAGAGGTTTCATAACCAAAGGAAGAACAAGTTGCAAGCAAGGGGAGATGGCCCATTCCAAGTGCTGGAGAAGATTAATGACAATGCCTACAAGATCGACTTACCAGGTACGTATAATGTTAGTGCTACTTTCAATGTAAGTGATCTTTCTCCTTTTGATGATGCAGATTTGAGGACAAATCTTTTTGAAGAGGGGGAGAATGATGCAAGAAAGGATCCCTTGAAGCTAGAAAGTGGACCAATCACTAGGAGCAAGGCAAAGAGATATCAAGCTAGTATGGCTTTGCATATTTAAGAAGAGATTTCCAAAGAGCTTCAAGAATTATCATTCAAGAAGATGGAGATAGAGCTTGAAGAAGGCACACCAAAGCTGATTATGATGCTTAGTGTGGAAGCTAAAGGCTAGCTAAAGAAAGGTCCAACGTGCAAGAAAGGTCCATGGGGGTTCATATAAAGCCTTGGGAAGTAATTTAAGGCCCATGGACAGCCCAAATAGTGTGGGGCGTTTCTTATGTTGAAGGGATTAGTTTGGTTGTTTCTATACTTTATATTTTCTTTATTGGATTAGGATTTTGTTTCCATACTTTATATTTTCCTTAGTGGATTAGGATTTTGTTTCCATACTTTATGTTTTCCTTATGCAATTAGGAATGTTTTCCTTATACAATTAGGAATGTTTTAGTTTTCCATATGCAATTAGGAATGTTTTCCTTATGCAATTAGGAATGTTTTAGTTTTCCTTATGCAATTAGGAATTTTGAAACCCTTATTTAAGGGCACTATTAGGCCGAATTTCAAAGAACAACAATTAATAAAAATTTTCGAATTCTTCTACAAGTTCTTCTTGTGAATTTTCGTGTGAGAGAGATTAGAGTGGATTCTTTAATTCTTTCTTTGCATCAAGAATTAGGTTTACTTATCAACAAGAGTTGTGGCATTTTCCTTCTTCTTACCAACTAAATCCTTCAATCATAGTGAGTTCGCGTCTCTTTATAGGCGTTGGGTTCCTTATGAGGTGATTATCAAGTTTCAAGGAGTTCTCTACCATTGTTATACGTTGGGTTTGCTGCCATCATTGCTAAGGGTCCGCGTCATAACCCTGAAGGTCTGATGTTTAATCTTCATTTATTGAAGGTTTAATGATGTTTAATCTTCATTTATCCACAAATTCAGTAATCTCCTTCTTCATGCTTGGCCACCAATAATATATCTTAAGATCATGATGTTTTTTGGTAGCTCTTAGATGTATACTGCATTAGGCATAATGAGCTTCCTTCAATATCAATTGTTGTAGGTGTTTCAATCATTTATGTTTATATTTTTAGGGTAATTTTATTGGTTTTTAGCTAATTTTTCTTTTAATTCATGTTTAAATATTGTTTGAAGTATTTTATTTAGGTTGAAGTGTAAAACAATGGAGTGATATAACAAAGTTTGTGGAAAAGCAAGAGACACAGCCAAGACACGTTTTAGCTTGGCCGTGTTACTCATCAAAGGCAAGGAATAAGCAAGACATGGGCTGAGGCAACTTGGCTTGGTCGTGTCTTTTAGGAAATTTGGGTAGAGGTAGACACTGGCAAGAGACAAAGGCAAGCCATTGGCCATGTCACATAACATGACCAAGGCCTTGGCCGTGTCCCACTTGATAAAACAAAAGAATAAAAGAAGAAAAGCAAATTGCAGAGGTGAACACAAACAGAAGACACGGCCAAGCCACTGGTCGTATCACATGACACGGCCAGTGACTTGGCCATGTCACACCTAGAAAAAAAAGAAGAAATATTAGGCAGCCATGGACACAGCCTCAAGACTTGGTCATGTCCCAAGAAGAATGAGTGACACGGCCAAGTCACCCATGACTTGGTTATGTCTCATATGGTTCCATTTAATTATTTTGCACAAAGTGAGGGACAAATGGGGGACAAAAGACTATTTCTTTTTAAAAAGAAATATTAAAAATAAGTAAAAGGTGGATAGATTTATAGAAAGAAATATTAAACAAAGAAAAAGAGGGAGACAAAGAGTAGGTGTGAGTTGGTAAGATATGCTTCGTGTCTTAAAAAATTGAAAAGAATTGGAAGTGGAGGGACATGGAAGATACATACACATTGGGCTTGATTGAGGGGTATCTAGTTCTTAGTTTTGTTCTTGTTTTGGAAGAGAGACATCATTCTCTCTTCATCCTCCATTTCCATCTTCCACTTCTTCCATAGATAAGAGTAAAGACAATTATTGGGATTAAAGTGAGTGAACAAGCTTTCAAGAAGGTTAAGGTTTGAAGAAACATGGGCTGTCAAACATAAGCTTTATTTAGAAACATAAGCTTCCAAAAGCTTAAGCTGTCAGCAGAGGCGCACCCATTTCCTTTATTTGGATCAAACATGGGCTCACCAGTCTCTTTCGACTTTGTGTGCCACCTTTATCGAACCTGATCCACAACCCTCCAAACCCTCAGACATATCATTCCCTCCCTCTTTAAGAAAGTTCATCCTCGAACTTGGAGCAGTGGGACCAGACCAGATAATAGGCTCTAATACCAAATGATGCGGCCGGGCCAAGTACTTCCCAGGTGGACACCCTTTCTGGTACTGACCCTGCACCAGCACGGCTGGGCCAAGCACTTCCCAGAAGATCACCCCTCCTGGTACTGACCCTGCACCAACACGGCTAGGCGAAGCACTTCCTAGAAGGTCACCCATCCTGATACTGACCCTGCACCAGCACGCTTCACCGAAAAAAATGCTAACCATTTCTACTAAAAGCTTAAGCTGTCAGCAGAGGCGCACCCATTTTCTTTATTTGGATCAAACATGAGATCACCAGTCTCTTTCGACTTTGTGTGCCACCTTTATCGAACCTGATCCACAACCCTCCAAACCCTCGGACATATCACTCTTTATTTTTTAAAAAAATATTAAAAATAGTAAAAGGTGGATAGATTTATAGGAAGAAATATTAACAAAGAAAAAGAGGGAGACAAAGAGTAGTGAGTGAGTTGGCAAGGCATACTTGGTGTCTTAAAAAATTGAAAAGAATTGGAAGTGGAGGGAGATGGAAGATACATACACGTTGGGCTTGATTGAGGGGTATCTAGTTCTTAGTTTTTTTCTTGTTTTGGAAGAGAGAAATCATTCTCTCTTCATCCTCCATTTCCATCTTCCACTTCTTCCATAGATAAGAGTAAAGACAATTCATGGGATTAAAGTGAGTGAACAAGATTTCTAGAAGGTTAGGGTTTGAAGAAGACTTGATTGGGGAGTGCAGGCTTGAGAGATGATGCAAGAAAGGATCCCTTGAAGCTAGCAAGTGGACCAATCACTAGGAGCAAGGCAAAGAGATATCAAGCTAGTATGGCTTTGCATATTAAAGAAGAGATTTCCAAAGAGCTTCAAGAATTATCATTCAAGAAGAAGGAGATAGAGCTTGAAGAAGGCACACCAAAGCTGATTATGATGCTTAGTGTGGAAGCTAAAGGCTAGCTAAAGAAAGGTCCAACGTGCAAGAAAGGTCCATGGGGGTTCATATAAAGCCTTGGGAAGTAATTTAAGGCCCATGGACAGCCCAAATAGTGTGGGGCGTTTCTTATGTTGAAGGGATTAGTTTGGTTGTTTCTATACTTTATATTTTCCTTATTGGATTAGGATTTTGTTTCCATACTTTATATTTTCCTTAGTGGATTAGGATTTTGTTTCCATACTTTATGTTTTCCTTATGCAATTAGGAATGTTTTCCTTATGCAATTAGGAATGTTTTAGTTTTCCATATGCAATTAGGAATTTTGTAACCCTTATTTAAGGGCACTATTAGGCCGAATTTCAGACAACAACAATTAATAAAAATTTTCGAATTCTTCTACAAGTTCTTCTTGTGAATTTTCGTGTGAGAGAGATTAGAGTGGATTCTTTAATTCTTTCTTTGCATCAAGAATTAGGTTTACTTATCAACAAGAGTTGTGGCATTTTCCTTCTTCTTACCAACTAAATCCTTCAATCATAGTGAGTTCGCATCTCTTTATAGGCGTTGGGTTCCTTAGGAGGTGATTATCAAGTTCCAAGGAGTTCTCTACCATTGTTATACGTTGGGTTTGCTGCCATCGTTGCTAAGGGTCCACGTCATTTGGTATCAGAGCCTTGCTACAAGGTAATTTTTATCTACTTTGTCTTTCTAGGGTTTGTTAATTTAGGTCTTTTAAATTTCTGCGTTTTAGGGTTCTTAGATAGTCTAGTCTTTAATTTTCAAAAAAGAGTCATATATCAATTCTGATCAAGGCCAAATTGAGGGAGGGTATTCTTAGGGTGAAAACGAAACCTAGGAAAGGATTCTTGGAGAATTTCAAAACCAAGAATTAGGGTTCTTGAAAGAAAGCAAAAGCTAGAGTTTGTGTTCAAGTTTGATTTTGATTTGGTCTTGAGTGAATCTGGGGTTGCGAATTAAGTCCAGATTTCGAAAAGTCCTTGGGAGTAAATTAAGTCCCGAATCAAGTGGATAGTGATAGGAAGCAAAAAAAAAAAAAGAGTACAAAACCACCTCAACAAAAATTGTTTAATTTTCTTGCAGATCAGATCTAGGTGGGTGATAAGTAATAAAATTTTTGGGAGAAAAATTTCACCTTTTGAGGGGCTTTTGGAATTCGAAAATCAAACCTTAATATTCATGTTATTTGAGTGTTATAGGTGGGAATTAGAGTCTAGAAGCTAGCGTTTTGGGTAGAATTAATTAGGTCCATAAAGCAGCTTGCCAAGTGTGGGTTGTTTTTGATTCATTATATCCAAATTTGTCTTGTTTATTGTCTTCATTGTTTCTGATTTCTTTATCTAGCTTTTAATTCCATTACATTGCTAAGTATCATTTGCTTGTGTCGATACTTGGTTTTATATCGTGTAGTGCAAATTACCTTGCATTGCCTCCGGATACTTGCCTTGTTTTCTATCTAGTTCTAGGATTTAGGTTCTAGTTTCTTGAACGACTTGACAATTGTTGGTTGGTGAGCTTGGTTCTGAAGTGCAATCGAGGAAGACAAGAAAAGTGAGGTAATTCTAAACACTTGAGTGAATTTCGATTATTACTAATCTTGTTTCTTTGAGTTTGTTTGTTTGTTAACATGGCTAGAAAAGGAAAAGAGACTAGCAAAGAAGGAGCTATGGCCGAAAGCTTGGCTAGGCTTAATGAAACTTTGGCAGCAATGCTTGGTCGAATGGAGATGATGGATACTAGATTGCAAGAGAATGCAGCACGATAAGCACAATAAATACAGCAAGTGCAACAAGGGCAGCCAGCCGCACATCCAAATCCCATAATGCGAGCTAGAAGAGTGCTTAGGAGAGAAGGGCAAAGAAATCTTGAAGCCCTAGAAGCAGCCGAAAGGGTAGAAGATGAAGATGAAGGTGGAAATCAACCTACCACTGATGGTGACCTTACTTCCATCAAGATGAAGATTCCTTCCTTTGAAGGGAAGAACAATGCAGAAGAGTTCATAGAATGGGAGAGGAAAGTTGAGCAGATTTTCGAATGCCATAACTACACCGAAGAGAAGAAATCAGTTTTGGCAGCCGTAGAGTTCAAGGGGTAGGCTACCTTTTGGTGGGATCAATTGAAAGCTAATAGAAGAGGAAAAGGTATGAGGCCTATTCCTGAATGGTCAACCTTGAAAGAACTAATGAGGAGCCAATTTGTACCATCTCACTACATTCGGGATTTGTACAATCGACTAGAAAGACTAGTTCAAGGTGGAAAAAGTGTGGAAGAGTACCATAAAGAGATGGAGATGATCATGGCTAGGGAAAATATTGATGAAGATGAAGACAAGAAGATGTATGTATGAATTTGAACATAGCCAATGAATTGGAGATGTATGAATTTAACACAATGGACGAGTTAGTTCAAAAGGCCATGAAGATAGAGAGAAGATTGAAGAATAAAGCTATTTCCAAAACTGGCTACTCTAAAGCTAGTGGAAATTTTTCAAACTTCAAGGGTTCAAGTTCGAGTGGAGGTTCCTACAAAGGGGATTACAAGGGTTCTTTCCAAAAGAATTCTTCCTACAATCCTAATTTCAAGAAGCCGAATGATGGGGATGCAAAAACAGCCAAGGAAACACCTTCTAGACCTACTCCAAGTTGGGAAATTAAATGCTACAAGTGTTTGGGAAGTGGACACATTACTTCTCAATGTCTGAATAAGAGGGTGATGATTGCTACCCATGAAGGGGAAATTGAATCAGAATCTGAACATGAAGAAGAAGAGGAGGCCGAATGTGGTGATAGGGCCGAATATGATGAAGAGGCTTGGGAGAATCAAGTCTTGAATGCTGAACATGGAGAGATGCTTGTTACTAGAAGAGCCTTGAATATTCAAGTCAAGGAATAAGGCTTGGATCAAAGGGAGAATCTTTTCCACTCTAGGGGTTTGGTGAATGGTAAGGTTTGTACACTTATCATTGATGGTGGAAGTTGTACCAATGCTGCTAGTACTACAATGGTGGATAAATTTGGGTTAGCTTGTTTTAAACATCCCAATCCTTACAAGTTGCAATGGTTCAATGACGCTGGGAAAGTAAAAGTGTTGAAGCAAGTCAAGGTACCATTCTCCATTGGGTGGTATAAAGATGAGGTTTTGTGTGATGTAATGCTAATGCAAGCTGGACATTTGCTATTAGGAAGACCATGGCAGCATGATAGAAGGGCACAACATGATGGCTTTTCTAATAAGTATACCTTTACTTATGAAGGAAAGAAGGTTGTTCTAGCACCATTATCACCTCAAGAGGTGTATGAAGATCAAAAGAGGATGCTAGAGAGGGAGAAAGAAGTTTCGGCCAACTTGAACCAAGGGGGTTCAAATTCGGCCAATGATGTTTCTTCAACACCCAAGGGTAATTCTAAGGGTAGGGAGAGAGAAAATAATAAAGTGAGTGAGTGCAGAAAGGGAAAAGAGGCCTAGAGTCAAAAGAAAGCAAGCAAACAAATAAATGGCCCATTGGTGAGAGAAAATAAGCAAGGAGAAAAAGCAAAACATACTTTTTATGCAAGAGCAAGAGAGATAGATGTAGGGCAGCCTATACTCATTATTATGTATAAAGAATTGTTACTTGTTGACAGTGAAGAATCTCTTGATTCTTTACCTTCTAGTTTTGTGTCTTTGTTGCAGGATTTTAAGGATGTGTTTCCTGAAGACCTTCCTAGTAGTTTGCCGCCATTAAGAGGGATTGAACATCAAATTAATTTCATACCCGGTTCTACAATTCCAAACCGGCCAGCATATAGGAGCAATCCTATGGAGACAAAAGAGATGCAAAGACAAGTTGAAGAGCTTTTGGAGAAAGGCTTGGTTCGCGAGAGCCTCAGTCCTTGTTCCGTTCCAGTCTTATTAGTACCCAAGAAAGATGGTTCTTGGAGGATGTGTGTTGATTGTAGGCTGTGAACAAGATTACTGTGAAGTATAGACATCCCATTCCTAGACTTGATGACATGTTGGACGAATTGCATGGGGCGAAATATTTCACAAAGATTGATCTTATGAGTGGTTATCATCAAATTTGCATGAAGCCTAGAGATGAATGTAAGACTGCCTTCAAAACGAAATATGGTTTGTATGAATGGTTAGTTATGCCTTTTGGTTTATCTAATGCACCTAGTACTTTCATGAGATTAATGAACCATGTTTTGAGAGCTTATTTAGGTAAGTTTGTGGTAGTTTACTTTGATGATATTCTGATTTATAGCAAAACAGAGGAAGAACATGTTGAACATGTTAGGAAAGTGCTTGAAATCCTTAGGGAGCAAAACCTTTATGCTAAGCTTAAGAAGTGTTCTTTTTGTCTAGATAGGTTTGTTTTTCTTGGTTTTGTTGTAAGTATGCAGGGAATTGAAGTTGATCAAGAGAAGGTGAAAGCTATCCAAGAGTGGCCGAATCCTTCAAGTGTGACAGAAGTGAGGAGTTTTCACGTATTGGCAAGCTTCTATAGGAGATTTGTCCCTAATTTCTCTACATTGGCAGCCCCCTTGACTAGCATAATCAAGAAAGAAGTGGGATTCGTTTGGGGCAAGGAGCAACAAGAAGCATTTGATGCTTTGAAAAAGAAGCTTTCTACTACCCCCGTTTTAGCTTTACCTAACTTTGATTCTACTTTTGAAATTGAATGTGATGCTTTTGGTGTAGGTATTGGAGCTGTTTTGATGCAAGAGAAGAAGCCCATTGCATACTTTAGTGAAAAGCTTAATGGAGCAAAGCTGAATTATTAAACTTATGACAAGGAGCTATATGCTTTGGTGAGAGCATTGGAAGTATGGGAGCATTATTTGCTGCCCAAGGAATTCGTGATCCATTCAGACCATGAATCATTAAAGCATTTGAGAGGGTAAGGCAAGTTGAATAAAAGACATGCAAAATGGGTTATGAAGGTTGAGAAGTTTCCTTATGTGATCAAATACAAGCAAGGTAAAGACAATGTAGTGGCAGGTGCACTTCCAAGGAGGTACGCTTTACTTAATGTTTTAAGTACTAAATTGCTTGGATTTGAATGTATAAAGGACTTATATGTTGATGATTCTGATTTCGGCAATGTTTATGATGCTTTGTGAGCACGGTGCTTTTAATTCTTTTTATAGACATGATGGGTTTTTGTTTAAGGTTTCCAAATTATGCATGCCTAGATGTTCTATGAGAGATTTTCTAGTATTAGAATCACATTATGGGGGTTTGATGGGGCATTTTGGAGTTGATAAGACTTTAGACATGCTGAATGAACACTTTTATTGGCCAAATATGAAAAGGGATGTAATTCGGATTTGTAAGGCTTGTTTGGCTTGTAGGCAAGCTAAGTCTAAATCTATGCCTCATGGTTTGTATATGCCATTACCCGTTCCTAGTTCTCCTTGGATGGACATTAGTATGGACTTTGTTTTAGGATTACCAAGGACTAAGAGGGGGAGAGATAGCATATTTGTGGTTGTTGATAGGTTTAGTAAGATGGCACACTTTATCCCATGTCATAAGAGTGATGATGCTAGTTTAGTGGCTGAACTCTTCTTTAGAGAGGTGGTTCAAATTCATGGGATATCAAAATCCATAGTTTCTTATAGAGACACCAAGTTTTTGTCTCACTTTTGGCGTGTGCTTTGGGGAAAGTTAGGTACCAAGTTGTTATTTTCCACCACTTATCATCCTCAAACGGATGGACAAACAGAAGTAGTAAACAAAACTTTAGGTACCATGTTGAGAGCTTTAGTGGGTAAGAATTTGAGTTCTTGGGAAGATTGTTTGCCATTTATTGAGTTTGCTTATAATCGTGCTATTCATTCTTCTACAGGATATTCACCTTTTGAGCTTGTTTATGGTTTTAACCCACTAACAGTTTTGGATCTTATTTCTTTACCTTCTCATGAGCTTGTTAGTTTAGATGGTGAGAAGAAAGCTAAATTGGTGAAAGAGATGCATGAGAAAGCAAGGGCGAATATTGAGAAAAGGAACAAGAGATATGCTGATTTTGCAAATAGAGGGAGACATGAGATTAAGTTTCAAGTAGGAGATTGGGTTTGGGTGCATTTTCGAAAAGAGAGGTTTCCTAACCAAAGGAAGAACAAGTTGCAAGCAAGGGAAGATGGCCCATTCCAAGTGCTGGAGAAGATTAATGACAATGCCTACAAGATCGACTTACCAGGTACGTATAATGTTAGTGCTACTTTCAATGTAAGTGATCTTTCACCTTTTGATGATGCAGATTTGAGGACAAATCTTTTTGAAGAGGGGGAGAATGATGCAAGAAAGAATCCCTTGAAGCTAGCAAGTGGACCAATCACTAGGAGCAAGGCAAAGAGATATCAAGCTAGTATGGCTTTGCATATTCAAGAAGAGATTTCCAAAGAGCTTCAAGAATTATCATTCAAGAAGATGGAGATAGAGCTTGAAGTAGGCACACCAAAGCTGATTATGATGCTTAGTGTGGAAGCTAAAGGCTAGCTAAAGAAAGGTCCAACGTGCAAGAAAGGTCCAAGGGGGTTCATATAAAGCCTTGGGAAGTAATTTAAGGCCCACGGACAGCCCAAATAGTGTGGGGCATTTCTTATGTTGAAGAGATTAGTTTGGTTGTTTCCATACTTTATATTTTCCTTATTGGATTAGGATTTTGTTTCCATACTTTATATTTTCCTTAGTGGATTAGGATTTTGTTTCCATACTTTATGTTTTCCTTATGCAATTAGGAATGTTTTCCTTATGCAATTAGGAATGTTTTCCTTGTGCAATTAGGAATGTTTTAGTTTTCCATATGCAATTAGGAATTTTGTAACCCTTATTTAAGGGCACTATTAGGCCGAATTTCATACTACAACAATTAATAAAAATTTTAGAATTCTTCTACAAGTTCTTCTTGTGAATTTTCGTGTGAGAGAGATTAGAGTGGATTCTTTAATTCTTTCTTTGCATCAAGAATTATGTTTACTTATCAACAAGAGTTGTGGTGTTTTCCTTCTTCTTACCAACTAAATCCTTCAATCATAGTCAGTTCGCGTCTCTTTATAGGCATTGGGTTCCTTAGGAGGTGATTATCAAGTTTCAAGGAGTTCTCTACCATTGTTATACGTTGGGTTTGCTGCCATCGTTGCTAAGGGTCCGCGTCATATTGGTTCTTCAATGCTCCCATCACTACAACATTCCAAGTCTTGCTTTTCTCCATCTTCACTCTCATCGTCACCTTCTTCTTCATCAGTCACTATCTCACAATTTCTTACGGTCATAACTCTCTTGTTTGGACATTTTTTGCTGATATGTCCCACACCTTGGCAATTCCAACACTTAATATCTTGATTTTGCAGCTTAGGCTCCTCAACTTTGGATTGGTCTTTATAACTTGTTTCGGCCTTTGCTTTCCCACTATCTTGACTAGCCTTGTTTCTTTCCTTGTAATCACGCCTTCCTTCCCTATTCCAAGGAGAAATAGAATTAGAAATAGGTTTCGAATGATACCTTGATGGTCGTCTTCCTTGGAGTTGTTTTTCCACCTTGACGACAATATGCACCATCTCTTCTAACTCCACATAAGGCTGCAAATCAACCTGATCAACAATGTCCGAATTCAAACCAGCCAAGAAACGTGCCATAGTAGTCTCCATGTCTTCATCTATATTAGCTCTAGTCATTAACATTTCCATTTCTTTGTAGTAGTCATCAACACTTTTACTACCTTGTTTAAGAACCTGAAGTCTTTGTATAATTTCCCTATGGAAATGTCTAGGCACAAACCTCTTCCTCATGACCGATTTAAGATCAGCCCAAGTCTCAATTGTATACTCCAAATTCCTTCTTCTACTAGTCACTAACTGATCCCACCAAGCTATAGCATAATCTGTAAATTGAGTAACAATAAGCTTGACCTTCTTTTCCTTAGTACATCGAAAGTTAGGAATTTTCAGCTTGATGCTTCCCAAGCTCCTATCAACGACTTCATCATCACCATGATTTCTACCATAGAAAGCATTATTATTCATCCTTCCTCTACCTCGACCAGTACCACGGCCTCCTCTACCTCCACCTCTATGTAAAGCTCCTCCAACCAGACTTGCATTATCATCCTCAAGCTCATTTTCATCTTCCAAATGTTCAGGCTGTTGCATTTGATTTCTGCCACCTCTTTGCCTCTCATTGCGCTTCGGTGTGGCTCTTTCAACATTTTGCAACCTCAAATCCATGCGCTCCAATGTTTCTGTTATGTTCTCCATAGCACGGTATAACGTGTAAATTCAGCTTGCTACGCCTCACGCAATCGAGCTGGATCAATTTGAACACCCCTGTCACTGTCATCTTCGCCAGACATTTTTCCTGCAATAAAAGGTTAGAACAAAACAAATAAAAGGCCTCACAACACTCCCTCACGTGTTTACACTCAATAGATGGGGTTGGTCACTCGTGTTCCACTCAATCTAATGTATTCACTCAGGGCTTAGCTCACACCTCTCAAGATAATTTCTTTTATGTTCTTAGGTGAATCACACTTTATGAAACAAATCAAATAGTCTTCCGTGTGTAGTATCCCAAGTTTGAAATTTCGAATGAATCACTAATGCAATTCGAATCAAAATAACCCCTCAATGGTGAAAATTTCATGACCAGAAATTATATTGATTCTAACCTATTCAGATTTGACCCTTATCTCCTAAATAGCAAGGAGAATGAAAATTTTTTGTTGAAGTGGTTTTATACTCTTTTTTTTTTTGCTCCCTCTCACTATCTCTCTTGATGAAGGCGACCTTAGTTCACACCACACGAAACTTTTACCCAATTAAGTAACAAGAACAAGATTGAATTTAGAGTACTATCTTTGAAACTCGAAATTGAATCAGAATGATTAATCGAGAACAAGATTCGAATTTAGCACACTTTGTTGAATTTCGAATTCAAATCAGAATGATGAACAAGACCAAGATTCGAATTTAAAACACCTTTTCTTGAATTCCAAATTTTAGGTTTTATAATTTTTTTTTTTGAATTTTGAATTTGAAAGAAAACGAAAATGATTCAAGGAACATACAACTAAGACGATCAAGAAACAAAGAAAACGATTCAAGAATCAAGAACAAAGAAACAAAACGAAAATAACAAGTGAAGAAAACGAAAATGAAAATAACCCACAAAGAAAAACAAATCAAAGATTCAAGATTAAGAATCAAGAATTTTTCTAACAAGAGTTAAGAAGAAAATGAATCAAACAAAGAATTCAGAATCAAGAATTCAAATAACAAGAGAACAAGAAAGAAACGAAATAAACAAAGAATTCGAAATTGATAGGGATAAAACCTGATCTAGAGCGTTGGCTCTGATACCAAATGATACGGAACCTCCAAGAATAAGCCTGAGAACTCCTTGATGTCGAACCCCCAAAACATTAACTTGAAAACCCCTAGTCGAATTCAGCACAACCTCCAAAGAATAAAGGTTAGATTTCAGATTTCTTTGAATTGATCAGAGATCCAAGATGTTGAAACAAACTAGTTCCTAAATCCCAGATTCGAAACACTCCACAAGAAAGTTGATCAAACTACTTGAATGTTTCTTAAGCATGTGTTCAAGCAAGAACATAAAGATAAAAGCAAATCTGCTTTAGGTTATTAATTCGTCCCCCTAAAACAAAAACTCAACCCTAATTCATCCAAGGCATATTTATAGCCTTTTCATAACATAAAATCCTAACCCAATAAGGAAATACTTAATTAAATAGGGCCCCGGTCTTAAACATATAGGACCACCCATTAAAAACATAACATGGTCCCACCATAACTAAATAACACATGTTTAAAATAACTAAATAATAAAACAGGGCTAAACGACTAAAACAAGCCTCATTCGTGAATTTCAACTTGTAGCAAGTTGTAATTAACTTCCTTTGGTCTTGTCTCCAAGCTTGTAATTCCTTGCACAACTACTACTCATTTTTACTTTCAAATTTTAGTCACAATTCACCAATTCAACAAACACATACTCAATTTTATTTATTTTGTTTAAATCAAACTATTGCAAAATAATTCCTTCTTTGTGAGACGACCTTGAGGCGATCACCATTGCTACAATTACCTTGTATACTTACGAGTGTCACTTTATAGTAGTGCTAATTAGAGCATAATAGTAGGTCATCTAAATCTAGGACACATAGCCTATTACCATACTTTAGGATTCCATCCATAACCTGAAATTTTGTTACTTAACCTTGTTCCATCTTTTTCCTAATCTTATTTAGAATAAGATCTTTTTCCTACTTCTCTCGTATTTGGTCTATCAATATGGGTTTTATATACAAATGATGCACGAAAGGATCCCTTGATGCTAGCAAGTGGACCAATCACTAGGAGCAAGGCAAAGAGATATCAAGCTATTATGGCTTTGCATATTCAAGAAGAGATTTCCAAAGAGCTTCAAGAATTATCATTCAAGAAGATGGAGATAGAGCTTGAAGAAGGCACACCAAAGCTGATTATGATGCTTAGTGTGAATATGGAAGCTAAAGGCTAGCTAAAGAGGTCCAACGTGCAAGAAAGGTCCATGGGGATTCATATGAAGCCTTGGGAAGTAATTTAAGGCCTTAGTAAGATGATGGAAGTGATTGGAAGAAAAGCTTGGAGTGCAGCCAGTTTCACACATACCTGTGAGATTTCTGAAGCCCTGTGAGAATAGCTGGATGGACCCACTGCTTAAAGATTATTAATTCTGTTTAATGGGCCACATTTTATATCATTATGGAAGGCTTAAAAATAGGATTTTGTTTCCATACTTTATATTTTCCTTAGTGGATTAGGATTTTATTTCCATACTTTATATTTTCCTTAGTGGGTTAGGATTACTTTATGTTTTCCTTATGCAATTAGGAATGTTTTAGTTTTCCTTATGCAATTAGGAATGTTTTCCTTATGCAATTAGGAATTTTGTAACCCTTATTTAAGGGCACTATTAGGCTGAATTTCAGGATACAACATTTAATAAAAATTTTCGAATTCTTCTACAAGTTCTTCTTGTGAATTTTCGTGTGAGAGAGATTAGAGTGGATTCTTTAATTCTTTCTTTGCATCAAGAATTAGGTTTACTTATCAACAAGAGTTGTGGCGTTTTCCTTCTTCTTACCAACTAAATCCTTCAATCATAGTGAGTTCGCGTCTCTTTATAGGCGTTGGGGTTCCTTAGGAGGTGATTATCAAGTTTCAAGGAGTTCTCTACCATTGTTATACGTTGGGTTTGCTGCTATCGTTGCTAAGGGTCCGCGTCATTTGGTATCAGAGCCTTGCTACAAGGTAATTTTTATCTACTTTGTCTTTCTAGGGTTTGTTAATTTAGGTCTTTTAAATTTCTGCTTTTTAGGGTTCTTAGAGAGTCTAGTCTTTAATTTTCGAAAAAGAGTCATATCAATTCTGATCAAGGCCGAATTGAAGGAGGGTATTCTTAGAGTGAAAATGAAACCTAGGAAAGGATTCTTGGAGAATTTCGAAACCAAGAATTAGGGTTCTTGAAAGAAAGCAAAAGCTAAAGTTTGTGTTCAAGTTTGATTTCGATTTGGTCTTGAGTGAATCTGGGGTTGCGAATTAAGTCCAGATTTCGAAAAGTCTTTGGGAGTAAATTAAGTCCCGAATCAAGGGGATAATGAGAGGAAGCAAAAAAAAATAACAAAACCACCTCAATAAAAATTGTTTGATATTCTTGCTATTTGGGTGCTAAGGATCAGATCTAGGTGGGTGAGAAGTAATAAAATTTTTGGGCGAAAAATTTCACCTTTTGAGGGGCTTTTGGAAGTCGAAAATCAAACCTTAATATTCATGTTATTTGAGTGTTATAGGTGGGAATTAGAGTCTAGAAGCTAGCGTTTTGGGTAGAATTGATTAGGTCCATAAAGCAGCTTGCCAAGTGTGGGTTGTTTTTGATTCATTATATCCAAATTTGTCTTGTTTATTGTCTTCATTGTTTCTGATTTCTTTATGTAGCTTTTAATTCCATTATATTGCTAAGTATCATTTGCTTGTGTCGATACTTGGTTTTATATCATGTAGTGCAAATTACCTTGCATTGCCTCCGGATACTTGTCTTGTTTTCTATCTAGTTCTAGGATTTAGGTTCTAGTTTCTTGAACGACTTGACAATTGTTGGTTGGTGAGCTTGGTTTTGAAGTGCAATCAAGGAAGACAAGAAAAGTGAGGTAATTCTAAACACTTGAGTAAATTTTGATTATTACTAATCTTGTTTCTTTGAGTTTGTTTGTTTGTTAACATGGCTGGAAAAGGAGAAGAGACTAGCAAAGAAGGAGCTATGGCCGAAAGCTTGGCTAGGCTTAATGAGACTTTGGCAGCAATGCTTGGTCGAATGGAGATGATGGATACTAGATTGCAAGGGAATGCAGCAGGACAAGCACAACAAGTTCAGCAAGTGCAACAAGGGCAGCCAGCCGCACATCCAAATCCCATAATGCGAGCTAGAAGAGTGCTTAGGAGAGAAGGGCAAGGAAATCTTGAAGCCCTAGAAGCAGCCGAAAGGGTAGAAGATGAAGATGAAGGTGGAAATCAACCTACCACTGATGGTGACCTTACTTCCATCAAGATGAAGATTCCTTCCTTTGAAGGGAAGAACAATGCAGAAGAGTTCATAGAATGGGAGAGGAAAGTTGAGCAGATTTTCGAATGCCATAACTACACCGAAGAGAAGAAATTAGTTTTGGCAGCCGTAGAGTTCAAAGGGTATGCTACCTTTTGGTGGGATCAATTGAAAGCTAATAGAAGAGGGAAAGGTATGAGGCCTATTCCTGAATGGTCAACCTTGAAAGAACTAATGCGAAGCCGATTTGTACCATCTTACTACATTCGGGATTTGTACAATCGACTAGCAAGACTAGTTCAAGGTGGAAGAAGTGTGGAAGAGTACCACAAAGAGATGGAGATGATCATGGCTAGGGCAAATATTGATGAAGATGAAGACAAGAAGATGTCACGATTTCTTGGGGGATTGAATTTGAACATAGCCAATGAATTGGAGATGTATGAATTCAACACAATGGAAGAGTTAGTTCAAAAGGCCATGAAGATAGAGAGAAGATTGAAGAATAAAGCTATTTCCAAAACTGGCTACTCTAAAGCTAGTGGAAAATTTTCAAACTTCAAGGGTTCAAGTTCGAGTGGAGGTTCCTACAAAGGGGATTACAAGGGTTCTTTCCAAAAGAATTCTTCCTACAATCCTAATTTCAAGAAGCCGAATGATGGGGATGCAAAAACAGCCAAGGAAACACCTTCTAGATCTACTCCAAGTAGGGAAATTAAATGCTACAAGTGTTTGGGAAGTGGATACATTGCTTCTCAATGTCTGAATAAGAGGGTGATGATTGCAACCCATGAAGGGGAAATTGAATCAGAATCTGAACATGAAGAAGAAGAGGAGGCCGAATGTGGTGATAGGGCAAAATATGATGAAGAGGCTTGGGAGAATCAAGTCTTAAATGCTGAACATGGAGAGATGCTTGTTACTAGAAGAGCCTTGAATATTCAAGTCAAGGAAGAAGGCTTGGATCAAAGGGAGAATCTTTTCCACTCTAGGTGTTTGGTGAATGGTAAGGTTTGTACACTTATCATTGATGGTGGAAGTTGTTCCAATGCTGCTAGTACTACAATGGTGGATAAATTGGGGTTAACTTGTTTTAAACATCCCAATCCTTACAAGTTGCAATGGTTCAATGACGCTGGGGAAGTAAAAGTGTTGAAGCAAGTCAAGGTACCATTCTCCATTGGGTGGTATAAAGATGAGGTTTTGTGTGATGTAGTGCCAATGCAAGCTGGACATTTGCTATTAGGAAGACCATGGCAGCATGATAGAAGGGCACAACATGATGGCTTTTCTAATAAGTATACCTTTACTTATGAGGGAAAGAAGGTCGTTCTAGCACCATTATCACCTCAAGACGTGTACGAAGATCAGAAGAGGATGCTAGAAAGGGAGAAAGAAGTTTCGGCCAACATGAACCAAAGGGGGTTCAAATTCAGCCAATGATGTTTCTTCAACACCCAAGGGTAATTCTAAGGGTAGGGAGAGAGAAAATAAAAAGTGAGCGAGTGCACAAAGGGAAAAGAGGCCGAGAGTTAAAAGAAAGTAAGCAAACAAATAAATGGCCCAATGGTGAGAGAAAATAAGCAAGGAGAAAAAGCAAAACATACTTTTTATGCAAGAGCAAGAGAGATAGATGTAGGGCAGCTTGTACTCATTATTATGTATAAAGAATCGTTACTTGTTGACAGTGAAGAATCTCTTGATTCTTTACCTTCTAGTTTTGTGTCTTTGTTGCAGGATTTTAAGGATGTGTTTCCTGAAGACCTTCCTAGTGGTTTGCCACCATTAAGAGAGATTGAACATCAAATTGACTTCATACCCGGTTCTACAATTCCAAACCGGCCAGCATATAGGAGCAATCCTATGGAGACAAAAGAGATGCATGAGAAAGCAAGGGTGAATATTCATAAAAGGAACAAGAGATATGCTGATTCTGCAAATAGAGTGAGATGTGAGATGAAGTTTCAAGTAGGAGATTGGGTTTGGGTGCATTTTCAAAAAGAGAGGTTTCCTAACCAAAGGAAGAACAAGTTGCAAGCAAGGGGAGATGGCCCATTCCAAGTGCTGGAGAAGATTAATGACAATGCCTACAAGATCGACTTACCAGGTACGTATAATGTTAGTGCTACTTTCAATGTAAGTGATCTTTCTCCTTTTGATGATGCAGATTTGAGGATAAATCTTTTTGAAGAGGGGGAGAATGATATAAGAAAGGATCCCTTGAAGCTAGCAAGTGGACCAATCACTAGGAGCAAGGCAAAGAGATATCAAGCTAGTATGGCTTTGCATATTCAAGAAGAGATTTCCAAAGAGCTTCAAGAATTATCATTCAAGAAGATGGAGATAGAGCTTGAAGAAGGCACACCAAAGCTGATTATGATGCTTAGTGTGAATATGGAAGCTAAAGGCTAGCTAAAGAGGTCCAACGTGCAAAAAAGGTCTATGGGGATTCATATGAAGCCTTGGGAAGTAATTTAAGGCCTTAGTAATATGATGGAAGTGATTGGAAGAAAAGCTTGGAGTGCAGCCAGTTTCACACATACCTGTGAGATTTCTGAAGCCCTGTGAGAATAGCTGGATGGACCTTGGAGTGCAGCCAGTTTCACACGTACCTGTGAGATTTCTGAAGCCCTGTGAGAATAGCTGGATGGACCCACTGCTTAAAGATTATTAATTTGTTTAATGGGCCACGTTTTATATCATTATGGAAGGCTTAAAAATAGGATTTTGTTTCCATACTTTATATTTTCCTTAGTGGATTATGATTTTATTTTCATACTTTATATTTTCCTTAGTGGATTAGGATTACTTTATGTTTTCCTTATGCAATTAGGAATGTTTTAGTTTTCCTTATGCAATTAGGAATGTTTTAGTTTTCCTTATGCAATTAGGAATGTTTTAGTTTTCCATATGCAATTAGGAATTTTGTAACCCTTATTTAAGGGCACTATTAGGCTGAATTTCAGGATACAACATTTAATAAAAAATTTTGAATTCTTCTACAAGTTCTTCTTGTGAATTTTCGTGTGAGAGAGATTAGAGTGGATTCTTTAATTCTTTCTTTGCATCAATAATTAGGTTTACTTATCAACAAGAGTTGTGGCGTTTTCCTTCTTCTTACCAACTAAATCCTTCAATCATAGTGAGTTCGCGTCTCTTTATAGGCGTTGGGTTCCTTAGGAGGTGATTATCAAGTTTCAAGGAGTTCTCTACCATTGTTATACGTTGGGTTTGCTGCCATCGTTGCTAAGGGTCCGCGTCAACAAATGAGCACAAAATTCCCTTGTTCAAAGATTACAAATCGTACTCCAGAGTCATATAGATAATGAATTTCTTTTATTGGAGGTCTCCAAAATATTCAAACATATGCTAAACTTCTAATTGACTTCCTACTCAGGCCATCAGCTATAACATTATCCTTTCTAGGGTGTTACATTATCTCATAATCATAATCCTTTAATAATTCCACCCATCTTCATTGTTGAAGATTCAAATCCCTCTACTACATAATATACTTCAAACTCCTATGATCGGTGTAGATTTCACACCTTTCTCCATACAGATAGTGTCTCTAGATCTCTAATGTAAAGACTACTATTGCCATCTCTAAATCACGTATGGAATAATTCTCTTTATGTTTCTATATTTGCCAAGAGGCATATGCAATTACTCTTCCATCTTGCAAGAGTACACAACCTAACCCTATTCAAGATGCATCAAAGTTAGACCTTCCTTCTAAATCAAGAAGCCATTAAGAAGCATACTTTTTAGGACCCGGAGCAGCAACTTTCTTTCTAGAAGTAGGAGCTAGGTTTTGAGGCAGACCCTTTGGAGGAACCTTAGAATTCACCCTACCTATAGATGATAAGATGGGATTTTAGAGGACCATCAGTTGGAGGATCAAAAAGATTTTTATGGAATGTCCTACTCCTGCCTGAGCTTTCTAAAATCATCGATAAAGTGAAAAAAATAATAGCTTTTACTTTTAAGGCGGGTTTAATATGCTCTTCGGGTCCTAGGTCATGATACCGATCAAACGTTTGCTTTGATTTGTTGCCTGAAATTTACATACCCTCCTTCATCTGGAAGTGTCAAAATAGGTATAGAAACTAATCGAGCCTTAAACTATTTAAAACTTTCTTCACACTTCTCATCCCATTAGAACATGGAGTTTTCAAAGTCAATTTATTGACTCGTGCTGCTATATGGGAGAAATTATCAACATATCTCTGGTAATAACTAGCCATGCCCAAAAAATTTCAAATTTTAGTTGCATTAGTTGGCCAAGACCCATTAAGCATAATGAAAGGAAAATCATCCTAATGAAAGCCTAATTCTTCCCTTATCATTATCAATGTTTGAGATGCCTGGTTGTGCCAGTTTCCCTAGTTGACAATATTACTTTTGCTTAGAGGCAACTCGGATCTTATGTTCTTTAGATGGAGATGGATGATGAAACAAGCAAACCAGACCTTACATGAGTGCTACCAATCCCCAAGGGACTAAGTGATACGGAACCTCCAAGAATAAGCCTGAGAACCCCTTAATTTCGAACCCCCACAGCATTAACTTGAAAACCCCTAGTCGAATTCGGTACAACCCCCAAGGATTAGGTTAGATTTAAGATTACCTTGAATTGATCAAAGATCCAAGATTTCGAAACAAGTCAGTTCCTAAATCCCAGATTCGAAACACTCCACAAGAAAGTTAATCAAACTACTTGAATGTTTCTGAAGCATGTATTCAAGCAAGAACACTAAGATCAAGCAATTCGGCTTTAGGTTAATAAATTCGTCCAAACTTCAAAACTGCCCAAACTTACAACCCTAAATGAGATATAAATAGCTAAACCCTAATTAGGGTTATTAAGCAGCGTTTGGCTTCCTAATCAAATTTTAAGAAATAATAAAGTAAACAAAGTCCTAATTTAATACAAAACAAACAGGGCCCTTACTTTTTAAATGAGCATAACTAGTGGGCCTTAATACATATTAAAATAACAAGTTCAGCTAATTATTTAACTATAAATAAGCCCAACTAGTGACTTGAGCCAAATATGCTCCAATTTGCATCCTTGATCAGCCATATCGTGCACCTTCAGCTCCTCTTCAACAAAATGTTGCATGTAGCCTTGTGACGTCTCTATCATTCCCCCTTTGTTGGAGAAAACTCGTCCTCGAGTTTTAAAATGATGAAGTAGTAAAGAAAAGCAACTTTGTAATTTCACTCCAATTACTTGTGGCATGTCATCAATTTGAAGAACCTGAAATTTTATTTCATAAACATCACAATCATTGTTAGGTAAAATAAATTCCATGTTTGCAACAGACAGGCAATCATGAATGGTGGGAGTAGAAAGTTTTATTTTTCTTGCTTCTTCTTCTAGTTGTACTTCTAACCCAAGCATATCAATTTCTTCCTTCAATATTTCTTCAAAAGTTTCCAACTTTGGAATGTCTTGTTGAAAAGTAGCAGCTTCTTTTGATTCTAGTGATGAATCTTCACCAATAATCGCTAAAGTAGGATCTTCAATATCACCCTGAAAAGAAGTATCACCATAAACAGCCTCGGATGACATTAACAAATCACTACCATCAACAATCTCTTTTGCATAAATTAGTTCTTCTTCATTGCTATCTTCAACCTTCAAATTCTCCCTTTCTTTGTAGTAATCATCAACACTTTTACTTCCTTCCTTGATAGCCTGAAGTCTCTGCATGATACTCCTATAGAAATGTTCAGGTTGCTGCATTTGATTTCTGCCACCTCTTCGCCTCTCATTGCGCTCCAATGTGGCTCTTTCAACACTCTGCAACCTCAAATCCATGCACTCCAATCTTTCTATTATGGTATCCATAGCACGGTGTAAACGTGTAAATTCAGCTTGTTGCGCCTCACGCAATCGAGCTGGATCAATCTGAACACCTGCATCTCTTCCAGACATGTTTTCTGCAATAAAAGGTTAGCACAAAACAAATAAAAAGGCTTCACAACACTCCCTCACTTATTTACACTCAATAGATGAAGGTTGGTCTCTCGTGTTTCACTCAATATATGAAATCACTCACGGTTCAGCTCACACCTCTCAAGCTGATTTCTTTTATGTTCTTAGGTGAATCACACTTTATGAAACAACTCAAATAGCCACCGTGTGTAGTATCCCAAAATCTGAAATTTCGTGAGAAAAAATTCAGTTACGTCTAACCCACCTAGATTCGAACCTTAGCACCTAAATAACAAGGAAAACGAAAAAATTTTCTTGAAGTGATTTTATACTCTTTTTTTTTTTTGCTCCCTCTCACTATCTCTTTTGAAGGGCAGCCCTAGTTCACACCACGAAATTTTTTTCCAATCAGGTAACAAGAACAAGATCGAATTTGAAGCACTTTCTTTGAATTTCAAAACTGAATAAGAATGAATAATCAAGACAAGATTCGAATTTAGCACACTTTGTTGAATTTCGAATTCAAATCAGAATGATTAACAAGAACAAGATTCGGATTTAGAACACTTTCCCTGAATTTCAAATTTAGGTTTTATGAAAACGAAAACGAAAATAACCCACAAAGAAAAATGAAAACGCAAATAACAGGTGAAGAAAACAAAAATGAAAATAACCCACAAAGAAAACAATTCAGAGGAACAAGGAAAACAAGAGAACGAATTGAACAATTGAAACAAAGCAACAAAAAAGCAAATAACAAAAGAAGAAACAAAAAATGAATTGGAAGGGTTAAAACCTGATCTAGAGCGTAGGCTCTGATACCAAATGATACGGAACCTCCAAGAATAAGCCTGAGAACCCCTTGATTTCGAACCCCCACAGCATTAACTTGAAAACCCCTAGTCGAATTCGGTACAACCCCCAAGGATTAGGTTAGATTTTAGATTACCTTGAATTGATCAAAGATCCAAGATTTCGAAACAAGTCAGTTCCTAAATCCCATATTCGAAACACTCCACAAGAAAGTTGATCAAACTACTTGAATGTTTCTGAAGCATGTATTCAAGCAAGAACACTAAAATCAAGCAATTCGGCTTTAGGTTAATAAATTCGTCCAAACTTCAAAACTGCCCAAACTTACAACCCTAAATGAGATATAAATAGCTAAACCCTAATTAGGGTTATTAAGCAGCGTTTGGCTTCCTAATCAAATTTTAAGAAATAATAAAGTAAACAAAGTCCTAATTTAATACAAAACAAACAGGGCCCTTACTTTTTTAAATGAGCATAACTAGTGGGCCTTAATACATATTAAAATAACAAGTTCAGCTAATTATTTAACTATAAATAAGCCCAACTAGTTACTTGAGCCAAATATGCTCCAATTTGCATCCTTGATCAACCATATCGTGCACCTTCAGCTCCTCTTCAACAAAATGTTACATGTAGCCTTGTGACGTCTCTATCACTAAGAACATTCAATTATCTTTTAAATAGCTTATTCGAGAACAACCTATTAAAAAAGCAACCTATTTGAATTTGAAAATAGCTTTTTCTGATTAACTTCCTTGCCTTTGTAGGATCTACCTATAAACCTTCTCCACTAATAACATATCCCAAAAATGCTACTTCCTTTAACCAAAATTCATATTTAGAGAACTTAGCATATAGTTAGTGTTCTCTTATGTAACACTATTCTCAGTTGACTTTCCTATTCTTCACAACTCTTGGAATAGACTAGTATATCATCTATAAATATGACAACAAACTAATCTAGATAGGGTTTAAAAACCTAATTTGTTAGATCCATAAAGGCTCCTGGGGCATTGTTTAGTTCGAAAGGAAATACTAGAAACTCATAATTATCATATATAGTATGGAAATAGTCTTAGGAATGTCTTTTGACTTAATCCTAAGTTGGTGATATCCAAACCATAGATTGATCTTAGAAAAATATTTTGCTCCTTGCAACTGATAAAATAGATCATCTATTCTCAGTAAAGGATATTTATTTCATATTATCACATTATTCAATTGTCGATAATCAATACATGATACGAACCAGCCACGAGGTAAGGATCCATTGGCGCTTCCAAATGGGCCATTGACTAGGAGCAGAGCTAAGAAGTTTGGAGCAGCTATGGGATTGCATATTCAAGATCAAATTTCAAAGGAAGTGAATGAAATGGCAATGGAAAAGTGCACAATAGAGCTTGAAGAAGGCACACCAAAGCTGATTATGATGCTTAGTGTGAATATGGAAGCTAAAGGCTAGCTAAAGAGGTCCAACGTGCAAGAAAGGTTCATGGGGGTTCATATACAGCCTTGGGAAGTAATTTAAGGCCCATGGACAGCCCAAATAGTGTGGGGCATGTTCTTATTTTAAAGGGTTTTAGTTTGGCCCTTTTTTATATACTTTATATTTTCCTTAGTGGGTTAGGATGTGTGGTTTCCTATTTAGTTATTTCAGAATATTAATTTGTTTCCATACTTTATATTTTCCTTAATGGGTTAGGATTTTGACTTTGTAGCTTTCCTTTTCCCATTAGAATTAGGGTTTCAGATTTATATGTGCCTTTTAGTGTAAATAGGGCCTTATTTTTCTTGTAAGGACACTTTATGACAAATTATATTCTTAATTTTCTTATTGAAAATTTCGGCCATCAAAGAACAGGAGTGGATTCTCTTTTTCTTTTGATTGCATCAAGAATTAGATTTACTTATCAATTTCGATTGTGGCATTCTTCTAATTCGAGCTTTCTAAATCCTTCCGTTATAAGTGTTCGTGCTTTGCTAAGCAATTGGGTGCTTTAGAAGGTGGTTTTTCCTTCGTTCTTGGTTTTTCTTCTATCAATCGTGCGTTGGGGTTTGAGGCCTTCATTGCCATAGGGTTCCACATCATTTGGTATCAAAGCCAATTACAGGTAAATCTTTATCTATCTGTCTTTCTAAGGTTGTTTTAGTTGTTCTGTTAGGGTTCTAATTGGATTTTCAAATTAGGGTTATAGAATTCTTTGTTCAATTTCGAAATTGTGTTCTTGACTTTTGATTCAAAATACGTTTTTCTTATTTCAAATTGGGTATAAATTGGACTGAAGGCATTGTGTTTCGTTGGTGATCTAAGGATAGTGACCAGATCCATAAAAAAAAAAGAGTACAAAATCACTTCAACAAAAATTCTTTGCTTTTCTAGTAATTTAAGGTATTAGAATCGTTTTGAATCAGGTTGAAAGTAATCAAAATTTTGGCCACCAATTTCGGTCAATTGAGGGGCTGTTTTATTACGTCTTTCTTGCTGATTTCGAAGTTTCCTTTTTGAAATTGAATTCTTGGGGAGTCTTGATACTAGCTTTCTTGGGTAGAATTATTAGGTCCATAAACTAACTTGCTAAGGTGAGTTGGTTTTGATACATTTTGACCATATTCGTCATAATTTTTGACCTCTTTGTTTCTATTTCTTGTTTGAGCTACCGTTTTGATTCCGTGACATTGCTAGAGTATTATTTGTTTGATTCTATACTCTGGTTGATATAATCGTGTGACACAAAATTTTCTTGTGTTGCCTCCAATTTTGTCAAGTTTCTTTCTAGGTGTCATTCTAGGATTTAGGTTCTAGTTCCCTTGAACGTGCTTGGTGATTGATTTGTGAGCCTTTGTTCTGAAGTGCAATCGAAGAATTAGCGAAGGTGAGTTCTTTATTTTGTGAGATAATGAGTAGCAATTCTAGTAGAGATAAAGGCATAGCTATTGAGAAAGAAGAGATGAGTATCCGAGATATTGCAGATGATCTTGAGACGTACAAGCAAGCAAATGAGGACAATATGGAAAGAATAGCAAATACATTGGCTAGCTTGCAGTAGTCCATGGAACGCTTAATGCAAGCACAACAACCTGTTCCAATAAGGCTACCACAGAGAATTCTACAACCAGCAAGAGCTGAAGAGAGAGAAGAGCCAGTTAGGAGGAGGGCACCAATGAGAGAGGCCGTGTGGCTGATTATGGATTTGAAGAAGGAGAAGCTGGAATTTATCAAGCACCTATCAATGATAATGATTTGACTTCCATCAAAATGAACGTTCCTGAATTTAGAGGGAACAACAATGCTGAAGAATACATTGAATGGGAGCGCAAAGTAGAGCAAATTTTTGAGTGCCATAATTATTCTGAAGAAAAGAAGTCACACATTGCAGCTGTGAAGTTCAAGGGTTATGCAACATTTTGGTGGGATCAACTAAAATCCACTAGAAGAGGCAAGGGTTGAGAGCCGTACCTGCATGGGAGGAGTTGAGAGACCTGATGAGGCAGCGTTTTATCCCTTCTCATTATTATAGGGATCTTTATAATCGCTTAGCACGACTGGTGCAGGGTGGCAAGAGTGTAGAAGAATACCACAAGGAGATGGAGATGATTATGGCTAGAGCCAATATTGAGGAAGATGAACAACGGATGATGTCTAGATTTCTTGGAGGACTTAATCAGAATATTGCAAGTGAGTTGGACATGTATGATTACAATACCATGGAGGAGATGGTTGATAAAGCTATGAAGATAGAGAGGAGGTTAAAGAGCAAGAGTTCCACCAAACTTGGCTATGGGAGACCACAAAATGTGTTTGGGAGTAATTCGGCCTATAGAGGACCCCAATATAGTGGTGGGACAAATTCATCCAATAGGGGTGGAGAGAAAGGGGAGTTCAAGAATTCATTCCAGAAAAGTAATGCTGCAACCTCCAGTGGAAAAGGCCCATCTAGTGGTCCAAATAAGCAAACAGGTACGCCTAACACTACCACTCCTAGTAGGGAGATTAAATGTTTTAAGTGTTTAGGGAATGGGCATATTGCATCCCAATGTCCAAATAGAAGACTTATGATTGCTACAGCTGATGGTGATGTTGTGTCTGATTCTGAACCTAGTGATAATGATAATGAAGATGTTGGGAACTTTGATTCTCCTATATATGATGATGTTGGTAGTGATGAGCATGTTGATTGTACTTTATTAGATGAGCGTGGTGAATTGTTAGTTGCTAGGCGTGCATTGAATATGCAGGTGAAAGAGGAAAGTCTAGTACAGCGTGATAATATTTTTCATACTAGATGCTTAGTGAATAATAAGGTTTGTACACTTATTATTGATAGTGAGAGTTGTACTAATGCTGCAAGTACTACTATGGTTGAAAAATTGGGGTTAGAATGTATGAAGCATCCCAATCCTTATAAGTTGCAGTGGTTTAATGATAGTGGTGAGGTGAAAGTAACTAAGCGAGTGAGGGTACCATTTTCAATAGGCTGGTACAAAGATGAAGTTGATTGTGATGTAGTTCCTATTCAAGCTGGACATATGTTGTTGGGCAGACCATGGCAATATGATCGGATAGCGCAACATGATGGGTTTTCTAATAGGTACACATTTACCTATGAAGGAAAATAGGTCACTCTTGTTCCATTATCACCCCTAGAAGTGTATGAAGATCAAAGAAAGATGATTGAGAAAGAGAGGCAAGTTGGGGCTACCAATTCAAAAATTAAAGGGAGTTTGAGAGAACATGATAAGTTGAGTGAGAGTGAAAAGAAAATGGGAAAAGAGGCCAGAAAAGAAACAAAACAAATAAATGGCCAATTGGTGAGAGAAAATAAGAAAAAAGGGAGAGCAAAACAAACTTTTTATGCAAGAGCGAGAGAGGTTAATTTTGAAATGTCTATTGGGCAGCCATTATTGCTCATTAGATACAAAGCAACTTTGTTTGCTGACACTAATGTTTCGCTTGATAATTTGCCTTCTAGTTTTATGTCTTTGTTGGAGGATTTTCAGGATGTGTTTCCAGATGAATTGCCTAGTGGATTGCCACCGCTAAGAGGAACTGAGCATCAAATAGACTCCGTGCCTGGTTCTACCATCCTAAATAGACCAGCTTACCGGAGTAATCCCATGGAAATGAAAGAGATGCAAAAGCAAGTAGATGAGTTACTGGAGAAAGGGCTAATTAGAGAGAGTTTGAGTCCGTGTGATGTTCCTGTGTTGTTGGTTCCAAAGAAGGATGACACGTGGAGAATGTGTGTTGATTGTAGGGCTACAAATAAGATCACAGTGAAGTATCGGCATCCTATACCACGACTTGATGACATGTTGGATGAGCTGCATGGTGCCAGATATTTTTCTAAAATTGATCTTATGAGTGGATATCATCAAATTCGTATGAAACCTGGTGATGGATGGAAAACAGCATTTAAAACTAAATATGGTCTATATGAGTGGTTAGTAATGCCTTTTGGGTTGTCTAATACACCTAGTACTTTTATAAGACTAATGAACCATGTTTTGAGAGCTTATTTGGGCAAATTTGTTGTAGTCTATTTTGATGATATTCTGATTTATAGTAAGACTTTGGATGACCATGTTGAGCATGCTAGGCTAGTTTTGGAAGTATTGAGAAATGAAAACTTATATGCCAAGCTTAAGAAATGCATATTTTGCATAGATAGGCTTGTGTTTCTTGGTTTTGTTGTGAGTGCGTAGGGCGTTGAAGTAGATGAAGAGAAAGTGAAAGCTATAAAGGAGTGGCCTACTCCAAAGAGTGTGACGGACGTGAGGAGCTTTTATGGATTGGCTAGTTTCTATAGGAGGTTCGTGAAGGACTTTTCTACTATTGCAGCACCGTTAACTAGCATAATCAAAAAGGAAGTTGGGTTCCAATGGGGGAGACGAGCAACAAAAAGCCTTCGACTGCCTGAAAGGGAAGTTGACATCCGCTCCTATTTTATCATTACCTAATTTTGAGAGTACATTTGAGATTGAGTGTGATGCTTCTGGTGTAGGTATTGGAGTTGTATTGATGCAAGAGAAAAAGCCCATAGCCTATTTTAGTGAGAAACTCAATGGTTCACAATTGAACTATTCCACTTATGATAAGGAGTTGTATGCCTTGGTGAGAGCATTGGACGTGTGGCAACACTACCTCCTTCCAAAGGAGTTCATGATACATACGGATCATGAGTCCCTCAAACACTTGAAGGGACAAGGTAAGTTGAACAAGAGGCATGGTAAGTGGATAGAATTTATAGAACAATTCCCTTATGTTGTTAAATACAAGCAAGGAAAGGATAATATAGTGGCTGATGCCTTGTCTAGAAGATATACATTACTATCTGTGTTGAGTTCTAAATTGCTTGGTTTTGAGTACGTTAAGGACTTATATGTAGGTGATGTTGATTTTGGCAATGTGTATGTTGCATGTGAACATGGAGCTTTTAATTCATTTTATAGGCATGATGGATACTTGTTTAAGGGAAATAAATTATGTGTGCCTAAATGTTCCATGCATGATTTGCTTGTGTTAGAATCTCATTGTGGGGGATTGATGGGACATTTTGGGGTAGCTAAGACTTATGATATCTTATTTGAGCATTTTTATTGGCCGTCTATGCTTAAGGATGTTGAGAGATTGTGTTCTGCTTGTATTGCTTGTAGGCAGGCGAAATCTAAGTCTATGCCTCATGGTCTATATATGCCTTTACTTGTACCTAGTTCATCATGTATTGATATTAGCATGGATTTTGTGCTTGGATTGCCTAGAACTAGAAAAGGTAGGGATAGTATTTTTGTAGTTGTTGATAGGTTTAGTAAGATGGCACATTTCATTCCTTGTCGTTAAGCTGATGATGCAATTGTTGTAGCTGATTTGTTCTTTAGAGAAGTAGTTCGACTACATGGGGTGCCTAGGACTATTGTGTCTGATAGAGATGCTAAGTTTTTATCCCATTTTTGGAGAGTTTTATGGGGTAGATTAGGAACTAAGCTTTTGTTTTCTACTACTTGTCATCCACAAACAGATGGGCAAACAGAGGTAGTTAATCGTACACTTGGTACATTGTTGAGAGCTATAGTGGGAAAGAATTTGGCTGCTTGGGAAGATTGTTTACCTTTTATTGAGTTTGCTTATAATCGTTCTATTCATTCTTCTACAGGTTATTCGCCATTTGAGCTAGTTTATGGTTTTAACCCATTAACTGTACTTGATCTTATTCCTTTACCTTCACATGAGCTTGTTAGTTTAGATGGAGACAGGAAAACAGAATTGGCAAAGGCTATGCATGAGAAAGCTCGAGTTAATATGGAGAAAAAGAATAAGTCATATGATGATCGAGCGAATAGAGGATGCAAGAAGATAGTGTTTGCTCCTGGGGATTGGGTTTGGGTACACTTTCAAAAGGAGAGGTTTCCAAATCAAAGGAAGAATAAGCTTGATGCACGTGGTGATGGTCCATTTCAAGTGTTGGCAAAGATCAATGATAATGCATACAAGATAGACTTGCCTGGTGAGTATGGTGTTAGTACTACTTTTAATGTGTCTGATTTATCTCCTTATGATGATGCAGATTTGAGGACAAATCTTTTTGAAGAGGGGGAGAATGATACAAACCAGCCACGAGGTAAGGATTCATTGGTGCTTCCAAATGGGCCATTGACTAGGAGCAGAGCTAAGAAGTTTGGAGCAACTATGGGATTGCATATTCAAGATCAAATTTCAAAGGAAGTGACTGAAATGGCAATGGAAAAGTGCACAATAGAGCTTGAAGAAGGCACACCAAAGCTGATTATGATGCTTAGTGTGAATATGGAAGCTAAAGGCTAGCTAAAGAGGTCCAACATGCAAAAAAGGTCCATGGGGGTTCATATACAGCCTTGGGAAGTAATTTAAGGCCCATGGACAGCCCAAATAGTGTAAGGCGTGTTCTTATTTTAAAGGGTTTTAGTTTGGCCCTTTTTTTATATACTTTATATTTTCCTTAGTGGGTTAGGATGTGTGGTTTCCTATTTAGTTATTTCAGAATATTAATTTGTTTCCATACTTTATATTTTCCTTAATGGGTTAGGATTTTGACTTTGTAGCTTTCCTTTTCCCATTAGAATTAGGGTTTCAGATTTATGTGTGCCTTTTAGTATAAATAGGGCCTTATTTTTCTTGTAAGGACACTTTATGACAAATTATATTCTCAATTTTCTTATTGAAAATTTCGGCCATCATAGAACAGGAGTGGATTCTCTTTTTCTTTTGATTGCATCAAGAATTAGATTTACTTATCAATTTTGATTGTGGCGTTCTTCTAATTCGAGCTTCCTAAATCCTTCCGTTATAAGTGTTCGTGCTTTGCTAAGCAATTGGGTGCTTTAGAAGGTGGTTTTTCTTTCATTCTTGGTTTTTCTTCTATCAATCGTGCGTTGGGGTTTGAGGCCTTCATTGCCATAGGGTTCCACGTCAATACACATTTGTAAGGTCCATCTTTCTTCTTAAAAAAAATAGTATAAGGGCTCCCCATGGTGAATAATTGGGTTGTATATCCTTTATCTATAAGGTCTTATAGTTACAGCTTTAACTCCTTCAATTTTGCAGGTGCCATTTGGTGTGTTGGAATAGATATAGGTTGGGTACTAAACTGTAGGTCTATGGTAAATTTTATTTCTCTTTTAGGTGGTAATCTTGAAAGATCCTTTAAAAATACATCAAGAAGTTCCTTGATAATTGGAATATCCACAAGCCTAGGGTACTAGCCTCCAAGTCCCTAACATGAGCAAGTTAACCTTTACATACCTTACACATCATGCATCTTGCTCCTATGATAGAAATCAAGTTAAAAGGTATCTTATTTCTATCCCCTTGGTATTGAATCAAGTTAAGATATTGAATCATTTTCGCACAACAGGATCTAATGAAAGCATGAAATATCTTAGGGTTTGAGCTTTAGCAACTCTGGCAGACTACATGGCAGTGATGTACAGCTTAACATGCAAGTGACTATTTCCTGTACTATTGTACTTAGTGAAAGAAGGAATCTTGAACTTGCAAGGAACTTCTTCATCTTGCTCATATAGCTTGTCTACCTATTATACCTCTTCAGTCTTGAGCTTCTTTTGAAACTTTTTTTCTATGTCAGTAATCAATTTTTTCAATATTGGCAAGATCAGCCTTCTCTTCGACCTCCTTTTCTTCTTTTGATTGAAAGTAAGCATCCCAATCATCATCATCATTTGCCATTTTGTCTTCATTAAAGGCCACCTCAGCTACCTTAGCCTTTCCTTTATCCCTTTGCTTTTTAGAACTGGCAGATTCCTTAGTAGTATTTCCTTCCAATAGCATAGCTAGTTGATTTTTCACAATCTTAGTTAGGCTCCCTTTAACTCTTTTATCTTGGATGCAAGAGCTTCATATACTAAGTTCTGAACTTGGTTGGGATTCATGGTTCTAGGAGTGAAATTAATTGTATCATCATTGAACTTTGAGCCACTGAGGTAGGTTGGGTTGTTGTATGTCCTTAAACTGCTATACTCTAAGTCTGTGAGCCAGAAAGGATCAATGCTATGTAATGCAATACACATACACATGTATGCATGTATGTAACAATCAAACAAACAAACAGAGTAAGGATTGTCCTTCCAACCTTATATCAATCACACATAAGTGGCGAGTCTCTTTTTTTAGGTATATGGTCAACAAAATATCAACATGGGATATTTTGTTTTTGAGATCAACTAAGATGGTTTAACCAATAGTTGTATTGTCAAATTTAGAAGTCAATTCATGATAATTTCTATTAATTAAGCCTTAATCCATTGGATCAACTAAAAATAGCTTTCATGCTATATTGTGGATTCAAACTAAATTAAAGAGTATATCATAAATAGATTTCTCATTTAGAAAAGCAACTAATGATTCATGCCACAAATAAGCCCATGATTAATAGGCCTTAGTATAATTTAGGCCCAAAATTGATTTTAATATTCCATAATTGACCTAACTAGTTGCAAGCCCATTTTAAGAAAAAAAAAGTTGCAATTGGATTTAGGTTAAAAAAATGTTTCAAAGTCCATTACAAAAGGATTTGTTTAAAAATGAATTTTGGACTTTGAACTTGAGTCATGATAAGGAAAAGGATTTTTGGCTCATTTTAAAAAGGTTTTATCTCTAAATACCATCTTTGAAAAAGAGTTTTAAAATAATTTGTTCATTTTGGCCTTGATTTTGGGCTTTTAAAAGAGTAAAATTATTTTGAGTTCTTAGGCTTTTAAAATTATTTTGGGCTTATACCACAATTGGGTCATATTAAGAAAAAACAAACCAAATGGGTCATAATTCAAACCAAAATATGTTTAACCATAGTTAAATAGCAGGCATATTAGGTACACCTAAGGAAAGTTACTAGGCCAATTATATGGGGCAAAGTCTTTGGGTTGAAAAGCTTAGACTCTCATAGGAAACCCAAAGGCATGAGGCTATGAGTGGTTATGCCATGCTCGATATCTATACCTTGAGTGAAAGTATGATACTCCTTACACAACATAACACGGGTTGCGTCCTAACTCACACGCACAATGCAATTTAAGTAATGTAATGGATAATGTCATAATAAAGAAGAATAAAATAATATAAAGACAACGGAATCAACTTCTCTTATCCCAGTGGAGTCACCACTATTAGCATGGATTTTTACCCCACTTTCATGTGGAATGGTTCTTGTGACTTTTGCACTTTAGGCTCATGGCCTAAGAGAACACAAGCCTAAACCTGGAGAATTTGGAGTCGCGACCCAGACTGGGAGGGAAAATAAAAAAGGGTGCATGACTCGATTTCCAAAGAATTCCCAACCCCTACTAGGTTTAGAAGGTTGTGTACATATGAGGAATGTGAGAATGAACCTACACTCCCAAAGCATCAGTTCATTGGAATCGACCTTCTTTTTTGGTCTAGATATTATTAAATTCTTAACATTATCCGTAATACATGTAATTAAAATAAATAAATATCCATTATATTAAAATCAAATCAAGTCAATAAAATAGAACAATGTCCACACATTATATTAAAATCAAAGCAAGTCCACACATTACAATGGCCAATGCCCAAATAGAACACCCATCATTTGATGAAAACATGTCCTTTACATTAATCCCAAAATTTAAATAAAATAAAAGAATAAATTAAATAAAACAAGACATCCACAAAGTGAAAACATGCCTTTTATAACTTTAAAGATCTAAATAGCAAATAATAATAAGAAAATATAATTTAACCATTCACTTATCAAAAATAAAATTAAAAATCATCGCCCATCACAAGCATACAATGATCAAACCTATGGTTTAATTTTAAATTGGTGTTTTATATATGAAATTAGGGTTTATTAATGCAAATTAGGGTTTTAGTAATCAAATTACGGTTTTAGGGTTTTAAACATGTAAAATAGGGTTTTAAGGTGTAAATTAGGGTTTTAGTGTTTAGAATGATAAATTAGGATTTCTAATACAAAATTAGGGATTAACCATGAGATTAGGGTTTCAATCTTTAAAAATTAGGGTTTTAAATAAAATCAGGGTTTAAGCATGCAATCTAGAGTGTTAACATAAAACTAGGGTTTTAGAATACAAACTACAGTTGAATCATGAAAGTGTAGGGTTTGATATAGAATTAGGAATTTGAAAATACAAATTAGGGTTTAATATGGGGTTAGATTTTTTCCCAAAACTAATGTCTTACATATGACTAAACATTATCTATAACTTTACTATAAATAATTAGTAAATTGATTTTTACTTTGATGATGCAATGAATTAAGCAATGATGGTAAACAAATAATACTGAATTGAATTGAATAAACAGGATTATACCTATATGTTGGCCACACCAAAGTTGAATCTATTGTCCCAAACTTGATTGTAGCTTACAGCCTAGATCAGCATTGTCCTTTGGTTGAGTGAAGCAATACGGAGACATAATGGCTACTATCTCCTTTTTGGTTACTGTGTGTTTTTTATTTTATGTGTTGCTCTCTATTTCTTTTATTCATTCAAAGTTCTATTGCATTGATTAATTGTTGTTCTTTCTATCTCCTTGTATTTATAGGCCAAAAGACAGCTTAAGTAAAACCCTAAATTTCAAATCCTTTCTGCTTATCTGAAAGTAATCCAAAATTAAACCCAATTAGGAAT
The DNA here is from genome assembly GCA_947685225.1 of Garcia nutans. NCBI lineage: Eukaryota > Viridiplantae > Streptophyta > Magnoliopsida > Malpighiales > Euphorbiaceae > Garcia > Garcia nutans. The sequence continues at coordinate 11,700,195 of CANTUV010000002.1, read as the reverse complement.
CTTAATCTACCCCGAAATTAAGATCAAAAGCCTTGGCCAAGGCCAGTTCATCATGATTTTAGGTTTCGGGCCCAATCCAGCCTAGTTTTGTCTTTTAAAATAGGATCAAACCTAATTTGGTCTTTCAACATTGGATCGGACTAGGTTTAAGGCTTTAAAAATTGAACCATCTTCTTTTAGGCCTTTTAAAATTGGACCAACCTAATTGGAACAAAAGGAAAAGTTGTTTAAATATTGGGTTTATTGCATAAAGAGAATTAATAAAGAAAACAATAAAGTTGATACCAGAAAGAGGTATTAATTACAAAATACATTTATAAATATATAAAATACATGTAATGCATACAAAATATATATACACTTTTGAATTGAAAATGATAACTTATGAAATTCAAATATTTTGAAAGGGTAAATTAAGTGAAAGTGAAAAATCTGTTTGGAATTTATTATTATAATGAGAATGTGAAATATGAATTGAAAATATAAGATTAATATGTAAAAAAAGTTTGTCATACTATTATATTACAAGTATGTTATATATATGCATTATAAATGTAATTGAAAGAATTGTCTATAGTCTATAAAATTTATAAAGTTATGTACAATAATTCAAGAAGGAATTTCATAACAAATAAGTATAAAAACTAGTGAATGAACAATGAATGAAAAACTTGAGTCAAAGTATGTATACTTGTAAAATACCTTAAAATAACTTCATCGGGATTTAAAAATAATTTAGGATATATAAATATATATATTTGGATTTAATTAAAAAAGATCCATTTAATTATATTGTCAAAGTGAAAAGATTAAGAATTGGTGTGAAAGAAATGTATTTAGGAAAACCTATTGTTATAGTTATGAAATGGTGTACAATGATAAAATTATTTGAAATGAATTTTTGATTGATTACCTGATTGTGCTAGTACTAAACCTAGATATCGGATTGAATAGCTAGCCATAGGATGAACGTCTATAGTATTAATGGGTACTTTGTGCCAATAGTAGGCCATTAGCCATTTTCTTTAAAGTGGTCATTTACTTGCCATTAGTGACCTGTTATCTGAGTCTAGGGTTTGTTACCAAGTATACGAGGGCAAAAGTGTCAAAAAAAATGTAAAATCTATTGAAACATATATATATATATTTATAGACCATTATTTTTTTACCAAGTCCAGTCTAATACTAGTTGAAAGGCGATTAAGTGAACTACGAATATTTAAAACAGTCCGAAATAATTTGTATAATATTTATTATTTATTTTATTAATAATAATATAATATTTATTATTTAAAAAAAAGGGAAAAGAAAATATAAATATTTATTAAAATATAATATTTAATTTTAATAATAATATTAATAAAAATAAATAAATAATAAATAAATAAATAAATAAAATTGGACGACGAAGGGCATGCCAATTCACGGTAGGGCGTGCCCACGGAGAATTGGGCATACCCAATTTACCGCAGGGCATACCCATGACGAATTGGGGCATGCCAATTCACCGCAGGGCATGCCCACAACGAATTGGCATGCAGCTCACCCCCAGCCTTGCAGCAATTGGCCCAACAGCCAGTGCCCGCGGCCAGTTTTTTTTACAAATCCCTATTTAGCTTAGTTTTTAATATTTTCCTTAATGGTTGAATTTTCCTTAACCAGCTAAGATTAGGTTTTTGATTTTTCTTATAAATAAGGTATTAAAAATAGAAATACGGACGACAAAAATTACTCCAGAATTATTATCGGACTTTTGATCAACTAATAAACCCTAGCAAATTTTTATCAACAAAGGAAGCAGAGAAAAGGATAGGAAAAGAAGATCAACGACACACAACCTTTACAAAGGCAGTGCACTCACTGTCTTGGGAAAGCTCACCCAGATTCTCATTAAAAGATTTTGGTGGAGCCAACAAATGACGATATACTCTAAATTAAATAAATATAATATGCTTTGATTATTTTAAATATTGAATAAATTCATTCTTCATCTAATTAAAGTTACAGTGGGATAGTTCTTTTAAAATCAATTCATAGTTTACATGGAGTGCATATTTTTGTTATTATTTTTTTACATCATATAAACTAGAACCAGTAAACTTGCAGACTCAGGATATTTATTTATTTTCTATTGCGCATGGATATTTAACGAATATGCTACATAGACCAACTTAAGGTTTTTCTACAAAAACTCACGGTAGCTTCATTTAAGCTCTTTAAAAATATTCACGGTGACTTTAATTCGTATAAACTTTAAAAACTTTGATCAGCTTTCAAAAATCCCAAAACCCTATTTTCTAAATCTTAAACCTTAAAATCTTAAACCGCTGTATGGGCTCTTCGAAGGGGTCAATATTTATTTGTGTATTATAAGTCTTTGTGTTTAACTTCCTTTATTTTAAATCCTAATTTAGTTATTAAAAGTCTAAAAATCTTAATTTAAGATATAAACCCTAAACTTATACATTTATTGCTTTATTTAGTTTTAGATTTGATTATGTAGCTTATTATATGTTTTGATGATTGATTTATTTGATTTTGATATTTGATTTGTTTATCATGGATGGATGATTTCTTTATTATTATTATTATTATTATTATTATTATTATTATTATTATTTGTTTATCTTGGTATTAAAATTGTAAGAGGTATGTTTTCATAATTGGGTACCTCATTAATTAATCTTTACGTAATTTATTTTTTTTTATAGTTTGAAATTAATGTAAAGTATGCGTTTCAACCTTTCGATGGGTATCCTATTTAGTTTTAGACATGGACAATGTAAGGACATGTTTCCATCCTCGGATGGATTTTCATTTATTTATTTTGTTTGGACATTGCTATGATTTTTAATAAAGTATTTATTTATTCTTATGATCACATGTAGTGATACAAACCAGCCACGAGGTAAGGATCCATTGGTGCTTCCAAATGGGTCATTGACTAGGAGCAGAGCTAAGAAGTTTGGAGCAGCTATGGGATTGCATATTCAAGATCAATTTTCAAAGAAAGTGACTGAAATGACAATGGAAAAGTGCACAATAGAGCTTGAAGAAGGCACACCAAAGCTAATTATGATGCTTAGTGTGAATATGGAAGCTAAAGGCTAGCTAAAGGGGTCCAACGTGCAAGAAAGGTCCATGGGGGTTCATATACAGCCTTGGGAAGTAATTTGAGGCCCATGGACAGCCCAAATAGTGTGGGGCGTGTTCTTATTTTAAAGGGTTTTAGTTTGGCCCTTTTTTATATACTTTATATTTTCCTTAGTGGGTTAGGATGTGTGGTTTCCTATTTAGTTATTTCAGAATATTAATTTGTTTCTATACTTTATATTTTCCTTAATGGGTTAGGATTTTGACTTTGTAGCTTTTCTTTTCCCATTAGAATTAGGGTTTCGGATTTATGTGTGCCTTTTAGTATAAATAGGGCCTTATTTTTCTTGTAAAGACACTTTTTGACAAATTATATTATCAATTTTCTTATTGAAAATTTTGGCCAACATAGAACATGACGCGAAACCCTATGGCAATGAAGGCCTCAAACCCCAACGCATGCTTCGATATAGGAATCCAAGAACAAGGATAAACCACCCTCTATAGCACTCAATGCTTAGCGAAGCAAGAACACTAATGACGGAAGGATTTGGAAGGACGGATCAGAAGAACGCCACAATTGAAATTGATAAGTTAGTCTGATTCGTGATGCAATCAATGAAAGAAGCAAAATCTCTCACTCTCTCAAAGATGGCCGAAATTTGCATAAAAAGCAATCTGAATATAATTTGTCAAAATGATCCTCTTACAAGAAAATAATGCCCTATTTATAGAAAAACAAATTAAAATTCGTAACTATCCTAACCCTAGTGAAAAAAGGAAAATTACAAAGTCAAAATCCTTGTCAAATAAGGAAAATATCATCCTAACCAACTAAGAAAAGAAGGATCCTTGTCAAATAAGGAAAATATCATCCTAACCAACTAAGGAAAGAAGGATCCTTGTCAAATAAGGAAAATATCATCCTAACCAACTAAGGAAAGAAGGGAACCACATTCCATGTGCATGGGTGTGAACACAGCCCATGTGCATGAAAGAATAGGCTGCCCATGTGACAAAAGTGGTCCCAAAAACCTAATTTCGTCCAAGGCCCATGTGCTTGCATGTGGGCTGCCTTCCTTACTCCTTTCTTGCTCCTCTAGCCCATTTTTAAAGCCTTATCTTCCATATAGACATTCAGCATCACAATCAGCCTTTGTTGGTCTTCCAGCTCCATACTGCACTTGTTTATTGCTAATTCAGTCACCTCCCTTGTAACAAAGTCTTGAACATGCAATCCAAGAGTGACGCCATACTTCCTTGCTTTATTCCTTGTCAATGGTCCTTGTTGTAGCACCAAAGGATCCTTGCCATGCTGGTTTACATCAGAACAGGAGTGGATTCTCTTTTTCTTCTAATTGCATCAAGAATTAGATTTACTTATCAATTTCGATTGTGGCATTCATCTAATTCGAGCTTCCTAAATCCTTCCATTATAAGTGTTTGTGCTTTGCTAAGCAATTGGGTGCTTTAGAAGGTGGTTTTTCCTTCGTTCTTGGTTTTCTTCTATCAAACGTGCATTGGGGTTTGAGGCCTTCATTGCCATAGGGTTCCGCATCATTTGGTATCAGAGCCAATTACAGGTAAATCTTTATCTATCTGTCTTTCTAGGGTTGTTTTATTTGTTCCGCTAGGGTTCTAATTGGATTTTCGAATTGGGTTATAGAATTCTTTGTTCAATTTTGAAATTGTGTTCTTGCCTTTTGATTCGAAATACATTTTTTCTTATTCCGAATTGGCCATAAATTGGACTGAAGGCTTTGTGTTTAGTTGGTGATCCAAGGATAGTGACCAGATCCTTAAAAAAAAAATTACAAAATCACTTCAACAAAATTTCTTTGCTTTTCTAGTAATTTAAGGTATTAGAATTGTTTTGGATCAGGTTGAAAGTAATCAAAATTTTTGCCACCAATTTCGGCCAATTAAGGGGCTGTTTTATTAAGTTTTTCTTGCTGATTTGGAAGTTTTTTCTTTTCAAAATTGAATTCTTGGGGAGTCTTGATACTAGCTTTCTTGGGTAGAATTATTAGGTCCATAAACTAACTTGCTAAGGTGAGTTGGTTTTGATACATTTTGACCAGATTTGTCATAATTTTTGACCTCTTTGTTTCTATTTCTTGTTTGAGCTACCATTTTGATTTTGTCACATTGCTAGAGTATTATTTGTTTGATTCTATACTCTGGTTGATATAATCGTGCGACACAAAATTTTCTTGTGTTGCCTCCAATTTTGTCAAGTTTCTTTCTAGGTGTCATTCTAGGATTTAGGTTCTAGTTCCCTTGAACATGCTTGGTGATTGATTTGTGAGCCTTTGTTCTAAAGTGCAATCGAAGAATTGGCGAAGGTGAGTTCTTTGTTTTGTGAGATAATGAGTAGCAATTCTAGTAGAGATAAAGGCATAGCTGTTGAGAAAGAAGAGATGAGTATCCGGGATATTGCAGATGATCTTGAGACGTACAAGCAAGTTAATGAGGACAATATGGAAAGAATAGCAAATACATTGGCTAGCTTGCAGCAGTCCATGGAACGCTTAATGCAAGCACAACAACCTGCTCCAAAAAGGCTACCACAGAGAATTCTACAACCAGCAAGAGCTGAAGAGAGAGAAGAGCCAGTTAGGAGGAGGGCACCAAGAGGTGCATATGAGAGAGGTCGTGTGGCTGATTATGGATTTGAAGAAGGAGAAGCTGGAATTTATCAAGCACCTATCAATGATAATGATTTGACTTCTATCAAAATGAAGGTTCCTGAATTTAGAGGGAAAAACACTGCTGAAGAATACATTGAATGGGAGCGCAAAGTAGAGCAAATTTTTGAGTGCCATAATTATTCTGAAGAAAAGAAGTCACACATTGCAGCTGTGGAGTTCAAGGGTTGTGCAACATTCTGGTGGGATCAACTAAAATCCACTAGAAGAGGCAAGGGGTTGAGAGCTGTACCCGCATGGGAGGAGTTGAGAGACCTGATCAGGCAGCATTTTATCCCTTCTCATTATTATAGGGATCTTTATAATCTCTTAGCACGACTGGTGCAAGGTGGCAAGAGTATAGAAGAATACCACAAGGAGATGGAGATGATCATGACTAGAGCTAATATTGAGGAAGATGAACAACGGATGATGTCTAGATTTCTTGCAAGTGAGTTGGACATGTATGATTAAAATACCATGGAGGAGATGGTTGATAAAGCTATGAAGATAGAGAGGAGGTTAAAGAGCAAGAGTTCCACCAAACTTGGCTATGGGAGACCACAAAATGTGTTTGGGAGTAATTCGGCCTATAGAGGACCCCAATTTAGTGGTGGGGCAAATTCAGCCAATAGGGGTGGAGAGAAAGGGGAGTTCAAGAATTCATTCCAGAAAAGCAATGCTGCAACCTCCAGTGGAAAAAGGGCCATCTAGTGGTCCAAACAAGCAAACAGGTACACCTAACACTACCACTCCTAGTAGGGAGATTAAATGTTTTAAGTGTTTAGGGAATGGGCATATTGCATCCCAATGTCCAAATAGAAGAGTTATGATTGCTACAGCTGATGGTGATGTTGTGTCTGATTCTGAACCTAGTGATAATGATAATGATGATGTTGGGAACTTTGATTCTCCTATATATGATGATGTTGGTAGTGGTGAACATGTTGATTGTACTTTGTTAGCTGAGCGTGGTGAATTGTTAGTTGCTAGGCGTGCATTGAATATGCAGGTGAAAGAGGAAAGTCTAGTACAGCGTGATAATATTTTTTATAGTAGATGCTTAGTGAATAGTAAGGTTTGTACACTTATTATTGATAGTGGGAGCTGTACTAATGTTGCAAGTACTACTATGGTTGAAAAATTGGGGTTAGAATGTATGAAGCATCCCAATCCTTATAAGTTGTAGTGGTTTAATGATAGTGGTGAGGTGAAAGTAACTAAGCAAGTGAGGTTACCATTTTCAATAGGCTGGTACAAAGATGAAGTTGATTGTGATGTAGTTCCTATGCAAGCTGGACATATGTTGTTGGGCAGACCGTGGCAATATGATCGGAGAGCGCAACATGATGGGTTTTCTAATAGGTACACATTTACCTATGAAGGAAAACAGGTCACTCTTGTTCCATTATCACTCCTAGAAGTGTATGAAGATCAAAGAAAGATGATTGAGAAAGAGAGGCAAGTTGGGGCTACCAATTCAAAAATTAAGGGGAGTTTGAGAGAACATGATAAGGTGAGTGAGAGTGAAAAGAAAATGGGAAAAGAGGCCAAAAAAGAAACAAAACAAATAAATGGCCCATTGGTGAGAGAAAATAAGAAAGAAGGGAGAGCAAAACAAACTTTTTATGCAAGAGCGAGAGAGGTTAATTTTGCAATGTCTATTGGGCAGCCATTATTGCTCATTAGATACAAAGAAACTTTGGTTGTTGACACTAATGTTTCGCTTGATAGTTTGCCTTCTAGTTTTGTGTCTTTGTTGCAGGATTTTCATGATGTGTTTCCAGATGAATTACCTAGTGGATTGCCACCGCTAAGAGGAATTGAGCATCAAATAGGCTTTTTACCTGGTTCTACCATTCCAAATAGACCAGCTTACCGGAGTAATCCCGTGGAAATGAAAGAGATGCAAAAGCAAGTAGATGAGTTACTGGAGAAAGGGCTGATTAGAGAGAGTTTGAGTCCGTGTGTTGTTCCTGTGTTGTTGGTTCCAAAGAAGGATGGCACGTGGAGAATGTGTGTTGATTGTAGGGCTGTAAAAAGGATCACAGTGAAGTATTGGCATCCTATACCATGACTTGATGACATGTTGGATGAGCTGCAAGGTGCCAGGTATTTTTCTAAAATTGATCTTTTGAGTGGATATCATCAAATTCGTATGAAACCTGGTGATGAATGGAAAACAACATTTAAAACTAAATATGGTCTATATGAGTGGTTAGTAATGCCTTTTTGGGTTGTCTAATGCACCTATTACTTTTATGAGACTAATGAACCATGTTTTGAGAGCTTATTTGGGCAAATTTGTTGTAGTCTATTTTGATGATATTCTGATTTATAGTAAGACTTTGGATGACCATGTTGAGCATGCTAGGCTAGTTTTGGAAGTATTGAGAAATGAAAACTTATATTCCAAGCTTAAGAAATGCACATTTTGCATAGATAGGCTTGTGTTTCTTAGTTTTGTTGTGAGTGCGCAGGGCATTGAAGTAGATGAAGAGAAAGTGAAAGCTATAAAGGAGTGGCCTACTCCAAAGAGTGTGATGGACGTGAGGAGCTTTCATGGATTGGCTAGTTTCTATAGGAGATTCGTGAAGAACTTTTCTACTATTGTAGCACCGTTAACTAGCATAATCAAAAAGGAAGTTGGGTTCCAATGGGGAGAGGAGCAACAAAAAGCCTTCGACTGCCTGAAAGGGAAGTTGACATCCGCTCCTATTTTATCATTACCTAATTTTGAGAGTACATTTGAGATTGAGTGTGATGCTTCTGGTGCTGTATTGATGCAAGAGAAAAAGCCCATAGCCTATTTTAGTGAGAAACTCAATGGTGCACAATTGAACTATTCCACTTATGATAAGGAGTTGTATGCCTTGGTGAGAGCATTGGACGTGTGGCAGCACTTCCTCCTTCCAAAGGAGTTCGTGATACATATGAATCATGAGTCCCTCAAACACTTGAAGGGACAAGGTAAGTTGAACAAGAGGCATGGTAAGTGATGCAAGAAAGGATCCCTTGAAGCTAGCAAGTGGACCAATCACTAGGAGCAAGGCAAAGAGATATCAAGCTAGTATGGCTTTGCATATTCAAGAAGAGATTTCCAAAGAGCTTCAAGAATTATCATTTAAGAAGATGGAGATAGAGCTTAAAGAAGGCACACCAAAGCTGATTATGATGCTTAGTGTGGAAGCTAAAGGCTAGCTAAAGAAAGGTCCATGGGGGTTCATATAAAGCCTTGGGAAGTAATTTAAGGCCCATGGACAGCCCAAATAGTGTGGGGCGTTTCTTATATTGAAGGGATTAGTTTGGTTGTTTCCATACTTTATATTTTCCTTAGTGGATTAGGATTACTTTATATTTTCCTTATTGGATTAGGATTACTTTATATTTTCCTTATTGGATTAGGATTACTTTATGTTTTCCTTATGCAATTAGGAATGTTTTTCCTTATGCAATTAGGAATGTTTTAGTCTTAATTTTCCATATGCAATTAGGAATTTTGTAACCCTTATTTAAGGGCACTATTAGACCAAATTTGACATACAACAATTAATAAAAATTTTTGAATTCTTTTACAAGTTATTCTTGTGAATTTTCGTGTGAGAGAGATTAGAGTGGATTCTTTAATTCTTTCTTTGCATCAAGAATTAGGTTTACTTATCAACAAGAGTTGTGGCATTTTCCTTCTTCTTACCAACTAAATCCTTCAATCATAGTGAGTTCGCGTCTCTTTATAGACGTTGGGTTCCTTAGGAGGTGATTATCAAGTTTCAAGGAGTTCTCTACCATTGTTATACGTTGGGTTTGCTGCCATCGTTGCTAAGGGTCCGCGTCAGTAAGTGGATAGAATTTATAGAACAATTCCCTTATGTTGTTAAATACAAGCAAGGAAAGGATAATATAGTGGCTGATGCCTTGTCTAGAAGATATACATTACTATCTGTGTTGAGTTTTAAATTGCTTGGTTTTGAGTACGTTAAGGACTTATATGTAGGTGATATTGATTTTGGCAATGTGTATGTTGCATGTGAACATGGAGCTTTTAATTCATTTTATAGGCATGATGGATACTTGTTTAAGGGAAATAAATTATGTGTGCCTAAATGTTCCATGCGTGATTTGCTTGTGTTAGAATCTCATTGTGGGGGATTGATGGGACATTTTTGGGTTGCTAAGACTTATGATATCTTGTTTGAGCATTTTTATTGGCCGTCTATGAATAAGGATGTTGAGAGATTGTGTTCTGCTTGTATTGCTTATAGACAGGCGAAATCTAAGTCTATGCCTCATGGTCTATATATGCCTTTACCTGTACCTAGTTCACCTTGGATTGATCATGGATTTTGTGCTTGGATTGCCTAGAACTAGAAAAGGTAGGGATAGCATTTTTGTAGTTGTTGACAGGTTTAGTAAGATGGCACATTTTATTCCTTGTCATAAAGCTGATGATGCGATTGTTGTAGCTGATTTGTTCTTTAGAGAAGTAGTTCGACTACATGGGGTGCCTAGGACTATTGTGTCTGATAGAGATGCTAAGTTTTTGTCCCATTTTTGGAGAGTTTTATGGGGTAGATTAGGAACTAAGCTTTTGTTTTCTACTACTTGTCATCCACAAATAGATGGGCAAACAGAGGTAGTTAATCGTACACTTGGTACATTGTTGAGAGCTATAGTGGGAAAGAATTTGGCTGCTTGGGAAGATTGTTTACCTTTTATTGAGTTTGCTTATAATCGTTCTATTCATTCTTCTACAGGTTATTCACCATTTGAGCTTGTTTATGGTTTTAACCCATTAACTGTACTTGATCTTATTCCTTTACCGTCACATGAGCTTGTTAGTTTAGATGGAGACAGGAAAGCAGAATTGGTGAAGGCTATGCATGAGAAAGCTCGAGTTAATATGGAGAAAAAAAACAAGTCATATGCTGATCGAGTGAATAGAGGACGCAAGAAGATAGTGTTTGCTCCTGGGGATTGGGTTTGGATACACTTCCTAAAGGAGAGGTTTCCAAATCAAAGGAAGAATAAGCTTGATGCACGTGGTGATGGTCCATTTCAAGTGTTGGCAAAGATCAATGATAATGCATACAAGATAGACTTGCCTGGTGAGTATGGTGTTAGTACTACTTTTAATGTGTCTAATTTATCTCCTTATGATGATGCAGATTTGAGGATAAATCTTTTTGAAGAGGGGGAGAATGATACGAACCAGCCACGAGGTAAGGATCCATTGGTTCTTCCAAATGGGCCATTGATTAGGAGCAGAGCTAAGAAGTTTGGAGCAGCTATGGGATTGCATATTCAAGATCAAATTTCAAAGAAAGTGACTGAAATAGCAATGGAAAAGTGCACAATAGAGCTTGAAGAAAGCACACCAAAGCTGATTATGATGCTTAGTGTGAATATGGAAGCTAAAGGCTAGCTAAAGAGGTCCAACGTGCAAGAAAGGTCCATGGGGGTTCATATACAACCTTGGGAAGTAATTTAAGGCCCATGGACAACCCAAATAGTGTGAGGCGTGTTCTTATTTTAAAGGGTTTTAGTTTGGCCCTTTTTTATGTACTTTATATTTTCCTTAGTGGGTTAGGATGTGTGGTTTCCTATTTAGTTATTTCAGAATATTAATTTGTTTCCATACTTTATATTTTCCTTAATGGGTTAGGATGTGTGGTTTCCTATTTAGTTATTTCAGAATATTAATTTGTTTCCATACTTTATATTTTCCTTAATGGGTTAGGATTTTGACTTTGTAGCTTTCCTTTTCCCATTAGAATTAGGGTTTCGGATTTATGTGTGCCTTTTAGTATAAATAGGGCCTTATTTTTCTTGTAAAGACACTTTTTAACAAATTATATTATCAATTTTCTTATTGAAAATCTCGGCCATCATAGAACAGGAGTGGATTCTCTTTTTCTTCTGATTGCATCAAGAATTAGATTTATTTATCAATTTTGATTGTGGCGTTCATCTAATTCGAGCTTCCTAAATCCTTCTGTTATAAGTGTTCGTGCTTTGCTAAGCAATTGGGTGCTTTAGAAGGTGGTTTTTATTATTGCTGTGAGATTACATTTTTACTTTCTAAATTGAATTTAAAATAAGTTTGATTAAAAACGTTTAAGTTATTGAGTTATTTTCTAAAATTGAAATATGATATTTTATTATTATTATCATTATTATTATCACCACCACCATCATCATCATTATTTTATTATTTACTTTGATATTAAATGGTAAAATATCTGTCTACAAGCACCACTAAGCTATAAACTTAGCATGTTAGAATTTTTCTAGCACACAAGTAAGATGGATCAGAGCAAATTTAAGAATTGATAAATAAGGGTTTCAAAGATTAGCTGCAGAATAGATGAAGTTCTTTATAAATAATGTAAATGTGAATTGTATACAAATTGTATAATTTATTTTAGTTTATCTGGAGATTGTAACAAATTGTTAAGAGTTGATGGAATATATATATATATATATTCAGAGTTTGAAGTTATAAGTTTTAATGAATGATTATTAATTCTAGTAATGTATTTTATGTTTATAATTAAAAAGTTTATAGTGTTTAATTTGATTTATTGCTGGTATTTAATTTATTGCAGTTATCGGAGTCTGGTTTAATTGGAAGTTAAAAGTATTTTTCTACAGGTTATGTTAATTATTAAAATTTTTGAATAGTGATCATTACAGAGGAAACTCTGTCAAAGTTTTTAGTTGGATTGTTATTTAAGTTACACGAAATTGTATATTGGATTATTATAAATTTGTTTAGAGTATTGAGTAGCATCTTCTGATAGTTTTCAAAGAGGATTGTTAGGGAATATTACATTTGGTGGTATCAGAACTGATGTTTAGGCATTTCTGACATGTGGGATTATGAGAAGGGTGAAATACAATTGTCTAAGCAATATCAACTACATATGTAAATAGTATTCTCATGCAATTGATCTTTATATGCTTATAGGTATGATGTGACACACCACCCCTAGTTTAATTAGGGAGAGGTATGGTGTAGACCCTTAATTTTTTTATCCAATCCAGCCCGATATTTTTTAAACAGTCCAAAATAATTTTTGTGATATTTATTTTATTTACTATTTATAATATTTATCTTTATAATATTTAATAGTTATTTTTAATAAAAATAAAATATAAAATATAAAAATCAGATGGATCAGTGAGCGACGCGCGGCAGCCCTGCTGCGCAACAAGGGCACTTCACCGCAACAATTATCTACGGCAAATTGGGCAATGCCCAATTCATCGCAGCTACAAACTGGGCACTGCCCAGTTCGCTGCAGGTGCTGCCCAGTTCGTTGCAGGCACTGCCTGTAGCGAACTGGCTTGCCCAGTTCACTAGGCCCTCAAATTGCCCGCTGCCTCACCCAGCGCAATTAGCATGCTAGCCCGCAGCAATCCTTGTAGGCCCAGCAGCTCGCTTACATTGTTGATTTTTGACCAAATCTTATTTTACACGATTTTATAATTTTTTCCTAAATAGTTAGTATTTCCTTATTAAGAGTATAAAACACACGTACTGGGGGTAGTAATTTTTAAAGGAAACTTAGACTTTTAATTTTTCCTGAGACTTGAGGCATAAACCATAGAAAAACAAGAAAGCAAGGAAGATGAAAGTAACAAAGGAAACAGAATTGTACAAAGGCAGTGAACACATTGCCTTGATTTTGCTCTGCCAGAAATCTTATATTAAAGCAGGTAATAACTTGTTTTAATTTCTCCAATTCGATAGAGCCAACAAATGAAGGTGTGCTATTCTTTATTTACTTCATTTAAGTTTATAATATTTTACAATTGCTTGAATCCAATAGTATGAAGATTGTTGATTTAAATCCAATAATATTATATTATAATTATTTAGTCCAGTAGCAAATAAAGTTTGGTTGTGATTTATTATAAAATTTAAATAACTTGATTTAATTCAACCTCTTTGAATCCAACCTAAAATACAATTCAGTTAGACCCTAATTTGAAGTCTAAAACCCTAAAAAACCATATTTCATGTTTAAAACTCTAAAAACCCTAATTTGAAATACACAGTGACCATATTTTTATCAAAACCCTAAACCCTAGCATTGTCTTCGTAAAAGTTCCATGTTTTTATCAAAACCCTAACCCTAATTTCTAAACTAGAAATCCTAGTCTTGTTTTCCAAAATCATATTTTTCTCAAACCCTAAAACTAGTTTTTAAAATTTTTAACATCAAAACCTACAACCCTGAAAACCAATTTTCAAAATTATCTGGGGCACTGCCCCCTGAATCCCTCCCGCTAACCGGCTAGCGGGACCACCGTATGGGCTCGTCGAAGGAGTCAATATTTATTTGTGTATTATGAGTCTGTGTATTTAACTTTTTTTTCAAAGCGCTAATTTAGTAATTAAAATTCTAAAACCATATTTTAAGATGTAAACCCTAAACTTATACATTTATTGCTTTATTTAGTTTTAGATTTGATTATGTAGTTTATTATATGTTTTGATGATTGATTTATATAATTTCAATATTTGATTTGTTTATCATGGATAGATGATTTATTTATTTGTTAAAATTGTAAGAGGTATGTTTCCATAATTGGGTACCTCATTAATTAATCTTTATGCAATTTAATTTATTTCATATTTTAGAATTAATGTAAATGATATGTTTTTACCTTTTTGATGGGTGTCCTATTTAGGTTTAGATATGGATGATGTAAGGATATGTTTTCATTCTTGGATGGGTGTCCATTTATTTGTTCTTTTTTGGACATTATTGTGATTTTAATAATGTATTTATTTATTCTTATGATCACATGTAGTATGGATAATATCATTATATTTAAGAATTTTATAATATTAAGACCTAAAAAGGAGGCCGGTTCCAATGAACCGGGCGTTGTGGGGGTGCTGGGTCATTTTTCACCTTCCCCACACGTACCCAACTTTTCGAACCCATCAGGGGATTGGGAATTTCTTAGAAATTGAGTCATCCACCTCTTTTTTTTCCAGCCCATCCGGGTGCTGACTCCATTTTTCTTCGGGCTTAGACCCGTGTTTTCTAAGACCCTGAGCCTAAACAGTGCCGAAGTCGCAAGAACCATTCCACCAGGAGTGAGAGTGAAAATCTCCGCTCACACGTGGTGAGATAGTCCTAGGGTTCTGACCAGCTTAAAGCCACCAAATACGACGAATAACTTTCTTTAGACCATATCAAGATCATTTAATATCTTTGCAAAAATATATATTAATGTAACCTTATTTATATTTTAAGTTTTTAGACATAAGTACAACCCTTACTACTACATTGTACCTAATGAAGAACTACAGAACAGAAATATATTATGGACTTTATCTATTATTACACAAACTGCTTCTAGTACTAACCAAGAGAGTGAACATCTATGAAGTAGGAATTTTGATGCTCTAACCTATAGACCACTAATCTGAAAAGAAAAATAATGGTGATGAGGGGTAAGCTGTCAACTCAGTGAATCATAACTTAATGTACGACTAGATGGGATAATTAATAAATAACTCAAACGGACCCATATGCATAGTGAGTGAGAAAGGGAGTGATGAATAAATTAGAAATAAATAAACCTTGTAAGCTTCAAAAAGTCAGATAATATATAACCACAGTTATAAAAAGCACATGTTGTGACATTTAAAATAGAGTAACCATTGGCTCTATATTAGGGTGATAACTGCCCCGTTTTTTTTGTATAACAGAACACCAATGTATACCATCTAATGATTTAACTCCCACCAGAGTTAGGTCATATCATAATAGTGGAGATCAAACAGTAAGCTTAACAAGCAATCTTATTAGAATAATCAAAGAAATTTAATAATTATATATTCAAATCAACATAAAAATCAAAGCCGATAATAATATCTCGATAATAAACTCAACAAAGGAATTAGAAATTAATAAAATAAGATAAATAACTCAACCGAGAGTTAGATAAAATAGCTCAATAACAATTTGCCAAAGAATCAAATTACTTGTTAAGTAATAAACAGATAATCAGAAGCAAATATTTGAACAAAATAATTAATCATAAACAAAGGCCTCTTTAAGAAACAATATACAAAATCAGGTAACAAAAATTGGGGTGTCAATAAAAATTAAGATGCTACTTAGCCAAAGTTAAGTAGGGCAATGCAGTTTAGAATAGAAGAGGTCAGAAATCACATTAGATTATCACTTACAATTAGCCTCTTGAAGTGCCTTTCCTTTTGGTCTAGAGGATTCTCTTATTTCTCTTTTCCTGAATTATGTGGTGCTCACTATTATTTGTCACATTTAGTAAAATCTATAGTATAAGTTACTTAGGATTTTTTTTTATCATTATTTAAAGTCTTATTTATTTTAGGTCTTTGCATGTTGCATGTCATATCCATACAAATTACAATTTACTTACATTTCTTTTGTTCTTTTTTTTTTTTAATTTTGTAACTTAATCCATTATAAAATTGTATTTTTTTTACATAGAAATTTAACCATCTTCCACTTTATATTTTATTTTAGTGTATATATTTATATATATACTGCAATATATACATATTTTTAGGATTATAATATAATTAAAATTGCATTATAATTAAATAAACGACATTACCATGTATAAATAAATATCGTAGTATATATAAACCATATAATATATATAACCATATATATATGATTGCATTATAATTAATCAAATAACATACATATATCCCATAATATATATATATATGATTTATATATAATTAAAAATGCATTATAATTAAATAAACAGCATACCATATATATATAGGATTAGATTAGTATAAAATTATAACATCACCATCTATGTATATATATGCCATACTATATACATTTTTATAATTAAGTTTAATCAAAGTATTAATCTTCATTTGAATTAAAATGAATACTTAGAGAATATGCTTTAATTAACTAATAATTAGAACTCACCTTTTCTTGTTTTCTTTTAAACAACAATTATAGCTCCTTGATTTGCTTCAAATTATTTGGAAAGCATCTTATTAGCTAAAAAATAACTATTTTGAACAAAACATTTTTTTTAAGTAAGAAGTGATTTTTGTCTTCATTTGGTTGGCTATTTATAGTGAAAAATCATCATCTCCACCACCCATTTGTCACTCATCTAAGCTAATCACCCTCCGCTCATATGCAATAGGGCAAATAGTCTTTTTTTTTTCTATTTAAAAAGCTCAACCCCCGAAATACGGTTTTATGGGGATCGAACCCCTGCCCTCTCAAATAGTCAAATAGTCTTCTATCATATCCTTGAATAATTTCTATGGTGTACATTAAGGGAGTATTTTAATATTTTATTATAATTATTGAAAGTGATGACCTAGTGATAATTTTTCTTGTGTTCATCATCTTATAATATACATATAATGATTTTTGGACCTAAATAAAATAAATCAATTTATCTTACCAGGTCATTAATTTACTTTATTCTATTTTTTATCTTACTTTTCCAATCACTATATTATTTAGATTTATTTTTCTAAGTATGGTATTGCATCATTCCTTCTTTACAAAAAATTTGTCCTTAAATTTTTACTTATAGTATTACTTAATTACAAAATAGAGTTGATTTCTACTCAGTGACAGAACATATTTGGGTATAGACGTTGCATTTCTGCTTTAGTCTCCCATGTATATTCCTCTATAGATTGGCTACGCCACAACACTTTAACCATAGGAATCTATTTGTTCGACAATTTGCTAACCTAATGATCAATTATAGCTACAAGAGTTTCTTTATATGATAGATTAGACTGTAACTATAGAACATGCACCTATAACACATGACTCGAATCAGATACATATTTATGCAACATGGAAATATGGAATACAAGATGTATGTGTTCCAATCTACATAGTAAAGCTAGTCGATAGGAAACTTCATCGACTCTTTCCAATATCTCAAAATGACCTATCTATCGAGATGATAGTTTTCCTCATTTTTTGAATCTCAGCACTCTTTTCATTAGTGAGACCTTCAGAAACACTTGGTCTCTTATAGAAAATGGAACAGCCTTTTGCTTAGGATCCACATAACTCCATTGTCTATTGAAAGCTATCTTTAATCTTTCTTAGATTAGCGGTACTTTTTATGCTGTGTACCGAACTATTTATGGTCCTTCAATATTTCTCTCGCCTATGTCACTCCAACACAATGGTGATCTACATTCCCTTCCCTATAGACAACTTCATATAGAGCCATTTGTATAGAAGAATGGTAACTATTATTGTAGGAGAATTCTATGAATGGTAGGTGTCGGTCACAACTACCTCCAAAATAAAAAATACATATCCATAACATATATTCCAATGTTTGAATAGTGTGTTTATATTGTAAATCAGTTTATGAAAGGCAGAGCTAAAATTTAGTCGAGTTCCTGAAGCTTCTTAAAACATCTGCCAGAATTTAGAGATGAATTATGGGCCATTATAAAAAATAATAGAGATTAGCACTCAATATAGAGTGACTATCTTATCAAGGTGTAACTGAGCATATTAAGAAGTAGTATAAGTCATCTTGACTGGCAAAAAATGTGTTGTCTTGGTGAGTCAATCCATTATCACCCAGATAGAGTTACACACATATTTGTGTGAGGTAATCTAATGACAAAGTCCATCGCAACTCATTCCCATTTCCATTCTAGCATTGGTAATTCTTGAAATAACCCTACAAGTCTCTGATGTTCAATCTTCACTTATTGATATGTTAAACACTTACCCACAAATTCAGCAATCTCCATCTTCATACTTGGCCACCAATAATAACCCTGAAGGTCTGATGTTCAATCTTCATTTATTGAAGGTTTAATGATGTTCAATCTTTATTTAGCCACAAATTCAGTGATCTCCCTCTTCATGCTTGGCCACCAATAATATATCTTAAGATCATGATGTTTTTTGGTAGCTCTTAGATGTATATTGCATTAGGCATAATGAGCTTCCATCAATATCAATTGTTGTAGGTGTTTCAATCATTTATGTTTATATTTTTAGGGTATTTTTATTGGTTTTTAGCTAATTTTTCTTTTAATTTATGTTTAAATATTGTTTGAAGTATTTGATTTAGGTTGAAGTGCAAAACAATGGAGTGATGGAACAAAGCTTGTGGAAAAGCAAGAGACACAGCCAAGACACCACTTAGCTTGGTCGTGTTACTCATCAAAGGCAAGGAACAAGCAGGACACAGGCTGAGGCAACTTGGCTTGGTCTTGTCTTTTAGAAAAATTGGGTAGAGGCAGACAATGGCAAGAGACACAGGCAAGCCATTGGCCATGTCACATAACACGACCAAGGTCTTAGCCGTGTCCCACTTGATAAAACAAAAGAATAAAGGAAGAAAAGCAAATTGCAGAGGTGAACACAAACAGAAGACACGACCAAGCCACTGGTCATACACATGACACGGCCAGTGACTTGGCCATGTCACACCTAGAAAAAAAGAAGAAATATTAGGCAGCCATGGACACAGCCTCAAGACTTGGTCATGTCCCAAGAAGAATGAGTGACACGGCCAAGTCATCCATGACTTGGTTATGTCTCATATGGTTCCATTGAATTATTTTGCACGAAGTGAGGGTCAAATGGGGGACAAAAGACTCTTTCTTTTTAAAAAGAAATATTAAAAATAAGTTAAAGGTGGATAGATTTATAGAAAGAAATTTTAAACAAAGAAAAAGAGGGAGACAAAGAGTAGTGTGTGAGTTGGTAAGACATGCTTCGTGTCTTAAAAAATTGAAAAGAATTGGAAGTGGAGGGACATGGAAGATACATACACATTGGGCTTGATTGAGGGGTATCTAGTTCTTAGTTTTGTTCTTGTTTTGGAAGAGAGACATCATTCTCTCTTCATCCTCCATTTCCATCTTCCACTTCTTCCATAGATAAGAGTAAAGACAATTACTGGGATTAAAGTGAGTGAACAAGCTTTCAAGAAGGTTAGGGTTTGAAGAAGATTTGATTGAGGAGTGCAAGCTTGAGAGAGTTACCACTCCACCTTTCAAGAAGAGATCCATTGATTGAAGAGGGCTTGAAAGTTCTTTATCACATCAAAGTGGAAGCTAGGAGAAAAATAAGTAGTTCAACTCTTAGCATCTTCAAAAGGGGTTTTTCATATTCTCTCTTTTATTTCATTTCTTGATTGTTGTTGTTTGTTAAGAAAATTAATATTTCAATGGATAATTGTGATTTGATGAATATTGAGATGAATATTTATTTTAAATTGATGATGAGCTAATTTACTCATGCCTTGGATTGTAGTAGATTTGATTAAATTATTTGATTGGATAATTCTATTACTATACCTTGTATTTGGTTGATTGCATTGGACTTAAAGTTAAATTGATAGATTGGCCACCTATTGATCACTTAATATTGAATGATGGACTAAGAGGTGAAATTCGATATCGGAACTATGTAATTAATCACCCTAAGAATGAATTAGAAATATAAGTTCTAGGATTCTATTAATTTACAATTTCAAAACAATTGGTTGTTGTTAATTCATGAATGTGAAAACTAATGAATTGGTAATAACTAATCAAACTCAGGGAACAAATTGAAATACAAAGTTATAATAATGGATAATTTGAGAATCAAGATTTAATTAAATTGATCTACAACCCTAGGCACTATTTTGAAAATTGAATTAATCTTACACAACAACTACTCATTTTTACTTTCAAATTTTAATCACAATTCACCAATTCAACAACACACACTCAATTTTATTTATCAATGTTGTCAGAATTACGGGCAGTAATTTAGAATATATTATTGATGTGGATGGATAATTAATGCTAGTGTGACTAGATACATGTAAACCTATAATTTTAAGCCATTAGTTCTTCTTTTGCAGCTATATAGGGAGGGGAAAAAGAACTCAAAAGGGCTGATACGAATTTTCAGTTTATGCTGAATGTAATTGATGTGTTTTCAAGTTTGAGAGGTTTTCTTCTTATTCTTGTTGCATGAAGAATTGGTTCTAACTTATCAACTTTGACTTGTGGCATTTAAATCAATTCATTTCTTCATCCCAATCACCCAAGTTCTCAATTACAAGTTAGTTGTGGGTTTGGTAGGGAGGATTTGTTTTTAAGTTCTAAGATTCTATGCTAGATGTGTATGTGGGGTTCTAGATGTAACATTTGATCCATGGGTTTCGCATCACAATTACAAGTTAGTTATGGGTTTGGTAGGGAGGATTTGTTTTTGAGTTCTAAAATTCTATGCTAGATGTGTATGTGGGGTTCTAGATGTAATATTTGATCCATGGGTTCTGCATCAGAAAAGATAAAAAAAAAAAAAAGAATCAGATTCAACTTCCTCAACATAAAAAAAAAAATTTCATACCTGTTTCTGTCCAATATTTTTCTACACAAGTGTTTGAGATTTTTTGCATATTTATACCATTAACAGCTTGCTACCTTATTATATTTGATCAAATTACATCAGCTCCTCATTATGCATCCATTAGCATTTAAAATCTGATATTTAGAGCATAGCTTGCATTGGGAATAGATTTAGGTTGCATATTCAGATCACTCATTGGAGTGATTTGAATTCTATTTTTCAATATCCATAATTATTTTTCTTTGTATTCTTAGTTTCATTCATTCATATACCTCTTGTTTCTTGTATGCATTGAGTAGCTAATTCTCAATCATAGTTACTTTGGTTTGATTAACA
Organism: Garcia nutans; assembly: GCA_947685225.1. Lineage (NCBI taxonomy): Eukaryota > Viridiplantae > Streptophyta > Magnoliopsida > Malpighiales > Euphorbiaceae > Garcia > Garcia nutans. The sequence goes on along the minus strand of CANTUV010000002.1, from coordinate 11,678,687 downwards.
CAATACTTTTTGCTTCTTGTGTTAACTTTCAGTTCTTGTTATTTAAATTAAATTACTTCTAGAATTGCTGAATTTATTTTGTTCATTAGGGTCCTTGTAGAGTCTTTAAAACAAAACTTGTTTTACTTGATTTAAGTGGATTCAGTTCTGAAATTCAACTTGATAAAAGAAGAATTGAGAGGTAACAAGGACCAAGTTTTGAGTGAAATACAAAAGGAGTGACAATCTGCTTAAGTGAAACACGTAAGGGAGTGTGGTGAGAAAATTTTTCTTTACAAACATTTTCTTGCAGGTTCTTATACCATGTCAAATTTTGGAGGTGAAAAACATGATATGACCATAAATGATGCGGACAGGCTAAGCACTTCCCAAGAGGGCACCCATTCTGGTACTGACCCTCAACCAGCACGCTAATGCGGCTGGGCCAAGCACTTCCCAGAAGGTCACCCATCCTGGTACTGACCCTGCACCAGCACGCTTAATCGGAAAGAACGCTAACCATTTCTACCAAAAGCTTAAGCTGTCAGCAAAGGCACACCCATTTCCTTTATTTGGATCAAACATGGGCTCACCAGTCTCTTTCGACTTTATGTGCCACCTTTATCGAACCTGATCCACAACTAATGCAAGAAATGATCCCTTGAAGCTAGCAAGTGGACCAATCACTAGGAGCAAGGCAAAGAGATATCAAGCTAGTATGGCTTTGCATATTCAAGAAGAGATTTCCAAAGAGCTTCAAGAATTATCATTCAAGAAGATGGAGATAGAGCTTGAAGAAGGCACACCAAAGCTGATTATGATGCTTAGTGTGGAAGCTAAAGGCTAGATAAAGAAAGGTCCAACGTGCAAGAAAGGTCCATGGGGGTTCATATAAAGCCTTGGGAAGTAATTTAAGGCCCATGGACAGCCCAAATAGTGTGGGGCGTTTCTTATGTTGAAGGGATTAGTTTGGTTGTTTCCATACCTTATATTTTTCTTATTGGATTAGAATTTTGTTTCCATACTTTATATTTTCCTTAGTGGATTAGGATTTTGTTTCCATACTTTATATTTTCCTTAGTGGATTAGGATTTTGTTTCCATACTTTATGTTTTCCTTATGCAATTAGGAATGATTTAGTTTTCCATATGCAATTAGGAATTTTGTAACCCTTATTTAAGGGCACTATTAGGCCAAATTTCAAACAACAACAATTAATAAAAATTTTTGAATTCTTCTACAAGTTCTTCTTGTGAATTTTCATGTGAGAGAGATTAGAGTGGATTCTTTAATTCTTTCTTTGCATCAAGAATTAGGTTTACTTATCAACAAGAGTTGTGGCGTTTTCCTTCTTTTTACCAACTAAATCCTTCAATCATAGTGAGTTCGCGTCTCTTTATAGGCGTTGGGTTCCTTAGGAGGTGATTATCAAGTTTCAAGGAGTTCTCTACCATTGTTATATGTTGGGTTTGCTACCATCGTTGCTAAGGGTCCGCGTCATTTGGTATCAGAGCCTTGCTACAAGGTAATTTTTATCTACTTTGTCTTTCTAGGGTTTGTTAATTTAGGTCTTTTAAAATTCTGCATTTTAGGGTTCTTAGAGAGTCTAGTCTTTAATTTTCAAAAAAAAGTCATATATCAATTCTGATCAAGGCCGAATTGAAGGAGGGTATTCTTAGGGTGAAAACGAAACCTAGGAAAGGATTCTTGGAGAATTTCAAAACCAAGAATTAGGGTTCTTGAAAGAAAGCAAAAGCTAGAGTTTGTGTTCAAGTTTGATTTCGATTTGGTCTTGAGTGAATCTGGGGTTGCGTATTAAGTCCAGATTTCGAAAAGTCCTTAGAAGTAAATTAAGTCCCGAATCAAGGGGATAGTGAGAGGAAGCAAAAAAAAAAAAGAGTACAAAACCACCTCAACAAAAATTGTTTATTTTCTTGCTATTTGGGTGCTAAGGATCAAATCTAGGTGGGTGAGAAGTAATAAAAATTTTTGGGTGAAAAATTTCTCCTTTTGAGGGGCTTTTGGAATTCGAAAATCATACCTTAATATTCATGTTATTTGAGTGTTATAGGTGGGAATTAGAGTCTAGAAGTTAGCGTTTGGGGTAGAATTGATTAGGTCCATAAAGCAGCTTGCCAAGTGTGGGTTGTTTTTTATTCATTATATCCAAATTTGTCTTGTTTATTGTCTTCATTGTTTATGATTTCTTTATCTAGCTTTTAATTCCATTACATTGCTAAGTATCATTTGCTTGTGCCGATACTTGGTTTTATATCGTGTAGTGCAAATTACCTTGCATTGCCTCCGATACTTGTCTTGTTTTCTATCTAGTTCTAGGATTTAGGTTCTAGTTTCTTGAACGACTTGACAATTGTTGGTTGGTGAGCTTGGTTCTGAAGTGCAATCAAGGAAGACAAGAAAAGTGAGGTAATTCTAAACACTTGAGTGAATTTCGATTATTACTAATCTTGTTTCTTTGAGTTTGTTTGTTTTTTAACATGGCTGGAAAAGGAGAAGAGACTAGCAAAGAAGGAGCTATGGCCGAAAGCTTGGCTAGGCTTAATGAGACTTTGGGATATTTAAAACTTTAGACATTCTGCATGAACATTTCTATTGGCCAAAAATGAGAAAGGATGTTGAAAGAATTTGTGCCAAGTGTATTGCATGTAAACAAGCAAAATCTAAGTCTTTACCTCATGGCTTGTATACTTCTTTACCTATTCCTAATGCACCTTGGATTGGCATATCTATGGACTTTGTTTGGGGCTGCCTAGGACTAGAAAAGGGAAAGATAGCATATTTGTTATTGTTGATAGATTCGGCAAAATGGCACATTTTATTGCATGTCACAAAACTGATGATGCAACAAATATTGCTAATTTGTTCTTTGGGGAAGTAGTTCATTTTCATGGCATTCCTAAAACAATTGTAAGTGATAGAGATGTGAAGTTCTTAAGTTATTTTTGGCGTGTTCTGTGAAATAAGTTAGGTACTAAATTGTTGTTCTCTACAACTTGTCATCCACAAACTGATGGACAAACAAAAGTGGTAAATATGACTTTAGGATCTTTGTTACATGCTGTTGTGGGTAAGAATTTGAAAACATGGGAAGATTGTTTGCCATTAGTGAAGTTTGCATATAATAGAAGCATACATTCTTCTACAAGTTATTCACCATTTGATTTTGTTTATGGTTTTAATCCGCTTACACCACTTGATCTATTTTCTTTGCCATTAAATGAAATAACTAACTTAGATGGTAAAAGGAAAGCGAAGTTGGTTAAGAAGATACATGACAAGGCACAAGCTCATCTTGAGAAGAAATATGAATCATTTACCTATAATGCAAATAGAAGAAGGAAACATGTGATTTTCCAACTTGGTGATTGGGTATAGGTTCATATGAGGAAGGAAAGATGTCCTAAACAAAGGAAATCCAAGATGGATGCAAGGGGAGATGGCCCATTCCAAGTTTTAGAATGAATTAATGACAATGCCTACAAAATCAATCTACCAGGTGAGTATAATTTTTCTGCAACTTTCAATGTTAGTGATCTTTCTCCTTTTGATGTAGGTTCAGATTTGAGGACAAATCTTTTTGAGTAAGGAGGGAATGATGAGGAAACTATAAGCAAGCTTGATGAATCTATACAAGGCATCAAATATGTTGATGATATCATTATGCCAAGTGGACCAATCACAAGATCACAATCAAAGAAACTCCAGCATGTGTTCCAACACTTCATTCAAAGGTGGATTAATGAAGAGGGAGACCAACTTATACTGAATATGAGGGATCATGAAGAGGAAGTCAGAAATTCACTAAGAAGCATGAAGAATCTGCCTATAAGTATGGTGATGGGCATTAGCATGAATATGAAAAATAATATTGATGTGGTTTAGTGCTAGTGTGACTAGACACATGTGAACCAACACTAAAATACATGTAGAATATGCCCATCAATGTTGTTAGAAGTATGGGCAGTAATTTAAAATATATTATTGATATCATTGTGACTAGATACATGTAAACCTAGACTTTTAATCCATTAATTCTTCTTTTCCAACTATATAGGGAGGGGAAAAAGAACTCAAGGGGGTTACTACGAATTTTTAGTTTATGCTAAATGTAATTGATGTGTTTTCAAGTTTGAGAGGTATTCTTCTTATTCTTGTTGCATAAGAATTGGTTCTGATTTATCAAGTCTGACTTATGGCGTTTAAATCAATTCATTTCTTCTTTCCAATCACCCAAGTTCTCAATTACAGGTTAGTTGTGGGTTTGGTAGGGAGGATTTATTTTTTAGTTCTAAGATTATATGCTAGATGTGTATGTGGGTTTCTAGATATAATATTTGATCCATGGGTTCTGCATCATAGTGTGTGATTGAGACTTGAAGATGTAAGTGCCACGAGACCAACTTAGATGGTGTTGCATTCATGTATTATTTGTGAACTATGGAATTTTGGATTTTGTATAATAACTTGTGAAATGGAAAATGTTTCATATGCATATGTACATTGTAAGGTGTTATAAGTATGTTTTTGTAACTATGATATTGTAAAAGTATTTAAAGGATTTTGTAATGAGGACCAGCAAGCTCGAGTCCATTCGGCTAAGGATGAAAATGCAAAGAAAGACCCTTTAGCCATTCATGGAGGCCCAATAACAAGAGCTAGAGCCAAAAAGATGAAGGAAAAATTAACTTGCTCACTTCAAGACATTTGGAAGGAACAAGCTCATCTAGATTCGGTTAAGGGCCTTTGTATGCAAGAGGACCTTAATTATCAACATATTTCAAGTATGTTCAAATATGAAGACAATAGTCTAACACACATTGTCTGAATCAATCCAGCCCATTGAAGAATAAAAGGCCATTCAACCTTGATTAAGTGAGCATAGATCTTGGGCTGTCATTTTATGTTATTTATTAATTTGGGTTTATTTTATTTGCTTTGTGTTAGGGTTTTATTTTTATTAAGTTGAGTTTTAATGTGTTTTAATGAGTGCATCTAGTTTGGGGTGTGATTAATTGTCATTTAAAAGTTACAAATGAATGCATTTAATGTATAACAGCTCTTTTCAATGAAAGTTAGTGGGGATTAAAGGGGAGAATGTGGAGAGCTATAATAACAGCCATTTAGATTTATTCTACCATTCTTTGGCTATAAATATCAAAGCCAAACTCATTTGTAAAAAAGACCATTGATAAATGATAATCTGAATTTGCACTTTGTGAGTGTTTTTGATTAAGTTCTTTCATGAACTTTGAACTTATCAAACTAATTCAGTTTGTGGCATTCTCTAACAAAACAAATCTTGTGTTTAATTCTTAACTTATCAAATTATATTTCATTTATGGCGTTGTGGGTTTAATTCAAGTACTAGTTTCATTGGTAAACAATAACAATTGGAACTAGTTTTTCACTAACTTCACTTGAGGAGGTTGATGTGAGCCTGCCTTGCTGTGATTTAATTCCTAAGGAAGCTCAAGCTACGGATCGTCTCCAAAACATAAGAACACCAACCAGAACCTTCAACCCAACACCAACTTGTGATGTAAAACTGAAGCTATATGGCTGGAAACTAATGATTCAAGACCCAACCCCAACTTGTGAAGGAAAAACCTTGAATATAAGTTAAGACCTAGCAAACTTGGTTATTTTTGCAAGGAATTCATGCAAGTTCTAACCAGAACTCAAAAGAAGGCTAAAAAACCTCTCAAAGCTCTCAAAAAAGGAGAGAAAACTCAGAATATTCATTAAGTTCAAAGTCTGCCATTACATCTGTTTTTAAAGACTTAAAGAAAGCATAAAACAAGTGAAATGATGGAAAAATACAAATATAATGATGTGGTTACATAAAACAAATTGGGCAGCCATATAGCATGTCTCCCACTAGCTTTTAAAAGGCATGGGCAGCCATATAGCTTGTCTCCCTCTAGCTTTTAAAAGGCATCTTTGACTCCCAATGTGAGTTTCAGACACTCTTAATATATGGGCATCCAATGGTACGTGAATGGTATGTATTTAGCTCCCAAAGGTATAATGATGGATGCCAATATGTATTCTAACTCCTTTAGGTCAATTGGCCTCTTGGGTAGATTGCAATTTGGACACGTGCAACCAAACAGCTTCTTTGCTCTTATTTTCTTCAAGTCTTAACGTTCCAATTGTATTGAGAACATATAGATGTTTGGAAACTAATCCTTGAAGTTTTCTTGCTATTGATCAAGTAACAGGTCCTTGGTGTTGTATGCTAGCAATCAGATCCTCATCATCCTCTCCCTCTTCAAAAGAATTTGTCCTCGAATCTTCATCATCTGCATAGTAAGGAGCAAGATCAGAAACATTAAAAGTTGCACTTACATCATACTCACCTGGTAGATTAATCTTGTAGGTATTATCATTAATCCTTTCGAGTACTTCAAATGGTCCATCACTTCTCGGCTGCAATTTTGATTTCCTTTGTGTAGGAAACCTTTCTTTTCGCAAATGAACCCATACCAGATCACCAGGCTGGAACACCATCTTTTTCCTTCTTTTGTTTACTTTGGTTGCTCTATTCTCATTAATCTTCTTCATTTGTTGCTTGGCCCTTTGATGCATTTGCTTCATCAATTCAGCTTTCTTTTTACCATCAAAACTAGTAAGCTCATTAGTAATGCATATACAAACCATGTGGTCTTACTTTGGACTTTGCTTTCATACATGTCACGCATTTAGCACAAAATTTCTCTACATCTTTCCTCATATGTGGCCAATAAAAATGTTCATTCAAAATTTCTAATGTTTTAGCCACCCCAAAATGTCCCATTAAACCTCCCCCATGTGACTCTCTTACAAGCAATCCTCTTATAGAGCTATTTGGAACACAAAGTCATTTCTCTCTAAATAAGAAACCATCATGCCTATAAAATTTTTCAAAGGCAGCATTTTCACAAGAGGCATATATTTGTGCAAATTCAGAGTCATGCTTATACAATTCTTTCATATGCTCAAATCCTATAAGTCTAGCATCAAGCATAGAGATTAGGGCATACCTCCTAGATAAGGCATCGGCAACAACATTTTCTTTTCCTTGCTTATATTGAATCACATATGGAAACGCTTCAATAAATTCACTCCATTTGGCATGGCGTTTGTTCAGCTTGCTTTGTCCTTTCAAGTATTTTAGTGATTCATGATCATTATGAATAACAAACTCCTTTGGCCAAAGATAATGCTGCCACGTCTCTAACGCCCTAACTAATGCATACATCTCCTTGTCATAAGTAGAGTAATTCAAAGGAGCTCCACTTAGCTTCTCACTAAAGTATGCAATTGGTCTTCTTTCCTACATCGAAACAGCACCTATACCCACTCCGGAAGCATCACATTCAACTTCAAAAGTCTTAGAAAAATCAGGTAATGCAAGTAATGGTGCAGAACATAATTTTTCTTTCAGTAATCTAAATGCATGCTCCTGTTCCTCATTCCATCTGAACCCTACATTTTTCTTCACTATTTCATTCAATGGGGCTGCAATTGTGCTAAAATCTCTAACAAACCTCCTATAAAAACTAGCAAGACCATGAAAACTCCTAACATCAGCCACGGATTTTGGTGTAGGCCATTCTTTGATGGCTTTTACCTTATCCTCATCAACCTCAATTCCTTTCCCACTCACTACAAATCCTAAGAAAATGACTTTTTTCATGCAGAATGTACATTTCTTTAAATTTGCATACAATTTCTCTTTCCTAAGAACTTCAAGCACACATCTTAAATGCATTAAATGATCATTTAAACTTTGACTATACACTAAAATATCATCAAAATACACAGCAACAAACTTTCCAAGAAAAGCACGCAAGACATGATTCATTAATCTCATGAAAGTACTAGATGCATTGTTTAATCCAAAAGGCATGACTAACCATTCATACAAACCATATTGAGTCTTAAAAGTTGTTTTCCATTCATCTCCTAATCTCATTCTTATTTGATGATAACCACTTTTAAGATTAATTTTCGAAAATATAAATGCACCATGCAATTCATCAAGCATATCATCAAGTCTAGGGATTGGATGTCTATACTTTACAGTGATTTTGTTGACGGCGCGACAATCCACACACATTCGCATTGATCCATCCTTTTTGGGTACCAAAAGTACCGGTACAATGCATGGACTCATGCTCTCTCTGACATGACCCTTTGCAAATAATTCTTCCACCTGTTTTTGTAACTCTTTGGCCTCTTGAGGATTGGTTCTATATGCTGGCCGATTTGGAATTACAGCTCCAGGAACAAAATCAATTTGATGTTCTATTCCTCTGATAGGTGGTAGTCCGCTAGATACTTCATCGGGAAAGATATCTTCAAATTCTTGCAACAAAGTCAATGTAACACTAGGAATAGGAGGATCAAGGTCAGTTACATTAAGAAAAGCTCCCTTACATAGTAAGAGTAGCATCACATTATTTGAAGAATAGGCTTGCCTCACATCTTTTCCCCTAGCAACTAAACTTACTTTCTTCTCACAACTCTCATTTTTATTGTAGATTTTTTTCTTTTTCTCATTTTCTTTTTCTTTCTCTTTTTTTATTCTTTGTTTTTCCTCTTGCTCTTTTCTTTTTCTCACTCTCTTTTCAGATTCTTTTTGTATTTTCTCTTCCATGGCAGCTTGTATTCATTTTTGGTCTTCAAAAGCCTCTATCGGTGTCAAAGGTGCAAGCGTCAACTTTCGACCTTCAAAATCAAAAGAGTACCTATTTTTGAATCCATCATGTACAACCCTTCTATCATATTGCCATGGCCTCCCAAGCAGAATATGACTAGTATGCATAGGAACAACATCACATAACACTTCATCCTTATACCTCCCAATGGAAAATGTTAGCAGCACTTGCTTAGTCACCCTAACTTCACCACAATCATTAAACCATTGCAACCTATATGGCTTAGGATGTTTTGTAGTAGGGAAATCAAGTTTTTCCACTAGTAGAGTACTAGCCACATTCACGCAACTTCCACTGTCTATTATCATGCTACAAACTCTATCTTTAACTAGACACCTAGTATGAAAGATATTTTCTCTTTGTAGCTCATCACCATCATCTGCCTTTACTTGGGTATTTAAAGCACGCATAACAACTAGAACGTTGCCATGTACAGCATGCTCTACATCACTATCATCACCCATAGGTTGAATGTCATCACTTGAATCATCATTAACAGCCTCATCATCTTCAGATTCTATCTCTCCACTTGGCCTCATCACCATTGCCCTTTTATTTGGACATTGTGCAGCATAATGTCCCTTGCCTAAGCATCTAAAACATTGGATGTCTCTAGTTCTTCCGCTGGAGTTCATTGGTGCCTTACCCTTATCAATCACAATGGGTTTTTCTCTAGCCTTGTTTCCCTCTTTCTTCTCCTTTGAAACAAATTTACTCTCACTAGATTCCCCTTTCTTCCAATTTGGCTTCCATGGAACATTATTGGTAGAATTCATTCCCATACCCGATCTGGTTGTTTTCTTCTTCTTGAGTTGTTTTTCTACCTTGATTGCCATATTTAACATATCATCAAGCTCCACATAATGATGCAGCTCCACTATGTCAGCAATTTCATCTTTCAACCCATGTAGGAACCGTGCCATAGTTGCTTCCCTTTCTTCTTCTATATTAGCTCGTATCATAGCCATTTCCATTTCTTGAAAATATTCTTCCACACTTTTATTGCCTTGCACCAGCCCTTGTAATCTTTGATGCAACTCTCTATAGTAGTGTTGTGGAACAAATCGATCTCTCATGACCTGTTTCAACTCATCCCAAGTTTGCACTCCTCTCATGCCATTTCTTCTTCATTTAGTGAGTAATTGATCCCACCAAACTAATGCATAATCAATAAACTCTACCATAACAAGTGTCACCTTCTTTTGCTCACTATAGTTGTGGCAATCAAAGATGAGTTCGGTCTTTCTCTCCCATTCCAAATATGCATCTGGATTTGCTTTGCCTTGGAATGATGGAATTTTCATTTTAATTCCATTAACGTTGCTGTCTACTCTCCCTCTCCCTCTTGCATTTTCCATAGTTTCTTGCCTAATATTTCTGCCACCACCTCTACCACCCATATTACCTCTCATATATCTTGGTCTAATAACATCATCAAGTGCAACAGATTGCTGCCCATCATCATCATCAAGATTATCTTCATCTACATCCTCCAAGTCATTGAAAACTGGCAAATCATTTAGTCCAGCGCGCCTACCTCTATTCTGCCCCCTATTTGTGTTTTGCTCCCTATGAAAATTATCTCGTTCATCCCTTCCTAAATTCCTTTGATTTGTAGAGCTTGCTTGCTGCAATTCTTCAATTTGCTTTGAGTGTTTTTCCATCTGTTCTCTAATATCAACAAACAACACATTCATCCTTTGAAATTGAGATTGCAATGCCTTAAGAACATAAGAAGCTTCTAGCTCCTCTTGGGGCTGGTTGCTCTCTCGATCACTATCTCGTTTTGTTGACATACTGATTGCTGCAAAATAAATGTTAGAAATATTCTCTCACACACTCCCTCACGTGTTTCACTCTAATCTGGTAACACTCAATTTGTGTTTCACTCAAACTTTGGCTTTTACCCTCTAACAATCTCACCACTCTATGCCTTTTTTCACTCATGTTGTGGAACAACGAGCACACCACAAGGACGAGCAAGGCCTAGGACGTGAGGACCAAGTTGAGGAGATCATCAATCCAATTATTCTGCCACAAGGTCCTATAACTAGATCGCGAGCCAAAAAGATTCAGCAAGCACTAATTTGCCATTTTCAAGATTTGGTGAATTTGGCTAACTATGGTTTGCAAGGAATTACAAGCTTGGAGACAAGACCAAAGGAAGTCAATTACAACTTGCTGCAAGTTGTAATTCAAGAATGAGGCTTGTAATTAATATGTATTAAGGCCCACTAGTTATGCTCATTTAAAAAGTAAGGGCCCTGTTTGTTTGGTATTAAATTAGGACTTTGATTACTTTATTATTTCTTAAAATTTGATTAGAAAGCCAAACGCTACTTAATAACCCTAATTAGGGTTTAGCTATTTATATCTCATTTAGGGTTGTAAGACATCAGTTTTGAAGTTTTGAATGAATTAATTAACCTAAAGTCGAATTGCTTTTATCTTTGTGTTCTTGCTTGAATACATGCTTAAGAAACATTCAAGTAGTTTGATCAACTTTCTTGTGGAGTGTTTCAAATCTAGGATTTAGGAACTAACTTATTTCGAAATCTTGGATCTTTGATCAATTCAAGGTAATCTGAAATCTAACCTAATCCTTGGGGGTTGTACCGAATTCGACTAGGGGTTTTCAAGTTAATGCTGTGGGGGTTCAAAATCAAGGGGTTCTCAGGCTTATTCTTGGAGGTTCCGTATCATTTGGTATCAGAGCCTACGCTCTAGATTAGGTTTTATCCCTTCCAATTCGTTTTTGTTTCTTCTTTTGTTATTTGCGTTTTTGCTGCTTTGTTTCAATTGTTCAATTCGTTCTCCTGTTTTCCTTGTTCCTCTGAATTGTTTTCTTTGTGGGTTATTTTCGTTTTTGTTTTCTTCACCTGCTATTTGCGTTTTTGTTTCCTTTGTGGGTTACTTTCGTTTTCGTTTCTTCTCTTGTTAGTTTCGTTTTGTTTCTTTGTTATTGATCCTTGAATCATTTTCGTTTTTCTTTCAAAGTCGAAAATTCAAAAAAAAAAATTCCGTTAGGGTTCTAATTTAGTTTTCGTTTTGTGTTTAGAGTCTTATTTCAATTTCGAATTCAGTTTGCCTTTTTAGTCCAAATCGTTTTTCTTATTCTGAAATTGGGTTGGTTGATTTGTTTCGAATTGGTTTGTTCTATCTATTCCGAATTGGATTTGTTCTATTGTGGATTTTCCGAATTGGGAATTTAGGTTGCTTTGTTCAAATTTGAAATTGTGTTCTTGATTGTTGATTCGAAATTTGTTGATTCGAAAGTGTTCTAAATCCGAATCTTATTTTTGTTAATCATTCTGATTCTGTTTCGAATTTCCAAGAAAGTGTTGCAAACAAATTTCAAAAGGAAAGCTGAATTGGTCTAAAGGAAGTCTTGATTATTTATTCTGTTCCAATTTCGAGTTTCAAAAGGAAGTCCTCTAAATTGATCTTGTTCTTGTTACCTGATTGGAAAAAAAAAAGTTTTGTGTGGTGTGTGAATTAGGGCTGCCCATCTTGAGATAGTGAGAGGGAGCAAAAAAAAAAAGAGTACAAAAGTGCTTCAAGAAATTTTTTCCGTTTTACTTGTTATTTAGGTGATAAGGGTCGAATCTGGATAGGTTAGAAATAACCAAAATTTTGTCACGAAATTTTGACAAATTTGAGGGGCTGTTTTTTATTCAAATTTCAGATTTTGGGATACTACACACGGAGGCTATTTGAGTTGTTTCATAAAGTGTGATTCACCTAAGAACATAAAAGAAATCAGCTTGAGAGGTGTGAGCTGAACTGTGAGTGATTTCATATATTGAGTGAAACACGAGAGACCAACCTTCATCTATTGAGTGTAAACACGTGAGGGAGTGTTGTGAGGTCTTTTTATTTGTTTTGTGCTAACCTTTTATTGCAGGAAACATGTCTGAAAGTGATAGCAGGGGTGTTTCGATTGATCCAGCTTGATTGCAGGAGGCGCAGCAAGCTGAATTTACACGTTTATACCATACTATGGAGAACATAACAGAAACATTGGAGCGCATGGATTTGAGGTTGCAGAGTGTTGAAAGAGCCACACCGGAGCGCATTGAGAGGCAAAGAGGTGGTAGAAATTGAATGCAACAGCCTGAACATTTGGAAGATGAAAATGAGCTTGAGGAGGATAATGCAAGTCTGGTTGGAGGAGCTCTACATAGAGGTGGAGGTAGAGGAGGACGTGGTGCTGGTAGAGGTAGAGGAAGGATGAATAATAATCCTTTCTATGGTAGAAATCATGGTGATGATGAAGTCGTTGATAGGAGCTTGGGAAGCATCAAGCTGAAAATTCTTAATTTTCATGGTAAATCAGATCCAGAAGCTTATTTGCAATGGGAGAAATAGGTTGACCTCATATTTGATTACCATCGATGTACTGAGGAAAAGAAGGTCAAGCTTATTGTTACTCAATTTACAGATTATGCTATAGCTTGGTGGGATCAGTTAGTGACTAGTAGAAGAAGGAATTTGGAGTATCCTATTGAGACTTGGGCTGATCTTAAATCAGTCATGAGGAAGAGGTTTGTGCCTAGACATTTCCATAGGGAAATCATGCAGAGACTTCAGGTTCTCAAGCAAGGAAGTAAAAGTGTTGATGACTACTACAAAGAGATGGAGATGTTGATGACTAGAGCTAACCTAGATGAGGATGTAGAGGCTACTATGGCACGTTTCTTGGCTGGTTTGAATTCGGATATTGCTGACCAGGTTGATTTGCAGCCATATGTGGAGTTAGAAGAGATGGTGCATATTGCCATCAAGGTGGAAAACAACTCCAAGGAAGACGACCATCAAGGTATTATTCAAAACCTGTTTCTAATTCTTTTTCTCCTTGGAATAGGGAAGGAAGGTGTGATTACAAGAAAAGTAGATTGTGTATTCCTAAGTGTTCCATGAGAGAGTTGTTAGTTAAGGAAGCCCATGGAGGAGGCTTGATGGGTCATTTTGGGGTAAGTAAGACCTATGATGTGTTGATAGAACATTTTTATTGGCCTGTTATGAAACATGATGTGCATAAAGTTTGTGAGCATTGCATAACATGTAGAGAAGCTAAGTTTAGGTTGAAACCGCATGGTTTGTACACGCCATTACCTGTTCCTAATGGACCTTGGACTGATTTGTCTATCGATTTTGTGCTTGGTTTTCCTAAAACTAGAGAGGTCGTGATAGTATATTTGTTGTGGTTGATAGATTTAGTAAAATGGCTCATTTTATACCATGTCATAAAACTGATGATGCAAAATTGATTGCTGATTTGTTCTTTAAAGAGGTTGTGCGTTTGCATGGCATACCCAAAAGCATTGTTAGTGATCGAGATGTTAAGTTTTTGAGTCATTTTTGGCGTGTTTTGTGGGGAAAGTTGGGAACTAAGTTGTTGTTTTCTACTACTTGCCATCCTCAAACCGATGGTCAAACTGAGGTTGTGAATTGAACATTGATTGCTTTGCTTAGGGCAGTAATAGAAAAGAATATTAGGATGTGGGAGGATTGTTTACCATTTGTGGAGTTTCCTTACAATAGGGCTGTTCATAGCACTACTAATTGTTCTCCATTTGAAATTGTTTATGGTTTTAATCCGCTTACTCCTTTGGATGTTTTGCCATTGCCATCTAATGATTTTATGAGTGTTGATGCTAGTTCAAAGGCAGATTTCATGAGGAAGTTACATAAGCAGGTTAAGGAAAGGATTGAGAAGCAAAATGCCAAAGTAGCTTCTAGAGTGAATAAAGGAAGAAAACCAATGCTTTTTCAGCCTGGTGATTGGGTTTGGGTACATTTTCGCAAAGAAAGGTTCCCACAGCAACGCAAGTCTAAGTTAAATCCACGAGGAGATGGTCCTTTTCAAATACTTGAAAGGATTAATGATAATGCGTATAAAGTGGATTTGCCAGGTGAGTATAATGTGAGTGCTTCGTTTAATGTTGCTGATTTAAGTCCTTTTGATGTAGGTGATGCTTATGATTCGAGGATGAATCCTTTTGAGGAGAGGGAAAATGTTGTGGAACAACGAGCACACCACAAGGATGAGCAAGGCCTAGGACGTGAGGACCAAGTTGAGGAGATCATCAATCCAATTATTCTGCCACAAGGTCCTATAACTAGATCGCGAGCCAAAAAGATTCAGCAAGCACTAATTTGCCATTTGCAAGATTTGGTGAATTTGGCTAACTATGGTTTGCAAGGAATTACAAGCTTGGAGACAAGACCAAAGGAAGTCAATTACAACTTGCTACAAGTTGTAATTCAAGAATGAGGCTTGTAATTAATATGTATTAAGGCCCACTAGTTATGCTCATTTAAAAAGTAAGGGCCCTGTTTGTTTGGTATTAAATTAGGACTTTGATTACTTTATTATTTCTTAAAATTTGATTAGAAAACCAAACGCTACTTAATAACCCTAATTAGGGTTTAGCTATTTATATCTCATTTAGGGTTGTAAGACATCAGTTTTAAAGTTTTGAACGAATTAATTAACCTAAAGCCGAATTGCTTTTATCTTTGTGTTCTTGCTTGAATACATGCTTAAGAAACATTCAAGTAGTTTGATCAACTTTCTTGTGGAGTGTTTCGAATCTGGGATTTAGGAACTGACTTGTTTCAAAATCTTGGATCTTTGATCAATTCAAGGTAATCTGAAATCTAACCTAATCCTTGGGGGTTGTACCGAATTCGACTAGGGGTTTTCAAGTTAATGCTGTGGGGGTTCGAAATCAAGGGGTTCTCAGGCTTATTCTTGAAGGTTTCGTATCAACTCACTTCAGCCCCTTCCAAGTTCTAGCAAGAACTTAATATTTCCTCAACTAAATAACTAAATTGCAAGGTTTAAAACACATTCAAGAATGGAACAAGAGTAAAACAAGCTGGAAAGAAAAAAAAAACAGAATATCTGATATCTGAAACCTAAGGACGAAAGACACTGAAATTTTAGACAAACATTACTAAAGGGAAGAATTTGACAAAACTGGATTTAGGACAATATATTGAGACAAAATGGAAGAAGAAAAACGAATTTTTAGGTCTCTTATGAAATGTTTATGTTCTGGACCCAAAAATGGCTAACTAGCGGTAATATATGGACAACCAAGCAAACGAACGAATTTTGACATGAAATTTAATATGTAGGCTTAGCTGAATATCTAAAACATGCCAGTAAAATTTGAAAGGATTTGGACATGTTTATATACACGTTCACTTTTGGACACAAAACTAGCTAAATTGGCTGCAATATATGGATAACTAGGCAAATGGAGGAATTTTGACTTAAAATTTGATTTCCAAGCTAAGTTTAGCATCTGAAACAAGCATATAAAATTTGAGAAGATTTGGTTATGTGCAAACCCAACTTCAGTTTCTAACCCACTAGCAAATTTGAGAGATTAGTTGCTGTTTTTTTTTTCTTTTCTGTTCTTTCTTTCTTTCTTTTTTTTTTTAAATTAATCCAGCAACAACATTAAGGAAGAAGGACTCAAAGAAACAAGAAAGCATACAGCTTGTAGAAATTAAACTAATGGCAGAAAATGACTCAAAGGAAGACAATATATTTTTTTTTGACATAAACAAGAAGGAATGATGCTAAAAACCTGATTTGGAGAGCCTAAGCTCTGATACCAAATGATGTGAGCCTGCCTTGCTGGGATTTAATTCCTAAGGAAGCTCAAGCTAAGGATCGTCTCCAAAACATAAGAACACCAACCAGCACCTTCAACCCAACACCAACTTGTGATGTAAAACTGAAGCTATATGGCTGGAAACCAACGATTCAAGACCCAACCCCAACTTGTGAAGGAAAAACCTTGAATATAAGTTAAGACCTAGCAAACTTGGTTATTTTTGCAAGGAATTCGTGCAAGTTCTAACCAGAACTCAAAAGAAGGCTAAAAAAACCTCTCAAAGCTCTCAAAAATGGAGAGAAAACTCAGAATATTCATTAAGTTCAAAGTCTTCCATTACATCTGTTTTTAAAGACTTAAAGAAAGCATAAAACAAGTGAAATGATGGAAAAATACAAATATAATGATGTGGTTACATAAAACAAATTGGGCAGCCATATAGCTTGTCTCCCACTAGCTTTTCAAAGGCATGGGCAGCCATATAGCTTATCTCCCACTAGCTTTTTAAAAGGCATCTTTGACTCCCAATGTGAGTTTCAGACACTCTTAATATATGGGCATCCAATGGTACGTGAATGGTATGTATTTAGCTCCCAAAGGTATAATGATGGATGCCAATATGTATTCTAACTCCTTTGGGTCAATTGGCCTCTTGGGTAGATTGCAATTTGGACACGTGCAACCAAACAGCTTCTTTGCTCTTATTTTCTTCAAGTCTTAACGTTCCAATTGTATTAAGAACATATAGATGTTTGGAAACTAATCCTTGAAGTTTTCTTGCCATTGATCGAGTAACAGGTCCTTGGTGTTGTATGCTAGCAATCAGATCCTCATCAGAGGTCCTTGGGTTTTGGAATCATCTTGACTGGAGGGTGTTTTCTTGTATTCCATATGTAGCATAACTTAATAGTTATTAGGGTATATAGTTGCTAAGATGATGATTTCCAATCATTTGGTATCAGAGCAAGGCTCAAGTTGAGGTTTGCTTATCTTTGTGTTTTTTTTTTTTTTGTTCAAGATTATCATCTTCATCTTATTTTTCTTTGTTTGTGCTGAATCTTCTTGTTTTAATTCTGTCCTATTAGGTAGTCTTTCATTTAAGTTCATACCTCTTTGTGTTGACACAACAAGTTTTGTTGTCCCTTCTCTTATTGTTACTTTCTTGTGTTAATCTTAAAATTTATGCACCTTTGTTAATATCATAAAAAAAGAAAGAAACAAAAATTTTTAAAAAAATCAAAATTGCAAAAGTATGGAATTCTAGTTCTTAAAGTTTCAGAATTGTTTGAGGCTAAGGGACCTAAATTTCAGCACTTAGGTTTGTTTCCTTGTGTTTAGCTACTTTAAATTTTGTCTTACCTCAAATCTTGATTTAGACCAGCCCTTTTCAATCTATTGAATTTCCATAATCTAATTTGGTTTGTTTAGGTGATTAGTTCATTTATGAACACAAAGCAAAAGCAAGAGAGGTAAAAGGCAAGAGTGGTAACACCAACATCGAGAAAAGCCAAAAATTTTTGTGAAACTTGAGTAGTGTGAATCAAATCTTTGAGTGAAACACGTGAGGGTACTAGTATCTTGTGAGGCTGTTTTAAATTTTCTTCTTTCAGGTTTTAAACATGTCTAACAAAGATAAAGATGTGAGTTCTTCCTCAAATGATCAAGTGATTCAAGAAATGCAACAACAATTTGAATGTATGTTCAAAATGATTGGATATGTAAGAGATCATTTAGAAAAACATGATGATATGATTAACACATTGCAAGGTGAGCCAAGACATAGAAGGCAACTAATCTTTGCCAATGATGAATATGATGGAGGAATTGACACAGATGATGATCAACCAACCATTATTGGAGGGGATGCTCATCCTAGAAGGTAAAATAGGAGAGCAAGGTTTGACAACATTGATCAAAATATAGGCAGCATCAAAATGAAGATTCCTTCCTTCCAAGGAAAAATGACCCGAATGCTTATTTGGAGTGGGAAAGAAAGGTGGAGATGATCTTCGAGTGTCACAACTACTCTGAAGAGAAAAAGGTAAAATTAGCTGCTGTTGAATTTTATGATTATGCTATTGTTTGGTGAGATCAATTGTGTAAAGACAGGCATCGAAATTGTGAAAGGTCTATTGAGACATGGTTTGAGATGAAACACATCATGAGAAAGCAATTTATCCCTAGCCACTATTATAGGGACTTGCACCAGTGTTTACAAAACCTAACACAAGGTTCCATGAGTGTGGAGGAATATCACAAAGAAATGGAGATAGCCATGATAAGGGATAATGTGGATGAGGATCGTGAAGCCACCATGGTAAGGTTCTTGAATGGATTGAACAAGAACATTGCTGATCTTGTGGAGTTGCAACACTATGTGGAGATTGAAGACATGGTGAATGTGGCCATGAAAATTGAAAGACAACTGAAATGCAAGGGTACAAGTAAGTATGATTCTAAACCTTATTTGACTTTCTCTTCTTCTTCTTGGAAACCAAATTGGAGTAAAAAGGATGATAAACCTATTGTTAAGCCTAAGATTGATGAAAATAAAAACAAAAATTAAATAGGCAGCAAGGGTAGAAGTGAGAATCAAACTAATCAAACTAGAGGAATTAAGTGTTTTAATTGCCTAGGACATGGTCATATGGCACGTGAATGTCCCAATAAAAGGGTAATGATCATGAGGGATGGGATTGTTGAGTATGAAAGTGAGAGAGAGGAAGAAGATGAAATGCCATCTTTAGAAGATGCTAGTGATGTTGAGTTTGCTAAGGGAGATGTGTTAGTTGTACAACACATACTTCGTTTGCAAAGTAAACATGATGAACATGGTGAACAATGTGAAAATCTATTTCATACTCATTGTTTGATTGCTAACAAGTTATGTAATATGATTATGGATAGTGGTAGTTGTACAAACATGGCTAGTACTTTGCTCGTGGAAAAACTGAAATTACCTACTACTAAACATCCAAAACCGTACAAGTTACAATGGTTGAATGATAGTGGTGTTGTGAAGGTGAATAAGCAAGTATTGGTTTCTTTGTCCATTGGTAGATAAAAAGATGAGGTGTTATGTGATGTGGTTCCTATGTATGCTTGATGGAAATCATCAATTTAGCAGCCATATACCCCAATAGTTAAAGAACTATGATATATATGGAATGCAAATTAACACCCTTCAATAATTGAATCAAAATCTGGATCGTTTAAGAATGAAGTGAGATTAACTATTCTAATCACTTTTATCAATGGAATTATGATTAAGTAATTAGAATAGCACTTTGATTTCCTCAAAACACCACAAACAAAGAAAGTTTTGATAAGTTAAGGATGAAAACAAAGATTCTGGAATTTGAACGCTACAAACTGAATATCTTGATAAGTTCCAAAGTTCATACAAGAACTTAAGACAAAACACTCACAAGTGCTCAAAATATTTTTTATATCTTTTTAATTGTATGTTTACAAAGGAAATCAACCTTGTTTGTATAGAAGAAGGCCATATACAAAGAGAGCATCAGAATTAAGTTCATATGTAACTCCCATATTAATTGACAGCCCCATTACACCTAATAAATAGCCCCATTACTTTGCCAACTCAATGTGAACGTTGGACCATTATTTTCTTGGCTTTTGTAACTCCTTTTCTTCATATTTCAGCCTTTGTAACTCATACTTAATAAGAATAAACCCTAATAAAAGTCAAAATACAGAATTAAAACACAAATAGTCTTAAACAACCTATTAATTTGTCTTAGGCTATTGGTCTTTTTGACTTCAAGACCATGGCCAAATGACCTATTATTATTAAAAATGGACCTAAATCTTTACTCTAATAAGCCTGGATTAGCCTTCAAGATTAGGTCTTGCTTGAATTATGTTGACCACTTAAGCTCTTCTTGCATCCATGGATCATCCTTCAACAAATCTTGAGCAACTTGTTTTCTCCCAATCTGATTTATGAAGGAAATTAAAGCCTCTTTCAACTTATTAGCTCTAGACCTTGTCATTGGTCCTCCATATATGGTTAGTGGATCTTTGAATTATTTATTCATGTCATCATTGGACTATTGGTGCTTGGCCAATTTTTGATCAGCGTGTAATTCCTCATCATTCCCCCTCTCCTAGCAAGGATTCATCCTCGAATCTGATCCTTCATCACCTACATCAAACAAAGACAAATCAGAAACATTGAGGTTACACTAACATTACCATACTCACTTGGCAAATCCAGCTTTTATGCATTGTCATTTATTCTTTGAAGGACTCGAAATGGACCATCCCCTCTAGGCATTAGTTTTGACTTCCTTTGGCTAGGAAATCTTTCCTTCCTTAAGTGTAGGCAAACCAAATCTTCAGGTTCAAATACTACTTTCTTTTGGCCTTTGTTGTATTGCTTCTCATATTGTAGAGTCTTCTTTTCAATTTATGTGCGCACCTTTTCATACAAAGTTTTAGCAAAGTCAGCTTTTTGTTTACCATCCAAATTTGCTTTCTGTAATGGTAAAGGTAGTGACGCGGACCCTTAGCAACGATGGCAGCAAACCCAACGTATAACAATGGTAGAGAACTCCTTGAAACTTGATAATCACCTCCTAAGGAACCCAACGCCTATAAAGAGACGCGAACTCACTATGATTGAAGGATTTAGTTGGTAAGAAGAAGGAAAACGCCACAACTCTTGTTGATAAGTAAACCTAATTCTTGATGCAAAGAAAGAATTAAAGAATCCACTCTAATCTCTCTCACACGAAAATTCACAAGAATAACTTGTAGAAGAATTCAAAAATTTTTATTAATTGTTGTATCTCAAATTCTGCCTAATAGTGCCCTTAAATAAGGGTTACAAAATTCCTAATTGCATAAGGAAAACATTCCTAATTGCATAAGGAAAATGGAAAACATTCCTAATTGCATAAGGAAAAAATATAAAGTAATCCTAATCCACTAAGGAAAATATAAAGTAATCCTAATCCACTAAGGAAAACATAAAGTAAATCTGAATCTAAATCAGATAAGTAATCTAAATCCTATCCAAATCTAATAAAACAAATCCAAAATAGATTTGGAAAGACTAAATAATATCAAATCCTAAAAGATATGGAAAATAAAATAATATCCTAACTAACTAAGGAATGAGGGGACCACATCCCATGTGACAAAAAGATGCCTTCCACTTGCTGAAATTCGTAACTTCCTTGGGCCCATATTAAACATGCCTTAATTAAGTCCAAAAAAAGGCCTAATGTATTGGAAAAACAAGACCAACATGTGCAGCCATGTTCAGCCTTAAAAACGTGCTAAACATGCCAAAAAACTTGCTGAACAAGCCCAAGAAAGCATGCCCATGTGTTTGGACGTGATTTCCATACTTTGATCTTCACTTTAGGCTTCCCTTTGTGTAGCTTTGGCCTATAAGCTGTATCAAGCTCCACAAAGCCCATATTGCTTGAATTGCACCAAATCTGCTCCATATGAAGTGTAGCACGCCCCAAGTGTATTTCAGCCTCATAAAAGAGCTTTTGAACTCCTTTTAAATCTATTTGGATGATGTAAGATTGCTTTTCTTCAATGGTACAAAGCTGCCATATCTGGTTTGTATTATTCTCCCTTTCTTTTGAAAAGATTCGTCCTCGAATCTTGCTCATGTTCAGATCTGGAATGGAAACTTTAGGCACCAATTGATCTTCAAAAACCTCCTCTTGAGTTGATGAAAATAGTTTGAATGTTTCTTCTAGAACATCAACCTGCACATTGTCAAAAAAACTAGGAAAAGCTTCGTTAGTTAAAGACAGCTCACATGGAACTGAACCATCCTCTTCTTGAACTTCTAAATCAGCTCCATATTCTTTGTCTACCTCTTCAACCATATTTTGAACAATTTCATCGCAATCATCATCATCACAACCATAATCATCATAAATAGGTGAATTCTCATCCACATCTCCAAGAAGATCTCCATTTTTCACAAACTCTTCTTTAAATTCAATTATGGGAATCTCAGTAACTTCACTCCTTACTTCATCAAGTAATGGAACTACATCCTCTACTTCACAAACATCCTCTTCATGCAACTCTTCCAATTCATCCTCTTTTTTTAGTTCAACATTGGAATCCTCCATGGTTGCACTCTCCTCTTTCACCTTAATGGTAGGAATTTTTGAAACCACACTTATTGCTTCACATAGTTTAGAAGTATGCTTACACATATCTTCCAATTGTTGTCTCAGTTTCTTATATTCTAGTTTCATCCTCTTAGATTTCCTTTCTTCTTGTCGTCTCTTACAATGAATAAGAAAGTTTTTCTCCTTTGCATAGAAAACTGAAAGTTGTTCCTCTAATGAAGCAATCTCCTTTTCACAATATGAATATTCCCTTGTGTACCTTCGTGCACCTCCTAACTTTTGATACCACCTTTCAATAAGCTCTTCAAGAAATCGAATCTTACCATCGAGATATTGTAGATGGTATTTTTCTTTGGCTTCCTCTTCATCCATCTCAATCTCAATTGTTGTTGACATTTTTTTTTTATATGTAGAATTTGAAAATCACTAAACAAACACAAAAGAAACAGCCCAAGAATGGCCACATAAAACGATTTGAAGGAAAGAAACAATCAACCCCAAGAAAAGGCTTACACAAGATGAATTTGAAGGGAAAAACACAACCAAATTGAACAAGACCCAATAGACACAAAACAAACTAAATTCTGACAACTAGAACACCAACGACTTAACAAACGGAATACTTAAATGGATGGGAAAGTGAAAAAAATGAATTGAATAAACTATTCTGAATACTAAAATGAACTAAAACTGACTCTTGAATGCCAAAAACGAAAATTGAATAGAGAAGGAAAGGAAAAAACGAATTTGAATAAAATAACCCTAATGGAACAATTAAACAAGCCCTAGAAAGACAAAGTAGATAAAAATTACCTTGTAGCAAGGCTCTGATACCAAATGACGCGGACCCTTAGCAACGATGGCAGCAAACCCAACGTATAACAATGGTAGAGAACTCCTTGAAACTTGATAATCACCTCCTAAGGAACCCAACGCCTATAAAGAGACGCGAACTCACTATGATTGAAGGATTTAGTTGGTAAGAAGAAGGAAAACGCCACAACTCTTGTTGATAAGTAAACCTAATTCTTGATGCAAAGAAAGAATTAAAGAATCCACTCTAATCTCTCTCACACGAAAATTCACAAGAATAACTTGTAGAAGAATTCAAAAATTTTTATTAATTGTTGTATCTCAAATTCTGCCTAATAGTGCCCTTAAATAAGGGTTACAAAATTCCTAATTGCATAAGGAAAACATTCCTAATTGCATAAGGAAAATGGAAAACATTCCTAATTGCATAAGGAAAAATATAAAGTAATCCTAATCCACTAAGGAAAATATAAAGTAATCCTAATCCACTAAGGAAAACATAAAGTAAATCTGAATCTAAATCAGATAAGTAATCTAAATCCTATCCAAATCTAATAAAACAAATCCAAAATAGATTTGGAAAGACTAAATAATATCAAATCCTAAAAGATATGGAAAATAAAATAATATCCTAACTAACTAAGGAATGAGGGGACCACATCCCATGTGACAAAAAGATGCCTTCCACTTGCTGAAATTCATAACTTCCTTGGGCCCATATTAAACATGCCTTAATTAAGTCCAAAAAAAGGCCTAATGTATTGGAAAAACAAGCCCAACATGTGCAGCCATGTTCAGCCTTAAAAACGTGCTAAACATGCCAAAAAACTTGCTGAACAAGCCCAAGAAAGCATGCCCATGTGTTTGGACGTGATTTCCATACTTTGATCTTCACTTTAGGCTTCCCTTTGTGTAGCTTTGGCCTATAAGCTGTATCAAGCTCCACAAAGCCCATATTGCTTGAATTGCACCAAATCTGCTCCATATGAAGTGTAGCACGCCCCAAGTGTATTTCAGCCTCATAAAAGAGCTTTTGAACTCCTTTTAAATCTATTTGGATGATGTAAGATTGCTTTTCTTCAATGGTACAAAGCTGCCATATCTGGTTTGTATCAGGTAGCAAATCCATTGGAGTTAATGGATTGAACCCATACACAACTTCAAATGGTGAATGGTTTGTTGTAGCATGCATACTGTGATTATAAGCAAACTCCACATGTGGCAAACATTGCTCCCACTTCTTCAAATTCTTTTGTATTATGGCCCTCAAAAGAGTTGATAAGATCCTATTTACCACTTCTCTTTGTCCATCTGTTTGTAGATGACAAGTGGTTGAATACAACAACCTTGTACCCAACTTGCTCCAAAGTGTTTTCCAAAAGTGGCTAAGGAACTTCACATCTCTATCACTCACAATTGTTCTTGGGATGCCATGTAATCTCACAATTTCTTTGAAGAACAACATGTGTGGCATCATCAGTTTTATTGCATGGAATGAAATGTGCCATCTTGCTAAACCTGTCCACAACAACAAAAATAGAATCTCTCCCCCCTTTAGACCTAGGTAAAGCCAAGACAAAGTCCATTGATATATCAACCCAAGGTTCATTAGGTATAGGAAGAGGGTTATACAGCCCATGAGGCATTACTCTAGATTTAGCTTGTTTGCAGGTAATGCATTTCTCACATATCCTCTCAACATCTCTTTTCATTTGTGGCCAAAAGAAATGCTCACTTAACACACCTAGAGTCTTTTTAATTCCAAAATGTCCAATTAATCCACCACTATGTGCCTCCCTCACAAGTAATTCTCTCATTGAACATTGAGGAACACACAGCTTGTTTTCTTTAAAAAGAAAACCATCATGTCTATAGAATTTGTCAAACCCACCTTTCTCACATGCCTCATAAACACTAGCAAAATCAAGGTCAGAATTATACAAATTTTTAGTGTACTCAAAACCTAATAATTTTGCAACAAGTTTAGAAATTAGAGCATACCTTCTAGAAAGAGCATTAGCAACCACATTTTCCTTACCTTGTTTGTACTTGATGATGTAAGGAAAGGATTCAATGAATTCCACCCATTTTGCATGTCTTTTATACAACTTCCATTATCCTTTGACATACTTCAAGGACTCATGATCAGTGTGGATTATGAATTCCTTGTAATAAAGACAATGCTCCCATGTCTTCAAAATTCACACCAAAGCATAGAACTCTTTGTCATATGTAGGTTAGTTTAAACTTGCTCCACTTAATTTCTCACTAAAAAATGCAATTGGCTTACCTTCTTGCATTAAGAATCCACCAATACCTATGCCACTGGCATCATACTCAATTTCAAAAGTTCTAGAAAAATTAGGCAAAACAAGTAAAGGTGATGAACAAAGTTTATCTTTAAGCAAGTTAAAAGCCTCATCTTGTTCTTTACCCCACTTAAATCCTACATTTTTCTTAATGCATTCAGTCAAAGGTGCAGCAATTGTAGAGAAATCCTTATTGAATCTCTTATAAAAGCTAGCAAGACCATGAAAACTTCTTACATCACTGACACTAGTAGGTTTTGGCCATTCTCTAATTACTTTCACTTTTTCTTGATCAACATGTATTCCTTTATCATTAACAACATAACCAAGAAAAGTAATTTCATTAGTGCAAAAGATGCATTTGTTTATATTAGCATACAACTTTTCCTTTCTAAGCACATCAAAAACAGATTTCAAATGTTGTATATGCTCATCTAAAGTCTTGCTATAGATCAGAATATCATCAAAATAAACAACCACAAACTTTCCAATAAAATCTCACAAAACATGGTTCGTCAATCTCATGAAAGTGCTAGGTGCATTAGTTAAACCAAAAGGCATTACTAACCACTCATATAATCCATGCTTAGTTTTGAAAGCTGTTTTGCATTCAATACCTTCAAGCATTCTTATTTAATGATATCCACATTTTAAATCAATTTTTAAAAACACACAAGAACCATGCAATTGATCCAACATATCATCTAGCCTAGGAATAGGGTGTCTATACTTCACTGTGATTTTGTTGATGGCTCGACAATCAACACACATTCTCCAAGTTCCATCCTTTTTCGGCACTAATAATATAGGAAAAGCACATGGACTCATGCTTTCACGCACATACCCTTTCTCCATAAGCTCACTTACTTGCTTTTGGATCTCTTTTGTTTCCTCCGGATTACATCTATATGCAGGTCTATTTGGAATGCTTGAACCTGGAATGAAGTCAATTTGATGTTCAATGCATTGAATGGGTGGCAATCCATTAGGTACTTCTTCCGAAAATAGATACTCATTTCCCTGCAAAAGATCAACAACAACACTAGGCAAATCTTTGATTACTTCCTTAGAAATAATCAAAACTCCCTTATAAATAAGTACAAGCATTTGCTGCCTCATTGTCAAAGCTTCCTTCACATCACTCATTTTAGCATAAACACTCATATTCTTTCACTCAAGTCTGCCTTGTTTTCTCTTACCTTGTGTTTCCCATTTTTATTTCTTAATTCACTAACTCACTTATCTCACCTTTCTCTTTTCTCTCTTGGGTTTCCCTTCCCAAATTCATCCCCAATGAAGAGGTTAAGTTCTTCATATTGATGTTTGATGCGCATTTGGTCCTAAAAAATTATTTTTGGAGATAATGGGCAAAGTCGATACTTTTCCCCATTCATACTCAAAGAATAATGATTTTTGAACCCATCATGCAACACTTTTTGATCAAATTGCCATGGTCTACCCAATAACATGTGTCCAACATACATAGGTACCACATCACACAAAACCTCATCCTTATATCTACCAATGAAAAATTAAATCAAAACTTGCTTATTTACCTTCACCATACCACTATCATTCAACCAATGAAGCTTGAATGGTTTTGGGAGTTTAATAGTGTGTAGCTTCAACTTCTCTACTAACAAAGTGCTTGCTACATTGGTACAACTTCCACTATCCACAATCAAGTTACACAACTTATTAGCAATCAAACAATGAGTATGAAACAAATTCTCACGTTGCTTCCCATGTTCATCTTGTTTATTTTTCAAACTAAGAGTGCATTGTACAACCAAAGTTTCACCCTTAGCATATTCTACATCAATATCATCTTCCAAAGGTGGCATATCATCTTCATCCTCTCTCTCACTTTAGATTCTCCAATCCCATCCCTTATGATCATTATTCTTTTATTAGGGCGTTCACATGCCATATGACCTTGTCCAAGGCACTTGAAGCATTTAATGCTTCTAGTTTGATTAGGTTGGTTCTCAACTTTAACCTTGCTGCCTAATTCATTTTTGTTTTTAGTTTCATCTATTTTAGGCTTAACAATGGGTTTATCATCCTTTTTACTCCAATTCGATCTCCAAGAAGAAGAAACCGAAGAAAGCTTAGAATCATACCTTGTGCTTTTTCCTTTGAGTTGCCTTTTAATTTTCATGGCCATATTTAGCATGTCCTCCATCTCCACATAATGTTGCAACTCCAAACGATCAGCAATTTGCTTGTTTAGACCACTCAAAACTCTGTGCCATAGTAGCCTCACGATCTTCCTCCATATTAGCCCTTATCATGGCCATTTCCATTTCCTTGTGGTACTCCTCTACACTCATAGAGCCTTGTGTCAAAGTTTGCAGCCTTTGATGCAATTCTCTATAGTAATAACTTGGGACAAATCTCTTCCTCATGATTTGCATCATCTCCCTCCATGTCTCTATGGGTCTTTCACCATTTCTACATCTTTCCTTGCAAATTTGATCACACCAAACAATAGCATAATCACAAATTCAACAACAACAAGTTTTACCTTTTTCCCTTCAGAATAATTATGACATTCAAAGATCAGCTCCACTTTTCGCTCCCATTCCAAGTAAATATCTGGATTATTCCTTCCTTGAAATGGAGGAATTTTCATCTTAATGCTACCAATGTTGCGATCTACATCATCAACACGTCCCCTCCTAACTTGCCTCCTAGGATTGATGTTTTGACCAACCAAAGTGATTTGATCATCATTCGTATCGTCCTCGCCATCATAATCTTCTTGATCAAAGGATGGTTGTCTTCGTTGAGTTGGTTCACCATGCAAACGTTTGAGAACATCATCATGCCTTTCGAGATGATCATTGATTTCTCCCATCATGTTAAACATA
This sequence comes from Garcia nutans, assembly GCA_947685225.1. NCBI lineage: Eukaryota > Viridiplantae > Streptophyta > Magnoliopsida > Malpighiales > Euphorbiaceae > Garcia > Garcia nutans. The sequence goes on along the minus strand of CANTUV010000002.1, from coordinate 11,650,225 downwards.
CTCTGAAACTGTTGTTGCATAACTTGTATCATTAGATCATTTGAGGAAGAACTCCCTTCTTTTGCTTTGTTAGACATCTTTAAAACCTATAAAATAAGGAAGAATAAAAAAAATAACCTCACCATCATTCCCTCACGTGTTTAACTCGATGAATTGATTTACACCACTCTTGTTTCACATAATTATTTGGCTTTTCTCGATGCTTATCTCACCACTCATGCCTTTTACCTCTCATGTTTTATTCTTTGGGTTCTTCGATAAACTAAGGTCCGCAAACTAAACAATTCAGATTATGGCTGATTCAATAGAGTGAAATTGGGCAAGTCTAAAGAGCAAATAAAAGTACACAAAAGAAAATTAATAGTGGTTTACATAAGGACACAAGCAAAATATATAATTCCAATATCAATAGATGAATATTCTATTTTCTTTTACTTTTTTTGCTTTTCTTTTACTTTTTTTTTGTATAAGGAGTAGGAACAATAATTTCCTCTAGGAACACAGAATTAGAACGAAGAAAATACTTTTTTTAATCCATGTTGATATAAAGAGAAGAATAAAAAATAGAATATTAAAAGTGAAACAATCTGCAATTTAAAAGGGATACACAAATCTCAAACTTGATACCTGCTATGATACCAAAATATGATGGAAATCATCAATTTAGCAGCCATACACCCCAATAGTTAAAGAACTATGATATATATGGAATGCAAATTAACTCCCTCCAATAGTTGAATCAAAATCTGGATCGTTTAAGAATGAAGTGAGATTAACTATTCTAATCACTTTTATCAATGGAATTATGATTAAGTAATTAGAATAGCACTTTGATTTCCTCAAAACGCCACAAACAAAGAAAGTTTGATAAGTTAATGATGAAAACAAAGATTCTGGAATTTGAACATCACAAACTGAATAGCTTGATAAGTTTTAAAGTTCATGCAAGAACTTAAGACAAAACACTCACAAGTGCTCAAAATATCTTTTATATCTTTTTAATTGTATGTTTACAAAGGAAATCAGCCTTGTTTATATAGAAGAAGGCCATATACAAAGAGAGTATCAGAATTAAGTTCATATGTAACTCCCATATTAATTGACAACCCCATTACACCTAATAAATAGCCCTATTACTTTGCTAACTCAATGTGAACATTGGATCGTTATTTTCTTGGCTTTTGTAACTCTTTTCTTCATATTTCAGCCTTTGTAACCCATATTTAATAAGAATAAACCCTAATAAAAGTCAAAATGCAGAATTAACACACTGTTGTGGAACAACCAGCACACCGCAAGGATGAGCAAGAGTTAGGACGTGAGGAACAAGTTGAGGAGATCATCAATCCAATTATTCTGCCACAAGGTCCTATAACTAGATCGCGAGCCAAAAAGATTCAGCAAGCACTAATTTTCCATTTGCAAGATTTGGTGAATTTGGCTAACTATGGTTTGCAAGGAATTACAAGCTTGGAGACAAGACCAAAGGAAGTAAATTACAACTTGCTACAAGTTGAAATTCACGAATGAGGCTTGTAGTTAATATGTATTAAGGCCCACTAGTTATGCTTATTTAAAAAGTAAGGGACCTATTTGTTTTGTATTAAATTAGAACTTTGTTTACTTTATTATTTCTTAAAATTTGATTAGAAAAGCAAATGCTACTTAATAACCCTAATTAGGGTTTAGCTATTTATATCTCATTTAGGGTTGTAAGACATCAGTTTTGGTTTTTGGACGAATTAATAACCTAAAGCCGATTTGCTTTTATCTTTGTGTTCTTGCTTGAATACATGCTTAAGAAACATTTAAGTAGTTTGATCAACTTTTTTGTGGAGTGTTTCGAATATGGGATTTTGGGAACTAGTTTGTTTCGACATCTTGGATCTCTTATCAATTCAAAGAAATCTGAAATCTAACCTTTATTCTTTGGAGGTTGTATCGAATTCGACTAGGGGTTTTCAAGTTAATGTTTTGGGGGTTCGACATCAAGGAGTTATAAAGACATGTTTCTATCTTTGTATCGGTGCTCATTTTGGTTGTGATGTACTACTTTATCTTATTTTATGGATGAATCTATTTTATTTTTAATTGCTTGTAAATATGGATAATATTATAATGATTAAGAATTTAATAATATTTAGACCTGAAAAGGAGGCCTGCTTCAATGAACCAGGTGTTATGAAGGTGCTGGACTATTTTTCACCTACCCTATGCTTACCCAACTTTCCAAACTTAATAGAGGTTGGAGATTCTCTAGAAATTGAGTCATCCACCCCCTTCTATCTTTTTGGCCTGTGTTCTCCAGTTTTAGGTCCATGTTCTCTAAGGTCCAGAGCCTAACAATACCGAAGTAAAAAGAACCATTCTACTGAGAGTAGAGGCAAAAATCTCTGCCACAATGGGTCTATAAAATTAATATTTCAAAGTTTCAGTGGTCCACATTCAATACAATAAGGCAAATGAGGAATAAAATCATTAGGGAGACAGAAGTCATCACTTGAAAGGGGAGGAGGACCATCATGATTATTAGCCTGGGGTCACCTTAACGAAGAAGAAGCACCAGGATCTTAAAATCCCTAGAACCAAAAAATCTTAAAAGTTTTGCTTCGATTAATGATATAGATTCTAAAAATGAGCAACATCCCGATGGCTAGCATCCAGTTCTTCTTGCAGTCATTTGTTCTATTCCTCTAGCATCCTTTGTGAGCTAGAAAGAGAAAGTGTAAGAACATACATTTTTATGTGTACATATAGCATAAAACAAAACATGAAACAGAAGTAGTGATCATATAATTTGGATCAAAACCTTAAGGAATAAATGATGAGCTGGCATATTGGGGTGGAGCCATGAAATGAACATATGAAGATGTTGAAGGATGAACCCGAGCCATATCAGCTTTGTCCTCCCTCTTCTTCTCCCTCTCCACCATTATTAGCTTTATCATCTTCATGATCTTCCCTTCATAATCACCACCTTATCACCACCCTCTTATTCATCATCTTCATCATCATCAAAAGTTCCCCAAACACTAGCAGAAGACACTGAGAAACTCAAAGACAGTCTCAGATAAAGTAAAAAAATATAAAGACTCATTTGATGGAAACAAAAAAGACTCCACAACATATTTGTCTCGGGCATGCCACCAGACATCCTCCTGCATGGATGAAGTATTTAGCACATATTTTTGGGGTGTCTGTAGGTACCTTACGTTAGTTTGGACCAATGAACCAGTTATAAATCCATTCTCCAAGGAACCAATAGTTGGAGACTGGATAGTCCAAAATCTGGCTCAAATTCTGTATGGGCAAAGATTCATTCATGGCCTCAATCCAATTAGCCCAGTCATCAGCACTCCACCATGCAATGTTCACTTATGAGAAGTTTTCCCACAAAGATAAGTTTATTTCTATCGATTCTTTATATAGCAAATAATAATAGTTTTCTTTTTTTTTTTTTACCTTGTCCCAAGTTAGTCTACTCAAACGGTACCGGTGAGAATGAACATGACGAGAAATGAGTTTTTTTACATGTCCAGACAACCAAAATTTCTACCTCAAATACTCAATTCATGGTTTGGAAATGACATGAGAGCCGATGCTTGTATGTATAAACTTGAAAAATTAATCAAAGTTAGGATAATGGAAGTTCTTCAATTAAATCAAAGGGTATCCAAATCAATATACCTCAACGATAACCATGAAACCAGTGTATGAATGCTTGTTCTGACATAGTATATCAAAACCATGGTATATAAGAGAAAGGTTAGCTTTCTCCCAATTGAAGAGATGAACAAGAGAAAGGTTTGCCAAGTCCAGTAGTACCAACAAATGGATAGTTAATTCGATACTACACAAAATAGTGGATCCAAATAGATACAATGAAAATCCACGGGTATACTTTTTAACTTTCTGCCTAAATACTAGCCTACTATAATCCATCCAATGATCCTAAATCCATATTTTATCTTGGTAAGTTCTTTTAATGATGGTTTAAGGCCTAGAAAATGGAGGATTTCATCATAACTCAAAGGTTCCTCTATAAAAGGGACTAGGATACCATGAGAAGAAATATCCAAGTCAGCTGGACCAATTGTCATCTCTTCTACTGGCAAGTGAAAAGTGTGGGTGATATCAATCCAATGTTTTGCTAATGCCTGGATAACACACCTGTCAATTTGAAATTTTGACTCAGGCAATTGAAAGTTGAAATCCTGGAATCCATATTCCCTAATCATCTACATGAATGGAAGAGATTCTCTTTCATACTACTCATGGGCTTTGTAAACACATCTGCCACAACAGACATCACAAACAGTCAGTATATAATAAAATAGATAAGTCACAACTTGTTCTATCTATTCTTTTCACATATAAAAGTTAAGTATATGAGTCCTTATATTTTTTCTTTTAAGCATTTTTAGCTCTTATATAATAATATCCTTTTAAAATTTTACTTAAATATTTTCTTGTGAGCATTTTTGTTGTTAATCATATTTTCCTTGAAAAATAAATTTACCTAGTTAGAAAAAATTTTTCTTTAAGCATTTATTAAAAAGAATAAATTAATTTTGTCCATTTAAGTGTTAGCCTACAATAAAATGGCAAAACAACAATGCTCATATGAGATTTTGTACCCTAGCTATGATGTTTTGGCATTCCATCCAAAATTGAAACTCTAACATTTTCATGGGTCCGGATTTCATGTAGCAATTCATTGTTCGAATAAGGACCACTTCTATAATTATGGTGAATTTTCTCCATGATGTTAAATGCAAAGAGTGGTTAAAGATATGCTCAAAAGTGACTTATGATGAAGAGAAATAAAGTATAATAAACTCTCTAGATAAAAATTTTTGTAGAAGCTCTCTAGATAAAAATTTGAAGTAGATTGTCAAAAGAAACAAAGTTGGTTTTTTAAAAAAAGAGGATGAATGGCTTTATGATGAAGTGAAAAATCATATAGTAAAGGAGAGAGAAGTTTTTTGGGACCTTTATGAATATTATTGATTATGGTAGAGGATGGACGGGTAATGAAAAGAATAGTAAAATGGAGAAGAAAGAGAAAAAGCTTCTTGGAATTATGTGTATTGTTATTGTCAGAAGCTAAATACAAATGAATTTAGAAATAATTCATCTGCAATGTTTTCAGACTATTATTGCATTGATAAAAGTCGTGAGGACATAGTGACTAGATTTTTATTGTTGGTCTAAAATTTATGTATGTCTAAAAATATTTTTGGACAATCAAAATATTTTTCTACGTAAGGGTAAGGGTATGTAAGGAGGTACCCAACATAGTTGATAATTAAAAAAGCTAAATTTTTTCCTAACTTGTTGAATTAATTTTTTGCAAATATTGTGGGTTTATTAAAGCACCTAGACTCTTTTACCAAAGAAAATCAAGAACTCAGATCAATAGAATATCTGGAAACTTAGATTTATTGAAGCATCCACTTGAAGGTCTCATGTTTATTTGAAGCATCCAGACTAGCTCAGATTTTTTGAAGCATCCACTCAAAGGTCCTGGGTTTATTTAAAGCACTCAAACTAGCTCAAATTTATTGAAGCATCTACTTAACTCGAGTTTATTTGAAGTACCTAGACTAGCTAAGATTTATTGAAGCTTCCACTAGAAGGTCCTAGATTTACTGATGCCAGGCTATCTCAGATTTATTGAAGCATCCATCAGAAGATCTTGAGATCAGTCCAGATTTATTAAAGCATCAGCAAGTCAAATTGCTTTTGACTCCATTCAAACAAATTCAAGATCATGCAAATATGGGGTAAAACTATAGACCCTTAATTCTAGTTCTTAAAAATAAATTTGGACTCAATTAAAAAAAGGAGTCGGAAGCCTAAAAATCACTGGGCCAAACATGGCCTATGGAAAATTTGCCATAGGCTATGGCGAATTGGCCATAAGCCCAGTGTTCCATAGTTTTCCTCATATGCATTAAACCCAAAATTTTCCAGATAAACTTGAGGTTTTCTAGCCAAATTAGGATTTCATCAGTTGATTAGCCCTAACGTTACCTTAATTTTGGCCATAAAAGAGACTTAACCAAATAAGAACGAAAGAAGGAATGGGCAATAATTAAAGAGAGGTGGAAAGCAAAGAATACAAAGAAACAATCTTTGAATACTTTTGGTTCAGACAAAACCCTAATTGATCCAAACCCATTAAGGATTATCCAAAGCAAAATTCTATACTGGTCTTCGCAAAGGAATTATGCAAGCTCACTTAATAAGGCTTGGTTCAAAATTAACTATTTGGTTAAGCCAACAACGTCGGTATGATCTTTAAATCAATGGATTGTCATCTTTGTTTGTTCTAAAGTTCTATATATCTTTGTTTTGGTTTATTGATTTGTTTGGTTAAATACATTTAGAACCCTAAATAAGTGTTTTGACTATTGAATCTAACTTAGTTTAATAAATAAATTTGATACATTGAATTTATTTTACAATTGTTTAAGTGTCAACAAAAAATTTGTATAGTTGCTCAATAAATAGAATTGTGTTAAATATTGCTCTTAATCTGGACTTAAAAGGCCAAATAGTACCTATAATGAATTTGCTATGACCTATAGTGAATTCGCCATAGGTTTATGATTTTATGTCTTTATTCATTTATGTAAATAATTGTCTTCAAATTTCCATTTAAATTAATATTGTGTTTTTAAAATTAATTTACACACTGTCTTTTTAAAGCTAGCAAAAAAATAATACTCATCTCCCTTTTTTAATTTAGGATGTCACGTTATGAATCTATTTGGTTTCCTTTTATATTTACTTATACTAATTATTCAAATGTTTTATGTATATTTGTATTATATTTCTTGTTATTTCTCCTCTGGATGTATTATTTTTCTTAAGGACTTGTAAAAGGCATATTTCTACACATAGTAGGTTCCTTATCTTATTTAAGTTATTTCTTTTTATTTTTTGGATATTTGCAAGGATACATTTTCACTTTATGCGGATGCTCATTTTTGTGGAATGTCGAATATGTAGGGGTATGTTTCCATCTTGTATAGATGCTCATTTTATTATTTAATTTATTATATGATGAATTTTATTTATATTGTGTGTAATATGAATAATGTTATAATAATCTAAAATTTTAATGATATTTATGCCTAAAAAGGGGCTAGCTCCAATGAACTGGCCGTTTATAGTGTGCTAGGACATTTTTCACATTCCTACACTCAATATTATGGATAAAGCCAATGACTCATGTTGTCTTTAATACCAAGTGATGAAAGAATCTACTTGAGCTTGAACAGTATAAGTAAAGCATATGAAAAATTAGACACACCTAATGACACACTCCAAAATATTTAATTACTATTAGATCTTCTAGAACCCCTAACCATAAGTTGATCTTCTAGTTTGTGTAATGGGACTAGGTTAATAATCACTTAGTTAGGGAATCATGTGATTGAAGCAGGAGTAATTCAGATAATAATAATAATCAGAAGGTATTCATTTCTCGCATGGCTTTAACACCATCATATTTGAAATTGCCCTTTCAATTTCAAAGAAGACAACTTCCCATAGCTATATGCTTTGCCATGATAATAAACAAGAGCCAAGGATAATCTATCTCCCATGTTGATATATATCTACAAAGACCAGTTTTTAGTCATGGTCAATTTTATATTGTTGTATCAAGAGTTAGAAGCAAAAGTGGATTAAAAATACTCATTGTTGATGAAGATGGTCAAACATCTAATATTAGTAAAAATGTGGCATCTAAAGTGGTATGCTAGAATTTGGAGTATGTAATATTATTTGGATTTATTGTATAAAAGTATGGAGCCATAGACTAAATATTATTTAATATGCTAGATAATTTTACAAGAAAACTATTTACAATTTATTTGGTTTGTGAATTAAATTGCTTATTCGTTATGCGGAGAATTAGTATGTCAATGTGATACTAAAAATTTCTGATTCTACATCATTATAAGCAATAAACTAATTTTCTCATTGGTGTTTTAAAGCCCTACCTATAACTTATTTAAAGTATAAGACCAATTAGTAGAGTTTTAGAATCTACCAAGTACTGGAATAAGTACACTCTATAAAATACTTCCTGAGATAAGGAAGTCAAGAACTTTGGTCCTCATACTTTATGTATCAAATGGTATCAGAGCCATATGAAACTAGGAACTCTCACTCATGACCCAAAGCCGAAGTGAGGCTCTCCGCCCATTGGATTGGCCTGATAGGTACCATTGATGGGTTTGCCATGAGTTGAGTGTGCATTGTTAGACCCGATAGCTGGGTAGTTGTGAATTGGGCTGTAAATCGCATGTCACTCCTCTGGTTATTGGCATCAAATTTCTCATTGTGTTTCAAAGCCCTACCTAATGATTAAAGAAGTTGCTATTATAGCATTGTTTATAGTCAATATTTTTTCTCTTATATAAAATCTATTAAAATTATAAAACCTAATATTAAAATTTAAATAGCTTACATCAAATTTTTATAATTTCCAAAAACAACCTCATGATTAAAATTTTAAAGCTTAATATTAAACTATAAGTAAATTACTTCAAATGTTTGAAATTTTTAAAAATATTCATAGCATCACGCGGGTTTTATACTAATTTTACTGTAAATGTTTTTAAGAAAGGTTGAGGGTGCAAAAGATTTTTAATAAAAAAGTTTTAAGGGTGAATTTCTAATTGCCCAATATGTTACGAGGAGGGTGAATTTCCATAACAAATTGTTTATGCTCTGCTATTTTGGCAGCATCCATCGTGTAGACAAAATCTAATGAGCAAGTCTAACCCTTCTATTCTTCACGAACCATCTCTTTCCTTCTTCAGAAACTATCTTTACAGGTACTTAATTATGTTAAATTTCCTAATAGCTACTATCCTTTCTCATTAATCATTGGTGGGTTTCACTTCTTTTTCACTTTTCTTTTTATTGGTAATATATAGATTTTTATGGGTTTCTGCAGCATGGGTGTTGTAATTCCGCAGCAAACTAAACCGGTGGGTAATGGCTTATTTGCAACACTTTATTACTTTGCATTTCAGATTCTTGGGATTTGGATTTGATTTTTTTAGGATTTCTAATGCTAGATTTAAGTGCACTATTTTTCAAGATTCAAAATTTTCTTCTACATACTGAATTAGCAAAGAAAACTTTGCCTGATTTCCCTTTTCTTATTATTTTGCCGCCTGATTTCTAGCTTCTATCTTTTCCTCTTCCAATTTTGTTTTTTTTCTTAATTTATTTTAACAAAATCCTCATCATTTTCTTTGGTTTTAATATATAATATTTTTCTGTGCTATTAATATCATTACCAAGTGTTGTCCAAGTAATGCTGTATGTCTGTATTATTCACATGTTTATAGAAATTTAGGATTTTCAGATAACTTTTGTAAAATACATATATAAGAAAAATAGAGAAAGTGCAAACAAAAGTTTAACTGTAGGGACCAGATTAACTTTTCTGCATATGAAATTGAAGCTCTATCTATGGAAATGGCTAGGATATTATCCTGTCTTTCAACATTATAAAGCTATGCTTTATATCAATTCCTTTGTTTACTTCTGGATAACATTTTTATGAGTCTGCAACTTCAGAATATTCACTTAATAGTATAACATTGTCATCTATTTCCCAATTAATTTCTACATTCATACTGAATCTCCCTTCATTCTCTTTCCATCCTTAAAAACAATGCTCTGTGTTTTCTTGTATTCTGCCCTCTTTGACCAACTTAAGGGATTTGTAATCAATTTAATTTATTTATTTTTGCGCCATAGCCTTTCTGGGGTTATGAATTATGAGTAGTTAATTTGTGCAGAATACCAAAATTTCTCCTCTTGATATGGGAAAAACATTCTTTTTATTGCCATGCATAATTTTTTATTAATAATTTTTCTATTTTTAAGAGCATTTTAGCATTGGTCGTAGTCCATTTTACTTTCCACATTGGAACTAGCATGCATTGATAATGACATTTTCATTACAGGAGAAAGGTGATATTGACATGTCAAACTTGAAGGAATACTTCGATGACCAGAGACCAAATGCAGAGTATAATGATATAATTGAATCTAATGTTGAATTTGATGATAGTGAAATTATGAAACTTGCCAATGATCCACCCCAAAAGGTCTCACATGTACTTTGACTGACTACTTATTGTGATCCTCTTTTCCAGATAGAAGACTCTGTAGTTGAAGTTATAGAAGAAAAAAAGGATGCTGCACAGATAAAAAAATTGAAAGCTTTGGATGTAATCTCTAAAGGTATATATCATCATGCCATTGAACGTTGTAAATCAAGCTTTCCCCTTGGTAGTCTTTTGCCAACATTTTTATTGTTTTGCAAGGTAATTTGGGTGAAGCCATCGATCATCTATCAGAAGCTATCATTTTGAACCCTACTTCAACGATATTATATGCAACTAGAGGTATTTTTTTTCAAAAATGTTCTCTTGATGTCATTGCTTGGTCATACATTATTGTTTTTCCATTATCTCGATTTCTGAATAACAATAAAATCTAGCATCTTTGTTAAATAGAAGAAACCTAATGCTACAATACGTGATGCTAATGTTGCTCTAGAGGTTAGTTATGGAAGTTCTCTGCACTCCATATTATATAGGCAGCAAAGGAAGTTTCAAATTCATTAGCCGTGATGCATGAGTTTTCATTTTATGATAATTGGCATATGTGATTATCTAAATTGCATATGTTTTAGGTAAATCCAAACCAAAGGATATAAAACACAGGGAATGGCTAGGGCCATGTTGGGTCAATGGGAAGAAGCAGCAAGTGATCTACATGTAGCATCAAAATTAGATTATGATGAGGAGATCGGTTTGGTGCTGAAAAAGGTTAGCTTTTGTTCATTAGGATGAATAATAGCAGTTTGTTTTTCCTATCTAATATGTTTCAATCAACAGGTTGAGCCTAATGCACACAAAATAAAAGTGCATAAAAGAAATTATGAACGCTTGAGGAAAGAAAGGGACCTAAAGAAGGATGAACGGGAGACACATCAGTGACTTGAAGCACAAGTAAGTATTATGCAGGCATATGTATGCATTGTGTGTGTGTTTTAGTTGTTTAGATAATGTTTGATATTCCATAAATTTGATATTGAAATTCACATAACCAAAAAAGATCATTGTAAAATGGCTTAGAGCTTTTCTTTTCTTTGGCAAGCACTTGCCTACTCTTGGTTTGTGGGCACATCTACATGTCAGGGGAATAAAAAGATGCCATTTGTTTTACTTGTCAGAGTTTGTCTGAGAAGTTTTTTTTAAAAGCAAATTTATCAACTTTTTTATTATTTTTCAACCTCACTTTCTAACCTTGATTTAACCATATTTTTTCCATGTTTAGCTGTCTACCCTCCTTATTTTGCTTTTCATCTCGACTTATCTCAACCTCCTCTTCCACCTCTACCAATAGTTCCACCCACCAACCTTCAATCTAACATCACAAATTAGTAGAAATTTTATGGCTATAAGATGGACAAGCTTTAAGAAGCAAAACTCGTCTTTAGATAGCCCATTAGACATACAATGGGATAAGAAACTTTCCTTGTTTCATATTGCAAATTACATAAGAAACATGGAAACAACTATTATAATCTTGGAGCTCTCAATTCCCTAAGTTTGGTCTCTGTCCTGATTTCATTTTTTGTGAATCTATTTTATCTCCCTTTAGTAAGCATCAAGTTTTGGATAGCCAATGTGATGTGAGCACAAGTGATGCAAATGCAGTCCATAATGGTCAAGGAAGAAAAGGAAGCAATTGGGGGCTGATTCCAAATATTGAAAGTTTTGGTGGACCAATTACTAGGTCTCAAGCTAGGAGACTCAAAGAGCAACTTCAAAATTTTGTGCAAAAACATGATTATGGGCTGTCTAAATATGGAAAGTCCATATATGGAAGTTTTGAAGAGCCCCAATATGTCAACAAAATTGGGCTAGAAGACTTGCATTAAGTTTGAGTGCATTTGGGCTTGTTTTGGGTCTTTTTTTTTTTAAATGTGGGCCACCTTGGACGAGTTTAATTTATTTTTTAGTGTTTTACACCTGTTTGGTTTTTTTTATTTGGATTTAAATTCTTGGGTTTAAGTTTGTTAAGTTCAACCTAAGTTAGGGCCAATTGGGCTCCTTTTTTACTTTGGCCCATACAAGTATTTTTAGGGTTTCTTCTTTTTTGCTGCAAAATCCCTATAAAAGGGGCTATTGGCTAGGGGTTTGGGAGGATTTTTTCTTGGATGGTAGCTTCAAGATTGCTTGTTTAATTGTCTATTGTAACAAGAATTGAATTTCATAAAGGTCTTTACAACTTAGTGAATTTATATTCTTGATCTCTTAAATCAACCAATTATTTGCGTTTCCAATTGCATTAGTCATTTAGGGGTTCAATAGGTTGGGAATTCTGCTAATCTTCTTGTTCCATATCAATTGTGTGTTGGCATTTTAGTCTCTTTGTAGGCTAAGGTTCCGCATCATTTGGTATCAGAGCCTGAATTAAGGTGAATTCTTATTTATCCTAGATTATAGCTTGCTATTTTAATTAGATTAATTTTTTATTGAAGTTAATTTTCTGCCCTAATATCATTTAGAACCCGATTAGGGTTTACAAGTGCATATTGCGGCCTGTTTGAAATTTTTGTGAATTATTTTAAATTTTTGGTGTTATTTTCTGTTTCTACGATATCAAAAAAAAAAGTTGCAGCTAGAAGAATGAAAAGCATAAAATAAGGTTAATTAAGGGTTGGCAGCTAGGGTTGCAATTCTTTTGGGCAGAATCAAGGATATTTAATTACCTTTAAATTGATATGGGAACAAGTAAAATCAGATCTGGATGGAAATTGAAATTTTAAAATTAATTAATAAAATCAAAGTTAGTGGAGATACAATTACGGGATTCAAAGTCTTTTAGGAAACTTTTTGCTTCTTACCTTGTTCTAATTGTTATTAATTTTTTTTTTATCAAAGTTGACTTTTCCATTAGGGAAACTTCAATTTCTGCAATTTTGCATTAGTTTTGTCATTTTTCTTCAATTCCAAGTTGCTATTATTTTTTTTTATAATTATTATTATGATTTTGTCCCTATTTCTTTTGCTTCCCTTTACACCATGATTAACAATTTGATTCTTGTTAATTTGAAAATTTTAATTCCAGGCAACAAAGTCTTCATATCTCGCATGCTCATTCCATTTCCTTCATTTTGGTATACTTGCTTCTAGTTTTGTGCCTATCTTCTTTGTCTTATCTTCATTGCATTCCTAGTTTTATTTTTTTAATTTGTTGTTTTGTGAATATTTTGATTTGAGAATTAATTCTGAAGTGCAATTGAGAACAACGAGCTTGAGTGATAAAAGGCTTGAGTGTGTGAGCTTAAAAGAGGGTAAAAGCCTACTCTTCAGTGAAATACGAGAGTTGTGAACAATTAAATGAGTGTAAACACTAAAGGAGTGAATTATGAGGTTTCTTTTATTACCAACCATTTTCTTGTAGCTTTTATTATTAAAAAGAATGGTGCTAGAAGGAGGGCATGAGGAAAAAGTCAAAAACGTGTCTGATTTAAAATTGATGTATAAGGCCTTCATGAGTAAGTTCAAGAAGTTGTCTACTAGGATGGATGGGCTAGATGAGAGAATTAATGAAGCTAGTAGAACCCATAACCATAATAGATCAAATGACAGTCGAAGGAATAGGGAGGAGGAGTTAGAAAGATTGTATGATGATGAAGTGGGTAGTACAGGTAGAAGAAGGAATGAGAGAGTGTGGGACCACAGAGATTAGAGAGCTGATAGAAGGAGAGATGATAGAATGGATAGGAAGGATAGCAACATAAATGCTATTAAGATGAAGATACCATCATTTAAATGTAGAAATTAAGCTAAGGTGTATTTAGAGTGGGAAAGAAAAGTGAAGATGATTTTTGCATGTCATAACTATTCTGAGGTTAATGTAGAGTTTTCTGACTATGCACTAGTGTGGTGGGATGAGTTAGTGAAGAATAGGAGGAGAAATGGGGAGACACCAATATCCACATGGGATGAGATGAAGAGGATAATGAGAAGGAGGTGTGCCATCTTACTAATATAGAGAGTTGCACCAACAGTTACATAGGCTTACACAGGGGTCTAGATTAGTAGAGGATTACCACAAGGAGATGGAAATGCTCATGATTAAGTCTAATATAGAAGAGGGGGAAGACGTGACCATGGCTAGGTTCATAGGTGGTTTGCATAAGGAGATTGCAGATATTGTGGAGTTACAACACTATGTGGAGATGGAGTATGTTGTGAATATGGCCATGAAAGTGGAGAGACAATAAAAACAAAGATGGGCAACCAAGTCTTACTCGAATTCCAAAAACACATGGAGATCAAAATGGAGCAAAAATGATGATAAGAATAAGGATAAGACATCAAGATCCAAAGAGAAAGGCTATGATGCAAGTAAATTAAAGGATAAGAATAACAACTCACAGAAGGTACTTATGATTATTCTTCTAAACACCTTCTAGATAAAGAGATATAATTTGTTTTAAATGTCAAGGGTGGGGTCACATTGCTTCTGAGCCTAATAGAAAAATAATGTTCTTGATGGGTTGTGAAATTATTTCTAAATCTAAACAGGAGAATGATTCTGATGATAGTGAGTTGAGTATGCCACCTTTAGAAGATAGTTCTGATATTGAAGAGAATGTTGAATATGCTGAAACGGGTGAAACTCTTGTTGTTAGGCATGTTTTAAGTTCAAAAGTTAAAGAGGAAAGCCTAGAACAAAGAGAAGACCTATTTCATACCAGATGCTTAATAGGTGGTAAAGTTTGTAGCATGATCATAGATGGGGATAGTTGTGCAAATATATGTAGTACCGCTTTGGTTGAGAAGTTGGAACTAAAATATGAGAAGCACCCTAAACCCTATAGGCTACAATGGTTGAATGACAGTGGGGAAGTGAAAGTTACTAAGCAAGTTATGGTTGCATTTTCAATTGGGAAGTACTATGATGGTATTATTTGTAATGTTGTACCTATGCAAGCTGGTCATATTTTATTGGGTAGGCCATGGCAATTTGATAGGCATGCCTTGCTTTATGGGTATAGAAACATGTACACACTTGAGCACGATAGCACTAAAATCACACTTGTTCCTTTATCCCCTAAGGAGGTCTATGAAGATCAATTGAAATTGCAATAGGCTACTTGTAGAAGTTTCGGTAGTGAGCTAAAGAAAAATGAAGAGAGAAAAGAGGCCACTAGAGAAAAGAATAAAGAAAAAGGCCCAAAGATGAGTGAATGCAGAAGTGAGGGAAAGAATGTGAGATGTGTAGGAGAGAATAAGTTAGTGAGTGAAAAGAGAGAGATAAAATTGAAAAGTGGAGAGGTTGAAAAGAAACCTGGTTTATATGCAAAAGAAAGAGAGAAAAAGAATGCATACTTAGGTAAGAGAGCTTTGATAGTGATTCGGTATAGGGAAGCTTTGTTTACTGAAATTGACCTTAACCCCAATTTGCCTAGTGTGTTTGTGACTTTGTTGTAGGAGTTTGATGATGTCTTTCCTGAAGAAATACCTAAGGGTTTACCACCCTTAAGAGGGATTGAGCAACAAATTGACTTGGTGCTAGGAGCTCAAATTTCTAATCGTCTAGCTTACCAAAGAAATCCAGAGGAAACAAAGGAGTTGCAAAGGCAAGTAGATGAATTAAGTCACTTAGTTGTACCAATTTTCTTGGTGCCAAAGAAGGATGAGACTTAGAGGATGTGCGTGGACTGTAGAACAGTTAATAAAATCACTATAAAGTATCACCATCCTATTCCTAGATTAGATGATATGGTAGATGAATTGTATGGTGCTTGTATGTTCACTAAAATTAATTTAAAAAGTGGCTATAATCAAATTAGGATGAATGAAGGAGATGAATGGAAAACTACATTTAAGACTAAATTCGGATTGTATGAGTGGTTAGTGATGCCTTTTGGATCATCTAATGCACCTACTACTTTCATGCACTTAATGAATTATGTCTTGCATGATTTCCTTGGAAATTTTGTTGTTGTATACTTTGATGGCATTCTTGTTTATAACAAATCTTTAGATGAGCATATTGAGCATGTTAGACTAGTTCTATAGGTCCTAAGGAAAGAGAAGTTGTATGCAAAACTTAAGAAGTGTTCTTTCTGCATAGATAAAGTTATCTTCTTAGGTTTTATGGTGAGTTCTAAAGGCATTCAGGTTGATTCTAAGAAGGTGAAGGCTATCCAAGAATGGCCAACACCTAAATCCGTTAGTGAGGTAAGAGCTTCCATGGTTTGGCAAGTTTTTATTGGCGATTTGTTAGAGATTTATCTACTATTTCTTCCCCACTAAATGATATTGTTAAGAAAAATATTGGGTTCAAATGGGGTAGAGAACAAGAAGATGTGTTTTTCACTTTAAAGGAAAAGTGCAGTCCATAATGGTCTAGGTGTTGGAATGCATCAATGACAATGCCTACAAGATAGACTTGCCAGGTGAGTATAATGTAACTGCTACATTCAATGTTTTTATTTATCTCCTTTTGAATTTGATTCAGATTTGAGGATGAATCCTTCTGAGGAAGGAGAGAATGATGTGAGCACAAGTAATGCAAATGCAGTCCATAATGGTTAAGGAAGAAAAGGAAGTAATTAGGGGTTGATTCCAAATATTGAGAGTTTTGGTGGACCAATTACTAGATCTCGAGCTAAGAGACTCAAAGAGAAACTTCAAGTTTTTGTGCAAAAATATGATTGTGGGTTGTCTAAATATGGAAAGTCCATATATGGAAGTTTTGAATAGCCCCAATATGTCAACAAAATTGGGCTAGAAGACTTGCATTAAGCTTGAGTGCATTTGGGCTTGTTTTGGGTCCTTTTTTTGAGATGTGGGCCACTTTGGACAAGTTCAATTTATATTTTAGTGTTTTACACCTGTTTGGTTTTTGTTATTTTGATTTAAATTGTTGGGTTTAAGTTTGTTAAGTTCAGCCTAAGTTAGGCCCAATTGGGCTCCTTATTTACTTTGGCCCATACAAGTATTTTTAGGGTTTCTTCTTTTTTTTTTTGAAAAATTCTATAAAAGGGGCTATTGGCTGGGGGTTTGGGAGGATTTTTTCTTGGATGGCAGCTTCAAGATTGCTTGTTTAATTCTCTATTGCAACAAGAATTGAATTTCATCAAGGCAACTTAGTGAATTTCTATTCTTGATCTTCTTAAATCAACCAATTATTTGCATTTCCAATTGCATTAGTCATTTGGGGGTTTAATAGGTTGGGAATTATGCTATTCTTCTTGTTCCATATGAATTGTGTGTTGGATATTTAGTCTCTTTATAGGCTGGGGTTTCGCATCACAATGAATGAGATCATATTTTTGGAGTGGATGTGAGATGAGAAGAATTAGAAAAAGAGAGATTTTCTACAAAATCAATCCATTTGCTTTGAAATTCATGGTATTGGTGGGCAACAGGAATAGGAAAGAGCAAATAGGTAGGTTATTTTTCTTTTTAAAATTTTTAAGACAAAAAAAAATCTTGATATTCTGCATTTTTTCTTAAATCGAATGTGGTCATGTGCATGTCATGTTATTGTAGGTTGTTATCATGGTTAAGGAAATATAAAATAAAAACATAGAAAAGGCATTAATTTAAGTTGGGGGCAAAGCTAGAGACAAAATATAATGCATTTATAAATGGCTATTTCTTATTTGCCTGGTGTTTGAGTGGGCATTTACACTAGAAGTCTGTAAGCATGTAAAATTTGTGGAAAAATCATATGGATTTATCGATATGGAAGTGAGATAGACAAAACATACCATGTAAAAAGTTAAAACAAAAAAGAAAAATAATATCCAACCCTAATTATGTAAAATGTAAAGCGTGACATTCTAGGCTGTTGGAAAAGCAAAACTAGTGTAGTTAAAAGTGTTAGCGCCATTGTGGTGATATGCCTTTGTATTGCCTTAGGTGCAAGGCACAAAAAAAGTGATAGCATAATGTTACATATAGTAGGAGAGATAGGCAAGCAAGGGAATGTAGCTAATTGAATAGCTATAAATAGGACAAAGGAAATGGTTAACGGTACTATAAGTAGCAGCAAGGTAGTATTTTGTTTGTTAGTAGATGATGAGCTATATGATTGTAAGGAATGTTATTCTGAAAACAATTAGAATGAATGAGAATATTCCTCTTCCTATATTCCTTTGTCTTTCTCTTTTCTTTTCTCCTATCTTCGATCTCTATTCCCTTATCTCCTTCTTATTTCCTTCTTACCTGTCTCTATTTTCTTTATTCCCCTAACCTCTTTTCTATTATTTGGCTACTGTGATTTGTGAAAGTGTAACAATATGGTATCAAAGCAGTGAGAACTGGGATAAACACTATGAGTAAAACAACAAGTGTTGTCCTAAGATAGCAACCAAGAGGGGATTAATTGGTGATTTGAAAAGTGATAATAGATTCAAAATTTTAAAACAAAAAATGTAGAAGAAGATTGAGCAGAGTATAGAAGAAGGAACACAAAGATTTATAATAATTCGGATTTACCTTGATCCTACATCCACTTCCTTAACAACTTGTTAAGGTTCCACTAGATTTGAGTTTTTACAAGCTTAACTCTAACTTGGTATTTTCACAAGCTCACACCAAACTTTACAATGGCTTGAGATCGATTCTCATAACCCTTACAAGAGTTTTTCTAGGCTCACTCTAACAACTTAAGTATTTTTAAGCTCACACTCAAACTTTTGATGGTATTTAATGCTCATACCCAACACTCTAACAATTCAAATGTTAATTGTAGTAAATGGAAATGAAAGTATATTGCTTAGGCTTTTACAATTAAAAATTACTTTTGAATAAGAAGTTTCTTAGGGTATTTATAGCCAATTTAGTCTAACTAGCCATTATAAGTCATGTGATGAATTTTTAGTAGGCTAGTCCTTGTGATATTAAGAAGTTTTCTTAGAGAGTTATCATCCTAGCATAAGGCATGGTCGCCCTATCATGTTAGGAGATCGTCCATTGCACAAGGATGATCGTTCCTTTTGAAAATTCTTCTAATGGTCAAATATGAGTTCTCTGCTGGTATAATCTTGTCCATCCTGTGGTTGTCAGGACGGTCACCCTTTTTGAATTTGAAAGTTGCTTTACAATAATTATGCCATATGGCAGTATTTCATTTAACAAAGTAATTTTTTGCCAAAATATGAAAGTTGCGGTCGCGCTAGTACTGGAATAATGGTTGAATTAGGTGTCTTGCATTGAACTTCTAGGCGCACCCAAGATGTGAACACTACAAACAATCCTTATGATTTTTTCTTAAAAAGGTATGGACGGTTGCCTTCGAGAAGGGATGGTCGCGATAAGGTATAGAGAGACTGCTCCTTAGACCGTGTGACTATCACTGTGTTCCCTACTATGAATAATGGAGTTTTTATCACTTGAGGTGCGATCGTCCCAATTCATGGACAGTCGCGAATGGTTCTATCACAGTCACTCTTATGTTTGAGACTTTGACCCCCTATTGTGACAATTTATTCTTCAAATCTTTAAAACGGTCGCCCTTTTTCCTAGGGTGACCATACTTTTTCCCTGTTCTAGATATATTTGAGGAACTTATTCCTGCATCTAGTAACTTAAAGACATGTTAAATGCATCATTCAATTTGAGTGCTAAAGATCAAAATTGAGATTATTTGGCTAACAACAAGGAAAGACGTTAAAACCTCTGGATAAGAGGATAAGGAAACATAAGAAATTAAAGAGATGGGAAAATTCACCTCCTTACAACATGATGTTAATCTACATTTTGAAGCTCTACAGAAGGAGCAATAGGCTACCAGAACTGAGCAACAATAGACCTATGAACAACTTCATTCAAAACAAAAAGCCTCCAGGGTGGAGTACCAAAGGACCTATGACCAGATTCGAGTGGAACAAATAAAGCTGGAATTGTAGTTTGCCCAGATGATGAAAATGATGAAAATTTTGGGTAAAGGCAAAGAACCCCTGATGAATGAGATCCCACCTCCTCCTACTGAGAGAGGAGTAATTCCTACCCCAGAGAGGAGAGCCCGTGAATTTGATGACTTTAGTTTTGCCCAACCAGACAATGGCCAAAGAGGTTACCTGAATCGCCTACTCCCAAAAATGGACATTCCCTTTTTGATGGAAAAGATCTTGGATTTGGAAGTGTAATAAGTACTTCTAGATATATGAAGTTCCAAAGGAAAAGAAAATGGAGTTAGGTCATTTATTTCTTACCTCTGGAAGATTGGAAAATTAATTTGCAGGATGGACACATGAGCACACTAATTGGGAGGAGTTTTCAACGACTTTGGTGCAAAGATTTTGGGACTCAACGATAAGATGTGGTGATGGAGTTTAATAGGCTTGAACAATTGGGTTTGGTCAGAGATTTTTAAGAAGAGTTTGAGGAGAAGAAAGCCAAAATGGTAAGACAAAATCCTTACCTCACTAAATCATATTTTATTTTAGAGTTTTATTAGAGTGTTGAAAGAGAAGATAGCTACTCTAGTGAGGCTACATCGTCTGACCTCTATGTATCAAGCATTTGAACAAGCTTTGATCCAGGAGGTAGCCGTTGAAGCTAACCACAAAGATTATTGGGCTCTTAATAACCCCATGCCCAATAACCTACCCAACAACCCACATACTGTTGTGGAACAACCAGCACACCGCAAGGATGAGCAAGGCCTAGGACGTGAGGACCAAGTTGAGGAGATCATCAATCCAATTATTCTGCCACAAGGTCCTATAACTAGATCGCGAGCCAAAAATATTCAGCAAGCACTAATTTGCCATTTGCAAGATTTGGTGAATTTGGCTAACTATGGTTTGCAAGGAATTACAAGCTTGGAGACAAGACCAAAGGAAGTCAATTACAACTTGCTACAAGTTGTAATTCACGAATGAGGCTTGTATTAAGGCCCACTAGTTATGTATTAAGGCCCACTAGTTATGCTCATTTAAAAAGTAAGGGCCCTGTTTGTTTGGTATTAAATTAGGACTTTGATTACTTTATTATTTCTAATATTTTGATTAGAAAGCCAAACACTACTTAATAACCCTAATTAGGGTTTAGCTATTTATATCTCATTTAGGGTTGTAAGAGATCAGTTTTGAAGTTTGGACGAATTTATTAACCTAAAGCCGAATTGCTTTTATCTTTGTGTTCTTGCTTGAATACATGCTTCAGAAACATTCAAGTAGTTTGATCAACTTTCTTGTGGAGTATTTCGAATCTGGGATTTAGGAACTGACTTGTTTCAAAATCTTGGATCTTTGATCAATTCAAGGTAATCTGAAATCTAACCTAATCCTTGGGGGTTGTACCGAATTCGACTAGGGGTTTTCAAGTTAATGCTGTGGGGGTTCGAAATCAAGGGGTTCTCAGGCTTATTCTTGGAGGTTCCGTATCATTTGGTATCAGAGCTAGCGCTCTAAATCAGGTTTTATCCCTATCAATTTCGAATTCTTTGTTTATTTCATTTCTTCTTTTGTTATTTGCGTTTTTGTTGCTTTGTTTCAATTGTTCAATTCGTTCTCTTGTTTTCCTTGTTCCTCTGAATTGTTTTCTTTGTGGGTTATTTTCGTTTTCATTTTTCTTCACTTGCTATTTGCGTTTTTGTTTCCTTTGTGGGTTACTTTTGTTTTCGTTTCTTCTCTTGTTAGTTTCGTTTTGTTTCTTTGTTATTGATCCTTGAATCATTTTCGTTTTTCTTTCAAAGTCGAAAATTCAAAAAAAAATTCCGTTAGGGTTCTAATTTAGTTTTCATTTTGTGTTTGGAGTCTTATTTCAATTTCGAATTCAGTTTGCCTTTTTAGTCCAAATCGTTTTTCTTATTCTGAAATTGGGTTGGTTGATTTGTTCCGAATTGGTTTGTTCTATCTATTCCAAATTGGATTTGTTCTATTGTGGATTTCCGAATTGGGAATTTAGGTTGTTTTGTTCAAATTCGAAATTGTGTTCTTGATTGTTGATTCGAAATTTGTTGATTCGAAAGTGTTCTAAATCCGAATCTTATTCTTGTTAATCATTCTTATTCTGTTTCGAATTTCCAAGAAAGTGTTTCAAACAAGTTTCAAAAGGAAAGCTGAATTGGTCTAAAGGAAGTCTTGATTATTTATTATGTTCCAATTTCGAGTTTCAAAAGGAAGTCCTCTAAATTGATCTTGTTCTTGTTACCTGATTGGAAAAAAGTTTCGTGTGGTGTGAACTAGGGCTGCCCTTCAAAAGAGATAGTGAGAGGGAGCAAAAAAAAAAGAGTATAAAATCACTTCAAGAAAAATTTTTATTTTTCCTTGTTATTTAGGTGATAAGGGTCGAATCTGGATAGGTTAGAAGTAACCAAAATTTTGTCACGAAATTTTGACAAATTTGAGGGGCTGTTTTGATTCAAATTTCAGATTTAGGGATACTACACACGGAGGCTATTTGAGTTGTTTCATAAAGTGTGATTCACCTAAGAACATAAAAGAAATCAGCTTGAAAGGTGTGAGCTGAACCGTGAGTGATTTCATATATTGAGTGAAACACGAGAGACCAACCTTCATCTATGGAGTGTAAACACGTGAGGGAGTGTTGTGAGGCCTTTTTATTTATTTTGTGCTAACCTTTTATTGTAGGAAACATGTCTGGAAGAGATGCAGGTGTTCAGATTGATCCAGCTCGATTGCGTGAGGCGCAACAAGCTGAATTTACACGTTTACACCGTGCTATGGATACCATAACAGAAAGATTGGAGCGCATGGATTTGAGGTTGCAGAGTGTTGAAAGAGCCACATTGGAGCGCAATGAGAGGCGAAGAGGTGGCAGAAATCAAATGCAGCAACCTAAACATTTCTATAGGAAATCATGCAGAGACTTCAGGTTCTCAAGCAAGGAAGTAAAAGTGTTGATGACTACTACAAAGAGATGGAGATGTTGATGACTAGAGCTAACCTAGATGAGGATGTAGAGGCTACTATGGCACGTTTCTTGGCTGGTTTGAATTCGGATATTGCTGACCAGGTTGATTTACAGCCATATGTGGAGTTAGAAGAGATGGTGCATATTGCCATCAAGGTGGAAAAACAACTCCAAGGAAGAAGACCATCAAGGTATTATTCAAAACCTGTTTCTAATTCTTTTTCTCCTTGGAATATGGAAGGAAGGCATGATTACAAGGGAAGAACCAAGGCTGGTCAAGATAGTGGGAAAGTGAAGGCCGAATCAAGTTCTAAAGACAAGTCCAAAGTTGAAGAGCCTAAGCTGCGAAATCGAGATATTAAGTGTTGGAAGTGCCAAGGTGTGGGACATATCAGCAAAGAATGTCCAAACAAGAGAGTTATGACCATGAGAAATGGTGAGATAGTGACTGATGAAGAGGAAGACGACAATGAGAGTGATGATGGTGAGATGCCAGCATTGGAAAGTTGTAGTGATGGGAGCATTGAAGAACTAATTAAGGGTGACTTGCTGGTTACTAGGCGTGTTCTTAATATGCAATTGAAGGAGGAAAACCATGAAGAACAATGAGACAACTTGTTCCATACAAGGTGTCACGTTCAAGGCAAGGCTTGTAGTATGATTGTGGATGGTGGAAGCTGTACCAATGTGGTAAGTACATTTTTGGTTGATCGATTGGGGCTGCCTATGAAACTTCACCCACATCCTTACAAACTTCAGTGGCTGAATGATTGTGGAGAGGTTAAGGTAAATCGACAATCTATCATTTCTTTTTCCATTGGTAAGTATCATGATGAGGTGGTGTGTGATGTGGTGCCAATGCATGCTGGAGAGATTCTACTTGGACGTCCATGGCAGTATGATAGGCGAGCTAAGCATGATGGATATCTCAATCGGTATTCATTCACTAAGGATGGACGAAAGACAATTCTGACACCACTCTCTCCAAAAGAAGTGTATGAAGACCAATGTAAAATGGAAAGAATGAGACTTGAATTGGAAAAGAAAGAAAGAGAGAGTGACAAAAAAATGAGTGAAAAAAATCAGATTGCAAATGAAAAGAAAGAGAGAAAAGAAAAATAAAAACAAATTCAGTTTGAGAAAAATAGAGAAGGAGAGAAGAATGTGAGTTTGTTAGCTAGTACAAGTGAGGTTAAACATGCTTTTTACACCAAACAGCCTATGTTTGTGCTTTTGTGCAAAGAGGCTCTTTTAGATACTACTGTTTCTAACCAATCTTTGCCTAGTGTGTTTGTTGATCTTTTGCAGGAATATGCAGATTTGTTTCCCGAAGAAATGCCTGATGAATTGCCGCCAATCAGAGGCATAGAGCATCAAATTGACTTCATTCCTGGAGCTTCCATTCCCAATAGGCCAGCGTATCGAGCTAATCCTTTGAGACAAAGGAGATACAAAAGCAAGTGGAGAAATTGCTAGCTAAGGGATATGTGAGGGAAAGCTTGAGTCCTTGTTCAGTTCCTGTTATTCTTGTGCCAAAGAAGGATGGGACATGGAGGATGTGCGTGGATTGCAGAGCCATCAATAAAATCACTGTAAAGTATCGTCATCCTATTCCTAGACTAGATGATATGCTTGATGAGTTACATGGTTCTTGTTTGTTCACCAAAATTGATTTGAAATCTGGTTATTATCAAATTAGAATGAGTGTGGGTGATGAGTGGAAAACAGCATTTAAGACTAAATATGGGCTGTATGAGTGGTTGGTTATGCCATTTGGTCTTACTAATGCACCTAGCACATTCATGCATTTGATGAATCATGTGTTGCGTGAGCACTTGGGTAAATTTGTTGTTGTTTACTTTGATGATATTCTTGTTTACTCTAAGTGTTTGGATGATCATGTCATGCATGTGCGTCTTGTGTTAGACATTCTTAGGCGTGAGAAGTTACATGCTAACCTTAAGAAGTGTAGTTTTTGCATGGATAAGGTTCATTTTCTTGGTTTTGTGGTGTCTAGTCAAGGTATTGAGGTTGATGAGGAAAAGGTAAAGGCTATTAGGGACTGGCCGAAACCTAAGAATGCTAGTGAGGTGAGGAGTTTTCATGGACTTGCTGGTTTTTATAGGAGATTCATTAGAAATTTCAGTACTATAGCTGCACCTTTGAATGAGTTAGTTAAGAAAAATGTCGGATTTGTTTGGGGAGATGCACAAGAACATGCATTTAATGAACTTAAGGATAAATTGTGTAATGCACCCTTGCTTGCTTTGCCTAATTTTGATAAGACTTTTGAGATTGAATGTGATGCAAGTGGCATAGGAATTGGAGCTGTTTTGATACAGGATCAAAGGCCATTGATGTACTTTAGTGAAAAGCTAAGTGGAGCGGCTTTGAAGTATCCGACATATGATAAGGAGTTATATGCATTGTTTCGAGCTTTGGATACATGGCAGCATTATTTGTGGTCAAAAGAGTTTGTGATACATACTGACCATGAGAGTTTAAAGCATTTGAAGGGTCAAGATAAGCTGAATCGTAGGCATGCCAAATGGGTGGAGTTCATAGAAACATTCCCATATGTGATTAAATACAAGCGAGGTAAGGAGAATGTAGTGGCTGATGCGTTGTCGCGAAGGTATGTTTTACTTAATTCTCTTAGTGCTAGATTGTTGGGTTTTGAGCATATTAAGGGATTATATGTTAGTGATGTGGATTTTGGTGACATATATAATTCGTGTGGTGATGTGGCTGTTTTGAAAGACTTTCATTTGTTTGATGGTTTTTTGTTCAAGAAAAGTAGATTGTGTATTCCTAAGTGTTCCATGAGAGAGTTGTTAGTTAAGGAAGCCCATGGAGGAGGCTTGATTGGTCATTTTGGGGTAAGTAAGACCTATGATGTGTTGATAGAACATTTTTATTGGCTTGGTATGAAACATGATGTGCATAAAGTTTGTGAGCATTGCATAACATGTAGAGAAGCTAAGTCTAGGTTGAAACCGCATGGTTTGTACACGCCATTATCTGTTCCTGATGGACCTTGGACTGATTTGTCTATGGATTTTGCGCTTGGTTTGCCTAAAACTAGGAGAGGTTGTGATAGTATATTTGTTGTGGTTGATAGATTTAGTAAAATGGCTCATTTTATACCATGTCATAAAACTGATGATGCAAAATTGATTGCTGATTTGTTCTTTAAAGAGGTTGTGCGTTTGCATGGCATACCCAAAAGCATTGTTAGTGATCGAGATGTTAAGTTTTTGAGTCATTTTTGGCGTGTTTTGTGGGGAAAGTTGGGAACTAAGTTGCTGTTTTCTACTACTTGCCATCCTCAAACCGATGGTCAAACTGAGGTTGTGAATCGAACATTGATTACTTTGCTTAGGGCAGTAATAGAAAAGAATATTAGGATGTGGGAGGATTGTTTACCATTTGTGGAGTTTGCTTACAATAGGGCTGTTCATAGCACTACTAACTGTTCTCCATTTGAAATTGTTTATGGTTTTAATCCGCTTACTCCTTTAGATATTTTGCCATTGCCATCTAACGATTTTGTGAGTGTTGATGCTAGTTCAAAGGCAGATTTCGTGAGGAAGTTACATAAGCAGGTTAAGGAAAGGATTGAAAAGCAAAATGCCAAAGTAGCTTCTAGAGTGAATAAAGGAAGAAAGCCAATGCTTTTTCAGCCTGGTGATTGAGTTTGGGTACATTTTCGCAAAGAAAGGTTCCCACAGCAACGCAAGTCTAAGTTAAATCCACGAGGAGATGATCCTTTTCAAATACTTGAAAGGATTAATGATAATGCGTGATGCTTTTGATTCGAGGACGAATCCTTTTGAGGAGAGGGGAAATGTTGTGGAACAACCAGCACACCGCAAGGATGAGCAAGGCCTAGGACGTGAGGACCAAGTTGAGGAGATCATCAATCCAATTATTCTGCCACAAGGTCCTATAACTAGATCGCGAGCCAAAAAGATTCAGCAAGCACTAATTTGCCATTTGCAAGATTTGGTGAATTTGGCTAACTATGGTTTTGCAAGGAATTACAAGCTTGGAGACAAGACCAAAGGAAGTCAATTACAACTTGTTACAAGTTGTAATTCACGAATGAGGCTTGTATTAAGGCCCACTAGTTATGTATTAAGGCCCACTAGTTATGCTCATTTAAAAAGTAAGGGCCCTGTTTGTTTGGTATTAAATTAGGACTTTGATTACTTTATTATTTCTTATATTTTGATTAGAAAGCCAAACACTACTTAATAACCCTAATTAGGGTTTAGCTATTTATATCTCATTTAGGGTTGTAAGAGATCAGTTTTGAAGTTTGGACGAATTTATTAACCTAAAGCCGAATTGCTTTTATCTTTGTGTTCTTGCTTGAATACATGCTTCAGAAACATTCAAGTAGTTTGATCAACTTTCTTGTGGAGTGTTTCGAATCTGGGATTTAGGAACTGACTTGTTTCGAAATCTTGGATCTTTGATCAATTCAAGGTAATCTGAAATCTAACATAATCCTTGGGGGTTGTACCGAATTCGACTAGGGGTTTTCAAGTTAATGCTGTGGGGGTTCGAAATCAAGGGGTTCTCAGGCTTATTCTTGGAGGTTCCGTATCACATACACTGCCCCCAAACCCCTACCCAACAACCCAAAACTCAAAATTAATGACTGATTATCCATAGAAATCCCAACCATACACAACAAAACCTTCATTTGTTCCTTACCAGTCCCAAAGGAAATCTTCAAACAATGATTTTCATTGTGGCAAAAGATTTTTCCCAAAACATTGGTGTCAACCCAAGGCTATTCTAAAATTAATGGGGCAAGAAGAAGAGGAGTTGGGTGAAGAAGAAGATTAAGATTGGCAAGAGGTAGAACATGAATTGGTGCTAGAGGAAGGAGATTTAGAATGACCTAAACTTTTGCTCCATGCAATCGATGGCAGCTTATCAAATAATACAATCAAAATTAAGGGACCAATAAAAAAATCAAAGTTTGTTGATTTTGATTGACAGTGGGAGTACCCCATAGCTTCATGGACACTAAAATGGCAGATGAACTCAAACTCTAGTCATTCAAGTTAATCCAGTCATCGTTAATATGGTTGATGGATGAAAAATCACAATTCAAGCGAAATGCTTTGGATGCTCTTCGGTGATGTAAGGCCATATGTTGAGATTATTAGACAATCAAACTCTATTTTGATTAGTCAAATTGATAAAGAACTAATAATTTCAAACAAGTCTATTTTGCATAGTTACCGAGTGCCTTTGTACAACCGCCCAAATTACCGAGTGACAGCACAAATATAGCACGAGCACTGAACCAAACTGACATATATATGCCAGGTAAAAAACTGAATGAACATATAAACTGCCAAGAAAAACAAATGGGCAAAAGCACAGAAAATCGAATGGACATATATAGTGCCGAGCCATATATAGAACTATTGAGCTTAACAAATGTTGAAGCTTTAGGGAATCAAAATGTTGAGCTAAAAGCAGAGCAATTAAAGAAGGCAGCATATATGCTGAGCTAAGCATACCGAGCTAGATAAGCTAACTACAACCAACTGAACTAAGTCCACAATTATCACAAAAGAGTTCATGTTATCAGTGAGCGGTGAAGTTAGGATGCCTAGTAGGCATGAGATCGTACTCCAGCACCAAGCTTCCGCACCAAATCAAGGTAAAAATTCATAAACTCATAGAAAGGATAGCAATCTCAGTGAGCGATAAAGTCAGGATACCAAAACTTTGAGTGACTGCCCAAGATGCCTGAGCAACTACACGTGACAAAGAGCTAAAAACTTAAGAAGAACAAAGAGATAGCGTTTAGCTCTCGCGGGGCTTCCTCGATGCTCAAAACCTTATGTAACCATTCAGAAGAATTGAACAACTGCACTAGTCCAGCAGATTTGAATCTTAGCAACAAATACCTAGGACCAATGATCACCAAACATGTGGACGAAGAAATTTGAATTCAACGATAACCTTGTGTCGAACGACCGCACACCGAGCTTGATGACCGCACGACATAAAGGCATGGACAAATTGGATTCTGTTAAATAATAAAATATGACCATTGCAATTAGCTGTTACATAAAGTTTTTAAACTGTGCAACCACCCATTGAGATGAGTAACAGAACACCAAGCTCCAGCCATAAAATTAATGGAAGACAAGCACTAAAAATTTTGGAACCACCTCAAACGGCTACTTGAGCCAAATGGCTATAAATACCACATTAAACTTCATTTCTGTTGTTAGAGAATACTTTGATTGTTACTATAATTTTATTGAACAACATTTTTCATTATCTTGTCTAAAGATCAAAGATCAAAATCTTAGAGTGTTGGGTGTAAGCATTAAACACCATCAAAGTTTGAGTGTGAGCTTAGAAACACTTAGGTTGTGAGATTAAGCCTGGAAAAACTCTTATAAGGGCTATGAGGATTGATCTTAAACCATTGTAATAGTTCAGTATGAGCTAGTGAAAAAAAGATCAAGTTGGAGTTAAGCTTGTAAAAACTCAAGACTAGTGAAATCTTAACAAGTTGTTAAGGAAGTAGATGTAGGATTGAGGTAAATCCGAACCAGTATAACTTTCTTTGTGTTCTTTCTTCTCTATTCTACTCAACCTTCATCTACATCTTCTTCAACTCTTGCTTTTTGAATTTTAAATTTCCCATCAATCTTCATATCAACCAATTCATGCCCCCTCTTAGTTGCTAGTTTGGAATAATAATTGGTATTAGAGCTAGCAAATTTCTTTAAACTTCATTGTGAAATTTGATTCAAAATGGCAGCCATTCCTCCAACAAACACCTCTACACATGAAAACCTAAATTCATACCTTAGACCCCATTTTGATGGAATAGATTTTTCTTATTGGAAACACAAAATGTACTTATTCCTAGATAGTGAAGGGATTAAGGTTTGGGAATTTGTTAAAAATGAGTGGAGACCTCTTACTTATGATGTTTGATGGTGTTCAAGTTCCTCTTCCTAAAGTACAATGGTCAAGTACCAATATGAGAGATCGATTCAAAAACAATAGGGCAGCATCCATCTTGATGAATTCAATATCAAGAGAAGAAGGTGGAAGAGTCCAACATCTCATTTGTGTACATTGCATTTGGAAAAGTCTTGAGATCTATCATGAGGATACTACTCAAGTGAGGTTCACCAAGAAGCAAATGCATGTACATGAGTATGAGCTATTCAAGATGAAGCCCAACGAAAACGTCACCGATATGATAAATCATTTGCTTGCCATTATGACGTGGACCCTTAGCAACAATGACAGCAAACCCAACGTATAACAATGGTAGAGAACTCCTTGAAACTTGATAATCACCTCCTAAGGAACCCAACACCTATAAAGAGACGCGAACTCACTATGATTGAAGGATTTAGTTAGTAAGAAGAAGGAAAACGCCACAACTCTCGTTGATAAGTAAACCTAATTCTTGATGCAAAGAAAGAATTAAAGAATTCTAATCTCTCTCACATGAAAATTCACAAGAAGAACTTGTAGAAGAATTCGAAAATTTTTAATAATAATATGTCAAAAAGTCCCCTTACAAGAAAAATAAGGCCCTATTTATACTAAAAGGCACACATAAATCCGAAACCCTAATTCTAATGGGAAAAGGAAAGCTACAACGTCAAAATCCTAACCCATTAAGGAAAATATAAAGTATGAAAACAAAATCCTAATCCACTAAGGAAAATATAAAGTATGGAAAAAAAAACCCTAATCCACTAAGGAAAATATAAAGTATGGAAAAAAATCCTAATCCACTAAGGAAAATATAAAGTATGGAAACAACCAAACTAAATCCCTTCAACATAAGAACATGCCCCACACTATTTGGGCTGTCCATGGGCCTTAAATTACTTCCCAAGGCTTTATATGAACCCCCATGGACCTTTCTTGCACATTGGACCTTTCTTGCACGTTGGACCTCTTTAGCTAGCCTTTAGCTTCCACACTAAGCATCATAATCAGCTTTGGTGTGCCTTCTTCAAGCTCTATTGTGCACTTTTCCATTGCCATTTCAGTCACTTCCTTTGAAATTTGATCTTGAATATGCAATCTCATAGCTGTTCCAAACTTCTTAGCTCTGCTCCTAGTCAATGGCCCATTTGGAAGCACCAATGGATCCTTACCTCGTGGCTGGTTCGTATCACATTATCAATGAATTAAAGAAGTATGGCAAGATATATGATTAAGGTGACGTCAATAGAAAATCTTGATATCACTTAGAGCAAAGAAGAACTTTGAGTCTAAAGTTTCTTCAATTGAAGAAGCTCATGACCTTAGTTTTTTTAGAACCGATGAACTACTAAAAAAACTACTAACCTTTGAATTGCACAAGAGAAGAAGAGCAAGGTGAAAAGGTTAAGAGGAAAGCAATAGCTCTCAAGGAAATCAAAGAAGCTGAGAGCTCAAATGATGAAGAGAAAGGCTGTGAGTAGGGATTTTTACCCCCACTATGGAATAGTTCTTGTGACTTCGACACTATTAAGCCTAGGGCCTTAGAGAAAACGGGCCTAAACCTGGAAAAAATTGAGTCGCCACCCGGATCGAAAGGAAAAAGAAAGAGGTGGATGACTTGATTCCTAAGGAATCCCCAATCCCCTAATGGATTAGGAAAATTGGGTACGCATGAGGAAGATGAGAATGACCCAGTACCCCCATAACAATGTTTCATTGAAACTGACATCCTTTTTAGGTCTAAATATTATTAAATTCTTAGTTATTATGATATTATCCATATTACATGTAGTTATTAAAATAAGTAATCATTATATAATAAATCAAATAAATAAATAAATGGATAAATAAATTATAGAAAATAAATGTCCCAAAGTCTTTAAATAAATTAAATTATAGAAAATAAATAAATTAAACAAATAAGGCACTCACGAGTGGAAACATGCCTTTTTCATCCTTAAAATCTAAATAATTAACTAAAAGTAGTTTAAATTATTCAAATATTCATCGTAGGCAAAATAAAAACAAACCATTCATCACAAGCACATAAAAATGAACCAAATAATTAAATCTAAGTTTTAATCTTAAGTAAATTATTGAATGCATAAAATTATGATTTTCATTTTAAATTAGGGTTTTAAGTTGAAGTTAGGGTTTTAGATGGAAAATTAGGGTTTTGGATGGAAAATTAGGGTTTTAGGTTAAATTAGAGTTTTAGGATTTGGAAATTAGGGTTTTAAGGTTAGTGTTTTGAAATTAGGGTTTAGGTATTTGGGATTAGGATTAGTGTTTTAGGGATTAGGGTTTTAAGGATTAGGTTTTGGTTTTATAGATTAGGATTAGGGTTTTTGAGAATCAGGGTTTGGATATTAGAGTATAATGATTAAAAGTTAGGAACTATGATTATATAAACCTATGGCCACTGTATATTAATTTAGATAAATATATGTCCGGGATATATAGATTGCTACTGGATGAAATTAAGCATAAAGTATGATGATATTAAAGAATAAAAATTGCTACGGGGATTATAAGTAACTGTAAATCATTAAATGAAATAATAAAAACAATCACTGTAATTTTAAATGAGTTAAACACAGGGACCAAATCTCCATTTTTGGCTACACCAAATGAAAAGAGTGTTGATCCAAGTTAATGTCTCACTGCTTGAGTCAATTTTAGGTTTTGATGAGCTGAGTCAATTGTTGGGACAATTATTGGATGTTGATTTATGTTTGTTATTACTTCTGTGTTAATTTTGTTGCCTCTCTCTCTATTCCCCCTTTTTTACTTTGTTATTTCCTTCCATTTATAATGTTCCATTAGGACAAAATCTTTCTTGAGTCCTAATGCTACTCAGATCCCTTTATAATCTGAGAGTCTACCAAATTTAGCAAGATTAGGAAATTAATTTCGGCTGGGAATCAAGCTTGATTTGGATTAGGCCAAGCTAAATCAATGTGGGCTTGGTCATGTCAAATTGGTGGCCACCAATTCAATATGGGGCTAGTTCATATCAAATTAGTAGCTACTAATTCAATATCAAATTGGTAAGCCACCAATTCAGTATGGGGCTAGCTCATATCGAATTGGTGGCCACTAAATCAATATGAGCCCTCATAATGAATTGGTGGCTTGCCAATTTAATATGAGGGGCAGCTCATATCCCCTCATATCGAATTGGCAATCACCAATTTGATATGAGCCCCTTATGTCGAATTGGAAAAGAACCAACCCAATTCAAATGGATCAGACCCAAACTAAACTTAAAAATAATGTATCCGACCTAAATCGAGCTTAAAAATAATGGATGATTTAATTTGGGCTAGATATTGAAATCAAATTTTATTTGATCTTCAAATTAATCTAAATATTTAAACTGGATAAAAATTAAGGGTCTATAGTCTTGCCCCCTTCTTAAACGATTTTGAATTTATTTAGAGAGTGAAAAGCAATTTACCTTAGTAGATTGGGTTGATTTGGATTCTGGACTTAAGGCTGAATTAGTTCTAGACCCAAGGTTGGCTTGGGTTCTAGACCCAAATTGAGTTCTGGACTTAAAAATGGTTTGGGTTATGGGCCTAAATTTGTTTGGGTTCTGGACTCGAGGTTGGCTTGGGTTCTGGACCTGGATTAAGTTTTGGAATAAAAAATGGTTCGGGTTCTGAACCCTAATTGGTTTGGGTTCTAAACTCGAATTGAGTTCATGACTCAGAAATGGTTTGGATTAGTTTGAGTTCTAGACCCAAATTGAGTTTTGGACTGAAAATGGTTTGGGTTCTGGACCCAAATTGGTTTGGGTTCTAGACCCAAATTGATTTGGGTTATGGACTTGAATTGGTTTGGATTTTAGGCTCAAAAATGATTTGGGCTCTAGATACGAACTGGTTTGGATTTTGGACTCAGATTTAGTTCTGGATTTGAAAATGATTTAGGTTTTGGTTCTAGACCCGAGGTTGGCTTGGGTTCTGGACCCGAATTATCTATGTACTCTTGGCCCCTTTTATGACTTACCTATTTTGTGGCAATACGACATCTATGTCATTCATGGCTGCAAAAACATTCATAAAGCTCGTCAAAGGTATAATCATGCTCTATCTCAAGTACAACGGATGTTCTAGCAGTACGACTTTGAGGACTTTATCATGCAGTTGTCGTCAAAAGGATACTAGATAGATATGAGCGTAATCCAAGCATTCGCAGAAAGGTGGATGGATACCACCCATACCTTCCACTTACTAGTGGGAGATATTACTATCGGCCTGGTTGATTTTACTGCCATAGCAAATATCTCCTATCATGGAATCCACATCCCCTTTACTGACAACATCTGATGCGGAATCCCAAGATTATAAAGAATTCAAAACTCCAACACAAAAATTTGGTATACCTAACTGGTTGTTTGTCCTACTAGACCCCTAATTGACATGCAACTAGAAATGTAGATAATTGGATAGAATTAAAGAAAAACTAGAAAGAACGCCACAATTGTTATCTTGATAAGTTGATTCCAATTCTTGATGCAACAAGAAGAAGAGAACCATCTCTTGATGAAATTCGGCCAAGCCAAAATAATTGAATAATATGATCACCAAAACTGATGTCTTACAACCCTAAATGAGATATAAATAGCTAAACCCTAATTAGGGTTATTAAGTAGCTTTTGGTTGGCTAATCAAATTTTAAGAAATAATAAAGTAAACAAAGTTCTAATTTAATACAAAACAAACAGGGCCCTTACTTTTTAAATAAGCATAACTAGTGGGCCTTAAACTTAATACATATTAAATAATAGGCCCATATACTTGGATTAAATTTATGGGCTGCTTCTCCTCTATATCCGTAGCTTCAAAGGCCTTTCCAACAAGTCTTTCTTCCATGAATCGCCTTACAAAGCCTTGGAAGGTAGATTTGAGCTTCTTGGTCTGCAACCTTGTAATTGGCCCATTTGGTAAAACGAGCTCCATGCCATGTTGGCCTCCTATGCTTGCTGCGCTAGCCTTGCTCATACTGTCGTCTTTGTTCTCATCAATCCCTCCCTCCTCATAAAGATTCATCCTCGAATCTGCGTCCATATCAAAAGGAGAAAGATTAGAAACATTAAAGGTTGCAGAAACTTGATACTCACCAGGCAAGTCAATTTTATAAGCATTATCATTAATCTTTTCTAGCACTTGGAAAGGACCATCGCCTCTTGGATCCAATATTGATTTTCTCATATTGGAAAACCTTTCCTTCCTTAAATGCACCCATACCCAATCACCAGGTTCAAAAGTAACAACTTTGCCCCCCCTCCCCTCCTGATTGGCTTGACGTGCATAATGCTCATTCTTCTTCTCAATGTGTTGTCTTGACCAACTCAGCCTTCCTCTGTCCATCTAGGTTAGTAATCTCATGTAATGGCAAAGGAATTAAATCCATAGGAGTAAGAGGATTAAACCCATACACAATTTCAAAAGGTGAGAATCCAATGGAAGAATGCAAACTACGATTACAAGCAAATTCAACTAATGGAAGACACTCTTCCCATGTTCTCAAATTCTCACCTACCACAGCACGCAATAAGGTCCCTAAAGTTATATTCACTACTTCAGTTTGTCCATCAGTTTGTGGATGATAAGTGGTAGAAAATAATAACTTAGTACCCAATTTTGCCCACAAAACTCTCCAAAAGTGGCTCAAGAATTTAACATCACGATCAGAGACTATTGTCCTAGGTATACCATGCAAATGCACAACATCTCTAAAGAATAAATTAGCTATATTTGTTGCATCATCAGTTTTATGATAAGCTATGAAATGTGCCATTTTGCTAAATCTATCTACAACAAATATGTTGTCTCTACCTTTCTTTGTCCTAGGTAAACCTAACACAAAATCCATAGAAATGTCAACCCAAGTCTCATTAGGAGCAGGTAGAGCTGTATACAATCCATGAGGCATAGATTTGGACTTAGCTTGCCTACATGCAATACATTTAGAACAAATTCTTTCAACATCCCTGCGCATGTGTGGCCAATAAAAATACTCAAAAAGTATATCCAAAGTCTTACGCACACCAAAATGACCCATCAATCCACCACTATGTGATTCACGCACAAGTAATCCCCTTAATGAACATGCAGGTACACATATTAGATTCCCACGAAATAAAAATCCATCATGCCTATAAAATCTTTGAAAAGAAGCATGTTCGCAAGCAACATAGACATTACCAAAATCAAAATCTGTTGCATACATATCTTTAAGTTGCTCAAATCCTAACATCTTAGAACTAAGTGTAGTGATTAAAGCATACCTCCTTGATAATACATCAGCAACAACATTATCTTTACCTTGCTTGTAGTGGATCACATAAGGAAATGTCTCAATGAATTCAACCCATTTTGCATGCCTCTTATTCAGCTTCCCTTGCCCTTTCAGGTGCTTAAGTGACTCATGGTCTGTATGGATCAAAAATTCTTTTGGAAGCAAGTAGTGTTGCCACACGTCTAGTGCTCTCACTAGGGCATATAACTCATTGTCATAGGTAGAGTACTTTAATTGAGCTCCATTCAACTTCTCACTAAAATATGCTATGGGACATTTTGCCTGCATCAACACAGCACCTATACCAATCCCAGAAGCATCACATTCAAGTTCAAAAGTTTTATAAAATTTTGGTAAACATAAAATAGGAGCAGAACACAACCTATCTTTTAAAGTATTAAAAGCCCTATTTTGTTCTTCTCCCCACTTAAAACCAAAATCTTTTTTAATTATTTAAGTCAAAGGAGATGCAATGGATGAGAAATCTTTCACAAATCTTCTATAAAAACTAGCTAACCCATGAAAACTCCTTACCTCAGACATACTCTTAGGCGTAGGCCATTCTTGAATAGCTTTTACCTTTTCAGCATCTACCTCAACCCCTTTAGCACTCACAACAAAACCCAAGAAAATAATTTTATCAATACAAAAAGTACACTTCTTCAAATTAGCATACAACTTCTCTTTCCTTAGAAACCTCTAGAATTAACCTAACATGCATGATATGCTCATCTAGAGACTTGTTATATATAAGAATGTCATCAAAATACACAACAACAAATTTTCCAAGGAAATTATGCAAAACATGGTTCATTAGCCTCATAAATGTGCTAGGTGCATTAGTCAAACCAAAAGGCATAACCATCCATTCATATAAACCATATTTTGTTTTAAATGCAGTTTTTCACTCATCACCAGGTTTCATCCTAATTTGATGATATCCACTTTTCAAATCTATTTTTGTGAAAATACATGCACCATATAACTCATCTAACATGTCATCTAATCTAGGAATGGGATGGAGATACTTTATAGTGATTTTGTTTATTGCATGACAATCCACACAAATCCTCCATGTTCCATCTTTCTTAGGTACCAACAACACTGGTACAACATATTGGCTAAGGCTCTCTCTCACATGCCCCTTCTCCAACAATTCATCTACTTGCCTTTAAAGTTCCTTTGTCTCCTCTGGGTTACTTCTATAGGCTGGCCTATTTGGAATTACTACTTTAGGAATAAAATCAATTTGATGCTCAATACCCCTCAAGGGAGAGAGTCCCTTTAGCATCTCTTCAGGAAAGACTTCATCAAATTCCTATAACAAAGAAACAAAACCACTAGGAAAATTTAGTTTAAGGTCAGTCATAATCAATAAACTCTCCTTATACCTTATTGCTATAAGTGATCTTCTGCCTATGTAAGCACACTTAAGATCTCTCTCTTTTGCAAAGAAACTCTTCTTCTTTTCACTCTTATTTTCTCTCCTCTTATTGTTCTCTCTTGCACATCTCTCTTTCTTTACCTTACTTATGCAGTCACTCCCCATTAGGCCACATAATTGTTTCTTTTCTCTCTTGGCCTCTTGTTCCTCCATTTTTTTAGTTAACTCACTACCCGAATCCTTATTTGAAGTATTCATCATCTTAATTTGTTCTTGATACACTTCCTTTGGAGATAAAGGTGCTAAAGTGAAAATCTTCCCCTTCAAACTAAAAGAATACCTATTCTTGTACCCATCATGTGTGACTTTCCTATTAAATTTCCAAGGCCTACCCAATAATAAATGTCCAGGTTGCATGGGTACTACATCACATAACACTTCATTAACATATTTCCCAATAGAAAATGGCACCACTACTTGTTTTGTTACCTTCACTTCACCACTATCATTTAGCCACTGTAGCATATATGGTTTAGGGTGTTTTGCACACTTCAACCCTAACTTATTAACTAAGGTTATACTAGCCACATTTGCACAACTGCCTCCATCTATAATCATGCTGCAAATTTTCCCTCCTACCAAACACCTAGTGTGAAAGATGTTTTCCCTTTGTTCTGTGCTCTCTTCCTTAACCTGAACATTAATTGCACGCCTAACTATCAAAGATTCACCACAAACAGCATACTCAACCTCAACATCATTACAATCCTCCAAACTAGGCATAGAATCATAGTCAGATTCTGATTTAGATTAAATTTCTCCATTGTCCCTCATAAGTATAGTCTTTTTATTGGGACATTGTGAAACAATATGTCCATCACCCAAATATTTAAAACACTTAATATTTCTTTGCCGATTAGAAGAATTAGAAAAATCAATGGTACCTTTATTTGTAGAAGAGACTCCTTTGCTCTTTTCAAAGCTTGCACCTTTCACCTTGGAACTTAAGTCTTTATCCTTAGACCTCTCATCTTTATTCTTCTCATCTTTCTTTGGCCACCTTGAGGTCCATGTTGAGTTGTAATTGGAGGAACTCCTTGCTGCCTCCTTTTGCTTGAGTTGTCTCTCCACCTTCATGGCCATGTTCACCATCTCCTCAAGCTCTATATAGTGATGTAGCTCTACCATATTTGCAATATCTGTTTAGACCTCCCAAGAATTGAGCCGTGGTGGCTTCTTTATCCTCTTCAATATTTACTCGAATCATTGCCATCTCCATCTCTTTGTGATAATCTTTTACTGGCATAGACCCTTGAGTGAGTCTCTGCAATTTTTGATGTAGCTCACGATAGCAGTAGGATGGCACAAATCTCCTCCTCATGACAGCCTTCATTTCTGCCCACGTCTCAATAGGCTTCTCTCCATTTCTTATTCTTGTAAGTTTCAGTTGTCCCCACCATATCGATGCATAATCTGTAAACTCAACTACTGCTAACTTCACCTTCTTTCCCTCTGAGTAGTTATGACAATCAAATATAAGCTCCACCTTCCTTTCCCACTCTAAGTATGTTTTAGCATCATTCCTTCCTATAAATGTTGGAATCTTCATCTTTATGGAATTGATGTTGCTATCTCTCCTTCCTGGCCTCCTATCTCCTTCTGGCCTTCTATCTCTTCTAGGCCTAACCCTTGAAGATTGGTTGTCATCTTCATCTTCATCTTCATCAGGTTCATCAATGGACTCTATATCTTCTTCATCATAAGTTTGTTGCCTAGTGTCCCTCCACTTTGTTGATGTAGCTCCTGATTGTTGGGATTGCTTAACAACCTCAACTTCATCCCTCAAATTCATAACATCTAAACTAAACTTCTCAAATTGGTTTTGCATGGCCTTCATCACGAAAACTACATCTTTCATGCTCATGTCGTCACCCTTGTCTGCCTCCTCAGACATGATGTAAAATTGCAAGAAAATTTTAGATAAGAGAGAAAAAAAATCCTCACGCTCTCCCTCACGTGTTTACACTCAATAATATATCACTCCACTCATGTTTCACTCAAATCAGGCCTTTTTCCCTCTCTTGTTCCCTTCTTGAAGTTTCACTTCAGAATTTAAAACAACTAATTAGGTTAGTCACAATTAGCAATCTATAAAAAATTACAATGAAAAGCCTAACAATAAACAAAAAAAACCCAAGTTCTAGATGCAATTTAATAATAATCATTGTAATAAAAAAAGAGAAAACACACAGATGAAGAATTGTATGTTTGTGAATGCAAGTCCTAAGAGTAACCAGAATGCAAAATTCACCTTATATGTGTGGCAGAAATAAAAGAAATTGAAAACAAGAAATTAAACTATAAATGCAATAAAATTGACAAAAACAGGAAGCTAAATTAAAGAATTTTGATTTTCCCCAAGTGGGAGCCGAAATAAACCCTAGACCTAGTGATTCAACTAACTTACACTAATTAGGAAGGTAAGATATGGTGTAGATATGAAAGGAAATTAATTGAAACAAGGAAACCCTAAATAGTTTTGGACACAAAATCAATAATCCCAAAAATTGAGCAAGAATTTTCAGATGGCCCGTTCGCTCTAAAATTGAATGATTTGGGGGTCGTAACAGGCCGTTACGAGTAAATCCCTTAACAAATGTAGGGCTTGAAAATCAATTTCTAAATTAGTATTGTGCGTCCCGTAACTCTTCCGTAGCAAAAAGTTATAGCCTTTCAAAGTTGACCCTTTCACCACCAAAATTGATCCTATATTTTTCAACCCTAATTTCAACCCAAAAAGGTCTCCTTCAACCCTAGCTTTGTTCTAGCAGCAGCCAAGCTATTTTTTTCTTTATTTTTTTTCATTTTTTTCATTTTTTTTCGTTTTCTTCTTTTCTCTTTTTTTTTAAGCTAACGAATTAATAGGCCAAATTGAAATTTTGAATAGATTGAAATAAAAAAAATAAAATTATAGAACTGATTGAAGTAAAGAAAAGCATATCACAGAAAACATAGAAATAGAGATAAAGCCAAAGAGCTGATACCAAATGATGCAGAACCTCAAGATTATAAAGAATCTGAAACCCCAACACACAAATTCAGAATACCAAGAACCCTAGCTGGTTGTTTGTCCTACTAGACCCCGAATTGACATGCAACTAGAAACATAGATAATTAGACAGAATTAAAGAAAAACTAGAAAGAACACCACAAGTGTTATCTTGATAAGTTGATTCCAATTCTTGATGCAACAAGAAGAAGAGAACCCTCTTTTGATGAAATTCGGCCAAGCCAAAATAATTGAATAATATGATCACCAAAAATGATGTCTTACAACCCTAAATGAGATATAAATAGCTAAACCCTAATTAGGGTTATTAAGTAGTGTTTGGTTGGCTAATCAAATTTTAAGAAATAATATAGTAAACAAAGTTCTAATTTAATACAAAACAAACATGGTCCTTACTTTTTAAATAAGCATAACTAATGGGCCTTAATATATATTAAATAATAGTCCCATATACTTGGATTAAATTTATGGGTTGCTTCTCCTCTAAATCCATAGCGTCAAAGGCCTGCCCACCAAGTTTTTCTTCCATGAATCGCCTTACAAAGCCTTGGAAGGTAGATTTGAGCTTCTTGGCATGCAACCTTGTAATTGGCCCATTTGGTAAAATGAGCTCCATGCCATGTTGGTCTCCTATGCTTGCTCCGCTAGCCTTGCTCATATTTCCACCTTTGTTCGCATCAACATTTTGATGTGTGATGAAATTCGACAACTAATAGGCATGGGATCTTCCTTAAAAGAGCCATTCAAGATCATGTATGAACATATTTGGGAATAATGGATGAATTATACTCTACGGATTCATAGAGAAATGGGTGAACAATATGCTCGAGGATTGTTGCTCTATTTGCTAGGGCCTACAATTTTATACAGCACTGAGTCTATCATCCACTTGTCAGTATTATGGGCTCTTGCTAATATTGATCTTGTGTTGTTATACAACTGGGGAGAGGCTGGTCTGGACTGCTTGTATTATGATTTTGGTAAACTTTGCCAGAGCAAAAGATCATTTTCGACTTTATGGTGGTTGCCAAGGTATTGATTCTCACCATTTGTTAAGTCAAATAAAAGATTTGCATGAGTCTGACCTTTATTATTCCTGTAGGTTTGTGCATATGACCATAGTCTCATGCAGGTGCCAAGAATTTCCCAACAAAGAGTCGGGTATCCGAGATTGAGTCTTTGGTTAGCAGGCCGCACAATGATATTCGGTTCTTATTATGTTGGGTTCTTGTCGCTATCACTTGAGTTGGTTGACCTGGATCAGGTAAAAAAGAAATGAATTAGTAACTATTAAAATTTGTGAAGAAATTAACTGACCTTCTCTTCTTGGTTCTGCAGGTAGATATTGTTTGGTGGAGGGATAATGAGTGAACCAATTGGACTCCTTTCATGAATACCACCTTGCCTCTTCAAAATCTCCATCGAGTTATTATTGGTCCAATACCTAGCTGGTGGTTCCTTGGTGAAAGAGTGCACAACTGGTTTCTTGGCCCCGAGGAATGGAGGGTTCCTAAAGATATTTTGGCATATAAATTAGACATCATGTTTATGCAAAAAACTTTTGGATGCATGCTCGAGATGGATATGATGTTGAACGGTATCTTTTCTCACCCAGCGAGTCGTACACCTAATTTATTCAAGAGTGGCTTTTGAATTTTGAAGTTTCCTCTATTGTTGTTCAAGGATTTCTTGAAGGAGAAGAAGAAGAAGAGGATGAAGAAGAAGAAGAAGAAGAAGAAGAAGAAGAAGAAGAAGAAGAAGGAGAGGGGGATGATGAA
Organism: Garcia nutans; assembly: GCA_947685225.1. Lineage (NCBI taxonomy): Eukaryota > Viridiplantae > Streptophyta > Magnoliopsida > Malpighiales > Euphorbiaceae > Garcia > Garcia nutans. The sequence goes on along the minus strand of CANTUV010000002.1, from coordinate 11,607,721 downwards.
AGAGTGAGATGGGTGAAGATGAGGATGGAGACGAGGATGATAATGTCATGGTTGTCTCTTCTCAGGTTGATCAAATATGTTCTTTTGCTCATCCAGGATTGCTTTTCATGGCACTTTAACTAATCTTGAATTTTTTGAAGGTGACCGATCAATCAGGTGGTCCCTATCATGATGGGGCTGGTCCATATCATGAGCTCCGTCTCAGCCATATGTTATGTTCATAGCACCTTATGTTGATCCATCCTTCAGGCTTCAGGACTTTGATATGAATTACCTAGTTTAGAATTTCATTATTTTTTAATATATATATATATATTGATGTATGCTGCATGTATGCATGAAAATGCATGAACTTACTTTTTCCTTCTATGGCTCACAGCGAATGCTCAAAGCTGCGAGAAGAATTGGTTGCCAGTCATTGGCATTCTGCTCATCTTGAACGAAACTTCTGGGACTTTTGATTTTAGACCTATTGGGATCCTAGTGCTTCATCGACAAGGAGGCACCGAACCGATGACCATGAGGTGCATCCTCATCTCTCAAGCTACAACTACTCCAGAGTTGGCTTCCAAGGCAATGTTCCTTCTCCTCCACCTAACGATGAATTGTTTAGGGCTTTATTCGACTTCAGGTCGCCTCCCCCTTCTTAGTGATCATCTTGTATTAAATTAAATAAAAAGCTTGCATGAAATGTAATAGAAAAATAATAATAATAATAATGACGATGACGATGGCGATGGCGATGGCGATGGCGATGGCGATGGCGATGACGATGACGATGACGATGGCGATGACGATGACGATGACGATGACTTCTCTTTTTTTTTCTAACATGTATAGCACAATGTACATGACAAATTCACAATTTTAAATTCATTATGGACTTGGATTTGGATACATAAAACCATGAAGGACTCAACACACATTCTACACATAAACCATTTTCCTTGTGCACTTCGGCTCCCAACCTTATGTCTATTTAAATCAGTAGTGATTCCTAATTCATGATAATTCTAGCAATATGCTCTTTACAATTCTCAACTCGATGTTGCCATTCTAGCCAACATCTTTCCATGAGGCAACAAAATAAAATTTGCAACATTAACTCAAACAATTTGAACCGTTCTCAACTCTATCGATGATTGAGTTTAATTTAAAGAAAACCAAAGGTTTATTTAAGACCATTAAATCTACTCGTTGGGAAAAATATCTTGGTCTCAAATTAATGCTTTAAAGTGCTTTCAAAATGTCAAGTTGCTCCATTCATTCTAACATGCCATGGCCTCCTTTTGGGATGTGAAAACTAGGACTTTCAAGATATACAACTTTGAAGTATGACTATGATCAAAGAATTTAAAGCCATTCTCTGATACCCAAGCAATCATCCAATGGCATTGCCCATACCGACTTCAAAGACTCATCAAAAGATGCAAATGTTGTTTCAACTTCCAAAATCTGAAGTTCTGCAATTGACCAGAGGTGAGAAGATCTTTCTTGGTCCATTGATCAATTTTTGTACTTCTCATTTGGCTCCCATCAAAGAGTGGGGTCACATTTTTGTTTGTGTTTGCTTGGTCAATTCCTGCTTGTTTTTTCTAATGGTGACATCGATTCGCAAGAACTGCATATCATAGACCAAGTGGAAGGAGGATTGTCACCAGTACCCTTGATCTTGGCAAAAATCATAGTTGGATTGGATTAATTCAAGACAAATTCTTCGAAGAGGTTGGCTGGAAGTCCTTTGCGGCTTTAGGTAATTATCTAAATTGCCCTTTCCAATTTTTAATTTAAGCTTTTATTTTTATTGCTCTAATGTTTGCCCAATCCGCCCTTGTGAGTTTTTAAAACTAGTGAGCTATCCTAATTTTTGCCTAGGCTGTCCTCCTGGGTTTTCAACCTAGTGGACTTTTTTTTTTATTTTTTTATTTATTAGTTCTAATTTTTACCTAGACCACCCTTGTAGGTTTTTGGAGATAGCAAACTGCCTAATTTTTGCTTAGGCCTCCTTTGCTGTTTTTAAACTGACCATGAGAGTATCAAACACCTCTTAGAACAAAAAGCTTCACACATATGTGCAACAAAAGGGGATCACCAAACTCTTGTGTCTTGATTATAGAATTTTATACAAGAAGGTGAAAAGAATAAGGCTGTAGATGCCTTATCAAGAAAAAATGAAGAAAGTTCCAGCAACCATTATTTGATTTCTACAGTGATACCCTCATGATGGTTGATATAGAAGAAAGCTATAAAGGAGACTCTCTTGCTCAAGACCTCATTATCGCCATTGCTATTCAACACCCAGCAAATTTAATATACTCTTTTCAAAGAGGAATTTTAAGGTACAAGGGCCAAATTTATATTGGAAGCTCAATAGACTTGCGATCCAAATTGCTAGAACAATTTCATGACTCTCCTCTTGGAGGACACTTTAGGATATCAACTACATTTACTAGACTGAAGACTCATTTTTATTGGCCTAAGCTGCAACTTTTGATCAAAGACTATGTTAAAAGGTGTGATGTTTGTAGTCACTGTAATGTTGAGAATTGCCCTTATCCAGGTCTCTTACAACATTTACCCATTCCATCTACTGCATGGAGTACCATTAGTATGGATTTTGTAGAAAAGCTGCCAAAATCAAAGGGTTGTGATACCATCTTGGTGGCGGTGGATAGTTTAACAAAAGCAGCCCATTTCATTCCCTTTACACACCCTTTTACTGTTGCATATGTGACTCACAAATTTTTGGATCATGTGGGAAAGTTACATGGTATGCCTCACCGAATCATCTCTGTCAGGCACAGAATCTTCACTAGCCTATTTTAACGAGATTTGTTTAAGGCCTTTGGAGTTAAATTACACCTTAGCTCAGCATACCATCCATAATTCGATGGTTAGACTGAGCGTCTCAATAGAACATTGGAAAACAATTTACGGTGTATGACTCATTTTAATCCTAAAAGGTGGAGAGATTGGCTTAGCTCAGTCGAATGGTGGTATAACATCATAACTCATTTAGCCATCACGATGTCTCCATTTAATGCCTTATATGGTTGAGACTGCCCCATCCCGACTCTGTCCATTGTTGATGTGACACCATTATATACCATACACGTATAATATATACATCTCGTATGTATTAAATACATATACAGAATACAAGAATGTCACGTATTTTTTTCATTTAAAAAATTCCATCATTCCAAATTAATTACTTAGAACAATTTATATATATTGATAAATAATGAAAGTTATTCCTTAGTAATGTAAATATAAAAAGACACATTTTAAAGGAAAATCTATGGGAAAAATTCACCAGAATTTTGTCTACATTTCGGATATTTTCAAATTTCAACACTCAACATGCATTTAAAATACACTCCCAAATATTCATTCAACACATTCATTTCTCCAAAATTTCTAGCAAAATCACAAAATACACAAGTATTTATAAATGACCATACATATGACCCATCTCTCAAATTTTCAACATTAAAACTAAAAATCCTTTTATAATTTACATCATATACATGTAGTAAACATAATATTCATATTTAAGTAAACTTCACAAAGTTTAAAATATATACATGAGATAAAGATGGCTCTGGTCTATGGCAGCTCGATAAACTCCAAAGATAAACAACTATAATCTATAACTGGTGGGGTCTTGTGGTCAGTGTAGATGAAACACTTCTCTCTATATAAATAATGTCGCCAAATGTTTAATGCAAAGACAATGACTGCCAACTCCATATCATGAGTCAGATAATTTAACTCATGAGCCTTTAATTGTCTGAATGTAACACTCTTATACCCTATATACATATAATACATACATCCTGTATATGTAAAATATGCATATAAAGTATAAGAATGCCACAACTCACTTTAATAAAGATTTTCATATTCCCAAATTAAAATCCCAAAAACTTTAAAATGTATATTTAAATAATAAATAAAATATTCTTTATAAATTAGAAGTATTTTATATAAAAATCTCTGAAAAAAAATTCGTCAGAGTTTTGTATGTAATTTAAACATCCTAAAATTTAACAACACTCAACCTGCGAAAAACACACTCCAAAAATGATACGAACCAGCCACGAGGTAAGGATCCATTGGTGCTTCCAAATGGGCCATTGACTAGGAGCAGAGCTAAGAAGTGGAGCAGCTATGGGATTGCATATTCAAGATCAAATTTCAAAGAAAGTGACTGAAATGGCAATGGAAAAGTGCACAATAGAGCTTGAAGAAGGCACACCAAAGCTGATTATGATGCTTAGTGTGGAAGCTAAAGGCTAGCTAAAGACGTCCAACGTGCAAGAAAGGTCCATGGAGGTTCATATAAAGCCTTGGGAAGTAATTTAAGGCCCATAGACAGCCCAAATAGTGTGGGGCGTGTTCTTATATTGAAAGGATTTAGTTTGGTTGTTTCCATACTTTATATTTTCCTTAGTGGATTAGGATTTTGTTTCCATACTTTATATTTTCCTTAGTGGATTAGGATTTTGTTTCCATACTTTATATTTTCCTTAATGGGTTAGGATTTTGACTTTGTAGCTTTCCTTTTCCCATTAGAATTAGGGTTTCAAATTTATGTGTGCCTTTTAGTATAAATAGGGTCTTATTTTTCTTGTAAGGGGACTTTTTGACATATTATTATTAAAAATTTTCGAATTCTTCTACAAGTTCTTCTTGTGAATTTTCGTGAGAGAGAGATTAGAGTGGATTCTTTAATTCTTTCTTTGCATCAAGAATTAGGTTTACTTATCAACGAGAGTTGTGGCATTTTCCTTCTTCTTACCAACTAAATCCTTCAATCATAGTGAGTTCGCGTCTCTTTATAGGCGTTGGGTTCCGTAGGAGGTGATTATCAAGTTTCAAGGAGTTCTCTACCATTGTTATACGTTGTTTTGCTGCCATCGTTGCTAAGGGTCCGCGTCATTTGGTATCATAGCCTTGCTACAAGGTAATTTTTATCTACTTTGTCTTTCTAGGGCTTGTTAATTTAGGTCTTTTAAGTTTCTGCGTTTTAGGGTTCTTAGAGAGTCTAGTCTTTAATTTTTGAAAAAAAGAGTCATATATCAAAATTCGAAAAGTATAAAGATTGTTCAAAGAGTAATTCGAAACCTAGGAAAAGGAGTCTGATTGAAATTCGAAACCTAGGCCTTGCATCTGAATTGGATTCGAAACCAAGATTAGGGTTCTTGAAAGAAAGCAAAAGCTAGAGTTTTTGTTCAAGTTTGATTTCGATTTGATTTTGAGTGAATCTGGGGTTGCGAATTAAGTCCAGATTTCGAAAAGCTCTTGGGAGTAAATTAAGTCCCGAATCAAGGGGATAGTGAGAGGAAGCAAAAAAAAAAGACTACAAAATCACCTCAACAAAAATTGTTTGATATTCTTGCTATTTGGGTGCTAAGGATCAGATCTAGGTGGGTGAGAAGTAATAAAATTTTTGGGCGAAAAATTTCACCTTTTGAGGGGCTTTTGGAATTCGAAAATCAGACCTTAATATTCATTTTATTTGAGTGTTATAGGTGGGAATTAGAGTCTAGAAGCTAGCGTTTTGGGTAGAATTGATTAGGTCCATAAAGCAGCTTGCCAAGTGTGGGTTGTTTTTGATTCATTATATCAAAATTTGTCTTGTTTATTGTCTTCATTGTTTCTGATTTCTTTATCTAGCTTTTAATTCCATTACATTGCTAAGTATCATTTGCTTGTGTCGATACTTGGTTTTATATTGTGTAATGTAAATTACCTTGCATTGCCTCTGGATACTTGTCTTGTTTTCTATCTAGTTCTAGGATTTAGGTTCTAATTTCTTGAACGACTTGACAATTGTTGGTTGGTGAGCTTGGTTCTGAAGTGCAATCAAGGAAGACAAGAAAAGTGAGGTAATTCTAAACACTTGAGTGAATTTTGATTATTACTAATCTTGTTTCTTTGAGTTTGTTTGTTTATTAACATGGCTGGAAAAGGAGAAGAGACTAGCAAAGAAGGAGCTATGGCCGAAAGCTTGGCTAGGCTTAATGAGACTTTGGCAGCCATGCTTGGTTGAATGGAGATGATGGATACTTGATTGCAAGAGAATGCAGCACGACAAGTACAACAAATGCAACAAGTGCAACAAATTCAGCAAGTGCAACAAGGGCAGCCAGCTGCACATCCAAAGTGGAAATCAACCTACCACTGATGGTGACCTTACTTCCATTAAGATGAAGATTCCTTCCTTTGAAGGGAAGAACAATGCAGAAGAGTTCATAGAATGGGAGAGGAAAGTTGAGCAGATTTTTGAATGCCATAACTACACCGAAGAGAAGAAATCAGTTTTGGCAGCCGTAGAGTTCAAAGGGTATGCTACCTTTTGGTGGGATCAATTGAAAGCTAATAGAAGAGGGAAAGGTATGAGGCCTATTCCTGAATGGTAAACCTTGAAAGAACTAATGAGAAGCCGATTTGTACCATCTCACTACATTCAGGATTTGTACAATCGACTAGCAAGACTAGTTCAAGGTGGAAGAAGTGTGGAAGAGTACCACAAAGAGATGGAGATGATCATGGCTAGGGCAAATATTGATGAAGATGAAGACAAGAAGATGTCACGATTTCCTAGGGGATTGAATTTGAACATAGTTAATGAATTGGAGATGTATGAATTCAACACAATGGAAGAGTTAGTTCAAAAGGCCATGAAGATAGAGAGAAGATTGAATAATAAAGCTATTTCGAAAATTGGCTACTCTAAAGCTAGTGGAAAATTTTCAAACTTCAAAGGTTCAAGTTCGAGTGGAGGTTCCTACAAAAGGGATTACAAGGGTTCTTTCCAAAAGAATTCTTCCTACAATCCTAATTTCAAGAAGCCGAATGATGGGGATGCAAAAACAGTCAAGGAAACACCTTCTAGACCTACTCCAAGTAGGGAAATTAAATGCTACAAGTGTTTGGGAAGTGGACACATTGCTTCTCAATGTCCGAATAAGAGGGTGATGATTGCTACCCATGAAGGGGAAATTGAATCAGAATCTGAACATGAAGAAGAAGAGGAGGCCGAATGTGGTGATAGGGCCGAATATGATGAAGAGGCTTGGGAAAATCAAGTATTGAATGCTGAACACGGAGAGATGCTTGTTACTAGAAGAGCCTTGAATATTCAAGTCAAGGAAGAAGGCTTGGATCAAAGGGAGAATCTTTTCCACTCTAGGTGTTTGGTGAATGGTAAGGTTTGTACACTTATCATTGATGGTTTGTACACTTATCAATGCTGCTAGTACTGCAATGGTGGATAAATTGGGGTTAGCTTGTTTTAAACATCCCAATCCTTACAAGTTGCAATGATTCAATGATGCTAGGGAAGTAAAAGTGTTGAAGCAAGTCAAGGTACCATTCTCCATTGGGTGGTATAAAGATGAGGTTTTGTGTGATGTAGTGGCAATGCAAGCTGGACATTTGCTATTAGGAAGACCATGGCAGCATGATAGAAGGGCACAACGTGATGGCTTTTCTAATAAGTATACCTTTACTTATGAAGGAAAGAAGGTTGTTCCAGCACCATTATTACCTCAAGAGGTGTATGAAGATCAAAAGAGGATGCTAGAGAGGGAGAAAGAAGTTTCGGCCAACATGAACCAAGGGGGTTCAAATTCGGCCAATGATGTTTCTTCAACACCCAAGGGTAATTCTAAGGGTAGGGAGAGAGAAAATAATAAAGTGAGTGAGTGCAGAAAGGGAAAAGAGGCCGAGAGACAAAAAAAAGTAAGCAAACAAATAAATGGCCCATTGGTGAGAGAAAATAAGCAAGGAGAAAAAGCAAAACATACATTTTATGCAAGAGCGAGAGAGATAGATGTAGGGCAGACTGTACTCATTATTATGTATAAAGAATCGTTACTTGCTGACAGTGAAGAATCTCTTGATTCTTTACCTTCTAGTTTTGTGTCTTTGTTGCAGGATTTTAAGGATGTGTTTCCTGAAAACCTTCCTAGTGGTTTGCCACCATTAAGAGGGATTGAACATCAAATTGACTTCATACCCGGTTCTACAATTCCAATCCGGCCAACATATAGGAGCAATCCTATGGAGATAAAAGAGATGCAAAGACAAGTTGAAGAGCTTTTGGAGAAAGGCTTGGTTCGTGAGAGCCTTAGTCCTTGTGCCGTTCCAGTCTTATTAGTACCCAAGAAAGATGGTTCTTGGAGGATGTGTGTTGATTGTAGGGCTGTGAATAAGATTACTATGAAGTATAGACATCCCATTCCTAGACTTGATGACATGTTAGACGAATTGCACAAGGCAAAATATTTCACAAAGATTGATCTTATGAGTGGTTATCATTAAATTCTCATGAAGCCTGGAGATGAATGGAAGAATGCCTTCAAAACAAAATATGGTTTGTATGAATGGTTAGCTATGCCTTTTGGTTTATCTAATGCACCTAGTACTTTCATGAGATTAATGAACCATGTTTTGAGAGCTTATTTAGGTAAGTTTGTGGTAGTTTACTTTGATGATATTTTGATTTATAGCAAAACTGAGGAAGAACATGTTGAACATGTTAGGAAAGTGCTTGAAATCCTTAGGGAGCAAAACCTTTATGCTAAGCTTAAGAAGTGTTCTTTTTGTCTAGATAGGGTTGTTTTTCTTGGTTTAGTTGCAGGGAATTGAAGTTGATCAAGAGAAGGTGAAAGCTATCCAAGAGTGGCCGAATCCTTCAAGTGTGACAGAAGTGAGGAGTTTTCACGGATTGGCAAGCTTCTATAGGAGATTTGTCCCTAATTTCTCTACATTAGCAGCCTCCTTGACTAGCATAATCAAGAAAGAAGTGGGATTCGTTTGGGGCAAGGAGCAACAAGAAGCATTTGATGCTTTGAAAGAGAAGCTTTCTACTACACCCATTTTAGCTTTACCTAACTTTGATTCTACTTTTGAAATTGAATGTGATGTTCTGGTGTAGGTATTGGAGCTATTTTGATGCAAAAGAAGAAGCCCATTGCATACTTTAGTGAAAAGCTTAATGGAGCAAAGCTGAATTATTCAACTTATGACAAGGAGCTATATGCTTTGGTGAGAGCATTGGAAGTATGGGAGCATTATTTGCTGCCCAAGGAATTTGTGATCCATTCAGACCATGAATCATTGAAGCATTTAAGAGGGCAAGGCAAGTTGAATAAAAGACATGCAAAATGGGTTGTGAAGATTGAGAAGTTTCCTTATGTGATCAAATACAAGCAAGGTAAAGACAATGTAGTGGCAGAAGCACTTTCAAGGAGGTACACTTTACTTAATATTTTGAGTACTAAATTGCTTGGATTTGAATATATAAAGGACTTATATGTTGGTGATTCTAATTTTGGCAATGTTTATGATGCTTGTGAGCATGGTGCTTTTAATTCTTTCTATAAACATGATGGGTTTTTGTTTAAGGGTTCGAAATTATGCATGCCTAGATGTTCTATGAGAGATTTGCTAGTATTACAATCACATTGTGGGGGTTTGATTGGGCATTTTGGAATTGATAAGACTTTCGACATGCTGAATGAACACTTTTATTGGCCGAATATGAAAAGGGATGTAATTCGGATTTGTAAGGCTTGTTTGGCTTGTAGGCAAGTTAAGTCTAAGTCTATGCCTCATGGTTTGTATATGCCATTACCCGTTCCTAGTTCTCCTTGGATAGACATTAGTATGGACTTTGTTTTAGGATTACCAAGGACTAAGAGGGGGAGAGATAGCATATTTGTGGTTGTTGATAGGTTTAGTAAGATGGCACACTTTATCTCATGTCATAAGAGTGATGATGCTAGTTTAGTGGCCGAACTCTTCTTTAGGGAGGTGGTTCGAATTCATGGGATACCAAAATCCATAGTTTCTGATAGAGACACCAAGTTTTTGTCTCAGTTTTGGCGTGTGCTTTGGGGAAAGTTAGGTACCAAGTTGTTATTTTCCACCACTTGTCATCCTCAAATGGATGGACAAACAGAAGTAGTAAGCAGAACTTTAGGTACCATGTTGAGAGCTTTAGTGGGTAAGAATTTGAGTTCTTGGGAAGATTGTTTGCCATTTATTGAGTTTGCTTATAATCGTGCTATTCATTCTTCTACAGGATATTCACCTTTTGAGCTTGTTTATGGTTTTAACCCACTAACAGTTTTGGATCTTATTTCTTTACCTTCTCATGAGCTTGTTAGTTTAGATGGTGAGAAGAAAACTAAATTAAATTGGTGAAAGAGATGCATGAGAAAGCAAGGGCGAATATTGAGAAAAGGAAAAAAAGATATGCTGATTCTACAAATAGAGGGAGACGTGAGATGAAGTTTCAAGTAGGAGATTGGGTTTGGGTACACTTCCGAAAGGAGAGGTTTCCAAATCAAAGGAAGAATAAGCTTGATGCACGTGGTGATGGTCCATTTCAAGTGTTGGCAAAGATCAATGATAATGCATACAAGATAGACTTGCCTGTTGAGTATAGTGTTAGTACTACTTTTAATGTGTCTGATTTATCTCCTTATGATGGTGCAGATTTGAGGACAAATCTTTTTGAAGAGGGGGAGAATGATACGAACCAGCCACGAGGTAAGGATCCATTGGTGCTTCCAAATGGGCCATTGACTAGGAGCAGAGCTAAGAAGTTTGGAGCAGCTATGGGATTGCATATTCAAGATCAAATTCAAAGGAAGTGACTGAAATGGCAATGGAAAAGTGCATAATAGAGCTTGAAGAAGGTACACCAAAGCTGATTATGATGCTTAGTGTGGAAGTTAAAGGCTAGCTAAAGAGGTCCAACGTGCAAGAAAGGTCCATGGGGGTTCATATAAAGCCTTGGGAAGTAATTTAAGGCCCATGGACAGCCCAAATAGTGTGGGGCGTGTTCTTATATTGAAGGGATTTAGTTTGGTTGTTTCCATACTTCATATTTTCCTTAGTGGATTAGGATTTTATTTCCATACTTTATATTTTCCTTAGTGGATTAGGATTTTGTTTCCATACTTTATATTTTCCTTAGTGGATTAGGATTTTGTTTCCATACTTCATATTTTCCTTAGTGGATTAGGATGTTATTTCCATACTTTATATTTTCCTTAGTGGATTAGGATTTTATTTCCATACTTTATATTTTCCTTAGTGGATTAGGATTTTGTTTCCATACTTTATATTTTCCTTAGTGGATTAGGATTTTGTTTCCATACTTTATATTTTCCTTAATGGGTTAGGATTTTGACTTTGTAGCTTTTCTTTTCCCATTAGAATTAGGGTTTTAGATTTATGTGTGCCTTTTAGTATAAATAGGGCTTTATTTTTCTTGTAAGGGGACTTTTTGACATATTATTATTAAAAATTTTCGAATTATTCTACAAGTTCTTCTTGTGAATTTTCGTGTGAGAGAGATTAGAGTGAATTCTTTAATTCTTTCTTTGCATCAAGAATTAGGTTTACTTATCAATGAGAGTTGTGGTGTTTTCCTTCTTCTTACCAACTAAATCCTTCAATCATAGTGAGTTCGCGTCTCTTTATAGGCGTTGGGTTCCTTAGGAGGTGATTATCAAGTTTCAAGGAGTTCTCTACCATTGTTATACGTTGGGTTTGCTGCAATCGTTGCTAAGGGTCCGCATCAAAAAAGAAACAAATCAACACTTTACCCCAACTTCTTATTTTCTCTATATTTTTCTCAAAACATTTATATATACATAGATGCATCAAAACACTTATACACATTCCCATAAGATATAATTTATCCAAAATGTTCTTTATATTTTACAGTATAATAAAAAACATAATACATAATAACAAAATGTACTATAGAATAAAATATATACATAGTGGCAAATGACTTTGATCTTGATGCAGCAAAATCCCCCAAATCAATCTCAAGTCTAGACCTAATTAAGTCTAGAAGAACCCTTTGTATTTACCAGATCAACCCTGTCAACTGCGCAATGAATTATAATCGCGCTAAGCTAAAAGCCTGTCGGTATAAATTTTGATAATAATAAAACTTTAAAATAATGATAGTGCCTAATTCTCTTGCATGGTATTTTACAATGTAGCATACAATTACACTTTCAAGCATAATCTTTAATATTTTTATTCTTCACATTAACACATACACAAGCATGGGCCCAATTAATCTAATATATTATTCAAATCCTAGAGTTATTGTTTTATCCATATTGACATCCAGTGTCTAGCCCGAAGGCAAGTGACGCCTAGCGTCTAACCTAAAGGCAATCATAGTAATGCCCAACATCTAGCCCGAAGGCAAATCATATATCAGTGACGCCCAGCGTCTTACCCCGAAGGCAAATAATGAGAATAACATCATAGGCATGCCGCCAAATACAGAACTCTGAAATTAAATAATACACTAGGCACACACAAATAGCTCATATTTCCATAATCAATGTTTCTCATTACATCGCCTCATTTTCTCATTTTTCTCATTCATAGCAATGTCTAATCACTTTAATTCGTCATATCTCATCACTTTATCACAATGTATTTCATCTAACATTAGAAAAATATTACCCAAATATTTTTGGGTCATTCTCGCATAATTCATATAAATCAAATTTCATTCATTTTAGCCATTAATAATGGCTTTACATAATGCACATAATGCATACTAAAAAATACACATGTTATAACACAATGTTCATGAATGTTCAAGTTGCCAAGTAGCTTAACGCATTTTCTATCCAAAATGTGTTAGGCCAAATTTAATACAATTATATTCAAATTATCAAAAGTTTATACATACCTTAATTATCACCCAAATCTAAGCTAAAAATCACTCCCTAATCTTCACTTCCAAAGTGCCCTAAATTCAACACTACCTTCCCCAATCTCTAACCAAACTTGATTAAATCCATTATTTGACTTTAAAATCCTTATTTATGCATCAAAATAACATCTTTGGAATCCATTTGCACAATTAAAACACATGATTGAAAAAGTCCAAATTACACATAACCCTAAATCATATTCTTCCTCCAAACCCCACTCAAACTTAATTTTTTCTTCCATCTAACTTAAGAATCATTAATAACTAATCAAAATAGCATTCTTCATACCCAAACAAGCAATTAAATCATGTTAATACAAAAACCCAAAATCATTATATTCATAACTTTATGAAATTCCAAAGAATAAGATGGAAAACTTACTAGTTATGGAAGAAATCACCAAAAATCCACTTAAATCTTGAAAATTCCCTCAATTTTTGATGCTTGGAAGAAGAAGAAATCTCTCTTTTCCTTCAATGGAGAATTGGCCCCTTGGTGAAGAAGAAGAAGAAGAAGATTTTTAATTTTGATTTTCTCTTTCCATCCACTTAAATTAAGACCATATATATATTATTTTTAATATATTTTTAATTAATAAATTATTATTTATTTATTTAAAAAATCATAATTTACCTCTTCCATCCATAATTAATTTATTTTTAATTTATTTAATTAATTTTAATTTTACAAAGTATATTTATAATTTTTCCATTTGACTTTTTGACTTTCTTTTTTAAAATATTGACTTTTTATATTTTACATACATTTAATATATATATCACATAAACACTCTACTTTTTTACTTCTAATCCTTCAATTTTCTATTTAAATTATTTATTTAATTTGTTTAATTTAATTTTTATAATTTATGGATGTTACAATTCTCTGCCCTTAAAGAAAATTTTGTCCTCGAAATTACCTGACATCAACTCTGGAATAACTAAGGATACTGGCTCTGCACCATTTGCTCACTCTCTCATGTCGCCTCCTCAGTGGCATGGTTCCTCCAAAGAACTTTAACAAGTTGCACCTTCTTTTTCCTCAACTCTTTTACTTCTCATGCCAAAATTGCCACTAGTTCTTCTTTGTAAGTTAGATCTGAACTCACCTCAATTGACTCACTGACAAGACATGAGATGGGTCTAACCTGTATCTCTGAAGCATGGAGACATGGAAGATATCGTGTATCCGATCTAGCTTGGGCAGTAGAGCCAATCTATAAGCCACTATACCAACTCTCTCCAGTACCTCATATGGTCCTATGAAGCGAGGACTCAACTTTCCTTTCTAACCAAATCTCAAAATCTTATTCCACGGAGACACTTTCAGGAACACTTTATCTTCCATTCCGAACTCTATGTCTTTTCTCTTCAAATCTATATAAGATTTCTATTGGTCTGAAGCTACTTTCAAATGACCCCGAATTACCTTCACTTTCTCTTTTGTTTCCTTGATCAAATAGGGACCGACCAGTTTACCTTCTCTAACCTCATCCCAATATAATGGTGTCCTGCACTTCCTGCCATACAAGGCCTCATAAGGTGTCATCCCAATATTGGACTGATGACTGTTGTAGGTGAACTCAATCAGTGACAAGTATCTGTCCTAGCTTCCAGTGAAATTAATGATACAGCTCCTTAACATATCCTCTAGAATTTGTATCACTCTCTCTGACTACCATTTGTTTGAGGATGGAAAGTAGTATTAAAGTACAATCGAGAACCCAATGCATCCTGCAAAACTCCTCTAAAATATCAATGTAAAATGGGAATCTTGATCCAACATCAAAGAAACTGGGACTCCATGCAATCTCAATATCTCACTGATATATAACTCAGCTAACCTATGATGCAAGAAAGGATCCCTTGAAGCTAGCAAGTGGACCAATCACTAGGAGCAAGGCAAAAAGATATCAAGCTAATATGGCTTTGCATATTCAAGAAGAGATTTTCAAAGAGCTTCAAGAATTATCATTCAAGAAGATGGAGATAGAGCTTGAAGAAGGCACACCAAAGCTGATTATGATGCTTAGTGTGAAAATGGAAGCTAAAGGCTAGCTAAAGAGGTCCAATGTGCAAGAAAGGTCCATGGGGATTCATATGAAGCCTTGGGAAGTAATTTAAGGCCTTAGTAAGATGATGGAAGTGATTGGAAGAAAAGCTTGGAGTGCAGCCAGTTTCACACGTACCTGTGAGAATTCTGAAGCCCTGTGAGAATAGCTAGATGGACCTTGGAGTGCAGCCAGTTTCACACGTACCTGTGAGATTTCTGAAGCCCTGTGAGAATAGCTGGATGTACCCACTGCTTAAAGATTATTAATTCTATTTAATGGGCCACGTTTTATATCATTATGGAAGGCTTAAAAATAGGATTTTGTTTCCATACTTTATATTTTCCTTAGTGGATTATGATTTTGTTTCCATACTTTATATTTTTCTTAGTGGATTAGATTTTTGTTTCCATACTTTATATTTTCCTTAGTGGATTAGGATTACTTTATGTTTTTCCTTATGAAATTAGGAATGTTTTCCTTATGCAATTAGGAATGTTTTAGTTTTCCTTATGCAATTAGGAATGTTTTCCTTATGCAATTAGGAATGTTTTCCTTATGCAATTAGAAATGTTTTCCTTATGCAATTAGGAATGTTTTAGTTTTTCATATGCAATTAGGAATTTTGTAACCCTTATTTAAGGGCACTATTAGGCTGAATTTCAGGATACAACATTTAATAAAATTTTTTGAATTCTTCTACAAGTTCTTCTTGTGAATTTTCGTGTGAGAGAGATTAGAGTGGATTCTTTAATTCTTTCTTTGCATCAAGAATTAGGTTTACTTATCAACAAGAGTTGTGGCGTTTTCCTTCTTCTTACCAACTAAATCCTTCAATCATAGTGAGTTCACGTCTCTTTATAGACGTTGGGTTCCTTAGGAGGTGATTATCAAGTTTCAAGGAGTTCTCTACCATTGTTATACGTTGGGTTTGCTGCCATCGTTGCTAAGGGTCCACGTCATTTGGTATCAGAGCATTGCTACAAGGTAATTTTTATCTACTTTGTCCTTCTTGGGTTTGTTAATTTAGGTCTTTTAAATTTCTACGATTTAGGGTTCTTAGAGAGTCTAGTCTTTAATTTTCGAAAAAGAGTCATATATCAAAATTCAAAAAGTCTAATGATTGTTCAAAGAGTAATTCGAAACCTAGGAAAAGGAGTCTGATCAAATTTTGATACCTAAGCCTTGCATCTGAATTGGATTCGAAACCAAGATTAGGGTTCTTGAAAGAAAGCAAAAGCTAGAGTTTTTGTTCAAGTTTGATTTCGATTTGATTTTGAGTGAATCTGGGGTTGCGAATTAAGTCCAGATTTCGAAAAGCTCTTGGGAGTAAATTAAGTCCCGAATCAAGGGGATAGTGAGAGGAAGCAAAAAAAAAAGACTACAAAATCACCTCAACAAAAATTGTTTGATATTCTTGCTATTTGGGTGCTAAGGATCAGATCTAGGTGGGTGAGAAGTAATAAAATTTTTGGGCGAAAAATTTCACCTTTTGAGGGGCTTTTGGAATTCGAAAATCAGACCTTAATATTCATTTTATTTGAGTGTTATAGGTGGGAATTAGAGTCTAGAAGCTAGCGTTTTGGGTAGAATTGATTAGGTCCATAAAGCAGCTTGCCAAGTGTGGGTTGTTTTTGATTCATTATATCAAAATTTGTCTTGTTTATTGTCTTCATTGTTTCTGATTTCTTTATCTAGCTTTTAATTCTATTACATTGCTAAGTATCATTTGCTTGTGTCGATACTTGGTTCTATATAGAGTAGTGCAAATTACCTTGCATTGCCTCTGGATACTTGTCTTGTTTTCTATCTAGTTATAGGATTTAGGTTCTAGTTTCTTGAACGACTTGACAATTATTGGTTGGTGAGCTTGGTTCTGAAGTGCAATCAAGGAAGACAAGAAGAGTGAGGTAATTCTAAACACTTGAGTGAATTTTGATTATTACTAATCTTGTTTCTTTGAGTTTGTTTATTTGTTAATATGGCTGGAAAAGGAGAAGAGACTAGCAAAGAAGGAGCTATGGCTGAAAGCTTGGCTAGGCTTAATGAGACTTTGGCAGCAATGCTTGGTCGAATGGAGATGATGGATACTAGATTGCAAGAGAATGCAGCACATCAAGCACAACAAATTCAGCAAGTGCAACAAGGGCAGCCAGCCGCACATCCAAATCCCATAATGCGAGCTAGAAGAGTGCTTAAGAGAGAAGGGCAAGGAAATCTTGAAGCCCTAGAACCAGCCGAAAGGGTAGAAGATGAAGATGAAGGTGGAAATCAACCTACCACTGATGGTGACCTTACTTCCATCAAGATGAAGATTCCTTCCTTTGAAGGGAAGAGCAATGTAGAAGAGTTCATAGAATGGGAGAGGAAAGTTGAGCAGATTTTTGAATGCCATAACTACACCGAAGAGAAGAAATCAATTTTGGCAGCCGTAGAGTTCAAAGGGTATGCTACCTTTTGGTGGGATCAATTGAAAGCTAATAGAAGAGGGAAAGGTATCAGGCCTATTCCTGAATGGTCAACCTTGAAAGAACTAATGAGAAGCCGATTTGTACCATCTCACTACATTCGGGATTTGTACAATCGACTAGCAAGACTAGTTCAAGGTGAAAGAAGTGTGGAAGAGTACCACAAAGAGATGGAGATGATCATGGCTAGGGCAAATATTGATGAAGATGAAGACAAGAAGATGTCACAATTTCTTGGGGGATTGAATTTGAACATAGCTAATGAATTGGAGATGTATGAATTCAACACAATGGAAGAGTTAGTTCAAAAGGCCATGAAGATAGAGAGAAGATTGAATAATAAATCTATTTCGAAAATTGGCTACTCTAAAGCTAGTGGAAAATTTTCAAACTTCAAAGGTTCAAGTTCGAGTGGAGGTTCCTACAAAAGGGATTACAAGGGTTCTTTCCAAAAGAATTCTTCCTACAATCCTAATTTCAAGAAGCCGAATGATGGGGATGCAAAAACAGCCAAGGAAACACCTTCTAGACCTACTCCAAGTAGGGAAATTAAATGCTACAAGTGTTTGGGAAGTGGACACATTGCTTCTCAATGTTCGAATAAGAGGGTGATGATTGCAACCCATGAAGGGGAAATTGAATCAGAATCTGAACATGAAGAAGAAGAGGAGGCCGAATGTGGTGATAGGGCAAAATATGATGAAGAGGCTTGGGAGAATCAAGTCTTGAATGCTGAACATGGAGAGATGCTTGTTACTAGAAGAGCCTTGAATATTCAAGTCAAGGAAGAAGGCTTGGATCAAAGGGAGAATCTTTTCCACTCTAGGTGTTTGGTGAATGGTAAGGTTTGTACACTTATCATTGATGGTGGAAGTTGTACCAATGCTGCTAGTACTACAATGGTGGATAAATTGGGGTTAAATTGTTTTAAACATCCCAATCCTTACAAGTTGCAATGTTTCAATGACGCTGGGGAAGTAAAAGTGTTGAAGCAAGTCAAGGTACCATTCTCCATTGGGTGGTATAAAGATGAGGTTTTGTGTGATGTAGTGCCAATACAAGCTGGACATTTGCTATTAGGAAGACCATGGCAGCATGATAGAAGGGCACAACATGATGGCTTTTCTAATAAGTATACCTTTACTTATGAGGGAAAGAAGGTTGTACTAGCACCATTATCACCTCAAGAGGTGTATGAAGATCAGAAGAGGATGTTAGAGAGGGAGAAAGAAGTTTCGGCCAACATGAACCAAGGGAGTTCAAATTTGGTCAATGATGTTTCTTCAACACCCAGGGGTAATTCTAAGGGTAGGGAGAGAGAAAATAATAAAGTGAGTGAGTGCAGAAAGGAAAAAGAGGCCGAGAGTCAAAAGAAAGTAAGCAAACAAATAAATGGCCCATTGGTGAGAGAAAATAAGCAAGGAGAAAAGGCAAAACATACTTTTTATGCAAGAGCAAGAGAGATAGATGTAGGGCAGCCTGTACTCATTATTATGTATAAAGAATTATTACTTGCTGACAGTGAAGAATCTCTTGATTCTTTACCTTCTAGTTTTGTGTCTTTGTTGCAGGATTTTAAGGATGTGTTTCCTGAAGACCTCCCTAGTGGTTTGCCGCCATTAAAAGAGATTGAACATCAAATTGACTTCATACCCGGTTCTACAATTCAAAACCGGCCAGCATATAGGAGCAATCCTATGGAGAAAAAAGAGATGCAAAGACAAGTTGAAGAGCTTTTGGAGAAAGGCTTGGTTCGCGAGAGCCTTAGTCCTTGTGCCGTTCCAGTCTTATTAGTACCCAAGAAAGATGGTTCTTGGAGGATGTGTGTTGATTGTAGGGTTGTGAACAAGATTACTGTGAAGTATAGACATCCCATTCCTAGACTTGATGACATGTTGGAAGAATTGCATGGGGCGAAATATTTCACAAAGATTAATCTTATGAGTGGTTATCATCAAATTCGCATGAAGCCTGGAGATGAATGGAAGACTGCCTTCAAAACAAAATATGGTTTGTATGAATGGTTAGTTATGCCTTTTGGTTTATCTAATGCACCTAGTACTTTCATGAGATTAATGAACCATGTTTTGAGAGCTTATTTAGGTAAGTTTGTGGTAGTTTACTTTGATGATATTCTGATTTATAGCAAAACTGAGGAAGAACATGTTAAACATGTTAGGAAAGTGCTTGAAATCCTTAGGGAGCAAAACCTTTATGCTAAACTTAAGAAGTATTCTTTTTGTCTAGATAGGGTTGTTTTTCTTGGTTTTGTTGTAAGTATGCAGGGAATTGAAGTTGATTAAGAGAAGGTGAAAGCTATCCAAGAGTGGTCAAATCCTTCAAGTGTGACAGAAGTGAGGAGTTTTCACGGATTGGCAAGCTTCTATAGGAGATTTGTCCCTAATTTCTCTACATTGGCAGCCCCCTTGACTAGCATAATCAAGAAAGAAGTGGGGTTCGTTTGGAGCAAGGAGCAACAAGAAGCATTTGATGCTTTGAAAGAGAAGCTTTCTACTACACCCGTTTTAGCTTTACCTAACTTTGATTCTACTTTTGAAATTGAATGTGATGCTTCTGGTGTAGGTATTGGAGCTGTTTTGATGCAAGAGAAGAAGCCCATTGCATACTTTAGTGAAAAGCTTAATGGAGCAAAGCTGAATTATTTAACTTATGACAAGGAGCTATATGCTTTGGTGAGAGCATTGGAAGTATGGGAGCATTATTTGCTGCCCAAGGAATTCGTGATCCATTCAGACCATGAATCATTGAAGCATTTGAGAGGGCAAGGCAAGTTGAATAAAAGACATGCAAAATGGGTTATGAAGATTGAGAAGTTTCCTTATGTGATCAAATACAAGCAAGGTAAAGACAATGTAGTGGCAGATGCACTTTCAAGGAGGTATGCTTTACTTAATGTTTTGAGTACTAAATTGCTTGGATTTGAATGTATAAAGGACTTATATGTTGGTGATTCTGATTTTGGCAATGTTTATGATACTTGTGAGCATGGTTCTTTTAATTCTTTCTATAGACATGATGGGTTTTTGTTTAAGGGTTCGAAATTATACATGCCTAGATGTTCTATGAGAGATTTGCTAGTATTAGAATCACATTGTGGGGGTTTGATGGGGCATTTTGGAGTTGATAAGACTTTAGACATGCTCAATGAACACTTTTATTGGCCGAATATTTGTAAGGCTTGTTTGGCTTGTAGGCAAGCTAAGTCTAAGTCTATGCCTCATGGTTTGTATATGCCATTACTCGTTCCTAGTTCTCCTTGGATGGACATTAGTATGGACTTTGTTTTAGGATTACCAAGGACTAAGAGGGGGAGAGATAGCATATTTGTGGTTGTTGATAGGTTTAGTAAGATGGCACACTTTATTCCATGTCATAAGAGTGATGATGCTAGTTTAGTGGCCGAACTCTTCTTTAGGGAGGTGGTTCGAATTCATGGGATACCAAAATCCATAGTTTCTGATAGAGACACCAAGTTTTTGTCTCACTTTTGGCGTGTGCTTTGGGGAAAGTTAGGTACCAAATTGTTATTTTCCACCACTTGTCATCCTCAAACGGATGGACAAATAGAAGTAGTAAACAGAACTTTAGGTACCATGTTGAGAGCTTTAGTGGGTAAAAATTTGAGTTCTTGGGAAGATTGTTTGCCATTTATTGAGTTTGCTTATAATCGTGCTATTCATTCTTCTACAGGATATTCACCTTTTGAGCTTGTTTATGGTTTTAACCCACTAATAGTTTTGGATCTTGTTTCTTTACCTTCTCATGAGCTTGTTAGTTTAGATGGTGAGAAGAAAGCTAAATTGGTGAAAGAGATGCATGAGAAAGCAAGGGCAAATATTGAGAAAAGGAATAAGAGATATGCTGATTCTGCAAATAGAGGGAGACGTGAGATGAAGTTTCAAGTAGGAGATTAGGTTTGGGTGCATTTTCGAAAAGAGAGGTTTCCTAACCAAAGGAAGAACAAGTTGCAAGCTAGAGGAGATGGCCCATTCCAAGTGCTGGAGAAGATTAATGACAATGCCTACAAGATCAACTTACCAGGTACGTATAATATTAGTGCTACTTTCAATGTAAGTGATCTTTCTCCTTTTGATGATGCAGATTTGAGGACAAATCTTTTTGAAGAGGGGGAGAATGATGCAAGAAAGGATCCCTTGAAGCTAGCAAGTGGACCAATCACTAGGAGCAAGGCAAAGAGATATCAAGCTAGTATGGCTTTGCATATTCAAGAAGAGATTTCCAAAGAGCTTCAAGAATTATCATTCATGAAGATGGAGATAGAGCTTGAAGAAGGCACACCAAAGCTGATTATGATGCTTAGTGTGAAAATGGAAGCTAAAGGCTAGCTAAAGAGGTCCAACGTGCAAGAAAGGTCCATGGGGATTCATATGAAGCCTTGGGAAGTAATTTAAGGCCTTAGTAAGATGATGGAAGTGATTGGAAGAAAAGCTTGGAGTGCAGCCAGTTTCACACGTACCTGTGAGAATTCTGAAGCCCTGTGAGAATAGCTGGATGGACCTTGGAGTGCAGCCAATTTCACACGTACCTGTGAGATTTCTGAAGCCCTGTGAGAATAGTTGGATGGACCTATTGCTTAAAGATTATTAATTTTGTTTAATGGGCCACGTTTTATATCATTATGGAAGGCTTAAAAATAGGATTTTGTTTCCATACTTTATATTTTCCTTAGTGGATTAGAATTTTGTTTCCATACTTTATATTTTTCTTAGTGGATTAGGATTACTTTATGTTTTTCCTTATGCAATTAGGAATGTTTTCCTTATGCAATTAGGAATGTTTTAGTTTTCCTTATGCAATTAGGAATGTTTTCCTTATGCAATTAGGAATGTTTTAGTTTTCCATATGCAATTAGGAATTTTGTAACCCTTATTTAAGGGCACTATTAGGTTGAATTTCAGGATACAACATTTAATAAAAATTTTCGAATTCTTCTACAAGTTCTTCTTGTGAATTTTCTTGTGAGAGAGATTATAGTGGATTCTTTAATTCTTTCTTTGCATCAAGAATTAGGTTTACTTATCAATAAGAGTTGTGGCGTTTTCCTTCTTCATACCAACTAAATCCTTCAATCATAGTGAGTTCGCGTCTCTTTATAGGCGTTGGGTTCCTTAGGAGGTGATTATCAAGTTTCAAGGAGTTCTCTACCATTGTTATACGGTGGGTTTGCTGCCATCATTGCTAAGGGTCCGCGTCAACCTATCAAGTGAGTAATCCATCCAAACTTGAAGAAAATGAGTTGTCTTCATCATTCGATCAATTATCACCTAGATTGTATCATGCTTCTTCTGGGTTAAAGGCTATCTAGTCACAAGATCTATAGTCACTTGCTCCCATTTTCACTCAGGCACTGATAATGGCTTAAGAACCCTGAATGAACTTGGTGCTCAACCTTCACTCTCTAGCAAGTGAGACATCTAGATACAAATTCTGCTATATTTCTCTTTATACCTGACCACCAGTAATGCTGCTTCAAACTTAATACATCTTGGTACTTCTAAGATGTATAGCATAAAATGACTGATGTGCTTTCTCTAAAATCTTCCTCTTCAATTCTATATCATCAGGAATGTACAACCTATCCCTGTACCACAAACTGCCATCATCTCTCATATGAATGTCTTGACTCTCCCCCTTTTGGCAATCCATCACAATCTTCTAGATTTTCTCATATGCCAGTTGGGCTTCCTTAATCTGATCTATTAACACTGGCCTCAATTAGAACTAAGCCATCAATGCACCATCATCACATAACTCAAATCTGGCATCCAACACTCTCAACTCAACAACAACGAGAGCGAATAAGCAGTCAAACCTGCCATAGACTTTTGACCCAAGGCATCTGCAACTACATTTGTCTTGCCTAAATGATAATAAATCAAGCAGCCATAGTCTTTAATAAACTCTAACCACCGTCTTTATCTCAAATTCAACTCTTTCTAGACACCTAAGTACTTCAAACTTTTATAATTTGTGTAAATAAAACATTCTCCCCATACAAGTAATGCCTCCAAATCTTCAATGAAAAAACTAGGGCTGCTAGCTCCAGATCATGAGTCGGGTAATTCAACTCATGAGGCTTCAAGTGTTAGGATGCATATGCAATGACTCAACCCTCCTGCATCAAAACACAACCTAAACCACTATATGAACCATTGCTGTATATCATATAGGGTTTACCTCATACAAGTAGAATAAGGATAGGAGCCTGAGTCAACATATTCTTCAACTTCTCAAAACTCGCCTGACACAGATCTGTCCACACAAATCTAACTCCTTTATAAAGTTATCTGGTGAGTGGTATAGCTATCATAGAAAAACCCTTCACAAACCGACGATAATAGCCTACCAATCCTAGAAAACTTCTAACATCTGTCGCATTCTTTGGTGGACTCCAATTCAAGATAGCCTCGACTTTACTCGGATCAACTCTAAAACCCTCTGCTGAAACCACATGACCGAGAAAAGTCACCTGATCAAGCCAGAACTCACACTTAGACAGCTTAGCATATAATTACTTCCCTCTCAAAGTCAGCAGCACAATCCATAGATGCTTGTCATGATCTTCCTCATTACGCGAATACATCAGAATATCATCAATGAAGACTACTACAAACTTACCAATGTATGGTCTAAACACCTTGTTCATCAAATCCATGAATGTTGCTGGTGCATTCATCAGTCCAAAGGGCATCAACAAAAACTCATAATGCCCATACCTCGTGTGAAAAGTTATCTTGGATACATCCACGTCTCTAACTCTCAACTGATGGTACTCTTATTTCAGATTAATCTTAGAGAATACTACTGCTCCCTTCAACTTATCAAAGAGATCATCTATCTAAGGTAATAGATACTTTTTCTTGATGGTCACCTTTTTCAACTGCCAGTAATCAATGTACAATCTCAAGGTGCCATCCTTCTTCTTCACAAACAAGAAAGGTACTCCTCACGGTGACACACTAGGGCGGATGAACCCTTTATCAAGCAACTCTTGCAACTACACCTTCAACTCCTTTAATTCTGCAGGTGCTATTCGTGATGGAGATGGGAGTGGTACCAGGCATCAAATTGATACCAAACTCCACCTCTCTGTCAGGAGGTACCCCTGGCAACTCATCAGAAAAAATATCTGGAAAACTCAGCAACTGTAGGTATACTGTTAAGCTGGGATCCCACTACTTTGGTATCTAGCACATGAGCAAGATATGCCTCACATCCCATTTGGATCATCCTCTTGGCTGATATAGCTGAGATAAACATGGATGAAAGGTATATCTGCTCAATATATACCACCACATTTCTACCAACATGTGTCCTCAGAGTAACACATTTTTGTTGACAGTCTACCACAGCCCCATGCTTGGATAACCAATCCATGCCCAAAATCATATCATACTCCCTAAAAGGCATATCAATCAGGTCACCGAGAAATTCCTCATCCTGAAAAATAATTGGACTATTTCGGCGCACTCTGCTAACTACAACACTGTGCCCTAAAGGATTAGTAACCAAAACATCAAATCCTATGGACTCTGAATATATGTCAGTAATAGGCAGGATGGATGCATTGATGTATGAATAAGTCAACCTAGGATCTATTAATTCATGAACTAAAGTGCCAAAGAAAGTAAAAATACCAGTTATGACAGTTGAAGCATCCGGCTGCCTTTGCATCACAGTCTATAACCAGTCCCTGATCTACCACCTTTGCCAAAGCCTCTGCCACCATGACCCCAGTGTCCCAGAGGCCTGCTCCACCTACTTATGCTCAGTGTGGTAGGGCACATGGAGGTATTTTTCTAGAGGATTGTGCATCAACAGTATGTTACAGATATGGATCACCAGATCATTTTATCAGAGACTGTCTAGTGCCACCAGATGATAGACAGCCAAATACAACAGTATCTAGACCTAATGTCAGAGGGGGTCGGGCACTAGCCAATGAGGTTGCAGATCTATGTCTCTACCTCTGCTACTGTGATGAGCTTCTAGGCTGCCCCTGGCTCCTATTGAACCTCTGAGGATATCCCCCTTGGGCTCTCTTAGATGATGAAGACCCTGCCTCACCCTAGGGTCTCCTAACTCTGCTCTTCTCTGCCCTAGCAGCTGCTGTAAGTCCCTGTGTCTTCTCCACACTTCTAGTAGCTACAACTAACTAAGAAAAATCCTCATACAGAGCCTGCCAAAAGACACATAACAAAGGGTCTCAGACCCTCCTCTAACTTTCGGCATCTATCAACCTCATCAGATATAATCCCCCTGCATACTGGCTCAGCCGGATGAACTCTATCTCATAATCTATCATTGTCCTCGTCTCCTACCTCAAACTCAGGAATTTCTTCTTCTTAGCATCCTTATACTCTCTAGGAGTATACTTCTTCTCAAATTCCCATAGGAAATCGGCATATGTCAGCACTGGTGGATCAGCTGTCCCATGGGGAACCGTCTTCCACCACTCATATGCATCCCTCTGCAGAAGATATCTAGCATAATTAAACTTCTTCTCTAGACTAGCCAGCAACTATATAAATACTCTCTAGACACTATCCAGCCACTGCTCTACTATAGCCAGGTCTGTAGTGCCAGCAAAATCTATGGCTTCAAACTTCCTTATCATACTTTCGAGTCAGCAACTATTGATGTGGCTACGGCTGCTGAATCGGAGCCTGTAGCAACAGCTCCACCATATGTCGTACCCAGCCTAGCGAAACCTCCTCAACTGCTGGTTTAATTGGCATAGATGCATATAACTCTCCAATACTCTCAACACTAGCTCTAACTCTACCCTCATCAGGAGCTACACTATATGCACTACCCTCTGCAGACTGGTGTGTTATAGACGCCATAACTACCTATATTTGCAAATACAATAGAGATTACCACATCAAGGATTAGATAAATTGTCAGTGCCAATGCATGTATCATAATTAAAAATCATATTTAAAATTTTCATTTTCTCTCTCTAAAAATCCACTTAGGCCGAGAACCTCAAATCTAGGATCTGATACCAAAATAAATGTAACACCCTTATACCCTATATACATATAATACCAAAATAATTTATATCATAGACATGTAGCAAACATAATATTCATATTTAAGTAAACTTCACAAAGTTTAAAATATATACATGAGATGTAGATGGCTCTAGCCCGTGGCCGCTCGACAAACTCCAAAGATAACAACTATAATCTAGAACTAGTGGGTCTTGTGGTCTATATAGATTAAACACTTCTCTCTATACAAATAATGTCGTCAAATCTTTAATGCAAAGACAATGGTTGCCAACTCCATATCATGAATCAGATAATTTAACTCATGAGGCTTTAACTATCTGGATATAACACCCTTATACCTTATATACATATAATACATACACCTCGTATATGTAAAATATGCGTATAAAGTATAAGAATGTCACAACCCAGTTTAATAAAAAATTTTATATTCCCAAATTAAAATTATAAACACTTTAAAATGTATATTTAAATAGTAAATAAAATATTCTTTATAAATTATAGGTACCTAAAAGAAGTATTTTATATAAAAATCTCTGAAAAAATTTCACCAGAGTTTTATCTGTAATTTTGGACGTGCCAAAATTCAACAACAACCAACCTGCATAAAAATGCACTCTCAAAAGAAAAAAATCAACACTTCACCCCAACTTCTCAATTTCTCCATATTTTTCTTAAAAAATTTTTATATATACATATATACATCAAAACACTTATACACATTTCACAAGATACAATTTATCCAAAATGTTCTTTATATTTTACAGTATACTCAAAAACATAAAAATAAAATACATAATAAAAATGTACTATAGAATAAAATATATACATAGTGGAAAATGGGTTTGATCTTAATACAACAAAATCCCCTAAATCAACCTCAAGTCTAGACCTGACCAGGTCTAGAAGAACTCTCCAGATCTACTAGATCAACCCTGTCAACTGCGCGATAAATTATAATCATGCTAAGCTAAAAGCATGGCAGTACAAATTTTGATAATAATAAAACTTTAAAATAATGATAGTGCCTAATGTTGTTGCATGGTATTTCACAATGTAGCATACAATTACACTTTAAAACATAATCTTTAATCTTTTTATTCTTCACATTAACACATACACAAGCATGGGTCCAAATAATCTAATATACTATTCAGATCCCAGAGTTACTATTTTAGTCCATATTGACATCCAGTATCTAGCCCGAAGGCAAGTGACGTCCAGCGTCTAGCTCAAAGGTAAATCATAGTGATACCCAGCATCTAGCCCAAAGGCAAATCATATATCAGTGACGCTCAGTGTCTTACCCCGAAGGCAAATAATGAGCATAACCTCATAGGCATGCTGCCAAACATAGAATGCTGGAAATTGAATAATATACTAGGCAAACACAAATAGCTCATATTTCCATAGTTAATGTTTCTCATCACATTGCCTCATTTTCTCATTTTCTCATTCATAGCGATGTCAAATCACTTTAATTCATCATATCTCATCACTTTATCATAATGTATTTCATTTAACATTACAAACATATTACCCAAATATTTTTGGGTCATTCTCACATAATTTATATAAATCATATTTCATTCATTTTAGCAGTCAATAATGGTTTTACATAATTCACATAATGCATACTCAACATTTCACATGTTATAACACAATGTTCATGAATATTCAAGTTTCGAAGTAGCTTAACACATTTTCAATCCAAAATATGTTAGGCCAAATTTAATGCAATTATATTTAAATTATCAAAAAGTTTGAAGATACCTTAATTATCACCCAAATCCAAGCTAGAAATCACTCCCTAATCTTCACTTCCAAATTGCCCTAAATTCAACACTGCCTTCCCTAATATCTAACCAAACTTGATTCAATCTATTATTTAACTTTAAAATCCTTGTTTATGCATCAAAACAACATCTTTGGAAACCATTTTATCAATTAAAACACATGATTGAAAAAAATCCAAATTGCACATAACCCTAAATCATGTTTTTCCTCCAAACCCCACTCAAACTTAATCTTTTCTTCCATTTAACTTAAGAATCATTAATAACTAATCAAAATAGCATCCTTCATACCCAAACAAGCAATTAAATCATGCTAATACAAAAACCCAAAATCAACATATTCATAACTTTATGAAATTCCAAAGAATAAGATGGAAAACTTACTAATTATGGAAGAAATCACCAAAAATCCACTTAAATCTTGAAAATTCCCTCAATTTTTGATGCTTGGAAGAAGAAGAAATCTCTCTTTTCCTTCAATGGAGAATCAACCCCTTGGAGAAGAAGAAGAAGAAGATTTTTAATTTTGATTTTCTCTTTCCATCCACTTAAATTAAGACCTTATATATATTATTTTTATTATATTTTTAATTAATTAATTATTTATTTATTTAAAAATCATAATTTACCTCTTCTATCTATAATTAATTTATTTAATTAATTTTAATTTTACAAAGTAATAAAGTATAAAAAAAAGGGCCAAACTAAAACCCTTTAAAATAAGAACACGCCCCACACTATTTGGGCTGTCCATGGGCCTTAAATTACTTCCCAAGGCTGTATATGAACCCCCATGGACCTTTTTTGCACGTTGGACCTCTTTAGCTAGCCTTTAGCTTCCATATTCACACTAAGCATCATAATCAGCTTTGGTGTGCCTTCTTCAAGCTCTATTGTGCACTTTTCCATTGCCATTTCAGTCACTTCCTTCGAAATTTGATCTTCAATATGCAATCCCATAGCTGCTCCAAACTTCTTAGCTTTGCTCCTAGTCAATGGCCCATTTGGAAGCACCAATGGATCCTTACCTCGTAGCTGGTTCGTATCACCATGTACCCCAATAACTATTAAGTTAAGTTGCATATGGAATGTAAGAAAACACCCTCCAGTCAAGATGATTCCAAAACCCAAGGACCACCTCAAGTGAAGTTAGGCAAAAACTAGCTCCAATTGTTATTGTTTACCAATGAAACTGGTACTTGAATTCAACCCACAATGCCACAAACCAAATATGATATGCTAAGTTAAGAATTAAACACATGATTTTTTTTTGTTAGAGAATGCCACAAACCAAATTAGTTTGATAAGTTCAAAGTTCATGAAAAAATTTAAGCAAAAACACTCACAAAGAGCAAATTCAGATAATCATTTATCAATGGTTTTTTTTTACAAATGAGTTTGGTTTTGATATTTATAGCCAAAGCATTGTAGAAGAAACCTAAATGACAATTAATCACACCCCAAACTAAATGTACTTATTAAAACACATTAAAACTCACACTTAACAAGAATAAAACCCTAACTCTGATATTTTGAATTCACAAAGCAAATAAAATAAACCCAAATTAATAAATAACATAAAATGACAGCCCAAGATCCATGCTCACTTAATCAAAGCTGAATGGCCCTTTATTCTTCAATGGGCTAGATTGATTCAGACAATGTGGATTGGACTATTGTCTTCATATTTGAACATACTTGAAATATGTTGATAGTGTCAAGGTCTTCTTGCATACAAAGGCCATTGACCAAATCTAGATGAGCTTGTTCCTTCCAAATGTCTTCAAGTAAGCAAGTTAATGCTTTTTTCATCCTTTTAGCTTCAGCTCTTATTATTGGTCCTCTATGAATGGTTAAAGGATACTTCTTGATGTTACCTACAACCTTAGCTGAATCATCTCCTTGTTGATCCTCATCACCCAGAGTCTAGTTTCGAAGGCAAATAAAAGTGATGCCCAATGTTTAGCCCAAAGGCAAATCATATAATTGCATGCCATATCCATATCATCAAATATAGAGTTATGGAACACAATATTATATATAGAAACACACATTCCATACACATTATGATACGGAACCTCCAAGAATAAGCCTGAGAACTCCTTGATGTCGAACTCCTAAAACATTAACTTGAAAACCCCTAGTCGAATTTGGCACAACCTCTAAAGAATAAAGGTTAGATTTCAGATTTCTTTGAATTGATCAGAGATCCAAGATGTCAAAACAAACTAGTTCCCAAAATCCCAGATTCGAAACACTCCACAAGAAAGTTGATCAAACTACTTGAATGTTTCTTAAGCATGTATTCAAGCAAGAACACAAAGATAAAAGCAAATCAACTTTAGGTTATTAATTCGTCCAAAAACCAAAACTGATGTCTTACAACCCTAAATGAGATATAAATAGCTAAACCCTAATTAGGGTTATTAAGTAGCATTTGGTTTTCTAATCAAATTTTAAGAAATAATAAAGTAAACAAAGTTCTAATTTAATACAAAACAAACAGGGCCCTTACTTTTTAAATAAGCATAACTAGTGGGCCTTAATACATATTAATTACAAGCCTCATTCGTGAATTTCAACTTGTAGCAAGTTGTAATTGACTTCCTTTGGTCTTGTCTCCAAGCTTGTAATTCCTTGCAAACCATAGTTAGCCAAATTCACCAAATCTTGCAAATGGCAAATTAGCGCTTGCTGAATCTTTTTGGCTCGCGATATAGTTATAGGACCTTGTGGCAAAATAATTGGATTGATGACCTCCTCAACTTGTTCCTCACGTCCTAACTCTTGCTCATCCTTGCAGTGTGCTGGTTGTTCCACAACATTTCCCCTCTCCTCAAAAGGATTCGTCCTCGAATCAAAAGCATCACCTACATCAAAAGGACTTAAATCAGCAACATTAAACGAAGCACTTACATTATACTCACCTGGCAAATCCACTTTATATGCATTGTCATTAATCCTTTCAAGTATCTGAAAAGGACCATCTCCTCGTGGGTTTAACTTGGACTTTCTTTGGTGTGGAAACCGTTCTTTGCGAAAATGAACCCAAACCCAATCACCAGGCTGAAAAATCATTGGCTTCCTTCTTTATTCACTCGAGAAGCTACTTTAGCATTTTGCCTTTCAATCATTTCCTTAACCTGTTTATGTAACTTCTTCACAAAATCTGCCTTTGAGCTAGCATCAACACTCATAAAATCATTAGATGGCAATGGAAAAATATCCAAAGGAGTAAGCGGATTAAAACCATAAACAATTTCAAATGGAGAACAATTAGTAGTGCTATGAACAGCCCTATTATAAGCAAACTCCACAAATGGTAAACAATCCTCCCACATCCTAATATTCTTTTCTATCACTGCCCTAAGCAAAGTAATCAATGTTCGATTCACAACCTCAGTTTGACCATCGGTTTGAGGATAACAAGTAGTAGAAAACAACAACTTAGTCCCCAATTTTCCCCATAAAACACGCCAGAAATGACTCAAAAACTTAACATCTCTATCACTAACAATGCTTTTGGGTATGCCATGCAAACGAACAACCTCTTTAAAGAACAAATCAGCAATCAATTTAGCATCATCAGTTTTAAGACATGGTATAAAATGAGCCATTTTACTAAATCTATCAACCACAACAAATATACTATCACAACCTCTCCTAGTTTTAGGTGAGCCATTTTTCGTTTTCCTTGTTATTTAGGTGATAAGGGTCGAATCTGGATAGGTTAGAATTAACCAAAATTTTGTCACGAAATTTTGACATTTGAGGGGCTGTTTTGATTCAAATTTCAGATTTTGGGATACTACACACGGAGGCTATTTGAGTTGTTTCATAAAGTGTGATCCACCTAAGAACATAAAAGAAATCAGCTTGAGAGGTGTGAGCTGAACCGTGAGTGATTTCATATATTGAGTGAAACATGAGAGACCAACCTTCATCTATTGAGTGTAAACACGTGAGGGAGTGTTGTGAGGCTTTTTTTTATTTGTTTTGTGCTAACCTTTTATTGCAGGAAACATGTCTGGAAGAGATGTAGGTGTTCAGATTGATCCAGCTCGATTGCGTGAGGCGCAACAAGCTGAATTTACATGTTTACACCGTGCTATGGATACCATAACAGAAAGATTGGAGCGCATGGATTTGAGGTTGCAGAGTGTTGAAAGAGCCACATTGGAGCGCAATGAGAGTCGAAGAGGTGGCAGAAATCAAATGCAGCAACCTGAACATTTCTATAGGAGTATCATGCAGAGACTTCAGGCTATCAAGGAAGGAAGTAAAAGTGTTGATGATTACTACAAAGAAAGGGAGAATTTGAAGGTTGAAGATAGCAATGAAGAAGAACTAATTTATGCAGAAGAGATTGTTGATGGTAGTGATTTGTTAATGTCATCCGAGGCTGTTTATGGTGATACTACTTTTCAGGGTGATATTGAAGATCATACTTTAGAGATTATTGGTGAAGATTCATCACTAGAATCAAAAGAAGCTGCTACTTTTCAACAAGACATTCCAAAGTTGGAAACTTTTGAAGAAATATTGAAGGAAGAAATTGATATGCTTGGGTTAGAAGTACAACTAAAAGAAGAAGCAAGAAAAATAAAACTTTCTACTCCCACCATTCATGATTGCCTGTCTGTTGCAAACATGGAATTTATTTTGCCTAACAATGATTTTGATGTTTATGAAATAAAATTTCAGGTTCTTCAAATTGATGACATGCCACAAGTAATTGGAGTGAAATTACAAAGTTGCTTTTCTTTACTACTTCAGCATTTTAAAACTCGAGGACGAGTTTTCTCCAACAAAGGGGGAATGATAGAGACGTCACAAGGCTACATGCAACATTTTGTTGAAGAGGAGCTGAAGGTGCACGATATGGCTGATCAAGGATGCAAATTGGAGCATATTTGGCTCAAGTCAGTAGTTGGGCTTATTTATAGTTAAATAATTAGCTGAACTTGTTATTTTAATATGTATTAAGGCCCACTAGTTATGCTCATTTAAAAAGTAAGGGCCCTGTTTGTTTTGTATTAAATTAGGACTTTGTTTACTTTATTATTTCTTAAAATTTGATTAGGAAGCCAAACGCTGCTTAATAACCCTAATTAGGGTTTAGCTATTTATATCTCATTTATGGTTGTAAGTTTGGGCAGTTTTGAAGTTTTGGACAAATTTATTAACCTAAAGCCGAATTGCTTTTATCTTTGTGTTCTTGCTTGAATACATGCTTCAGAAACATTCAAGTAGTTTGATCAACTTTCTTGTGGAGTGTTTCAAATCTGGGATTTAGGGACTGACTTGTTTCGAAATCTTGGATCTTTGATCAATTCAAGGAAATCTGAAATCTAACCTAATCCTTGGGGGTTGTACCGAATTCGACTAGGGGTTTTCAAGTTAATGCTGTGGGGGTTCGAAATCAAGGGGTTCTCAGGCTTATTCTTGGAGGTTCCGTATCACGACCTCTCCTAGTTTTAGGTAATCCAAGCACAAAATCCATAGAAAAATCAGTCCAAGGTCCATTAGGAACAGGTAATGGCGTGTACAAACCATGCGGTTTCACCCTAGACTTAGCTTCTCTACATGTTATGCAATGCTCACAAACTTTATGCACATCATGTTTCATACCAGGCCAATAAAAATGTTCTATCAACACATCATAGGTCTTACTTACCCCAAAATGACCCATCAAACCTCCTCCATGTGCTTCCTTAACTAACAACTCTCTCATGGAACACTTAGGAATACACAATCTATTTCTCTTAAACAAGAAACCATCAAACAAATGAAAGTCTTTTGAAACAGCCACATCTCCACACAAATTATATGTCACCAAAATCCACATCACTAACATAAAATTCCTTAATATGCTCAAAACCCAATAATCTAGCACTAAGAGAATTAAGTAAAACATACCTTAGCGACAACGCATCAGCCACTGCATTCTCTTTACCTCGCTTGTATTTAATCACATATGGAAATGTTTCTATGAATTCCACCCATTTGGCATGTCTACGATTCAGCTTATCTTGACCTTTCAAATGCTTTAAACTTTCATGATCAGTATGTATCACAAACTCTTTTGACCACAAATAATGTTGCCATGTATTCAAAGCTCGAAACAATGCATATAATTCCTTATCATATGTCGGATACTTCAAAGCCGCTCCACTTAGTTTTTCGCTAAAGTACATCAATGGCCTTTGATCCTGTATCAAAACAGCTCCAATTCCTATGCCACTTGCATCACATTCAATCTCAAAAGTCTTATCAAAATTAGGCAAAGCAAGCAAGAGTGCATTACACAATTTATCCTTAAGTTCATTAAATGCATGTTATTGTGCATCTCCCCAAACAAAACCGACATTTTTCTTAACTAACTCATTCAAAGGTGTAGCTATAGTACTGAAATTTCTAATGAATCTCCTATAGAAACCAGCAAGTCCATGAAAACTCCTCACCTCACTAGCATTCTTAGGTTTCGGCCAGTCCCTAATAGCCTTTACCTTTTCCTCATCAACCTCAATACCTTGACTAGACACCACAAAACCAAGAAAATGAACCTTATCCATGCAAAAACTACACTTCTTAAGGTTAGCATACAACTTCTCACACCTAAGAATGTCTAACACAAGACGCACATGTATGACATGATCATCCAAACACTTAGAGTAAACAAGAATATCATCAAAGTAAACAACAACAAATTTACCCAAGTTCTCACTCAACACATGATTCATCAAATGCATGAATGTGCTAGGTGCATTAGTAAGACCAAACGGCATAACCAACCACTCATACAGCCCATATTTAGTCTTAAATGTTGTTTTCCACTCATCACCCACACTCATTCGAATTTGATAATAACCAGATTTCAAATCAATTTTCGTGAACAAACAAGAACCATGTATCTCATCAAGCATATCATCTAGTCTAGGAATAGGATGACGATACTTTACAGTGATTTTATTGATGGCTCTGCAATCCACGCACATCCTCCACGTCCCAACACAAGAATAACAGGAATTGAATAAGGACTCAAACTTTCCCTCACGTATCCATTAGCCAGCAATTCCTCCACTTGCTTTTGTATCTCCTTTGTCTCGAAAGGATTAGCTGGATACACTGGCCTATTGGGAATGGAAGCTCCCGGAATGAAATCAATTTGATGCTCTATGCCTCTGATTGGTGGCAATTCATCAGGCATTTCTTCAGAAAACAAATCCTCATATTCCTGCAAAAGATCAACAAACACACTAGGCAAAGATTGGTTAAAAATAGTAGTATCTAAATGAGCCTCTTTGCACAAAAGCACAAACATAGGCTGATTGGTGTAAAAAGCATGTTTAACCTCACTTGCACTAGCTAACAGACTCACATTCTTCTCTCCTTCTCTATTTTTCTCAAACTAAATTTGTTTTTATTTTTCTTCTCTCTTTCTTTTCATTTGCAATCTGATTTTTTTCACTCATTTTTTTGTCACTCTCTCTTTCTTTCTTTTCAAATTCAAGTCTAATTCTTTCCATTTTACATTGATCTTCATACACTTCTTTTGAAGAGAGTGGGGACAAAATTGTCTTTCATCCATCCTTAGTGAATGAATACCGATTGAGGTATCCATCATGCATAGCTCGTCTA
The DNA here is from genome assembly GCA_947685225.1 of Garcia nutans. Classification (NCBI taxonomy): domain Eukaryota; kingdom Viridiplantae; phylum Streptophyta; class Magnoliopsida; order Malpighiales; family Euphorbiaceae; genus Garcia; species Garcia nutans. Next base: position 11,571,931 of record CANTUV010000002.1, on the reverse strand, counting down.
TCATACTGCCATGGACGTCCAAGTAAAATCTCTCCAGCATGCATTGGCACCACATCACACAACACCTCATCATGATATTTACCAATGGAAAAAGAAATGGTAGATTGTCGATTTACCTTAACCTCTCCACATTCATTCAGCCACTGAAGTTTGTAAGGTCGGGGGTGAGATTTTGTAGGCAGCCCCAATCGATCAACCAAGAGTGTACTTACCACATTGGTACAGCTTCCACCAGCCACAATCACAATACAAGCCTTGCCTTGAATGTGACACCTTGTATGGAACAAGTTGTCTCGTTGTTCTTCATGGTTTTCCTCCTTCAATTGCGTGTTAAGAGCATGCCTAGCAACCAGCAAGTCTCCCTTTATTGGTTCTTCAATGCTCCCATCACTACAACATTCCAAGTCTTGCTTTTCTCCATCTTCACTCTCATCGTCACCTTCTTCTTCATCAGTCACTATCTCACCATTTCTTACGGTCATAACTCTCTTGTTTGGACATTCTTTGCTGATATGTCCCACACCTTGGCACTTCCAACACTTAATATCTCGATTTAGCAGCTTAGGCTCTTCAACTTTGGATTTTTCTTTAGAACTTGTTTCGGCCTTTGCTTTCCCACTATCTTGACCAGCCTTGTTTCTTTCCTTGTAATCATGCCTTCCTTCCCTATTCCAAGGAGAAATAGAATTAGAAGCAGGTTTCGAATGATACCTTGATGGTCGTCTTCCTTGGAGTTGTTTTTCCACCTTGGCGGCAATATGCACCATCTCTTCTAACTCCACATAAGGCTGCAAATCAACCTTATCAGCAATGTCGGAATTCAAACCAGCCAAGAAACGTGCCATAGTAGTCTCCATGTCTTCATCTATATTAGCTCTAGTCATTAACATTTCCATTTCTTTGTAGTAGTCATCAACACTTTTACTACCTTGTTTAAGAACCTGAAGTCTTTGTATAATTTCCCTATGGAAATGTCTAGGCACAAACCTCTTCCTCATGACCGATTTAAGATCAACCCAAGTCTCAATTGGATACTCTAAATTCCTTCTTCTACTAGTCACTATCTGATCCCACCAAGCTATAGCATAATCTGTAAATTGAGTAACAATAAGCTTGACCTTCTTTTCCTCAGTACATCGATGGCAATCAAATATGAGATCAACCTGCTTTTCCCATTGCAAATAAGCTTTTGGATCTGATTTACCACGAAAGTTAGGAATTTTCAGCTTGATGCTTCCCAAGCTCCTATCAACGACTTCATCATCACCATGATTTCTACCATAAAAAGCATTATTATTCATCCTTCCTCTACCTCGACCAGTACCACGGCCTCCTCTACCTCCACCTCTATGTAGAGCTCCTCAAACCAGACTTGCATTATCATCCTCAAGTTCATTTTCATCTTCCAAATATTCAGGCTGTTGCATTTGATTTTTGCCACCTCTTTACCTCTCATTACGCTCCGGTGTGGCTCTTTCAACATTTTGCAACCTCAAATCCATGCGCTCCAATGTTTCTGTTATGTTCTCCATAACACGGTATAAATGTGTAAATTCAGCTTGCTGCGCCTCACGCAATCGAGCTGGATCAATTTGAACACCCCTGTCACTGTCATTTCGGCCAAACATTTTTCCTACAATAAAAGGTTAGAACAAAACAAATAAAAGGCCTCACAACACTCCCTCACGTGTTTACACTCAATAGATGGGGTTGGTCACTCGTGTTCCACTCAATATAATGTATTCACTCACGGCTTAGCTCACACCTCTCAAGCTAATTTCTTTTTTGTTCTTAGGTGAATCACACTTTATGAAACAAATCAAATAGTCTTCCGTGTGTAGTATCCCAAGTCTGAAATTTCGAATGAATCACTAAGGCAATTCGAATCAAAACAGTCCCTCAATGGTGAAAATTCGTGACCAGAAATTATATTGATTCTAACCTATCCAGATTTGACCCTTATCACCTAAATAACAAGGAGAATGAAAAAATTTTGTTGAAGTGGTTTTGTACTCCTTTTTTTTTTTTTTTGCTCCCTCTCACTATCTCTCTTGATGGGGCGACCTTAGTTCACACCACACAAAACTTTTACCCAATTAGGTAACAAGAACAAGATTCGAATTTAGCACACTTTGTTGAATTTCGAATTCAAATCAGAATGATGAACAAGACCAAGATTCGAATTTAAAACACCTTTTCTTGAATTTCGAATTTTAGGTTTTATAATAATTTTTTTTTGAATTTTTGAATTTGAAAGAAAATGAAAATGATTCAAGGAACAAACAACTTAGAAGATCAAGAAACAAAGAAAACGATTCAAGAATCAAGAACAAAGAAACAGAACGAAAATAACAAGAGAAGAAATGAAAACGAAAATAACAAGAGAAGAATTCAACAATTCAAGATCAAAGTAACGAAAACGAATATAACAAGAGAAGAAACGAAAACGAATTTGATAGGGATAAAACCTGATCTAGAGCGTAGGCTCTGATACCAAATGATACGGAACCTCCAAGAATAAGCCTGAGAACTCCTTGATGTCAAACCCCCAAAACATTAACTTGAAAACCCCTAGTCGAATTCGGCACAACCTCCAAAGAATAAAGGTTAGATTTCAGATTTCTTTGAATTGATCAGAGATCCAAGATGTTGAAACAAACTAGTTCCCAAAATCCCAGATTCGAAACACTCCACAAGAAAGTTTATCAAACTACTTGAATGTTTCTTAAGCATGTATTCAAGCAAGAACACAAAGATAAAAGCAAATCAACTTTAGGTTATTAATTCGTCCAAAAACCAAAACTGATGTCTTACAACCCTAAATGAGATATAAATAGCTAAACCCTAATTAGGGTTATTAAGTAGCATTTGGTTTTCTAATCAAATTTTAAGAAATAATAAAGTAAACAAAGTTCTAATTTAATACAAAACAAACAGGGCCCTTACTTTTTAAATAAGCATAACTAGTGGGCCTCAATACATATTAATTACAAGCCTCATTCATGAATTTCAACTTGTAGCAAGTTGTAATTGACTTCCTTTGGTCTTGTCTCCAAGCTTGTAATTCCTTGCAAACCATAGTTAGCCAAATTCACCAAATCTTGCAAATGGCAAATTAGTACTTGCTGAATCTTTTTGGCTCGCGATCTAGTTATAGGACTTTGTGGCAGAATAATTGGATTGATGACCTCCTCAACTTGTTCCTCACGTCCTAACTCTTGCTCATCCTTGCGGTGTGCTGGTTGTTCCACAACACATTACACTTTCCATAATTAATTTCCATTACATTGTTTCTTTTTACCCTTAATTCAACATAATTTATCACATTTTTAATTCAACATAATTTATCACATTTTTAATAATATACATCACATTTAAAATGTGACCTTATTACCCCTATGATGCAGAGCCCATGGATCAAATATTATATCTAGAACCCCACATACACACTAGCATAGAATCTTAAAACTCAAAAAACAAATCCTCCCTACCAAACCCACAATTAACTTGTAATTGAGAACTTGGGTGATTGGGATGAAGAAATGAATTGATATAATAATAAGAAGACTTGATAAGCTAGACCAATTCTTCATGAAACAAGAATAAGAAGAAAACCTCTCAAACTTGAAAACACATCAATTAGAAGGTTTGTTAAAGATTTTAGTTCCATTGTTGCACCATTAAATGAATTGGTAAAAAAAGATGTAAAGTTTAATTGGACTAAAATTCATGAAAAGGCATTCAATTTGTTGAAAGAAAGGTTAACTAATGCTCCAATTCTTGCTTTACCAGATTTTGATAAGAACTTCGAATTAGAGTGTGATGCTTCAGGTGTGGGCATAGATGCTGTTTTGATGCAAGATGGGAAACCAGTTGCATATTTTAGGGAGAAGCTTCATGGTACAAAATTAAATTATTCCACTTATGACAAGGAGTTGTATGCTTTGGTAAGAGCTTTACAAGTGTGGCAACATTACTTATTGCCTAAAGAGTTTGTTATTCATATAGATCATGAATCATTAAAGCATCTAAAGGGCAAACCAAGCTGAACCAAAGACATGGAAAGTGGATAGAGTTCATTAAGCCATTTCCATGTGTGATAAAGTATAAGTGTGGCAAAGACAATGTAGTACCAGATGCACTTTCAAGAAGGTATTCCTTCATCTCAACTCTTAGTTCTAAGTTATTAGGCTTTAAGCAAATTAAGGATATGTATGCCAATGATGTTGACTTTGCAAATGTTTATAAAGCATGTGGGCATTCTGCATTTCAGAAGTTTTATAGGCATGATGGGTATTTGTTTAAGAATGGAAGATTATGCATGTCTAGTTGCTCATTAAGGGAATTGCTTGTGCATGAGGCACATAGTGGAGGACTCATGGGACATTTTGGAGTATTTAAGACTTTAGACATTCTGCATGAACATTTATATTGGCCAAACATGAGAAAGGATGTTAAAAGAATTTGTGCCAAGTGTATTGCATGTAAACAAGCAAAATCTAAGTCTTTACCTCATGGGCTGTATACTCATTTACCTATTCTTAAGTCATTTTTGGCATGTTTTATGGAATAAGTTAGGTACTAAATTGTTGTTCTCTACAACTTGTCATCCACAAACTGATGGACAAACAGAAGTGGTAAATAGGACTTTAGAATCTTTGTTACGTGCTGTTGTGGGCAAGAATTTGAGAACTTGGGAAGATTGTTTTCCATTAGTGGAGTTTGCATATAATAGAAGCATACATTCTTCTACAGGTTATTCACCATTTGAAATTATTTATGGTTTTAATCCGCTTACACCACTTGATCTGTTTCCTTTGCCATTAAATGAAATAACTAACTTAGATGGTGAAAAGAAAGCGGAGTTGGTTAAGAAGATACATGAGAAGGCACGAGCTCATCTTGAGAAGAAATATGAATCATTCGACTATAATGCAAATAGAAGAAGGAAACATGTGATTTTCCAACCTGGTGATTGGGTATGGGTTCATATGAGGAAGGAAAGATTTCCTAAACAAAGGAAATCCAAGTTGGATGCAAGGGGAGATGGCCCATTCCAAGTTTTAGAATGAATCAATGACAATGCCTACAAAATCGATCTACCAGGTGAGTATAATGTTTCTGCAACTTTCAATGTTAGTAATCTTTCTCCTTTTGATGTAGGTTTAGATTTGAGGATAAATATTTTTGAGAAAGGCGGGAATGATGAGGAAACTATAAGCAAGTTTGATGAATCTACACAAGGCAGCAAAAATGTTGATGATATCATTATGCCAAGTGGACCAATCACAAGATCACAATCAAAGAAACTCCAACATGTGTTCCAACACTTTATTCAAAGGTGGATTAATGCAGAGGAAGTCAGAAACTCACCAAGAAGCATGAAGAATCTGCCCATAAGTATGGTTGGGCAGCACGAATTTTGAATATAATATTAATGTGGTTTAGTGCTGGTGTGACTAGACACATGTGAACCAACACCAAAATGCATGTAGAATCTGCTCATCAAGTTGTCAGAATTATGGGCAGTAATTTAGAATATATTATTGATGTGGATGAATAATTGATGCTATTGTGACTAGATACATGTAAACCTAGACTTTTAAGCCATTAGTTCTTTTCCAACTATATATGGAGGGGAAAAAGAACTCGAGAGGGTTACTACAAATTTTCAGATTGTTATCATTGTAATCTAAGTGTTTTCAAGTTTGAGAGGTTTTCTTCTTATTCTTGTTGCATGAAGAATTGGTTCTAATCAAGTCTAACTTGTGGCGTTTAAATCAATTCATATCTTCATCCCAATCACCCAAGTTCTCAATTACAGGTTAGTTATGGGTTTGGTAGGGAGGATTTGTTTTTTTTGAGTTCTAAGATTCTATGCTAGATATGTATGTGGGGTTCTACATGTAATATTTGATCCATGGATTCCGCATCAATCCAACTTGGATTTCCTTTATTTAGGAAACCTTTCCTTCCTCATATGAACCCATACCCAATTACCAAGTTGGAAAACCACATGTTTCCTTCTTCTATTTGCATTATGGGCAATTCATATTTCTTCTCAAGATGAGCTCGTGCCTTCTTATGTATCTTCTTAACCAACTCTGCTTTCTTTTCACCATCTAAGTTAGTTATTTCATTTAATGGTAGAGAAAATAGATCAAGTGGTGTAAGCAGATTAAAATCATAAATAATTTCAAATGATGAATAACCTGTAGAAGAATGTATGTTTCTATTATATTCAAACTCAACTAATGGCAAATAATCTTCCCAAGTTGTCAAATTCCTACCCATAACAGCACGTAACAAAGATCCTAAAGTTCTATTTACCACTTCTGTTTGTCCATCGGTTTGTAGATGACGAGTTGTAGAGTACAACAATTTAGTACCGAATTTATTCCACAAAACACGCCAAAAATGACTCAAGAACTTCACATCTCTATCACTCACAATTGTCTTAGGAATGCCATGCAAACGAACTACTTCCCCAAAGAACAAATTAGCAATATTTGTTGCATCATCAGTTTTGTGACATGCAATGAAATGAGTCATTTTGTTGAATCTGTTAACAATAATAAATATGCTATCTTTTCCTTTTCTAGTCATAGGCAGCTCCAAAACAAAGTCCATAGATATGTCAATCCAAGGTGCATTAGGAATAGGTAAAGAAGTATACAGCCATGAGGTAAAGACTTAGATTTTGCTTGTTTACATGTAATACACTTGGTACAAATTCTGTTAACATTTTTTCTCATGTTTGGCCAATAAAAATGTTCATGCAGAATGTCTAAAGTCTTAAATATCCCAAAATGTCCCATGAGTCCACTATGTACCTCACGCACAAGCAATTCCCTTAATAAGAAACTAGGCATGCATAATCTTCCATCCTTAAGTAAGTACCCATCATGCCTATAAAACTTCTAAAATGCATAATGCTCACATGCTTTATAAACATTCGCAAAAGTCAACATCATTGGCATACATATCCTTAATTTGCTCAAAGCCTAATAACTTAGAACTAAGATTTGAGATTAAGTAATACCTTCTTGAAAGTGCATCTGCTACTACACTGTCTTTGCCACACTTATACTTTATCACATATGGAAATGGCTCAATGAGCTCTATCCACTTTCCATGTCTTCAGTTCAGCTTGGTTTTCCCCTTTAGATGTTTTAAAAATTCATTATCTGTATGAATAACAAACTCTTTTGGGCAATAAGTAATGTTTCCACACTTGTAAAGCTCTTACAAAAGCATACAACTCCTTGTCATAAGTGAAATAATTTAATTGTGCACCATGAAGCTTCTTACTAAAATATGCAATTGGTTGCCCTTCTTGCATCAAAACAGCACCTATGCCCACACCTAAAGCATCACACTCTAATTCGAAGGTCTTATCAAAATCTGGTAAAGCAAGAATTGGAGCAGTAGTTAACCTTTCTTTCAACAAATTAAATGTCTTTTCATGAATTTCAGTCCAATTAAACTTTACATCTTTTTTTACCAATTCATTTAATGGTGCAGCAATGGAACTAAAATTTTTAACAAACCTTCTATAGAAACTAGCCAAACCATGAAAACATCTTACCTCACTCACAGTTTTAGGTGCTAGCCAATCTCTTATTGCCTTTACCTTTTCATCATCAACCTCAATTCCTTGTGCACTAACCATAAAACCTAAGAATATGATTTTATCACTACAAAACATGCACTTTTTCAAGTTGGCATACAATTCTTCCTTTCTCAAAACATCAAGAACAACCCTAATATGTTCTACATGCTCATCTACTGATTTTCTATAAATGAGTATGTCATCAAAATATACAACAACAAATTTACCAAGATATGCACGCAAAATGGTTCATTAATCTCATGAATGTACTAGGTACATTAGATAAACCAAATGGCATAACTAACCACTCATAAAGACCATATTTTGTTTTGAATGCAGTTTTCCACTCATCTTTTTCTTTCATCCTAATTTGATGGAAACCACTTTTCAAATCAATCTTAGTAAAAATGCAAGAACCACTCAGCTCATCAAGCATATCATCAAGTCTAGGAATTGGATGTCTATACTTCAGCATGATTTTATTGATTGCTCGACAGTCCACACATTCTCCATGATCCATCCTTCTTTGGGACTAATAACACATGGACTAAGACTTTCACGCACATGTCCCTTTGCTAGCAACTCCTCCACTTGCATTTGAAGTTCCTTGGTTTCCTCCGGATTACTTCTATAAGCTGTTCGATTAGGAATTGTTGAGCCCGGAATGAAGTCAATTTGATATTCAATCCCTCTTAAAGGTGGTAAACCTTTAGGTACATCTTCTGGAAAAACATCTCAAAATTTCTGTAAAAGTGAACAAACACTACTTGGCAAAGGTTATCAAGGTCAGATGTAGAAATAAAGGTCTCTTTGTACCTAATCAGACTTCTTTTCTCACAAAAAGCACTCCTTAACTCTTTTTCTTTTGCATAGAAACACTCTCTTTTATTTTCTCCCCCTTTCTCTTTTTCTCTCACCAATGGGCCATTTTTATCATTCTTTTGCTCACACTTTGTCTCTTGTACTCCATTTTTATTTGTTTTATCTCACCACCAGAATTTCTTTCAAATGATCTCAAAATCTTCACTTGATCTTCATACACTTGTTTAGGTGATAATAGAGCAAGAGTGAAATTTAAACCATTTAGGCAGAAAGAATAATGATTCTTAAAGCCATCATGCTGACGCGGAACCCTATGGCAATGAAGACCTCAAACCCCAACGCACGCTTCGATATAGGAACCCAAGAACAAGGATAAACCACCCTCTATAGCACCCAATGCTTAGCGAAGCAAGAACACTAATGACGGAAGGATTTGGAAAGATGGATCAGAAGAACGCCACAATCGAAATTGATAAGTTAGTCTGATTCGTGATGCAATCAATGAAAGAAGCAAAAATCTCTCACTCTCTCAAAGATGGCCGAAATTTGCATAAAAAGCAATCTAAATATAATTTGTCAAAAAGGTCCTCTTACAAGAAAATAAGGCCCTATTTATAGAAAAACAAATTAAAATTCGTAACTATCCTAACCCTAGTGGAAAAAGGAAAATTACAAAGTCAAAATCCTTGTCAAATAAGGAAAATATCATCCTAACCAACTAAGGAAAGAAGGGAACCACATCCCATGTGCATGGGTGTGAACACAGCCCATGTGCATGAAAGAATAGGCTGCCCATGTGACAAAAGTGGTCCCAAAAACCTAATTTCGTCCAAGACCCATGTGCTTGCATGTGGCCTGCCTTCCTTACTCCTTTCTTGCTCCTCTAGCCCATTTTTAAAGCCTTATCTTCCATATAGACATTCAGCATCACAATCAGCCTTTGTTGGTCTTCCAGCTCCATATTGCACTTGTTTATTGCTAATTCAGTCACCTCCCTTGTAACAAAGTCTTGAACATGCAATCCAAGAGTGACGCCATACTTCCTTGCTTTATTCCTTGTCAATGGTCCTTGTTGTAGCACCAAAGGATCCTTGCCATGCTGGTTTACATCATTCTCCCCTTCTTTAAAAAGATTTGTCCTCAAATCTGCATCATCATAAGGAGATAAATCAGTCACATTAAAAGTAGCACTAACACCATACTCACTAGGCAAGTCGATCTTGCATGCATTGTCATTGATTTTCTCCAATACTTGGAATGGACCATCACCACGTGCATCAAGCTTACTCTTCCTTTGATTTGGAAACCTCTCCTTTCAGAAGTGTACCCAAACCCAATCGCCAGGAGCAAATGCCATTTTCTTTCGTCCCTTATTTGCCCTATCAGCATATGACTTGTTCTTTTTCTCTATATTTGCTCGAACCATTTCATGCAAAGACTTTACCAAATCAGCCTTCTTCTCACCATCTAAACTAGCAAGCTCATGTAAAGGCAAAGGAACAAGATCAAGTGCAGTTAGTGGATTAAAACCATAAACAATCTCAAATGGCGAATAACCTGTAGAAGAATGAATTGAACGATTATAAGCAAATTCAATGAAAGGTAAACAATCTTCCCAAGTGACCAAGTTCTTCCCCACTAAAGCTCTCAACAACGTACCAAGTGTATGATTCACTACTTCAGTTTGCCCATCTGTTTGTGGATGACAAGTAGTAGAAAACAAAAGCTTAGTTCCTAATCTACTCCATAAAACACGCCAAAAATGGGACAAAAACTTAGTATCTCTATCAGAAACAATTGTCGTAGGCACCCCATGTAAACGAACAACATCTCTAAAGAACAAATCAGCCACAACTTTTGCATCATCAGCTTTGTGACATGGAATAAAATGTGCCATCTTACTAAACCTATCAACAACCACAAAAATGCTATCTCTACCTTTCCTAGTCCTAGGCAAATCAAGCACAAAATCCATACTAATATCAACCCAAGGTGAACTAGGTACAGGTAATGGCATATAAAGACCATGAGGCATAGACTTAGATTTCGCCTGTCTACATGCAATACAAGCAGAACATAATCTCCCAACATCTTTACGCATAGACGGCCAATAAAAATGCTCAAACAGAATATCATAAGTCTTAGACACACCAAAATGCCCCATCAAACCACCACAATGAGATTCCAAAACAAGCAAATTACGCATGGAACATCTAGGCACACACTTAAACAAATAACCATCTTGCCTAAAAAATGAATTAAAAGATCATTGTAAACATTGCCAAAATCAATATCACCAATATATAAGTCCTTAATATACTCAAAACCAAGCAATTTAGAACTCAAAACAGACAGCAATGTATATCTCCTAGACAACGCATCAGCAACAACATTATCTTTACCTTGCTTATACTTAATGACATAAGGAAATTTCTCAATTTGTTCAATCCACTTACCATGTCTTTTGTTCAACTTACCTTGGCCCTTCAAATGCTTGAGGGATTCATGGTCAGTGTGAATAATGAACTCCTTTGGCAGCAAATAATGCTCCCACACATTCAATGCCCTTACCAAAGCATGCAACTCCTTATCATAGGTAGAATAATTCAGTTGCGCACCATTGACCTTCTCACTAAAATATGTTATTGGCTTCTTTTCTTGCATCAAAACAGCCCCAATACCTATACCTGAAGCATCACATTCAATCTCAAAAATAGAATCAAAGTTAGGTAAAGCTAAAACAGACGCAGTAGTGAGTTTTTCTTTCAAACTTTCAAACGATCATTGTTGCTGTTCACCCCATTGAAATCCAACTTCCTTCTTGACAATACTTGTGAGTGGTGCGGCGATGGTAGAAAAATCCTTCACGAATCTCCTATAAAAACTCGCCAGCCCTTGAAAGCTCCTCACTTCCATCACACTCTTAGGAACAGGCCATTCCCTTATAGCTTTCACTTTCTCTTCATCAACTTCCAATCCCTGCGCACTAACAACAAAACCAAGAAAAACAAGCCTATCTATGCAAAATGTGCACTTCTTAAGCTTTGCATGAAAGTTCTCTTTTCTCAAAGCTTCTAAAACCAACCTAACATGTTCTATATGCTCTTCCTCAGTCTTACTATAGATCAAAATATCATCGAAATAAACAACTACAAATCTGCCCAAATAAGCCCTCAAAACATGGTTCGTCAACCTCATAAAAGTACTAGGTGCATTAGACAACCCAAAAGGCATTACCAACCACTCATACAACCCATATTTTGTTTTAAAAGCTGTTTTCCATTCATCCCCAGGTTTCATACGAATTTGATGATATCCACTCATAAGATCAATTTTAGAAAAATATCTTGCACCATATAATTCGTCCAACATGTCATCAAGACACGGTATAGGATGCCGATACTTCATGGTGATCTTATTTACAGCCCTACAATCAACACACATTCTCCACGTGCCATCTTTCTTTGGAACCAACAAAACAGGAACGGCACACGGACTTAAACTCTCTCGAATCAACCCTTTCTCCAACAACTCTTCCACTTGTCTCTGCATCTCCTTGGTCTCCATCGGATTACTTTGATATGCTGGTCTATTTGGAATGGTAGAACCAGGTATGAAGTCAATTTGATGTTCGATCCCTCTTAATGGTGGCAAACCACTAGGCAACTCCTCCGGAAACACATCTTGGAAATCCTGCAATAAAGACTTGTAGCTAGAAGGCAAATGTTCAAGTGAAACATCAATGTTAGCAAACAAAGTTTCCTTGTATCTAATGAGTAACACAGGCTGCCCAACATTTAATTCTCTCGCTCTTGCATAAAAAGTTTGTTTTGCCTTCCCTTCTTTCTTGTTTTCTCTCACTAATGGGCCATTAATTTGATTAGTTTCTTTTCTGGCCTCTTTTCCCATTTTCTTCTCACTTTCAATCACCTTATCATGTTCTCTCGCACTCCCCTTGTTTTTGGAAGAAACAGTCCCAACCACTACTTTGGCCGAATCTTACTTTGCTGTCTCAAGCATCTTTCGATGATCTTCATAAACCTCCAAGGGTGATAATGGAACAAGAGTAACCAGCTTTCCCTCATAGGTAAACGTGTACCTATTTGAATGCCCATCATGCTGTGCTTTCCTATCAAATTGCCAAGGTCTTCCCAATAACATATGGCCTACTTGCATAGGAACTACATCACACAACACTTCATCTTTATACCAGCCTATAGAGAATGGTGTTCTCACTTGTTTAGTAACCTTCACCTCTCCACTATCATTAAACCATTGTAGTCTATATGGATTGGGATATTTTAAACAAGTCAATTTCAGCTTCTCCACCATGGTCTCACTTGCGGCATTAGTACAACTACCGCTATCAATGATGAGCATACAAACCTTACCATCAACTAAACATCTAGAATAAAATATGTTATCTCGTTGCTCAAGGCCCTCTTCCTTCACCTGCATATTCAAAGCAAGCCTAGCAACTAACATTTCACCATGTTCAGCCATCAACACATTTTCAACTTGCTCACTACACTCATCATCATCATCATACATGTCATTCACATCATTATCAACATCACTATGATCAGAATCAGAAATTATACCCCCATCATCAGTAGCAATCATAACTCTCCTATTTGGACATTCAGAAGCAATATGCCCATTCCCTAAACATTTGAAACATTTAATATCTCTACTAGGAGTAGTATTAGAAGTACCTGATTGCTGCCTATTTGGACCACCATTCGTCCCTTTTCCACTTGTAGGTGGAGGATTGTTCCTTTGGAAGGAATTCTTGAAATCTCCACTTCTTGAGGACGAATTGCTACTAGTGTTTTGAGGTCCTCTGTAGGTCGAACCACTTCCACTCATATTCTGAAATTTGCTAGAACTAGACTTGGTGTAATTCTTGTTCTTTAGTCTCCTTTCTATCTTCATGGCCTTTTCCACCAACTCTCCCATGGAATTGTAATCATACATTTCCAGCTCACTTTCTATGTTTGAATTTAGACCCCCAAGGAATCTAGACATCAACCTCTACTCATCCTCTTCAATATCAGCTCTTTCCATGATCATCTCCATCTCCTTGTGGTATTCTTCAACACTCTTACCACCTTGGATCAGCCTTGCCAACCTATTATACAAATCCCTATAGTAATGAGAAGGGACAAACCTTGTTCTCATTAAGTCTTTCAAAGTCTCCCAATCAGGTACGGGTCTCAATCCCTTTCCTCTTCTATTAGATTTGAGTTGATCCCACTAGAATGTAGCATATCCCTTAAATTCCACGGCTGCAATGTGGAACTTCTTCTCTTCTGAATAATTATGGCATTCAAAAATCTGCTCCACCTTTCTCTCCCATTCAATGTACTCTTCAGCATTGTTTCTCCCTTCAAAGGAAGGTACTTCATCTTTATGGAAGTAAGGTCATTGTCATTTGCTGGGTTATTTTCACCAACCTCTTCATTACCTCTAGGTGCTCTACGATCTCCTTCACCGATTCTTAGTAGAACCCTTTGTGGTAACCTCACTTGAGCTGCTGGTTGCTGTGCTCTTTCTCTCATCATTAGATTCATGCTCTCTTGTAGAGTAGCCATCATTCTTGCCATCTCATTCATCCTCTCATTACTTTGCTGCATATATGTCTCAAAATTGCTAGAACCTTCTTGGACATTTTCCTCCCCATCTTGCACGTTCTGGTTTCTCCCACTACTCATGATCACAAACACAAACTCACAAAGAAAAGATTAGTAATAAACAAAATTCACTCAAAAGTGTTTTGCTCTTACCTCACCTTTGCTGATTCTTCGATTGCACTTCAGAATCGAGGCTCACAAATCAATCTGCCAAGCACGTTCAAGGAAGCTAGAAACCTAATTCCTAGACACCTAGAAAAGAAACTCGACGATTTGGAGGCGACACAAGGAAATTTGTGTCACACGATTATCATAAACCAGAGTGTTGGAACAAGCAAATAACACTCCAGCAACGTAACGGAATCCAAAAAAAACGGTAGCTCAATCAAGAATTAGAAACAAAGAGGTAAAAATATGACAATTCTGGCCAAGATGTATCAAAACCAGCCCACCTTTAGCAAGCTGATTTATGGACCTATTGATTCTACCCAAGAAAGCTAGTGTCAAGTCTTCCTAAACTAAAGAGAATTTCGAATTCCCCTTTGCAATGGCAGCCCCCACAATTCGAACAAAACAGCCCCAAAAAAAAATGGAAATTTTGTGGCCTAAAAATTTTGATTGCTTCTAACCCACTTCAAACCAACCACGGAACCTTTAATTACTAAAAAACAGAAAAATTTTTGTTGGAGCACTTTTGTACTCTTTTTTTTAGGGATAGATTACTATTTCTAGATCCCCCCCCCCCAAAATACTAAACGAATATCAATAAATAGAAGCTTAAACAGCAAACGAATTATTGCAAGCTCAAACGGAAAGATCCGTATACTTTAAAAATTGAAAATGAATTGACTATGGTGAAGTAGGTGAAAACGATTTGGACTATAATGAAAAGGGGTCACAAACGAATTGGGGTATGGGGAAAGAAGAAATTTTGAATAAAATAAAAGAACCCTAAAAAAATGAATTGAACAAATGAAGACTCTAACGGAAATAAAAACAAGCCCTAGAAAGATAGATAGATAAAGATTTACCTGTAATTGGCTCTGATACCAAATGATGCGGAACCCTATGGCAATGAAGGCCTCAAACCCCAACGCATGCTTTGATATAGGAACCCAAGAACAAGGATAAACCACCCTCTATAGCACCCAATGCTTAGCGAAGCAAGAACACTAATGACGGAAGGATTTGGAAGGACGGATCAGAAGAACGCCACAATCGAAATTGATAAGTTAGTCTGATTTGTGATGCAATCAATGAAAGAAGCAAAAATCTCTCACTCTCTCAAAGATGGCCGAAATTTGCATAAAAAGCAATCTAAATATAATTTGTCAAAAAGGTCCTCTTACAAGAAAATAAGGCCCTATTTATAGAAAAACAAATTAAAATTCGTAACTATCCTAACCCTAGTGGAAAAAAGGAAAATTACAAAGTTAAAATCCTTGTCAAATAAGGAAAATATCATCCTAACCAACTAAGGAAAGAAGGGAACCACATCCCATGTGCATGGGTGTGAACACAGCCCATGTGCATGAAAGAATAGGCTGCCCATGTGACAAAAGTGGTCCCAAAAATCTAATTTCGTCCAAGGCCCATGTGCTTGCATGTGGCCTGCCTTCCTTACTCCTTTCTTGCTCCTCTAGCCCATTTTTAAAGCCTTATCTTCCATATAGACATTCAGCATCACAATCAGCCTTTGTTGGTCTTCCAGCTCCATACTGCACTTGTTTATTGCTAATTCAGTCACCTCCCTTGTAACAAAGTCTTGAACATGCAATCCAAGAGTGACGCCATACTTCCTTGCTTTATTCCTTGTCAATGGTCCTTGTTGTAGCACCAAAGGATCCTTGCCATGCTGGTTTACATCACATGCAAAGCCTTCTTATCAAACTGCCATGGGAGACCAAGAATGATGAGGAATCACATGCTGATCAAAAATTGGCCAAGCACCAACAGTCCAATGATGACATGGACAAACAATTCAAAGATCCACTAGCCATTTATGGAGGACCAATGACAATCTCACCACACTTTACTAACCACTATGTATACCTTATAAAGAAAGTAATTAGTGTCTATCACTTCTTAAAATACATTTTATTAACAATATAACTGATACTCTTATAAAAGAATGAGCCTACTAAAAATCAATTAATGCATACAGAGTATTGTCAAATAATGAGTATTGTGAAGCCCTAGCCCTTCTTGTCTGCCTACTAATGCAGACTCCTATTTCTGAGCTAAATATTTACATTACCTTAAAATTAAAGAATATCTAGATATATTTTCAAAATGTACATCCATTCAATCATTTTAGTTCCATACTTACAAATAAGAGCAACTTGAATTCCCAATCATCAAGCCTTATTGTACAATTTATATATTTCCCTTTATAATTTAATTATCTCTTTTAAGCAAACCTTCTTGTCTCTTACACACTTAACTCAATCCTTAAAATATCTTTTTCTCAATACCAATAATAATACTCTACACTAAAATTAAATTTTCACTAAGTTTTCTTTACTAATATTAACTCCTTCTCTAATCATTTATAGTTATTATGATTTAACTCACTCCACACTTATATATATATATATATATATTTGACTAATTATCTCGTGTCACTAAACAATATTACTGTTAGCTACATATTAAGTGTATGATTTATATACTTAAATTTTATTTACAATCATTCTATTACTTATTCTCTCTTAATTCCCTTTAATATACCATATTAACTTATTAGTCACGTACACTAAATATATTTTTCCTCAACTTGAATGATAAGCCAACATATTAAGTTTGTTCCTTTCATCATGTTCCATTTTACATATAATTACTTCTTTCTTTTTAACTATTACCAATCAATATATTTTTAACTTCCCAAATATTTCCATATATAATTTACAAATCAACTTAAATCACCACATAGAGTTGCTATTAAGTATACCATAGTTATACAATATATATTATATTATACATTTTATTTCCAATATCTAACTTCCATCATTAAATTATTTGTACTCTTTTCTTCTTTATTTTCTTTATCTTCTTTTCCATATTATTTTAAGTCACCACTAGTTTATCATTCTATCAATATTCTTACCTTGTTTTGTTTTTCAAGTTATCTCTTGATGCAAGAAAGGATCCCTTGAAGCTAGCAAGTGGACCAATCACTAGGACCAAGGCAAAGAGATATCAAGCTAGTATGGCTTTGCATATTCAAGAAGAGATTTCCAAAGAGCTTCAAGAATTATCATTCAAGAAGATGGAGATAGAGCTTGAAGAAGGCACACCAAAGCTGATTATGATGCTTAGTGTGAAAATGGAAGTTAAAGGCTAGCTAAAGAGGTCCAACGTGCAAGAAAGGTCCATGGGGATTCATATAAAGCCTTGGAAAGTAATTTAAGGCCTTAGTAAGATGATGGAAGTGATTGGAAGAAAAGCTTGGAGTGCAGCCAGTTTCACAGCGTACCTGTGAGATTTCTGAAGCCCTGTGAGAATAGCTGGATGGACCCACTGCTTAAAGATTATTAATTCTATTTAATGGGCCACGTTTTATATCATTATGGAAGGCTTAAAATTAGGATTTTGTTTCCATACTTTATATTTTCCTTAGTGGATTAGGATTTTGTTTCCATACTTTATATTTTCCTTAGTGGATTAGGATTACTTTATATTTTCCTTATGCAATTAGGAATTTTTTCCTTATGCAATTAGGAATGTTTTTCCTTAATGCAATTAGGAATGTTTTCCTTATGCAATTAGGAATGTTTTCCTTATTCAATTAGGAATGTTTTAGTCTTAATTTTCCATATGCAATTAGGAATTTTGTAACCCTTATTTAAGGGCACTATTAGACCGAATTTGATATACAACATTTAATAAAAAATTTTGAATTCTTCTACAAGTTCTTCTTGTGAATTTTCGTGTGAGAGATATTAGAGTGGATTCTTTAATTCTTTCTTTGCATCAAGAATTAGGTTTACTTATCAACAAGAGTTGTGGCGTTTTCCTTCTTCTTACCAACTAAATCCTTCAATCATAGTGAGTTCGCGTCTCTTTATAGGCATTGGGTTCCTTAGGAGGTGATTATCAAGTTTCAAGGAGTTCTCTACCATTGTTATACGTTGGGTTTGCTGCCATCGTTGCTAACGGTCCGCGTCATCTCTTTTCTCCAAAAATAAACTAAAATCCACTTACCATATATATATATATTCACTATGTATCTATTATTTAATTTTACATCCACCTTAATTGTCCAAAAACATATTTAGTACTTTCTCATTTTTCCTTCACTTTCTAGGTTTCTTCTTTTATTGAATCAACTTCACTTTAATTTCATAAGCAATTAACCATTAATGTTAAGTATTTCCATTATTGAATTAACATTTTACTATT
This sequence comes from Garcia nutans, assembly GCA_947685225.1. Classification (NCBI taxonomy): domain Eukaryota; kingdom Viridiplantae; phylum Streptophyta; class Magnoliopsida; order Malpighiales; family Euphorbiaceae; genus Garcia; species Garcia nutans. Next base: position 11,553,463 of record CANTUV010000002.1, on the reverse strand, counting down.
AACTTCATTTGCTTAAATCCTATATATATAATTTCTAATTCTCCAAAAACATAATTAAATTTTGAAGTATGTAATTTCATAAATTATTTACATACAATAAATACACATATGTTTATTTACAGTGTTAAAATCCATTAAAAAACATAGTCGTGTCAACTAAATTGGCACGCCCATGCATTGCAATTCACCTTTGCCACTAACTTCCCAAATTCTTTTATTCTCCTTTTTTATTTCTTATTTTACTCTCCAAACATCTTTTTTTTTTTTAAAAAAATCATCAATTATTCCTTAATCCATCATTTTTCCTACTTTGTTTCTCAAATTATCTTATTTCCTGACAACAATGTAAAATCGTTTAATCATATAAAGTTTCCTTTTACCCTTTTTCTAGCTTTACACTCATTTTAATTATCAAGATACATATATCAAACTCTTCTCATGAGAATCTTATTTTTCAAACCCAATTAATATATTGATCTCATTTTTATTTTTAATAATTTGATATCAATTATAAATACTCCTAGTACATATATGTCAACATTTCCCTCAAGTTTGTTCATCTTTCTAAATTTCACTAATGAACATAATACTCCTTCTTCAATCTCTTATAAATTACCTTCTATTATCTATTTACACTTCTTATAATTTAATCAATATTTCCCAACCAATTCATTCATTTCAACTAAGAAAATAATTTCTCATACTTTAAAATTACAATTAAATTTAACTATAAATTCTTCCATAACTACATCAATCAAGTGATATTCAGAACATAAATATTAACTTCAATTAAATTAACTACTAACCCTTTTCATTAAACATTGATTATTCCACTCTAATTCCCATTTACTTACTCCAATATTTCATTCTTCTCCACAACTCGTAAACATACATATACTAATAATATAATTTAACAATTCCTACCATAATTGACTTTAATTATAATTCTTTTGAATCACAATCATCACGTACACTTCAATAACCATATAGATAAGGGACACTACCAAGTCCTTTGCACTATACAATTTAAGTCAAATTCCACCCATAAAGCACATCCGTGTCAAAATATGATCACACACCCATATGAATTTAACTAATATTATTTTCATCTTATTTGTCATCACAACCTATAAATATTACACTCTTAACATGTATATAATTAATCTCGCTTCTATTGATTTTTTTCCAAGCATCCATAATTTTAATCAATCTTTGAACTTTTATCCACATATAAATGCATAACAAATAATTTGTATATCCATTAATTTATATACAAATCCAACATATATATAAATATAATCCTTAACCAAATAAGTCAATAATTGAATACTATATTCACTTATTGAACCAAATAATTAATATTTAACTCTCCAAAATCACAACAAAATTTAAACCTCAATTCTAATTCACTTGCTCTTCCATTTCTCATTACCCAAGTTATTTATTTATGCATGACTAAATCATATAACTCTACAAACACTGCTATCCTTACTTTAAATTTAACTTGCTTAACTCAAAGATATTCTTTGGTATAATCCATGTAACTTCTCATGCACTATCTATAATTAAATAAATAGTTCAATAATTTAACTCTCTAACTTATATACCTCAAATAACTATTTAACACCAAAACACATTTCATCTCAAAGAAAATGATTAACACTCCAAATATCGTTCAAATCATGTATACACCAAGTTAAAGAATTTTACCTTCTTATTTATCAAAGTTTCCTTGACCCTATAAAGTACTAAGGGCTGTTAGTTACTCTTAATAATACAACTATTGTTATGCATTAAAGTACTTATATACACAATATAAGAATTTAAACCAAAATTCCTCTTTACATTTCTCATGTTCTCATGACTTGTTTTATCATTTCACTGTATTATTGCCAAGTGATAATATCAACTCATGATCACCCTTTCTAGTCCATTTCATTTATCACTCTTTTCACAATTGTCACATCATATACCAGTTTAAGTGCCAATGTATAAGCACGTATGACATTTCAAATCAAGTTTTAAAATTTTCCTCTTACTCTCTTTCAAAATTCCACCTAGATAGAGAATCTCAAACCTAAGCTCTGATATCAAAATAAATGTAACAACTTTATATCCCATATATGTATAGTGTATACACTCCGTAAATTAAAATATATATACAGAATATAAAAATGTCACTGTTCAAGTCATTAGAAAATTATTTCTTAATTTTAATAAAATAGTTTATTTTTTAGAAGATAATTTATTCGATAAACAATATAAATATAAGTAATTTAGATATCAATATAACATTTATTAATGAAAATCTCTAAAAAAAGTTTACCATAATTTTATCTATAATTTGAGTATTTCCCTAAAAATCAAATGTTTGCAACATGCACCAAAATTTATATTCCCAAGATGTATTCATTCATTCATTCATTCATATCTCCAAATGATTATTTTCATAGCCCAAAATCAATAAAATCACATGTTTATTTATATATATATAAAGTATCTCAAAAATTTACATTACTTAAATAAATAATTAAATTTATAACATTTCTATATATTCCATAATGTATATAAAACAAAATATGTTAAATCAAAACAAACAGCTAGATGCTATGCAGTGATCTCTGGTCTGGTAATAAATTGATAAACTTCAAGTATTAACCAAAAACTCTAGACCTGGTAAGGTCAAATAGAACTCCCCGCCTTTATCCTGTCACCTGCTTAATGGACAAATGACGCTAAGCTTTTGTGAGTGGGGATTTTTGTCTCCACTTTCGGTGGAATGATTCTTGTGACTTTGGCACTGTTAGGCTCAGGTCCTTAGAGAACACAGGCCTAAATCTGGAGAAAATGAAGTCGCCACCCAGACAGGCTGGAAAAATAGAAAGGGATGGATAACCTGATTTCTAAGGAATTTCCAATCCCCTATTAAGTTTGAAAAGTTGAGTGCACATGGAGAAGATGAGAAATAGCCCAGCACCCCTATAATGTCCGGTTTATTAGAACCGGTCTTCTTTTTATGTCTAAATATTATTGAATTCTTATTATTATCATATTATCCATATTACATACAATAAAAAGAAATAAGCATTCATCATATTATTGAAATAAAACAAATAAAATAGGCACACATCCTAAGGATAGAAATATGCCCTTACAATGTCCGAATGTCCACAAAGAAAATAAATAAAATAGGACACCCACCAAAAAGTGGAAACATGCCCTTTACAATTTCCTTTAAAAATACATATAAATAATACAACACAAATAAAAATAATTAAATAATTAAAAAGAAAATAAACAAACACATCTTAATATTATTCCATTAATGAAATATAGTGATGCAAAAAAGGATCCCTTGAAGCTAGCAAGTGGACCAATCACTAGGAGCAAGGCAAAGAGATATCAAGCTAGTATGGCTTTGCATATTCAAGAAGAGATTTCCAAAGAGCTTCAAGAATTATCATTCAAAAAGATGGAGATAGAGCTTGAAGAAGGCACACCAAAGCTGATTATGATGCTTAGTGTGAATATGGAAGCTAAAGGCTAGCTAAAGAGGTCCAACGTGCAAGAAAGGTCCATGGGGATTCATATAAAGCCTTGGGAAGTAATTTAAGACCTTAGTAAGATGATGGAAGTGATTGGAAGAAAAGCTTGGAGTGCAGCCAGTTTCACACGTACCTGTGAGACTTCTGAAGCCCTGTGAGAATAGCTGGATGGACCCACTGTTTAAAGATTATTAATTCTGTTTAATGGGCCATGTATCATTATGGAAGGCTTAAAAATAGGATTTTATATCCATACTTTATATTTTCCTTAGTGGATTAGGATTTTGTTTCCATACTTTATATTTTCCTTAGTGGATTAGGATTACTTTATATTTTCCTTATGCAATTAGGAATGTTTTTCCTTATGCAATTATGAATGTTTTCCTTATGCAATTAGGAATGTTTTTCCTTAATGCAATTAGGAATGTTTTCCTTATGCAATTAGGAATATTTTCCTTATTCAATTAGGAATGTTTTAGTCTTAATTTTCCATATGCAATTAGGAATTTTGTAACCCTTATTTAAGGGCACTATTAGGCCAAATTTCATATACAACATTGAATATAAAAATTTTTGAATTCTTCTACAAGTTCTTCTTGTGAATTTTCGTGTGAGAGAGATTAGAGTGGATTCTTTAATTCTTTCTTTGCATCAAGAATTAGGTTTACTTATCAACAAGAGTTGTGGTGTTTTCCTTCTTCTTACCAACTAAATCCTTCAATCATAGTGAGTTCGCATCTCTTTATAGGCGTTGGGTTCCTTAGGAGGTGATTATCAAGTTTCAAGGAGTTCTCTACCATTGTTAGACGTTGGGTTTGCTGCCATCGTTGCTAAGGGTCCGCGTCATTTGGTATCAGAGCCTTGCTACAAGGTAATTTTTATCTACTTTGTCTTTCTTGGGTTTGTTAATTTAGGTCTTTTAAATTTCTGCGATTTAGGGTTCTTAGAGAGTCTAGTCTTTAATTTTCGAAAATAGAGTCATATATCAAAATTCAAAAAGTCTAAAGATTGTTCAAAGAGTAATTTGAAACCTAGGAAAAGGAGTCTGATTGAATTTCGAAACCTAAGTCTTGCATCTGAATTGGATTCGAAACCAAGATTAGGGTTCGTGAAAGAAAGCAAAAGCTAGAGTTTTTTTTCAAGTTTGATTTCGATTTGATTTTGAGTGAATCTGGGGTTGCGAATTAAGTCTAGATTTCAAAAAAGCTCTTGGGAGTAATTTAAGTCCCAAATTAAGGGGATAGTGAGAGGAAGCAAAAAAAAGAGAGTACAAAATCACCTCAACAAAAATTGTTTGATATTCTTGCTATTTGGGTGCTAAGGATCAGATCTAGGTGGGTGAGAAGTAATAAAATTTTTGGGCAAAAAATTTCACCTTTTGAGGGGCTTTTGGAATTCGAAAATCAGACCTTAATATTCATGTTATTTGAGTGTTATAGGTGGGAATTAGAGTCTAGAAGCTAGCGTTTTGGGTAGAATTGATTAGGTCCATAAAGCAGCTTGCCAAGTGTGGGTTCTTTTTAATTCGTTATATCCAAATTTGTCTTGTTTATTGTCTTCATTGTTTCTAATTTCTTTATCTAGCTTTTAATTCCATTACATTGCTAAGTATCATTTGCTAGTGTCAATACTTGGTTCTATATCGAGTAGTGCAAATTACCTTGCATTGCCTCCGGATACTTGTCTTGTTTTCTATCTAGTTCTAGGATTTAGGTTCTAGTTTCTTGAACGACTTGACAATTGTTGGTTGGTGAGCTTGGTTCTGAAGTGCAATCAAGGAAGACAAGAAAAGTGAGGTAATTCTAAACACTTGAGTGAATTTCGATTATTACTAATCTTGTTTCTTTGAGTTTGTTTGTTTGTTAACATGGCTGGAAAAGGAGAAGAGACTAGCAAAGAAGGAGCTATGGCCGAAAGCTTGGCTAGGCTTAATGAGACTTTGGCAGCAATGCTTGGTCGAATGGAGATTATGGATACTAGATTACAAGAGAATGCAGCACGGCAAGCACAACAAATGCAACAAGGGCAGCCAGCCGCACATCCAAATCCCATAATGCGAGCTAGGAGAGTGCTTAGGAGAGAAGGGTAAGGAAATCTTTAAGCCCTAGAAGCAGCCGAAAGGGTAGAAGATGAAGATGAAGGTGGAAATCAACCTACCACTGATGGTGACATTACTTCCATCAAGATGAAGATTCCTTCCTTTGAAGGGAAGAACAATGCAGAAGAGTTCATAGAATGGGAGAGGAAAGTTGAGCAGATTTTTGAATGCCATAACTACACCGAAGAGAAAAAATTAGTTTTGGCAGCCGTAGAGTTCAAAGGGTATGCTACCTTTTGGTGGGATCAATTGAAAGCTAATAGAAGAGGGAAAGGTATGAGGCCTATTCCTGAATGGTCAACCTTGAAAGAACTAATGAGAAGCCGATTTGTACCGTCTCACTACATTCGGGATTTGTACAATCGACTAGCAAGACTAGTTCAAGGTGGAAGAAGTGTGGAAGAGTACCACAAAGAGATGGAGATGATCATGGCTAGGGCAGATATTGATGAAGATGAAGACAAGAAGATGTCACGATTTCTTAGGGGATTGAATTTGAACATAGCCAATGAATTGGAGATGTATGAATTCAACACAATGGAAGAGTTAGTTCAAAAGGCCATGAAGATAAAGAGAAGATTGAAGAATAAAGCTATTTCGAAAACTGGCTACTCTAAAGCTAGTGGAAATTTTTCAAACTTCAAGGGTTCAAGTTCGAGTGGAGGTTCCTACAAAGGGGATTACAAGGGTTCTTTCCAAAAGAATTCTTCCTACAATCCTAATTTCAAGAAGCCGAATGATGGGGATGCAAAAACAGCCAAGGAAACACCTTCTAGACCTACTCCAAGTAGGGAAATTAAATGCTACAAGTGTTTGGGAAGTGGACACATTGCTTCTCAATGTCCGAATAAGAGGGTGATGATTGCAACCCATGAAGGAGAAATTGAATCAGAATCTGAACATGAAGAAGAAGAGGAGGCCGAATGTGGTGATAGGGCAAAATGTGATGAAGAGGCTTGGGAGAATCAAGTCTTGAATGCTGAACATGGAGAGATGCTTGTTACTAGAAGAGCCTTGAATATTCAAGTCAAGGAAGAAGGCTTGGATCAAAGGGAGAATCTTTTCCACTCTAGGTGTTTGGTGAATGGTAAGGTTTGTACACGTATCATTGATGGTGGAAGTTGTACCATGCTGCTAGTACTACAATGGTGGATAAATTGGGGTTAACTTGTTTTAAACATCCCAATCCTTACAAGTTGCAATGGTTCAATGACGCTGGGGAAGTAAAAGTGTTGAAGCAAGTCAAGGTACCATTCTCCATTGGGTGGTATAAAGATGAGATTTTGTGTGATGTAGTGCCAATGCAAACTGGACATTTGCTATTAGGAAGACCATGGCAGCATGATAGAAGGGCACAACATGATGGCTTTTCTAATAAGTATACCTTTAATTATGAGGGAAAGAAGGTTGTTCTAGCACCATTATCACCTCAAGAGGTGTATGAAGATCAGAAGAGGATGATAGAAAGGGAGAAAGAATTTTTGACCAACATGAACCAAGGGGGTTCAAATTCGGCCAATGATGTTTCTTCAACACCCAAGGGTAATTCTAAGGGTAGGGAGAGAGAAAATAATAAAGTGAGTGAGTGCAGAAAGGGAAAAGAGGCCGAGAGTCAAAAGAAAGTAAGCAAACAAATAAATGGGCCATTGGTGAGAGAAAATAAGCAAGGAGAAAAAGCAAAACATACTTTTTATGCAAGGGCAAGAGAGATAGATGTAGGGCAGCCTGTACTCATTATTATGTATAAAGAATTGTTACTTGCTAACAGTGAAGAATCTCTTGATTCTTTACCTTATAGTTTTGTGTCTTTATTGCAGGATTTTAAGGATGTGTTTCCTGAAGACCTTCCTAGTGGTTTGCCGCCATTAAGAGGGATTGAACATCAAATTGATTTCATACCCGGTTCTACAACTCCAATCCAGCCAGCATATAGGAGCAATCCTATGGAGACAAAAGAGATGCATGAGAAAGCAAGGGTGAATATTGAGAAAAGGAACAAGAGATATGCTGATTCTGCAAATAGAGGGAGACGTGAGATGAAGTTTCAAGTAGGAGATTGGGTTTGGGTGCATTTTCGAAAAGAGAGGTTTCCTAACCAAAGGAAGAACAAGTTGCAAGCAAGGGGAGATGGCCCATTCCAAGTGCTGGAGAAGATTAATGACAATGCCTACAAGATCGACTTACCAGGTACGTATAATATTAGTGCTACTTTCAATGTAAGTGATCTTTCTTCTTTTAATGATGCAGATTTGAGGACAAATCTTTTTGAAGAGGGGGAGAATGATGCAAGAAAGGATCCCTTGAAGCTAGCAAGTGGACCAATCACTAGGAGCAAGGCAAAGAGATATCAAGCTAGTATGGCTTTGCATATTCAAGAAGAGATTTCCAAAGAGCTTCAAGAATTATCATTCAAGAAGATGGAGATAGAGCTTGAAGAAGGCACACCAAAGCTGATTATGATACTTAGTGTGAATATGGAAGCTAAAGGCTAGCTAAAGAGTTCCAACGTGCAAGAAAGGTCCATGGGGATTCATATAAAGCCTTGGGAAGTAATTTAAGACCTTAGTAAGATGATGGAAGTGATTGGAAGAAAAGCTTGGAGTGCAGCCAGTTTCACACGTACCTGTGAGATTTCTGAAGCCCTGTGAGAATAGCTGGATGGACCCACTGTTTAAAGATTATTAATTATGTTTAATGGGCCACGTTTTATATCATTATGGAAGGCTTAAAAATAGGATTTTGTTTCCATACTTTATATTTTCCTTAGTGGATTAGGATTTTTATTTCCATACTTTATATTTTCCTTAGTGGATTAGGATTACTTTATATTTTCCTTATGCAATTAGGAATGTTTTTCCTTATGCAATTAGGAATGTTTTCCTTATGCAATTAGGAATATTTTTCCTTAATGCAATTAGGAATGTTTTCCTTATGCAATTAGGAATGTTTTCCTTATTCAATTAGGAATGTTTTAGTCTTAATTTTCCATATGCAATTAGGAATTTTGTAACCCTTATTTAAGGGCACTATTAGGCCAAATTTCATATACAACATTGAATATAAAAATTTTTGAATTCTTTTACAAGTTCTTCTTGTGAATTTTCGTGTGAGAGAGATTAGAGTGGATTCTTTAATTCTTTCTTTGTATCAAGAATTAGGTTTACTTATCAACAAGAGTTGTGGCGTTTTCCTTCTTCTTACCAACTAAATCCTTCAATCATAGTGAGTTCGCGTCTCTTTATAGGCGTTGGGTTCCTTAGGAGGTGATTATCAAGTTTCAAGGAGTTCTCTACCATTGTTATACGTTGGGTTTGCTGCCATCATTGCTAAAGGTCCGCGTCATATAGGGTTGCGCTTACGGTTTGCGGACGGGGGTCAAGGGGACAGTCCCCTTGCAGGGGATCGAGGGCAATGTCCCCAAAAGGTAAGAAGTTTATAGGATATAGTTTTGTTAAAAAATTAGGATTTCTATGTAACCTAGGGTTTTATATTTACACAAATTAGAATTTTTCTTAAACTAGAATTTTAATATATGAATTAGGATATCTTAGTACAAATTAGGATTTTGAGTCTTGGCATAAGAAACTAGGGTTTCTGGATTAGGGTATTGGTTTTTTGGGATCAGGGTTTTAGATCTTCAAGATAAAAACTAAGGTTTATGTGATCAAAACATGCACGGGTATGGTTTAACTACATAATTTAAACATGTAAAGTAATGTTAACTAATAGACCAGGGCTTTACATGTATAAAATTAGGTTTTGAACAAAGTAAATTATGTAATAGAGATCCAAACCACATTGAAATCATTGCCTACTGGATTAACTTAAACTACAAACCATCTATTTTAATTAACTTTTTTGCTGGATCATGTTATAGAATGAAGACAACATATAATATTAAAAATATCGAATTTAGGAATTCAAACCTGCATTCATTGGTTCCACCCAATGTGATAAGTTGAACCAAGCTAGTGTCTTTGAAAGCCTGGATCAATGAAAGTATTAGCTGGTGCCTTTTGTTATTGCTTTGTCTCTATATGTATTGTTTCCTGTGTTGCTGGTTGCTAATTGCCAAAAGCTATTTGCTAATTACTAATTGCTCTCTGTTGCTAATGCTCAGTCTCGCTGCTCTATGCCTTTAATTGTCTATTTATAGGTCAATCAGAGCTTAATGCTCAAACCCTAATATGCAAACCAAGGGTTATATGAAGTCTAATTTGATTAGGAAATTAAAATGGCTGGCTAAACTCTTTCCGAATAAGGGTTCATGTTGACTTGAGTGCCTAAGTCGACATGGACCCATTGCTCATGTTGACTTGGAGTGTCCAAGTCGACATGAGCTAAAGCTCATGTCGATTTGGACACCCCAAATCTACTCCAAGTCGACATGAGCATTACCCTCATGTTGACTTGGACCCATCTAACTCAAAATGAACCTTAATTTCCAATGTTTTCGGCCCAAACCATTCACAAATTAAATTCAGACTTTTATGAATTGGATTGGTTTAATTATAAGCTTTTAATTTAAGTTTAGGTTCTTTAAAATTATAAAGGGCCAGAGTTAGTTTGGGCTTTTAAAATTAGACCGGATTAGGTTTCAAAAAGTGAACCAATTTAATTTTGGCCTTTTAAAACTGTACCGACCTATTTAAAAGCTATAAACTAGGTTTAAGCTTTTAAAATCGGACCAAATTTAGCTTGACCTTCTTTAATTGAGATCGGATTAGCTTAGGCCAACATTACGGGTCTACAACCTTTTGCCTAGCGGCACATACTTTGATAGCAAAAAATAGCTTAAAAATAATTCAAAAATAATGCAATATGCTTTTCTTCATAGCATAACATGATTGATGTCTTTGTGAACACACATTTCCACGGTCCTTATCCAACTACCAAAATTGCAAGCACTGGACCTCAATAACTTTATATATTATTTAGATTCCAGAGACATTATTTTGGTGTATCATGATGTCCAGTGTCTAGCCAAAAGGCAAGTAATATCATAGGTGACACTGAGTATCTAGTCCGAATGCAAATAATAGTTATGCCCAACATCTAGCCCTGAAGGCAAATAATAATAACGCCCAACGTCTAGCCCGAAGGCAAATCATATAATGGCATGCCATATCCATATCATCAAACACAAAAACTCTGGAACAGAATATTATATATGGCAATACACATTCCATGCACATTACACTTTCCAAAATCAATTTCCATTACATTGTTTCTTTTTACCCTTAATTCAATATAATTCATCAGATTTTTAATAATATATGTCACATTTACAATGTGACTTTATTACCCATATACTTTGGGTATTTTTCACTTTTTCCTCAATTGGTGCATATTACTCATTTTTAGCCATTTACAATAGTTTAGGATAATGCACATCAAACATTTTATAGCTCTTTACAACCAACAACCCACTACATTAAAAAATTCAATATCAAAGCAGCTTAGAACATTCTTAACATCAAAATGTGCTAAGCCAAATAAAATGCTAAAGAGTTATATTTAATCAAAGTATGTACTTACCTTCATCCAAGGTTAATCAAAGTATGTACTTACCTTCACCCAAGGTAACTTCCAAGCTAAGTTCACCCTTTATCTTTCACTTTTTCAAAATGTCCTTTGCCACTTGGTTGGGACAAACTCAATCTATTCAATACCTAACTACATTTTCAATTTAAATACTTCATTAGTCTCACATTTCCATATACTTAAATAATTAAACTTAATTTATTACATTCCTATAAAATTCCAAGTTTTTGCCCTAATGCACTTTAATTTTGGGAGTCTATTCTAATCAATTCCAAATTGAATTATAAGCTCATTTATGTCTTTATAATCATATTATAACACAATTTAAGCAATTATATTAAACAAATACCCATTCTTTACCATTTTTCCATCAAAACCCTAAATTCTCTTACTACCTCATTCAAACTCTAACCCATTAAGTAACATTAGAATCATTGTCTATACATCCAAATAACATCGTCCAGCACCATTTAAGTAATTATCCATATCTCTTTCAACAACTCAATTTTCACATAATTGAAGAATTCCAAAGAACTTCTTAAATTTCAAGAAAACTTACCAATTACTTGTATTTTCTTCAAATGCTCCTTAATTTCTTGTGAAATCTTATAAGAAATAATAGATTGATGAAGCACACTTGATATATAGGAGTTTTTGGATAATACTCCTTCAAGAAGACTAAGACAAGAGAACCCTTCGTCTCCTTTCTAAATGTTGGAATCTCTTGGAGAATAGGAGTTTTTGGAGTACTTTAATGAAACCTTTGTATCTTCCTCACAGCTCCTTTAGGGAGGCTAAAATGGGTAGAAGTGCCTCTTGGGGATGGAGTAATTTGGTTAAAGTTACAGATTATAATCTTCCAGAACGTAGATGGCACATTAGAAATGGGAAAAAGGGTAGGCATTACCTACATTTTTCAGCCTAATCCCTCTAGAATTGAAGCTCATGCAATGCTTACTGGCCACTGCTATCCAGAGAGCTTGGGAGTTTAAATTCCAGAAATGCTTGCTTAAATATGATTGTCTTGGCACAATCGTACTAGCTGTCTCCTGAATATTGAGTCTTTGGTTTTGAAGATCAGTAAGATAGCTATTCTTTTTGAGCACTGTAAATATAATTCTGCTCACATATATTACAATAGACTTGCTGATTGGCTTGCCAAAGCAGTGTCTTCCTACTCTCTTAATTCAGATTGGGTCTGTAACCCTCCAAAAAGTTTGGAGAAACTCTTGCATGATGATTTATCGTTTTAATATATTTCCTTGATGCTGCTGTCAAAAAAAAAATTACTTCAATCCGATTTAGAACTGTGTGCAAAATGAGCCGAATCTAAATACAAAGTGACCCAGGGCAGCACATTTGCCCCCTCAATTAGTTGAGACAAGAAGCGTTCAACAGAATCGCTGATCGACTTCTTTTTCAGCAATAGGTGTATGACCAAAAAGGAAAAGGGAAAACATTTTCTTGTATTGTCCGAACATAAGTTTGCCATTAGTATATACAAAGAAAGTGGGGAATAGCTATTATTCAACACTATGTTAAGAGTTCATCTAATACAATCAGCAATAAACATAAAAATTGCACACCTTGCACCATCAAAAAATGTGAAATCCACCTAAAAATAACAAGTAGGTCCCAGAAATAATGTGGACGCAATCAATAATCTATCCAAGACATAACTAGAGAACTGGTTACCTAAAATAAAACTAAACTAGAGAACTTGAAAATGGGTTTGATCTCATAACTCATCACTAGGCAGTAGGGGCTCCGAAAACAGGGCAGCATAATTGCCAAAAATTCTGCATGCTAAAAGAGGGCAGATGTGAATTGCATAAAAAAGAGAAAAAAAAAAATTAATAACTGCAACGAAACACATCAATAATTGCAAGATATTAGCAATTGAGAACATAAATTCTCCACTAGCAATTGCAAGATAATAACAGTGGATCCTGCTCGCAAAAATTGAAAATAGAAAGGTAACAGTATTGCTCACAGAACTTAACCATGAAACGCAAATCATGAAAAGATTTAAAAACATGTGCAAAATGCCCCAAGACTAAACAGCGTAATGCAACTCATGTCATCAAAATGAGAAATGGCACGGTATGAGGCTCGAATACTTGGGCTTGAAGCATTAGCTACAATGGAAGCAAAAGACTTGGAGATCTATGGAGATTATATGATAGTTGATCAACAAGACATCTGAAATATTGGGCAATGCTATTACTTGGATGCAAGCATAAATAACCATGCACAAAGTGACAACATAAAGTCTCAAACAAAAGTATATGCTAAAGTTGAAGGCTGGAGCTGAAAAGTAAGAAAATATTTATTCTAACAACTAAAATACAAAACAGAACCCTAGAACTGCGTTACCATAACAAATTCACAAGAAATATTATGAGCCTGTTATATAACATGGGAAAAAAATGAATAGAAAACACTGGAAGTCCCCTGTTTCATTTATCCTTCTGGAATTTCTCCACATACGCCTGCAACCCAAATAAATAAATAAATCAATAATGAAAAGACACAAAAACAGACATTAACCATAAGGAAAGAAAAAAAAAATCCCATCGCCATATTCACATTCCCTGAAAAATACCATGAAAATGAATGAGAACCCACCTGTACAAGTTTGGTCAGCTTTGGCTTTGAAAAAGAAAGATACTGTTGAATTTTTTCCTGTGTTTGAGGAATACCAGTCCCCTGCATTGTACCAGTAACTTTGTCAACTACTTTCTTCACTATGTTTTTGTAAGCATCTTTGCTCATTTGACCTTCCTTCCATGTGGGTTTCAGAAGCTCCTTAACAAACTCCACAAGTGCAAACTTAAAAGCCCGAATCCCCTTAACATCCTTGCTTTTTTTGCCCTCATCAGTTTTTCCATCTCCATCAATGTTCTCCAAGGGATAATCCTCATCTACAGTCTCCTCTAATGCTTTCCTGCTTTCCTCGTTCACCATTACATTTTCCTTGGTAGATTTGAAGCTTGCACCTGGTAACTTCTCATTCAACTGGTAACTCTTGCCATTTGGTTCTTGCAAATTGCAGAGCTTATTACAATCAGCACCATTCGGTGCACCAGTAGCAGATGGAGGAGATAAGTTTTTGGATGACATTTCTGGTTTTCCATCAGCAATATTTTTCTGTCTCTGAGGCTCAAAGCTGTCGCATGTAAGATCATACTTCTGCAATCCTACATTGTGATTTGATTGTATGGTGACTACAGAATCTAGTTTAACAGGCCCATCAGAATTGGTAAAGGAAGATATTTCTGCTTTACTATTACCCTGCGAATTATGAACAGCATAAAGTTGTGGAAGCTGCTGTCCATTAGCAAGTAACTGAGCTAGAGAGGCTGAAATGTTGGTAAGCTGATTAAGCTGCTCACTACTTACCATGTTCTGAGTCACTGGAAGTCCAGCATTCCCCTGGGATACATTTGTCTCTCCAATCTCTGGCTTGTTGATCATCTTTCCTTCCTGAAGCAGTGTCTGATTTTGAATATCTAAGATACCTTCTGAGGAAGGAATTGTTACTTGACCCTGTCCAACAGTATTTAATCCTGGAAGACATAAAGCATTTGCATTTGGACCATTCTGATTGAAACTTTGTGCCAATTTGATATTGGCAGAAATGCTATTATGAGAACTGGTAGATTTTCCAGTCACACTCTTATCATCATGTGGCAGAGTACTAGCACCAACATCCCTTAAATAGTAGTCATGTAGTTCGGTAGATGATTCATTTATCATCGATGGCAAAGCTGCAGTGGTATGAGGCACCTGACCTGAAGCTTCTAGAGTTATACCATGATTGCAACTAGTTAAAGAAGCATGTTCTTGTTTATCAATATGGTTGGAAGGTTGGACTTTATAATTCCATTCAGGAGACATGTCCATATCTCCCAGCCAATCCTTGTCAGGTCTTTGTTCAGAAGCAAGCATGTTATCACAACCATTTTTTGTCTTCCATGGAAAGGATTCTTTATTCTCAGCCATTTTCTGATCAGCTGAAGGGTCACCGCATATCTTATCTTCCCAACTGCTCCATCCATCATGTACAGCCCGTGCAGGGCATCCCCGATCAGGGGCACCAATTGTCTCATTTTTATCCTCGCACAATTTTCCAGCATCTGAAGTACTTGTAGATCTCCATTTTGGACCATTCCACAATTTCCCCATGTCATCAGAATTTTGGTCAAGTGAACACCTGGCATCCTGTGACCTGTCAGGGCTTGCATGGGCCTGAACCTGATGAGAAAACCTACAATGTTTTCCATTCCGACAACTACCTGCAGCAAAAAATTTGCAGAGAACATCAGCTACTCTACAGAATTCACGATCACCACGTCTCTCTGGAGACACATCTCTATGTCTTCTGTCATTTTTTTCTCTAGTTCCCTCATTAGAGGACCCTTTACCAGCCACATGAGAGGCACCATGATGGGGAAACCTGCAGGATGCACCTCTCCTACAGCTTCCTTTAAGAAAATCAGTACAATAGTCAATTGATCTTCCGCTCCCTACAGGGTACTCTCTAGAATCACGAGAGATGGGATATTTTGACGCTAAAGTTTTTCTGGGTCTTTCCCAACTATCCTCATAGCTCTCAGGACCTTGGTGAAGAAATGGACAATGATTGCCCCTCCTGCATCTCCCAGCAGCAAAATCTTTACATAACTGAGTTGATACATCTGATCTGCTTTTACTTCTGTCATACAGTCCTGATTCTCTCTCAAAGCCATGGAATGGGCTTCTACTCCTGCCCTGGCTCTGGCTCCAGCTCCGGCTACGACTTCTACAAAAGAACCAGAAAACAGGAGAACTAAACAGCATCAACCATCTGTATCAACTCACTAAAGAGAAAGTGAGAGAGGAATATTTGTTATATTCACATAATCAAATAAAGCAAAACAGCAGCATCGACTATCACTCCCTTTGCATGTATTCCAAGTACATGGGAAGAATGCAGCACAAAAAAAAATAAGGTAAAATTCAGCAAAACTTTAAAAAATTTTAGCTGGATGGCAAAGCATTTGCCGGTCTAGAAAAAGTAGCATATGGAAAAAAAAGCAACTCGTTGATTACTGAAACATAGGTCATTAATACAAAATATTGCCATTATATATTGCTATAAACACAAATTGAAACAATGGGTAAAAACAGGACATTAACTATAATTAGTAATTAAATCAGAAGAGGTACGTAGTCAAACCTTCTTGATCTTTTCCATTCATTTTTAGGAGAGTTACGACAGTTTTGCTGTCTCCATTCATCAAGACCAGGAGACATTCTTGCTCCATAACTCTCCTCTCCATCCCATGAGGGCACTGCTTTTAAATTTCTGTTACGGTCTACCTCAAAGCTATCAGCCCTGCGTGAGCCTCTTCTCCCAGGCAAAGGTTCCAAAATAGACCAGTTGGAACTGTTACCACTTACGGCTTTAGGAGAAAGCCAGCCACGCTGTGATTCTTTGTCGTGAACAGATAAGCCTGCTTTCCCAGGCCAAGCATTGTCATGTATATTTTCAAACTGAATCTGAGATTCTTCCTTCAAATCCCACTTAGAACTGCGTCTCCGACCACTTCCACTCATTTTTCCAAATGCAGCACTGCCTTTCTCATTCAAAATGAGTACAATCTAAAACCAACAAGAAATACATTAGAAAACATTCACAACATATAACATGGTTGATTACTTAATTCTTCCTAAGTCAGCTCCAGGGGTTAAGGGCAAGAAAAAAAAAATGTTACAAGTAGAGTCCAATATCAATGTCTAAGATGTTGCTCACTTAAACTAATGGTGAACATGTTGCCCATTAACAGAATAGAGCATAAGAGTCCAGAAGATTCAGTCTATTGTCACTAAGCATAGAATTAGTTAGAAGATAATGCAACAACTGCCTTCTCTTCTTCTTCCACCTAGTAAAAAAGAAGTCCCATAATCCAAACAACTGAAACAAATGAGTTTGACCTATAAATCATAATCCATACACAAGTACTAGGTAACTCAGATTCAACTAAAACAATTCAGTTTAATTCGTAATTAAGACTAACCAAAACAATGAATGGCAGAAAAAAAAACACAAATACAAAAAGAAAAGAAATTGAGAAAAAGAGTACAAGGCAAAATAAAGAATTATAGAGGGATTATGAGAATAATGAACCTGACTTCAAAGAATTGAAAATAATTCTTGCTAAAAACTTCCTTTTCCCTTTTAAACTTTAAAGTTTCAAACTCGGAAACAATATGTTCCATTTTTGTTTAAAGACTTCAAACTTTCATGATTTCTCGAGTTACCCAGCTTACAGGGAATCAAAATTTGACAGAATCGAACAAGAATTGGGATTTCGGGTTCAAAAAATTGGAAGACGGGTCGATTGATTGATTGAGATATAGATCAAAGAATAAAAGCGAAGGTGTGGGAGAAGAAGAGGAAGGATCGATCGATGGTGGCTTAGGCTTTTGCAAAGTGAACTGAAGAGGAGGTTTGGGACGACAGTTTGCTCTATATATTTTGGGTTATAATACCATGATTTTTCTTTTATTTGAAATCCTCGTGCGTTTGAGGGTGTTTTTTTTTTCTTTTTAAAAAAAAAAAAAAATAGCTTGCCAACATAGTTTTTTTTTATTGGACGTCCCCGAGGGGACGATAGCTTACGAGCATATTTGCAATCTTAACAAAAGAAAAAGGACATTTGCCTTATAAATTTCTTTCTTTCTTTCTTTCTTTTGTTTGGGCCAGATTATGGAATTCTTTTTCATACCATACCCGAACGGAATTAAATTAAATTGTTAGCAAAAAGACCTAAAATGAAAAAGTATGATTTAACATAAATAAAGACCTTAAGTGATGCGGAACCCATGGATCAAATATTACATCTAGAACCACACATACACATCTAGTATAGAATCTTAGAACTCAAAAACAAATCCTCTCTACCAAACCCACAACTAACCTGTAATTGAGAACTTGGGTGATTGGGATGAAGAAATGAATTGATTTAAACGCCACAAGTCAGACTTGATAAGTTAGAACCAATTCTTTATGCAACAAGAATAAGAAGAAAACCTCTCAAACTTGAAAACACAGCAATTACATTCAACAATCTGGAAATTCGTGGTAACCCCCTTAAGTTCTTTTTCCCATCCCTATATAGTTGGAAAAGAAGAATTAATGGCTTAAAAGTCTAGGTTTACATGTATCTAGTCACAATAGCATTAATTGTTTATCCACATCAATAATATACTCTAAATTACTGCCCATAATTCTGACAACATTGATGGGCAGATTCTACATGCATTTTGATGTTGGTTCACATGTGTCTAGTCACACTAGTACTAAACCATATCAATATTATATTCCAAATTCGTGCTAATGCCCATCACCATACTTATGGGCAGATTCATCATGCTTGTTGGTGAGTTTCCGACTTCCTCTTCATGATCCATCATATTCACTACAAGTTGGTCTCCCTCTTCATTAATCCACCTTTGAATGAAGTGCTGGAACACATGCTGGAGTTTCTTTGATTATGATCTTGTGATTGGTCCACTTGGCATAATGATATCATCAACATATTTGCTGCCATGTGTAGATTCATCAAGCTTGCTTATAGTTTCCTCATCATTCCCTCCTTGCTCAAAAAGATTTGTCCTCAAATCTGAGCCTACATCAAAAAGAGAAAGATCACTAACATTGAAAGTTGCAGAAACATTATACTCACCTGGTAGATCAATTTTGTAGGCATTGTCATTGATCCGTTCTAAAACTTGGAATGGGCCATCTCCCCTTGCATCCAACTTGGATTTCCTTTGTTTAGAAAACCTTTCCTTCCTCATATGAACCCATACCCAATCACCAGGTTGGAAAATCATATGTTTCCTTCTTCTATTTGCATTATGGGCAAATGATTCATATTTCTTCTCAAGATGAGCTCGTGCCTTCTCATGTATCTGCTTAACCAACTCCACTTTCTTTTCACCATCTAAGTTAGTTATTTCATTTAATGGCAAAGGAAACAGATCAAGTGGTGTAAGCGAATTAAAACCATAAAATATTTCAAATGGTGAATAACCAGTAAAAGAATGTATGCTTCTATTAAATGTAAACTCCACTAATGGCAAACAATCTTCCCAAGTTTTCAAATTCTTACCCACAACAGCACGTAACAAAGATCCTAAAGTCCTATTTACCACTTCTGTTTGTCCATCAGTTTGTGGATGACAAGTTGTAGAGAACAACAATTTAGTACCTAACTTATTCCATAAAACACGCCAAAAATGACTTAAGAACTTCACATCTCTATCACTTACAATTGTTTTAGGAATTCCATGCAACCGAACTACTTTCCCAAAGAACAAATTTGCAATATTTGTTGCATCATTAGTTTTGTGACATGTAATGAAATAAGCCATTTTGCTGAATCTATCAACAATAACAAATATGCTATCTTTTCCTTTTCTAGTCCTAGGCAGCCCCAAAACAAAGTCCATAGATATGTCAATCCAAGGTGCATTAGGAATAGGTAAAAGAGTATAAAACCCATGAGGTAAAGACTTAGATTTTGCTTGTTTACATGCAATACACTTGGCACAAATTCTTTCAACATCCTTTCTCATGTTTGGCCAATAGAAATGTTCATGCAGAATGTATAAAGTCTTAAATATCCCAAAATGTCCCATGAGTCCTCCACCATGTGCCTCACGCACAAGCAATTCCCTTAATGAGCAACTAGGCATGCATAATCTTCCATCCTTAAACAAGTATCCATCATGCCTATAAAACTTCTGAAATGCAGAATGCTCACATGCTTTATAAACATTTGCAAAGTCAACATCATTGGCATACATATCCTTAATTTGGTCAAAGCCTAATAACTTAGAACTAAGAGTTGAGATTAAGGAATACCTTCTTGAAAGTGCATCTGCTACTACATTGTCTTTGCCACGCTTATACTTTATCACATATGGAAATGGCTCAATGAACTCTATCCACTTTCCATGCCTTCGGTTCAACTTGGTTTGCCCCTTTAGATGCTTTAATGATTCATGATCTGTATGAATAACAAACTCTTTAGACAATAAGTAATGTTGCCACACTTGTAAAGCTCTTACCAAAGCATACAGCTCCTTGTCATAAGTGGAATAATTTAATTGTGCACCATGAAGCTTCTCACTAAAATATGCAATTGGTTTCCCTTCTTGCATCAAAACAGCACCTATGCCCACACCTGAAGCATCACGCTCTAATTCGAAGGTCTTATCAAAATCTGGTAAAGCAAGAATTGGAGCAGTAGTTAACCTTTCTTTCAACAAATTGAATGCCCTTTCATGAATTTTCGTCCAATTAAACTTTACATCCTTTTTTACCAATTCATTTAATGGTGCAGCAATGGAACTAAAATCTTTAATAAACCTTCTATAGAAACTAGCCAAACCATGAAAACTTCTTACCTCACTCACGGTTTTAGGTGCTGGCCAATCTCTTATTGCCTTTACATTTTCATTGTCAACCTCAATTCCTTGTGCACTAACCATAAAACCTAAGAATATGATTTTATCACTACAAAACATGCACTTTTTTAAGTTGGCATACAATTCTTCCTTTCTCAAAACATCAAGAACAGCCATAATATGTTCTACATGCTCATCTACTGATTTGCTATAAATGAGTATGTCATCAAAATATACAACAACAAATTTACCAAGATATGCACACAGAACATGGTTCATTAATCTCATGAATGTACTAGGTGCATTAGATAAACCAAATGGCATAACTAACCACTCATAAAGACCATATTTTGTTTTGAATGCAGTTTTCCACTCGTCTCCTTCTTTCATCCTAATTTGATGGTAACCACTTTTCAAATCAATCTTAGTAAAAATGCAAGAACCACTCAACTCATCAAGCATATCATCAAGTCTAGGAATTGGATGTCTATACTTCACCGTGATTTTATTAATTGCTCGGCAATCCACACACATTCTCCATGATCCATCTTTCTTTGGGACTAATAACACCGGAACAGCACATGGACTAAGACTTTCACGCATATGTCCCTTTGCTAGCAACTCCTCCACTTGCCTTTGAAGTTCCTTGGTTTCCTCCGGATTACTTCTATAAGCTGGTCGATTAGGAATTGTTGAGCCCGGAATGAAGTCAATTTGATGCTCAATCCCTCTTAAAGGTGGTAAACCTTTGGGTACATCTTCTGGAAAAACATCTCCAAATTCCTGTAAAAGAGAACTAACACAACTAGGCAAAGGGTTATCAAGGTCAGATGTAGAAATCAAGGTCTCTTTGTACCTAAGTACAATCAGACTTCTTTTCTCACAAAAAGCACTCCTTAACTCCTTTTCTTTTGCATGGAAACACTCTCTTTTATTTTCTCTCCCTTTCTCTTTTTCTCTCACCAATGGGCCATTTTTATCATTCTTTTTCTCACACTTGGCCTCTTGTACTCCATTTTTATTTGTTTTACCCTCACCACCAGAATTCTTTTCAAATGATCTCAAAATCTTTACTTGATCTTCATACACTTGTTTACATGACAATGGAGCAAGAGTGAAATTTAAACTATTTAGGCTGAAAGAATAATGATTCTTAAAGCCATCATGAAAAGCTTTTCTATCAAACTGCCATGGACGACCAAGAAGGATATGGCTAGCATGCATAGGCACAACATCACAGCAAACTTCATCTTTGTATCTCCCAATTGCAAAAGAAAATAGAACCTGCTTTGTTACCTTCACCTCTCCACTATCATTCAACCATTGCAGTTTGTAAGGGCTAGGATGTTTTGTGCATGCTAACCCTAATTTATCCACAAAATCAGTACTAGCAACATTTGCACAACTACCCCCATCAATGATCATGCTGCACACTTTTCCATTCACAATGCAACGAGTATGGAAAATGTTCTCTCTTTGATTACTTTCTTCATATTTAATTTGCATGTTTAAAGCTCTTCTAATAACCAAAGATTCACCATGGGCAGTATATTCAATAATATGTTCAATTTCCTCTAATGGTGGCATGCAATCATTATCATCATCACTTTCATGTTCACTAGCACTATCAATTTCACCATTATCTCGTAAACATGATTTTCTTATTTGGACATTGAGATGCTATATGCCCTACTCCTAAACACCTAAAGCATTTAATGGTACTATGCTTTTGATTAGAGTTAGATGTTTTAGAGTTACCTTTAGGGTCATCTAGAACTTGTTTTTCCTTTCCTTTCTAGGCAGCCTCCTTCCCTTTAGGATTATCATCTTTCTTTGGCCATTTTGAAGTGAAACTAGAGCTGGAATTAGAAAATCCCTTTGCTGCTCCCTTGAGTTTTAGTTGCTTCTCCACTTTCATGGCCATGTGTACCATATCTTCAAGCTCCACATAATGATGTAATTCAATTATGTTAGCTATCTCTCTATTCAGCCTACTCAAAAATCGAGCCATAGTGATTTCTGGATCATCCTCTATATTAGTTCTACTCATGATCATCTCCATCTCTTTATGATAATCCTCCACTGACATGGATCCTTGAGTTAACCGTTGTAATTTTTGGTGAAGCTCCCTATAGTAGTAAGATGGTACAAATCTCTTTCTCATCACAGTTTTCATTTCATCCCAAGTAGTGATGGTTCTTTCTCCATTTCTCCTCTTGGAAATCATCAATTGATCCCACCAAATTAGTGCATAATCTGTGAATTCAACTGCTGCAATTTTAACTTTCTTCATTTCACTATAATTATGACAATCAAACACCAACTCAACTTTTCTTTCCCATTCAAGGTAAGCTTCAGCATCATTTCTCCCCTTGAATGATGGTATCTTCATTTTTATGGAAGATATGTTACTGTCCCTTTGTTGAGGTCTTCTTTGAGCAATTGATTCCTCACTTTCTTCATCAACTTCCCCTCTCTATCTCATCATCATTCATCATGTTTTCTCTCCCTCTATTCTGCCCCCTTCGATTAGTATCATTCCGCTGCCTTTGCATTATGCTGTCTACATCACCTCTCATGTTGTTTATGGCCAAATCAAACCTTTCAAATCTCCTTTGCATTGCCTCTAACATGAAAGCTATGTCATTTATGGTCATATCACGTTTTTCACTTCCAGAATTTGACATGGTGTTAGAAGAACCTACAAGAAAATGTTAGTAAAGAAAATTTCCTCATCTCACTCCCTTACATGTTTCACTCAAGATCAGATTGTCACTCCTCTTGTATTTCACTCAAAACTTGGTCCTTTTTACCTCTCAATTCTTCTTTTATCAAGTTAAATTTCAGAACTAAATCCACTTAAATCAAGTAAAACAAGTTTTGTTTTAAAGACTCTACAAGGAACCTAATGATCAAAATGAATTCAGTAATTCTAGAAGCAATTTAATTTTAAACAACAAGAACTGAAAGTTAACACAAGAAGCAAAAAGTATTTGTGTTAATCAAACCAAAGTAACTATGATTGAGAATTAGCTACTTAATGCATACAAGAAACAAGAGGTATATAAAGGAATGAAACTAAGAATACAAAGAAAAACAATTCTGGATATTGAAAAATAGAATTCAAATCACTCAATGAGTAATCTGAATATGCAACCTAAATCTATTCCCAATGCAAGATATGCTCTAAATATCAGATTTTAAATGTTAAATGGATGCATAATGAGGAGCTGATGTAATTTGATCAAATATAATAAGGTAGTAAGCTGTTAATGGTATAAATATGCAAAAAAATCTCAAAAACTTGTGTAGAAAAATATTGGACAGAAACAGGTACGAATTTTTTTTTCTTTTATGTTGAGGAAGTTAAATCTGATTATTTTTTTTTGTTTTGTTTTTCTTTTGATCTTTTCCTTCTTCTTTTTTTTGAACTTTCAGTAAACAAGAATAGAAATTGAAAAGTTAAACAAAAGTCCACAGATTTGAAGAACAAGAACAAGGTGCAATAAGAACAGAAAATGAAGAAACAAGAAACTAAATCTGGTTCTATTTTTTTTCATTTTTTTTCCTTTGGATAATTAAAACATATAAGATACCTAGAGATTTATCTTCAAGCCAAAGCTCTGATACCAAATGATGCGGAACCCATGGATCAAATATTACATCTAGAACCCCCACATACACATCTAGCATAGAATCTTAGAACTCAAAAACAAATCCTCCCTACCAAACCCACAACTAACCTGTAATTGAGAACTTGGGTGATTGGGATGAAGAAATGAATTGATTTAAACGCCACAAGTCAGACTTGATAAGTTAGAACCAATTCTTCATGCAACAAGAATAAGAAGAAAACCTCTCAAACTTGAAAACACAACAATTACATTCAACAATCTGGAAATTCGTGGTAACCCCCTTAAGTTCTTTTTCCCATCCCTATATAGTTGGAAAAGAAGAACTAATGGCTTAAAAGTCTAGGTTTACATGTATCTAGTCACAATAGCATTAATTGTTCATCCACATCAATAATATACTCTAAATTACTGCCCATAATTCTGACAACATTGATGGGCAGATTCTACATGCATTTTGATGTTGGTTCACATGTGTCTAGTCACACTAGCACTAAACCATATCAATATTATATTCCAAATTCGTGCTAATGCCCATCACCATACTTATGGGCAGATTCATCATGCTTGTTGGTGAGTTTCTGACTTCCTCTTCATGATCCATCATATTCACTACAAGTTGGTCTCCCTCTTCATTAATCCACCTTTGAATGAAGTGCTGGAACACATGCTGGAGTTTCTTTGATTGTGATCTTGTGATTAGTCCACTTGGCATAATGATATCATCAACATATTTGCTGCCATGTGTAGATTCATTAAGCTTGCTTATAGTTTCCTCATCATTAAGCCTTTGAGAGAAATGGATAGAAAAGAATGTAATAGAAATATGATTTTCCTCATTTTCATTGTTTGGATAATAATAAGAAAAAGAGAATGGGAGAAAAAAATAGAATTAAATTCCTTCCATTTCCCTCATATTCATTAAAATATTTTCCCACCAATTTAGAGAGAAAATGAGAGAAATAAAAAATAAAAGAGACAAATTATAAAATTACTAATTTAATCTTCATCAACTTAGCATGTCGAGGGTATAATTGTAAAAATAAACTTTATAAATTTTCTGTCTTTCCTATGTTAATTAAATAACCAAACAAAAGATAAAAAATAGGAAGTCTATTCTCTCTATTTTTTTTCTTTTCCTCTCTCTATTTTTTTTCTTTTCCATTGCGCTTATAAATAACCAAACATAGGCTAAATGAAATTAAATTACATTGATACTATATTTCAAAATATAGTTTCAAATTCTTTACAAATGTAATAAATATTATCATTAAGGAGAAGGCACACAAAGAGGCAAAGGCACACAAAAAATTATCTTGAAAGGGTAATTTCTCAAAGAAATACAATAAATGAGTCAATAAATTTCTCTAAAATGTCATTTTTGTGCTTGAAAGAGCCAAAATAATCTTTGATGGGTAAAAATGAGCTTAATAACTAGGCTTAAGTGGGGGTAAAATTAGACCAAGTTGGACTTACTTTGATAAAATTGGATGATTGGGCTTAATTTAATCAATCTAGTTTTAGTTTAGGGTTTCATAAACGGTCAAAATAATAAAACAAAATGGATTTGGTTCAATTAGTTCCGATTCACATTGAATTTGGATTTACAATGCCTCAGGCTTAAACCATCCACTTAGTAATCATTAACTACCACACATGTAACATCCTATGATAATTCTCATATAAAACCATTAGAGAATATCACTTAATATACTATCTATCTTTTAACCTTTCAGAACACTACTTTTAAGAAATATTAATAACAGTTTGATCAAATTATCGATAAAGTTTTTTTTAAAATTGTCACTAAACAAAAAAAATTCAAATATAGATCATAACCCTTCACATAACATTCCATTTGTTTTCTTTTTCCAACATTCAATCCAACTCTAGCAACTCCAAATAAAATTATCTCCATTCATGTATCAAAGAGTTTATTATAAACTTAATAGTTCATAATACAATATACATCAAATATGGTAAGAGTTTGAGGTCATTAAGTCACTAAATACAAATATTTTAACCATGCTTACAAACTTATACAACGTATAATATTATCAATTGTACTAAATAATACATCAATTCTATAAACAAATTATATATATACGAATTATTCGCTGCAATACCATTAGTTCTGAACATCTTCACTATAAATCCTTAGCCTCTTTCATTCCATTATACCTGCGTGTCTGAAACATTCTGAAACGCTGAGCTAATAATTTAGTGGTGCTTATATAAACATATTTTGCCACTTAATATTAAAGAAAATATTTATAAAACTATAGTAATAAAACTCAATATTAACAAAATATTTCAATAATTCAAGTATTTGCACTAATAAACTAACGTAATATTTTGATTACACAAAATAATAATTTTAACTTTATAAAATCAATCATGCTACACTACACTTTCGGTATTGCAACTTAACTCTTATTAAGCTATTTCATTGAAGACTTGCTTTCACATCTGTTAACATTGCTCATATTATACTTATTGTATTTTTCAGTAAGTCTCACTTTTCAAATTTATATATAGAACATTTTTGTTCAATTTTTATAACTTTAGCACTATGATTTAGTACTATAGTTTGAAGCACTTTGTTTCAAATATCACTATATGTATTTTCAAGTATTATAACACTTAGAAAATTGTTAATTAATTCAATATTTTGCATATAACCATTCTATTAAGTGCTTTAGCAATTTCACATGAATTATTTTATATGCATTATCAATCACTTTCACATTGTACCACAATAAGTCAATTCTAAATAATTGACTTATGATATTATTTTGCATTTCTTTAAATATCCATAACATCATATTCACACATATTTTCTTGCCTCATATATTGAGCTGTAAATCCTAAGTCTAGATAGCGGGTCACTGATGGCAAATAGATGCCCACTGTAAATATATGGCCATAGGCCCACTATAGAAAAAGGGACCAAATGTCCTCTATGACGTAAAGCGTCCACTGATAGCTTAAATGTCAATATCACTAGGACATAAAAAGTATCCTCTATAGCACAGAGTGCCCATTGTCACTATAAATCATCCACCCTCTGGCTAGCTATTCAACCTAGAAACTAGATTTATCATCAGTATAATCAAGCTATATATATCACCATTTCAAGTTAATTCTTTAATTATAATATTTATTATCATAAAACACTTCCTATTTTATTTATTTGTCTATCATTGTAAATTTATAGGTTATAAACAATTATGAATAATTATTTCAAACACATTATCATATGAACAATCATATGTATTTACATAACATTTGTACCTAATTAATTTAGCTAATCTTGTCTATTCTTCAATTATTGTCTTTCAATTCATTTTCACATTTCCACTATAGTAATGAAATTTACATAGATTTCCACTTTTATTTATTTAGTTATTTCTTTAACATAATAAGGTCCCATGAACTATTATTTCACTTTAAGATTTGTATACATATATATAATGTATGCACTACATTTAACACACTCAAATGCATCGATATATATATATATATATTTATATATATACACATTTCACTAGCAGCGCATTTCCATATTACAAACTTTTACTAATTTCTTATAATATAACGTTTACTTTCTTAAATATAAATATATATATCACTAATTTGATTATTGAGATATAATTTCACTAGAAAAAATAAACTATTTTCGAATCTCATTAGATTATTTCTTTTCACATTATCAATTTCTTTATGTATATTGTCATTAATCAGTATCTATCAACTCTTTATCATTTTTATAAACATTCTATAACTTATCTTCAATCACTAAATAACATTACAATCAAGTATATGATGAACATTTAATATGTATATTTCATATTCTTATTTCCATCTCCCAATCACTTCTTACAAATACTTCTTACTTTTCTTGTCTCGCTATCCACACCATTTGGAACATCAGTGATTTATCAATTTATATAATGTAGCTCTCTAGACACTCATATATATAATCAATGAATTATCTTAAATTATCAAATGATATTGCTATCAACTATACACAAGGTAATGACTTGTATATCTTTACCACATGAATTTCCACAGATCAACTAATCATTTTATTATTCTCTTAAGTTTGCTTAACTCGCTCTCCGAATTATAAAATCCACTATTCTTATATCCTTCTTCATATATTATTTCTCAAATCATCTATCCTCTTGGATAAGTAATATAAAATTCACTAATCACATACAATTATCTTTTAATCTTTCTCTAACTATTCACTTATTTTAATCATTGAAGAACATTTTGATCATCAAAGAACATATATTAATTTTCTCATGAAGATTTGTAATATCCCAAGGTACACCCTAAAAGTTTTGGAATAATTATTGTGGTATTTGGATTTAAGGAGTATGTTTAATGGAAGGATAAAAGAAGTGAAGATATATATAACATATATAAGTTAAACTAATGAAAGTCAAAAGAAGATAAATGAATTAATTTAATACCCGATTTTGGTGTACATTGGAATGGTAGTTGTGAGAAGATATGTTGGTAAAATATGTAAGGAAAATATTATAAGAAATAGGTGTATATGAGGGATGATATATATTTATGTGGTATTTGAAAAATATGGAAAATATAAAGGAAATATAAAAGAGATATACATATACCAACATATATATTACATATACATAATGTATAAAGTGGTGTAGGAAAAGTAAGTTTATATAATTAATTAATTAATAATAATAATAATAATAATAATAATAATAATAATAATAATAATAATAATAATAATAAAAGAAAAAGAAGATATTTATTTTGGTTATGTATGAAATTACTAAAAAGGGCAAGTAAGTGAAAGGGAGTTTAATTGTATAGAAGAGGGTATTTAGGTAATTTTCTTTTTAAATTGCTTGGTGGAGGTTTAAAGAGAGGGGAAATTTGACTTTGTTTCTTTTGTCTCTTTCATTTTTCTTCTTTTCTTTTGGGGTGGCCGGGTATCACTTAGTCAAGAGAGCAAGAAGTTGTTTTGAGTTCCAAGTTTCAAATTGAAGGAAGATTTCAAGGAAACAAGTTAGAAATTCAAGAAGTTTATCATTTTTGGTAAGTTTTCTCTTGATTTCTCTTGTTCTATTTGAAATTTTGTTTGAGTTTGATGGAGTGTGTTTGTGTATGGTGTGTGTAAAAGTGTTGAAATGGAATTAAAGATAAGAAGTTAGGTTGGTGTTGGTGATGGAAGAGTAAGAGTTGTGTTTAGTGAAATTTTTCCTGTTTTACAATTAGTAAAGGCTGTGACTTGTATGATTTTTAATTAATTATAGAAAAATGTTCTTGAAGTGAAGTTTTGATATGTTGTGACTCTATGAGTCTAGAATGACTGAAAAATATGTTGATTCGATTTTGGAATGGTTATGATTTTGGAAAGATTATTTTTATTAGACCTGTTCCAGCAGGTACCTTAACTGAGACAACTATCTTTCCGGATTTTTAATAAAATGTAGAAAAATCATATCCAATTGAATTTTGGATATATTGTTGTTTAGTGAGTCTAGTATTTGAGAAAAATAATTTGGAACCACATTGATTGAATTTAATTTACGGAATTCACAAAGTTCAGAACTGCTGCCAGGATGCAGGGCAATTGGAGCAGTCTGGTTGGGTGAACTATTTGACCAAGATTTTGTGTTCAGTTTGATCTGAAATTTTAAAGGAATGATTTTAAGATGTAAAACTAAATTCTGTAAAAATTTTAGAGTTTTTAGTCAAGTATATTATTTTATACAATTTTTCAAAATAAGGATTAAGTTGAGTCCAAAACTAGAATTTACTATTCATATGGTCATTTTGCTAATATTCCTTTTGGATTAGGTTGTGAAGAGGTTGAATTGCCCTAATCTAAGTGTTGAGGATTCTTGGAAGAGTAAGTGTATAGATTGATGTGACTTGGTTTTAAGGTAAGTACAAACTACATTATTGCATAAATGCATATGACTTTGAGACTTGATACACATTTGGTTGTAAATGTGTTAGGAAATGTAGTGCATTGTTGATGTATATTAATATTAGGAAACGTAATGCATTGTTGATGTATATTAATAATGTTATGTTTGGTATAATATGAATGTTGTGATGAGTATGTAAAATGTGTGTTAATGCCATTGATTATATACATTTGAATTGTTTTATTGTGATTTGAGATCATATGAGATATGATGCCATGGTTGTTGGCTATGATGATGCAAATGAAATATATAATTGAGGCATGGTTGCCTAATTAATTATGAGAAATGAAATGAAAAGAGATTGATAAAGAGATAAATGAAATGATTGTGTGCCTAATGTGTTAATTCAATTTTCAGAGTTCTGTTTTTGGCGGCATGCCTATGAATCACTGGATAGGTGAAATGACCGGGTCGTAAGCCGATTCCAGTTGGAAAATGTGAAATGTGATGTTTTTGGGGTGAAATGACCGGGTTGTAAACCTCAAAAACAAATTATTGAAACTAGATTGAGTGAAATGACTGGGTCGTAAGCTCAAATCTAGTTGAATATCCATGGATAAATGTATTGATGATTATGATTATAGACCAAAACAGTAACTCTGAACTTTGAATAGCATATTAGAGTCTTTTGGGCCCATGCTTGTCTTTGTTTAAATGTGATTCATGAAATGTGAAATGAATGAATAATGAGACCAATGATTATTTTTGTTTAAATGTGAATTATGGAATAAGATATAATGTTATGAGATATATGATGATAATTATGAAATGAGATGATTACAATGTATAAGTAAATTATTGAAGGTGAATGTGGATTGAAAAACTATGTTGAATGATGAGATCTGAAGGTACTACATGAAAATACAATATGATGTATAATATGGATGTGGTTGTGGACATTGTGAGTATTATTTTATGAATGTTTTATTAAGTCATGGAATTGTGGGTTGTATTAATGAAATACGTGCATATGTATATAATTATGAGATTAGTAGAAATATATATAAGTGTAATTGAAATGGGAAAATATGATAAGAAAATAATAATATATGAAGTTAACATATAAGTATGATTGTCTGTTATGTATGTTTATAATATTTATTTGTATTACTAAGCTTTCGGGCTTAGCGCGGTTGTATAAATCGCGCAGGTGAGTAGGTGATTGATCTGGAAGTCAAATGTTATGCCACGAGAAGGGTAAGAGTATTTCGAGACCAACTAGAAGGTGATGCATACATGTATAATTTCATTATGTTGTATTTCTGACAAGAATGTATTCATATGTATAAATGAAATTTTGGTAAAGACAAGATTATCATATATATATATATATATAAGATTATTGAAAGTATGTGATAATAATAAACCTCTACTTATTTTGTACTAGAAGTGTAAATCCTTTTTGCAGGTTGTAGTTGAGGTTATAAGGGGGATTTATTGGGAGTGTACTGAGAATGATTTTGTTTGCATTGGTTTGTGTAAAATGTTTCTTTTTTTAAATCAGGAAAAAAACCAGTTTTGTCGACACTTGGGACTCAATTTTTAGGCGAAACTATGGCAAAATTTCTGTAAAACCGGAACTAAAATTTGAATTAAGTAAAATTGGTAGCAACATTAGGATAGTGTGGCGCCTCTACTCGGCTTACACATGTAGGCTGGGAAGGGGTGTTACAATTTTTGGTATCAGAGCTTAGGTTCGAGATTCTCGGCCTAAGTAGAATTAAAAAGAGAAAGTTTTGAAAAGCTTAAAGAGAATTAAAAAGAAAAGTTTTGAAATGAAATTTATAATACATGCATATGCATTAACACCTAGGTTGGTCTCGGATGTGGCATTATGTGAATTGTAATGTATTTGAATTAGATGAGATGGATGATAGTATGTGGATGAAGTTCTACATGAAATGAAAAAAAAAATGAAAAATGATATGGAAACATTCATATGAGTTTAATTGATAAATTAAAGAATAGAAATTTTTAACTTGAAGGAAATATGGTGGAACATTGAGTGAGTTGATTGGTATAGACAAAATGTGATCATTTAAGGTTTGGGTGTATAAAGTTAAAGTTTTGTTTAAAAGAAAAAGAGATGATGTTGGTTAAGTAAAAAGATATATTGGTATTGTTTGTATTGTTATTTTAATGCAACATTGTGATTTCAATGTTAGAAATGTGATATGTTTGAATATTTTGAAAGCTCATGTTAATGGTGGTAATATGTGACATTTGGATTTTTGAAATGAGCTTAATAATTGTGAAAATTATATGTTTGGATGTTGCTTTGTGGTATATATATAAGATGTTTTTAAAGTTGATATTAAGAAAAGATGAGAATTGTAAGTTGAAGTTTAGGTGAAATAGTGATTTGAGAATTTAGAATTTTAATGGAATGTTGATAAAGATTATTTAGATATTAAACATATGAGCTATTTGCAATGAATATTCTTGCATATGAGAATAGTACGAATTGGGTAATGAGATTGATAGTATGAGAATTTGTTTTGAAAAAAAAAAAAGTGATTGAGCGAGTGAAAATGAGTTACTTTAAGTCATTTGACTGGAAAGGGTGAAAATGGATATGAAGGTACATTAAATGCTTTAAAAAAAATAAATGAGAGAGATGTCACATTAGAAATGTGACTTGAATATATATATTTGAAGTGTTATTATGGTTAGAATGTATATATTTGTTGTGTTGATGAATAATTTAAATCATTTCAAAAGAATGAGTATGATAATATTCAAAGAAAAATGATAAACATTAAATTTGTACAGATTGTATGCAAAAGAGAAATTAAATAAAATTACATGCTTAAGTGTATACATGTATAGGATATGTGAGATGAGTTTTTCGATATGAATGTAATTGTATTATGTAAGAAATGTGGGAAGTGAGTCACATTATGGATGTGGCCTATGAATATGTAGGTGGTATAATTACTGGTATAATGATATTAAGAATGATATTGCATGTATTAGTGGACCTAAGAGAGATTAGGTCTTGAACTGTGCAAAGCTAGATGGATTATGTAACGAAATTAAGAGTGAGAATGGACTCGAGTAATATTGGATGGTGAAATTGTTATGGTAATCACTGAACCTGATGATTATATAATATTTTGAGTCCCAAGGTATCCACATGTGGGAAGGTTTTATGTATATGTGTATAATAAGAGATTGTAAATGGATTAGAAGTAGATTCGAAATGGAATAACAAAAGGGAAATTGTGTAAGAATTGCATATGATTGAATATATATATATATACATAAGAGATGATAATAATAATAATATTGTTGAGCAGGAGTTAGACTAATGATGAACATAATCGAGTGCAAATTATTTTGAGATAGAGTTGAAATGTATTAACTCTTGGTGTAGCAAAAGTTTAGAGAATGAATATGTAATTCTTGTGATATGATTTAGCATTGTAATTAAAAAGGTTGGAAGTTGAATAATAAAGGAACAGTATGGATTTATAAGCTTCAGGCATGACCATTAATCTCTTATGATTTTTTTTAGTATATTTTGGTCAATTAATTTTGTTATCCACAGATTTGGAACTGAGATAACATGATTGTAGTGCAGTTTTGGTGAGATTGATAATTATGTTTCTAGAAACATGGTCAAGAATTATGACTGGTAAAGTTATACTTTATCATTTTTTTTGTTTTGTTAGAAATTTGATTATAATTATGAAAAGTAAGGAAAGAAAAGAGAAATGTAAAATGTTTTGAGTTATGGCTAATGTGATAGAAAGCTGATTATATAAATATCGTAATGGTATGAAATGTGAGGAGATATTAAAAAGGGGAAATTACAAAATGTGACTGAAAGTTATACTAAATATGTTTATGGTATAAAGTGAATAAGTGAATGGACTTAAGGTTTAAGTGAGTGAACTACGGATGGAAAGTATGTTATGAGATTATCATGAGAATTGGTGGAAATTATACTAAGATAGTAGAAAATAAACTATGTGTATATTGAAAGATAATTTAAAGTGATTTGTAATCATGATAATTTTACTGAATATGGATCTGAAGAGATCATGATTTGAATATAAGTTTGCTCTAATGGAATTAGATTATATATATATATATATTGTGAATTTCATGATAGTTTAAATAAATTAATTGTTCATTTGAATTAAACAAGATTGAAACGTGGGTATATTGTGACAGATAGATCAATTGATATAGATTCTATGAAGATTATGAATCATTATTGACATTTAATGTGTACAGTTGTACTAGGAGCATAAGATTTAAATGATAATGTATGTGATGTAATATTCTGACAAATGTATGGACGTGAATGTATTGAGTTAAATCAGTTGTAAATGAAGATAAAAGGGAAAAAAAATTAATTACCTGTAAAGTAAGTTGAAAGGCATTGTACTAATATTTATGTTAAGTGAGAAGCATGCTAAAGAAAAAAAAATTTAAGTGTAGGAAAAATAAGGATATTGTTATCAATTAAGGTCTGATAAATGTCTATTCTGGAAGTGATTTTAATGATGAGATATTTTGAATGTTTGGATAAGAAAGTAATAAGATATATAAATGGATCTAATGATGAGTTATGAAATTTAGAGAAAATGATTGACTCTAAGGGAGAGAGTAAAAGTTATATGATGTGATGACATAATAACTTAAAAATATAATTAACTTCATATGAAAGTTAAGATGGTATTATGTTAAGAGTGGATTGCTATTATACTAGATAATTTCGAGGACGAAATTATTTAAGGGGGAGAGAATTGTAATATCCCAAGGTACACCCTAAAAGTTTTGGAATAATTATTGTGGTATTTGGATTTAAGGAGTATGTTTAATGGAAGGAGAAAAGAAGTGAAGATATATATAACATATATAAGTTAAACTAATGAAAGTCAAAAGAAGATAAATGAATTAATTTAATACCCGATTTTGGTGTACATTGGAATGGTAGTTGTGAGAAGATATGTTGGTAAAATATGTAAGGAAAATATTATAAGAAATAGGTGTATATGAGGGATGATATATATTTATGTGGTATTTGAAAAATATGGAAAATATAAAGGAAATATAAAAGAGATATACATATACCAACATATATATTACATATACATAATGTATAAAGTGGTGTAGGAAAAGTAAGTTTATATAATTAATTAATTAATTAATTAATTAATAATAATAATAATAATAATAATAATAAAAGAAAAAGAAGATATTTATTTTGGTTATGTATGAAATTACTAAAAAAGGGCAAGTAAGTGAAAGGGAGTTTAATTGTATAGAAGAGGGTATTTAGGTAATTTTCTTTTTAAATTGCTTGGTGGAGGTTTGAAGAGAGGGGAAATTTGACTTTGTTTCTTTTGTCTCTTTCATTTTTCTTCTTTTCTTTTGGGGTAGCCGGGTATCACTTAGTCAAGAGAGCAAGAAGTTGTTTTGAGTTCCAAGTTTCAAATTGAAGGAAGATTTCAAGGAAACAAGTTAGAAATTCAAGAAGTTTATCATTTTTGGTAAGTTTTCTCTTGATTTCTCTTGTTCTATTTGGAATTTTGTTTGAGTTTGATGGAGTGTGTTTGTGTATGGTGTGTGTAAAAGTGTTGAAATGGAATTAAAGATAAGAAGTTAGGTTGGTGTTGGTGATGGAAGAGTAAGAGTTGTGTTTAGTGAAATTTTTCCTGTTTTACAATTAGTAAAGGCCGTGACTTGTATGATTTTTAATTAATTATAGAAAAATGTTCTTGAAGTGAAGTTTTGATATGTTGTGACTCTATGAGTCTAGAATGACTGAAAAATATGTTGATTCGATTTTGGAATGGTTATGATTTTGGAAAGATTATTTTTATTAGACCTGTTCCAGCAGGTACCTTAACTGAGACAGCTATCTTTCCGGATTTTTAATAAAATGTAGAAAAATCATATCAAATTGAATTTTGGATATGTTGTTGTTTAGTGAGTCTAGTATTTGATAAAAATAATTTGGAACCACATTGATTGAATTTAATTTAAGGAATTCACAAAGTTCAGAACTGCTGCCAGGATGCAGGGCAATTGGAGCAGTCTGGTTGGGTGAACTATTTGACCAAGATTTTGTGTTCAGTTTGATCTGAAATTTTAAAGGAATGATTTTAAGATGTAAAACTAAATTCTGTAAAAATTTTAGAGTTTTTAGTCAAGTATATTATTTTATACAATTTTTCAAAATAAGGATTAAGTTGAGTCCAAAACTAGAATTTACTATTCATATGGTCATTTTGCTAATATTCCTTTTGGATTAGGTTGTGAAGAGGTTGAATTGCCCTAATCTAAGTGTTGAGGATTCTTGGAAGAGTAAGTGTATAGATTGATGTGACTTGGTTTTAAGGTAAGTACAAACTACATTATTGCATAAATGCATATGACTTTGAGACTTGATACACATTTGGTTGTAAATGTGTTAGGAAATGTAGTGCATTGTTGATGTATATTAATATTAGGAAACGTAATGCATTGTTGATGTATATTAATAATGTTATGTTTGGTATAATATGAATGTTGTGATGAGTATGTAAAATGTGTGTTAATGCCATTGATTATATACATTTGAATTGTTTTATTGTGATTTGAGATCATATGAGATATGATGCCATGGTTGTTGGCTATGATGATGCAAATGAAATATATAATTGAGGCATGGTTGCCTAATTAATTATGAGAAATGAAATGAAAAGAGATTGATAAAGAGATAAATGAAATGATTGTGTGCCTAATGTGTTAATTCAATTTTCAGAGTTCTGTTTTTGGCGGCATGCCTATGAATCACTGGATAGGTGAAATGACCGGGTCGTAAGCCGATTCCAGTTGGAAAATGTGAAATGTGATGTTTTTGGGGTGAAATGACCGGGTCGTAAACCTCAAAAACAAATTATTGAAACTAGATTGAGTGAAATGACTGGGTCGTAAGCTCAAATCTAGTTGAATATCCATGGATAAATGTATTGATGATTATGATTATAGACCAAAACAGTAACTCTGAACTTTGAATAGCATATTAGAGTCTTTTGGGCCCATGCTTGTCTTTGTTTAAATGTGATTCATGAAATGTGAAATGAATGAATAATGAGACCAATGATTATTTTTGTTTAAATGTGAATTATGGAATAAGATGTAATGTTATGAGATATATGATGATAATTATGAAATGAGATGATTACAATGTATAAGTAAATTATTGAAGGTGAATGTGGATTGAAAAACTATGTTGAATGATGAGATCTGAAGGTACTACATGAAAATACAATATGATGTATAATATGGATGTGGTTGTGGACATTGTGAGTATTATTTTATGAATGTTTTAATAAGTCATGGAATTGTGGGTTGTATTAATGAAATACGTGCATATGTATATAATTATGAGATTAGTAGAAATATATATAAGGTGTAATTGAAATGGGAAAATATGATAAGAAAATAATAATATATGAAGTTAACATATAAGTATGATTGTCTGTTATGTATGTTTATAATATTTATTTGTATTACTAAGCTTTCGGGCTTAGCGCGGTTGTATAAATCGCACAGGTGAGTAGGTGGTTGATCTGGAAGTCAAATGTTATGCCACGAGAAGGGTAAGAGTATTTCGAGACCAACTAGAAGGTGATGCATACATGTATAATTTCATTATGTTGTATTTTTGACAAGAATGTATTCATATGTATAAATGAAATTTTGGTAAAGACAAGATTATCATATATGTATATAAGATTATTGAAAGTATGTGATAATAATAAACCTCTACTTATTTTGTACTAGAAGTGTAAATCCTTTTTGCAGGTTGTAGTTGAGGTTATAAGGGGGATTTATTGGGAGTGTACTGAGAATGATTTTATTTGCATTGGTTTGTGTAAAATGTTTCTTTTCTTAAATCAGGAAAAAAACCAGTTTTGTCGACACTTGGGACTCAATTTTTAGGCGAAACTATGGCAAAATTTCTGTAAAACCAGAACTAAAATTTGAATTAAGTAAAATTGGTAGCAACATTAGGATAGTGTGGCGCCTCTACTCGGCTTACACATGTAGGCTGGGAAGGGGTGTTACAAGATTATATTTAATAAACCAAATAAATAATATAACATTTTCTTCAACTATATAACTAAATTCAAGTCTTGATTATCAATCAATAAGACTTTCATTCCTCATACTCTTTATCATCTTATTTTCGTATAGTTTAACCACAAAACTATATAAACACTTTACACATAACTTACTTAACTCAAAGTTTTCCTTTAGTGGTTAACCATTTAGCTCCACTTATACTTTCAATTAATAAACTATTGGTTCATCATTCCAATTTTCCTAAGTAGTATACTTTAGATAGCCACTTGGCTATTGAAGACAAATCACTTCCAACTCAAATATTTAACAATTCAATAAATCTAAGTATCATAAATATAACTTTACTTTCAAGATATCAAATCCTTTAACTCTAAAATCTTCTAAACCTTATACTTTCCAAATCCATCTTTCATTAGAAACATATTTGCTTGTCACGTTATAAATAATCACTTTCCTATAATCTTTACACTCTTTATCCAATCTTAATTTTCCATATTTAATATTGTATATACTTAACGAACACTTATCATTTTCTACTCTTTTTAACATTTTTAATACATATACATGAATTCTCAACACAAGGGTAAGAAACACAAACATACAAGCCTCATGCCATACCTGTATGTCATAAAATCTAAGCTAAAAATTTTACCTAAGTACCCCATGGCCGTGGCAACTCAATCCCATGCCCGTGGGATACTAAACGAGGCTATCAAACACATTTGGACCCCTACAGTAGTGGCACTCAAGGGCCACACCTGTGGAATACAAAACAACACTATTTCTTTAAAAAATTTTCCAAAAAACATATTTGATCCAAGGCCCACGGTCTTGGCATTCAACAACCACGCCCATGGCATCCCAAAATTGTGTAATTTGTACATTAAACTCCATAAAACATAAACATATTCAAGATCTATGATAAAAATGAATCAAAATCAAATTTTTGACATAAAAAGAGTCCATATCAAATACTTTAAGAAATAAATCATTTTGAGTGATTCAATCAACTAATTCAAATATTTAAATTCAAAGAAATTCAAATATTTGCAAATTAAAATATATAAGCACATACCTCTTTCCAAAAATCCATTTCTTTCTCTTTTTCTTTTGATTACTTGTTGATAATCTCACCTTTTCTAGCTTACTCTTCTAAAAACTTATATCTATATGTGATTTCCTCTTAATCCTTGATTAACTTGATGAAAGGAAGAAGAAAATAGAGAAGATGGTGATGGTGGTGGTAGATTGATGCAAGAAAGGATCCCTTGAAGCTAGCAAGTGGACTAATCACTAGGAGCAAGGCAAAGAGATATCAAGCTAGTATGGCTTTGCATATTCAAGAAGAGATTTCCAAAGAGCTTCAAGAATTATCATTCAAGAAGATGGAGATAGAGCTTGAAGAAGGCACACCAAAGTTGATTATGATGCTTAGTGTGGAAGCTAAAGGCTAGCTAAAGAAAGGTCCAACGTGCAAGAAAGGTCCATGGGGGTTCATATAAAGCCTTGGGAAGTAATTTAAGGCCCATGGACAGCCCAAATAGTGTGGGGCATTTTTTATGTTGAAGGGATTAGTTTGGTTGTTTCCATACTTTATATTTTCCTTATTGGATTAGGATTTTGTTTCCATACTTTATATTTTCCTTAGAATGGGAGAGGAAAGTTGAGCAAATTTTTGAATGCCATAACTACACCGAAGAGAAGAAATCAGTTTTGGCAGCCGTAAAGTTCAAAGGGTATGCTACCTTTTGGTGGGATCAATTGAAAGCTAATAGAAGAGGGAAAGGTATGAGGCCTATTCCTAAATGGTCAACCTTGAAAGAACTAATGAGAAGCCGATTTGTACCATTTCACTACATTCGGGATTTGTACAATCGACTAGCAAGACTAGTTCAAGGTGGAAGAAGTGTGGAAGAGTACCACAAAGAGATGGAGATGATCATGGCTAGGGCAAATATTGATGAAGATGAAGACAAGAAGATGTCACGATTTCTAGGGGATTGAATTTGAACATAGCCAATGAATTGGAGATGTATGAATTCAACACAATGGGAGAATTAGTTCAAAAGGCCATGAAGATAGAGAGAAGATTGAAGAATAAAGCTATTTCGAAAACTGGCTACTCTAAAGCTAGTGGAAAAATTTTCAAACTTTAAGGGTTCAAGTTCGAGTGGAGGTTCCTACAAAGGGGATTACAAGGGTTCTTTCCAAAAGAATTCTTCCTACAATCCTAATTTCAAGAAGCCGAATGATGGGGATGCAAAAAAAGCCAAGGAAACACCTTCTAGACCTACTCCAAGTAGGGAAATTAAATGCTACAAGTGTTTGGGAAGTGGACACATTGCTTCTCAAAGTCCGAATAAGAGGGTGATGATTGCAACCCATGAAGGGGAAATTGAATCAGAATCTGAACATGAAGAAGAAGAGGAGGCCGAATGTGGTGATAGGGCAAAATATGATGAAGAGGCTTGGGAGAATCAAGTCTTGAATGCTGAACATGGAGAGATTCTTGTTACTAGAAGAACCTTGAATATTCAAGTCAAGGAAGAAGGCTTGGATCAAAGGGAGAATCTTTTCCACTCTAGGTGTTTGGTGAATGGTAAGGTTTGTACACTTATCATTGATGGTGGAAGTTGTACCAATGCTGCTAGTACTACAATGGTGGATAAATTGGGGTTAACTTGTTTTAAACATCCCAATCCTTACAAGTTGCAATGGTTCAATGACGCTGGGGAAGTAAAAGTGTTGAAGCAAGTCAAGGTACCATTCTCCATTGGGTGGTGTAAAGATGAGGTTTTGTGTGATGTAGTGCCAATGCAAGCTAGACATTTGCTATTAGGAAGACCATGGCAGCATGATAGAAGGGCACAACATGATGGCTTTTCTAATAAGTATACCTTTACTTATGAGGGAAAGAAGGTTGTTCTAGCACCATTATCACCTCAAGAGGTGTATGAAGATCAGAAGAGGATGCTAGAGAGGGAGAAAGAAGTTTCGGCCAACATGAACCAAGAGAGTTCAAATTCGGTCAATGATGTTTCTTCAACACCTAAGGGTAATTCTAAGGGTAGGGAGAGAGAAAATAATAAAGTGAGTGAGTGCAGAAAGGGAAAAGAGGCCGAGAGTCAAAAGAAAGTAAGTAAACAAATAAATGGCCCATTGGTGAGAGAAAATAAGCAAGGAGAAAAAGCAAAACATACTTTTTATGCAAGAGCAAGAGAGATAGATGTAGGGCAGCCTGTACTCATTATTATGTATAAAGAATTGTTACTTACTGACAATGAAGAATCTCTTGATTCTTTACCTTCTAGTTTTGTGTCTTTGTTGCAGGATTTTGAGGATGTGTTTCCTGAAGACCTTCCTAGTGGTTTGCCACCATTAAGAGGGATTGAACATCAAATTGACTTCATACCCGGTTCTACAATTCCAAATCGGCCAGCATATAGGAGCAATCTTATGGAGACAAAAGAGATGCAAAGACAAGTTGAAGAGCTTTTGGAGAAAGGCTTGGTTCGCGAGAGCCTTAGTCCTTGTGCCGTTCCAGTCTTATTAGTACCCAAGAAAGATGGTTCTTGGAGGATGTGTGTTGATTGTAGGGTTGTGAACAAGATTACTGTGAAGTATAGACATCCCATTCCTAGACTTGATGACATGTTGGACGAATTGCATGGGGCGAAATATTTCACAAAGATTGATCTTATGAGTGGTTATCGTCAAATTCGCATGAAGCCTGGAGATGAATGGAAGACTGCCTTCAAAACGAAATATGGTTTGTATGAATGGTTAGTTATGCCTTTTGGTTTATCTAATGCACCTAATACTTTCATGAGATTAATGAACCATGTTTTGAGAGCTTATTTAGGTAAGTTTGTGGTAGTTTACTTTGTTGATGTTCTGATTTATAGCAAAACTGAGGAAGAACATGTTGAACATGTTAGGAAAGTGCTTGAAATACTTAGGGAGCAAAACCTTTATGCTAAACTTAAGAAGTGTTCTTTTTGTCTAGATAGGGTTGTTTTTCTTGGTTTTGTTGTAAGTATGCAGGGAATTGAAGTTGATCAAGAGAAGGTGAAAGCTATCCAAGAGTGGCCGAATCCTTCAAGTGTGACAGAAGTGAGGAGTTTTCACGGATTGGCAAGCTTCTATAGGAGATTTGTCCCTAATTTCTCTACATTGGCAGCCCCCTTGACTAGCATAATCAAGAAAGAAGTGGGATTCGTTTGGGGCAAGGAGCAACAAGAAGCATTTGATGCTTTGAAAGAGAAGCTTTCTACTACACCCGTTTTAGCTTTACCTAACTTTGATTCTACTTTTGAAATTGAATGTGATGCTTCTGGTGTAGGTATTGGAGCTGTATTGATGCAAGAGAAGAAGCCCATTGCATACTTTAGTGAAAAGCTTAATGGAGCAAAACTGAATTATTCAACTTATGACAAGGAGCTATATGCTTTGGTGAGAGCATTGGAAGTATGGGAGCATTATTTGCTGCCCAAGGAATTTGTGATCTATTCAGACCATGAATCATTGAAGCATTTGAGAGGGCAAGGCAAGTTGAATAAAAGACATGCAAAATGGGTTATGAAGATTGAGAAGTTTCCTTATGTGATCAAATACAAGCAAGGTAAAGATAATGTAGTGGCAGATGCACTTTCAAGGAGGTACGCTTTACTTAATGTTTTGAGTACTAAATTGCTTGGATTTGAATGTATAAAGGACTTATATGTTGGTGATTCTGATTTCGGCAATGTTTATGATGCTTGTGAGCATGGTGCTTTTAATTCTTTCTATAGACATGATGGGTTTTTGTTTAAGGGTTCAAAATTATGCATGCCTAGATGTTCTATGAGAGATTTGCTAGTATTAGAATTACATTGTGGGGGTTTGATGGGGCATTTTGGAATTGATAAGACTTTAGACATGCTGAATGAACACTTTTATTGGCCAAATATGAAAAGGGATGTAATTCAGATTTGTAAGGCTTGTTTGGCTTGTAGGCAAGCTAAATCTAAGTCTATGCCTCATGGTTTGTATATGCCATTACCCGTTCCTAGTTCTCCTTGGATGGACATTAGTATGGACTTTGTTTTAGGATTACCAAGGACTAAGAGGGGGAGAGATAGCATATTTGTGGTTGTTGATAGGTTTAGTAAGATGGCACACTTTATCTCATGTCATAAGAGTGATGATGCTAGTTTAGTGGCCGAACACTTCTTTAGGGATGTGGTTCGAATTCATGGGATACCAAAATCCATAGTTTCTGATAGAGACACCAAGTTTTTGTCTCACTTTTGGCGTGTGCTTTGGGGAAAGTTAGGTACCAAGTTGTTATTTTCCACCACTTGTCATCCTCAAACGGATGGACAAACAGAAGTAGTAAACAGAACTTTAGGTACCATGTTGAGAGCTTTAGTGGGTAAGAATTTGAGTTCTTGGGAAGATTGTTTGTCATTTATTGAGTTTGCTTATAATCGTGCTATTCATTCTTCTACAGGATATTCACCTTTTGAGCTTGTTTATGGTTTTAACCCACTAACAGTTTTGGATCTTGTTTCTTTACCTTCTCATGAGCTTGTTAGTTTAGATGGTGAGAAGAAAGCTAAATTGGTGAAAGAAATGCATGAGAAAGCAAGGGCGAATATTGAGAAAAGGAACAAGAGATATGCTGATTCTGCAAATAGAGGGAGACGTGAGATGAAGTTTCAAGTAGGAGATTGGGTTTGGGTGCATTTTCAAAAAGAGAGGTTTCCTAACCAAAGGAAGAACAAGTTGCAAGCAAGTGGAGATGGCCCATTCCAAGTGCTGGAGAAGATTAATGACAATGCCTACAAGATCAACTTACCATGTAAGTATAATGTTAGTGCTACTTTCAATGTAAGTGATCTTTCTCCTTTTGATGATGCAGATTTGAGGACAAATCTTTTTGAAGAGGGGGAGAATGATGCAAGAAAGCATCCCTTGAAGCTAGCAAGTGAACCAATCACTAGGGGCAAGGCAAAGAGATATCAAGCTAGTATGGCTTTGCATATTCAAGAAGAGATTTTCAAAGAGCTTCAAGAATTATCATTCAAGAAGATAGAGATAGAGCTTGAAGAAGGCACACCAAAGCTGATTATGATGCTTAGTGTGGAAGCTAAAGGATAGCTAAAGAAAGGTCCAACGTGCAAGAAAGGTCCATGGGGGTTCATATAAAGCCTTGGGAAGTAATTTAAGGCCCATGGACAGCCCAAATAGTGTGGGGCGTTTTTTATGTTGAAGGGATTAGTTTGGTTGTTTCCATACTTTATATTTTCCTTATTGGATTAGGATTTTGTTTCCATACTTTATATTTTCCTTAGTGGATTAGGATTTTGTTTCCATACTTAATGTTTTCCTTATGCAATTAGGAATGTTTTCCTTATGCAATTAGGAATGTTTTAGTTTTCCATATGCAATTAGGA
Organism: Garcia nutans; assembly: GCA_947685225.1. NCBI lineage: Eukaryota > Viridiplantae > Streptophyta > Magnoliopsida > Malpighiales > Euphorbiaceae > Garcia > Garcia nutans. The sequence goes on along the minus strand of CANTUV010000002.1, from coordinate 11,508,676 downwards.
ATTTTGTAACCCTTATTTAAGGGCACTATTAGGCTGAATTTCACATACAACATTTAATAAAAATTTTCAAATTCTTCTACAAGTTCTTCTTGTGAATTTTCGTGTGAGAGAGATTAGAGTGGATTCTTTAATTCTTTCTTTGCATCAAGAATTAGGTTTACTTATCAACAAGAGTTGTGGCATTTTCCTTCTTCTTACCAACTAAATCCTTCAATCATAGTGAGTTCGTGTCTCTTTATAGGCGTTGGGTTCCTTAGGAGGTGATTATCAAGTTTCAAGGAATTCTCTACCATTGTTATACATTGGGTTTGCTGCCATCATTGCTAAGGGTCCGCGTCATAGATGGTGTGGATGAAGAAAGAAGAAGAAATAAGAAAATTCTACACACACACGTATATATATAATAAGTTCAATCAAGTGAGGGTAATCTCATTTTAACTATGGTGCACCCTCTCTCTTAACCTTTGATTCTAATTTAATTTTTAGTCCTGTAAAACCATAAAAATAATTTTCTCAGTAAATTTTAAAATCTAATATTCTCTATTTTCTACTTATATCATTTATATCAAGTACTTAACCTTTAAAAATGAATTTCCAAATTTAATTCAAGACACACACCTATGTCTTCTCATTGACACACCCGTTAACTTCTGTCACTTTGAAAATTCTCTCAAAATAGTCCTAAAGCATATACCACTTTATATATATTTCAAACACTCCAAACAAATATATAACACTCCAAAGAAACCATTTATTACATATACACTTATTTTAGAAAAATTCATATTTAAAATTTTCAGGGCATTACAACACAAGTGTTTATAACCATCTATAACAATTCCTTTGAATCATCATGTGGATAATTACAGAAAGTAGATAAGCTTATCTTTATCTCTTCAGAAGCTATCTAATAATTATCAATGTAACATTCACATTTTTATTAAAAATAATTAATAATTAATATGGAGGGTTAATTAATGTGTTCACAATATATACCTAATATATATATAATATAAGATATACATAATATATACAGTGGACATATAATATAAACACGGTACATCACAATAAATACACACTCATAAATATACATACTAAAAATATATATAAGTCAAAAAGTAAGATGGGTATTTATGGATGGTAATTTAAGAAAAATAAAATAAATAATATTTATATAATAATTAATTTAATTCATTAAATATATATTTATGGATGGTATGAAAGAAAGAAAAATTAAAAAGTTTTTTTTTTCTTCTTCTTCTTCTTCCTTGGGCCGATTACCATTAGAGAGAGGAAGAGAGCTCTACTTCTTCACATGCACCAAATTTCACAAGAATATCAAAGGATTCAAGGTGGTTTTGAAGATTAAATAAGGATTTAAGTAAGTTTCCATCATTTAAGCTTGTTTTGTAAATTTTTAAGAATATGGGAAATTTTGGGTTTGTAATGGAAGTAATTATAATTATTGTAATGGATTGTTTTGAAGTTATTTTGATATGTATGTGTTGATTTTATTGTTGGATGGTGAAAATAAGTTTGTTTTGGAGGAGTTTGAGAAAGGTAGTAAGGAAATTAAGGTTTTGTTGAAAGTTTGGGTAGAAATTGTATAACTAGGGGTTTGTTTTAAATAAATTAAGTATTAGAGTGATTCTAATTGAATAATTTTACTTGTTGTTTAGATTAGAAGTCTGTAGGCCAAAGTTGTCAAGGTGGAGGAATTTAGGTTTTGTTAAAACTAAGGCTTAGAGAGTGAGTTTGGGTTGGTTTTGAAGCTAAACAAGGTTAGTACTTACTTTGTTAATATTTAATTTGAATTTTCATCCTTGGTATCATCTTCATTGGCATACTTTAAAGAATGTTGTTTTTCTTTAAAGTGACATTATTTATCATTTTATTCATTGTTATTAAAAACATGATTTGTACATTGGTTTGGTGAATGGTTTGTACATCCTTAAAAATATTAATTTTATTTTATGGTGAATGGTAATAATTTATATAATGCATTAGTAATGTGAAAATGAGTCACATTATGAATATAATTAAGGATTGTGGTCAATGTGGTTGAGAAATATGGAAATAGTTATGGAATAATATGGAAATTGTGGAAAAATGATAAATGAGATAAGAATGAAGAAAATGTGATATAATGTATGATGTTTATTTGCCCTGCAAATTTACTTATTCTAAAGAATTGAATTTGATACTGTTGAGTTGGCATGCCAACAATACGTCGTGATGCTTTATACGCCTCTGGGCTGTCACACCTTCGGGCGAGACATACTGGTGTCGGATGCTTTGTGTCGAGGAGATGACCTTTATGTGATAGTGATACATTGGTATCACATGACACTTAGATCTCCGATGTTTGACCTTCGGGTTGCTATAGGCCAAATCAATATTTTAAAACTTAAATATTGCGTAGGGACTTGTTTGGCCTAATGTGTGTGATTATGATGTGTTGATGAATTTTATGAGCTAATGAATGATTATTTGAATAATGCTTTACAATGGTGGCATAATGCATTGTGTGTCATGGAAGCATATATTAGTTTTAGAAAAATATTGTGTTATCAAATTATGCACTACTAAGCTTCTGATTTAGTGCTATTTAATTTTATCGCGCAGGTAACAGAGTCGCTGATATACAGAGCCGCTGAGATACAGAGCCCTGATACACCTGAGCAGGGCTAGATTTTGAGTTGGATTCTGAAGTTAAAGACCTTTGCCACAAGACCTATCTAACTTGTGTTGGACTGCATATAATGTAAATATATATTTTTGTTCAATTACATTATGTCTATGCACATTATAGGATTTTATAAATATGTTCATATAATTATGGCATTGTAAAGTTTTGTAAATTGTAAAATGTCATATATATATATTCGTGAAACACTTGATGATATCGGAAGAAATGATGGATTTTGGAGAAATTATATATTGGGAGTGTTTTTCTTATTACAGGTTGCACTTGTTGATTTGGGTTTTGTTGAAATTATAGATAAAATACTAAAAAAAATTTCTACATATTTTCCTATATCCATACATTTATTTAATTGCTATATATATGTATTAACTTCTAAATTTGTCTTTTTAAAGTTATAAATATTTTTAGTAGCGAGTATGAGAATTTTCTATTGTTGATTACTGTATCATTCTTGTATTCTATGTATATATTTTACATATATGAGATATATATTATATATATATATATATTATATCTATATAGGGTGTAAGAGTATTACAGTCAAACTCTATCCCTACTTGAAAAGCTATCTCTAAAGGTCCAAGGAGTGTCCATGCACCACTCCACTCATAAGTGTAACACCCCAAACTAATATTATTAATTTTGTCTAGTGATATTAAAATCCTTAGAAGAGTCAAGGGTTAGAATGAAAATCTATGAAATAACTAGATAGAAAATTTAAAGAAAGAGATTGAAAGGGGAAATAGAGCCTATTAGCTTTACACGAAATAAATTAAAATCAAATCATAAAATTTGAGAAATAATTAAATAAATAAAATCATTAAAATTTTAATAATTTGAGGGAAATACAAACAAATTAAACTATAATCAAGTATGTAAAATTAAATACTGAATTTTTATTTTATTAAATCAAAGCAAGCCAAAAATTTAGAAGAGAGGCAACCAAATTGGGAATGGAAAACAACTTCACTAAGGGAGAGGAACTCTAGCGGACGAAATGCACACGTATAAATATGAATATATAAACATACGTGTGATTAATGCATGTAATGCATGAGAAATGGTGAATCAATACACTAACACATGGAATTAATGGTTGATAGCTAGCCTCTAGAAGTTAACCAAAACAAATAAACTAGGAAGTTGGGGTGGTGATGGGATAAGAATTTCACTAAGCCACCTAAACCCACATTTGACATGAAGAAAATGAAGCTAAGCCAATTTGTTGATAGGAGTAAGTGCACATAGAGAGACACATGGACAACCATGTGTGAGGCTAGTAAGGGAAGGAAAAAAAAGGGAATAATATATAGGAAATGAATAATAACAATCGATGAGGGGTGAGTTATAGGCTTGATGGGAAGTGCTTACACATGCATGGCTAATAATGTGTTAAGCTAGCATTTAAAAGAGATTAAAATAACCTACCCCATGCCACCTTAATGTTTAAACCAACACTTGGCCATTAAAATAGATGAAACTAACAACCAAATAAGTTAGAAAAAAACTAGTCATCTGGCACCAAAACCACAAGAAAGAATAGGGACGGAAAACTAACGGGAAAGAAAGAAGAGAAAGAGGAGAAAAATAAGAGCTTTCGAGAGATGAGGGTTTGAAGATGCAAAATAGGAGCAATAAAAGGTGAGTATTTTAAACTCAATTAGATTTAATTAAGAGTTAAATATAATGAATTAAAGGAATTGAATTAAAATATGTGTTTAATTATATAAAGATAAGTCATGAAATACAAAAATGTTAGATACTGAAAATCTATATGAATGCATAGTATGCTTAAGTTGTATGAATTTTCAAACTAACATAGATAGGCTCAGTGGTCATGAAATTTTAATTGTAAACACATATATATGTCTATAATCTGTGTATAGAATTTCATAATTTTTGGAGTTAGTTTACTATTTAAGAAAAATAGAGAAAACTCATCTGTTTGTAGGTGTTTTTGTGACAAAATCTAAAGGTCTTAAGAGACTTACTTTTTAAACATATTAAATAGACCAAGAAAATTCTGAAATTGTATACATAAGTTCATATTATGTTCAGATCATGTGGTTTAAATTTCATAAAATTTGACAAAGGTTTAGTATTAAAATAAAATTGGAAAATAGATATTGCCACAGAGTAGGTGTGTAGGGGGAAAAGATTGAAAGCCTTAAGAAACATAATTTAAACATATAGTAAAAAAAACCCAAAAAATTATGAAAATAAGTGCATAAGTTCACACATATGTCTAAATTATGCGGTTAAAATTTCATGATTTTTTGGTAATGATTTAACAACCTAAATAAAATTGGAAACACCGCCAGTAAGAGATGAAAAATTGGCATAATTGGAAAGTTGGAAAAGAAAATAGAAACTTAAATACTAAATTAATTAGAAAATTATGAGATTCTATGTATGGATTCATGTGGTTGTTAATATAAAATTTAATTTTTTTTATGAATTTAAAAGATAGTTTCATTATTTAAATAAATAAAAGGAGTTAGATTGTCAAGCTAGTTGAAATCTGGATATGTCAGTTGGGGTTGAGTTTTAATTTTATGTTCATGTATGATATGGATGGTACAAGGATGACATGATGTAATAAAGCTAGGTAACAATACACATAAGATGGAAATAAATATATATTATGCCACATGTGTTAGAGATTGGGGATGGATAAAAATGGTTAGGGAAGTAGTGAAACATGAAAACATAAGGAGGTTGAAATAGAATAAGAATAAATAATGAAATCTTCGTGACAGTAGATGTTAACATACTAAGTTATATTTTATGCATTTGCACTAAAACTTGAGAAGAAAAGAAATTGGTTTAATGATAGTTGTATTCCTACAGGTATATATGGCTGGAATTAAATAAGTTTTTCTGTAACTACAGTTTTAAGTTAAAAAGTTTACTACATACATGGATACAAATTATTTTCTAAAATTATCTATTTATTTAGATTATAATATTTCATCAAATTTATAAGATAAATTAATTTTTGATTTACAAAGTACTTTCTTCGAGGATTTAAAAGAGGACCTTTATATATCTAAGCTTGGTATTCATTGTTACTATCATAATACTTTCTTAAAAAATATGCTAGTTAATACCTCAAAGAAAAAGGAAGGATTTTAAAATATAAATTTAAAAGGTGATTTTATGATATGGTATAGTTAATTTTAAATTTTTGCTGTACATATATATACATAGTATATGAATATACAAGTTTGAGCTATTAAATTAAAGGACTTAATCTATGAATGCAATATTTGAAATTTTTAAGCAGTGATTTTCTAAAATATATGGATATTGGATTGTGTATAATATTGTGAGTGACCTAAGTATTTGAAATAGATTGAAAAATTGGATTTGTTAAGCCTTACTAAGTTGAAAATTAAATACAGATATGGATTTAATCGGTATTTTTGAAAGAGTCTTTGAGAAGTAAAACTTTACAAAAATGCCATTTTGACCCTTTAAATGATGAGGAACTACATGCTGATTAACAATTGGCCAAGCACCAACTATCCAAGGATGACATGAACTAACAAGTCAAAGATCCATTAGCCATAAGTGGAGGACCAATAACAAGGTCTAGAACTAATAAGTTGAAAGAGGCTTTAATTTCCTTCATGGATCAAATTTGGAGAAAACAAATTGCTCAAGATTTGTTTAAGGTTGTTCCATGGATGCAAGAAGAGCTAAAGTTGGTCAACATAATTCAAACAAGTCCAACTTTTGAAGGCCTAAATCCAAGCTTATGAGAGTAATGATGATATGTCCGAGGGTCTGGAGGGTTGTGGATCAGGTTCGACAAAAGGTGGCGGTGAGCCCATGTTTGATCCAAATAAAGGAATTAGGTGCGCCTCTGCTGACAGCTTAAGCTTTTGGTATCAGAGCCAACGCTCTAGATCAGGTTTTATCCCTTCCAATTCATTTTCGTGTCTTCTTTTGTTATTTGCGTTTTTGCTGCTTTGTTTCAATTGTTCAATTCGTTCTCTTGTTTTCCTTGTTCCTCTGAATTGTTTTCTTTGTGGGTTATTTTCGTTTTCGTTTTCTTCACCTGCTATTTGCGTTTTTGTTTCCTTTGTGGGTTACTTTCGTTTTCGTTTCTTCTCTTGTTAGTTTCGTTTTGTTTTTTTGTTATTGATCCTTGAATCGTTTTCGTTTTTCTTTCAAAGTCGAAAATTCAAAAAAAAAATTCCGTTAGGGTTCTAATTTAGTTTTCGTTTTGTGTTTAGAGTCTTATTTCAATTTCGAATTCAGTTTGCCTTTTTAGTCCAAATCGTTTTTCTTATTCTGAAATTGGGTTGGTTGATTTGTTCCGAATTGGTTTGTTCTATCTATTCCGAATTGGATTTGTTCTATTGTGGATTTTCGAATTGGGAATTTAGGTTGCTTTGTTCAAATTCGAAATTGTGTTCTTGATTGTTGATTCAAAATTTGTTGATTCGAAAGTGTTCTAAATCCGAATCTTATTTTTGTTAATCATTTTGATTCTGTTTCGAATTTCCAAGAAAGTGTTTCAAACAAATTTCAAAAGGAAAGCTGAATTGGTCTAAAGGAAGTCTTGATTATTTATTCTGTTCCAATTTTGAGTTTCAAAAGGAAGTCCTCTAAATTGATCTTGTTCTTATTACCTGATTGGAAAAAAAAAGTTTTGTGTGGTGTATGAATTAGGGCTGCCCATCTTGAGATAGTGAGAGGGAGCAAAAAAAAAAAAAAAGAGTACAAAAGTGCTTCAAGAAATTTTTTTCGTTTTCCTTGTTATTTAGGTGATAAGGGTCGAATATGGATAGGTTAGAAGTAACCAAAATTTTGTCACGAAATTTTGACAAATTTGAGGGGCTGTTTTTTATTCAAATTTCAGATTTTGGGATACTACACACGGAGGCTATTTGAGTTGTTTCATAAAGTGTGATTCACCTAAGAACACAAAAGAAATCAGCTTGAGAGGTGTGAGCTGAACCGTGAGTGATTTCATATATTGAGTGAAACACGAGAGACCAACCTTCATCTATTGAGTGTAAACACGTGAGGGAGTGTTGTGAGGTCTTTTTATTTGTTTTGTGCTAACCTTTTATTGCAGGAAACATGTCTGAAAGTGATAGTAGGGGTGTTCCGATTGATCCAGCTCGATTGCGAGAGGCTCAGCAAGCTGAATTTACACGTTTATACCGCACTATGGAGAACATAACAGAAACATTGGAGCGCATGGATTTGAGGTTGCAGAGTGTTGAAAGAGCCACACCGGAGCGCATTAAGAGGCAAAGAGGTGGCAGAAATTGAATGCAACAGCCTGAACATTTGGAAGATGAAAATGAGCTTGAGGAGGATAATGCAAGTCTGGTTGGAGGAGCTCTACATAGAGGTGGAGGTAGAGGAGGACGTGGTGCTGGTAGAGGTAGAGGAAGGATGAATAATAATCCTTTCTATGGTAGAAATCATGGTGATGATGAAGTCGTTGATAGGAGCTTGGGAAGCATCAAGCTGAAAATTCCTAATTTTCGTGGTAAATCAGATCCAGAAGCTTATTTGCAATGGGAGAAGCAGGTTGACCTCATATTTGATTACCATCGATGTACTGAGGAAAAGAAGGTCAAGCTTGTTGTTACTCAATTTACAGATTATGTTATAGCTTGGTAGGATCAGTTAGTGACTAGTAGAAGAAGGAATTTGGAGTATCCTATTGAGACTTGGGCTGATCTTAAATCAGTCATGAGGAAGAGGTTTGTGCCTAGACATTTCCATAGGAAAATCATGCAGAGACTTCAGGTTCTCAAGCAAGGAAGTAAAAGTGTTGATGACTACTACAAAGAGATGGAGATGTTGATGACTAGAGCTAACCTAATCCTTGGGGGTTGTACCGAATTCGACTAGGGGTTTTCAAGTTAATGCTGTGGGGGTTCGAAATCAAGGGGTTCTCAGGCTTATTCTTGGAGGTTCCGTATCAGTTAGCGTTCTTTCAAGTTAAGCATGCTGGTGCAGGGTCAGTACCAGGAGGGATGACCTTCTGGGAAGTGCTTGGCCCAACCGTGCTGGTGCAGGGTCAGTACCAGAATGGGTGTCCAGCTGGGAAGTGCTTGGCCCGGCCGCATCATTTGGTATCAGAGCCTATTTATCGGGTCTTGTCCCACTGCTCCAGGTTCGAGGACTAATGTAAACCAGCATGGCAAGGATCCTTTGGTGCTACAACAAGGACCATTGACAAGGAATAAAGCAAGGAAGTATGGCGTCACTCTTGGATTGCATGTTCAAGACTTTGTTACAAGGGAGGTGACTGAATTAGTAATAAACAAGTGCAGTATGGAGCTGGAAGACCAACAAAGGCTGATTGTGATGCTGAATGTCTATATGGAAGATAAGGCTTTAAAAATGGGCTATAGGAGCAAGAAAGGAGTAAGGAAGGCAGCCCACATGCAAGCACATGGGCCTTGGACGAAATTAGGTTTTTGGGACCACTTTTGTCACATGGGCAGCCTATTCTTTCATGCACATGGGCTGTGTTCACACCCATGCACATGGAATGTGGTTCCCTTCTTTCCTTAGTTGGTTAGGATGATATTTTCCTTATTTGACAAGGATCCTTCTTTCCTTAGTTGGTTAGGATGATATTTTCCTTATTTGACAAGGATCCTTCTTTCCTTAGTTGGTTAGGATGATATTTTCCTTATTTAACAAGGATTTTGACTTTGTAATTTTCCTTTTTTCACTAGGGTTAGGATAGTTACGAATTTTAATTTATTTTTCTATAAATAGGGCATTATTTTCTTGTAAGAGGAGCTTTTTGACAAATTATATTCAGATTGCTCATTATGCAAATTTTGGCCATCTTTGAGAGAGTGAGAGATTTTGCTTCTTTCATTGATTGCATCACGAATCAGACTAACTTATCAATTTTGATTGTGGCGTTCTTCTGATCCGTCCTTCCAAATCCTTCCATCATTAGTGTTCTTGCTTCGCTAAGCATTGGGTGCTATAGAGGGTGGTTTATCCTTGTTCTTGGATTCCTATATCGAAGCGTGCGTTGGGGTTTGAGGCCTTCATTGCCATAGGGTTCCGCGTCATTTGGTATCAGAGCCAATTACAGGTAAATCTTTATATATCTGTCTTTCTAGGGCTTGTTTTTATTTCCATTAGAGTCTTCATTTGTTCAATTTGTTTTTTTAGGGTTCTTTTATTTTATTCTAAATTTCTTCTTTCCCCATACCCCAATTCGTTTGTGTCCCCTTTTCATCATAGTCCAAATCGTTTTTCACCTACTTCACCATAGTTAATTCGTTTTCAATTTTTAAAGTATACGGATCTTTTCGTTTGAGCTTGCAATAATTCGTTTGCTGTTTAAGCTTCTATTTATTGATATTAGTTTAGTATTTTTTTTGGGGGGGGGGGGGTGATCTAGAGATAGTGATCTATCCCTAAAAAAAAAAGAGTACAAAAGTGCTCCAACAAAAATTTTTCTGTTTCTTAGTAATTAAATGTTCCGTGGTTGGTTTGAAGTGGGTTAGAAGCAATCAAAATTTTTAGGCCACAAAATTTTCATTTTTTTTGGGGCTGTTTTTGTTCGAATTGTGGGGGCTGCCATTGCAAAGGGGAATTCGAAATTCTCTTTAGTTTAGGAAGACTTGACACTAGCTTTCTTGGGTAGAATCAATAGGTCCATAAATCAGCTTGCTAAAGGTGGGTTGGTTTTGATACATCTTGGCCAGAATTGTCATATTTTTACCTCTTTGTTTCTAATTCTTGATTGAGCTACCTCTTTGTTTCCAACACTCTGGTTTATGATAATCATGTGACACAAATTTCCTTGTGTCGCCTCCAAATCGTCGAGTTTCTTTTCTAGGTGTCTAGGAATTAGGTTTCTAGCTTCCTTGAACGTGCTTGGCAGATTGATTTGTGAGCCTCGATTCTGAAGTGCAATCGAAGAATCAGCAAAGGTGAGGTAAGAGCGAAACACTTTGAGTGAATTTTGTTTATTACTAATCTTTTCTTTGTGAGTTTGTGTTTGTGATCATGAGTAGTGGGAGAAACCAGAACGTGCAAGATGGGGAGAAAAATGTCCAAGAAGGTTCTAGCAATTTTGAGTCATATATGCAGCAAAGTAATGAGAGGATGAATGAGATGGCAAGAATGATGGCTACTCTACAAGAGAGCATGAATCTAATGATGAGAGAAAGAGCGCAGCAACCAGCAGCTCAAGTGAGGTTACCACAAAGGGTTCTACAAAGAATCGGTGAAGGAGATCGTAGAGCACCTAGCGGTAATGAAGAGGTTGGTGAAAATAACCCAGCAAATGACAATGACCTTACTTCCATAAAGATGAAGGTACCTTCCTTTGAAGGGAGAAACAATGCTGAAGAGTACATTGAATTGGAGAGAAAGGTGGAGCAGATTTTTGAATGCCATAATTATTCAGAAGAGAAGAAGTCCCACATTGCAGCCGTGGAATTTAAGGGATATGCTACATTCTGGTGGGATAAACTCAAATCTAATAGAAGAGGAAAGGGATTGAGACCCGTACCTGATTGGGAGACTTTGAAAGACTTAATGAGAACAAGGTTTGTCCCTTCTCATTACTATAGGGATTTGTATAATAGGTTAGCAAGGCTGATCCAAGGTGGTAAGAGTGTTGAAGAATACCACAAGGAGATGGAGATGATCATGGCAAGAGCTGATATTGAAGAGGATGTGCAGAGGTTGATGTCTAGATTCCTTGGGGGTCTAAATTCAAACATAGCAAGTGAGCTGGAAATGTATGATTACAATTCCATGGGAGAGTTGGTTGAAAAGGCCATGAAGATAGAAAGGAGACTAAAGAGCAAGAATTACACCAAGTCTGGTTCTAGAAAATTTCAGAATATGGGTGGAAGTAGTTCGACCTACAAAGGACCTCAAAACACTAGTAGCAATTCATCCTCAAGAAGTGGAGATTTCAAGAATTCCTTCCAAAGGAACAATCCTCCACCTACAAGTGGAAAAGGGACGAATGGTGGTCCAAAAAGGCAGCAATCAGGTACTTCTAATACTAATCCTAGTAGAGATATTAAATGTTTCAAATGTTTAGGGAATGGGCATATTGCTTCTGAATGTCCAAATAGGAGAGTTATGATTGCTACTGATGATGGGGGTATAATTTCTGATTCTGATCATAGTGATGTTGATAATGATGTGAATGACATGTATGATGATGATGAGTGTAGTGAGCAAGTTGAAAATATGTTGATGGCTGAACATGGTGAAATGTTAGTTGCTAGGCGTGCTTTGAACATGCAGATGAAGGAAGAGGGCCTTGAGCAATGAGATAACATATTTTATTCTAGATGTTTAGTTGATGGTAAGGTTTGTATGCTCATCATTGACAGCGGTAGTTGTACTAATGCCGCAAGTGAGACCATGGTGGAGAAGTTGAAATTAACTTGTTTAAAACATCCCAATCCATATAGACTACAATGGTTTAATGATAGTGGAGAGGTGAAGGTTACTAAACAAGTGAGAATACCATTCTCTATAGGCTGGTATAAAGATGAAGTGTTGTGTGATGTAGTTCCTATGCAAGCAGGCCATATGTTATTGGGAAGACCTTGCAATTTGATAGGAAAGCACAGCATGATGGGCATTCAAATAGGTACACGTTTACCTATGAGGGAAAGCTGGTTACCCTTGTTCCATTATCACCCTTGGAGGTTTATGAAGATCATCGAAAGATGCTTGAGAAAGTAAAGCAAGATTCGGCCAAAGTAGTGGTTGGGGCTGTTTCTTCCAAAAACAAGGGGAGTGCGAGAGAACATGATAAGGTGAGTGAAAGTGAGAAGAAAATGGGAAAAGAGGCCAGAAAAGAAACTAATCAAATTAATGGCCCATTGGTGAGAGAAAACAAGAAAGAAGGGAAGGCAAAACAAAATTTTTATGCAAGAGCGAGAGAATTAAATGTTGGGCAGCCTGTGTTCCTCATTAGATACAAGGAAACTTTGTTTGCTAACATTGATGTTTCACTTGAACATTTGCCTTCTAGCTTTGTGTCTTTATTGCAGGATTTCCAAGATGTGTTTCAGGAGGAGTTGCCTAGTGGTTTGCCACCATTAAGAGGGATCGAACATCAAATTGACTTCATACCTGGTTCTACCATTCCAAATAGACCAGCATATCGAAGTAATCCGATGGAGACCAAGGAGATGCAGAGACAAGTGGAAGAGTTGTTGGAGAAAGGGTTGATTCGAGAGAGTTTAAGTCCGTGTGCCGTTCCTGTTTTGTTGGTTCCAAAGAAAGATGGCACGTGGAGAATGTGTGTTGATTGTAGGGCTATAAATAAGATCACTGTGAAGTATCGGCATCCTATACCGCGTCTTGATGACATGTTGGACGAATTACATGGTGTAAGGTATTTTACTAAAATTGATCTTATGAGTGGATATCATCAAATTCGTATGAAACCTGGGGATGAATGGAAAACAACTTTTAAAAAAAAATATGGGTTGTATGAGTGGTTGGTAATGCCTTTTGGGTTGTCTAATGCACCTAGTACTTTTATGAGGTTGATGAACCATGTTTTGAGGGCTTATTTGGGCAGATTTGTAGTTGTTTATTTTGATGATATTTTGATCTATAGTAAGACTGAGGAAGAGCATATAGAACATGTTAGGTTGGTTTTAGAAGCTTTGAGAAAAGAGAACTTATATGCAAAGCTTAAGAAGTGCACATTTCGCATGGATAGGCTTGTTTTTCTTGGTTTTGTTGTTAGTGCACAAGGATTGGAAGTTGATGAAGAGAAAGTGAAAGCTATAAGGGAATGGCCTGTTCCTAAGAGTGTGATGGAAGTGAGGAGCTTCCATGGGCTGGCGAGTTTTTATAGGAGATTTGTGAAGGATTTTTCTACCATCGCAGCACCACTCACAAGTATTGTCAAGAAGGAAGTTGGATTTCAATGGGGTGAACAGCAACAATGATCGTTTGAAAGTTTGAAAGAAAAACTCACTACTGCGCCTGTTTTAGCTTTACCTAACTTTGATTCTATTTTTGAGATTGAATGTGATGCTTCAGGTATAGGTATTGGGGCTGTTTTGATGCAAGAAAAGAAGCCAATAACATATTTTAGTGAGAAGCTCAATGGTACGCAACTGAATTATTCTACCTATGACAAGGAGTTGCATGCTTTGGTAAGGGCATTGAATGTGTGGGAGCATTATTTGCTGCCAAAGGATTTCATTATTCACACTGACCATGAATCCCTCAAGCATTTGAAGGGCCAAGGTAAGTTGAACAAAAGACATGGTAAGTGGATTGAAAAATTGAGAAATTTCCTTATGTCATTAAGTATAAGCAAGGTAAAGATAATATTGTTGCTGATGCGTTGTCTAGGAGATATACCTTGCTGTCTATTTTGAGTTCTAAATTGCTTGGTTTTGAGTATATTAAGGACTTATATATTGGTGATATTGATTTTGGCAATGTTTATGTCGCATGTGAACAAGGAGCTTTTAATTCATTTTTTAGGCAGGATAGTTATTTGTTTAAGGGAAGTAAACTATGTGTGCCTAGATGTTCCATGCGTAATTTTCTTGTTTTGGAATATCATTGTGGTGGTTTGATGGGGCATTTTGGTGTGTCTAAGACTTATGATATTCTGTTTGAGCATTTTTATTAGCCGTCTATGCGTAAAGATGTTGGGAGATTATGTTCTGCTTGTATTGCATATAGACAGGCGAAATCTAAGTCTATGCCTCATGATCTTTATATGCCATTACCTGTACCTAGTTCACCTTGGGTTGATATTAGTATGGATTTTGTGCTTGGTTTGCCTAGGACTAGGAAAGGTAGAGATAGCATTTTTGTGGTTGTTGATAGGTTTAGTAAGATGGCACATTTTATTCCATGTCACAAAGCTGATGATGCAAAAGTTGTGGCTGATTTTTTCTTTAGAGATGTTGTTCGTTTACATGGGGTGCCTAGGAAAATTGTTTCTGATAGAGATACTAAGTTTTTATCCCATTTTTGGCGTGTTTTATGGAGTAGATTAGGAACTAAGCTTTTGTTTTCTACTACTTGTCATCCACAAACAGATGGGCAAACTGAAGTAGTGAATCGTACACTTGGTACGTTGTTGAGAGCTTTAGTGGGGAAGAACTTGGTCACTTGGGAAGATTGTTTACCTTTCATTGAATTTGCTTATAATCGTTCAATTCATTCTTCTACAGGTTATTTGCCATTTGAGATTGTTTATGGTTTTAATCCACTAATTGTACTTGATCTTGTTCCTTTGCCTTTACATAAGCATGCTAGTTTAGATGGTGAGAAGAAGGCTGATTTGGTAAAGTCTTTGCATGAAAAGGTTCGAGCAAATATAGAGAAAAAGAACAAGTCATATGCTGATAGGGCAAATAAGGGACGAAAGAAAATGGCATTTGCTCTTGGCGATTGGGTTTGGGTATACTTCCGAAAGGAGAGGTTTCCAAATCAAAGGAAGAGTAAGCGTGATGCACGTGGTGATGGTCCATTCCAAGTATTGGAGAAAATCAATGACAATGCATACAAGATCGACTTGCCTGGTGAGTATGGTGTTAGTGCTACTTTTAATGTGACTGATTTATCTCCTTATGATGATGCAGATTTGAGGACAAATCTTTTTAAAGAAGGGGAGAATGATGTAAACCAGCATGGCAAGGATCCTTTGGTGCTACAACAAGGACCATTGACAAGGAATAAAGCAAGGAAGTATGGCGTCACTCTTGGATTACATGTTCAAGACTTTGTTACAAGGGAGGTGACTGAATTAGCAATAAACAAGTGCAGTATGGAGCTGGAAGACCAATAAAGGCTGATTGTGATGCTGAATGTCTATATGGAAGATAAGGCTTTAAAAATGGGCTAGAGGAGCAAGAAAGGAGTAAGGAAGGCAGCCCACATGCAAGCACATGGGACGAAATTAGGTTTTTGGGACTACTTTTGTCACATGGGCAGCCTATTCTTTCATGCACATGGGCTGTGTTCACACCCATGCACATGGAATGTGGTTCCCTTCTTTCCTTAGTTGGTTAGGATGATATTTTCCTTATTTGACAAGGATCCTTCTTTCCTTAGTTGGTTAGGATGATATTTTCCTTATTTGACAAGGATTTTGACTTTGTAATTTTCCTTTTTTCACTAGGGTTAGGATAGTTACGAATTTTAATTTGTTTTTCTATAAATAGGGCATTATTTTCTTGTAAGAGGAGCTTTTTGACAAATTATATTCAGATTGCTCTTTATGCAAATTTCAGCCATCTTTGAGAGAGTGAGAGATTTTGCTTCTTTCATTGATTGCATCACGAATCAGACTAACTTATCAATTTTGATTGTGGCATTCTTCTGATCCGTCCTTCCAAATCCTTCCGTCATTAGTGTTCTTGCTTCGCTAAGCATTGGGTGCTATAGAGGGTGGTTTATCCTTGTTCTTGGATTCCTATATCGAAGCGTGCGTTGGGGTTTGAGGCCTTCATTGCCATAGGGTTCCTCATCAAGGACGAACATCCTTAAAGAGGGAGGGAATGATATGTCCGAGGGTCTAGAGGGTTGTGGATCAGGTTCGACAAAAGGTGGCGGTGAGCCCATGTTTGATCCAAATAAAGGAAATGGGTGCGCCTCTGCTAACAGCTTAAGCTTTTGGTAGAAATGGTTAGCATTCTTTCCTGTTAAGCGTGCTGGTGCAGGGTCAGTACTAGGATGAGTGACCTTCTGGGAAGTGCTTGGCCTAGCCGTGTTGGTGCAGGGTCAGTACCAGGAGGGATGACCTTCTGGGAAGTGCTTGGCCCAACCGTGCTGGTGCAGGGTCAGTACCAGAATGGGTGTCCAGCTGGGAAGTGCTTGGCCCGGCCGCATCAAATGATTTAGGTCCATTTTGAATAATAAAAGGCCATTTGGCCATGCTCTTGAGCTGGGAAGTGCTTGGCCCGGCCGCATCAAATGATTTAGGTCCATTTTGAATAATAAAAGGCCATTTGGCCATGCTCTTGAAGTCTAAAAGGCCAATGGCCCAAGGCAAATTAATAGGTTGTTTAAACTATTTGAGTTTTAATTTTGCATTTGACTTATATTAGGGATCTTGTTAAGTATGAGTTACAAGGGTTGAATTATGAAGAAAATGGGTTACAAAAGCCAAGAAATAATGGCCTAATGTTCATATTGAGTTGGCAATGTAATGGGGGTATTTATTAGGTGTAATGGGGCTATCAATATAGGAGTCACATATGAACTTAATTCTGATGCTCTCTTTGTACATGGCCTTCTTCTATATAAACAATTTAATAATTTTGAACACAGTAATAGTATCCTTACCAGGGTTAAGAATGGCTCTGATACCAACTAAGACTGGATCGTAAGAAGAGTGATTGTAAGAGGGGACAGATATTAATAAAATATTATTGTAATAAAGATAACACATAAGAATCCAAATAGGAGAAAAGATTTGAAAAGATTTTATATTATTATTGAAGGCAGATGAAAAGATAGATATCAGAAGTTTGATATTATATTACAAAGAAAACACACTCTTGAAAACAAAGGAAAAACTTAAATTTTTTGATGATATGCTAAAGACTCACTCTCCTCTTTTATAGATAGAAGGGAGATGACAATTATTGGTTACAAACATCAATGCTTACGAAAGAAAACAATATAGATAATAATGCATTCTAAAATAATTACAAAAGACAAAAGATAGTGGCTGATGAATAAGCATGGGTCCATTTTAGAATTATGAGACTGAAATAAGCCTTTGCTACTAATTTGTCATTTTCTACCGATATAAATGAATGACTGAAAATAAGCCACTTTTGACCAGATGCTTTAGGGATAAGGATTCTGAGAGTCTTGAAAAATATCCTCCAATATATAATCAGTTGAGTCATCATCTGTGTCATAGTAAGAGTCTTTGTCCATAACTCTATCATGTCTTGCTTTTTTTCCCCCTTTTTTTCAATGTAAATGAGGATGTACTAGGTCCTTCTCCTAATACTTCAGAAAAATGGGCTTTTAAAACATCTTTAGAGATATTTTTTGATAAATAATCAAAGTATTGATTTAAATTAGCAAATCCCTCATGAAGACATTTTAATTCTTTTTCAGTTTTATTTAAGGTATTTATAATTAATCCTTTTTTTGAATAAACTGAAGATGGTCCAAAAAAATCAAATTTATCCCACCATTTGATCATTATTCATCTAACTAACCAGGGAATATATTGGTTTTTAATTCCACATTTTTTATATTTAGGATATTTTATTTGCCAATCCCATTTAGCGATCCAAGGAATCTTATATCTCATTCCAAATTCCAATTGCAACTGAGATATAGATTGCATGTTGTTTTTTGCACAAAAATTGTAAAAAACAGTTCTTACCTTATTAGGTAAATTATTGGGTTTAACCCCTAGTCCATAAACCAGACCAGAACTGATAAGGAAGATAGACGACACTTTTTACTTTGTCTAGTTGGAATTGTAACCACCAACTAAACTTTTGAGAACAATTATTGTATAAAAGTGCACCATGCCATGCTTTCCTATAGTCTAGGTAATTATAAGATTTGTAATAAGATCTACCTTTTAAATCTCTAGTAGAGTAAACAGTTTTACCCCACTCTTGTTTAGTAATAATTTTCTTTATAATAAACTTACTATAAGAAAGTTATGTTAAAGATCTTTTTGTAGCAAAGAAAATTACTGAACCAATATCAACTAAAATTTGCTGATAGTAGTAATAATCTTGAGGAGTTAAAGAGAAACTCCTAGTGTAAATTTCTGCCACTTCATTAGGTGGTAAATCCCCATGTTCGCCATCAATAATAATAACATATTCGCCTGTAATAGGAACATAAGGATATATCTTCACCTTTTCTGTTACTGCTGCGATACTAATATCTTAAGCATCGCTCCTATACTTGTTGTGAGATAAGGATTGCTCCATAGAGGACTCATAAGTCCTCTTAGCTGGCATAGCTAGGGATGTTGTACATCTTTGCCCTTTTGACTCATCTTTTCCTGTCAAAACTCTCTTATTAGATAATCAAGCAAAGAATTATTTATTCCATTAATAAATTCAATTTCAAAATTAAAAACAAACAAGATGGCTTGCCATATAGTAAAAATTTGTTTTGATGAGATATTTTTCACATCTTTTAATAAAATTTTCTTGGCATATTTACAATCTACCTTAACTAGGAATTTTTGATTTGGTAATTTGAACTATAGATAAGATCTTTTTTTTAACCATAGAATAGTTCTTTCTAGGTCCAACCCAGAGTCCAAAAGTCAATCTGACTAACTATTCTTTTTTCTAAATTTTTTATTTTAAAATTCCTCTATACCCTATTTCAAAGGCATTAGTTTCAACAATTTTAAAATAATTAGGGTTTGGAATTAATAAATAGGGAAGAACTTTCACTTTCTGCTTAATTTTTTGAACTGCAATAGTATGCTCATTAGCCCAAATAGGAGGATTCTTTTTAATCCTTTCAAATAAGGGCTTAGCATCATGGGATAAATTTTTGTAAAAGTCTGAAACATAATTAAGATTTTCCAAAAATATTTGCAATTGATTTTTATCCTTAATTTCATTTGGAAATTTACTTCCGAATTTAATTGCTCTGTCTATGGGAATAACAGTACCATTTCCTATATTATACCCTAAAAATCTTATCTTACTCTAGCATAATTTAATCTTTCTAGCAGACACTACAAATCTTGCCCTCTATACTACTTTGATAAAAGTAGTAAGATGCTTAAAATGTTAATCTAATATGCTAGAAAAAATAAGCACATCATATATATATATATATATATTCACAATTGAAAATCATGAATAAGGATTAAATATTTCATTTATAATCCTCTGAAATTTAGAGAGAGCATTCATAAGGCCAAAAGGCATTACGTTCCATTCATAATGCCTAAAAGGAACTGCAAATGTTGTCTTATATTTATCTTTTTTAGCAATTTGAATTTGCTAGTATCCTGACTTCATATCAAATTTACTGAAAATATTCTCATTATACAAGTTATTTAATAAGTCCCTTTTATTAGGTATTGGATACTTAATTCATCATAAAGCCTTATTTAGGGGCTTATAATTAATTACCAATCTAGGAACACCCCTTTCCAGCTCAGTAGCATTTTCAACATAAAATGCTGAACAAATCCAAGGACTACTACTTTTTCTAATAAGCCCTTTATTTTTCCAAATCAGCTATCTCTATTTTATAAATTTCAAGATGTCTTTGTCTCACAACAGTAGGATGAGCCTTAGTAGTAATCTGCTTTTTTGAAAAATCCAGCTTATAAGGCAACTCAATTATTGCCTTTTCCTATTCCAAAAAGCTTTTGGACTATCTGTACAAATTTCTTTAATCATCTGATTGTGCATCTTGTCAATTTTTTCTTTATTATGAGGCATATACAATTATTCTTCAATTTTCTTTTTTGTCGCTTCCTGAGATAAGGAAGTCAAGAATTTCATCTTACTTTTAATTGACCTATGAATATGAACAATTCTTCTTCCCTTAGTCGAGTAATGAAAGAGAAAGTTATATCTCTTCCACTTATCTCAGTTATTATTCCTTTCTCAAATTTTTTTTATCGAATAAATCATATACAGAAAAGGATTTCCAAGAATAACAGGACGAGATAATCCTCTGGCCATAAGAAAGGAAATTCCAAAATAAATCCCATCATTGCAAATGGCTGCACTAGAAAAGCTTATATTTTACTCTCATAGTAGAACCATCTACTGTATTTAATTTCTCCATGGTCTTAGGAAATATCTTGATAGAACTAGCCTTTCATTGATGCAATTCAAACCTACACCAGAATCAATTAGAGCTATTATTTTTAAAAATATATTCTTTTTTAACAACCACTGTAATTGTACCACTTATGGGTAGTAACTTTATTGATTAAATTAATAAACTGAAGATTTTTAGCTTCTTCTTTAGTCAATTGATTTTCTTGACTGCTCATACCCATGTCTTTGCTACTTTCTCCTGACTGAAAATTAGTGGAAAGTGTAGTAGCATTAATTTCCTCATAAGAAAATTCTTCTTTGTCTCCTTCTTCTTTATTAATTAATTCTAGAAAAGAGACTCTTTCTTTTAACTCTTTTAATTCTGATTTAACAAAATTAATTTCAGCTTTAAGCTCACTTATTGTAGGTTCTCTTTTCTTTGATCCTTTAACCCTATCCATTATTACTTTAACATCATAGGGTTTTTCTAGCTTATTAGCTAGCTTCTTTCTAAAGAAGTTTGAACAGTCTCTTTAGACTTTTCACTGCATATCTTTAAATATTTTTCTATTTGTTTTTTCTTTTCGTCATCATCCTTAATATGATCAATAGGATTAAGAATCATGTCATCTTCTTTCATAAGAACACATAAGCCATTCATAGCACATAATGAGTTAAAATAATCACAGGTAATATCACACTAGACTTTGAAGAAGATGAATTAGATTCTGAAGTATAGTCTATTTGATTGACTCCATACTCCTCCATTTCAGAATTATTATCCTGAATAAAAATTTTAATTAATGACCTTTTAAGATCATCATGACGCGGACCCTTAGCAACGATGGCAGCAAACCCAACGTATAACAATGGTAGAGAACTCCTTGAAACTTGATAATCACCTCCTAAGGAACCCAACGCCTATAAAGAGACGCGAACCACTATGATTGAAGGATTTAGTTGGTAAGAAGAAGGAAAATGCCACAACTCTTGTTGATAAGTAAACCTAATTCTTGATGCAAAGAAAGAATTAAAGAATCCACTCTAATCTCTCTCATAAGAAAATTCACAAGAAGAATTTGTAGAAGAATTCAAAAATTTTTATTAATTGTTGTTGTCTGAAATTCGGCCTAATAGTGCCCTTAAATAAGGGTTACAAAATTTCTAATTGCATATGGAAAACTAAAACATTCCTAATTGCATATGGAAAACTAAAACATTCCTAATTGCATAAGAAAAACATTCCTAATTGCATAAGGAAAACATTCCTAATTGCATAAGGAAAACATAAAGTATGGAAACAAAATCCTAATCCACTAAGGAAAATATAAAGTATGGAAACAAAATCCTAATCCACTAAGGAAAATATAAAGTATGGAAACAAAATCCTAATCCAATAAGGAAAATATAAAGTATGGAAACAACCAAACTAATCCCTTCAACATAAGAAATGCCCCACACTATTTGGGCTATCATGGGCCTTAAATTACTTCCCAAGGCTTTATATGAACCCCCATGGACCTTTCTTGCACGTTGGACCTTTCTTTAGCTAGCCTTTAGCTTCCACACTAAGCATCATAATCAGCTTTGGTGTGCCTTCTTCAAGCTCTATCTCCATCTTCTTGAATGATAATTCTTGAAGCTCTTTGGAAATCTCTTCTTGAATATGCAAAGCCATACTAGCTTGATATCTCTTTTCCTTGCTCCTAGTGATTGGTCCACTTGCTAGCTTCAAGGGATCCTTTCTTGCATCATTCTCCCCCTCTTCAAAAAGATTTGTCCTCAAATCTGCATCATCAAAAGGAGAAAGATCACTTACATTGAAAGTAGCACTAACATTATACGTACCTGGCAAGTCGATCTTGTAGGCATTGTCATTAATCTTCTCCAGCACTTGGAATGGGCCATCTCCCCTTGCTTGCAACTTGTTCTTCCTTTGGTTAGGAAACCTCTCTTTTCGAAAATGTACCCAAATCCAATCTCCTACTTGAAACTTAATCTCACGTCTCCCTCTATTTGCAGAATCAACATATCTCTTGTTCCTTTTCTCAATATTCGCCCTTGCTTTCTCATGCATCTCTGTCACCAATTTATCTTTCTTCTCACCATCTAAACTAACAAGCTCATGAGAAGGTAAAGAAACAAGATCCAAAACTGTTAGTGGGTTAAAACCATAAACAAGCTCAAAAGGTGAATATCCTGTAGAAGAATGAATAGCACGATTATAAGCAAACTCAATAAATGGCAAACAATCTTCCCAAGAACTCAAATTCTTACCCACTAAAGCTCTCAACATGGTACCTAAAGTTCTGTTTACTACTTCTGTTTGTCCATCCGTTTGAGGATGACAAGTGGTGGAAAATAACAACTTGGTACCTAACTTTCCCCAAAGCACACGCCAAAAGTGAGACAAAAACTTGGTGTCTCTATCAGAAACTATGGATTTTGGTATCCCATGAATTCGAACCACCTCCCTAAAGAAGAGTTCGGCCACTAAACTAACATCATCACTCTTATGACATGGGATAAAGTGTGCCATCTTACTAAACCTATCAACAACCACAAATATGCTATCTCTCCCCCTCTTAGTCCTTGGTAATCCTAAAACAAAGTCCATACTAATGTCCATCCAAGGAGAACTAGGAACGGGTAATGGCATATACAAACCATGAGGTATAGATTTAGACTTAGCTTGCCTACAAGCCAAACAAGCCTTACAAATTCGAATTACATCCCTTTTCATATTTGGCCAATAAAAGTGTTCATTCAGCATGTCTAAAGTCTTATCAACTCCAAAATGCCCCATCAAACCCCCACAATGTGATTCTAATACTAGCAAATCTCTCATAGAACATCTAGGCATGCATAATTTCGAACCCTTAAACAAAAACCCATCATGTCTATAGAAAGAATTAAAAGCACCATGCTCACAAGCATGATAAACATTGCCGAAATCAGAATCACCAACATATAAGTCCTTTATACATTCAAATCCAAGCAATTTAGTACTCAAAACATTAAGTAAAGCATACCTCCTTGAAAGTGCATCTGCCACTACATTGTCTTTACCTTGCTTGTATTTGATCACATAAGGAAACTTCTCAATCTTCATAACCCATTTTGCATGTCTTTTATTCAACTTACCTTACCCTCTCAAATGCTTCAATGATTCATGGTCTGAATGGATCACAAATTCCTTGGGTAGCAAATAATGCTCCCATACTTCCAATGCTCTCACCAAAGCATATAGCTTCTTGTCATAAGTTGAATAATTCAGCTTTGCTCCATTAAGCTTTTCACTAAAGTATGCAATGGGCTTCTTCTCTTGCATCAAAACAGCTCCAATACCTACACCAAAAGCATCACATTCAATTTCAAAAGCAGAATCAAAGTTAGGTAAAGCTAAAACGGGTGTAGTAGAAAGCTTCTCTTTCAAAGCATCAAATACTTCTTGTTGCTCCATGCCCCAAACGAACCCCACTTCTTTCTTGATTATGCTAGTCAAGGGGGCTGCCAATGTAGAGAAATTAGGGACAAATCTCCTATAGAAGCTTGCCAATCCGTGAAAACTCCTCACTTCTGTCACACATGAAGGATTCGGCCACTCTTGGATAGCTTTCACCTTCTCTTGATCAACTTCAATTCCCTGCATACTTACAACAAAACTAAGAAAAACAACCCTATCTAGACAAAAAGAACACTTCTTAAGCTTAGCATAAAGGTTTTGCTACCTAAGGATTTCGAGCACTTTCCTAACATGTTCAGCATGTTCTTCCTCAGTTTTGCTATAAATCAGAATATCATCAACGTAAACTACTACAAACTTACCTAAATAAGCTCTCAAAACATGGTTCATTAATCTCATGAAAATACTAGGTGCATTAGATAAACCAAAAGGCATAACTAACCATTCATACAGACCATATTTCGTTTTGAAGGCAGTCTTCCATTCATCTCCCGGCTTCATGCGAATTTGATGATAACCACTCATAAGATCAATCTTTGTGAAATATTTCGCCCCATGCAATTCGTCCAACATGTCATCAAGTCTAGGAATGAGATGTCTATACTTCACAGTAATCTTGTTCACAGCCCTACAATCAACACACATCCTCCAAGAACCATCTTTCTTGGGTACTAATAAGACTGGAACGGCACAAGGACTAAGGCTGATGTGAGCCTGCCTTTCTGGGATTTAATTCCTAAGGAAGGTCAAGCTACGGATCGTCTCCAAAACATAAGAACACTAACCATCACCTTCAACCCAACACCAACTTGTGATGTAAAACTGAAGCTATATGGCTGGAAACCAAAGATTCAAGACCCAACCCCAACTTGTGAAGGAAACACCTTGAATATAAGTTAAGACCTAGCAAACTTGGTTATTTTTGCAAGGAATTCGTGCAAGGTCTAACCAGAACTCAAAAGAAGGCTAAAAACCTCTCAAAGCTCTCAAAAATGGAGAGAAAACTCAGAATATTCATTAAGTTCAAAGTCTGCCATTACATCTGTTTTTAAAGACTTAAAGAAAGCATAAAACAAGTGAAATGATGGAAAAATACAAATATAATGATGTAGTTAAATAAAACAAATTGGGCAGCCATATAGCTTGTCTCCCACTAGCTTTTAAAAGGCATGGGCAGCCATATAGCTTGTCTCCCACTAGCTTTTAAAAGGCATCTTTGACTCACAATGTGAGTTTCAGCCACTCTTAATATATGGGCATCCAATGGTACATGAATGGTATGTATTTAGCTCCCAAAGGTATAATGATGGATGCCAATATGTATTCTAACTCCTTTGGGTCAATTGGCCTCTTGGGTATATTGCAATTTGGACACGTGCAACCAAACAACTTCTTTGCTCTTATTTTCTTCAAGTCTTAACTTTCCAATTGTATTGAGAACATATAGATGTTTGGAAACTAATCCTTGAAGTTTTCTTGCCATTGATCGAGTAACAGGTCCTTGGTGTTGTATGCTAGCAATCAGATCCTCATCATCCTCTCCCTCTTCAAAAGAATTCGTCCTCGAATCTTCATCATCTGCATAGTAAGGAGTAAGATCAGAAACATTAAAAGTTGCACTTACACCATACTCACCTGGTAGATTAATCTTGTAGGCATTATCATTAATCAGGAGTACTTCAAATGGTCCATCACTTCTCGGCTGCAATTTTGATTTCCTTTGTGTAGGAAACCTTTCTTTTCTCAAATGAACCCATACCAGATCACCAGGCTGGAACACCATCTTTTTCCTTCCTTTGTTTACTTTGGTTGCTCTATTCTCATTAATCTTCTCCATTTGTTGCTTGGCCCTTTGATGCATTTGCTTCACCAATTCAGCTTTCTTTTTACCATCAAAACTAGTAAGCTCATTAGTAGGAAGAGGCAACAAATCTAATGGAGTAAGTGGATTAAACCCATAGACAAGCTCATAGGGTGAAAATCTAGTGGATGAATGCATTGATCTATTAAATGCAAATTCAATAAATGGTATGCATTCCTCCCATGTCTTCAAATTTTGTTTAATCATGGTACGAAGAAGAGTGCCCACAGTCCTATTAACAACTTCCATCTGCCCATCTGTTTGCGGATGGCATGTAGTAGAGAAACAAAGCTTTGTACCTAACTTTCCCCATAGGACTTTCCAAAAATGACTCAAAAATTTTACATCTCGATCACTTACTATGGTCCTAGGAATACCATGCAATCTCACTACTTCTTTAAAGAACAAATCAGATATATGGCATGCATCATCAGTTTTATGACATGAAATGGAATGTGCCATTTTAGAAAATCTATCAACCACAACAAATAAACTATCATGACCCTTTTTTGTCCTAGGTAGCCCCCCAAAATAAAGTCCATAGATAAGTCTACCCAAGGTTCACTAGGTACACTTAAAGGCATATACAAACCATGTGGTCTTACTTTGGACTTTGCTTTCATACATGTCACGCATTTAGCTCAAAATTTCTCTACATCTTTCCTCATATGTGGCCAATAAAAATGTTCATTCAAAATTTCTAATGTTTTAGCCACCCCAAAATGTCCCATTAAACCTCCCCCATGTGACTCTCTTACAAGCAATCCTCTTATAGAGCTATTTGGAACACAAAGTCGTTTCTCTCTAAATAAGAAACCATCATGCCTATAAAATTTTTCAAAGGTAGCATTTTCACAAGAGGCATATATTTGTGCAAATTCAGAGTCATGCTTATACAATTCTTTCATATGCTCAAATCTTAGAAGTCTAGCATCAAGCATAGAGATTAGAGCATACCTCCTAGATAAGGCATCAGCAACAACATTTTCTTTTCCTTGCTTATATTGAATCACATATGGAAACGCTTCAATAAATTCACTCCATTTGGCATGGCGTTTGTTCAGCTTGCTTTGTCCTTTCAAGTATTTTAGTGATTCATGATCACTATGAATAACAAATTCCTTTGGCCAAAGATAATGCTGCCACATCTCCAACGCCCTAACTAATGCATACATCTCCTTGTCATAAGTAGAGTAATTCAAAGGAGCTCCACTTAGCTTCTCACTAAAGTATGCAATTGGTCTTCTTTCCTACATCAAAACAGCACCTATACCCATTCCGGAAGCATCACATTCAACTTCAAAAGTCTTAGAAAAATCAGGTAATGCAAGTAATGGTGCAGAACATAAATTTTCTTTTCAGTAATCTAAATGCATGCTCCTGTTCCTCATTCTGTCTGAACCCTACATTTTCTTCACTATTTCATTCAATGGAGCTGCAATTGTGCTAAAATCTCTAACAGACCTCCTATAAAAACTAGCAAGACCATGAAAACTCCTAACATCAGTCACGGATTTTGGTGTAGGCCATTCTTTGATGGCTTTTACCTTATCCTTATCAACCTCAATTCCTTTCCCACTCACTACAAGTCCTAAGAAAATGATTTTTTTCATGCAGAATGTACATTTCTTTAAATTTGCATACAATTTATCTTTCCTAAGAACTTCAAGCACACATCTTAAATGCATTAAATGATCATTTAAACTTTGAATATACACTAAAATATCATCAAAATACACAACAACCAACTTTCCAAGAAAAGCACGCAAGACATGATTAATTAATCTCATGAAAGTACTAGGTGCATTGCTTAGTCCAAAAGGAATGACTAACCATTCATACAAACCATATTGAGTCTTAAAAGCTATTTTCCATTCATCTCCTAATCTCATTCTTATTTGATGATAACCACTTTTAAGATCAATTTTTGAAAATATACATGCACCATGCAATTCATCAATCATATCATCAAGTCTAGGGATTGGATGTCTATACTTTACAGTGATTTTATTGACGGCGTGACAATCCACACACATTCGCATTGATCCATCCTTTTTGGGTACCAAAAGTACCGGTACAGTGCATGGACTCATGCTCTCTCTGACATGACCCTTTGCAAGTAATTCTTCCACCTGTTTTTGTAACTCTTTGGCCTCTTGAGGATTGGTTCTATATGCTGGCCGATTTGGAATTACAGCTCCAAGAACAAAATCAATTTGATGTTCTATTCCTCTGATAGGTGGTAGTCCGCTAGATACTTCATCGGGAAAGACATCTTCAAATTCCTGCAACAAAGTTAATGCAACACTAGGAATAGGAGGATCAAGGTCAGTTACATTAAGAAAAGCTCCCTTACATAGTAAGAGTAGCATCACATTATTTGAAGAATAGGCTTGCCTCACATCTTTTCCCCTAGCAACTAAACTTACTTTCTTCTCATAACTCTCATTTTTATTGTAGATTTTTTTCTTTTTCTCATTTTCTTTTTCTTTCTCTTTTTTTATTCTTTGTTTTTCCTCTTGCTCTTTTCTTTCTCTCACTCTCTTTTCAGATTCTTTTTGCATTTTCTCTTCCATGGCAGCTTGTATTCATTTTTGGTCTTCAAAAGCCTCCATCGGTGTCAAAGGTGCAAGCGTCAACTTTCGACCTTCAAAATCAAAAGAGTACCTATTTTTGAATCCATCATGTACATCCCTTCTATCATATTGCCATGGCCTCCCAAGCAGAATATGACTAGCATGCATAGGAACAACATCACATAACACTTCATCCTTATACCTCCCAATGGAAAATGTTAGCAGCACTTGCTTAGTCACCCTAACTTCACCACAATCATTAAACCATTGCAACCTATATGACTTAGGATGTTTTGTAGTAGGGAAATCAAGTTTTTCCACTAGTAGAGTACTAGCCACATTCACGCAACTTCCACTGTCTATTATCATGCTACAAACTCTATCTTTAACTAGAAACCTAGTATAAAAGATATTTTCTCTTTGTAGCTCATCACCATCATCTGCCTTTACTTGGGTATTTAAAGCACGCATAACAACTAGAACGTTGCCATGTACAGCATGCTCTACATCACTATCATCACCCATAGGTTGAATGTCATCACTTGAATAATCATTAACAGCCTCATCATCTTCAAATTCTATCTCTCCACTTGGCCTCATCACCATTGCCCTTTTATTTGGACATTGTGCAGCATAATGTCTCTTGCCTAAGCATCTAAAACATTGGATGTCTCTAGTTCTTCCGCTGAAGTTCATTGGCGCCTTACCCTTATCAATCACAATGGGTTTTTCTCCAGCCTTGTTTCCCTCTTTCTTCTCCTTTGAAACAAATTTACTCTCACTAGATTCCCCTTTCTTCCAATTTGGCTTCCATGGAACATTATTGGTAGAATTCATTCCCATACCTGATCTGGTTGTTTTCTTCTTCTTGAGTTGTTTTTCTACCTTGATTGCCATATTTAACATATCATCAAGCTCCACATAATGATGCAGCTCCACTATGTCGGCAATTTCATCTTTCAGCCCATGTAGGAACTGAGCCATAGTTGCTTCCCTTTCTTCTTCTATATTAGCTCGTATCATAGCCATTTCCATTTCTTGAAAATATTCTTCCACACTTTTTATTGCCCTGCACCAGCCCTTGTAATCTTTAATGCAACTCTCTATAGTAGTGTTGTGGAACAAATCGATCTCTCATGACCTGTTTCAACTCATCCCAAGTCTGCACTCCTCTCATGCCATTTCTTCTTCGTTTAGTGAGTAATTGATCCCACCAAACTAATGCATAATCAGTAA
The DNA here is from genome assembly GCA_947685225.1 of Garcia nutans. Lineage (NCBI taxonomy): Eukaryota > Viridiplantae > Streptophyta > Magnoliopsida > Malpighiales > Euphorbiaceae > Garcia > Garcia nutans. The sequence goes on along the minus strand of CANTUV010000002.1, from coordinate 11,479,083 downwards.
ATTCTACCACAGCAAGTGTCACCTTCTTTTGCTCACTATAGTTGTGGCAATCAAAGATGAGTTCGGTCTTTCTCTCCCATTCCAAATATGCATCTAGATTTGCTTTGCCTTGGAATGATGGAATTTTCATTTTAATTCCATTAACGTTGCTGTCTACTCTCCCTCTCCCTCTTGCATTTTCCATAGTTTCTTGCCTAATATTTCTGCCACCACCTCTACCACCCATATTACCTCTCATATATTTTGGTCTAATAACATCATCAAGTGCAACAGATTGCTGCCCATCATCATCATCAAGATTATCTTCATCTACATCCTCCAAGTCATTGAAAACTGGCAAATCATTTAGTCCAGCGCGCCTACCTCTATTCTCCCCCTATTTGTGTTTTGCTCCCTATGAAAATTATCTCGTTCATCCCTTCCTAAATTCCTTTGATTTGTAGAGCTTGCTTGCTGCAATTCTTCAATTTGCTTTGAGTGTTTTTCCATCTGTTCTCTAATATCAACAAACAACACATTCATCCTTTGAAATTGAGATTGCAATGCCTTAAGAACATAAGAAGCTTCTGGCTCCTCTTGGGGCTGGTTGCTCTCTCGATCACTATCTCGTTTTGTTGACATACTGATTGCTGCAAAACAAATGTTAGAAATATTCTCTCACACACTCCCTCACGTGTTTCACTCTAATCTGGTAACACTCAATCTGTGTTTCACTCAAACTTTGGCTTTTACCCTCTAACAATCTCACCACTCTATGCCTTTTTTCACTCACTTCAGCCCCTTCCAAGTTCTAGCAAGAACTTAATATTTCCTCAACTAAATAACTAAATTGCAAGGTTTAAAACACATTCAAGAATGGAACAAGAGTGGAACAAGAGTAAAACAAGCTGAAAAAAAAAACAGAATATCTGATATTTGAAACCTAAGGACGAAAGACACTGAAATTTTAGACAAACATTACTAAAGGGAAGAATTTGATAAAACTGGATTTAGGACAATATATTGAGACAAAATGGAAGAAGAAAAATGAATTTTTAGGTCTCTTATGAAATGTTTATGTTCTGAACCCAAAAATGGCTAACTAGCGGTAATATATGGACAACCAAGCAAACGAACGAATTTTGACATAAAATTTAATGTGTAGGCTTAGCTGAATATCTAAAACATGGCTGTAAAATTTGAAAGGATTTGGACATGTTTAAATACACGTTCACTTTTGGACACAAAACTAGCTAAATTGGCTGCAATATATGGATAACTAGGCAAATGGAGGAATTTTGACTTAAAATTTGATTTCCAAGCTAAGTTTAGCATCTGAAACAAGCATATAAAATTGGAGAAGATTTGGTTATGTGCAAACCCAACTTCAGTTTCTAACCCACTAGCAAATTTGAGAGATTAATTGCTGTTTCCTCTTTTTTTTTTCTTTTTTTTTTCTGTTCTTTCTTTCTTTCTTTTTTTTTTAAAATTAATCCAGCAACAACATTAAGGAAGAAGGACTCAAAGAAACAAGAAAGCATACAGCTTGTAGAAATTAAACTAATGGCAGAAAATGACTCAAAGGAAGACAATATTTTTTTTTTGACATAAACAAGAAGGAATGATGCTAAAAACCTGATTTGGAGAGCCTAAGCTCTAATACCAAATGATGTGAGCCTGCCTTGCTGGGATTTAATTCCTAAGGAAGCTCAAGCTACGAATCGTCTCCAAAACATAAGAACACCAACCAGCACCTTCAACCCAACACCAACTTGTGATGTAAAACTGAAGCTATATGGCTGGAAACCAAAGATTCAAGACCCAACCCCAACTTGTGAAGGAAAAACCTTGAATATAAGTTAAGACCTAGCAAACTTGGTTATTTTTGCAAGGAATTCGTGCAAGTTCTAACCAGAACTCAAAAGAAGGCTAAAAACCTCTCAATGCTCTCAAAAATGGAGAGAAAACTCAGAATATTCATTGAGTTCAAAGTCTGCCATTATATATGTTTTTAAAGACTTAAAGAAAGCATAAAACAAGTGAAATGATGGGAAAATACAAATATAATGATGTGGTTACATAAAACAAATTGGGCAGCCATATAGCTTGTCTCCCACTAGCTTTTAAAAGGCATCTTTGACTCCCAATGTGAGTTTCAGCCACTCTTAATATATGGGCATCCAATGGTACGTGAATGGTATGCATTTAGCTCCCAAAGGTATAATGATTGATGCCAATATGTATTCTAACTCCTTTGGGTCAATTGGCCTCTTGGGTAGATTGCAATTTGGACACGTGCAACCAAACAGCTTCTTTGCTTTTATTTTCTTCAAGTCTTAAAGTTCCAATTGTATTGAGAACATATAGATGTTTGGAAACTAATCCTTGAAGTTTTCTTGCCATTGATCGAGTAACAGGTCCTTGGTGTTGTATGCTAGCAAGCAGATCCTCATCAAAGGCTCTCGCGAACCAAGCCTTTCTCCAAAAGCTCTTCAACTTGTCTTTGCATCTCTTTTGTCTCCATAGGATTCTCCTATATGCTGGCCGGTTTGGAATTGTAGAACCGGGTATGAAATCAATTTGATGTTCAATCCCTCTTAATGGCGGCAAACCACTAGGAAGGTCTTCAGGAAACACATCCTTAAAATCCTGCAACAAAGACACAAAACTAGAAGGTAAAGAATCAAGAGATTCTTCATTGTTAGCAAGTAACAATTCTTTATACATAATAATGAGTACAGGCTGCCCTACATCTATCTCTCTTGCTCTTGCATAAAAAGTATGTTTTGCGTTTTCTCCTTGCTTATTTTCTCTCACCAATGGGCCATTTATTTGTTTGCTTACTTTTTTTTTACTCTTGGCCTCTTTTCCCTTTCTGCACTCACTCACTTTATTATTTTCTCTCTCCCTACCCTTAGAATTACCCTTGGGTGTTGAAGAAACATCATTGGCCAAATTTGAACCCCCTTGGTTCATGTTGGCCGAAACTTCTTTCTCCCTCTCTAGCATCCTCTTCTGATCATCATGTTGTGCCCTTCTATCATGCTGCCATGGTCTTCCTAATAGCAAATGTCCAGCTTGCATTGGCACTACATCACACAAAATGATGCGGCCGGGCCAAGCACTTTCCAGGTGGACACCCATTCTGGTACTGACCCTGCACCAGCACGGCCGGGCCAAGCACTTCCCAGAAGGTCACCCATCCTGGTACTGACCCTGCACCAGCACGCTTAACCAGAAAGAACGCTAACTATTTCTACCAAAAGCTTAAGCTGTCAGCAGAGGCGCACCCATTTCCTTTATTTGGATCAAACATGGGCTCACCAGTCTCTTTCGACTTTATGTGTGATACAAACCAGATATGGCAGCTTTGTGCCATTGAAGAAAAGCAATCTTACATCATCCAAATAGATTTAAAAGGAGTTCAAAAGCTCTTTTATGAGGCTGAAATACACTTGGGGCGTGCTACACTTCATATGGAGCAGATTTGGTGCAATTCAAGCAATATGGGCTTTGTGGAGCTTGATACAGCTTATAGGCCAAAGCTACACAAAGGGAAGCCTAAAGTGAAGATCAAAATATGGAAATCACGTCCAAACACATGGGCATGCTTTCTTGGGCTTGTTCAGCAAGTTTTTTGGCATGTTTAGCAAGTTTTTAAGGCTGAACATGGCTGCACATGTTGGGCTTGTTTTTCCAATACATTAGGCCTTTTTTTGGACTTAATTAAGGCATGTTTAATATGGGCCAAGGAAGTTACGAATTTTAGCAAGTGGAAGGCATCTTTTTGTCACATGGGATGTGGTCCCCTCATTCCTTAGTTAGTTAGGATATTACTTTATTTTCCATATCTTTTAGGATTTGATATTATTTAGTCTTTCCAAATCTATTTTGGATTTGTTTTATTAGATTTGGATAGGATTTAGATTACTTATCTGATTTAGATTCAGATTTACTTTATGTTTTCCTTAGTGGATTAGGATTACTTTATATTTTCCTTAGTGGATTAGGATTACTTTATATTTTTCCTTATGCAATTAGGAATGTTTTCCATTTTCCTTATGCAATTAGGAATGTTTTCCTTATGCAATTAGGAATGTTTTCCTTATGCAATTAGGAATTTTGTAACCGTTATTTAAGGGTACTATTAGGCAGAATTTGAGATACAACAATTAATAAAAATTTTTGAATTCTTCTACAAGTTATTCTTGTGAATTTTCGTGTGAGAGAGATTAGAGTGGATTCTTTAATTCTTTCTTTGCATCAAGAATTAGGTTTACTTATCAACAAGAGTTGTGGCGTTTTCCTTCTTCTTACCAACTAAATCCTTCAATCATAGTGAGTTCGCGTCTCTTTATAGGTGTTGGGTTCCTTAGGAGGTGATTATCAAGTTTCAAGGAGTTCTCTACCATTGTTATACGTTGGGTTTGCTGCCATCGTTGCTAAGGGTCCGCGTCATTTGGTATCAGAGCCTTGCTACAAGGTAATTTTTATCTACTTTGTCTTTCTAGGGCTTGTTTAATTGTTCCATTAGGGTTATTTTATTCAAATTCATTTTTTCCTTTCCTTCTCTATTCAATTTTCGTTTTTGGCATTCAAGAGTCAGTTTTAGTTCGTTTTAGTATTCAGAATAGTTTATTCAATTCATTTTTTTCACTTTCCCATCCATTTAAGTATTCCGTTTGTTAAGTCGTTGGTGTTCTAGTAGTCAGAATTTAGTTTGTTTTGTGTCTATTGGGTCTTGTTCAATTTGGTTGTGTTTTTCCCTTCAAATTCATCTTGTGTAAGCCTTTTCTTGGGGTTGATTGTTTCTTTCCTTCAAATCGTTTTATGTGGCCATTCTTGGGCTGTTTCTTTTGTGTTTGTTTAGTGATTTTCAAATTCTACATATAAAAAAAAAATGTCAACAACAATTGAGATTGAGATGGATGAAGAGGAAGCCAAAGAAAAATACCATCTACAATATCTCGATGGTAAGATTCGATTTCTTGAAGAGCTTATTGAAAGGTGGTATCAAAAGTTAGGAGGTGCACGAAGGTACACAAGGGAATATTCATATTGTGAAAAGGAGATTGCTTCATTAGAGGAAGAACTTTCAGTTTTCTATGCAAAGGAGAAAAACTTTCTTATTCATTGTAAGAGACGACAAGAAGAAAGGAAATCTAAGAGGATGAAACTAGAATATAAGAAACTGAGACAACAATTGGAAGATATGTGTAAGCATACTTCTAAACTATGTGAAGCAATAAGTGTGGTTTCAAAAATTCCTACCATTAAGGTGAAAGAGGAGAGTGCAACCATGGAGGATTCCAATGTTGAACTAAAAAAAGAGGATGAATTGGAAGAGTTGCATGAAGAGGATGTTTGTGAAGTAGAGCATGTAGTGCCATTACTTGATGAAGTAAGGAGTGAAGTTACTGAGATTCCCATAATTGAATTTAAAGAAGAGTTTGTGAAAAATGGAGATCTTCTTGGAGATGTGGATGAGAATTCACCTATTTATGATGATTATGGTTGTGATGATGATGATTGCGATGAAATTGTTCAAAATATGGTTGAAGAGGTAGACAAAGAAAATGGAGCTGATTTAGAAGTTCAAGAAGAGGATGGTTCAGTTCCATGTGAGCTGTCTTTAACTAACGGAGCTTTTCCTAGTTTTTTTGACAATGTGCAGGTTGATGTTCTAGAAGAAACATTCAAACTATTTTCATCAACTCAAGAGGAGGTTTTTGAAGATCAATTGGTGCCTAAAGTTTCCATTCCAGATCTGAACATGAGCAAGATTCGAGGACGAATCTTTTCAAAAGAAAGGGAGAATGATACAAACCAGATATGGCAGCTTTGTGCCATTGAAGAAAAGCAATCTTACATCATCCAAATAGATTTAAAAGGAGTTCAAAAGCTCTTTTATGAGGCTGAAATACACTTGGGGCTTGCTACGCTTCATATGGAGCAGGTTTGGTGCAATTCAAGCAATATGGGCTTTGTGGAGCTTGATACAGCTTATAGGCCAAAGCTACACAAAGGGAAGCCTAAAGTGAAGATCAAAGTATGGAAATCACGTCCAAACACATGGGCATGCTTTCTTGGGCTTGTTCAGCAAGTTTTTTGGCATGTTTAGCAAGTTTTTAAGGCTGAACATGGCTGCACATGTTGGGCTTGTTTTTCCAATACATTAGGCCTTTTTTTGGACTTAATTAAGGCATGTTTAATATGGGCCCAAGGAAGTTACGAATTTCAGCAAGTGGAAGGCATCTTTTTGTCACATGGGATGTGGTCCCCTCATTCCTTAGTTAGTTAGGATATTATTTTATTTTCCATATCTTTTAGGATTTGATATTATTTAGTCTTTCCAAATCTATTTTGGATTTGTTTTATTAGATTTGGATAGGATTTAGATTACTTATCTGATTTAGATTCAGATTTACTTTATGTTTTCCTTAGTGGATTAGGATTACTTTATATTTTCCTTAGTGGATTAGGATTACTTTATATTTTTCCTTATGCAATTAGGAATGTTTTCCTTATGCAATTAGGAATGTTTTCCTTATGCAATTAGGAATTTTGTAACCGTTATTTAAGGGCACTATTAGGCAGAATTTGAGATACAACAATTAATAAAAATTTTTGAATTCTTCTACAAGTTATTCTTGTGAATTTTCGTGTGAGAGAGATTAGAGTGGATTCTTTAATTCTTTCTTTGCATCAAGAATTAGGTTTACTTATCAACAAGAGTTGTGGCGTTTTCCTTCTTCTTACCAACTAAATCCTTCAATCATAGTGAGTTCGCGTCTCTTTATAGGCGTTGGGTTCCTTAGGAGGTGATTATCAAGTTTCAAGGAGTTCTCTACCATTGTTATACGTTGGGTTTGCTGCCATTGTTGCTAAGGGTCCGCGTCATTTGCTACGCGGACCCTTAGCAACGATGGCAGCAAACCCAACGTATAACAATGGTAGAGAACTCCTTGAAACTTGATAATCACCTCCTAAGGAACCCAACGCCTATAAAGAGACGCGAACTCACTATGATTGAAGGATTTAGTTGGTAAGAAGAAGGAAAACGCCACAACTCTTGTTGATAAGTAAACCTAATTCTTGATGCAAAGAAAGAATTAAAGAATCCACTCTAATCTCTCTCACACGAAAATTCACAAGAATAACTTGTAGAAGAATTCAAAAATTTTTATTAATTGTTGTATCTCAAATTCTGCCTAATAGTGCCCTTAAATAAGGGTTACAAAATTCCTAATTGCATAAGGAAAACATTCCTAATTGCATAAGGAAAATGGAAAACATTCCTAATTGCATAAGGAAAAATATAAAGTAATCCTAATCCACTAAGGAAAATATAAAGTAATCCTAATCCACTAAGGAAAACATAAAGTAAATCTGAATCTAAATCAGATAAGTAAACTAAATCCTATCCAAATCTAATAAAACAAATCCAAAATAGATTTGGAAAGACTAAATAATATCAAATCCTAAAAGATATGGAAAATAAAGTAATATCCTAACTAACTAAGGAATGAGGGGACCACATCCCATGTGACAAAAAGATGCCTTCCACTTGCTGAAATTCGTAACTTCCTTGGGCCCATATTAAACATGCCTTAATTAAGTCCAAAAAAAGGCCTAATGTATTGGAAAAACAAGCCCAACATGTGCAGCCATGTTCAGCCTTAAAAACTTGCTAAACATGCCAAAAAACTTGCTGAACAAGCCCAAGAAAGCATGCCCATGTGTTTGGACGTGATTTCCATACTTTGATCTTCACTTTAGGCTTCCCTTTGTGTAGCTTTGGCCTATAAGCTGTATCAAGCTCCACAAAGCCCATATTGCTTGAATTGCACCAAATCTGCTCCATATGAAGTGTAGCACGCCCCAAGTGTATTTCAGCCTCATAAAAGAGCTTTTGAACTCCTTTTAAATCTATTTGGATGATGTAAGATTGCTTTTCTTCAATGGCACAAAGCTGCCATATCTGGTTTGTATCAATGTGCCACCTTTATCGAACCTGATCACAACCCTCCAAACCCTCGGACATATCATTCCCTCCCTCTTTAAGGAAGTTCTCCTCGAACTTGGAGCAATGGGACCAGACCCGATAATAGGCTCTGATACCAAATGATGCGGCCGGGCCAAGCACTTCCCAGGTGGACACCCATTCTGGTACTGACCCTGCACCAGCACGACTGGGCCAAGCACTTCCCAGAAGGTCACCCATCCTGGTACTGACCCTGCACCTGCACGCTTAACCGGAAAGAATGCTAACCATTTCTACCAAAAGCTTAAGCTATCAGCAGAGACACACCCATTTTATTTATTTGGATCAAACATGGGCTCACCAGTCTCTTTCGACTTTATGTGCCACCTTTATCGAACCTGATCCACAACCCTCCAAACCCTCGGACATATCACAAAATCTCATCTTTATACCACCCAATGGAGAATGGTACCTTGACTTGCTTCAACACTTTTACTTCCCCAGCGTCATTGAACCATTGCAACTTGTAAGGATTGGGATGTTTAAAACAAGTTAACCCCAATTTATCCACCATTGTAGTACTAGCAGCATTGGTGCAACTTCTACCATCAATGATAAGTGTACAAACCTTACCATTCACCAAACACCTAGAGTGGAAAAGATTCTCCCTTTGATCCAAGCCTTCTTCCTTGACTTGAATATTCAAGGCTCTTCTAGTAACAAGCATCTCTCCATGTTCAGCATTCAAGACTTGATTATCCCAAGCCTCTTCATCATATTCGGCCCTATCACCACATTCGGCCTCCTCTTCTTCTTCATGTTCAGATTCTGATTCAATTTCCCCTTCATGGGTTGCAATCATCACCCTCTTATTCAGACATTGAGAAGCAATGTGTCCACTTCCCAAACATTTGTAGCATTTAATTTCCCTACCTGGAGAAGGTCTAGAAGGTGTTTCCTTGGCTGTTTTTGCATCCCCATCATTCGTCTTCTTGAAATTAGGATTGTAGGAAGAATTCTTTTGGAAAGAACCCTTGTAATCCCCTTTGTAGGAACCTCCACTCGAACTTGAACCCTTGAAGTTTGAAAATTTTCCACTAGCTTTAGAGTAGCTAGTTTTCGAAATAGCTTTATTCTTCAATCTTCTCTCTATCTTCATGGCCTTTTGAACTAACTCTTCCATTGTGTTGAATTCATACATCTCCAATTCATTGGCTATGTTCAAATTCAATCCCCCAAGAAATCGTGACATCTTCTTGTCTTCATCTTCATCAATATTTGCCCTAGCCATGATCATCTCCATCTCTTTGTGGTACTCTTCCACACTTCTTCCACCTTGAACTAGTCTTGCTAGTCGATTGTACAAATCCCGAATGTAGTGAGATTGTACAAATCGACTTCTCATTAGTTCTTTCAAGGTTGACCATTCAGGAATAGGCCTCATACCTTTCCCTCTTCTATTAGCTTTCAATCGATCCCACCAAAAGGTAGCATACCCTTTGAACTCTACGGCTGCCAAAACTGATTTCTTCTCTTCGGTGTAGTTATGGCATTCAAAAATCCACTCAACTTTCCTCTCCCATTCTATGAACTCTTCTGCATTGTTCTTCCCTTCAAAGGAAGGAATCTTCATCTTGATGGAAGTAAGGTCACCATCAGTGGTAGGTTGATTTCCACCTTCATCTTCATCTTCTACCCTTTCGGCTGCTTCTAGGGCTTCAAGATTTCCTTGCCCTTCTCTCCTAAGCACTCTTCTAGCTAGCATTATGGGATTTGGATGTGCGGCTGGCTGCCCTTGTTGCACTTGCTGAATTTGTTGTGCTTGTCGTGCTGCATTCTCTTGCAATCTAGTATCCATCATCTCCATTCGACCAAGCATTGCTGCCAAAGTCTCATTAAGCCTAGCCAAGCTTTCGGCCATAGCTCCTTCTTTGCTAGTCTCTTCTCCTTTTCCAGCCATGTTAACAAACAAACAAACTCAAAGAAACAAGATTAGTAATAATCGAAATTCACTCAAGTGTTTAGAATTACCTCACTTTTCTTGTCTTCCTTGATTGCACTTCAGAACCAAGCTCACCAACCAACAATTGTCAAGTCATTCAAGAAACTAGAACCTAAATCCTAGAACTAGATAGAAAACAAGATAAGTATCCAGAGGCAATGCAAGGTAATTTGCACTACACGATATAGAACCAAGTATCGACACAAGCAAATGATACTTAGCAATGTAATGGAATTAAAAGCTAGATAAAGAAATCAGAAACAATGAAGCCAATAAACAAGACAAATTTGGATATAATGAATCAAAAACAACCCACACTTGGCAAGCTGCTTTATGGACCTAATCAATTCTACCCAAAATGCTAGCTTCTAGACTCTAATTCCCACCTAAAACACTCAAAAAATATGAATATTAAGGTCTGATTTTCGAATTCCAAAAGCCCCTCAAAAGGTGAAATTTTTCGCCCAAAGATTTTATTACTTCTCACCCACCTAAATATGATCTTTAGCACACAAATAGCAAGAATATCAAACAATTTTTGTTGAGGTGGTTTTGTACTCCTTTTTTTTTTTTTGCTTCCTCTCACTATCCCCTTGATTCGGGACTTAATTTTTACTTACAAGGACTTTTCGAAATCTGGACTTAATTCGCAACCCCAGATTCACTCAAGACCAAATCGAAATCAAACTTGAACACAAACTCTAGCTTTTGCTTTCTTTCAAGAACCCTAATTCTTGGTTTCAAAATTCTCCAAGAATCCATTCCTAGGTTTCGTTTTCACCCTAAGAATACCCTCCTTCAATTCGGCCTTGATCAAAATTGATATATGACTTTTTTTTTGAAAATTAAAGACTAGACTCTCTAAGAACCCTAAAACGTAGAAATTTAAAAGACCTAAATTAACAAACCCTAGAAAGACAAAGTAGATAAAAAGTACCTTGTAGCAAGGCTCTGATACCAAATGACGCGGACCCTTAGCAACGATGGCAGCAAACCCAACGTATAACAATAGTAGAGAACTCCTTGAAACTTGATAATCACCTCCTAAGGAACCCAACGCCTATAAAGAGACGCGAACTCACTATGATTGAAGGATTTAGTTGGTAAGAAGAAGAAAAACACCACAACTCTTGTTGATAAGTAAACTTAATTCTTGATGCAAAGAAAGAATTAAAGAATCCACTCTAATCTCTCTCACATGAAAATTCACAAGAAGAATTTGTAGAAGAATTCAAAATTTTTTTTAATTGTTGTTGTCTGAAATTCGGCCTAATAGTGCCCTTAAATAAGGGTTACAAAATTCCTAATTATATATGGAAAACTAAAACATTCCTAATTGCATAAGGAAAACATTCCTAATTGCATAAGGAAAACATTCCTAATTGCATAAGGAAAACATAAAGTATGGAAACAAAATCCTAATCCACTAAGGAAAATATAAAGTATGGAAACAAAATCCTAATCCAATAAGGAAAATATAAAGTATGGAAACAACCAAACTAATCCCTTCAACATAAGAAACGTCCCACACTATTTGGGCTATCCATGGGCCTTAAATTACTTCCCAAGGCTTTATATGAACCCCCATGGACCTTTCTTTCATGTTGGACCTTTCTTTAGCTAGCCTTTAGCTTCCACACTAAGCATCATAATCAGCTTTGGTGTGCCTTCTTCAAGCTCTATCTCCATCTTCTTGAATGATAATTCTTGAAGCTCTTTGGAAATCTCTTCTTGAATATGCAAAGCCATACTAGCTTGATATCTCTTTGCCTTGCTCCTAGTGATTGGTCCACTTGCTAGCTTCAAGGGATCCTTTCTTGCATCACATCATCAATAGATAAAGCTTGAATCTGCTATTTAACTTTACACTTATTAGCATAGGGGTTAATTTTACCACATTTGTAACAAGTGACAGGCTTCTTGGGCTTTTTATGAGAAGTCTTCTTTTTAGTTCTTTTATTAGAAACTTTAAGCCTTATATTAGGATTTTCATCATAATAAGTCTTGGGTTTAGACTTATAAAAGTTTCTTCTTTTACCAACCTTATAAGGTTGTTTGATTTTACCCTTCGATATCCATACTGCTCACAGTATTTTTCCAACATTGCTTTTTCTGTATGCTGGGAGTCTTTTTATCTATTTGTGTAATTTCATTTCATTACACAAAGCAATACCTTCAGTAATTACCTTAGCAGCTAACTCTCCATACATATAAGACTTGTATGGAATAGATCCATTGTGTTTGTTTTAATTCTAGTACGAACCCTCTGAGCAAATAAGGGTGGCAGTCCAGATACAAACTTTTCCTTCCAAAAGTTGTTACCATTATCTTCTCTAGTAAAAACTGCAGAGAAGAATTAGACACTTCAATTTCATTAACTGCTTATGAGATTTATCTGAGTACATAGATGTAGACCTAATAAAGTGCAAGCTTATTGAATACAACAAAGTATTGACCACATATGGTACCATTCTTTGTTGTCCTTCTGCAATTATTTTCTTTTTTAACTATAGATAAAATTTGTAACTGTCCAGTGTTAGTAAGATAAAATCCCACTAACCTTTAAGCTGGCCAGTAAATCCAACAATTATGGCTCTTACAATATTTTCCTCAGAATTACCTTTTGCTCTTGAAGCATTGGCATACAGAGTCATATAATGTATGGCATTTTTAAATTGGTATTTTGACAAACCATATATATTCCACTCAACTATAGATGTACCATCATAAGATACATAGTTGAATGATGTATCTTCATACTTGAGATTTATGGGTGAAGGCCTAGGATAATAAGGCTTCATTGGCATTGATGAATTTGGTTTAGGATAAGAAATCCTATTAACCTGACTTGATTCTCTAAGATTGCAAGATTTAAACATTTCATCTAAATTATTAACAAATAATTCAGAAGATTTTAACTGAGTCTCAGTATTAGACTCTTCAGATTGAATTTCAATATTAGATTTATTATCCAATTCCTCCTTCTCAACTAAAGGATTAAGATCTAAAAGATCCTTTTTTTTTTCAAAATTTAAAGGAGCAACTACAACCTTCTTCTTTTCTTATTTTAGTCTTAATGAGGACAATCTTTTAACCAATTCTTCTACCATGTCATCATCATGTTTCCCTAGATTAAGCTTCAATTTTTCAGATTGCATAGTTTAAAATAAAACCTTATCTTTTGAGAGGGAGGTTGATGCTATGTCTTTTTTTTTAGATGAAGAAATCTCAGATTTCACATTAATCAACTGGGTTTCTATTCTTTCAAGTTGTTGAATAATAGACTGTAAAGTCAAATTGGTAAAATTATTTTGAAGAACAATTCCTTCTGTGCTCATGTTTCCCTTTTTGAATGGAGAGCACAAAATTTCATGCTCATTTACCTTATAAGATAAATCAGGAATTGGTGGATGGATGCTTTTAATTAGGTTCCCTTTTACTGTATAATATTCTTGATATGCAGTTTCTAGAGTAATAAGAAATTGTTGGTCCTAAAAATTAGGAACTTTTTTTCCTATTAAAGTAAAAAAATATTTTACAAAGGCTTCAAAATCTTTCTCGCCTCCTTTCTACTGATATAAGAGAAATTTTCTTTTTAATTCATTCTGTTTTTGTGAAGAAAATTTTAATTGAATCCATTTTTGAAAAGGAAGTTCTTCTAAAGTTAGTACTGCACGATTTAATCTATCTTACATAATACTACCTTTATAGCAACCCATATATGAAGGAGTTGGGCTTTGAGCCCTTTCTGTTTCATAAACTGGTTGGGCTATGCTTTCTTCAGTACGGTTAATTCCCAAAACTAAATTAGTTCTTGGAATAGGTACTGAAGAGACAGATGCTCTAGATTCAATAGGAATTGATCTAGAAAGATTTGAAAATGATCTCCTGGATGATAATCGACATGATATGCTTCTTGAAAATACAATTTCGACATTACCATCTCTTTCTACTATTCCTTGGACATCCCTTGATTCTTCTTTTCTTACATGAACTGCTTGCTCAAGTAACCAGCTTTCAGGTAAATTTACATGATCTCAAGAAATAGTTTTATGAACCATGAGATTACCTTTTGACAAATTTGTCAAAAATAAGATAGTAGTTCCTTTTGGACTCAAATATTTTACAGAAGATTCCTTTAAATTAGGAACAACAGAATTTATTACTTTATAATGTATCATATAAATAAGGATAATATTTTCTAATCCAGAAAGCATATCATAACCTTCAGCCTTTATATCGAGACTGACTGCACTCGATAAGTGCTAGTCTGACAATGACAGTGTGTAATTGGGAAAATAAGAGAAATATATTGGCCCATCACAAAGAGAAGATTCCACAATACCTAATAAGAAGTCATGAAATTTATTATGTCTCTTGTCTCAAACACACAAAACAACTTATGTATTTAATCCAATTATGGTAGCTGGGTTAAGAGCAACCTGGATAACTCCTATATGAAGAAATTTTAATTTTTTTTGATGCTTTTGAATTAGTTCTTCAGATAAGAGACTGAAAAAACTAAAGCCTTCATGAATAGGAACAACTTGCTCAACTGTCTTAATAACATAATCAAACTTAAAAAAAATTAGTATTAGATTTATAAGAAGAAGAAAAATAACATGAAGTTTCTAGTTATTTAAATTCTATTCAACATTTTCCATCAATAGAATTTCTTTGTTCTTCTTTGATCCAAAAATTCCAACAATACTGGAAGAGGATGAAGCATCTAGTCTATCTATTTGAATTAAAGATCACTGTTAATGATTTACTCCAACATTCCTCACAAATTTAATTCAACGAACAAAATGGAAATGTGACTTGGGGTTTCACTTTAATTTAAATAGATAAACAGTTTAATAATTTTGAACAGAGTAACAGTATTCTTACCGGTTTTGTCTTAAGTTCTTGCATGAAATTTGAAACTTATCGAGCTATTCAGTTTGGGGTGTTCAAATTCCAAAATCTTTGTTTTCATTTTTAACTTATCAAATCTTCTTTGTTTGTGGCATTTTGAGGAAATCAAAATGCTATTCTAATTACTTAATCATAATTCCTTTGATAAAAGTGATTAGAATATTTAATCTTACTTCATTCTTGAACGATCCAGATTTTGATTCAACTATTGGAGGGTGTTAATTTGCATTCCATATATATCATAGTTCTTTAACTATTGGGGTGTATGGTTGCTAAATTGATGATTTCCATCATTTAGTATCAGAGCCAGGTTCAAGTTTGAGGTTTGAATATCCCTTTTAAATTGTAATTTGTTCTTTTAATATTCTATTATTAACTCATTCTAATTCTATTTCTCTAGAGGAATTACTATCTATCTTTCCTACATATTATTAATATATATATATATATCAGCAAAAAAAAAAGGTAAAAGAAAAGAAAAAAAAAAGGTAAAAGAATACTCATCTATTGATATAGGAATTACTAATTTTTCTTTTTTCCTTATGTAAACCACTTTTAAATTTTAGCATACCTTTATTTATTCATTAGACCTACCCAATTTCACTCCACTGAATCAACCATAATCTGAATTGTTTTGGTTTGAGGACCTTAGTTTATCTAAGAACCCAAAGAACAAAACGGGAGAGGTAAAAGGCACTATTAGTGAGCTAAGAATTGAGAAAAGCCAAATAATTGTGTAAAACACAAAACACATGAGGGAGTGTTGGTGAGGTTTTTCTACTTTGTTTTTCAGGTTTAAAAGATGTCTAACAAAGAGAAAGAAGCGAGTTCTTCCTCAAATGATCCAATAATAAAAGCTATGCAACAACTATTTGAGAGGATGTTTAACATGATGGGAGGAGTCAATGAAAGACTTGAAAGGCATGATGATATTCTTAGATGTTTTCAAGGTGAACTAATTCAATGGAGACAACCAGCCCTTGTTCAGGAAGATTATGAAAGTGAGGATATGGACGATGATCAAATCACTTTGGTTGGTCAAAACATAAATCCTAGGAGGCAAACTAGGAGAGGACATGCTGATGATGTAGATCGCAATATTGGCAGCATAAAATGAAAATTCCTCCATTTCAAGGAAGGAATAATCTAGATATTTATTTGGAATGGAAGCAAAAGGTGGAGCTGATCTTCGAATGTCATAATTATTTTAAAGGAAAAAAGGTAAACTTTGTTGTTGTTGAATTTTGTGATTATGATATTGTTTAATGGTATCAAATTTTCAAGGAAAGCCATAGAAATGGTGAAAGACCCATAGAGACATGGAGGGAGATGAAGCAAATCATGAGGAAGAGATTTGTCTCAAGTTATTACTATTGAGAATTGCATCAAAGTCTGCAAATTTTGACACAAGGCTCTATGAGTGTAGAGTACCATAAAGAGATCAAAATGGCCATGATAAGGGCTAATATGGAGGAGGATCATGAGGCTACTATGGCACCATTTTTTAGTAGACTAAATAAAAAAATTGCTGATCATTTAGAGTTGCAGCATTATGTAGAGATGGAGGACATGTTGAATATGGCCATGAAAATTGAAAGAAAACTCAAAGGAAAAGGCACAAGGTATGATTCTAAACTTTCTTCGGGTTCTTCTTCTTGGAAATCAAATTGGAACAAAAAGGATGATAAATCCATTGTTAAGCCTAAAATGGAAGAAACTAAGAACAAAAATGAAAGAGGCAACAAGGGTAAAATTGAGAATCAACCTAACCAAACTAGAGGCATTAAATGCTTTAAGTGTCTTGGACATGGTCATGTGGCTCGTGAATGCCCTAATAAGAGAGTAATGATCATAAGGGATGGGATTGTTGAATCTGAAAGTGATGAGGAAACTATAAGCAAGCTTGATGAATCTACACAAAGCAGTAAATATGTTGATGATATCATTATGCCAAGTGGACCAATCACAAGATCACAATAAAAAAACTCCAGCATGTGTTCCAACACTTCATTCAAAGGTGGATTAATCAAGAGAGAGACTAACTTGAACTGAATACAAAGATTCATGAAGAGGAAGTCAGAAACTCACCAAAAAGCATGAAGAATCTACCCATAAATATGTTGATGGGCATTAGCACGAATTTACAATATAATATTGATGTGATTTAGTGCTAGTGTGACTAGACACATGTGAACCAACACCAAAATGCATGTAGAATCTGCCCATCAATATTATCAGAGTTATGGGCACTAATTTAGAATATAATATTGATGTAGATAGATAATTAATGCTAGTGTGACTAGATATATGTGACTCTAGACTTCTAAGCTATTAATTCTTCTTTTCCAACTACATAGAGAGGGGTGGAAGAACTAAAGAGAGTGATACGAATTTTCAGATTATGCTAATTGTAATTTACTTATTTTCAAGTTTGAGAGGTTTTCTCCTTATTCTTGTTGCATGAAGAATTGATTCTAACTTATCAAGTCTGACTTTAGGTGTTTAAATCAATTCATTTTCTTTATCCCAATCACCCAAGTTCTCAATTACAGGTTAGTTGTGGGTTTGGTAGGGATGATTTGTTTTTGAGTTCTAAGATTTTATGTTATATGTGTATGTGGAGTTCTAGATGTAATCTTTAATCCATGATCAGAAAGTGAAAATGAAAATGATGATGAAAATGATGACATTCCACCTTTAGAAGATGATAGTGATGTAGAATATGATAAGGTAAAACTTTGGTTGTACAATGTACACTTAGTTTGCAAAATAAACAAGATAAACATGGGAAGCAAAGTGAAAATTTGTTTCATACTCATTGTTTGATTGCTAACAAGTTGTGTAACTTGATTGTGGATAGTGGAAGTTGTACTAATATAGCAAGCACTTTGCTAGTAGAGAAGTTGAAGCTACCCATTGTTAAACACCCAAAACCATACAAGCTTCAGTGGTTGAATGATAGTGGTATGGTGAAGGTAAATAAGTAAGTGCTAATTTCATTTTCCATTGGGAGATATAAGGATGAGGTGCCTTGTGATTTGGTTCCCATGTGTGCATGTCATGTTTTTTCGGGGAGACCTTGGCAATATGATTGAAAAGTAATGCATGGTGGGTTCAAAAATCATTATTCTTTGAGTAGGGATGGGAAGAAGTATCAACTTAGCCTATTAACTCTAAAATAAAATTTGAGGACCAAATGAGCATAAAACAGCTATATGAAGAATTTAACTCTCATTGGGGATGAATTTGGGAAGGAAAACCCAAGAGAGAAAAGAGAAAGGTGAGATAAGTGAGTCCAGTGAATTAAGAAATAAAAATGGGAAACACAAGGTGAGATAAAATAAGGCAAACTTGAGTGAAAGAAAAATGAGTGTTTATACTAAAATGAGTGATGTGAATGAAGGCCATGTACAAAGAGAGCATCAAAATTAAGTTCATATGTAGCTCCTATATTAATTGACATCCCCATTACACCTAATAAATACCCACATTACATTGTGATAGGAAATCATCTTCTTAGCAACCATATACCCCCAACAACTATTAAGTTATGATACATATGGAATGCAAGAAAACACCCTCCAGTCACGATGATTCCAAAACCCAAGGACCTCCTCTAGTGAAGTTAGTGAAAAACTAGTTCCAATTGTTATTGTTTACCAATGAAACTAGTACTTGAATTCAACTCACAATGCCATAAACCAAATATGATTTGATAAGTTAAGAATTAAATACAAGATTTTTTTTGGTTAAAGAATGCCAAAAACTGAATTAGTTTGATAAATTCAAAGTTCATGAAATAACTTAAGCAAAAACACTCACAAAGAGCAAATTCAGATTATCATTTGATGTGGAAACCATGGATCAAATATTACATCTAGAACCCCACATATACATATAGCATAGAATCTTAGAACACAAAAATAAATCCTCCCTACCAAACCCACAACTAACCTGTAATTGAGAACTTGGCTGATTGGGATGACGTAAATGAATTGATTTAAAATGCCACAAGTCAGACTTGATAAGTTAGAATCAATTCTTCATGCAACAAGAATAAGAAGGAAAACCTCTCAAAACATGAAATACATAGATTACAATGATAACAATGTAAAAATTCATATCAGCCCCTTTAGTTCTTTCCACCCCTCTCTATATAGCTGGAAATGAAGAATTAATGGCTTAGAAGTCTAGGCTCGCATGTATCTAGTCATACTAGCATTAATTATTCATCCACATCAATATTATATTCTAACTTAGGGCCCATAATTCTAATAATATTGATGGGCAGATTCTATATGCTTTTTGATGTTGGTTCACATGTGTCTAGTTATACTAGCACTAAACCATATCAATATTATATTGTAAATTCGTGCTAATGCCCATCAACATATTTATGGGCAGATTCTTCATATTTTTGGTGAGTTTCTGACTTTCTCTTCATGATTCTTCATATTCAGTACAAGTTGATCTCCCTCTTCATTAATCCACCTTTGAATGAAGTGTTGGAACACATGCTGGAGTTTCTTTGATTGTGATCTTGTGATTGGTCCACTTGGCATAATGATGTCATCAACATATTTTCTGCCTTGTATATATTCATCAAGCTTGCTTATAGTTTCCTCATCATTTCCTCCTTGCTCAAAAAGATTTGTCCTCAAATCTGAACCTACATCAAAAGGAGAAAGATCACTAACATTAAAAGTTGCAGAAACATTATACTCACTGATGAGGACCAACAAGCTTGAGTCCATTTGGCTAATGATGAAAATGCAAAGAAAGACCCTTTAGCCATTCATGGAGGCCCAATAACAAAAGCTAGAGCCAAAAAAATGATGGAAACATTAACTTGCTTAATTGAAGACATTTGGAAGAAACAAGCTCAATGTGATGCAGCTAACTTATTATGGGAGGAAGAAAAGTCAAAGATTGTAAACATGATCCAAGCATGTTCAAATATGAAGACAATAGTCTAACCCACATTGTCTGAATCAATCCAGCCCAGTGAAGAATAAAGGGCCATTCAGCCTTGATTAAGTGAGCATGGATCTTGGGCTGTCATTTTATGTTATTTATTAATTTGGGTTTATTTTATTTGCTTTGTGAAATCAACATATCAGAGTTAGGATTTTATTCTTGTTAAAGTTTGAGTTTTTGATCAGTTGTCATTTGGGAGTTACAAATGAGTGCATTTAGTTTGGGGTGTGATCAGTTGTCATTTGGGAGTTACAAAATGAATCCTTTTAATGTATAACAGCTCTTTTCAATGAGAGTTAGTGGGGATTAAAGGGAAGAACGTGGAAGAGCTATGATAATAGCCATTTAGGTTTCTTCTACCTCACTTTGGCTATAAATATCAAAGCCAAACTAATTTGTAAGAGATTATTGATGAATGATAATCTAAATTTGCTTTTTGTGAGTGTTTTTGCTTAAGTTCTTTCATGAACTTTGAACTTATTAAACTAATTTGGTTTGTGACATTCTCTAACCAAAATAAATCTTGTGTTTCATTCTTAACTTATCAAATCATATCTATTTTGTGGCGTTGTGGGTTGAATTCAAGTACTAATTTCATTGGTAAACAATAACAATTGGAACTAGTTTTTCCCTAACTTCACTTGAGGAGGTCCTTGGGTTTTGAAATCATCTTGACTGGAGGGTGTTTTCTTGCATTCCATATGTATCATAACTTAATAGTTATTGGGGTATATGGTTGCTAAGATGATGATTTCCTATCATTTGGTATCAAGGCTCAAGTTGAGGTTTGCTTATCTTTGTGTTTATTTTTTTGTTCAAGTTTAACATCTTCATCTTATTTTTCTTGATTTGTTCTAAATCTTCTTGTTTTAATTCTGACCTATTAAGTATTCTTTGATTTAAGTTTGTACTTCTTTGTGTTGACACAACAAGTTTCGTTGTTCTTTCTCTTATTGTTACTTTATTGTGTTAATCTTAAAATTTTTGTACTTTTATTAATATCATAAAAAAAAGAAATGAAAATTAAAAAATCAGAATTGCAAAAATGTGGAATTCTAGTTCTTAAAGTTTCATAATTGTTTGAGGCTAAGGGACCTAATTTTCAGCCGTTAGATATGTTTCCTTGTGTTTAGCTACTTTAAATTTGGCCTTACCTAAAATCTTTAATTTGGCCTTTCTTTAATTTGCCCTTTTGGTGAGAGAAAAAGAGAAAGGGAGAGAAAATAAAAGAGAATATTTCTATGCAAAAGAAAAAGAGTTAAGGAGTGCTTTTTGGGATAAAAGAAGTATGATTATACTTAGGTACAAAGAGATCTTGATTTCTACATCTGACCTTGATAACCCTTTGCCTAGTTGTGTTAGTTCTCTTTTACAGGAATTTAGAGATATTTTTCTAGAAAATGTACCTAAAGGTTTACCACCTTTAAGAGGGATTTAGCATCAAATTGACTTCATTCCGAGCACAATAATTCCTAATAAACCAGCTTATAGAAGTAATCCGGAGGAAACTAAGGAACTTCAAAGGCAAGTGGAGGAGTTGCTAGTAAAGGGATATGTGCGTGAAAGTCTTAGTCCATGTGTTGTTCCGCTGTTATTAGTCCCAAAGAAGAATGGATCATGGAGAATGTGTGTGGACTGCTGAGCAATCAATAAAATCATGATTTTGATAAGACCTTCAAATTAGAGTGTGATGCTTTAGGTGTGGGCATAGGTGTTATTTTGATACAAGAAGGGAAACCAATTGCATATTTTAGTGAGAAGCTTCATGGTGCACAATTAAATTATTCCACTTATGACAAGGAGCTATCATGAATCATTAAAACATCTAAAGGGGCAAACCTAGCTGAGCCAAAGGCATGGAACGTGGATAGAGCTCATTGAGCCATTTCCATTTTTGATAAATTATAAGCGTGGCAAAGACAATGTAGTAGCTAATGCACTTTCAAGAAGGTTATTCACTATTTGAAATTGTTAATGGTTTTAATCCGCTTACACCACTTGATTTGTTTCCTCTGCTATTAAATGCAATAACTAACTTAGATGGTGAAAAGAAAGCGGAGTTGGTTAAGAAGTTACATGAGAAGGCACGAGCTCATCACGAGAAGAAATATGAATCATTTGCCCATAATGCAAATAGAAGAAGGAAACAGGTGGTTTTCCAACCTGGTGATTGGGTATGGGTTCATATGAGGAAGGAAAAGTTTCCTAAACAAAGGAAATCCAAGTTGGATGCAAGGGGAGATGGCCCATTCCATGTTTTAGAACAAATCAATGACAATGCCTACAAAATTGATCTACCGGCTGAGTATAATGTTTCTGCAACTTTCAATATTAGTGATCTTTCTCCATTCGATGTAGGTTCAGATTTAAGGACAAATATTTTTTAGCAAGGAGGGAATGATGAGAAGACTATAAGTAATTTTGGTGAATCTACACAATGCAGCAAATATGTTGATGATATCATTATGCCAAGTGGATCAATCACAAGATTACAATCAAAGAAACTCCAGCATGTGTTCCAACACTTCATTCAAAGGTGGATTAATGAAGAGGGAGACCAACTTGTACTCAATATGAAGGAACATGAAGAGGAAGTCAGAAACTCACCAAGAAGCATGAAGAATCTACCCATAAATATGGTGATGGGCATTAGCACGAATTTGGAATATAATATTGATGTGATTTAGTGCCAGTATGAGACACATGTGAACCAACACCAAAGTGCATGTAGAATCTGCCCATCAATGTTGTTAGAATTATGGGCAGCAATTTAGAATATATTATTGATGTGGATGGATAATTAATGCTAGTGTGACTAGATACATGTAAACCTAGAATTTTAAGCCATTAGTTCTTCTTTTGCAGCTATATCGGGAGGGGAAAAAGAACTCAAAAGGGTGGATACAAATTTTTTGTTTATGTTGAAATTGATGTGTTTTCAAGTTTGAGAGGTTTTCTTCTTATTCTTATTGCTTGAAGAATTGGTTCTAACTTATCAAGTATGACTTGTGGCGTTTAAATCAATTCATTTCTTCATCCCAATCACCAAAGTTCTCAATTACAGGTTAGTTGTGGGTTTGGTTGGGAGGATTTGTTTTGAGTTTTAAGATTCTATGCTAGATGTGTATGTGGGGTTCTAGATGTGTACGTATAAACCTTCTTTGTTTCTAGCATCGATTGCGTGAGGCGCAGCAAGCTGAATTTACACGTTTATATCGTGTTATGGAGAACATAATAGAAACATTGGAGTGCATGGATTTGAGGTTGCAAAATGTTGAAAGAGCCACACCGGAGCGCAATGAGAGGCAAAGAGGTGGCAGAAATCAAATGCAATAGCCTGAACATTTGGAAGATGAAAATGAGCTTGAGGATGATAATGCAAGTCTGGTTGGAGGAGCTCTACATAGAGGTGGAGGTATAGGAGGCCATGGTACTGGTCGAGGTAGAGGAAGGATGAATAATAATGCTTTCTATGGTAGAAATCATGGTGATGATGAAGTCGTTGGATATGGAACCTCCAAGAATAAGCCTGATAACCTCTTGATTTCGAACCCCCATAGCATTAACTTGAAAACCCCTAGTCGAATTCGGCACAACCTCCAAGGATTAGGTTAGATTTCAGATTACCTTGAATTGATCACAGTCCTAAGATTTTGAAACAAACTAGTTCCTAAACCCCAGAATCGAAACACTCCACAAGAAAGTTGATCAAACTACTTGAATGTTTCTAAGCATGCATTCTACTCAAGAACACAAAGATAAAAGCAAATTCGGCTTTTAGGTTAATAATTTGTCAAAACTAAAAACTGATGTCTTACAACCCTAAATGAGATATAAATAGCTAAACCCTAATTAGGGTTATTAAGTAGCGTTTGGCTTCCTAATCAAAATTTAAGAAATAATAAAGTAAACAAAGTCCTAATTTAATACAAAACAAACAGGGCCCTTACTTTTTAAATAAGCACTAGTGGGCCTTAATACATATTAATTACAAGCCTCATTCGTGAATTACAACTTGTAGCAAGTTGTTATTGACTTCCTTTGGTCTTGTCTCCAAGCTTGTAATTCCTTGCAAACCATAGTTAGCCAAATTCACCAAATCTTGCAAATGCCAAATTAGTGCTTGTTGAATCTTTTTGGCTCGCGATCTAGTTATAGGACCTTGTGGCAGAATAATTGGATTGATGATCTCCTCAACTTGTTCCTCACATCCTACTCTTGCTCATCCTTGCGGTGTGCTGGTTGTTCCACAACATTTCCCCTCTCCTTAAAAGGATTCGTCCTCGAATCAAAAGCATCACCTACATCAAAAGGACTTAAATCAGCAACATTAAATGAAGCACTTACATTATACTCACCTGGCAAATCCACTTTATATGCATTGTCATTAATCCTTTCAAGTATCTGAAAAGGACCATCTCCTCGTGGGTTTAACTTGGACTTTCTTTGGTGTGGAAACCGTTCTTTGCGAAAATGAACCCAAACCCAATCACCAGGCTGAAAAATCATTGGCTTCCTTCCTTTATTCACTCGAGAAGCTACTTTAGCATTTTGCCTTTCAGTCCTTTCCTTAACCTATTTATGTAACTTCTTCACAAAATCTGCCTTTGAGCTAGCATCAACACTCACAAAATCATTAGATGGCAATGGCAAAATATCCAAAGGAGTAAGCGGATTAAAACCATAATAATTTCAAATGGACAGCAATTAGTAGTGCTATGAACAGCCCTATTATATGCAAACTCCACAAATGGTAAACAATCCTCCCACATCCTAATATTCTTTTCTATCACTGCCCTAAGCAAAGTAATCAATGTTCGATTCACAACCTCAGTTTGACCATCGGTTTGAGGATGGCAAGTAGTAGAAAACAACAACTCAGTCCCCAATTTTCCCCATAAAACACGACAGAAATGACTCAAAAACTTAACATCTCTATCACTAACAATGCTTTTGGGTATGCCATGCAAACGAACAACCTCTTTAAAGAACAAATCAGCAATCAATTTAGCATCATCAGTTTTGTGACATGGTATAAAATGAGCCATTTTACTAAATTTATCAACCACAATAAATATACTATCACGACCTCTCCTAGTTTTAGGTAATCTGACGCGGACCCTTAGCAACGATGGCAGCAAACCCAAAGTATAACAATAGTAGAGAACTCCTTGAAACTTGATAATCACCTCCTAAGGAACCCAACACCTATAAAGAGACGCAACTCACTATGATTGAAGGATTTAGTTGGTAAGAAGAAGGAAAATGCCACAACTCTTGTTGATAAGTAAACCTAATTCTTGATGCAAAGAAAGAATTAAAGAATCCACTCTAATCTCTCTCACACGAAAATTCACAAGAAGAACTTATAGAAGAATTCAAAAATTTTTATTAATTGTTGTTGTTTGAAATTCGGCCTAATAGTGCCCTTAAATAAGGGTTACAAAATTCTTAATTGCATATGGAAAACTAAAACATTCCTAATTGCATAAGAAAAATATTCCTAATTGCATAAGGAAAACATTCCTAATTGCATATGGAAAACATTAACATTCCTAATTGCATAAGGAAAACATAAAGTATGGAAACAAAATCCTAATCCACTAAGGAAAATATAAAGTATGGAAACAAAATCCTAATTCAATAAGGAAAATATAAAGTATGGAAACAACCAAACTAATCCCTTCAACATAAGAAACGCCCCACACTATTTGGGCTGTCCATGGGCCTTAAATTACTTCCCAAGGCTTTATATGAACCCCCATGGACCTTTCTTGCACATTGGACCTTTCTTTAGCTAGCCTTTAGCTTCCACACTAAGCATCATAATCAGCTTTGGTGTGCCTTCTTCAAGCTCTATCTCCATCTTCTTGAATGATAATTCTTGAAGCTCTTTGGAAATCTCTTCTTGAATATGCAAAGCCATACTAGCTTGATATCTCTTTGCCTTTCTCCTAGTGATTGGTCCACTTGATAGCGTCAAGGGATCCTTTCTTGCATCATTCTCCCCCTCTTAAAAAAGATTTGTCCTCAAATCTGCATCATCAAAAGGAGAAAGATCACTTACATTGAAAGTAGCACTAACATTATACGTACCTGGTAAGTCGATCTTGTAGGCATTGTCATTAATCTTCTCCAGCACTTGGAATGGGCCATCTCCCCTTGCTTGCAACTTGTTCTTCCTTTGGTTAGGAAACCTCACTTTTTGAAAATGCACCCAAACCCAATCTCCTACTTGAAACTTAATCTCACATCTCCCTCTATTTGCAGAATCAGCATATCTCTTGTTCCTTTTCTCAATATTCGCCCTTGCTTTCTCATGCATCTCTTTCACCAATTTAGCTTTCTTCTTACCATCTAAACTAACAAGCTCATGAGAAGGTAAAGAAACAAGATCCAAAACTGTTAGTGGGTTAAAACCATAAACAAGCTCAAAAGGTGAATATCCTGTAGAAGAATGAATATCACGATTATAAGCAAACTCAATAAATGGCAAACAATCTTCCCAAGAACTCAAATTCTTACCCACTAAAGCTCTCAACATGGTACCTAAAGTTATGTTTACTACTTCTGTTTGTCCATTCGTTTGAGGATGACAAGTGGTGGAAAATAACAACTTGGTACCTAACTTTACCCAAAGCACACGCCAAAAGTGAGACAAAAACTTGGTGTCTTTCAGAAACTATGGATTTTGGTATCCCATGAATTTGAACCACCTCCCTAAAGAAGAGTCAGCCACTAAACTAGCATCATCACTCTTATGACATGGGATAAAGTGTGCCATCTTACTAAACCTATCAACAACCACAAATATGCTATCTCTCCCCCTCTTAGTCCTTGGTAATCCTAAAACAAAGTCCATACTAATGTCCATCCAAGGAGAACTAGGAACGGGTAATGGCATATACAAACCATGAGGCATAGATTTAGACTTAGCTTGCCTACAAGCCAAACAAGCCTTACAAATCCGAATTACATCCCTTTTCATATTTGGCCAATAAAAGTGTTCATTCAGCATGTCTAAAGTCTTATCAACTCCAAAATGCCCCATCAAACCCCCCACAATGTGATTCTAATACTAGCAAATCTCTCATAGAACATCTAGGCATGCATAATTTCAAACCCTTATGATGAGAAAACTATAAGCAAGCTTGATGAATGTAATGGCAGCAAATATGTTGATGATATCATTATGCCAAGTGGACCAATCACAAGATCACAATCAAAGAAACTCCAGCATGTGTTCCAGCACTTCATTCAAAGGTGGATTAATGAAGAGGGAGACCAACTTGTAGTGAATATGATGGATCATGAAGAGAAAGTCAGAAACTCACCAACAAGCATGAAGAATCTGCCCATAAGTATGGTGATGGGCATTAGCACGAATTTGGAATATAATATTGATATGGTTTAGTGCTAGTGTGACTAGACACATGTGAATCAACACCAAAATGCATGTAGAATCTGCCCATCAATGTTGTCAGAATTATGGACAGTAATTTAGAGTATATTATTGATGTGGATGAACAATTAATGCTATTGTGACTAGATACATGTAAACCTAGACTTTTAAGCCATTATTTCTTCTTTTCCAACTATATAGGGATGGGAAAAAGAACTTAAGAGGGTTACTACGAATTGGCAGATTGTTATCATTGTAATCTAAGTGTTTTCAAGTTTGAGAGGTTTTCTTCTTATTCTTGTTGCATGAAGAATTGGTTCTAACTTATCAAGTCTGACTTGTGGCGTTTAAATCAATTCAATTCTTCATCCCAATCACCCAAGTTCTCAATTACAGGTTAGTTGTGGGTTTGGTAGGGAGGATTTGTTTTGAGTTCTAAGATTCTATGCTAGATGTGTGTGTGGGGTTCTAGATATAATATTTGATCCATGGGTTCCGCATCATTTGGTATCAGAGCGTTGGCTTGAAGATAAATCTCTAGGTATCTTTTATGTTTTAATTATTATAAGGAAAAAAAAAAGAGAACCAGATTCAGTTTCTTGTTTCTTCATTTTCTGTTCTTGTTGCACCTTGTTCTTGTTCTTCAAATCTATGGACTTTTGTTTAACTTTTTAATTTCTATCCTTGTTTACTGAAAGTTCAAAAAAAAAAGTGAAGGAAAAGATCAAAAGAAAAAAAAAAGAATCAGATTCAACTTCCTCAACATAAAAAAAAAAAAATTCGCACCTGTTTTTGTCCAATATTTTTCTACACAAGTGTTTGAGATTTTTTTGCATATTTATACCATTAACAGCTTGCTACCTTATTAGATTTGATCAAATTACATCAGTTCCTCATTATGCATCCATTTAGCATTTAAAATCTGATATTTAGAGCATATCTTGCATTGGGAATAAATTTAGGTTGTATATTCAGATTACTCATTAGAGTGATTTGAATTCTATTTTTTTTTAGTATCCAGAATTGTTTTTCTTTGTATTCTTAGTTTCATTCTTTCATATACCTCTTGTTTCTTGTATGCATTAAGTAGCTAATTCTCAATTATAGTTACTTTGGTTTGATTAACACAAATACTTTTTGCTTCTTGTGTTAACTTTCAGTTCTTGTTGTTTAAAATTAAATTGCTTCTAGAATTGCTTAATTCATTTTGTTCATTAGGTTCCTTGTAGAGTCTTTAAAACAAAACTTGTTTTTACTTGATTTAAGTGGATTCAATTCTGAAATTCAACTTGATAAAAGAAGAATTGAGAGGTAAAAAGGACCAAGGTTTGAGTGAAATACAAGAGAAGTGACAATCTGATCTTGAGTGAAACACGTAAGGGAGTGAGGTGAGGAAATTTTCTTTACTAACATTTTCTTGTAGGTTCTTCTTACACCATGTCAAATTCTGGAAGTGAAAAACGTGATATGACCATAAATGACATAGCCTTCATATTAGAGGCAATGCAAAGGAGATTTGAAAGGTTTGATTTGGCCATAAACAACATGAGAGGTGACGTAGACAGCATAATGCAAAGGCAGCGGAATGATACTAATCGAAGGAGGCAGAATAGAGGGAGAGGAAACATGATGAATGATGATGAGATGGAGAGGGAAGATGATGAAGAAAGTGAGGAATCAATTGCTCAAAGAAGTCCTCAACAAAGGGACAGTAACATATCTTCCATAAAAATGAAGATACCATCATTCAAGGGGAGAAATGATGCTGAAGCTTACCTTGAATGGGAAAGAAAAGTTGAGTTGGTGTTTGATTGTCATAATTATAGTGAAATGAAGAAAGTTAAAATTGCAGCAGTTGAATTCACAGATTATGCACTAATTTTGTAACACCCCCATACTCTATATAAGTACTATACATATACCTGGTATACATACAATACGTATATAAAGTATAAGAATGTCACTTTTCGTTTTACTTTGAAACCCTTTATTCAAGTTCAAGCGATATTACATTAAATTAAAGAACATTTACGAAAAATCATTATTCTTATAAAAATACAACATAATTAAAATCACATATGTATGCATCACCTTCTAGTTGGTCTCGAGACACTCTTACCCTTCTCGTGGCATCACAGCTAGACTTCCAGATCAACCGCATAAATACCTGCGCGATTAAACATCCGCGCTAAGCCCAAAAGCTTAGTAGTACAACTAAATAATAAAATACACTTTACCAAAATTATCATACCTCATATGTTTAGCATTATGTTTTATTGTTCTCTTACCACGTTTTCCTTTCTCAATGCATTCTTCATAAGTTCCCACTAATCTCATATACATAAACATATACATTAATTCAACCAATTACCATTCAAAGACTTATTCAACACCTTTACGAAAGCAATTCTCACAAATTCCATATTCATATATATATATATATATATATATATTTTACACATCATACTTTATTTTTATAAAATCATATATCAAGAAAGTCCCTCAAAACATATTCACCTTCAATACATCAATGCACATATTACAAAAGCATACTTCATAACATTATTTTATCCACAATTCATCAAACATGAATCATACTTCCAATAAAGGCAGTTATAGATCTCATTACTCATTTATTTCAACATTTAATATCACATTGACAACAAAGACAGACTCGGGCCCAAACAACACACTAATATGTTATTCAAAGTTCAGAGTTACTGCTTTGGTCCATAATCATAATCATCAAGCCCGTAGGCATCATCTATATATATATCTCTATCCATGGATAGTGTAACAGACCCAGTCTCTTGGACCATCAACTCGGCAAATCTCGAGGAGATCCTCAACCCGGCAAGACTGTTACTATAATTCACATTTCACATTTCACATTTATTGAGTAACAGACCCAGTCTCTTGGACCATCAACCCGACTAAATCGAGGAGATCCTCAACCCGGCAAGACTGTTACAAATCATATATCTCATAATCACAATTAGCATAGTGTAACAGACCCAGTCTCTTGGATCTCAATTCGTCTCAAATTGAAGAGATCCTCAACCCGGCAAGACTGTTACCCTTCATTTTATAGACATGCCTCCAAACTCAGAACTCTGAAAATGAATAACATATCAGACACACAATTTATCTATTATTTCATTATCGATTCTCATCATCATCTAGGCAAACATGCCTCACTTAATTCAATTGAATCATCACAGCCAATCACAATGACTTCATATCACATTTGAGTCATCATTGCCAAGAACAATGGCTTCATATCACACTATATCTCAAATCACATTTCAAGTTTCATCATTGATATATGCAACATCAATTACATTACTAAACAAACATATCATGAATCAATCATACCATATAGGCATGCTTCAATCATAACATTAAAGTAATTCATCATCAATGATCTCATGATATTCCACATTATACACAACATGCCATTATTCATATGCATCATCAATCTACATATAGTACAATACAATTCATGAGATTGACAATGCATAAAACCTAACATGGTTCATATAATATCAACGTTATCATCAAATCATATTGATCAATTCAATTCATCACTCAAGTATACATAATCAATGACATTGCACATACTTTTTCATTGATCATTATATCTTCCACATTTCCTATATTATCATTGATATATTCATACATAACAATTTACCTTATTCAAGAACTTAGAATCGTCCATATACATTTGGTTGGATCATTATCGTTTTAAGTGTGTTTAGGTACAAAAGACATTTGAAGATCCAACAATGTTTGAAGACCAAATAACAAACACATTTGCAAACACCCTCAAGGGACACGGCCAAGCTTGTGGCCGTGTCTCCCAATATAAACATCCAGTAGCCAACACGCCCAAGGGACACGGCCAAGCTTGTGGCCGTGTCACTCAACACCAATTCAAGCAGTAGCAAACACGGGCAATGGACACGGCCAAGCCAGTGGCCGTGTCTCTCAACACAACAATCCAGTACCAGACACAGGCAAGGGACACGGCCGTGTCTCTCAATATAAATCAGACAGTAACAAACACAGGCAAGGGACACGGTCAAGCCAGTGGCCGTGTCTCTCCAAAACTCATCCAACACGGCCAAATTTGCCCTAACTTGGCCGTGTCTCTCATAACTTGGCCGTGTCCTACAATAATTTAAAGACCAAACACTCGAAATTCATCCAAACCAAACCCCAAATCAACATTTCATCATTTTCCTTACAATTATCTCAACTCATCATCACTTAGATGTTAATTTCACACATTTATATACTTCAATCTCTTGTTATCATCCACTTACACACCAATCAAACCAAACATAACCTAAATCCAAAAGAAATCCAACTAAGAAGATAAAAACTTATATATATAAGTATAATCAATAAATTCAACTCAAGAGATGAGTACTTACCTAAATATGTTGCCAAATCTTCATCTCCATCTTCAATACTCTTAAAATCCTTAAGAAATTTTGATGAAGATCACCTTTCTCTCTCTCTCTCGTGCTCTCTCTCTCTCTCGTGCTCTCTTATCCACGAAGAAGAAGAACAGAAGAAGAAGAAAGAAAGAAGGTTCTCCTCTCTTCCTTCGTTCTTATCTCATATATATATAATAATAATAATAATAATAATAATAATAATAATAATAATAATAACAACAACAATAACAATTATACCATTAAATCTCCACCACACACAATTCCTTTTGACTTTCTTCTTCTTTTCTCTTTCCTCCAATACACACATTGAATCCAAATACAACAATAACCCCAACACTTTTAGGGTATAATATGGGATATTACAATTCTCTCCCCCTTAAATAATTTCGTCCTCGAAATTATCCAACATAAGAACAACCCATGTAGCACAAATCACCATCTTAACTTCCATACAAAGATAATCGTATCTTACATTATAATTTTATCAAATCACATAACTTCTACTCTCCCCCTTAGGAATAATCATTTTCTCTGAATTTCACAATTCATCATTGTATAGGTATATATATATATATATCTTTACCTCTTATTACTTTCTCAACAAAGCAATCAAGATATCTCATAACATCTCCAATACATTTTATCTTTGTACTAAAGTCAGATTATCACTTTAACTCTTTATAGATATTCTCTTAACTTTAACCTCAAAAATCATTAATCAATATCTTAGCATTGTTTATTCCATTCTTACCATCACTTTCAAAATAAACATTTACCAAACATCAATGGATAACTATATCCTTACTCTCATGAGTTTATTTCTCACCATGTACAATTAATATACCTCAATTTATTTATGTTCATTCATAAATCAGAATATTACATCATACACATTACCATTAAATCTTACACTCCCAATACAATTGCACATATTAAATCTCAATATTGCCTTGCAACTTTAACGAAACCTACATCAATCAATTCATCTATCACAATATACTAACATTTCAACTTTATTTGATTCAAACCAACAATTAACTTATTGAAATTTATCATTGGATTTTACTATATATACTTATATATAACCTAAGTTCATTAAGTCAAACTTATATTCAAATTCTAATCTTTCCAAATTTATATATTCAATCAATATGAATCATGCTTATACATATACATTTCCTTATTTCAATAATTATATCATCATTTCTTATACTCATTCAAAATTTATCAATATTGCCAACAACTATAACTTCATAAACGAGCTTTTTCCCCAACCAGGTTGGTAATCCAAGTTTGGTTGCCCAACACATTGGGTCCGCATGGTTCCACAGGAGGCAGATAAGTCCGTTCATTTATCTTTTCACAATTCATTTTTCATAATCAATTAGGTACTCTACCTCCAATATAAGTCATTTCTAACATCATTGCCAATAATCATAGTTTCTCATTACATCAAAATAGTATACACGTATATCATTAATTATATTTAACATCTCATTATACAATCATATCATTTCCAACATTATTGATATATACATATTAATTTACATTATTCATACTCCCATAAATTTTAAGTTCATTCACATAATCACTTTACACTGTAAATGAATCCTATATATGTAATATCCTCATATATAGTCTAGAAGTTTTGATTATGTTGTTGATGTTGTTGTTATTGTTGTTGTAGTGATATATTGGATTGAATATATGTGTTAAATTGCAAGAGAAAAGATTTTGGAAAGTGAATGCTTGTGTATATGTGTTTTGGGGAAAAGAATTAGGGTTTAGAGAGAATGGTATATGTTGTGTATGTGATGATATATATAACATATAAATTGGTCAAATGAAGAGTCAATGGAAGAGATATTTATTTGTGTTGAGTGTGTAATTACATATAAGGGCTTATATGAAACAAAAAGTTAGTTATATGATTGAGGGTATTTTGGTAATTGCTTGGATAAGATCACTTGGTGGAGATTAAAAGCAAAATTTGACTTTGCTTCTTGATATTTTTCTTCTTCTTTTCCATTGTGGCCGGCTCCTCCTTAGACAAAGGAAGCAAGAGGCAAAGAGAAGATCTTGTTGAGTGAAGCTCAAATTGAAGAAAGATTAAGTGATCAAGTTGGTGATTCAAGAAGTTTTGTAACTTTGGTAAGTTCTCTTGTGATCTTTGTGTTTATTTGAAATGATATTTGAGTTTGATAGATTTTTAAGAGTGTGTTGGTTGATTTTGAGATGTGAGAGGTGTTTGAGTGATTGGATGATGGATATTGAGTATGGATTGAAGAAAAGAGTAAGTGGTTGGAAGAGATGATGTTGTATATGTGGTAAGGGTTTTGAGATGATTTTGTGTTTGGTGTTTGATGTGTGTTTTGGTTTGTTTTGGGTGTGTTGCAAGTTTGAGATGAGTTTTGAGTATGTTTTGTTAAGATTATTTGAAGAGGATGTTAATGTATAGAAGTGTGTTGTTGAGTGTATGGTTGTTTTTTATCGGAGTCTTGATTTGTGGCCGGACACGCCCATGAGCACGTCCAGGGTTTTTAGGCGTGTCAATTGTGTTGGAGGCAGTAGGTTTGACACGACCAGTAGCATGCCCGTGTTATTAAGCGTGTCATAGCTACTGTAAGATTTGAGAATTTACACGCCCAGGAACACGCCCATGTTGTTGAGCGTGTAAATGTTTCTGTGTTGTGGAGTTAGGGCACGGCCATGAACACGCCCGTGTGGGTGAACGTGTCAGGGTTGAGGTTTGCCCTAATTAATTCCTAATTGGATTATCTCTTGTGTATCCTTAAACAAGTATATGCTATTACTTTTGATTTAAGTCTTGAAGATAGTGATTGATCATTGATCTAAGAGGTTAAAGAATCTTGGACAAGGAAATGTTAGGAGTTGTATGAATTGTTAGTAAAATAAGTACAAATCTTGTATTATTACATTGTTGCATATGATGATAATGGCAATGTATATGATACTATGTGAACAATGTGATATTTCATGTATTGTGACTCATGTGATGAGTAATGTGTTTGGTTATGTTTATATCAATATGTATAATGTGATGGAATAAAAGGCCATTGTTATTGGCTATGATGAGAGTTGAGAATGGAAATGGTACTTAAATAATAAATGATTTGTGTGGCTAATGTGTTATTCCATTTTCAGAGTTTGTTGTTGGTGGCATGCCTAATAAGTGTAACAATCTCTTGAAGTTAGGTTGGATTGAATCCTTGAAGCCTAATTGAGATGTTACCACCCTTGAAGCTAGGTTGGGTTGGTTCTTGAAGCCAAGTTGGGTTGATGCTTAGCATGCTTTGCTCCCCTTGAAGCTCGGTTGAACCTAATCCTTGAAGCCTAGTTGGGTTTATGATATTGATAAATGTGATGATAAAACCAAAACATTAACTCTGAAAATTGAATGGCATATTAGTGTGTTTTGGGCCCATGCTTGTCTTTGTTTAGTGTTGATTATGAATGATTAAATGAATACTAATGAGGTATATAATAAGATGTTGAAATATGATATGTCTATTTATGTTGAGTTATGAAATGTAAAGGTATGTTGTTAGCTTTGCATATATGATGTTACATGTATAATATGGATTGAGAATTGGCATTGCATTGCATTAAAGCATAACATCAACATGAATTATCTTACTAAGCCGTTGGCTTAGCGCGATAGTGTTTGATCGCGCAGGTAATAGGGTTGAACCCGAGAGCTCTTCGAGACCGAGTGAGAGTAGACAGTGAAGAGTTGATTTTGGGAACTTAAAGATCAGAGGAGACTTGCCAATCATGTATAACTCTTTTATATTTTGTAAAGTAATGATTTTAATGTACATATGTGTATATTTGTAAATATGAAATTAAATGTTTTCATATATGTAAATATTTGATAAATTCCGCTGCGTAACAACTAAATGTATCTATATATATATCTATTTAGTTTTGTATTACAAGTTAACTACTTATCTTTCTATAATGTATACAATTGAAAAATTATGGTATCATTTAAAATGTTTGGAATGTTAAAAAAAAAAAATCTGTAGCATCTCTATGTTTAGTGCATGTATACTACATTGTGGTGTTTGTAGTGTGCATGTATTGAATGTAGGGGTGTTACAATATAATTTTCAGTCATGATTACAATTTCTTCCCTTTTATTATTTCTTCACTTCACCCAATATTACTATATTTATATAATTATTGTTCTATCACACAATTCATAGCTTAAAACATTATCACAATTCTCTTCCCTTGCTTTACTTCTCATAATTACAATTAAATTTTTAATATCGTAAATATAAGATATAATTTCACCAATCATATCTTTTAACCATGTTTCTGGAAACATAGTTATCCATCTCAGTTCTAAATCTGAAGATAATAAAACTAATCACTAATCACACTAACCAAATCATATCACAATGATATATTAACAATCACACTTAGGGGTTGTAAATCAATATTGTTCTTCTATTATTCAATTTCCAACCTTTACAATTATAATACTAACTTGTATCACATAAATTATATATTTATTCTCCAAGCTTTTATTACACCAAGAATTAACTACTTATCTTTCTATAATGTATACAATTGAAAAATTATGGTATCATTTAAAATGTTTGGAATGTTAAAAAAAAAAAATCTGTAGCATCTCTATGTTTAGTGCATGTATACTACATTGTGGTGTTTGTAGTGTGCATGTATTGAATGTAGGGGTGTTACAATTGTTTTGGTATCAGAGCCTAGGTTTGAGATTCTCAACCTAGGTAAAATGTAAGAAAAAGACTATTTTGATTTTAAAAAGTGGTTTTTGAATAACATATATGTTTGGGATTGGCAATCTCTGATCTTTAATAAGATGTAGTATGTTGTGTTTGCAGACTTAGGTTGTGATGGATTCTCACTCACGCCAGTCAGTTGAGGGTAGTGCTGAGAGTATTGTCCCTGATGATGGAGTTAGGGTTGTTAGTGCTGAGGAGGCACCTGCTTCGGTGTCTGGTAGACCAGTTGGTGAGGAGGTTCCACCAGCTTGGGTTAGGCATGTGGTAGAAGCTTTGAGGCAAGCACCAGTGCAACCAGTGCCACCACCCCCTCAGCTTATGGTACCAGTGAGGCACTATGATAAACTAAGGAAGTATGGAGCGGAGGATTTCCTTGGTACTACTGATCCAGCTGTAGCATAACAGTGGCTTGACAAAGTACAGAGGATCTTTATTCAGTTGCAAGCCACCTCGGAGGAAAAGTTTGATTATGCAAGATCTTTGCTACAGAAGGATGCATATGATTGGTGGAGGACAGTACCCCATTCTATGGATGATCCACCAACCTTGTCATATGCGGATTTTCTGAGAGAGTTTGAGTTGAAGTATACTCCTAGGGAGTACAAAGACATGAAGAAGATGGAGTTCTTAAGCTTGAAACAAGATAGCAAGACTGTAACTGAATATGAGGTTGAGTTTATTAGATTGAGCCATTATGCTGGTGGCATTATAGCTGATGAGATAGATAGATGCCGGAGGTTTCAGGAGGGATTGAGGCCCTCTATCATGTGCTTAGTGGCTGGATCTAGATATCACGATTTCTCCCAGCTAGTGGCAGCAGCTCAAAGTGTAGAGCGAGCTCAAGTTATTGCAGCTGCTTCAAAGGAAGAGGTCAGAGTGAGAAGGCCCCAGTTTGAGGCAGGGTCTTCTTCTGTTAAGAGAGGTAAAGGAAGCTTTGTTCCTAGAGTTAGTAGGAGTCAGAGGTCAGCTGGTAGGTCAGTGCAGTTACAGAGGCAGAGATTTAGACCTGCAGCTTCAGTGGCAAGTGCTCCGACCCCTATGATTCAGAGATCTACCCTACCCATCTGCATTCATTGTGGTAGGCCACATGGTGGTCCTTGCTGGAAGACTGGTGTAGCAGGGGTTTGTTTCAGATGTGGATCACCAGATCACTTTGTTAGAGATTGTCCTGAGAGGCAAGAACAGATGTCAGTTAATACTGCAGCTTCTCGATCTAGTGTGAGGGGAGGTCGAGCAGGCAGAGGTAGCAGTAGGGGAGGCAGATCTGGGTTCAGTGCTAGAGGAGGTGCTACATCCAGGGAGAGTAGACCAGAGGAGGTTGGATCTTCCCAGAGGATGTATGTTATGCAGAGGCAGCCAGATGCATCAGCAGTCATAGCTGGTACTTTTTCTTTATTTGATACTTCAGTACTTGCTTTGATTGATCCGGGTTCCACACATTCTTATATTAGTGCATCTGTTTTGCCTGTGTCTGATATGCATGTTGAGTCCCTAGGATTTGATGTGTTGGTGACAAATCCGTTAGGGCATAGTGTGATTGTGAGTAAAGTGCACCGAGATAGTGCAGTGAGGGTGCAAGGTGAGGAGTTCCTTGGAGACTTGATTGAGATGCCATTTAAGGAATATGATGTGATTCTAGGTATGGACTGGCTATCTAGACATGGAGCTGTGGTAGACTGTAAAAGGAAAATTGTTTCTTTGAGAACTGTTGATGGTAGAGAGGTGATAGTATCTAATGAGCAGGAACAGCTAGCCTCCTTATTTGTTTCAGCTGTTGCAGCCAGGAGGTTGATTAGAAAGGGGTGTGAAGCTTATCTTGCTCATGTGATAGATACTAGAGTGAAGGGTTCTCCCATTGATAGTATTGCCACAGTTGCAGAGTTCCCAGATGTATTTCCAGAGGAGTTGCCAGGGTTACCTCCTGAGAGAGAGGTGGAGTTCGGTATTGAATTGTTGCCTGGTACCACTCCTATCTCTATTACTCCTTATAGAATGGCACCAGTAGAATTGAGGGAATTGAAAGTGCAATTATAGGAGTTGTTGGATAAAGGATTTATTCGCCCCAGTGTTTCTCCTTGGGGAGCTCCTGTGCTATTTGTGAAGAAGAAAGATGGTACTATGAGGTTGTGTATCGATTATAGGCAATTGAACAAGGTGACTATTAAAAATAAATATCCTTTGCCTAGAATCGATGATCTCTTTGATCAATTGAAGGGTGCAGCTGTGTTTTCTAAAATTGATTTGAGATTTGGGTACCATCAGCTGAGAGTCAAGGCTGAAGATGTTCCAAAGACAGCTTTTCGGACCAGGTATGGGCATTATGAGTTTCTAGTTATGCCTTTTGGTCTAACGAATGCACCTGCAGCTTTTATGGATTTGATGAATAGGGTGTTCAGGCCCTATCTGGATCAGTTTGTAGTGGTCTTCATCGATGACATTCTGGTGTATTCGCGGAATGAAGAGGAACATGATATGCATCTGCGGATTGTGTTGCAGATTTTGAGAGAGAAGCAGTTGTTTGCCAAATTGTCGAAGTGTGAGTTCTGGTTGGATCAAGTCGCTTTTCTCGGTCATATAGTTTCAGCGGAAGGCATTAGAGTTGATCCGAGTAAAGTTGAAGCTATATTGAATTGGAGTCCACCCAAGTCGGTGACTGAGGTTAGAAGTTTTTTGGGTTTGGCAGGTTATTACCGGCGGTTTGTGAAAGGATTTTCTTTGATAGCTACTCCACTCACCAGATTGCTTCGTAAGGGAGTGAGATTTGTGTGGACGGATCAGTGTCAGGCTAGCTTTGAGCAGTTGAGAGAAATGTTGACTCAAGCACCTGTTCTTACTTTACCTGTTGAAGGCAAACCATATGTGATTTTCAGTGATGCTTCACATAGTGGTTTGGGGTGTGTGCTGATGCAGGAAGGCAAAGTTATAGCTTATGCATCTCGACAGTTGAAACCGCATGAGCTTAACTATCCGACCCATGATTTGGAGCTAGCAGCCATTGTGTTTGCATTGAAGATTTGGCGACACTATCTGTTTGGGGAGAAATGTTTTATCTATACTGATCACAAAAGCTTGAAATATTTGGGTGTTCAGAAAGAACTTAATCTTCGATAGAGGAGATGGTTGGAATTGATTAAAGACTACGACTGTTTGATTGATTATCATCCAGGTAAAGCAAATGTTGTTGCTAATGCCTTGAGTCGGAAGTCTTTAGCTAGTTTAACTGTTTACTCGCTCTCGTTGCTTGTTGAGTTGAGAGCTTTGCATGCCAGTTTTGTAGCTTGTGACGATGGTGCATTGTTGGCACAGTTGCTTTTGAAACCAGTTTTGTTAGATCAGATCAAAGAGGCTCAGTTGATTGATATGAAGATTCAGAAGATTATTTCAGATTGCAAGAATGGGAAGACTAGAGATTTTGTTGTGAAAGGTGATGGGAGTCTCTGGTTTAAGAACCGATTATGTGTACCTGATAATGCTGATTTGAAAAGAGTCATTTTAGAAGAAGCACATCAGTCAGTGTTTGCTATGCATCCGGATAATACAAAGATGTATCATGATTTGAGACAGCATTACTGGTGGATTGGTTTGAAGAGAGATATTGCAGATTTTGTGTCGAAATGTCTCACCTGTCAGAAGGTTAAAGCAGAGCATCAAGTTCCAACTGGATTGCTTCAACCATTATCAGTACCAGAATGGAAGTGGGATAGAGTGACGATGGATTTTGTGTCTGGTTTGCCTTTGACACAAAAGAAGCACGATGCTATATGGGTGATTGTGGATAGATTGACTAAGACAGCTCATTTCCTTCCGGTTCGGATGGATTACTCTTTGGAGAGATTGGCTGAGCTGTATATCCATGAGATTGTGAAGTTGCATGGTGTTCCAACTTCTTTAGTGTCTGATCGAGATCCCAGGTTTACTTCAAGATTTTGGAAGAGTTTGTATAGTGCTTTGGGTTCTCGATTACACTTCAGTACTGCTTTTCATCCACAGACGGATGGACAGTCAGAGAGGGTGATACAGATTATTGAGGACATGTTGAGAAGCTGTGTCATTGATTTCTCTGGAAGTTGGGACAGATTTCTACCGCTTGTGGAATTTGCTTACAACAACAGTCACCAATCCAGCATTGGTATGGCACCGTTTGAAGTATTGTATGGAAGACGGTGTAGGACACCTCTTTGTTGGAATGAGCTTACAAATAATAAGTTGATTGGTCCTGATTTGATTCAAGAAACTGAAGAAAAAGTAAAGTTGATTCAAAGCAGGTTAAAAGCAGCTTCAGACCGACAGAAGTCTTATGCAGATCTGAAAAGGAGAGACATAGAGTTTGATGTTGGAGATAAGGTATTTTTGAAAGTATCTCCTTGGAAGAAGATTTTGAGGTTCGGTCGGAAAGGGAAATTGAGTCCTCGTTTCATCGGACCGTATGAAGTGTTGGAAAGAGTTGGGCCAGTTGCGTATCGACTTGCTTTGCCACCTGAGTTGGATCGTATTCATAATGTATTTCATGTTTCTATGTTGAGGAGGTACAGATCGGATCCATCTCATGTGTTGCCAATTGAATCTATCGAAGTGAGTCCAGATTTGACATTTGAAGAGGAACCAGTTGCTATTTTGGCACGTGATGTGAAAGAATTGAGAAACAAGAGAGTGCCATTGGTGAAGGTTCTATGGAAAAAATCATGGAAAGGAAGAAGCAACTTGGGAAAGTGAACAATCCATGCGAGAGCAATATCCTCAGTTGTTTCAACTTTGATATCAGGTAATTTCGAGGACGAAATTTTCTTTTTAGAGGGGGAGAATTGTAATATCCTCATGTATAGTCTAGAAGTTTTGATTATGTTGTTGTTGATGTTGTTGTTATTGTTGTTGTAGTGATATATTGGATTGAATATATGTGTTAAATTGCAAGAGAAAAGATTTTGGAAAGTGAATGCTTGTGTATATGTGTTTTGGGGAAAAGAATTAGGGTTTAGAGAGAATGGTATATGTTGTGTATGTGATGATATATATAACATATAAATTGGTCAAATGAAGAGTCAATGGAAGAGATATTTATTTGTGTTGAGTGTGTAATTACATATAAGGGCTTATATGAAACAAAAAGTTAGTTATATGATTGAGGGTATTTTGGTAATTGCTTGGATAAGATCACTTGGTGGAGATTAAAAGCAAAATTTGACTTTGCTTCTTGATATTTTTCTTCTTCTTTTCCATTGTGGCCGGCTCCTCCTTAGACAAAGGAAGCAAGAGGCAAAGAGAAGATCTTGTTGAGTGAAGCTCAAATTGAAGAAAGATTAAGTGATCAAGTTGGTGATTCAAGAAGTTTTGTAACTTTGGTAAGTTCTCTTGTGATCTTTGTGTTTATTTGAAATGATATTTGAGTTTGATAGATTTTTAAGAGTGTGTTGGTTGATTTTGAGATGTGAGAGGTGTTTGAGTGATTGGATGATGGATATTGAGTATGGATTGAAGAAAAGAGTAAGTGGTTGGAAGAGATGATGTTGTATATGTGGTAAGGGTTTTGAGATGATTTTGTGTTTGGTGTTTGATGTGTGTTTTGGTTTGTTTTGGGTGTGTTGCAAGTTTGAGATGAGTTTTGAGTATGTTTTGTTAAGATTATTTGAAGAGGATGTTAATGTATAGAAGTGTGTTGTTGAGTGTATGGTTGTTTTTTATCGGAGTCTTGATTTGTGGCCGGACACGCCCATGAGCACATCCAGGGTTTTTAGGCGTGTCAATTGTGTTGGAGGCAGTAGGTTTGACACGACTAGTAGCACGCCCGTGTTATTAAGCGTGTCATAGCTACTGTAAGATTTGAGAATTTACACGCCCAGGAACACGCCCATGTTGTTGAGCGTGTAAATGTTTCTGTGTTGTGGAGTTAGGGCACGGCCATGAACACGCCCGTGTGGGTGAACGTGTCAGGGTTGAGGTTTGCCCTAATTAATTCCTAATTGGATTATCTCTTGTGTATCTTTAAACAAGTATATGCTATTACTTTTGATTTAAGTCTTGAAGATAGTGATTGATCATTGATCTAAGAGGTTAAAGAATCTTGGACAAGGAAATGTTAGGAGTTGTATGAATTGTTAGTAAAATAAGTACAAATCTTGTATTATTACATTGTTGCATATGATGATAATGGCAATGTATATGATACTATGTGAACAATGTGATATTTCATGTATTGTGACTCATGTGATGAGTAATGTGTTTGGTTATGTTTATATCAATATGTATAATGTGATGGAATAAAAGGCCATTGTTATTGGCTATGATGAGAGTTGAGAATGGAAATGGTAATTAAATAATAAATGATTTGTGTGGCTAATGTGTTATTCCATTTTCAGAGTTTGTTGTTGGTGGCATGCCTAATAAGTGTAACAATCTCTTGAAGTTAGGTTGGATTGAATCCTTGAAGCCTAATTGAGATGTTACCACCCTTGAAGCTAGGTTGGGTTGGTTCTTGAAGCCAAGTTGGGTTGATGCTTAGCATGCTTTGCTCCCCTTGAAGCTTGGTTGAACCTAATCCTTGAAGCCTAGTTGGGTTTATGATATTGATAAATGTGATGAAAAAACCAAAACATTAACTCTGAAAATTGAATGGCATATTAGTGTGTTTTGGGCCCATGCTTGTCTTTGTTTAGTGTTGATTATGAATGATTAAATGAATACTAATGAGGTATATAATAAGATGTTGAAATATGATATGTCTATTTATGTTGAGTTATGAAATGTAAAGGTATGTTGTTAGCTTTACATATATGATGTTACATGTATAATATGGATTGAGAATTGGCATTGCATTGCATTAAAGCATAACATCAACATGAATTATCTTACTAAGCCGTTGGCTTAGCGCGATAGTGTTTGATCGCGCAGGTAATAGGGTTGAACCCGAGAGCTCTTCGAGACCGAGTGAGAGTAGACAGTGAAGAGTTGATTTTGGGAACTTAAAGA
The DNA here is from genome assembly GCA_947685225.1 of Garcia nutans. Taxonomy (NCBI): domain Eukaryota; kingdom Viridiplantae; phylum Streptophyta; class Magnoliopsida; order Malpighiales; family Euphorbiaceae; genus Garcia; species Garcia nutans. The sequence goes on along the minus strand of CANTUV010000002.1, from coordinate 11,435,606 downwards.
TCAGAGGAGACTTGCCAATCATGTATAACTCTTTTATATTTTGTAAAGTAATGATTTTAATGTACATATGTGTATATTTGTAAATATGAAATTAAATGTTTTCATATATGTAAATATTTGATAAATTCCGCTGCGTAACAACTAAATGTATCTATATATATATCTATTTAGTTTTGTATTACAAGTTAACTACTTATCTTTCTATAATGTATACAATTGAAAAATTATGGTATCATTTAAAATGTTTGGAATGTTAAAAAAAAAAATCTGTAGCATCTCTATGTTTAGTGCATGTATACTACATTGTGGTGTTTGTAGTGTGCATGTATTGAATGTAGGGGTGTTACAATATAATTTTCAGTCATGATTACAATTTCTTCCCTTTTATTATTTCTTCACTTCACCCAATATTACTATATTTATATAATTATTGTTCTATCACACAATTCATAGCTTAAAACATTATCACAATTCTCTTCCCTTGCTTTACTTCTCATAATTACAATTAAATTTTTAATATCGTAAATATAAGATATAACTTCACCAATCATATCTTTTAACCATGTTTCTGGAAACATAGTTATCCATCTCAGTTCTAAATCTGAAGATAATAAAACTAATCACTAATCACACTAACCAAATCATATGACAATGATATATTAACAATCACACTTAGGGGTTGTAAATCAATATTGTTCTTCTATTATTCAATTTCCAACCTTTACAATTATAATACTAACTTGTATCACATAAATTATATATTTATTCTCCAAGCTTTTATTACACCAAGAATTAACACATTTTAATTTCATCTCCAAAACAGTTTGCTTTTGTTGAATTTATCATTATTAACCCAACTCATGTTCAATAATATTATCTTTAACATTTCCTAAGCCCAACCTTCAATTAGATACCAATCTTACACAAGTATCTTTCATTACTCCATTTCCAATCCATCTCTTCTAAAAATTTTCAAATATATAACTCCTTCCTTATAATTTCTTATTACACACTTATACATAAAAATATTTCCACATAAATTCTTTGAGCTCCAACACATCTTATGACAGTCTCATTTAGTTATTACTATAACAGTTTCACTGTTCAATATTACCCAGGTCTATTCTCACTCCTAATACCATTAAACATGTAATGATATAAAATAATAAACATATTATCCACACCTTCATAGATCACATTCATATCAAAAGTTCATTTCACAAATCCTCTTTATATAAACACATAATTATGCAATTTATTAAATTTCCCTTTTTCATATAGTTTATACCAATTTAGTATTTATCACTTTCCTTTGACTATTATCATGCTCATTTGTTTATCATAACTTAAGTTATTCATTAACTTCAATAAATATATACACTCTACTTATGACCTTATTTCACAAGGAGCTTAATCACATTTCCAATGTGATATCTCTCTCATATATGTTTTTTTTTAAATATCTTTAACATATTCTTCCTAATCATTTTCATCCTTTCCAATCAAATTACTTAAAATAACTCATTTTCATTTGCTCAATTCCTTTTCTTTACTTTCAAACCAAATTTTCTTACTATCAATCACATCCCCTCAATTCCTAATACCTTCATGTGCACTAATATTCATTTCATATATCTCATGTATTACATACATTAAATTATCACTATTTACTTGGTCTTTATCCACATTCCATTTAAAACTATAAATTTCCAACTTACTAATTTACTTAAACTTCAATTTATTCATCTCACTCTCTTAATATCATTTTAAAACATCTTATATGAATATACCACCAAGCAACACCAAAACATATATGTTTCACAATTATTGAGCTCATTCCAAAAATCTAAATATCCCATATTACCACCATTAACATGAGCTTCCACAATATTCAAACATCTCACATTTCTAATATTGAAATCACCATGTTTGCATTAAAATAACAATACAAACAACACCAATATCTCTTTGTACTTAACCAACATCATCTCTTTTTCCTTTAAACAAAACCTTAAATTTGCCTATCCACACCTTCATTTATCACACTTAATCTATATCAATCAACTCATTCAATATTTCACCATACTATTATCATTTAAACAATATATCTTTCCATATTACCTATTCAACAGTATTTACTCTTTCCAGAAATCCCAACATAAAGTTTATTAAAAAGAGATTCAAATATTAGAGGATAGATTACATACTTTAATTCTTAATTTTGTTTCTAACTCATTTCCAACTTTATTCTTCTAGCCATTTCTTTATAAATCAAACACATATCAATAATCAAACTTTTTACTTATAAACTCCATATCATTTCTTTATATCACAATCACCTCTCAATTATCAACATTTCAAAATTTACTTTCATATGAAACCTCATTTACATACTATCATTTATCTCATGTAATTCAAATACATCACAATTCACATAATGACACGTTCGAGACCAACCTAGGTGTGAATGCATATGCATGTCTTACCAATTGCATTTCCAAAATCTTTTTTTTTTCAATTCTTGTTTAAACTCTTCAAAAATTTTCTTTTTAATTTCACTTAGGCCGAGAATCTCGAACCTAAGCTCTGATACCAAAATAATTGTAACACCCCCATACTATATATAAGTACTATACATATACCTGGTATACATACAATACGTATATAAAGTATAAGAATGTCACTTTTCGTTTTACTTTGAAACCCTTTATTCAAGTTCAAGCGATATTACATTAAATTAAAGAATATTTACGAAAAATCATTATTCTTATAAAAATACAACATAATTAAAATCACAAATGTATGCATCACCTTCTAGTTGGTCTCGAGACACTCTTACCCTTCTCGTGGCATCACAGCTAGACTTCCAGATCAACCGCATAAATACCTGTGCGATTAAACATCCGCGCTAAGCCCAAAAGCTTAGTAGTACAACTAAATAATAAAATACACTTTACCAAAATTATCATACCTCATATGTTTAGCATTATGTTTTATTGTTCTCTTACCACATTTTCCTTTCTCAATGCATTCTTCATAAGTTCCCACTAATCTCATATACATAAACATATACATTAATTCAACCAATTACCATTCAAAGACTTATTCAACACCTTTACGAAAGTAATTCTCACAAATTCCATATTCATATATATATATTTTACACATTATACTTTATTTTTATAAAATCATATATCAAGAAAGTCCCTCAAAACATATTCACCTTCAATACATCAATGCACATATTACAAAAGCATACTTCATAACATTATTTTATCCACAATTCATCAAACATGAATCATACTTCCAATAAAGGCAGTTATAGATCTCATTACTCATTTATTTCAACATTTAATATCACATTGACAACAAAGACAGACTCGGGCCCAAACAACACACTAATATGTTATTCAAAGTTCAGAGTTACTGCTTTGGTCCATAATCATAATCATCAAGCCCGTAGGCATCATCTATATATATATCTCTATCCATGGATAGTGTAACAGACCCAGTCTCTTGGACCATCAACTCGGCAAATCTCGAGGAGATCCTCAACCCGGCAAGACTGTTACTATAATTCACATTTCACATTTCACATTTATTGAGTAACAGACCCAGTCTCTTGGACCATCAACCCGACTAAATCGAGGAGATCCTCAACCCGGCAAGACTATTACAAATCATATATCTCATAATCACAATTAGCATAGTGTAACAGACCCAGTCTCTTGGATCTCAATTCGTCTCAAATTGAAGAGATCCTCAACCCGGCAAGACTGTTGCCCTTCATTTTATAGACATGCCTCCAAACTCAGAACTCTAAAAATGAATAACATATCAGACACACAATTCATCTATTATTTCATTATCGATTCTCATAATCATCTAGGCAAACATGCCTCACTTAATTCAATTGAATCATCACAGCCAATCACAATGACTTCATATCACATTTGAGTCATCATTGCCAAGAACAATGGCTTCATATCACACTATATCTCAAATCACATTTCAAGTTTCATCATTGATAAATGCAACATCAATTACATTACTAAACAAACATATCATGAATCAATCATACCATATAGGCATGCTTCAATCATAACATTAAAGTAATTCATCATCAATGATCTCATGATATTCCACATTATACACAACATGCCATTATTCATATGCATCATCAATCTACATATAGTACAATACAATTCATGAGATTGACAATGCATAAAACCTAACATGGTTCATATAATATCAACGTTATCATCAAATCATATTGATCAATTCAATTCATCACTCAAGTATACATAATCAATGACATTGCACATACTTTTTCATTGATCATTATATCTTCCACATTTCCTATATTATCATTGATATATTCATACATAACAATTTACCTTATTCAAGAACTTAGAATCGTCCATATACATTTGGTTGGATCATTATCGTTTTAAGTGTGTTTAGGTACAAAAGACATTTGAAGATCCAACAATGTTTGAAGATCAAATAACAAACACATTTGCAAACACCCTCAAGGGACACGGCCAAGCTTGTGGCCGTGTCTCCCAATATAACATCCAGTAGCCAACACGCCCAAGGGACACGGCCAAGCTTGTGGCCGTGTCACTCAACACCAATTCAAGCAGTAGCAAACACGGGCAATGGACACGGCCAAGCCAGTGGCCGTGTCTCTCAACACAACAATCCAGTACCAGACACGGGCAAGGGACACGGCTGTGTCTCTCAATATAATTAGACAGTAACAAACTCAGGCAAGGGACACGGCCAAGCCAGTGGCCGTGTCTCTCCAAAACTCATCCAACACGGCCAAATTTGCCCTAACTTGGCCGTGTCTCTCATAACTTGGCCGTGTCCTACAATAATTTAAAGACCAAACACTCGAAATTCATCCAAACCAAACCCCAAATCAACATTTCATCATTTTCCTTACAATTATCTCAACTCATCATCACTTAGATGTTAATTTCACACATTTATATACTTCAATCTCTTGTTATCATCCACTTACACACCAATCAAACCAAACATAACCTAAATCCAAAAGAAATCCAACTAAGAAGATAAAAACTTATATATATAAGTATAATCAATAAATTCAACTCAAGAGATGAGTACTTACCTAAATATGTTGCCAAATCTTCATCTCCATCTTCAATACTCTTAAAATCCTTAAGAAATTTTGATGAAGATCACCTTTCTCTCTCTCTCTCATGCTCTCTCTCTCTCTCGTGCTCTCTTATCCACGAAGAAGAAGAACAGAAGAAGAAGAAGAAAGAAAGAAGGTTCTCCTCTCTTCCTTCGTTCTTATCTCATATATATATATAATAATAATAATAATAATAATAATAATAATAATAATAACAACAATAACAATTATACCATTAAATCTCCACCACACACAATTCCTTTTGACTTTCTTCTTCTTTTCTCTTTCCTTCAATACACACATTGAATCCAAATACAACAATAACCCAACACTTTTAGGGTATAATATGGGATATTACAAATTTGGTGGGATCAATTGATGATTTCCAGGAGGAGAAATGGAGAAAGAACCATCACTACTTGGGCTGAAATGAAAACTGTGATGAGAAAGAGATTTGTACCATCTTACTACTGTAGGGAGCTTCACCAAAAATTACAGTGCTTAACTCAAGGATCCATGTCAGTGGAGGATTACCATAAAGAGATGGAGATGATCATGAGTAGAACTAATATAGAGGAGGATCCAGAAATCACTATGGCTCGATTTTTGAGTGGGCTGAATAGAGAGATAGCTAACATAATTGAATTACATCATTATGTGGAGCTTGAAGATATGGTACACATGGCCATGAAAGTAGAGAAGCAACTGAAACTCAAGGCAGCAAAGGGATTTTCTAATTCCAGCTCTAGTTTCACTTCAAAATGGCCAAAGAAAGATGATAATCCTAAAGGGAAGGAGGCTGCCTGGAAAGGAAAGGAAAAAAAAGTTCTAGATGACCCTAAAGGTAACTCTAAAACATCTAACTCTAATCAAAAGCATAGTAACATTAAATGCTTTAGGTGTTTAGGAGTAGGGCATATAGCACCTCAATGTCCAAATAAGAAAATCATGTTGATACGAGATAATGGTGAAATTGATAGTGCTAGTGAACATGAAAGTGATGATGATAATGATAGCATGCCACCATTAGAGGAAATTGAACATATTATTGAATATCCTGCCCATGGTGAATCTTTGGTTATTAGAAGAGCTTTAAACATGCAAATTAAATATGAAGAAAGTAATCAAAGAGAGAACATTTTCCATACTCATTGCATTGTGATTGGAAAAGTGTGCAGCATGATCATTGATGGGGGTAGTTGTGCAAATGTTGCCAGTACTGATTTTGTAGATAAATTAGGGTTAGCATGCACAAAACATCCTAGCCCTTACAAGCTGCAATGGTTGAATGATAGTGGAGAGGTGAGGGTAACAAAGCAGGTTCTGTTTTCTTTTGCAATTGAGAGATACAAAGATGAAGTTTGTTGTGATGTTGCACCTATGCATGCTAGCCATATCCTTCTTGGTCGTCCATGGCAGTTTGATAGAAAAGCTTTTCATGATGGCTTTAAGAATCATTATTCTTTCAGCCTAAATGGTTTAAATTTCACTCTTGCTCCATTGTCACCTAAACAAGTGTATGAAGATCAAGTAAAGATTTTGAGATCATTTGAAAAGAATTCTGGTGGTGAGGGTAAAACAAATAAAAATGGAGTACAAGAGGCCAAGTGTGAGAAAAAGAATGATAAAAATGGCCCATTGGTGAGAGAAAAAGAGAAAGGGAGAGAAAATAAAAGAGAGTGTTTCTATGCAAAAGAGAGTTGTGTTAGTTCTCTTTTACAGGAATTTGGAGATGTTTTTCCAGACGATGTATCCAAAGGTTTACCACCTTTAAGAGAGATTGAGCATCAAATTGACTTCATTCCAGGCTCAACAATTCCTAATCGACCAGCTTATAGAAGTAATCCGGAGAAAACCAAGGAACTTCAAAGGCAGGTGGAGGAGTTGCTAGCAAAGGGACATGTGCGTGAAAGTCTTAGTCCATGTACTGTTCCGGTGTTATTAGTCTAAAAGAAAGATGGATCATGGAGAATGTGTGTGGACTACCGAGCAATCAATAAAATCACGGTGAAGTATAGACATCCAATTCCTAGACTTGATGATATGCTTGATGAGTTGAGTGGTTCTTACAATTTTACTAAGATTGATTTGAAAAGTGGTTACCATCAAATTAGGATGAAAGAAGGAGATGAGTGAAAAACTGCATTCAAAACAAAATATGGTCTTTATGAGTGGTTAGTTATGCCATTTGGTTTATCTAATGCACCTAATACATTCATGAGATTAATGAACCATGTTCTGCGTGCATATCTTAGTAAATTTGTTATTGTATATTTTGATGACATACTCATTTATAGCAAATCCGTAGATGAGCATGTATAATATATTAGGGTTATTCTTGATGTTTTGAGAAAGGAAGAATTATATGCCAACTTGAAAAGGTGCATGTTTTGTAGTGATAAAATCATATTCTTAGGTTTTATGGTTAGTGCACAAGGAATTGAGGCTGATGATGAAAAGGTAAAGGCAATAAGAGATTGGCCAGCACCTAAAACCGTGAGTGAGGTAAGAAGTTTTCATGGTTTGGCTAGTTTCTATAGAAGGTTTGTTAAAGATTTTAGTTCCATTGCTGCACCATTAAATGAATTGGTAAAAAAGGATGTAAAGTTTAATTGGACTAAAATTCATGAAAGGGTATTCAATTTGTTGAAAGAAAGGTTATACTGCTCCAATTCTTGCTTTACCAGATTTTGATAAGACCTTCGAATTAGAGTGTGATGCTTCAGGTGTGGGCATAGGTGCTGTTTTGATAAAAGAAGGAAAACCAATTGCATATTTTAGTGAGAGGCTTCATGGTGCACAATAAAATTATTCCACTTATGACAAGGAGTTGTATGCTTTGGTAAGAGCTTTACAAGTGTGGCAACATTACTTATTGCCTAAAGAGTTTGTTATTCATACAGATCATGAATCATTAAAGCATCTAAAGGGGCAAACCAAGCTAAACCGAAGGCATGGAAAGTGGATAGAGTTCATTGAGCCATTTCCATATGTGATAAAGTATAAGCATGGCAAAGACAATGTAGAAGCAGATGCACTTTCAAGAAGGTATTCCTTAATCTCAACTCTTAGTTCTAAGTTATTAGGCTTTGAGCAAATTAAGGATATGTATGCCAATGATGTTGAATTTGCAAATGTTTATAAAGCATGTGAGCATTCTGCATTTCAGAAGTTTTATAGGCATGATGGGTACTTGTTTAAGGATGGAAGATTATGCATGCCTAGTTGCTCATTAAGGGAATTGCTTGTGCGTGAGGCACATAGTGGAGGACTCATGGGACATTTTGGGGTATTTAAGACTTTAGACATTCTGCATGAACATTTCTATTGGCCAAACATGAGAAAGGATGTTGAAAGAATTTGTGCTAAGTGTATTGCATGTAAACAAGCAAAATCTAAGTCTTTACCTCATGGGCTGTATACTCCTTTACCTATTCCTAATGCACCTTGGATTGACATATCTATGGACTTTATTTTGGGGCTGCCTAGGACTAGAAAAGGAAAAGATAGCATATTTGTTATTGTTGATAGATTCAGCAAAATGGCTCATTTCATTGCATGTCACAAAACTGATGATGCAACAAATATTGCAAATTTGTTCTTTGGGGAAGTAGTTCGGTTGCATGGCATTCCTAAAACAATTGTAAGTGATAGAGATGTGAACTTCTTAAGTCATTTTTGGCGTGTTTTATGGAATAAGTTAGGTACTAAATTGTTGTTCTCTACAACTTGTCATCCACAAACTGATGGACAAACAGAAGTGGTAAATAGGACTTTAGGATCTTTGTTACGTGCTGTTGTGGGTAAGAATTTGAAAACTTGGGAAGATTGTTTGCCATTAGTGGAGTTTGCATATAATAGAAGCATACATTCTTCTACTAGTTATTCACCATTTGAAATTATTTATGGTTTTAATCCACTTACACCACTTGATCTGTTCCCTTTGCCATTAAATGAAATAACTAACTTAGATGGTGAAAAGAAAGCGGAGTTGGTTAAGCAGATACATGAGAAGGCACGAGTTCATCTGGAGAAGAAATATGAATCATTTGCCCATAATGCAAATAGAAGAAGGAAACATGTGATTTTCCAACCTGGTGATTGGGTATGGGTTCATATGAGGAAGGAAAGATTTCCTAAACAAAGGAAATCCAAGTTGGATGCAAGGGGAGATGGCCCATTCCAAGTTTTAGAACGGATCAATGACAATGCCTACAAAATCGATCTACCAGGTGAGTATAATGTTTCTGCAACTTTCAATGTTAGTGATCTTACTCCTTTTGATGTAGGCTCAGATTTGAGGGCAAATCTTTTTGAGCAAGGAGGGAATGATGAGGAAACTATAAGCAAGCTTGATGAATGTAATGGAAGCAAATATGTTGATGATATCATTATGCCAAGTGGACCAATCACAATATCACAATCAAAGAAACTCCAGCATGTGTTCCAGCACTTCATTCAAAGGTGGATTAATGAAGAGGGAGACCAACTTGTAGTGAATATGATGGATCATGAAGAGGAAGTCAGAAACTCACTAACAAGCATGAAGAATCTGCCCATAAGTATGGTGATGGGAATTTGCATGAATTTGGAATATAATATTGATATGGTTTAGTGCTAGTGTGACTAGACACATGTGAATCAACACCAAAATGCATGTAGAATCTGCCCATCAATATTGTCAGAATTATGGACAGTAATTTAGAGTATATTATTGATGTGGATGAACAATTAATGCTATTGTGACTAGATACATGTAAACCTATACTTTTAAGCCATTAGTTCTTCTTTTCCAACTATATAGGGATAGGAAAAAGAACTTAATAGGGTTACTACGAATTGGCAAATTGTCATCATTGTAATCTAAGTGTTTTCAAGTTTGAGAGGTTTTCTTCTTATTCTTGTTGCATGAAGAATTGGTTCTAACTTATCAAGTCTGACTTGTGGCGTTTAAATCAATTCAATTCTTCATCCCAATCACCCAAGTTCTCAATTACAGGTTAGTTGTGGGTTTGGAAGGGAGGATTTGTTTTGAGTTCTAAGATTCTATGTTAGATGTGTGTGTGAGGTTCTAGATGTAATATTTGATCAATGGGTTCCGCATCACCATAAACAAAAACCCATCATGTCTATAGAAAGAATTAAAATCACCATGCGCACAAGCATCATAAACATTGCCCAAATCAGAATCACCAACATATAAGTCCTTTATACATTCAAATCCAAGCAATTTAGTACTCAAAACATTAAGTAAAGCGTACCTCCTTGAAAGTGCATCTGCCACTATATTGTCTTTACCTTGCTTGTATTTGATCACATAAGGAAACTTCTCAATCTTCATAACCCATTTTGCATGTCTTTTATTCAACTTGTCTTGCCCTCTCAAATGCTTCAATGATTCATGGTTTGAATGGATCACAAATTCCTTGGGCAGCAAATAATGCTCCCATACTTCCAATGCTCTCACCAAAGCATATAGCTCCTTATCATAAGTTGAATAATTCAGCTTTGCTCCAATAAGCTTTTCACTAAAGTATGCAATGGGCTTCTTCTCTTGCATCAAAACAGCTCCAATACCTACACCAGAAGCGTCACATTCAATTTCAAAAGTAGAATCAAAGTTAGGTAAAGCTAAAACGGGTGTAGTAGAAAGCTTCTCTTTCAAAGCATCAAATGCTTCTTGTTGCTCCTTGCCCCAAACGAATCCCACTTCTTTCTTGATTATGCTAGTCAAGGGGGCTGCCAATGTAGAGAAATTAGGGACAAATCTCCTATAGAAGCTTGCCAATCCGTGAAAACTCCTCACTTCTGTCACACTTGAAGGATTCGGCCACTCTTGGATAGCTTTCACCTTCTCTTGATCAACTTCAATTCCCTGCATACTTACAACAAAACCAAGAAAAACAACCCTATCTAGACAAAAAGAACACTTCTTAAGCTTAGCATTAAGGTTTTGCTCCCTAAGGATTTCAAGCACTTTCCTAACATGTTCAACATGTTCTTCCTCAGTTTTGCTATAAATCAGAATATCATCAAAGTAAACTACCACAAACTTACCTAAATAAGCTCTCAAAACATGGTTCATTAATCTCATGGAAGTACTAGGTGCATTAGATAAACCAAAAGGCATAACTAACCATTCATACAAACCATATTTATTTTTGAAGGCGGTCTTCCATTCGTCTCCCGGCTTCATGCGAATTTGATGATAACCACTCATAAGATCAATCTTTGTGAAATATTTCGCCCCATGCAATTCGTCCAACATGTCATCAAGTCTAGGAATGGGATGTCTATACTTCACAGTAATCTTGTTCACAGCCCTACAATCAACACACATCCTCCAAGAACCATCTTTCTTGGGTACTAATAAGACTGGAACGGCACAAGGACTAAGGCTCTCGCGAACCAAGCCTTTCTCCAAAAGCTCTTCAACTTGTCTTTGCATCTTTTTTATCTCTATAGGATTGCTCCTATATGCTGGCCGGTTTGGAATTGTGGAACCGGGTATGAAATCAATTTGATGTTCAATCCCTCTTAATGGCGGCAAACCACTAGGAAGGTCTTCAGGAAACACATCCTTAAAATCCTGCAACAAAGACACAAAACTAGAAGGTAAAGAAACAAGAGATTCTTCACTGTCAGCAAGTAACAATTCTTTATACATAATAATGAGTACAGGCTGCCCTACATCTATCTCTCTTGCTCTTGCATAAAAAGTATGTTTTGCTTTTTTTTCCTTGCTTATTTTCTCTCACCAATGGGCCATTTATTTGTTTGCTTACTTCCTTTTGACTCTCGGCCTCTTTTCCCTTTCTGCACTCAATCACTTTATTATTTTCTCTCTTGACGCGAACCCTTAGCAACGATGGCAGCAAACCCAACGTATAACAATGGTAGAGAACTCCTTGAAACTTGATAATCACCTCCTAAGGAACCCAACGCCTATAAAGAGACGTGAACTCACTATGATTGAAGGATTTAGTTGGTAAGAAGAAGGAAAACGCCACAACTCTTGTTGATAAGTAAACCTAATTCTTGATGCAAAGAAAGAATTAAAGAATCCACTCTAATCTCTCTCACACGAAAATTCACAAGAAGAACTTGTAGAAGAATTCGAAAAATTTTTATTAATTGTTGTATGTCAAATTTGGCCTAATAGTGCCCTTAAATAAGGGTTACAAAATTCCTAATTGCATATGGAAAATTAAGACTAAAACATTCCTAATTGCATAAGGAAAACATTCCTAATTGCATAAGGAAAAACATTCCTAATTGCATAAGGAAAACATTCCTAATTGCATAAGGAAAACATAAAGTAATCCTAATCCAATAAGGAAAATATAAAGTAATCCTAATCCAATAAGGAAAATATAAAGTAATCCTAATCCACTAAGGAAAATATAAAGTATAGAAACAACCAAACTAATCCCTTCAATATAAGAAATGCCCCACACTATTTGGGCTGTCCATGGGCCTTAAATTACTTCCCAAGGCTTTATATGAACCCCCATGGACCTTTCTTTAGCTAGCCTTTAGCTTCCACACTAAGCATCATAATCAGCTTTGGTGTGCCTTCTTTAAGCTCTATCTCCATCTTCTTAAATGATAATTCTTGAAGCTCTTTGGAAATCTCTTCTTGAATATGCAAAGCCATACTAGCTTGATATCTCTTTGCCTTGCTCCTAGTGATTGGTCCACTTGCTAGCTTCAAGGGATCCTTTCTTGCATCATTCTCCCCCTCTTCAAAAAGATTTGTCCTCAAATTTGCATCATCAAAAGGAGAAAGATCACTTACATTGAAAGTAGCACTAACATTATACGTACCTGGTAAGTCGATCTTGTAGGCATTGTCATTAATCTTCTCTAGCACTTGGAATGGGCCATCTCCCCTTGCTTGCAACTTGTTCTTCCTTTGGTTAGGAAACCTCTCTTTTTGAAAATGTACCCAAACCCAATCTCCTACTTGAAACTTCATCTCACGTCTCCCTCTATTTACAGAATCAGCATATCTCTTGTTCCTTTTCTCAATATTTGCCCTTGCTTTCTCATGCATCTCTTTAACCAATTTAGCTTTCTTCTCACCATCTAAACTAACAAGCTCATGAGAAGGTAAAGAAACAAGATCCAAAACTGTTAGTGGGTTAAAACCATAAACAAGCTCAAAAGGTGAATATCCTGTAGAAGAATGAATAGCACGATTATAAGCAAACTCAATAAATGGCAAACAATCTTCCCAAGAACTCAAATTTTTACCCACTAAAGCTCTCAACATGGTACCTAAAGTTCTGTTTACTACTTCTGTTTGTCCATCCGTTTGAGGATGACAAGTGGTGGAAAATAACAACTTGGTACCTAACTTTCCCCAAAGCACACGCCAAAAGTGAGATAAAAACTTGGTGTCTCTATCAGAAACTATGGATTTTGGTATACCATGAATTCGAACCACCTCCCTAAAGAAGAGTTCGGCCACTAAACTAGCATCATCACTCTTATGACATGGGATAAAGTGTGCCATCTTACTAAACCTATCAACAACCACAAATATGCTATCTCTCCCCCCTCTTAGTCCTTGGTAATCCTAAAACAAAGTCCATACTAATGTCCATCCAAGGAGAACTAGGAACGGGTAATGGCATATACAAACCATGAGGCATAGACTTAGACTTAGCCTGCTTACAAGCCAAACAAGCCTTACAAATCCGAATTACATCCCTTTTCATATTCGGCCGATAAAAGTGTTCATTTAGCATGTCTAAAGTCTTATCAACTCCAAAATGCCCCATCAAACCCCCACAATGTGATTCTAATACTAGCAAATCTCTCATAGAACATCTAGGCATGCATAATTTCAAACCTTTAAAAAAAAATCCATCATGTCTATAGAAAGAATTAAAAGCACCATGCTCACAAGCATCATAAACATTGCCAAAATCAGAATCACCAACATATAAGTCCTTTATACATTCAAATCCAAGCAATTTAGTACTCAAAACATTAAGTAAAGCGTACCTCCTTGAAAGTGCATCTGCCACTACATTGTCTTTACCTTGCTTGTATTTGATCACATAAGGAAACTTCTCAATCTTCATAACCCATTTTGCATGTCTTTTATTCAACTTGCCTTGCCCTCTCAAATGCTTCAATGATTCATGGTCTGAATGGATCATGAATTCCTTGGGCAGCAAATAATGCTCCCATACTTCCAATGCTCTCACCAAAGCATATAGCCCCTTGTCATAAGTTGAATAATTCATCTTTGCTCCATTAAGCTTTTCACTAAAGTATGCAATGGGCTTCTTCTCTTGCATCAAAACAGCTCCAATACCTACACCAGAAGCATCACATTCAATTTCAAAAGTAGAATCAAAGTTAGGTAAAGCTAAAACAGGTGTAGTAGAAAGCTTATCTTTTAAAGCATCAAATGCTTCTTGTTGCTCCTTGCCCCAAACGAATCCCACTTCTTTCTTGATTATGCTAGTCAAGGGGGCTGCCAATGTAGAGAAATTAGGGACAAATCTCCTATAGAAGCTTGCCAATCCGTGAAAACTCCTCACTTCTGTCACACTTGAAGGATTCGGCCACTCTTGGATAGCTTTCACCTTCTCTTGATCAACTTCAATTCCCTGCATACTTACAACAAAACCAAGAAAAACAACCCTATCTAGACAAAAAGAACACTTCTTAAGCTTAGCATAAAGGTTTTGCTCCCTAAGGATTTCAATCATTTTCCTAACATGTTCCACATGTTTTTCCTCAGTTTTGCTATAAATCAGAATATCATCAAAGTAAACTACCACAAACTTACCTAAATAAGCTCTCAAAACATGGTTCATTAATCTCATGAAAGTACTAGGTGCATTAGATAAACCAGAAGGCATAACTAACCATTCATACAAACCATATTTCGTTTTGAAGGCAGTCTTCCATTCATCTCCAGGCTTAATACGAATTTGATGATAACCACTAATAAGATCAATCTTTGTGAAATATTTTGCCCCATGCAATTCGTCCAACATGTCATCAAGTCTAGGAATGGGATGTCTATACTTCACAGTAATCTTGTTCACAGCCCTACAATCAACACACATCCTCCAAGAACCATCTTTCTTGGGTACTAATAAGACTGGAACGGCACAAGGTCTAAGGCTTTCGCGAACCAAGCCTTTCTCCAAAAGCTCTTCAACTTGTCTTTGCATCTCTTTTGTCTCCATAGGATTGCTCCTATATGCTGGCCGGTTTGGAATTGTAGAACCGGGTATGAAGTCAATTTGATGTTCAATCCCTCTTAATGGCGGCAAACCACTAGGAAGGTCTTCAGGAAACACATCCTCAAAATCCTGCAACAAAGACACAAAACTAGAAGGTAAAGAATCAAGAGATTCTTTACTGTCAGCAAGTAATGATTCTTTATACATAATAATGAGTACAGGCTGCCCTATATCTATCTCTCTTGCTCTTGCATAAAAAGTATGTTTTGCTTTTTCTCCTTGCTTATTTTCTCTCACCAATGGGCCATTTATTTGTTTGCTTACTTTCTTTTGACTCTCGGCCTCTTTTCCCTTTCTGCACTCATTCACTTTATTATTTTCTCTTTCCCTACCCTTAGAATTACCCTTGGGTGTTGAAGAAACATCATTGGCCAAATTTGAACCCCCTTGGTTCTTGCTGGCTGAAACTTCTTTCTCCCTCTCTAGCATCCTCTTTTGATCTTCATACACCTCTTGAGGTGATAATGGTGCTAGAACAACCTTCTTTCCTTCATAAGTAAAGGTATACTTATTAGAAAAGCCATCATGTTGTGCCCTTCTATCATGCTGCCATGGTCTTCCTAATAGCAAATGTCCAGCTTGCATTGGCACTACATCACACAAAACCTCTTCTTTATACCACCCAATGGAGAATGGTACCTTGACTTGCTTCAACACTTTTACTTCCCCAGCGTCATTGAACCATTGCAACTTGTAAGGATTGGGATGTTTAAAACAAGTTAACCCCAATTTATCCACCATTGTAGTACTAGCAGCATTGGTACAACTTCCACCATCAATGATAAGTGTACAAACCTTACCATTCACCAAACACCTAGAGTGGAAAAGATTCTCCCTTTGATCCAAGCCTTCTTCCTTGACTTGAATATTCAAGGCTCTTCTAGTAACAAGCATCTCTCCATGTTCAGCATTCAAGACTTGATTCTCCCAAGCCTCTTCATCATATTCGGCCCTATCACCACATTCGGCCTCTTCTTCTTCTTCATGTTCAGATTCTGATTCAATTTCCCCTTCATGGGTAGCAATCATCACCCTCTTATTCGGACATTGAGAGGCAATGTGTCCACTTCCCAAACACTTGTAGCATTTAATTTCCCTACTTGGAGTAGGTCTAGAAGGTGTTTCCTTGGCTGTTTTTGCATCCCCATCATTCGGCTTCTTGAAATTAGGTTTGTAGGAAGAATTCTTTTGGAAAGAACCCTTGTAATCCCCTTTATAGGAACCTCCACTCGAACTTGAACCCTTGAAGTTTGAAAATTTTCCACTAGCTTTAGAGTAGCCAGTTTTCGAAATAGCTTTATTCTTCAATCTTCTCTCTATCTTCATGGCCTTTTGAACTAACTCTTCCATTGTGTTGAATTCATACATCTCCAATTCATTGGCTATGTTCAAATTCAATCCCCCAAGAAATCGTGACATCTTCTTGTCTTCATCTTCATCAATATTTGCCCTAGCCATGATCATCTCCATCTCTTTGTGGTACTCTTCCACACTTCTTCCACCTTGAACTAGTCTTGCTAGTCGATTGTACAAATCCCGAATGTAGTGAGATGGTACAAATCGGCTTCTCATTAGTTCTTTCAAGGTTGACCATTCAGGAATAGGCCTCATACCTTTTCCTCTTCTATTAGCTTTCAATTGATCCCACCAAAAGGTAGCATGCCCTTTGAACTCTACGGCTGCCAAAACTGATTTCTTCTCTTCGGTGTAGTTATGGCATTCGAAAATCTGCTCAACTTTTCTCTCCCATTCTATGAACTCTTCTGCATTGTTCTTCCCTTCAAAGGAAGGAATCTTCATCTTGATGGAAGTAAGGTCACCATCAGTGGTAGGTTGATTTCCACCTTCATCTTCATCTTCTACCCTTTCGGCTGCTTCTAGCGCTTCAAGATTTCCTTGCCCTTCTCTCCTAAGCACTCTTCTAGCTCGCATTATGGGATTTGGATGCGCGGCTGGCTGCCCTTGTTGCATTTGTTGTACTTGCCGTGCTGCATTCTCTTGCAATCTAGTATCCATCATCTCCATTCGACCAAGCATTGCTGCCAAAGTCTCATTAAGCCTAGCCAAGCTTTCGGCCATAGCTCCTTCTTTGCTAGTCTCTTCTCCTTTTCCAGCCATGTTAACAAACAAACAAACTCAAAGAAACAAGATTAGTAATAATCGAAATTCACTCAAGTGTTTAGAATTACTTCACTTTTCTTGTCTTCCTTGATTGCACTTCAGAACCAAGCTCACCAACCAACAATTGTCAAGTCGTTCAAGAAACTAGAACCTAAATCCTAGAACTAGATAGAAAACAAGACAAGTATCCGGAGGCAATGCAAGGTAATTTGCACTACACGATATAAAACCAAGTATCGACACAAGCAAATGATACTTAGCAATGTAATGGAATTAAAAGCTAGATAAAGAAATCAGAAACAATGAAGCCAATAAACAAGACAAATTTGGATATAATGAATCAAAAACAACCCACACTTGGCAAGCTGCTTTATGGACCTAATCAATTCTACCCAAAACGCTAGCTTCTAGACTCTAATTCCCACCTAAAACACTCAAATAATATGAATATTAAGGTCTGATTTTCGAATTCCAAAAGCCCCTCAAAAGGTGGAATTTTTCGCCCAAAAATTTTATTACTTCTCACCTACCTAGATCTGATCCTCAGCACCCAAATAGCAAGAATATCAAACAAATTTTGTTGAGATGGTTTTGTACTCTCTTTTTTTTTTTTTGCTTCCTCTCACTATCCCCTTGATTCGAGACTTAATTTACTCCCAAGAGCTTTTCGAAATCTGGACTTAATTCGCAACCCCAAATTCACTCAAAATCAAATTGAAATCAAACTTGAACAAAAAACTCTAGCTTTTGCTTTCTTTCAAGAACCCTAATCTTGGTTTCGAATCCAATTCAGATGCAAGGCTTAGGTTTCAAAATTCAATAAGACTCCTTTTCCTAGGTTTCGAATTACTCTTTGAACAATCTTTAGACTTTTTGAATTTTGATATATGACTCTTTTTTGAAAATTAAAGACTAGACTCTCTAAGAACCCTAAATCAAAGAAATTTAAAAGACCTAAATTAACAAACCCAAGAAAGACAAAGTAGATAAAAATTACCTTGTAGCAAGGCTCTGATACCAAATGACGCGGACCCTTAGCAACGATGGCAGCAAACCCAACGTATAACAATGGTAGAGAACTCCTTGAAACTTGATAATCACCTCCTAAGGAACCCAACGCCTATAAAGAGACGTGAACTCACTATGATTGAAGAATTTAGTTGGTAAGAAGAAGGAAAACGCCACAACTCTTGTTGATAAGTAAACCTAATTCTTGAAGCAAAGAAAGAATTAAAGAATCCACTCTAATCTCTCTCACATGAAAATTCACAAGAAGAACTTGTAGAAGAATTTGAAAAATTTTTATTAATTGTTGTATGTCAAATTTGGCCTAATAGTGCCCTTAAATAAGGGTTACAAAATTCCTAATTGCATATGGAAAATTAAGACTAAAACATTCCTAATTGCATAAGGAAAACATTCCTAATTGCATAAGAAAAAACATTCCTAATTGCATAAGGAAAATATTCCTAATTGCATAAGGAAAACATTCCTAATTGCATAAGAAAAAACATTCCTAATTGCATAAGGAAAACATAAAGTAATCCTAATCCAATAAGGAAAATATAAAGTAATCCTAATCCAATAAGGAAAATATAAAGTAATCCTAATCCACTAAGGAAAATATAAAGTATGGAAACAACCAAACTAATCCCTTCAATATAAGAAACGCCCCACACTATTTGGGCTGTCATGGGCCTTAAATTACTTCCCAAGGCTTTATATGAACCCCCATGGACCTTTCTTTAGCTAGCCTTTAGCTTCCACACTAAGCATCATAATCAGCTTTGGTGTGCCTTCTTTAAGCTCTATCTCCATCTTCTTAAATGATAATTCTTGAAGCTCTTTGGAAATCTCTTCTTGAATATGCAAAGCCATACTAGCTTGATATCTCTTTGCCTTGCTCCTAGTGATTGGTCCACTTGCTAGCTTCAAGGGATCCTTTCTTGCATCATCTATCCCTACCCTTAGAATTACCCTTGGGTGTTGAAGAAACATCATTGGCCGAATTTGAACCCCCTTGGTTCATGTTGGCCAAAACTTCTATCATGTCTATACTTATTAGAAAAGCCATCATGTTGTGCCCTTCTATCATGCTGCCATGGTCTTCCTAATAGCAAATGTCCAGCTTGCATTGGCACTACATCACACAAAACCTCATCTTTATACCACCCAATGGAGAATGGTACCTTGACTTGCTTCGACACTTTTACTTCCCCAGCGTCATTGAACCATTGCAACTTGTAAGGATTGGGATGTTTAAAACAAGTTAACCCCAATTTATCCACCATTGTAGTACTAGCAGCATTGGTACAACTTCCACCATTAATGATAAGTGTACAAACCTTACCATTCACCAAACACCTAGAGTGGAAAAGATTCTCCCTTTGATCCAAGCCTTCTTCCTTGACTTGAATATTCAAGGCTCTTCTAGTAACAAGCATCTCTCCATGTTCTGCATTCAAGACTTGATTCTCCCAAGCCTCTTCATCATATTCTGCCCTATCACCACATTCGGCCTCCTCTTCTTCTTCATGTTCAGATTCTGATTCAATTTCCCCTTCATGGGTAGCAATCATCACCCTCTTATTCGGACATTGAGAAGTAATGTGTCCACTTCCCAAACACTTGTAGCATTTAATTTCCCTACTTGGAGTAGGTCTAAAAGGTGTTTCCTTGGCTGTTTTTGCATCCCCATCATTCGGCTTCTTAAAATTAGGATTGTAGGAAGAATTCTTTTGGAAAGAACCCTTGTAATCCCCTTTGTAGGAACCTCTACTCGAACTTGAACCCTTGAAGTTTGAAAATTTTCCACTAGCTTTAGAGTAGCCAGTTTTCGAAATAGCTTTATTCTTCAATCTTCTCTCTATCTTCATGGCCTTTTGAACTAAATCTTCCATTGTGTTGAATTCATACATCTCCAATTCATTGGCTATGTTCAAATTCAATCCCCCAAGAAATAGTGACATCTTCTTGTCCTCATCTTCATCAATATTTGCCCTAGCCATGATCATCTCCATTTCTTTGTGGTACTCTTCCACACTTCTTCCACCTTGAACTAGTCTTGCTAGTCGATTGTACAAATCCTGAATGTAGTGAGATGGTACAAAGGTGGACGAACTTGAACTAGTCTTGCTAGTCGGCTGCTTCTAGGGCTTCAAGATTTCCTTGCCCTTCTCTCCTAAGCACTCTTCTAGCTCGCATTATGGGATTTGGATGTGCGGCTGGCTGCCCTTGTTGCACTTGTTGAATTTGTTGTGCTTGTCGTGCTGCATTCTCTTGCAATCTAGTATCCATCATCTCCATTCAACCAAGCATTGCTGCCGAAGTCTCATTAAGCCTAGCTAAGCTTTCGGCCATAGCTCCTTCTTTGCTAGTCTCTTCTCCTTTTCCAGCCATGTTAACAAACAAACAAACTCAAAGAAACAAGATTAGTAATAATCGAAATTCACTCAAGTGCTTAGAATTACCTCACTTTTCTTGTCTTCCTTGATTGCACTTCAGAACCAAGCTCACCAACCAACAATTGTCAAGTCGTTCAAGAAACTAGAACCTAAATCCTTGAACTAGATAGAAAACAAGATAAGTATTCGGAGCAATGCAAGGTAATTTGCACTACATGATATAAAACCAAGTATCGACACAAGCAAATGATACTTAGCAATGTAATGAAATTAAAGCTAGATAAAGAAATCAGAAACAATGAAGACAATAAACAAGACAAATTTGGATATAATGAATCAAAAACAACCCACACTTGGCAAGCTTCTTTATGGACCTAATCAATTCTAACCAAAATGCTAGCTTCTAGACTCTAATTCCCACCTATAACACTCAAATAACATGAATATTAAGGTCTGATTTTCGAATTCCAAAAGCCCCTCAAAAGGTGAAATTTTTTGCCCAAAAATTTTATTACTTCTCACCCACCTAGATCTAATCCTTAGCACCCAAATAGCAAGAAAATCAAACAATTTTTGTTGAGGTGGTTTTGCACTCATTTTTTTTTTTTGCTTCCTCTCACTATCTCCTTGATTCGGGACTTAATTTACTCCCAAGGACTTTTCAAAATCTGGACTTAATTCGCAACCCCAGATTCACTCAAGACCAAATCGAAATCAAACTTGAACACAAACTCTAGCTTTTGCTTTCTTTCAAGAACCCTAATTCTTGGTTTCAAAATTCTCCAAGAATCCTTTCCTAGGTTTCGTTTTCACCCTAAGAATACCCTCCTTCAATTCGGCCTTGATCAGAATTGATATATGACTCTTTTTCGAAAATTAAAGACTAGACTCTCTAAGAACCTTAAAATGCAGAAATTTAAAAGACCTAAATTAACAAACCCTAGAAAGACAAAGTAGATAAAAATTACCTTATAGCAAGGCTCTGATACCAAATGACGCGGACCCTTAGCAATGATGGCAGCAAACCCAACGTATAACAATGGTAGAGAACTCCTTGAAACTTGATAATCACCTCCTAAGGAACCCAACGCCTATAAAGAGACGCGAACTCACTATGATTGAAGGATTTAGTTGATAAGAAGAAGGAAAATGCCACAACTCTTGTTGATAAGTAAAGCTAATTCTTGATGCAAAGAAAGAATTAAAGAATCCACTCTAATCTCTCTCACACGAAAATTCACAAGAAGAACTTGTAGAAGAATTCAAAATTTTTTATTAATTGTTGTTGCATAAGGAAAACATTCCTAATTGCATATGGAAAACATTAACATTCCTAATTGCATAAGGAAAACATAAAGTATGGAAACAAAATCCTAATCCACTAAGGAAAATATAAAGTGTGGAAACAAAATCCTAATCCAATAAGGAAAATATAAAGTATGGAAACAACCAAACTAATCCCTTCAACATAAGAAACGCCCCACACTATTTGGGCTGTCCATGGGCCTTAAATTACTTCCCAAGGCTTTATATGAATCCCCATGGACCTTTCTTGCACGTTGGACCTCTTTAACTAGCCTTTAGCTTCCATATTCACACTAAGCATCATAATCAGCTTTGGTGTGCCTTCTTCAAGCTCTATCTCCATCTTCTTGAATGATAATTCTTGAAGCTCTTTGGAAATCTCTTCTTGAATATGCAAAGCCATACTAGCTTGATATCTCTTTGCCTTGCTCCTAGTGATTGGTCCACTTGCTAGCATCAAGGGATCCTTTCTTGCATCATAATCCAAGCACAAAATCCATAGACAAATCAGTCCAAGGTCCATTAGAAACAGGTAATGGCGTGTACAAACCATGCGGTTTCACCCTAAACTTAGCTTCTCTACATGTTATGCAATGCTCACAAACTTTATGCACATCATGTTTCATACCAGGCCAATAAAATGTTCTATCAACACATCATAGGTCTTACTTACCCCAAAATGACCCATCAAACCTCCTCCATGTGCTTCCTTAACTAACAACTCTCTCATGGAACACTTAGGAATACACAATCTATTTCTCTTAAACAAGAAACCATCAAACAAATGAAAGTCTTTTGAAACAGCCACATCTCCACACGAATTATATATGTCACCAAAATCCACATCACTAACATATAATTCCTTAATATGCTCAAAACCCAATAATCTAGCACTAAGAGAATTAAGTAAAACATACCTTCGCGACAATGCATCAGCCACTACATTCTCTTTACCTCGCTTGTATTTAATCACATATGGAAATGTTTCTATGAATTCCACCCATTTGGCATGTCTACGATTCAGCTTATCTTGACCTTTCAAATGCTTTAAAATTTCATGATCAGTATGTATCACAAACTCAATTCAGCTTTACTCCATTTTGCACCCTAATTCATTTTTACTCCAATTCAATCTCCAAGAAGAACAAACCGAAGAAAGTTTAGAATCATACTGATGAGGAAACTATAAGCAAGCTTGATGAATCTACACAAGGCAGCAAATATGTTGATGATATCATTATGCCAAGTGGACCACTCACAAAATCACAATCAAAGAAACTCCAGCATGTGTTCCAACACTTCATTCAAAGGTGGATTAATGAAGAAGGAGACCAACTTGTACTGAATATGATGGATCATCAAGAGGAAGTCAGAAACTCACCAAGAAGCATGAAGAATCTACTCATAAGTATGGTGATGGGCATTAGCACGAATTTAGAATATAGTATTGATGTGGATGAATAACTAATGCTATTGTGACTAGATACATGTAAACCTAGACTTTTAAGCCATTAGTTCTTCTTTTCCAAATATATAGGGAGGGGAAAAAGAACTCAAGAGGGCTGCTACGAATTTCCAGTTTATTTTTCAATATCCAGAATTGTTTTTCTTTGTATTCTTAGTTTCATTCTTTCATATACCTCTTGTTTCTTGTATGCATTAAGTAGCTAATTCTTAATCATAGTTACTTTGGTTTGATTAACACAAATACTTTTGCTTCTTGTGTTAACTTTCAGCTCTTGTTGTTTAAAATTAAATTGCTTCTAGAATTGCTAAATTCATTTTGTTCATTAGGTTCCTTGTAGAGTCTTTAAAACAAAACTTGTTTTACTTGATTTAACTTGATAAGAGAAGAATTGAGAGGTAACAAGGACCAAGTTTTGAGTGAAATACAAGAGGAGTAACAATCTAATCTTGAGTGAAATACGTAAAGGAGTGTGGTGAGAAAATTTTTCTCTACTAACATTTTCTTACAGGTTCTTATATACCATGTCAAATTCTGGAGGTGAAAAATGTGATATGACCATGAATGACATAGCCTTCATGTTAGAGGCAATGCAAAGAAAATTTGAAATGTTTGATTTGGTCATAAATAACATGAGAAGTGATGCATACAGCATAATACAAAGGCAGTAAAATAATACTAATCGAAGGGGGAAAAATAGAGGGAGAGGAAACATGATGAATGATGATGAGGTAGAAAGGGAAGATGATGAAGAAAGTGAGAAATCAATTGCCCAAAGAAGACCTCAACAAAGGGACAGCAACATTTCTTCCATAAAATGAAGATACCATCATTCAAAGGGAGAAATGATGCTGAAGCTTACCTTGAATGGGAAAGAAAAGTTGAGTTGGTGTTTGATTGTCATAATTATAGTGAAATGAAGAAAGTTAAAATTACAGCAGTTAAATTCACAGATTATGTACTAATTTGGTGGGATCAATTGATGATTCCAAGAGAAGAAATGGAGAAAGAACCATCACTACTTGAGCTAAAATGAAAACTTTGATGAGCAAGAGATTTGTACCATCTTACTACTATTGAGAACTTCACTAAAGATTGCAGCAGTTAACTCAAGGATCCATGTCAGTGGAGGATTACCATAAAGAGATGGAGATGATCATGAGTAGAACTAATATAGAGGAGGATCCAGAAATCACTATGGCTCAATTTTTGATTGGGCTGAATAAGGAGATTGCCAACATAATTGAATTATATCATTATGTGGAGCTTGAAGATATGGTACACATGGCCATGAAAGTGGAGAAGCAACTGAAACTCAAGGGAGCAGCAAAGGGATTTTCTAATTCCAGCTCTAGTTTCACTTCAAAATGGCCAAAGAAAGATGATAATCCTAAAGGGAAGGAGGCTGCCAGGAAAGGAAAGGAAAAAAAAGTTTCAGCCGACCCTAAAGGTAACTCTAAAACATCTAACTCTAATCAAAAGCATAGTACCATTAAATGCTTTAGGTGTTTAGGAGTAGGACATATAGCATCTCAATGTCCAAATAAGAAAATCATGCTGATAAGAGATAATGGTGAAATTGATAGTGCTAGTGAACATGAAAGTGATGATGATGATAATGATAGCATGCCACCATTAGAGGAAATTGAACATATCATTGAATATCTTGCCCGTGGTGAATCTTTGGTTATTAGAAGAGATTTAAACATGCAAATTAAAGATGAAGAAAGTAATCAAGAGAGAACATTTTCCATACTCGTTGCATTGTTAATGGAAAAGAGTGCAGCATGATCATTGATGGGGGTAGCTGTGCAAATGTTGCTAATACTAATTTTTGAATAAATTAGGATTAGCATGCATAAAACATCCTAGTCCCTACAAGCTGCAATGGTTGAATGATTGTGGAGAGGTGAGGGCAACAAAGCAGGTTCTGTTTTCTTTTGCAATTGGGAGATACAAAGATGAAGTTTGCTGTGATGTTGTGCCTATGCATGCTAGCCATATCCTTCTTGGTCGTCCATGGCAGTTTGATAGAAAAGCTTTGCATGATGGCTTTAAGAATCATTATTCTTTCAGCCTAAATGGTTTAAATTTCACTCTTGCTCCATTGTCACCTAAAAAAGTGTATGAATATCAAGTGAAGATTTTGAGATCATTTGAAAGGAATTCTAGTGGTAAGGGCAAAACAAATAAAAATGGAGTACAAGAGGCCAAGTGTGAGAAAAATAATGATAAAAATGGCCCATTGGTGAGAGAAAAAGAGAAAGGGAGAGAAAATAAAAGTGAGTGTTTCTATGGTTCTACTTAGGTATAAAGATACCTTGATTTCTACATCTGACCTTGATAACCCTTTGCCTAGTTGTGTTAGTTCTCTTTTACAAGAATTTGGAGATGTTTTTTTCCAGAAGATGTACCTAAAGGTTTACCACCTTTAAGAGGGATTGAGCATCAAATTGAATTCATTCCGGGCTCAACAATTCCTAATCGTCCAGCTTATAGAAGTAATCTGGAGAAAACCAAGGAACTTCAAAGGCAAGTGGAGGAGTTGCTAGCAAAGGGACATGTGCATGAAAGTCTTAGTCCAAGTACTGTTGCGGTTTTACTAGTCCCAAAGAAGGATGAATCATTTGCCCATGAAGCAAGTAGAAGAAGGAAATATGTGATTTTCCAACCTGGTGATTGGGTATGGGTTCATATGAGAAAGAAAAGATTTCCTAAACAAAGAAAATCCAAGTTGGATGCAAGGGGAGATGGCCCATTGTAAGTTTTAGAATGAATCAAAGATAATGCCTACAAAATTGATCTACCAGGTGAGTATAATGTTTTTGCAACTATCAATGCTAGTGATCTTTTCCTTTTGATATAGGTTCAGATTTGAGGACAAATCTTTTTTAGCAAGGAGGGAATGATGAGGAAACTATAAGCAAGCTTGATGAATCTACTCAAGGAAGCAAATATGTTGAAGATATCATTATGCCAAGTGGACCAATCACAAGATCACTATCAAAGAAACTCCAGCATGTGTTCCAACACTTCATTCAAAGGTGGATTAATGAAGAGGGAGACTAACATGGACTGAATATGATAGATCATGAAGAGGAAGTCAGAAACAAACCAAGAAGCATGAAGAATCTGCCCATAAGTATGGTGATGGGAATTAGCACGAATTTGGTATATAATATTGATGTGGTTTAGTGCTAGTGTGACTAGACACATGTGAGCCAACACCAAAATGCATGTAGAATCTGCCCATCAATTTTGTCAGAATTATGGGCAGTAATTTAGATTATATTATTGATGTGGATGAATAATTAATGCTATTATTACTATATACATGTAAACCTAGACTTTTAAGCCATTAGTTCTTCTTTTCCAACTATATAGGGAGGGGAAAAAGAACTCAAGAGTGTTGCTACGAATTTCCAGTTTATGCTGAATGTAATTGATTTGTTTTCAAGTTTGAGAGGTTTTCTTCTTATTCTTGTTGCATGAAGAATTGGTTCTAACCTATCAAGTCTGACTTGTGGCATTTAAATCAATTCATTTCTTCATCCCAATCATCCAAGTTCTCAATTACAGGTTAGTTGTGGGTTTGGTAGGGAGAGTTTGTTTTTGAGTTCTAAGATTCTATGCTAGATGTGTATGTGGGGTTCTAGATGTAATATTTGATCCATGGGTTCCACATCATAACCCTTTGCCTAGTTGTGTTAGTTCTCTTTTACAGGAATTTGAAGGTGTTTTCCCAGAAGATGTACCTAAAGGTTTGCCACCTTTAAGAGGGATTGAGCATCAAATTAACTTCATTCCGGGCTCAACGATTCCTAACCGACCAGCTTATAGAAGTAATCCAGAGGAAACAAAGGAACAGTAAAGGCAAGTGGAGGAGTTGCTAGGAAAGGGGCATGTGAGTGAAAGTCTTAGTCCATGTGCTGTTCTGATTTTACTAGTCCCAAAGAGAATAGCACATGGACTGCCGAGCAATCAATAAAATCATGGTGAAGTATAGACATCCAATTCCTAGACTTGATGATATGCTTGATGAGTTGAGTGGTTCTTGCATTTTTACAAAGATTGATTTGAAAAGTGGTTACCATCAAATTAGGATGAAGGAAGGAGATGAGTGGAAAACTGCATTCAAAACAAAATATGGTCTTTATGAGTGGTTAGTTATGCCATTTGGTTTATCTAATGCACCTAGTACATTTATGAGATTAATGGACCATGTTTTGCGTGCATATCTTGGTAAATTTGTTGTTGTGTATTTTGATGACATACTCATTTATAGCAAATCAGTCGATGAGCATGTAGAGAATATTAGGGCTGTTCTTGATGTTTTGAGAAGGGAAAAATTGTATGCCAACATGAAAAAGTGCATGTTTTGTAGTGATAAAATCATATTCTTAGGTTTTATGGTTAGTGCACAAGGTATTGAGGTTGATGTTGAAAAGATAAAGGCAATAAGAGATTGGCCAGAACCTAAAATAGTGAGTGAGGTAAGAAGTTTTCATGGTTTGGCTAGTTTCTATAGAAGGTTTGTTCAAGATTTTAATTCCATTGCTGCACCATTAAATGAATTGGTAAAAAAAGATGTAAAGTTTAATTGGACTAAAATTCATGAAAATGCATTCAATTTGTTGAAAGAAAGGTTAACTAATGCTCCAATTCTTGCTTTACCAGATTTTGATAAGACCTTCGAATTAGAGTGTGATGCTTCAGGTGTGGGCATAGGTTTTGTTTTGATGCAAGAAGGGAAACCAATTGCATATTTTAGTGAGAAGCTTCATGGTGCACAATTAAATTATTCCACTTGTGACAAGGAGTTGTATGCTTTGGTAAGAGCTTTACAAGTGTGACAACATTACTTATTGCCTAAAGAGTTTGTTATTCATACAGATCCTGAATCATTAAGTATCTAAAGGGGCAAACAAAGCAGAATCGAAGACATGGAAAGTGGATAGAGTTCATTGAGCTCTTTCCATATGTGATAAAGTATAAGCGTGGCAAAGACAATGTAGTAGCAGATGCACTTTCAAGAAGGTATTCCTTAATCTCAACTCTTAATTCTAAGTTATTAGGATTTGAGAAAATTAAGGATATGTATGCCAATGATGTTGACTTTGCAAATGTTTATAAAGCATGTGAGCATTCTGCATTTCAGAAGTTTTATAGGCATGATGGATACTTGTTTAAGGATGGAAGATTATGCATGCCTAGTTGCTCATTAAGGGAATTGCTTGTGAGTGAGGCACATAGTGGAGGACTCATGGGACATTTTGGGGTATTTAAGACTTTAGACATTCTGCGTGAACATTTCTATTGGCCAAACATGACAAAGGATGTTGAAAGAATTTGTACCAAGTGTATTGCATATAAGCAAGCAAAATCTAAGTCTTTACCACATAGGCTGCATACTCCTTTACCTATTCCTAATGCACCTTGGATTGACATATCTATGGACTTTGTTTTGGGGCTGCCTAGGACTGGAAAAGGGAAAGATAGCATATTTGTTATTGTTGATAGATTCAACAAAATGGGTCATTTCATTGCATGTCAAAAAACTGATGATGCAACAAATATTGCTAATTTGTTCTTTAGGGAAGTAGTTCATTTGCATGGCATTCCTAAAATAATTGTAAGTGATAGAGATGTGAAGTTCTTAAGTTATTTTTAGCGTGTTTTGTGGAATAAGTTAGGTACTGAGTTGTTGTTCTCTACAACTTATCATCCACAAACTCATGGACAAACAGAAGTGGTAAATAGGACTTTAGGATCTTTGTTACATGCTGTTGTGGGCAAGAACTTTAAAACTTGGGAAGATTGTTTGCCATTAGTGGAGTTTGCATATAATAGAAGAATACATTCTTCTAAAGGTTATTCACCATTTGAAATTATTTATGGTTTTAATCCGCTTACACCACTTGATCTGTTTCCATTGCCATTAAATGAAATAACTAACTTAGATGGTGAAAAGAAAGCGGAGTTGGTTAAGAAGATACTTGAGAAGGCACGAGCTCATCTTGAGAAGAAATATGAATCATTTGCCCATAATGCAAATAGAAGAAGGAAACATGTGATTTTCCAACCTGGTGATTAGGTATGGGTGCATATGAGGAAGGAAAGATTTCCTAAACAAAGGAAATCCAAGTTGGATGCAAGGGGAGATGGCCCATTCCAAGTTTTAGAACGACTCAATAACAATACCTACAAAATCGATCTACAAGGTGATTATAATGTTTCTGCAACTTTTAATGTTAGTGATCTTTCTCCTTTTTATGTAGGTTCAGATTTGAGGACAAATCTTTTTGAGCAAGGAGGGAATGATGAGGAAACTATAAGCAAGCTTGATGAATCTATACAAGGCAGCAAATATGTTGAAGATATGATTATGCCAAGTGGACCAATCACAAGATCACAATCAAAGAAACTCCAGCATGTGTTCCAACACTTCATTCAAAGGTGGATTAATGAAGAGGGAGACCAACTTGGACTGAATATGATGGATCATGAAGAGGAAGTCATAAACAAACCAAGAAGCATGAAGAATCTGCCCATAAGTATGGTAATGGGAATTAGCATGAATTTGGTATATAATATTGATGTGGTTTAGTGATAGTGTGACTAGACACATGTGAGCCAACACCAAAATGCATGTAGAATCTGCCCATCAATTTTGTCAGAATTATGGGCAATAATTTAGATTATATTATTGATGTGGAAGAATAATTAATGCTATTATTACTAGATACCTGTAAACCTAGACTTTTAAGCCATTAGTTCTTCTTTTCCAACTATATAGGGAGGGGAAAAAGAACTCAAGAGTGTTGCTATGAATTTCCAGTTTATTCTTGTTTTCAAGTTTATTCTTGTCGATGTACCTTAACCTCTCCACATTCATTCAGCCACTGAAGTTTGTAAGGTCGGGGGTGAGGTTTTGTAGGCAGCCCCAATCGATCAACCAAGAGTGTACTTACCACATTGGTATAGCTTCCACCATCCACAATCACAATACAAGCCTTGCTTGAACGTGACACCTTGTATGGAACAAGTTGTCTCGTTGTTCTTCATGGTTTTCCTCCTTCAATTGCATGTTAAGAGCACGCATAGCAACCAGCAAGTCTCCCTGTTGTGGAACAACCAGCACACCGCAAGGATGAGCAAGGCCTAGGACGTGAGGACCAAGTTGAGGAGATCATCAATCCAATTATTCTGCCACAAGGTCCTATAACTAGATCGCAAGCCAAAAAGATTCAACAAGCACTAATTTGCCATTTGCAAGATTTGGTGAATTTGGCTAACTATGGTTTGCAAGGAATTACAAGCTTGGAGACAAGACCAAAGGAAGTCAATTACAACTTGCTACAAGTTGTAATTCACGAATGAGGCTTGTATTAAGGCCCACTAGTTATGTATTAAGGCCCACTAGTTATGCTCATTTAAAAAGTAAGGGCCCTGTTTGTTTGGTATTAAATTAGGACTTTGATTACTTTATTATTTCTTATATTTTGATTAGAAAGCCAAACGCTACTTAATAACCCTAATTAGGGTTTAGCTATTTATATCTCATTTAGGGTTGTAAGAGATCAGTTTTGAAGTTCTGGACGATTTTATAACCAAAAGCCGAATTAGCTTTTATCTTTGTGTTCTTGCTTGAATACATGCTTAAGAAACATTCAAGTAGTTTGATCAACTTTCTTGTGGAGTGTTTTGAATCTGGGATTTAGGAACTGACTTGTTTCGAAATCTTGGATCTTTGATCAATTCAAGGTAATCTGAAATCTAACCTAATCCTTGGAGGTTGTACCAAATTCGACTAGGGGTTTTCAAGTTAATGCTATGGGGGTTCGAAATCAAGGGGTTCTCAGGCTTATTCTTGGAGGTTCCGTATCACTCCCTTTATTGGTTCTTCAATGCTCCCATCACTACAACATTCCAAGTCTTGCTTTTCTCCATCTTCACTCTCATCGTCACCTTCTTCTTCATCAGTCACTATCTCACCATTTCTTACGGTCATAACTCTCTTGTTTGGACATTCTTTGCTGATATGTCCCATACCTTGGCACTTCCAACACTTAATATCTCGATTTCGCAGCTTAGGCTCTTCAACTTTGGATTTGTCTTTAGAACTTGTTTCGACCTTTGCTTTCCCACTATCTTGACCAGCCTTATTTCTTTCCTTGTAATCACGTCTTCCTTCCCTATTCCAAGGAGAAATAGAATTAGAAACAGGTTTCGAATGATACCTTGATAGTCGTCTTCCTTGGAGTTGTTTTTCCACCTTGACAGCAATATGCACCATCTCTTCTAACTCCACATAAGGCTGCAAATCAACCTGATCAGCAATGTCCAAATTCAAACCAGCCAAGAAACGTGCCATATCAGTCTCCATATCTTCATCTATATTAGCTCTAGTAGTCATCAACACTTTTATTACCTTGTTTAAGAACCTGAAGTCTTTGTATAATTTCCCTACGGAAATGTCTAGGCACAAACCTCTTCCTCATGACCGATTTAAGATCAACCCAAGTCTCAATTGGATACTCCAAATTCCTCCTTCTACTAGTCACTAAATGATCCCACCAAGCTATAGCATAATCTGTAAATTGAGTAACAGTAAGCTTGACCTTCTTTTCCTCAATACATTGATGGCAATCAAATATGAGATCAACCTGCTTTTCCCATTGCAAATAAGCTTCTGGATCTGATTTACCACGAAAATTATGAATTTTCAGTTTGATGCTTCCCAAGCTCCTATCAACGAATTCATCATCACCATGATTTCTACCATAGAAAGCATTATTATTCATCCTTCCTCTACCTTGACCAGTACCATGGCCTCCTCTACCTCCACCTCTATGTAAAGCTCCTCCAACCAGACTTGCATTATCATCCTCAATCTCATTTTCATCTTCCAAATGTTCAGGCTGTTGTATTTGATTTCTGCCACCTCTTTGCCTCTCATTGTGCTCTGGTGTGGCTCTTTCAACATTTTACAACCTCAAATCCATGCGCTCCAATGTTTCTGTTATGTTCTCCATAACACGGTATAAACGTGTAAATTCAGCTTGCTGCGCCTCACGCAATCGAGCTGGATCAATTTGAACACCCCTGTCACTGTCATCTTGGCCAAACATTTTCTCTGCAATAAAAGGTTAGTACAAAATAAATAAAAGGCCTCACAACACTTCCTCACGTGTTTACACTCAATAGATGGGGTTGGTCACTCGTGTTCCACTCAATATAATGTATTCACTCACGGCTTAGCTCACACCTCTCAAGCTAATTTCTTTTATGTTCTTAGGTGAATCACACTTATGAAACAAATCAAATAGTCTTCCGTGTGTAGTATCCCAAGTCTGAAATTTCGAATGAATCACTAATGCAATTTCGAATCAAAACAGCCCCTCAATGGTGAAAATTTCGTGACCAGAAATTATATTGATTCTAACCTATCCAGATTCGACCCTTATCACCTAAATAACAAGGAGAATGAAAATTTTTTGTTGAAGTGGTTTTGTACTCTTTTTTTTTTTGCTCCCTCTCACTATCTCTCTTGATGGGGGAACCTTAGTTCATACCACGCAAAACTTTTACCCAACTAGGTAATAAGAACAAGATCGGATTTAGAGCACTTTGTTTGAAACTCGAAATTGAATCAGAATGAATAATCAAGAACAAGATTCGAATTTAGCACACTTTGTTGAATTTCGAATGCAAATCAGAATGATGAACATGACCAAAATTCAAATTTAAAACACCTTTTCTTGAATTTCGAATTTTAGGTTTTATAATATTTTTTTTGAATTTGAAGAAAACGAAAATGATTCAAGGAACAACAACTTAGACGATCAAGAAACAAAGAAAATGACTCAAGAATCAAGAACAAAGAAACAGAACGAAAATAACAAGAGAAGAAACGAAAATGAAAATAACCCACAAAGAAAACAATTCAGAGGAACAAGGAAACAAGAGAACGAATTCAACAATTCAAGATCAAAGTAACGAAAACGAAAATAACAAGAGAAGAAACTAAATAAACAAAGAATTCAAAATTGATAGGGATAAAACCTGATCTAGAGCACTGGCTCTGATACCAAATGATACGGAACCTCCAAGAATAAGCCTGAGAACCCCTTGATTTCGAACCCCCACAACATTAACTTGAAAACCCCTAGTCAAATTCGGCATAACCTTCAAGGATTAGGTTAGATTTCAGATTACCTTGAATTGATCACAGTCCTAAGATTTCAAAACAAACTAGTTCCTAAACCCCAGAATCGAAACACTCCACAAGAAAGTTGATCAAACTACTTGAATGTTTCTAAGCATGCATTCTACTCAAGAACACAAAGATAAAAGCAAATTCGGCTTTTAGGTTAATAATTTGTCAAAACTAAAACTGAAGTCTTACAACCCTAAATGAGATATAAATAGCTAAACCCTAATTAGGGTTATTAAGTAGCGTTTGGCTTTCTAATCAAATTTTAAGAAATAATAAAGTAAACAACGTTCTAATTTAATACAAAACAAACAGGGCCCTTACTTTTTAAATAAGCATAACTAGTGGGCCTTAATACATATTAATTACAAGCCTCATTCGTGAATTACAACTTGTAGCAAGTTGTAATTGACTTCCTTTGGTCTTGTCTCCAAACTTGTAATTCCTTGCAAACCATAGTTAGCCAAATTCACCAAATCTTGAAAATGGCAAATTAGTGCTTGCTGAATCTTTTTGGCTCGCGATCTAGTTATAGGACCTTGTGTCAAAATAATTGGATTGATGATCTCCTCAACTTGTTCCCCACGTCCTAACTCTTGCTCATCCTTGCGGTGTGCTAGTTGTTCCACAACAACACCCCACACTATTTGGGCTGTCCATGGGCCTTAAATTACTTCCCAAGGCTTTATATGAACCCCCATGACCTTTCTTGCACGTTGGACCTCATTAGCTAGCCTTTAGCTTCCACACTAAGCATCATAATCAGCTTTGGTGTGCCTTCTTCAAGCTCTATTGTGCACTTTTCCATTGCCATTTCAGTCACTTCCTTTGAAATTTGATCTTGAATATGCAATCCCATAGCTGCTCCAAACTTCTTAGCTCTGCTCCTAGTCAATGGCCCCTTTGGAAGCACCAACGGATCCTTACCTCGTGGATGGTTCGTATCAGCAGTCCACACACATTCTCCATGATCCATCTTTCTTTGGGACTAATAACACCGGAACAACACATGGACTAAGACTTTCACGCACATGTCCCTTTGCTAGCAACTCCTCCACTTGCCTTTGAAGTTCCTTGGTTTCCTCCGGATTACTTCTATAAGCTGGTCGATTAGGAATAGTTGAGCCCAAAATGAAGTCAATTTGATGCTCAATCCCTCTTAAAGGTGGTAAACCTTTAGGTACATCTTCTGGAAAAACATCTCCAAATTTCTGTAAAAGAGAACTAACACAACTAGGCAAATGGTTATCAAGGTCAGATGTAGAAATCAAGGTCTCTTTGTACCTAAGTACAATCAAACTTCTTTTCTCACAAAAAGCACTCCTTGACTCTTTTTCTTTTGCATAGAAACACTCTCTTTTATTTTCTCTCCCTTCCTCTTTTTCTCTCACCAATGGGCCATTTTTATCATTCTTTTTCTCACACTTGGCCTCTTGTACTCCATTTTTATTTGTTTTAACCTCACCACAAGAATTCCTTTCAAATGATCTCAAAATCTTTACTTGATCTTCATACACTTGTTTAGGTGACAATGGAGCAAGAGTGAAATTTAAACCATTTAGGCTGAAGAACCATGTCAAATTCTGGAAGTGAAAAACATGATATGACCATAAATGACATAGCCTTCATATTAGAGGCAATGCAAAGGAGATTTGAAAGGTTTGATTTGGCCATAAACAACATGAGAGGTGATGTAGACAGCATAATGCAAAGGCAATGGAATGATACTAATCGAAGGGGGCAGAATAGAGGGAGAGGAAATATGATGAATGATGATGAGATAGAAAAGTAAAAGATGATGAAGAAAGTGAGGAATCAATTGGTCAAAGAAGACCTCAACAAAGGGACAGTAACATATCTTCCATAAAAATGAAGATACCATCATTCAAGGGGAGAAATGATGCTGAAGCTTACCTTGAATGGGAAAAAAAAGTTGAGTTGGTGTTTGATTGTCATAATTATAGTGAAATGAAGAAAGTTAAAATTGCAGCAGTTGAATTCACAGATTATGCACTAATTTGGTGGGATCAATTGATGATTTCCAAGAGGAGAAATGGAGAAAGAACCATCACTACTTGGGCTGAAATGAAAACTGTGATAAGAAAGAGATTTGTATCATCTTACTACTATAGGGAGCTTCACCAAAAAATTACAGCGGTTAACTCAAGGATCCATGTCAGTGGAGGATTACCATAAAGAGATGGAGATGATCATGAGTAGAACTAATATAGAGGAGGATCCAGAAATCACTATGGCTCAATTTTTGAGTGGGCTGAATAGAGAGATTGCTAACATAATTGAATTACATCATTATGTAGAGCTTGAAGATATGGTACACATTGCCATGAAAGTGGAGAAGCAACTGAAACTCAAGGGAGCAGCAAAGGGATTTTCTAATTCCAGCTCTAGTTTCACTTCAAAATGGCCAAAGAAAGATGATAATCCTAAAGGGAAGGAGGCTGCCTGGAAAGAAAAGGAAAAACAAGTTCTAGATGACTCTAAAGGTAACTTTAAAACATCTAACTCTAATAAAAAGCATAGTACCATCTAACTCTAATCAAAATCATGTTGATACAAGATAATGGTGAAATTGATAGTGCTAGTGAACATGAAAGTGATGATGATAATGATAGCATGCCACCATTAGATGAAATTGAACATATTATTGAATATCCTGCCCATGGTGAATCTTTGGTTATTAGAAGAGCTTTAAACATGCAAATTAAAGATGAAGAAAGTAATCAAAGAGAGAACAATTTCCATACTCGTTGCATTGTGAATGGAAAAGTGTGCAGCATGATCATTGATGGGAGTAGTTGTGCAAATGTTGCTAGTACTGATTTTGTAGATAAATTAGGGTTAGCATGCACAAAACATCCTAGCCCTTACAAGCTACAATGGTTGAATGATTGTGGAGAGGTGAGGGTAACAAAGCAGGTTCTGTTTTCTTTTGCAATTGGGAGATACAAAGATGATGTTTGCTATGATGTTGTGCCTATGCATGCTAGCCATATCCTTCTTGGTCATCCATGGCAGTTTGATAGAAAAACTTTTCATGATGGCTTTAAGAATCATTATTCTTTCAACCTAAATAGTTTAAATTTCACTCTTGCTCCATTGTCACCTAAACAAGTGTATGAAGATCAAGTAAAGATTTTGAGATCATTTAAAAGGAATTCTGGTGGTGAGGGTAAAACAAATAAAAATGGAGTACAAGAGGCCAAGTGTGAGAAAAAGAATGATAAAAATGGCCCATTGGTGAGAGAAAAAGAGAAAGGGAGAGAAAATAAAAGAGAGTGTTTCTATGCAAAAGAAAAAGAGTTAAGGAGTGCTTTTTGTGAGAAAAGAAGTTTGATTGTACTTAGGTACAAAGAGACCTTGATTTCTACATCTGACCTTGATAACCATTTGCGTAGTTGTGTTAGTTCTCTTTTACAGGAATTTGGAGATGTTTTTCCAGAAGATGTACCTAAAGGTTTACCACCTTTAAGAGAGATTGAGCATCAAATTGACTTCATTCCGGGCTCAACAATTCCTAATCGACCAGCTTATAGAAGTAATCCGGAGGAAACCAAGGAACTTCAAAGGCAAGTGGAGGAGTTGCTAGCCAAGGGACATGTGTGTGAAAGTCTTAGTCCATGTGCTGTTCTGGTGTTATTAGTCCCAAAGAAAGATGAATCATGGAGAATGTGTGTGGACTGCCGAGCAATCAATAAAATCACAGTGAAGTATAGACATCCAATTCCTAGACTTGATGATATGCTTTATGAGTTGAGTGGTTCTTGCATTTTTACTAAGATTGATTTGAAAAGTGGTTACCATCAAATTAGGATGAAAGAAGGAGATGAGTGGAAAAGTGCATTAAAAAAAATATGGTCTTTATGAGTGGTTAGTATGCCATTTGGTTTATCTAATGCACCTAGTACATTCATGAGATTAATGAACCATGTTCTGTGTGCATATCTTGATAAATTTGTTATTGTATATTTTGATGACATACTCATTTATAGAAAATCAGTAGATGAGCATGTAGAACATATTAGGGCTGTTCTTGATGTTTTGAGAAAGGAAGAATTGTATGCCAACTTGAAAAAGTGCATGTTTTGTAGTGATAAAATCATATTCTTAGGTTTTATGGTTAGTGCACAAGGAATTGAGGTTGATGATGAAAAGGTAAAGGCAATAAGAGATTGGCCAGCACCTAAAACAGTGAGTGAGGTAAGAAGTTTTCATGGTTTGGCTAGTTTCTATAGAAGGTTTGGTAAAGATTTTAGTTCCATTGCTGCCCCCATTAAATGAATTGGTGAAAAAAGATATAAAGTTTAATTGGACTAAAATTCATGAAAAGACATTCAATTTGTTAAAAGAAAGGATAACTACTGCTCAAATTCTTGCTTTACCAGATTTTGATAAGACTTTCAAATTAAAGTGTGATGCTTCAGGTGTGGACATAGGTGCTGTTTTGATGCAAGAAGGGAAACCAATTGCATATTTTAGTGAGAAGCTTCATGGTGAACAATTAAATTATTCCACTTATGATAAGGAGTTGTATGATTTGGTAAGAGCTTTACAAGTGTGGCAACATTACTTATTGCCTAAAGAGTTTGTTATTCATACAGATCATGAATCATTAAAGCATCTAAAGGGGCAAACAAAGCTGAACCGAAGACATGGAAACTGGATAGAGTTCATTGAGCCATTTTCATATGTGATAAAGTATAAGCGTGGCAAAGACAATGTAGTAGCAGATGCACTTTCAAGAAGGTATTCCTTAATCTCAACTTTTAGTTCTAAGTTATAAATTAAGGATATGTATGCCAATGATGTTGACTTTGCAAATGTTTATAAAGCATGGGAGCATTCTGCATTTCAGAAGTTTTATAGGCATGATGGGTACTTGTTTAAGGATGGAAGTTTATGCATTCCTAGTTTCTCATTAAGGGAATTGCTTGTGCGTGAGGCACATAGTGGTGGACTCATGAGACATTTTGGGGTATTTAAGACTTTAGAAATTCTACATGAACATTTCTATTGGCCAAACATGAGAAAAGATGTTGAAAGAATTTGAGCCAAGTGTATTACATGTAAACAAGCAAAATCTAAGTCTTTACCTCATGGGCTGTATACTCCTTTACCTATTCGTAATGCACCTTGGATTGACATATCTATGGACTTTGTTTTGGGGCTGCATAGGACTAGAAGAGGGAAAGATAGCATATTTGTTATTGTTGATAGATTCAACAAAATGGCTCGTTTCATTGCATGTCACAAAAATGATGATGCAAGAAATATTGCTAATTTGTTCTTTGGGAAAGTAGTTCGGTTGCACGGCATTCCTAAAACAATTGTAAGTGATAGAGATGTGAAGTTCTCAAGTCATTTTTGCGTGTTTTGTGGAATAAGTTAGGCACTAAATTGTTGTTCTCTACAACTTGTCATCTACAAATTGATGGACAAACAGAAGTGGTAAATAGGACTTTAGAATCTTTGTTACGTGCTGTTGTGGGTAAGAATTTGAAAACTTGGGAAGATTGTTTTCCATTAGTGGGTTTTGCATATAATAGAAGCATACATTCTTTTACAGGTTATTCACCATTTGAAATTGTTTATGGTTTTAATCTGCTTACACCACTTGATCTGTTTCCTTTGCCATTAAATGAAATAACTAACTTAGATGGTGAAAAGAAATCGGAGTTGGTTAAGAGGATACATGAGAAGGCACGAGCTCATCTCGAGAAGAAATATGAATCATTTGCCCATAATGCAAATAGAAGAAGGAAACATGTGATTTTCTAACCTGGTGATTGGGTATGGGTTCATATGAGGAAGGAAAGATTTCCTAAACAAAGGAAATCCAAGTTGGATGGAAGGGGAGATGGCTTATTCCAAGTTTTAGAACGAATCAATGACAATACCTATAAAATCGATCTACCAGGTGAGTATAATGTTTCTGCAACTTTCAATGTTAGTGATCTTTCTCCTTTTGATGTAGGTTTAGATTTGAGGACAAATCTTTTTGAGCAAGGAGGGAATGATGAGGAAACTATAAGCAAACTTGATGAATCTACACATGGCAGCAAATATGTTGATGATATCATTATGCCAAGTGGACCAATCACAAGATCACAATCAAAGAGACTCCAACATGTGTTCCAACACTTCATTCAAAGGTGGATTAATGAAGAGGGAGACCAACTTGTAGTGAATATGATGGGTCATGAAGAGGAAGACAGAAACTCACCAACAAGCATGAAGAATCTGCCCATATGTATGGTGATGGGCATTAGCACGAATTTGGAATATAATTTTGATGTGGTTTAGTGCTAGTGTGACTAGACACATGTGAACACCAAAATGCATGTAGAATCTTCCCATCAATGTTGTCAGAATTGATGCGGAACCCTATGGCAATGAAGGCCTCAAACCCCAATGCACGATTGATAGAAGAAAACCAAGAACGAAGAAAAAACCACCTTCTAAAGCACCCAATTGCTTAGCAAAGCACGAACACTTATAACGGAAGGATTTAGGAAGCTCGAATTAGAAGAACGCCACAATCAAAATCGATAAGTAATTCTAATTCTTGATGCAATTAGAAGAAAAAGAGAATCCACTCTTGTTCTATGATGGCCAAAATTTTCAATAAGAAAATTTAGAATATAATTTGTCAAAAAAAAGGGTGCTTATAAGAAAATAAGGCCCTATTTATACTAAAAGGCCAATAAAATCCGAATCCCTAATTCTAATGGGAAAAGGAAAGCTACAAAGTCAAAATCCTAACCCACTAAGAAAAATAGAAAGTATGGAAATAAACTAATATTCTGAAATAACTAAATAGGGGACCACACATCCCATGTGCCAAAAAGATGCCAAAATTCGGCCAAACTAAATCCCTTCAAAATAAGAACATGCCCCACACTATTTGGGCTGTCCATGGGCCTTAAATTACTTCCCAAGGCCGTATATGAATCCCCATGGACCTTTCTTGGACGTTGGACCTCTTTAGCTAGCCTTTAGCTTCCATATTCACACTAAGCATCATAATCAGCTTTGGTGTGTCTTCTTCAAGCTCTATTGTGCACTTTTCCATTGCCATTTCAGTCATTTCATTTGAAATTTGATCTTGAATATGCAATCCCATAGCTGCTCCAAACTTCTTAGCTCTGCTCCTAGTCAATTGCCCATTTGGAAGCACCAATGGATCCTTGCCTCGTGGCTGGTTCGTATCAAGAATTATGGGCAGTAATTTAGAGTATATTATTGATGTGGATGAACAATTAATGCTATTGTGACTAGATACATGTAAACCTAGACTTTTAAGCCATTAGTTCTTCTTTTCCAACTATATAGGGATGAAAAAAAGAACTTAAGACGGTGACTACGAATTTTCAGATTGTTATCATTGTAATCTAAGTGTTTTCAAGTTTGAGAGGTTTTCTTCTTATTCTTGTTGCATGAAGAATTGGTTCTAACTTATCAAGTCTGACTTGTGGCGTTTAAATCAATTCATTTCTTCATCCCAATCACCCAAGTTCTCAATTACACGTTAGTTGTGGGTTTGGTAGGGAGGATTTGTTTTTGAGTTCTAAGATTCTATGCTAGATGTGTATGTGGGGTTCTAGATGTAATATTTGATCCATGGGTTCCTGATGAGGATCTGATTGCTAGCATACAACACCAAGGACCTGTTACTCGATCAATGGCAAGAAAACTTCAAGGATTAGTTTCCAAACATCTATATGTTCTCAATACAATTGGAACGTTAAGACTTGAAGAAAATAAGAGCAAAGAAGCTGTTTGGTTGCATGTGTCCAAATTGCAATCTACCCAAGAGGCCAATTGACCCAAAGGAGTTAGAATACATATTGGCATCCATCATTATACCTTTGGGAGCTAAATACATACCATTCACGTTCCATTGGATGTGCATATATTAAGAGTGGCTGAAATTCACATTGGGAGTCAAAGATGCCTTTTAAAAGCTAGTGGGAGACAAGCTATATGGCTGCCCATGCCTTTTAAAAGCTAGTGGGAGACAAGCTATATGGCTGCCCAATTTGTTTTATGTAACCACATTATTATATTTGTATTTTTCCATCATTTCACTTGTTTTATGCTTTCTTTAAGTCTTTAAAAACAGATGTAATGGCAGATTTTGAACTTAATGAATATTCTGAGTTTTCTCTCCATTTTTGAGAGCTTTGAGAGGTTTTTAGCCTTCTTTTGAGTTCTGGTTAGAACTTGCATGAATTCCTTGCTAGTGGGAGACAAGCTATATGGCTGCCCAATTTGTTTTATGTAACCACATTATTATATTTGTATTTTTCCATCATTTCACTTGTTTTATGCTTTCTTTAAGTCTTTAAAAACAGATGTAATGGCAGATTTTGAACTTAATGAATATTCTGAGTTTTCTCTCCATTTTTGAGAGCTTTGAGAGGTTTTTAGCCTTCTTTTGTGTTCTGGTTAGAACTTGCACGAATTCCTTGCAAAAATAACCAAGTTTGCTAGGTCTTAACTTATATTCAAGGTTTTTCCTTCACAAGTTGGGGTTGGGTCTTGAATCTTTGGTTTCCAGCCATATAGTTTCAGTTTTACACCACAAGTTGGTGTTGGGTTGAAGGTGCTGGTTGGTGTTCTTATGTTTTGGAGACGATCCGTAGCTTGAGCTTCCTTAGGAATTAAATCCCAGCAAGGCAGGCTCACATCATTTGGTATCAGAGCTTAGGCTCTCCAAATCAGGTTTTTAGCATCATTCCTTCTTGTTTATGTCAAAAAAAGAAAAAAGTCTTCCTTTGAGTCATTTTTTTTGCCATTAGTTTAATTTCTACAAGCTGTATGCTTTCTTGTTTCTTTGAGTCCTTCTTCCTTAATGTTGTTGCTGGATTAATTTAAAAAAAAAAGAAAGAACAAAATAAAAAAGAAAAAAAATCAAAGAAAAAAAAACAGCAACTAATCTCTAAAATTTGCTATTGGGTTAGAAACTGAAGTTGGGTTTGCACATAACCAAATCTTCTCAAATTTTATATGCTTATTTCAGATGCTAAAATTAGCTTGGAAATAAAATTTTAAGTCAAAATTCGTCCATTTGCCTCATTATCCATATATTGCAGCCAATTTAGCTAGTTTTGTGTCCAAAAGTGAACATGTATGTAAACATGTTCAAATCCTTTCAAATTTTACAGGCATGTTTTAGATATTTAGCTAAGCCTACATATTAAATTTCATGTCAAAATTCATTTGTTTGCTTGGTTGTCCATATATTACAGCTAGTTAGCCATTTTGGGGTCCAGAATATAAACGTTTCATAAGAGACCTAAAA
The DNA here is from genome assembly GCA_947685225.1 of Garcia nutans. Lineage (NCBI taxonomy): Eukaryota > Viridiplantae > Streptophyta > Magnoliopsida > Malpighiales > Euphorbiaceae > Garcia > Garcia nutans. The sequence goes on along the minus strand of CANTUV010000002.1, from coordinate 11,392,335 downwards.
ATTCATTTTTTTTTTCTCTTCCTTTTTGTCTCAATATATTATCCTAAATCCAGTTTTGTCAAATTCTTCCCTTTGGTAATGTTTGTCTAAAATTTCAGTGTCTTTCGTCCTTAGGTTTCAAATATCAAATATTCTTTTTTTTCCAGCTTGTGTTACTCTTGTTCCATTCTTGAATGTGTTTTAAACCTTGCAATTTAGTTATTTAGTTGAGGAAATAATAAGTTCTTGCTAGAACTTGGAAGGGGCTGAAGTGAGTGAAAAAAAAGGCATAGAGTGTGAGATTGTTAGAGGGTAAAAGCCATAGTTTGAGTGAAACACAGATTGAGTGTTACCAGATTAGAGTGAAACACGTGAGGGAGTGTGTGAGAGAATATTTCTAACATTTGTTTTGCAGCAATCAGTATGTCAACAAAATGAGATAGTGATCGAGAGAGCAACCAGCCCCAAGAGGAGCCAGAAGCTTCTTATGTTCTTAAGGCATTGCAATCTCAATTTCAAAGGATGAATGTGTTGTTTGTTGATATTAGAGAACAGATGGAAAAACACTCAAAGCAAATTGAAGAATTGCAGCAAGCAAGCTCTACAAATCAAAGGAATTTAGGAAGGGATGAACGAGATAATTTTCATAGGGAGCAAAACACAAATAGGGGGCAGAATAGAGGTAGGCGTGCTGGACTAAATGATTTGCCATTTTTCAATGAATTGGAGGATGTAGATGAAGATAATCTTGATGATGACGATGGGCAGCAATCTGTTGCACTTGATGATGTTATTAGACCAAGATATATGAGAGGTAATATGCATGGTAGAGGTGGTGGCAGAAATATTAGGCAAGAAACTATGGAAAATGCAAGAGGGAGAGGGAGAGTAGACAGCAATGTTAATGGAATTAAAATGAAAATTCCATCATTCCAAGGCAAAGCAAATCCAGATGCATACTTGGAATGGGAGAGAAAGACCGAACTCATCTTTGATTGCCACAACTATAGTGAGCAAAAGAAGGTGACACTTGTTGTGGTAGAGTTTACTGATTATGCATTAGTTTGGTGGGATCAATTACTCACTAAACGAAGAAGAAATGGCATGAGAGGAGTGCAGACTTGGGATGAGCTGAAACAAGTCATGAGAGATAGATTTGTACCACAACACTACTATAGGGAGTTACATCAATGATTACAAGGGCTGGTACAAGGCAATAAAAGTGTGGAAGAATATTTTCAAGAGATGGAAATGGCTATGATACGAACTAATATAGAAGAAGAAAGGGAAGAACTATGGCACGGTTTCTACATGGGCTGAAAGATGAAATTGCCGACATAGTGGAGCTGCATCATTATGTGGAGCTTGATGACATGTTAAATATGGCAATCAAGGTAGAAAAACAACTCAAGAAGAAGAAAACAACCAGATCGGGAATGGGAATGAATTCTGCCAATAATGTTCCTTGGAAGCCAAATTGGAAGAAAGGGGAATCTAGTGAGAATAAATTTGTTTCAAAGGAGAAGAAAGAGGGGAACAAGGCTGGAGAAAAACCCATTGTGATTGATAAGGGTAAGGCACCAATGAACTCCAATGGAAGAACAAGAGACATCCAATGTTTTCGATGTTTAGGGAAAGGGCATTATGCTAGAGAATGTCCAAATAAAAGGGTGATGGTGGTGAGGCCGAGTGGTGATATTGAATCTGAAGATGATGAAGTTGTAGATGAAGATTCAGATGTTAACATTCCACCTTTGGATGAAGATAGTGATGTAGAGCATGTTGTGCATGGAAATGCTCTTGTTGTTATGCGTGCTTTAAATATACAGGTGAAGGAAGATGAAGGTGATGAACTACAAAGAGAAAATATTTTTCATACTAGATGTTTAGTCAAAGAAAAATTTTGTACTATGATCATAGATGGTGGGAGTTGTGTTAATGTGGCTAGCACTCTACTAGTAGAGAAACTTGCATTTCCTACTACAAAACATCCTAATCCATACAGATTGCAGTGGTTGAATGATAGTGGAGAAGTTAAGGTGACCAAGCAAGTATTATTGTCATTTACCATTGGGAGGTATAAGGATGAAGTGTTGTGTGATGTAGTTCCCATGCATGCTAGTCATATCCTACTTGGGAGGCCATGGCAATATGATAGAAAAGCAACACATGATGGGTTTAAGAATAGGTATTCATTTGATTTTGAAGGCCGAAAGGTGACTCTTGCACCTTTAACACCTATGGAGGCTTTTGAAGACCAAAAGCGAGTACAAGCTGCCATGCAAGAGAAAATGCAAAGAGAGGTTGAAAAGAGGGAGAGAGAAAAGAAAGATCAAGAGGAAAAACAAAGAATAAAAACTGAGAGAGAAAAAGAAAAAGAGAAAAAGAAGAAATTACATAATAAAAATGAGAGTGGAGAGAAGAAAGTAAGTTTAGTTGCTAGGGGGAAAGATGTGAGGCAAGCATACTTTTCTGATAGTATGATGCTCCTTCTGATATGTAAGGGAGTTTTTCTTAATGTAACTAACCTTGATCCATCTATTCCTAGTGTTGCTTTGACTTTGTTGCAGGAATTTGAAGATGTCTTTCCAAATGAGGTACCGAGTGGATTGCCACCCATTAGCGGAATAGAACATCAAATTGATTTCATTCCTGGAGCTGTAATTCCAAATCATCCAGCATATAGGACAAATCCTCAAGAGGTCAAGGAGTTGCAAAAACAGGTGGATGAGCTGCTTGCGAAAGGTCATGTTAGGGAGAGCATGAGTCCATGTGCTGTGCCGGTACTTCTAGTAGCTAAAAAGGATGGATCAATGTGAATGTGTGTGGATTGTCGTGCTATCAATAAAATCACTGTAAAGTATAGACATCCAATTCCTAGGCTTGATGATTTGCTTGATGAATTGCATGGTGCATGTATATTTTCAAAAATTGATCTTAAAAGTGGTTATCATCAAATAAGAATGAGATTAGGAGATGAATGGAAAACAGCTTTTAAGACTCAATATGGTTTGTATGAATGGTTAGTCATGCCTTTTGGACTAAGTAATGCACCTAGTACTTTCATGAGATTAATGAATCATGTCTTGCGTGCTTTTCTTGGAAAGTTTGTTGTTGTGTATTTTGATGATATCTTAGTGTATAGTCAAAGTTTAAATGATCATTTAATGCATTTAAGATGTGTGCTTGAAGTTCTTAGGAAAGAGAAATTGTATGCAAATTTAAAGAAATGTACATTCTGCATGGAAAAAGTCGTTTTCTTAGGATTTGTAGTGAGTGGGAAAGGAATTGAGGTTGATGATGATAAGGTAAAAGCCATCAAAGAGTGGCCTAGACCAAAATCCGTGACTGATGTTAGGAGTTTTCATGGTCTTGCTAGTTTTTATAGGAGATTTGTTAGAGACTTTAGTACAATTGCAGCCCCATTAAATGAAATTGTGAAGAAAAATGTAGGGTTCAAATGGAATGAGGAACAGGAGCATGCATTTAGATTACTAAAAGAAAAATTATGTTCTGCACCATTACTTGCATTACCTGATTTTTCTAAGACTTTTGAAGTTGAATGTGATGCTTCCGGAGTGGGTATAAGTGCTGTTTTGATGCAGGAAAGAAGACCAATTGCATACTTTAGTGAGAAGCTAAGTGGAGCTCCTTTGAATTACTCTACTTATGACAAGGAGATGTATGCATTAGTGAGGGCGTTGGAGACGTGGCAGCATTATCTTTGGCCAAAGGAGTTTGTTATTCATAGTGATCATGAATCACTAAAATACTTGAAAGGACAAAGCAAGCTGAACAAACACCATGCCAAATGGAGTGAATTTATTGAAGCGTTTCCATATGTGATTCAATATAAGCAAGGAAAAGAAAATGTTGTTGCTGATGCCTTATCTAGGAGGTATGCCCTAATCTCTATGCTTGATGCTAGACTTCTAGGATTTGAGCATATGAAAGAATTGTATAAGCATGACTCTGAATTTGCACAAATATATGCCTCTTGTGAAAATGCTGCCTTTAAAAATTTTTATAGGCATGATGGTTTCTTATTTAGAGAGAAACGACTTTGTGTTCCAAATAGCTCTATAAGAGGATTGCTTGTAAGAGAGTCATATGGGGGAGGTTTAATGGGACATTTTGGGGTGGCTAAAACATTAGAAATTCTGAATGAACATTTTTATTGGCCACATTAGAGGAAAGATGTAGAGAAATTTTGTGCTAAATGCGTGACATGTATAAAAGCAAAGTCCAAAGTAAGACCACATGGTTTGTATATGCCTTTAAGTGTACCTAGTGAACCTTGGGTAGACTTATCTATGGACTTTATTTTGGGACTACCTAGGACAAAAAAGGGTCATGATAGTTTATTTGTTGTGGTTGATAGATTTTCTAAAATGGCACATTTCATTCCATGTCATAAAACTGATGATGCATGCCATATATCTGATTTGTTCTTTAGAGAAGTAGTGAGATTGCATGGTATTCCTGGGACCATAGTAAGTGATTGAGATGTAAAATTTTTGAGTCATTTTTGGAAAGTCCTATGGGGAAAGTTAGGTACAAAGCTTTTTTTCTCTACTACATGCCATCCGCAAACAGATGGGCAGACGAAAGTTGTTAATAGGACTGTGGGCACTCTTCTTCGTACCATGATTAAACAAAATTTGAAGACATGGGAGGAATGCATACCATTTATTGAATTTGCATATAATAGATCAATGCATTCATCCACTAGATTTTCACCCTTTGAGCTTGTCTATGGTTTTAATCCACTTACTCCATTAGATTTGTTGCCCCTTCCTACTAATGAGCTTACTAGTTTTGATGGTAAAAAGAAAGCTGAATTGGTGAAGCAAATGCATCAAAGGGCCAAGCAACAAATGGAGAAGATTAATGAGAATAGAGCAACCAAAGTAAACAAAGGAAGGAAAAAGATGGTGTTCCAGCCTGGTGATCTGGTATGGGTTCATTTGCGAAAAGAAAGGTTTCCTACACAAAGGAAATCAAAATTGCAGCCGAGAAGTGATGGACCATTTGAAGTACTTGAAAGGATTAATGATAATGCCTACAAGATTAATCTACCAGGTGAGTATGGTGTAAGTGCAACTTTTAATGTTTCTGATCTTGCTCCTTACTATGCAAATGATGAAGATTCGAGGACGAATTCTTTTGAAGAGGGAGAGGATGATGAGGATCTGATTGCTAGCATACAACACCAAGGACCTGTTACTCGATCAATGGCAAGAAAACTTCAAGGATTAGTTTCCAAACATCTATATGTTCTCAATACAATTGGAACGCTAAGACTTGAAGAAAAAAAGAGCAAAGAAGCTGTTTGGTTGCATGTGTCCAAATTGCAATCTACCCAAGAGGCCAATTGACCCAAAGGAGTTAGAATACATATTGGCATCCATCATTATACCTTTGGGAGCTAAATACATACCATTCACGTTCCATTGGATGTCCATATATTAAGAGTGGCTGAAATTCACATTGGGAGTCAAAGATGCCTTTTAAAAGCTAGTGGGAGACAAGCTATATGGCTGCCCAATTTGTTTTATGTAATCACATTATTATATTTGTATTTTTCCATCATTTCACTTGTTTTATGCTTTCTTTAGGTCTTTAAAAACAAATGTAATGGCAGATTTTGAACTTAATGAATATTCTGAGTTTTCTCTCCATTTTTGAGAGCTTTGAGAGGTTTTTTAGCCTTCTTTTGAGTTCTGGTTAGAACTTGCATGAATTCCTTGCTAGTGGGAGACAAGCTATATGGCTGCCCAATTTGTTTTATGTAACCACATTATTATATTTGTATTTTTCCATCATTTCACTTGTTTTATGCTTTCTTTAAGTCTTTAAAAACAGATGTAATGACAGATTTTGAACTTAATGAATATTCTGAGTTTTCTCTCCATTTTTGAGAGCTTTGAGAGGTTTTTAGCCTTCTTTTGAGTTCTGGTTAGAACTTGCACGAATTCCTTGCAAAAATAACCAAGTTTGCTAGGTCTTAACTTATATTCAAGGTTTTTCCTTCACAAGTTGGGGTTGGGTCTTGAATCTTTGGTTTCTATCCATATAGTTTCAGTTTTACATCACAAGTTGGTGTTAGGTTGAAGGTGCTGGTTGGTGTTCTTATGTTTTGGAGACGATCCGTAGCTTGAGCTTCCTTAGGAATTAAATCCCAGCAAGGCAGGCTCACATCAGTTCCGCATCACCAAAATGATGGAAATCATCAATTTAGTAGCCATACCCCAATAGTTAAAGAACTATGATATATATGGAATGCAAATTAACACCCTCCAATAGTTGAATCAATATCTAGATCGATCAATAATGAAGTAAGATTAACTATTCTAATCACTTTTATCAATGGAATTATGATTAAGTAATTAGAATAGCACTTTGATTTCCTCAAAAAGCCACAAACAAAGAAGGTTTGATAAGTTAAGGATGAAAACAAAGATTCTGGAATTTGAACGCCACAAACTGAATAGCTTGATAAGTTATAAAGTTCATGCAAGAACTTAAGACAAAATACTCACAAGTGCTCAAAATATCTTTTATATCTTTTTAGGCCATATACAAAAAGAGCATCAGAATTAAGTTCATATGTAACTCTCATATTAATTGACAGTCTCATTACACCTAATAAATTGCCCCATTACTTTGCCAACTCAATGTGAACGTTGGACCATTATTTCTTGGCTTTTGTAACTCTTTTTCTTCATATTCCAGCCTTTGTAAGTCATACTTAACAAGAATAAACCCTAATAAAAGTCAAAATACAGAATTAAAACACAAATAGTCTTAAACAGCCTATTAATTTGTCTTAGGCCATTGGTCTTTTAGACTTCAAGACCATGGCCAAATGACCTTTTATTATTAAAAATGGACCTAAATCTTTACTCTCATAAGCCTGGATTAGCCTTCAAGATTAGGTCTTGCTTGAATTATGTTGACCAACTTAAGCTCTTCTTGCATCCATGGATCATCCTTAAACAAATCTTGAGCAACTTGTTTTCTCCAAATCTGATCCATGTAGGAAAGTAAAGTCTCTTTCAACTTATTAGCTCTAGACCTTGTCATTGGTCATCCATATATGGCTAGTGGATCTTTGAATTGTTTGTTCATGTCATCATTGGACTATTGGTGCTTGGCCAATTTTTGATCAGCATGTATTTCCTCATCAGGTTTGATGAGGCATTTTGGTGTGAGAAAAACTTTAGATGTTTTAAGTGATCATTTCTTTTGGCCACAAATGAAAAGAGATGTTAAGAGAATTTGTGAGAGATGCATTACTTATAAACAAGCTAAATCCAAATTGATGCCTCATGGGTTGTATACACCACTTCCCATACCTATTAAACCTTGGGTAGATATTTCCATGGACTTTGTTTTAGGATTACCTAGGTCAAGGGCAGGGAAAGATTCTATTTTTGTTGTTGTTGACAAGTTTAGCAAAATGGCACATTTCATTCCATATCATAAGACGGATTGATGAGGAAACTATAAGCAAGCATGATGAATCTACACATGGCAGCAAATATGTTGATGACATCATTATGCCAAGTGGACCAATCACAAGATCACAATCAAAGAAACTCCAGCATGTGTTCCAACACTTCATTCAAAGGTGGATTAATGAAGAGGGAGACCAACTTGTACTGAATATGATGGATCATGAAGAGGAAATCAGAAACTCAACAAGAAGCATGAAGAATCTGCCCATAAGTATGGTGATGGGCATTAGCACGAATTTGGAATATAATATTGACGTGGTTTAGTGCTAGTGTGACTAGACACATGTGAACCAACACCAAAATGCATGTAGAATCTACCCATCAATGTTGTCAGAATTATGGGCATTAATTTAGAGTATATTATTGATGTGGATGAACAATTAATGCTATTGTGACTAGATACATGTAAACATAGACTTTTAAGCCATTAGTTCTTCTTTTCCAACTATATAGGGATGGGAAAAAGAATTTAAGAGGGTTACTACGAATTTTCAGATTGTTATCATTGTAATCTAAGTGTTTTCAAGTTTGAGAGGTTTTCTTCTTATTCTTGTTGCATGAAGAATTGGTTCTAACTTATCAAGTCTGACTTGTGGCATTTAAATCAATTCATTTCTTCATCCCAATCACCCAAGTTCTCAATTACAGGTTAGTTGTGGGTTTGGTATGGAGGATTTATTTTTGAGTTCAAAGATTCTATGCTAGATGTGTATGTGGGGTTCTAGATGTAATATTTGATCCATGGTTTCCGCATCATTTGGTATCAGAGCTTTGGCTTGAAGATAAATCTCTAGGTATCTTTTATGTTTTAATTACCCATAAGAAAAAAAAAGAAAAAAAAAAGAACCAGATTCAGTTTCTGTTCTAGTTGCACCTTGTTCTTGTTCTTCAAATCTGTGGATTTTTGTTTATCCTTTCAATTTCTATCCTTGTGTACTGAAAGTTCAAAAAAAAAAAAGAAGGAAAAGATCAAAAGAAAAACAAAAAAAAAGAATCAGATTCAACTTTCTCAAGCTAAAAAAAATCGTACCTGTTTCTGTCCAATATTTTTCTACACAAGTTTTTCTGATTTTTTGCATATTTATACCATTAACAGCTTGCTACCTGATTATATTTGATCAAATTACATCAGCTCCTCATTATGCATCCATTTAACATTTAAAATATGATATTTAGAGCATATCTTACATTGGGAATAGATATAGGTTGCATATTCAGATTACTCATTGGAGTGATTTGAATTCTGTTTTTTTTAGTATCCAGAATTGTTTTTCTTTGTATTCTTAGTTTCATTCTTTCATATACCTCTTGTTTCTTGTATGCATTAAGTAGCTAATTCTCAATCACAGTTACTTTGGTTTGATTAACATAAATACTTTTTGCTTCTTGTGTTAACTTTCAGTTCTTATTGTTTAAAATTAAATTGCTTCTAGAATTGCTGAATTCATTTTGTTCATTAGGTTCATTGTAGAGTCTTTAAAACAAAACTTGTTTTACTTGATTTAAGTGGATTCAGTTCTGAAATTCAACTTGAAAAAAGAAGAATTGAGAGGTAAAAAGGACCAAGTTTTGAGTGAAATATAAGAGTGACAATCTGATCTTGAGTGAAACACATAAGGGAGTGAGGTGAGAAAATTTTCTTTACTAACATTTTCTTGTAGTTTCTTCTTACACCATGTCAAATTCTGAAAGTGAAAAACGTGATATAACCATAAATGACATAGCCTTCATGTTAGAGGCAATGCAAAGGAGATTTGAAAGGTTTGATTTGGCCATAAACAACATGAGAGGTGATGTAGACAACATAATGCAAAGGCAACAGAATGATACTAATCGAAGGGGGCAGAATAGAGGGAGAGGAAACATGATGAATGATGATGAGGTAGAAAGGGAAGATGATGAAGAAAGTGAGGAATCAATTGCTGAAAGAAGACCTCAACAAAGGGATAGTAACATATCTTCCATAAAAATGAAGATACCATCATTCAAGGGGAGAAATGATGCTGAAGCTTACCTTGAATGGGAAAGAAAAGCTGAATTGGTGTTTGATTGTCATAATTATAGTGAAACGAAGAAAGTTAAATTTGGAGCAGTTGAATTCACAGATTATGCACTAATTTGGTGGGATCAATTGATGATTTCCAATAGGAGAAATGGAGAAAGAAACATCACTACTTGGGCTGAAATGAAAACTGTGATGAGAAAGAGATTTGTACCATCTTACTACTATAGGGAGCTTCACCAAAAATTACAGCAGTTAACTCAAGGTTCCATGTCAGTGGAGGATTACCATAAACAGATGGAGATGATCATGAGTAGAACTAATAGAGAGGAGGATCCAGAAATCACTATGGCTCGATTTTTGAGTGCGCTTGATACGGAACCTCCAAGAATAAGCCTGAGAACCCCTTGATTTCGAACCCCCACAGCATTAACTTGAAAACCCCTAGTCGAATTCGGTACAACCCCCAAGGATTAGGTTAGATTTCAGATTACCTTGAATTGATCAAAGATCCAAGATTTCAAAACAGTTTAGTTCCTAAATCCCAGATTCGAAACACTCCACAAGAAAGTTGATCAAACTACTTGAATGTTTCTAAAGCATGTATTCAAGCAAGAACACAAAGATAAAAGCTAATTCAGCTTTAGGTTAATAAATTCATCCAAAACTTCAAAACTTCAAAACTTACAACCCTAAATGAGATATAAATAGCTAAACCCTAATTAGGGTTATTAAGCAGCGTTTGGCTTCCTAATCAAATTTTAAAAAATAATAAAGTAATCAAAGTCCTAATTTAATACCGAACAAACAGGGCCCTTACTTTTTAAATCAGCATAACTAGTGGGCCTTAATACATATTAAAATAACAAGTTCAGCTAATTATTTAACTATAAATAAGCCCAACTAGTGACTTGAGCCAAATATGCTTCAATTTGCATCCTTGATCAGCCATATCGTGCACCTTCAGCTCCTCTTCAACAAAATGTTGCATGTAGCCTTGTGACGTCTCTATCATTCCCCCTTTGTTGGAGAAAACTCGTCCTCGAGTTTTAAAATGCTGAAGTAGTAAAGAAAAGCAACTTTGTAATTTCACTCCAATTACTTGTGGCATGTCATCAATTTGAAGAACCTGAAATTTTATTTCATAAACATCACAATCATTGTTAGGCAAAATAAATTCCATGTTTGCAACAGACAGGCAATCATGAATGGTGGGAGTAGAAAGTTTTATTTTTCTTGCTTCTTCTTTTAGTTGTACTTCTAACCCAAGCATATCAATTTCTTCCTTCAATATTTCTTCAAAAGTTTCCAACTTTGGAATGTCTTGTTGAAAAGTAGCAGCTTCTTTTGATTCTAGTGATGAATCTTCACCAATAATCTCTAAAGTATGATCTTCAATATCACCCTGAAAAGAAGTATCACCATAAACAGCCTCAGATGACATTAACAAATCACTACCATCAACAATCTCTTCTGCATAAATTAGTTCTTCTTCATTTCTATCTTCAACCTTCAAATTCTCCCTTTCTTTGTAGTAATCATCAACACTTTTACTTCCTTCCTTGATAGCCTGAAGTCTCTCCATGATACTCCTATAGAAATGTTCAGGTTGCTGCATTTGATTTCTGCCACCTCTTTGCCTCTCATTGCGCTCCAATGTGGCTCTTTCAACACTCTGCAACCTCAAATCCATGTGCTCCAATCTTTCTGTTATGGTATCCATAGCACGGTGTAAACGTGTAAATTCAGCTTGTTGCGCCTCACGGAATCGAGCTGGATCAATCTGAACACCTGCATCTCTTCCAGACATGTTTCCTGCAATAAAAGGTTAGCACAAAACAAATAAAAAGGCCTCACAGCACTCCCTCACGTGTTTACACTCAATAGATGAAGGTTGGTCTCTCGTGTTTCACTCAATATATGAAATCACTCACGGTTCAGCTCACACCTCTCAAGCTGATTTCTTTTATGTTCTTATGTGAATCACACTTTATGAAACAACTCAAATAGCCTCTGTGTGTAGTATCCCAAAATCTGAAATTTGAAATCAAAACAGCCCCTCAAATTTGTCAAAATTTCGTGACAAAATTTTGGTTACTTCTAACCTATCCAGATTCGACCCTTATCACCTAAATAACAAGGAAAATGAAAAAAAAATTTCTTGAAGCACTTTTGTACTCTTTTTTTTTTGCTCCCTCTCACTATCTCAAGATGGGCAGCCCTAATTCACACACCACACAAAACTTTTTTTTCCAATCAGGTAACAAGAACAAGATCAATTTAGAGGACTTCCTTTTGAAACTCGAAATTGGAACAGAATAAATAATCAAGACTTCCTTTAGACCAATTTAGCTTTCCTTTTGAAACTTGTTTGAAACACTTTCTTGGAAATTCAAAACAGAATCAGAATGATTAACAAGAATAAGATTCGAATTTAGAACACTTTCGAATCAATAAATTTCGACTCAATAATCAAGAACACAATTTCGAATTTGAACAAAGCAACCTAAATTACCAATTCGGAAATCCACAATAGAACAAATCCAATTCGGAATAGATAGAACAAACCAATTCGGAACAAATCAACCAACCCAATTTTAGAATAAGAAAAACGATTTGGACTAAAAAGGCAAACCGAATTCGAAATTGAAATAAGACTCTAAACACAAAACGAAAACTAAATTAGAACCCTAACGGAATTTTTTTTTGAATTTGCAACTTTGAAAGAAAAACGAAAATGATTCAAGGATCAATAACAAAGAAACAAAACGAAACTAACAAGAGAAGAAACGAAAATGAAAATAACCCACAAAGGAAATAAAAACGCAAATAGCAGGTGAAGAAAATGAAAACGAAAATAACCCACAAAGAAAATAATTCAGAGGAACAAGGAAAACAAGAGAACGAATTGAACAATTGAAACAAAGCAACAAAAACGCAAATAACAAAAGAAGAAACGAAAACGAATTGGAAGGGATAAAACCTGATCTAGAGCGTAGGCTCTGATACCAAATGATACGGAACCTCCAAGAATAAGCATGAGAACCCCTTGATTTTGAACCCCCACAGCATTAACTTGAAAACCCCTAGTCAAATTCGGTACAACCCCCAAGGATTAGGTTAGATTTCAGATTACCTTGAATTGATCAAAGATCCAAGATTTCGAAACAGTTTAGTTCCTAAATCCCAGATTTGAAACATTCCACAAGAAAGTTGATCAAACTACTTGAATGTTTCTAAAGCATGTATTCAAGCAAGAACACAAAGATAAAAGCTAATTCAGCTTTAGGTTAATAAATTCATCCAAAACTTCAAAACTTCAAAACTTACAACCCTAAATGAGATATAAATAGCTAAACCCTAATTAGGGTTATTAAGCAGCGTTTGGCTTCCTAATCAAATTTTAAAAAATAATAAAGTAATCAAAGTCCTAATTTAATACCAAACAAACAGGGCCCTTACTTTTTAAATGAGCATAACTAGTGGGCCTTAATACATATTAAAATAACAAGTTCAGCTAATTATTTAACTATAAATAAGCCCAACTAGTGACTTGAGCCAAATATGCTTCAATTTGCATCCTTGATCAGCCATATCGTGCACCTTCAGCTCCTCTTCAACAAAATGTTGCATGTAGCCTTGTGACGTCTCTATCAACGCTGAATAGAGAGATTGCTAACATAATTGAATTACATCATTATGTGGAGCTTGAAGATATGGTACACATGGCCATGAAAGTGGAGAAGTAACTGAAACTCAAGGGAGCAGCAAAGGGATTTTCTAATTCCAGCTCTAGTTTCACTTCAAAATGGCCAAAGAAAGATGATAATCCTAAAGGGAAGGAGGCTGCCTGGAAAGGAAAGGAAAAACAAGTTCTAGCTGATCCTAAAGGTAACTCTAAAACATCTAACTCTAATCAAAAGCATAGTACCATTAAATGCTTTAGGTGTTTAGGAGTAGGACATATAGCATCTCAATGCCCAAATAAGAAAATCATGTTGATATGAGATAATGGTGAAATTGATAGTGCTAGTGAACATGAAAGTGATGATGATAATGATAGCATGCCACCATTAGAGGAAATTGAACATATTATTGAATATCCTGCCCATGGTGAATCTTTGGTTATTAGAAGAGCTTTAAACATGCAAATTAAAGATGAAGAAAGTAATCAAAGAGAGAACATTTTCCATACTCGTTGCATTCTGAATGGAAAAGTGTGCAGCATGATCATTGATGGGGGTAGTTGTGCAAATATTGCCAGTACTGATTTTGTAGATAAATTAGGGTTAGCATGCACAAAACATCCTAACTCTTACAAGCTGCAATGGTTGAATGATTGTGGAGAGGTGATGGTAACAAAGCAGGTTCTATTTTCTTTTGCAATTGGGAGATATAAAGATGATGTTTGCTGTGATGTTGTGCCTATTCTTGGTTGTCCATGGCAATTTGATAGAAAAGCTTTTCATGATGGCTTTAAGAATCATTATTCTTTCAGCCTAAATGGTTTAAATTTCACTCTTGCTCCATTGTCACCTAAACAAGTGTATGAAGATCAAGTAAAGATTTTGAGATCATTTGAAAGGAATTATGGTGGTGACGGTAAAACAAATAAAAATGGATTACAAGAGGCCAAGTGTGAGAAAAAGAATGATAAAAATGGCCCATTGGTGAGAGAAAAAGAGAAAGGGAGAGAAAATAAAGGAGAGTTTTTCTATGCAAAAGAAAAAGAGTTAAGGAGTGCTTTTTGTGAGAAAAGAAGTCTGATTGTACTTAGGTACAAAGAGACCGTGATTTCTACATCTGACATTGATAACCATTTGCCTAGTTGTGTTAGTTCTCTAATTTGGAGATGTTTTTCCAGAAGATGTACCTAAAGGTTTAACACCTTTAAGAGAGATTGAGCATCAAATTGACTTCATTCTGGGCTCAATAATTCCTAATCGACCAGCTTATAGAAGTAATCCGGAGGAAACCAATGAACTTCAAAGGCAAGTGGAGGAGTTGCTAGCAAAGGGACATGTGCGTGAAAGTCTTAGTCCATGTGCTGTTCCGGTGTTATTAGTCCCAAAGAAAGATGGATCATGGAGAATGTGTGTGGACTGCCGAGCAATCAATAAAATCACGGTGAATTATAGACATCCAATTCCTAGACTTGATGATATGCTTGATGAGTTGAGTGGTTCTTGCATTTTTACTAAGATTGATTTGAAAAGTGGTTACCATCAAATTAGGATGAAAGAAGGAGATGAGTGGAAAAATGCATTCAAAACAAAATATGGTCTTTATGAGTGGTTAGTTATGCCATTTGGTTTATCTAATGCACCTAGTACATTCATGAGATTAATGAACCATGTTCTGCGTGCATATCTTGGTAAATTTGTTGTTGTATATTTTGATGACATACTCATTTATAGCAAATGAGTAGATGAGCATGTAGAACATATTAGGGCTGTTCTTGATGTTTTGAGAAAGGAAGAATTGTATGCCAACTTGAAAAAGTGCATGTTTTGTAGTGATAAAATCATATTCTTAGGTTTTATGGTTAGTGCACAAGTAATTGAGGTGGATGATGAAAAGGTAAAAGCAATAAGAGATTGGCCAGCACCTAAAACCGTGAGTGAGGTAAGAAGTTTTTATGGTTTGGCTAGTTTTTATAGAAGGTTTGTTAAAGATTTTAGTTCCATTGCTTCACCATTAAATGAATTGGTAAAAAAAAGATATAAAGTTTAATTGGACTAAAATTCATCAAAAGGCATTCAATTTTTTGAAAGAAAGGTTATTTACTGCTCCAATTCTTACTTTACCATATTTTGATAAGACCTTCGAATTAGAGTGTGATGCTTCAGGTGTGGGCATAGGTGCTGTTTTGATGCAAGAAGGGAAACCAATTGCATATTTTAGTGAGAAGCTTCATGGTGCACAATTAAATTATTCCACTTATGACAAGGAGCTGTATGCTTTGGTAAGAGCTTTACAAGTGTGGCAACATTACTTATTGCCTAAAGAGTTTGTTATTCATACAGATCATGAATCATTAAAGCATCTAAAGGGGCAAACGAAGTTGAACCAAAGACATGGAAAGTGGATAGAGTTCATTGAGCCATTTCCATATGTGATAAAGTATAAGCGTGGCAAAGACAATGTAGTAGCAGATGCACTTTCAAGAAGATATTCCTTAATCTCAACTCTTATTTCTAAGTTATTAGGCTTTGAGCAAATTAAGGATATGTATGCCAATGATGTTGACTTTGCAAATGTTTATAAAGCATGTGAGCATTCTGCATTTTAGAAGTTTTATAGGCATGATGGGTACTTGTTTAAGGATGGAAGATTATGCATGCCTAGTTGCTCATTAAGGGAATTGCTTGTGTGTGAGGCACATAGTGGAGGACTCATGGGACATTTTGGGGTGTTTAAGACTTTAGAAATTCTGCATGAACATTTCTATTGGCCAAACATGAGAAAAGATGTTGAAAGAATTTGTGCCAAGTGTATTGCATGCAAACAAGCAAAATCTAAGTCTTTACCTCATGGGCTGTATACTCCTTTACCTATTCCTAATGCACCTTGGATTGACATATCTATGGACTTTGTTTTGGGGCTGCCTAGGACTAGAAAAGGCAAAGATAGCATATTTGTTATTGTTGATAGATTCAGCAAAATGGCTCATTTTATTGCATGTCACAAAACTGATGATGCAACAAATATTGCTAATTTGTTCTTTGGGGAAGTAGTTCAGTTACATGGCATTCCTAAAATAATTGTAAGTGATAAAGATGTGAAGTTCTTAAGTCATTTTTGGCGTGTTTTGTGGAATAAGTTAGGTACTAAATTGTTGTTCTCTACAACTTGTCATCCACAAACTGATGGACAAACAGAAGTGGTAAATAGGACTTTAGGATCTTTGTTACGTGCTGTTGTGCGTAAGAATTTGAAAACTTATAAAGATTGTTTGCCATTAGTGGAGTTTGCATATAATAGAAGCATACATTCTTCTACAGGTTATTCACCATTTGAAATTGTTTATGGTTTTAATCCGCTTACACCACTTGATCTGTTTCCTTTGCCATTCAATGAAATAACTAGCTTAGATGGTGAAAAGAAAGCGGAGTTGGTTAAGAGGATACATGAGAAGGCACGAGCTCATCTTGGAAGAAATATGAATCATTTACCCATAATGCAAATAAAGAAGGAAACATGTGATTTTCCAACCTGGTGTTTGGGTATGGGTTCATATGAGGAAGGAAAGATTTCCTAAACAAAGGAAATCCAAGTTGGATGCAAGGGGAGATGGCCCATTCCAAGTTTTAGAACGAATCAATGACAACGCCTACAAAATCAATCTACCAGGTGAGTATAATGTTTCTGTAACTTTCAATGTTAGTGATCTTTCTCCTTTTGATGTAGGTTCAGATTTGAGGACAAATCTTTTTGAGCAAGGAGGGAATGATGAGGAAACTATAAGCAAGCTTAATGAATCTACACATGGCAGCAAATATGTTGATGATATCATTATGCCAAGTGGACCAATCACAAGATCACAATCAAAGAAACTCCAGCATGTGTTCCAACACTTCATTCAAAGGTGGATTAATGAAGAGGGAGACCAACTTGTACTGAATATGATGGATCATGAAGAGGAAGTCAGAAACTCACCAAGAAGAATGAAGAATCTGCCCATAAGTATGGTGATGGGCATTAGCACGAATTTGGAATATAATATTGATGTGGTTTAGTGCTAGTGTGACTAGACACATGTGAACCAACACCAAAATGCATGTAGAATCTGCCCATCAATGTTGTCAGAATTATGGGCATTAATTTAGAGTATATTATTGATGTGGATGAACAATTAATGCTATTGTGACTAGATACATGTAAACATAGACTTTTAAGCCATTAGTTCTTCTTTTCCAACTATATAGGGATGGGAAAAAGAACTTAAGAGGGTTACTACGAATTTTCAGATTGTTATCATTGTAATTTAAGTGTTTTCAAGTTTGAGAGGTTTTATTCTTATTCTTGTTGCATGAAGAATTGGTTCTAACTTATCAAGTCTGACTTGTGGCGTTTAAATCAATTCATTTCTTCATCCCAATCACCCAAGTTCTCAATTATAGGTTAGTTGTGGGTTTGGTAGGGAGGATTTATTTTTGAGTTCAAAGATTCTATGCTAGATGTGTATGTGGGGTTCTAGATGTAATGTTTGATCCATGGATTCCGCATCACGGATGAAGCAACTCATGTTGTGGGGTTGTTCTTTAAAGAAATTGTGAGATTGCTTGGAGTTCCAAGGAAAATTGTTAGTGATAGAGATTTCAAGTTCCTTAGCCACTTTTGGAAGACACTTTGGAGCAAGTTGGGAACAAAGCTTCTATTCTCAACAACGTGTCATCCATAAATGGATGGACAAACGGAGGTGGTCAATAGAACTCTTTCACAACTATTGAGGCCAATAATTCAAAGAAATCTGAAGAATTGGGAAGAATGTTTGCCACATGTTGAGTTTGCCTACAATAGGAGTATTCATGCTACAACAAATTGTTCACCTTTTGAGATTGTGCATGGTTTCAATCCATTAACACCTATGGATTTGCTGCCATTACCCATTGAAAAAGCTAATTTGGAAGAAAATAAAAAGACTGAATTTGTAAAATGCTTACATGAGAGGGTGCATGCTCAAATAGAGAAAAAAACTCAGCAATATGAAAAGCAACACAACAAGGGAAGAAAGAAAGTCATATTTGAACCAGGTGATTGGGTTTGGGTACACTTGAGAAAGAAAAGATTTCTGAGTCAAAGGAAGTCTAAGCTGATGCCAAGAGAAAATGGACCATTTCAAGTCCTACAAAGAATCAATGACAATGCATAAAAGCTACAATTGCCTAGTGAGTATGGCAACGTAAGTGCTACCTTTAATGTTTCTGATTTGTCGTTGTTTGATGGTGATGAAGGATTGGTCCTTCTTATTCTTGTTGCATGAAGAATTGGTTCTAACTTATCAAGTCTGACTTGTGGCTTTTAAATCAATTCATTTCTTCATCCCAATCACCCAAGTTCTCAATTACAGGTTAGTTGTGGGTTTTGTAGGGAGGATTTGTTTTTGAGTTCTAAGATTCTATGCTAGATGTGTATGTGGGGTTCTAGATGTAATATTTGATCCATGGGTTCTGCATAACTAGCTAAAGCTGATTATGATGCTTAGTGTGAATATGGAAGCTAAAGGCTAGCTAAAGAGGTCCAACGTGCAAGAAAGGTCCATGGGGGTTCATATACAGCCTTGGAAAGTAATTTAAGGCCCATGGACAGCCCAAATAGTATGGGGCATGTTCTTATTTTGAAGGGATTTAGTTTGGCCGAATTTTGGCATCTTTTTGGCACATGGGATATGTGGTCCCCTTTTGAGTTATTTCAGAATATTAGTTTGTTTTCATACTTTCTATTTTCCTTAGTGGGTTAGGATTTTGACTTTGTAGCTTTCCTTTTCCCATTAGAATTAGGGATTCGGACTTTATTGGCCTTTTAGTATAAATAAGGTCTTATTTTCTTGTAAGCACCCTTTTTTTTTTTACAAATTGATACGAACCAGCCACGAGATAAGGATCCATTGGTGCTTCCAAATGGGTCATTGACTAGGAGCAGAGCTAAGAAGTTTGGAACAGCTATGGGATTGCATATTCAAGATAAAATTTCAAAGGAAGTGACTGAAATGGCAATGGAAAAGTGCACAATAGAGCTTGAAGAAGGCACACCAAAGCTGATTATGATGCTTAGTGTGAATATGGAAGCTAAAGGCTAGCTAAAGAGGTCCAACATGCAAGAAAGGTCCATGGGGGTTCATATACAACCTTGGGAAGTAATTTAAGGCCCATGGATAGCCCAAATAGTGTGGGGCATGTTCTTATTTTAAAGGGTTTTAGTTTGGCCATTTTTTTTATATACTTTATATTTTCCTTAGTGGGTTAGGATGTGTGGTTTCCTATTTAGTTATTTCAGAATATTAATTTGTTTCCATACTTTATATTTTCCTTAATGGGTTAGGATTTTGACTTTGTAGCTTTCCTTTTCCCATTAGAATTAGGGTTTCGGATTTATGTGTGCCTTTTAGAATAAATAGGGCCTTATTTTTCTTGTAAGGACACTTTTTGAAAAATTATATTCTCAATTTTCTTATTGAAATTTCGGCCATCATAGAACAGGAGTGGATTCTCTTTTTCTTCTGATTGCATCAAAAATTAGATTTACTTATCAATTTCGATTGTGGCGTTCTTCTAATTCGAGCTTCCTAAATCCTTTCGTTATAAGTGTTCGTGCTTTGCTAAGCAATTGGGTGCTTTAGAAGGTGGTTTATCCTTCGTTCTTGGTTTTCTTCTATCAATCGTGCGTTGGGGTTTGAGGCCTTCATTGCCATAGGGTTCCCCGTCATTTGGTATCAACGCCAATTACAGGTAAATCTTTATCTATCTATCTTTCTAGGGTTATTTCAGTTGTTCCGTTAGGGTTCTAATTGGATTTTTGAATTAGGGTTATAGAATTCTTTATTCAATTTTGAAATTGTGTTCTTGCCTTTTGATTTGAAATACGTTTTTCTTATTCCGAATTGGGTATAAATTGGACTGAAGGCTTTGTGTTTCATTGGTGATCCAAGGATAGTGACCAGATCCTAAAAAAAAAAGAGTACAAAATCACTTCAACAAAAATTCTTTGCTTTTCTAGTAATTTAAGGTATTAGAATCATTTTGAATCAAGTTGAAATTAATCAAAATTTTGGCCACCAATTTCGGTCAATTGAGGGGCTATTTTATTGCGTTTTTCTTGCTGATTTGGAAGTTTCCTTTTCAAAATTGAATTCTTGGGGAGTCTTGATACTAGCTTTCTTGGGTAGAATTATTAGGTCCATAAACTAACTTGCTAAGGTGAGTTGGTTTTGATACATTTTGACTAGATTCGTCATAATTTTTGACTTCTTTGTTTCTATTTCTTGTTTGAGCTACCGTTTTGATTCCATGACATTGCTAGAGTATTATTTGTTTGATTCTATACTCTGGTTGATATAATCGTGTGACACAAAATTTTCTTGTGTTGCCTCCAAATTTGTCAAGTTTCTTTCTAGGTGTCATTCTAGGATTTAGGTTCTAGTTCCCTTGAACGTGCTTGGTGATTGATTTGTGAGCCTTTGTTCTGAAGTGCAATCAAAGAATTAGCGAAGGTGAGTTCTTTGTTTTGTGAGATAATGAGTAGCAATTCTAGTAGAGATAAAGGCATAGCTGTTGAGAAAGAAGAGATGAGTATCCGGGATATTGCAGATGATCTTGAGACGTATAAGCAAGCAAATGAGGACAATATAGAAAGAATAGCAAATACGTTGGCTAGCTTGCAGCAGTCCATGGAACGCTTAATGCAAGCACAACAACCTGCTCCAATAAGGCTACCACAGAGAATTCTACAACCAGCAAGAGCTGAAGAGAGAAAAGAGCCAATTAGGAGGAGGGCACCAAGAGGTGCATATGAGAGAGGCCGTGTGGCTGATTATGGATTTGAAGAAGGAGAAGCTGGAATTTATCAAGCACCTATCAATGATAATGATTTGATTTCCATCAAAATGAAGGTTCCTGAATTTAGAGGGAACAACAATGCTGAAGAATACATTGAATGGGAGCGCAAAGTAGAGCAAATTTTTGAGTGCCATAATTATTCTGAAGAAAAGAAGTCACACATTGCAGCTGTGGAGTTCAAGGGTTATGCAACATTCTGGTGGGATCAACTAAAATCCACTAGAAGAGGCAAGGGGTTGAGAGCCGTACCCGCATGGGAGGAGTTGAGAGACCTGATGAGGCAGTGTTTTATCCCTTCTCATTATTATAGGGATCTTTATAATCGCTTAGCACGACTGGTGCAGGGTGGCAAGAGTGTAGAAGAATACCACAAGGAGATGGAGATGATCATGGCTAGAGCCAATATTGAGGAAGATGAACAACGGATGATGTCTAGATTTCTTGGAGGACTTAATCAGAATATTGCAAGTGAGTTGGACATGTATGATTACAATACCATGGAGGAGATGGTTGATAAAGCTATGAAGATAGAGAGGAGGTTAAAGAGCAAGAGTTCCACCAAACTTGGCTATGGGAGACCACAAAATGTGTTTGGGAGTAATTCGGCCTATAGAGGACCCCAATATAGTTGATGCGGAACCCATGGATCAAATATTACATCTAGAACCCCACATACACATCTAGTATAGAATCTTAGAACTCAAAACAAATCCTCCCTACCAAACCCACAACTAACCTGTAATTGAGAACTTGGGTGATTGGGATGAAGAAATGAATTGATTTAAACGTCACAAGTCAGACTTGATAAGTTAGAACCAATTCTTCATGCAACAAGAATAAGAAGAAAACCTCTCAAACTTGAAAACACATATATTACAATGATAAATATCTGCCAATTCGTAGTAACCCTCTTAAGTTCTTTTTCCCATCCCTATATAGTTGGAAAAGAATAACTAATGGCTTAAAAGTCTAGGTTTACATGTATCTAGTCACAATAGCATTAATTGTTCATCCACATCAATAATATACTCTAAATTACTGCCCATAATTCTGACAACATTGATGGGCAGATTCTACATGCATTTGGTGTTGGTTCACATGTGTCTAGTCACACTAGCACTAAACCATATCAATATTATATTCCAAATTCGTGATAATGCCCATCACCATACTTATGGGCCGATTCTTCATGCTTGTTGGTGAGTTTCTGACTTCCTCTTCATGATCCATCATATTCACTACAAGTTGGTCTCCCTCTTCATTAATCCACCTTTGAATGAAGTGCTGGAACACATGCTGGAGTTTCTTTGATTGTGATCTTGTGATTGGTCCACTTGGCATAATGATATCATCAACATATTTGATGCCATTACATTCATCAAGCTTGCTTATAGTTTCCTCATCATTCCCTCCTTGCTCAAAAAGATTTATCCTCAAATCTGAGCCTACATCAAAAGGAGAAAGATCACTAACATTGAAAGTTGCAGAAAACATTATACTCACCTGGTAGATCGATTTTGTAGGCATTGTCATTGATCCGTTCTAAAACTTGGAATGGGCCATCTCCCCTTGCATCCAACTTGGATTTCCTTTGTTTAGGAAATCTTTCCTTCCTCATATGAACCCATACCCAATCACCAGGTTGGAAAATCACATGTTTCCTTCTTCTGTTTGCATTATGGGCAAATGATTCATATTTCTTCTCAAGATGAGCTCATGCCTTCTCATGTATCTGCTTAACCAACTCCACTTTCTTTTCACCATCTAAGTTAGTTATTTCATTTAATGGCAAAGGAAACAGATCAAGTGGTGTAAGTGGATTAAAACCATAAACAATTTCAAATGGTGAATAACCAGTAGAAGAATGTATGCTTCTATTATATGCAAACTCCACTAATGGCAAACAATCTTCCCAAGTTGTCAAATTCTTACCCACAACAGCACGTAACAAAGATCCTAAAGTCCTATTTACCACTTCTGTTTGTCCATCAGTTTGTGGATGACAAGTTGTAGAGAACAACAATTTAGTACCTAACTTATTCCATAAAACACGCCAAAAATGACTTAAGAACTTCACATCTCTATCACTTACAATTGTTTTAGGAATGCCATGTAACTGAACTACTTCCCCAAAGAACAAATTTGCAATATTTGTTGCATCATCAGTTTTGTGACATGCAATGAAATGAGCCATTTTGCTGAATCTATCAACAATAACAAATATGTTATCTTTTCCTTTTCTAGTCCTAGGCAACCCCAAAACAAAGTCCATAGATATGTCAATCCAAGGTGCATTAGGAATAGGTAAAGGAGTATACAGCCCATGAGGTAAAGACTTAGATTTTGCTTGTTTACATGCAATACACTTGGCACAAATTCTTTCAATATCCTTTCTCATGTTTGGCCAATAGAAATGTTCATGCAAAATGTCTAAAGTCTTAAATACCCCAAAATGTCCCATGAGTCCTCCACTATGTGCCTCACGCACAAGCAATTCCCTTAATGAGCAACTAGGCATGCATAATCTTCCATCCTTAAACAAGTACCCATCATGCCTATAAAACTTCTGAAATGCAGAATGCTCACATGCTTTATAAACATTTTCAAAGTCAACATCATTGGCATACATATCCATAATTTGCTCAAAGCCTAATAACTTAGAACTAAGAGTTGAGATTAAGGAATACCTTCTTGAAAGTGCATCTGCTACTACATTGTCTTTACCACGCTTATACTTTATCACATATGGAAATGGCTCAATGAACTCTATCCACTTTCCATGCCTTCGGTTCAGATTGGTTTGCCCCTTTAGATGCTTTAATGATTCATGATCTGTATGAATAACAAACTCTTTAGGCAATAAGTAATGTTGCCACACTTGTAAAGCTCTTACCAAAGCATACAGCTCCTTATCATAAGTGGAATAATTTAATTGTGCACCATGAAGCTTCTCACTAAAATATGCAATTGGTTTCCCTTCTTGCATCAAAACAGCACCTATGCCCATACCTGAAGCATCGCACTCTAATTTGAAGGTCTTATCAAAATCTGGTAAAGCAAGAATTGGAGCAGTAGTTAACCTTTCTTTCAACAAAATGAATGCCCTTTCATGAATTTTATTCCAATTAAACTTTACATCCTTTTTTACCAATTCATTTAATGGTGCAGCAATGGAACTAAAATCTTTAACAAACCTTCTATAGAAACTAGCTAAACCATGAAAACTTCTTACCTCACTCACGGTTTTAGGTGCTGGCCAATCTCTTATTGTCTTTACCATTTCATTATCAACCTCAATTCCTTGTGCACTAACCATAAAACCTAAGAATATGATTTTATCACTACAAAACATGCACTTTTTCAAGTTGGCATATAATTCTTCCTTTCTCAAAACATCAAGAATAACCCTAATATGTTCTACATGCTCATCTACTGATTTGCTATAAATGAGTATGTCATCAAAATATACAACAACAAATTTACCAAGATATGCACGCAGAACATGGTTCATTAATCTCATGAATGTACTAGGTGCATTAGATAAACCAAATGGCATAACTAACCACTCATAAAGACCATATTTTGTTTTGAATGCAGTTTTCCACTCATCTCCTTCTTTCATCCTAATTTGATGGTAACTACTTTTCAAATCAATCTTAGTAAAAATGCAAGAACCACTCAACTCATCAAGCATACTTCACCGTGATTTTATTGATTGCTCAGCAGTCCACACACATTCTCCATGATCTATCTTTCTTTAGGACTAATAACACCGGAACAGCACATGGACTAAGACTTTCACGCACATGTCCCTTTGTAGCAACTCCTCCACTTGCCTTTGAAGTTCCTTGGTTTCCTCCGGATTACTTCTATAAGCTGGTCGATTAGGAATTGTTGAGCCCGGAATGAAGTCAATTTGATGCTCAATCCCTCTTAAAGGTGGTAAACCTTTGGGTACATCTTCTGGAAAAACATCTCCAAATTCCTGTAAAAGAGAACTAACACAACTAGGCAAAGGGTTATCAAGGTCAGATGTAGTAATCAAGGTCTCTTTGTACCTAAATACAATCAAACTTCTTTTCTCACAAAAAGCACTCCTTAACTCATTTTCTTTTGAATAGAAACACTCTCTTTTATTTTCTCTCCCTTTCTCTTTTTCTCTCACCAATGGGCCATTTTTATCATTCTTTTTCTCACACTTGGCCTCTTGTACTCCATTTTTATTTTTTTTACCCTCACCACCAGAATTCTTTTCAAATGATCTCAAAATCTTTACTTGATTTTCATACACTTGTTTAGGTGACAATGGAGCAAGAGTGAAATTTAAACCATTTAGGCTGAAAGAAAAATGATTCTTAAAGCCATCATGAAAAGCTTTTCTATCAAACTGCCATGGACGACCAAGAAGGATATGGCTAGCATGCATAGGCACAACATCACAGCAAACTTCATCTTTGTATCTCCCAATTGCAAAAGAAAACAGAACCTGCTTTGTTACCCTCACCTCTCCACTATCATTCAACCATTACAGCTTGTAAGGGCTAGGATGTTTTATGCATGCTAACCCTAGTTTATCTACAAAATCAGTACTAGCAACATTTGCACAACTACCCCCATCAATAATCATGCTGCACACTTTTCCATTCACAATGCAACGAGTATGGAAAATGTTCTCTCTTTGATTACTTTCTTCATCTTTAATTTGCATGTTTAAAGCTCTTCTAATAACCAAAGATTCACCATGGGCAGGATATTTAATAATATGTTCAATTTCCTCTAATGGTGGCATGCTATCATTATCATCATCACTTTCATGTTCACTAGCATTATCAATTTCACCATTATCTCGTATCAACATGATTTTCTTATTTGGACATTGAGATGCTATATGCCCTATTCCTAAACACCTAAAGCATTTAATGGTACTATGCTTTTGATTAGAGTTAGATGTTTTAGAGTTACCTTTAGGGTCATCTAGAACTTGTTTTTCCTTTCCTTTCCAGGCAGCCTCCTTCCCTTTAGGATTATCATATTTCTTTGGCCATTTTGAAGTGAAACTAGAGCTGGAATTAGAAAATCCCTTTGCTGCTCCCTTGAGTTTCAGTTGCTTCTCCACTTTCATGGCCATGTGTACCATATCTTCAAGCTCCACATAATGATGTAATTCAATTATGTTAGCTATCTCTCTATTCAGCCCACTCAAAAATCGAGCCATAGTGATTTTTGAATCCTCCTCTATATTAGTTCTACTCATGATCATCTCCATCTCTTTATGGTAATCCTCCACTTACATAGATCCTTGAGTTAACCGCTGTAATTTTTGGTGAAGCTCCCTATAGTAGTAAGATGGTACAAATCTCTTTCTCATCACAATTTTCATTTCAACCCAAGTAGTGATGGTTCTTTCTCCATTTCTCCTCTTGGAAATCATCAATTGATCCCACCAAATTAGTGCATAATCTATGAATTCAACTGCTGTAATTTTAACTTTCTTCATTTCACTATAATTATGACAATCAAATACCAACTCAACTTTTCTTTCCCATTCAAGGTAAGCTTCAGCATCATTTCTCCCCTTGAATGATGGTATCTTCATTTTTATGGAAGATATGTTATTGTCCCTTTGTTGATGTCTTCTTTGAGCAATTGATTCCTCACTTTCTTCATCATCTTCCCTCTCTATCTCATCATCATTCATCATGTTTCCTCTCCCTCTATTCTGCTCCCTTCGATTAGTATCATTCCGTTGCCTTTGCATTATGCTGTCTACATCACCTCTCATGTTGTTTATGGCCAAATCAAACCTTTCAAATCTCCTTTGCATTGCCTCTAACATGAAGGCTATGTCATTTATGGTCATATCACGTTTTTCACTTCCAGAATTTGACATGGTGTAAGAAGAATCTACAAGAAAATGTTAGTAAAGAAAATTTCCTCACCTCACTCCCTTATGTGTTTCACTCAAGATCAGATTGTCACTCTTCATGTATTTCACTCAAACCTTGGTCCTTTTTACCTCTCAATTCTTCTTTTATCAAGTTGAATTTTAGAATTGAATCCACTTAAATCAAGTAAAACAAGTTTTGTTTTAAAGACTCTACAAGGAACCTAATGAACAAAATGAATTCAGCAATTCTAGAAGCAATTTAATTTTAAACAACAAGAACTGAAAGTTAACACAAGAAGCAAAAAGTATTTGTGTTAATCAAACCAAAGTAACTATGATTGAGAATTAGCTACTTAATGCATACAAGAAACAAGAGGTATATGAAAGAATGAAACTAAGAGTACAAAGAAAAACAATTCTGGATACTAAAAAAGAAAGAATTCAAATCACTCCATGACGCGGACCCTTAGCAACGATGGCAGCAAACCCAACGTATAACAATGGTAGAGAACTCCTTGAAACTTGATAATCACCTCCTAAGGAACCCAATTCCTATAAAGAGACGCGAACTCACTATGATTGAAGGATTTAGTTGGTAAGAAGAAGGAAAATGCCACAACTCTTGTTGATAAGTAAACCTAATTCTTGATGCAAAGAAAGAATTAAAGAATCCACTCTAATCTCTCTCACACAAAAATTCATAAGAAGAACTTGTAGAAGAATTCAAAATTTTTTATTAATTGTTGTATCCTGAAATTCAGCCTAATAGTGCCCTTAAATAAGGGTTACAAAATTCCTAATTGCATATGGAAAACTAAAAATTCCTAATTGCATAAGGAAAACATTCCTAATTGCATAAGGAAAACATTCCTAATTGCATAAGGAAAACTAAAACATTCCTAATTGCATAAGGAAAACATTCCTAATTGCATAAGGAAAAACATTCCTAATTGCATAAGGAAAAACATAAAGTAATCCTAATCCACTACGAAAAATATAAAGTATGGAAATAAAATCCTAATCCACTAAGGAAAATATAAAGTATGGAAACAAAATCCTATTTTTAAGCCTTCCATAATGATATAAAACGTGGCCCATTAAACAGAATTAATAATCTTTAAGCAGTGGGTCCATCCAGCTATTCTCACAAGGCTTCAGAATTCTCACAGGTATGTGTGAAACTGGCTGCACTCCAAGCTTTTCTTCCAATCACTTCCATCATCTTACTAAGGCCTTAAATTACTTCCCAAGTCTTCATATGAATCCCCATGGACCTTTCTTGTACGTTGGACCTCTTTAGCTAGCCTTTAGCTTCCATATTCACACTAAGCATCATAATCGGCTTTGGTGTGCCTTCTTCAAGCTCTATCTCCATCTTCTTGAATGATAATTCTTAAAGCTCTTTGGAAATCTCTTCTTGAATATGCAAAGCCATACTAGCTTGATATCTCTTTGCCTTGCTCCTAGTGATTGGTCCACTTGCTAACTTCAAGGGATCCTTTCTTGCATCATTCTCCCCCTCTTTAAAAAGATTTGTCCTCAAATCTGCATCATCAAAAGGAGAAAGATCACTTACATTGAAAGTAGCACTAATATTATACGTTCCTGGTAAGTCGATCTTGTAGGCATTGTCATTAATCTTCTCCAGCACTTGGAATGGGCCATCTCCTCTAGCTTGCAACTTGTTCTTCCTTTGGTTAGGAAACCTCTCTTTTCGAAAATGCACCCAAACCCAATCTCCTACTTGAAACTTCATCTCACGTCTCCCTCTATTTGCAGAATCAGCATATCTTTTGTTCCTTTTCTTAATATTTGCCCTTGCTTTCTCATGTATTTTGTCTCCATAGGATTGCTCCTATATGCTGGCCTGTTTAGAATTGTAGAACCGGGTATGAAATCAATTTGATGTCCAATCCCTCTTAATGGCGGCAAACCACTAGGAAGGTCTTCAGGAAACACATCCTTAAAATCCTGCAACAAAGACACAAAACTAAAAGGTAAAGAATCAAGAGATTCTTCACTATCAGCAAGTAACAATTCTTTATACATAATAATGAGTACAGGCTGCCCTACATCTATCTCTCTTGCTCTTGCATAAAAAGTATGTTTTGCTTTTTCTCCTTGCTTATTTTCTCTCACTAATGGGCCATTTATTTGTTTGCTTACTTTCTTTTGACTCTCGGTCTCTTTTCCCTTTCTGCACTCACTCACTTTATTATTTTCTCTCTATCTTCATGGCCTTTTGAACTAACTCTTCCATTGTGTTGAATTCATACATCTCCAATTCATTGGCTATGTTCAAATTCAATCCCCCAAGAAATCGTGACATCTTCTTGTCTTCATCTTCATCAATATTTACCCTAGCCATGATCATCTCCATCTCTTTGTGGTACTCTTCCACACTTCTTCCACCTTGAACTAGTCTTGCTATTCGATTGTACAAATCCCGAATGTAGTGAGATGGTACAAATCGGCTTCTCATTAGTTCTTTCAAGGCTGACCATTCAGGAATAGGCCTCATACCTTTCCCTCTTCTATTAGCTTTCAATTGATCCCACCAAAAGGTAGCATACCCTTTGAACTCTACGGCTGCCAAAACTGATTTCTTCTCTTCGATGTAGTTATGGCATTCAAAAATCTCAACTTTCCTCTCCCATTCTATGAACTCTTCTGCATTGTTCTTCCCTTCAAAGGAAGGAATCTTGATATTGATGGAAGTAAGGTCACCATCAGTGGTAGGTTGATTTCCACCTTCATCTTCATCTTCTACCCTTTTGGCTGCTTCTAGGGCTTCAAGATTTCCTTGCCCTTCTCTCCTAAGCACTCTTCTAGCTCGCATTATGGGATTTGGATGTGCGGCTGGCTGCCCTTGTTGCACTTGCTGAATTTGTTGTGCTTGTCGTGCTGCATTCTCTTGTAATCTAGTATCCATCATCTCCATTCGACCAAGCATTGCTGCCAAAGTCTCATTAAGCCTAGCCAAGCTTTCGGCCATAGCTCCTTCTTTGCTAGTCTCTTCTCCTTTTCCAGCCATGTTAACAAACAAACAAACTCAAAGAAACAAGATTAGTAATAATCAAAATTCACTCAAGTGCTTAGAATTACCTCACTTTTCTTGTCTTCCTTAATTGCACTTCAGAACCAAGCTCACCAACCAACAATTGTCAAGTCGTTCAAGAAACTAGAACCTAAATCCTAGAACTAGATAGAAAACAAGACAAGTATCCGGAGGCAATGCAAGGTAATTTGCACTACTCGATATAAAACCAAGTATCGACACAAGCAAATGATACTTAGCAATGTAATGGAATTAAAAGCTAGATAAAGAAATAAAAAACAATGAAGACAATAAACAAGACAAATTTGGATATAATGAATCAAAAACAACCCACACTTGGCAAGCTGCTTTATGGACCTAATCAATTCTACCCAAAATGCTAGCTTCTAGACTCTAATTCCCACCTATAACACTCAAATAACATGAATATTAAGGTCTGATTTTCAAATTCCAAAACCCAAATAGCAAGAATATGAAACAATTTTTGTTGAGGTGATTTTGTACTCTTTTTTTTTTCTTTTCTTTTCTTTTTTCCCTCTCACTATCCCCTTGATTTGGGACTTAATTTACTTCCAAGAGCTTTTCAAAATCTGGACTTAATTCGCAACCCCAGATTCACTCAAAATAAAATCAAAATCAAACTTGAACAAAAACTCTAGCTTTTGCTTTCTTTCAAGAACCCAAATGCAAGGCTTAGGTTTTGAAATTCAATTAGACTCCTTTTTCTAGGTTTCGAATTACTCTTTGAACAATCTTTAGACTTTTTGAATTTTGATATATGACTCTTTTTCGAAAATTAAAGACTAGACTCTCTAAGAACCCTAAATCACAGAAATTTAAAAGACCTAAATTAACAAACCCAAGAAAGACAAAGTAGATAAAAATTACCTTGTAGCAAGGCTCTGATACCAAATGACGCGGACCCTTAGCAACGATGGTAGCAAACCCAATGTATAACAATGGTAGAGAACTCCTTGAAACTTGATAATCACCTCCTAAGGAACCCAACACCTATAAAGAGACGCGACCTCACTATGATTGAAGGATTTAGTTGGTAAGAAGAAGGAAAATGCCACAACTCTTGTTGATAAGTAAACCTAATTCTTGATGCAAAGAAAGAATTAAAGAATCCACTCTAATCTCTTTCACACGAAAATTCACAAGAAGAACTTGTAAAAGAATTAAAAAAATTTTTATTAATTGTTGTATCTTGAAATTCAGCCTAATAGTGCCCTTAAATAAGGGTTACAAAATTCCTAATTGCATATGGAAAACTAAAACATTCCTAATTGCATAAGGAAAACATTCCTAATTGCATAAGGAAAACTAAAACATTCCTAATTGCATAAGGAAAACATTCCTAATTGCATAAGGAAAAACATTCCTAATTGCATAAGGAAAAACATAAAGTAATCCTAATCCACTACGGAAAATATAAAGTATGGAAATAAAATTCTAATCCACTAATGAAATATAAAGTATGGAAACAAAATCCTATTTTTAAGCCTTCCATAATGATATAAAACGTGGCCCATTAAACAGAATTAATAATCTTTAAGCAGTGGGTCCATCCAGCTATTCTCACAGGGCTTCAGAAATCTCACAAGTACGTGTGAAACTGGCTGCACTCCAAGGTCCATCCAGCTATTCTCACAGGGCTTCAGAATTCTCACAGGTATGTGTGAAACTGGCTGCACTCCAAGCTTTTCTTCCAATCACTTTCATCATCTTACTAAGGCCTTAAATTACTTCCCAAGGCTTCATATGAATATGGACCTTTCTTGCACGTTGGACCTCTTTAGCTAGCCTTTAGCTTCCATATTCACACTAAGCATCATAATCAGCTTTGGTGTGCCTTCTTCAAGCTCTATCTCCATCTTCATGAATGATAATTCTTGAAGCTCTTTGGAAATCTCTTCTTGAATATGCAAAGCCATACTAGCTTGATATCTCTTTGTCTTGCTCCTAGTGATTGGTCCACTTGCTAGCTTCAAGGGATCCTTTCTTGCATCACTCCAATGAGTAATCTGAATATGCAACCTAAATCTATTCCCAATGCAAGCTATGCTCTAAATATCAGAATTTAAATGCTAAATGGATGCATAATGAGGAGCTGATGTAATTTGATCAAATATAATAAGGTAGCAAGCTGTTAATGGTATAAATATGCAAAAAATCTCAAACACTTGTGTAGAAAAATATTGGATAGAAACAGGTACGAATTTTTTTTTCTTTTATGTTGAGGAAGTTGAATCTGATTCTTTTTTTTTTCTTTTGATCTTTTCCTTCTTTTTTTTTTGAACTTTCTGTAAACAAGGATAGAAATTAAAAGTTAAACAAAAGTCCACAGATTTGAAGAACAAGAACAAGGTGCAACAAGAACAGAAAATGAAGAAACAAGAAACTGAATATGGTTCTCTTTTTTTCTTTCTTTTTTTTTTCCTTTGGATAATTTAAACATAAAAGATACCTAGAGATTTATCTTCAAGCCAAAGCTCTGATACCAAATGATGCGGAACCCATGGATCAAATAGAACCCCACATACACATCTAGCATAGAATCTTAGAACTCAAAACAAATCCTCCCTACCAAACCCACAACTAACCTGTAATTGAGAACTTGGGTGATTGGGATGAAGAAATGAATTGATTTAAATGCCACAAGTCAGACTTGATAAGTTAGAACCAATTCTTCATGCAACAAGAATAAGAAGAAAACCTCTCAAACTTGAAAACATATAGATTACAATGATAACAATCTGCCAATTTGTAGTAACCCTCTTAAGTTCTTCTTCCCATCCCTATATAGTTGGAAAAGAAGAACTGATAGAGACGTCACAAGGCTACATGCAACATTTTGTTGTAGAGGAGCTGAAGGTGCATGATATGGCTTATCAAGGATGCAAATTGGAGCATATTTGGCTCAAGTCACTAGTTGGGCTTATTTATAGTTAAATAATTAGCTGAACTTGTTATTTTAATATGTATTAAGGCCCACTAGTTATGCTCATTTAAAAAGTAAGGGCCCTGTTTGTTTGGTATTAAATTAGGACTTTGATTACTTTATTATTTCTTAAAATTTGATTAGAAAGCCAAAAGCTACTTAATAACCCTAATTAGGGTTTAGCTATTTATATCTCATTTAGGGTTGTAAGTTTGGCAGTTTTGAAGTTTGGACGAATTTATTAACCTAAAGCCGAATTGCTTTATCTTTGTGTTCTTGCTTGAATACATGCTTCAGAAACATTCAAGTAGTTTGATCAACTTTCTTGTGGAGTGTTTCGAATCTGGGATTTAGGAACTGACTTGTTTCGAAATCTTGGATCTTTGATCAATTCAAGGTAATCTGAAATCTAACCTAATCCTTGGGGGTTGTACCGAATTCAACTAGGGGTTTTCAAGTTAATGCTGTGGGGGTTCGAAATCAAGGGGTTCTCAGGCTTATTCTTGGAGGTTCCGTATCATTTGGTATCAGAGCTAGCGCTCTAGATCAGGTTTTATCCCTATCAATTTTGAATTCTTTGTTTATTTCGTTTCTTCTTTTGCTATTTGCGTTTTTGTTTCCTTTGTGGGTTACTTTCGTTTTTGTTTCTTCTCTTGTTAGTTTCGTTTTGTTTCTTTGTTATTGATCCTTGAATCGTTTTCGTTTTTCTTTCAAAGTCAAAAATTCAAAAAAAATAAAATTCCGTTAGGGTTCTAATTTAGTTTTCGTTTTGTGTTTAGAGTCTTATTTCAATTTCGAATTCAGTTTGCCTTTTTAGTCCAAATCGTTTTTCTTATTCTGAAATTGGGTTGGTTGATTTGTTCCGAATTGGTTTGTTTTATCTATTCCGAATTGGATTTGTTCTATTGTGGATTTTCGAATTGGGAATTTAGGTTGCTTTGTTCAAATTCGAAATTGTGTTCTTGATTGTTGATTCGAAAGTGTTCTAAATCCGAATCTTATTCTTGTTAATCATTCTGATTCTGTTTCGAATTTCCAAGAAAGTGTTTCAAACAAGTTTCAAAAGGAAAGCTGAATTGGTCTAAAGGAAGTTTTGATTATTTATTCTGTTCCAATTTCGAGTTTCAAAAGGAAGTCCTCTAAATTGATCTTGTTCTTGTTACCTGATTGGAAAAAAAAAGTTTTGTGTGGTGTGTGAATTAGGGCTGCCCATCTTGAGATAGTGAGAGGGAGCAAAAAAAAAAGAGTACAAAAGTGCTTCAAGAAATTTTTTTCGTTTTCCTTGTTATTTAGGTGATAAGGGTCGAATCTGGATAGGTTAGAAATAACCAAAATTTTATCACGAAATTTTGACAAATTTGAGGGGCTATTTTGATTCAAATTTCAGATTTTGAGATACTACACACGGAGGCTATTTGAGTTGTTTCATAAAGTGTGATTCACCTAAGAACATAAAAGAAATCAGCTTGAGAGGTGTGAGCTGAACTGTGAGTGATTTCATATATTGAGTGAAACACGAGAGACCAACCTTCATCTATTGAGTGTAAACACGTGAGGAAGTGTTGTGAGGCCTTTTTATTTGTTTTGTGCTAACCTTTTATTGCAGGAAACATGTCTGGAAGAGATGCAGGTGTTCAGATTGATCCAGCTCGATTGCGTGAGGCGCAACAAGCTGAATTTACACGTTTACACCGTGCTATGGATACCATAACAGAAAGATTAGAGCGCATGGATTTGAGGTTGCAGAGTGTTGAAAGAGCCACATTGGAGCACAATGAGAGGCGAAGAGGTGGCAGAAATCAAATGCAGCAACCTGAACATTTCTATAGGAGTATCATGCAGAGACTTCAGGCTATCAAGGAAGGAAGTAAAAGTGTTGATGATTACTACAAAGAAAGGGAGAATTTGAAGGTTGAAGATAGCAATGAAGAAGAACTAATTTATGCAGAAGAGACTGTTGATGGTAGTGATTTGTTAATGTCATCCGAGGCTATTTATGGTGATACTTCTTTTCAGGGTGATATTGAAGATCCTACTTTAGAGATTATTGGTGAAGATTCATCACTAGAATCAAAAGAAGCTGCTACTTTTCAACAAGACATTCCAAAGTTGGAAACTTTTGAAGAAATATTGAAGGAAGAAATTGATATGCTTGGGTTAGAAGTACAACTAAAAGAAGAAGCAAGAAAAATAAAACTTTCTACTCCCACCATTCATGATTGCCTGTCTATTGCAAACATGGAATTTATTTTGCCTAACAATGATTGTGATGTTTATGAAATAAAATTTCAGGTTCTTCAAATTGATGACATGCCACAAGTAATTGGAGTGAAATTACAAAGTTGCTTTTCTTTACTACTTCATCATTTTAAAACTCGAGGACGAGTTTTCTCCAACAAAGGGGGAATGATAGAGACGTCACAAGGCTACATGCAACATTTTGTTGTAGAGGAGCTGAAGGTGCACGATATGGCTTATCAAGGATGCAAATTGGATCATATTTGGCTCAAGTCACTAGTTGGGCTTATTTATAGTTAAATAATTAGCTGAACTTGTTATTTTAATATGTATTAAGGCCCACTAGTTATGCTCATTTAAAAAGTAAGGGCCCTGTTTGTTTGGTATTAAATTAGGACTTTGATTACTTTATTATTTCTTAAAATTTGATTAGAAAGCCAAACGCTACTTAATAACCCTAATTAGGGTTTAGCTATTTATATCTCATTTAGGGTTGTAAGTTTGGCAGTTTTGAAGTTTGGACGAATTTATTAACCTAAAGCCGAATTGCTTTATCTTTGTATTCTTGCTTGAATACATGCTTCAGAAACATTCAAGTAGTTTGATCAACTTTCTTGTGGAGTGTTTCGAATCTGGGATTTAGGAACTGACTTGTTTCGAAATCTTGGATCTTTGATCAATTCAAGGTAATCTGAAATCTAACCTAATCCTTGGGGGTTGTACCGAATTCGACTAGGGGTTTTCAAGTTAATGCTGTGGGGGTTCAAAATCAAGGGGTTCTCAGGCTTATTCTTGGAGGTTCCGTATCAGCTTTAGTGGGGAAGAACTTGGTCACTTGGGAAGATTGTTTACCTTTCATTGAATTTGCTTATAATCGTTCAATTCATTCTTCTACAGGTTATTCGCCATTTGAGATTGTTTATGGTTTTAATCCACTAACTGTACTTGATCTTGTTCCTTTGCCTTTACATGAGCTTGCTAGTTTAGATGGTGAGAAGAAGGCTGATTTGGTAAAGTCTTTGCATGAAAAGGTTCGAGCAAATATAGAGAAAAAGAACAAGTCATATGCTGATGGGGCAAATAAGGGACGAAAGAAAATGGCATTTGCTCCTGGCAATTGGGTTTGGGTACACTTCCGAAAGGAGAGGTTTCCAAATCAAAGGAAAAGTAAGCTTGATGCACGTGGTGATGGTCCATTCCAAGTATTGGAGAAAATCAATGACAATGCATACAAGATCGACTTGCCTGGTGAGTATGGTGTTAGTGCTACTTTTAATGTGACTGATTTATCTCCTTATGATGATGCAGATTTGAGGATAAATCTTTTTAAAGAATGGGAGAATGATGTAAACCAGCATGGCAAGGATCCTTTGGTGCTACAACAAGGACCATTGACAAGGAATAAAGCAAGGAAGTATGGCGTCACTCTTGGATTGCATGTTCAAGACTTTGTTATAAGGGAGGTGACTGAATTAGCAATAAACAAGGGCAGTATGGAGCTGGAAGACCAACAAAGGTTGATTGTGATGCTGAATGTCTATATGGAAGATAAGGCTTTAAAAATGGGCTAGAGGAGCAAGAAAGGAGTAAGGAAGGCAGGCCACATGCAAGCACATGGGCCTTGGACGAAATTAGGTTTTTGGGACCACTTTTGTCACATGGGCAGCCTATTCCTTCATGCACATGGGCTGTGTTCACACCCATGCACATGGGATGTGGTTCCCTTCTTTCCTTAGTTGGTTAGGATGATATTTTCCTTATTTGACAAGGATTTTGACTTTGTAATTTTCCTTTTTCCACTAGGGTTAGGATAGTTACGAATTTTAATTTATTTTTCTATAAATAGGGCCTTATTTTCTTGTAAGAGGACCTTTTTGACAAATTATATTCAGATTGCTCTTTATGCAAATTTCGGCCATCTTTGAGAGAGTGAGAGATTTTGCTTCTTTCATTGATTGCATCACGAATCAGACTAACTTATCAATTTCAATTGTGGTGTTCTTTTGATTCGTCCTTCCAAATCCTTCCGTCATTAGTGGTCTTGCTTCACTAAGCATTGGGTGCTATAGAGGGTGGTTTATCCTTGTTCTTGGGTTCCTATATCGAAGCGTGCGTTGGGGTTTGAGGCCTTCATTGCCATAGGATTCTGCGTCATCATCAAATAAGAATGAGATTAGGAGATGAATGGAAAACAACTTTTAAGACTCAATATGGTTTGTATGAATGGTTAGTCATGCCTTTTGGACTAAGCAATGCACCTAGTACTTTCATGAGATTAATGAATCATGTCTTGCGTGCTTTTCTTGGAAAGTTTGTTGCTGTGTATTTTGATGATATTTTAGTGTATAGTCAAAGTTTAAATGATCATTTAATGCATTTAAGATGTGTGCTTGAAGTTCTTAGGAAAGTGAAATTGTATGCAAATTTAAAGAAATGTACATTCTGCATAAAAAAAAGTCATTTTCTTAGGATTTGTAGTGAGTGGGAAAGGAATTGAGGTTGATGAGGATAAGGTAAAAGCCATCAAAGAATGGCCTACCCCAAAATCCGTGACTGATGTTAGGAGTTTTCATGGTCTTGCTAGTTTTTATAGGAGGTTTGTTAGAGATTTTAGCACAATTGCAGCCCCATTGAATGAAATAGTGAAGAAAAATGTAGGGTTCAGATGGAATGAGGAACAGGAGCATGCATTTAGATTACTGAAAGAAAAATTATGTTCTGCACCATTACTTGCATTACCTGATTTTTCTAAGACTTTTGAAGTTGAATGTGATGCTTCTGGAGTGGGTATAGGTGCTGTTTTGATGCAGGAAAGAAGACCAATTGCATACTTTAGTGAGAAGCTAAGTGGAGCTCCTTTGAATTACTCTACTTATGACAAGGAGATGTATGCATTAGTTAGGGCGCTAGAGACGTGGCAGCATTATCTTTGGCCAAAGGAGTTTGTTATTCATAGTGATCATGAATCACTAAAATACTTGAAAGGACAAAGCAAGCTGAACAAACGCCATGCCAAATGGAGTGAATTTATTAAAGCATTTCCATATGTGATTCAATATAAGCAAGGAAAAGAAAATGTTGTTGCTGATGCCTTATCTAGGAGGTATGCCCTAATCTCTATGCTTGATGCTAGACTTCTAGGATTTGAGCATATGAAAGAATTGTATAATCATGACTCTGAATTTGCACAAATATATGCCTCTTGTGAAAATGCTGCCTTTGAAAAATTTTATAGGCATGATGGTTAAGAATTTAGAGAGAAACGACTTTGTGTTCCAAATAGCTCTATAAGAGGATTGCTTGTAAGAGAGTCACATGGGGGAGGGTTAATGGGACATTTTGGGGTGGCTAAAACATTAGAAATTCTAAATGAACATTTTTATTGGCCACATATGAGGAAAGATGTAGAGAAATTTTGTGCTAAATGCGTGACATGTATGAAAGCAAAGTCCAAAGTAAGACCACATGGTTTGTATATGCCTTTAAGTGTACCTAGTGAACCTTGGGTAGACTTATCTATGGACTTTATTTTGGGGCTACCTAGGACAAAAAAGGGTCATGATAGTTTATTTGTTGTGGTTGATAGATTTTCTAAAATGGCACATTTCATTCCATGTCATAAAACTGATGATGCATGCCATATATCTGATTTGTTCTTTAGAGAAGTAGTGAGATTGCATGGTATTCCTAGGACCATAGTAAGTGATCGAGATGTAAAATTTTTGAGTCATTTTTGGAAAGTCCTATGGGGAAAGTTAGGTACAAAGCTTTGTTTCTCTACTACATGCCATCCGCAAACAGATGGACAGACGGAAGTTGTTAATAGGACTGTGGGCACTCTTCTTCGTACCATGATTAAACAAAATTTGAAGACATGGGAGGAAAGCATACCATTTATTGAATTTGCATATAATAGATCAATGCATTCATCCACTGGATTTTCACCCTTTGAGCTTGTCTATGGTTTTAATCCACTTACTCCATTAGATTTGTTGCCTCTTCCTACTAATGAGCTTACTAGTTTTGATGGTAAAAAGAAAGCTGAATTGATGAAGCAAATGCATCAAAGGGCCAAGCAACAAATGGAGAAGATTAATGAGAATAGAGCAACCAAAGTAAACAAAGGAAGGAAAAAGATGGTGTTCCGGCCTTGTGATCTAGTATGGGTTCATTTGCGAAAAGAAAGGTTTCCTACACAAAGGAAATCAAAATTGCAGCCGAGAAGTGATGGACCATTTATAGTACTCGAAAGGATTAATGATAATGCCTACAAGATTAATCTACCAGGTGAGTATGGTGTAAGTGCAACTTTTAATGTTTCTGATCTTGCTCCTTACTATGCAGATGATGAAGATTCGAGGACGAATTCTTTTGAAGAGGGAGAGGATGATGAGGATCTGATTGCTAGTATACAACACCAAGAACCTGTTACTCGATCAATGGCAAGAAAACTTCAAGGATTAGTTTCCAAACATCTATATGTTCTCAATACAATTGGAAAGTTAAGACTTGAAGAAAATAAGAGCAAATAAGCTGTTTGGTTGCACGTGTCCAAATTGCAATCTACCCAAGAGGCCAATTGACCCAAAGGAGTTAGAATACATATTGGCATCCATCATTATACCTTTGGGAGCTAAATACATACCATTCATGTACCATTGGATGCCCATATATTAAGAGTGGCTGAAACTCACATTGGGAGTCAAAGATGCCTTTTAAAAGCTAGTGGGAGACCAGCTATATGGCTACCCATGCCTTTTAAAAGCTAGTGGGAGACAAGCTATATGGCTGCCCAATTTGTTTTATGTAACCACATCATTATATTTGTATTTTTCCATCATTTTCACTTGTTTTATGCTTTCTTTAAGTCTTTAAAAACAGATGTAATGGCAGACTTTGAACTTAATGAATATTCTGAGTTTTCTCTCCATTTTTTAGAGCTTTGAGAGGTTTTTAGCCTTCTTTTGAGTTCTGGTTAGAACTTGCACGAATTCCTTGCAAAAATAACCAATTTTGCTAGGTCTTAACTTATATTCAAGGTTTTTCCTTCACAAGTTGGGGTTGGGTCTTGAATCTTTGGTTTCCAGCCATATAGCTTCAGTTTTACATCACAAGTTGGTGTTGGGTTGAAGGTGCTGGTTGGTGTTCTTATGTTTTGGAGATGATCCGTAGCTTGAGCTTCCTTAGGAATTAAATCCCAGCAAGGCAGCCTCACATCAAGGTTGCAGGCCAAGAAGCTCAAATCTACCATCCAAGGCTTTGTAAGGCGATTCATGGAAGAAAGACTTGGTAGATAGGCCTTTGACGCTACGGATAGAGAGGAGAAGCAGCTCATAAATTTAATCCAAGTATATGGGCCTATTATTTAATATGTATTAAGGCCTATTAGTTATGCTTATTTAAAAAGTAAGAGCCCTGTTTGTTTTGTATTAAATTAAAACTTTATTTACTTTATTATTTCTTAAAATTTGATTAGCCAACCAAACGCTACTTAATAACCCTAATTAGGATTTAGCTATTTATATCTCATTTAGGGTTGTAAGACATCAGTTTTGGTGGTCATATTATTCAATTATTTTGGCTTGCCGAATTTCATTAAGAGAGAGTACTCTTCTTCTTGTTGCATTAAGAATTGGAATCAACTTATCAAGGTAACACTTGTGGTGTTCTTTCTAGTTTTTCTTTAATTCTGTCCAATTATCTACATTTCTAGTTGGATGCCAATTATTAGGGGTTTAGTAGGACAAACAAACAACTAGGGTTCTTGGTATACTGAATTTGTGTGTTGGGATTTCGGATTCTTTATAATCTTGGGGTTCTGCATCACTAGGTATCTTTTATGTTTTAATTATCTCAGTTTCTTTCTTGTTCTTGTTTATCATCTAAATCTCCTCATTTTTTTTTCTGTTCTTATCGCACCTTATTCTTGTTCTTTAAATTTTGTGTTATTATCTTTCATGTTCTATTGTTTTTTACTGAAAGGTCAAAAAAAAAAAATAAAACGTAAAAGATCAAAAAAAGAAAAGAAAAGAAAAGAACCAAAATTAGTTTCTAAGTCTCTTCATTTTTCTGTTCTTGTTGCACCTTGTTCTTGTTCTTCAAATATGTGTTTTTTTTATGTTTTCATTTTCTATTATTGTTTATTGAAAGTTCAACAAAAAAAAAAAGAAGGAGAAGATCAAAAGAAAAAGAAAAAGAAAAAGAAACAAAAAGAAAAAAAAGGAATCAGATTCAACTTCCTCAATATATGAAAAAAAATTTCATACCTGTTTTTTTCAGTATTTTTCTACACAAGTGTGTAAGAGTTTTTGCTTATTTATGCCATTAACAGTTCTCTTTCTTATTATATTTAATCAAATTGCATCAGTTCCTCATTTTGCATTGATTTAGCATTTAAAATCTGAAATTTAGAGCATAGCTTACATTGGGAATAGATTTAGGTTGCATATTCAGATTACTTATTGGAGTGATTTGAATTCTATTTTTCAATATCCAGAATTTTTTTTTTTTGTATTCTTTGTTTCATTCTTTCATATACCTCTTATTTCTTGTATGCATTAAGTAGCTAATTCTCAATCATAGTTACTTTGGTTTGATTAACACAAATACTTTTTGCTTCTTGTGTTAACTTCTAGTTCTTGTTGTTTAAATTAAATTGCTTCTAGAATTGCAGAATTCATTTTGTTCATTAGGTTCCTTGTAGAGTCTTTAAAATAAAACTTGTTCAACATGATTTAAGTGGATTCAGTTCTAAAATTCAACTTGATAAAGGAAGAATTGAAAGGTAACAAGGACCAAGTTTTGAGTGAAATACAAGATGAGTGACAATCTAATCTTGAGTGAAACACATAAGGTAGTGTGGTGAGAAAATTTTTCTTTACTAACATTTTCTTGCAGGTTCTTATACCATGTCAAATTCTGGAGGTGCAAATCATGATATGACCATGAATGACATAGCCTTCATGTTAGAGACAATGCAAAGGAAATTTGAAAGGTTTGATTTGGTCATAAACAACATGAGAGGTGATGTAGACAACATAATGCAAAGGCAGAAAAATAATACTAATCGAAGGGAGCAGAATAGAGGGAGAGGAAGCATGATGAATGACGATAAGATAGAAAGGGAAGATGATGAAAACAGTGAGAGATTAATAGCCCAAAGAAGACCTGAAAGAAGGGACAGCAACATATCTTTATTAAAAAATGAAGATACCATCATTCAAGGGGAGAAATGATACTGAAGCTTACCTTGAATGGGAAAGAAAAGTTGAGTTGGTGTTTGATTGTCATACTTATAGTGAAATGAAGAAAGTTAAAATTGCAGCAGCTGAATTCACAGATTATGCACTAATTTAGTGGGACCAATTGATGATTTCCAAGAGAAGAAATGGAGAAAGAACCATCACTACTTGGGCTGAAATGAAAACTTTGATGAGAAAGAGATTTGTACCATCTTGCTACTATCGAGAGCTTCATCAAAGATTGTAGCGGTTAACTCAAGGATCCATGTCAGTGGAGGATTACCATAAAGAGATGGAGGTGATCATGAGTAGAACTAATATAGAGGAGGATCCAGAAATCACTATGGCTTAATTTTTGAGTGGGTTGAATAGAGAGATTACCAACATAATTGAATTACATCATTATGTGGAGCTTAAAGATATGGTACACATGGCCGTGAAAATGGAGAAGCAACTAAAACTCAAGGGAGCAGCAAAGGGGTCTTCTAATTCCAACCCTAGTTTCACTTCAAAATGGCCAAAGAAAGATGATAATCCTAAAGGGAAGGAGGCTTCCTGGAAAGGAAAGGAAAAGCAAGTTCCAGCCGACCCTAAAGGTAACTCTAAAACATATAACTCTAATCAAAAGCATAGTACCATTAAATGCTTTAGGTGTTTAGGAGTAGGACATATAGCATCGTAATGTCCAAATAAGAAAATCATGCTGATAAGAGATAATGGTGAAATTGATAGTGCTAGCGAGCATGAAAGTGATGATGATGATAATGATAGCATGCCACCATTAGAGGAAATTGAACATATCATTGAATACCCCGCCCATTGTGAATCTTTGGTTATTAGAAGAGCTTTAAACATGCAAATTAAAGATGAAGCAAGTAAGCAAAGAGAGAACATTTTTCATACTCGTTGCACTGTGAATGGAAAAGTGTGCAGCATGATCATTGATAGGGATAGTTGTGAAAATGTTGCTAGTACTGATTTTGTGGATAAATTAGGGTTAGCATGCACAAAACATCCTAGTCCCTACAAGCTACAATGGTTGAATGATTGTGGAGAGGTGAAGGTAACAAAGCAAGTTTTGTTTTCTTTTGTAATCGGGAGATACAAAGATGAGGTTTGTTGTGATGTTGTGCCGATACACGCTAGCCATATCCTTCTTGGTCACCCATGGCAGTTTGATAGGAAGGCTTTGCATGATGGCTTTAAGAATCATTATTCTTTCAGCCTAAATGGTTTAAATTTCACTCTTGCTCCATTGTCACCTAAACAAGTGTTTAGATCAAGTGAAGATTTTGAGATCATTCGAAAGGAAATCTAGTGGTGAGGGTAAAACAAACAAAAATGGAATAAAAGAGGCCAAGTGTGAGCAAAAGAATAATAAAAATGGCCCATTGGTGAGAGAAAAAGAGAAAGGGAGAGAAAATAAAAGAGAGTATTTCTATGCAAAAGAAAAAGAGTTAAGGAGAGATTTTTGCGAGAAAAAAGTCTGATTGTACTTAGGTACAAAGAGACCTTGATTTCTACATCTGACCTTGATAACCCTTTGTCTAGTTGTGTTAGTTCTCTTTTTGCAGGAATTTGGAGATATTTTTTCAGAAGATGTACCTAAAGATTTACCACCTTTAAGAGGGATTGAGCATCAAATTGACTTTATTTCAGGCTCAACAATTCCTAATCGACCAGCTTATAGAAGTAATCCGGAGGAAACCAAGGAACTTCAAAGGCAAGTGGAGGAGTTGCTAGCAAAGTGATATGTGCATGAAAGTCTTAGTCCATGTGTTGTTACGGTGTTATTAGTCCCAAAGAAGGATGGATCATGGAGAATGTGTGTGGACTGCCAAGCAATAAATAAAATCACGGTGAAGTATAGACGTCCAATTCCTAGACTTGATGATATGCTTGATGAGTTGAGTGATTCTTGCATTTTTA
Organism: Garcia nutans; assembly: GCA_947685225.1. Classification (NCBI taxonomy): domain Eukaryota; kingdom Viridiplantae; phylum Streptophyta; class Magnoliopsida; order Malpighiales; family Euphorbiaceae; genus Garcia; species Garcia nutans. Next base: position 11,347,979 of record CANTUV010000002.1, on the reverse strand, counting down.
ATAAGATTGATTTGAAAAGTGGTTACCATAAAATTAGGATGAAAGAAGGAGATGAGTGAAAAACTGCATTCAAAACAAAATATGGTCTTTATGAGTTGTTAGTTATGCCATTTGGTTTATCTAATGCACCTAGTACATTCATGAGATTAATGAACCATGTTTTGAATGAATATCTTGGTAAATTTGTTATTGTATATTTAATGAGATACTCATTTATAGCAAATCAGTAGATGAGCATGTAGAACATATTAGGGCTGTTCTTGAAATTTTGAGAAAGAAAGAATTGTATGCCAACTTGAAAAAGTGCATGTTTTGTAGTGATAAAATCATGTTCTTAGGTTTTATGGTTAGTACACAAGGAATTGAGGTTGGTGATGAAAAGGTAAAGGCAATAAGAGATTGGCCAGCACCTAAAACCGTGATTGAGGTAAGAAGTTTTCATGGTTTGGTTAGTTTCTATAGAAGGTTTATTAAAGATTTTAGTTCCACTGCTGCACCATTAATTGAAATTGTAAAAAAAGATGTAAAGTTTAATTGGATTGAAATTCATGAAAAGACATTTAATTTGTTGAAAGAAAGGTTAACTACTGCTCCAATTCTTGCTTTATCATATTTTGATAAGACCTTCGAATTAGAGTGTGATGCTTCAGGTGTGGGCATATGTGTTGTTTTCATACAAGAAGGGAAACCAATTGCATATTTTAGTGAGAAGCTTCATGGTGCATAATTAAATTATTCCACTTATGACAAGGAGCTGTATGCTTTGGTAAGAGCTTTACAAGTGTGGCAACATTACTTATTGCCTAAAGAATTTGTTATTCATACAGATCATGAATCATTAAAACATCTAATGAGCCATTTGATTTCATTAAAACACCAAGCTGAATCGAAGGCATGGAAAGTGGATAGAGCTCATTGAGCCATTTTCGGATGTGATAAGGTATAAGTGTGGCAAAGACAATGTAGTAGCAGATGCACTTTCAAGAAGGTATTCCTTAATCTCAACTCTTAGTTCTAAGTTATTAGGCTTTGAGCAAATTAAGGATATGTATGCCAATGATGTTGACTTTGTAAATGTTTATAAAGCATGTGGGCATTCTGCATTTCAGAAGTTTAGTAGGCATGATGGGTACTTGTTTAAGGATGGAAGATTATGCATGCCTAGTTGCTCATTAAGTGAATTGCTTGTGCGTGAGACACATAGTGGAGGACTCATGGGAAATTTTGGGGTATTTAAGGCTTTAGACATTCTGCATGAACATTTTTATTGGCCAAACATGAGAAAAGATGTTGACAGAATTTGTGCCAAGTGTATTGCATGTAAACAAGCAAAATCTAAGTCTTTACCTCATGGGCTGTATACTCCTTTACCTATTCCTAATGCACCTTGGATTGACATATCTATGGACTTTGTTTTGGGGCTGCCTAAGACTATAAAAGGGAAAGATAACATATTTTTTATTGTTGACAGATTCAGTAAAATGGCTCATTTCATTGCTTGTCACAAAACTGATGATGTAAGCTCATTTCATTACAAGTTCTTCTTCTTCTTCTTCTTCTTCTTCTTCTTCTTCTTCTTCTTCTTCTCAATTCATCATCATCATCATCAAAATTGAAAAATAAAAATAGACAAAGATCATCTTTTTCATCCATTTTATTCTTTTTCATGTTCTTCTTCTTTTTCTTTCTACATGCAACTAGATAAATCTTTATTTTCAACGCCATTAAATTATTTTTATTTCTAATCTTTTTTCTTCTTCATCATCATCATCTTCTTCTTTTTTCTTCGTCATCATCAATACAAAAACAAACAGCTAAAAAAATGAAACTATATGAGAAATCAATATCAAAAATCAAAAAAATATATCAAAAACAAAATTTACATCATCTTTTTCATTAAAAAACTCAATTATCTTCTTCATCAATATCAATGCAAGAAAAAAGAAAATTTATCAACAAAAAAAGAGATACGAATCATCAATTAAAGCTGAATAAATATGTATGCATGCAACTAGATATAAAAAACTTTGATTTATAAGTAAAATCTTCAGCTCTATATTCACTTTAATCTTCATCTTCATCTTCTTGTTCAACAAAATTTTCATCTTCATCTTTTTCTTCAACAAATACTCACTTTCTTCAAAAAATATATATTTAAATCATAAAAATATAGATATAATAAAAAATGTAAATGTGTTGTTGATGTATTATACATGTGTTGTAGATGGTTTGAATTTGTAAGATGAATACATAATAAAAATGTAGATGTATTGTTGATGTATAGTTGATGTATTGCGTATATAACAAGAATACAAAAAAAATTTGTTGATGTATTATAGATTTATTATAGATGTATTGTAGATATTTTGCATATATAAGAAGAATACAAAATATAAATATAAATGTGTTGTTGATAAATTGTAGACATGTTGCGTATGAAAAAAAATACAGAATAAAATTATAAATGTATTGTTGATGTATTATAAATATATTGTGTATGTAAGAAAAATACAGAGTTGATGTATTATAGATGTATTCATATATATGAAAAACACAGAATAAATTTGTTTATGTATTATAGATGTTGTGTGGAAGCAAAATATTGTTGTATTATATATTGTATATATTAGAAGAATTCAAAATAAAAATATTGATTTAGTGTTGATGCATGGTAAATTATTGTAGATATTTTGATGTATTATAGATGTGTTGTATACGTTATATATTTATGAGAATACAACATAAAAAAATTAAACTAAAAAAATAAGAAAAGAGCAAAAATTAACATGAAAAAAGTTGAAGGTTTATAAAGAAGACTTTAACACTATTAAAGAGCTAAATGTAAAAATGCAAAAAAAAAATCAACATAACATAAAAATAAAAAAAATAGTATAATTGATGTAATACCCTTATACTCTAAATATGTATAATATATTTACCTCGTATACATAAAATACATATTTAAGATACAAAGGTACTACAATAAATTCATATAAATGTCATCAATTTAATATTAAAAATAATTTATAAATTTGTAAAAGAAATTCTCTAAAAAAAATTCATCACAATTTTATCTGTAATTTTATCAAATCCCAAAATTAATATCACACAACCTACATAAGATTTACACTCCCAAATCTCATTTTCATCAAAATCTCACATTTCCTTCAAATATCACCAATTATCTTATTCCTCAAACACATTGCATGTTACAACCATAAGTTTCATAATTATACATAACACCATGCCCGAATACATATTCAAAAATAATTTTCCCCAAAACATATTTAGTATACATATGATGATATTCATATGTTCAAACCAAACTATATAGTGACATAAACTATAGATGTATGCAATACCGTTAAAGTTGGTCTCGTGGTAAAACTCAACTTCAAAACTCAACTTGATCTAGACTACTCTGATCCATCGACCTATCACCTGGGTGATACAGTCAATTGTGCGAAGCCAACAACATAGTGGTACATACTTTAATACATAAAAACACTTTTAAAAGCAATGCATGCTACCATAATTCATATAACATCATACTAACTACAAATACAACAACAATTACAAATTTATCATATGTGATTACATCAAATATCACCGCCATAATAAAATGCATGAACTCAATAAATACATGCCAATATCTCACAAACACACACGTTAGACCTAACAATTCCCTACACAATATCCTAGTTTCAGAATAATTGATTTGGCCTATCACGATACTGGGGATCTAAGTATCGCCTGTAGACATGTGATGAGGAAACTATAAGTAAGCATGATGAATCTACATATGGCAGTAAATATGTTGATGATATCATATGCCAAGTGGACCAATCACAAGATCACAAACAAAGAAACTCCAGCATGTGTTCCAACACTTCATTCAAAGGTGGATTAATGAAGAGGGAGACCAACTTGTACTAAATATGATGGATCATGAAGAGGAAGTCAGAAACTTACCAAGAAGCATGAAAAATCTGCCCGTAAGTATGGTGATGGGCATTAGCACGAATTTGGAATATAATATTGATGTGGTTTAGTGCTAGTGTGACTAGACACATGTGAAACAACACCAAAATACATGTAGAATCTGCCCATCAATGTTATCAGAATTATGTGCAGTAATTTAGAGTATATTATTGATGTGGATGAACAATTAATGCTATTGTGACTAGATACATGTAAACCTAGACTTTTAAGCCATTAGTTCTTCTTTTCAAACTATATAGGGATGGGAAAAAGAACTTAAGAGGGGGACTACGAATTTTCAGATTGTGATCATTGTAATCTAAGTTTTTTCAAGTTTGAGAGGTTTTCTTCTTATTCTTGTTGCATGAAGAATTGGTTCTAACTTATCAAGTCTGACTTGTGGCATTTAAATCAATTCATTTCTTCATCCTAATCACCCAAGTTCTCAATTACAGATTAGTTGTGGGTTTGGTAGGGAGGATTTGTTTTTGAGTTCTAAGATTCTATGCTAGATGTGTATGTGGGGTTCTAGATGTAATATTTCATCCATGGGTTCTGCATTATTTGATATCAGAGCTTTGGCTTGAAGATAAATATCTAGGTATCTTTTATGTTTTAATTACCGAAAAGAAAAAAAAGAAAAAAAAGAACCAGATTCAGTTTTTGTTCTAGTTGCACCTTGTTCTTGTTCTTCAAATCTGTGGATTTTTATTTATCTTTTCAATTTCTATCATTGTTTACTGAAAGTTCATAAAAAAAAAAGAAGGAAAAGATCAAAAGAAAGACAAAAAAAAAAGAATCAGATTCAACTTTCTCAAGATAAAAAAATCGTACTTGCTTCTGTCCAATATTTTTCTACACAAGTTTTTGAGATTTTTTTCATATTTATACCATTAACAGCTTGCCACCTTATTATATTTGATCAAATTACATCAAGCTCCTCATTATGCATCCATTTAGCATTTAAAATATGATATTTAGAGCATATCTAGCATTGGGAATAGATTTAGGTTGCATATTCAGATTACTCATTGGAGTGATTTGAATTCTTTTTTTTAGTATCCAGAATTATTTTTCTTTGTATTCTTAGTTTCATTCTTTCATATACCTCTTGTTTCTTGTATGCATTAAGTAGCTAATTCTCAATCATAGTTACTTTGGTTTGATTAACACAAATACTTTTTGCTTCTTGTGTTAACTTTCAGTTCTTGTTGTTTAAAATTAAATTGCTTCTAGAATTGCTGAATTCATTTTGTTCATTAGGTTTCTTGTAGAGTCTTTAAAACAAAACTTGTTTTACTTGATTTAAGTGGATTCAGTTCTGAAATTTAACTTGATAAAAGAAGAATTAAGAGGTAAAAGGGACCAAGTTTTGAGTGAAATACAAGAGGAGTGACAATCTAATCTTGAGTGAAACACGTAAGGGAGTGAGGTGAGGAAATTTTCTTTACTAACTTTTTCTTGTAGGTTCTTCTTACACCATGTCAAATTCTGGAAGTGAAAAACGTCATATGACCATAAATGACATAGCCTTCATGTTAAAGGCAATGCAAAGGAGATTTGAAGGGTTTGATTTGGCCATAAACAACATGAGAGGTGATGTAGACAGCATAATGCAAAGGTAACGGAATGATACTAATCGAAGAGGGTATAATAGAGGGAGAGGAAACATGATGAATGATGATGAGGTAGAAAGGGAAGATGATGAAGAAAGTGAGGAATCAATTGCTCAAAGAAGACCTCAATAAAGGGATAGTAACATATCTTCCATAAAAATGAAGATACCATCATTCAAGGGGAGAAATGATGTTGAAGCTTACCTTGATTTGGAAAGAAAAGTTGAGTTGGTGTTTGATTGTCATAGTTATAGTGAAATGAAGAAAGTTAAAATTGCAGCAGTTGAATTCACCGATTATGCACTAATTTGGTGGGATCAATTGATGATTTCCAAGAGGAGAAATGGAGAAAGAACCATCACTACTTGGGCTGAAATGAAAACTGTGATGAGAAAGAGATTTGTACCATCTTACTACTATAGGGAGCTTCACTAAAAATTACACAGTTAACTCAAGGATCCATGTCAGTGGAGGATTACCATAAAGAGATGGAGATGATCATGAGTAGAACTAATATAGAGGAGGATCCAGAAATCACTATGGATCGATTTTTGAGTGGGATGAATAGAGAGATTGCGAACATAATTGAATTACATCATTATGTGGAGCTTGAAGATATGGTACACATGGCCATGAAAGTGGAGAACCAACTGAAACTCAAGGGAGCAGCAAAAGGAATTTTCTAATTCCAGCTCTAGTTTCACTTCAAAATGGACAAAGAAAGATGATAATCCCTAAAGGGAAGGAGGCTGCCTGGAAAGGAAAGGAAAAACAAGTTCCAGCTGACCCTAAAGGTAACTCTAAAACATCTAACTCTAATCAAAAGCATAGTACCATTAAATGCTTTAGGTGTTTAGGAGTAGGGCATATAGCATCTCAATGTCCAAATAAGAAAATCATGTTGATACGAGATAATGGTGAAATTGATAGTGCTAGTGAACATGAAAGTGATGATGATAATGATAGCATGCCACCATTAGAAGAAATAGAACATATTATTGAATATCCTGCCCATTGTGAATCTTTGGTTATTAGAAGAGCTTTAAACATGCAAATTAAAGATGAAGAAAGTAATCAAAGAGAGAACATTTTCCATACTCGTTGCATTGTGAATGGAAAAGTGTGCAGCATGATCATTGATGGGGGTAGTTGTGCAAATGTTGCTAGTACTGATTTTGTAGATAAGTTAGGGTTAGCATGCACAAAACATTCTAGCCCTTACAAGCTACAATGGTTGAATGATTGTGGAGAGGTGAGGGTAACAAAGCAGGTTCTGTTCTCTTTTAATTTTGGGAGATACAAAGATGAAGTTTGCTGTGATGTTGTGCCTATACATGCTAGCCATATCCTTCTTGGTCGTCCATGGCAGTTTGATAGAAAAGCTTTTCATGATGGCTTTAAGAATCATTATTCTTTCAGCCTAAATGGTTTAAATTTTACTCTTGCTCCATTTTCACCTAAGCAAGTGTATGAAGATCAAGTAAAGATTTTGAGATCATTTGAAAGGAATTCTGGTAGTGAGGGTAAAACAAATAAAAATGGAGTACAAGAGGCCAAGTGTGAGAAAAAGAATGATAAAAATGGCCCATTGGTGAGAGAAAAAGAGAAAGGGAGAGAAAATAAAAGAGAGTGTTTCTATGCAAAAGAAAAAGAGTTAAGAAGTTCTTTTTGTGAGAAAAAAAGTCTGATTGTACTTAGGTACAAAGAGACCTTGATTTCTACATCTGACCTTAATAACCCTTTGCCTAGTTGTGTTAGTTCTCTTTTACAGGAATTTGGAGATATTTTTCTAGAAGATGTACCTAAAGGTTTACCACCTTTAAGAGGGATTGAGCATCAAATTGACTTCATTCCGGGCTCAACAATTCCTAATCGACCAGCTTATAGAAGTAATCCGGAGGAAAACAAGGAACTTCAAAGGCAAGTGGAGGAGTTGCTAGCAAAGGGACATGTGTGTGAAAGTCTTAGTCCATGTGCTGTTCCGGTGTTGTTAGTCCCAAAGAAAGATGGATCATGGAGAATGTGTGTGGACTGTCGAGCAATCAATAAAATCACGGTGAAGTATAGACATCCAATTCCTAGACTTGATGATATGCTTGATGAGTTGAGTGGTTCTTGCATTTTTACTAAGATTGATTTAAAAAGTGGTTACCATCAAATTAGGATGAAAGAAGGAGATGAGTGGAAAACTGCATTCAAAATAAAATATGGTCTTTATGAGTAGTTAGTTATGCCATTTGGTTTATCTAATGCACCTAGTACATTCATGAGATTAATGAACCATGTTCTGCGTGCATATCTTGGTAAATTTGTTGTTGTATATTTTGATAACATACTCATTTATAGCAAATCAGTAGATGAACATGTAGAACATATTAGGGTTGTTCTTGATGTTTTGAGAAAGGAAGAATTGTATGACAACTTGAGAAAGTGCATGTTTTGTAGTGATAAAATCATATTCTTAGGTTTTATATTTAGTGCACAAGGAATTGAGGTTGATGATGAAATGGTAAAGGCAATAAGAGATTGGCCAGCACCTAAAACTGTGAGTGAGGTAAGAAGTTTTCATGGTTTGGCTAGTTTCTATAGAAGGTTTGTTAAAAAATTTAGTTCCATTGGTGCACCATTAAATGAATTGGTAAAAAAAGATAAAAAGATTAATTGGACTAAAATTCATGAAAAGGCATTCAATTTATTGAAAGAAAGGTTAACCACTGCTCCAATTCTTGCTTTACCAAATTTTGATAAGACATTCGAATTAGGGTGTGATGCTTCAGGTGTGGGCATAGGTGTTGTTTTCATACAAGAAGGGAAACCAATTGCATATTTTAGTAAGAAGCTTCATGGTGCACAATTAAATTATTCCACTTATGACAAGGAGTTGTATGCTTTGGTAAGAGCTTTACAAGTGTGGCAACATTACTTATTGCCTAAAGAGTTTATTATTCATACAGATCATGAATCATTAAAGCATCTAAAGGGGCAAACAAAGCTGAACCGAAGACATGGAAAGTGGATAGAGTTCATTGAGCCATTTCCATATGTGATAAAGTATAAAAGTGGCAAAGACAATGTAGTAGCAGATGCACTTTCAAGAAGATATTCCTTAATCTCAACTCTTAGTTCTAAGTTATTAGGCTTTGAGCAAATTAAGGATATGTATGGCAATGATGTTCACTTTGCAAATGTTTATAAAGCATTTGAGCATTCTGCATTTCAGAAGTTTTATAGGCATGATGGGTACTTGTTTAAGGATGGAAGATTATGCATGCCTAATTGCTCATTAAGGGAATTTCTTGTTTTCTTGTGCGTGAGGCACATAGTGGAGGACTCATGGGACATTTTGGGGTATTTAAGACTTTTGACATTCTGCATGAATATTTCTATTGGCCAAACATGAGAAAGGATATTGAAAGATTTTGTGCCAAGTGTATTGCATGTAAACAAGCAAAATCTAAATCTTTACCTCATGGGCTGTATACTCCTTTACCTATTCCTAATGCACGTTGGATTGACATATCTATGGACTTTGTTTTGGGGCTGCCTAGGACTGGAAAAGGGAAAGATAGTATATTTGTTATTGTTGATAGATTCAGCAAAATGGCTCATTTCATTGCATGTCACAAAACTGATGATGCAACAAATATTGCTAATTTGTTCTTTGGGGAAGTACTTCGGTTGCATGGCATTCCTAAAACAATTGTAAGTGATAGAGATGTGAAGTTCTTAAGTCATTTTTGGCGTGTCTTGTGGAATAAGTTAGGTACTAAATTATTGTTCTCTACAACTTGTCATCCACAAACTGATGGACAAACAGAAGTGGTAAATAGGACTTTAGGATCTTTGTTACGTACTGTTGTGAGTAAAAATTTAAAAACTTGGGAAGATTGTTTGCCATTAGTGGAGTTTGCATATAATAGAAGCATACATTCTTCTACAGGTTATTCACCATTTGAAATTATTTATGGTTTTAATTCGCTTACACCACTTGATCTATTTTCTTTGCCATTAAATGAAATAACTAACTTAGATGGTGAAAAGAAAGCGGAGTTGGTTAAGAAGATACATGAGAAGGCACGAGCTCATCTTGAGAAGAAATATGAATCATTTTCCCATAATGCAAATAGAAGGAGGAAACATGTGATTTTCCAACCTGGTGATTGGGTATGGGTTCATATGAGGAAGGAAAGATTTCCTAAACAAAGGAAATCCAAGTTGGATGCAAGGGGAGATGGTCCATTCCAAGTTTTAGAACGAATCAATGACAATGCCTACCAAATCGATCTCCCAGGTGAGTATAATGTTTCTGCAACTTTCAATGTTAGTGATCTTTCTCATTTTGATGTAGGTTCAGATTTGAGGACAAATCTTTTTGAGCAAGGAGGGAATGATGAATCTACACATGGCAGCAAATCTATTGATGATATCCTTATGCCAAGTGGACCAATCACAAGATCACAATAAAAAAAACTCCAGCATGTGTTCCAACACTTCATTCAAAGGTGGATTAATGAAGAGGGAGACCAACTTGTACTGAATACGATGGATCATGAAGAGGAAGTCAGAAACTCACCAAGAAGCATGAAGAATCTGCCCATAAGTATGGAGATGGGCATTAGCACGAATTTGGAATATAATATTGATGTGGTTTAGTGCTAGTGTGACTAGACACATGTGAACCAACACCAAAATGCATGTACAATTTGTCCATCAATGTTATCAGAATTATGGGTAGTAATTTAGAGTATATTATTGATGTGGATGAACAATTAATGCTATTGTGACTAGATACATGTAAACCTAGATTTTTATGCCATTAGTTCTTCTTTTCCAACTATATAGGGATGCAAAAAAGAACTTAAGAGGGGGACTACGAATTTCAGATTGTGATCATTGTAATCTAAGTGTTTTCAAGTTTGAGAGGTTTTCTTCTTATTCTTGTTGCATGAAGAATTGGTTCTAACTTATCAAGTCTGACTTGTAGCGTTTAAATCGATTCATTTCTTCATCCCAATCACCCAAGTTGTCAATTACAGGTTAGTTGTGGGTTTGGTAGGGAGGATTTGTTTTTGAGTTCTTAGATTCTATGCTATATGTGTATGTGGGGTTCTAGATGTAATATTTGATCCATGGGTTCTGCATCAGCGCGTCTCATATTGACACCAGTATGTCTAGTCTTGAAGGCATAATAATAATAGTGACACCAATGTGCCTAGCTCGAAGGCACAATAATAACAGTTAACATAACACACACACCACATCATGTCACATTTTCAGTTTTTTCATTTCCTTTTTTCTTTCTAATCATGATTATTCATGTATTTTCCACCATTTCCACCCTTTCCACACCAAAGGAAGTCCAAGTTTAACACAAGATGAGATGGTTCTTTTCAAATACTTGAAAGGATTAACGACAATGCATATAAAGTGGATTTACCAGTGAGTACAATGTAAGTGCTTCATTTAAAGTGGCTGATTTGAGTCCTTTTGATATAGGTGGTGCTTTAGATTCGAGGATGAATCCTTTTGAGGAGAGGGAAAATGTTATGGAACAACCTACACACCAAGAGGATAAGCATGACCAATGAAGCAAGGATAAAATTGAGGGGATTTTCAATCCAATTATTCTACCTCAAGGCCCTATGATCACGAGCCAAGAAGATTCAACAAGCATTAATTTTTTATCTACAAGATTTGGTGAATTTGGCTTGTAATGGGCTGCAAGGGATCCAAGTCTTGGAAACAAGATCAAATAAAGTTAATTACAACTTATTTCAAGTCCAACTTCAAAATGGGCTTGCTTAAGTTTGTTTTTAGCTCTTAGCCTTGTTAATTGAGTGAAATTAAATACGTTTGTATTTTTTGTCATAATGGACTATTTAAAACATGTTAATTTAAAAGCCTATTAGTTTTATTGCTTTGATAATGGGCTGTCCAAACTTGTTTATGATAAAGCCCATAAGTTGAGTTTCTTTATTTTAGATTATGAGTTTTTTAGGTCTTGTAAAGGCTGTATAAAGGCCTAAAACGAATTTCACTTCAGATTATGGATGAATTATAACCAAAAGGCTGTTTGCTTTTTTATCTTTGTGTTCTTGAGTAGAATACATGCTAAGAAACATTCAAGTGGACTGATCATCTTCTTGTGGAGTGTTTCGAATATGAAATTTAGAAACAAGTTTGTTTCCTTTATTCTAGATCTTTGATCATCTTTCTAAGAAATCTAAATTCTAGCCTTTCTTAGGGGTTGAGACTGAATTGTTATTAGGGTTTTCAAGTTAATGTTGTGGGGATCTATAATAATCAAAGGGGCCTTCAGGCTTATTCTTGGAGGTTCCATATCACTTTGTGAATGGATACCTATTGAGGTACCCATCATGCAGCTCTTCGGACATATTGCCATGGTCTACCAAGTATAATATCTCCAGCATTCATTGGAACCACATCGTACATCACTTCATCATGATATTTACCAATGGAAATGGAAATGATAGATTGTCTATTTACCTTAACCTCACCACAATCATTAAGCCACTGAAGTTTGTAGGGGTCATGGGTGTGGTGTAGTAGAGAGCCCCAATCTATCAACCAAGAGTGTACTCACAACATTGGTGCAACTTCCACCATCTATAATCACACTACATGCCTTGCCTTGAACATGGCATCTTGTATGGAACAAATTATATCGTTGCTCCTCATGGCTATCCTCCTTCAATTGTGTGTTAAGAGCACGCCTAGTTACCAGTAAATCATCTCTAATTGGCTCCTCAATGCTCCCATCGCTACAATCCTCCAATGCTGGCATATCACCATCATCACTCTCATTGTTGCCTTCTTCTTCATCAGTCACTATCTCACCATTTCTCAAGGTCATAACCCTCTTATTTAGACATTCTTTGCTGATATGACCTACACCTTGGCACTTCCAATATTTAATATCTCTATTTCTCAGCTTAGGCTCTTCGACTTTGGATTTGTCTTTAGAACCCGAATCTATCTTCGCCTTTTCACCATTATGAACAACCTTATTTCCACCCTTAAAATCATGATTTCCATCCCTTTTCCAAGAAGAACTAGGATTGGAATAAGGTTTGGAAACATACCTTGCAGCTCCTCTTCCTTGGAGTTGTGTTTTCCACCTTGACGGCAATATACACCATCTCTTCTAACTCCACATAAGGCTGTAATTCAACTCGATCCGCTATGTCCTTGTTCAAACCAGCGAAGAAACGTGCCATAGTAGTCTCCATATCTTCATCTCTATTAGCTTTAGTCATGATCATTTCCATCTCTTTGTAGTAGTCATCAACACTCCTACTACCTTGTTTAAGAACCTGAAGTCTTTGTACAAGTTCTCTATGAAAATGTCTAGGCACAAATCTCTTTCTCATGACAGACTTAAGATCATGTCATCTCAATTGGATACTCCAAATTCCTTCTCCTATTAGTCACCAATTGGTCCCACCAAGCTATAGCATAATCTGATAATTGAGTAATGGCAAGCTTGACTTTCTTTTCATCACTAAATTGATGGCAATCAAAGATAAGCTCAACTTGCTTTTCCCGTTGCAAATAAGCCTCCTGATCTGATTTACCTCAGAAATTAGGAATTTTCAATTTAATGCTTCCCAAGTTCCTATCTACAAAGTCATTATCACCACGGTTTCTACCATAGAATTCATTATCATACATCCTTCCTCTACCTCTACCAGCACCGCGTCCTCCTCTACCTCCTCCTCTAGGTATAACTCCTCCAACAAGAGTTGGATTATCATCCCCAAACTTGTATTCATCACCAAATTATCAATTTGAGGTATTTGATTTCTACCACCTCTTTGTCTCTCATTGTGCTCCGGTGTGGCTCTTTCAACAGCTTGCAACCTTACATCCATACACTCTAATGTTTCCCTCACATTCTCTATAGTGCGGTATAAATGTGTAAATTCAGCTTGTTGAGCCTCATGCAATCTAGCCGCATCAACATGGCCAACTCCACTACCTTCACCTTTATTGGACATTTCTGCAATAAAAGGTTAGAAAATAATAAAAATAATAATAATAGGATCTCATAACACTCCCTCACGTTTTTACACTCAAAAGATGGGATTGGTCACTCGGGTTTTACTCAATTAATTTATTTTTCTCACGGTTTTCCTCACACTACTCTAGCTAATTTCTTTTACGTTCTTAGGTGAATCACACTTTTAGAAAAATTCAAATAGCATGATTTGTGCAGAATTTAAAATCTGAAATTTTCAAAACAAGTTTGAAACAAATTGGCTAAAACAAGAAATTTAATATACTAGAAGCAAAAAAATATGACAACTCATTAAGAAGCAAATGACGTATGAAAAAAAAATGACAAAGATTTGATTAGGACAAATTTAGAAGGTAATTTTTTTGAAGAAACAGCCCAAAGTTATTAATTAATGATTAATAACTATAATAATCACACAATAAATGTAGGTCAAATTTAGAAGGTTATTTTTTGAAGAAACAGCCCCAAAAGTTATTAATTTTTTTCTTTTTTTTTCCAGAATTTTTTTTCAGATTTGTATTTCTTTTTCTCTTCTAAACAGTAAGATTTTTATCCTTTTTTTTGACAATTTTTTTTTTATAACCACAAGCACTAAATCAGATGTGCAATCTTTTTAATTGATGAAAAGAATTCACATTAACCAAAACAAACAAAAAACAGAATTCAAATAGACAATAATAATTCAAATGAAGGAAAAATAAAGAAAATGCAAGAACAATAAGAGACAAACTTAGGAGAACAAAAGAAAATAAGAATTTAGAATCAAAAACACAAAATTTGTTAAGGATAGAACCTGATTTAAATCCAAAGCTCTGATAACAAATGATACTGTACCTCTAAGAATAAGCCTATGAACCCCTTTGATTATTACGGACCCCCACAACATTAACTTGAAAATCCCAATAACAATTCAGTCTCAACCCCTAAGAAAGACGAGAATTCAGATTGCTTAGAAAGATGATCAAAGATCTAGAATAAAGGAAACTTGTTTCTAAATTCTAGATTCAAAACACTCCACAAGAAGATGATCAGTCCACTTGAATGTTTCTTATCATGTAATCTACTCAAGAACACAAAGATAAAAGCAAACAACCTTTTGGTTATAATTCATCAATAATCTAAAGTGAAATTCGTTTTAGGCCTTTATATAGCCTTTACAAGACCTAAAAAACTCATAATCTAAAATAAACTCAACTTATGGGCTTTATGTCAAAGCAATAAAATTAATAGGCTTTTAAATTAAGTTGTTTGATGGCATGGTGGTGTTTAGATAGTTGTTTGTGAATGAAAGAAATGGGAGGAAATGATACTTTATGGATGGTTTGTAGTGTTGTACGAAAATTAGGTTGAATGTAAGGTGTAAGGGCTTATTTTGTGTGAAAAGGAAGGTGTTTATGTTTGCTTTAAAATCTGGAATTTCATAAGTTAAATGGTTGATTGTAACAACAAAAATGGAACTGGTTGAATATTTTTGGATCACATACAAAAGCCTATTAGTTTTTGGAACTAACAAAACCCGAATGTGTTAAAACACTTAAATTCACTCAAAAGATAATCTGTCCCTATTCCAAATTCATTTTCCTTTTTAAATAAGGAAATAAAGAAGAGTTATAAGCTAAATAAAGGCAATTAAAACCAAAGAAAACTGCCTACATTAAATCAACATCAAACATGTATTAAAAGCAAGATAATAATGGAAAACGAAACTGAAAAATAGAAATTGAATAATAATGAAAAATGAAACTGAAAAACAGAAATTGAAGTCTTCAAACGTCCCCCACATGTATGAGCTGGAAACATGTGCTAAAATCAATCTTTAAGTGCATTATGTTGGGCTTTAAATTGGTCTTCAAATATAAGGGCTTGGAACAGCCCAAAAGGCTTCAAAATGAGTTGAATCTTCATGTTATGTATGGGTTCAAAGTAGAGTTCTCCATTAGGATCAACAACATCATCTTCGTCATCTTCCAAAACAGTATGAAGGCCCATATCAAGAGTGTCTTGAATGGCAAGGACTGATGGATCTCCATCATTCTCCCCTTCTTGGGAAGTCTCCTCTTGCATAGAAGGTTGCATTGAATCTTCAACAAATTTAGAGAGGTCGCTTACATTGAATGTGTTGGAAATCTTGTAAGATGGTGGAAGCTCAATCTTGTAGGCATTCTGATTTATCTTCTTTAGGACTTTATAAGGACCCTCCGCTTTGGGCATTAGCTTATTCTTCCTTTTTGTAGGGAATCTCGCCTTCCTCAAGTTCACCCACACAAGATCACCTTCTTTGTATTCAACAATAAATTTCAGCTTGGATTGACGCTTGTAGGCATCATTCTTCCTTTGAATATGTTCTTTTGCCTTAGTAGTTTGACTATTTCAGTAGCCCTTTCTTCAGCCATTAGGTTGGATGGGACACTAGCATGTGCTTTGCTCAAATCAATTGGAATAAGAGGGTTAGCACCATAAACTAATTCAAAAGGTGTAAAATTTGTAGTCTTACTTTTGGAACTGCTGTAAGCAAACTCTGCATGGCCAACATAGTATCCCAATTCTTTACCTTTCACTTCAGCAAACTTCTCAAAATGTTACCAAGGCTTCGGTTGACCACCTCGGTTTGTCCATCAGTTTGAGGATAAAATGTCGTGCTAAATTTTAGAGTCGTGCCAAGTCTTTCCCATAAATGTCTCCAAAAATGACTCAAAAACTTTACATCCTTATCACTTATAATATTGCTTAGAATTCCGTGGAGTTTTACAATGTTTTCAAAATACAAGTTCAGAATATGTGATGCATCATTAGTGATGTGAGCCTGCCTTGCTAGGATTTAATTCCTAAGGAAGCTCAAACTACGAATCGTCTCCAAAACATAAGAACACCAACCAGCACCTTCAACCCAACACCAACTTGTGATGTAAAACTGAAGCTATATGGCTGGAAACCAAAGTTTCAAGACCCAACCCCAACTTGTGAAGGAAAACCTTGAATATAAGTTAAGACCTAGCAAACTTGGTTATTTTTGCAAGGAATTCGTGCAAGTTCTAACCAGAACTCAAAAGAAGGCTAAAAACCTCTCAAAGCTCTCAAAAATGGAGAGAAAACTCAGAATATTCATTAAGTTCAAAGTCTGCCATTACATCTGTTTTTAAAGACTTAAAGAAAGCATAAAACAAGTGAAATGATGGAAAAATACAAATATAATGATGTGGTTACATAAAACAAATTGGGCAGCCATATAGCTTGTCTCCCACTAGCTTTTAAAAGGCATCTTTGACTCCCAATGTGAGTTTCAGCCACTCTTAATATATGGGCATCCAATGGTACGTGAATGGTATGTATTTAGCTCCCAAAGGTATAATGATGGATGCCAATATGTATTCTAACTCCTTTGGGTCAATTGGCCTCTTGGGTAGATTGCAATTTGGACATGTGCAACCAAACAGCTTCTTTGCTCTTATTTTCTTCAAGTCTTAACATTCCAATTGTATTGAGAACATATAGATGTTTGGAAACTAATCCTTGAAGTTTTCTTGCCATTGATCGAGTAACAGGTCCTTGGTGTTGTATGCTAGTAATCAGATCCTCATCATCCTCTCCCTCTTCAAAAGAATTCGTCCTCGAATCTTCATCATCTGCATAGTAAGGAGCAAGATTAGAAACATTAAAAGTTGCACTTACACCATACTCACCTGGTAGATTAATCTTGTAGGCATTATCATTAATCCTTTCGAGTACTTCAAATGGTCCATCACTTCTCGGCTGCAATTTTGATTTCCTTTGTGTAGGAAACCTTTCTTTTCGCAAATGAACCCATACCAGATCACCAAGCTGGAACACCATCTTTTTCCTTCCTTTGTTTACTTTGGTTTCTCTATTCTCATTAATCTTCTCCATTTGTTGCTTGGCCCTTTGATGCATTTGCTTCACCAATTCAGCTTTCTTTTTACCATCTAAACTAGTAAGCTCATTAGTAGGAAGAGGCAACAAATCTAATGGAGTAAGTGGATTAAAACCATAGACAAGCTCAAAGGGCGAAAATCCAGTGGATGAATGCATTGATCTATTATATGCAAATTCAATAAATGGTATGCATTCCTCCCATGTCTTCAAATTTTGTTTAATCATGGTACGAAGAAGAGTGCCCACAGTCCTATTAACAACTTTCGTCTGCCCATCTGTTTGCGGATGACATGTAGTAGAGAAACAAAGCTTTGTACCTAACTTTCCCCATAGGACTTTCCAAAAATGAC
The DNA here is from genome assembly GCA_947685225.1 of Garcia nutans. Classification (NCBI taxonomy): domain Eukaryota; kingdom Viridiplantae; phylum Streptophyta; class Magnoliopsida; order Malpighiales; family Euphorbiaceae; genus Garcia; species Garcia nutans. The sequence continues at coordinate 11,330,103 of CANTUV010000002.1, read as the reverse complement.
TCAAAAATTTTACATCTCGATCACTTACTATGGTCCTAGGAATACCATGCAATCTCACTACTTCTCTAAAGAACAAATCAGATACATGGCATGCATCATCAGTTTTATGACATGGAATGAAATGTGCCATTTTAGAAAATCTATCAACCACAACAAATAAACTATCATGACCCTTTTTTGTCCTAGGTAGCCCCAAAATAAAGTCCATAGATAAGTCTACCCAAGGTTCACTAGGTACACTTAAAGGCATATACAAACCATGTGGTCTTACTTTGGACTTTGCTTTCATACATGTCACGCATTTAGCACAAAATTTCTCTACATCTTTCCTCATATGTGGCCAATAAAAATGTTCATTAAGAATTTCTAATGTTTTAGCCACCCCAAAATTTCCCATTAAACCTCTCCCATGTGACTCTCTTACAAGCAATCCTCTTATAGAGCTATTTGGAACACAAAGTCATTTCTCTCTAAATAAGAAACCATCATGCCTATAAAATTTTTCAAAGGCAGCATTTTCACAAGAGGCATATATTTGTGCAAATTCAGAGTCATGCTTATACAATTCTTTCATATGCTCAAATCCTAGAAGTCTAGCATCAAGCATAGAGATTAGGGCATACCTCCTAGATAAGGCATTAGCAACAACATTTTATTTTCCTTGCTTATATTGAATCACATATGGAAATGCTTCAATAAATTCACTCCATTTGGCATGGCGTTTGTTCAGCTTGCTTTGTCCTTTCAAGTATTTTAATGATTCATGATCACTATGAATAACAAACTCCTTTGGCCAAAGATAATGCTGCCACATCTCCAACGCCCTAACTAATGCATACATCTTCTTGTCATAAGTAGAGTAATTCAAAGGAGCTCCACTTAGCTTCTCACTAAAGTATGCAATTGGTCTTCTTTCCTGCATCAAAACAGCACCTATACCCACTCCGGAAGCATCACATTCAACTTCAAAAGTTTTAGAAAAATCAAGTAATGCAAGTAATGGTGTAGAACATAATTTTTCTTTCAGTAATCTAAATGCATGCTCCTGTTCCTCATTCCATCTGAACCCTACATTTTTCTTCACTATTTCATTCAATGGGGCTGCAATTGTGCTAAAATCTCTAACAAACCTCATATAAAAACTAGCAAGACCATGAAAACTCGTAACATTAGTCACGGATTTTGGTGTAGGCCATTCTTTGATGGCTTTTACCTTATCCTCATCAACCTCAATTCCTTTCCCACTCACTACAAAATCCTAAGAAAATGACTTTTTTCATGCAGAATGTACATTTCTTTAAATTTGCATACAATTTCTCTTTCCTAAGAACTTCAAGTACACATCTTAAATGCATTAAATGATGATTTAAACTTTGACTATACACTAAAATATCATCAAAATACACAACAACAAACTTTCCAAGAAAAGCACGCAAGACATGATTCATTAATCTCATGAAAGTACTAGGTGCATTGCTTAGTCCAAAAGGCATGACTAACCATTCATACAAACCATATTGAGTCTTAAAAGCTATTTTCCATTCATCTCCTAATCTCATTCTTATTTGATGATAACCACTTTTAAGATCAATTTTCGAAAATATACATGCACCATGCAATTCATCAAGCATATCATCAAGTCTAGGGATTGGATGTCTATACTTTATAGTGATTTTGTTGACGGCACGACAATCCACACACATTCGCATTGATCCATCCTTTTTGGGTACCAAAAGTACCGGTACAGCGCATGGACTCATGCTCTCTTTGACATGACCCTTTGCAAGTAATTCTTCCACCTGTTTTTGTAACTCTTTGGCCTCTTGAGGATTAGTTCTATATGCTGGCCGATTCAGAATTACAGCTCCAGGAACAAAATCAATTTGATGTTCTATTCCTCTGATTGGTGGTAGTCCGTTAGATACTTCATCGGGAAAGACATCTTCAAATTCCTGCAACAAAGTCAATGCAACACTAGGAATAGGAGGATCAAGGTCAGTTACATTAAGAAAAGCTCCCTTACATAGTAAGAGTAGCATCACATTATTTGAAGAATAGGCTTGCCTCACATCTTTTCCCCTAGCAACTAAACTTACTTTCTTCTCACAACTCTCATTTTTATTGTAGATTTTTTTCTTTTTTTCTTTTTCTCATTTTCTTTTTCTTTCTCATTTTTTATTCTTTGTTTTTCCTCTTGCTCTTTTCTTTCTCTCACTCTCTTTTCAGATTCTTTTTGCATTTTCTCTTCCATGGCAGCTTGTATTTGTTTTTGGTCTTCAAAGGCCTCCATCGGTGTCAAAGGTGCAAGCGTCAACTTTCAACCTTCAAAATCAAAAGAGTACCTATTTTTGAATCCATCATGTACAACCCTTCTATCATATTGCCATGGCCTCCCAAGCAGAATATGACTAGCATGCATAGGAACAACATCACATAACACTTCATCCTTATACCTCCCAATGGAAAATGTTAGCAGCACTTGCTTAGTCACCCTAACTTCACCACAATCATTAAACCATTGCAACCTATATGGCTTAGGATGTTTTGTAGCAGGGAAATCAAGTTTTTCCACTAGTAGAGTACTAGCCACATTCACGCAACTTCCACTGTCTATTATCATGCTGCAAGCTCTATCTTTAACTAGACACCTAGTATGAAAGATATTTTCTCTTTGTAGCTCATCACCATCATCTGCCTTTATTTGGGTATTTAAAGCATGCATAACAACTAGAACGTTGCCATGTACAGCATGCTCTACATCACTATCATCACCCATAGGTTGAATGTCATCACTTGAATCATCATTAACAGCCTCATCATCTTCAGATTCTATCTCTCCACTTGGTCTCATCACCATTGCCCTTTTATTTGGACATTGTGCAGCATAATGTCCCTTGCCTAAGCATCTAAAACATTGGATGTCTCTAGTTCTTCCGCTGGAGTTCATTGGTGCCTTACCCTTATCAATCACAATGGGTTTTTCTCCAGCCTTGTTTCCCTCTTTCTTCTCCTTTGAAACAAATTTACTCTCACTAGATTCCCCTTTCTTCCAATTTGGCTTCCATGGAACATTGTTGGTAGAATTCATTCCCATACCCGATCTGGTTGTTTTCTTCTTCTTGAGTTGTTTTTCTACCTTGATTGCCTTATTTAACATATCATCAAGCTCCACATAATGATGCAGCTCCACTATGTCAGCAATTTCATCTTTCAGCCCATGTAGGAACCGTGCCATAGTTGCTTCCCTATCTTCTTCTATATTAGCTCATAATCATAGCCATTTCCATTTCTTGAAAATATTCTTCCACACTTTTATTGCCCTGCAGCAGCCCTTGTAATCTTTGATGCAACTCTCTATAGTAGTTGATGCAAGAAAGGATCCCTTTAAGCTAGCAAGTGGACCAATCACTAGGAGCAAGGCAAAGAGATATCAAGCTAGTATGGCTTTGCATATTCAAGAAGAGATTTCCAAAGAGCTTCAAGAATTATCATTCAAGAAGATGGAGATAGAGCTTGAAGAAGGCACACCAAAGCTGATTATGATGCTTAGTGTGAAAATGGAAGCTAAAGGCTAGCTAAAGAGGTCCAACGTGCAAGAAAGGTCCATGGGGATTCATATAAAGCCTTGGGAAGTAATTTAAGGCCTTAGTAAGATGATGGAAGTGATTGGAAGAAAAGCTTGGAGTGCAGCCAGTTTCACACGTACCTGTGAGATTTCTGAAGCCCTGTGAGAATAGCTGGATGGACCCACTGCTTAAAGATTATTAATTCTGTTTAATGGGCCACGTTTTATATCATTATGGAAGGCTTAAAAATAGGATTTTGTTTCCATACTTTATATTTTCCTTAGTGGATTAGGATTTTGTTTCCATACTTTATATTTTCCTTAGTGGATTAGGATTACTTTATGTTTTTCCTTATGCAATTAGGAATGTTTTTCCTTATGCAATTAGGAATGTTTTTCCTTATGCAATTAGGAATGTTTTAGTTTTCCTTATGCAATTAGGAATGTTTTCCTTATGCAATTAGGAATGTTTTCCTTATGCAATTAGGAATGTTTTAGTTTTCCATATGCAATTAGGAATTTTGTAACCCTTATTTAAGGGCACTATTAGGCTCAATTTCAGGATACAACATTTAATAAAAATTTTCGAATTCTTCTACAAGTTCTTCTTGTGAATTTTCGTGTGAGAGAGATTAGAGTGGATTCTTTAATTCTTTCTTTGCATCAAGAATTAGGTTTACTTATCAACAAGAGTTGTGGCGTTTTCCTTCTTCTTACCAACTAAATCCTTCAATCATAGTGAGTTCGCGTCTCTTTATAGGCATTGGGTTCCTTAGGAGGTGATTATCAAGTTTCAAGGAGTTCTCTACCATTGTTATACGTTGGTTTGCTGCCATCGTTGCTAAGGGTCAGTGTCAGTAGTGTTGTGGAACAAATCGATCTCTCATGACCTGTTTCAACTCATCCCAAGTCTGCACTCCTCTCATGCCATTTCTTCTTCGTTTAGTGAGTAATTGATCCCACCAAACTAATGCCTAATCAGTAAACTCTACCACAGCAAGTGTCACCTTCTTTTGCTCACTATAGTTGTGGCAATCAAAGATGAGTTCGGTCTTTCTCTCCCATTCCAAATATGCATCTAGATTTGCTTTGCCTTGGAATGATGGAATTTTCATTTTAATTCCATTAACGTTGCTGTCTACTCTCCCTCTCCCTCTTGCATTTTCCATAGTTTCTTGCCTAATATTTCTGCCACCACCTCTACCACCCATATTACCTCTCATATATCTTGGTCTAATAACATCATCAAGTGCAACAGATTGCTGCCCATCATCATCATCAAGATTATCTTCATCTACATCCTCCAAGTCATTGAAAACTGGCAAATCATTTAGTCCAGCGCGCCTACCTCTATTCTGCCCCCTTTTTGTGTTTTGTTCCCTATGAAAATTATCTCGTTCATCCCTTCCTAAATTCCTTTGATTTGTAGAGCTTGCTTGCTGCAATTCTTCAATTTGCTTTGAGTGTTTTTCCATATGTTCTCTAATATCAACAAACAACACATTCATCCTTTGAAATTGAGATTGCAATGCCTTAAGAACATAAGAAGCTTCTGGCTCCTCTTGGAGCTGGTTGCTCTCTCGATCACTATCTCATTTTGTTGACATACTGATTGCTGCAAAACAAATGTTAGAAATATTCTCTCACACACTCCCTCACATGTTTCACTCTAATTTGGTAACACTCAATCTGTGTTTCACTCAAACTTTGGCTTTTACCCTCTAACAATCTCACCACTCTATGCCTTTTTTCACTCACTTCAGCCCCTTCCAAGTTCTAGCAAGAACTTAATATTTCCTCAACTAAATAACTAAATTGCAAGGTTTAAAACACATTCAAGAATGGAACAAGAGTAAAACAAGCTGGAAAAAAAAAACAGAATATCTGATATTTGAAACCTAAGGACGAAAGACACTGAAATTTTAGACAAACATTACTAAAGGGAAGAATTTGACAAAACTGAATTTAGGACAATATATTGAGACAAAATGGAAGAAGAAAAATGAATTTTTAGGTCTCTTACGAAATGTTTATGTTCTGGACCCAAAAATGGCTAACTAGCGATAATATATGGACAACCAAGCAAACGAACGAATTTTGACATGAAATTTAATATGTAGGCTTAGCTGAATATCTAAAACATGCCTGTAAAATTTGAAAGGATTTGGACATATTTACATACACATTCACTTTTGGACACAAAACTAGCTAAATTGGCTGCAATATATGGATAACTAGGCAAATGGAGGAATTTTGCCTTAAAATTTGATTTCCAAGCTAAGTTTAGCATCTGAAACAAGCATATAAAATTTGAGAAGATTTGGTTATGTGCAAACCCAACTTCAGTTTCTAACCCATTAGCAAATTTGAGAGATTAGTTGTTGTTTTCTCTTTTTTTTCTCTTTTCTGTTCTTTCTTTCTTTCTTTTTTTTAAATTAATCCAGCAACAACATTAAGGAAGAAGGACTCAAAGAAACAAGAAAGCATACAGCTTGTAGAAATTAAACTAATGGCAGAAAATGACTCAAAGGAAGACAATATTTTTTTTTTTGACATAAACAAGAAGGAATGATGCTAAAAACCTGATTTGGAGAGCCTAAGCTCTGATACCAAATGATGTGAGCCTGCCTTGTTGGGATTTAATTCCTAAGGAAGCTCAAGCTATGGATTGTCTCCAAAACATAAGAACACCAACCAGCACCTTCAACCCAACACCAACTTGTGATGTAAAACTGAAGCTATATGGTTGGAAACCAAAGTTTCAAGACCCAACCCCAACTTGTGAAGGAAAACCTTGAATATAAGTTAAGACCTAGCAAACTTGGTTATTTTTGCAAGGAATTCGTGCAAGTTCTAACCAGAACTCAAAAGAAGGCTAAAAACCTCTCAAAGCTCTCAAAAATGGAGAGAAAACTCAGAATATTCATTAAGTTCAAAGTCTGCATTTACATCTGTTTTTAAAGACTTAAAGAAAGCATAAAACAAGTGAAATGATGGGAAAATACAAATATAATGATGTGGTTACATAAAACAAATTGGGCAGCCATATAGCTTGTCTCCCACTAGCTTTTAAAAGGCATCTTTGACTCCCAATGTGAGTTTCAACCACTCTTAATATATGGGCATCCAATGGTACGTGAATGGTATGTATTTAGCTCCCAAAGGTATAATGATGGATGCCAATATGTATTCTAACTCCTTTGGGTCAATTGGCCTCTTGGGTAGATTGCAATTGGGACACGTGCAACCAAACAGCTTCTTTGCTCTTATTTTCTTCAAGTCTTAACGTTCCAATTGTATTGAGAATATATAGATGTTTGGAAACTAATCCTTGAAGTTTTCTTGCCATTGATCAAGTAACAGGTCCTTGGTGTTGTATGCTAGCAATCAGATCCTCATCAATTAGTTTTGTTACAAGCAACAAAATGAGCCATTTTAGAAAATCTATCTACAACAACCATAATAGAATCATGATTTCTCCTTGTTCGTGGCAACCCAACTATGAAATCAATACTTACATCCTCCCATGGAGCATTCGGAACTGGCAAAGGCATGTATGGACCATGTGCTTGTGATGTTATTTTGGATTGTTTACATGTATTACAGGCCTCAACAAGCCTTGAAACATCTTTCCACATCTTTGGCCAATAGAAATTCCTACTAGCATAGGTCTTGTCTTGTCCAAAGTGTCCAGCTAGGCCTCCACCATGGACTTCTTTTAGAATTGCTTCCCTTAAAGAACTTTGAGGAATACAAACAGCATCAAGCTTGAAAAGATAACCATCATGAATAGTTAAATTCCTAAATGCACCATCTTTCCTAACTCTCCCAAATCTGACCGAAATCCCCATCATTCTCATACAAAGTTCTTACATCATCAAATCCTATTACATGAGCATGCATGGTACTAAGAACCTCAAATCTCCTAGACAATGCATCAGCCACAAAATTACTTGGACCATCTCTATACTTCACAACTAAATTAAAGGATTGTGATACTGAACCTCCAAGAATAAGCCTGAGAACCCCTTGATTTTGAACCCCCACAACATTAACTTGAAAACCCCTAGTCGAATTCAGTACAACCCCCAAGGATTAGGTTAGATTTCAGATTACCTTGAATTGATCAAAGATCCAAGATTTCGAAACAAGTCAGTTCCTAAATCCCAGATTCGAAACACTCCACAAGAAAGTTGATCAAACTACTTGAATGTTTCTGAAGCATGTATTCAAGCAAGAACACAAAGATAAAAGCAATTCGGCTTTAGGTTAATAAATTCTTCCAAACTTCAAAACTGATCTCTTACAACCCTAAATGAGATATAAATAGCTAAACCCTAATTAGGGTTATTAAGTAGCATTTGACTTTCTAATCAAAATATAAGAAATAATAAAGTAATCAAAGTCCTAATTTAATACCAAACAAACAGGGCCCTTACTTTTTAAATAAGCATAACTAGTGGGCCTTAATACATATTAAAATAACAAGTTCAGCTAATTATTTAACTATAAATAAGCCCAACTAGTGACTTGAGCCAAATATGCTCCAATTTACATCCTTGATCAGCCATATCGTGCACCTTCAGCTCCTCTTCAACAAAATGTTGCATGTAGCCTTGTGACGTCTCTATCATTCCCCCTTTGTTGGAGAAAACTCGTCCTCGAGTTTTAAAATGCTGAAGTAGTAAAGAAAAGCAACTTTGTAATTTCACTCCAATTACTTGTGGCATGTCATCAATTTGAAGAACCTGAAATTTTATTTCATAAACATCAAAATCATTGTTAGGTAAAATAAATTCCATGTTTGCAACAGACAGGCAATCATGAATGGTGGGAGTAGAAAGTTTTATTTTTCTTGCTTCTTCTTTTAATTGTACTTCTAACCCAAGCATATCAATTTCTTCCTTCAATATTTCTTCAAAAGTTTCCAACTTTGGAATGTCTTGTTGAAAAGTAGTAGCTTCTTTTGATTCTAGTGATGAATCTTCACCAATAATCTCTAAAGTATGATCTTCAATATCACCCTGAAAAGAAGTATCACCATAAACAGCCTCGAATGACATTAACAAATCACTACCATCAACAATCTCTTCTGCATAAATTAGTTCTTCTTCATTGCTATCTTCAACCTTCAAATTCTCCCTTTCTTTGTAGTAATCATCAACACTTTTACTTCCTTCCTTGATAGCCTGAAGTCTCTGCATGATACTCCTATAGAAATGTTCAGGTTGCTGCATTTGATTTCTGCCACCTCTTCGACTCTCATTGCGCTCCAATGTGGCTCTTTCAACACTTTGCAACCTCAAATCCATGCGCTCCAATCTTTCTGTTATGGTATCCATAGAACGGTGTAAACGTGTAAATTCAGCTTGTTGCGCCTCACGCAATCGAGCTGGATCAATTTGAACACCTGCATCTCTTCCAGACATGTTTCCTGCAATAAAAGGTTAGCACAAAACAAATAAAAAGACCTCACAACACTCCCTCACGTGTTTACACTCAATAGATGAAGGTTGGTCTCTCGTGTTTCACTCAATATATGAAATCTCTCACGGTTCAGCTCACACCTCTCAAGCTGATTTCTTTTATGTTCTTAGGTGAATCACACTTTATGAAACAACTCAAATAGCCTCCGTGTGTAGTATCCCAAAATCTGAAATTTGAATCAAAACAGCCCCTCAAATTTGTCAAAATTTCGTGACAAAATTTTGGTTACTTCTAACCTATCCAGATTCGACCCTTATCACCTAAATAACAAGGAAAACGAAAAAAATTTCTTGAAGCACTTTTGTACTCTTTTTTTTTCTCCCTCTCACTATCTCTTTTGAAGGGCAGCCCTAGTTCACACCACACGAAATTTTTTTTTTCCAATCAGGTAACAAGAACAAGATCAATTTAGAGGACTTCCTTTTGAAACGCGAAATTGGAACAGAATAAATAATCAAGACTTCCTTTAGACCAATTCAGCTTTCCTTTTGAAACTTGTTTGAAACACTTTCTTGGAAATTCGAAACAGAATCAGAATGATTAACAAGAATAAGATTCGGATTTAGAACACTTTCGAATCAACAAATTTCAAATCAACAATCAAGAACACAATTTCAAATTTGAACAAAGCAACCTAAATTCCCAATTCGTAAATCCACAATAGAACAAATCCAATTAGGAATAGATAGAACAAACCAATTCGGAACAAATCAACCAACCCAATTTCAGAATAAGAAAGAAAAAAAATGATTTGGACTAAAAAGGCAAACTGAATTCGAAATTGAAATAAGACTCTAAACACAAAACGAAAACTAAATTAGAACCCTAACGGAATTTTTTTTTTGAATTTTCAACTTTGAAAGAAAAACGAAAACAATTCAAGGATCAATAACAAAGAAACAAAACGAAACTAACAAGAGACGAAACGAAAACGAAAGTAACCCACAAAGGAAACAAAAACGCAAATAGCAGGTGAAGAAAACGAAAACGAAAATAACCCACAAAGGAAACAAAAACGTAAATAGCAGGTGAAGAAAAACAAAACGAAAATAACCCACAAAGAAAACAATTCAGAGGAACAAGGAAACAAGATAACGAATTGAACAATTGAAACAAAGCAACAAAAACGCAAATAACAAAAGAAGAAACGAAAACGAATTAGAAGGGATAAAACATGATCTAGAGCGTAGGCTCTGATACCAAATGATACGGAACCTCCAAGAATAAGCCTGAGAACCCCTTGATTTTGAACCCCCCACAACATTAACTTGAAAACCCCTAGTCGAATTCGGTACAACCCCCAAGGATTAGGTTAGATTTCAGATTACCTTGAATTGATCAAAGATCCAAGATTTCGAAACAAGTCAGTTCCTAAATCCCAGATTCGAAACACTCCACAAGAAAGTTGATCAAACTACTTGAATGTTTCTGAAGCATGTATTCAAGCAAGAACACAAAGATAAAAGCAATTCAGCTTTAGGTTAATAAATTCTTCCAAACTTCAAAACTGATCTCTTACAACCCTAAATGAGATATAAATAGCTAAACCCTAATTAGGGTTATTAAGTAGCGTTTGGCTTTCTAATCAAAATATAAGAAATAATAAAGTAATCAAAGTCCTAATTTAATACCAAACAAACAGGGCCCTTACTTTTTAAATGAGCATAACTAGTGGGCCTTAATACATATTAAAATAACAAGTTCAGCTAATTATTTAACTATAAATAAGCCCAACTAGTGACTTGAGCCAAATATGCTCCAATTTGCATCCTTGATCAGCCATATCGTGCACCTTCAGCTCCTCTTCAACAAAATGTTGCATGTAGCCTTGTGACGTCTCTATCAGATTGCATATATTCAACCCAAGATGCATGTCTTCTACTCAACTTAGCTTGGCTTTGAATATATTTAAGTGCTTGGTGGTCAGTATATAGAATGAATGAATTTGCCAACAAATATGCACTCCAATGTCTAAGTGCACGCACCAAAGCATAAAAATCAAGGTCATAGGCAGAATACTTTCTCCTAACTTCATCTAACTTTTCACTAAAAAATGCAATAGGCTTTCCTTTTTGACTCAAAATAGTCCCAATCCCTACCCCACTAGCATCACACTCCAATTCAAAAGGCAAGGTAAAATTGGGTAAGGATAAAATAGGAGCTTTTGTCATGGCATTCTTTAGTGTGTTAAAGGCAATGGTGGCTTGAGGGGTCCATTTAAAAATTCCTTCTTCATGCAATCTGTAATTGGGCTTGTTATAGTGCTGAAATTCTTAATGAATCTTCTATAGAAAGAACAAAATCCATGAAAGCTTCTAACTTGATACAAATTGCTAGGAATTGGCCATTCAATTATAGCTTTTACCTTTTCTGGATCCATACTAATCCCATCTTTAGACACAACATACCCCAAGAAACTAATGGTGCTATCACAAAAATGACACTTCTCCACATTAGCATATAATGATTCACGGTCCAAAACCTCAAAGATAAGTCTCAAATGCATACAATGCTCATGTAAACTATGACTAAAAATCAGAATATCATCAAAGTATACCACCACAAATTTGTTGAGAAAAGGTTTGAGTACCTCATTCATTAGCCGCATGAAGGTGGAAGGTGAATTTGAAAGCCCCATTGGCATAACCAACATTCATACAGCCCCACATTGGTTTTGAAGGCTGTTTTCCCCTCATCACCTTCTTTAACACGAATTTGATAGAATCCATTTGCAAGATCAATCCTTGAGAACACCGAAGCTCCATGCAATCTATCAAGCATGTCATCAAGCCTTGGAATTGGAAATCTGTACTTGATTGTGATCTTATTAATAGCTCTAGAATCAATCACCATTCTCCATTTTCCATTTTTTTTTGGTACTACAAATGTTGGCACAACACATGGAGATACACTCTCCCTTATAAATCCCCTTTTGAACAATTCATCAACCTGCTTTTGTAACTCATCACTTTCTTTAGGGCTCATTCTATTGGACTGTTTGTGAGAAATTTGGGCTCCTAAAACAAAGCTTATCTCGTGTTGTATGGTTCTTAGAGGGGGTAAACCCGAGGGTAATGTGTTTGGGAATACTCTCTTAAACTCACTAATCAAAGATTGTACCTCATTTGGGATAATATGATTCTGTTTGGGCTCATCCTCCACATCCATAGGGACAAAGCTAGGCAACTCCTCAATGATTTCACTCTTCTCATCATCGGACAAAAACCCAACAACTCCAACCTCTTTCTTCTTCTTTTTCTTTTCTGGCAGCATAGGCTTGAGTAATATCTTTTTCCCATTATGGAGCAATGTATAAGTATTAGCTCTCCCTTGGTGTTGAACATCTTTATCATACAACCAAGGCTTTCCAAGTAACAAATGACAAGCTGTCATAGGAATAACATGGCAGCTCACCTCATCAACGTATTTTCCTATAGAAAATGGAACAAGGCATTTCCTAGTCACTCTTATCTCGTGTAGAATCCAGCCAAGTCAACTTGTAAGGGGGTGTCGATTGGCTCAGTTTTCAGTCCCAACTTGGTGACCATCTCATTGGAAACAACATTCTCACATGCCTCACTATCAAAAACAACTTCACAAAGCTTGTTATTTGTCAAACAACTAGTGTGGAACAAAGATTTCCTCCTCCAATCCTCCTCACTCCTTTCTAAGTTCAGAACTCTCATCACAACTAAACATTCTCCATCCTCCATAGTTTCACATTCAAGGACCACTTCCTCACCATCATACAAAACTAAATCTACCTCATTGGAGTTAGCAAGTAACAAACCTTCCTCTACCTCTTCTATTTCCCTTATGGTCATTATCTTTCTTGTAGGGCATTCAGAAGCAAAATGACCATAACCTTGGCATTTAAAACATTTCAAGACATGTTTAGAGACACTTTTGGTTGGTGGGGCAGATTGAACATTATTGATTAGGGTGGAGGTGTTTTGGGTGTTTGATGGGATTTTTGGTGGTGGTGTAGAGGAAGCCTTTGTAGAGGCAGATTGTGAGGTGTTGGGACTTGATTTGTAAGGTAAAGGAAAGTTTGAAGATTTAGAAAAACTTTGGGTTGGGCTAGTATGAGATAAACTAGCCTCACTTCTTAGAGCTAATTTTTTCAATTCAATCAGAGAATCATAAGGATAAAAAACTCACCTTGTCTTGAATATCAAGATGTAGTCCATGGAGAAAAAGCCCCATGGGTAGTTCTTCAGTCTCCTCCACTTCACATTTCATTAAAATCTCATCAAACTCCATGGTGTATTGTTCCGCGAATTTGGTGCCTTGTTTAAGGCTCAACATCTTCTCAATCATCTTTTGTCTATAATGGGATGGTAAAAACACCACATCCATTTCCTCCTTCATCCGATTCCATTGGGTGATTTGTAGTGTACCTTCTCTAACCCTTTGCTTTTGCAAATTTTCCCACCAAAGGACAGCATAACCTTTCAACCTCATGGCAGCAAGTTTCATCTTTTTTTCCTCAGAAATCTCCTTCAATTCAAAGGCTCTTTCAATGGAATATACCCATTCTAGATAGGCATCAACATCAATTTTTCCATGAAATTCAGGCAACTCAATCTTGTAATTGAAGACTTCCCCCTGTCTTTCACCACGGATAGGTGGGGGCATGTTTCGCTCTCCTCATCTAAAACCTCCATGAAAAGGGCCTCTCCCTCTTCCTCTAAACCTGCCTCGGCCAAAATCAATTGGTTGTTCATCTTCATTAGGTTCTTCATCAAATGGCTCCTCCTCATTTGGATTTCGTGTATTCGAAGGGGAATTTTGAATAATTATTTCAAGGGCCTCATTTTTTTTCTTAACTCCATCTCTAACCTCATTTCCTCAAATGCAGTAGCTAATTATTGTGGGTCAGTCATGACGTGTTTGTCTTTGTTTTGGGGATTAGACATGGGGAATGGAAATGAAGTGGGATAAATTTGGCTCTGATACCAACTGATGGCATGGTGGTGTATAGATGGTTGTTTGTGAATGAAAGAAATGGGAGAAAATGATACTTTATGGATGTTTTGTAGTGTTGTACGAAAATTAGGTTGAATGTAAGGTGTAAGGGCTTATTTTATGAGAAAAGGAAGGTGTTTATGTTTGCTTTAAAATCTGGAATTTCATAAGTTAAATGGTTGATTGTAACAACAAAAATGGAACTGGTTGAATGTTTTTGGATCACATACAAAACCCTATTAGTTTTTGGAAACTAACAAAACTCAAATGTGTTAAAACACTTCAATTCACTCAAAAGATAATCTGTCCCTATTCCAAATTCGTTTTCCTTGTTAAATAAGGAAATAAAGAAGAGATACAAGCTAAATAAAGTCAATTAAAGCCAAAGAAAACTGCCTACATTAAATCAACATCAAATACGTATTAAAAGCAAGAAAATAATGGAAAATGAAACTGAAAAACAGAAATTGAATAATAATGGAAAATGAAACTGAAAAACAGAAATTGAAGTCTTCAAACTTCCCTCACATGTATGAGCTGCAAACATGTGCTAAAATCAATCTTTAAGTGCATTATGTTGGGCTTCAAATTGGTCTTCAAAAGGGCTTGGAACAGCCCAAAAGGCTTCAAAATGAGTTGAATCTTCATGTTATGTATGGGTTCAAAGTAGAGTTCTCCATTAGGATCAACAACATCATCTTCGTCATCTTCCAAAATAGTATGAAGCCCCATACCAAGAGTGTCTTGAATGGCAAGGACTGATGGACCTCCATCAATGTTTTAAACAGCCCATTATGACAAAAATACAAACGTATTTAATTTCACTCAATTAACAAGGGTAAGAACTAAAAGAAAACTTAAGAAAGCCCATTTTGAATTTGGACTTAAAATAAGTTGTAATTAACTTTATTTGATATTGTTCCCAATCCTTGGATCCCTTGCAGCCCATTACAAGCCTAATTCACCAAATATTATAGATGTTAAATTAATGCTTGTTGAATCTTCTTGGCTCATGATCTAGTTATAGGGCCTTGAGGCAGAATAATTAGATTGAAAATCTCCTCAATTTTATCCTTGCTTCGTTGGTCATGCTCATCCTCTTGGTGTGTAGGTGATACGAAACCTCCAAGAATAAGCCTGAGAACTCCTTGATGTCGAAACCCCACAGCATTAACTTGAAAATCCCTAGTCAAATTCGGCACAACCTCCAAGGATTAGGTTATATTTCAGATTACCTTGAATTGATCACAGACCTAAGATTTTGAAACAAACTAGTTCCTAAACACCAGAATCGAAACACTCCACAAGAAATTTGATCAAACTACTTGAATGTTTCTAAGCATGCATTCTACTCAAGAACACAAAGATAAAAACAAATTCGGCTTTTAGGTTAATAATTTGTCAAAACTAAAACTGCTGTCTTACAACCCTAAATGAGATATAAATAGCTAAACCCTAATTAGGGTTATTAAGTAGCATTTGGTTTCTAATCAAATTTTAAGAAATAATAAAGTAAACAAAGTTCTAATTTAATACAAAACAAACAGGGCCCTTACTTTTTAAATAAGCATAACTAGTGGGCCTTAATACATATTAATTACAAGCCTCATTCGTGAATTTCAACTTGTAGCAAGTTGTAATTGACTTCCTTTGGTCTTGTCTCCAAGCTTGTAATTTCTTGCAAACCATAGTTAGCCAAATTCACCAAATCTTGCAAATGGCAAATTAGTGCTTGCTGAATCTTTTTGGCTCGCGATCTAGTTATAGGACCTTGTGGCAGAATAATTGGATTGATGATCTCCTCAACTTGTTCCTCACGTCCTAACTCTTGCTCATCCTTGCGGTGTGCTGGTTGTTCCACAACATTTCCCCTCTCCTCAAAAGGATTCGTCCTCGAATCAAAAGCATCACCTACATCAAAAGGACTTAAATCAGCAACATTAAACAATGCACTTACATTATACTCTCCTGGCAAATCCACTTTATATGCATTGTCATTAATCCTTTCAAGTATCTGAAAAGGACCATCTCCTCGTGGGTTTAACTTGGACTTTCTTTGGTGTGGAAACCATTCTTTGCGAAAATGAACCCAAACCCAATCACCAGGCTGAAAAATCATTGGCTTCCTTCCTTTATTCACTCGAGAAGCTACTTTAGCATTATGCCTTTCAGTCCTTTCCTTAACCTATTTATGTAACTTCTTCACAAAATCTGCCTTTGAGCTAGCATCAACACTCACAAAATCATTAGATGGCAATGGCAAAATATCCAAAGGAGTAAGAGGATTAAAACCATAAATAATTTCAAATGGAGAACAATTAGTAGTGCTATGAACATCCCTATTATAAGCAAACTCCACAAATGCTAAACAATCCTCCCACATCCTAATATTCTTTTCTATCACTGCCCTAAGCAAAGTAATCAATGTTCGATTCACAACCTCAGTTTGACCATCGGTTTGAGGATGGCAAGTAGTAGAAAACAACAACTTAGTCCCCAATTTTGCCCATAAAACACGCCAGAAATGACTCAAAAACTTAACATCTCTATCACTAACAATGCTTTTGGGTATGCCATGCAAACGAACAACCGAGTTAAAGAACAAATCAGCAATCAATTTAGCATCATCAGTTTTATGACCTGGTATCAATATCTCGATTTCCCAGCTTAGGCTCTTCAACTTTGGATTTGTCTTTAGAACTTGTTTCGGCCTTTGCTTTCCCACTATCTTGACCACCCTTGTTTCTTTCCTTGTAATCACGCCTTCCTTCCCTATTACAAGGAGAAATAGAATTAGAAACAGGTTTCGAATGATACCTTGATGGTCGTCTTCCTTGGAGTTGTTTTTCCACCTTGACGGCAATATGCACCGTCTATTCTAACTCCACATAAGGCTGCAAATCAACCTGATCAGCAATGTCTGAATTCAAACCAGCCAAGAAACGTGCCATAGTAGTCTCCATGTCTTCATCTATATTAGCTCTAGTCATTAACATTTCCATTTCTTTGTAGTAGTCATCAACACTTTTACTACCTTGTTTAAGAACCTGAAGTCTTTGTATAATTTCCCTATGGAAATGTCTAGGCACAAACCTCTTCCTCATGACCGATTTAAGATCAGCCCAAGTCTCAATTGGATACTCCAAATTCCTTCTTCTACTAGTCACTAACTGATCCCACCAAGCTATAGTATAATCTATAAATTGAGTAACAATAAGCTCGACCTTCTTTTCCTCAGTACATCAATGGCAATCAAATATGAGATCAACCTGCTTTTCCCATTGCAAATAAGCTTCTGGATTTGATTTACCACAAAAGTTAGGAATTTTCAGCTTGATGCTTCCCAAGCTCCTATCAACGACTTCATCATCACCATGATTTCTACCATAGAAAGCATTATTATTCATCCTTCCTCTACCTCGACCGGTACCACGGCCTCCTCTACCTCCACCTCTATGTAGAGCTCCTCCAACCAGACTTGCATTATCATCCTCAAGCTCATTTTCATCTTCCAAATGTTCAGGCTGTTGCATTTGATTTCTGCCACCTCTTTGCCTCTCATTGTGCTCCGGTGTGGCTCTTTCAACATTTTGCAACCTCAAATCCATGCGCTCCAATGTTTCTGTTATGTTCTCCATAACACGGTATAAACATGTAAATTCAGCTTGTTGCGCCTCACAATCGAGCTGGATCAATTTGAACACTCTGTCACTGTCATCTCGGCCAGACATTTTTCCTGTAATAAAAGGTTAGAACAAAACAAAAAAAAAGGCCTCACAACACTCCCTCACGTGTTTACACTCAATAGATGGGGTTGGTCACTCGTGTTTCACTCAATATAATGTATTCACTCACGGCTTAGCTCACACCTCTCAAGCTAATTTCTTTTATGTTCTTAGGTGAATCACACTTTATGAAACAAATCAAATAGTCTTCCGTGTGTAGTATCCCAATTCTGAAATTTCGAATGAATCACTAATGCAATTCGAATCAAAACAGCCCGTCAATGGTGAAAATTTTGTGACCAAAAATTATATTGATTCTAACCTATCTAGATTCGACCCTTATCACCTAAATAACAAGGAGAATGAAAAAATTTTGTTGAAGTGGTTTTATACTCTTTTTTTTTGCTCCCTCTCACTATCTCTCTTGATGGGGGCGACCTTAGTTTCTTCTCTTGAATTTTCGAATTTGAAAGGAAACAAAAATGATTCAAGGAACAAACAACTTAGATGATCAAGAAACAAAGAAAACGATTCAAGAATCAAGAACAAAGAAACAGAACGAAAATAACAAGAGAAGAAACTAAAACAAATTTGATAAGGATAAAACTTGATCTAGAGCGTAGGCTCTGATACCAAATGATACGGAACCTCCAAGAATAAGCCTGAGAACTCCTTGATGTCAAACCCCCACAGCATTAACTTGAAAACCCCTAGTCGAATTCGGCACAACCTCCAAGGATTAGGTTAGATTTCAGATTACCTTGAATTGATCACAGACCTAAGATTTTGAAACAAACTAGTTCCTAAACCCCAGAATCGAAACACTCCACAAGAAAGATGATCAAACTACTTGAATGTTTCTAAGCATGCATTCTACTCAAGAACACAAAGATAAAAGCAAATTCGGCTTTTAGGTTAATAATTTGTCAAAACTAAAACTGCTGTCTTACAACCCTAAATGAGTTATAAATAGCTAAATCCTAATTAGGGTTATTAAGTAGCATTTGGTTTTCTAATCAAATTTTAAGAAATAATAAAGTAAACAAAGTTCTAATTTAATACAAAACAAACA
This sequence comes from Garcia nutans, assembly GCA_947685225.1. Lineage (NCBI taxonomy): Eukaryota > Viridiplantae > Streptophyta > Magnoliopsida > Malpighiales > Euphorbiaceae > Garcia > Garcia nutans. The sequence goes on along the minus strand of CANTUV010000002.1, from coordinate 11,311,286 downwards.
GGGCCCTTACTTTTTAAATAAGCATAACTAGTGGGCTTTAATACATATTAATTACAAGCCTCATTCGTGAATTTCAACTTGTAGCAAGTTGTAATTGACTTCCTTTGGTCTTGTCTCCAAGCTTGAAATTCCTTGCAAACCATAGTTAGCCAAATTCACCAAATCTTGCAAATGGCAAATTAGCGCTTGCTGAATCTTTTTGGCTCGCGATCTAGTTATAGGACCTTGTGGCAGAATAATTGGATTGATGATCTTCTCAACTTGTTCCTCACGTCCTAACTCTTGTTCATCCTTGCGGTGTGCTGGTTGTTCCACAACAGTAGGTTGTTCCATACCAGGTTTACAAGTGCATATTGCCGCTTGTTTGAAATTTTTGTGAATTAATTTAAATTTTTGGTGTTATTTTCTATTTCTACTATATCAAAAAAAAAAGAAAAAAAGTTGAGGCTAGAAGAAAGAAAAGCACAAAAGAAGGTTAATTTAGGGTTGGCAGCTATGATTGCAATTCTTTTGGGCAAAATCAAGGATATTTAATTACCATAAATTGATATGGGAACAAGTAAAATCAAATCTGGTCAGAAATTGAAATTTGAAAATTAATTAATAAAGTCAAAGTTAGTGGAGATACAATTACGGGATTCAAAGACTTTTAGGAAATTTTTGGTTTCTTACCTTGTTTTAATTGTTATTATTTTTTTTTTATCAAAGTTGAGTTTTCCATTAGGGAAACGTCAATTTCTGCAATTTTACATTAGTTTTGTCATTTTCCTTCAATTCCAATTCCAAGTTGCTATTATTATTTTTTTATTATTGTTATTACAAATTTGTCCCTATTTCTTTTGCTTCCCTTTACACCATAATTAACAATTTGATTCTTGTTAATTTCAAAATTTTAATTTCAGGTAGCAAAGTCTTCATTTCTTGCATGCTCATTTCATTTCCTTCATTTTGGAATACTTGCTTCTAGTTTTGCTCCTATCTTCTTTGATAAGTATCTTCATTGCTTTCCTAGTTTTAATTTTTTTTAATTTGCTGTTTTGTGAATATTTTGATTTGAGAATTAATTCTGAAGTGTAATTGAGAACAACGAGCTTGAGTGATAAAAGACATGAGTGCGTGAGCTTAAAAGAGGGTAAAAGCCTCTCTTGAGTGAAATACGAGAGTTGTCAACAATTAAACGAGTGCAAACACTATGGGAGTGAATTGTGAGGTTTCCTTTATTACCAGTCATTTTCTTGCAGCTTTTATTATTTTAAAAAATGGTGCTAGAAGGAGGGCATGAGGACGAAGTCAAAATATGCCTGATTTAAAATTGATGTATGAGTGAGTTCAAGAAGTTGTCTATTAGGATGGATGGGTTAGATGAGAGAATTAATGAAGCTAGTAGAACCCATAACCATAATAGATCAAATGACAGTCGAAGGAATAGGGAGGAGGAGTTAGAAAGATTGTATAATGAGTATGATGATAAGTTTGTAGTATGGGTAGAAGAAGGAATGAGAGAGTGCAGGACCACAGAGATGAGAGAGCTGATAGAAGGAGAGATGATAAAATGGATCGGAAGGATAGCAACATAAATGCTATTAAGATGAAGATACCATAGTTTAAAGGTAGAAATGATGCTGAGGTATATTTAGAGTGGGAGAGAAAAGTGGAGATGATTTGTGCATGTCATAACTATTCTGAGCATAAGAAGGTTAGGCTAGCTTCTGTAGAGTTTTCTGACTATGCACTAGTGTTGTGGGATGAGTGAGTGAAGAATAGGAAAAGAAATGGGGAAACACCAATAGCCACATAGAATGAGATAAAGAGGATAATGAGAAGGAGGTTTGTGCAATCTTACTACTATAGAGAGTTGCACTAGCAGTTACATAGGCTTACACAGGGGTCTAGATCAGTAAAGGTGATGTGAGCACAAGTGATGCAAATGCAGTCCATAATGGTCAAGGAAGCAAAGGAAACAATTGGGGGCTGATTTCAAATATTGAAAGTTTTGGTGGACCAATTACTAGATCTCGAGCTAAGAGACTCAAAGAGCAACTTCAAGTTTTGTGCAAAAACATGTAGATTATGGGCTGTCTAAATATGGAAAGTGATGGAAATCATCAATTTAGTAGCCATACACCCCAATAGTTAAAGAACTATGATATATATGGAATGCAAATTAACACCCTCCAATAGTTGAATCAAATTCTGGATCGTTCAAGAATGAAGTAAGATTAACTATTCTAATCACTTTTATCAATGGAATTATGATTAAGTAATTAGAATAGCACTTTGATTTCCTCAAAATGCCACAAAAAAAGAAGGTTTGATAAGTTAAGGATGAAAACAAAGATTCTGGAATTTGAATGCCGCAAACTGAATAGCTTGATAAGTTTCAAAGTTCATGCAAGAACTTAAGACAAAACACTCACAAGTGGTCAAAATATCTTTTATATCTTTTTAATTGTCTTTACAAAGGAAATCAGCCTTGTTTACATAGACGGGCCATATACAAAGAAAGCATCAAAATTAAGTTCATATGTAACTCCCATATTAATTGACAGCACCATTACACCTAATAAATAGCCCCATTACTTTGCCAACTCAATGTGAACATTGGAACATTATTTTCTTGGCTTTTTAAACTCCTTTTCTTCATAATTTAGCCTTTGTAACTCATATTTAATAAGAATAAACCCTAATAAAAGTCAAAATGCAGAATTAAAATTCAAATAGTCTTAAACAACCTATTAATTTGTCTTAGGTCATTGGTCCTTTAGACTTCAAGACCATGGCCAAATGACCTATTATTATTAAAAATGGACCTAAATCTTTACTCTAATAAGCATGGATTAGCCTTCAAGATTAGGTCTTGCTTGAATTATGTTGACCAACTTAAGCTCTTCTTGCATCCATGGATCATCCTTCAACAAATCTTGAGCAACTTGTTTTCTCCAAATATGATCTATGAAGGAAATTAAAGTCTCTTTCAAATTATTAGCTCTAGACCTTGTCATTGGTTCTCCATATATGGCTAGTGGATCTTTGAATTGTTTGTTCATGTCATCATTGGATTGTTAATGCTTGGCCAATTTTTGATCATCATGTAATTCCTCATCATTCCCCCTCTCCTTGCAAGGATTCGTCCTCGAATCTGATCCTTCATCGCCTACATCAAACAAAGACAAATCAAAAACATTGAAAGTTGCACTAACATTACCATACTCACTTGGCAATTCCAACTTATATGTATTGTTATTTATTCTTTGAAGGACTCAAAATGGACCATCCCCTCTAGGCATTAGTTTTGACTTCCTTTGGCAAGGAAATCTTTCCTTCCTTAAGTGTAGCCAAACCAAATCTCTAGGTTCGAATACTACTTTCTTTCGGCCTTTGCTGTGTTGCTTCTCATATTGTAGAGTCTTCTTTTCAATTTGTGTGTGCACCTTTTCATACAAAGTTTTAACAAAGTCAGCTTTTTGTTTACCAGGCGAATTTTCTTTCTCTAATGGTAAAGGTAGCAAATCCATTGGAGTTAATGGATTGAACCCATACACAACTTTAAATGGCAAATGGTTTGTTGTAGCATGCACACTACGATTATAAGCAAACTCCACATGTGGCAAACATTCCTCCCAATTCTTCAAATTATTTTATATTATGGCCCTCAAAAAAGTTGATAAGATCTTATTTACCACTTCTGTTTGTCCATCTATTTGTGGATGACAAGTGGTTGAATACAACAGCCTTGTACCCAACTTGCTCCAAAGTGTTTTCCAAAAGTGGCTAAGGAACTTCACATCTCTATCACTCACAATTGTCCTTGGGATTCCATGTAATCTCATAATTTCTTTGAAGAACAATCCCGCAACATGTGTGGCATCATTAGTTTTGTTGCACGGAATGAAATGTGTCATCTTGCTAAACTGTCCATAACAACAAAAATAGAATCTCTTCCCCCTTTAGACCTAGGTAAAGCCTAGACAAAGTCCATTGATATATCAACCCAAGGTTCATTAGGTATAGGAAGAGGGTTATTCAACCCATGAGGCATTACTCTAGATTTAGTTTGTTTGCATGTAATGCATTTCTCACATATCCTCTCAACATCTCTTTTCATTTGTGGCCAAAAGAAATGCTCACTTAACACACCTAGAGTCTTTTTAATTCCAAAATGTTCCATTATGCCACCACTATGTGCCTCGCTCACAAGTAATTCTCTCATTGAACATTGAGGAACACACAGCTTGTTTTCTTTAAAAAGAAAACCATCATGCCTATAGAATTTATCAAACCCACCTTTCTCACATGCCCCATAAACAATAGCAAAATCAAGGTCAGAATTATACAAATTTTTATTGTAATCAAAACCTAATGACTTTGCATCAAGTTTAGAAATTAGAGCATACCTTCTAGAAAGAGAATCAGCAACCACATTTTCCTTACCTTGTTTGTACTTGATGATGTAAGGAAATGATTCAATGAATTCCACCCATTTTGCATGTCTTTTACACAACTTCCCTTGTCCTTTGAGATACTTCAAGGACTCATGATCAATGTGGATTATGAATTCCTTATAGTAAAGATAATGCTCCTATGTCTTCAAAACTCGTACCAAAGCATAGAACTCTTTGTCATATGTAGGGTAGTTTAAACTTGCTCCACTTAATTTCTCACTAAAGAATGCAATTGACTTACCTTCTTGCATTAAGACTCCACCAATACCTATGTCACTGGCATCACAATCAATTTCAAAAGTTTTAGAAAAATTAGGCAAAACAAGTAAAGGTGCTGAATAAAGTTTATCTTTAAGCAAGTTAAAAGCCTCATCTTGTCCTTTACCCCACTTAAATCCTACATTTTTCTTAATGCATTCAGTCAAAGGTGCAGCAATTGTAGAGAAATCCTTAATGAATCTCCCATAAAAGCTAGCAAGACGAAGAAAACTTCTTACATCACTGACACTAGTGGGTTTTGGCCATTCTCTAATTACTTTCACTTTTTCTTGATCAACATGTATTCCTTTATCATTAACAACATAACCAAGAAAAGTAATTTCATTAGTGCAAAAGATGCATTTGTTTAGATTAGCATACAACTTTTCCTTTCTAAGCACATCAAAAGTAGATTTCAAATGTTGTACATGCTCATCTAAAGTCTTGCTATAGATCAGAATATTATCAAAATAAACAACCACAAACTTTCCAATAAAATCTCGCAAAACATGGTTCATCAATCTCATGAAAGTGCTAGGTGCATTAGTTAAACCAAAAGGCATTGCTAACCACTCATATAATCCATGCTTAGTTTTGAAAGTTGTTTTCCATTCATCACCTTCATGCATTCTTATTTGATGATATCCACATTTTAAATCAATTTTTGAAAACACACAAGAACCATGCAATTCATCCAACATATCATCTAGCCTAGGAATAAGGTGTCTATACTTCATCGTGATTTTGTTGATGGCTGGACAATCAACACTCATTCTCCAAGTTCCATCCTTTTTAGGCACTAATAATATAGGAATAGCACATGGACTCATGCTTTCATGCACATACCCTTTCTCCATAAGCTTACTTACATGCTTTTGGATCTCTTTGGTTTCCTCCAAATTACATCTGTATGTAGGTCTATTTGGAATGCTTGAACCTAGAATGAAGTCAATTTGATGTTCAATGCCTCTAATTGACGGCAATCCATTAGGTACTTCTTTCAGAAATAGATCCTCATTTCCCTGCAAAAGATCAACAGCAACACTAGGCAAATCTTTGGTTACTTCATTAGAAATAATCAAAACTCCCTTATAAATAAGTACAAGCATTTGCTGCCTCATTGTCAAAGCTTCTTTCACATCACTCATTTTAGTATAAACACTCATTTTTCTTTCACTCAAGTTTGCTTATTTTCTCTTACCTTGTGTTTCCCATTTTTATTCCTTAATTCACTTAACTTGCTTATCTCACCTTTTCTCTTTTCTCTCTTGGGTTTCCCTTCCCCAATTCATCCCCAATGAAGAGTTAAGTTCTTCTTATTGATGTTTGTTGCGCATTTGGTCCTCAAAAATTATTTTTGGAGATAATGGGCCAAGTTGATACTTTTCCCCATTCATACTTAAAGAATAACTGATGAGGAAACTATAAGCAAGCATGATGAATCTACGCATGGCAGCAAATATGTTAATGATATCATTATGCCAAGTGGACTAATCACAAGATCACAATCAAAGAGACTCCAACATGTGTTCCAACACTTCATTCAAAGGTGGATTAATGAAGAGGGAGACCAACTTGTAGTGAATATGATGGGTCATGAAGAGGAAGACAGAAACTCACCAACAAGCATGAAGAATCTGCCCATAAGTATGGTGAGCATTAGCACAAATTTGGAATATAATATTGATGTGGTTTAGTGCTAGTGTGACTAGACACATGTGAACCAACACCAAAATGCATGTAGAATCTGCCCATCAATGTTGTTAGAATTATGGGCAGTAATTTAGACTATATTATTGATGTGGATGAACAATTAATACTATTGTGACTAGATACATGTAAACGTAGACTTTTAAGCCATTGGTTCTTCTTTTCCGACTATATAGGGATGGGAAAAAGAACTTAAGGGGGTGACTACGAATTTTCAGATTGTTATCATTGTAATCTAAGTGTTTTCAAGTTTGAGAGGTTTTCTTCTTATTCTTGTTGCATGAAGAATTGGTTCTAACTTATCAAGTCTGATTTGTGGCATTTAAATCAATTCATTTCTTCATCCCAATCACCCAAGTTCTCAATTACAGGTTAGTTGTGGGTTTGGTAGGGAGGATTTGTTTTTGAGTTCTAAGATTCTATGCTAGATGTGTATGTGGGGTTCTAGATGTAATATTTGATCCATGGGTTCCGCATCATTTGGTATCAGAGCTTTGGCTTGAAGATAAAACTCTAGGTATCTTTTATGTTTTAATTACCCAAAAGAAAAAACAAAAACCAGATTCAGTTTCTGTCTCTTCATTTTTTGTTCTAGTTGCACCTTGTTCTTGTTCTTCAAATCTGTGGATTTTTGTTTATCTTTTCAATTTCTATCCTTGTTTACTAAAAGTTCAAAAAAAAAATAGAAGGAAAAGATAAAAAAAAAAGAATCAGATTCAACTTCCTCAAGATAAAAAAAAATCGTGCATGTTTCTGTCCAATATTTTTCTACACAAGTTTTTGAGATTTTTTGCATATTTATACCATTAACAGCTTGCTACCTTATTATATTTGATCAAATTACATCAACTCCTCATTATGCATCCATTTAGCATTTAAAATATGATATTTAGGGCATATCTTGCATTGGGAATAAATTTAGGTTACATATTCAGATTACTCATTGGAGTGATTTGAATTCTTTTTTTTTTTTAGTATCCAGAATTGTTTTTCTTTGTATTCTTAGTTTCATTCTTTCATATACCTCTTGTTTCTTATATGCATTAAGTAGCTAATTCTCAATTATAGTTACTTTGGTTTGATTAACACAAATACTTTTTGCTTCTTGTGTTAACTTTCAGTTCTTGTTGTTTAAAATTAAATTGCTTCTAGAATTGCTGAATTCATTTTGTTCGTTAGGTTCCTTGTAGAGTCTTTAAAACAAAACTTGTTTTACTTGATTTAAGTGGATCCAGTTCTGAAATTCAACTTGATAAAAGAAGAATTGAGAGGTAGAAAGGACCAAGGTTTGAGTGAAATACAAGAGGAGTGACAATCTGATCTTGAGTGAAACACGTAAGGAGTGAGGTGAGGAAATTTTCTTTACTAACATTTTCTTGTAGGTTCTTCTTACACTATGTCAAATTCTGGAAGTGAAAAACGTGATATGACCATTAATGACATAGCCTTCATGTTAGAGACAATGCAAAGGAGATTTGAAAGGTTTGATTTGGCCATAAACAACATGAGAGGTGATGTAGACAGCATAATGCAAAGGCAACAGAATGATACTAATCGAAGGGGGCATAATAGAGGGAGAGGAAACATGTTGAATGATGATGAGGTAGAAAGGGAAGATGATGAAGAAAGTGAGGAATCAATTGCTCAAAGAAGACCTCAACAAAGGGACAGTAACATATCTTCCATAAAAATGAAGATACCATCATTCAAGGGGAGAAATGATGCTGAAGCTTACCTTGAATGGGAAAGAAAAGTTGAGTTGGTATTTGATTGTCATAATTATAGTGAAATGAAGAAAGTTAAAATTGCAGCAGTTGAATTCAGAGATTATACACTAATTTGGTGGGATCAATTGATGATTTCCAAGAGGAGAAATGGAGAAAGAGCCATCACTACTTGGGCTGAAATGAAAACTGTGATGAGAAAGAGATTTGTACCATCTTACTACTATAGGGAGCTTCACCAAAAATTACAGCGGTTAACTAAAGGATCCATATCAGTGGAGGATTACCATAAAGAGATGGAGATGATCATGAGTAGAACTAATATAGAGGAGGATCCAGAAATCACTATGGCTCGATTTTTGAGTGGGCTGAATAGAGAGATTGCTAACATAATTGAATTACATCATCATGTGGAGCTTGAAGATATGGTACACATGGCCATGAAAGTGGAGAAGCAACTGAAACTCAAGGGAGCAGCAAAGGGATTTTCTAATTCCAGCTCTAGTTTCACTTCAAAATGGCCTAAGAAAGATTATAATCCTAAAGGGAAGGAGGCTGCCTGGAAAGGAAAGGAAAAACAAGTTCCAGCTGACCCTAAAGGTAACTCTAAAACATCTAACTCTAATCAAAAGCATAGTACCATTAAATTCTTTAGGTGTTTAGGAGTAGGGCATATAACATCTCAATGTCCAAATAAGAAAATCATGTTGATACGAGATAATGGTGAAATTGATAGTGCTAGTAAACATGAAAGTGATGATGATAATGATAGCATGCCACCATTAGAGGAAATTGAATATATTATTGAATATCCTACCCATGGTGAATCTTTGGTTATTAGAAGAGCTTTAAACATGAAAATTAAAGATGAAGAAAGTAATCAAAGAGAGAACATTTTCCATACTCATTGCATTGTGAATGGAAAAGTGTGCAACATGATCATTGATGGGGGTAGTTGTGCAAATGTTGCTAGTACTAATTTTGTAGATAAATTAGGGTTAGCATGCACAAAACATCCTAGCCCTTACAAGCTGCAATGGTTGAATGATTGTGGAGAGGTGAGGGTAACAAAGTAGGTTCTGTTTTCTTTTGCAAATGGGAGATACAAGATGAAGTTTGCTGTGATGTTGTGCCTATGCATGCTAGCCATATCCTTCTTGGTCGTCCATGGCAGTTTGATAGAAAAGCTTTTCATGATGGCTTTAAGAATCATTATTCTTTCAGCCTAAATGGTTTAGATTTCACTCTTGCTCCATTGTCACCTAAACAAGTGTATGAAGATTAAGTAAAGATTTTGAGATCATTTGAAAGGAATTCTGGTGGTGAGGGTAAAACAAATAAAAATGGAGTACAAGAGGCCAAGTGTGAGAAAAAAAATGATAAAAATGGCCCATTGGTGAGAGAAAAAGAGAAAGGGAGAGAAAATAAAAGAGTGTTTCTATGCAAAGAAAAAGAGTTAAGGAGTGCTTTTTGTGAGAAAAGAAGTCTGATTGTACTTAGGTACAAAGAGACCTTGATTTCTACATCTGACCTTGATAACCATTTGCCTAGTTGTGTTAGTTCTCTTTTACAGGAATTTGGAGATGTTTTTCCAGAAGATGTACCTAAAGGTTTACCAGCTTTAAGAGGTATTGAGCATCAAATTGACTTCATTCCGGGCTCAATAATTTCTAATCGACCAGCTTATAGAAGTAATCCGGAGAAAACCACGGAACTTCAAAGGCAAGTGGAGGAATTGCTAGCAAAGGGACATGTGCATGAAAGTCTTAGTCCATGTGCTGTTCCGGTGTTATTAGTCCCAAAGAAAGATGGATCATGGAGAATGTGTGTGGACTGCCGAGCAATCAATAAAATCACGGTGAAGTATAGACATCCAATTACTAGACTTGATGATATGCTTGATGAGTTGAGTAGTTCTTGCATTTTTACTAAGATTGATTTGAAAAGTGGTTACCATCAAATTAGGATGAAAGAAGGAGATGAATGGAAAACTGCATTCAAAACAAAATATTGTCTTTATGAGTGGTTAGTTATGCCATTTGGTTTATCTAATGCCCCTAGTACATTCACGAGATTAATGAACCATGTTCTGCGTGCATATCTTGGTAAATTTGTTGTTGTATATTTTGATGACATACTCATTTATAGCAAATCAGTAGATGAGCATGTAGAACATATTAGGGCTGTTCTTGATATTTTGAGAAAGGAAGAATTGTATGCCAACTTGAAAAAGTGCATGTTTTGTAGTGATAAAATCATATTCTTAGGTTTTATGGTTAATGCACAAGGAATTGAGGTTGATGATGAAAAGGTAAAGGCAATAAGAGATTGGCCAGCACCTAAAATCGTGAGTGAGGTAAGAAGTATTCATAGTTTGGCTAGTTTCTATAGAAGGTTTGTTAAAGATTTTAGTTCCATTGCTGCACCATTAAATGAATTGGTAAAAAAAGATATAAAGTTTAATTGGACTAAAATTCATGAAAAGACATTCAATTTGTTGAAAGAAAGGTTAACTACTGCTCCAATTCTTGCTTTACCAGATTTTGATAAGACTTTCGAATTAGAGTGTGATGCTTCAGGTGTGGGCATAGGTGCTGTTTTGATGCAAGAAGGGAAACCAATTGCATATTTTAGTGAGAAGCTTCATGGTGCACAATGAAATTATTCCACTTATGACAAGGAGCTGTATGCTTTGGTAAGAGCTTTACAAGTGTGGCAACATTACTTATTGCCTAAAGAGTTTGTTATTTATACAGATCATGAATCATTAAAGCATCTAAAGGGGCAAACCAAGCTGAACCGAAGACATGAAAAGTGGATAGAGTTCATTGAGCCATTTCCATATGTGTTAAAGTATAAGCGTGGCAAAGACAATGTAGTAGTAGATGCACTTTCAAGAAGGTATTCCTTAATCTCAACTCTTAGTTCTAAGTTATTAGGCTTTGAGCAAATTAAGGATATGTATGCCAATGATGTTGACTTTGAAAATGTTTTTAAAGCATGTGAGCATTCTGCATTTCAAAAGTTTTATAGGCATGATGGGTACTTGTTTAAGGATGGAAGATTATGCATGCCTAGTTGCTCATTAAGGGAATTGCTTGTGCGTGAGGCACATAGTGGAGGACTCATGGGACATTTTGGGGTATTTAAGACTTTAGAAATTCTCCATGAACATTTCTATTGGCCAAACATGAGAAAAGATGTTGAAAGAATTTGTGCCAAGTGTATTGCATGTAAACAAGCAAAATCTAAGTCTTTACCTCATGGGCTGTATACTCCTTTACCTATTCCTATTGCACCTTGGATTGACATACCTATGGACTTTGTTTTGGGGCTGCCTAGGACTAGAAATGGGAAAGATAGTATATTTTTTATTATTGATAGATTCAACAAAATGACTCATTTCATTGCATGTCACAAAACTGATGATGTAACAAATATTGCTAATTTGTTCTTTAGGGAAGTAGTTCGGTTGCATGGCATTCCTAAAACAATTGTAAGTGATAGAGATGTGAAGTTCTTAAGTCATTTTTGGGGTGTTTTGTGGAATAAGTTAGGTATTAAATTGTTGTTCTCTACAACTTGTCATCCACAAACTGATGGACAAACAGAAGTGGTAAATAGGACTTTAGGATCTTTGTTACGTGCTGTTGTGGGTAAGAATTTGAAAACTTTGGAAGATTGTTTGCCATTAGTGGTTGCATATAATAGAAGCATACATTCTTCTACAGGTTATTCACCATTTGAAATTGTTTATGGTTTTAATCTGCTTACACCACTTGATCTGTTTCCTTTGCCATTAAATGAAATAACTAACTTAGATGGTGAAAAGAAAGCGGAGTTGGTTAAGAGGATACATGAGAAGCACGAGCTCATCTTGAGAAGAAATATGAATCATTTGCCCATAATACAAATAGAAGAAGGAAACATGTGATTTTCCAACCTGGTGATTGGGTATGGGTTCATATGAGGAAGGAAAGATTTCCTAAATAAAGGAAATCCAAGTTGGACGCAGGGGGAGATGGCCCATTCCAAGTTTTAGAATGAATTAATGACAATGCCTACAAATTGATCTACCAGGTGAGTATAATGTTTCTGCAACTTTCAATGTTAGTGATCTTTCTCCTTTAGATGTAGGTTTAGATTTGAGGACAAATCTTTTTGAGAAAGGAGCGAATGATGAGGAAACTATAAGCAAGCATGATGAATCTACACATGGCAGAAAATATGTTAATGATATCATTATGCCAAGTGGACTAATCACAAGATCACAATCAAAGAGACTCCAACATGTGTTCCAACACTTCATTCAAAGGTGGATTAATGAAGAGGGAGACCAACTTGTAGTGAATATGATGGGTCATGAAGAGGAAGATAGAAACTCACCAACAAGCATGAAGAATCTGCCCATAAGTATGGTGATAGGCATTAGCACGAATTTGGAATATAATATTGATGTGGTTTAGTGCTAGTGTGACTAGACACATATGAACCAACACCAAAATGCATGTAGAATCTGCCCATCAATGTTGTTAGAATTATGGGCAGTAATTTAGAGTATATTATTAATGTGGATGAACAATTAATACTAGTGTGACTAGATACATGTAAACATAGACTTTTAAGCCATTGGTTCTTCATTTCCAACTATATAGGGATGGGAAAAAGAACTTAAGGGGGTGACTATGAATTTTGAGATTGTTATCATTGTAATCTAAGTGTTTTCAAGTTTGAAAGGTTTTGTTCTTATTCTTGTTGCATGAAGAATTGGTTCTAACTTATCAAGTCTGACTTGTGGCGTTTAAATCAATTCATTTCTTCATCCTAATCACCCAAGTTCTCAATTACAGGTTAGTTGTGGGTTTGGTAGGGAAGATTTATTTTTGAGTTCTAAGATTCTATGCTAGATGTGTATGTGGGGTTCTAGATGTAATATTTGATCCATGGGTTCCGCATCAATAACGATTTTTGAACCCATCATGCAACACTTTTCGATCATATTGCCATGGTCTACCCAATAACATGTGTCCAACATACATGGATACCACATCACACAAAAACTCATCCTTATATCTACTAATGGAAAATGAAATCAAAACTTGCTTATTTTGCCTTCACCATACCACTATCATTCAACCACTGAAGCTTGTATGGTTTTTGGTGTTTAATAGTGGGTAGCTTCAACTTTTCTACTAGCAAAGTGTTTGCTACATTGGTACAACTTCCGCTATCCACAATCAAGTTACACAACTTATTAGCAATCAAACAATGAGTATGAAACAAATTCTCACATTGCTCCCCATATTCATCTTGTTTATTTTGCAAACTAAGTGTGCGTTGTACAACCAAAGTTTCACCCTTAGCATATTCTACATCACTGTCATCTTCCAAAGGTGGCATATCATCTTCATCGTCTCTCTCACTTTCAGATTCTAGAATCCCATCCCTTTTGATCATTATTCTTTTATTAGGGCATTCACGTGCCATATGACCATGTCCAAGGTACTTGAAGCATTTAATGCTTCTAGTTTGATTAGGTTGATTCTCAACTTTACCCTTGCTGTCTAATTCATTTTTGTTTTTAGTTTCATCTATTTTAGGCTTAATAATAGGTTTATCACCCTTTTTACTCCAATTCGATCTCTAAGAAGAAGAAATTGAAGAAAGTTTAGAATCATACCTTGTACCTTTTCCTTTGAGTTGTCTTTCAATTTTCATGGCCATATTTAGCATGTCCTTCATCTCCACATAATGTTGCAACTCTAAACGATAAGCAATTTGCTTGTTTAGTCCACTCAAAAATCATGCCATCGTAGCCTCACGATCTTCCTCCATATTAGCCCTTATCATGGCCATTTCCATCTCCTTGTGGTACTCCTCTTGATATGTCGGAGGGTTTGGAGGGTTGTGGATAAGGTTCGACAAAAGGTGGCGGTGAGCCCATATTTGATCCAAATAAAGGAAATGGGTGCGCCTCTGCTGACAGCTTAAACTTTTGGTAGAAATGGTTAGCGTTCTTTCCGGTTAAGAGTGCTGGTGCAGGGTCAGTACCAGGATGGGTAACCTTCTGGGAAGTGCTTGGCCTAGCCGTGTTGGTGCAGGGTCAGTACCAGGAGGGGTGACCTTCTGGGAAGTGCTTGGCCCAGCCATGCTGGTGCAGGGTCAGTACCAGAATGGGTGTCCACCTGGGAAGTGCTTGGCCCGGCCGCATCATTTGGTATTAGAGCTTTGGCTTGAAGATAAATCTCTAGGTATCTTTATGTTTTAATTATCCAAAGGAAAAAAACGAAAAAAAAAGAGAACCATATTTAGTTTCTTGTTTCTTCATTTTCTGTTCTTGTTGCACCTTGTTCTTGTTCTTCAAATCTGTGGACTTTTGTTTAACTTTTCAATTTCTATTCTTGTTTACCTTAAAGCTCAAAAAAAAAAAGAAGGAAAAGATAAAAAAAAAACAAAACAAAAAAAAAAGAGAATCAGATTCAACTTCCTCAACATAAAAGAAAAAAAAAATTCGTACATGTTTCTATCCAATATTTTTCTACACAAGTTTTTGAGATTTTTTGCATATTTATACCATTAAAAGCTTACTACCTTATTATATTTGATCAAATTACATCAGCTCCTCATTATGCATCCATTTAGCATTTAAAATCTGATATTTAGAGCATATCTTGCATTGGGAATAGATTTAGGTTGCATATTCAGATTACTCATTGGAGTGATTTGAATTCTAATTTTCAATATCCAGAATTATTTTTCTTTGTATTCTTAGTTTCATTCTTTCATATATCTCTTGTTTCTTGTATGCATTAAGTAGCTAATTCTCAATCATAGTTACTTTGGTTTGATTAACACAAATATTTTTTACTTCTTGTGTTAACTTTCAGTTCTTGTTGTTTAAATTAAATTGCTTCTGGAATTGCTGAAGTCATTTTGTTCATTAGGTTCCTTGTAGAGTCCTTAAAACAAAACTTGTTTTACTTGATTTAAGTGGATTCAGTTCTGAAATTCAATTTGATAAAAGGAGAATTGAGAGGTAACAAGGACCAAGTTTTGAGTGTAATACAAGAGGAGTGACAACCTGATCTTGAGTGAAACACGTAAGGGAGTGAGGTGAGGAAATTTTCTTTGCTAACATTTTCTTGTAGGTTCTTCTTACACCATGTCAAATTGTGGAGTGAAAAACGTAACATGACCATGAATGACATAGCCTTCATGTTAAAGGCAATGCAAAGGAAATTCGAAAGGTTTGATTTGGCCATAAACAACATGAGAGGTGATGTAGACAGCATAATACAAAGGCAACAGAATAATACTAATCGAAGGGGCAGAATAGAGGGAGAGGAAACATGATTAATGATGAAGATGTAGAAAGGGAAGATGATGAAGAAAGTAAGGAATCAATTGCTCAAAGAAGACCTCAACAAAGGGACAGTAACATATCTTCCATAAAAATGAAGATACCGTCATTCAAGGGGAGAAATGATGCTGAAGCTTACCTTGAATGGGAAAGAAAAGTTGAGTTGGTGTTTGATTGTCATAATTATAGTGAAATAAAGAAAGTTAAAATTGCAGCAGTTGAATTCATAGATTATGCACTAATTTAGTGGGATCAATTGATGATTTCCAAGAGAAGAAATGGAGAAAGAACCATTGCTACTTGGGTTGAAATGAAAACTTTCATGAGAAAGAGATTTGTACCATCTTACCACTATCGAGAGCTTCACCAAAGATTGCAGCGGTTAACTCAAGGATCCATGTCAGTGGAGGATTACCATAAAGAGATGGAGATGATCATGAGTAGAACTAATATAGAGGAGGATCCACAAATCACTATGGCCCAATTTTTGAGTGGGCTGAATAGAGAGATTGCTAACATAATTGAATTACACCATTATGTGGAGCTTGAAGATATGGTACACATGGCCATGAAAGTGGAGAAGCAACTGAAACTCAAGGGAACAGCAAAGGGATTTTCTAATTCCAGCTCTATTTTCACTTCAAAATGGCCAAAGAAAGATTATAATCCTAAAGGGAAGCAGGCTGCCTGGAAAGGAAAGGAAAAACAAGTTCCAGCTGACCCTAAAGGTAACTCTAAAACATCTAACTCTAATCAAAAGCATAGTACCATTAAATGCTTTAGGTGTTTAGGAGTAGGGCATATAGCATCTCAATGTCCAAATAAGAAAATCATGTTGATACGAGATAATGGTGAAATTGATAGTGCTGGTGAACATGAAAGTGGTGATGATAATGATAGCATGCCACCATTAGAGGAAATTGAACATATCATTGAATATCCTGCCATGGTGAACCTTTGGTTATTAGAAGAGCTTTAAACATGCAAATTAAAGATGAAGAAAGTAATCAAAGAGAGAACATTTTCCATACTCGTTGCATTGTGAATGGAAAAGTGTGTAGCATGATCATTGATGGGGGTAGTTGTGCAAATGTTGCTAGTATTGATTTTGTAGATAAATTAGGGTTAACATGCACAAAACATCCTAGCCTCTACAAGCTGCAATGGTTGAATGATTGTGGGGAGGTGAGGGTAACAAAGTAGGTTCTGTTTTCTTTTGCAATTGGGAGATACAAAGATGAAGTTTGCTGTGATGTTGTGCCTATACATGCTATCCATATCCTTCTTGGTCGTCCATGGCAGTTTGATAGAAAAACATTTTCATGATGGCTTTAAGAATCTTTATTCTTTCAGCCTAAATGGTTTAAATATCACTCTTGCTCCATTGTCACCTAAACAAGTGTATGAAGATCAAGTAAAGATTTTGATATCATTTGAAAGGAATTCTGGTGGTGAGGGTAAAACAAATAAAAATGGAGTACAAGAGGCCAAGTGTGAGAAAAAGAATGATAAAAATGGCCCATTGGTGAGAGAAAAAGAGAAAGGGAGAGAAAATAAAAGAGAGTGTTTCTATGCAAAGAAAAAGAGTTAAGGAGTGCTTTCTGTGAGAAAAGAAGTCTGATTGTACTTAGGTACAAAGAGACCTTGATTTCTACATCTGACCTTGATAACCATTTGCCTAGTTGTGTTAGTTCTCTTTTACAGGAATTTGGAGAACTTTTGAGAATTAGCATATCATTTGTTCCTTTTGAGATTGTCTACTGTTACGGGGTTCGTCTCTTGTACCAATGCAGCATATCATTCATTCTCCCTCTATTTGCAGAATCAGCATATCTCTTGTTCCTTTTCTCAATATTCGCCCTTGCTTCTCATGCATCTCTTTCACCAATTTAGCTGTCTTCTCACCATCTAAACTAACAAGCTCATAAGAATGTAAAGAAACAAGATCCAAAACTGTTAGTGGGTTAAAACCATAAACAAGCTCAAAAGATGAATATCCTGTAGAAGAACGAATAGCACGATTATAAGCAAACTCAATAAATGGCAAACAATCTTCCCAAGAACTCAAATTCTTACCCACTAAAGCTCTCAACATGGTACCTAAAGTTCTGTTTACTACTTCTGTTTGTCCATCCGTTTGAGGATGACAAGTGGTGGAAAATAACAACTTGGTACCTAACTTTCCTCAAAGCACACGCCAAAGGTGAGAGAAAAACTTGGTGTCTCTATCAGAAACTATGGATTTTGGTATCCCATGAATTCGAACCACCTCCCTAAAGAAGAGTTCGGCCACTAAACTAGCATCATCACTTTTATGACATGGGATAAAGTGTGCCATCTTACTAAACCTATCAACAACCACAAATATGCTATCTCTCTCCCCTCTTAGTCCTTGGTAATCCTAAAACAAAGTTCATACTAATGTCCATCCAAGGAGAACTAGGAACGGGTAATGGCATATACAAACCATGAGGCGTAGACTTAGACTTAGCTTGCCAACAAGCCAAACAAGCCTTACAAATCCGAATTACATCCCATTTCATTTTCGGCCAATAAAAGTGTTCATTCAGCATGTCTAAAGTCTTATCAACTCCAAAATGCCCCATCAAACCCCCACAATGTGATTCTAATACTAGCAAATCTCTCATAGAACATCTAGGCATGCATAATTTTGAACCCTTAAACAAAAACCCATCATGTCTATAGAAAGAATTAAAAGCACCATGCTCACAAGCATCATAAACATTGCCAAAATCAGAATCACCAACATATAAGTCCTTTATACATTCAAATCCAAGTAATTTAGTACTCAAAACATTAAGTAAAGTGTACCTCCTTGAAAGTGCATCTGTCACTACATTGTCTTTACCTTGCTTGTATTTGATCGCATAAGGAAACTTCTCAATCTTCACAACCCATTTTGCATGTCTTTTATTCAACTTGCCTTGCCCTCTCAAATGCTTCAATGATTCCTGGTCTGAATGGATCACGAATTCCTTGGGCAGCTGATGCAAGAAAGGATCCCTTGAAGCTAGCAAGTGGACCAATCACTAGGAGCAAGGCAAAGAGATATCAAGCTAGTATGGCTTTGCATATTCAAGAAGGGATTTCCAAAGAGCTTCAAGAATTATCATTTAAGAAGATGGAGATAGAGCTTAAAGAAGGCACACCAAAGCTGATTATGATGCTTAGTGTGGAAGCTAAAGGCTAGCTAAAGAAACGTCCATGGGGGTTCATATAAAGCCTTGGGAAGTAATTTAAGAACCATGGACAGCCCAAATAGTGTGGGGCGTTTCTTATATTGAAGGGATTAGTTTGGTTGTTTCCATACTTTATATTTTCCTTATTGGATTAGGATTACTTTATATTTTCCTTATTGGATTAGGATTACTTTATGTTTTCCTTATGCAATTAGGAATGTTTTTCCTTATGCAATTAGGAATGTTTTCCTTATGCAATTAGGAATGTTTTCCTTATGCAATTAGGAATGTTTTTCCTTATGCAATTAGGAATGTTTTCCTTATGCAATTAGGAATGTTTTAGTCTTAATTTTCCATATGCAATTAGGAATTTTGTAACCCTTATTTAAGGGCACTATTAGGCCAAATTTGACATACAACAATTAATAAAAATTTTTGAATTCTTCTACAAGTTATTCTTGTGAATTTTCGTGTGAGAGAGATTAGAGTGGATTCTTTAATTCTTTCTTTGCATCAAGAATTAGGTTTACTTATCAACAAGAGTTGTGGCGTTTTCCTTCTTCTTACCAACTAAATCCTTCAATCATAGTGAGTTCGCGTCTCTTTATGGGGGTTGGGTTCCTTAGGAGGTGATTATCAAGTTTCAAGGAGTTCTCTACCATTGTTATACGTTGGGTTTGCTGCCATCGTTGCTAAGGGTCCGCGTCATTTGGTATCAGAGCCTTGCTACAAGGTAATTTTTATCTACTTTGTCTTTCTTGGGTTTGTTAATTTAGGTCTTTTAAATTTCTGCGATTTAGGGTTCTTAGAGAGTCTAGTCTTTAATTTTCAAAAAAGAGTCATATATCAAAATTCAAAAAGTCTAAAGATTGTTCAAAGAGTAATTCGAAACCTAGGAAAAGGAGTCTGATTGAATTTTGAAACCTAAGCCTTGCATCTAAATTGGATTCGAAACCAAGATTAGGGTTCTTGAAAGAAAGCAAAAGCTAGAGTTTTTTGTTCAAGTTTGATTTCGATTTGATTTTGAGTGAATTTGGGGTTGCGAATTAAGTCCAGATTTCGAAAAGCTCTTGGGAGTAAATTAAGTCCCGAATCAAGGGGATAGTGAGAGGAAGCAAAAAAAAAAAGAGTACAAAACCACCTCAACAAAAAAATTGTTTGATATTCTTGCTATTTGGGTGCTATGGATCAGATCTAGGTGGGTGAGAAGTCATAAAATTTTTGGGTGAAAAATTTCACCTTTTGAGGGGCTTTTGGAATTCGAAAATCAGACCTTAATATTCATGTTAATTGAGTGTTATAGGTGGGAATTAGAGTCTAGAAGCTAGCGTTTTGGGTAGAATTGATTAGGTCCATAAAGCAACTTGCCAAGTGTGGATTGTTTTTGATTCATTATATCCAAATTTGTCTTGTTTATTGTCTTCATTGTTTCTGATTTCTTTATCTAGCTTTTAATTCCATTACATTGCTAAGTATCATTTGCTTGTGTCGATACTTGGTTTTATATCGTGTAGTGCAAATTACCTTGCATTGCCTCCGGATACTTGTCTTGTTTTCTATCTAGTTCTAGGATTTAGGTTCTAGTTTCTTGAACGACTTGACAATTGTTGGTTGGTGAGCTTGGTTCTGAAGTGCAATCAAGGAAGACAAGAAAAGTGAGGTAATTCTAAACACTTGAGTGAATTTCGATTATTACTAATCTTGTTTCTTTGAGTTTGTTTGTTTGTTAACATGGCTGGAAAAGGAGAAGAGACTAGCAAAGAAGGAGCTATGGCCGAAAGCTTGGCTAGGCTTAATGAGACTTTGGCAGCAATGCTTGGTCGAATGGAGATGATGGATACTAGATTGCAAGAGAATGCAGCACGACAAGCACAACAAATTCAGCAAGTACAACAAGGGCAGCCAGCCGCACATCCAAATCCTATAATGCGAGCTAGAAGAGTGCTTAGGAGAGAAGGGCAAGGAAATCTTGAAACCCTAGAAGCAGCCGAAAGGGTAGAAGATGAAGATGAAGGTGGAAATCAACCTACCACTGATAGTGACCTTACTTCCATCAAGATGAAGATTCCTTCCTTTGAAGGGAAGAACAATGCAGAAGAGTTCATAGAATGGGAGAGAAAAGTTGAGCAGATTTTCGAATGCCATAACTACACCGAAGAGAAGAAATCAGTTTTGGCAGCCGTAGAGTTCAAAGGGTATGCTACCTTTTGGTGGGATCAATTGAAAGCTAATAGAAGAGGAAAAGGTATGAGGCCTATTCCTGAATGGTCAACCTTGAAAGAACTAATGAGAAGCCGATTTGTACCATCTCACTACATTCAGGATTTGTACAATCGACTAGCAAGACTAGTTCAAGGTGGAAGAAGTGTGGAAGAGTACCACAAAGAGATGGAGATGATCATGGCTAGGGCAAATATTGATGAAGATGAAGACAAGAAGATGTCATGATTTCTTGGGGGATTGAATTTGAACATAGCCAATGAATTGGAGATGTATGAATTCAACACAATGGAAGAGTTAGTTCAAAAGGCCATGAAGATAGAGAGAAGATTGAAGAATAAAGCTATTTCGAAAACTGGCTACTCTAAAGCTAGTGGAAATTTTTCAAACTTCAAGGGTTCAAGTTCGAGTGGAGGTTCCTATAAAGGGGATTACAAGGGTTCTTTCCAAAAGAATTCTTCCTACAAACCTAATTTCAAGAAGCCGAATGATGGGGATGCAAAAACAGCCAAGGAAACATCTTCTAGACCTACTCCAAGTAGGGAAATTAAATGCTACAAGTGTTTGGAAAGTGGACACATTGCCTCTCAATGACCGAATAAGAGGGTGATGATTGCTACCCATGAAGGGGAAATTGAATCAGAATCTGAACATGAAGAAGAAGAGGAGGCCGAATGTGGTGATAGGGCCAAATATGATGAAGAGGCTTGGGAGAATCAAGTCTTGAATGCTGAACATGGAGAGATGCTTGTTACTAGAAGAGCCTTGAATATTCAAGTCAAGGAAGAAGGCTTGGATCAAAGGGAGAATCTTTTCCACTCTAGGTGTTTGGTGAATGGTAAGGTTTGTACACTTATCATTGATGGTGGAAGTTGTACCAATGCTGCTAGTACTACAATGGTGGATAAATTGGGGTTAACTTGTTTTAAACATCCCAATCCTTACAAATTGCAATTGTTCAATGACGCTGGGGAAGTAAAAGTGTTGAAGCAAGTCAAGGTACCATTCTCCATTGGGTGGTATAAAGATGAGGTTTTGTGTGATGTAGTGCCAATGCAAGCTGGACATTTGCTATTAGGAAGACCATGGCAGCATGATAGAAGGGCACAACATGATGGCTTTTCTAATAAGTATACCTTTACTTATGAAGGAAAGAAGGTTGTTCTAGCACCATTATCACCTCAAGAGGTGTATGAAGATCAAAAGAGGATGCTAGAGAGGGAGAAAGAAGTTTCAGCCAGCAAGAACCAAGGGGGTTCAAATTCGGCCAATGATGTTTCTTCAACACCCAAGGGTAATTCTAAGGGTAGGGAAAGAGAAAATAATAAAGTGAATGAGTGCAGAAAGGGAAAAGAGGCCGAGAGTCAAAAGAAAGTAAGCAAACAAATAAATGGCCCATTGGTGAGAGAAAATAAGCAAGGAGAAAAAGCAAAACATACTTTTTATGCAAGAGCAAGAGAGAAGCCTGTACTCATTATTATGTATAAAGAATCGTTACTTGCTGACAGAAAAGAATCTCTTGATTCTTTACCTTCTAGTTTTGTGTCTTTGTTGCAGGATTTTGAGGATGTGTTTCCTGAAGACCTTCCTAGTGGTTTGCCGCCATTAAGAGGGATTGAACATCAAATTGACTTCATACCCGGTTCTACAATTCCAAACCGGCCAGCATATAGGAGCAATCCTATGGAGACAAAAGAGATGCAAAGACAAGTTGAAGAGCTTTTGGAGAAAGGCTTGGTTCGCGAAAGCCTTAGTCCTTGTGCCGTTCCAGTCTTATTAGTACCCAAGAAAGATGGTTCTTGGAGGATGTGTGTTGATTGTAGGGCTGTGAACAAGATTACTGTGAAGTATAGACATCCCATTCCTAGACTTGAAGACATGTTGGACGAATTGCATGGGGCAAAATATTTCACAAAGATTGATCTTATGAGTGGTTATCATCAAATTCGTATGAAGCCTGGAGATGAATGGAAGACTGCCTTCAAAACGAAATATGGTTTGTATGAATGGTTAGTTATGCCTTTTGGTTTATCTAATGCACCTAGTACTTTCATGAGATTAATGAACCATGTTTTGAGAGCTTATTTAGGTAAGTTTGTGGTAGTTTACTTTGATGATATTCTGATTTATAGCAAAACTGAGGAAGAACATGTTGAACATGTTAGGAAAATGCTTGAAATCCTTAGGGAGCAAAACCTTTATGCTAAGCTTAAGAAGTGTTCTTTTTGTCTAGATAGGGTTGTTTTTCTTGGTTTTGTTGTAAGTATACAGGGAATTGAAGTTGATCAAGAGAAGGTGAAAGCTATCCAAGAGTGGCCGAATCCTTCAAGTGTGACAGAAGTGAGGAGTTTTCACGGATTGGCAAGCTTCTATAGGAGATTTGTCCCTAATTTCTCTACATTGGCAGCCCCCTTGACTAGCATAATCAAGAAAGAAGTGGGATTCATTTGGGGCAAGGAGCAACAAGAAGCATTTGATGCTTTAAAAGAGAAGCTTTCTACTACACCCGTTTTAGCTTTACCTAACTTTGATTCTACTTTTGAAATTGAATATGATGCTTCTGGTGTAGGTATTGGAGCTGTTTTGATGCAAGAGAAGAAGCCCATTACATACTTTAGTGAAAAGCTTAATGGAGCAAAGCTGAATTATTCAACTTATGACAAGGAGCTATATGCTTTGGTGAGAGCATTGGAAGTATGGGAGCATTATTTGCTGCCCAAGGAATTCATGTTCCATTCAGACCATGAATCATTAAAGCATTTGAGAGGGCAAGACAAGTTGAATAAAAGACATGCAAAATGGGTTATGAAGATTGAGAAGTTTCCTTATGTGATCAAATACAAGCAAGGTAAAGACAATGTAGTGGCAGATGCACTTTCAAGGAGGTACGCTTTACTTAATGTTTTGAGTACTAAATTGCTTGGATTTGAATGTATAAAGGACTTATATGTTGGTGATTCTGATTTTGGCAATGTTTATGATGCTTGTGAGCATGGTGCTTTTAATTCTTTCTATAGACATGATGGATTTTTGTTTAAAGGTTCGAAATTATGCATGCCTAGATGTTCTATGAGAGATTTGCTAGTATTAGAATCACATTGTGGGGGTTTGATGGGGCATTTTGGAGTTGATAAGACTTTAGACATGCTAAATGAACACTTTTATTGGCCGAATATGAAAAGGGATGTAATTCGGATTTGTAAGGCTTGTTTGGCTTGTAGGCAAGCTAAGTCTAAGTCTATGCCTCATGGTTTGTATATGCCATTACCCGTTCCTAGTTCTCCTTGGATGGACATTAGTATGGACTTTGTTTTAGGATTACCAAGGACTAAGAGGGGGAGAGATAGCATATTTGTGGTTGTTGATAGGTTTAGTAAGATGGCACACTTTATCCCATGTCATAAGAGTGATGATGCTAGTTTAGTGGCCGAACTCTTCTTTAGGGAGGTGGTTCGAATTCATGGGATACCAAAATCCATAGTTTCTGATAGAGACACCAAGTTTTTGTCTCACTTTTGGTGTGTGCTTTGGGGAAAGTTAGGTACCAAGTTGTTATTTTCCCCCACTTGTCATCCTCAAACGGATGGACAAACAGAAGTAGTAAACAAAACTTTAGGTACCATGTTGAGAGCTTTAGTGGGTAAAAATTTGAGTTCTTGGGAAGATTGTTTGCCATTTATTGAGTTTGCTTATAATCGTGCTATTCATTCTTCTACAGGATATTCACCTTTTGAGCTTGTTTATGGTTTTAACCCACTAACAGTTTTGGATCTTGTTTCTTTACCTTCTCATGAGCTTGTTAGTTTAGATGGTGAGAAGAAAGCTAAATTGGTGAAAGAGATGCATGAGAAAGCAAGGGCAAATATTGAGAAAAGGAACAAAAGATATGCTGATTCTGTAAATAGAGGGAGACGTGAGATGAAGTTTCAAGTAGGAGATTGGGTTTGGGTACATTTTCGAAAAGAGAGGTTTCCTAACCAAAGGAAGAACAAGTTACAAGCAAGGGGAGATGGCCCATTCCAAGTGCTGGAGAAGATTAATGACAATGCCTACAAGATCGACTTACCAGGTACGTATAATGTTAGTGCTACTTTCAATGTAAGTGATCTTTCTCCTTTTGATGATGCAGATTTGAGGACAAATCTTTTTGAAGAGGGGGAGAATGATGCAAGAAAGGATCCCTTGAAGCTAGCAAGTGGACCAATCACTAGGAGCAAGGCAAAGAGATATCAAGCTAGTATGGCTTTGCATATTCAAGAAGGGATTTCCAAAGAGCTTCAAGAATTATCATTTAAGAAGATGGAGATAGAGCTTAAAGAAGGCACACCAAAGCTGATTATGATGCTTAGTGTGGAAGCTAAAGGCTAGCTAAAGAAAAGTCCATGGGGGTTCATATAAAGCCTTGGGAAGTAATTTAAGGCCCACGGACAGCCCAAATAGTGTGGGGCATTTCTTATATTGAAGGGATTAGTTTGGTTGTTTCCATACTTTATATTTTCCTTATTGGATTAAGATTACTTTATATTTTCCTTATTGGATTAGGATTACTTTATGTTTTCCTTATGCAATTAGGAATGTTTTCCTTATGCAATTAGGAATGTTTTTCCTTATGCAATTAGGAATGTTTTCCTTATGCAATTAGGAATGTTTTAGTCTTAATTTTCCATATGCAATTAGGAATTTTGTAACCCTTATTTAAGGGCACTATTAGGCCAAATTTGACATACAACAATTAATAAAAATTTTTGAATTCTTCTACAAGTTATTCTTGTGAATTTTCATGTGAGAGAGATTAGAGTGGATTCTTTAATTCTTTCTTTGCATCAAGAATTAGGTTTACTTATCAACAAGAGTTGTGGTGTTTTCCTTCTTCTTACCAACTAAATCCTTCAATCATAGTGAGTTCGCGTCTCTTTATGGGGGTTGGGTTCCTTAGGAGGTGATTATCAAGTTTCAAGGAGTTCTCTACCATTGTTATACGTTGGGTTTGCTGCCATCGTTGCTAAGGGTCCGCGTCAGCAGCAACTAATGCTCCCATACTTCCAATGCTCTCACCAAAGCTTATAGCTCCTTGTCATAAGTTGAATAATTCAGCTTTGCTCCATTAAGCTTTTCACTAAAGTATGCAATCGGCTTCTTCTCTTGCATCAAAACAGCTCCAATACCTACACCAGAAGCATCACATTCAATTTCAAAAGTAGAATCAAAGTTAGGTAAAGCTAAAACGGGTGTAGTAGAAAGCTTCTCTTTCAAAGCATCAAATGCTTCTTGTTGCTCCTTGCCCCAAATGAATCCCACTTCTTTCTTGATTATGCTAGAGAAATTAGGGACAAATCTCCTATAGAAGCTTGCCAATCCATGAAAACTCCTCACTTCTGTCACACTTGAAGGATTCAACCACTCTTGGATAGCTTTCACCTTCGCTTGATCAACTTCAATTCCCTGCATACTTACAACAAAACCAAGAAAAACAACCCTATCTAGACAAAAAGAACACTTCTTAAGCTTAGCATAAAGGTTTTGCTCCCTAAGGATTTCAAGCACTTTCCTAACATGTTCAACATGTTCTTCCTCAGTTTTGCTATAAATCAGAATATCATCAAAGTAAACTACCACAAACTTACCTAAATAAGCTCTCAAAACATGGTTCATTAATCTCATGAAATTACTAGGTGCATTAGATAAAACAAAAGGCATAACTAACCATTCATACAAACCATATTTTGTTTTGAAGGCAGTCTTCCATTCATCTCCCAGCTTCATGCGAATTTGATGATAACCACTCATAAGATCAATCTTTGTGAAATATCTCGCCCCATGCAATTCGTCCAACATGTCATTAAGTCTAGGAATGGGATGTCTATACTTCACAGTAATCTTATTCACAGCCCTACAATCAACACACATCCTCCAAGAACCATCTTTCTTGGGTACTAATAAGAATGGAACAGCACAAGGACTAAGGCTCTCGCGAACCAAGCCTTTCTCCAAAAGCTCTTCAACTTGTTGTTGCATCTCTTTTGTCTCCATAGGATTGCTCCTATATGCTGGCCGGTTTGGAATTGCAAAACCGGGTATGAAGTCAATTTGATGTTCAATCCCTCTTAATGGCGGCAAACCACTAGGAAGGTCTTCAGGAAACACATCCTTAAAATCCTGTAACAAAGACAAAAAACCAGAAGGTAAAGAATCAAGAGATTCTTCACTGTCAGCAAGTAATGATTCTTTATACATAATAATGAGTATAGGCTGCCCTACATCTATCTCTCTTGCTCTTGCATAAAAAGTATGTTTTGCTTTTTCTCCTTGCTTATTTTCTCTCACCAATGGGCCATTTATTTGTTTGCTTACTTTCTTTTGACCCTCGGCCTCTTTTTCCTTTCTGTACTCACTCACTTTATTATTTTCTCTCTCCCTACCCTTAGAATTACCCTTGGGTGTTGAAGAAACATCATTGGCCGAATTTGAACCCCCTTGGTTCATGTTGGCCGAAACATCTTTCTCCCTCTCTAGCATCCTCTTTTGATCTTCATACACCTCTTGAGGTGAAAATGGTGCTAGAAAAACCTTCTTTCCTTCATAAGTAAAGGTACACTTATTAGAGAAGCCATCATGTTGTGCCCTTCTATCATGCTGCCATGGTCTTCCTAGAAGCAAATGTCCAGCTTGCATTGGCACTACATCATACAAAACCTCATCTTTATACCACCCAATGGAGAATGGTACCTTGACTTGCTTCAACACTTTTACTTCCCCAGCGTCATTGAACCATTGCAACTTGTAAGGATTGGGATGTTTAAAACAAGCTAACCCCAATTTATCCACCATTGTAGTACTAGCAGCATTAGTACAACTTCCACCATCAATGATAAGTGTACAAATCTTACCATTCACCAAACACCTAGAGTGGAAAAGATTCTCCCTTTGATCCAAGCCTTCTTCCTTGACTTGAATATTTAAGGCTCTTCTAGTAACAAGCATCTCTCCATGTTCAGCATTCAAGACTTGATTCTCCCAAGCCTCTTCATCATATTTGGCCCTATCACCACATTCGGCCTCCTCTTCTTCTTCATGTTCAGATTCTGATTCAATTTCCCCTTCATGGGTAGCAATCATCACCCTCTTATTCGGACATTGAGAAGCAATGTGTCCACTTCCCAAACACTTGTAGCATTTAATTTCCCTACTTGGAGTAGGTCTAGAAGGTGTTTCCTTGGCTATTTTTGCATCCCCATCATTCGGCTTCTTAAAATTAGGATTGTAGGAAGAATTCTTTTGGAAAGAACCCTTGTAATCCCCTTTGTAGGAACCTCCACTCGAACTTGAACCCATGAAGTTTGAAAAATTTCCACTAGCTTTAGAGTAGCCAGTTTTTGAAATAGCTTTATTCTTCAATCTTTTCTCTATCTTCATGGCCTTTTGAACTAACTCTTCCATTGTGTTGAACTCATACATCTCCAATTCATTGGCTATGTTCAAATTCAATCCCCCAAGAAATCGTGACATCTTCTTGTCTTCATCTTCATCAATATTTGCCCTAGCCATGATCATCTCCATCTCTTTGTGGTACTCTTCCACACTTCTTCCACCTTGAACTAGTCTTGCTAGTCGATTGTACAAATCCCGAATGTAGTGAGATGGTACAAATCGGCTTCTCATTAGTTCTTTCAAGGTTGACCATTCAGGAATAGGCCTCATACCTTTCCCTCTTCTATTAGCTTTCAATTGATCCCACCAAAAGGTAGCATACCCTTTGAACTCTACGGCTGCCAAAACTGATTTCTTCTCTTCGGTGTAGTTATGGCATTTGAAAATTTGCTCAACTTTCCTCTCCCATTCTATGAACTCTTCTGCATTGTTCTTCCCTTCAAAGGAAGGATGTAATATCCTCATGCATGCCCTAGAAGTTTTGTTTTTGTTGTTGTTTATATTGTAAGAGAAAATAAATTAAAGGAAAGTGTATATGTATATGTGTTGTGGGAAAGAAAGAGGGTTTAGAGATAAGTTTATATGTTGTTTATATGATGATATAATTAAAATATACATAAGTCAAATGGAGAGTCAATGCAAGAGAAGATATTTATTTGAGATTTGTATAATAACTTAATTGGGCATATATGAGACAAAAAGGTAATTATATGAATAACGGCATTTTGGTAAATATTTGGGTAAAATCTCTTGGTGGAGATTTAAAGAAGAGAAGAAGGTTTGGCTTTTGATTATTTTTCTTTCCTCTCATTTTGGGTGTCGACGATTGAAGAAGAGAAAGGGAAAGAGAAGTGTTCTTGATGCTAGAATCAAGATTGAAGGGAGAATTGAAGAACCAAGTTGAAGATTTGTGGAATTTCTTCATTTAAGGTAAGAATTCTCTTGTTTCCCTTTTGTCAATTTTGAAGTTGTGTCTAAATGAAATTGTGATTTGTTGATGTGATGATTTGGTGTGTTTGATATGTGTTTATAAGTGTTTAAAGTGATTGTAAGTTAAAAGATGGAATTGGTGTTGGTTTGGTTGTGAATATGGTTAGATATGTGGAGGTTGATTGTGGAAGATCAAGTGGGAAGTTGGTTTTAGGGTTTGGTATTGGTGAATGTTTTAATGTAATGTTTATGTGTTGTTTAAGTGGTTAATGTGATGAATATGTATGGTATGTGTTAACAACATTGATTAGAACCAATTGAATGAAGTTATTGTTATGCAAAAGGGTGTGAAAATGCATTTGGAAGAGTGTTGGTTTTAATTTGGGTTGTGTTTTTGAGTGACACGGCTGGAATCAATGAGAGACAGGGCCAAGACTTGAGAAATTTGGGTGACACGGCCAAGTTGGAAGGATCTTGGCCGTGTTGGACAAGTTTTGGGGTGACACGGCCACTGGCTTGGCCGTGTCCCTTGAAGGTGTTTGCTACTGTCTGTCTTTGGTTGAGAGACACGGCCGTGTCATCTGCCCGTGTCTGTCTCGGGAAGTTTTGGTGTTGAGAGACACGGCCACAAGCTTGGCCGTGTCCCTCAAAGTGAGCTGCCCGTGTTCCTCAATTGTGTTGGTTAGGGTTTTATTTCTTTGTTCATTTTGCATTGCTTTGATTCTTCAAAGGTACTTTGGTACCTAAACCTAATCCTAAATACTTTAAACATACTTAAAGCATGGAATGATCTAATCAAATGGATGTGGAAGATCCTAAATCTATGAATGATATTAAGTGTTCTTTGCCCTAATTGCATTGTTGAGATTGAACAATGTTATGTTATGTATTGTGAATGGTAATGTGTTTCATGAGTAATGTACATTGAAATCTTGTATCAAAGATGTGATATGATGTAAAGCCATTGTGATTGGCTATGATGATGCAATTGAAAGAAAGAAGGCATGTTTGCCTAAATGTGATGAGAATTTGAGAATGGAAATGGTAACTATATAATAAATGATTTGTTTGTTTAATATGTTATTCAGTTTCAGAGTTCTGGATTTGGGTGGCAGGCCTAAGAAATGATGAAAGGTAACAGTCTTGCCGGGTTGAGGATCTCCTCAAATGTGTTGAGTTGATGGTCCAAGAGACTAGGTCTGTTACACTATGAGAATTGTGAATATGAGATATATGATTTGTAACAGTCTTGCCGGGTTGAGGATCTCCTCAAATGTGTTGAGTTGATGGTCCAAGAGACTGGGTCTGTTACACTATCCATGGATAGAGATAAATATATATATATATATTGCCTACGGGCGTGATTATTGTGATTATGAACCAAAGCAGTAACTCTGAACTCTGAATATCGTAGTAAATACTTGTTGGGCCCATAGGTGTCTAGGTTATATGAATGTCTTAAACAATGTTATGAGTTAATGAAAAGATGTTGAAATGTGGTATGTTGTTAGCTTTGAGTATATGATGTTACATGTATAATATGGATTGAGAATTGACATTGCATTGCACTAAAGCATAGCATTAGCATGAATTATCTTACTAAGCCGTTGGCTTAGCGCGATAGTGTTTAATCGCGCAGGTAATAGAGTGGTTAGAGTTGAACCCGAGAGCTCTTCGAGACCGAGTGAGAGTAGACATTGAAGAGTTGATTTTGGGAACTTAAAGATCAGAAGAAACTTGCCAATCATGTACTACTTCTTTATATTTTGTAAAGTAATGTTTATAATGTAAATATATGCACATTTGTAAATATGGAATTAAGTGTTTTCAAATATGTAAAGATTTTATAAATTCCGCTGCGTTTTAAATAAATGTCTCTATTTTGTTTTGTATTACAAATTGATCACTTATTTACTATAATGTATAGTGATAAAGATTATGGTACCAAGTTTAAAATGTTTTGAATGTTAAGAAAATCGTAGCATCCCTATGTTCGGTGCACTTATGCTACATTGTGGGTGTTGTAGTGTGTGTGCATTGGATATGGGGGTGTTACAATTGTTTTGGTATCAGAGCCTAGGTTTGAGATTCTCAGCCTAGGTAAAATGTAATAAAAAGAATATTTTTACTTAAAAAGTTGGTTTTGAAATAAAATACATGTTTGGGATTGGCAATCTCTGATCTTTAATAAGGTATAATCTGCTGTGTTTGCAGACATAGGTTGTGATGGACTCTCACTCACGCCAGTCAGTTGAGGGTAGTGCTGAGAGTATTGTCCCTGATGATGGAGTTAGGGTTGTTAGTGCTGGGGAGGCACCTGCTTCGGTGTTGGGTAGACCAATTGGTGAGGAGGTTCCGCCAGCTTGGGTTAGGCATGTGATAGAAGCTTTGAGGCAAGCACCAGTGCAACCAGTGCCACCACCCCCTCAGCCTGTGGTACCAGTGAGGCACTATGACAAACTAAGGAAGTATGGAGCGGAGGATTTCCTTGGTACCACTGATCCAGCTGTAGCAGAGCAGTGGCTTGATAAAGTTCAGAGGATCTTTATTCAGTTGCAAGCCACCCCTGAGGAAAAGTTTGATTATGCAAGATCCTTGCTACAGAAAGATGCCTACGATTGGTGGAAGACAGTGCCACATTCTATGGAAGATCCACCAACCTTGTCATATGCTGATTTCCTGAGAGAATTTGAGTTGAAGTATACTCCTAGGGAGTATAAGGATATGAAGAAGATGGAATTCTTGAGCTTGAAGCAAGACAGCAAGACTGTAACTGAGTATGAAGTTGAGTTTATTCGATTGAGTCAGTATGCTGGGGGCATTATAGCTGATGAGATAGATAGATGTCGGCGTTTTTAGGAGGGATTGAGGCCCTCGATCATGTGCTTAGTGGCTGGATCTAGATATCAAGATTTTTCCCAGCTTGTGGCAGCAGCTCGAAGTGTAGAGCGAGCTCAAGTTATTGCAGTTGCTTCAGAGGAAGAGGTCAGGGTTAGAAGGCCCCAGTTTGAGGTAGGATCTTCTTCTGCGAAGAGAGGTAGAGGAAGCTTTGTTTCTCGGAGTGGTAGAAGTCAGAGACCAGCCGGTAGGTCAGTGCAGTTGCAGAGGCAGAGATTTAGACCTGCAGCTTCGGTAGCGAGTGCTCCTACTCCTGGAGTTCAGAGATCCACCTTACCTGTGTGTGACCAGTGTGGTGGAAGACATGGGGGCGTTTGTTGGAGGTATAGTAGATCAGCTGTATGCTTCAGGTGTGGATCACCTGACCACTTTGTGAGAGATTGTCCTGAGAGGCAAGAGCAGATGTCAGTTGATACTGTAGCTTCTCGACCTAGTGTGAGGGGAGGCCGAGGAGGCAGAGGTGCTAGCAGAGGAGGTAGACCGGGGTTCAGTTCTAGAGGTGGTGCTACATCCAGGGAGAGTAGACCAGAGGGAGCTGGGTCGTCTCAGAGGATGTATGTTATGCAGAGACAGCCAGATGCATCGGCAGTCATAGCTGGTATTTTTTCTTTATTTGATACTTCAGTACTTGCTTTGATTGATCCGGGTTCCACACATTCATATATTAGTGCATCTGTTTTGCCTGTGTCTGATATGCATGCTGAGTCCCTAGGATTTGATGTGTTGGTGACAAATCCGTTAGGGCATAGTGTGATTGTGAGTAAGGTGCACCGAGATAGTGCAGTGAGGGTGCAAGGTGAGGAGTTCCTTGGATATTTGATTGAGATGCCATTTAAGGAATATGATGTGATTTTGGGTATGGATTGGCTATCTCGGCATGGAGCTGTGGTAGATTGTAAAAAGAAAATTGTTTTTTTGAGAACTGGTGATGGTAGAGAGGTGATAGTATCTAATGAGCAAGAACAGTTAGCCTCCTTATTTGTTTCAGCTGTTGCAGCCAGGAGGTTGATTAGAAAGGGATGTGAAGCCTATCTTGCTCATGTGGTAGATACTAGAGTAAGAGGTTCTCCTATTGATAGCATTGCCACAGTTGCAGAGTTCCCTGATGTGTTTCCAGAGGAGTTGCCAGGATTGCCTCCTGAGAGAGAGGTGGAGTTTGGTATTGAGTTGTTGCCTGGTACCACTCCTATCTCCATTACTCCTTACAGAATGGCACCAGCAGAATTGAGGGAGTTGAAAGTGCAATTACAGGAGTTGTTGGATAAGGGATTCATTCGCCCCAGTGTTTCTCCTTGGGGAGCTCCTGTGTTATTTGTGAAGAAGAAGGATGGTACCATGAGATTGTGCATCGATTATAGGCAATTGAATAAGGTGACAATTAAAAATAAATATCCTTTGCCTAGAATTGATGATCTCTTTGATCAGTTGAAGGGTGCAGCTGTGTTTTCTAAAATTGATTTGAGATCAGGGTACCATCAGTTGAGAGTCAGAGCTGAAGATGTTCCTAAGACAGCCTTTCGGACCAGGTATGGGCATTATGAATTTCTAGTTATGCCTTTTGGTCTAACGAATGCACCTGCAGCTTTTATGGACTTGATGAATAGGGTGTTTAGGCCCTATTTGGATCAGTTTGTAGTGGTTTTCATCGATGATATACTGGTGTATTCGCAGAATGAAGAGGAACATGATATGCATCTGCGGATTGTGTTGCAGATCCTAAGAGAGAAGCAGTTATTTGCCAAATTGTCGAAGTGTGAGTTCTGGTTGGATCAAGTCGCTTTTCTCGGACATATTGTTTCAGCAGAAGGTATTAGAGTTGATCCGAGCAAAGTTGAAGCCATTTTGAATTGGAGTCCACCCAAGTCTGTGACAGAGGTTAGGAGTTTTCTGGGTTTGGCAGGTTATTACCGACGGTTTGTGAAAGGATTTTCTTTGATAGCTACTCCACTCACCAGATTGCTTCATAAGGGAGTGAGATTTGTGTGGACAGATCAGTGTCAGGCTAGCTTTGAGCAGTTGAGAGATATGCTGACTCAAGTGCCTGTCCTTACTTTACCTGTGGAAGGCAAACCATATGTGATTTTTAGTGATGCTTCACATAATGGTTTGGGTTGTGTGCTGATGTAGGAAGGTAAAGTTGTAGCTTATGCTTCTAGACAGTTGAAATCGCATGAGCTTAACTATCCAACCCATGATTTGGAATTGGCAGCCATTGTGTTTGCACTGAAGATTTGGCGCCACTATCTGTTTGGGGAGAAATGTTTCATCTATACTGATCACAAGAGTTTGAAATATTTGGGTGTTCAGAAGGAGCTTAATCTTCGACAGAGGAGATGGTTGGAATTGATTAAAGACTACGACTGCTTGATTGATTATCATCCAGGTAAAGCAAATGTTGTTGCTGATGCCTTGAGTCGGAAGTCTTTAGCTGGTTTAACTGTTTACTCGCTCTCGTTGCTTGTTGAGTTGAGAGCATTGTGTGCTAGTTTTGTATCTTGTGATGATGGTGCATTGTTAGCACAGTTGTATGTGAAACCAGTTTTGTTGGATCAGATTAAAGAGGCTCAGTTGGCTGATATGAAGATTCAGAAGATTATTTTAGATTGTCAGAATGGAAAGTATAGAGATTTTATTGTGAAAAGTGATGGGAGCCTATGGTTTAAAAACAGATTGTGTGTACCCGATGATGCTGATTTGAAGAGGATCATTTTAGAAGAAGCACATCAGTCTGTATTTGCTATGCATCCGGGTAATACGAAGATGTATCATGATTTGAGACAGCATTATTGGTGGATTGGGTTGAAGAGAGACATTGCTGAGTTTGTATCGAAATGTCTCACCTGTCAGAAAGTTAAAGCAGAGCATCAAGTTCCAACAGGGTTGCTTCAACCGTTGTTAGTGCCAGAATGGAAGTGGGATAGAGTGACGATGGATTTTGTGTCTGGGTTGCCATTGACACAAAAGAAGCATGATGCTATATGGGTGATTGTGGATAGATTGACTAAGACAGCTCATTTCCTTCCGGTTCGGATGGATTACTCTTTGGAGAGATTGGCTGAGCTGTATATCCATGAGATTGTGAAGTTGCATGGTGTTCCAACTTCTTTAGTGTCTGATCGAGATCCCAGGTTTACTTCAAGATTTTGGAAGAGTTTGCATAGTGCTTTGGGTTCTCGACTGCATTTCAATACTGCTTTTCATCCACAGACGGATGGACAGTCAGAGAGGGTGATACAGATTATTGAAGACATGTTGAGAAGCTGTGTCATCGATTTCTCTGGAAGTTGGGATAGATTCTTACCTCTTGTGGAGTTTGCTTACAACAACAGTCACCAATCTAGCATTGGTATGGCACCGTTTGAAGCACTGTATGGTAGACGGTGCAGGACACCTCTTTGTTGGAGTGAACTTGGTGAAGGGAAAATAATTGGGCCTGATTTGATTCAAGAAACTGAAGAGAAAGTGAAGTTGATTAGAGGCAGGTTAAAAGCAGCTTTAGACCGATAGAAGTCTTATTCAGATCTGAAAAGGAGAGACATTCAGTTTGATGTTGGAGATAAAGTATTATTGAAAGTATCTCCTTGGAAGAAGATCTTGAGGTTTGGTCGGAAGGGAAAATTGAGTCCTCGTTTCATTGGACCATATAAAGTTTTGGAAAGAGTTGGGCCAGTGGCGTATCGACTTGCTTTGCCACCTGAGTTGGATCGTATTCATAATGTATTCCATGTTTCTATGTTGAGGAGATACAGGTCGGATCCATCTCATATTGTGCCAATTGAATCTATCGAAGTGAGTCCAGATTTGACATTTGAAGAGGAACCAGTTGCTATCTTGGCACATGATGTGAAAGTGTTGAGGAACAAGAGAGTGCCATTGGTGAAGGTTTTATGGAAGAATCATACGAAAGAAGAAGCAACTTGGGAAAGTGAACAAACCATGCGAGAGCAATATCCTCAACTATTTCAGAGATGAATTCAGGTAATTTCGAGGACGAAATTTCTTTTTAGAGGGGGAGAGTTGTAATATCCTCATGCATGCCCTAGAAGTTTTGTTTTTGTTGTTGTTTATATTGTAAGAGAAAATAAATTAAAGGAAAGTGTATATGTATATGTGTTGTGGGAAAGAAAGAGGGTTTAGAGATAAGTTTATATGTTGTTTATATGATGATATAATTAAAATATACATAAGTCAAATGGAGAGTCAATGCAAGAGAAGATATTTATTTGAGATTTGTATAATTACTTAATTGGGCATATATGAGACAAAAAGGTAATTATATGAATAAGGGCATTTTGGTAAATATTTGGGTAAAATCTCTTGGTGGAGATTTAAAGAAGAGAAGAAGGTTTGGCTTTTGATTATTTTTCTTTCCTCTCATTTTGGGTGTCGACGATTGAAGAAGAGAAAGGGAAAGAGAAGTTTTCTTGATGCTAGAATTAAGATTGAAGGGAGAATTGAAGAACCAAGTTGAAGATTTGTGGAATTTCTTCATTTAAGGTAAGAATTCTCTTGTTTCCCTTTTGTCAATTTTGAAGTTGTGTCTAAATGAAATTGTGATTTGTTGATGTGATGATTTGGTGTGTTTGATATGTGTTTATAAGTGTTTAAAGTGATTGTAAGTTAAAAAATGGAATTGGTGTTGGTTTGGTTGTGAATATGGTTAGATATGTGGAGGTTGATTGTGGAAGATCAAGTGGGAAGTTGGTTTTAGGGTTTGGTATTGGTGAATGTTTTAATGTAATGTTTATGTGTTGTTTAAGTGGTTAATGTGATGAATATGTATGGTATGTGTTAATAACATTGATTAGAACCAATTGAATGAAGTTATTGTTGTGCAAAAGGGTGTGAAAATGCATTTGGAAGAGTGTTGGTTTTGATTTGGGTTGTGTTTTTGAGTGACACGGCTGGAATCAATGAGAGACACGGCCAAGACTTGAGAAATTTGGGTGACACGGCCAAGTTGGAAGGATCTTGGCCGTGTTGGACAAGTTTTGGGGTGACACGACCACTGGCTTGGCCGTGTCCCTTGAAGGTGTTTGCTACTGTCTATCTTTGGTTGAGAGACACGGCCGTGTCATCTGCACGTGTCTGTCTCGGGAAGTTTTGGTGTTGAGAGACACGGCCACAAGCTTGGCCGTGTCCCTCAAAGTGAGCTGCCCGTGTTCCTCAATTGTGTTGGTTAGGGTTTTATTTCTTTGTTCATTTTGCATTGTTTTGATTCTTCAAAGGTACTTTGGTACCTAAACCTAATCCTAAATACTTTAAACATACTTAAAGCATGGAATGATCTAATCAAATGGATGTGGAAGATCCTAAATCTATGAATGATATTAAGTGTTCTTTTCCCTAATTGCATTGTTGAGATTGAACAATGTTATGTTATGTATTGTGAATGGTAATGTGTTTCATGAGTAATGTACATTGAAATCTTGTATCAAAGATGTGATATGATGTAAAGCCATTGTGATTGGCTATGATGATGCAATTGAAAGAAAGAAGGCATGTTTGCCTAAATGTGATGAGAATTTGAGAATGGAAATGGTAACTATATAATAAATGATTTGTTTGTTTAATATGTTATTCAGTTTCAGAGTTCTGGATTTGGGTGGCAGGCCTAAGAAATGATGAAAGGTAACAGTCTTGCCGGGTTGAGGATCTCCTCAAATGTGTTGAGTTGATGGTCCAAGAGACTGGGTCTGTTACACTATGAGAATTGTGAATATGAGATATATGATTTGTAACAGTCTTGCCGGGTTGAGGATCTCCTCAAATGTGTTGAGTTGATGGTCCAAGAGACTGGGTCTGTTACACTATCCATGGATAGAGATAAATATATATTATGGAAGATTATGGAAGTGATTGGAAGAAAAGCTTGGAGTGCAGCCAGTTTCACAGCATACCTATGAGATTTCTGAAGCCCTGTGAGAATAGCTGAATGGACCCACTGCTTAAAGATTATTAATTCTGTTTAATGGGCCATGTTTTATATCATTATGGAAGGCTTAAAAATAGGATTTTGGTTCCATACTTTATATTTTCCTTAGTGGATTAGGATTTTGTTTCCATACTTTATATTTTCCTTATGCAATTAGGAATGTTTTTCCTTTTGCAATTAGGAATGTTTTCCTTATGCAATTAGGAATGTTTTTCCTTATGCAATTAGGAATGTTTTCCTTATGCAATTAGGAATGTTTTAGTCTTAATTTTCCATATGTGATGTAAACCAGCATGGCAAGGATCCTTTGGTGCTACAACAAGGACCATTGACAAGGAATAAAGCAAGGAAGTATGGCGTCACTCTTGGATTGCATGTTCAAGACTTTGTTACAAGGGAGGTGACTGAATTAGCAATAAACAAGTGCAGTATGGAGCTGGAGGACCAACAAAGGCTAATTGTGATGCTGAATGTCTATATGGAAGATAAGGCTTTAAAAATGGGCTAAAGGAACAAGAAAGGAGTAAGGAAGGCAGCCCACATGCAAGCACATGGGCCTTGGACGAAATTAGGTTTTTGGGACCACTTTTGTCACATGGGCAGCCTATTCTTTCATGCACATGGGCTGTGTTCACACCCATGCACATGGAATGTGGTTCCCTTCTTTCCTTAGTTGGTTAGGATGATATTTTCCTTATTTGACAAGGATCCTTCTTTCCTTAGTTGGTTAGGATGATATTTTCCTTATTTGACAAGGATTTTGACTTTGTAATTTTCCTTTTTTCACTAGGGTTAGGATAGTTACGAATTTTAATTTGTTTTTCTATAAATAGGGCATTATTTTCTTGTAAGAGGATCTTTTTGACAAATTATATTCAGATTGCTCTTTATGCAAATTTCGGCCATCTTTGAGAGAGTGAGAGATTTTGCTTCTTTCATTGATTGCATCACGAATCAGACTAACTTATCAATTTTGATTGTGGCATTCTTCTAATTCATCCTTCCAAATCCTTCCGTCATTAGTGTTCTTGCTTCGCTAAGCATTGGGTGCTATAGAGGGTGGTTTATCCTTGTTCTTGGATTCCTATATCGAAGCGTGCGTTGGGGTTTGAGGCCTTCATTGCCATAGGGTTCCGCTTCAGCAAGAGAGATAGATGTAGGGCAGCCTGTACTCATTATTATGTATAAAGAATTGTTACTTGCTGACAATGAAGAATCTCTTGATTCTTTACCTTATAGTTTTGTGTCTTTGTTGCAGGATTTTGAGGACGTGTTTCCTGAAGACCTTCCTAGTGGTTTGCCACCATTAAGAGGGATTGAACATCAAATTGACTTCATACCCGGTTCTACAATTCCAAACCGGCTAGCATATAGGAACAATCCTATGGAGACAAAAGAGTTGCAAAGACAAGTTGAAGAGCTTTTGGAGAAAGGCTTGGTTCACGAGAGCCTTAGTCCTTGTGCCGTTCCAGTCTTATTAGTACCCAATAAAGATGGTTCTTGGAGGATGTGTGTTGATTGTAGGGCTGTGAACAAGATTACTGTGAAGTATAGACATCCCATTCCTAGACTTGATGACATGTTGGACGAATTGCATGGGGCGAAATATTTCACAAAGATTGATCTTATGAGTGGTTATCATCAAATTCGCATGAAGCCTGGAGATGAATGGAAGACTGCCTTCAAAACAAAGTATGGTTTGTATGAATGGTTAGTTATGCCTTTTGGTTTATCTAATGCACCTAGTACTTTCATGAGATTAATGAACCATGTTTTGAGAGCTTATTTAGGTAAGTTTGTGGTAGTTTACTTTGATGATATTCTGATTTATAGCAAAACTAAGAAAGAACATGTTGAACATGTTAGGAAAGTGCTTGAAATCCTTAGGGAGCAAAACCTTTATGCTAAACTTAAGAAGTGTTCTTTTTGTCTAGATAGGGTTGTTTTTCTTAGTTTTGTTGTAAGTATGCAGGGAATTGAAGTTGATCAAGAGAAGGTAAAAGCTATCCAAGAGTGGCCGAATCCTTCAAGTGTGACAGAAGTGAGGAGTTTTCACGGATTGGCAAGCTTCTATAGGAGATTTGTCCCTAATTTCTCTACATTGGCAGCCCCCTTGACTAGCATAATCAAGAAAGAAGTGGGGTTCATTTGGGGTAAGGAGCAACAAGAAGCATTTGATGCTTTGAAAGAGAAGCTTTTTACTACACCCGTTTTAGCTTTACCTAACTTTGATTCTACTTTTGAAATTGAATGTGATGCTTCTGGTGTAGGTATTGGAGCTGTTTTGATGCAAGAGAAGAAGCCCATTGCATACTTTAGTGAAAAGCTTAATGGAGCAAAGCTGAATTATTCAACTTATGACAAGGAGCTATATGCTTTGGTGAGAGCATTGGAAGTATGGGAGCATTATTTGCTGCCCAAGAAATTCGTGATCCATTCAGACCATGAATCATTGAAGCATTTGAGAGGGCAAGGCAAGTTGAATTAAAGACATGCAAAATGGGTTATGAAGATTGAGAAGTTTCCTTATGTGATCAAATACAAGCAAGGTAAAGACAATGTAGTGGCAGATGCACTTTCAAGGAGGTACGCTTTACTTAATGTTTTGAGTACTAAATTGCTTGGATTTGAATGTATAAAGGACTTATATGTTGGTGATTCTGATTTTGGCAATGTTTATGATGCTTGTGAGCATGGTGCTTTTAATTCTTTCTATAGACATGATGGGTTTTTGTTTAAGGATTCGAAATTATGCATGCCTAGATGTTCTATGAGAGATTTGCTAGTATTAGAATCACATTGTGGGGGTTTGATGGGGCATTTTGGAGTTGATAAGACTTTAGACATGGTCAATGAACACTTTTATTGGCCAAATATGAAAAGGGATGTAATTCAGATTTGTAAGGCTTGTTTGGCTTGTAGGCAAGCTAAGTCTAAGTCTATGCCTCATGGTTTGTATATGCCATTACCCGTTCCTAGTTCTCCTTGGATGGACATTAGTATGGACTTTATTTTAGGATTACCAAGGACTAAGAGGGGGAGAGATAACATATTTGTGGTTGTTGATAGGTTTAGTAAGATGGCACACTTTATTCCATGTCATAAGAGTGATGATGCTAGTTTAGTGGCCAAACTCTTCTTTAGGGAGGTGGTTCGAATTCATGGGATACCAAAATCCATAGTTTCTGATAGAGACACCAAGTTTTTGTCTCACTTTTGGTGTGTGCTTTGGGGAAAGTTAGGTACCAAATTGTTATTTTCCACCACTTGTCATCCTCAAATGGATGGACAAACAGAAGTAGTAAACAGAACTTTAGGTACCATGTTGAGAGCTTTAGTGGGTAAAAATTTGAGTTCTTGGGAAGATTGTTTGCCATTTATTGAGTTTGCTTATAATCGTGCTATTCATTATTCTACAGGATATTCACCTTTTGAGCTTGTTTATAGTTTTAACCCACTAACAGTTTTGGATCTTGTTTCTTTACCTTCTCATGAGCTTGTTAGTTTAGATGGTGAGAAGAAAGCTAAATTGGTGAAAGAGATGCATGAGAAAGCAAGGGTGAATATTGAGAAAAGGAACAAGAGATATGCTGATTCTGCAAATAGAGGGAGACGCGAGATGAAGTTTCAAGTAGGAGATTGGGTTTGGGTGCATTTTCGAAAAGAGAGGTTTCCTAACCAAAGGAAGAACAAGTTGCAAGCTAGAGGAGATGGCCCATTCCAAGTGCTGGAGAAGATTAATGACAATGCCTACAAGATTGACTTACCAGGTACGTATAATATTAGTGCTACTTTCAATGTAAGTGATCTTTCTCCTTTTGATGATGCAGATTTGAGGACAAATCTTTTTGAAGAGGGGGAGAATGATGCAAGAAAGGATCCCTTGAAGCTAGCAAGTGGACTAATCACTAGGAGCAAGGCAAAGAGATATCAAGCTAGTATGGCTTTGCATATTCAAGAAGAGATTTCCAAAGAGCTTCAAGAATTATCATTCAAGAAGATGGAGATAGAGCTTGAAGAAGGCACACCAAAGCTG
Source organism: Garcia nutans (assembly GCA_947685225.1). Lineage (NCBI taxonomy): Eukaryota > Viridiplantae > Streptophyta > Magnoliopsida > Malpighiales > Euphorbiaceae > Garcia > Garcia nutans. Next base: position 11,269,145 of record CANTUV010000002.1, on the reverse strand, counting down.
ATTATGATGCTTAGTGTGAATATGGAAGCTAAAGGCTAGCTAAAGAGGTCCAACATGCAAGAAAGGTCCATGGGGATTCATATAAAGCCTTGGGAAGTAATTTAAGGCCTTAGTAAGATTATGGAAGTGATTGGAAGAAAAGCTTGGAGTGCAGCCAGTTTCACAGCGTACCTGTGAGATTTCTGAAGCCTTGTGAGAATAGCTGAATGGACCCACTGCTTAAAGATTATTAATTCTGTTTAATGGGCCACGTTTTATATCATTATGGAAGGCTTAAAAATAGGATTTTGTTTCCATACTTTATATTTTCCTTAGTGGATTAGGATTTTGTTTCCATTCTTTATATTTTCCTTATGCAATTAGGAATGTTTTTCCTTATGCAATTAGGAATGTTTTCCTTATGCAATTAGGAATGTTTTACTTATTCAATTAGGAATGTTTTAGTCTTAATTTTCCATATGCAATTAGGAATTTTGTAACCCTTATTTAAGGGCACTATTAGGCTGAATTTGACATACAACATTGAATAAAAATTTTTGAATTCTTCTACAAGTTCTTCTTGTGAATTTTCATGTGAGAGAGATTAGAGTGGATTCTTTAATTCTTTCTTTGCATCAAGAATTAGGTTTACTTATCAACAAGAGTTGTGGCGTTTTCCTTCTTCTTACCAACTAAATCCTTCAATCATAGTGAGTTCGCGTCTCTTTATAGGCGTTGGGTTCCTTAGGAGGTGATTATCAAGTTTCAAGGAGTTCTCTACCATTGTTATACGTTGGGTTTGCTGCAATCGTTGCTAAGGGTCCGCGTCATTTGGTGTAGAAACCGTTCTTTGCAAAAATGAACCCAAACCCAATCACCAGGCTGAAAAATCATTGGCTTCCTTCCTTTATTCACTCAAGAAGCTACTTTAGCATTTTGCCTTTCAGTCCTTTCTTTAACCTGTTTATGTAACTTCTTCACAAAATCTGCCTTTGAGCTAGCATCAACACTCACAAAATCATTAGATGGCAATGGCAAAATATCCAAAGGAGTAAGCGGATTAAAACCATAAACAATTTCAAATGAAGAACAATTAGTAGTGCTATGAACAACCCTATTATAAGCAAACTCCACAAATGGTAAACAATCCTCCCACATCCTAATATTCTTTTCTATCACTGCCCTAAGCAAAGTAATCAATGTTCGATTCACAACCTCAGTTTGACCATCGGTTTGAGGATGACAAGTAGTGGAAAACAACAACTTAGTCCCCAATTTTCCCCATAAAACACGCTAGAAATGACTCAAAAACTTAACATCTCTATCACTAACAATGCTTTTTGGTATGCCATGCAAACGAACAACCTCTTTAAAGAACAAATCAGCAATCAATTTAGCATCATCAGTTTTATGACATGGTATAAAATGAGCCATTTTACTAAATCTATCAACCACAACAAATATACTATCACGACCTCTCCTAGTTTTAGGTAATCCAAGCACAAAATCCATAGACAAATCAATCCAAGGTCCATTAGGAACAGGTAATGGCGTGCACAAACCATGTGGTTTCACCCTAGACTTATCTTCTCTACATGTTATGCAATGTTCACAAACTTTATGCACATCATGTTTCATACCAGGCCAATAAAAATGTTTTATCAACACATCATAGGTCTTACTTACCCCAAAATGACCCATCAAACCTCCTCCATGTGCTTCCTTAACTAACAACTCTTTCATGGAATACTTAGGAATACACAATCTATTTCTCTTAAACAAGAAACCATAAAACAAATGAAAGTCTTTTGAAACAGCCACATCTCCACACGAATTATGTATGTCACCAAAATCCACATCACTAACATATAATTCCTTAATATGCTCAAAACCCAATAATCTATCACTAAGAGAATTAAGTAAAACATACCTTTGCGGCAATGCATCAGCCACTACATTCTCTTTACCTCGCTTGTATTTAATCACATATGGAAATGTTTATATGAATTCCACCCATTTGGCATGTCTACAATTCAACTTATCTTGACCTTTCAAATGCTTTAAACTTTCATGATCAGTATGTATCACAAACTCTTCTGACCACAAATAATGTTGCCATGTATGCAAAGCTTGAAACAATGCATATAACTCCTTATCATATGCCGGTTACTTCAAAGCCACTCCACTTAGTTTTTTGCTAAAGTACATCAATGGCCTTTGATCCTGTATCAAAACAGCTCCAATTCCTATGCCACTTGCATCACATTCAATCTCAAAAGTCTTATCAAAATTAGGCATAGCAAGCAAGGGTGCATTACACAATTTATCCTTAAGTTCATTAAATGCATGTTCTTGTGCATCTCCCCAAACAAAACTGACATTTTTCTTAACTAACTCATTCAAAGGTGCAGCTATAGTACTGAAATTTCTAATGAATCTCCTATAGAAACTAGCAAGTCCATGAAAACTCCTGATGCAAGAAAGGATCCCTTGAAGCTAGCAAGTGGACCAATCACTAGGAGCAAGGCAAAGAGATATCAAGCTAGTATGGCTTTGCATATTCAAGAAGAGATTTCCAAAGAGCTTCAAGAATTATCATTCAAGAAGATGGAGATAGAGCTTGAAGAAGGCACACCAAAGATGATTATGATGCTTAGTGTGGAAGCTAAAGGCTAGCTAAAGAAAGGTCCAACGTGCAAGAAAGGTCCATGGGGGTTCATATAAAGCCTTGGGAAGTAATTTAAGGCCCATGGATAGCCCAAATAGTGTGGGGTGTTTCTTATGTTGAAGGGATTAGTTTGGTTGTTTCCATACTTTATATTTTCCTTATTGGATTAGGATTTTGTTTCCATACTTTATATTTTCCTTAGTGGATTAGTATTTTGTTTCCATACTTTATGTTTTCCTTATGCAATTAGGAATGTTTTCCTTATGCAATTAGGAATGTTTTAGTTTTCCATATGCAATTAGGAATTTTGTAACCCTTATTTAAGGGCACTATTAGGCCGAATTTCAAACAACAACAATTAATAAAAAAATTTCGAATTCTTCTACAAGTTCTTCTTGTGAATTTTCGTGTGAGAGACATTAGAGTAGATTCTTTAATTCTTTCTTTGCATCAAGAATTAGGTTTACTTATCAACAAGAGTTGTGGTGTTTTCCTTCTTCTTACCAACTAAATCCTTCAATCATAGTGAGTTCGCGTCTCTTTATAGGCGTTGGGTTCCTTAGGAGGTGATTATCAAGTTTCAAGGAGTTCTCTACCATTGTTATACGTTGGGTTTGCTGCCATCGTTGCTAAGGGTCCGCGTCAACTCCTCACCTCACTAGCATTCTTAGGTTTCGGCCAGTCCCTAATAGCCTTTACCTTTTCCTCATCAACCTCAATACCTTGACTAAACACCACAAAACCAAGAAAATGAACCTTATCCATGCAAAAACTACACTTCTTAAGGTTAGCATACAACTTCTCACACCTAAGAATGTCTAACACAAGACGCACATGTATGACATGATCATCCAAACACTTAGAGTAAACAAGAATATCATCAATATGTTGTGGAACAACCAGCACACCGCAAGGATGAACAAGAGTTAGGACGTGAGGAACAAGTTGAGGAGATCATCATTCTAATTATTCTGCCACAAGGTCCTATAACTAGATCGCGAGCCAAAAAGATTCAGCAAGCACTAATTTGCCATTTGCAAGATTTGGTGAATTTGGCTAACTATGGTTTGCAAGGAATTACAAGCTTGGAGACAAGACCAAAGGAAGTCAATTACAACTTGCTACAAGTTGAAATTCATGAATGAGGCTTGTAGTTAATATGTATTAAGGCCCACTAGTTATGCTTATTTAAAAAGTAAGGGCCCTGTTTGTTTTGTATTAAATTAGAACTTTTTTTACTTTATTATTTCTTAAAATTTGATTAGAAAACCAAATGCTACTTAATAACCCTAATTAGGGTTTAGCTATTTATATCTCATTTAGGGTTGTAAGACATCAGTTTTGGTTTTTGGACGAATTAATAACCTAAAGCCGTTTTGCTTTTATCTTTGTGTTCTTGCGTGAATACATGCTTAAGAAACATTCAAGTAGTTTGATCAACTTTCTTGTGGAGTGCTTCAAATCTGGGATTTTGGGAACTAGTTTGTTTCGACATCTTGGATCTCTGATCAATTCAAAGAAATCTGAAATCTAACCTTTATTCTTTGGAGGTTGTACCGAATTCGACTAGGGGTTTTCAAGTTAATGTTTTGGGGGTTCAACATCAAGGAGTTCTCAGGCTTATTCTTGGAGGTTCCATATTAAGATCACAATCAAAGAAACTCCAGCATGTGTTCCAACACTTCATTCAAAGGTGGATTAATGAAAAGGGAGACTAACTTGTACTGAATATGATGGATCATGAACAGAAAGTCAAAAACTCACCAAGAAGCATGAAGAATCTGCCCATAAGTATGGTGATGGGCATTAGCACGAATTTGGAATATAATATTGATGTGGTTTAGTGCTAGTGTGACTAGACACATGTGAACCAATACCAAAATGCATGTAGAATCTGCCCATCAATGTTGTCAGAATTATGGGCAGTAATTTAGGTTATATTATTGATGTGGATGAATAATTAATGCTATTATGACTAGATACATGTAAACCTAGACTTTTAAGCCTTTATTTCTTCTTTTCCAACTATATAGGGAGGGGAAAAAGAACTCAAGATGGTGACTACGAATTTCCAGTTTATACTGAATGTAATTGATGTGTTTTCAAGTTTGAGAGGTTTTCTTCTTATTCTTGTTGCATGAAGAATTGGTTCTAACTTATCAAGTCTGACTTGTGGCGTTTAAATCAATTCATTTCTTTATCCCAATCACCCAAGTTCTCAATTACAGGTTAGTTGTGGGTTTGGTAGGGAGGATTTGTTTTTGAGTTCTAAGATTCTATGCTAGATGTGTATGTAGGGTTCAAGATGTAATATTTGATTACTCATTGGAGTGATTTGAATTCTGTTAGTTCAAAAGGCCATGAAGATAGGATCCCTTGAAGCTAGCAAGTAGACCAATCACTAGGAGCAAGGCAAAGAGATATCAAGCTAGTATGGCTTTGCATATTCAAGAAGAGATTTCCAAAGAGCTTCAAGAGTTATCATTCAAGAAGATGGAGATAGAGCTTGAAGAAGGCACACCAAAGCTGATTATGATGCTTAGTGTGGAAGCTAAAGGCTAGCTAAAGAGAGGTCCAACGTGCAAGAAAGGTCCATGGGGGTTCATGTAAAGCCTTGGGAAGTAATTTAAGGCCCATGGACAGCCCAAATAGTGTGGGGCGTTCTTATGTTGAAGGGATTAGTTTGGTTGTTTCCATACTTTATATTTTCCTTATTGGATTAGGATTTTGTTTCCATACTTTATATTTTCCTTAGTGGATTAGGATTTTGTTTCCATACTTTATGTTTTCCTTATGCAATTAGGAATTTTGTAACCCTTGATTCAGGACTTAATTTACTCCCAAGGACTTTTTGAAATCTGGACTTAATTCGCAACCCCATATTCACTCAAGACCAAATCGAAATCAAACTTGAACACAAACTCTAGCTTTTGCTTTCTTTCAAGAACCCTAATTCTTGGTTTCAAAATTCTCCAAGAATCCTTTCCTAGGTTTTGTTTTCACCCTAAGAATACCCTCCTTCAATACGGACTTGATCAGAATTGATATATGACTTTTTTTCGAAAATTAAAGACTAGACTCTCTAAGAACCCTAAAACACAGAAATTTAAAAGACCTAAATTAACAAACCCTAGAAAGACAAAGTAGATAAAAATTACCTTGTAGCAAGGCTCTGATACCGAATGATGCGGCCGGGCCAAGCACTTCCCAAGCCGATACCCATTCTGGTATTGACCTTGCACCAGCACGGCTGGGCCAAGCACTTTCCAGAAGGTCACCCCTCCTGGTACTGACCCTGCACCAACACGGCTAGGCCAAGCACTTCCCAAAAGGTCACCCATCCTGGTACTGACCCTGCACCAGCACGCTTAACCGGAAAGAACACTAACCATTTCTACCAAAAGCTTAAGCTGTTAGCAGAGGCATACTCATTTCCTTTATTTGGATCAAACATGGGCTCACCAGTCTCTTTCGACTATATGTGCCACCTTTATCGAACCTGATCCACAGCCCTCCAAACCCTCAGACATATCATTCCCTCCCTCTTTAAGGAAGTTCGTCCTCGAACTTGGAGTAGTGGGACCAGACCCGATAATAGGCTCTGATACCAAATGATGCGGCTGGGCCAAGCACTTCCCAGGCGGACAACCATTCTGGTACTGCCCCTGCACCAGCACTGCTGGGCTAAGCACTTCCCAGAAGGTCACCCCTCCTGGTACTGACCCTGCACCAACACGGCTAGGCCAAGCACTTCCCGGAAGGTCACCCATCCTGGTACTGATCCTGCACCAGCACGCTTAACCGGAAAGAACGCTAACCATTTCTACCAAAAGCTTAAGCTGTCAGCAGAGGCGCACCCATTTTCTTTATTTGGATCAAAAATGGGCTCACCAGTCTCTTTCGACTATATGTGTCACCTTTATCGAACATGATCCACAACCCTCCAAACCCTCGGACATATCAATTACCATAAAGAGATGGAGATGATCATGAGTAGAACTAATATAGAGGAGGATCGAGAAATTATTATGGCTCGATTTTTGAGTGGGCTGAATAGAGAGATTGCTAACATAATTGAATTACACCATTATGTGGAGCTTGAAGATATGGTACACATGGCCATGAAAGAGGAGAAGCAACTGCAACTCAAGGGAGCAGCAAAGGGATTTTCTAATTCCAGCTCTATTTTCACTTCAAAATGGCCAAAGAAAGATGATAATCCTAAAGGGAGGGAGGCTGCCTAGAAAGGAAAGGAAAAACAAGTTCCAGCTGACCCTAAAGGTAACTCTAAAACATCTAACTCTAATCAAAAGCATAGTACCATTAAATGCTTTAGGTGTTTAGTAGTAGGGCATATAGCATCTCAATGTCCAAATAAGAAAATCATGTTGATACGAGATAATGGTGAAATTGATAGTGCCGGTGAACATGAAAGTGGTGATGATAATGATAGCATGCCACCATTAGAGGAAATTGAACATATCATTGAATATCCTGCCCATGGTGAATCTTTGGTTATTAGAAGAGCTTTAAACATACAAATTAAAGATGTAGAAAGTAATCAAAGAGAGAACATTTTCTATACTCGTTGCATCGTGAATGGAAAAGTGTGCAGCATGATCATTGATGGGGGTAGTTGTGTGATACAAGAAAGGATCCCTTGAAGTTAGCAAGTGGACCAATCACTAGGAGCAAGGAAAAGAGATATCAAGCTAGTATGGCTTTGCATATTCAAGAAGAGATTTCCAAAGAGCTTCAAGAATTATCATTCAAGAAGATGGAGATAGAGCTTGAAGAAGGCACACCAAAGCTGATTATGATGCTTAGTGTGGAAGCTAAAGGCTAGCTAAAGAAAGGTCCAACGTGCAAGAAAGGTCCATGGGGGTTCATATAAAGCCTTGGGAAGTAATTTAAGGCCCATGGACAGCCCAAATAGTGTGGGGCATTTTCTATGTTGAAGGGATTAGTTTGGTTGTTTCCATACTTTATATTTTCCTTATTGGATTAGGATTTTGTTTCCATACTTTATTTTTTCCTTAGTGGATTAGGATTTTATTTCCATACTTTATATTTTCCTTATGCAATTAGGAATGTTTTCCTTATGCAATTAGGAATGTTTTAGTTTTCCTTATGCAATTAGGATTTTTGTAACCCTTATTTAAGGGCACTATTAGGCTGAATTTCAGAGAACAACAATTAATAAAAATTTTCAAATTCTTCTACAAGTTCTTCTTGTGAATTTTTGTGCGAGAGAGATTAGAGTGGATTCTTTAATTCTTTCTTTGCATTAAGAATTAGGTTTACTTATCAACAAGAGTTGTGGAGTTTTCCTTCTTCTTACCAACTAAATCCTTCAATCATAGTGAGTTCGCATCTCTTTATAGGCGTTGGGTTCCTTAGGAGGTGATTATCAAGTTTCAAGGAGTTCTCTACCATTGTTATACGTTGGGTTTGCTGCCATCGTTGCTAAGGGTCCGCGTCATTGTGCAAATATTGCTAGTACTGATTTTGTAGATAAATTAGGGTTAGCATGCACAAAACATCCTAGCCCCTACAAGCTGCAATGGTTGAATGATTGTGGGGAGGTGAGGGTAACAAAGTGGTTCTGTTTTCTTTTGCAATTGGGAGATACAAAGATGAAGTTTGCTGTGATGTTGTGCCTATGCATGCTAGCCATATCCTTCTTGGTCGTCCATGGCAGTTTGATAGAAAAACTTTGCATGATGGCTTTAAGAATTTTTATTCTTTCAGCCTAAATGGTTTAAATTTCACTCTTGCTCCATTGTCACCTAAACAAGTGTATGAAGATCAAGTGAAGATTTTGAGATCATTTGAAAGGAATTCTGGTGGTGAGGGTAAAATAAATAAAAATGGAGTACAAGAGGCCAAGTGTGAGAAAAAGAATGATAAAAATGGCCCAATGGTGAGAGAAAAAGATAAAGGGAGAGAAAATAAAAGAGAGTGTTTTTATGCAAAAGAAAAAGAGTTAAGGAATGCTTTTTGTGAGAAAAGAAGTCTGATTGTACTTAGGTACAAAGAGACCTTGATTTCTACATCAGACCTTGATAACCATTTGCCTAGTTGTGTTCTCTTTTACAGGAATTTGGAGATGTTTTTCCAGAAGATGTACCAAAAGGTTTACCACCTTTAAGAGGGATTGAGCATCAAATTGACTTCATTCTGGGCTCAATAATTCCTAACCAACCAGCTTATAGAAGTAATCTGGAGGAAACCAAGAAACTTCAAAGGCAAGTGGAGGAGCTGCTAGCAAAGGGACATGTGCGTGAAAATCTTAGTCCATGTACTGTTCCGGTTTTACTAGTCCTAAAGAAGGATGAATCATTTGCCCATAAAGCAAATAAAAGAAGGAAACATGTGATTTTCTAACCTAGTGATTGGGTATGGGTTCATATGAGAAAGAAAAGATTTCCTAAACCAAGAAAATCCAAGTTGGATGCAGGGGGAGATGGCCCATTCCAAGTTTTAGAACAAATCAATGACAATGCCTACAAAATTGATCTACCAGGTGAGTATAATGTTTCTGCAATTTTCAATGTTAGTGATCTTTCTTCTTTTGATGTAGGTTCAGAATTGAGGACAAATCTTTTTGAGCAAGGAGGGAATGATGAGGAAATTATAAGCAAGCTTGATCAATCTACACAAGGTAGCAAATATGTTGATGATATCATCATGCTAAGTGGACCAATCAAAAGATCACAATCAAAGAAACTCCAGCATGTGTTCCAACACTTCATTCAAAGGTGGATTAATGAAAAGGGAGACCAACTTGCACTGAATATGATGGATCATGAAGAGAAAGTCAAAAACTCACCAAGAAGCATGAAGAATCTGCCCATAAGTATGGTGATGGGCATTAGCACGAATTTGGAATATAATATTGATGTGGTTTAGTGCTAGTGTGACTAGACACATGTGAACCAATACCAAAATGCATGTAGAATCTGCCCATCAATATTGTCAGAATTATGGGCAGTAATTTAGGTTATATTATTGATGTGGATGAATAATTAATGCTATTATGACTAGATACATGTAAACCTAGACTTTTAAGCCTTTATTTCTTCTTTTCCAACTATATAGGGAGGGGAAAAAGAACTCAAGAGGGTGACTACGAATTTTCAGTTTATACTGAATGTAATTGATGTGATTTCAAGTTTGAGAGGTTTCTTCTTATTCTTGTTGCATGAAGAATTGGTTCTAACTTATCAAGTCTGACTTGTGGCGTTTAAATCAATTTATTTCTTCATCCCAATCACCCAAGTTCTCAATTACAGGTTAGTTGTGGGTTTGGAAGGGAGGATTTGTTTTTGAGTTCTAAGATTCTATGCTAGATGTGTATGTAGGGTTCAAGATGTAATATTTGATCCATGGGTTCCGCATCAGGTAATTTTCAGTTTATACTGAATGTAATTGATGTGTTTTCAAGTTTGAGAGGTTTCTTCTTATTCTTGTTGCATGAAGAATTGGTTCTAACTTATCAAGTCAGACTTGTGGCTTTTAAATCAATTTATTTCTTCGTCCCAATCACCCAAGTTCTCAATTACAGGTTAGTTGTGGGTTTGGAAGGGAGGATTTGTTTTTGAGTTCTAAGATTCTATGCTAGATGTGTATGTAGGTTTCAAGATGTAATATTTGATCCATGGGTTTTGCATCAGGTAATTTTCAGTTTATACTGAATGTAATTGATGTTTTTCAAGTTTGAGAGGTTTCTTCTTATTCTTGTTGCATGAAGAATTGGTTCTAACTTATAAAGTCAGACTTGTGGCGTTTAAATCAATTTATTTCTTCATCCCAATCACCCAAGTTCTCAATTACAGGTTAGTTGTGGGTTTGGAAGGGAGGATTTGTTTTTGAGTTCTAAGATTCTATGCTATATGTGTATGTAGGGTTCAAGATATAATATTTGATCCATGGGTTCCACATCAAGTTCTTTTTCCCCTCCCTATATAGTTGGAAAAGAAGAACTATAGCTTAAAAGTCTAGGTTTACATGTATCTAGTCATAATAGCATTAATTATTCATCCACATCAATAATAAAACCTAAATTACTGTCCAAAATTCTGACAACATTGATGGGCAGATTCTACATGCATTTTGGTGTTGGTTCACATGTGTCTAGTTATACTAGCACTAAACCACATCAATATTATATTCCAAATTCGTGCTAATGCCCATTACCATACTTATGGGCAGATTCCTAATGCTTCTTGGTGAGTTTTTGACTTTCTCTTCATGATCCATCATATTCAGTACAAGTTGGTCTCCCTTTTCATTAATCCACCTTTGAATGAAGTGTTGGTACACATGTTGGAGTTTCTTTGATTGTGATCTTGTGATTGGTCCACTTGGCATAATGATATCATCAACATATTTGCTGCCTTGTGTAGATTCATCAAGCTTGCTTATAGTTTCCTCATCAGTCACACTAGCACTCAACCACATCAATATTATATTCCGAATTCATGCTAATACCCATCACCATACTTATGGGCAGATTCTTCATGCTTCTTGGAGAGTTTCTAACTTCCTCTTCATGATCCATCATATTCAGTACAAGTTGGTATCCCTCTTCATTAATCCACCTTTGAATGAAGTGTTGGAATACATGCTGGAGTTTCTTTGATTGTGATCTTGTGATTGATACACTTGGCATAATGATATCATCAACATATTTGCTGCCATGTGTAGATTCATCAAGCTTGCTTATAGTTTCCTCATCATTGCTACTTGTGACTAACCTGATTAGTTGTTTTAAATTCTAAAGTGCAACTTCAAGAAGGGAACAAGAGAGGGAAAAAGGCAAAAGAGTGTGAGCAAATAAGAGGGTAAATGCCTTATTTTAGTGAAACATGAGTGGAGTGATATATTATTGACTGTAAACACGTGACAGAGAGTGTGAGGATATTTTTTCTCTCTTCTCTAAAATTTTCTTGCAGTTTTACATCATGTCTGAGGATGCAGGCAAAGGTGGCAACATGAGCATGAAAGATGTAGTTTTCGTGATGAAGGGTATGCAAAACCAATTTGAGAAGTTTAGTTTAGATGTTATGAATTTGAGAGATGAAGTTGAGGTTGTTAAGAAATCCCAACAATCAGGAGCTACATCAACAAAGCGGAGGGACACTAGGCAACAAACTTATCATGAAGAAGATTTAGAGTCTCATGATGAACCTGATGAAGATGAAGATGAAGATGACAACCAATCTTCAAGGGTTAGGCCTAGAAGAGATAGAAGGCCAGGAGGAGATAGGAGGCCAGGAAGGAGAGATAGCAACATCAATTCCATAAAGATGAAGATTCCAACATTTATAGGAAGGAATGATGCTGAAACATACCTAGAGTGGGAAAGGAAGGTGGAGCTTATATTTGATTGTCATAACTACTCAGAGGGAAAGAAGGTGAAGTTAGCAGCAGTTGAGTTTACAGATTATGCATCGATATGGTGGGGACAACTAAGCAGAAATGAAGGCTGTCATGAGGAGGAGATTTGTGCCATCCAACTACTATTTGAGCTACATCAAAAATTGCAGAGACTCACTCAAGGGTCTATGTCAGTAGAAGATTATCACAAAGAGATGGAGATGGAAATGATTTGAGCAAATATTGAAGAGGATAGAGAAGCTACCATGGCTTGACTCTTGGGAGGTCTAAACAGAGATATTACAAATATGGTAGAGCTACATCACTATATAGAGCTTGAGGAGATGGTGAACATGGCCATGAAGGTGGAGAGACAACTCAAGCAAAAGGGGGCAGCAAGGAGTTCCTCCAATTACAACCCAACATGGACCTCAAGGTGGCCAAAGAAAGATGAGAAAAATAAAGATGAGAGGTCTAAGGATAAAGACTTAAGTTCCAAGGTGAAAGGTGCAAGCTTTGAAAAGAGCAAAGGAGTCTCTTCTACAAATAAAGGTACCACTAATTTTTCTAATTCTTCTAATAGGCAAAGAAATATTAAGTGTTTCAAATATTTGGTAATGGACATATTGCTTCACAATGTCCCAATAAAAAGACTATGCTTATGAGGGACAATGGAGAAATTGAATCTGAATCAGAATCTAATTGTGATTCTATGCCTAGTTTGGAGGATTGTAGTGATGTTGAGGTTGAGTATGCTGTTTGTGGTGAATCTTTGGTAGTTAGGCGTGCACTTAATGTTCAGGTTAAGGAAGAGAGCATAGAACAGAGGGAAAACATCTTTCACACTAGGTGTTTGATAGGAGGGAAAGTTTGCAGCATGATTATAGATGGAGGCAGTTGTGCAAATGTGGCTAGTACAACCTTAGTTGATAAGTTAGGGTTTAAGTGTGCAAAACACCCTAAACCATATAGGCTATAGTGGCTAAATGATAGTGGTGAAGTGAAGGTAACAAAACAAGTAGTGGTGCCATTTTCTATTGAGAAATATGTTGATGAAGTGTTATGTGATGTAGTACCCATGCAAGCTGGACATTTATTATTGGGTAGGCCTTGGCAGTTTGATAAGAAAGTCACACATGATGGGTATAAGAATAGGTATTCTTTTAGTTTGAAGGGGAAGATTTTCACTTTAGCACCTTTATCTCCAAAGGAAGTGTATCAAGAGCATATTAAGATGATGAATACTTCAAATGGGGATTCGGGTAGTGAGTTAATAAAAAAAATGGAGGAACAAGAGGCCAAGAGAGAAAAGAAACAATTATGTGGCCCAATGGGGAGTGACTACACAAGTGAGGTAAAGAAAGAGAGATGTGCAAGAGAGAACGGTAAGAGGAGAGAAAATAAGAGTGAAAAGAAGAAGAGTTTCTTTGCAAAAGAGAGAGATCTTATGATGCGGAACCCATGGATCAAATATTACATCTAGAACCCCACATACACATCTAGCATAGAATCTTAGAACTCAAAAACAAATCCTCCCTACCAAACCCACAACTAACCTGTAATTGAGAACTTGGGTGATTGGGATGAAGAAATGAATTGATTTAAACACCACAAGTTAGACTTGATAAGTTAGAACCAATTCTTCATGCAACAAATATAAGAAGAAAACCTCTCAAACCTGAAAACACATCAGTTACATTCAACAATCTGAAAATTCATAGTCATCCTCTTGAGTTCTTTTTCCCCTCCCTATATAGTTGGAAAAGAAGAACTAATGGCTTAAAAGTCTAGGTTTATATGTATCTAGTCATAATAGCATTAATTATTCATCCACATCAATAATATAACCTAAATTACTGCTCAAAATTCTGACAACATTGATGGGCAGATTCTACATGCATTTTGGTGTTGGTTCACATGTGTCTAGTCATACTAGCACTAAACCACATCAATATTATATTCCAAATTCGTGCTAATGTCCATCACCATACTTATGGGCAGATTCTTCATGCTTCTTGGTGAGTTTTTGACTTTCTCTTCATGATCCATCATATTCAGTACAAGTTGGTCTCCCTTTTCATTAATCCACCTTTGAATGAAGTATTGGTACACATGCTGGAGTTTCTTTGATTGTGATCTTGTGATTGGTCCACTTGGCATAATGATATCATCAACATATTTGCTGCCTTGTGTAGATTCATCAAGCTTGCTTATAGTTTCCTCATCATTCCCACCTTGCTCCAAAAGATTTGTCCTCAAATCTAAACCTACATCAAAAGAAGAAAGATCACTAACATTGAAAGTTGCAAAAACATCATACTCACCTGGTAGATCGATTTTGTAGGCATTCTCATTGATTTGTTCTAAAACTTGGAATGGGCCATCTCCCCTTGCATCCAACTTGGATTTTCTTTGTTTAGGAAATCTTTTCTTTCTCACATGAACCCATACCCAATCACCAGGTTGGAAAATCACATGTTTCCTTCTTTTATTTGCTTTATGGGCAAATGATTCATCCTTCTTTAGGACTAGTGAAACCGGAACAGTACATGGACTAAGACTTTCACGCACATGTCCCTTTGCTAGCAACTCCTCCACTTGCCTTTGAAGTTCCTTAGTTTCCTCCGGATTACTTCTATAAGCTGGTCGGTTAGGAATTGTTGAGCCCGGAATGAAGTCAAATTGATGCTCAATCCCTATTAAAGGTGGTAAACCTTTTGGTACATCTTCTGGAAAAACATCTCCAAATTCCTGTAAAAGAGAACTAACACAACTAGGCAAAGGGTTATCAAGGTCAGATAGAAATCAAGGTATCTTTATACCTAAGTATAACCAGACTTCTTTTCTCACAAAAAGCACTCCTTAACTCTTTTCCTTTTCCATAGAAACACTCTCTTTTATTTTCTCTCCCTTTCTCTTTTTCTCTCACCAATGGGCCATTTTTATCATTCCTTTTCTCACATTTGGGCTCTTGTACTCCATTTTTATTTGTTTTACCCTCACCACCAGAATTCCTTTCAAATGATCTTAAAATCTTCACTTGATCTTCATACACTTGTTTAGGTGACAATGGAGCAAGAGTGAAATTTAACCATTTAGGCTGAAAGAATAAAGATTCTTAAAGCCATCATGCAAAGTTTTTCTATCAAACTGCCATGGATGACCAAGAAGGATATGGCTAGCATGCATAGGCACAACATCACAGCAAACTTCATCTTTTGTATCTCCCAATTGCAAAAGAAAAAAGAACCTGCTTTGTTACGCTCACCTCCCCACAATCATTCAACCATTGCAGCTTGTAGGGGCTAGGATGTTTTGTGCATGCTAACCCTAATTTATCTACAAAATCAGTACTAGCAACATTTGCACAACTACCCCCATCAATGATCATGCTGCACACTTTTCCATTCTCAATGCAACAAGTATGAAAAATGTTCTCTCTTTGATTACTTTTTTCATCTTTAATTTGCATGTTTAAAGCTCTTCTTATAACCAAGGATTCACCATGGGCAGGATATTTAATGATATGTTCAATTTCCTCGAATGGTGGCATGCTATCATTATCATCACCACTTTCATATTCACTAGCGCTATCAATTTCACCATTATCTCGTATCAACATGATTTTCTTATTTGGACATTGAGATGCTATATGCCCTACTCCTAAACACCTAAAGCATTTAATGGTACTATGCTTTTGATTAGAGTTAGATGTTTTAGAGTTACCTTTAGGGTCATCTAGAACTTGTTTTTCCTTTCCTTTCTAGGCAGCCTCCTTCCCTTTAGGATTATCATCTTTCTTTGGCCATTTTGAAGTGAAAATACAGTTGGAATTAGAAAATCCCTTTACTGCTCCCTTGAGTTTCAGTTGCTTCTCCACTTTCATGGCCATGTGTACCATATCTTCAAGCTCCACATAATGATGTAATTCAATTATGTTAGCTATCTCTCTATTCAGCCCACTCAAAAATCGAGCCATAGTGATTTCTGGATCCTCCTCTATATTAGTTCTACTCATGATCATCTCCATCTCTTTATGGTAATCCTCCACTGACATGGATCCTTGAGTTAACCACTATAATTTTTGATGAAGCTCCCTATAGTAGTAAGATGGTACAAATCTCTTTCTCATCACAGTTTTCATTTCAGCCCAAGTAGTGATGGTTCTTTCTCCATTTCTACACTTGGAAATCATCAATTGATCCCACCAAATTAGTGCATAATCTGTGAATTCAACTACTGCAATTTTAACTTTCTTCATTTCACTATAATTATGACAATCAAACACCAACTCAACTTTTCTTTCCCATTCAAGGTAAGCTTCAGCATCATTTCTCCCCTTAAATGATGGTATCTTCATTTTTATGGAAGATATGTTACTGTCCCTTTGTTCAGGTCTTCTTTGAGCAATTGATTCCTCACTTACTTCATCATCTTCCCTCACTATCTCATCATCATTCATCATGTTTCCTCTCCCTCTATTCTGCCCCCTTCGATTAGTATCATTCCACTGCCTTTGCATTATGCTGTCTACATCACCTCTCATGTTGTTTATGGCCAAATCAAACCTTTCAAATCTCCTTTGCATTGCCTCTAACATGAAGGCTATGTCATTTATGGTCATATCACGTTTTTCACTTCCAGAATTTGACATGGTGTAAGAAGAACCTACAAGAAAATGTTAGCAAAGAAAATTTCCTCACCTCACTCCCTTACGTGTTTCACTCAAGATCAGATTGTCACTCCTCTTGTATTTCACTCAAAACTTGGTCCTTTTTACCTCTCAATTCTTCTTTTATCAAGTTGAATTTTAGAACTAAATCCACTTAAATCAAGTAAAACAAGTTTTGTTTTAAAGACTCTACAAGGAACCTAATGAACAAAATGAATTCAGCAATTCTAGAAGCAACTTACTTTTAAACAACAAGAACTAAAAGTTAACACAAGAAACAAAAAGTATTTGTGTTAATCAAACCAAAGTAACTATGATTGAGAATTAGCTACTTAATGCATACAAGAAACAAGAGGTATATGAAAGAATGAAACTAAGAATACAAAGAAAAACAATTCTGGATACTAAAAAAAAAACAGAATTCAAATCATTCCAATGAGTAATCTGAATATGCAACCTAAATCTATTCCCAATGCAAGATATGCTCTAAATATCAGATTTTTAAATGCTAAATGGATGCATAATGAGGAGCTGATGTAATTTGATCAAATATAATAAGGTAGCAAGCTGTTGATGGTATAAATATGCAAAAAATCTCAAAAACTTGTGTAGAAAAATATTGGACAGAAATAGGTACGATTTTTTTTATCTTGAGGAAGTTGAATCTGATTCTTTTTTTTTGTTTTTCTTTTGATCTTTTCCTTCTTTTTTTTTTTTGAACTTTCAGTAATCAAGGATAGAAATTGAAAAGATAAACAAAAATCCACAGATTTGAAGAACAAGAACAAGGTGCAACTAGAACAGAAAATGAAGAGACAGAAACTGAATCTGGTTCTTTTTTTTTCTTTTATTTTTCTTTTGGGTAATTAAAACATAAAAGATACCTAGAGATTTATCTTCAATTCAAAGCTCAGATACCAAATGATGCGGCTGGGCCAAGCACTTCCCAGAAGGTCACCCCTCCTGGTACTGACCCTGCACCAACACGATTGGGCCAAGCACTTCCCAGAAGGTCACCCATCCTGGTACTGACCCTGCACCAGCACACTTAACCGGAAAGAACGCTAACCATTTCTACCAAAAGCTTAAGCTGTCAGCAGAGGCGCACCCATTTCCTTTATTTGGATCAAACATGGGCTCACCGCCACCTTTTGTCGAACCTGATCCACAACCCTCCAGACCCTCGGACATATCATTCCCTCCCTCTTTAAGGAGGTTCGTCCTCGAACTTGGAGTAGTGGGACCAGACCCGATAAATAGGCTCTGATACCAAATGATGCGGAACCCATGGATTAAATATTACATCTAGAACCCCACATACACATCTAGCATAGAATCTTAGAACTCAAAAATAAATCCTCCCTACCAAACCCACAACTAACCTGTAATTGACAACTTGGGTGATTGGGATAAAGAAATGAATTAATTTAAATGCCACAAGTCAGACTTGATAAGTTAGAACCAATTCTTCATGCAACAAGAATAAAAAGAAAACCTCTCAAACTTGAAAACACATCAGTTACATTCAATAATCTAAAAATTCGTAGTCACCCTCTTGAGTTTTTTTCCCCTCCCTATATAGTTGGAAAAGAAGAACTAATGGCTTAAAAGTCTAGGTTTACATGTATCTAGTCATAATAGCATTAATTATTCATCCACATCAATAATATAACCTAAATTACTGCCCAAAATTCTGACAACATTGATGGGCAGATTCTACATGCATTTTGGTGTTGGTTCACATGTGTCTAGTCATACTAGCACTAAACCACATCAATATTATATTCTAAATTCGTGCTAATGTCCATCACCATACTTATGGGCAGATTCTTCATGCTTCTTGGTGAGTTTTTGACTTTCTCTTCATGATCCATCATATTCAGTACAAGTTGGTCTTCATTTTCATTAATCCACCTTTGAATGAAGTGTTGGTACACATGCTGGAGTTTCTTTGATTGTGATCTTGTGATTGGTCCACTTGGCATAATGATATCATCAACATATTTGCTGCCTTGTGTAGATTCATCAAGCTTGCTTATAGTTTCCTCTTCAGTGACTAGACACATGTGAACCAACACCAAAATGCATGTAGAATCTGCCCATCAATGTTGTCAGAATTATGGGCATTAATTTAGAGTATATTATTGATGTGGATGAACAATTGATGCTATTGTGACTAGATACATGTAAACATAGACTTTTAAGCCATTAGTTCTTTTTTTCCAACTATATAGGGATGGGAAAAAGAACTTAAGAGGGGACTACGAATTTTCAGATTGTTATCATTGTAATCTAAGTGTTTTCAAGTTTGAGAGGTTTTCTTCTTATTCTTGTTGCATGAAGAATTGATTCTAACTTATCAAGTCTGACTTGTGGCTTTTAAATCAATTCATTTCTTCATCCCAATCACCCAAGTTCTCAATTACATGTTAGTTGTGGGTTTGGTAGGGAGGATTTGTTTTTGAGTTCTAAGATTCTATGCTAGATGTGTATGTGGGGTTTTAGATGTAATATTTGATCCATGGGTTCTGCATCAAGCAATCTATAAAAAATTACAATGAAAAGCCTAACAAGAAACAAAAAAAAAATCCAAGTTCTAGATGCAATTTAATAATCGTTGTAATAAAGAAAAAAGAAAACACATAGATGAAGAATTGTATGTTTGTGAATGCAAGCCCTAAGAGTAACCAAAATGCAAAAGTCACCCTTATATGCATGGCAGAGACAAAAGAAATTGAAAACAAGTAAACTAAACTATGAATGCAATAAAATTGACAAAAACAGGAAGCTAAATTAAAGAATTTTGATTTTCCCCAAGTGGTAGCCGAAATAAACCCTAGACCTAGTGATTCAACTAACTTACACTAATTAGGAAGGTAAGATATGGTGTATATATATGAAAGAAAATTAATTGAAATAAGAAAATCCTAAATAGTTTTGGAAACAAAATCAATAATCCCAAAAATTGCACAAGAATTTTCAGATAGCCTGTTCGCCCTAAAATTGAATGATTTGAGAGCCGTGACAGGCTGTTATAGGTAACAAATGTAAGGCTCAAAAATCAGTTTCTAAATTGGTATTGTGCGTCCCGTAACTCTTCCATAGCGAAAAATTATGGGCTTTCAAAGTTGACACTCCCACCACCAAAATTGACCCTATATTTTTTTTAACCCTAATTCCAACCCAAAAAGGTCTCCTTCAACCCTAGCTTTGTTCTAGTAGCCGCCAAGCAATTTTTTTTCTTTATTTTTTTTTTCATTTTTTCTTTATTTTTTTTAATTTTTTTAACTTTCTTTTTCGTTTTCTTCTTTCCTCTTTTTTTTTTGTTTTTTTTAAGCTAATGAACTAATAGTGATGGGATGATTAAAGTAAAGTAAAGAAAATAATATCACAGAAAAGCATAAAAACATAGATAGAACCAAAGCTCTGATACCAAATGATGCGGAACCCCAAGATTATAAAGAATCTAAAACCCCAACACACAGATTCAGTATACCAAGAACCCTAGCTGGTTGTTTGTCCTACTAAACCCCTAATTGACATGCTACTAAAAACGTAGATAATTGGACAAAATTAAAGAAAAAACTAGAAAGAACGCCACAATTGTTACCTTGATAAGTTGATTCTAATTCTTGATGCAACAAGAAGAAGTGTTATGGAACAACCAGCACACCGCAAGGATGAGCAAGAGTTAGGACGTGAGGAACAAGTTGAGGAGATCATCAATCCAATTATTCTGCCACAAGGTCCTATAACTAGATCGCGAGCCAAAAAGATTCAGTAAGCACTAATTTGCCATTTGCAAGATTTGGTGAATTTAGCTAACTATGGTTTGCAAGGAATTACAAGCTTGGAGACAAGACCAAAGAAAGTCAATTACAACTTGCTACAAGTTGTAATTCACGAATGAGGCTTGTAATTAATATGTATTAAGGCCCATTAGTTATGCTTATTTAAAAAGTAAGGGCCCTGTTTGTTTTGTATTAAATTAGAACGTTGTTTACTTTATTATTTCTTAAAATTTGATTAGAAAGCCAAACGCTACTTAATAACCCTAATTAGGGTTTAGCTATTTATATCTCATTTAGGGTTGTAAGACATCAGTTTTAGTTTTGACAAATTATTAACCTAAAAGCCGAATTTGCTTTTATCTTTGTGTTCTTGAGTAGAATGCATGCTTAGAAACATTCAAGTAGTTTGATCAACTTTCTTGTGGAGTGTTTCGATTCTGGGGTTTAGGAACTAGCTTGTTTCGAAATCTTAGGACTGTGATCAATTCAAGGTAATATGAAATCTAACCTAATCCTTGGAGGTTGTGTCGAATTCGACTAGGGGTTTTAAAGTTAATGCTGTGGGGGTTCGAAATCAAGGGGTTCTCAGGCTTATTCTTGGAGGTTCCGTATCATTTGGTATCAGAGCCAGTGCTCTAGATCAGGTTTTATCCCTATCAATTTCGAATTCTTTGTTTATTTAGTTTCTTCTCTTGTTATTTTCGTTTTCATTACTTTGATCTTGAATTGTTGAATTCGTTCTCTTGTTTCCTTATTCCTCTGAATTGTTTTCTTTGTGGGTTATTTTCGTTTTCGTTTCTTCTCTTGTTATTTTCGTTATGTTTCTTTGTTCTTGATTCTTGAGTCTTTTTCTTTGTTTCTTGATCGTCTAAGTTGTTGTTCCTTGAATCGTTTTCGTTTTCTTCAAATTTGAAAATTCAAAAAAAAATTATTATAAAACCTAAAATTCGAAATTCAAGAAAAGGTGTTTTAAATTTGAATTTTGGTCTTGTTCATCATTCTGATTTGCATTCGAAATTCAACAAAGTGTGCTAAATTCGAATCTTGTTCTTGATTATTCATTCTGATTCAATTTCGAGTTTCAAACAAAGTGCTCTAAATATGATCTTGTTCTTGTTACCTAGTTGGGTAAAAGTTTTGAGTGGTATGAACTAAGGTTCCCCCATCAAGAGAGATAGTGAGAGGGAGCAAAAAAAAAGTGTATAAAACCACTTCAATAAAAATTTTTCATTCTCCTTGTTATTTAGGTGATAAGGGTCGAATCTGGATAGGTTAGAATCAATATAATTTCTGGTCACGAAATTTTCACCATTGAGGGGCTATTTTGAGGGGTTGTTTTGATTCGAAATTGCATTATGATTCATTCGAAATTTTAGACTTGGGATACTACACACGGAAGGCTATTTGATTTGTTTCATAAAGTGTGATTCACCTAAGAACATAAAAGAAATTGGCTTGAGAGGTGTGAGCTAAGCCGTGAGTGAATACATTATATTGAGTGGAACACGAGTGACCAACCCCATCTATTGAGTGTAAACACGTGAGGGAGTGTTGTAAGGCCTTTTATTGCAGGGAAAATGTCTGGCCAAGATGACAGTGACAGGGGTGTTCAAATTGATCCAGCTCGATTGCGTGAGGCGCAGCAAGCTGAATTTACACGTTTATACCGTGTTATCGAGAACATAATAGAAACATTGGAGCGCATGGATTTGAGGTTGCAAAATGTTGAAAGAGCCACACCGGAGTGCAATGAGAGGCAAAGAGGTGGCAGAAATCAAATACAACAGCCTGAACATTTGGAAGGTGAAAATGAGCTTGAGGATGATAATGCAAGTCTGGTTGGAGGAGCTTTACATAGAGGTGGAGGCAGAGGAGGCCGTGGTACTGGTCGAGGTAGAGGAAGGATGAATAATAATGCTTTCTATGGTAGAAATCATGGTGATGATGAAGTCGTTGATAGGAGCTTGGGAAGCATCAAGCTGAAAATTCCTAATTTTTGTGGTAAATCAGATCCAGAAGCTTATTTGCAATGGGAAAAGCAGGTTGATCTCATATTTGATTGCCATCGATGTACTGAGGAAAAGAAGGTCAAGCTTATTGTTACTCAATTTACAGATTATGCTATAGCTTGGTGGGATCAGTTAGTGACTAGTAGAAGAAGGAATTTGGAGTATCCAATTGAGACTTGGGCTGATCTTAAATCGGTCATGAGGAAGAGGTTTGTGCCTAGACATTTCCATAGGGAAATTATACAAAGACTTCAGGTTCTTAAACAAGGTAGTAAAAGTGTTGATGACTACTACAAAGAAATGGAAATCTTAATGACTAGAGCTAATATAGATGAAGACATGGAGACTACTATGGCACGTTTCTTGGCTGGTTTGAATTCGAACATTGCTGATCAGGTTGATTTGCAGCCTTATGTGGAGTTAGAAGAGATGGTGCATATTGCCATCAAGGTGGAAAAACAACTCCAAGGAAGACGACTATCAAGGTATCATTCGAAACCTGTTTCTAATTCTATTTCTCCTTGGAATAGGGAAGGAAGACGTGATTACAAGGAAAGAAACAAGGCTGGTCAAGATAGTGGGAAAGCAAAGGCCGAAACAAGTTCTAAAGACAAATCCAAAGTTGAAGAGCCTAAGCTACGAAATCGAGATATTAAGTGTTGGAAGTGCAAGGTATGGGACATATCAGCAAAGACTGTCCAAACAAGAGAGTTATGACCGTAAGAAATGGTGAGATAGTGACTGATGAAGAAGAAGGTGACGATGAGAGTG
This sequence comes from Garcia nutans, assembly GCA_947685225.1. Lineage (NCBI taxonomy): Eukaryota > Viridiplantae > Streptophyta > Magnoliopsida > Malpighiales > Euphorbiaceae > Garcia > Garcia nutans. The sequence goes on along the minus strand of CANTUV010000002.1, from coordinate 11,245,874 downwards.
AAGATGGAGAAAAGCAAGACTTGGAATGTTGTAGTGATGGGAGCATTGAAGAACCAATAAAGGGAGAACAACGAGAAGAACAATAAAGGGAGACTTGCTGGTTGCTAGGCGTGCTTTTAACATGCAATTGAAGGAGGAGAACCATGAAGAACAACGAGACAACTTGTTCCATACAAGGTGTCACGTTCAAGGCAAGGCTTGTATTGTGATTGTGGATGGTGGAAGCTGTACCAATGTGGTAAGTACACTCTTGGTTGATCGATTGGGGCTGCCTACAAAACCTCACCCCCGACCTTACAAACTTCAGTGGCTGAATGAATGTGGAGAGGTTAAGGTACATTGACAATCTAACATTTCTTTTTCCATTGGTAAATATCATGATGAGGTGTTGTGTGATGTGGTACCAATGCATGCTGGAGAGATTTTACTTGGACGTCCATGGCAGTATGATAGGTGAGCTATGCATGATGGATACCTCAATCGGTATTCATTCACTAAGGATGGACGAAAGACAATTCTGACCCCACTCTCTTCAAAAGAAGTGTATGAAGATCAATGTAAAATGGAAAGAATGAGACTTGAATTTGAAAAGAAAGAAAGAGAGAGTGACAAAAAAATGAGTGAAAAAAATCAGATTGCAAATGAAAAGAAAGAGAGAAAAGAAAAATCAAAACAAATTCATTTTGAGAAAAATAGAGAAGGAGAGAAGAATGTGAGTTTGTTAGCTAGTACAAGTGAGGTTAAACATGCTTTTTACACCAATCAGCCTATGTTTGTGCTTTTGTGCAAAGAGGCTCGTTTAGATACTACTGTTTTTAACCAATCTTTGCCTAGTGTGTTTGTTGATCTTTTGCAGGAATATGCAGATTTGTTTCCCGAAGAAATGCCTGATGAATTGCCGCCAATCAGAGGCATAGAGCATCAAATTGATTTCATTCTGGGAGCTTCCATTCCCAATAGGCCAGCGTATCGAGCTAATCCTTTCGAGACAAAGGAGATACAAAAGCAAGTGGAGGAATTGCTAGCTAAAGGATACGTGAGGGAAAGTTTGAGTCCTTGTTCGGTTCCTGTTATTCTTGTGCCAAAGAAGGATGGGACGTGGAGGATGTGCGTGGATTGCAGAGCCATCAATAAAATCACTGTAAAGTATCATCATCCTATTCCTAGACTAGATGATATGCTTGATGAGTTACATGGTTCTAGTTTGTTCACGAAAATTGATTTGAAATCTGGTTATTATCAAATTCGAATGAGTGTGGGTGATGAGTGGAAAACAACATTTAAGACTAAATATGGGCTGTATGAGTGGTTGGTTATGCCGTTTGGTCTTACTAATGCACCTAGCACATTCATGCGTTTGATGAATCATGTGTTGCGTGAGCACTTGGGTAAATTTGTTGTTGTTTACTTTGATGATATTTTTGTTTACTTTAAGTGTTTGGATTATCATGTCATACATGTGCGTCTTGTGTTAGACATTCTTAGGCATGAGAAGTTGTATGCTAACCTTAAGAAGTGTAGTTTTTGCATGGATAAGGTTCATTTTCTTGGTTTTGTGGTGTCTAGCCAAGGCATTGAGGTTGATGAGGAAAAGGTAAAGGCTATTAGGGACTGGCCGAAACCTAAGAATGCTAGTGAGGTGAGGAGTTTTCATGGACTTGCTGGTTTCTATAGGAGATTCATTAGAAATTTCAGTACTATAGCTGCACCTTTGAATGAGTTAGTTAAGAAAAATGTCGGTTTTGTTTTGGAGAGATGCACAAGAACATGCATTTAATGAACTTAAGGAAAAATTATGTAATGCACCCTTGCTTGCTTTGCCTAATTTTGATAAGATCTTTGAGATTGAATGTGATGCAAGTGGCATAGGAATTGGAGCTGTTTTGATACAGGATCAAAGGCCATTGATGTACTTTAGCGAAAAACTAAGTGGAGCGGCTTTGAAGTATCCGACATATGATAAGGAGTTATATGCATTGTTTTGAGCTTTGCATACATGGCAGCATTATTTGTGGTCAAAAGAGTTTGTGATACATACTGATCATGAAAGTTTAAAGCATTTGAAAGGTCAAGATAAGCTGAATCGTAGACATGCCAAATGGGTGGAATTCATAGAAACATTTCCATATGTGATTAAATACAAGCGAGGTAAAGAGAATGTAGTGGCTGATGCGTTGTCGCGAAGGTATGTTTTACTTAATTCTTTTACTGCTAGATTATTGGATTTTGAGCATATTAAGGAATTATATGTTAGTGATGTGGATTTTGGTGACATATATAATTCGTGTGGAGATGTGGCTGTTTCAAAGGACTTTCATTTGTTTGAGTGTTTCTTGTTTAAGAGAAATAGATTGTGTATTCGTAAGTGTTCCATGAGAGAGTTGTTAGTTAAGGAAGCACTTGGAGGAGGTTTGATGGGTCATTTTGGGGTAAGTAAGACCTATGATGTGTTGATAGAACATTTTTATTGGCCTGGTATGAAACATGATGTGCATAAAGTTTGTGAGCATTGCATAACATGTAGAGAAGCTAAGTCTAGGATGAAACCGCATGGTTTGTACACGCCATTACCTGTTCCTAATGGACCTTGGACTGATTTGTCTATGGATTTTGTGCTTGGATTACCTAAAACTAGGAGAGGTCATGATAGTATATTTATTGTGGTTGATAGATTTAGTAAAATGGCTCATTTTATACCATGTCATAAAACTGATGATGCTAAATTGATTGCTGATTTGTTCTTTAAAGAGGTTGTTCGTTTGCATGGCATACCCAAAAGCATTGTTAGTGATAGAGATGTTAAGTTTTTAAGTCATTTCTGGCGTGTTTTATGGGGAAAATTGGGGACTAAGTTGTTGTTTTCTACTACTTGTCATCCTCAAACCGATGGACAAACTGAGGTTGTGAATCGAACATTGATTACTTTGCTTAGGGCAGTGTTAGAAAAGAATATTAGGATGTGGGAGGATTGTTTACCATTTGTGGAGTTTTCTTATAATAGGGCTGTTCATAGCACTACTAATTGTTCTCCATTTGAAATTGTTTATGGTTTTAATCCGCTTACTCCTTTGGATATTTTGCCATTGCCATCTAATGATTTTGTGAGTGTTGATGCTAGCTCAAAGGCAGATTTTGTGAAGCAGTTACATAAACAGGTTAAGGAAAGGATTGAAAGGCAAAATGCTAAAGTAGCTTCTCGAGTGAATAAAGGAAGGAAGCCAATGATTTTTCAGCCTGGTGATTGGGTTTGGGTTCATTTTCGCAAAGAACGGTTTCCACACCAAAGAAAGTCCAAGTTAAACCCACGAGGAGATGGTCTTTTCAGATACTTGAAAGGATTAATGACAATGCATATAAAGTGGATTTGCCAGGTGAGTATAATGTAAGTGTTTCGTTTAATGTTGCTGATTTAAGTCCTTTTGATGTAGGTGATGCTTTTGATTCGAGGACGAATCCTTTTGAGGAGAGGGGAAATGTTGTGGAACAACCAGCACACCGCAAGGATGAGCAAGAGTTAGGATGTGAGGAACAAGTTGAGGAGATCATCAATCTAATTATTCTGCCACAAGGTCCTATAACTAGATCGCGAGCCAAAAAGATTCAGCAAGCACTAATTTGCCATTTGCAAGATTTGGTGAATTTGGCTAACTATGGTTTGCAAGGAATTACAAGCCTGGAGACAAGACCAAAGGAAGTCAATTACAACTTGCTACAAGTTGTAATTCACGAATGAGGCTTGTAATTAATATGTATTAAGGCCCACTAGTTATGCTTATTTAAAAAGTAAGGGCCCTGTTTGTTTTGTATTAAATTAGAACGTTGTTTACTTTATTATTTCTTAAAATTTGATTAGAAAGCCAAACACTACTTAATAACCCTAATTAGGGTTTAGCTATTTATATCTCATTTAGGGTTGTAAGACATCAGTTTTAGTTTTGACAAATTATTAACCTAAAAGCCGAATTTTCTTTTATCTTTGTGTTCTTGAGTAGAATGCATGCTTAGAAACATTCAAGTAGTTTAATCAACTTTCTTGTGGAGTGTTTCGATTCTGGGGTTTAGGAACTAGCTTATTTTGAAATCTTAGGACTGTGATCAATTCAAGGTAATATGAAATCTAACCTAATCCTTGGAGGTTGTGCCGAATTCGACTAGGGGTTTTAAAGTTAATGCTGTGGGGGTTCGAAATCAAGGGGTTCTCAGGCTTATTCTTGGAGGTTCCGTATCAAGAAGAGTACCTTCTCTTGATGAAATTTGGCCAAGCCAAAATAATTGAATAATATGATCACCAAAACTGATGTCTTACAACCCTAAATGAGATATAAATAGCTAAACCCTAATTAGGGTTATTAAGTAGCGTTTGGTTGGCTAATCAAATTTTAAGAAATAATAAAGTAAATAAAGTTCTAATTTAATATAAAACAAACAGGACCCTTACTTATTAAATAAGCATAACTAGTGGGCCTTAATATATATTAAATAATAGGCCCATACACTTGGATTAAATTTATAGGCTGCTTCTCCTCTATATCCATAGCGTCAAAGGCCTGTCCACTAAATCTTTCTTCCATGAATTGCCTTAAAAAGCCTTGGAAGGTAGATTTGAGCTTCTTGGCATGCAAACTTATAATTGGCCCATTTGGTAAAATGAGCTTCATGCCATGTTGGCCTCCTATGCTTGCTCCGCTAGCCTTGCTCATACTGCCATCTTTGTTCGCATCATGTGGACCACTTTGGACGAGTTTAATTTATATTTTAGTGTTTTACACCTTGTTGGTTTTTGTTATTTGGATTTAAATTGTTGGGTTTAAGTTTGTTAAGTTCAGCCTAAGTTAGGCCCAATTGAGCTCCTTATTTACTTTGGCTCATACAAGTATTTTTAGGATTTCTTCTTTTTTTGTTGTAAAACCCTTATAAAAGGAAGGGGCTATTGCCTGGGTGTTTGGGATGATTTTTTCTTGGATGGAAGCTTCAAGATTGCTTGTTTGATTCTCTATTGCAACAAGAATTGAATTTCAATAAGGTCTTTTACAACTTAGTGAATTTCCATTCTTTATCTTCTTAAATCAACCAATTATTTGTGTTTCCAATTGCATTAGTCATTTGGGGGTTCAACAGGTTGGGAATTCTGCTATTCTTCTTGTTACATATCAATTGTGTGTTGGCATTTTAGTCTCTTTATAGGCTGAGGTTCCGCATCACTTAGTAACAAATCAGTAGAGAAATATGGAATTATGAAACAACAAAAACAATTAAACTTCTGAAGATCTTAATGGCAAATTGGTAAACAAATGTGCCATTACAAGGATACAAATTAATAGAATTTTATAGCTTTTGAAGCTAGATTGATGACCAAATATGCAATTATAGGAAAACAAATCCAATAAAATTTCTAGGGAATCTAATAATAAACTGGTGGATAAATGCCAAAAACCTAAACAAAAATAACAAGATAAATTGGCAAACGAGCAAGGGATTTTTTTTTCATATTGATGAACAAATTTTTTGTTATCAAAGCCCATTCTTCACAATGCTACCAAACAGAGAAATTATTTGGACTCTACATTTAAGGTTGCTGTCAGACCTTTTTTGAAAGTTGCCTCACCTCCATAACAATACTAAAAACACAATAGGCAAAGAGGTGAGTTGCCAACTCAGCGAGTGTATAGGCTTTTAATTTGTTTTAGTTTCACCTTTATTTTAAGTACTTTAAAATAGTTTATTAAAGTTTCTATTTTTTGCCCAATCCATTTGTTAAACCTTTATAGTACTTTTCTAACTGTATCATTTTTTTCTTTGATCATTCTCATATGTAGTTTTGTCATTCCTTGGAGTAATGCTATATTTCTCATGATTTCAACTACAAATTACAATTCTGCATTAAACATGCATATATCTAGTATACTTTCTTTTCCAATCCTATCAGGTTCATTAGTTTATTTTTTAAGAATAGGGGGATAACTTATTAGATTAAATAACACATGCTTCTTTAGAATGATCCCACAACTATACCAATAGCTCATTAGCATCTCCATTATATGTTTTTCTCATTTTCCTAGCAAATTTCATATTTCAAAATTTATTTTCACTATTGTTATTTGTAATATCCTTATACCCTATATAGGTATAATATATACATTCCATATATGTAAAATATGTATACAAAAATGCCATTGTTCAAGTCAGTAGAAAATTCTTTCTTAATTTTAATAAAATAATTTATTCTTTAGAAGATAATTTATTAGATAAACAAATATAAATATAAATAATTTAGATATTAAATTAATAAAAATCTCTGAAAAATTTCTCTAGATTTTATTTGTCATTTGAGTATTTCCCCAAAAATCAAATGTTCATAACTTGCACTAAAATTTACGCTCCCAAGATGTATTCATTCATTCATATCTCCAAATGATTATTTTCATAGCCCAAAATAAAAAAAATCACATGTTTATTTATATATACAAAAAGTATATTAAAAATTTACATTACTTAAATAAACATTAAATTTATAACATTTCTATAAATTCCATAATGTATATAAAACATAATGTGTTTAATCAAAATAAATAGTTAAATGCTATGCAGTAGCCTTTGATCTAGTGACAAGCTGACTAACTTTAAGTATTAACCAAAAACTCTAGACCTAGTCAGGTCAAACAAAACTCCCTGCCTTTATCCTGTCACCTGAGCGATGAACAAATCACGTTAAGTTTTTTGCCTTGCAGTACATACTTTGATAATAAAAAATAACTTAAAATAATTCAAAATAATGCAATATGCATTTCTTCATAGCATAACATGATTGATGTCTTTATGAACTCACATTTCCAAATCCTATCCAAATACCAAAATCAAAAGTATTGGGCTCAAATAACTCTATATATTATTCAAGTACCAGAGATATTGTTTTGGCATATAATGAAGCCTAGCCCTAGCCAAAAGGCAAGTAATATCATAGGTGACATCCAGTGGCTAGCCTGAAGGCAAATAATAGTGATGCTCAGTGATAGGAAATCATCATCTTAGAAACCATATATCCCAATAACTATTAAGTTAAGTTACATATGGAATGCAAGAAAACACCCTCCGGTGAAGATGATTTCAAAACCAAGGACCTCCTTAAGTGAAGTTTCAACTAGTTCCAATTGTTATTGTTTATCAATGAAACTAGTACTTGAATTCAACCCACAAGGCCACAAACCAAATATGTTCTGATAAGTTAAGAATTAAATACAAGATTTTTTTTTGTTAGAGAATGCCACAAACCAAACTAGTTTGATAAGTTCAAAGTTTATGAAAGAAATTAAGCAAAGACACTCACAAAGAGCAAATTTAGATTATCATTCATCAATGGTTTTTTTACAAATGAGTTTGGCTTTGATATTTATAGTCAAAGCATGGTAGAAGAAACCTAAATGGCTGTTATTATAGCTCTCCATGTTCTACCCTTTAATCCCAACTAACTTTTATTGAAAAGATCTGTTATACATTAAATGCACTCATTTGTAACTTCCAAATAACAATTAATCACACCCCAAACTAAATGCACTCATTAAAACACATTAAAACTCACACCTAACAAGAATAAAACCCTAACTCTGATATGTTGAATTCACAAAGCAAATAAAATAAATCCAAATAAATAAATAATATAAAATGACAGCCTAAGATCCATGCTCACTTAATCAAGGCTGAATGGCCCTTTATTCTTCAATGGGCTGGATTGATTCAGACAATGTGGGTTGGACTATTGTCTTCATATTTGAACATACTTGAAATATGTTGACAGTGTTAAGGTCTTCTTACATACAAAGGCCCTTGACCAAATCTAGATGAGCTTGTTCCTTCCAAATGTCTTCAAGTAAGCAAGTTAATGCTTCTTTCATCCTTGTAGCTTCAGCTCTTGTTATTGGTCCTCTATGAATAGTTAAAGGATACTTCTTGATGTTACCTCCAACCTTAGCTGAATCATCTTCTTGTTGATCCTCATCATTCCCCCTTTCCTTGAAAGGATTCATCCTCGAATCATCACCTACATCAAACAATGATAAATCAGAAACATTGAAAGAAGCACTAATATTTCTATACTTACTTGGCAATTCTAGCTTGTAGTGCTGCCAATGCATAGAAATCCTTATCATAGGTTGGGTAGTTTAGACTTGCTCCACTTAGCTTCTCACTAAAGAATGCAATTGGTCTTCCTTCTTGCATCAAGACTCCACCAATACCTATTCCACTTGCATCACACTCAACCTCAAAGGTTTTAGCAAAATTAGGCAAAGCAAGCAAAGTTGCTGAACTAAGTTTGTCTTTTAGCAAGTTAAAAGCATCATCTTGTTCTTTCCCCCACTTGAAACCCACATTCTTTTTAATGTATTCAGTTAAAGTAGCAGCAATTGTTGAGAAATTCTTAATGAATCTTCTATAAAAGCTAGCAAGACCATGAAAAACTCCTAACATCATGCACATTAGTAGGTTTTGGCCACTGTCTAATTACTTTTACTTTTTCTTGATCAACATGAATTCCTTTTTCATTAACAATATATCAAAGAAAAATAATCTCATTAGTGCAAAAAGTGCATTTCTTAAGATTAGCATATAACATTTCTTGCCTTAACACATAATAATGTGTTACATGCTCATCTAAAGATTTGTTGTACACCAGAATATCATCATAATAAACCACCACAAACTTGCCAATGAAAGCATACAAAACATGATTCATCAATCGCTTAAAAGTGCCTGGTGCATTAGTTAAACCAAATGGCATGACTAACCACGCATATAATCCATGTTTTGTTTTGAAAGTAGTTTTCCACTCATCACCCTCATGCATTCTTATTTGATGATATACAAATTTTAAATCCACTTTAGAAAACACACAAGCACCATGCAATTCATCCAACATGTTATCTAGCCTAGGTATAGGATGGCGATACTTTACCGTTATTTTATTGATGACTCAACAATTAATACAAATCATCCATGTACCATCTTTCTTAGGCACTAAAATTACAGGAACTGCACATGGACTCATGCTTTCTCTCATATACCACTTATCCATAAGCTTACTTATTTGATTTTGGATTTCTTTTGTCTCCTTGGGGTTGCATCTATATGCTAGCCTATTTGGAATGCTAGCATCTGGAATGAAGTCAATTTGGTGCTCAATACCATGAATTGGTGGTAATCCTTTAGGTATTTCTTCAGGAAATAGATCTTCATATTCTTGAAAAAGCTCAAAAACAACACTAGGCAATTTCTTGCTAAGATCATTAGAAATAATCAAAACTTCCTTGTATATGAGTACAAGTAAGGGCTTCCTCAAGGTTAGTGTTTTCCACACATCACTTGGCTTTGTATACACATTCATTTTTCTTTCACCCTCATTACCCATGTTTTCTCTCACCTTGTGTTTCCCATTGCACTCACTTTTACCACTCATCTCACCTTTTTCTTTTTTCTCTCCTTCTTGCTCCCTACCCAAATTTTCCCCATATGAAGATTCAAGCTCTTCATATTGCTATTTTATTCTCATTTGATCATCAAAAATGGTCTTAGGAGGTAATGGTCCAAGATTGAACTTTTGTTCTTCAATAGTCAAGGAATATCAATTCTTGAACCCATCATAAATCACATGCCTATCATAATGCCAAGGTCTTCCCAATAAAACATGATGAGGATCTGATTGCTAGCATACAACACCAAGGACCTGTTACTCGATCAATGGCAAGAAAACTTCAAGGATTAGTTTCCAAACATCTATATGTTCTTAATACAATTGGAACGTTAAGACTTGAAGAAAATAAGGGCAAAGAAGCTGTTTGGTTGCACGTGTCCAAATTGCAATCTACCCAAGAGGCCAATTGACCCAAAGGAGTTAGAATACATATTGGCATCCATCATTATACCTTTGGGAGCTAAATACATACCATTCACGTACCATTGGATGCCCATATATTAAGAGTGGTTGAAACTCACATTGGGAGTCAAAGATGCCTTTTAAAAGCTAGTGGGAGACAAGCTATATGGCTGCCCATGCCTTTTAAAAGCTAGTGGAAGACAAGCTATATGGCTGCCCATGCCTTTTAAAAGTTAGTGGGAGACAAGCTATATGGCTGCCCAATTTGTTTTATGTAACCACATCATTATATTTGTATTTTTCCATCATTTCACTTGTTTTATGCTTTCTAAGTCTTTAAAAATAGATGTAATGGCAGACTTTGAACTTAATGAATATTCTGAGTTTTCTCTCCATTTTTGAGAGCTTTGAGAGGTTTTTAGCCTTCTTTTGAGTTCTGGTTAGAACTTGCAAGAATTCCTTGCAAAAATAACCAAGTTTACTAGGTCTTAACTTATATTCAAGGTTTTTCCTTCACAAGTTGGGGTTGGGTCTTGAATCTTTGGTTTCCAGCCATATAGCTTCAGTTTTACATCACAAGTTGGTGTTGGGTTGAAGGTGCTGGTTGTTGTTCTTATGTTTTGGAGACGATCCGTAGCTTGAGCTTCCTTAGGAATTAAATCCCAGCAAGGCAGGCTCACATCATTTGGTATCAAAGCTTAGGCTCTCCAAATCAGGTTTTTAGCATCATTCCTTCTTGTTTATGTCAAAAAAAAAATATTGTCTTCCTTTGAGTCATTTTCTACCATTAGTTTAATTTCTACAAGCTGTATGCTTTCTTGTTTCTTTGAGTCCTTCTTCCTTAATGTTGTTGCTTGATTAATTTAAAAAGAAAGAAAGAAAGAAAGAACAGAAAAGAAAAGAAAAGAAAAAAAAAGAGAAAACAACAACTAATCTCTCAAATTTGCTAGTGGGTTAGAAACTGAAGTTGGGTTTGCACATAACCAAATCTTCTCAAATTTTATATGCTTGTTTCAGATGCTAAACTTAGCTTGGAAATCAAATTTTAAGTCAAAGTTCCTCCATTTGCCTAGTTATCCATATATTGCAACCAATTTAACTAGTTTTGTGTCCAAAAGTGAACGTGTATGTAAACATGTCCAAATCCTTTCAAATTTTACAGGTATGTTTTAGATATTCAGCTAAGCCTACATATTAAATTTCATGTCAAAATTCATTCGTTTGCTTGGTTGTCCATATATTACCACTAGTTAGCCATTTTTGGGTCCAGAACATAAACATTTCATAAAAGACCTAAAAATTCATTTTTCTTCTTCCATTTTGTCTCAATATATTGTCCTAAATCCAGTTTTGTCAAATTCTTCCCTTTAGTAATGTTTGTCTAAAATTTCAGTGTCTTTCGTCCTTAGGTTTCAAATATCAGATATTTTGTTTTTTTTTTCCCAGCTTGTTTTACTCTTGTTCCATTCTTGAATGTGTTTTAAACCTTGCAATTTAGTTATTTAGTTGAGGAAATATTAAGTTCTTTCTAGAACTTGGAAGGGGCTGAAGTGAGTGAAAAAAGGCATAGAGTGGTGAGATTGTTAGAGGGTAAAAGCCAAAGTTTGAGTGAAACACAGATTGAGTGTTACCAAATTAGAGTGAAACACGTGAGGGAGTGTGTGAGAGAATATTTCTAACATTTGTTTTGCAGCAATCAGTATGTCAACAAAATGAGATAGTGATCGAGAGAGCAACCAGCCCCAAGAGGAGCCAGAAGCTTCTTATGTTCTTAAGGCATTGCAATCTCAATTTCAAAGGATGAATTTTTTGTTTGTTGATATTAGAGAATAGATGGAAAACACTCAAAGCAAATTGAAGAATTGCAGCAAGCAAGCTCTACAAATCAAAGGAATTTAGGAAGGGATGAACGAGATAATTTTCATAGGGAGCAAAACACAAATAGGGGGCAGAATAGAGGTAGGCGCGCTGGACTAAATGATTTTCCAGTTTTCAATGACTTGGAGGATGTAGATGAAGATAATCTTGATGATGATGATGGGCAGCAATTTGTTGCACTTGATGATGTTATTAGACCAAGATATATGAGAGGTAATATGGGTGGTAGAGGTGGTGGCAGAAATATTAGGCAAGAAACTATGGAAAATGCAAGAGGGAGAGGGAGAGTAGACAGCAACGTTAATGGAATTAAAATGAAAATTCCATCATTCCAAGGCAAAGCAACTCTAGATGCATATTTGGAATGGGAGAGAAAGACCGAACTCATCTTTGATTACCACAACTATAGTGAGCAAAAGAAGGTAACACTTGATGTGGTAGAGTTTACTGATTATGCATTAGTTTGGTGGGATCAATTACTCACTAAACGAAGAAGAAATGGCATGAAAGGAGTGCAGACTTGGGATGAGTTGAAATAGGTCATGAGAGATCGATTTGTTCCACAACACTACTATAGAGAGTTGCATCAAAGATTACAAGGGCTGGTGCAGGGCAATAAAAGTGTGGAAGAATATTTTCAAGAAATGGAAATGGCTATGATACGAGCTAATATAGAAGAAGAAAGGGAAGCAACTATGGCACGGTTCCTACATGGGCTGAAAGATGAAATTGCTGACATAGTGGAGCTGCATCATTATGTGGAGCTTGATGATATGTTAAATATGGCAATCAAGGTAGAAAAACAACTCAAGAAGAAGAAAACAACCAGATCGGGTATGGGAATGAATTCTACCAACAATGTTCCATGGAAGCCAAATTGGAAGAAAGGGGAATCTAGTGAGAGTAAATTTGTTTCAAAGGAGAAGAAAGAGGGAAACAAGGCTGGAGAAAAACCCATTGTGATTGATAAGGGTAAGGCACCAATGAACTCCAGCGGAAGAACTAGAGACATCCAATGTTTTAAATGCTTAGGCAAGGGACATTATGCTGCACAATGTCCAAATAAAAGGGCAATGGTGATGAGGCCAAGTGGAGAGATAGAATCTGAAGATGATGAGGCTGTTAATGATGATTCAAGTGATGACATTCAACCTATGGGTGATGATAGTGATGTAGAGCATGCTGTACATGGCAACGTTCTAGTTGTTATGTTTGCTTTAAATACCCAAGTAAAGGCAGATGATGGTGATGAGCTACAAAGAGAAAATATCTTTCATACTAGGTGTCTAGTTAAAGATAGAATTTGTAGCATGATAATAGACAGTGGAAGTTATGTGAATGTGGCTAGTACTCTACTAGTGGAAAAACTTGATTTCCCTACTACAAAACATCCTAAGCCGTATAGGTTGCAATGGTTTAATGATTGTGGTGAAGTTAGGGTGACTAAGCAAGTGCTGCTAACATTTTCCATTGGGAGGTATAAGGATGAAGTGTTATGTGATGTTGTTCCTATGCATGCTAGTCATATTCTGCTTGGGAGGCCATGGCAATATGATAGAAGGGCTGTACATGATGGATTAAAAAATAGGTACTCTTTTGATTTTGAAGGTCGAAAGTTGACGCTTGCACCTTTGACACCGATGGAGGCTTTTAAAGACCAAAAATGAATACAAGCTGCCATGGAAGAGAAAATGCAAAAAGAATCTGAAAAGACAGTGAGAGAAAGAAAAGAGCAAGAGGAAAAACAAAGAATAAAAAAAGAGAAAGAAAAAGAAAATGAGAAAAAGAAAAAAATCTACAATAAAAATGAGAGCTGTGAGAAGAAAGTAAGTTTAGTTGCTAGGGGAAAAGATGTGAGGCAAGCCTATTCTTCAAATAATGTGATGCTACTCTTACTATGTAAGGGAGCTTTTCTTAATGTAACTGACCTTGATCCTCCTATTCCTAGTGTTGCATTGACTTTGTTGCAGGAATTTGAAGATGTCTTTCCCGATGAAGTATCTAGCGAACTACCACCTATTAGAGGAATAGAACATCAAATTGATTTTGTTCCTGGAGCTGTAATTCTGAATCGGCCAGCATATAGAACCAATCCTCAAGAGGCCAAAGAGTTACAAAAACAGGTGGAAGAATTACTTGCAAAGGGTCATGTCAGAGAGAGCATGAGTCCATGCGCTGTACCGGTACTTTTGGTACCCAAAAAGGATGGATAAATGCGAATGTGTGTTGATTGTCGCGCCGTCAACAAAATCACTGTAAAGTATAGACATCCAATCCCTAGACTTGATGATATGCTTGATGAATTGCATGGTGCATGTATATTTTCAAAAATTGATCTTAAAAGTGGTTATCATCAAATAAGAATGAGATTAGGAGATGAATGGAAAACAGCTTTTAAGACTCAATATGGTTTGTATGAATGGTTAGTCATGCCTTTTGGACTAAGCAATGCACCTAGTACTTTCATGAGATTAATGAATCATGTCTTGCATGCTTTTCTTGGAAAGTTTGTTGTTGTGTATTTTGATGATATTTTAGTGTATAGTCAAAGTTTAAATTATCATTTAATGCATTTAAGATGTGTGCTTGAAGTTCTTAGGAAAGAGAAATTGTATGCAAAATTAAAGAAATGTACATTCTGTATGAAAAAAGTCATTTTCTTAGGATTTGTAGTGAGTGGGAAAGGAATTGAGGTTGATGAGGATAAGGTAAAAGCCATCAAAGAATGGCCTACACCAAAATCCGTGACTGATGTTAGGAGTTTTCATGGTCTTGCTAGTTTTTATAGGAGGTTTGTTAGAGATTTTAGCACAATTGCAGCCCCATTGAATGAAATAGTGAAGAAAAATGTAGGGTTCAGATGGAATGAGGAACAGGAGCATGCATTTAGATTACTGAAAGAAAAATTATGTTCTGCACCATTACTTGCATTACCTGATTTTTCTAAGACTTTTGAAGTTGAATGTGATGCTTCCGGAGTGGGTATAGGTGCTATTTTGATGCAGGAAAGAAGACCAATTGTATACTTTAGTGAGAAGCTAAGTGGAGCTCCTTTGAATTACACTACTTATGACAAGGAGATGTATGCATTAGTTAGGGCGTTGGAGACGTGGTAGCATTATCTTTGTCCAAAGGAGTTTGTTATTCATAGTGATCATGAATCACTAAAATACTTGAAAGGACAAAGCAAGCTGAACAAACGCCATGCCAAATTGACGCGGACCCTTAGCAACGATGGCAGCAAACCCAACATAGAACAATGGTAGAGAACTCCTTGAAACTTGATAATCACCTCCTAAGGAACCCAACGCCTATAAAGAGACTATGATTGAAGGATTTAGTTGGTAAGAAGAAGGAAAATGCCACAACTCTTGTTGATAAGTAAACCTAATTCTTGATGCAAAGAAAGAATTAAAGAATCCACTCTAATCTCTCTCACACGAAAATTCACAAGAAGAACTTGTAGAAGAATTCAAAATTTTTTATTAATTGTTGTACATGAAATTCGGCCTAATAGTGCCCTTAAATAAGGGTTACAAAATTCCTAATTGCATATGGAAAATTAAGACTAAAACATTCCTAATTGCATAAGGAAAACATTCCTAATTGCATATGGAAAACATTAACATTCCTAATTGCATAAGGAAAACATAAAGTATGGAAACAAAATCCTAATCCACTAAGGAAAATATAAAGTATGGAAACAAAATCCTAATCCAATAAGGAAAATATAAAGTATGGAAACAACCAAACTAATCCCTTCAACATAAGAAACGCCCCACACTATTTGGGTTGTCCATGGGCCTTAAATTACTTCCCAAGGCTTTATATGAACCCCCATGGACCTTTCTTGCACGTTGGACCTTTCTTTAGCTAGCCTTTAGCTTCCACACTAAGCATCATAATCAGCTTTGGTGTGCCTTCTTCAAGCTCTATCTCCATCTTCTTGAATGATAATTCTTGAAGCTCTTTGGAAATCTCTTCTTGAATATGCAAAGCCATACTAGCTTGATATCTCTTTGCCTTTCTCCTAGTGATTGGTCCACTTGCTAGCTTCAAGGGATCCTTTCTTGCATCATTCTGCCCCTCTTCAAAAAGATTTGTCCTCAAATCTGCATCATCAAAAGGAGAAAGATCACTTACATTGAAAGTAGCACTAACATTATACGTACCTCGTAAGTTGATCTTGTAGGCATTGTCATTAATCTTCTCCAGTACTTGGAATGGGCCATCTCCTCTAGTTTGCAACTTGTTCTTCCTTTGGTTAGGAAACCTCTCTTTTCAAAAATGCACCCAAACCCAATCTCCTACTTGAAACTTCATCTCACATCTCCCTCTATTTGTAGAATCAGCATATCTCTTGTTCCTTTTCTCAATATTCGCCTTTCTCATGCATCTCTTTCACCAATTTAGCTTTCTTCTCACCATCTAAACTAACAAGCTCATGAGAATGTAAAGAAATAAGATCCAAAATTGTCAGTGGGTTAAAACCATAAACAAGCTCAAAAGGTGAATATCCTGTAGAAGAATGAATAGCACGATTATAAGCAAACTTAATAAATGGCAAACAATCTTCCCAAGAACTAAAATTCTTACCCACTAAAGCTCTTAACATGGTACCTAAAGTTCTGTTTACTACTTCTGTTTGTCCATCCGTTTGAGGATGACAAGTGGTGGAAAATAACAACTTGGTACCTAACTTTCCCCAAAGCACACGCCAAAAGTGAGACAAAAACTTGGTGTCTCTATCAGAAACTATGGATTTTGGTATCCCATGAATTCGAACCACCTCCCTAAAGAAGAGTTTGGCATCATCACTCTTATGACATGGGAAAAAGTGTGCCATCTTACTAAACCTATCAACAACCACAAATATGTTATCTCTCCCCCTCTTAGTCCTTGGTAATCCTAAAAAAAAAGTCCATACTAATGTCCATCCAAGGAGAACTAGGAACGGGTAATGGCATATACAAACCATGAGGCATAGACTTAGACTTAGCTTGCCTACAAGCCAAACAAGCCTTACAAATCCGAATTATATCCCTTTTCATATTCAGCCAATAAAAGTGTTCATTCAACATGTCTAAAATCTTATCAACTCCAAAATGCCCCATCAAACCCCCACAATGTGATTCTAATACTAGCAAATCTCTCATAGAACATCTAGGCATGCATAATTTCGAACCCTTAAATAAAAACCTATCATGTCTATAGAAAGAATTAAAAGCACCATGCTCACAAGCATCATAAACATTGCCAAAATCAGAATCACCAACATATAAGTCCTTTATACATTCAAATCCAAGCAATTTAGTACTCAAAACATTAAGTAAAGCGTACCTCCTTGAAAGTGCATCTGCCACTACATTGTCTTTACCTTGCTTGTATTTGATCACATAAGGAAACTTCTCAATCTTCACAACCCATTTTGCATGTCTTTTATTCAACTTGCCTTGCCCTCTCAAATGCTTCAATGATTCATGGTCTGAATGGATCACGAATTCCTTCGGCAGCAAATAATGCTCCCATACTTCCAATTCTCTCACCAAAGCATATAGCTTCTTGTCATAAGTTGAATAATTCAGCTTTGCTCCATTAAGCTTTTCACTAAAGTATGCAATGGGCTTCTTCTCCTGCATCAAAACAGCTCCAATACCTACACCTGAAGCATCACATTCAATTTCAAAAGTAGAATCAAAGTTAGGTAAAGCTAAAATGGGTGTAGTAGAAAGCTTCTCTCTCAAAGCATCAAATGCTTCTTGTTGCTCCTTGCCCCAAACGAATCCCACTTCTTTCTTGATTATGCTAGTCAAGGGGGCTGCCAATGTAGACAAATTAGGGACAAATCTCCTATAGAAGCTTGCCAATCCGTGAAAACTCCTCACTTCTGTCACACTTGAAGGATTCGGCCACTCTTGGATAGCTTTCACCTTCTCTTGATCAACTTCAATTCCCTGCATACTTACAACAAAACCAAGAAAAACAACCCTATCTAGACAAAAAGAACACTTCTTAAGCTTAGCATAAAGGTTTTGCTCCCTAAGGATTTCAAGCGCTTTCCTAACATGTTCAACTTGTTCTTCCTCAGTTTTGCTATAAATCAGAATATCATCAAAGTAAACTACCACAAACTTACCTAAATAAGCTCTCAAAACATGGTTCATTAATCTCATGAAAGTACTAGGTGCATTAGATAAACCAAAAGGCATAACTAACCATTCATACAAACCATATTTCGTTTTGAAGGCAGTCTTCCATTCATCTCCAGGCTTCATGTGAATTTGATGATAACCACTCATAAGATCAATCTTTGTGAAATATTTCGCCCCATGCAATTCGTCCAACATGTCATCAAGTCTAGGAATGGGATGTCTATACTTCACAGTAATCTTGTTCACAGCCCTACAATCAACACACATCCTCCAAGAACCATCTTTCTTGGGTACTAATAAGACTGGAACGACACAAGGACTAAGGCTCTCACGAACCAAGCCTTTCTCCAAAAGCTCTTCAACTTGTCTTTACATCTCTTTTGTCTCCATAGGATTGCTCCTATATGCTAGCCGGTTTGGAATTGTAGAACCAGGTATGAAATCAATTTTATGTTCAATCCCTCTTAATGGCGGCAAACCACTAGGAAGGTCTTCAGGAAACACATCCTTAAAATCCTGCAACAAAGACACAAAACTAGAAGGTAACGAATCAAGAGATTCTTCACTGTCAGCAAGTAACAATTCTTTATACATAATAATGAGTACAGGCTGCCCTACATCTATCTCTCTTGCTCTTGCATAAAAACTATGTTTTGCTTTTTCTCCGTGCTTATTTTCTCTCACCAATGGGTCATTTATTTGTTTACTTACTTTCTTTTGACTCTCGGCCTCTTTTCCCTTTCTGCACTCACTCACTTTATTATTTTCTCTCTCCCTACCCTTAGAATTACCCTTGGGTGTTGAAGAAACATCATTGGCCGAATTTGAACCCCCTTGGTTCATGTTGGCCGAAACTTTTTTCTCCCTCTCTAGCATCCTCTTCTGATCTTCATACACCTCTTGAGGTGATAATGGTGCTAGAACAACCTTCTTTCCTTCATAAGTAAAGGTATACTTATTAGAAAAGCCATCATGTTATGCCCTTCTATCATGCTGCCATGGTCTTCCTAATAGCAAATGTCCAGCTTGCATTGGCACTACATCACAAAAAATCTCATCTTTATACCACCCAATGGAGAATGGTACCTTGACTTGCTTCAACACTTTTACTTCCCCAGCGTCATTGAACCATTGCAACTTGTAAGGATTGGGATGTTTAAAACAAGTTAACCCTAATTTATCCACCATTGTAGTACTAGCAGCATTGGTACAACTTCCACCATCAATGATAAGTGTACAAACCTTACCATTCACCAAGCACCTAGAGTGGAAAAGATTCTCCCTTTGATCCAATCCTTCTTCCTTGACTTGAATATTCAAGGCTCTTCTAGTAACAAGCATCTCTCCATGTTCAGCATTCAAGACTTGATTCTCCCAAGCCTCTTCATCATATTTTGCCCTATCACCACATTCGGCCTCCTTTTCTTCTTCATGTTCAGATTCTGATTCAATTTCCCCTTCATGGGTAGCAATCATCACCCTCTTATTCGGACATTGAGAAGCAATGTGTCCACTTCCCAAACACTTGTAGCATTTAATTTCCCTACTTGGAGTAGGTCTAGAAGGTGTTTCCTTGGCTGTTTTTGCATCCCCACCATTCGGCTTCTTGAAATTAGGATTGTAGGAAGAATTCTTTTGGAAAGAACCCTTGTAATCCCCTTTGTAGGAACCTCCACTCGAACTTGAACCCTTGAAGTTTGAAAATTTTCCACTAGCTTTAGAGTAGCCAGTTTTTGAAATAGCTTTATTCTTCAATCTTCTCTCTATCTTCATGGCCTTTTGAACTAACTCTTCCATTGTGTTGAATTCATACATCTCCAATTCATTGGCTATGTTCAAATTCAATCCCCCAAGAAATCGTGACATCTTCTTGTCCTCATCTTCATCAATAATTGCCCTAGCCATGATCATCTCCATCTCTTTGTGGTACTCTTCCACACTTCTTCCACCTTGAACTAGTCTTGCTAGTCGATTGTTCAAATCCCGAATGTAGTGAGATGGTACAAATCGGCTCCTCATTAGTTCTTTCATATTTGACCATTCAGGAATAGGCCTCATACCTTTCCCTCTTTTATTAGCTTTCAATTGATCCCACCAAAAGGTAGCATACCCTTTGAACTCTACGGCTGCCAAAACTGATTTCTTCTCTTCGGTGTAGTTATGGCATTCGAAAATCTGCTCAACTTTCCTCTCCCATTCTATGAACTCTTCTGCATTGTTCTTCCCTTCAAAGGAAGGAATCTTCATCTTGATGGAAGTAAGGTCACCATCAGTGGTAGGTTGATTTCCACCTTCATCTTCATCTTCTACCCTGTCGGCTGCTTATAGGGCTTCAAGATTTCCTTGCCCTTCTCTCCTAAGCACTCTTCTAGCTCGCATTATGGGATTTGGATGTGCGGCTGGCTGCCCTTGTTGCACTTGCTGAATTTGTTGTGCTTATCGTGCTGCATTCTCTTGCAATCTAGTATCCATCATCTCCATTCGACCAAGCATTGCTGCCAAAGTCTCATTAAGCCTAGCCAAGCTTTCGGCCATAGCTCCTTCTTTGCTAGTCTCTTCTCCTTTTCCAGCCATGTTAACAAACAAACAAACTCAAAGAAACAAGATTAGTAATAATCGAAATTCACTCAAGTGTTTAGAATTACCTCACTTTTCTTGTCTTCCTTGATTGCACTTCAGAACCAAGCTCACCAACCAACAATTGTCAAGTCGTTCAAGAAACTAGAACCTAAATCCTAGAACTAGATAGAAAACAAGACAAGTATCCGGAGGCAATGCAAGGTAATTTGCACTACACGATATAAAACCAAGTATCGACACAAGCAAATGATACTTAGCAATGTAATAGAATTAAAAGCTAGATAAAGAAATCAGAAACAATGAAGACAATAAACAAGACAAATTTGGATATAATGAATCAAAAACAACCCGCACTTGGCAAGCTGCTTTATGGACCTAATCAGTTCTACCCAAAATGCTAGCTTCTAGACTCTAATTCCCACTTATAACACCCAAATAACATGAATATTAAGGTCTGATTTTCGAATTCCAAAAGCCCCTCAAAAGGTGAAATTGTTCGCCCAAAAAATTTTATTACTTCTCACCCACCTAGATCAGATCCTTAGCACCCAAATAGCAAGAATAGCAAACAATTTTTGTTGAGGTGGTTTTATACTCTTTTTTTTTTTTGCTTCCTCTCACTATCCCCTTGATTCTGGACTTAATTTACTCCCAAGGACTTTTCGAAATTTGGACTTAATTCGCAACCCCAGATTCACTAAAGACCAAATCGAAATCAAACTTGAACACAAACTCTAGCTTTTTCTTTCTTTCAAGAACCCTAATTCTTGGTTTCAAAATTCTCCAAGAATCCTTTCCTAGGTTTCGTTTTCACCCTAAGAATACCCTCCTTCAATTCGACCTTGATCAGAATTGATATATGACTCTTTTTTGAAAATTAAAGACTAGACTCACTAAGAACCCTAAAACGTAGAAATTTAAAAGACCTAAATTAACAAACCCTAGAAAGACAAAGTAGATAAAAATTACCTTGTAACAAGGCTCTGATACCAAATAACGCGGACCCTTAGCAACGATGGCAGCAAACCCAACGTATAACAATGGTAGAGAACTCCTTGAAACTTGATAATCACCTCCTAAGGAACCCAACGCCTATAAAGAGACGCGAACTCACTATGATTGAAGGATTTTGTTGGTAAGAAGACGGAAAACGCCACAACTCTTGTTGATAAGTAAACCTAATTCTTGATGCAAAGAAAGAATTAAAGAATCCACTCTAATCTCTCTCACACGAAAATTCACAAGAAGAACTTGTAGAAGAATTCGAAATTTTTTATTAATTGTTGTATATGAAATTCGGCCTAATAGTGCCCTTAAATAAGGGTTACAAAATTCCTAATTGCATATGGAAAATTAAGACTAAAACATTCCTAATTGCATAAGGGAAACATTCCTAATTACATAAGGAAAACATTCCTAATTGCATAAGGAAAATATTAAGTATGGAAACAAAATCCTAATCCACTAAGGAAAATATTAAGTATGGAAAAAAATCCTAATCCACTAAGGAAAATATAAAGTATGGAAACAAAATCCTAATCCACTAAGGAAAATATAAAGTATGGAAACAACCAAACTAATCCCTTCAACAAAAGAAACGCCCCACACTATTTGGGCTGTCCATGGGCCTTAAATTACTTCCCAAGGCTTTTATATGAACCCCCATGGACCTTTCTTGCACGTTGGACCTTTCTTTAGCTAGCCTTTAGCTTCCACACTAAGCATCATAATCAGCTTTGGTGTGCCTTCTTCAAGCTCTATCTCCATCTTCTTGAATGATAATTCTTGAAGCTCTTTGGAAATCTCTTCTTGAATATGCAAAGCCATGCTAGCTTGATATCTCTTTGCCTTGCTCCTAGTGATTGGTCCACTTGCTAGCTTCAAGGGATCCTTTCTTGCATCACAAATGGAGTGAATTTATTGAAGCGTTTCCATATGTGATTCAATATAAGCAAGGAAAAGAAAATGTTGTTACTGATGCCTTATCTAGGAGGTATGCCCTAATCTCTATGCTTGATGCTAGACTTCTAGGATTTGAGCATATGAAAGAATTATATAAGCATGACTCTGAATTTGCACAAATATATGCCTCTTGTGAAAATGCTGCCAATGAAAAATTTTATAGGCATGATGGTTTCTTATTTAGAGAGAAATGACTTTGTGTTCCAAATAGCTCTATAAGAGGATTGCTTGTAAGAGAGTCACATGGGGGAGGTTTAATGGGACATTTTGGGGTGGCTAAAACATTAGAAATTCTGAATGAACATTTTTATTGGCCACATATGAGGAAAGATGTAGAGATATTTTGTGCTAAATGCGTGACATGTATGAAAGCAAAGTCCAAAGTAAGACCACATGGTTTGTATATGCCTTTAAGTGTACCTAGTGAACCTTGGGTAGACTTATCTATGGACTTTATTTTGGGGCTACCTAGGACAAAAAAGGGTCATGATAGTTTATTTGTTGTGGTTGATAGATTTTCTAAAATGGCACATTTCATTCAATGTCATAAAACTGATGATGCATGCCATATATCTGATTTGTTCTTTAGAGAAGTAGTGAGATTGCATGGTATTCCTAGGACCATAGTAAGTGATCGAGATGTAAAATTTTTGAGTCATTTTTGGAAATTCCTATGGGGAAAGTTAGGTACAAAGCTTTGTTTCTCTACTACATGCCATCCGCAAACAGATGGGCAGGCGGAAGTTGTCAATAGGACTGTGGGCACTCTTCTTCGTACCATGATTAAACAAAATTTGAAGACATGGGAGGAAAACATACCATTTATTGAATTTGCATATAATAGATCAATGCATTCATCCACTGGATTTTCTCCCTTTGAGCTTGTCTATGGTTTTAATCCACTTACTCCATTAGATTTGTTGCCTCTTCCTACTAATGAGCTTACTAGTTTTGATGGTAAAAAGAAAGTTGAATTGGTGAAGCAAATGCATCAAAGGGCCAAGCAACAAATGGAGAAGATTAATGAGAATAGAGCAACCAAAGTAAACAAAGGAAGAAAAAAGATGGTGTTCCAGCCTGGTGATCTGGTATGGGTTCATTTGCGAAAAGAAAGGTTTCCTACACAAAGGAAATCAAAATTGCAGCCGAGAAGTGATGGACCAATTGAAGTACTCGAAAGGATTAATGATAATGCCTACAAGATTAATCTACCAGGTGAGTATGGTGTAAGTGCAACTTTTAATGTTTCTGATCTTGCTCCTTACTATGCAGATGATGAAGATTCGAGGACGAATTCTTTTGAAGAGGGAGAGGATGATGAGGATCTGATTGCTAGCATACAACACCAAGGACCTGTTACTCGATCAATGGCAAGAAAACTTCAAGGATTAGTTTCCAAACATCTATATGTTCTCAATACAATTGGAACATTAAGACTTGAAGAAAATAAGGGCAAAGAAGCTGTTTGGTTGCACGTGTCCAAATTGCAATCTACCCAAGAGGCCAATTGACCCAAAGGAGTTAGAATACATATTGGCATCCATCATTATACCTTTGGGAGCTAAAAACATACCATTCACGTACCATTGGATGCCCATATATTAAGAGTGGCTGAAACTCACATTGGGAGTCAAAGATGCCTTTTAAAAGCTAGTGGGAGACAAGCTATGTGGCTGCCCATGCCTTTTAAAAGTTAGTGGGAGACAAGCTATATGGCTGCCCAATTTGTTTTATGTAACCACATCATTATATTTGTATTTTTCCATCATTTCACTTGTTTTATGCTTTCTTTAAGTCTTTAAAAACATATGTAATGGCAGACTTTGAATTTAATGAATATTCTGAGTTTTCTCTCCATTTTTGAGAGCTTTGAGAGGTTTTTAGCCTTCACAAGTTTGCTAGGTCTCAACTTATATTCAAGTTTTTTCCTTCGCAAGTTGGGGTTGGGTCTTGAATCTTTGGTTTCCAGCCATATACCTTCAGTTTTACATCACAAGTTGGTGTTGGGTTGAAGGTGCTGGTTGGTGTTCTTATGTTTTGGAGACGATCCGTAGCTTGAGCTTCCTTAGGAATTAAATCCCAGCAAGGCAGGCTCACATCAAAACATGACCAGCATACATGGGAACCACATCACAAAGTGATAGAAAATCATCATCTTAGCAACCATATACCCCAATAATTATTAAGTTATTGATGCGAGCGGGCCAAGCACTTCCCAGGAGGTCACTCATTCTGGTACTGACCTTGCACCAGCACGCTTAACCAGAAAGAACGCTAACCATTTCTATCAAAAGCTTAAGATGTTAGTAGAGATGCACCAATTTCCTTTATTTGTATCAAATATGGGTTCACCAGTCTCTTTTGACTTTATGTGCCACCTTGGTGAACCTGATCCACAACCCTCTAAACCATTGGACTTATAATTCCCTCCCTCTTTTAAGGAGGTTCATCCTCGAACCTGGAGCAGTGAGACCAGACCCGATAAATAGGCTCTGACACCAAATGATGCTATTGGGCCAAGCACTTCCCAGGAGATCACCCATCCCGGTACTGACCCTGCACCAGCATGCTTAAACGAAAAGAACGCTAACCATTTCTATCAAAATCTTAAGCTGCCAACAGAGGCATACCCATTTCCTTTATTTGGATCAAACATGGGCTCACAAGTCTCTTTCTACTTTTTGTGCCACCTTGTCGAACCTGATCCACAACTCTCCTGGACTTATCACTTTTATTGCAGCAATGTCTGACCAAGGTGAAGGTAGTGGAGCTGTACAAGTTGATGTTGCTAGATTGCGTGAGGCTCAACAAGCTGAATTTACACTTTTATACCGCACTATGGAGAACATAACAAAAACATTAGAGTATATGGATTTGAGGTTGCAAGCTATTGAAAGAGCCACACCAGAGCACAATGAGAGGCAAAGAGGTGGTAGAAATCAAATACCTCAACCTGATAATTTGGATGATGAATACGAGTTTGAGGATGATAATGCAACTCTAGTTGGAGGAGTTCTACCTAGAGGAGGAGGTAGAGGAGGTCACGGTGCTAGTAGAGGTAGAGGAAGGATGTATGATAATGCATTATATGGTAGAAATCGTGGTGATAATGACTTTGTAGATAGGAACTTGGGAAGCATTAAATTGAAAATTCCTAATTTTTGAGGTAAATCAAATCCGAAGGCTTATTTACAATGGGAAAAGCAAGTTGAGCTTATCTTTGATTACCAGTAATTTAGTGAAGAAAAGAAAGTCAAGCTTGCTATTACTCAATTTTCAGATTTTGCTATAGCTTGGTGGGACCAATTGGTGACTTAGAAGAAGGAATTTGGAGTATCCAATTGAGACTTGATCTAATCTTAAGTCTATCATGAGAAAGAGATTTATGCCTAGACATTTTCATAGAGAACTTGTGCAAAGACTTCAGGTTCTTAAACGAGGTAGTAGGAGTGTTGATGACTACTACAAAGAGATGGAAATGATCAATACTAGAGCTAATATAGATGAAAATATGGAGACTACTATGGCACATTTCTTGGCTGGTTTGAACAAGGACATAGCGGATCGAGTTGATTTGCAGCCTTATATGGAGTTAGAAGAGATGGTGCATATTGCCATCAAGGTGGAAAAATAACTCCACGGAAGAGGAGTAGCACGGTATGTTTCCAAACCTTATTCTAATCCAAGTTCTTCTTGGAATAGGGATGGAAGGCGTGATTTTAAGGGTGGAAAAAAGGTTGTTCATGATGGTGGAAAGGCGAAGGCAGAATCGGTTTCTAAATACAAATCCAAAGTCGAAGAGCCTAAGCAGAGAAATAGAGATATTAAATGTTGGAAGTGCCAAGATGTAGGTCATATCAGCAAAGAATGTCCAAACAAGAGGGTTATGACCTTGAGAAATGGTGAGATCGTGACTGATGAAGAAGAAGGCAACAATGACAGTGATGATGGTGAGATGCCAAAATTGGAGGATTGTAGCGATGGGAGCATTGAGGAGCCAATTAGAGGTGATTTGATGGTTACTAGGCGTGCTCTTAACACACAATTGAAGGAGGATAGCCATGAGGAGCAACGAGATAATTTGTTCCATATAAGATGCCATGTTCAAGGCAAGGCATGTAGTGTGATTGTAGATGGTGGAAGTTGCACCAATGTTGTGAGTACACTCTTAGCTGATAGATTGGGGCTATCTACTACACCACACCCATGACCCTACAAACTTCAGTGGCTTAATGATTGTGGTGAGGTTAAGGTAAATAGGCAATCTATCATTTCCTTTTCCATAGGTAAATATCATGATGAAGTGTTGTGCGATGTGATTCCAATGCATGCTAGAGATATTCTACTTGGTAGACCATGTCCATATGACTGAAGAGCTATGCATGATGGGTACCTTAATAGGTATTCATTCACAAAGGATGGGCGAAAGACCATTCTAACAACACTTTCCTCAAAAGAAGTGTATGAAGACCAATGTAAAATAGAAAGGATGAGACTTGAGGCTGTAAAGAAAGAAAAAGAGAGTGAAAATAAACAGAGTGCAAATAAAAAGAAAGAGGGAAAAGGAAAAGGAAAGCAACTTCAGTCTATTGAAAAAAAAGAAAAGAATGTGAGTCTGATAGCTAGGACAAGTGAGGTTAAACATGCTTTTTACAACAATCATCCTATATTTGTACTTTTGTGAAAAGGGGCTTATTTGGCCACCAATGATCTTAACCCATCTTTGCCTAGTGTGTTTGTTGATCTTTTGCAGGAATTTGAAGATTTGTTTCCAGAAGAGATGCCCAATGGTTTCCCATCAATTAGAGGCATAGAACACCAAATTGACTTCATTCCTGGAGCTTCCATATCCAATAGACCAGCATATAGAACTAATCCCATTGAGACAAAGGAGATATAAAAACAAGTGGAGGAGTTACTAGCTAAGGGGTATGTGAGGAAAAGTCTTAGTCCTTGCTCGGTTCCTGTTATTCTTGTGCCAAAGAAGTATGGAACATGGAGGATGTGTGTGGATTGCAGAGCCATCAATAAAATCACTGTAAAGTATCGCCATCCTGTTCCTAGATTAGATGATATGCTTGATGAGTTATATGGATCTTGTATATTCACTAAAATTGATTTGAAATCTGGTTATTATCAAATTCGAATGAATGTGGGTGATGAGTGGAAAACAACATTTAAGACTAAATATGGATTGTATGAGTGGCTTTTTATGCCATTTGGTCTTACTAGTGCACCTAGCACATTCATGAGATTGATGAACCATGTGTTACGTGAGTACTTGGGTAAATTTATCATTGTTTATTTTGATGATATTCTTATTTACTCTAAGTCCTTGGATGATCATGTTATGCATGTATGTCTTGTATTAGAGATTCTTAGGTGTGAAAAGTTGTATGCTAACCTTAAGAAGTGTAGTTTTTGCATGGATAAGGTTAATTTTCTTGGTTTTGTGTTGTCTTGCCAAGGTATAGTGGTTGATGAGGAAAAGGTAAGGGCTGTTAAAGATTGGCCAAGACCAAAGAATGCTAGTGAGGTGAGGAGCTTTCATGGACTTGCTGGTTTCTATAGGAGATTTATTAGAGATTTCAGCACTATAGCTGCACCTTTGAATGTAACACCCCTTCCCAACCTACATGTGTAAGCTGAGTAGAGGTGCCACACTATCCTAATTGTTGCTACCAATTTACTTAGTCAAATTTTAGTTCTGATTTTTACAGAAATTTTGCCATAGTTCCGCCTAGAAATTTGGATCCCAAGTGTCGTCAAAACTTGTTTTTCTGATTTTTGAAAACATTTTACACATACCAATGTGAATAAGAATACCATCAAATTTAATGCACTCCCAATGAATCCACCTTATACCCTCAACTACAAACCTGCACGAAGAGTTCACACTTCTAATATAACATGAAGTAAAGATTTATGATTATTACATACTACTAACATACAATTATAACATAGAAAATCTCTTTTATATTTATTCATATACATGCCACAACTATCGACTCATACTGGAACTAAAAGATCTACCCCTGAGATTTGCTGTGGTCTGGTCGTTGCTTCCCCAAGATTTATCTACTGCTCCGAACCTACGAGTCAAGGAAAACTTAACTCGCTGAGCGTTGTCGCTCAGTGGGTACTTTACCAATAAAAATAAAAGTAGTACATGAAAGTATTCGAAGTAAAAAGGAAATAATAAAATCAACAATCAACCAACATTATACCAATAGAAATCGTGATACATTCAGTATGATATGTTTTCAATAATGTAAAATCATAATTCAAATTCATTTGCATTATATAGTTCAACGAAAAATAATGTCTTTGATCCAGGCTCTACTGCGATATAGGGAACCATAGTGATAAGGCAGTGGCCCTCACCACTGTAACATAGGTGGCCCTCACCACCGATATCAGATCACAGGAATGGCCCTCACCATCCTGGTTATAACCAATGGCCCTCACCATTGGCCCCCAATGGCCCTCACCATTGAGTTCAGATCATATCAATTCAATCACAATATCAAGCAGTACTGCATAAGTTAGTATAGTGCACCATACCCTTATCTACCACTCCCACTATCCAGTAGAGCAAAAAGATTTAAATGATTCAATTTAAGTCTCAACTTCATTTTAGAATGATTCAAGAAATCAATTTAATTCCCATCGCACTTTGCCATTTATGCCGCGCAACACATTCTTCAGTCAAACCATTACTCTTTTTCACATATTTAACATCCACAATAAACACATCAAACATTTCAAAGCATTCCTCAAAATATTCCAAATTGACCAAATGAATAGTGTTGCGGCGAGAAAAATCGGCAACGCAAAATGGCATGACCAAATGAATAGTAAAATCTGGATTTTCGTCAAAATTTCAGTCCACTTCAATCATGCATTTGACCAAGTAAATGATCTTATTTTTGGCTGAAATTTTACAGAAAACTTGTTTTATATGTTGACTAATTGCATGTAAAATTTCGTTGAAAAATTCATTCATTTGCTGCCTCAAACGATTTCCACAAAAAGGTCCAGAAAGCTGTCTTTTTGGGACCATTTCGGCCCAAACACATAAAATGCATAGGATAGTTTATTTTTCTTTTGCAAATCAATATTAAGGCTTCTTTAATGGTAAAGTGAAAATTCAAACACTTCTCTTTGACAACTTTTGCATGTTTAACTCAAATCAATATATTTAAGCATCAACAACAAAACTTTCATAAACCAAAGTTTGTAAAGCATCAAACCAAAATTTATTATTCAAAAGTAAAGTACCAAACTAATTATTCAAAGGTAGAGTACCAAACCTTATTTCTTTAATTCCTCTTGGCTTTTCTTTCTTCTCCTTCTTTAATTCTTTATTTCTCCTTCAATCAATTCAAGATACAACATAAACCTTAGAATTTCAAAATAATAAATTATCCTCTATTTCTTTTCCAACCGAAACCCCTAATCCAACCTTATTAATCTTTCTATATCTTGGTTCTTCCATTTAATCAATTAATCTTATTATTATTTTTTTTTCAATTCCATATAAGACTTTAATTCCCAATCTTCCAATATATATATAACTACCTAAAACTAATACTAAAATTAAAGTCTACACACTTAAAAACCTTAGAACTTACCTTAAAAATCAAAGTTTGGAAAAACTTGGAAGTCCCTTGGTATTTTCTTTTGTTGGCCGAATTTGGTGAGTGGAAAAGAGAGAATTTGCTCTTCATATCACCTATATTTATATACAAAGGAAGTGATGATCACCTTGACCACTTGTCCACTTTTTCTCTTTCTTCATTTATTACACATTTATTACATATGCTAAATGTTCTCTTTTGATTGGCCAACCTTTGATTTTTATAACTTCCTTTTTCCTTTACTTCTTTCCACTTGTCTCTCTTCCCATTGGATCTCATAAAGTTGTCCCGGGTTACTCATCCGGTCCCGACACGAAACCGGGCCCACATTACGTTCCGGCGATTAATCGATCATATCTTTTAAACCGTATAGTTCCATGAGTCAAACTATATATAGTTTTGATCCTCTCGACCTCTACTTTCTATTTATAAGGTCTATTTTAGGTTTCCAAGTCATTTTGAAAAATTACCGATAAGCCCTCAACTTTTTACAAAATTCCCTTTAGGTCCTATTTTTGCTCGGGTTTTCTCCGGCTTCGTTTCCACTGACGATCGTTTCATATTTAACCTCTCGCCATTCTCTACGTACTCACGTCTTTATTTCCTACCCTAAATTCATGTATAACTTTAATTGATAATGACCAAAATGCCCTTAGTCAACATTTCTTCATTTTTCTTTAACGGGACATTTCCTGGAAAAACCGTTACACGTCGTTGCGATCCGATTTTTCTCTACATTCCATTTTTGAAATCTATTATATGCACTATTAAGAACATCCGGTGCAACTTTCTTTGAAATTACATCTACATCCCCAACTTTATTAAAAATTACAATTATGTCCCTTTTGTCATACAACCTTATCTAGGGCTGTTATCAAGAATTATCTTCTCCTTTTCCCTACTCTCGCTATGCACGTGTCTACACTGCATAAATGCAGTAGGCGGATGTGACATTGAATGAGTTAGTTAAGAAAAATGTTGGATTTGTTTGGGGTGATGCATAAGAGCATGTATTTAATGAACTTAAGGATAAATTGTGTGATGCACCTTTGCTTGCTTTGCCTAACTTTGATAAAACTTTTGAAATTGAATGTGATGCTAGTGGCATAGGAATTGGAGCTGTTTTGATGCAGGATCAAAGGCCACTAATGTATTTTAGTGAAAAGTTAAGTGGGGCAACCTTGAAGTATCCAACATAAGATAAGGAGTTATATGCTTTGGTTCGAGCTTTGCATACATGGCAACATTATTTGTGACCTAAAGAGTTCGTGATACATACTGACCATGAAAGTTTAAAACATTTGAAGGGTCAAGATAAGTTGAATCGTAGGCATGCCAAATGGGTGGAATTCATGGAAACGTTCCCATATGTGATTAAATTCAAGCAAGGTAAAGAGAACATGGTTGCTGATGCATTGTTACTAAGGTATACTTTGCTTAATTCTCTTAGTGCTAAATTGTTGGGTTTTGAGCATATTAAGGAGTTATATCTTAATGATGAGGATTTTGGCAATATATAAGTATCTTATGGTAATGTGGCTGTTTCAAATGATTTTTACTTGTTTGATGGTTTCTTGTTTAAGAAAAATAGATTGTGTATTCCTAAGTGTTCTATGAGAGAATTGTTGAATAAGGAAGCTGATGCGGAACCCATGGATCAAATATTATATCTAGAACCCCGCATACACATCTAGCATAGAATCTTAGAACTCATAAACAAATCCTCCCTACCAAACCCACAACTAACCTGTAATTGAGAACTTGGGTGATTGGGATGAAGAAATGAATTGATTTAAATGCCACAAGTCAGACTTGATAAGTTAGAACCAATTCTTCATGCAACAAGAATAAGAAGAAAAGCTCTCAAACTTGAAAACACATCAATTATATTTAGCATAAACTGGAAATTCGTAGTCACCTTCTTGAGTTCTTTTCCCCCTCCCTATATAGTTGGAAAAGAACAACTAAGCCTTAAAAGTCTAGGTTTACATGTATCTAGTCACAATAGCATTAATTATTCATCCACATCAATAATATATTCTAAATTATTTTTCATAATTCTGACAACATTGATGGGCAGATTCTACATGCATTTTGGTGTTGGTTCACATGTGTCTAGTCACACTAGCACTAAACCACATCAATATTATATTCCAAATTCGTGTTAATGCCCATCACCATACTTATGGGCAGATTCTTCATGCTTCTTGATGAGTTTCTAACTTCCTCTTGATGATCCATCATATTCAGTATAAGTTGGTCTCCCTCTTCATTAATCCATCCACCTTTGAATGAAGTGTTGGAATACATGCTAGAGTTTCTTTGATTGTGATCTTGTGATTGGTCCACTTGGCATAATGATATCATTAACATATTTGCTGCCTTGTGTAGATTCATTAAGCTTGCTTATAGTTTCCTCATCATAGAGCCTTGATTCAAAGTTTGTAGCCTTTGATGTAATTCTCTATAGCAATAACTTGGGATAAATATCTTCCTCATGATTTGATTCATCTCCCTCCATGTTTCTATGGGTCTTTCACCCTTTCTACATCTTTCCTTGCAAATTTGATCCCACCAAACAATAGCATAATCACAAAATTCAACAATAGCAAGTTTTACCTTTTTTCCTTTGGAATAATTGTGACATTCAAAGATCAGCTCCACTTTTCGCTCCCATTCCAAGTAAATATCTGAATTATTCCTTCCTTAAAATGGAGGAATTTTCATCTTAATGTTGCCAATGTTGCGATCTAAATCATCAACACACCCCCTCCTAACTTGCCTCCTAGGATTGATGTTTTAACCAACCAAAGTGATTTGATCATTATTCATATCATCCTCACCATCATAATCTTCTTGACCAAAGGCTGGTTGTCTTCGTTGAGTTGGTTCACCATCCAAATGTTTGAGAACATCATCATGCCTTTCAAGAATATCATTAATTTCTCCCATCATGTTAAACATCCTCTCAAACTGTTGTTGCATAGCTTGTATTATTGGATCATTTGAGGAAGAACTTGCTTCTTTTTCTTTGTTAGACATCTTTAAAACTTGAAAGACAAGTTAGAATAGCCTCACACACTCCCTTACATATTTCACTCAAATAATGAATCACACCACTTGTATTTTACAAAAAAAATTGGCTTTCCTCTATGCTAGTCTTACCACTCTTGCCTTTTACCTCTCTTGTTTTTGCTTTGGGTTCATAAATGAACTAATCACCTAAACAAACTAAATTAGATTATAACAATTCAATGGAGTGAAAAGTGTTGGTCCAGATCAAGATTTTAAGTAAGGCCAAATTTAAAGTAGCTAAACATAAGGAAACAAACCTGAGTGCTGAAATTTAGGTCCCCTAGCCTCTAAACAATTCTGAAACTTTAAGAACTAGAATTCCACACTTTTGCAATTCTGATTTTTTTTTTAATTTTCGTTTCTTTCTTTTTTTATGATATTAACAAAAGTACAAAAATTTTAAGATTAACACAAGAAAGTAACAATAAGAGAAGAGACAACAAAACTTGTTGTGTCAATACAAAGAGGTATGAACTTGAATTAAAGAATACTTAATAGGATAGAATTAAAACAAGAAGATTCAGCACAAACAAAGAAAAATAAGATGAAGATGATAAACTTGAACAAAAAAACACAAAGATAAGTGAACCTCAACTTGAGCCTTGCTCTGATACCAAATAATAGGAAATCATCATCTTATGATGTGGAACCCATGGATCAAATATCTAAAACCCCACATATACATATAGTATAGAATCTTAGAACTCAAAAATAGATCCTTCCTACCAAACCCACAACTAACCTGTAATTGAGAACTTAGGTGATTGGGATGAAGTAAATGAATTGGTTTAAAACGTCACAAGTCAGACTTGATAAGTTAGAACCAATTCTTAATGTAACAAGAATAAGAAGAAAATATCTCAAACTTGAAAACACATAAATTACAATCAACATAATTTGGAAATTCATATCAGCCCCTTTAGTCTTTTCCACCCCTCTCTATATAGCTGCAAATGGAGAATTAATGGCTTAGAAATCTAGGCTCACATGTATCTAATCACACTACATTAATTATTCATCCACATCAATATTATATTCTAACTTAGGGCCCATAATTATGATAATATTGATGGGCAGATTCTATATGCTTTTTGGTGTTGGTTCACATGTGTCTAGTCATACTAGCACAAAACCACATCAATATTATATTGTAAATTCGTGCTAATGCCCATCAACATATTTATGGGTAGATTCTTCATGCTTTTTGGTGAGTTTTTGACTTTTCCTTCATGATTTTTCATATTCAATACAAGTTGGTCTCCCTCTTCATTAATCCACCTTTGAATGAAGTGTGGGAACACATGCTGAAGTTTCTTTGATTGTGATCTTGTGATTGGTCCACTTGGCATAATGATATCATCAACATTTTTGCTGCCTTGTGTAGATTCATCAAGCTTGCTTATAGTTTCCTCATCATCTTAGCAACCATGTGACGCGGAACCCTATGGCAATGAAGGCCTCAAACCCCAACACACGATTGATAGAAGAAAAACCAAGAACGAAGGAAAAACCACCTTCTAAAGCACCCAATTGCTTAGCAAAGCACGAACACTTATAATGGAAGGATTTAGAAAGCTCGAATTAGAAGAATGCCACAATCGAAATTGATAAGTAAATCTAATTCTTGATGCAATCAAAAGAAAAAGAGAATCAACTCCTGTTCTATGATGGCTGAAATTTTCAAAAGAAAATTGAGAATATAATTTGTCATAAAGTGTCCTTACAAGAAAAATAAGGCCCTATTTATACTAAAAGGCACAAATAAATCCAAAACCCTAATTCTAATGGGAAAAGGAAAGCTACAAAGTCAAAATCCTAACCCATTAAGGAAAATATAAAGTATGGAAACAAATTAATATTTTGAAATAACTAAATAGGAAACCACACATCCTAACCCACTAAGGAAAATATAAAGTATAAAAAAAACGGCCAAACTAAAACCCTTTAAAATAAGAACGCCCCACACTATTTGGGTTGTCCATGGGCCTTAAATTACTTCCCAAGGCTGTATATGAACCCCCATGGACCTTTCTTGCACGTTGGACCTCTTTAGCTAGCCTTTAGCTTCCATATTCACACTAAGCATCATAATCAGCTTTGGTGTGCCTTCTTCAAGCTCTATTGTGTACTTTTCAATTGCCATTTCAGTCACTTCCTTTGAAATTTGATCTTGAATATGCAATCCCATAGTTGCTCCAAACTTCTTAGCTCTGCTCCTAGTCAATGGCCCATTTGGAAGCACCAATGGATCCTTACCTCGTGGCTGGTTCGTATCACTAATGCTGCAAGTACTACTATGGTTGAAAAATTGGGGTTGGCTGGTTCGTATCTCTACCATTGTTATATGTTGGGTTTGCTGCCATCGTTGCTAAAGGTCCGCGTCATTTGGTATCAGAGCCTTGCTACAAGGTAATTTTTATCTACTTTGTCTTTCTATTGTTTGTTAATTTAGGTCTTTTAAGTTTCTACGTTTTAGGGTTCTTAGAGAGTCTAGTCTTTAATTTTTGAAAAAAAGAGTCATATATCAAAATTTGAAAAGTCTAAAGATTGTTCAAAGAGTATTTCGAAACCTAGGAAAAGGAGTCTGATTGAAATTCGAAACCTAGGCCTTGCATCTGAATTGGATTCGAAACCAAGATTAGGGTTCTTGAAAGAAAGCAAAAGCTAGAGTTTTTGTTCAAGTTTGATTTCGATTTGATTTTGAGTGAATCTGGGGTTGCGAATTAAGTCCAAATTTCGAAAAGTTCTTGGGAGTAAATTAAGTCCCGAATCAAGGGGATAGTGAGAGGAAGCAAAAAAAAAAGAGTACAAAACCACCTCAACAAAAATTGTTTGATATTCTTGCTATTTGGGTGCTAAGGATCAGATCTAGGTGGGTCAGAAGTAATAAAATTTTTTTGGGCGAAAAATTTCACCTTTTGAGAGGCTTTTGGAATTCAAAAATCAGACCTTAATATTCATGTTATTTGAGTGTTATAGGTAGGAATTAGAGTCTAGAAGCTAGCATTTTAGCTAGAATTGATTAGGTCCATAAAGCAGCTTGCCAAGTGTGGGTTGTTTTTGATTCATTATATCCAAATTTGTCTTGTTTATTGGCTTCATTGTTTCTGATTTCTTTATCTAGATTTTAATTCCATTACATTACTAAGTATCATTTGCTTGTGTCGATACTTGGTTTTATATCGTGTAGTGCAAATTACCTTGCATTGCCTCCGGATACTTGTCTTATTTTCTATCTAGTTCTAGGATTTAGGTTCTAGTTTCTTGAATGACTTGACAATTGTTGGTTGGTGAGCTTGGTTCTGAAGTGCAATCAAGGAAGATAAGAAAAGTGAGGTAATTCTAAACACTTGAGTGAATTTCGATTATTACTAATCTTGTTTCTTTGAGTTTGTTTGTTTGTTAACATGGCTGGAAAAGGAAAAGAGACTAGCAAAGAAGGAGCTATGGCCGAAAGCTTGGCTAGGCTTAATGAGACTTTGGCAGCAATGCTTGGTCGAATGGAGATGATGGATACTAGATTGCAAGAGAATGTAGCACGGCAAGCACAACAAATGCAACAAGTGCAACAAATTCAGCAAGTGCAACAAGGGCAGCCAGCCGCCCATCTAAATCCTATAATGCGAGCTCGAAGAATGCTTAGGAGAGAAGGGCAAGGAAATCTTGAAGCCCTAGAAGCAGCCGAAAGGGTAGAAGATGAAGATGAAGGTGGAAATCAACCTACCACTGATGGTGACCTTACTTCCATCAAGATGAAGATTCCTTCCTTTGAAGGGAAGAACAATGCAGAAGAGTTCATAGAATGGGAGAGGAAAGTTGAGCAAATTTTCGAATGCCATAACTACACCGAAGAGAAGAAATCAGTTTTGGTAGCCGTAGAGTTCAAAGGGTATGCTGCCTTTTGGTGGGATCAATTGAAAGCTGATAGAAGAGGGGAAGGTATGAGGCCTATTCCTGAATGGTCAACCTTGAAAGAACTAATGAGAAGCCGATTTGTACCATCTCACTACATTTGGGATTTGTACAATCGACTAGCAAGACTAGTTCAAGGTGGAAGAAGTGTGGAAGAGTACCACAAAGGGATGGAGATGATCATGGCTAGGGCAAATATTGATGAAGATGAAGACAAGAAGATGTCACGATTTCTTGGGGGATTGAATTTGAACATAGCCAATGAATTGGAGATGTATGAATTCAACACAATGGAAGAGTTAGTTCAAAAGGCCATGAAGATAGAGAGAAGATTGAAGAATAAAGGTATTTCGAAAACTGGCTACTCTAAAGCCAGTGGAAAATTTTCAAACTTCAAGGGTTCAAGTTCGAGTGGAGGTTCCTACAAAGGGGATTACAAGGGTTCTTTCCAAAAGAATTCTTCCTACAATCCTAATTTCAAGAAGCCGAATGATGGGGATGCAAAAACAGCCAAGGAAACACCTTCTAGACCTACTCCAAGTAGGGAAATTAAATGCTACAAGTGTTTGGGAAGTGGACACATTGCTTCTCAATGTCCGAATAAGAGGGTGATGATTGCTACCCATGAAGGGGAAATTGAATAAGAATCTGAACATGAAGAAGAAGAGGAGACCGAATGTGGTGATAGGGTCGAATATGATGAAGAGGCTTGGGAGAATCAAGTATTGAATGCTGAACACGGAGAGATGCTTGTTACTAGAACAGCCTTGAATATTCAAGTCAAGGAAGAAGGCTTGGATCAAAGGGAGAATCTTTTCCACTCTAGGTGTTTGGTGAATGGTAAGGTTTGTACACTTATCATTGATGGTGGAAGTTGTACCAATGCTGCTAGTACTACAATGGTGGATAAATTGGGGTTAGCTTGTTTTAAACATCCCAATCCTTACAAGTTGCAATGGTTCAATGACGCTGGGGAAGTAAAAGTATTGAAGCAAGTCAAGGTACCATTCTCCATTGGGTGGTATAAAGATGAGGTTTTGTGTGATGTAGTGCCAATGCAAGCTGACATTTGCTATTAGGAAGACCATGGCAGCATGATAGAAGGACACAACATGATGGCTTTTCTAATAAGTATACCTTTACTTATGAAGGAAAGAAGGTTGTTCTAACACCATTATCACCTCAAGAGGTGTATGAAGATCAAAAGAGGATGCTAGAGAGGGAGAAAGAAGTTTCAGCCAACATGAACCAAGGGGGTTCAAATTCGGCCAATGATGTTTCTTCAACACCCAAGGGTAATTCTAAGGGTAGGGAGAGAGAAAATAATAAAGTGAGTGAGTGCAGAAAGAAAAAAGAGGTCGAGAGTTAAAAGAAAGTAAGTAAACAAATAAATGGCCCATTGGTGAGAGAAAATAAGTAAGGAGAAAAAGCAAAACATACTTTTATGCAAGAGCAAGAGAGATAGATGTAGGGCAGCCTATACTCATTATTATGTATAAAGAATTGTTACTTGCTGACAGTGAAGAATCTCTTGATTCTTTACCTTCTAGTTTTGTGTCTTTGTTGCAGGATTTTAAGGATGTGTTTCCTGAAGACCTTCCTAGTGGTTTGCCGCCATTAAGAGGGATTGAACATCAAATTGACTTCATACCCGGTTCTACAATTCCAAACCGGCTAGCATATAGGAGCAATCCTATGGAGACAAAAGAGATGCAAAGACAAGTTGAAGAGCTTTTGGAGAAAGGCTTGGTTCACGACAGCCTTAGTCCTTGTGCCGTTCCAGTCTTATTAGTACCCAAGAAAGATGGTTCTTGGAGGATGTGTGTTGATTGTAGGGCTGTGAACAAGATTACTGTGAAGTATAGACATCCCATTCCTAGACTTGATGACATGTTGGACGAATTGCATGGGGCAAAATATTTCACAAAGATTGATCTTATGAGTGGTTATCATCAAATTCGCATGAAGCCTGGAGATGAATGGAAGACTGCCTTCAAAATGAAATATGGTTTGTATGAATGGTTAGTTATGTCTTTTGGTTTATCTAATGCACCTAGTACTTTCATGAGATTAATGAACCATGTTTTGAGAGCTTATTTAGGTAAGTTTGTAGTAGTTTACTTTGATGATATTCTGATTTATAGCAAAACTGAAGAAGAACATGTTGAACATGTTAGGAAAGTGCTTGAAATCCTTAGGGAGCAAAACCTTTATGCTAAGCTTAAGAAGTGTTCTTTTTGTCTAGATAGGGTTGTTTTTCTTGGTTTTGTTGTAAGTATGCAGGGAATTGAAGTTGATCAAGAGAAGGTGAAAGCTATCCAAGAGTGGCCGAATCCTTCAAGTGTGACAGAAGTGAGGAGTTTTCACGGATTGGCAAGCTTCTATAGGAGATTTGTCCCTAATTTCTCTACATTGGCAGCCCCCTTGACTAGCATAATCAAGAAAGAAGTGGGATTCATTTGGGGCAAGGAGCAACAAGAAGCATTTGATGCTTTGAAAGAGAAGCTTTCTACTACACCCGTTTTAGCTTTACCTAACTTTGATTCTACTTTTGAAATTGAATGTGATGCTTCTGGTGTAGTTATTGGAGCTATTTTGATGCAAGAGAAGAAGCCCATTGCATACTTTAGTGAAAAGCTTAATGGAGCAAAGCTGAATTATTCAACTTATGACAAGGAGCTATATGCTTTGGTGAGAGCATTGGAAGTATGGGAGCATTATTTGCTGCCCAAGGAATTCTTGATCCATTCAGACCATGAATCATTGAAGCATTTGAGAGGACAAGGCAAGTTGAATAAAAGACATGCAAAATGGGTTGTGAAGATTGAGAAGTTTCCTTATGTGATCAAATACAAGCAAGGTAAAGACAATGTAGTGGCAGATGCACTTTCAAGGAGGTACGCTTTACTTAATATTTTGAGTACTAAATTGCTTGGATTTGAATGTATAAAGGACTTATATGTTGGTGATTCTGATTTCGGCAATGTTTATGATGCTTGTGAGCATGGTGCTTTTAATTCTTTCTATAGACATGATGGGTTTTTGTTTAAGGGTTTGAAATTATGCATGCCTAGATGTTCTATGAGAGATTTGCTATTATTAGAATCACATTGTGGGGGTTTGATGGGGCATTTTGGAATTGATAAGACTTTAGACATGCTGAATGAACACTTTTATTGGCCGAATATGAAAAGGGATGTAATTCGGATTTGTAAGGCTTGTTTAGCTTGTAGGCAAGCTAAGTCTAAGTCTATGCCTCATGGTTTGTATATGCCATTACCCATTCCTAGTTCTCCTTGGATGGACATTAGTATGGACTTTGTTTTAGGATTACCAAGGACTAAGAGGGGGAGAGATAGCATATTTGTGGTTGTTGATAGGTTTAGTAAGATGGCACACTTTATCCCATGTCATAAGAGTGCTGATGCTAGTTTAGTGGCCGAACACTTCTTTAGGGAGGTGGTTCGAATTCATGGGATACCAAAATCCATAGTTTCTGATAGAGACACCAAGTTATTGTCTCACTTTTGGCGTATGCTTTTGGGAAAGTTAGGTACCAAGTTGTTATTTTCCACCACTTGTCATCCTCAAATGGATGGACAAACAGAAGTAGTAAACAAAAATTTAGGCACCATGTTGAGAGCTTTAGTGGGTAAGAATTTGAGTTCTTGGGAAGATTGTTTGCCATTTATTGAGTTTGCTTATAATTGTGCTATTCATTCTTCTACAGGATATTCACCTTTTGAGCTTGTTTATGGTTTTAACGCACTAACAGTTTTGGATCTTGTTTCTTTACCTTCTCATGAGCTTGTTAGTTTAGATGGTGAGAAGAAAGCTAAATTGGTGAAAGAGATGCATGAGAAAGCAAGGGCGAATATTGAGAAAAGGAACAAGAGATATGCTGATTCTGCAAATAGAGGGAGACGTGAGATGAAGTTTCAAGTAGGAGATTGGGTTTGGATACACTTCCGAAAGGAGAGGTTTCCAAATCAAAGGAAGAATCAGCATGATGCACGTGGTGATGGTCCATTTCAAGTGTTGGCAAAGATCAATGATAACGCATACAAGATAGACTTGCCTGGTGAGTATAGTGTTACTGCTACTTTTAATGTGTCTGATTTATCTCCTTATGATGATGCAGATTTGAGGAAAAATCTTTTTGAAGAGGGGGAGAATGATACGAACCAGCCACGAGGTAAGGATCCATTGGTGCTTCCAAATGGGCCATTGACTAGGAGCAGAGCTAAGAAGTTTGGAGCAGCTATGGGATTGCATAATCAAGATCAAATTTCAAAGGAAGTGACTGAAATGGCAATGGAAAAGTGCATAATAAAGCTTGAAGAAGGCACACCAAAGCTGATTATGATGCTTAGTGTGGAAGCTAAAGGGTAGCTAAAGAGGTCCAACGTGCAAGAAATGTCCATGGGGGTTCATATAAAGCCTTGGGAAGTAATTTAAGGCCCATGGACAGCTCAAATAGTGTGGGGCGTGTTCTTATGTTGAAGGGATTTAGTTTGGTGGTTTCCATACTTTATATTTTCCTTAGTGGATTAGGATTTTGTTTCCATACTTTATATTTTCTTTAGTGGATTAGGATTTTATTTCCATAATACTTTATATTTTCCTTAATGGGTTAGGATTTTGACTTTGTAGCTTTCCTTTTCCCATTAGAATTAGGGTTTCGGATTTATGTGTGCCTTTTAGTATAAATAGGGCCTTATTTTTCTTGTAAGGGGACTTTTGACATATTATTATTAAAAATTTTCAAATTCTTCTACAAGTTCTTCTTGTGAATTTTTGTGTGAGAGAGATTAGAGTGGATTCTTTAATTCTTTCTTTGCATCAAGAATTAGGTTTACTTATCAACGAGAGTTGTGGCGTTTTCCTTCTTCTTACCAACTAAATCCTTCAATCATAGTGAGTTCGCGTCTCTTTATAGGCGTTGGGTTTCTTAGGAGGTGATTATCAAGTGTCAAGGAGTTCTGTACCATTGTTATACGTTGGGTTTGCTGCCATCGTTGCTAAGGGTCCGCGTCAATTAGTACAACTCCCACTATTAATAATAAGTGTACAAACCTTATTATTCACTAAGCATCTAGTATGAAAAATATTATCACGCTGTACTAGACTTTCCTCTTTCATCTGCAAATTCAATGCACGCCTAGCAACTAAAAATTCACCACGCTCAGCTAACAAAGTACAATCAACATGCTCATCACTACCAACATCATCATATATAAGAGAATCAAAGTTCCCAACATCATCATTATCATTATCACTAGGTTCAGAATCAGACACAACATCACCATCGGTTGTAGCAATCATAACTCTTTTATTTGGACATTGGGATGCAATATGCCCATTCCCTAAACACTTAAAACATTTAATCTCCTTACTAGGAGTGGTAGTGTTAGGCATACCTGTTTGCTTGTTTGAACCACTAGATGGCCCTTTTCCACTGGAGGTTGCAGCATTGCTTTTCTGGAATGAATTCTTGAACTCCCCTTTCTCTCCACCCCTATTGGCTGAATTTGCCCCACCACTAAATTGGGGTCCTCTATAGGTCAAATTACTCCCAAACACATTTTGTGGTCTCCCATAGCCAAGTTTGGTGGAACTCTTGCTCTTTAACCTCCTCTCTATCTTCATAGCTTTATCAACCATCTCCTCCATGGTATTGTAATCATACATGTCCAACTCACTTGCAATATTCTGATTAAGTCCTCCAAGAAATCTAGACATCATCCGTTGTTCATCTTCCTCAATATTGGCTCTAGCCATGATCATCTCCATATCCTTGTGGTATTCTTCTACACTCTTGCCACCTTGCACCAATCGTGCTAAGCGATTATAAAGATCCCTATAATAATGAGAAGGGATAAAACAC
The DNA here is from genome assembly GCA_947685225.1 of Garcia nutans. Taxonomy (NCBI): domain Eukaryota; kingdom Viridiplantae; phylum Streptophyta; class Magnoliopsida; order Malpighiales; family Euphorbiaceae; genus Garcia; species Garcia nutans. Next base: position 11,202,923 of record CANTUV010000002.1, on the reverse strand, counting down.
TGCCTCATCAAGTCTCTCAACTCCTCCCATGCGGGTACGGCTCTCAACCCCTTGCCTCTTCTAGTGGATTTTAGTTGATCCCACCAGAATGTTGCATAACCCTTGAACTCCACAGCTGCAATGTGTGACTTCTTTTCTTCAGAATAATTATGGCACTCAAAAATTTGCTCAACTTTGCGCTCCCATTCAATGTATTCTTCAGCATTGTTGTTCCCTCTAAATTCAGGAACCTTCATTTTGATGGAAGTCAAATCATTATCATTGATAGGTGCTTGATAAATTCCAGCTTCTCCTTCTTCAAATCCATAATCAGCCACACGGCCTCTCTCATATGCACCTCTTGGTGCCCTCCTCCTAATTGGCTCTTCTCTCTCTTCAGCTCTTGTTGGTTGTAGAATTCTCTGTGGTAGCCTTATTGGAGCAGGTTGTTGTGCTTGCATTAAGCGTTCCATGGACTGCTGCAAGCTAGCTAACGTATTTGCTATTCTTTCCATATTGTCCTCATTTGCTTGCTTGTACGTCTCAAGATCATCTGCAATATCCGGGATACTCATCTCTTCTTTCTCAACAGCTATGCCTTTATCTCTACTAGAATTGCTACTCATTATCTCACAAAACAAAGAACTCACCTTCTCTAATTCTTCGATTGCACTTCAGAACAAAGGCTCATAAATCAATCACCAAGCACGTTCAAGGGAACTAGAACCTAAATCCTAGAATGACACCTAGAAAGAAACTTGACAAATTTGGAGGCAGCACAAGAAAATTTTGTGTCACACGATTATATCAACCAGAGTATAGAATCAAACAAATAATACTCTAGCAATGTCACGGAATCAAAACGGTAGCTCAAACAAGAAATAGAAACAAGGAGGTCAAAAATTATGACGAATCTAGTCAAATTGTATCAAAACCAACTCACCTTAGCAAGTTAGTTTATGGACCTAATAATTCTACCCAAGAAAGTTAGTATCAAGACTCCCCAAGAATTCAATTTTGAAAAAGGAAACTTCCAAATCAGTAAGAAAAATGTAATAAAACAGCCCCTCAATTGACCGAAATTGGTGGCCAAAATTTTGATTACTTTCAACCTGATTCAAAACGATTCTAATACCTTAAATTACTAGAAAAGCAAAAAAATTTTGTTGAAGTGATTTTGTACTCTTTTTTATTTTAGGATATGGTCACTATCCTTGGATCACCAACGAAACACAAAGCCTTCAGTCCAATTTATACCCAATTCGGAATAAGAAAAACGTATTTCGAATCAAAAGGTAAGAACACAATTTCAAAATTGAACAAAGAATTCTATAACCCTAATTCGAAAATCCAATTAGAACCCTAACGGAACAACTAAAACAACCCTAGAAAGACAGATAGATAAAGATTTACCTGTAATTGTCTCTGATACCAAATGGCGCGGAACCCTATGGCAATGAAGGCCTTAAGAAAAATAAGGCCCTATTTATACTAAAAGGCACACATAAATCCGAAACCCTAATTCTAATGGGAAAAGGAAAGCTACAAAGTCAAAATCCTAACCCATTAAGGAAAGTATAAAGTATGGAAATAAATTAATATTCTAAAATAACTAAATAGGAAACCACACATCCTAACCCACTAAGGAAAATATTTACAATTTTGCCATTTGACTTTTTAACTTTCTTTTTTAAAATGTTGACTTTTATATATGTTATATATATATATAATATATTACATATACACTTTACTTTTTTACTTCTAATACTTAAATTTTCCATTTAAATTTTCCATTTAATTTATTTTTTATAATTTACGGATGTTACACTAGAGGCATAAGCAATGACTTTACCCTTTTGCATTAGACTACAACTTAGACCATGATGTGATGCATCATTATATATTATATATGGTTCACCTTCCACATGAAGGGTAAGAATTGGAGCTTGAGTCAACATGTTTCTCAATTGCTTAAAGCTCCCATGACATTGGTCTGTCCATACAAACTTCACATCCTTCTGAAGTAATTTGGTAAGTGGCGAAGCTATCATAGAAAATCTTATCACAAATCGACAATATCCAGCCAATCCCATAAAAATTCTAATCTCTATCACATTCTTTGGTGGACTCGAATTTAAGATTGCCTTGGCTTTACTTAGATCAACTTTAATTCCCTCTGCTGAAACCATAAGCCCAAAAAAAAAATATCTGATCCAACCAGTACTCACACTTGGATAATTTAGTATACAATTGTTTTTCTCTCAATATCTGTAATACAATTCGCAGATGTCTATCATGCTCTTCTTTACTGCAGGAGTATATCAAAATATCGTCAATAAACACCACCACAAACTGATCCAAGTATGGACTAAACATCTGATTTATCAAATCCATAAATGCAGCTGGTGCATTCATTAATCCAAAAGGCATTAGTAAGAACTCATAATGCCCATATCTCATCCGAAAGGCAGTCTTGGGTGCGTCTATATCTCTAACTCTCAACTGATGGTACATATATCTCAAATCAATCAATCTTGGAAAACACAACTGCCCCCTTCAACTGATCAAACAAATCAATGATGCAATGCAGTGGGTATTTGTTCTTAATTGTCACTTTATTCAACTGTCGGTAATCAATGTACATCAGCATCGTGCTCCTTCCTTTTCACAAATAGTACCAATGCTCCCAATGGTGATACACTAGGGCAAATAAACCCTAGTGCTCTCCATGGTGATACCTTTATCAAGTAGCTCCCACAACTGCACCTTCAACACCTTTAGTTCTGTAGGTGCCATTCGATAAGAGGTAATGGAAATGGGAGCTGTACAAGGCATCACATTGATGCCAAACTCCACCTCTCTTTCTGGAGGTAACCCTTGTAACACATCCGGAAACTTTGATACCATAGGTATACTGTCTAACTGGGACCCTACTACTCTGGTATCTACCACATGAGTCAAATAAGCCTTACACCCCTTATGAATCATCCTCCTAGCTGATATAGCTGAAATAAATATAGATGTGAGGTGTCTCTGCTCACTAGATACCACCACTTCTCTCCCATCACCTATTTCAGAGTAACAAATTTCTGTGGACACTCTACTATAGTCCCGTGTCTAGATAATCGATCCATACATAAAATCAAGTCATACTCCCTAAAGGGCATCTCAATTAGGTAACCGAGAAACTCCTCATTATGAACAACAATTGGACTATCTCGGTGTACCCTGCTAACTACCACACTATGCCCCAAAGGATTGGTCACCAACACATCAAACCCTAATAACTCAAATTCATATCAGAATGGAGGCACCGATATATTAATGTGTCGATCTAGGATAAATCAATGAATGCATATGGATGCCAAATAAAAGAAATGTACTAGCCACAACATTTGAAGCATATGTTTGTCTCTATGATGATATTGCCTGATCTAGTCCACTAGTCCTTGCTGTAGATCCCCCTCTCTAACTAAATCTAGGTCTGCCACCTCTAATGTCATCATAACCCCCTCTATCACTGGGTCTAGAAACTACTTTCTCAGTCTATCTATCTAAGGGTGGCATTGGACAATCTCTGAGAAAATGATCTGTGGAGCCACACTTGAAACAAGATAGTTTACGGGTCCCCCAATAGATACTATCTCATCTAACAATAAACCTCTGCATACTTACTCAACTAAATAAAGTCCTTCTCATATTTTGTAAATATCTTTCCTTCTTGCTTTATACTCATAAATTCCTTCTTCTTGGCATCTTTATACTCTCTAGGGGTGTACTTCTTCTCAAATTCCCATAGGAAAACAATATAGATCAACACCGGCGGTTCATCCATCCCTTTGGGTATAGTATTCCGCCAGTCATATGCATCCCCCTGCAGAAGAGACAAAACATAATCAAACTTCTCATCTGCAGTGGTCTGTACTTGAATAAAAACCCTCTGAACTTTGTCCAGCCACTGCTTTGCCTCAGCTGGATCAATGGTGCCAATGAAATTTGTAGCTCCATACTTTCGTAACATGTCATACTTTCTAGTTTGTGATAGCTGCAGCCATTGCTGCTGCACCACTGGGGCTTGATGGAGCAACTCTACCATATGTTGCACCCAGGTTGGTGGAATCTCCGGTCTTGCTGGTTTAGTTGACACTGATACCTCTCTAGCAACCTCCGCAGATCTAACATCTCCCTCATCAGGAGCAACACTCTCGGTGCTCCGGTCACCAGAAACATGCTCCCGATATGCCATAACAGCCAATATCTATAATTATAGAAAGAATTGCCACATTAAGGACCAAGTAAAATACCAATGCAAATACATGTATGTTATGGTAAATCACATTTAAAATCTCATTCTCTCCCTCTCTAAAAACCCACATAGGTCAAGAACCTTAAACCTAGGCTTTGATATTAAAATAAATTGTAACACCCTTATACTCCATACATGTATAATATACACACACCATATGTATAAAATACATATACATAATATAAAAATGTCAAGCATTTTTTTTATTTAAAAACTTTCAACATTCCAAATTAATTATTTAGAACAATATATATATATATAATAAATAAGGAAAATTATTCCTTAGTAATGTAAAAATAAAAAGACACATTTTAAAGAAAAATTTCTAGAAAAAATTTAGCAGAGTTTTGTTTTATTTTAGATATTTTCAAATTTCAACATACTTAACCCGTATTTAAAATACACTCCCAAATATTCATTCAACACATTCATTTCTCTAAAATCTCTAGCAAAATCACAAAATATAGAAGTGTTTATATATAACCATACATATAACCCATCTCTCAAATTTTCAACATTAAAACTAAAATCCTTTTATAATTTACATCATATACATGTGGTAAACATAATATTCATATTTAAGTAAACTTCACAAAGTTTAAAATATATACATGAGGTGCAGATGGCTCTGGTCCGTGGCAACTCGACAAACTCTAAAGTTAAACAACTATAATCTAGACCTGGTGGGGTCTAGTAGCACTATATGAATAAGCTCTATCACCTGTGTGATGTAATTTAATTTCGCTAAGCATAATGCGTAGTGGTACATACTTTGATAAAATAAATAAATGGTATAACACATACAATGCCATAAAATGTGTTATGATAAAAATGCTAGACAATTTACTTATTTTTACACATTTAAACAACACATCAATCATCCACATACATAGGGCCAAAAATCTTTATATATTAGTCTAGTTCTAAAAATATTATCTTAGACTAACTCAATTATCTGTGATACCAGTGTGTCTCACCCGAAGGGAAATAAAATCTGTGACACCAGCATTTCTCACTCAAGGGCTTAATAATATTTAGGACACCAGTATGTCTCATCCTAGGACGTAACAATGTCTGTGACACCAGCGTGTCTCACCTAAGGGGTGTAATAATATCCAACAATGACATTCTGGAACTAGACCATATAAAAGTTGACATGCAATTTATGCTTATTTAAAAAGTAAGGGCCATATTTGTTTTGTATTAAATTAGAACTTTGTTTACTTTATTATTTCTTAAAATTTGATTTGCCAACCAAATGCTACTTAATAACCCTAATTAGGGTTTAGCTATTTATATCTCATTTATGGCTGTAAGACATCAGTTTTGGTGATCATATTATTCAATTATTTTGGCTTGGCTGAATTTCATCAAGAGAGGGTACTCTTCTTCTTGTTGCAAAAAAAAAAAAATAATGATGCAGAACCCCAAGATTATAAAGAATCCGAAACCCCAACACACAAATTCAGTATACCAAGAACCCTAGCCGGTTGTCTGTCCTACTAAACCCCTAATTGACATGCAACTAGAAACGTAGATAATTGGACAGAACTAAAGAAAAACTAGAAAGAACGCCACAAGTGTTACCTTGATAAGTTGATTCCAATTCTTGATGCAACAAGAAGAAGAGTACCCTCTCTTGATCAAATTTGGCCAAGCCAAAATAATTGAATAATATGATCACCAAAATTGATGTCTTAAAACCCTAAATGAGATATAAATAGCCAAATCCTAATTAGGGTTATTCAGTAGTGTTTGGTTGGCTAATCAAATTTTAAGAAATAATAAAGTAAACAAAGTTCTAATTTAATACAAAACAAACAGGGCCCTTACTTTTTAAATAAGCATAACTAGTGGGCCTTAATACATATTAAATAATAGGCCCATATACCTGGATTAAATTTTTGGGCTGCTTCTCCTCTATATCCATAGCGTCAAAAGCCTGCCCACCAAGTTTTTCTTCCATGAATCGCCTTACAAAGCCTTGGAAGGTAGGTTTGAGCTTTTTGGCCTGCAACCTTATAATTGGCCCATTTGGTAGAACGAGCTCCATTCCATGTTGGCGTCCTATGCTTGCTCCGCTAGCCTTGCTCATACTGCCATCTTTGTTCACATCACAATGTCTTATGCTAAAAATTAATGCAATTAAATACATTATAACCCAAAGTATTTACTAACTTTTACTAAGCAACAAATGGAGTTAAAACTACACTCCACTTCCAAAATCTCCTAATGCCCTTCACTACTAGGTTGGTAAAATTACAACCTACTCAACACATATTGAAAATGTGAACATAAATAATCAATTAGTATCACATTTCTAAGTGTTTAAAGCATAAAATATAAATTTAGGCACATTCCTTCAAAAACTTTAAAATGTGGCCTAACACATTCCAACTTTGAAACTTCACTCTAATCAATCCTAATTTGATTTTTTAAAGTTTAAATATATCATAAACATCATATTTTAACACATTCCAAGCATTAAAATATAATATACCACTTTTCCATCAAAATTCTAAAATTTTGCCTTAAGCCTATTTGATTTTGGTTTTTCATTCTAACCAATTCCAAATAAAAATTTGAGCTCATTTACATCATTACCAACAAAAAAAAACATAATTCAAATCATAAAACCAAATGCACCATCACTTTTTACCAAAATCCTAACTTCCATACTAACCCTTCAAAACTCCAACTAAACCTACTCAAATCCAATATTTAACCATAAAATCTTTACTTACTCATGAAAATAACATCTTACATATCCATTTCAATAATTATAACATACTCTTTTAAAAACGCAATTCATACATATTCATATTTAACCATAAAGCTTCCAAATAAGGTAAGAAAGCTTACCTTTGAATGAAGAAACCACTAAATCTTACTTCAATCTTTGAAAATCCTTCAAAATTTTAGTGTTGGAAGAATCAAATCCCTACCAAGCCCATCCATGGGGTTTCGGCCTAAAGAAGGAAGAGGAAGAAAAAAATGTTTGTTTTTTAATTTTTAACCTTTTCTTTCTTCATTTTTATCCTTATATATTATAATACTGTTTTTATTTATTAATTATTTAAAATATTTTTAATTCTTTAATTTTCATCATCTATCCAAAAATAATTTTATTTTATTTTTTTCATTTTCATTTTTATTTTTTTAGTTACCATTTACCCCCTCCTTTTACTTTTTAATTTTGTCTTTTTCTAACTTGTTTTTGACTTTATATATATTGTATATTTTCTTTATATTTCACATATACATTACCTATTTCTCACTTCCAACCCTTCATTTAACCCTCTAACTTTTTAATTTAAATTTAAATTTATTTATTTTAGGAATTATGTGGGCATTATAGTTGATTCTCTAGTTGTAGTTGTTGAGGAATTATTTCTAGAAAGACAACATATTACCACTCAATTGAGAGAGTTTTTTGCCCAAGCACAGTAGCATATGAAGCATTATGCTGATAAGCATAGAACTAAAAGAGAGTTTCAAGTTGGTGATGGAGTATATCTGAAACTCCTACCATATCAACAGACCTCTGTGGCTCTAAAAAGACACCTCAAATAAGCAACAAAGTTCTATGGCCCATTTGAGATAATTAAACGGGTAGGAACAGTGGCTCACAGGCTACTTCTTCCACTTGATGCCAAAATTCCATCCTGTTTTTTCATGCTAGCCTCCTTAAGAAGAAAATTGGAGATAGGGAAGTTAAAATGACAAGACTTCTAGCCTTCCAAGATGATTTGTTCATTATCGGGCCAAAAAATATTTTAAATTAAAGGGTTGTTCTAAAGGATTGTCAAAGTAACTAGTAGGTTTTAGTTAAGTGGATCAATTTACCATCTATTGATTCTACATGGGAGGACTTGTCTTTTATTGAAAATCAATTTCCAGACTTTATCCATTCTTGGGGATAAGAATGGTTTGATGGGAGGGGAATTGTTAGATATAGTAGGAGAGGTAAGAAAGGAGTGATGGGCAAGCAAGGGAATGTAGCTAATTGAATAGCAGTAAATAGGACAAAAGAAATGGTTAATAGTACTGTAAGTTGCAGCAAGGTAGTATTTTGTTTGTTAGTAGATGATGAGCTAATTGTAAGGAATGTTATTCTGAAAACAATTAGAATGAATGAGAATATTCCTCTTCCTACATTCCTCTATATTTCTCTTTTCTTTTCTTCTATCTCTGATCTCTATTCCCCTATCTTCTTCTTATTTCCTTCTCACTTGTATCTATTTTCTTTATTCCCCTAACCTCTTTTCTATTGTTTGGCTATCGTGATTTGTGCAAGCGTAACACATGAATAAAGTGAGGCATAAATTTCTTATAAAATACTAATTACTAGTAAGAGGTCTAAGATTATTATTAATCTAAGAATCTAGCACATATAAGCCTATTGTATTTTTTAAAGGAAAAGAAGTTGGAAGCTATATTGATTTAACACAAAAACCTAGTAAAATAATGGAAGATCGCTAAATAACACAATTGAAATTTTAGCATAAATTGCAGATGGTATTAGCTATTTATAAGTAGAATGATGAAGAAGGGTAATCGAAAAATGCATCTACTAGAGAAGAAAAAAAAGAGATCGAAGGCACAAAACTTATTGTTTTCCAAAGCCATGTTAATCTTTGTATTGAAGCACACCAAAAGGAATAACATGCCATAAGAAACAAGCAGTAATATACCTATGACCAACTGAGAAATGAATAGTTAAAATTAGGAGCACAGTTGAATCAAATGATGTAGATGCTACAAAAAATGAATAAGGGAAAAGAGACCATGGGGGATGAGGGATACTGCCAATATGAGAGAAGCTAAAGAAGTATTCGTGGTTAACATTGAGGGGAGTAGAGGCTACTTCAATAAGCTACTCCCCAAAATAGACTTACCTATGTTTGAGGGTAAGGACCCCTAATCTTTGGTTTGGAAATGCTAAAAATACTTTCAGAATTATGAAGTACCGGAAGAAAGGAAGCTGGAATTGGCCACTCTCTACCTCCCTAGATTGGTTGAATGCTGGTACTGGGGTTGGGTTAGCATGTATTAGAATAATTGTTGGAGAGAATTCTCAGACACCATGATTGAGAGATTTTGTGATTCTCCAACAGAAGAAGTGGTAGCCAAGTTTAACAAACTCAAGCAAACCAACAGCTTGAGGGAATTTCAGGAAGCTTTCAAAGAGAAGAAATCAAAGATGGAATGACTCAACTTGTACTTGACGAAAAAGCTTATTATGTTTTAAGCTTTTTGGGTGGACTGAAGGAGGAGCTTAAGGCAATGGTGAGAATCTTCAGACCAAGCATTTGATCAAGCTTGATTGTAAGAAGCGGCTCTAGAAGCTTCCCAAAAATACACTGAATCCAAACACTTAACCATACTCGAAACCTTAATAATTCTACCCAAAGCCAAATACCCATACCCACGCATACTGTGAACCCAAAACCCCATAGCTCATTCTCACCAAAATCCCAACAACACCAAAACTCCAAAGCGATCATCACCACTTACAACCGAAATAAAAAGGATCAAACTCTTGCTTCTATATAGTGATCACTACTTTCCTCTCACCATTGTTGCTGGCATTTGTAAGAGGTGGAGGAAGAAGATGAAGTGAACCCAAAAGAGGAATGGCAAACTGTCATCAAAGAAGAAGGAGAAATAGACACCATTGAGTAAGCCCTGGTCTCGTTACATCTAATTGAGGGTAGCCTTACTGACAACACCATTAAACTCAAGGGCCATATGAAAAAACAAACCAATAGTGATCCTAATTGATTGTGACTCAACACATAGCTTCCTTGATTCCAAAATAGTGGATGAACTGAAGTTACCAACAAAAGTCAATCCTCTTATACTCACTAAAGCAAATGAAGGAAATTGGTAATAAGAGCTAAATGTTTTGATTATACTTGGTTTATGCAGGGCCTTAAATTTCAATTTGATGTTAGGGTACTAAAACTATGAGATTATGATATGGTATTGGGCATTGATTGGATGGAGACTTACAACCCAAAATTACCCTTGACTTCATAAATTGCAAACTGATGTTCTAAAAGGATGGGAAGATGGTGGAATTAAAGGTTATTATGGAGGCAGTTAAGATTAAGGTGATGAGTGGCGGAGTTAGGCAAATTGATTCAAAATGGGTGGAGTGGAATTTTAGTTAGATTGTTTTCAGTTCAATTAACCACCATTAATCCTACCCAAAACTAGTATACAGAAACAACATTTGTGTGCTCTCAATCATTGTTACCCAAATACAATTCCTTCTTCCAAAAGTCATCGGAATTGCCACCATTTAGAGGGATAAACCACACAATTTCTCTAAAACCAAACTCCAACCCCATCAATTTGAGATCATACTGATACCCTTACTCTTAGAAGGAGGAGATACAAAGATTGACATAAGAAATGCTTGAAACATCTATAATCCAACCTAGCCAAAGCCCATGCCTCTCCTTCCCTGTTGGTAAAGAAGAAAGATGGAAGTAAGAGGTTGTACATAGATTACTACCAACTTAATGACATAACTATAATAAACAAATACCCTATACCAATCTTAGAATACCTATTAGATGAACTAAATAGTGCATTAGTGTTTTCTAAGATTGATTTGAGGGCAGGGCATTACCAAATTAGGATGGAACCAATTGACATCTCAAAGACAGTCTTTAAAACACAAATTGGGCACTTTGAGTTTAGAGTCATACCCTTTGGATTAACTAACGTACCAGCCACATTCCAAGGCCTAATGAACAAAATATTCTAGCCTTGCTTGAGAAAATTTGTATTAGTTTTTTTATGACATACTGGTATTCAAGAAGTCATTGGAACACACTTCTAGATCTAGAATTGATGTTCAAGGCTCTAAGAGAAAGGAAACTCTTTACTAAGATGGAAAAGTGTATATTTGGGAGTAGTGACATTAAGTATTTAGGATACATAATCTTTACTGAAGTTATCTCTATGGATGAATCTAAAATTTAAGCAATAGTAGATTAGTCTACCCCTCAAACCTTGAGGGCAACTTAGAGTATTCTTAGGTCTCACAGACTACTACATGAGGTTTGTAAAGGGTATGGAAACATTAGTAAACCCCTCATTGAGTTATTAAAGAAAAATGTATTCAATTGGAATGAAGGAGCTCAGTATGCATTTGATAGTTTAAAGAATGCCATGGTTTTTACACTAGTATTAGCCCTACTTGATTTCAATTAACCTTTTATCCTAGAATACGATGCAAGTAGTACTAGATTAGGGGTTGTTCTTATGCAACAAGGAAGACCTATAGCTTACATATCCAAGCACCGTTGTCCAAGAAATCAATCTCTTTCAGTCTATGAAAGAGAGATGCTGACAATCATTTTTGTTGTTATCAGATGGAGGCATTACCTTGAGTAAGGGGAGTTAATAATAAACATAGACTATTAAAGCATAAAGCACTTGTTAGAGCAAAGGTTGCATGCTTATGTGCAACAAAAGGGAATCACCAAGTTATTGGGACTACATTGCCCTTTCTAGAAAATTTGAAGGTGAGGAAGATAGGGCCCTTTATAGTTCTACCTACTTGGATTGAAGCAAATTATAAAGAGGGCCTTCAAGCTTAAGAACTTTTGATGTCAGTAGCAATTCAACCAGATCAAAATCCAAATTTCTTCCCTCAAAATGGAATTTTGAATTACAAAAACTGATTTTATTGGCAAGATAACATATTTGAGAAGCAAATTGCTTGCTCAATTCCTTGATGACCCAGTTGGGGGACTGATAAGTCCTAGGGTTTGGAGAGTTATGGATCATGTTCGACAAGGTGACACATAAAGTCAAAAGAGACTGATGAGCCCATGTTTAATCCAAATAAAGAAAATGGGTACGCCTCTGCTGACAGCTTAAGCTTTTGGTAGAAAACGTTATTGTTCTTTCCAGTTAAGTGTGCCGGTGCAGGGTCAGTACTAGGATGGGGTGACCTCCTGGGAAGTGCTTGGCCTAGTTGCATCATTTGGTATCAGAGCCTATTTATCGGGTTTGATCCCACTTCTCTAGGTTCAAGGATGAACCTCCTTAAAGAGAGAGGGAATAATAAGTTTGAGGGTTTGAAGGGTTGTGGATCAGGTTCGACATGGTGGCACATAAAAGTCGAAAGAGACTGATGAGCTTATGTTTGATCCAAATAAAGAAAATGGGTGCACTTTTGCTGACAGCGGAAGCTTTTGGTAGAAATGGTTAGCGTTCTTTCCGATTAAGCATACTGGTGTAGGGTCAGTACCAAGATGGGTGACCTCCTGGGAAGTGCTTGGCCCAGTCGCATCAGGGACACTCAGGGATTCAAGATATGTATGAAAAGATGAAGGGACACTTCTATTGACCTAGCATGAGAAAATTAGTGGTGGAATGGGTTTTACACTGTGATGTTTGTAGTAGATGCAAGGTAGAGAATTGTCCCTATCTTGGTTTATTACAACCTTTACCTACACCTTTTTTCTACTTAGTAAACTATAATCATGGATTTCATAAAGCAATTATCTAATTCAAGTGGATATGACACTATATTGGTTGTGGTGGATAGCTTCACTAAATCTGCTCATTTTGTTCCTCTTTTCTTACCCTTTCATAGTAGCAATAAGGACTATATAAGTTGCATGGATAGCCTCAAATTATTATTTTAGATAGGGATAAGCTATTTACTAGCCTATTCTGGACTGAGTTGTTTAAGTTACTGGGATTTAAATTGCACCTGAGCACAACTTATCACCCATAAATAGACAGCTAGACTGAAATGTTAAATAGGACCCTTAAAAACTACTTAAGGTGTATGACCTACCTTCAACCAAAGAAATAGGCTGATTGACTTACCTTAGCTGAATGGTGGTACAATACTACCTACAATTTATCTATTAAAATGACCCTAATCAAGGCACTATATGGCTACAGCTCCAACCCTCCCATAAATTTGCCACAAACCAGCAATGTTACTGCTATGGAAGACTTATTGAAAGAGAGGGAAGCAATTCAAATTACACTAAAAGAGAATCTCAGCATGGCCTAACAACAAATAAAGAATTATGTTGATCAGAGGAGATTTGAATGGAAATTCCATATCGGAGATCAAGTTTACTCAAAGCTCTAACCCAACAAACAATCCTCTATGGACTGAAGAAGAAATATGAAGCTCACTGCCATATACTATAGGCCTTTTGTGATCATTCAGAAGGTGGTGGCTTACAAGTTGAGATCACCTCCTACTTCGAAAAATCTATCTTGTTTTTCATGTCTCCCTATTAAAGAAAAAGATAGGCTCCAATGAGTTACCTTTTACTCAACTCCCTGATTTCCATAATGATGAGATTATAATTGGCCTAGACAAAATTTCTCAATTCAAGACTGATTTTAAGGGATAGGAAGCATGTCCAACAAGTGCTGGTTAAGTGGTACAACCTTCCTACAATTGATGCCACTTGGGAGGACCTAAGCTTTATTCAAAGTCAGTTTCTTGATTGTATGCATTCTCAGGGACAAAATTGGCTTTGAGGGGAAGGTATTGTTACATATAGTAAAAGGTAGAAGAATAGAAACATGCAAAATATTGATGAGTGATGATTGCTGAAGGTTGAATGGCTGGGATGAATGATGAGGTGGCTTAATAGGACAATAGCGAATAACTAATTTTGATAGTACTACTAGAATGAATGGAATTATTCCCTTATATCAACATTTTGTTTATTTTGTTTTCCAACTAACTTCTAAGTTGTTATATGGCTATATATTTCCATATGGGTATCAATCAATGAAATATCAGTAATTCTCTCTCTCCCCCTTTATTCTATCTTTCTGTTCCCCTTTCTCTACCTGAATATTACCTTTTCTCCCTTATTCTCTAATGGTTTGCATTTGTGATTGTGTGTTAAGTGTGATACCACTACATTAACTTTTCATTTCTTTCATCAATTTCTTCCAAAAAAAATTGGATCAACTACATCTCTCTTATCATATCATGTTTTAACAGCTTATTTGTACTTCACATAAACCAAGTCAATCAACTTTTGATGTGTACGTCTATTTCTTCTTTTTATGTGAATCTAAGAATAAGATAAAATAAATAAAAATTAATCTCTTGAAATATACCTTTAAATAATGAAAAAGTAAGTTGTATTCAATTTCTTTCACAACCAGAAGCACTACAAGTTAGGCTAAGAATTTTAATTGCTAGCTGTTGTAAATTAAGATTGGAGCTCCCAAAGAAGTACACATCATTCAGTTGCACAAATATTTTTCAATAATTAATATGCTATCTAATCTAATAGTAATAAATTTTGATAAATGCTCGATAAGCTAACATACTTTAAAAGTATCTAGTGCTCTTATTTTCCTTGGTTGAACAACAAATAAGTTGCCAAATATACCTTTAGCCTTTGTATGTGTGTGTAACTCACTCATAATTGAATCTTGGACAGCTTGAGATTGGAATAATTTTCTTGTGCAAGCATAAAGTCTTATAATGGGCTCTTCATCAAACTCTACGACTGTATTATCATAAAAAAATCCTTGATGAAGGAAATGACTAGCTGCATGTAGAGGCTGGTGAAGTTGACATCTCTTATCAATAATTTTGTGAATATCTTTACACTTGTTCGACTTCCATTAAAAGCTTTCATAATAGCTTCCTTAGCTCAATTCATTGCTTAATAGATGCATCCCATGGGTGATTTCTTTTCACAATTAATTAATTAAAGAACTTTATCAATTGAAACCAAGACTTCCAATATGTAGACAAACATTATTTCAAAAAGGTGTCAAATCATTGTCTATCACACTTTTTTGCTTTAGCTTCCTTTGTTAATTTGATAGAAACCCATTCTTGTGAAGCCAGCATTGCTCTCAATGAGTGATTATGTTTGTGAATGCATTTCAAAGTGAGATAGGAAGTGCAAAATCTTTTTTCCTGCCCTATTATTCTCTCTTTGATTTGTGAATTTTCTAATCATATTGAAAACAATATTATGGTTACATAAAACCTATCAAGGTCATAGTACTCAGAAAGTTCATAGCCCTCTCTAAAGTGTTCTTCATGTTGGTTATTTTCCTAATAGCTTTTAATATCATGCCAAGGCAATGGGTGGTATAAGGTGTCTAATATAAGTATCTTCTTTTCACTTTGAACAATTTATCATGCAATTTAGAATTGGACCCGTAAATTCATTAAGCAATTCAAAAACTTCCTCGCCCATTTTTTACAAAAGGATGAAGCACTAGTAGATTTAACAAACTTTGTTCTAGCTAGACATACCAAAAGAATTTATAAATCACCTATTGGTCTTATTAGTCCACGATGCATCCTTATACTATTTAACAAACCCATTTATGCAAAGTAATAATTGGACCCAATGAGTGCTTATATTTGTTAATGCATTTCAAAGGGAGATGGGAAGTGTAAAATCTGGTTTTTCTCCTAATAAGATCCCTTTTCTTTGTGAACTATCTCATCATATCCATTATTAAAAGCTAAAAAAATTAAGAGCAATGAGATTTTTTTTAAAAAAAATATAGCCATGATTAGTGAGTGAAATTTTGTTACATATAGAAGGAAAGGTAAGAAAGGAGTGAAGGGCAAGCAAGAGAATGTGACTAATTGAATAGCTGTAAATAGGACAAATGAAATACTTAGCAGTACTATAAGTAGCAGCACCAATTTTGTTTGTTAGCAGATGATGAGCTATATGATTTATAAGGAATGTTATTCAGAAAAACAACTAGAACGAATGAGAATATTCCTCTGCCTACATTCCTTATCTTTCTCTTCTCTTTTCTCCTATCTCTAACTCTACATTCTTCCCATCCCCCTCTTATTTCCTCTAATCTGTGTCTACTTTGCCTATTCTCTTAACCTCCTTTATATTATTTGGTTACTATGATTTGTGAGTTGATTACAATCTAGTACCAGTTCTACCTAAAATGGATTTGCCTTTTTTTTGGAGGAAAGGACCCTTAATAATGGGTCTGGAAGTTCAACAAGTACTTCTAGATATATGAGGTTCTGAAGGAAAGAAAAATGGAGTTGGATCCTCTGTTTCTTATAGTTGGAAGGCTGGAAAATTGGTTCTCGAGGTGGCTGGCTACATACGAGAATGCAGATTGGGAGGAGTTTCCAATGGCTTTGATTCAAAGGTTTCGAGACTCACCGATGAAAGATGTGGTGATGGAGTTCAATTCATTGAAAACAAAACTGCTCGATCAGGGATTTTTAAGAGGATTTTGAGCAAAAGAAAGCTAAAATGATAAGAGAAAACCCCTACCTTATTGAGTCCTATTTTATTTCGAGTTTTCTTGGTGCATTGAAAGAATAGATAGCCACTTAGGTGAGGTTGCTTTATCCAACCTCTTTGTATAAGGCTTTTGAGTAAGCATGGATTCAAGAAGTGGCTGTCGAAGCTAGCCACAGGGCATTTTGGGCCAATAATAACCCAAGGTGATGCGGAACCCTATGGCAATGAAGGCCTCAAACCCCAACACACGATTGATAGAAGAAAACCAAGAACGAAGGAAAAACCACCTTCTAAAGCACCCAATTGCTTAGCAAAGCACGAACACTTATAACGAAAGGATTTAGGAAGCTCAAATTAGAAGAACACCACAATCAAAATTGATAAGTAATTCTAATTCTTGATGTAATCAGAAGAAAAAGAGAATCCACTCTTGTTCTATGATGGCCGAAATTTTCAATAAGAAAATTGAGAATATAATTTGTCAAAAACAGTGTGTTTATAAGAAAATAAGGCCCTATTTATACTAAAAGGCTAATAAAATCTGAATCCCTAATTCTAATGGGAAAAGGAAAGCTACAAAGTCAAAATCCTAACCCACTAAGGAAAATAGAAAGTATGGAAACAAACTAATATTCTGAAAAAACTAAATAGGGGACCACACATCCCATGTGCCAAAAAGATGCCAAAATTCGGCCAAACTAAATCTCTTCAAAATAAGAACATGCCCCACACTATTTGGGCTGTCCATGGGCCTTAAATTACTTCCCAAAGCTGTATATGAACCCCCATGGACTTTTTTTGCACGTTGGACCTCTTTAGCTAGCCTTTAGCTTCCATATTCACACTAAGCATCATAATCAGCTTTGGTGTGCCTTCTTCAAGCTCTATTGTGCACTTTTCCATTGCCATTTCAGTCACTTCCTTTGAAATTTGATCTTGAATATGCAATCCCATAGCTGCTCCAAACTTCTTAGCTCTGCTCCTAATCAATGGCCCATTTGGAAGCACCAATGGATCCTTGCCTCGTGGCTGGTTCGTATCACAAGGCCTAATAACCCTTCTATCAACCCAACATGAAACCCTTCCCAAACACTTTGACCCAAAACACCCTAAACACTTTGATCCAAAACACAAAACCAATGACGCCTTTCCCATAAAGTGCCCAACCAAACCCAGCAAAATCTTTAATTGTCCCTTACCAAAACCAGTAGAAAACTTCTAATAATTGATTCCATTGCAGCAATCGATTCTTTCCCGATCACTGGTTCCAACCCAAGGTCATTTTGAAACTGATTGGCCAAGAAGAAGGGGAATTGGGTTATATGGATGAAGAAAACTGGTAGGATGTTGAAAATGAATGGGAGCAAGATGAACATGATTTAGAGAGAGCCACATTCTCCCTTCATGCAATCGATGGAAGTTTATCAGACAACACCGTCAAAATTAAAGGACAAATCAAGAATCGAAGCTTACTGATCCTGATTTATAGTAGGAGAACTAACAACTTTATAGACATTAAGCTGGCAGAGGAGCTGAAGCTCTAGCAGCTCAGGTCAATCCCATAATTGTCATGGTGGCTGATGGATGGAAAATTACAGTTCGAACGAAATGCTTTGGATGCCTTGGTTGATGCAATGACATAAATTTCAATTTGACATGAGGGTATTTGAAATCGGTGATTATGACATGGTTCTTAGGGTGGATTGGATGAAATCCTTCATCCTGGTTACTTTTGATTTTGAGAACTGCAAATTGATGTTAAAAATGGTGGTAAGATGATTTAGCTTGAAGGGGTTATCGACTTAGCTTCAGTAAAGGTATTGGGTCATAAGGAATTTTATTAACTTGTTCAAAGCAAGTGAAATGATAGTTCTCTAACCTTTTGGGTTGTGACAATAAACTCCCCTCAATGAATAACCCTAGATAACAATAACCCTCAGTTCCAAAGCTCCCTTTAAGGCTTACTGAGTAAAAACCAAGCCATCTTCTAAACTCCATGCACCGTACCGCCCTTCAGCACTATTAACCATACCATTCTCCTCAAACTAGATATAAATCCCATTAATTTAAGACCTTACAGATGCCCACACCACCAAAAAGGAGAAATTGAGAGACTTATCCAGGAGATGCTAGAAGCTAAAATTATTCAATCGAGTCATAGCCCATTTGGTTCACTAGCCCTTCTAGGAAAAAAGGACAGTAGGTGGAGTTTCTGTGTTAGAGCATTGAATAAAGTCACTATCAAGGACAAGTTCCCTATTCCCATTGTGGAAGACTTGCTGGATGAGTTAAATTGGGTCGTTATTTTTTCAAAAATCTATCCAAGTTTTGGCTACCACCAGATACAAATGGAACCTAAAGATGTTCCAAAGAAAGCCTCCAAACTGCATTTAGGGCATTATGAATTTATGGTAATGCCTTTTGGAGACTCTAATGCTTTTTCCACCTTTCAAGCCTTAATGAACACTCTCTTCCAACTATATCTAAGAAAGTTTTTATTGATATTTTTTGATGATAAGGGTTCAGTAAATCAATGCAGTTGCACCTTGATCATTTGGAGAGAGTTTTTGAAGTGTTACTTAATGCTAAATTATTTGCCAAATGGGAGAAATGTGACTCTGCTGGTGGAATATTTAGGGCATGATTTTGGCAGAAGGGGTAGCAACTCATAAGGAAAAAATTGAGGATATGTTGAATTGGTCAACTCCAACTTCAGTCAAACAACTAAGAGGCTTTTGGGATTGATTAGGTATTATCAAAGGTTTATTAGCAATTATGGCGTATCAAATGTCCAATATAATTTAATTTATTTTAAGTTTCAGAATTAATGTAAAGGACATATTTTCATCAATTGGTGGGTATCCTATTTTATTCAGTTTTAGACATTAAGACATTGTAAGGGCATGTTTTCATCTAGTACGGGTGTCCATTTTTATTTGTTTGTTTGGACTTTCTTTGACTTTAATACAATGAATGTTTATTTATTTTAAATTATATCTAGCATAGATGATATCTTAATAAGCTAAGAATTTAATAATATTTAAACCTGAAAAGAAGGCCGGTTCTAATAAACTAGGCATTATGGGGGTGCTGGATCATTCTCACCTTCCTCATATGTACCTAACTTTTTGAATAAGAGGGGGTTAGGGATTACATAGGAATCGAGTCATCCACCCCTTTCTATCTTCTCGGCCCATCTGGGTGGCGACTCCATTTTCTCCGAATTTAGGCCCATGTTCTCTAAGGCACTAAGCCTAATAGTGACAAAGTCGTAAGAACCATTCCACATAGGAGTAGGAGCAAAAATCTCGCTCACACATAGACTTTTGACTCAAGGCATCTACAACTACACTAGCTTTATTGAGATGATAATTGATCAGACCGTCATAATCCTTTATTAACTCTAACCATCGCCTCTCCCTAAGATTCAACTCTTTCTAAATGCCCAAATATTTTAAACTCTTGTGATCCATGTAGATGAAACTCTTCTCTCTATATAAAATGATATTGCCAAATCTTCAATGCGAAGACAATGGCTACCAACTCCAAATCATAAGTCAGAACTCATAAGGCTTCAACTGTCTGGAGGCATAAGCAATGACTACCCTCCTGCATTGAAACACAACCTATATCATGATGTCATGCATCACTATATATCTCATATGGTTCACCTTCCATAGGAAGGGTAATAACTGAAGCTTGAGTCAACATATCCCTCAATTGCTCAAAGCTAACCTGACATCGGTCCATCCACACAAACTTCACATCCTTTCGAAGTAATATGGTAAGTGGCAAAGCTATCATGGAAAATACTTCACAAACCGACAACAATAACCAACAATCCTAGAAAACTTCTAATCTCTGTCACATTATTTGGTGGACTCCAATTTAAGATTGCCTTCACTTTACTAGAATCAACTCTAATCCTCTTTGCTGAAACCACATGCTCGAGAAAAGTCATCTGATCCAACCAGAACTCACACTTAGATAATTTGGCATACAACTATTTCTCTCTCAATATCTGCAATACAATCAACAAATGTCTATCATGCTCCTCTTTACTATAGGAGTACATCAAAATATTGTCAATAAACACCACCATAAACTGATCAAAAAATGGCATGAACATCTAATTCATCAAATCCATAAATGCAGTGGGTACATTCATCAGTCCAAAAGGCATAACTAAGAACTCATAATGCCTATACCTTGTCTGAAAGGCAGTGTTGGGTACTTCTACATCTCTAACCTTCAAATGATGGTACCTGAATCTCAAATCAATCTTGGAAAACACAGTTGCCCTTCAACTGATTAAAAAATCATCCATGCGAGGCAATGGGTATTTGTTCTTAATGGTTACTTTATTCAACTACCGGTAATCAATACAAAATCGCATCGTGCCATCCTTCTTTTTCACAAACAGTATTGGTGCTCCCCATGGTGATACACTAGGGTGAATGAATCCTTTATCAAGTAGCTTTTGCAGCTGCACCTTCAACTCCTTTAGTTCTGTTAGTGCCATTCGATAAGGGTAATATGAGAGCGGTACCGGGCATTACATCGATACCAAACTCTACCTCTCTCTTTGGAGGTATCCCTAGTAACTCCTCAGGGAACACATTCAGTGTAACACCATATATCCTATGTATGTACAGTGCATATATCCCATATATCTATAATAAGCATACAGAAAATAAAAGTGACACAAAAATTCCATAATAAAAATTCTAATTTTAATCACATTATTTAATTAATAATTAATAATATATATACTTAAGTAGTAAATTGTTAAAATACAAATTTATAAAGAAAATCTATGGAAAAAAATTTCACCAGAGTTTTGTCTATAATTTCAATATTTCCAAAAAATTAAGCACTCAACCTGTATTAGAAAATACACTCCTAATATAAACAATTTCACAAATCCTCCACTCATCAACAATCTTTCAACTCATCAAACCCTTTTATATCACAATTAAGTAATTACTTAAGTACATGTACAACAACCATCTCAATCTTTAAAATAAATACAAAACCCAAAGGTTATGCATTAATATACATAAATCAAAATATTTAAAACCAACACATGTATGCAATTGGCACAACTGGTCTTTCAGCAACCTAGATCACCATTTACCAACCACACTCAAGATTTCTCTGCTTAGAAATTCCCTTGCCTGCGCAATTCACACAACCTCGCTAAGCCCAAAAGCTTAGTAATACATACTAAAATCATACAACATTTTAAATAACATACATGCACACTTTTCAATTCATATTTTATCATTATACTATCAATATATACACTACTATTTTTAAATAACCTTTACCTTATAATTCATATGCATACAATTATTCATCACAAATTACTCTTCATCCACCCTCTAATTCTTCAAATATATTTATATATATATATATATGAGTCTTCTCCAAACTCACTACTTTATTAATATATAATTAAAATCTCAACATTTCAAACTTTATCTATTAAAATCAAATGCTGACATAGATATATATACACACTGTCATTTTAAATCTTCATAGACCAACACAAGTGTTAAGACTTAATTTACATAAATCAAAATACTTAAATCAGAAATATACATGTACAAATATATCACAAC
The DNA here is from genome assembly GCA_947685225.1 of Garcia nutans. Taxonomy (NCBI): domain Eukaryota; kingdom Viridiplantae; phylum Streptophyta; class Magnoliopsida; order Malpighiales; family Euphorbiaceae; genus Garcia; species Garcia nutans. Next base: position 11,180,748 of record CANTUV010000002.1, on the reverse strand, counting down.
CACACACACATATATTCATCAAAACAATATTTCATTACCACATTACCAGCATAACACATTGTTCAACTAAACTCATTTAATTCACCTCATCATTTCATTGCAATATTACCAACACTTTATAAAACACAACACCACATCACACGTTGGGCCCAACTACTCCCTACACAATAATCAAATTTCAGAACAATAGATTTGGTCCATTAAGTGTCTAACCCATAGGCAAAATCATTTCAATTTCTCAACCCAGCTCTGTTTGGGTCCTCAATCTCATGACTTAGCTCTGTTCAAGTCATGGCCCAGCTCTGCTCAGGCTCATCTTATATAATCCCCAACATCAATTTTTTGGATCAAGTTATTATGCATGGCAACACACACATCGCATCATTATTTATCTCATCAAATCATATTTTCATAATCACATTTTTATTATCAAGACTTAGCTCTCTACTCAAGTATTTCAACAACTCATTTCTCATCGTTTAGCATTTCTTATCTTGCATTCATTCTCAGGAATTTTCATATGTATCATGATCATATCATTCCATGATCAACATCACATATCTCATAAATCATCACATTTACATATTAATTTCACGTCTCAAAACATCACATTATACATATCACATACTACCACAAATCTCGCCAACATACCACAACACATTCATTTATCCGTCTTTTATACATATCACAATCTATCACATTGTCATTGTTTTCAATCACACATTATCAACATATCACAACATGCATATATTCTTTATCTCATTATTTTCAATTTTATCATATTTCCATATATTTACTAATTTTCACACATTTCCAAATTCTACATACTATTTGTAAATTTTCCACATATTTTAATTATTCTAATATATTTTCATGCCATGTTTCTGATGTGACATACTTTCCATTCCAAGTGCCAAAATACACTTTTACCAATTACTCTTAGCAAAGATATTGGCCATTCTACAATGGCTTAATATCTCACAATTCAGGCATTTCACACAATTTTCACAAACAATAATGAACTTTTACCATGACTTCCAATATCAAAGTAACTTAGCACATTTTCACAATTCACAATTTGCTAAGAAAATTCAAATCCAATAGATGCAAAATCTATTAAAGTATATACTAACCTTAGAAATGCTAACTCCAAGCCCAATGCACTCTTCCAACACCAACTTCACTTATTGCCCTTCTTCACTTTGATTTTACAAATCCATTTTACTCAATCCTAAATCACATTATAAGTGAAAATATTCCAATAACAACACATTCCATACCATTTTAATCAACCAAACATCAATTATATTCATTCTACCCAAAATTGCTCCAAAACCCTTATTGCCCTCACTTACTACCTTATTTAAACTTCAGCATTTCAAATTCATTACCATCATTTTACCATAGAATCATCATTTATATATCAATATAACATCATTACAAACCATTTTAGCAATTATTGAAATCTCTTATAAAAACTCAAATTTCACATAATATGTCCATAATCCTAACTTCATGCCAACTTACCCATATTACATTTTCAACCATAAAATCACCATACATATATTAAAAGAACACTAAATTCATCCATTACCATAATTATAATTATCCATATTAGAAACCCTAATTACACATATTCATTACCAAACCATACTCCCATCATTTATGCTCATTTCAAACAATCAACTAACAATTCATCATTTGCACATTATTTTAACATTATTGTTATCTATTTTAACAATTTAGAATCACTTTCTCTCTCTACCCAAATCTTACATAACCTTCAAACTAAAGAAAACAAGCTTGAAATAGAAAATACTTACTTGAATCCTTAGTAAATCTTTAAAATCACCTTAATTCCTTTGGATTCTTTAAGAAATTTGGTATAAAAAATAATGGAGCTCTTCCCTTCCCTTGGCTATGGTGGTCAAATGTGATGGAGAAGAAGAAGAAGAAGAGGACCCATTTCTTTTTTTTTTTTCTTTCTTCACTTATTAACCATATATAATAATATAATAAATTATTTAATTATTTTACTTTTAATTATAACCACTTATTTTTCTCTCTTCTTTTGACTTTCTTTTTCTTTATTTATTTATTTTTAACTTTCCATCCATAATTATACATGTATAATAATTAAATAAATAATTTCCGCTAATCACCTTTCATCCTTCTTTGACTTTCTTTCTTTCTTTTATTCTTATTATCATCATCATCATCATCATCATCATCCACTTTTCTGATACCAAATTATACCTTACATATATGTGATGTTTATTAAATATATGTATATGTCTTATATATGTTACTTATATTTTACATATACCATTATGTACATATATATATTGTATATACTATGTATATGTAATGTATATTTAACATATATAAATACCCATATGCACAAATAATGTGTATCCTACACACACACCAAATATGCTTTATATGCGTATTAAATATACCATGTACTATATATATCCAACATATGCAATTAATATGCAATATGTATTTGTTATGTATACACTAGGTATAAATTAGGTATATACAAATTTTATACCTCTAAATACTTATTTAATTTCTCCAAAATCACGGATATGACAATTCTCTCCCCCTTAAATAATTTCATCCTAAAAATTATTTACTGTAGTAATTAACTCCACTATAATTAAACACTAATCTTTACTTCCTGCATAATTTACTACCAAATTATTGTCATAATTAATCATCATTACCAATCATATAATCTTTTACTCTCCTCCTTATAAATACTTTTAACCATTTTTTATAATGTCCATCATAAAGATCATTAATAAATTTAAATTCTCCACTTATTTATATCCAATGTACATATTAATTAATCTGTAATTAATTAATAAGTACTTGATTAACCATTTTTTTATAATGTCCATCATAAAGATCATCAATAAATTTAAATTCTCCACTTATTTATATCCAATTTAAATTTAAACTTGATTGAGGAGTGCAAGCTTGAGAAAGTTACCACTCCGCCTTTCAAGAAGAGAGCCATTGATTGAAGAGGGCTTGGAAGACTGTTGCGCTCAAATTAACTCTACCACAAAGCGTCACTTGCAAGTATACGAGGTAGCTGTAGCAAAGGTGATCGCCCCAAGGTCGTCTCACAAGGAAGCTAAAGTAGCTAATTGATTATCAGATTATAAATAACAAGTAATGAATAAATTTAAATTGTTAACTAATGAAAAAGATTGATTAAAGTTTAAAGCAAATAAAAGTAAACTGAACTAATGTTTTGATTCACTTAATAAAATGGTCTAGGGTTTGCACTTCTCTGCTACTTATAAGTATGAATGGTTATTCCTCTTAACCAATTTAATTTCAAAGATTAAATCTCAAGCAACTTAATTAATTGAATAAAGGAAATAAGCTCTCGCATTCAAACCTCTCTCAAATAATCTTGTTCCAATTGAAATAATCTTTTCCTAGGTTATATCTCTAATTCACCTAAGTCCTTAATTGAATTGTTCCAGCATTAGACTTCATCTCTCAATCCATCATCTAATACCTAAAACACATAATTGGTGGCCAATCAATTATATATTAACAATATTTCATTCAATCAAGGCTAAAGAAATTATTAAGTTAAGAGTAATAACCAATTCATACAATCATAGCAAATCCATACAAACCCTAGACTAGATCAAATTAGTTCATAATGCTATCAAACATACTCATCTCATTAATATTCAAAGAAATCAATTTAGACATGATAATATCCATAAATACAATTCCAATGAAAATAAAGAGATAAAGTTGAAGAACAAAACCAAGTTACAAACTCCTTGAAGCTTCTGAAGAATCTCTTGTTCAAATCTTGCAAGAAGAATGTATCAATGGCTAGAACAATCTAATCTAAGCTAGTTTAATCCAAAGTGTAATCAAAAGTCAAAGAAAACAAGTTATCAAAACCTAAACTCTCTTTGACGGCTCAAAACAACTCTCAAAATCGCCAACAACCTCCAAACCCTAGCTTTTTCTTTTCTTTTATACGAAACCTCCGCTTAAAATCCGCGTTGCCTTTGGTTCATGAGAGACACAACCAAGTTGGATGAGACTTGGCCATGTTGGAGGTCTTTGGAGGGACATGGCCAGTGACTTGGCCATGTCCCTTGCTTGTGTTTGCTTCTGTGAGAGTTTCTTCTTCTTTGCTTTGGATTTAAGTGAGACACGGCCAAGCTTAAGCAACTTGGCCGTGTCTGGGCTTCTTTGGAAGGACACGGCCAGTGACTTGGCCGTGTCCCCTGCTTGTGTTTGCTTCTGTGAGAGTTTCTTCTTCTTTTCTTTGGATTTAAGTGAGACACGGCCAAGCTTAAGCAACTTGGCAGTGTCTGGGCTTCTTTGGAGGGACACGGCCAGTGACTTGGCCGTGTCCCTTGAGTGTGTTCCTCTCTGTGTCTTGATCTTCTCTTTAACTTGGTATGGGACACGACCACAAGCTTGGCTGTGTCCTCTGCCTGTGTCAGCTACTGTCCCTTTTTTTTCTTCAATTTGGTTCCTTGGATTTTTAACCTAAAACAAAACTTGAAACAAACTTTAAACAAGAATTAAATGAACATTAACCAACAAAATGTAAACACACACTAAAAACTAGGACAAAAATGACATAAACACTGAAATAAACTAAAACTACTAAAATTAATGAAAACACTAAATAAACATATTAAAACTAACAAAATACCTAAAGAAAACAATAATAATCATAATAAACAAGACACAAATCTATAACAAAAACTAATAAAACAACTACCCCACACTTAAAACTTTGCTTGTCCTCAAGCAAATTCACATGGCATAAATTAAAAACTCAAACAACCTTAACTATAATTCTAGTATATAAGATGAAATACTTTAAGACTCAGCTATAAATATTTGCAATTTCCTTCAATCAAGATTTTCTTAACTCATTCATTAATCCAGACATACAAATCTTATCTCTCTTCTAAGTGTTTCACTTGATTTCAAAGGTTAATTCACTCAAACCACTCATGACTGCATACTACCATAAACTTGCTTAATTATCCAATCTCCCTCGCTAATTTTCTCAAGAAATAATCCGAAGGTCTTCCATTTGGATGTAATGGGCTAAGGTGAAGGTGTGAGAAAAGACATTTAAGCTGGAGCATCAAGAAATGGAGTATCTAATTTAGACAATACTCTTGCTAAGAAACTCATAACTCCCTCAAATGGCATACTCACCAATCCCTTAATACTTTCACATACTTGCATACTTAAAGAAAAATACATGAGTCGACATTCCTCTAATGCTAGAAAATATATGAATTTTTGTATATATATATACTCTTTTATTTTCTCTTCTTTTTTTTATCATATATAAATTTTTTTTAAATACATATATATACAAAATATAACATTGCATAGAACATCTAGCTTAAAATGTAGAGGAAAAAAATAATCGACTCTTAATCAAATACAATATGCAAAGTATGCATTCAACCCCAAATAGCAATACTATTTTTTTTACTTGCTTACCCCACACTTTGAAATAAACCACCCTATTATCATATCATAAAACTCCATTCCTTAATGCAGGTATGATGCTAATAAGAAAATGTTGAGTTGAGAATGGTGTTGATCAATCAATAAAAGGTCAAAGGCTCAACTTGGCTCACTAAGGAATTTAATATTAAGGGAGGTCTTTTTAAGCTAAAGGGCTAACCTGATTTGCCTTCATCATTCTAAAACTTGAGATTAAATCATAACGTGAGTTCAATTAGTATGCAAAAGCAAGCTCTAGAGATGCAAAATCATGAAGGTGCACACTTAAGAAAAGAAAATCAACTGATAATAACATCAAATTATGAAGCTCAAAACTCACACAGGTGGGTTCTCAAAGATTTATATGTCATGAATTGCAGAATGCGAAAATTGATCCTGAATGAATTCAAATGCCCATTTCTATGCTGATACTAAAGTCTCAACTATAATGCTAGAATCACATAAAAGATCAATAAATTTTCAACAATTATACCATGCATAACACAATAAAACACACCACGACAAACAAAACAAGAATTAAGGAAAAGCTAAAAGATTACCCCACACTTTAAAATTTACATTGTCCTCAATGGAAAACAAGAATAATAAAGAGAAAGAGTTAAGTACAACCTGTCTTCCATCGTACCCTGGTGAGGCAAAACCTAACTTTCCATCACAAACACAAATGTTAAAAAACAAACAAAATACAATATATAAAATGAAATATCCAAAATATAAAATGTTAACATTAAAAACAAAAATGAAAAATAATAACAAAAATAAGCTAAACACAATAAAGCAAGGAACTCAAAATCTATGGTGAAGGCGGATGAGAAGATGATGCAGCTAAGGGATGGAGACTCAAAATCTTTGCAAGGTTGCTATTAATCTGTTCCGACTGCTGCAAAACCTCAGCATGGTTACGGTCCACCTTGCCATCTAGTCGATCTACTTTTCCCTCCAGGGCCTCAATCCTATTATGTACCTCTTGATTAGCCAAGACCAGAGCATCCTCATCTAGATCAAGAGAATCCGAGTTAGACTCATCTTGAACCCGTGCTCTCTTTTGCCTGTCCCCCGGTGCTTATGGCTCAGCTGAAGCCATCATATAAGCCCCTATCCTATGCACCACCATATGCATTTTCTCTAATGTGGCCAAATCTAATGAGTCATTACCCAAAATTCTAGTCATGCGACTGGTACTAGGGTCAAAATTGTCAAGAAGGGCTACAGCTAATGTGGTAATCAACCCTCCAATACAAATTGGCCCCCTCCTTTTATTTGCCACACTATCAAAAACATCGGCTAACCAATAGCCGAAACTAACAGGCACTGCATTACAAGCACAATCCAGAAAAAATAGCTCACTCAATTCCACCACACCCGGGCTCTCCTTCCTAGCAAAGTATCCGCAGGACATAAAATGATGCAAATACCTGAAAGCGGAATTTCTCAATTTAGATGCTTTTGCCAATTTGGCCACATAAGTTCCCAAGCCTAATGCTCCCCAAGCAAATTGCTGTTTAAACTCTTTAGGTACCTACCTTTCCCCATGTTGATGGAAACCATATATAGCATTCAATTGTTCAATATTAATCACAAATGATTTCCCAAGCAATCTGAAACTCATCCTAGAGCAAATTTTTTGTTCATCTCTTTCAACCTTAAGAGATGTCAAAAATTCCAAACTCAGCTCTTGAAACTGCAAAGGTCGCAAGGAGACTAGGTTCTCCCACCCAAGAATTTGCACATAACGATAAAAATTAGTCCTAATTTGCAGAGCATTAAGGGATTCATCATTAACATACCTCGTCGGGAAGAAACCCCGAGCTAAAAGATTTGCCCTCTTCAAAGATGAAACTGATGAAGATGAAGAAGCCCCTTCAGTTGTAGGTCTCTTCTTCTTGTGATGTGAAACTATCTTTGTTCTTGGCATCTTGAGAAATCTAAAAAATTCAACATCAAAACTTGATTAAATCAAACTTTTATGAGAGAAGAAGAAGTTTTAATGGATTATTTTTAGTTTTGGTGAAGAAATTTGAGGTTTAATGGAGGATTTGGAGCTTGGAAGCACAAATAATGGAGATTGCGAGAGAGAGAAAATGAGAGAGCGAGAGAGTGAACAAAAGGAAAAACTAGGGATTGAATGAGGAAAAAGGTGAAAGAATCGTGTTTTTTAAAGTGAAAAAGTGAGAGACACGACCAAGTTGTGGTGAACACGGCCGTGTCTTGTGTGTGTTGAGGGACACGGCCAGTGACTTGGCCATGTCCCATGGGCATGTCTGCTACTGGAAGGAGAGGTGCAAAATAAAAAACAAAGAGCAATTTGGTGAAGCTTGGCCGTGTCCCATGTGACATGGCCAAGTTCCTTGGCCGTGTCACTCACTGTGTAAATTCTGAAAAACAAAATAAAAGAGACTTTTTCATGAGGCTTGGCCATGTCCCATGTGACACGGCCAAGATCCTTGGCCATGTGTCCTTCTGCCACTTTAAATTTTTTTTTATTTAATATCACCAAATCTCAAAGAAATTGCAAACTCTTCTTCGATCCACCATGAAACACATTAGAAAAATAAAAATCGATCATAGCACCCATTCCATTTATTTAAACAAACATAAAATCAAAATTTGCTAAATTTAAAATTACAACTATGAAAAGAAATGCAAACCGATGGGTTGCCTCCCATTTAGCGCTTCTTTAATGTCATTAAGCTGGACATACTGCAAAGTGTAGGGATCGTGGATCAAAGTGCTGTCAATGATCCTCACTTCTTGAAATCCTCCTTTATATGGTTTAACTCTCTGTCCATTTACTTTAAAAGTCTTATTAGTTCGAGAGTTAAGCAATTCAATGGCACCAGAAGGACATACCTGAGTTATCTCGAAAGGACCACTCCATCGAGACTTGAATTTACCTGGAAACAGACGGAGTCGATAATTAAAAAGTAAAGCTTTCATACCTGGACTCAATGTCTTTCGCACAATAAATCTATCATGAAGTGCTTTTGTGCGATCCTTGTAAATCCTCGAGCTCTCATATGCCTTTGGGTTAAGGCACCTTTGGGTCTCCCCCACTGGTTTAGCCTCCTCTTCTAAGGTCAGTGTCAGCCCCAATTTATCTGAGGGATCTGTATGCAAGAAATCATCTGAAACAATTGCTTCAACACAATTAATTAAAGAACATTCCTCATATAAAGCAGTTGTAGGAATAGGAGAAGTGTTAAAAATAGAAAATTCAACAGTTTGTCCTAAGACGGTCATTGACAACTTGCCATTTTTAACATCTATTAAGGTGTTGGTAGTAGCCATGAAAGGCCTACCCAGCAAAATAGTGTGTGTTGATGGTGCAGGGTTACTTCCTTCCATGTCAAGAACTATAAAATCCAAAGGTACTATCAACCCTCCAACCTTAACTAACACATCTTCTATAACCCCTTTCGGGAATCTAAAAGATCTATCAGCTAAGTGCAACACCATTTTGGTCGGTTTAAGTTCTCCTAGTTCTAATTCTATATACACAGAATAAGGCATCAAATTTACACTGGCTCCTAGATCACACATGCCATCAGTCCCCTTTCCATTCCCAACAGTAATTTGAATTATAAAGCTACCAGGATCCTTTAGCTTGGGAGGTAGTTTATGCTGCAGAATAGCACTAGCTACCTCTGAAACTATCACCTTTTCATTCGGCTCATACCTCTTTTTTTTGGTGATCAGCTCTTTGAAGAATTTGGCATAAGCCGGCATGTTCTTTATTGCTTCAAGTAAGGGTAAGTTAATACTTACCTTAGACAGCATGTTGAAGATGTTAGAAAATTGCTTATCTGGTTTATCATCCTTCAACCTGCTGGGGAATGGTATAGGTGGCCGGTATGGATTGCTTGCCTTATGTAAATCTGTTGAAGAGGACTTCTTCATTGATCTATCTCCAGCACCTTTTTTCTCTGGTTCTCCTTCCTCCTTGTTCTCTTGGTCACCTACATTCACAGAATCATTTTCAACATTATTGTTAATTTCCTTACCACTTCTAAGAACAGTCACTGATTGTGCCTGCTCAGGTTGACTTGGGAATTTCCCCTTTTGTTGAATCTGCATTTGTTGTGCAAGTTGCCCTACTTGAGTCTCCACTTTCTTAAAAGATGCTTCTAATGAATCCAGCCTCTTGTTGGTCATCTCTTGATTTTTAGCACTGCCTTGGATGAAAGCTTGTAAACTTTCCTCCAAACTCTCTATCTTAGACTGCCCTTGATTTGAGAATTGGCCCTGTTGTTGGTTCTGTCTCTGGAGCAAATGGAAAGGCTGTTGAGCATTATTTGTTGTCTAGGAAAAATTTGGGTGACTCCTCCAACCAGGATTGTAAGTATTGGAGTAAGGATCATTCCGGGTCCTTGGTTGAAATCCCCCCATAGCATTGACTTGCTCAGCTTCATTACCAAAAGACTCATATGCAAAAGGGCATATATTTGCTCCATGCCCGAATGTCCCACAGATTCCACACACTTCTTGAGTAGATGAAGAAATATTGTTCTTCATGTTCAGCATCTGAACCTGCCTTGTCAATTCAGCTATTTGACTGACCATCTCACTATTGGCTTCCAGTTGGTTCACTACTTTATTTCTTCCCCTTACACTTTTCTGTTGAGAATTAGCTCCCAACATTTCAAAAATTTCATAAGTTTCATCAGCTGTCTTTTCTCCCATAGCTCCCCCAGCTGCGTTATCAACAGTGCTCTGAAATTGCTGGGTTAGACCATCATAGAAAAACTGATTAAGGAGTTGAAGTTAGTGATGATGTGGACATTGGATCAATAACATCTTGAATCTGTCCCAAGCCTCATGAAATGGTTCTCCTTCAAATTGAGAGAATGTAGCAATCTTCCCTCTCAATTTAGCTGTCTTTTGATGTGAATAAAACTTGCCCATGAACTTGTTATAAACTTGCTCCCAAGTTGTCAAAGAGTTTTCGGGCAACATCATAAGCCAGCTCTTTGCCCTATCCTTCAAAGTATATGGAAAACATCTCATCCTCAACTGATCTTCTGTTAATCCTCCCAATGGAAAAGTGTTGAGGGTAGAATAAAAATCCCGAATAAAATTCAAAGGATCTTCATTTGGAACTCCATAGAATGATGGTAGCATGTTGTAATGAATGTTCTTCAACTCATAGTTCCTTGCTGCATCTGTCAGTCTTATGCAAGAAGTGGAAGTTCCAATGACAGGTCTAGCAAAATCTCTCACAATCCTTTGTCTTTCTTCAGCCATTTTAACAGATTGTGCAGATTCTGACTCAAAATCAGAAGTGTCCTCCTCTGTAGTATCAAATCCTGTATACAGTTCAAACTCTTCCCTACTCCTTTTCACTCTCTGAATTTCTAGAATGAATGGATATAGCTCTCCTTCGAGTGATCACCTGCCTTGCATAAACAAAATTTCTAGAAAAAGGAATTATTAAAAGCAAATGAAAAATAAAATCATAAGTAAACAATGAAAAATAATCTAAAATATCTAAGACTAATAAACAATTAAACCAATTAGCCTCCCTGGTAGCGGCGCCAAAAACTTGTTGCGCTCAAATTAACTCTACCACAAAGCGTCATTCGCAAGTATACGAGGTAGCTGTAGCAAAGGTGATCGCCCCAAGGTCATCTCACAAGGAAGCTAAAGTAGCTAATTGATTATCAGATTATAAATAACAAGTAATGAATAAATTTAAATTGTTAACTAATGAAAAAGATTGATTGAAGTTTAAAGCAAATAAAAGTAAACTGAACTAATGTTTTGATTCACTTAATAAAATGGTCTAGGGTTTGCACTTCTCTGCTACTTATAAGTATGAACGGTTATTCCTCTTAACCAATTTAATTTCAAAGATTAATTAATTGAATAAAGGAAATAAGCTCTCTCATTCAAACCTCTCTCAAATAATCTTATTCCAATTGAAATAATCTTTTCCTAGGTTATATCTGTAATTCACCTAAGTCCTTAATTGAATTGTTCCAGCATTAGACTTCATCTCTCAATCCATCATCTAATACCTAAAACACATAATTGGTGGCCAATCAATTATATATTAACAATATTTCATTTAATCAAGGCTAAAGAAATTATTGAGTTAAGAGTAATAACCAATTCATACAATCATAGCAAATCCATACAAACCCTAGACTAGATCAAATTAGTTCATAATGCTATCAAACATACTCATCTCATTAATATTCAAAGAAATCAATTTAGACATGATAATATCCATAAATACAATTCCAATGAAAATAAAGAGATAAAGTTGAAGAACAAAACCAAGTTACAAACTCCTTGAAGCTTCTGAAGAATCTCTTGTTCAAATCTTGCAAGAAGAATGTATCAATGGCTAGAACAATCTAATCTAAGCTAGTTTAATCCAAAGTGTAATCAATAATCAAAGAAAACAAGTTATCAAAACCTAAACTCTCTTTGACGGCTCAAAACAACTCTCAAAATCGGCAACAACCTTCAAACCCTAGCTTTTTCTTTTCTTTTATACGAAACCTCCGCTTAAAATCCGCATTGCCTTTGGTTCATGAGAGACACGACCAAGTTGGATGAGACTTGGCCGTGTTGGAGGTCTTTGGAGGGACACGGCCAGTGACTTGGCCGTGTCCCTTGCTTGTGTCTTCTGCTTCCTAGTTTTGATCTTTCCTTTGGACTTGAGTGAGACACGGCCAAGCTGGATGAGACACGATAGTGTTGGAGCTTTTTTGGAGGGACACTTCCAGTGACTTGGCCGTGTCCCTTGCTTGTGTTTGCTTCTGTGAGAGTTTCTTCTTCTTTGCTTTGGATTTAAGTGAGACACGGCCAAGCTTAAGCAACTTGGCAGTGTCTGGGCTTCTTTGGAGGGACACGGCCAGTGACTTGGCCGTGTCCCTTGAGTGTGTTCCTCTCTGTGTCTTGATCTTCTCTTTAACTTGGTATGGGACACGGCCACAAGCTTGGCCATGTCCTCTGCCTGTGTCAGCTACTGTCCCTTTTTTTTCTTCAATTTGGTTCCTTGGCTTTTTAACCTAAAACAAAACTTGAAACAAACTTTAAACAAGAATTAAATGAACATTAACCAACAAAATGTAAACACACACTAAAAACTAGGACAAAAACGACATAAACACTGAAATAAACTAAAACTACTAAAATTAATGAAAACACTAAATAAACATATTAAAACTAACAAAATACCTAAAGAAAACAATAATAATCATAATAAACAAGACACAAATCTATAACAAAAACTAATAAAACAAAGCAAGTAGTTTAACTCTTAGCATCTTCAAAAGGGGTTTTTCATATTCTCTCTTTTAATTCATTTCTTGATTGTTGTTGTTTGTTAAGAACATTAATATTTCAATGGACAATTGTGATTTGATGTATGTTGAGACGAATACTTATTTTAAATTGGTGGTGAGCTAATTTACTCATGCCTTGGGTTGTAGTAGATTTGATTAAATGACTTGATTTGATAATTCCATTAGTATACCTTGTTATTGGTTGATTACATTTTACTTAAAGTTAGATTGATAGATTGGCTACCTACTGATCACTTAATATGAAATGATGGACTGAGAGGTGAAATTCGATATCAAAACTATGTAATTAACCACCCTAAGAATGAATTAGAAATAGAAGTTCTAGGGTTTTATTAATTTATAATTTCAAAATAATTGGTTGTTATTAATTCATGAATGTGAAAACTAATGAATTGGTACTTACTAACTAAACTCAAGGAATAAATTAAAATACAAGGTTATATTAATGGATAATTTGAGAATCAATATTTAATTAAATTGAACTACAATCCTAGGCACTTTTTCAAAAATTGAATTAATCTTACACAATCATTATATGCATTACTTTTACTTTTAATTGCTTTTTCACCACTACAACATATCACACTCAATTTTCATATTTTATTTTAATCAAACTATTGTAAAATAATTTCTTCCTTGTGAGATGACCTTGGGGTGATCACCATTGCTATAATTAGCTCGTATACTTGCGAGTGTCACTTTGTAGTAGTGTTAGTAGAGCGCAAAAAGTTTTTGATGTGATATGGCCAAGGTCTTGGTCGTGTCTCTTGTTTGTGTTCTCTACTACCCAATTCTCCATGATAGACATGGCCGAGCCAAGTTGTCTTGGTTGTGTCTTGCTTGTTCCTTGTCTTTCTTGCCCTTCATGAGGGACACGACCAAGCCATGAAGTGTTTTGGCTGTGTCATGCATTTCTCCAAACTTCATCCATCAAATTGAATTGAATCTCCATTGTTTTGCATTTCAACCTAAAGAAAACACTTCAATCAATCTTTAAACCCAAATTAAAAGAAAAATTAACTTAAAACTAATAAAATTACCCTAAAAATACATACATAATTAATCAAAACTATAGTCTATTTAAGGGACCTCTTGGCTAGGGAATTTGAGATTAATGATTTGGGGCAGTTATGATACTTTCTTGGAATTGAAGTTGCTAGTTCTGATAAGGGGATATTCATGTCCCAAAGAAAGTATATTCTTGAACTCCTAAAAGAAACTGGCATGTTGGGATGTAAGCCTGCAGAATCTCCTATTGAGACTAATCATAAGCTAGAAGTAAGAGTGGGAAAGCATGTTGACTTAGGCAGATATCAAAGATTGGTTGGCAGGTTAATCTATCATTCTCATGCTAGACTAGACATAGCTTATGCTGTTAGTCTAGTTAGTCAATATATTCATGACCCTCTAGAGTACCACTTGGAAGTAGTTTATCGTATTTTAAGATATTTAAAATTTGCACTAGGAAAAGGATTATTTCCCCTATTTCTTCTTTCAATTTGGCCAAAAAGCTGGAATAAAATACTCTCTTGTTAAATAGGGATTGAGCTTCACCATTTTTGCCTTCTTCTCCTCAAATAACTATTAAAATCTTTTTACCGTTCTCACATGTCAAAGTTTATTGAAGTCGGCTACTACATCTTCTGTAGGAGAGTCTTTAAATTGCACCATCATTGCATTTGAGAACTCGGTCCATGTACAGTTCTATGAGCGGGGATTTTATCCCCCACTCTCGGTGGAATGGTTCTTATAACTTCAACACTGTTAGGCTCGGGCCTTAGAGAATACGAGCCTAAATACAAAGAAAATAGAGTCACCACCCAGACGGGCCGAGAAAAAGAAATTCTCAACCTCCTAATGGGTTCGCAAAGTTAGGTATATGTGGGGAAGGTAAGAATGACCCAGCATCCCCATAATGCCCAGTTCATTGGAATCAACCTTCTTTTCAGGTCTATATATTATTAAATTCTTAAAGATTATGATATCATCCATACTACATGCAATAATTGAAAGAAATAAACATTCATTACTTTATTATAATAACAAACAAATAAAATAGGCACCATCCATGGATGGAAACATGCCTTTACAAATTTCCAATCTCCAAAATGAAAAAAAATAAATAAACAAAATGGGACACCCAACATAGGTGGAAACGTGTCTCTCACAATAGTCCCAAAATCCATAAAAATCGAGGTACCCACAAAATGGAAATATACCTCTTACAATTCTTGAAAACAAAACAAATCAAAACATTCAACCATTCATTATAAAATCAAATAAGTCATCCATCACAAAATAAAACATACATTCATAAGAGCAATGTAATAAATGAAATAATCTAAACTAAGGTTTTAAAGCATTAAGTACATATAACTAGGGTCTACATCTTAAATTAGGACGTATAAAATGAAAATTAGGTTTTAGGGTCTTGTTTTGAGAATTCAGGGTTTTAGGTTATAAACTTAGGGTTTTTTTAAGCTACTGGATAAAAGTTTTTTGGGGTTTCTGGATTTGATTGATTTTTAGGTTTTGGGTGATTTACAAAATTAGGGTTTAGGTTAGGGTTTTGGGGAAATTAAGGTTTTTGGATCATGGTTTAAGAAATTAGGGTTTATTGGAATTAGGGTTCGGATTACTGGATTAGTGTTTGGCTATTAAATTATTGGAATTAGGGTTTTAATTAGGGTTTATTGGATTTGGGTTTAAGGGTTTACTAGATTAGGGTTTAAGGGTTTACTGAACTATGGTTTAAGGGTTTTAGGCTCAATGGATATTAGGGTTTTGATATTTTTGAATTAGAAAACTGGTTTTGGTGTTTTGACTTTGGAAAACATATTTTATAAATTAAGGTTTGGAACTTGGGGTTTATAAATTGGAAATAATTTAGGGTTTTGTAAATTGTAAAACAAATTAGGGTTTTATAAGTTGAAAATAGTTTTAGGGTTTTTGAATTTATAAAACAGATTATGGCTTTTGGAAATTGTAAAGAAGATTAGGGTTTAGCAATTTAAACAGATTAAAACAAAAACAAACAATTAAAATGTTTAAATGATAAGAACACCTAGCTACTGTGTGTTTTAACAAATTAAGTTTAGGCAAAGAAATCTGCATTTGAAGGCTCCGCCAAATTATTTTTGGATTCCAAGCTACTGCCTGCAATTGTTGGTTCTGGCTGAACAAAGATTAAAGACAGTGATTACTGCCTTTGATGATTGTTGATGAATGTTTATTGTTGTTGATTATTGTTTTTTGATTCTGGTTGCAAAATGTTGCCCTCTCTCTTCTTCTGTCTTTTAATCATATATTTATAGGCAAATAAACCCTTAACCCTAAACCTAATCTGCTAATCTGTGCTTCAACCTAAGTCTAGTTTGCTTAGGAAATTAAACTGCTGGCCAAAATTTAAAATAAGTTAGGATCATGTTGATCTAGTGTGCCAAATCGACATGAGCTAAAGCCATGTTGATATGGGCAACCGGATCGATATGAGCCTTTAGTTCATGTCGACCTGGGTCCTCCAAGTTGAAATGAGCAATGGCTCGAGTCGCCTCGGCTGCCCCGACTCAAATTAATCTTGTATTTTTTTTTAATTTCTACATTGGACAGTGTTGATTTGGGCTGAAAAACTTGATTTAGGGTTTTATAATTTTAATCAGTTAAATTTATGCATTTTGAAACTGAACTGACTTATTTAAATCTTTAAAAGTCAAATTGAATTTGTTCTATCATTTCTTTAATTAGGACCATACTAATTTAGGGCCAAAATTAAGGGTCTACAAGCTCTCATGGGTGCTTATCCACCCCCAAAACCAATGCTCAATAAGCCAAGACATATACAAAGTAGCTGACTTTACCTTCCTTTCCTCTAGAACTTTATAGATTTGAAAGTATTTTTGTCACTTCCACACCCATGATTGGGGTTCACAGCTCCCATCAAACATGGGTAAGTCCATCTTTGAGAGGAGTTAGTTGAGGTAGCCTCTATTCCCATCGCCATGGCCATCAAACAGATCTTCAGTCTCTCTAGGTCAAAAAATTAGGGTAGGCAAAATTCCTTTTCTAACTGAGGTAGGTTCCTCTTCTACCATTTCTTTTCCTTCATTTAGATTTTGCATTAGGTGTAAACAAAGCCCCAAATTTTAATTGTCCATTCCTCACTTGATCATAGGTACGTTGATATTCGAATCTTGCTACTTCTTGTTTCTTTTGGAGGGCCTCAAATTGCATATTAACATTGTTTTGGAGCAAGGTAATTCTATCCATTTCTTCGGTATCATCATATCCTATTGTGTCTCCCATTTTGGGATTTTGTTGTTTTTTGGTTACCTTTCTCATGAGCAAATATGAATGCCCATTATCATTGCTTTGATACTATTTTGTAATTGACTAATCAAATTAATAGAGTAAATCCATACAACATCAAATTTAGATAAGAATGCAAGGAAGAAATGGGAGAATGAGAAGATGATGAGGATCTGATTGCTAGCATACAACACCAAGGACCTGTTACTCGATCAATGGCAAGAAAAATTCAAGGATTAGTTTCCAAACATCTATATGTTCTCAATACAATTGGAACGTTAAGACTTGAAGAAAATAAGAGCAAAGAAGTTGTTTGGTTGCACGTGTCCAAATTGCAATCTACCCAAGAGGCCAATTGACCCAAAGGAGTTAGAATACATATTGGCATCCATCATTATACCTTTGGGAGCTAAATACATACCATTCACGTACCATTGGATGCCCATATATTAAGAGTGGCTGAAACTCACATTAGGAGTCAAAGATGCCTTTTAAAAGCTAGTGGGAGACAAGCTATATGGCTGCCCATGCCTTTTAAAAGCTAGTGGGAGACAAGCTATATGGCTGCCCAATTTGTTTTATGTAACCACATCATTATATTTGTATTTTTCCATCATTTCACTTGTTTTATGCTTTCTTTAAGTCTTTAAAAACAGATGTAATGGCAGACTTTGAACTTAATGAATATTCTGAGTTTTCTCTCCATTTTTGAGAGCTTTGAGAGGTTTTTAGCCTTCTTTTGAGTTCCACGAATTCCTTTCAAAAATAACCAAGTTTGCTAGGTCTTAACTTATATTCAAGGTTTTTCCTTGACAAGTTGGGGTTGGGTCTTGAATCTTTTGTTTCCAGCCATATAGCTTCAGTTTTATATCACAAGTTGGTGTTGGGTTGAAGGTGCTGGTTGGTGTTCTTATGTTTTGGAGACGATCCGTTGCTTGAGCTTCCTTAGGAATTAAATCCCAGCAAGGCAGGCTCACATAAGAAGAGAATAGATGCAGGCTCAAATGGTAAACAATCCTCCCACATCCTAATATTCTTTTCTATCACTGCCCTAAGCAAAGTAATCAATGTTCGATTCACAACCTCAGTTTGACCATCGGTTTGAGGATGGCAAGTAGTAGAAAACAACAACTTAGTCCCCAATTTTCCCAGAAATGACTCAAAAACTTAACATCTCTATCACTAACAATGCTTTTGGGTATGCCATGCAAACGAACAACCTCTTTAAAGAACAAATCAGCAATCAATTTAGCATCATCAGTTTTATGGCATGGTATAAAATGAGCCATTTTACTAAATCTATCAACCACAACAAATATACTATCACGACCTCTCCTAGTTTTAGGTAATCCAAGCACAAAATCCATAGACAAATCAGTCCAAGGTCCATTAGGAACAGGTAATGACGTGTACAAACCATGCAGTTTCATCCTAGACTTAGCTTCTCTACATGTTATGCAATGCTCACAAACTTTATGCACATCATGTTTCATACCAAGCCAATAAAAATGTTCTATCAACACATCATAGGTCTTACTTACCCCAAAATGACCCATCAAACCTCCTCCATGTGCTTCCTTAACTAACAACTATCTCATGGAACACTTAGGAATACACAATCTATTTCTCTTAAACAAGAAACCATCAAACAAATGAAAGTCTTTTGAAACAGCCACATCTCCACACGAAATATATATGTCACCAAAATCCACATCACTAACATATAATTCCTTAATATGCTCAAAACCCAATAATCTAGCACTAAGAGAATTAAGTAAAACATACCTTCGCGACAACGCATCAGCCACTACATTCTCTTTACCTCGCTTGTATTTAATAACATATGGAAATGTTTCTATGAATTCCACCCATTTGGCATGTCTACGATTCGGCTTATCTTGACCTTTCAAATGCTTTAAACTTTCATGATCAGTATGTATCACAAACTCTTTTGACCACAAATAATGCTGCCATGTATGCAAAGCTCGAAACAATGCATATAACTCCTTATCATATGTCGGATACTTCAAAGCCGCTCCACTTAGTTTTTCGCTAAAGTACATTAATGGCCTTTGATCCTGTATCAAAACAGCTCCAATTCCTATGCCACTTGCATCACATTCAATCTCAAAAGTCTTATCAAAATTAGGCAAAGCAAACAAGGGTGCATTACACAATTTATCCTTAAGTTCATTAAATGCATGTTCTTGTGCATCTCTCCAAACAAAACCGACATTTTTCTTAACTAACTCATTCAAAGGTGCAACTATAGTACTAAAATTTCTAATGAATCTCATATAGAAACCAGCAAGTCCATGAAAACTCCTCACCTCACT
Organism: Garcia nutans; assembly: GCA_947685225.1. Lineage (NCBI taxonomy): Eukaryota > Viridiplantae > Streptophyta > Magnoliopsida > Malpighiales > Euphorbiaceae > Garcia > Garcia nutans. The sequence goes on along the minus strand of CANTUV010000002.1, from coordinate 11,161,244 downwards.
AGCATTCTTAGGTTTCGGCAAGTCCCTAATAGCATTTACCTTTTCCTCATCAAACTCAATACCTTGACTAGACACCACAAAACCAAGAAAATGAGCCTTATCCATGCAAAAACTACACTTCTTAAGGTTAGCATACAACTTCTCACGCCTAAGAATGTCTAACACAAGATGCACATGTATGACATGATCATCCAAACACTTAGAGTAAACAAGAATATCATCAAAGTAAACAACAACAAATTTACCCAAGTGCTCACGCAACACATGATTCATCAAACGCATGAATGTGCTAGGTGCATTAGTAAGACCAAACGGCATAACCAACCACTCATACAGCCCATATTTAGTCTTAAATGCTGTTTTCCACTCATCACCCACACTCATTCTAATTTGATAATAACCAGATTTCAAATCAATTTTTGTGAACAAACAAGAACCATGTAACTCATCAAGCATATCATCTAGTCTAGGAATAGGATGATGATACTTTACAGTGATTTTATTGATGGCTCTGCAATCCACGCACATCCTCCACATCCCATCCTTCTTTGGCACAAGAATAACAGGAACCGAACAAGGACTCAAACTTTCCCTCATGTATCCCTTAGCTATCAATTCCTCCACTTGCTTTTGTATCTCCTTTGTCTCGAAAGGATTAGCTCGATACGCTGGCCTATTGGGAATGGAAGCTCCCGGAATGAAATCAATTTGATGTTCTATGCCTCTGATTGGCGGCAATTCATCAGGCATTTCTTCGGGAAACAAATCCGCATATTCCTGCAAAATATCAACAAACACACTAGGTAAAGATTGGTTAAAAACAGTAGTATCTAAATGAGCCTCTTTGCACAAAAGCACAAACATAGGCTGATTGGTGTAAAAAGCATGTTTAACCTCACTTGTACTAGCTAACAAACTCACATTCTTCTCTCCTTCTCTATTTTTCTCAAACTGAATTTGTTTTGATTTTTCTTTCCTCTCTTTCTTTTCATTTGCAATCTGATTTTTTTCACTCATTTTTTTGTCACTCTCTCTTTCTTTCTTTTCAAATTCAAGTCTCATTCTTTCCATTTTACATTGATCTTCATACACTTCTTTTGAAGAGAGTGGGGTCAGAATTGTCTTTCGTCCATCCTTAGTGAATGAATACCGATTGAGATATCCATCATGCATAGCTCGCCTATCATACTGCCATGGACATCCAAGTAAAATCTCTCCAGCATGCATTGGCACCACTTCACACAACACCTCATCATAATATTTACCAATGGAAAAAGAAATGTTAGATTGTTGATTTACCTTAACCTCTCAACATTCATTCAGCCACTAAAGTTTGTAAGGTCGGGGGTGAGGTTTTGTAGGCAGCCCCAATCAATCAACCAAGAGTGTACTTACCACATTGGTACAGCTTCCACCATCCACAATCACAATACAAGCCTTGCCTTGAACGTGACATCTTGTATGGAACAGGTTGTCTCGTTGTTCTTCATGGTTTTCCTCCAATTGCGTGTTAAGAGCACGCCTAGCAACCAGCAAGTCTCCCTTTATTGGTTCTTCAATGCTCCCATCACTACAACATTCCAAGTCTTGTTTTTCTCCATCTTCACTCTCATCGTCACCTTCTTCTTCATCAGTCACTATCTCACCATTTCTTATGGTCATAACTCTCTTGTTTGGACATTCTTTGCTGATATGTCCCACACCTTGGCACTTCCAACACTTAATATCTCGATTTCGCAGCTTAGGCTCTTCAACTTTGGATTTGTCTTTAGAACTTGTTTCGGCCTTTGCTTTCCCACTATCTTGACCAGCCTTATTTCTTTCCTCGTAATCACGCCTTCCTTCCCTATTCCAAGGAGAAATAGGTTTCGAATGATACCTTGATGATTGTCTTCCTTGGAGTTGTTTTTCCACCTTGACAGCAATATGCACCATCTCTTCTAACTCCACATAAGGCTGCAAATCAACCTGATCAACAATGTTCGAATTCAAACCAGCCAAGAAACGTGCCATAGTAGTCTCCATGTCTTCATCTATATTAGCTTTAGTCATTAACATTTCCATTTCTTTGTAGTAGTCATCAACACTTTTACTACCTTGTTTAAGAACCTGAAGTCTTTGTATAATTTCCCTATGGAAATGTCTAGGCACAAACCTCTTCCTCATGACTGATTTAAGATCAGCCCAAGTCTCAATTGGATACTCCAAATTCCTTCTTCTACTAGTCACTAACTGATCCCACCAAGCTATAGCATAATCTTTAAATTAAGTAACAATAAGCTTGACCTTCTTTTCCTCAGTACATCGATGGCAATCAAATATGAGATCAACCTGCTTTTCCCATTGCAAATAAGCTTCTGGATCTGATTTACCATGAAAGTTAGGAATTTTCAGCTTGATGCTTCCCAAGCTCCTATCAACGACTTCATCATCACCATGATTTCTACCATAGAAAGCATTATTATTCATCCTTCCTCTACCTCGACCAGTACCACGGCCTCCTCTACCTCCACCTCTATGTAGAGCTCCTCCAACCAGACTTGCATTATCATCCTCAAGCTCATTTTCATCTTCCAAATGTTCAGGCTGTTGCATTTGATTTTTGCCACCTCCTTGCCTCTCATTGTGCTCCGGTGTGGCTGTTGCATTTGTTCAGGCTCTTCCAATGTTTCTGTTATGTTCTCTATAGCACGGTATAAACGTGTAAATTCAGCTTGCTGCGCCTCACGCAATTGAGCTGGATCAATTTGAACACCCCTGTCACTGTCATCTCGGCCAGACATTTTTCCTGCAATAAAAGGTTAGAACAAAACAAATAAAAGACCTCACAACACTCCCTCACGTGTTTACACTCAATAGATGGGGTTGGTCACTCGTGTTCCACTCAATATAATGTATTCACTCACGGCTTAGCTCACACCTCTCAAGCTAATTTCTTTTATGTTCTTAGGTGAATCACACTTTATGAAACAAATCAAATAGTCTTCTGTGTGTAGTATCCCAAGTCTGAAATTTCTAATGAATCACTAATGCAATTCGAATCAAAACAGCCCCTCAATGGTGAAAATTTCGTGACTAGAAATTATATTGATTCTAACCTATCCAGATTTGACCCTTATCTCCTAAATAGCAAGGAGAATGAAAAATTTTTGTTGAGGTGGTTTTGTACTCTTTTTTTTTGCTCCCTCTCACTATCTCTCTTGATGGGGGCGACCTTAGTTCACACCACACGAAACTTTTACCCAATTAAATAACAAGAACAAGATCGAATTTAGAGTGCTGTCTTTGAAACTCGAAATTGAATCAGAATGAATAATCAAGAACAAGATTCGAATTTAGCACACTTTGTTGAATTTTGAATTCAAATCAGAATGATGAACAAGACCAAGATTCGAATTTAAAACACCTTTTCTTGAATTTTGAATTTTAGGTTTTATAAATTTTTTTAAATTTTCAAATTTGAAAGAAAATGAAAACGATTCAAGGAACATACAACTTAGACGATCAAGAAACAAAGAAAATGATTCAAGAATCATGAACAAAGAAACAGAAAGAAAATAACAAGTGAAGAAAACAAAAACGAAAATAACCCACAAAGAAAAACAAATCAAAGATTCAAGATTAAGAATCAAGAATTCGTCTAACAAGAGTTAAGAAGAAAATGAATCAAACAAAGAATTCAGAATCAAGAATTCGAATAACAAGAGAACAAGAAAGAAACGAAATAAACAAAGAATTCGAAATTGATAGGGATAAAACCTGATCTAGAGCATTGGCTCTGATACTAAATGATACGGAACCTCCAAGAATAAGCCTGAGAACTTCTTAATGTCGAACCCCCAAAACATTAACTTGAAAACCCCTAGTTGAATTTGGCACAACCTCCAAAGAATAAAGGTTAGATTTCGGATTTCTTTGAATTAATCAGAGATCCAAGATGTCGAAACAAACTAGTTCCTAAATCCCAGATTCGAAACACTCCACAAGAAAGTTGATCAAACTACTTGAATGTTTCTTAAGCATGTATTCAAGCAAGAACACAAAGATAAAAGAAAATCGGCTTTAGGTTATTAATTCGTCCCAAAAACCAAAAACTCCACCCTAATTTGTCCAAGGCATATTTATAGCCTTTTCATAACATAAAATCCTAACCCAATAAGGAAATACTTAATTAAATAAGGCCCCAGTCTTAAACATATAGGACCACCCATTAAAAATATAACATGGTCCCTTCATAACTAAATAACATATGTTTAAAATAACTAAATAATAAAACAGGGCTAAACAACTAAAACAAGCCTCATTCGTGAATGTCAACTTGTAGCAAGTTGTAATTGACTTCCTTTGGTCTTGTCTCCAAGCTTATAATTCCTTGCAAACCATAGTTAGCCAAATTCACCAAATCTTGCAAATGGCAAATTAGTGCTTGCTGAATCTTTTTAGCTCGCGATCTAGTTATAGGACCTTGTGGCAGAATAATTGGATTGATGATCTCCTCAACTTGTTCCTCATGTCCTAACTCTTGCTCATCCTTGCGGTGTGCTGGTTGTTCCACAACATCCATAATCATTATCAAATCCAACAAAGCCAACACTCATGTAATTTAGTGGCTTTCCATGCATAACCAATGTTATCAATAAAATTTCCACCACTAAATTCCAATCAATCATCAATCATAAGGTCTTTCATTTGGTTGTAATGGGACTAAGGTAAAAGCATGACATTTGTGAGTGTTAGTTTATTCACTAAGTTCAAGAGCACTTCAAGAATGAAGTAAGCAACATAATACAATCGAACAATCCCAAAATACCTCCCACTTACTTAGCACTAAGCATTTAATTACTTTTAAGGGACTCCACTTATTAAATTTGCGAAGATCATTCCCAAACTTACTTTAGCCCTTCCAACAAGAGCAAAAACTTCTATTATTTTGATTTTCATCATTTTTTGAATGCAAATATGGTTTATAACTAAAGAACACAATAGTTTGCAATTTTAAACCCACTAAATATAACCCGATACTTATTTAAAACAACACTCAATCATTAATGCTCTTAAAATACTCTTGACCTAATGAAAGGGTAAGAGAAAAAACAAAACGGTTCAAGGCTATTAGTGTTGTGAAAAAGAAAGAAAAGGAGAAATGAAATAGGCTCAAAATTGGCTAACTAAGGTTGAATATAAGGATAGTCTTTTTAAGCTAAAATGGGTTCACCTAATTGCCTTAATCATATTGATGCCTAATTTAAATTTTTATGTAGTCTCAAAATGCATGTCAAAGCAAGTTCTAGCAATTCATCAATCAAAGATGTTCACATATAAAAAGAATAATAAGTTGGCATCCAACTTAAAAGGCTCAATTTCTCACAAGTTTAAAAGGCAATGCAAGGGCTATCCATCTAAATCAACAAAAAGCACAAATTTTATCCAATTCTCAATTCATGCTTCAAAAATTAAAAGGTCATCTATCAATAAATTTATAACAATTGAACTTATCAATATTCATCAAAATAAAATGTAAAATAAGGCACAACACTTAACAAAACAACTATAACAAAAACTTAAAAAAAACAAAAACTTTGTATAAAACAACTAAATCAAGAAAAAACAACAACTTTGAATTTAAGAACAAAAATTTAGCACCCCACACTTTAAGATTTACATTGTCCTCAATGGAAACAAGAATAATTAAAAAGAAGAAGAGTTAAGGTACAACCTATTTTCCATCATTTTCTTTGTGAGGCAAGTGCTACCTTTTCATCCATAAAATATTATTTGATCAAGAACAAAAAGCAATACATATACAATAACCAAAAACATAGAGTTTTAATAACAAAAAGTGGTAAATAAAAATAACAATTAAAATATCCAATAACTAAAAATAAGAAAATAAGAAGTGTTCTCAAAAAGTTAAAGTAGACAAAATCTACGGAGGTGGAGGGTGTAATGATGATGTTGCCGACGAATGGAGAGTAAGAATTTTGGCTAGATTGCTGTTAATGAGCTCCAATTGGTTAAGGACTTCCAGATTATTGCAATCCATCTTATTTTCTTGGGCTTCTATCTGACCGATAATCTCCTGATTTTTCATAATCGAAGCGTCTTCATCCAAATTAAGTGAATTTGAGTCAGACTCTTCATCAACTCTTGGTCTCTCTTTTTGGTCCCCTTGTGCAACTTGCTCTTCAGAAGCCATAACATAAGCCCTGCCCCTCTTGGAGACCAAGTGCATTTTTTCTAGAGTAGGAAGGTCTAATGAATCACTGCATAAAATTCTAGTCATATTGCATGTGCTCGGGTCAAAACCATCGACAAGTGCCATAGCTAAGGTGGTCACCAATCCACCTATACAAATTGCCCACCTTTTTCTATTTGCCACACTATAAAAGATATCGGCTGACCAATAGCCGGTACTCACGGGTATGGCATTATTCGCATTATTTAAGAAAATAACTCACTTAATTCTACCACACCAGGCTTTCTTTTCATTCAAAGAACCCACAAGACATAAACCTATGTAAATATCTCAAGGCGGGATTTACCAATTTTATTGCCTTGGCCAATTTGGCCACGTACATTCCACCCGAGCCTATTTGTTATCACATTTGGTTAGCCTTAAATTTTGGATTTTTGCTTGGATGGGGTTTAATTATGATTTAATATTGGAAATGCCATTAAATGTGATACTAAATGATTATTTGTTATCACATTTGGTTTAGGTATTGAGGGAGGTTGATTTGCTTCATCCAAGTGGTGAAGGGCAAGTTGGAAGGATAGAATTGGATGTTGTTTTAAGCTTGTTTTGGTTGCTATTTGATGTAAGCACAAACTTTGAATACATTAGTTATGTTTACATGACATTTGGGCTTAACACATTTTGGTTGGAAAATATGTTAAGCTACTTGATACATTGGTTATGTATGAATAATGTGCTATGACATTTGTAATGTCATATATGTGTTAAATGCATTGTGAAAAGCCATTGATAATGGCTAAATTGTGTAAAATGTGAAATATGTCTATTTTGTGAAAATGACCCAAAGTGTTTGGGTAATGCCATTTGTTGTGTATGCATTAAGTGCATTGTTAAAAAGCCATTGGTATTGGCTAGATTACATTAAATGTGTTTAATATGTGAATTATGTTGAAATACCAAAAGTAATTGGGTAATGTGTTGTAAATGCAAATATGTGGTATAATGTAATGAGATATGTGGAAACATAATGAAATGAATTGATATCGATATAAATGAGAAATATGAACAAATTGTGTGCCTAGTATGTTATTCAATTTTCAGAGTTCTGTATTTGGCGGCATGCTTATGATTTGCCTACGGGCTAGACGCTGGGCGTCACTGTAAAAATATTTTTGAGGTGAAATGACCGGGTCGTAAGCCTCAAAAATAAGTCCTTAAAGCTGGGCTGGGTGAAATAACCGGGTCATAAACTCAGACCTAGTTGAACTATTATATTGATATTTTGCCTACGGGGCTAGACTCATGGTGTCATTATAGACCAAAATAGTAACTCTGGAATTTGAATAGCATATTACTTATCTTTGGGCCCATGTTTATGTTTGTTTTTATGTGAATTATGGATTGTGAAATATTTGAAAAGTATGAGAAAATGTAATGATGTGATATCCATATGCATTGTGCATTGGCATTGCATTTGAGTTTTATTGTTATCAAGTTTGTATTACTAGGCTTTTGGCTTAGCGCAATTATTTACATCACACAGGTGACAGAGTAGATTCGGCTGAGCCGGAGAGATCTTCTAGACTAGGTCAGGTCTAGACTTGTGGTTGTGCTTGTATAGTTGATATCAAGATCAGAAACACTATTGGCAACATGCATATATTTTATGTTATTGTATATTTTGAGTATTATGCATATTATATCATGTTTTTGAATTTTATGTATTGTAAACTATAAAGAATGTTTGGGTTAAGTTATTTGAAATGGGGGTTTAAATGTTTTCTAAATTATATATATATATATATCTATATATATAAATGTTTTGAGAAAATTATGAAAAAATTTAGAAGTTAAGGTGAAGATATGGTTTACTATTTATTGGAAGTGTTCTTTTTTGCAGGTTGTGTAATTGATAGATTTTGGGATATCCAAATTACAGATAAAACTCTGGCAAATTTTTTCTAAAGATTTTCATATAAAATGTTTATTTTGGGTTCCTATAACAATTAAAGAATATTTATATACTATTTAATTTTATATATTTAGTATTTAAAATTTTAAATCAGAAATGTGAAAATTTTTAATAAACCAGTATGTGCTATTTTTGTACCGTATATGCATATTTTACATATGCTAGAAATATGTATTGTACGTATATAGGGTATAAGGGTATTACAGTTAGAGCAGTTCACTAGTTTTGAAAACCCGAAAGGGTGAGCTAGGCAACAATTAGGGCTACAATGAGAGAAAATTATAGATCAGAAAACCCGAAAGGGCTGGTTGGCGATAGGAGTAATCTTGTGCTTGCTAGCTTTATGTTTTTTTGTTGTTCCCTAATTTAATAAAATAGAATTAATGTTAAAATTATTCTATGTTCACTATTTTAAATCATCTGACCATTAGGGTAAAATAAATAACATAATTGCAAAATATGATGACAAATTATAAAAGAAAAGAAAACATCATTTATTATCATTATTGTTCATCCTAACATCATTTTTTCTAAAGAATTGACAAGTGTATGATTTGTGGCAAACGATAAGTGTAACATGCAAGCCAGTTTTGCTTCAATTGATTCAAGTAAGCTTTGTTCAGATAGGGCATGTCCAAATTAGAAGTGAACTCAGAACCTCGAGCTCAGCACCATATTGGCAGTCAAGTCGATGGGGATCATAGCAAGTGCCTCAACGGAGAGCAGCAAGAGGAACATACATCAGATATGTCTGAATGGTGACATGGGTAATCTTCCACCAAGGTACCAACCAATTGATGTTAATCACAACTCGAGAGCGGATCTAGTCAACCCACTCAGCATATGAAGAGACAGGATAAAACAGTTTTCTCACGGAATGATGTCGGGACATATATCTGGAGTAATCTACAGATGGGGTATCGAGCAAGTAGGGACATTCCTATAGCCAGATCTATAAATGAGAAAAACAATTAATATTAAAAAAAGTCTGCTAAGTTGAAAACCCGCAAGGGTAGCCTAGGTAAAAATTAGGACAACTTGCTAGTTTTGAAACCCCACTAAAGTGGGCTAAGAAAAAATTAGAGTAAAAAAACCTAATTTGAAAATAAAAAAGGACAGTTTAGGTAGTTTCCTAGAGCAATAAAAGGCTTCCAGCAAATCTCCTTAAAGAATTTGTTTTTGAATTGATCCAATCTGACTAGGGTTTTAGCCAAGAACACGGGTACTGCTAAAAATCTTCCCTCCATTTGGTCTGTGATATCCAGTACTCATGGATCGATGTTGCCGTTAGAAGAAATAAATAGCAATTGACCAAGTAAGCACAGACAAAACATATGTCCCCATGCTTTGGTGGGAGCCAAATGGGAAGCACAAAAATCGATCAATGGACCAAGCAAGATTTTCTCACCTCTTGTTAATTGCAGAACTTTAGGTTTTGAGAGTTGAAATTTGCATCTTTTGATAAGTCTTAGAAGTCAGCATGGGTAATGCCATTGGTTGATTGTTTGGATATCCAAAAATAGCTTTGAACTCTTCAATCATGGGACATATTTCAAAATTATTTATCTTGAACATTCCAGTATCCATATCCCAAAAGAAAGCCATGGCATGTAGGAATGGTTGGGTCAACTTAATATTTTGAAAGCATTTTAAAACATTAAGTCGAGACCATGATACTTGTTCCCAATATGTAGCCTTAATGGTCTTGAATAAATTCTTTATCTTCTTTAAATTAGCTTCGGTCATTGTAAGGAGTATTAAAATTGTAGTTGATTTGAATGTATAAGGAAGGATTGATGTTGTTGTAAATGTTGAAGAAAAGAAGGTGGTTTATTGATTTATATGGCAGCATGCCAAATTTTGACTTATTTAAGGCAAAGAAATCCATGTCGAATTGGGTTTGGGTTTGGAAATATTGAATTTATTATGAATTTGGCAAATGTTAAACCAAATACTTATTGGTCTTGTAATTTGTAATACTTTTTTAATCCATTTCGAATCCATGTTGAAAGAATTTGACATGGTACCAACCATGTATATATATATGTTTAAAAGGTCAAAGTGATTAAAAAATGTCTAGATCAAAAAAAGAGTTTGAAAAGTCAAAGTAGTATATTTTATTATGTACATTAAATTTATTACAAGCTATTATTTTATGTATAATAAGTTTAATACAAGTTTTTCAAGGCTAATCACTGTGAAGGAGGGGGCGGTCTGTAATTAAATAGATCCCTGAGGAATTCATCACCTGTAGAAGGTGGAGGCGCATTACCAGTCCAAGTTCCTCTAGAAAAAGTAGTGCTCGGATCCTTGTTACCCTAAAAATCAACTCAGGGAGGTGGCATATCATGGTCATCAGTCTAGGGCCTCCATGATGATGATGCATTAGGATCCATATAACCTTGAAATATGAAGTCCTGGAAGTTTCATTCAAGGAAATCAACATGCCAATGGCTGCCGACCAATTATTCCTACAGTTTTCGATTATGTTCTTCAAGCATCTACTTTGAGCCAAAAAAGGAAAACTTAGGTTCATACATTTTCATGCGTACATTCAGCATATATAAATGTGAAATAGGAATTACAAACTAGATAGTTTAGGTCAAAGCCCTAAAGACTAGAAGACGGATCGGCACAGGGGAATGAATGTGGGATATATGGTGGAGGTGAAGTTGCACTAGTTGGACCGGCTCCATCATGGTCAGAACCATCTGGGTGTTCGACCCCCAATGAAGATTCATGAAAGTTAGCCAAGTACAATGAAAATATGAGTCCATAATTAACAAAAGAGCATATATGTTCAACCTGAGAAGAAACAACCATAGCATCATTATGAGCAACAAAATTCCCCGTATCATCTTCATCCTTATTACCTTCCTTGCCATCACCATCCTCATCTTCATACTCCTCATTTTCCTCATCACCTTCTTCCCAATGTTATCATCATCATCATCTTCTTCTTCTTCTTCATCCCCTTCTTCCTCCACATCTTTAACACCATCAGGAGAAACCTTAAAAGTGCACAAGCTGGTCCCGTATGAACTCACTATATGTCAAGTCTAGTCAAAGCAAGAATACATTAACATCAAATCTATTTTGGGCACATCTCTAGGAATTCTCTGGGATAGATATGCAGGTCAACATAGATGCTGGATTATTAGCTAGCATCCATCTTTGATCAGGGACAAGAACCAGTTTTGTACCTGCTCATCAAGAAACCATCTACTAGAAAACCAGCCCAATGATGATTCGATGGCAGTTTGGCAGTTCATGTCGGTGGTCCAATTCGCCCTCTCATTCGTTCTCCATCAAACAATTTTCACATAAAAGACAACAACATGGGTAAGTCATTTTTCTCATAAAATTCAATGATAACACTATTTTTGTGTTTTACCTAATCCCAGGTCAGGTGACTCAACTGGTAATGCTAAGAGTGCACATGATGACTGTCGGGCACCACTCTACGATCGAACAACCAAAAGCTCAATCTTGGGTATCCCACCCGTCTTTCAGGAATACCAGGCACCCTCACAAGGTTATCTTCATATGCCCACTCCTGTCATGGTCAAAAAGGTCAAGCTTGCTCACATACATTATTTGAATAAACAAAGGGAAGAACTCATACCTCGGCAACGACAATAAAGCCTATAAATGATCACTTATTCCTGCAAATTTTATCAAAGTCATTATAGAGGCAGGCAAGGCCAGCCTCTCCCATGCATAAAATGGTAAGAGATCAAAATCTGCTAGAGCATGCAAAATCAATAGGTGAATTGTTGTCTCAGTGCTACATAAGATCATCATGGCTAACAGATACAACAAGAATCCACGAGTGTATTGTTCTGTCCATTCACCAAGTACTGGTCGGGTCTGCCTCATTCGGTACTCTCGGATAATTCATATTTTATTTTGTATCCTCCATTATACCTTGGCCTTAGACTAATTAAATGGTGATTCTCATCCTGGGTCAATCAGTCTTATGGATTTTACTGCAACAGCCGTGGGCTTAAAATGAGACGGGATCTCTGCAAAAGGTATATCATACTTTGATAACAAAGGTAAGTCCAACTAGGTAAGTATATCAGCCCTACTAATAATTCTAAAAAAATACTAAAGAATATAAAATGTAACATAAAAATTATTTTGAGCACTCCAATAATTTTGTTAATTTACTGCATTTATTTTTTTAGCATTCTTTGCATTGTGACTAACATTTTGTTTAATTTATATTATTTTATTCATTCATAATGTCATTTTCTATATTATCTATTAATAAAAATTAATGAAAAATAGGAAAAAATTTTTAAAAAAATGAATGAATGAATGAATGAAAATTATTACTTGTGTTTTTTCTTATGAACTTCGGTGGAGGTGTATTCCTACTCGGAGAGGAAACCGATCCCACCTACTATTTCTAAGGTAGGCAAGTAATTCATGATCCATATGACATCCACTCCTAGATGCATACTGATTTACCTCCATTTATGTATGCTGAAAGTTAAAAATTTTTAAATGAACAAAGAAATTGAAATTGTTTACTCGAAAGATTATATATTTTGCCTGAAGTTTTGAATGCACTTCTTTGAATGCAATGATTCCAATTTATAGAAAAAGAATTTTGAAGGATAATATCAAGTTTTTTCATTAAAAAAAGCAAAAAGCTAAGCACATTCACGTGCTTAGCTTTCAAGTCAGATAAAGATAAGTAAGAAGCACATCAATAATTTATGTCTCCTTTTAATAATTCATGTGTCCTTTGAATAATTCATGTTTTCTTTCAAGTAATTCATGTTTGACACAGCAAGTACGCACACAGTAAATAGATATTTATTGTGGACCTATATTTTTACGTGTCTAATAAATATTTTTTGTACTCATAAATATTTTTTCCGCGCAAGGGGCAAGAGTACATAGGTACCTGTAAGGCCTGTAGCCTAATAGTGCCAAAGTTGTAAGAACCATGTCACTGAAAGTGGGGGCAAAAATCCCTGCTCACAACAAGTTAACACATGCTTTGATGATGGGTCTTGAGCAAATCAAATGTTAAACTTGAAATGGGTTCCTTTCTTTCTTAACATGTGAAGAAGAAATTGATTCATAAAGAAATGAAAATGTTAAGCTTTCTAACTTTCTTAGAAATTGATTAAACATAACAAATGAAATAGGAGTTGGTTGGGTGATTGAAGCAACTAAAGCTTTACAATTTAAATCGTTGAATAAAAATAAGAAAAAAAGGGAAGCATAAATCAGAAATTTCATTCTTTTTTTCTAATTAATTTCATAGATAATTAGTATGAAGTTGGGATTGCATCCGTTTCTTGTGAATTTTTGCATGAAAAACTTGAGATAATGTACTGGAAATTCTACAATAAAATATCATTATGAGAAGAGTATAAAAAAGTCAAATTAAGATAAGAGAAGGAAAAGAAGAATGTATAAGATGTTTATTTTTGAATTAATTAAGTCATATTTTTAATTCATAAAACTTAATTCCAATTGAAGTTTAATTAAGGAAAATACTGAATTAGTTACTAAGATTCATATTAGTGTAAAATGAATGCAAAAATATAAATAGATAACTACTAGTTAATGTGTATTGTAGAATAAGAACTTGCATACATATAAGCATAAAAAGGAATATAATTAAGAAAAATAAGAATTAAATAGCAATATAAACTTATACATGAGTATACATTAGAGAAATAGATTTTTAAATGGAATTTGAATAAATTATAACAAGTAAAGATACAAGGTAAAGCATAGGTATAAACATATATGCATAATAAGCTAGTAAAATAAAGAATATGCATGGAATATTTTCATGCAACACATGAAGGTATGAATAAAAATATAATGAATTAAATTATAAATTACTTAGTAGCTAAGTAAACCAAATATTTCAAATAGCAAATTAAAATAAATAAAATTGGCAAATGAACATTTGATCATAACCCTAAAAATATAAGTAATAATAATAGGCAAATAGAGAACAAGTAAATAATATAATAACATGCATCATAGGGTAGGGTTATGATAATATATAATATGATACGATAATAAAAAAAATATTTTAATATGTAATATAGGGAAAAGAGATCAAGAAGAGTCTTCTAGAGCGAAAAGGGCACTAAATTAAATATTTTATAGATTAGAGATGAGAATTATAGTACATGCATGTGACTTTGGTTACCCTAATACATTTATTGATGTATAGCCATACTTTATTTTCTATATTGATTATTGTTGATGCCTTCTAATGAAATTGCGATTTGTTGTCTATTGGTATTTGTTTTACTATATTGTTTTTGAATTATTGATATAGCTCTGTGTGTAAAGACTAATAGGTCCATTGATTGTGAATTATCTACTAAAGATACCTAGTCATAAACCTCTTATTGATAGAAGAAACCTATGTGTTATGGAATAGTCTACACACCAAGAGGATGAGCATGACCAAAGAAGCTAGGATAAGTAGTTTGATGCTTAAGAAACATTCAAGTAGTTTGATCAACTTTCTTGTGGAGTGTTTCAAATCTGGGATTTTTGGAACTAGTTTGTTTCGACATCGTGGATCTCTGATCAATTCAAAGAAATCTGAAATCTAACCTTTATTCTTTGGAGGTTGTACCAAATTCAACTAGGGATTTTCAAGTTAATGTTTTGGGGGTTCGACATCAAGGAGTTCTCAGGCTTATTCTTGGAGGTTCCGTATCATTTGGTATCAGAGACTACGCTCTAGATCAGGTTTTATCCCTATCAAATTCGTTTTCGTTTCTTCTCTTGTTATTTTCGTTTTCGTTACTTTGATCTTGAATTGTTGAATTTGTTCTCTTGTTTCCTTGTTCCTCTGAATTGTTTTCTTTGTGGGTTATTTTCGTTTTCGTTTCTTCTCTTGTTATTTTCATTCTGTTTCTTTGTTCTTGATTCTTGAATCATTTTCTTTGTTTCTTGATCGTCTAAGTTGTTTGTTCCTTGAATCGTTTTTGTTTTCTTTCAAATTTTAAAAATTAAAAAAAATTATTATAAAACCTAAAATTCGAAATTCAAGAAAGGTGTTTTAAATTTGAATCTTGGTCTTGTTCATCATTCTGATTTGAATTCGAAATTCAACAAAGTGTGCTAAATTCGAATCTTGTTCTTGATTATTCATTCTGATTCAATTTCGAGTTTCAAACAAAGTGCTCTAAATTCGATCTTGTTCTTGTTACCTAATTGGGTAAAAGTTTTGTGTGGTGTGAACTAAGGTTGCCCCATCAAGAGAGATAGTGAGAGGGAGAAAAAAAAAAACCACTTCAACAAAAATTTTTCATTCTCCTTGTTATTTAGGTGATAAGGGTCGAATCTGGATAGGTTAGAATCAATATAATTTCTGGTCACGAAATTTTCACCATTGAGGGGTTGTTTTGATTCGAATTGCATTAGTGATTCATTCAAAATTTCAGACTTAGGATACTACACACGGAAGGCTATTTGAGTTGTTTCATAAAGTGTGATTCACCTAAGAACATAAAAGAAATTAGCTTGAGAGGTGTGAGCTAAGCCGTGAGTGAATACATTATATTGAGTGGAACACGAGTGACCAACCCCATCTATTGAGTGTAAACATGTGAGAGAGTGTTGTGAGGCCTTTTATTTGTTTTGTTCTAACCTTTTATTGCAGGAAAAATGTCTGGCCGAGATGACAGTGACAGGGGTGTTCAAATTGATCCAGCTCGATTGCGTGAGGCGCAACAAGCTGAATTTACACATTTATACCGTGTTATGGAGAACATAACAGAAACATTGGAGTGCATGGATTTGAGGTTGCAAAATGTTGAAAGAGCCACACCGGAGCACAATGAGAGGCAAAGAGGTGGCAGAAATCAAATGCAACAGCCTGAACATTCGAAAGATGAAAATGAGCTTGAGGATGATAATGCAAGTCTGGTTGGATGAGCTCTACATAGAGGTGGAGGTAGAGGAGGCTGTGGTACTGGTCGAGGTAGAGGAAGGATGAATAATAATGCTTTCTATGGTAGAAATCATGGTGATGATGAAGTCGTTGATAGGAGCTTGGGAAGCATCAAGCTGAAAATTCCTAATTTTGCTAAATCAGATCCAGAAGCTTATTTGCAATGGGAAAAGCAGGTTGATCTCATATTTGATTGCCATCGATGTACTAAGGAAAAGAAGGTCAAGCTTATTGTTACTCAATTTACAGATTATGCTATAGCTTGGTGGGATCAATTAGTGACTAGTAGAAGAAGGAATTTGGAGTATCCTATTGAGACTTGGGCTGATCTTAAATCGGTCATGAGGAAGAGGTTTGTGCCTAGACATTTCCATAGGGAAATCATGCAGAGACTTCAGGTTCTCAAGCAAGGAAGTAAAAGTGTTGATGACTACTACAAAGAAATGGAGATGTTAATGACTAGAGCTAATATAGATGAAGACATGGAGACTACTATGGCACGTTTCTTGGCTGGTTTGAATTCGGACATTGCTGATCAGGTTGATTTGCAGCCTTATGTGGAGTTAGAAGAGATGGTGCATATTGCCGTCAAGGTGGAAAAACAACTCCAAGGAAGACGACCATCAAGGTATAGTTCGAAACCTGTTTCTAATTCTATTTCTCCTTGGAATAGGGAAGGAAGGCGTGATTACAAGGAAAGAAACAAGGCTGGTTAAGATAGTGGGAAAGTAAAGGCCGAAACAAGTTCTAAAGACAAATCCAAAGTTGAAGAGCCTAAGCTGCGAAATCGAGATATTAAGTGTTGGAAGTGCCAAGGTGTGGGACATATCAGCAAAGAATGTCCAAACACGAGAGTTATGACTGTAAGAAATGGTGAGATAGTGACTGATGAAGAAGAAGGTGACGATGAGAGTGAAGATGGAGAAAAGTAAGACTTGGAATGTTGTAGTGATGGGAGCATTGAAGAACCAATAAAGGGAGACTTGCAAGTTGCTAGGCGTGCTCTTAACACGCAATTGAAGGAGGAAAACCATGAAGAACAATGAGACAACTTGTTCCATACAAGGTATCACGTTCAAGGCAAGGCTTGTATTGTGATTGTGGATGGTGGAAGCTATACCAATATGGTAAGTACACTCTTGGTTGATCAATTGGGGCTGCCTACAAAACCTCACCCCCGACCTTACAAACTTCAGTGGCTGAATGGATGTGGAGAGGTTAAGGTAAATCGAGAATCTAACATTTCTTTTTCCATTGGTAAATATCACGATGAGGTGTTGTGTGATGTGGTGCCAATGCATGCTGAAGAGATTTTACTTGGACGTCCATGGTAGTATGATAGGCGAGCTATGCATGATGGATACTTCAACCGGTATTCATTCACTAAGGATGGACGAAAGACAATTCTGACCCCACTCTCTTCAAAAGAAGTGTATGAAGATCAATGTAAAATGGAAAGAATGAGACTTAAATTTGAAAAGAAAGAAAGAGAGAGCGACAAAAAAATGAGTGAAAAAAATCAGATTGCAAATGAAAAGAAAGAGAGAAAAGAAAAATCAAAACAAATTCAGTTTGAGAAAAATAGAGAAGGAGAGAAGAATGTGAGTTTGTTAGCTAGTACAAGTGAGGTTAAACATGCTTTTTACACCAATCAGCCTATGTTTGTGCTTTTGTGCAAAGAGGCTCATTTAGATACTACTGTTTTTAACCAATCTTTGCCTAGTGTGTTTGTTGATCTTTTGCAGGAATATTCAGATTTGTTTCCCGAAGAAATTCTTGATGAATTGTCACCAATCAGAGGCATAGAGCATCAAATTGATTTCCATTCCGGAAGCTTCCATTCCCAATAGGCCAGCGTATCGAGCTAATCCTTTCGAGACAAAGGAGATACAAAAGCAAGTGGAGGAATTGCTAGCTAAGGGATACGTGAGGGAAAGTTTGAGTCCTTGTTCGGTTCCTATTATTCTTATGCCAAAGAAGGATGGGACGTGGAGGATGTGCATGGATTGCAGAGCCATCAATAAAATCACTGTAAAGTATCATCATCCTATTCCTAGACTAGATGATATGCTTGATGAGTTACATGGTTCTTGTTTGTTCACGAAAATTGATTTGAAATTTGGTTATTATCAAATTCGAATGAGTGTGGGTGATGAGTGGAAAACAACATTTAAGACTAAATATGGGCTGTATGAGTGGTTGGTTATGCCGTTTGGTCTTACTAATGCACCTAGCACATTCATGCGTTTGATAAATCATGTGTTGCGTGAGCACTTGGGTAAATTTGTTGTTGTTTACTTTGATGATATTCTTGTTTACTCTAAGTGTTTGGATGATCATGTCATACATGTGCGTCTTGTGTTAGACTTTCTTAGGCGTGAGAAGTTGTATGCTAACCTTAAGAAGTGTAGTTTTTGCATGGATAAGATTCATTTTCTTGGTTTTATGGTGTCTAGTCAAGGTATTGAGGTTGATGAGAAAAAGGTAAAGGCTATTAGGGACTAGCCAAAACCTAAGAATCCTAGTGAGGTGAGGAGTTTTCATGGACTTGCTGGTTTCTATAGGAGATTCATTAGAAATTTCAGTACTATAGCTACACCTTTGAATGAGTTAGTTAAGAAAAATGTCAGTTTTGTTTGTGGAGATGCATAAGAACATGCATTTAATGAACTTAGGATAAATTGTGTAATGCACCCTTGCTTGCTTTGCCTAATTTTGATAAGACTTTTGAGATTGAATGTGATGCAAGTGGCATAGGAATCAGAGCTGTTTTGATACAGGATCAAAGGCCATTAATGTACTTTAGCGAAAAAATAAGTGGAGCGGCTTTGAAGTATCCGACATATGATAAGGAGTTATATGCATTGTTTCGAGCTTTGCATACATGGCAGCATTATTTGTGGTCAAAAGAGTTTGTGATACATACTGATCATGAAAGTTTAAAGCATTTGAAAGGTCAAGATAAGCTGAATCGTAGACATGCCAAATGGGTGGAATTCATAGAAACATTTCCATATGTGATTAAATACAAGCGAGGTAAAGAGAATGTAGTGGCTGATGCGTTGTCGCGAAGGTATGTTTTACTTAATTCTCTTAGTGCTAGATTATTAGGTTTTGAGCATATTAAGGAATTATATGTTAGTGATGTGGATTTTGGTGACATATATAATTCGTGTGGAGATGTGGCTGTTTCAAAAGATTTTCATTTGTTTGATGGTTTCTTGTTTAAGAGAAATAGATTGTGTATTCCTAAGTGTTCCATGAGAGAGTTGTTAGTTAAGGAAGCACATGGAGGAGGTTTGATGGGTCATTTTGGGGTAAGTAAGACCTATGATGTGTTGATAGAAAATTTTTAATGGCCTAGTATGAAACATGATGTGCATAAAGTTTGTGAGCATTGCATAACATGTAGAGAAGCTAAGTCTAGGAAGAAACCGCATGGTTTGTACATGCCATTACCTGTTCCTAATGGACCTTGGACTGATTTGTCTATGGATTTTGTGCTTGGATTACCTAAAACTAGGAGAGGTTGTGATAGTATATTTGTTGTGGTTGATAGATTTAGTAAAATGGCTCATTTTATACCATGTCTTAAAACTGATGATGCTAAATTGATTGCTGATTTGTTCTTTAAAGAGGTTGTTCATTTGCATGGCATACCCAAAAGCATTGTTAGTGATAGAGATGTTAAGTTTTTGAGTCATTTCTGGCGTGTTTTATAGGGAAAATTGGGGACTAAGTTTTTATTTTCTACTACTTGCCATCCTCAAACCGATGGTCAAACTGAGGTTGTGAATCGAACATTGATTACTTTGCTTAGGGCAGTGGTAGAAAAGAATATTAGGATGTTGGAGGATTGTTTACCATTTGTGGAGTTTGCTTATAATAGGGCTGTTCATAGCACTACTAATTGTTCTCCATTTGAAATTGTTAATGGTTTTAATCCGCTTACTCCTTTGGATATTTTGCCATTGCCATCTAATGATTTTGTGAGTGTTGATGCTAGCTCAAAGGCAGATTTTGTGAAGAAGATACATAAATAGGTTAAGGAAAGGACTGAAAGGCAAAATGCTAAAGTAGCTTCTCGAGTGAATAAAGGAAGGAAGCCAATGATTTTTCAGCCTAGTGATTGGGTTTGGGTTCATTTTCGCAAAGAACGGTTTCCGCACCAAAGAAAGTCCAAGTTAAACCCACGAGGAGATGGTCCTTTTCAGATACTTGAAAGGATTAATGACAATGCATATAAAGTGGATTTTCCAGGTGAGTATAATGTAAGTGCTTCGTTTAATGTTGCTGATTTAAGTCCTTTTGATGTAGGTGATGCTTTTGATTCAAGGATGAATCCTTTTGAGGAGAGGGGAAATGTTGTGGAACAACCAGCACACCGCAAGGATGAGCAAGAGTTAGGACGTGAGGAACAAGTTGAGGAGATCATCAATCCAATTATTTTGCCACAAGGTCCTATAACTAGATCGTGAGCCAAAAAGATTCAGCAAGCACTAATTTGCCCTTTGCAAGATTTGGTGAATTTGGCTAACTATGGTTTGCAAGGAATTACAAGCTTGGAGACAAGACCAAAGGAAGTCAATTACAACTTGCTACAAGTTGAAATTCACGAATGAGACTTGTAGTTAATATGTATTAAGGCCCACTATTTATGCTTATTTAAAAAGTAAGGGCCCTGTTTGTTTTGTATTAAATTAGAACTTTGTTTACTTTATTATTTCTTAAAATTTGATTAGAAAACCAAATGCTACTTAATAACCCTAATTAGGGTTTAGCTATTTATATCTTATTTAGGGTTGTAAGACATCAGTTTTGGTTTTTGGACGAATTAATAACCTAAAGCCGTTTTGCTTTTATCTTTGTGTTCTTGCGTGAATACATGCTTAAGAAACATTCAAGTAGTTTGATCAACTTTCTTGTGGAGTGTTTTGAATCTGGGATTTTGGGAACTAGTTTGTTTCGACATCTTGGATCTCTGATCAATTCAAAGAAATCTGAAATCTAACCTTTATTCTTTGGAGGTTGTACCGAATTCGACAAGGGGTTTTCAAGTTAATGTTTTGGGGGTTCAACATCAAGGAGTTCTCAGGCTTATTCTTGGAGATTCCGTATCTGTGGAGGTTGAAGAAGGATGTATGACAATGCATTCTATGGTAGAAACTGTGGTGATGATGGCTTTGTAGATAAGAACTTGGGAAGCATTAAATTAAAAATTCCTAATTTTCGAGGTAAATCATATCCAAAGGCTTATTTGCAATGGTAAAAGCAAGTTTCACTTATCTTTGATTGCCATCAATTTAGTGAAGAAAAGAAAGTCAAGTTTGCCATTACTCAATTTTTAGATTATGTTATAGCTTGGTGGGACCAATTAGTGACTAATAGAAGAAGGAATTTGAAGTATCCAATTGAAAGTTGGCATGATCTTAAGTCTGTCATAAGAAAGAGATTTGTGCCTAGACATTTTCATAGAGAACTTGTGCAAAGACTTCAAGTTCTTAAACAAGGTAGTAGGAGTGTTGATGACTACTACAAAGAGATGGAAATGATCATGACTAGAGCAAATATAGATGAAGATATAGAGACTACTATGGCATGTTTCTTGGCTGGTTTGAACAAGGACATAGCGGATCGAGTTGATTTGCAGCCTTATGTAGAGTTAGAAGAGATGGTGCATATTGCCATCAAGATGGAAAAATAACTCCAAGGAAGAGGAGCAGCAAGGTATGTTTCCAAACCTTATTCCAACACTAGTTATTCTTGGAAAAAGGATGGAAAGTGTGATTTTAAGGGTGGAAATAAGGTTGTTCATAATGGTGGAAAGGCGAAGGCAGATTCAGATTCTAAAGACAAATCTAAAGTCGAAGAGCCTAAGCTGAGAAATAGAGATATTAAATGTTGGAAGTGCCAAGGTGTAGGTCATATCAGCAAAGAATGTCCAAATACGAGGGTTATGACCTTGAGAAATGGTGAGATAGTGACTGCTGAAGAAGAAGGCAACAATGAGAGTGATGATGGTGAGATGCCAGAATTGGGGGATTGTAGCGAAGGGAGCATTGAGGAGCCAATTAGAGGTGATTTGCTTGTTGCTAGGCGTGATCTTAACACACAATTGAAGGAGGATAGCCATGAGGAGCAATGAGATAATTTGTTCCATACAAGATGCCATGTTCAAGGCAAAGCATGTAGTGTGATTGTAGATGGTAGAAGTTGCATTAACATTGTGAGTACATCTTGGTTGATAGATTAGGGCTAACCACACCCACAACCCTACAAACTTCAGCTACGTAATATTGTGGTGAGGCTAAGGTAAATAGACAATCTATCATTTTCTTTTCCATTGGTAAATATCATGATGAAGTGTTGTATCATGTGGTTCCAATGCATACTGGAGATATTCTACTTAGTATACCATGGCAATATGACCGAAGAGCTATGCATGATGGGTACCTCAATAGGTATTCATTAAAAAATAGACGAACATTACACTAGAGAAATATTTACATAATATAGCTGATCCTACAATTCTGCCATGTGTTCATTCTAATTATTTTGAGCCTACTCCTACCCATTGCTCATTCATCATGTTTTACCATAAATTACTCAAGTATTACTCTTTCTGGTTCTCTAATATGTTAATGAGGAAACTATAAGCAAGCTTGATGAATCTACACAAGGCAGCAAATATGTTGATGATATCATTATGCCAAGTGAACCAATCACAAGATCACAATCAAAGAAACTCCAGCATGTGTTCCGACACTTCATTCAAAGGTGGATTAATGAAGAGGGAGACCAACTTGTACTGAAATATGATGGATCATGAAGAGGAAGTCAGAAACTCACCAAGAAGCTTGAAGAATCTACCCATAAGTATAGTGATGGGCATTAGCACGAATTTGGAATATAATATTGATGTGGTTTAGTGCTAGTGTGACTAGACACATGTGAACCAACAACAAAATACATGTAGAATCTGCCCATCAATGTTGTCAGAATTATGGACAGCAATTTAGATTATATTATTGTTGTGGATGAATAATTAATGCTATTGTGACTAGATACATGTAAACCTAGACTTTTAAGCCATTAGTTCTTCTTTTCCAACTATATAGGGAGGGGAAAAAGAACTCAAGGGGATGACTACGAATTTTCAGTTTATACTGAATGTAATTGATGTGTTTTCAAGTTTGAGAGGTTTTCTTCTTATTCTTGTTGCATGAAGAATTGGTTCTAACTTATCAAGTCTGACTTATGGCGTTTAAATCAATTCATTTCTTTATCCCAATCACCCAAGTTCTCAATTACAGGTTAGTTGTGGGTTTGGTAGGGAGGATTTTGTTTTTGACTTCTAAGATTCTATGCTGATGTGTATGTGGGGTTCTAGATGTAATATTTGATCCATGGGTTCCACATCATTTGGTATCAGAGCTTTGGCTTGAAGATAAATCTCTAGGTATCTTTTATGTTTTAATTACCCAAAAGAAAAAAAAAAGAACCAGATTCAGTTTCTGTCTCTTCATTTTCTGTTCTAGTTGCACCTTATTCTTGTTCTTCAAATCTGTGGATTTTTGTTTATCCTTTCAATTTCTATCCTTGTGTACTGAAAGTTCAAAAAAAAGAAGGAAAAGATCAAAAGAAAAAAAAGAATCAGATTCAACTTCCTTAAGATAAAAAAAATCGTACCTGATTTTGTCCAATATTTTTCTACACAATATTTTGAGATTTTTTGCATATTTATACCATTAACAGCTTGCTACCTTATTATATTTGATCAAATTACACCAGGTCCTCATTATGTATCCATTTAGCATTTAAAATATGATATTTAGAGCATATCTTGCATTGGGAATAGATATAGGTTGCATATTCAGATTACTCATTGGAGTGATTTGAATTCTGTTTTTTTTTTTAGTATCCAGAATTGTTTTTCTTTGTATTCTTAGTTTCATTCTTTCATATACCTCTTGTTTCTTGTATGCATTAAGTAGGTAATTCTCAATCATAGTTACTTTGGTTTAATTAATACAAATACTTTTGCTTCTTGTGTTAACTTTCTGATGCAAGAAAGGACCCCATGAAGCTAGCAAGTGGACCAATCACTAGGAGCAAGGCAAAGAGATACCAAGCTAGCATGGCTTTGCATATTCAAGAAGAGATTTCCAAAGACCTTCAAGAATTATCATTCAAGAAGATGGAGATGGAGCTGCAAGGAAGGCCTAAATATATCATGGTTCTAGAAGCATGCAATGGAAGCCAAGAAGGAGCCTTTGAAGGCTATTTTTAAGCCTAGGCCGAAACTACCAAGGAAGAGTCAAAGCTTGGTCAATCTTATTTCCATGCACATGCATGCACATTCATGGATGCAAGTTGGCCAAATTCCTAGGGAGTTTGTTGCACCCCTTGGCCGAATCTTCATAGTTAGTTAGAGGGGATATTTTTGTTATTTTGTGGTCCCCATCCTTTTATTTTAATTAGTTAAGTTGTTTTGACTTTGTCAAATCCTATTCTTGTTGGGTTTTTGGAAGTGTTTTCCCATACAAGCCTAGGATCATTCTAGAATGTTTTAGTCTTAATTTTCCATATGCAATTAGGAATTTTGTAACCCTTATTTAAGGGCACTATTAGGTCGAATGGGGGCACCATTATTATAAAAGAAAATTTTGAATTCTTCTACAAGTTCTTCTTGTGAATTTTCGTGTGAGAGAAATTAGAGTGGATTCTTTAATTCTTTCTTTGCATCAAGAATTAGGTTTACTTATCAATGAGAGTTATGGCATTTTCCTTCTTCTTACCAACTAAATCCTTCAATCATAGTGAGTTCGCGTCTCTTTATAGGCGTTGGGTTCCTTAGGAGGTGATTATCAAGTTTCAAGGAGTTCTCTACCATTGTTATACGTTGGGTTTGCTACCATCGTTGCTAAGGGTCCGCGTCATTTGGTATCAGAGCCTTGCTACAAGGTAATTTTTATCTACTTTGTCTTTCTAGGGTTTGTTAATTTAGGTCTTTTAAATTTCTGCATTTTAGGGTTCTTAGAGAGTTTAGTCTTTAATTTTCGAAAAAGAGTCATATATCAAAATTCAAAAAGCCTGAAGATTGTTCAAAGAGTAATTCGAAACCTAGGAAAAGGAGTCTGATGGAATTTTGAAACCTAGGCCTTGCATCTGAATTGGATTCGAAGCCTAGGGAGTCAATCTGATTGAAATTCGAAAAATGTTTTGTGTTGTTGGGTATTCCCTCGATTTGTTTTGTGGGCGAATTCTGTGTTGCGAATTAAGTCCAGATTTCAAAAAGTTCTTATGAGTAAATTAAGTTCTGAATCAAGGGGATAGTGATAGGAAGCAAAAAAAAATTGTTTGATATTCTTGCTATTTGGGTGCTAAAGATCAGATCTAGGTGGGTTAGAAGTAATAAAATTTTTGGGGCGAAAAATTTCACCTTTTGAGGGGCTTTTGGAATTCAAAAATCAGACCTTAATATTCATATTATTTGAGTGTTATAGGTGGGAATTAGAGTCTAGAAGCTAGCATTTTGGGTAGAATTGATTAGGTCCATAAAGCAGCTTGCCAAGTGTGGGTTGTTTTTGATTCATTATATCCAAATTGGTCTTGTTTATTGGCTTCATTGTTTCTGATTTCTTTATCTAGCTTTTAATTCCATTACATTGCTAAGTATCATTTGCTTGTGTCGATACTTGGTTTTATATCGTGCAGTGCAAATTACCTTGCATTGCCTCCGGATACTTGTCTTGTTTTCTATCTAGTTCTAGGATTTAGGTTCTAGTTTCTTGAATGACTTGACAATTCTTGGTTGGTGAGCTTGGTCCTAATTTCAAGAAGCCGAATGATGGGGATGCAAAAACAGCCAAGGAAACACCTTCTAGACCTACTCCAAGTAGGGAAATTAAATGCTGCAAGTGTTTGGGAAGCGGACACATTGCTTCTCAATGTCCGAATAAGAGGGTGATGATTGCTACCCATGAAGGGGAAATTGAATCAGAATCTGAACATGAAGAAGAAGAGGAGGCCGAATGTGGTGATAGGGCCGAATATGATGAAGAGGCTTGGGAGAATCAAGTCTTGAATGCTGAACATAGAGAGATGCTTGTTACTAGAAGAGCCTTGAATATTCAAGTCAAGGAAGAAAGCTTGGATCAAAGGGAGAATCTTTTCCACTCTAGGTGTTTGGTGAATGGTAAGGTTTGTACACTTATCATTGATGGTGGAAGTTGTACCAATGCTGCTAGTACTACAATGGTGGATAAATTGGGGTTATTTTGTTTTAAACATCCCAATCCTTACAAGTTGCAATGGTTCAATGACGCTGGGGAAGTAAAAGTGTTGAAGCAAGTCAAGGTACCATTCTCCATTGGGTGGTATAAAGATGAGGTTTTGTGTGATGTAGTGCCAATGCAAGCTGGACATTTGCTATTAGGAAGACCATGGCAGCATGATAGAAGGGCACAACATGATGGCTTTTCTAATAAGTATACCTTTACTTATGAAGGAAAGAAGGTTATTCTAACACCATTATCACCTCAAGAGGTGTATGAAGATCAAAAGAGGATGCTAGAGAGGGAGAAAGAAGTTTTGACCAACATGAACCAAGGGGGTTCTAATTCGGCCAATGATGTTTCTTCAACACCCAAGGGTAATTCTAAGGGTAGGGAGAGAGAAAATAATAAAGTGAGTGAGTGCAGAAAGGGAAAAGAGGCCGAGAGTCAAAAGAAAGTAAGCAAACAAATAAATGGCCCATT
Source organism: Garcia nutans (assembly GCA_947685225.1). Lineage (NCBI taxonomy): Eukaryota > Viridiplantae > Streptophyta > Magnoliopsida > Malpighiales > Euphorbiaceae > Garcia > Garcia nutans. Next base: position 11,134,365 of record CANTUV010000002.1, on the reverse strand, counting down.
GGTGAGAGAAAATAAGCAAGGATAAAAAGCAAAACATACTTTTTATGCAAGAGCAAGAGAGATAGATGTAGGGCAGCCTGTACTCATTATTATGTATAAAGAATCGTTACTTGCCGACAGTGAAGAATCTCTTGATTCTTTACCTTCTGGTTTTTTGTCTTTGTTGCAGGATTTTAAGGATGTGTTTCCTGAAGACCTTCCTAGTGGTTTGCCGCCATTAAGAGGGATTGAACATCAAATTGACTTCATACCCGATTCTGCAATTCCAAACCGGCCAGCATATAGGAGCAATCCTATGGAGACAAAAGAGATGCAAAGACAAGTTGAAGAGCTTTTGGAGAAAGCCTTGGTTCGCGAGAGCCTTAGTCCTTGTGCCGTTCCAGTCTTATTAGTACCCAAGAAAGATGGTTCTTGGAGGATGTGTGTTGATTGTAGGGCTGTGAACAAGATTACTGTGAAGTATAGACATCCCAATTGAAAGACTTGATGACATGTTGGACAAATTGCATGGGGCGAGATATTTCACAAAGATTGATCTTATGAGTGGTTATCATCAAATTCGCATGAAGCCGGGAGATGAATGGAAGATTGCCTTCAAAACAAAATATGGTTTGTATGAATGGTTAGTTATGCCTTTTGGTTTATCTAATGCACCTAGTACTTTCATGAGATTAATGAACCATGTTTTGAGAGCTTATTTAGGTAAGTTTGTGGTAGTTTACTTTGATGATATTCTTATTTATAGAAAAACTGAGGAAGAACATGTTGAACATGTTAGGAAAGTGCTTGAAATCCTTAGTGAGCAAAACCTTTATGCTAAGCTTAAGAAGTGTTCTTTTTTTCTAGATAGGGTTGTTTTTCTTGGTTTTGTTGTAAGTATGCAGGGAATTGAAGTTGATCAAGAGAAGGTGAAAGCTATCCAAGAGTGGCCGAATCCTTCAAGTGTGACAGAAGTGAGGAGTTTTCACGGATTGGCAAGCTTCTATAGGAGATTTTTCCCTAATTTCTCTACTTTGGCAGCCCCCTTGACTAGCATAATCAAGAAAGAAGTGGGATTCGTTTGGGGAAAGGAGCAACAAGAAGCATTTGATGCTTTGAAAGAGAAGCTTTCTATTACATGCTGAATGAACACTTTTATTGGCCGAATATGAAAAGGGATCTAATTCGGATTTGTAAGGCTTGTTTGGCTTGTAGGCAAGCTATGTCTAAGTCTATGCCTCATAGTTTGTATATGCCATTACCCGTTCCTAGTTCTCCTTGGATGGACATTAGTATGGACTTTGTTTTAGGATTACCAAGGACTAAGAGGGGAGAGATAGCATATTTGTGGTTGTTGATAGGTTTAGTAATATGGCACACTTTTTCACATGTCATAAGAGTGATGATGCTAGTTTAGTGGCCGAACTCTTCTTTAGGGAGGTGGTTCGAATTCATGGGATCCCAAAATCCATAGTTTCTGATAGAGACACCGAGTTTTTATCTCACTGTGTGCTTTGGGGAAAGTTAGGTACCAAGTTGTTATTTTCCACCACTTGTCATCCTCAAACGGATGGACAAACAAATGTAGTAAATAGAACTTTAGGTACCATGTTGAGAGCTTTAATGGGTAAGAATTTGAGTTCTTGGGAAGATTGTTTGCCATTTATTGAGTTTGCTTATAATCGTGCTATTCATTCTTCTACAGGATATTCACCTTTTGAGCTTGTTTATGGTTTTAACCCACTAACAGTTTTGGATCTTGTTTCTTTACCTTCTCATGAGCTTGTTAGTTTAGATGGTGAGAAGAAAGCTAAATTGGTGAAAGAGATGGATGAGAAAGCAAGGGCGAATATTGAGAAAAGGAACAAGAGATATGCTGATTCTGCAAATAGAGGGAGACGTGAGATGAAGTTTCAAGTAGGAGATTGGGTTTGGGTGCATTTTTAAAAAGAGAGGTTTCCTAACCAAAGGAAGAACAAGTTGCAAGCTAGAGGAGATGGCCCATTCCAAGTGCTGGAGAAGATTAATGACAATGCCTACAAGATCAACTTACTAGGTACGTATAATGTTAGTGCTACTTTCAATGTAAGTGATCTTTCTCCTTTTGATGATGCAGATTTGAGGACAAATCTTTTTGAAGAGGGGGAGAATAGAATGATGCAAGAAAGGACCCCTTGAAGCTAGCAGGTGGACCAATCACTAGGAGCAAGGCAAAGAGATATCAAGCTAGCATGGCTTTGCATATTCAAGAAGAGATTTCCAAAGAGCTTGAAGAATTATCATTCAAGAAGATGGAGATGGAGCTGCAAGGAAGGCCTAAATATATCATGGTTCTAGAAGCATGCAATGGAAGCCAAGAAGGAGCCTTTGAAGGAGCCTTTGAAGGCTATTTTTAATCCTAGGCCGAAACTACCAAGGAAGAGTCAAAGCTTGGTCAATCTTATTTCCATGCACATGCATGCACATTCATGGATGCAAGTTGGCCGAATTCCAAGGGAGTTTGTTGCATCCCTTGGCCGAATCTTCATAGTTAGTTAGAGGGGATATTTTTGTTATTTTGTGGTCTCCATCCTTTTATTTTAATTAGTTATGTTGTTTTGACTTTGTCAAATCCTATTCTTGTTGGGTTTTTGGAAGTGTTTTCCCATACAAGCCTATGATCCTTCTAGAATGTTTTAGTCTTAATTTTCCATATGCAATTAGGAATTTTGTAACCCTTATTTAAGGGCACTATTAGGCCGAATTGGGGACACCATTATTATTAAAAAGAAATTTTCGAATTCTTCTACAAGTTCTTCTTGTGAATTTTCGTGTGAGAGAGATTAGAGTGGATTCTTTAATTCTTTCTTTGCATCAACAATTAGGTTTACTTATCAATGAGAGTTATGGCATTTTCCTTCTTCTTACCAACTAAATCCTTCAATCATAGTGAATTCGCGTCTCTTTATAGGCGTTGGATTCCTTAGGAGGTGATTATCAAGTTTTAAGGACTTCTCTACCATTGTTATACGTTGGGTTTGCTGCCATCGTTGCTAAGGGTCCGCGTCAGTCGTATACAGTCAAATTTCTCCTTTCTTTGATGAGGGCATGGCCAATGACATGGCCAAGATGGTGGGTGTGTCTGAGTGACACACCCAGTGACACAGCCAAGATGGTGGGTGTGTTTGAGTGACACATCCAGTGACATGACCAAGATGGTGGGTGTGTCTAAGTGACACACCCAGCGACATGGCCAAGACGGTGGGTGTGTCTGAGTGACACACCCAGCGACATGGCCAAGACACCTGCATATGTCTGCCTCTACTTTTCTTTCTTTCTTTTCTTATCAAAGTGATATGTGACACGGCCAGGACATGTTGGGACAAGTCCAAGACATGTTGACACACCTAAGGACATGGCCAAGAAGAGGAGACATGGGCAAGCTTCAACCATCTTTGTTGTTTCCTTCCAAAATAACTTCATCATGGGGACTTAGCTCCATTTTGCACATGCTCATCTAAATCATCAAACTTCAAGCAAACTTGAACACACATATTAGAAAATTAACTAAAAAGCAAATAAAATAATTATAAAAACACATATATAAATGATCAAAATAGGAGGTAACTTGTGCTGTAAAATAGCACTTGCCACCTTCGAAACCATCACCTTTTATTTGGCTCATATCTTCTCTTTTTGGTGATCATTCTTTGAAAAATGTGGCATAAGCCGGGATGTTCTTGATTACTTTAAGTAAAGGAAGATTTATACTTACCTTGGAGAGCATGTTATAAATTTTAGAAAATTGCTTATCTTGCTTCTCACTTTTTAACCTGCTCAAGAATGGGATTGGAGGTTTGTAAGGATTTGGAGATTTGTGCAGCTTTGGTGCAACAAATGCCTTCTCATTGTCCTCCTTCGGCTGGCTTGTTTTGAGCTTTGCCTTCTTGCATTTCCTTGCCATCTTCTTGAACTGTTCCTGTATCCAAAGAAACATCAATATTATTATCACCAATTTTATTATCAAGCACCTTACCACTTCTTGATACCATGATTGCTTTGGCTTGCTTCGGTTGACTAAAAATTTTCCTTTTTGATGAGCTTGAAGTTGATTAGCCAATTGACACATTTGAGTTTCCACCTTCTTAAGTGATACTTCCAAAGAGTCAAACCGCTTGTTATTCATCTCTTGATTTTGAGTGCTTATTTGAATGAAAGCATTCAAATTATCTTCAAGTGAAGGTTTCATGATTTGCTCTTGATTCAAAGTTTGCCCTTGGCAGTTGAGTCCTCTTTGATAAGGTTGGAATGAATGTTGAGGTGCTGTTTGTTGTTGGTTCTTTCATGAAAAATTTGGGTGATTTCTCCAACCGGGTGTCAGTGTATGTGCCCTAGGCCATTTATTTGGATCTTTATGTTATACATTCATTATTAATAAATGAGGTTTTATTATCATTATTGTTTGTTTGCATGTTACACAATTTTGATATTTGTCCCTGGTTTATTATTGTTATAGAGATATAAAAATTCTTAACCAGTATGAACATTGATTTGATAATCATCAGATGGTTATGTGTATAGTGATACAAATCAATTTCATAGATACTTGTTAGAGAACAATGTATTGGATAGACCCATCATGAGATTACTACATGGGTTAGTGTCATAAGTAAATCTCATGATAGTTATGTATTAATTCTTTGACTTGAGATAGTCATAGTTTCCAATATAAGGACTATTATATTTTGACATGATCAAACATTATCCGTAACTGGATAGTAATAAAGGTTATGATCATATATGATAGAAATTATGTAGAGGATAATGAACAATCAAGATAGAATTTGTCCCTCTCTTTGAGAGAGATATCTTTTGGGCCCCTCGATAAGTGAGACTGTGAAATGCATGGCCATGCTCAAATGAATTGATAGTGTGATCAATTTCATTTGTTTTTATTAGTTTGCTTGGAGATCGAGTAATCATAAGTTTGGACAATATAAGTATGACGTTGACCATGACTTATGTTCAAGCTAGATATCGTGTGACAAAGGGATTAATGCATGTACTATTATTAGGCAAATTGGACATTCCTTATATTAATTGGGTAGTTGTAACGCCTTGCTAGAGGCCAATTATGACTTGTTGGTTTAATAGAGATTAAATTGACTGCCAATTAATATAGGCCTATCGGGTCACACACAAGAATGCACTTTGGGCTGGATATAATATTAATAATATTAATATTAGATATTAATATTTATTATTATTATTATTATTATTTTCATTATATATATATATATTATTAGATAATATATTCAGAATCCTAATTAGATTTGGATTTTGAATTTGACTTACCTTATCCAATTATATATATTATTAGATAATATATTCATAATCCTAATTAGATTTGGATTCTGAAATTGACTTACCTTATCCAATTTCGAATTGGATTCTGGAGTGATTATATTCTCTCTAGAAGTTAAGTCTTCTTATAGGTAACATTAAAAAATTAAAAAGAGAACGAAAAAAGAAACCCTAATACGTTTTAGAGAAAATGTTTTTCAGCCTTCGCCGTTGCAGAGAGCTAGCACTCTAGACGGTAGTATTCGTGTGGATACGCGATAGAGGGTGTTTTGCGATCGAGGCATCTATTCCAAACTGTGATTTCGAATCATCAACAGGTTAGTTCTTTGTACACTTTCGTCGAATTAAATGAACAGCATGGATCCTGGTGGAAATCAGAGATCAAAAATTTTTTTTCCGCCGTGTGTTTTGTTTGTAGTGATCTCCTTGATTTCCTAACAGTGGTATCAGAGCCACTTGTTGTTTTCGTTTAAGTCGAAAATGTCATGTTGATATGATTACATGAGATATATTGATTTCGTATGGCATGTTAATTATAAAACCTTAATTCGTTTTTCATATGATGAGAAAGGATTGTTTTTGGTTTCGTTTCTGTAAAACCCTAATTCATTTTTCATATGATGAGAAAGGATTGGTGTTTTTAATTTCGTTTTCATGAGATGATCACGTATATATAATTGGTTTTCATATGATTGTTTTTGGTTTTGTTTCTATAAAACCCTAATTCGTTTTGCATATGATGAGAAAGGATTGGTGTTTTTAATTTCGTTTTCATGAGATGATCACGTATATATGATTGGTTGATTAAAACGATTTTCATATGATGAAAATGATTAAGTTTATATGTGATATAAACATTTGGTAATGATTCTATAATGGGTTGTACATATTCTAAATAAAACAGTAAGAAGGTTAATGAGATTAATGATTCTGTTTTAAGGTTTCGCCAAAGAAAAATGTTAATGAGATTAATGTTTCTGTTTGGCTTCGAGAGGCGCTGCCCGGCCAGCGGGAGCCCCGCCCGTTAACCGGCTAGCGGGACCACCGTATGTTCGTGCCCTATAGTTCGTTACCGTGACATTAAGAATGTCAATATATTTGTTTCTATTTAACATGTTGGTGATGAATATGTTATGTTTGTTTGATGTCTTGGCATGGTGCATAGCATGGCCTTATGACCTATGTGATTGGTTTATTCATATCTTAATTTTGGGTAAATACGGCCTGCGTGTCGTTTATTTTGTTGTAATTTATTTTACTAGTAGTTAGATTTTCTTTTATTGTAATAAATGAAGATTCAAGCTACAATGTTTGTGATAAAGATTCATACCAAGGAGAAGATGGTTCCATGGTGATGGAAGCACAAGCTCAAGTTTTGAAGATATGTAATATTGCAAGTGTTGTAATAGATAGGTTTTTCACCTAGGGTTGCCTTTATGATCTTCATTTGGTCTCTTGAAGATCATATTTAGTTTGGCCATGCTATGTCACGTTTACATATTTTGTCATTTGGTATATGGTGCTTATGTGATAAATTATATATATGCATATAGGATGCTAAAATATAATGATATGTAATGCAAGACATGATAATAATTTAGTTGAACCCTCATTAATAATTTAAGTCTAAATGCCATCCACGTTTTGAACACCTATCAAAACTAAGATTGTATTAAAGTAGGTATTGCCAAAGCAATATGCGTTAAACATTCCTAGCTAAGTAGGATGAGTAATAGTGTTACTCATATGTTTTAAAATTGGTTAGACTTAATTAGGCTATCAAAATGGTTTTGGGCCTAAGGTATTAGATGGAATTCAACATGTTATGACATATGATGTCAATATTCCATAATTACTAAGAGTTACATGAGATGTAATTGGTAAAGATGTTACCTACCTAAATAACTTGATTTTAAGCGTCATGCCAAAGCTGAGTTTAGAATTAAGTGAAATACGGATCTTAGCCTACTAAAATTTTTCTTTAGAGGGTTATATTTTTAGTAGGAGTTTAAATAATTTTAACCTCATTATTAATTAAAATTTGACTTTGCATATTTATCAACAAATGGCTGCTAATAACAATTCCACCTTATCACTGCGATCTATCCTTGAGAAGGAAAAACTGAAAGAATGCGGGACTAATTTTGTTGACTGGTTTAGGAACCTGAGAATTGTTCTCAAACAAGAGAAAAAGTCCTATGTGCTTGATGAAGCTATCCCTGACCCACCTCCTGCTGATGCTTCTAATGCTGCTAAGAGTAAGCATAAGAAGCATGTGGATGATTCAAATGACATAGGATGTCTTATGTTGGCTACTATGTGTCCAGGACTTTAGAAGGATCTGGAACGCTTAGAGGCTTATGAGATGAGTGTGCATCTCAAACAAGCTTTCCAACAACAGGCTAGGCAAGATAGGTTTAACACCGCTGTTGCATTATTTGACTGCAAAATGTCTGAAGGTGAATCTATTAGTGCTCATGTTTTGAAGATGAAAGGCTATCTAGATCACCTTGCTAGACTTGGATATCCCCTGAGTTTAGAACTCTCCACGGATTTGATCCTACATTCATTGCCTAGCAGTTTCTCACAGTTTGTCATGAACTATAACATGAATGACATGGAGAAATCCATTCCTGAGCTACATGGTATGTTCAAAACTGCTGAGGGGAATATCAAAAAGCCTACCCAAATATTGAATGCCAATATTAAACAAATGAAAAAGAAAGCCAAATATACTAAAGGCAAGGGTAAGGCAAAAGGTGCTAAAGGGTCCAAGGACAAGCTGATGCAAGAAAGAATCCCTTGAAGCTAGCAAGTGGACCAATCACTAGGAACAAGGCAAAGAGATATCAAGCTAGTATGGCTTTGCATATTCAAGAAGAGATTTCCAAAGAGCTTCAAGAATTATCATTCAAGAAGATGGAGATAGAGCTTGAAGAAGGCACACCAAAGCTGATTATGATGCTTAGTGTGAAAATTGAAGCTAAAGGTTAGCTAAAGAGGTCCAACGTGCAAGAAAGGTCCACGGGGATTCATATAAAGCCTTGGGAAATAATTTAAGGCCTTAGTAAGATGATGGAAGTGATTGGAAGAAAAGCTTGGAGTGCAGCCAGTTTCACACGTATCTGTGAGATTTCTAAAGCCCTGTGAGAATAGCTGGATGGACCCACTGCTTAAAGATTATTAATTCTGTTTAATGGGCCACGTTTTATATCATTATGGAAGGCTTAAAAATAGGATTTTGTTTCCATACTTTATATTTTCCTTAGTGGATTAGGATTTTGTTTCCATACTTTATATTTTCCTTAGTGGATTAGGATTACTTTATATTTTCCTTATGCAATTAGGAATGTTTTCCTTATGCAATTAGGAATGTTTTTCCTTAATGATATTAGGAATGTTTTCCTTATGCAATTAGGAATATTTTCCTTATTCAATTAGGAATGTTTTAGTCTTAATTTTCCATATGCAATTAGGAATTTTGTAACCCTTATTTAAGGGCACTATTAGGCCAAATTTGAGATACAACAATTAATAAAAATTTTTGAATTCTTCTACAAGTTCTTCTTGTGAATTTTCGTGTGAGAGAGATTAGAGTGGATTCTTTAATTCTTTCTTTACATCAAGAATTAGGTTTACTTATCAACAAGAGTTGTGGCGTTTTCCTTCTTCTTACCAACTAAATCCTTCAATCATAGTGAGTTCGCGTCTCTTTATAGGCGTTGGGTTCCTTAGGAGGTGATTATCAAGTTTCAAGGAGTTCTCTACCATTGTTATACGTTGGGTTTGCTGCCATCGTTGCTAAGGGTTCGCGTCATTTGGTATCAGAGCCTTGCTACAAGGTAATTTTTATCTACTTTGTCTTTCTTGGGTTTGTTAATTTAGGTCTTTTAAATTTCTGCGATTTAGGGTTCTTAGAGAGTCTAGTCTTTAATTTTCAAAAAAGAGTCATATATAAAAATTTAAAAAGTCTAAAGATTGTTCAAAGAGTAATTCGAAACCTAGGAAAAGGAGTCTGATTGAATTTCGAAACCTAAGCCTTGCATTTGAATTGGATTCGAAACTAAGATTAGGGTTCTTGAAAGAAAGCAAAAGCTAGAGTTTTTATTCAAATTTGATTTCAATTTGATTTTGAGTGAATCTGGGGTTGCGAATTAAGTCCAGATTTCGAAAAGCTCTTGGGAGTAAATTAAGTCCCAAATCAAGGGGATAGTGAGAGGAAGCAAAAAAAAAAAGAGTACAAAATCACCTCAACAAAAATTGTTTGATATTCTTGCTATTTGGGAGCTAAGGATCAGATCTAGGTGGGTGAGAAGTAATAAAATTTTTGGGCGAAAAATTTCACCTTTTGAGGGGCTTTTGGAATTCGAAAATCAGACCTTAATATTCATATTATTTGAGTGTTATAGGTGGGAATTATAGTCTAGAAGCTAGCGTTTTGGGTAGAATTGATTAGGTCCATACAGCAGCTTGCCAAGTGTGGGTTGTTTTTGATTCATTAGATCCAAATTTGTCTTGTTTATTGTCTTCAATGTTTCTGATTTCTTTATCTAGCTTTTAATTCCATTACATTGCTAAGTATCATTTGCTTGTATCTATACTTGGTTCTATATCGTGTAGTGCAAATTACCTTGCATTGCCTCCGGATACTTGTCTTGTTTTCTATCTAGTTCTAGGATTTAGGTTCTAGTTTCTTGAAAGACTTGACAATTGTTGGTTGGTGAGCTTGGTTCTAAAGTGCAATCAAGGAAGACGAGAAAAGTGAGGTAATTCTAAACACTTGAGTGAATTTTGATTATTACTAATCTAGTTTCTTTGAGTTTGTTTGTTTGTTAACATGGCTGGAAAAGGAGAAGAGACTAACAAAGAAGGAGCTATGACCGAAAGCTTGGCTAGGATTAATGATACAAACCAGATATGGCAGCTTTGTGCCATTGAAGAAAAGCAATCTTACATCATCCAAATAGATTTAAAAGGAGTTCAAAAGCTCTTTTATGAGGCTGAAATACACTTGAGGCGTGCTACACTTCATATGGAGCAGATTTGGTGCAATTCAAGCAATATGGGCTTTGTGGAGTTTGATACAGCTTATAGGCCAAAGCTACACAAAGGGAAGCCTAAAGTGAAGATCAAAGTATGGAAATCACGTCCAAACACATGGGCATGCTTTCTTGGGCTTGTTCAGCAAGTTTTTTTGGAGATGATAGATACTAGATTGCAAGAGAATGCAGCATGGCAAGCACAACAAATGCAACAAGGGCAGCCGGCCGCACATCCAAATCCCATAATGCGAGCTAGGAGAGTGCTTAGGAGAGAAGGGCAAGGAAATCTTGAAGCCCTAAAAGCAGCCGAAAGGGTAGAAGATGAAGATGAAGGTGGAAATCAACCTGCCACTGATGGTGACCTTACTTCCATCAAGATGAAGATTCCTTCCTTTGAAGGGAAGAACAATGCAGAAGAGTTCATAGAATGGGAGAGGAAAGTTGAGCAGATTTTTGAATGCCATAACTACACTGAAGAGAAGAAATCAGTTTTGGCAGCCATAGAGTTCAAAGGGTATGCTACCTTTTGGCGGGATCAATTGAAAGCTAATAGAAGAGGGAAAGGTATGAGGCCTATTCTTGAATGGTCAACCTTGAAAGAACTAATGAGGAGCTGATTTGTACCATCTCACTACATTCGGGATTTGTACAATCGACTAGCAAGACTAGTTCAAGGTGGAAGAAGTGTGGAAGAGTACCACAAAGAGATGGAGATGATCATGGCTAGGGCAAATATTGATGAAGATGAAGACAAGAAGATGTCACGATTTCTTGGGGGATTGAATTTGAACATAGCCAATGAATTGGAGATGTATGAATTCAACACAATGGAAGAGTTAGTTCAAAAGGCCATGAAGATAGAGAGAAGATTGAAGAATAAAGCTATTTCAAAAACTGGCAACTCTAAATCTAGTGGAAATTTTTCAAACTTCAAGGGTTCAAGTTCGAGTGGAGGTTCCTACAAAGGGGATTACAAGGGTTCTTTCCAAAAGAATTCTTCCTACAATCCTAATTTCAAGAAGCCGAATGATGGGGATGCAAAAACAGTCAAGGAAACACCTTCTAGACCTACTTCAAGTAGGGAAATTAAATGCTACAAGTGTTTGGGAAGTGGACACATTGCTTCTCAATGTCCGAATAAGAGGGTGATGATTGCAACCCATGAAGGGGAAATTGAATCAGAATCTGAACATGAAGAAGAAGAGGAGGCCGAATGTGGTGATAGGGCAAAATATGATGAAGAGGCTTGGGAGAATCAATTCTTGAATGCTGAACATGGAGAGATGCTTGTTACTAGAAAAGCCTTGAATATTCAAGTCAAGGAAGAAGGCTTGGATCAAAGGAAGAATCTTTTCCACTCTAGGTGTTTGGTGAATGTTAAGGTTTGTACACTTATCATTGATGGTGCAAGTTGTACCAATGCTGCTAGTACTACAATGGTGGATAAATTGGGGTTAACTTGTTTTAAACATCCCAATCCTTACAAGTTGCAATGGTTCAATGATGCTGGGGAAGTAAAAGTGTTGAAGCAAGTCAAGGTACCATTCTCCATTGGGTGGTATAAAGATGAGGTTTTGTGTGATGTACCAATGTAAGCTGGACATTTGCTATTAGGAAGACCATGGCAGCATGATAGAAGGGCACAACATGATGGCTTTTCTAATAAGTATACCTTTACTTATGAAGGAAAGAAGGTTGTTCTAGCACCATTATCACCTCAAGAGGTGTATGAAGATCAGAAGAGGATGCTAGAGAGGGAGAAAGAAGTTTCGGCCAACATGAACCAAGTGGGTTCAAATTCGGTCAATGATGTTTCTTCAACACCCAAGGGTAATTCTAAGGGTAGGGAGAGAGAAAATAATAAAGTGAGTGAGTGCAGAAAGGGAAAAGAGGCTGAGAGTCAAAAGAAAGTAAGCAAACAAATAAATGGCCCATTGGTGAGAGAAAATAAGCAAGGAGAAAAAGCAAAACATACTTTTTATGCAAGAGCAAGAGAGATAGATGTAGGGCAGCCTGTACTCATTATTATGTATAAAGAATTGTTACTTGCTGACAGTGAAGAATCTCTTGATTCTTTACCTTCTAGTTTTGTGTCTTTGTTGCAGGATTTTAAGGATGTGTTTCCTAAAGACCTTCCTAGTGGTTTGCCGCCATTAAGAGGGATTGAACATCAAATTGATTTCATACCCGGTTCTACAATTCCAAATCGGCCAGCATCTAGGAGCAATCCTATGGAGACAAAAGAGATGCATGAGAAAGCAAGGGCGAATATTGAGAAAAGGAACAAGAGATATGCTGATTCTGCAAATAGAGGGAGACGTGAGATGAAGTTTCAAGTAGGAGATTGGGTTTGGGTGCATTTTCGAAAAGAGAGGTTTCCTAACCAAAGGAAGAACAAGTTGCAAGCAAGGGGAGATGGCCCATTCCAAGTGCTGGAGAAGATTAATGATAATGCCTACAAGATCGACTTACCAGGTACGTATAATATTAGTGCTACTTTCAATGTAAGTGATCTTTCTCCTTTTGATGATGCAGATTTGAGGACAAATCTTTTTGAAGAGGGGGAGAATGATGCAAGAAAGGATCCCTTGAAGCTAGCAAGTGGACCAATCACTAGGAACAAGTCAAAGAGATATCAAGCTAGTATGGCTTTGCATATTCAAGAAGAGATTTCCAAAGAGCTTCAAGAATTATCATTCAAGAAGATGGAGATAGAGCTTGAAGAAGGCACACCAAAGCTGATTATGATGCTTAGTGTGAAAATGGAAGCTAAAGGCTAGCTAAAGAGGTCCAACGTACAAGAAAAGTCCATGGGGATTCATATAAAGCCTTGGGAAGTAATTTAAGGCCTTAGTAAGATGATGGAAGTGATTGGAAGAAAAGCTTGGAGTGCATCCAGTTTCACACGTACCTTTGAGTTTTCTGAAGCCCTGTGAGAATAGCTGGATGGACCCACTGCTTAAAGATTATTAATTCTGTTTAATGAGCCACGTTTTATATCATTATGGAAGGCTTAAAAATAGGATTTTGTTTCCATACTTTATATTTTCCTTAGTGGATTAGGATTACTTTATATTTTCCTTATGCAATTAGGAATGTTTTTCCTTATGCAATTAGGAATGTTTTCCTTATGCAATTAGGAATGTTTTTCCTTAATGATATTAGGAATGTTTTCCTTATGCAATTAGGAATGTTTTCCTTATTCAATTAGGAATGTTTTAGTCTTAATTTTCCATATGCAATTAGGAATTTTGTAACCCTTATTTAAGGGCACTATTAGGCCAAATTTGAGATACAACAATTAATAAAAAATTTTGAATTCTTCTACAAGTTCTTCTTGTGAATTTTCGTGTGAGAGAGATTAGAGTGGATTCTTTAATTCTTTATTTGCATCAAGAATTAGGTTTACTTATCAACAAGAGTTGTGGCGTTTTCCTTCTTCTTACCAACTAAATCCTTCAATCAGAGTGAGTTCGCATCTCTTTATAGGCGTTGGGTTCCTTAGGAGGTGATTATCAAGTTTCAAGGAGTTCTCTACCATTGTTATACGTTGGGTTTGCTGCCATCATTGCTAAGGGTCCGCGTCACAAGCTAAACCAAAACCTGAACCTAAGGCTAAAGTTCCTAAGGAAGGGACTTGTTTCCATTGCAACAAGCCTGGGCATTGGAAGAGAAATTGTCAACTCTATTTGGATGAGTTAAAGAAGTTGAAGGGTAGTGCGACTACATCTTTAGGTGTTTATGTTATAGAAATTAATTTATCTATTCCTTCTTCCTGGGTATTAGATACCGGATGTGGATCTCATATTTGTACAAATATGCAGGGACTCAAAAGGAGTAGGATGCTGAGGAAGGGCGAAGTGGACCTACGTGTTGGCAATAGAGCAAGAGTTGCTGCTATAGCTGTAGGAACTTATGAACTTGTTATGCCCAATGGGTTTTTGTTAATTTTGAACAATTGCTTTTATGTTCCTACTATGAGGAGGAATCTTATTTCAGTATCTGTTTTGGATGATTAAGGTTATTCATTTTTTATTAAGAATAAGAAATGTTCTATTTTTGATAAAAATGATTTGCTTTATGGTATTGCAAATTCTTATAATGGCCTTTATATCCTTAATCTTGATAATTCTAATGGTAATGATATCTATAACATAACTTCTAAGAGAACTAAGCCAAATGAGTTAAACCCTACTTATTTATGGCATTGTCGCCTTAGCCATATCAATGAGAAACGTATTTCTAAGATCCATTAAGATGGATTATTAGATTCATTTGATTTTGAATCATTTGAAACATGTGAGTCTTGTTTGCTTGGTAAGATGGCAAAGGATCCTTTTACTGGGCATAGTGAAAGGGCTAATGATTTATTGGGCTTGATACATATAGATGTATGTGGTCATTTTAGCATTAGTGCCAGAGGAGGATTTCGATACTTCATTACTTTTACTGATGATTTTAGTAGGTATGGCTATGTATACCTAATGAAACATAAGCATGAGTCTTTTGAAATGTTTAGAACTTTTCAAAATGAAGTACAAAATCAACTTGGTAAAACAATTAAACAACTTCGATCAGATCGAGGTGGTGAATATTTAAGCCAAGAGTTTGATGATCATCTAAGGGATTGCGGAATTCTTTCACAACTGACTCCTCCAGGAACTCCACAGTGGAATGGAGTTTCTGAAAGGAGAAATTGAACTCTATTAGATATGGTTCGATCAATGATGAGTCAAGCGGATCTTCCTTTATCTTTTTGGGGTCATGTCTTGGAGACAGCTGCATTCATTCTGAACCGTGTACCATCTAAGGCGGTTGAAAAGACACCATATGAGATATGGACAGGTAAGACACCTAGTTTGTCTTTTCTTAAGATTTGGGGTTGTGAAGCTTATGTGAAAAGACCAGTTTCAGATAAGTTAGCTCCAAAGTCTATCAAATGTAATTTTGTGGGGTATCCTAAGGAAACTAAAGGATACTATTTCTATACTCATTCAGAGAACAAAGTGTTTATTGCTCGAAATGGGATCTTTTTGGAAAAGGAATTTCTTTCTAAGAGAACTAGTGGGAGTATAGTAGAACTTGAGGAAACTCAAGTACCATAAGAAATCATTGAACCGTCTATAGAGCCTATTTCAGAACCACAAATAGTTGTGGAGTCTGAAGATGTAACACAAATCCCTTGCAGGTCTGATAGGACACGTCGTCAGCCAGAGAGATATGGATTTCTTATGACTGATGATAGTGAAGTAATGCTCATAGATCAAGATGAGTCTACTACCTATCAAGAAGCTGTGTCAGGTCCAGATTCAGACAAATGGCTTGGAGCCATGAAATCTGAGATGCAATCTATGTTTGACAACCAAGTTTGGTCTTTAATTGATCCTCCAGAGGGTATTAAGACTATTGGTTGCAAATAGGTTTTCAAGAAGAAAACTGACATGGATGGGAATGTGCAGACCTATAAAGCAAGGCTTGTTGCAAAAGGTTTCAAGCAAACTCATGGTATAGACTATGATGAAACCTTTTCACCAGTTGCTATGCTTAAGTCTGTTAGAATTCTCATTGCCATTGCAGCATACTATGATTATGAGATATGGCAAATGGATGTCAAATGGAAACTTGCTTGAGGATGTGTATATGACACAACCTGAGGGTTTTGTAAATCCTGAGAATTCTACAAAGGTTTGCAAGCTTCAAAGATCCATTTATGGATTGAAGCAAGCATCTCGAAGCTGGAATCTTCATTTTGATGAAACAGTTAGGAACTTTGGTTTCATCAAGAATGAAGATGAACCTTGTGTTTACAAGATGGTTAGTGGGAGTGCAGTAGTGTTTTTAGTCTTATATGTGGATCACATATTACTCATTGGGAATGATATCCCTACCTTGCAAAAGGTTAAGACTTGTTTAGGGAATTCTTTCTCAATGAAAGACTTAGGTGAGGCTGCCTATATCCTTGGTATAAAGATCTATAGAGATAGATCTAGAAGGATAATTGGCCTGAGTCAAAGTACATACATAGATAAAGTGTTGAAGAGGTTCAACATGAAAGATTCCAAAAAGGGATTCTTGCCTATGTCTCATGGCATTCATCTCAGCAAGAGTCAATGTCCTATGACATCTAATGAGTGAGATCGAATGAATAAGATTCCTTATGCTTATGCTATAGGATCTATTATGTATGCCATGTTATGTACTAGACCAGATGTCTCATATCCATTAAGTGCAACTAGTAGATTTCAAGCTGATCCTGGTGAAGGTCACTGGACAGCTGTCAAGAATATTCTTAAGTACCTTCGAAGGACTAAAGATGTATTCTTGGTTTATGGAGGTTTGGAAGATGTGCTAGTTGTAAATGGTTACACAGATGCTAGTTTCCAAACTGACATAGATGATTTTAGATCGCAGTCAGGTTTTGTATTCACATTGAATGGTGGAGCTGTTAGTTGGAAGAGTTCAAAACAAAGCACTGTGGCTGATTCTACAACAGAGGCTGAGTATATAGCAGCATCAGATGCAGCTAAGGAAGCAGTCTGGTTGAAGAAATTCATCACTGAGCTAGGAGTGGTGCCTAGCATTGCAAATCCTGTGGACATTTATTGTGACAACAATGGTGCCATAGCACAGGCAAAAGAGCCTAGATCTCATCAAAGGTCTAAGCATATACTCAGGCGTTTTCACCTCATTCGAGACATTATCGATAGAGGAGATATCAAGATATGCAAAGTTCACACAAATGATAACATAGCAGATCCATTAACAAAGCCTCTCTCACGGGTCAAGCATGATCAGTACACTAGATCTATGGGTCTTAGAAATTTGTAGGCCCAGTGCAAGTGGGAGATTGTTAGTGTATGTGCCCTAGGCCATTTATTTGGATCTTTATGTTATACATTCATTATTAATAAATGAGATTTTATTATCATTATTGTTTGTTTGCATGTTACACAATTTTGATATTTGTCCCTGGTTTATTATTATTATAGAGATATAAAAATTCTTAACCAGTATGAACATTGATTTGATAATCATCAGATGGTTATGTGTATAGTGATACAAATCAATTTCATAGATACTTGTTAGAGAACAATGTATTGGATAGACCCATCATGAGATTACTACATGGGTTAGTGTCATAAGTAAATCTCATGATAGTTATGTATTAATTCTTTGACTTGAGATTGTCATAGTTTCCAATATAAGGACTATTATATTTTGACATGATCAAACATTATCCGTAACTAGATAGTAATAAAGGTTATGATCATATATGATAGAAATTATGTAGAGGATAATGAACAATCAAGATAGAATTTGTCCCTCTCTTTGAGAGAGATATCTTTTGGGCCCCTCGATAAGTGAGACTATGAAATGCATGGCCGTGCTCAAATGAATTGATAGTGTGATCAATTTCATTTGTTTTTATCAGTCTACTTGGAGATCGAGTAATCATAAGTTTGGACAATATAAGTATGACGTTGACCATGACTTATGTTCAAGCTAGATATCGTGTGACAAAGGGATTAATGCATGTACTATTATTAGGCAAATTGGACATTCCTTATATTAATTGGGTAGTTGTAACGTCTTGCTAGAGGCCAATTATGACTTGTTGGTTTAATAGAGATTAAATTGACTGCCAATTAATATGGGCCTATCGGGTCACACACAAGAATGCACTTTGGGCTCGATATAATATTAATAATATTAATATTAGATATTAATATTTATTATTATTATTATTTTCGTTATATATATATATATATTATTAGATAATATATTCAGAATCCTAATTAGATTTGGATTCTGAAATTGACTTACATTATCCAATTTCGAATTGGATTCTGGAGTGATTATATTCTCTCTAGAAGTTAAGTCTTCTTATAGGTAACATTAGAAAATTAAAAAGAGAACGAAAAAAGAAACCCTAATACGTTTTAGAGAAAACATTTTTCAGCCTTCGCCGTTGCAGAGAGCTAGCACTCCAGACGGTAGTATTCGTGTGGATACGCGATAGAGGGTGTTTTGCGATCGAGGCTTCTATTCCAAACTGTGATTTCGAATCATCAACAGGTTAGTTCTTTGTACACTTTCATCGAACTAAACGAACAGCATGGATCATGGTGGAAATCAGAGATCAAAAAAAATTTTTCGCTGCGTGTTTTGTTTGCAGTGATCTCCTTGATTTCCTAACACCGGGGTTATAAGAGTTTAAATATGGGTCATTCCTACCCCTTTTTTGGAACCCTTCAAAAGAATAACTTGCTCTTACCCTTCTTGGAATGGATCAAAGCTTGAAGGGCACACATTTGCATTATGGCCTACAATACGACATGATGTGCATGATTCTTGGCTTGGCATCAATAAGTTTCCTCTAGTATTTAACAATTTCACTTGTCTTGTCAATTATGCAATGCCTTGTAATTTCTAAGTTTACATTCAATTCATAAGCTCCTCTTCTCCTTTCCCCAATACTCTTTTGCTGCAAATTTGCTCTCAACATTTCAAATAATGCAATTATTTTTGCAGCTGTCTTTTCACCCATTGCCCCTTCTGTAGCATTATCTACTGTGTTTTGACATTGTTGAGCTAGCCCATCATAAAAGAACTAATTGAGCAATTATTATGGATAATAGTGATGAGGGCATTAAAACATCAAGATTTGAAGCGATCCCACACCTCATGAAATGGTTCTCCATTAAATTGGGTGAAAGTTGTAATACTCCCCCTAAGCTCCTTTGTCTTTTGCTTTGAATAAAATTTTCCTATGAATTTGTTATACACTTTAGTCCATGTGGTAAGGGAACTCTCTGGTAAAATCATCAACCATGCCTTTGCCCTATCCTTCAAACTATATGGTAAACATCTCATTTTAAGTTCATCCTCCGTTAATGCTTGCAAAGGGAAGGTATGCAACGTTGTATAAAAATCTCAAATGAAGTTGAGAGGAACTTTATTCGACAATCCATGAAAGGATGGTAGCATACTATAATGAGTGTTTTTGAGTTCATAATTTCTTACTGTGTTGCTCAACCGGATACATGATGTGGTTACTCTAATGATCGGTCGGGCAAACTCCTTCATAGGTGGTTTCTCTATGTCACCCATTTCTACCTCCATGCTCTCCTCAAATTACTCTTCGATTTCTTCTCCTTCTTGTTCAAAAGGGTCCACTTCCTCGGTTCTAGGAAGTCTATGAATATCGTCTATGAATGGAATAAGTTCATTTCCTTGAGACCTTCGTCCTTGTAAAATCACTTAGGCAATTCAAAAAGAAACACTAAATAATTAAACAATAAAAGTAAAAGAATCAAACTATCACTAAAAATTGTCTTCCCCAGCAATGGTGCCAAAAACTTATTGTGCTCTACTAACACTACTACAATGCAACACTCACAAGTATACGAGGTAATTATAGCAATGGTAATCACCCTAAGATCATCTCATAAGGAAGGAACTATTTTGCAATAGTTTGATTAAAACAAAATATGAAAATCGAGTGTGATATGTTGTAGTGGTGAAAAGTAATTAAATTTAAAAGTGATGAGTGTAATGGTTGTGCAAGATTAATTCAATTTTTGAAATAGTGTCTAGGGTTGTAGATCAATTTAATTAAATCTTGATTCTCAAATTATCCATTAATATAACCTTATATTTTAATTTGTTCCTTGAGTTTAATTAGTAAGTACCAATTCATTAGTTTTCACATTCATGAATTAACAACAACCAATTGTTTTAAAATTGCAAATTAATAAAATCCTAGAACTTATATTTCTAATTCATTCTTAGGGTGGTTAATTACATAGTTCTTATATCAAATTTTACCTCTCAGTCCATCGTTCAATATTAAGTGATCAGTAGGTGGCAATCTATTAATCTAAATTTAAGTCCAATGCAATCAACCAATAACAAGGTATACTAATGGATTTATCAAATCAAGTCATTTAATGAAATATACTACAACCCAAGGCATGAGTAAATTAGATCATAATCAATTTAAAATAAGTATTCATCTCAATATACATCAAATCACAATTGTCCATTGAAATATTAATGTTCTTAATAAACAACAGCAATCAAGAAATGAATTAAAAGAGAGAATACGAAAAACCCCTTTTGAAGATGCTAAGAGTTGAACTACTAGTCTTCCTCCTAGCTTCCACTTTGATGTGATGAAGAACTTCCAAGTTCTCTTCTGTAATATCCCTATGCATGCCCTAGAAGTTTTGTATGTTGTTGTTGTTGTTGTTGTTGTTGGTTTTAATTGAGAAAAGAAAAGTATATGTATATATGTGTTTTGGGAAGAAATAGGGTTTAGAGACAAGTTTATATGTTGTGTATATGATGATATATATAACATATAAATTGGTCAAATGAAGAGTCAAGGTGATGGTTAAGTGGAAGAAGATATTTTTGGTTGTTATTGAAATTACTATAAAGGGCATGCATAATGAAAAGAAGTTTAACTTTGTTAAAGAGGGCATTTTGGTAATTCTTCTTTTGAAATTGTGTGGTGGAGATTAATAGAGAGTTTGACTTTTATTTTGATCAATTTTCTCTCTTCTTTTCACGTGTGGCCGGCCAACCTAAAGAACAAGAGAGAAAGTAAAGGTTTGATGAAATTTTGAGCTCAAATTGAAGAAGTTCTAAGTGGTTAAGTGGAAATCCAAGAAGATTCATTATATTTGGTAAGTTTCTCTTGATTCTTTTAAGTTATTTAAGTTGTTTGTGAGTTGATTGTGGATTTTAAAGTGGGGTTGTGTGATTTTTATATGTTGGATTTAATTGGTTGTGGTGTTGGTTTTGGATTTGAAGATGATAAGTTAAGAGTAATGTTGGTTTAGGGTTTTGGATATGGTAAGTGATAAATTATATTGTGTTATTTTGGATTAGGTTTTGGAAGAAAGTGATTTGCTCTAATTTGAGAAGTGAAGAATTCTTGGAGAAAAGAAAGTGTTTAGAGATGTATAATTGGTGCTAAAGGTAAGTACAAACTATATGGTTACAAACATGCATATATTGTTTAATCTTAAAACACTTTTGTTTGTAAATGTGATAAGGTATCAAATGTATTGTTAATGAATGTTGGTGATGAAAATATTGTGATGAGCATGTAAAATAATTGCTAATGATGTTGATTATGTCCATTTGAATGAGGTTAGGTTGTGTACAATGTGTTTTAAGTTAACCAAAAGAGATTTGGCTACATTTAGGGTTTATGCATGAGAGACACGTAATTTGGGACGGTCGCTATTAGTCATGTGCGGTCGCGACTTAGGTCGGGCTTCTGGCCGCGAAACCTACTGTAATAAGGTTTCATCTTGTAATTGTATGGCGCGGTCGTATTCAGGTGAGGTGCGACCGCTAGAAAGGTTCTGTTCACCTTATTGGAAGCAATCTAATCCTACAACAAGATTCTCAAATACATGTTAAATAGAGATCATTTGTCTAACATCATTGTTGAATCATGAAATGTGAGATGATATGGAATTGATAATGCATATGATATTACATGAAAAAGGTTATGTATTGTGTATTGTGAGGCTTATGAATTGTGATGTATATTATGAATAATGTACTTTGAAATGTGATACCAATAATGCTTTATGCACAATATGAATTGAGATATGAAATGCTATAAAGCCATGGTGATTGGCTACGATGGTTCAATTGTAAGAAATGAGGCATGTTTGCCTAGTTGATAATGAGATTTGAAAATGAAAATGATAATTGAATAATAAATGAATTGTGTGGCTAATGTGTTATTCCATTTTCAGAGTTGGTTGTTGGTGGCATGCCTAATAAGTGTAACAATCTCTTGAAGTTAGGTTGGATTGAATCCTTGAAGCCTAATTGAGATGTTACCACCCTTGAAGCTAGGTTGGGTTAATTCTTGAAGCCAAGTTGGGTAGAAGCTTAGCATGCTTTGCTCCCCTTGAAGATTGGTTGAACTTAATCCTTGAAGCCTAGTTGGGTATATGATATTGATAAATGTGATAACAAAACCAAAGCATTAACTCTGAAAATTGAATGGCATATTAGTGTGTTTTGGGCCCATGCTTGTCTTTGTTTAGTGTTGATTATGAATGGTTAAATGAATACTAATGAGGTATATGAAAAGATATTGAAATATGATATGTAATGTGTAAGTATGTTGTTAGTTTGCATATATGATGTTATATGTATAATATGGATTGAGAAATGACATTGCATTACACTAAGTCATATCATTAGCATCATTATCTTACTAAGCCGTTGGCTTAGCGCGATAGTGTTTAATCGCGCAGGTGATAGAGTGGATAGAGTTGAACCCGAGAGCTCTTCGAGACCGAGTGAGAGTAGACACTGAAGAGTTGAATTTGGAACTTAAAGATCAGAGAAAGTTGCCAATCATGTATAACTTCTTTATATTTTGTAAATATTATTTATAATGTGAATATATGTATATTTGTAAAGATGGATTTAAATAGCTTACATATATGTAAATATTTTCTATATTCCGCTGCGTATTTAGTAAATGTATATATATATATATATCTATTTGTTTATATTACAAGTTAATGACTTATTTTCTCTAATGTATAATGAGAAAGCTTATAGTATTACTTAAAATGTTTTGAATGTTAAGAAAAATCCGTAGCATTTCTATATTCGATACATGTATGCTACATTGTAGTGTATGTATTGGATATGGGGGTGTTACAGTTGTTTTGGTATCAGAGCCTAGGTTTGAGATTCTCAACCTAGGTAAAATGTAATAAAAAGAATATTTTTACTTAAAAAGTTGGTTTTGAAATAAAATACATGTTTGGAATTGGCAATCTCTGATCTTTAATAAGGTGTGTCCTTGTGTGTTTGCAGTGTTAGGTGTTGATGGATCCTCATTTGAGACAGTCAGTTGAGGGTAGTGAGGAGAGCGTTGCTCCTGATGATGGAGCTAGGGTTGATAGTGTTGAGGAGGCACCTGCTTCGGTGTCGGGTAGACCAGCTGGAGAGGAGGTTCCGCCAGCCTGGTTTAGACATATGATGGAAGTTATGAGGGAAGCACCAGTGCAACCAGTGCCACCACCCCCTCAGCCTTTGGTATCTGTGAGGCATTATGATAAACTAAGGAAGTATGGAGCGGAGGATTTCCCTGGTACTACTGATCCAGCAGTGGCTGAGCAGTGGTTAGACAAAGTACAGAGAATATTTGTTCAGTTGCAAGCCACTCCAGAGGAAAAGTTTGATTATGCAAGATCCTTGTTGCAGAAGGATGCATATAGTTGGTGGAAGACAGTGCCCCATTCTATGGATGATCCACCTACCTTATCCTATACAGATTTTCTGAGGGAGTTTGAATTGAAGTATACTCCAAGGGAGTATAAAGATGGGAAGAAAAGAGAGTTTCTAGATTTGAAGCAAGATCACCGGACTGTAACTGAATATGAGATTGAGTTTATTCGACTGAGTCAGTATGCTGGGGGTATCATTGCTGATGAGATAGATAGATGCAGGAGGTTTGAGGAGGGATTGAGGCCCTCTATCATGTGCTTAGTGGCTGGATCCAGATATCAGGATTTTTCACAGCTTGTGGCAGCAGCTCGAAGTGTAGAGCGAGCTTAGGGTATTGCGGTTGCTTCAGAAGAAGAGGTTAGGGTTAGAAGGCCCCAATTTGAGGCAGGGTCTTCTTCTGCGAAGAGGGGTAGAGGAAGTTTTGTTCCTCGGAGTAGTAGGAGCCAGAGACCAGCGGGTAGGTCAGTGCAGTTACAGAGGCAGAGATTTAGACCTGCAGCTTCAGTGGCGAGTGCTCCGACCCCTATGGTTCAGAGATCCACCTTACCCATCTGCATCCATTGTGGTAGGCTGCATGGTGGTCCTTGTTGGAAGGCTGGTGTTGCAGGGGTATGTTTCAGGTGTGGGTCACCTGATCACTTTGTGAGAGATTGCCCTGAGAGGCAAGAGCAGATGTCAGTTGATACAGCAGCTTCTCGACCTAGTGCGAGGGGAGGCCGAGGAGGCAGAGGTGTCAGCCGAGGAGGTAGACCGGGGTACAGTTCTAGAGGAGGTGTTACCTCCAGGGAGAGTAGACCAGAGGAGGTTGGTTCTTCCCAGAGGATGTATGTTATGCAGAGGCAGCCTGATGCATCGGCAGTCATAGCTGGTACTTTTTCTTTATTTAATACTCCAGTACTTGCTTTGATTGATCCGGGTTCCACGCATTCATATATTAGTGCATCTGTTTTGCCTGTAATTTGATGTGCATGCTGAGTCCCTAGGATTTGATGTGTTGATGACAAATCCGTTAGGGCATAGTGTGATTGTTAGTAAAGTGCACCGGGACAGTGCAGTGAGGGTGCAGGGTGAGGAGTTCCTTGGAGATTTGATTGAGATGCCATTTAAGGAATATGATGTGATCTTAGGTATGGATTGGCTATCTCGACATGGAGCTGTGGTGGATTGTAAAAAGAAAATTGTTTCTTTGAGAACTGTTGATGGTAGAGAGGTGATAGTATCTAATGAGCAGGAACAGCTAGCCTCCTTATTTGTTTCAGCTGTTGCAGCTAGGAGATTGATTAGAAAGGGGTGTGAAGCCTATCTTGCTCATGTGGTGGATACTAGAGTAAAGGGTTCCCCTATTGATAGCATTGCCACAGTTGCTGAGTTCCCGGATGTGTTTCCAGAGGAGTTGCCAGGGTTGCCTCCTGAGAGAGAGGTGGAGTTCGGTATTGAATTGTTGCCTGGTACCACTCCTATCTCTATTACTCCTTATAGAATGGCACCAGCAGAATTGAGGGAATTGAAAGTGCAATTACAGGAGTTGTTGGACAAAGGATTTATTCGCCCCAGTGTTTCTCCTTGGGGAGCTCCTGTACTATTTGTGAAGAAGAAAGATGGTACTATGAGATTGTGTATCGATTATAGGCAATTGAACAAGGTGACTATTAAGAATAAATATCCTTTGCCTAGAATCGATGATCTCTTTGATCAATTGAAGGGTGCAGCTGTGTTTTCTAAAATTGATTTGAGATCTGGGTACCATCAATTGAGAGTTAGAGCTGAAGACATTTCCAAAACCGCCTTTCGGACCAGGTATGGGCATTATGAATTTCTAGTTATGCCTTTTGGTCTGACGAATGCACCGGCAGCTTTCATGGACTTGATGAATAGGGTGTTTAGGCCCTATTTGGATCAGTTTGTAGTGGTCTTCATTGATGATATTCTGGTGTATTCAAGGAATGAAGAGGAACATGATATGCATCTGCGGATTGTGTTGCAGATTTTAAGAGAAAAGTAGTTATTTGCAAAATTGTCGAAGTGTGAGTTCTGGTTGGATCAAGTAGCTTTTCTCGGACATATTGTTTCTGTAGAAGGCATCAGAGTTGATCCGAGCAAAGTTGAAGCAATTTTGAATTGGAGTCCACCCAAGTCGGTGACAGAGGTTAGAAGTTTTCAGGGTTTGGCAGGCTATTACCGGCGGTTTGTGAAAGGGTTTTCTTTGATAGCTACTCCACTCACCAGATTGCTTCTTAAGGGAGTGAGGTTTTTGTGGACAGATCAGTGTCAGGCTAGTTTTGAACAGTTGAGAGATATGTTGACTCAAGCGCCTGTTCTTACTTTACCTGTTGAAGACAAACCATATGTGATCTACAGTGATGCTTCACATAGAGGTTTGGGGTGTGTATTGATGCAGGAAGGGAAAGTTATAGCTTATGCATCTCGACAGTTGAAATCGCATGAGCTTAACTATCCGACCCATGATTTGGAATTGGCTGCCATTGTGTTTGCATTGAAGATTTGGCGTCACTATCTGTTTGGGGAGAAATGTTTCATCTACACTGATCACAAGAGTTTGAAGTATTTGGGTGTCCAGAAAGAACTCAATCTTCGTCAGAGGAGATGGTTAGAATTGATTAAAGACTACGACTGCTTGATTGACTATCATCCAGGTAAAGCAAATGTTGTTGCTGATGCCTTGAGTCGGAAGTCTTTAGCTGGTTTAACAGTTTACTCGCTCTCGTTGCTGGTTGAGTTGAGAGCATTGCATGCCAGTTTTGTACCTTGTGTTGATGGTGCATTATTGGCACAGCTGCAATTGAAGCTGGTTTTGTTAGATCAGATCAAAGAAGCTCAGTTGGCCGATAAGAAGATACAGAAGATTGTTTCGGATTGTCTGAGTGGAAAGGGTAGAGATTTTATTGTGAAGAGTGATGGAAGTCTCTGGTTCAAGAGCAGATTGTGTGTACCCGATGATGCTGATTTGAAAAGGGTCATTTTGGAAGAAGCTCATCAGTCGATGTTTGCCATGCATCCGGGTAATACAAAGATGTATCATGATTTGAGACAGCATTATTGGTGGATGGGGTTGAAGAGAGACATTGCTGAGTTTGTATCGAAATGTCTCACTTGTCAGAAGGTTAAAGCAGAGCATCAAGTTCCAACCGGGTTGCTTCAGCCGTTGTCAGTGCCAGAATGGAAGTGGGAAAGAGTGACAATGGACTTTGTGTCTGGATTGCCATTGACACAAAGGAAACATGATGCCATATGGGTGATTGTGGATAGATTGACTAAGACAGCTCATTTCCTTCCGGTGCGGATGGATTACTCTTTGGAGAGGTTGGCTGAGCTGTATATCCATGAGATTGTGAAACTGCATGGTGTTCCAACTTCTTTAGTGTCTGATCGAGATCCCAGGTTTACTTCAAGATTTTGGAAGAGTTTGCATAGTGCTTTGGGTTCTCGACTGCACTTCAGCACTGCTTTTCATCCACAGACAGATGGACAGTCTGAGAGGGTGATACAGATTATTGAGGACATGTTGAGAAGCTGTGTTATTGATTTCTCTGGAAGTTGGGACAGATTTCTACCGCTTGTGGAGTTTGCTTACAACAACAGTTACCAATCCAGTATTGGTATGGCACCGTTTGAAGCATTGTATGGCAGACGGTGTAGGACACCTCTTTGTTGGAATGATCTTGGAGATAATAAGTTGGTTGGTCCTGATTTGATTCAAGAAACTGAAGAAAAAGTAAAGTTGATTCGAGGCAGGTTAAAAGCAGCTTCAGACCGACAGAAGTCTTATGCAGATCTGAAAAGGAGAGACATAAAGTTTGATGTTGGAGATAAGGTATTTCTGAAAGTGTCTCCTTGGAAGAAGATTTTGAGGTTCGGTCGGAAAGGAAAATTGAGTCCTCGTTTCATTGGGCCGTATGAAGTGTTAGAAAGAGTTGGGCCAGTGGCGTATCGACTTGCTTTGCCACCTGAGTTGGATCATATTCACAATGTATTCCATGTTTCTATGTTGAGGAGATACAGATCGGATCCATCTCATGTGTTGTCGATTGAATCTATCGAGGTTAATCAAGATTTGACGTTTGAAGAGTAACCAGTTGCTATCTTGGCACGAGAAGTGAAAGAGTTAAGGAACAAGAGAGTGCCATTGGTGAAGATTCTTTGGAAGAATCATGGAAAGGAAGAGGCAACTTGGGAAAGTGAGCAATCTATGCGAGAACAATATCCTCAGTTGTTTCAGAGTTGATATCAGGTAATTTCGAGGACGAAATTTTCTTTTTAGAGGGGGAGAATTGTAATATCCCTATGCATGCCCTAGAAGTTTTGTATGTTGTTGTTGTTGTTGGTTTTAATTGAGAAAAGAAAAGTATATGTATATATGTGTTTTGGGAAGAAATAGGGTTTAGAGACAAGTTTATATGTTGTGTATATGATGATATATATAACATATAAATTGGTCAAATGAAGAGTCAAGGTGATGGTTAAGTGGAAGAAGATATTTTTGGTTGTTATTGAAATTACTATAAAGGGCATGCATAATGAAAAGAAGTTTAACTTTGTTAAAGAGGGCATTTTGGTAATTCTTCTTTTGAAATTGTGTGGTGGAGATTAATAGAGAGTTTGACTTTTATTTTGATCAATTTTCTCTCTTCTTTTCACGTGTGGCCGGCCAACCTAAAGAACAAGAGAGAAAGTAAAGGTTTGATGAAATTTTGAGCTCAAATTGAAGAAGTTCTAAGTGGTTAAGTGGAAATCCAAGAAGATTCATTATATTTGGTAAGTTTCTCTTGATTCTTTTAAGTTATTTAAGTTGTTTGTGAGTTGATTGTGGATTTTAAAGTGGGGTTGTGTGATTTTTATATGTTGGATTTAATTGGTTGTGGTGTTGGTTTTGGATTTGAAGATGATAAGTTAAGAGTAATGTTGGTTTAGGGTTTTGGATATGGTAAGTGATAAATTATATTGTGTTATTTTGGATTAGGTTTTGGAAGAAAGTGATTTGCTCTAATTTGAGAAGTGAAGAATTCTTGGAGAAAAGAAAGTGTTTAGAGATGTATAATTGGTGCTAAAGGTAAGTACAAACTATATGGTTACAAACATGCATATATTGTTTAATCTTAAAACACTTTTGTTTGTAAATGTGATAAGGTATCAAATGTATTGTTAATGAATGTTGGTGATGAAAATATTGTGATGAGCATGTAAAATAATTGCTAATGATGTTGATTATGTCCATTTGAATGAGGTTAGGTTGTGTACAATGTGTTTTAAGTTAACCAAAAGAGATTTGGCTACATTTAGGGTTTATGCATGAGAGACACGTAATTTGGGACGGTCGCTATTAGTCATGTGCGGTCGCGACTTAGGTCGGGCTTCTGGCCGCGAAACCTACTGTAATAAGGTTTCATCTTGTAATTGTATGGCCCGGTCGTATTCAGGTGAGGTGCGACCGCTAGAAAGGTTCTGTTCACCTTATTGGAAGCAATCTAATCCTACAACAAGATTCTCAAATACATGTTAAATAGAGATCATTTGTCTAACATCATTGTTGAATCATGAAATGTGAGATGATATGGAATTGATAATGCATATGATATTACATGAAAAAGGTTATGTATTGTGTATTGTGAGGCTTGTGAATGGTGATGTATATTATGAATAATGTACTTTGAAATGTGATACCAATAATGCTTTATGCACAATATGAATTGAGATATGAAATGCTATAAAGCCATGGTGATTGGCTACGATGGTTCAATTGTAAGAAATGAGGCATGTTTGCCTAGTTGATAATGAGATTTGAAAATGAAAATGATAATTGAATAATAAATGAATTGTGTGGCTAATGTGTTATTCCATTTTCAGAGTTGGTTGTTGGTGGCATGCCTAATAAGTGTAACAATCTCTTGAAGTTAGGTTGGATTGAATCCTTGAAGCCTAATTGAGATGTTACCACCCTTGAAGCTAGGTTGGGTTAATTCTTGAAGCCAAGTTGGGTAGAAGCTTAGCATGCTTTGCTCCCCTTGAAGATTGGTTGAACTTAATCCTTGAAGCCTAGTTGGGTATATGATATTGATAAATGTGATAACAAAACCAAAGCATTAACTCTGAAAATTGAATGGCATATTAGTGTGTTTTGGGCCCATGCTTGTCTTTGTTTAGTGTTGATTATGAATGGTTAAATGAATACTAATGAGGTATATGAAAAGATATTGAAATGTGATATGTAATGTGTAAGTATGTTGTTAGTTTGCATATATGATGTTATATGTATAATATGGATTGAGAAATGACATTGCATTACACTAAGTCATATCATTAGCATCATTATCTTACTAAGCCGTTGGCTTAGCGCGATAGTGTTTAATCGCGCAGGTGATAGAGTGGATAGAGTTGAACCCGAGAGCTCTTCGAGACCGAGTGAGAGTAGACACTGAAGAGTTGAATTTGGAACTTAAAGATCAGAGAAAGTTGCCAATCATGTATAACCTACCACTGATGGTGACCTTACTTCCATCAAGATAAAAATTCCTTCCTTTGAAGGGAAGAACAATGCAGAAGAGTTCATAGAATGGGAGAGGAAAGATTAGTAGATTTTTGAATGCCATAACTACACCGAAGAGAAGAAATCAGTTTTGGCAGCTGTAGAGTTCAAAGGGTATGCTACCTTTTGGTGGGATCAATTGAAAGCTAATAGAAGAGGGAAAGGTATGAGGCCTATTCCTGAATGGTCAACCTTGAAAGAACTAATGAGGAGCCGATTTGTACCATCTCACTACATTCAGGATTTGTACAATCGACTAGCAAGACTAGTTCAAGGTGGAAGAAGTGTGGAAGAGTACCACCAAGAGATGGAGATGATCATGGCTAGGGCAAATATTGATGAAGATGAAGACAAGAAGATGTCACAATTTCTTGGGGGATTGAATTTGAACATAGCCAATGAATTAGAGATGTATGAATTCAACACAATGGAAGAGTTAGTACAAAAGGCCATGAAGATAGAGAGAAGATTGAAGAATAAAGCTATTTCGAAAACTGGCTACTCTAAAGCTAGTGGAAAATTTTAAAACTTCAAGGGTTCAAGTTCGAGTGGAGGTTCCTACAAAGGGGATTACAAGGGTTCTTTCCAAAAGAATTCTTCCTACAATCCTAATTTCAAGAAGCCGAATGATGGAAATGCAAAAACAGCCAAGGAAACACCTTCTAGACCTACTCCAAGTAGGGAAATTAAATGCTACAAGTGTTTGGGAAGTGGACACATTGCTTCTCAATGTCCAAATAAGAGGGTGATGATTGCAACCCATGAAGGGGAAATTGAATCAGAATCTGAACATGAAGAAGAAGAGGAGGCCGAATTTGGTGATAGGGCAAAATATGATGAAGAGGCTTGGGAGAATCAAGTCTTGAATGCTGAACATGGAGAGATGCTTGTTACTAGAAGAGCCTTGAATATTCAAGTCAAGGAAGAAGGCTTGGATCAAAGGGAGAATCTTTTCCTCTCTAGGTGTTTGGTGAATGGTAAGGTTTGTACACTTATCATTGATGGTGCAAGTTGTACCAATGCTGCTAGTACTACAATGGTGGATAAATTGGGGTTAACTTGTTTTAAACATCCCAATCCTTACAAGTTGCAATGGTACAATGACACTGGGGAAGTAAAAGTGTTAAAGCAAGTCAAGGTACCATTCTCCATTGGGTGGTATAAAGATGAGGTTTTGTGTGATGTAGCGCCAATGCAAGCTGGACATTTGCTATTAGGAAGACCATGGCAGCATGATAGAAGGGCACAACATGATGGCTTTTCTAATAAGTATACCTTTACTTATGAGGGAAAGAAGGTTGTTCTAGCACCATTATCACCTCAAGAGGTGTATGAAGATCAGAAGAGGATGCTAGAGAGGGAGAAAGAAGTTTCGGCCAACATGAACCAAGAGGGTTCAAATTCGATCAATGATGTTTCTTCAACACCCAAGGGTAATTCTAAGGGTAGGGAAAGAGAAAATAATAAAGTGAGTGAGTGCAGAAAGGAAAAAGTGGCCGAGAGTCAAAAGAAAGTAAGCAAACAAATAAATGGCCCATTGGTGAGAGAAAATAAGCAAGGAGAAAAAGCAAAACATACTTTTTATGCAAGAGCAAGAGAGATAGATGTAGGGCAACCTGTACTCATTATTATGTATAAAGAATTGTTACTTGCTGACAATGAAGAATCTCTTGATTCTTTACCTTCTAGTTTTGTGTCTTTGTTGCAGGATTTTGAGGATGTGTTTCCTGAAGAACTTCCTAGTGGTTTGCCGCCATTAAGAGGGATTGAACATCAAATTTACTTCATACCCGGTTCTACAATTCCAAGCCAGCCAGCATATAGGAGCAATCCTATGGAGACAAAAGAGATGCAAAGACAAGTTGAAGAGCTTTTGGAGAAAGGCTTGGTTCGTGAGAGCCTTAGTCCTTGTGCCGTTCTAGTCTTATTAGTACCCAAGAAAGATGGTTCTTAGAGGATGTGTGTTGATTATAGGGTTGTGAACAAGATTGCTGTGAAGTATAGACATCCCATTCCTAGACTTGATGACATGTTGGATGAATTGCATGGGGTGAATATTGAGAAAAGGAACAAGAGATATGCTGATTCTGCAAATAGAGGGAGACGTGAGATTAAGTTTCAAGTAGAAGATTGGGTTTGGGTGCATTTTTGAAAAGAGAGGTTTCCTAACCAAAGGAAGAACAAGTTGCAAGCAAGGGGAGATGGCCCATTCCAAGTGCTGAAGAAGATTAATGACAATGCCTACAAGATCGACTTACCAGGTACGTATAATGTTAGTACTACTTTCAATGTAAGTGATCTTTCTCCTTTTGATGATGCAAATTTGAGGACAAATCTTTTTGAAGAGGGGGAGAATGATGTAAGAAAGGATCCCTTGAAGCTAGCAAGTGGACCAATCACTAGGAGCAAGGCAAAGAGATATCAAGCTAGTATGGCTTTGCATGTTCAAGAAGAGATTTCCAAAGAGCTTCAAGAATTATCATTCAAGAAGATGGAGATAGAGCTTGAAGAAGGCACACCAAAGCTGATTATGATGCTTAGTGTGAAAATGGAAGCTAAAGGCTAGCTAAAGAGGTCCAAAGTGCAAGAAAGGTCCATGGGGATTCATTTAAAGCCTTGGGAAGTAATTTAAGGCCTTAGTAAGATGATGGAAGTGATTGGAAGAAAAGCTTGGAGTGTAGCCAGTTTCACACGTACCTGTGAGATTTTCTGAAGCCCTGTGAGAATAGCTGGATGGACCCACTGCTTAAAGATTATTAATTCTATTTAATGGGCCACGTTTTATATCATTATGGAAGGCTTAAAAATAGGATTTTGTTTCCATACTTTATATTTTCCTTAGTGGATTAGGATTACTTTATGTTTTTCCTTGTGCAATTAGGAATGTTTTCCTTATGCAATTAGGAATGTTTTAGTTTTTCTTATGCAATTAGGAATGTTTTAGTTTTCCATATGCAATTAGGAATTTTGTAACCCTTATTTAAGGGCACTATTAGGCTGAATTTCAGGATACAACATTTAATAAAAATTTTTGAATTCTTCTACAAGTTCTTCTTGGGAATTTTCGTGTGAGAGAGATTAGAGTGGATTCTTTAATTCTTTTTTTGCATCAAGAATTAGGTTTACTTATCAACAAGAGTTGTGGCGTTTTCCTTCTTCTTACCAACTAAATCCTTCAATCATAGTGAGTTCACGTCTCTTTATAGGCGTTGGGTTCCTTAGGAGGTGATTATCAAGTTTCAAGGAGTTCTCTACCATTGTTATACGTTGGGTTTGCTGCCATCGTTGCTAAGGGTCCGCATCAGGATGATAATGCAAGTCTGGTTGGAGGAGCTCTACATAGAGGTGGAGGTAGAGGAGGCCATGGTACTGGTTGAGGTAGAGGAAGGATGAATAATAATGCTTTCTATGGTAGAAATCATGGTGATGATGAAGTCGTTGATAGGAGCTTGGGAAGCATCAAGCTGAAAATTCCTAACTTTCGTGGTAAATTAGATCCAGAAGCTTATTTGCAATGGGAAAAGCAGGTTGATCTCATATTTGATTGCCATCGATGTATTGAGGAAAAGAAGGTCAAGCTTATTGTTACTCAATTTACATATTATGCTATAGCTTGGTGGGATCAGTTAGTGACTAGTAGAAGAAGGAATTTGGAGTATCCAATTGAGACTTGGGCTGATCCTAAATTGGTCATGAGGAAGAGGTTTGTGCCTAGACATTTCCATAGGGAAATTATACAAAGACTTCAGGTTCTTAAACAAGGTAGTAAAAGTGTTGATGACTACTACAAAGAAATGGAAATGTTAATGACTAGAGCTAATATAGATGAAGACATGGAGACTACTATGGCACATTTCTTGGCTGGTTTGAATTCGGACATTGCTGATCAGGTTGATTTGCAGCCTTATGTGGAGTTAGAAGAGATGGTGCATATTGCCGTCAAGGTGGAAAAACAACTCCAAGGAAGACGACCATCAAGGTATCATTCGAAACCTGTTTCTACTTCTATTTCTCCTTGGAATAGGGAAGGAAGGCGTGATTACAAGGAAAGAAACAAGGCTGGTCAAGATAGTGGGAAAGCAAAGGCCGAAACAAGTTCTAAAGACAAATCCAAAGTTGAAGAGCCTAAGCTGCGAAATCAAGATATTAAGTGTTGGAAGTGCCAAGGTGTGGGACATATCAGCAAAGAATGTCCAAATAAGAGAGTTATGACCGTAAGAAATGGTGAGATAGTGACTGATGAAGAAGAAGGTGATGATGAGAGTGAAGATGGAGAAAAGCAAGACTTGGAATGTTGTAGTGATGGGAGCATTGAAGAACCAATAAAGGGAGACTTGTTGGTTGCTAGGTGTGCTCTTAACATGCAATTGAAGGAGGAAAACCATGAAGAACAACGAGACAACTTGTTCCATACAAGGTGTCACGTTCAAGGCAAGGCTTGTATTGTGATTGTGGATGGTGGAAGCTGTACCAATGTGGTAAGTACACTCTTGGTTGATCGAAACCTCACCCCCGACCTTACAAACTTCAGTGGCTGAATGAATGTGGAGAGGTTAAGGTAAATCGACAATCTAACATTTCTTTTTCCATTGGTAAATATTATGATGAGGTGTTGTGTGATGTGGTGCCAATGCATGCTGGAGAGATTTTACTTGGACGTCTATGGTAGTATGATAGGCGAGCTATGCATGATGGATACCTCAATCGGCATTCATTCACTAAGGATGGACGAAAGACAATTCTGACCCCACTCTCTTCAAAAGAAGTGTATGAAGATCAATGTAAAATGGAAAGAATGAGACTTGAATTTGAAAAGAAAGAAAGAGAGAGTGACAAAAAAATGAGTGAAAAAAATCAGATTGCAAATGAAAAGAAAGAGAGAAAAGAAAATTCAAAACAAATTCAGTTTGAGAAAAATAGAGAAGGAGAGAAGAATGTGAGTTTGTTAGCTAGTACAAGTGAGGTTAAACATGCTTTTTACACTAATTAGCATATGTTTGTGCTTTTGTGCAAAGAGGCTCATTTAGATACTACTGTTTTTAACCAATCTTTGCCTAGTGTGATTGTTGATCTTTTGTAGGAATATGCGCATTTGTTTCTCGAAGAAATGCCTGATGAATTGCTGCCAATCAGAGGCATAGAGCATCAAATTGATTTCATTCCGGGAGCTTCCATTCCCAATAGGCCAGCGTATCGAGCTAATCCTTTCGAGACAAAGGAGATACAAAAGCAAGTGGAGGAATTGCTAGCTAAGGGATACGTGAGGGAAAGTTTGAGTCCTTGTTCGGTTCCTGTTATTCTTATGCCAAAGAAGGATGGGACATGGAGGATGTGCGTGGATTGCAGAGCCATCAATAAAATCACTGTAAAGTATTGTCATCCTATTCCTAGACTAGATGATATGCTTGATGAGTTACATGGTTCTTGTTTGTTCACGAAAATTGATTTGAAATCTGGTTATTATCAAATTCGAATGAGTGTGGGTGATGAGTGGAAAACAACATTTAAGACTAAATATGGGCTGTATGAGTGGTTGGTTATGCCGTTTGGTCTTACTAATGCACCTAGCACATTCATGCGTTTGATGAATCATGTGTTGCGTGAACACTTGGGTAAATTTGTTTTTGTTTACTTTGATGATATTCTTGTTTACTCTAAGTGTTTGGATGATCATGTCATACATGTGCGTCTTGTGTTAGACATTCTTAGGCGTGAGAAGTTGTATGCTAACCTTAAGAAGTGTAGTTTTTGCATGGATAAGGTTCATTTTCTTGGTTTTGTGGTGTCTAGTCAAGGTATTGAGGTTGATGAGGAAAAGGTAAAGGCTATTAGGGACTGACCGAAACCTAAGAATGCTAGTGAGGTGAGGAGTTTTCATGGACTTGCTGGTTTCTATAGGAGATTCATTAGAAATTTCAGTACTATAGCTGCACCTTTGAATGAGTTAGTTAAGAAAAATGTCGTTTTGTTTGGGGAGATGCACAAGAACATGCATTTAATGAACTTAAGGATAAATTGTGTAATGCACCCTTGCTTGCTTTGCCTAATTTTGATAAGACTTTTGAGATTGAATGTGATGCAAGTGGCATAGGAATTGGAGCTATTTTGATACAGGCTCAAAGGCCATTAATGTACTTTAGCGAAAAACTAAGTGGAGCGGCTTTGAAGTATCCGACATATGATAAGGAGTTATATGCATTGTTTTGAGCTTTGCATACATGGCAGCATTATTTGTGGTCAAAAGAGTTTGTGATACATACTGATCATGAAAGTTTAAAGCATTCGAAAGGTCAAGACAAGCTTAATCGTAGACATGCCAAATGGGTGGAACTCATAGAAACATTTCCATATGTGATTAAATACAAGCGAGTTAAAGAGAATGTAGTGGTTGATGCGTTGTCGTGAAGGTATGTTTTACTTAATTCTCTTAGTGCTAGATTATTGGGTTTTGAGCATATTAAGGAATTATATGCTAGTGATGTGGATTTTGGTGACATATATAATTCGTGTGGAGATGTGGCTATTTCAAAAGACTTTTCATTTGTTTGATGGTTTCTTGTTTAAGAGAAATAGATTATGTATTCCTAAGTGTTCCATGAGAGAGTTGTTAGTTAAGGAAGCACATGGAGGAGGTTTGATGGGTCATTTTGGTGTAAGTAAGACCTATGATGTGTTGATAGAACATTTTTATTGGCCTGGTATGAAACATGATGTGCATAAAGTTTGTGAGCATTGCATAACATGTAGAGAAGCTAAGTCTAGGATGAAACCACATGGTTTGTACACGCCATTACCTATTCCTAATGGACCTTGGACTGATTTGTCTATGGATTTTGTGCTTGGATTACCTAAAACTAGGAGAGGTCGTGATAGTATATTTGTTGTGGTTGATAGATTTAGTAAAATGGCTCATTTGATACCATGTCATAAAACTGATGATGCTAAATTTATTGTTGATTTGTTCTTTAAAGAGGTTGTTCGTTTGTATGGCATACCCAAAAGCATTGTTAGTGATAGAGATGTTAAGTTTTTGAGTCATTTCTGGTGTGTTTTATGGGGAAAATTGGGGACTAAGTTGTCGTTTTCTACTACTTGCCATCCTCAAACCGATGGTCAAACTGAGGTTGTGAATCGAACATTGATTACTTTGCTTAGGGCAGTGATAGAAAAGAATATTAGGATATGGGAGGATTGTTTACCATTTGTGGAGTTTGCTTATAATAGGGCTGTTCATAGCACTACTAATTGTTCTCCATTTGAAATTGTTTATGGTTTTAATCCGCTTACTCCTTTGGATATTTTGCCATTGCCATCTAATGATTTTGTGAGTGTTGATGCTAGCTCAAAGGCAGATTTTGTGAAGAAGTTACATAAACAGGTTAAGGAAAGGATTGAAAGGCAAAATGCTAAAGTAGCTTCTCGAGTGAATAAAGGAAGGAAGCCAATGATTTTTCAGCCTGGTGATTGGGTTTGGGTTCATTTTCGCAAAGAACGGTTTCTGCACCAAAGAAATTCCAAGTTAAACCCACGAGGAGATGGTCCTTTTTAGATACTTGAAAGGATTAATGACAATGCATATAAAGTGGATTTTCCAGGTGAGTATAATGTAAGTGCTTCGTTTAATGTTGCTGATTTAAGTCCTTTTGATGTAGGTGATGCTTTTGATTCGAGGATGAATCCTTTTGAGGAGAGGGAAAATGTTGTAGAACAACCAGCACACCACAAGGATGAGCAAGAGTTAGGACGTGAGGAACAAGTTGAGGAGATCATCAATCCAATTATTCTGCCACAAGGTACTATAACTAGATCGCGAGCCAAAAAGATTCGGCAAGCACTAATTTGCCATTTGTAAGATTTGGTGAATTTGGCTAACTATGGTTTGCAAGGAATTACAAGCTTGGAGACAGGACCAAAGGAAGCCAATTACAACTTGCTACAAGTTGAAATTCACGAATGAGGCTTGTTTTAGTTGTTTAGCCCTGTTTTATTATTTAGTTATTTTAAACATGTGTTATTTAGTTATGGTGGGACCATGTTATGTTTTTAATGGGTGGTCCTATATGTTTAAGACTGGGGCCTTATTTAATTAAGTATTTCCTTATTGGGTTAGGATTTTTATATTATGAAAAGGCTATAAATATGCCTTGGACGAATTAGGGTGTAGTTTTGTTTTTTGGGACGAATTAATAACCTAAAGCCGATTTGCTTTTATCTTTATGTTCTTGCTTGAATACATGCTTAAGAAACATTCAAGTAGTTTGATCAACTTTCTTGTGGAGTGTTTCGAATCTGGGATTTAGGAACTAGTTTGTTTCGACATCTTGGATCTCTGATCAATTCAAAGAAATCTGAAATCTAACCTTTATTCTTTGGAGGTTATGCCGAATTCGACTAGGGGTTTTCAAGTTAATGTTTTGGGGGTTCGACATCAAGGAGTTCTTAGGCTTATTCTTAGAGGTTCCGTATCACCTTGGCCATGTCTCTTGCTTGTGTTCTCTACTGCCCAATTCTCCTTGATGGACACGGTCAAGCCAAGTTATCCTTGCCATGTCTTGCTTGTTCCTTGTCTTTTTTGCCCTTGATGAGGGACACAACCAAGCCATGAAGTGTCTTGGTCGTGTCACATGGTTTTATCCAAACTTCATCGATCAAATTGAATTGAATCTCATTATTTTGCACTTCAACCTA
This sequence comes from Garcia nutans, assembly GCA_947685225.1. Taxonomy (NCBI): domain Eukaryota; kingdom Viridiplantae; phylum Streptophyta; class Magnoliopsida; order Malpighiales; family Euphorbiaceae; genus Garcia; species Garcia nutans. Next base: position 11,095,494 of record CANTUV010000002.1, on the reverse strand, counting down.
AATCAAACACTTTCAGCAATCTTTAAACACAAATTAAAAGAAAATTTAATTTAAAACTAATAAAACTACCCTACAAATATATACATAATTAATCAAAATAACTATTTCTTCCTTGTCATTACCAGTCACTATTATATCATTAACATAAATGATAAGTAAAGTGATCTTCCCTCCATACTATTTAATAAATAAAGAGTGATCAACATTACTCTGAGTTTACCTGAAAGACATTATGGCTTTATTGAACTTCTCAAACCATGCTCGAGGCAGCTGCCTTAGCCCATATAGAGATTTCTTAAGTCTGCGAACTTTCCCTTTTGTTTTTCCATTATCAAATCTAGGTGCAATCTCCTTATACACTTCTTCCTTTAAGTTTCCATGGAAAAAGATATTTTTGACATCAAACTATCATAATTCCCAATCAAAATTTGCTACACAAGACAACAATGTTCTAAAAGTGTTCGTTTTTGCTACAGGAGTAAAATTCTCTTGATAATCTATACCATATGTCTAATTACAAATCTAGCTTTATATCTTTCAATAGAAGCATCTGCCCTGTGTTGTACGGTAAAGACCCATTTGCTTCCAACTGGTCTCTTTACTATAGGAGGAGTAACAGGATCCCATGTTTCATTTTTTTCAGAGCTTTCAACTCTTCAATCATTGCAGCCTTCCATTTTGAATCAAGAAATGCTTCCTGCCAATTTTGAGGAATAGAAACAGAAGAAACAGACAAAACAAAGGCTCTATAAGATGAAGTTAAAGCATCATAGGAAATAAAGATAGAAATTAGTTGTTTAGTAAAAGCTCTGACTCCTTTTCTATGAGTAATAGTGATATCAACATCATTATAGGAAGGATCATAATTACCAGAGAGAGGAGGGGACACATCAGGTTCTGCTACAATTTCAGGAGCAAACTCTGGAGAGAGTAATTGATTGAGGGATACCTGATCAATAGTTATATCTATATTTTTTTTGTCTTAAGTAAGTTTTTAGATATGGTCTATCTAATCTTCCCACAAGTCTTAGTGGTTTATCCTTGTCCAAATCTTTGCTATTTTTGAAGCCACTATCTATAAAAGTCTCCCCCAGAGAGGAATAGGAGTAGTTGTCACTTCTTCCCACAATTGATTCTCCCCCTGAAGAGGTGACTGGGAATAATAAGGCTCAAATTCTCTAAAAGTAACATTCATACTTATAAAGTATTTCCAAAAAGGGGGATGATAACATTTATAACCTTTTTGTATACTAGAATATCCTACAAAAAACACATTTGAGAGCTCTAGGATCTAGTTTTCCAACAATGTTTTGACGAACAAAAAAAGACATCCAAAGACTTTTGGGGGTATGGTGTAATAATTTCATTTATGAAGGACTTCTAGAGGAGTCTTAAAATTTATTGTTTAAAGAGCTATACGATTAATAAGGTAAGCAGCACAGAACACATCATCCCCCAATAGGGTTTGAGAAGATCCATAGTGAACATAAGGGACCTAGCTACTTCCAATAAATCCCTATTCTTCCATTCAGATACTCCATTTTGAGCACTAGTATTGGCACAAGAAGTTTTGTGCATGATACCATTAGAATCCAAATAGACATGAATAATCTCATTTATATATTCAGTACCATTATCAGTCCTTAGTATTTTAACTTGTGCATCAAACTGAGTGCAAATCATTTTATGAAAGTTTTGAAAGCATGAAAAAACTTCATTTTTTGTTCGTATCAAATACACCCAAATCAATCTAGTACAACAATCAATAAATGTCACAAACCATCTATATATAGAAAGAGAAATAGTTGTAGTGAGACCCCAAACACCATAATGTATAGTTGTAAAAGGAATTAAGTTTTATTATATTGTAAAGGATAAGAATTTCTTGTATGTTTGGCCGGTTCACAAGCATCACAAACTAACAATTTAGGATCACACTTACTAAACAAAGTAGGATGTAATCATTCTAAAGTAGAAAAGGATGGATGTCCTAATCTTCTCTGCCATTGAACAATATAATGAGAGACATTTCTAGAGATTCCTAATAAGGCTTGGCTGGTACCAGGATCTGATGGTCTATGCACATCATCCATACAAGCCATTGTGCAATATATCACTGCTAATCATTCTCCTCGTGTTCAGTTCATGAAATTCATAATGAGTTAGGAAAAATGTAACTTTGCAATTAAGTGCTTTAGTAATTAAACTCACAGACAAGAGATATTAGCAAAATGAGGAACATGAAGCACAAAATAAAGATTGATAGTAGGAGTACAATTAATAGAACCTATACCAAGAATAAGAACTAAAGAGCCATCCACAGTATAAATTTTTTCCTTGCCATGATATTTAGAATAGGTAAGAAATTGATGAGATGAGCCACTTGTATTTTTGTTTGCTCATGAATCTATAATCCATAAGGGATTTACCATTTTTTAAGTAAGAAAAGCATTACCTAAAATAAAATTAAAGGTTTCACCTTGAATTGAAGAAGAATCAAGTTGTGACAAGAAACATTTTAAGGATTGGATCTCTTTATCAGAAAAAATATCAGGCTTGGATGATCCATCAGCCTGTTTTGTAACATCTGATATGAGCACTTATGGTCTAGAGGAACTATTATGTTTACTTCCACATCACCTAATTGGGCATTCATGTAGTTTCCAGCAATAATCCATAGTGTGTCGAGGTTTACAATAATACTCTCAATGCAATTGACTTTTGTCTAAAGGACTAGCATTAAATGTATGGGTTTGTTCACGTGTGGAAGTAGCAATCAATCTTGCCTTTTCTATTATGGACTTGTGAACCACAACACTCCTTCTACTATCTTCTTACTAAACATATGAATATGCCTATCTCAAAGATGGAAAAGGATCTCAATTGAGAATATGATCATATTCTTCATTAAGTCCTACTAAGAAATCAAACACACGTTCATTGTCGATCATCTTCTAAAATTTTGTTGCATTAGTTAGACAAGATGCTTTGAAGTCTTGATAATAATCTAACTCTTGCCACAACCCACTGAATTAAGAAAAATATTGACAATTGTCAATTCCCCCTAGTTTGTGTCATGAACCTTTTTCCGCAACTCATATACTTGGACATCATTCCCAGATTGGGAAAAAGACTATGATACTGCTACCCATATTTTTTGAGCTGTGTCAAGAAATAAATATCCACATGTAATTGCAGGCTACATAGAATTAATTAACCAAGACATGATAAGGGAATTTTCAAATTCCTATTTGTACAAGTTTGAATATGTCACTTCCAGTTTAGTCTTTTTACCATTAATATAACTTTGTAAACCCATAGCTTGAATAAATAGCACGCATGACCATGACCAAGGTAGATAATTTTTTCCATCCAATTTGATAGGACTAATTTAAAGAGATGGCTTGTCTAATGGAAAGATAACTTTATACTACATCTCTATTTTTCCATCACCCATTATGATTCAATAGAATAAACTATTACACAACCCCAAATAAGTATCTAGCAATTTCGCAATCGATAAAACACAGTAGCAAAACAAATAGCATGAATAATGATGCAAAATAAAGACAGGCAAAAAAGTATCGATCCATATGCTATAAATGGTAATGTAAGAGTCAAAATATACTAAGAAGACTGCCAAAAGCAAGAAAATAAAAAAAATGTCACTGGAAATAGGGAAAAAGGACATTGGTGTGTGAACTATCTAGATCTTTTAGAAGGCGCATGAACACGTGCGTGGTCGGACTTCCCTTCTAAAGTGGCGGTGACACTAAAACATCATTCCTATAGGCGTTGTGAGCTACTAGGTTAAAAAGGTTAAAACGGGTCTGTACGTGGTTAACGCGTCTATGTAAAAATTTTCCACCTCCCTCTAAACCTGCTTTGATACCATGAAGAAACATATTTGGAAGAAGAAATTTTCTTATTTTTTAGTTCTATATTGGTAAACAAGTACATGTGAGTTTAAATATAGTAAGAGCATAGAGACAACCAGCCACAATTATATACGGTCCATTTCCTTTTGCTAAGTATTCCCAACTACCCATCATATACAGCTATTCTATTTTCCCAAATAATTATGCACCCAACAACTGCCACATTTTCTATTTCAACGTATAAGATAAAAAAAACTTCTGGGTTTGGACTATAAAATTATTTACAAAAGAGGGAAAGAGAATATAGCTATAGATGCCTTATTAAGGAGAAAAGATAATGGGGATACAATTGCACTACTCACTTCTGCAATTGTGCCTAGTTTGCTTAATAAAGTGAAAAATTATTACAAAAATTATTCACAGATAAAAAAAACTTCTGGGTTTGGACTATAAAATTATTTACAAAAGAGGGAAAGAGAATATAGCTATAGATGCCTTATTAAGGAGAAAAGATAATGGGGATACAATTGCACTACTCACTTCTGCAATTGTGCCTAGTTTGCTTAATAAAGTGAAAAATTATTACAAAAATTATTCACAGGTGTAGGATATCATTATAGTTGTTGTTACACACCTCACACAAGCTACTAATTATACCTTTAAGGAAGGAATACTCAGATATAAAGGGTGGGTCTTTATTGGAGGTAATACATACTTAGGAAGGCAACTACTATGTCAATTTCATGATTCACCACTAGGAGGCCATTCAAGAATTCAAGCCACATACATTAAGCTAAAAGAGCATTTCTACTAGCCAAATTTAAAGAAATTTGTGGTGGAGTGGATCGAGCAATGTGATGTTTTTTGCAAGTACAAATATGGAAGTGATCGATATCCAGGTTTACTTCAACCATTACTTATTCCTACCTCGGCTTGGTCCACCATTAGTATGGATTTTATTGAAGGGTTGCCAAAATCAAAAGGGTATGACACTATTGTTGTGGTTGTTGATAGTTTCACCAAGGCTAAGCATTTTGTTCCGTTATCGCACCCTTTCTCTGCTACAATTGTGGCTTGCCAATTCCTCAGCCATATTTGCAAGTGCTATGGCTTGCTCAAGATCATTATATTTTATTAAGACAAATTATTCACCAGCCACATTTTGATTGAATTATTCAAGTTATTGGGTGTTAAGCTATACATGAGCACTGGATACCATCCATAGATTGATGGGCAGACCGAGGGCCACAATAAAACTCTACAAAATTATTTGAGATGCATGTGTCACTTGTATCCTAATAGGTGGGCAAAGTGGCTAGGACTGGCTAAATGGTGGTGCAACACAACCACCATTCCTCTATCAATATGACACCCTTCAAGGCCTTATATGGCTATAATCCTACTCCACCATCTACTCTAGTAGCAGTAGTAGAAGATCTTCCTCCAGTAAAGAGAACGACTACATAGCTTGCTAAAAGAAGATTTAGGTGACCTAAGACTGCATGAAATTCTATGCAGATCAAGGGAGGAGTGAAAGAGAATTCCAAGTGGGGGACATGGTATATCTAAAATTACAGCCATATAGGCAAGCTTCCTTGGCTGTGAGAAGACATTTAAAGCTGGCTAAGAGGTATTATAGACCATATGAGATTTTGGAGAAGATTGGTATAGTAGTTTACAAGATCAAATTACCCCCCTAAATCAATGTTGCACACTATTTTCCATATGTCTTTGTTAAAGAAGAAAACAAGCTCCAACAAGGTACCAATAACCCAACTTCCAAGCATGCATGACAATGAGTTCATCATTGGACCAGAAAAATTCCTTAATTCTAAGTTGATTTGGAGGGGAAACTAGCATGTGTAATAAATCTTGGTCAACTGGACCAATCTCTCTACTGTTAACTTAATCTGGGAAGATTTAAGTTTCTTATGGCAGCAATTCCTTGAAATCATGCATTCTTCGAGGACAAGAATGGCTTCAAGGGGAGGGAGTTATTACATATGATGCGAAACCCATGGATCAAATATTACATCTAGAACCCCATATACACATCTAGCATAGAATCTTAGAAGTCGAAAACAAATCCTCCCTACCAAACCCACAACTAACCTGTAATTGAGAACTTGGGTGATTGGGATGAAGAAATGAATTGATTTAAATGCCACAAGTCAGACTTGATAAGTTAGAACCAATTCTTCATGCAACAAGAATAAGAAGAAAACCTCTCAAACTTGAAAACACATCAATTACATTCAGTATAAACTAGAAATTCGTAGACATCCCCTTGAGTTCTTTTTCCCCTCCTTATATAGTTGGAAAAGAAGAACTAATGGCTTAAAAGTCTAGGTTTACATGTATCTAGTCACAATAGCATTAATTATTCATCCACAACAATATTATAATCTAAATTGCTGCCTATAATTCTGACAACATTGATGGGCAGATTCTACATGTATTTTGGTGTTGGTTCACATGTGTCTAGTCACACTAGCACTAAACCACATCAATATTATATTCCAAATTCGTGCTAATGCCCATCACTATACTTATGGGCAGATTCTTCAAGCTTCTTGGTGAGTTTCTGACTTCCTCTTCATGATCCATCATATTTCAGTACAAGTTGGTCTCCCTCTTCATTAATCCACCTTTGAATGAACTGTTGGAACACATGCTGGAGTTTCTTTGATTGTGATCTTGTGATTGGTTCACTTGGCATAAAGATATCATCAACATATTTGCTGCCTTGTGTAGATTCATTAAGCTTGCTTATAGTTTCCTCATCATTCCCTCCTTGCTAAAAAAGATTTGTCCTCAAATCTGAACCTACATCAAAAGGAGAAAGATCACTAACATTGAAAGTTGCAGAAATATTATACTCACCTGGTAGATCGATTTTGTAGGCATTGTCATTGATTCATTCTAAAACTTGGAATGGGCCATCATCCCTTACATCCAACTTGCATTTCCTTTGTTTAGGAAGTCTTTCCTTCCTCATATGAACCCATACCCAATCACCAAGTTGGAAAATCACATGTTCCTTTGCTAGCAACTCCTCCACTTGCCTTTGAAGTTTCTTGGTTTCCTCTGGATTACTTCTATAAGCTGTTCGGTTAGGAATTATTGAGCCCAGAATGAAGTCAATTTGATGCTCAGTCCCTCTTAAAGGTGGTAAACCTTTAGGTAAATCTTCTGGAAAAACATCTCCAAATTCCTGTAAAAGAGAACTAATACAACTAGGCAAAGGGTTATCAAGGTCAGATGTAGAAATCAAAGTATCTTTGTACCTAAGTACAACCAGACTTCTTTTCTCACAAGAAGCACTCCTTAACTCTTTTTTCTTTTGCATAGAAACACTCTCTTTTATTTTCTCTCCCTTTCTCTTTTTCTCTCACCAATGGGCCATTTTTATCATTCGTTTTCTCACACTTGGCCTCTTGTACTCCATTTTTATTTGTTTCACTCTTACCACCAGAATTCTTTTCAAATGATCTCAAAATCTTCACTTGATCTTCATACACTTGTTTTGGTGACAATGGAGAAAGAGTGAAATTTAAACCATTTAAGCTGAAAAAATAATGATTCTTAAAGCCATCATGTAAAGCTTTTCTATCAAACTACCATGGACGACCAAGAAGGATATGGCTAGCATGCATAGGCACAACATCACAACAAACTTCATCTTTGTATCTCCCAATTGCAAAAGAAAATAGAACCTGCTTTGTTACCCTCACCTCTCCACAATCATTTAACCATTGCAGCTTGTAGGGACTAGGATGTTTTGTGCATGCTAACCCTAATTTATCCACAAAATCAGTACTAGCAACATTTGTACAACTACCCCCATCAATGATCATGCTACACACTTTTCCATTCACAATGCAACGAGTATGGAAAATGTTCTCTCTTTAATTACTTTCTTCCTCTTTAATTTGCATGTTTAAAGCTCTTCTAATAACCAAAGATTCACCATGGGCAGGATATTCAATGATATGATCAATTTCCTCTAATAGTGGCATGCTATCATTATCATCATCACTTTCATGTTCACTAGCATTATCAATTTTACCATTATCACGTATCAACATGATTTTCTTATTTGGACATTGAGATGCTATATGCCCTACTACTAAACACCTAAAGGATTTAATGGTACTATGCTTTTGATTAGAGTTAGATGTTTTAGAGTTACCTTTAGGGTCAGCTGGAACTTGTTTTTTCTTTCCTTTCCAGGCATCCTCCTTCCCTTTAGGATTATCATCTTTCTTTGGCCATTTTGAAGTGAAACTAGAGCTGGAATTAGAAAATCCCTTTGCTGCTCCCTTGAGTTTCAGTTGCTTCTCCACTTTCATGGCCATGTGTACCATATCTTCAAGCTCTACATAATGGTGTAATTCAATTATGTTAGCAATCTCTCTATTCAACCCACTCAAAAATCAAGCCATAGTGATTTCTGGATCCTCCTTTATATTAGTTCTACTCATGATCATCTCCATCTCTTTATGGTAATCCTCCACTAACATGGATTCTTGAGTTAACTGCTGTAATTTTTGGTGAAGCTCCCTATAGTAGTAAGATGGTACAAATCTCTTTCTCATCACAGTTTTCATTTCAGCCCAAGTAGTGATGGTTCTTTCTCCATTTCTCCTCTTGGAAATCATCAATTGATCCCACCAAATTAGTGCATAATATGTGAATTTAACTGCTACAATTTTAACTTTCTTTATTTCACTATAATTATGACAATCAAACACCAACTCAACTTTTCTTTCCCATTCAAGGTAAGCTTCAGCATCATTTCTCCCCTTGAATGATGGTATCTTCATTTTTATGGAAGATATGTTATTGTCCCTTTGTTGAGGTCTTCTTTGAGCAATTGATTCCTCACTTTCTTCATCGTCTTTCCTTTCTACCTCTTCATCATTCATCATGTTTCCTCTCCCTCTATTCTGCCCCCTTCGATTAGTATCATTCCGTTGCCTTTGCATTATGCCGTCTACATCACCTCTCATGTTGTTTATGGCCAAATCAAACCTTTCAAATCTCCTTTGCATTGCCTCTAACATGAAGGCTATGTCATTTATAGTCATATCACATTTTTCACTTCCAGAATTTGACATGGTGTAAGAAGAACCTATAAGAAAATGTTAGTAAAAAAAATTCACTCAAGATCAGATTGTCACTCTTGTATTTCACTCAAAACTTGGTCCTTTTAACCTCTCAATTCTTCTTTTATCAAGTTGAATTTCAGAACTGAATCCACTTAAATCAAGTAAAATAAATTTTGTTTTAAAGAATCTATAAGGAACCTAATGAACAAAATGAATTCAACAATTCTAGAAGTAATTTAATTTTAAACTACAAGAACTGAAAGTGACGCAGAACCTTAGCAACGTGGCAGCAAACCCAATGTATAACAATGGTAGAGAACTCCTTGAAACTTGATAATCACCTCCTAAGGAACCCAACCCCTATAAAGAGAATCGAACTCACTATGATTGAAGGATTTAGTTGGTAAGAAGAAGGAAAATGCCACAACTCTTATTGATAAGTAAACCTAATTCTTGATGCAAAAAAAGAATTAAAGAATCCACTCTAATCTCTCTCACACGAAAATTCACAAGAAGAACTTGTAGAAGAATTCAAAATTTTCTTTTATAATAATGGTGCCCCCATTCGTCCTAATAGTGCCCTTAAATAAGGGTTACAAAATTCCTAATTGCATATGGAAAATTAAGACTAAAACATTCTAGAAGGATCCTAGGCTTGTATGGGAAAACACTTCCAAAAACCCAACAAGAATAGGATTTGACAAAGTCAAAACAACTTAACTAATTAAAATAAAAGGATGGGGACCACAAAATAACAAAAATATCCCCTCTAACTAACTATGAAAATTCGACCAAGGGATGTAACAAACTCCCTTGGAATTCGGCCAACTTGCATCCATGAATGTGCATGGAAATAAGATTGACCAAGCTTTGACTCTTCCTTGGTAGTTTCGGCCTAGGCTTAAAAATAGCTTTCAAAGGCTCCTTCTTGGCTTCCGTTGCATGCTTCTAGAACCATGATATATTTAGGCCTTCCTTGCAGCTCCATCTCCATCTTCTTGAATGATATTTCTTGAAGCTCTTTGGAAATCTCTTCTTAAATATGCAAAGCCATGCTAGCTTGGTATCTCATTGCCTTGCTCCTAGTGATTGGTCCACTTGCTAGCTTCAAGGGGTCCTTTCTTGCATCATTCTCCCCCTCTTCAAAAAGATTTGTTCTCAAATCTGCATCATCAAAAGGAGAAAGATCACTTACATTGAAAGTAGCACTAACATTATACGTACCTGGTAAGTCGATCTTGTAGGCATTGTCATTAATCTTCTCCAGCACATGGAATAGGCCATCTCCTCTAGCTTGCAACTTGTTCTTCCTTTGGTTAGGAAACCTCTCTTTTCGAAAATGCACCCAAACCCAATCTCCTATTTAAAACTTCATCTCACGTCTCCCTCTATTTGCAGAATCAGCATATCTCTTGTTCCTTTTCTCAATATTCGCCCTTGCTTTCTCATGCATCTCTTTCACCAATTTAGCTTTCTTCTCACCATCTAAACTAACAAGCTCATGAGAAGGTAAAGAAACAAGATCCAAAACTGTTAGTGGGTTAAAACCATAAACAAGCTCAAAGGGTGAATATCCTGTAGAAGAATGAATAGCACGATTATAAGCAAACTCAATAAATGGCAAACAATCTTCCCAAGAACTCTAATTCTTACCCACTAAAGCTCTCAACATGGTACCTAAAGTTCTATTTACTACTTCTGTTTGTCCATCCCTTTTAGGATGACATGTGGTGGAAAATAACAACTTGGTACCTAACTTTCCCCAAAGCACACGCCAAAAGTGAGACAAAAACTTGGTGTCTCTATCAGAAACTATGGATTTTGGTATCCCATGAATTCGAACCACCTCCCTAAAGAAGAGTTCGGCCACTAAACTAGCATCATCACTCTTATGACATGGGATAAAGTGTGCCATCTTACTAAACCTATCAATAACCACAAATATGCTATCTCTCCCCTCTTAGTCCTTCGTAATCCTAAAACAAAGTCCATACTAATGTCCATCCAAGGAGAACTAGGAACGGGTAATGGCATATACAAACCATGAGGCATAGACTTAGACTTAGCTTGCCTACAAGCCAAACAAGCCTTACAAATCCGAATTACATCCCTTTTCATATTCGGCCAATAAAAGTGTTCATTCAGCATGTCTAAAGTCTTATCAACTCAAAAATGCCCCATCAAACCCCCACAATGTGATTATAATACTAGCAAATCTCTCATAGAACATCTAGGCATGCATAATTTCTAACCCTTAAACAAAAACCCATCATGTCTGTAGAAAGAATTAAAAGCACCATGCTCACAAGCATCATAAACATTGTCAAAATCAGAATCACCAACATATAAGTCCTTTATACATTCAAATCCAAGCAATTTAGTGCTCAAAACATTAAGTAAAGCGTACCTCCTTGAAAGTGTATCTGCCACTACATTGTCTTTACCTTGCTTGTATTTGATCACATAAGGAAACTTCTCAATCTTCACAACCCATTTTGCATGTCTTTTATTCAACTTGCCTTGCCCTCTCAAATGCTTCAATGATTCATGGTCTGAATGGATCACGAATTCCTTGGGCAGCAAATAATGCTCCCATACTTCCAATGCTCTCACCAAAGCATATAGCTCCTTGTCATAAGTTGAATAATTTAGCTTTGCTCCATTAAGCTTTTCACTAAAGTATGCAATGGGCTTCTTCTCTTGCATCAAAACAGCTCCAATACCTACACCAAAAGCATCACATTCAATTTCAAAAGTAGAATCAAAGTTAGGTAAAGCTAAAATGGGTGTAGTAGAAAGCTTCTCTTTCAAAGCATCAAATGCTTCTTGTTGCTCCTTGCCCGAAACGAATCCCACTTCTTTCTTGATTATGCTAGTCAAGGGGGCTGCCAATGTAGAGAAATTAGGGACAAATCTCCTAAAGAAACTTGACAAGAAAGGATCCCTTGAAGCTAGCAAGTGGACCAATCACTAGGAGCAAGGCAAAGAGATATCAAGCTAGTATGGCTTTGCATATTCAAGAAGAGATTTCCAAAGAGCTTCAAGAATTATCATTCAAGAAGATGGAGATAGAGCTTGAAGAAGGCACACCAAAGCTGATTATGATGCTTAGTGTGAAAATGGAAGCTAAAGGCTAGCTAAAGAGGTCCAACGTGCAAGAAAGGTCCATGGGGATGTAATTCGGATTTGTAAGGCTTGTTTGGCTTGTAGGCAAGCTAAGTCTAAGTCTATGCCTCATGGTTTGTATATGCCATTACCCGTTCCTAGTTCTCCTTGGATGGACATTAGTATGGACTTTGTTTTAGGATTACGAAGGACTAAGAGGGGAGAGATAGCATATTTGTGGTTATTGATAGGTTTAGTAAGATGGCACACTTTATCCAATGTCATAAGAGTGATGATGCTAGTTTAGTGGTCGAACTATTCTTTAGGGAGGTGGTTCGAATTCATGGGATACCAAAATCCATAGTTTCTGATAGAGACACCAAGTTTTTGTCTCACTTTTGGCGTGTGCTTTGGGGAAAGTTAGGTACCAAGTTGTTATTTTCCACCACTTGTCATCCTCAAACGGATGGACAAACAGAAGTAGTAAATAGAACTTTAGGTACCATGATGAGAGCTTTAGTGGGTAAGAATTAGAGTTCTTGGGAAGATTGTTTGCCATTTATTGAGTTTGCTTATAATCGTGCTATTCATTCTTCTACAGGATATTCACCCTTTGAGCTTGTTTATGGTTTTAACCCACTAACAGTTTTGGATCTTGTTTCTTTACCTTCTCATGAGCTTGTTAGTTTAGATGGTGAGAAGAAAGCTAAATTGGTGAAAGAGATGCATGAGAAAGCAAGGGCGAATATTGAGAAAAGGAACAAGAGATGTGCTGATTCTGCAAATAGAGGGAGACGTGAGATGAAGTTTCAAGTAGGAGATTGGGTTTGGGTGCATTTTCGAAAAGAGAGGTTTCCTAACCAAAGGAAGAACAAGTTGCAAACTAGAGGAGATGGCCCATTCCAAGTGCTGGAGAAGATTAATGACAATGCCTACAAGATCGACTTACCAGGTACGTATAATATTAGTGCTACTTTCAATGTAAGTGATCTTTCTCCTTTTGATGATGCAGATTTGAGGACAAATCTTTTTGAAGAGGGGGAGAATGATACAAGAAAGGATCCCTTGAAGCTAGCAAGTGGACCAATCACTAGGAGCAAGGCAAAGAGATATCAAGCTAGTATGGCTTTGCATATTCAAGAAGAGATTTCCAAAGAGCTTCAAGAATTATCATTCAAGAAGATGGAGATAGAGCTTGAAGAAGGCACACCAAAGCTGATTATGATGCTTAGTGTGAAAATGGAAGCTAAAGGCTAGCTAAAGAGGTCCAACGTGCAAGAAAGGTCCATGGGGATTCATATGAAGCCTTGGGAAGTAATTTAAGGCCTTAGTAAGATGATGGAAGTGATTGGAAGAAAAGCTTGGAGTGCAGCCAGTTTCACACGTACCTGTGAGATTTCTGAAGCCCTGTGAGATTAGCTGGATGGACCCACTGCTTAAAGATTATTAATTCTGTTTAATGGGCCACGTTTTATATCATTATGGAAGGCTTAAAAATAGGATTTTGTTTCCGTACTTTATATTTTCCTTAGTGGATTAGGATTTTGTTTCCATACTTTAGATTTTCCTTAGTGGATTAGGATTACTTTATGTTTTTCCTTATGCAATTAGGAATGTTTTCCTTATGCAATTAGGAATATTTCCTTATGCAATTAGGAATGTTTTAGTTTTCCATATGCAATTAGGAATTTTGTAACCCTTATTTAAGGGCACTATTAGGTTGAATTTCAGCATACAACATTGAATAAAAATTTTCAAATTCTTCTACAAGTTCTTCTTGTGAATTTTCGTGTGAGAGAGATTAGAGTGGATTCTTTAATTCTTTCTTTGCATCAAGAATTAGGTTTACTTATCAACAAGAGTTGTGGCGTTTTCCTTCTTCTTACCAACTAAATCCTTCAATCATAGTGAGTTTGCGTCTCTTTATAGGCGTTGGGTTCCTTAGGAGGTGATTATCAAGTTTTAAGGAGTTCTCTACCACTGTTATACGTTGGGTTTGCTGCCATCGTTGCTAAGGGTCCGCGTCAAAAGGCTCCTTCTTGGCTTCCATTGCATGCTTCTAGAACCATAATATATTTAGGCCTTCCTTATAGCTCCATCTCCATCTTCTTGAATGATAATTCTTGAAGGTCTTTGGAAATCTCTTCTTGAATATGCAAAGCCATGCTAGTTTGGTATCTCTTTGCCTTGCTCCTAGTGATTGGTCCACTTGCTAGCTTCAAGGGGTCCTTTCTTGCATCAGAAAGTTAACACAAGAAGCAAAAGTATTTGTATTAATCAAATCAAAGTAACTATGATTGAGAATTAGCTACTTAATGCATACAAGAAACAAGAGGTATATGAAAGAATGAAACTAAGAATACAAAGAAAAACAATTCTGGATACTAAAAAAAAAACAGAATTCAAATCACTCTAATGAGTAATCTGAATATGCAACCTATATCTATTCCCAATGCAAGATATGCCCTAAATATCAAATTTTAAATGGTAAATGGATACATAATGAGGAGCTGATGTAATTTGATCAAATATAATAAGGTAGCAAGCTGTTAATGGTATAAATATGCAAAAAATCTCAAAAACTTGTGTAGAAAAATATTGGACAGAATCAGGTATGATTTTTTTTTATCTTGAGGAAGTTGAATCTGATTCTTTTTTTTTCTTTTGATCTTTTCCTTCTTTTTTTTTTGAACTTTCAGTACACAAGGATAGAAATTGAAAGGATAAACAAAAATCCACAGATTTGAAGAACAAGAATAAGGTGCAACTAGAACAGAAAATGAAGAGACAGAAACTGAATCTGGTTCTTTTTTTTCTTTTTTTTCTTTTGGGTAATTAAAACATAAAAGATACCTAGAGATTTATCTTCAAGCCAAAGCTCTGATACCAAATGATGCGGAACCCATGGATCAAATATTACATCTAGAACCCCACATACACATCAACATAGAATCTTAGAAGTCAAAAACAAATCCTCCCTACCAAACCCACAACTAACCTGTAATTGAGAACTTGGGTGATTGGGATGAAGAAATGAATTGATTTAAATGCCACAAGTCAGACTTGATAAGTTATAATAAATTCTTCATGCAAAAAGAATAAGAAGAAAACCTCTCAAACTTGAAAACACATCATCAATTACATTCAGTATAAACTGAAAATTCATAGTCATCCCCTTGAGTTCTTTTTCCCCTCCCTATATAGTTGGAAAAGAAGAACTAATGGCTTAAAAGTCTAGGTTTACATGTATCTAGTCACAACAGCATTAATTATTCATCCACAACAATAATATAATCTAAATTGCTGCCCATAATTCCGACAACATTGATGGGCAGATTCTACATGTATTTTGTTGTTGGTTCACATGTGTCTAGTCACACTAGCACTAAACCACATCAATATTATATTCCAAATTCGTGCTAATGCCCATCACTATACTTATGGGCAGATTCTTTAAGCTTCTTGGTGAGTTTCTGACTTCCTCTTCATGATCCATCATATTTCAGTACAAGTTGGTCTCCCTCTTCATTAATCCACCTTTGAATGAAGTGTTGGAACACATGCTGGAGTTTCTTTGATTGTGATCTTGTGATTGGTTCACTTGGCATAATGATATCATCAACATATTTGCTACCTTGTGTATATTCATCAAGCTTGCTTATAGTTTCCTCATCAACATATTAGAGAACGAGAAAGAGTAATACTTGAGTAATTTATGGTAAAACATGATGAATGAGCAATGGGTAGGAGTAGGCTCAGAATAATTAGAATGAACACATGGCAGAATTGTAGGATCAGCTATATTATGTAAATATTTCTCTAGTGTAATGTTTGTCTATTTTTGAATGAATACCTATTGAGGTACCCATCATGCATAGCTTTTCGGTCATATTGCCATGGTCTACTAAGTAGAATATCTCCAGCATGCATTGGAACCACATGATACAACACTTCATCATGATATTTACCTATGGAAAAGGAAATGATAGATTGTCTATTTACCTTAGCCTCACCACAATATTACGTAGCTGAAGTTTGTAGGGTTGTGGGTGTGGTTAGCCCTAATCTATCAACCAAGATGTACTCACAATGTTAATGCAACTTCCACCATCTACAATCACACTACATGCTTTGCCTTGAACATGGCATCTTGTATGGAACAAATTATCTCGTTTCTCCTCATGGCTATCCTCCTTCAATTGTGTGTTGAGAGCACGCCTAGCAACAAGCAAATCACCTCTAATTGGCTCCTCAATGCTCCCATCGCTACAATCCTCCAATTCTGGCATCTCACCATCATCACTCTCATTGTTGCCTTCTTCTTCAGCAGTCACTATCTCACCATTTCTCAAGGTCATAACCCTCATATTTGGACATTCTTTGCTGATATGACCTACACCTTGGCACTTCCAACATTTAATATCTCTATTTCTCAGCTTAGGCTCTTCGACTTTAGATTTGTCTTTAGAATCTGAATCTGCCTTCGCCTTTCCACCATTATGAACAACCTTATTTCCACCCTTAAAATCACACTTTCCATCCCTTTTCCAAGAAGAACTAGTGTTGGAATAAGGTTTAGAAAAATACCTTATTGTTCCTCTTCCTTGGAGTTATTTTTCCACCTTGATGGCAATATGCACCATCTCTTCTAACTCTACATAAGGCTGCAAATCAACTCGATCCGCTATGTCCTTGTTCAAACCAGCCAAGAAACATGCCATAGTAGTCTCTATATCTTCATCTATATTAGCTCTAGTCATGATCATTTCCATCTTTTTGTAGTAGTCATCAACACTCCTACTACCTTGTTTAAGAACTTGAAGTCTTTGCACAAGTTCTCTATGAAAATGTCTAGGCACAAATCTCTTTCTTATGACAGACTTAAGATCATGCCAACTTTCAATTGGATACTTCAAATTCCTTCTTCTATTAGTCACTAATTGGTCCCACCAAGCTATAACATAATCTAAAAATTGAGTAATGGCAAACTTGACTTTCTTTTCTTCACTAAATTGATGGCAATCAAAGATAAGTGAAACTTGCTTTTACCATTGCAAATAAGCCTTTGGATATGATTTACCTCAAAAATTAGGAATTTTTAATTTAATGCTTCCCAAGTTCTTATCTACAAAGTCATCATCACCACAGTTTCTACCATAGAATGCATTGTCATACATCCTTCCTCAACCTCTACCAACACCGCTACCTCTTCTACCTCCTCCTATAGGTATAACTCCTCCAACAAGAGTTGCATTATCATCCTCAAACTCATATTCATCATCCAAATTATCAGTTTGATGTATTTGATTTCTACCCTCTCTTTGCCTCTCATTGTGCTCCGGTATGGTTCTTTTAACAGCTTGCAACCTTACATCCATACACTCTAATGTTTCCCTCACACTCTCTATAGTGCGGTATAAATGTGTCAATTCAGCTTTTTGAGCCTCACACAATCTAGCCGCATCAACATGGCCAACTCCACTATCTTCACCTTGGTTGGACATTACTACAATAAAAGGTTAGAAAATAACAAAAAAAAAATAATATAATGACCTCATAACACTCTCTCATGTGTTTACACTTAAAAGATGGCTTGGTCACTCGTGTTTCGCTCAATTAATTATTTTGCTAACGGCTTTCCTCACACCACTCTATCTAATTTCTTTACATTCTTAGGTGAATCACACTTTTAGAACAATTCAAAAAGCCTATTTTGTGCTCAATTCCAAATTTGAAGAATACCCAAACATCCCTAATAGTTATTAATTAATGATTAATAACTATAATAAACACACAATAAATGTAGACAACTATAGTTCAAATCTGAGTAGGAAGATCTAAAGCCAAAATTCCAAATTTCTTTCTTTTTTTCAGATTTGTGTTTCTTTTTCTTTTCTAAACAACAAGTTTTTTATCCTTTTTTTTTGAACGAATTTTTTTTATAACCATAAGCACCAAATCAGATTTGCAATCTTTTTCATTGATGAAAAGAATTCAGATTAACCAAACTAATGAAATTAGAATTCAAATAGACAATAATAATTCAAATGAAGCAAAAATAAAGAAAATGCAAGAACAATAAGAGACAAACTTAGAAGAATAAAAGAAAATAAGAATTTAGAATAAAAAACACAAAATTTGTTAAGGATAAAACCTGATCTAAAGCCAAAGCTCTGATACCAAATGATACGAAACCTTCAAGAATAAGCCTAAGAACCCCATTGATTATTATGGACACCCACAACATTAACTTGAAAACCCCAATAACAATTTAGCCTCAACCCCTAAGAAAGGCTAGAATTTAGATTGCTTAGAAAGATGTTCAAAGATCTAGAATAAAGGAAACTTGTTTCTAAATTCCAGATTTGAAACACTCCACAAAAAGATTATCAGTCCACTTGAATGTTCCTTAGCATGTATTCTACTCAAGAACACAAAGATAAAAACAAATAGCCTTTTGGTTATCATTCATCAATAATCTATAGTGAAATTCATTTTAGGCCTTTATATAGCCTTTAGAAGACCTAAAAAACTCATAATCTAAAATAGACAAACTCAACTTATGGGCTTTAATATAAACAAGTTTGGATAGCCCATTATCAAAATAATAAAACTAATAGGCTTTTAAATTAACATGTTTTAAATAGCCCATTATGACAAAAATACAAATGTATTTAATTTCACTCAATTAACAAGGATAAGAACTAAAAACAAACTTAAGTAAGCCCATTTTGAAGATAGACTTGAATTAAGTTGTAATCAACTTTATTTGATCTTGTTTCCAGGCCTCGGATCCCTTGCAGCCCATTACAAGCCAAATTCACCAAATCTTGTAGATGAAAAATTAACACTTGTTCAATCTTCTGTGCTTGTGAGCTAGTTACAGGCCCTTGAGGCAGAATAATTGGATTGAAAATCTCCTCAATTTTATCCTAGCTTCTTTGGTCATGCTCATCCTCTTGGTGTGTAGACTATTCCATAACACATAGCTTTCTTCTATCAATAAGAGGTTTATGACTAGGTATCTTTAGTAGATAATTCACAATCAATGGACCTATTAGTCTTCACACACAGAGCTATATCAATAATTCAAAAACAATATAGTAAAACAAATACCAATAGACAACAAATCGCAATTTCATTGGAAGGCATCAACAATAATCAATATAGAAAATAAAGTATGGCTATACATCAATAAATTTATTAGGGTAACCAAAGTCACATGCATGTACTATAATTCTCATCTCTAATCTATAAAATATTTAATTTAGTGCCCTTTTCGCTCTAGAAGACTCTTCTTGATCTCTTTTCCCTATATTACATATTAAAATATTTTTTTTATTATCGTATCATATTCTATATTATCATAACCCTACCCTATGATGCATGTTATTATATTATTTACTTGTTCTCTATTTGCCTACTATTATTACTTATATTTTTAGGGTTATGATCAAATGTTCATTTGCCAATTTTATTTATTTTAATTTGCTATTTGAAATATTTGGTTTACTTAGCTACTAAGTAATTTATAGTTAAATTCATTATATTTTTATTCATACCTTCATGTGTTGCATGAAAATATTCCATGCATATTCTTTATTTTACTAGCTTACTATGCATATATGTTTATACCTATGCTTTCCCTTGTATCTTTACTTGTTATAATTTATTCAAATTCTGTTTAAAAATCTATTTCTATAATGTATACTCATGTATAAGTTTATATTGCTATTTAATTCTTATTTTTCTTAATTATATTCCTTTTTATGCTTATATGTATGCAAGTTCTTATTCTACAATACACATTAACTAGTAGTTATCTATTTATATTTTTGCATTCATTTTACACTAATATGAATCTTAGTAACTAATTCAGTATTTTCCTTAATTAAACTTTAATTGGAATTAAGTTTTTTGAATTAAAAATATGACTTAATTAATTCAAAAATAAACATCTTATACATTCTTCTTTTCCTTCTCTTATCTTAATTTGACTTTTTTATACTCTTCTCATAATGATATTTTATTGTAGAATTTCCAGTACATTATCTCAAGTTTTTCATGCAAAAATTCACAAGAAACGGATGCAATCCCAACTTCATACTAATTATACTATGAAATTAATTAGAAAAAAAGAATGAAATTTCTGATTTATGCTTCCCTTTTTTTTTCTTATTTTTATTCAACGATTTAAATTGTAAAGCTTTAGTTGCTTCAATCACCCAACCAACTCCTATTTCATTTGTTATGTTTAATCAATTTCTAAGAAAGTTAAAAAGCTTAACATTTTCATTTCTTTATGAATCAATTTCTTCTTCACATGTTAAGAAAGAAAGGAACCCATTTCAAGTTTAACATTTGATTTGCTCAAGACCCATCATCAAAGCATGTGTTAAC